>JANSJT010000036.1:0-2400000 GCA_024734315.1 Tardiomyces blankii | reverse complement strand
TTGCTTAGTGCAAAACAGGCCAAGACTACTGCGCATAGTGTTTATGTCGATCGCATGCGCCGAATCGGAGTTGCACGCGGTGTTTACTCAAGGAATGAGGTCCCCTGATCGCCCAAGTAACAAATGCAGGTGTCTTATTGTTCTCTTGGATGGGTTCTGTGCGTGGTTTTCTCTGCATTGTTTGTATATGTCCATCGACATGGCAACGGTCCTATCCATTTCGTTTTCGGGTCCGTTGGGTCCGTTGGTTGTTTTTCCTGGGTTCAACTGCGTTTTCCTGGGGGCGCTGCCCCCAGACCCCCGTAGCAACTGCTTCGCAGTTGAACTGATGTATTCCAGTAGTCACGATCTGCTCGACACCACTCATTCAGTTGCGAAGCAGTTGCTACGGGGGTCTGGGGGCAGCGCCCCCAGGAGAAACAAAAGGAAGATCAGTAGTCACGATATGCCTCGACACCACTCATTCAACTGCGTAGCAGTTGCTACGGGGGTCTGGGAGCAGCGCCCCCAGGAAAAAAACAGGAAGACCAGAAATCACAATGCATGCTATCGTATTTGCTTCACTATGCGCTATAACACCTCAAACAGCCATTAAAATCGTCGGGACCAAACTAGTGTACAGGGTATCAACATGCAAAAAAAAGAAAAGGAAATATGGTGCGCAGCAAAATGAGCCGTGTGCTGCCACAAATGGTCCAAACCAAATAATCCACAAAAAAGTAGTCACTGAAGTACCGCCTAGTACTTCTGCGGGCCGCCCGCGTACCGAGAACCTCCGTAGCCGCCATCACCCGATGTCACGCCCTGAGACATGGCGCCGGTCGGCTGCGGCTGCTGCTGTTGCTGCTGTTGCTGCTGCTGCTGCTGCTGCTGCTGTGAATGCTGATGCTGATGCTGTTGTTGTTGTTGCTGCTGCTGCTGCTTGGAGTTCGCATTCGATGACGAGCGAACTCCCAGCGGGTTCTTGGAAAACGACAGACGGATGCCGCCCTTGACCGAGTTGCTCAGGCCAAAGCCATAGAGCTCTTCGAGCGCGCGCGTCGCGTGTGCCACGTCTTCAAACTCGACAAAGCACATGGGCCCGTTGGCCTTTGTGCGGAAACACAACCGCTTGTAACCCTTACGGGTGGAAAACAGGTCCTTGAGCTCGTCTTCAGACGTGTCCGGGGGGAGATTGCCGACATAGAGCGTGTTGCACGGCGGGTTCTGGTCGGCGGGGTTGGCGGGCGGCAAGACGCGTCCGCCATTCTGCATAATCTGAATTGCCTGCGAGTTGTTGCTCGGCGAGTACGGGACAACCACCTGCGACGGGTCCTTTGAGCCGCCGTTGATGTTGAGCGTCTGAAACTGGCGCGATACAGATGCGGCCGAGGCGCTCTGGCGACGCTTGTCGCTGCCGCCCTGGCCTGGCGGCGCTTGTCCAACGGGACCCGAGCCGGCAGACGCCCACGCATTGGCGCCGGGGCCGGCACCAACAGGGCCGGCAGCGGCCGCGGATCCAACAACAGGACCGCCGTTGGGGCTGTGGGAACCGGCGTGGGGCGGGCCGCCAGGCACCGACGGGGCGCCGGGCGGGCCCGATTGCTGGCGAGCAAACACGCGGCCAACCGGGCCTTGGACCATCTGGCTGTACTCGATATCCTCGTTGCCCTGCGACTCGAGGACTAGGCTGCGGCCGACGCCGCTGTCGGGGCCGGCGGGGCCTGCAGTGTGATGCAAGTGGGGGACCGGGCCTGGTCCCTGATGCAGAGGAAAGAGAGAGCGGGGCGACGTTGGCGAGAACATGCCGTTGCGGCCGCTGCTGGTGCTGCTGCCGGGCGTCGTGGCGCCGGTAGCGCTGGGGCCCGCACCAGCAGGAGGCTGGCCAGGAGCGCCGGGGGCGCCCGGAGCAGCGGCAGCAGGGCCGGCGGCCGGGCCAGCAGGGCCGGCAGGCCCGCCGTCAGGGCCATAGTAGTCGCCGAGCGAAAACGGCGGCGGCATGTCGAGGGCGCTCGACACGCCGCCAGCCCGGTTAAACACAAAGCGCGAGCCGGTCGGCTTGGTGCCGATTGGCTTCATGAGGCGGCTCAGCGAGTCGTGGCTCGCAGAGTGGCCGCGGCCGTTGGCGCCGCCAGGCGCGCCCATGACCTCGCACTTGACGGGGCCCTGGCTCTGGGCGGTGCCAAACACGTCGCGCATCTCCAAGACCGCCTGCGCGGCGCTGGCGCCCGCAATGCTCCTAAAGTAGGCGTATCCCCACACCGACGCCGGGAGGCCGTCGTCGGCGATGCTTGCGGCCTTGTGCAGTTCGGCCGACACAAAGTCGCCGGCAAACGTCCACATGACCGTGAACTCGCGCTCGCTCAGGTCGCGCGGCAAGTTCTGGACGCGCACCCGCACGCCCGCATCGGCGGCGTCCGTAGACGCGTGGCCGCCAGCGCTCGCAGCGCTGCCAGGCCCCGGCGTGCTCGCAGCACCGGCAGCACCGCCGACCGATCCAGCGCCGCCATTCACGGCCGTGCTGCCGGCCGGCGCGCCCGCACTTGCACCAGCGGCTCCTCCCAAAAACGGCGTCCCGCCCACAACGCCGCTGCCGCCCTTCGACCCAGGCGCACCTGGCGGCAAGCCGGTGGCCGTATCACTTCCAAACGTAAATGGAAATCCTCCGTTCATAACGCCTAGACCAGGTGTTCCTGCGGTTAGTCGCGTACTTCATTGTTGTTTTCCCTGGGGGCGCTGCCCCCAGACCCCCGTAGCAACTGCTTCGCAGTTGAAGAAAGCGTCCGAGTGGAGCTCAACCGCGAAGCGGTTGCCACGGGGGTCTGGGGGTGGAACCCCCAGGGAAAAAAAAGCGGCATGGCATTTCCTGGGGGGCGCTGCCCCCAGACCCCCGTAGCAACTGCTTCGCAGTTGAAGACAGAGTCCGAGTGGAGCGCAACCGCGAAGCGGTTGCCACGGGGGTCTGGGGGTGGAACCCCCAGGAAAAAAGAGCGATAAAAAAAAGGCTTTCCTGGGGGCGTTGCCGCCAGACCCTTGTAGCAATTGCTTCCCAGTTGAAGAAAGAGTCGGAATGGAGCTCAAACGCGAAGCGGTTGCCACGGGGGTCTGGGGGTGGAACCCCCAGAAAAAAGAAAAGCCACTCATCGCGTCAAAAACACAACCGCAGTGGCATCAACCGCGAAGCGCTTGCTACGCGGGTCTGGGGGGGGGGGGCAGCGCCCCCAGGGGAAAAAAAGGACACTGGTCATAATCGACGCGTCAAAAACCCCACCCAACATTAATCGAAGGACATAATCAAGGGGACACAAAGCACATACTCAAATCACCAGGAGGCTTAATGGCAGTTGCAAACGACGCAGACATGCTCGACGCGTCGTGTGACTGTAAAATGCTGCTGTTGGCGCTGGTACCCGTGGTTGTGCTATAATCCAAAGTAGGCCAGCCCGTGGTACTCGTCGTCGTCGTCGTCGTCGTCGTCCTTGTTTGCGGTTTCCGCGCGCTCTTTGCACCCGTATGCGTGCTCACGTCCGTGTCGATGGCTTTTCACGTCGCTTTTGCTGCAAAGTCTGGACGGTTGGTCGTGGCCAGCAAAAAAAAATGCACCCGTCGCTCGTGTCAACCGTAACCAGGTCACAAGCGTCTCAAACGCGTCCGATGCCGGCTAAACCAACCAAAAAATTATCAAGGACCCCAAACACAAAAAAGTACTAGCGGTTCTGGAGTCGCCCCAGACGCGCGATGCTGAAAAACTATGATGCGTGTATGCCTGTGGTTGCCGTGGTGGCGGGCCGGTGGCGGAAAACCCTCTTTTTTTTAATGCTGGTACCCTCCCAAATGCTGGGCCGCGCCTCCCCTTTTTAAGTCCAGCCACGTCGTTTGGGACAGCGGTGCACTCGCGGCTGCCGCACTTATGCCGTCCCAGCCGCTCGTCACTCTGCCAGGGCACGGGTATTGCCTCCCCCCCGTCCCCTCCTCCCAAACTGGGGCATGCCTTGCCCCGGCGAGCGCCCGCATCGCTATGCAGAGACCGCAGCGAATTTTCCGCTTGCAGCCAACCGGTGGACCAAACGCGGCGGCGCTTGGACGTTGGGTCTGCAGGCCGGGTCAGTGAGTGAGTGGGCTGGCTCCCCGCCCCTGCCATATCTTTTTTTTTTTTTTTTTGGTAGCGGGCGGCCGCGTCGTGGCCCACCAACGGTACGATCCGGCCCCTCACACGACCGAGCTGCCTCTATCTGAAGCGCACAACAGTACACGACCACACGAACCAACTCCCCCACCCCCCCACTACGGATCTGATATCGGACGCGTCGGCCCGGCATGGGCCGCAACGCCCGGCGTCCTGGGCTTGCATGTGTCACACGGGCGCCAGCCGTCAGCACACTGGCCCGCTCTAGCCTGTCCCCACCGCCCCCGACGACGCGTCCGGCACAACTGTGCACTGCACCTTCCAGACTGCCCGACAAAGGATGGCACCGAGGGAGCGGGGCGCGGGTTTCGCTTTACCCGGCCGGACTCTTTCCATGACAACGCTCGCTGGTTTGGGCAACTATGCTTGGAGATCATGCGCAGCCGCACTCGCCTGACACGTGCTCCTCGTGTGCCCATTCCTCCCTCACCAGGCCCGCGTTGGACAGCGCCGCGGGCCCGTTGGTATCGCGGCATCGCGTGCTGCACGTCTTGGGGACGTTGCCCCCCAGACCCCCGTAGCAACTGCTTCGCAGTTGAAAGCGGCGTTTAGAGGAAATGGTTTTGGAGACAAGGGTGGAATCGGTGGGGAAGGAAACAAGTGCCGTCCTGGCTCGCGCGCTTGCCGCATTTGGGGGCCCGTATGGTAGCTGATAACGGCGAGGCGCGTTATGTGACCATGCCTAGTCCCACAATCTGGAGCCCCGTTGCCGTGGTCCCACTGTCCCACACTTGGCATCATAATTTGACCCATGTCCTTTGGTCTTCGGTAACGACTGTTTTGCGGTTGAAAATCGGGTTTACTCCTTTATTTTTTTCCTGGGGGCGCTGCCCCCAGACCCCCGTAGCAACTGCTTCGCAGTTGGAGTTGTCATAAACGGGAAATCAGGTCTAGTCCTTAAATTTTTTCCTGGGGGCGCTGCCCCCAGACCCCCGTAGCAACTGCTTCGCAGTTGGAGTGGTCGTAACGGGAAATCAGGCCTAGTCCTTAAAGTTTTTCCTGGGGGCGCTGCCCCCAGACCCCCGTAGCAACTGCTTCGCAGTTGGAGTGGTCATAACGGGGCTCTGGTCGTGGGGCCGTTTGGTGGCTGCAAGAGGAGTAGGTATACAGAAAATAGAAGTGCGAATCGGCGGCTTCCAATCGAAAGTACATTAAACAGAGAAATCTAGTTAGAGCCTCTAGCTAGTCAAACTAGAAACGCCTTGGTTCTGACTCAAGCGCTGTTACGAACCATGACCTGGCGAAGCCAACATCCCGAGCCGAACAACAAAACCCGCCCAGAAACCTAAAACGGTCGCCTCCCCAACTGTGAAGCAGTTACTACGGGGGTCTGGGGGCAGCGCCCCCAGGAAAAAAAAAACGAAAACGAGCCGTGAAACCGAGCTGGCGAAGAACGGTGCATGCTGTGCATAGAAGCGGCTGGGCCCGTGCCCTGAAATAAATTTATGGATCGCGATGGCGATGGAGGTGCCTGGACTAAGAGACAATGGGCAAAGAGTCGAGAGGCAGAAGAAAGGCAGACAAGGCCAAGAAGCGGGCCGAGAGAGGGGACGAGGTCGATGTTGAGCGGGTGGAGCTGGGTGAGGACGTACAGAATGGCGGCGACGCACACGGAGCCGACAACCAGAGCGTCTTCTTTGGTCTGGTGGACAGGACAGAGCTCGAGTACTTCAAGCAGGCCGAGAGCACGCTGGCCGCCAATGCGTTTGGGAGCACAGAGGAGCGCGAGGGGTTTGTGCACGGTGTGTTTGAGGAGGCCAGGGGCAAGGAGCTGAAGCTCGCGACTAACCAGATCTGCTCCAAGCTGGTCGAGAGACTGACGCTCGAGGCGTCGGATCGGCAGCTGGCGCGGTTGCTCAAGGCGTTTAGCGGGCACTTTGGACAGCTCTCGCGCCACAAGTACGCAAGTCACTGCGTGGAGACGTTGTTTGTGCGGGCTGCTGGTGCAGTGGAGCGGGAGATGCTAGCTGGAGGTGGTACTGGAGCAGCAGCTGACGACGATGCTATGGATCAAGGCGAGGACGACGAAGAACTGGCCAACTTTGCGATGCTGATGGAGTTTGGCGCCAACGAGGTTCGCGACGACGTTGTAGCTCTGGCCCGCGATCCGTATGGAACGCACGTGGTGCGCCTGCTGCTGCTGGTGCTGAGTGGGTCGCCGCTGCCGGGCGCTGCTGGTAACGACAACATTCTGCGGAGCCGCAAGTCACGGGCGGCGCGCCGAATGATTGACATTGGCTCGCAGTCGCAGGGCGCCGCCCAAGAGGGCCGGGCGTACCAGGTCCCGAGCGCGTTTGGTCCGGTGTTGCAAGGTTTGGTGGACGCGCTGGTTGACGGGCCCATGGGCAATGACACGACTGCCGCGCGCAAGGCCGCTATTGATTCCGTGACGTCGCCGGTCGTGCAGGTTCTCGTCAAGGTCGAAGGCAAGGCGCGACGCGTCCAGAAGCTCGTGTTTGCCGGCGACGACGGCGAGGGCGCGTTTGTGGAGCACCTGCTGAGCGACGCCGTGGGCTCGCACTTTTTCGAGGCCGCTCTCGAGGCGGTCCCCACTAAGGTCGCCGAGCGTCTGTACACGTCGTACATCAAGGGCCGTCTCGGCAAATTGGCCCGCCGTCGCGACTCGGGCTCGTACGTGGTGCGGGCCTTTCTCAAACGGCTGCGGGCCGCCCAGATCCGCGAGATGCTCGACGAGCTGGTCCCGGAGCTCGCAGACCTGCTGTCGGGCGAGCACGAGAACCTGGCGGCCGTGCGCGCCGTGTGCGACGCCGCCGTTGCGTCGAGCAGTCCGCAGCGCGCCGCCATTTCCAAGGCGCTCCTCGGCCAGTTTGCCGGCACCGCCGACAACACCAGCAGCAGCAGCGACGGCGCGTCGTCGCAGGGCACCGCTTTCCTCGACGGCCTGCTGCAGCTGAGCACCTCGACGCTCGGCCAGGGCCGCGACGGCGACTGGCCCACGCCCGCCGAAATGCAACGCTCGCTGCTGCTGCAGTCGGCCATGAAGCTGTCGCCGCAGCTGCTCGAGGCCGTCAGCCAGGGCCTGCTGGACCTGGGCGACGAACGGCTCTCCCAGTTTGCCCGCCACTCGGTGTTCTCGCACGCGCTCGAGCAAGCGCTCCAGCCCAGCGTCTCGCCGGCCCGCCGCCGGCCCCTCGCTCACAAGCTGGCGGCCCTTGCGCCGAGCCTCGCCCTCAACGTCTACGGCTCGCACATCGTCGACGGCCTCTGGCGGTACACGTACCGCCTCAAGTTCATCCGCGAGCAGGTTGCGGCCGCGCTCGCCAAAGATGAAACGGCCGTCAAGAACTCGCCCTACGGCAAGCTCGTATGGAAAAACTGGCAGCTCGACAAGTACGTCCGTCGCCGCCACGAGTGGTGGGCCGCCGTCAAGGCGTCCGAAGACGAAATCGCTGCGTCCCTCGGCACGTCCCACGACGCCGTCGCCGCCAAGCAAGGCGCCCGCCCCCCCGCCGCCGCCGAGAAGCCCGTCCCCGGCCCCGGCAAATTCCAGCAACGCAAGCCAGCCCCCAAGCCGTACGACCGGCCCTTCAAACACCGTCCCAAATCGTCAACCTGACGCCATGTACACTATAACTGCATTCTCCTGTAATGACTGCATTTTTTTGTTAGCACGATGCTTTCTTTCTTTCCTGGGGGCGCTGCCCCCAGACCCCCGTAGCAACTGCTTCGCAGTTGAGCTCGACCAGAGGTTGCGAGCGGCGCAAGAACTTGGCGTGTCGTGATGTGCAGAACCAGTCCATTATCCATTCCAACGGTGCAGCAGATACTATACGGGGTTGCAAGGCACAGTCAACACACTCTTCTAGTCAGTGCTCTCCAGAAACATTAGTACTGTCCAATCCCAACAGCGAAACATATGCCTACGGAGTTTCAAGGCACAGTCAACAATCACTTCTAGTCAGTGCTCCCCAGAATCACTAGTACTGGCCAATCTCAACGGCCGAAGCATATGTCTACGGGAATGCAAGGCACAGTCATCAAGCACTTCTAGTCAGTGCTCCCCAGAATCAATAGCACTGTCCTATCCCAACTGCGAAGCAGTTGCTACGGGGGTCTGGGGGCAGCGCCCCCAGGAAAACGGGTTGCAAGACACAGATATCAAACACTTTTAGTCAGTGCTCCCCAGCATCACTAGCACTGTCCAATCCCAACTGCGCAGCAGTTGCTACGGGGGTCTGGGGGCAGCGCCCCCAGGGAAAAAAATCGGGCACCACCGTCTATAACTCTAAATCGATGACATGTACTACCAGACGCCCTTTGAGCGACGCACACGCAGACCCATAAACCGTGCAAGATTGTCAAACATCTCGTCCATCTGCTGAGGGCTATAGCTCTCCGGCATGGGCGGAAGCTCAATGTCCTCGCCCTCGGCGCCTGCTCTGGCGAGAAGCTCTTGGATCTCGTTCTCATCCGGAGGCAACAGCTCGTAGTATCGGGCCCACTGCTCGACCAGCTTCGGTCCCATGGCCTTGAACTCCTTGAGCGTCTGAGGAAAGTCGTCGTCGGCTTCCGGGCACACGCCGTCTGATCCAGGCAGTGGAGCGATGCGGTCGTCATCGTTGGTGAGGCCTGCGTTGGCCGTCCGGCGGATTGACCGCTCGTCCAGCACGTCGAGCTGTCCCTGCAGTTCTCCAACGAGGTCAACAACCTCGCTCTGCATCAGTGGCTGATCCTCCATGTCCCCCAAGCCGGCGTCCTGCGCTGCCTTTCCGCTTGTGCCCACATCACTAGCCTGCTCTGCATCTCCTCCGCTTCCTGTCTTGATGTCCATCTCTGCGAGCCCTTTGCGCTGCTTCTCCATCTGCATCGCAATCACCTGCTCGCCGGTGTTGAGCACCACGCGGGTGTTCTTCTTGAGTTGCTCCCGCAGCGCATTGATCTCGGCCTGCAAGCTCTCGACTGTCGGCGGCCCCGCCGGCGCACTCTGCTTCCCAGACGGCCCTTCTGCAGACATCTTGCTATACTTTGTCGACAGTTGTGCCCGTTCTCCGCTGGTGATACTTGGTGATGCCTATCCATGCACTGAACAGCTTATGCAACGCACCTCTAATTGCAATAATATCACCTTTTTTCCTGGGGGCTATGCCCCCAGACCCCCGTAGCAACTGCTTCGCAGTTGAATTTCGGCCATTTGTATTTATTTGCTTCCGCCATTAGTGCCTGCGTTGCAGGTGAACTGGGAAATGCATTTACTTTAGGTCTCAGGAGCACTGGTCCTAACGTCATGCCGCTCCTACTTGCATCTCCGACTGGTCCAGCTTCAACTGCGAAGCAGTTGCTACGGGGGGTCTGGGGGGCAGAGCCCCCAAGAAAAAAAAAAAAAAAAACAAAACGACAGGGTCAGAGCAGAGACGGGGTAGCCTCGAAGAGGGACGTGAACGCCTCGCCGACGTGGTCGGTGATGTCGGAGGTGAGCACAGCGCGACCGTTTGCGGAAAACGCGAGGCGAGAGGCCGTACGCGTGATGCTCGAGGCGGCAAAAGCTGCCAGCAGCATGAGATCTGGGCCAGAGAGATCGCCCTCGACATCCCACTCCTTGTTAAGATATGAGCGGCGCCACGCGAGAAACGTGGCAACCGAGCCAGACAGTGTGTCGCCCTGGCCTGATACCCGCTTGAGCCCGCCCTCGGTGTCGTTGGTGAGCGTCGTCTTGCCGTTGCTGATGTAGTCAACGCGGCCCTTTTCGAGAATGGTAACGCCGCCGAGCTTAGTCGCGAGCTCGCCAGACTTTTTCTCGGGACTGGCGTCGCTGTCTGGGTTCAGGTCGAGGGCCTCCTGCAGTCGCTTAAACTCAACCACATTGGGCGTCAGCACCGTTTCGGGATAGCCCTGGATGACGTCGGGCTGGTTCTGCACAAGATATAGTCCGTCGGCATCCACGACGAGCGGGATGCCGAGCTTCTTGGCCTCGCCAATGACAGCCGTGACGGTCTCGAGCATGAATTCGTCGCGGCCCATGCCAGGACCGACAACGAGCACATGGATGCGTTTCAGCACTCCCACCACGCGCTCTACAACGTCAGAGACCTTGAGATTCTGTGGTCTATACGCACTCTCGTACAAGTATGGGTGCACAATGAGGTTGGGCGAGTACGACTTGATCACGTCGCCGGCGCCCTTGGAGCATATAACGTGCGACATATCGGCACCTACGAGCGCTGTTGCCATTGCGCTAAAGTATGGCGCGCCCGTGTAGCTGTAGTTAGTGTGCGTTCGCTTTCTTTTTTCCTGGGGGCGCTGCCCCCAGACCCCCGTAGCAACCGCTTCGCGGTTGAGCTCGGCTATTCTCTAACTGCGAAGCAGCTGCTCCGGGGGTCTGTGGGTCCCTGGGAAAAGAAGACAGGCCCCGAGCCCAACTGCGAAGCAGTTGCTACGGGGGCCTAGGGGTGGAACCCCCAGGAAAATAAAGGCACCCATTCTCTGCGAAGAAGTTGCCACGGGGCTCTGGGTACTGCCCCCAGAAAAATAAAAGCGGCCGTTCTCCAACTGCGAAGCAGTTGCTCCGGGGGTCTGCGGGTGGAACCCTCAGGAAAATAAAAGCGGCCATTCTCCAACTGCGGGGTGGAATCGGAGGTAAGAAGAGAAAGACAATGGTACACATACTCCTCGGAGCCGCCAATGACGGCGATGCGGCCGGCTTGGCCTTTATGCCGGTCTGCCAGCAGTCGAGGGATCATGAGCTTTGCTTTGGCAACGAGATCGTTGCGTGATAGACCCTTGAGAGCCGACATTTGTGGTAATTGCGACTAGAGACAGGTGAGTGTCGTGTGGACGATGGGGAGGAAGTGGTGATCACACCAACCGTTGATGAGCCAGCCGTGCGGCTCTTGCAGCAATCAAATGCGCGGTCCCTGCAAGCAGATGTGCATATGCGTATTGCTATCTGCGGTAAAGCGGGCCCACTGGGTCTTAGGAAAAAAATGGTGTTAGCAGGTCTCGAGGTTCCTTGCCGATCATTTTCACACTCGTTTACGGATTTAGTGCTAGATACACACTAGCTACGATGCGCTCTCTTTCTGGAACTTTGGCAGTTGCGGCGGTCTCGGCGTCTGGCGCGCTCGCGGCCATGGCCGACCCGTTTATGAACTTTGGCACTCCGTTCCAGATGCAGGTCTCGGATCACCAGCAGTCCGGTGGACCCAAAGTGTACCTGGACACCCCTAGCAGCGGCAGCAGTGGCCGCCACCTCGCTATTGGCGGCACCTTTGGCCAGACGTTTGTCCTCGACGACACAGGTTTCAGCGCTACTGAGATGACGGGCTCGGTCGACAGCGGAACCCTGTACGCCGTTGTCGAGGACGGCGTGATTGTGTTTAAGGACACCAGCAACCCGGACAAAACGTTCAATGTCGCGGCCGCGCGCGCTAACAACACAGGCCTTCTTATGTACAATAACAGCCTGAACCTGTACGCGTGCACAGGCGTCTCGGGCGTCAGCGAGGGCACTCAGGTCGTGTGCACTGAGGACACCGCCGGCGACAACTGTACCGAGATCTTTGTGCTCACGCTTTCGTACACCGATCTGGGGGCGGCTTGGACGAGCCGACTCGCCCAGGACACCCCTACGGCTGCTTCTGCGTCGTCGGGCGCCGCCTCCACCAGCTCGCCAGCCGAGAGCACCGACGTCGGCGGCGCCGTTGCTCTTGCCGCTGGCTCTGCAGGCACTATTGTCGCCCTCGCGCTTGCACTTGTCGTCTAGCTGTGGATCTGTCTTCTGTGGTCCCTTTATATATAAAGACAGTACGTGCGTGCCCCTGCGCTTACGTACTTGCTCCTGCTGGCGCAGTTGACGCCATGCTAGGTTAATTTATTTACGTCTGCATTGAAGTGTGTCGTTTTGCTTTCTGGGGACGCGGCGCCTAGACCGCTGTGATTGAGATATGCGTCTGTCGGGTCGATTGGCTGACTTTTTTTTTTCTTTCTTTTTTTTTTTTTTTTTGGGGGGGGGGTGCCCTGTCCCTTGACCCCCGTAGCCACTGCTGCGCAATTGGAATAGGTATGCTGGCGTCAATGCATTCCACCGAAGATATCATCTTCATCTAGCGCGTCTCGCATTTTATCCTAAGAAGCTGGAAGTTCTCACCGACCACCAAAAAGACCGCGAAGGGTTGGTAGTGGCTACGAGGTCTGGGACCAGCGCCTCACTGACATCGTCCCGGTAGTATTCCCGACAAACTTATCCATATTTTGATTCCCTGAGTTATGCAGCTTCGGAGAAACTAAGCCCAAGGCATTTTGTTTCGATAATAACTTGTTGGCACTCTGTTGGCCCGTGACACACTTAAAGATAGACGTATGCGAGACATGCAACAAGCTCAGCTGCAAACCAGAGATCTCAGCCCATACGAGGACCGGAAACGCAACAATAACTGACTACGTGAGGAGTGCGACTGCGAACCTTGAAGAATGGCTGATTTGACCAATTTTCGGACACCCTGTTTTTATGGCATCCTTTTATCTAGATTTTCGTAAAATTGCCCAAGACGCTGTTGAACTTGCGCTTCGAGGTAAAATGGCCATTATAACGGGATATGCAACGGACGGCCAAGATCAAGCATTTCGGCGGTCCTCTTCAGTAAACTGTATGAAATGCAACGCGATTGTATGTGCAAAATATTATAGATAGATGGGAAATGCAACAAAAAATTCTTATAATGACCTTTTGGCGGACTTTTTCGTTTTTGTTCACTTTGTAGTTTTGTGTAGAATTTTGCATTTTGTTTAGATTTGTTTGAATTTTGTGCTTTTTATCGTTTTATTTTCGAGTATTGATTTTGGAGTTTAAAGTACATTTTGAATTTTTCAAATCGAGCTTCTTTACTCTTTATTGGATAGAGAAACGATTAGAGACTCATATGTATTACTCCCTGCTGCGGTTGAGCCCGTAGTGAACCCGCAATCGCACTTTGAAATTGTGAAGGCATCCGCGTTCAACAGAAACGCCGTGAAATCGCATCGCAATTTCTCCTTAAAGCACTTAAAAGGGTAGAAATAGCCTAGAAGTGGTTAATTCATCCGAAACTAGCCATACCGCTAGTTCGTACCACCAAACTGTCTTTGCGATAATCAACCTCATTATACCCCTCACCTTGCAGTTTCGCAGTAGTAGAGACCTTGTGAACAGGATTTAAAACGCCTAGTAGGCTCTAGGACTTTAAGATGCCAATTTGGAGAGTTTGAGATTGATGTTTTAACACTCGCGATTTTTCAACACTGGATTTGCAGGGCGTTCAGACCACCCATACGTGCATCTGGCTGGTATTTTGAGCAAACAATAGCATCAAAGGAGAGGTTTTAAAACCTTTTCTGGTGGAAATACATGTCACACTAGAAGCGAGACCTTTCAGAACAAGTCTGATAGTAGATTTCTCAAAATATCATCTAACCAAGGTAGTCGGTAGAGTGTTCCTGTGAAACGAAGCATTCTCGGCACCTTATCACTAAGGCACTTGATGAGAAAACAAACAGCTGTTGGCGGATTTGCGATCCTATAAGGCATAGTTTTAGAGACATGGATAGATCTATCAATTTCATCAAAACGTACGGACACTAAGCCTAAATGTGTGTCTAAAGTCTTTGCATACACATATACTAGGAATGTTAATCTATTAGATGTATTTCTAGCCTCTGGTTGCCGTTTATATTGTTTCCTTATCTCCTTCTCGACTACCAGGAACGTAGCCAGATCCTCACATCTTCGAATATTACGCGTCTACAATTTTGCACTTTTGTGTGTATTTTTGTAGTTTTTACCCCTGAATTTTTTTAGAATTTTGTAGTTTTGGACCCTTTTTTGTGAAAAACGATACCCTAACCCACGTTCGACTGACACAAGGACAGACCGGCCCTCGCCAATGCACGTTGTACGTTGTGGCCAAAACCTGACCGCCCCCATAGACAGAGAAGCGTAGAAATATGAACTGCGCGAAATGGAGCAAAATTAGTGCAGGTAATGTTCGGCACACAGACTGGCAGAAGACCACGCGGGCCTTGCTTGCCGAGAGTCTCTTACCCAAGATCAAGACGTGACATGCGCAGGGCCGAGCCTGTCAAAGAGCCCAGAGAGCTAGTCACTAGTAAAAGCCAATGTCAAGGGGCCGAATCATCCAACCGAAAAAGCGGGCAGTCGTAGTCATGGTCGAGTCAAAGTGCAAAGGACCAGTGTAGCGACCCAAGGTACTGCAACCGCAGACAGCCTTAATGTGGTGACAGACGGTTGCTCACGACCAAGGCCAAAGGCTTGAACGACGAAGGACGCCGTCAAACTGAAGAAACTACCGAAGGGCCCAGCAACTCATGACAAGAGCGCTGAGGCCGACAACTGTGGCTTGTCAGAGGAACAAGAGGCCTTCAGTGACGGAGGATCAACCACCCAGAAAAGGTAGGGCCATATCAAAGAACCAAGGCCAAGGCGTGTTGTGAAGAGCGAATGGACCCAGATGACATGGGATCCTAGTAGGCAAACGCCATGGGTGACAAAGAGATCCTAGCAGGCTATAGAGTGACCAAACAACTCTGGTTCTGGTTCAAGGGCAATAAAAAATAGCTCATTCCTCTGAACTCGCTTTATAAAGACTCTAAACTCTCTCGGGTGTATTGTGAGAGTATATAACACACACCTTTTGAGAGATAGCACTGGCTGACGACGAAGCAGGGTCTTCATCTAGCAGAAACCCCGCCAAATGAAGAGCCCCCATCGTCTGACAACCGCTCTCTGCTACCGCGTATGCGGGTTCGCAGGAAGAGCCGTAGCAGCGAGCGCGCGGGGAGCAGTAAGTTCCAAAGACAAGAACTCACGGCCATGTCGAAGAAGGTCGGGTCAGGCTGACCGCACGATCATTCACACCGTTGGTGCTACCCTAGTGCACAAGACAGTGGTACCAGACTGTCGGGCACGAAAAAGCGTAAAGCATTCCTTCTCAGGCGGAGAATTCCCAGATCCACAAGACAGGAGGCGCCTTCCTGTCTCAAAGAAAAGGTAGAATGCCATCTAACCAGGACCGGGATATGGATGAACCGGTTGGTCAGAAGCGCGGGCAGCGAACTTTCTCTAGGAGCAACGCTCCGTATGGCGGAAGCGAGAAAATCCAACGGGTCTCCTTCGTAGACAAGAAGGGGGCATACGACAAGGAGCGGGGACATGTAGCGAGCCGCCAATCTCCAAGTGTGAACCCACGTTCCCGAACTCAGCCGCTAGACTAAAACCAAAGAGTCCGGCTCCAGCCAGCCACTGAGTTCCACGTGCGTGAGGCAACCAGGCGAAGAGGTATACCTTTGTGTAGAAGACAGCACATGGTCCAACGATGAGAGTTCGACAAGTTTGCGCAGAGGACAAGGTGACGACATGACGAGAGAACAAGCAAATCAGCTTGTTCTTGAAGAATCTCGTGCTGTGCGTTAGTCTGTGATCAAAATGCAAGAATCCGTGGTGCAACATACCATAAAAGGGCCGACACCGAGCAAAACCCAGGAGGACAACAGAATAAAGTGAAGGGTTCTTGCAACGGCGCTATGCGTAGAAAGACATAAGCGCTAAGAAAGTGGCGGATGTGACGACAGGGCGAGGCCAGCCTCAAGCCCAGGGGAGTCTCAGTGGCTCTGGCAAGACGAAACCAGAGCCCAACGCAAAGACAGATGCTGTTGGTTAGAATAAATGTTGTGGGGCTAAAGAGAAAAAACACTGACCTAGAGAACTCTAGTCGTCACGCGGGTATGAAGGTTGCAAGAAACAAGTTGTCGAATCCAGAGCTCACGGCAGGGAGACGATCAATGGCAAACCGTCAATCGCTGCCCACCGGCACATCACAGTATCTGACGTCAGTATAGTTCGTGTTGTGAGTAGAATGAAAAGTGCTTACCAGTAGAAAGCAGGGCCGGTGGAGGGTAAAGTGGCAACGCCAGAATGGCGGCAAAAGGAACAGAAAACTGTGGCAGGGAGACGACACTGGCGATAGCGACGACTCTCGCTGCCCACCGAACAAAGCGCTGTAGCTGGTGTTAGTGATCCTGTAGTAAACAACGAAGGCCATAAACATACCTGGAGAACGCAGAGCCGGTGGCGGGTAAAGTGGCAACACCAAGATGGCGGCAAAGTTTAAGACGTTGAGTTTGGGGGGCCGAACAACAGACAACACTTCCCGTCCCGCAAATGCTAAGAAACATCATTGGCTCACAGGTCGGCACATCTGAGGTGGCAACTAGAGGCTGGGGCCGCCGGAGCGACAGAAGTGATAGAGAGAACGCCCCGTCCCGCAAACGCTCGGAAAGCATCGTTGGCTCACAGGGTAATGTAAATAGAGAGACAGACAAAAGTTAGCACTCCCCCGTCCCGCAAATGCTAAGAAACATCATTGGCTCACAGGTGGCAACTAGAGACTGGGGTCGCCGGAGCGAAAGAAAAGGTGCTTCGGACGGATCATAGTCAAGGAGGGCACCACTCACACCCCGACGTACCAGGAAAAAAAAGATAGGCCACCAGTGCAAACCAGCTCTAGTCAAGGAGGGCACCACTCGCAGCCTCGACCGTTGTGCGTTCAATAGTGCTACTCCGAAGAGTAAGATCATAGTCGAAGAGGGCACCACTCACAGCCTCGACATATCAGAAAAGAAGAAGAAAAAGATAAAGAAAAAGAAAAAGAGCCGACAAATCCCACATAGTGCTGCTAGGAAAGGTCATGATCAAAGTCAGGGAGGGCACCACTCACACCCCGACGTAGAAAGCGGACAGAACCCATATTAAAAGAAAGCGGACAGAACCCATAATGAATGAAAGCGGACAGAACCCATAATGAAAGAAAGCGGACAGAACCCATAATGAAAGCGGACAGAACCCATGCTGCGGAGACCGGCACCACTCGGACATCAACGCAAGGGGACAAGCCCCAAAACAAGCACTGATACTGGAACCACCCAAATATCGGCGCGGTGAGGGCACGATGCCCCTCACCAGTGCAACCTGTGATTAGTGCAGAGACAACAGACTCTCTCATGACCAAAGACGCCACTAAACAACTGGCCAGGCTGTCTTCGCGTTGTCGATAGTCAACTATCATGAAGAGGCCGTCCCATACGGCATTGCAAGATAGGTTGTCCTAGTTGCCACCAAGTCGCACACTAGAACATAATCCAGACATCGGGCGGATGACTAGATGCGCCAGCCGTGAACCAATCGGTGCACCAAAGTTGGGTAGCGGTCAGACCTTCTAAAAAGACAGAGCAAGTGATGTGGTCCCAACTCTCCGAAATGCACACCTGGAGAATTGCAATCTGGGACTATCTCCAAACTCCAACAGAAGGAAACTCCGACAAACACCACAATGGAAACAGAGATAGAATCCACGCTGGAGCGTTCGCAACCGAGAATCAAACAACGTCGGCGAGCCTCGACCAGCAACGCAACATGGGTTTCCACGGACAGCAAATCTTACGAGGGCATGCAGCCGCAAGACTTCCTTGGCCCACAAAGTCGACTTTCCCGCATGGACTCCACATGTTGCAATTGCTGGTGTCAACAAGATTGGTGTGCTGCATAACCCCTGATCCTTCTTGCACTCACTGCGGACAGACCCAGCAGCTAGCAAGCACTGCTCCCCCACCCTCTGCGAAAAGGGAGGCAAACCAGGAAGCAGGTACTTGCTCAAGTAACAAGACGGAAAAGGCGTGATGTGCTCACAACACACCTAATGAACCCGACGCCGTGCATACATCCTCATCGGACAGGCTCCTCCAGAGGTAGTCATCTCCTCGCCAGAATGCATGACGACAAATTTGACCCCACCCGATCGGGTGTTCACAAGAGAGGATACCTGGGCGTCCGAGCTGATGCATGGAGGTTAAGTCGATACCCGGTTGCGACGAGAGAGTCTGTTAGAAATCAAGAAGCATACCTCGATAAAAACGACGTTGTCAGGCCCGAATCACACCCTAGAGGCGTCAGTATCAACCGAAGCAAGCAGGACGGCAGCCACAAGCCGGGGTTGAGGGACCGACACCACATGGCGAAACCACGCGGTTCAGCATCATTGCAAGACCAACGGGACGGCAGCCGAAGGCTCACTAGCAAAAGCCACGCAGCAAACAATGCATCATCGCAAGACCAACGGGACGGCAGCCGAAGGCTCACTAGCAAGGCCATGTGGTAAAAGAAAGCATCATCGCGAGACCAACGGGACGGCAGCCGAAGGCTCACTAGCGGGTGGGTGTAATCCGGACAGCGAGTGGCGAGAAAACGTCGGTGAAAAGACCTGTGCGTGAACTGGATAGCAAAGGGGTATTGGAATAGATAGCAAAGTAATAGCGAATCGGCTAGCAAAAGGGGAAGGAAAGCAAGACCAGGAACAAACAAAACAAAGCCAAGGGGGAGCCAAGGGGGAACAGAAAGTAGATAGCAAAGTTCGCCTAGCAAACTGGTGTTAGCAAAGGGAAACAGAAACAAAACAAGGGGACACAAATAGTGGGTAGCAAAGTAGCGAATCGGCTAGCAAAGAAAACAATCTACCGAGCACGATCGGGCCTCCAGCTCAGGTCCACAAACGATCAAGCCAAACTATCTGGACAGCGATCCCCCCACACAAAACCATCCCGGTCGCAATCTCGGCGTGACGCTGCTGCCATCCCAGCTGGGTGCGACGGCTCACAACGCCCCGACAAGACCCTCACGGACCCGCAGCCCGAGGGCCACCGTCCGTAACCTAGCTCCGGCTCGTGACGTTCCCAGTGCTGCCATCACAACTCAGTGGAATGGCTCACAGTGGTCGGCACTCGCGTTTGAGCCGCCTTGCGAGAACTGGGCACTACCGCGTCAACTCGGTGCGAGGCCCGTGGCCAGCCTCCAAGACTTCAAAATCCAACGCTGTCCAGACCCAGCGCTCGGTCCCCATACTGTGTATGGATCAAAGAGCGCCAGTGCGTCCTCTTAACCGCCGGGTCAACCAAGTATTGGTCCAACCAGCTCAGGTGAGGCTAAGCGCCGGCACCCCAAATAGGCGCCCGCGCGTAAGGTGCCAGCAAAGCCAGGCATCATGAACCATAGAAAGAAACACCAAAGACATGTCGAGCATCAGTGGTACTATACCACCGGGCCGTGACACCATCAAGCGCCCGGACCATTGCACCGACCCCGCGCTAAGCCAGCGCTAAGACATAGCACAGATACGAATAAGCTTTGGGGCCCCGAGGCCCCTCCACCTATACGACGGACATACTGACATGACAAAACAATAGTAGGGGGCACCTTAAGCGCCCACCCAAGAATTGAGCCCAGCGGGCGTCGGAGTGTGTTGTTAGAAGGAAAAAGAGATGGGAGTCAGTGCCCGGCTTTATATCTTTTCCTAAGCCGCACGAGATACCCTAAGATGGCTAAAGCCGTGCTGGAGCATGACACAGCCCATCAAATCTGGATAGCGCCGCTCCATATCATGTAAACAAAGAATCATCTCGAATATATCAACTGTTGAGACCAATAATGTGGCCTATGTAGCACGAAAAAGGACAATTGGCATTCAGTTGGCTAATGCAGGTCCCTGCACCCCGGATCGCTTTCATCTGCAGGGCATCACATTCGGTTAATGAAGCTTGAAGCTTGGTCGAAAGCATACGCATTGCGTATGCAATATGCATGGGTAACGTGCAGTAAGATCCCGGGCAATGTGCCTGTTTTTGACTGGGCAATAGGCTTCATTCTCAACTTCACAAGCGCGCAGCCGTTGATAACCACAATCGTATGTGGAAGTTAACTATGGCTATATCAGATGAAAGTGTTTGTGCAAAGGCTCGTGTTCTATGCGTCTGTGTAACACGACCAGATCATCGTTACCCGGCAATCAAAATACGCATATATGTTGCATATGTACATGATTGATTGAGATGTTGAAGTACAGCGCTAAGTTCCGGCACCAAAGTGATGACGGGCTAAGAGCGTCGGTTGTAACGAGTCAAAGCGGTTATTTTGCGAATGCTCTACTAATACGCCACGTATGTACCATGGCCCCAAGTCTGCGAGATCAAGGAAACCACGATGGGATACAGATGCATTCTACTCCAAGCCAGCATTGTCACTGGATTCGCGGAGCATAGACAAAACTCCATCCTTACTCCTACCAGCTCGCACTTCTGAGCGTCTTGTTTTTTCATTTACTCAATACTGATGAGTTGGTGTTACCAGTTGTTGTCGACGATAACGATAATACGGCAGAGCATGTATCCAAAGTTTACTTCAAGTGCAACAACGGCACATCTCTCTGCGATAAATGAATTTACTGTTATCGACCCATCCCTAGCCCGCAGGGAAAACGTCACGCTATATCAAAATCTAAGGTTCGGATAATCTTTCGCCGAGTTGCACGACCGGCGAGCCGGTTCGCCATCTTAGTCAAAACGGCTGGTACGGCTAAAAGGCAACCTGCAGGGCAAGCGCCATCGGGGTCCGCCTGGCGTTGAGATGGCGTGTTGCGGGAACGAGCACCCGGACGACGGCGTGGTCGGTGGTGGCCAACTGTAAGCTTGGATCGTTCCGAGCAGTTCCGAGCAGGTTGAGTGCCTAATTGGTAGTCGGGCCCCGCAACCCGCGCCCGCAACCGGAGCTAAATTTCCAGGGCTAGGTATGTCGACCCATCCCACCGGGAAAAGGACCCCAAAGGACCGGGCACGGCTGAAACCACATCCAATAGCGTCATTTTGCCGAACCCGGGCCCTTTATAAAGGTGGGACCCAGCCTGCCGTACCGGTTGCTCCACACTACGAACTCACCGTCAGCCATCACTAGCAATGTCGGTTCGTTCTGCCTCGCTTAACACTCTGCGTCACATCGCCCGTGCCGCTCAGCGTCCCCAGGTCAGTGTTGTCTTGTTTGCTCTTGACGTTGCCGGTTAACTCCGACAAAGTGACAGGCACGATTATGTCTGCATTGTCGCACAATTGGCATTGTGTGGCTACGAAACTCGGTTGCATACCTCTAGTTGTAAATTGTCCTGTGCTCGCTTTTGATTTTCTTTAGACTTGCGCATGCCACCAACAACCGAGGACCGAGGCCGAGACCGTGACCGTGACTGGCCGGTGATCCCGCCATGATCGTCGTTCCTCGCCCCGCCATAGCTTGCTAGGCCTTTGTGCGCCGGCTTGCGGCCCAATTCGCACCACAAACCCTGACTAACTCCAGGTCCGTCAGCTCTCGACTGCGTCTGCCCGTCCCTCGACTATGGCCCGCTTCACCCCGCTCGCCGTTGGCGTCACCGCCGCCGCTGGCTACGCCTTCTACTCGATGTTCTCCAACACCGCCTACGCCGAGTCCAAGGCCACTCTCACCGGCGGCGACGAGTGGGTCGACCTCAAGGTCAAGGAGTCGATCGACCTCTCCCACAACGTATGTTTTAGTCTGATTTCCTTGGCCCAGACACCCAGAGCAACCGCTTGGCGGTGGCGCTCACCACCTACCATCCTATTTCAACTGCGAAGCAGTTGCTACGGGGGTCTGGGGGCAGCGCCCCCCAGGAGCACAAAAAAAAAAAAAAAAAAACGCGGACCGTTGACCGCTAACCCCAGACCCGACGCATCGTCTTTGACCTACCCGAGGGCCACACCCTCGGCCTGCACACCGCTTCTTGCGTGCTGACCAAGTTTGTCAACCCCAAGAGCGGCAAGAACGTCATCCGCCCTTACACCCCGACCTCGGACCCCGAGCTCGAGGGCAAGGTCGAGTTTGTGATCAAGAAGTACGAGGGCGGCCTCATGTCGACCCACATTCACAGCCTCAAGCCTGGCGACACCCTCGCGTTCAAGGGCCCCATTCTCAAGTACAAGTGGGAGGCCAACAAGCACAAGCAGATTGCCCTTCTCGGTGGCGGTACCGGTATCACCCCGCTGTACCAGCTGATCCAGGAGATCCACAAGAACCCTGCTGACAAGACCAAGGTCACCCTCCTCTACGGCTCCCTCACCGAGAAGGACATCCTCCTCAAGGATGAGCTCGACGCGTTTGCCAAGGACCGCCCCGACCAGTTCAAGTTTGTCTACTTTGTCGACAAGGCTAGCCCCAACTGGAAGGGTGAGACTGGCTACATCTCCAAGGAGTACCTTGAGAAGAATCTGTTCAAGCCGTCGGACGACAACGTCCACATCTTTGTCTGCGGTCCTCCCCCGTTCTACAACGCTCTCTCGGGCAACAAGGTCTCGCCCACCGACCAGGGTGAGCTCACCGGCGCCCTCAAGGACCTTGGTTTCACCAAGGAGCAGGTCTTCAAGTTCTAAGCGCCCGCTTGGAGGTTTACATATAAATACAAACAGTATTTGCCATACCGTTTTTTTTGTTTTGTTTTGTTTATGGGGGCGCTGCCCGCGGACGCCGTAGAAGTGCGAAGCAGTCGCTACGCGGGCATTGGCCGAGAATTAACTGCAAAGGAGTTGCTACGCGGGTCCCGGGGGGCAGGGCCCCCCAGGAAAGCGGCTCGCGCTATGGACGTTGCATATCTGGTACTCGCCAAATATAAGATCACCAAGTCTGGGCTGGCGATGTGCTCGAGGACCAGCCATGAAAAAGACGATAAATGTGGTATTCGAAGGATGCTGCCATGGTGAACTGAACAACATCTATCGCGCCATTGAGCGAATGGGGAAGCATGTGGATCTTGTGGTTATAGGAGGCGACTTTCAGGCGATTCGCAACGAGCAGGACATGAACTGCATTTCTATGCCGCCCAAGTACCGGAAACTGGGCGACTTTCACGACTATTACCACGGGCGAAAAAAGGCGCCGTACCTGACCGTTTTTGTGGGCGGCAACCATGAGGCCAGCAACTACCTGCAGGAACTGTACTATGGGGGATGGGTTGCGCCTAATATCTACTATCTCGGAGCTGCTGGGGTTGTCAACTTCAATGGCTTACGGATTGGCGGCTTGTCCGGTATATTCAAGCCTAGTGACTATAATCTGAACCACTTTGAGCAGATACCGTTTGACAGACGCACTGAACGATCGGTGTACCACATTCGAAAGTTCGATGTCCTCAAGTTGGCACTGCTGGACGGCAGGATCGACGTCATGCTGAGTCACGACTGGCCTGCTGGCATTGTGCACCACGGCGATTTGCCGCAGCTGCTCAGGGCCAAGCCGTTTTTCAAACGGGATATTGACACCGGCACGCTCGGCTCGCCCCCCGCCATGGATCTGCTTAAAAGTCTAAGGCCCGCCTATTGGTGGAGCGCACATTTGCATGTGCGGTTCACGGCTTTGGTGGAGCATGGACCGATAGTTGGACCAGATACGAGAAATCCAGACGAAATTCAACTGGACCTGGGTGGTACCGACGATCAGGGCCCGACTAGCGACCACAAAGACGCTAATCTGGATGAGATTTCGCTTGACTTGGGTGTCGACGAACCTAGTTCCAAATCGAACCCTGACGAAATTGCATTGGACATTGAAATCGCGCCTAGTGAGACACAGGCCGGAGGCGGTCCCCCGCCAGAACCGCCGTTAGTGCTTCCTACCAGCACGCGCTTTCTCGCTCTCGACAAGTGCCTTCCTCGACGAAACTTTATAGAACTTGTCCCGGTCGAAGTCGAAGTTACTGGCAAGCGAAAGCGCGAGCATGAAGAGCCCAGACTTGCATACGACCCACAATGGCTAGCCATCACACGAGTCATGCACCGGTACTTCAATACCACGCGGCCGTCCTCTCCAATGCCGCTTAATACCGAGCTTCCCGACTTGAAAAAGCAGGTTGATGCCGAGCTAAAATGGGTCCAGGCAAACATTGTCGACAAGGACCTGTTGGCTATTCCCACCGACTTTGTTGCCCAAGTCCCCACAGTCGACTCGCTTCCTGCGGATGTCGACCGACGTCGCTGGGCGTCTCAGCAGCCTCCCAAGTACACTAATCCGCAGACTGCTGCATTCTGCGACCTCATTCGGATAGACAACCGACTCTAACACAGTTCTACTCTACGAACAATCTATTGTTACGACCCGCATTTTCTTATGCTGGGGGCGCTGCCCCCAGACCCCCGTAGCAACTGCTTCGCAGTTGGAAGGACCAGGCGGGTTAGTACTTGATGGTTTTCCGAGCAAAGACTCCAAACTCAAACGCTAAGCGGTTGCTACGTAGGGGCCTGGGGGCAGGACCCCTCCCCCAGGAGCACAAACCACCAGCTGAAACTTCCAAAATTTACATTGTGCGATAAATGATTTTATAAACACGCTTAATAGACACGCTTGGCCGGCGGGACCGACTTGCACTCGTTGGGGTCGAGGGTCTCAGAAATGACGTTACGGTACTTGAGAACAACCTCCTCGCCGGGGGCGTGCTGCCACGACAGCGTGTGCTTCATCCAGTTGTCGTCGTCACGCTCCGGGTAGTCCTCGCGGGCGTGGGCACCGCGCGACTCCTTACGGGCAACGGCCGAGTAGGCGGTCTGCATGGCGCAGGTAAGCAGGTTCTGGAGCTCGAGCGACTCGACAAGGTCCGAGTTCCAGATCATCGAGCGGTCGGTGGTGCGGAGGTCCTTGATCGAGCGGTCGACCTCAGTGATGCGGCGGACACCCTCCTCGAGCGACTCCTGGGTGCGGAAGACCGACACGTCGGTCTGCATGGTCTTCTGCATAGCAAGACGGATCTCGGCAGTCGACTTTGTACCCTCCGAGGTGCGGACCTTGTCGAGGTTGGCAATCGACTCCTTGCCAATGTCGGCCGACACGGGCTTGAGCGGGGTGCCGGGGGTGAGCTGGTCGCGGATGGTGTGCGAGACGGCACGGCCAAACACGACGAGGTCGAGAAGCGAGTTGGCACCAAGACGGTTGGCGCCGTGCACCGAGACGCAGGCGGCCTCACCGCATGCGTACAGGCCGGGAACGACCTTGTCGTTGCCCTGCTCATCAACGGTCAGAACCTCACCGGTGTAGCGGGTCGGGATACCACCCATGTTGTAGTGGACGGTGGGCAGGACGGGGATCGGCTCCTTGGTAACGTCGACACCGGCGAAAATGGCAGCCGTCTCCGAGATGCCGGGCAGACGCTCGTGCAGGACCGAGGCCGGCAGATGCGACAGCTGCAGGAAGATGTGGTCCTTCTCGGGGCCGACACCACGGCCCTCGCGGATCTCAAGAGTCATGGAGCGCGAAACAACGTCTCGCGATGCAAGATCCTTGGCGGTCGGGGCGTAGCGCTCCATGAAACGCTCACCCTTGGAGTTGAGGAGGTAGCCACCCTCACCGCGCGAGCCCTCAGTGATCAGACAGCCCGAGCCATAGATACCGGTCGGGTGGAACTGCACAAACTCGAGGTCCTGCAGCGGCAGACCGGCACGCGTCACCATGGCCATACCGTCACCGGTACAGGTGTGGGCCGAAGTGGCCGAGAAGTAGGCGCGGCCGTATCCACCAGTGGCGAGAACGGTCTTGTGGGCACGGAACCGGTGAATGGTACCGTCCTCCTGGTTATAGGCAATGACACCAACGCACTCGCCGTCCTCCATCAGCAGGTCCATAGCAAAGTACTCAATGAAGAACTGAGTGTTGTGACTCAGAGACTGGCCGTAGAGGGTGTGCAGCATCGCGTGACCGGTACGGTCAGCGACGGCGCAGGTGCGGTACGCCTGGCCGCCCTTGCCATACTCCTTGGACTGACCACCGAACGCACGTTGGTAGATGCGGCCCTTGTCGGTACGGGAGAAGGGCATACCGTAGTGCTCGAGCTCGATAATCGACGCCGGCGCCTCACGCGTCATGTAATGGATGGCGTCCTGGTCACCCAGCCAGTCCGAACCCTTGACGGTGTCGTACATGTGCCAGTGCCAGTCGTCAGGATGCATGTTGCCGAGCGCGGCATTGATACCGCCCTGGGCGGCGACGGTATGCGATCGGGTCGGGAACAGCTTCGAGATACACGCCGTGTTGAAGCCGGCCTCAGCGAGACCGAATGCAGCACGGAGACCAGCACCGCCGGCACCGACAACCACACAGTCGTACTCGTGGTCGACGACCGGGTACTTGTTGGAGATGTGCTTGTTAGCCTCCTTGGCACGGACAGTCTGGCGGGGTTAGTAAATGTCATTCAGAGAGTGCCTAAAACTTGACAAACTCGAAGTAATCGCAGTCAATACGTACATCATTGGCAATGACCTGGTTCGCAACGCGCGAAGCGTGGAACAGGCGGGTCGCCTGAGATCTGCTCGATTTCTGTTGTTAGCATTGTAGAGGAAGTAATGTACAAGCAGGTTGCGATTCAGAGATGGAGCAAATGAAACACTTCAAATCATGTTATCATAATTCCGAGCTCCTTAGAGATGCCCGATTCTGATGGTTCGTGGAGACAAGGAAAAAAAATTGTGGAGTCCCCGCATGAACTAACCATAAACCATGACATGTTTTCATGATTTAAACATCCACGTAGGGAACTATACAGAAAAGAGATGGCATGTTTTCACGCAGACTCAAGCCAGTTTGGAGAAGTCTGGCTTTGACCAAAGTTTCATACTGAAGCTCAGTCCACCTGCATTATACAAGTGTGCTAGAACGAAAAAAATGCCCACGGCCATCGTAACATAATCCTCAATCACTCGTCACTAAACACAATAAAACATACCAAGGCGCCACGCTGGAGAGCAGACAACATGTTGACCGTTTGTGGGGTGTTCGAGGACGCTGACAGGATTGTAACGATTCCCACTTCGCGGTTTATTCGCTGGGTTCCGCCGTGCCGTGAGCCCCGGGTAGCCAATCACAGCCAAGCTATTCTGGAGTAGCCCTTAGCCGAGACGCCCTTGCCCACGGCCGCCCACCCGTCTCTGCCCGAACGTCCGAGCCAAGGTGCGAAAACCGGATATCTGTCCGTTTTCGTGCGTTGTGAAGCCTCTTACTTCATTTTTACTTTATTTTCCAGCTTTGAGCTTGCTGATGAGAGCCCCAGGAGTCGTCCTACAGAACCACGACCACTGCTGCGACGCTACAAACACGGTTCCAGACTACAAATTGTAACTACGACCTAGAAATTAACTGCGCACTTCGAAATGCACCCTTGACGCACAGTTCGGAATGTACGGGAGTAACTCTGTCCCCACAGTTCCGCACGCGATCGGATCCGGGGGCTGCCAGTCCGGCATATTCTCGCGATGCCATGCGGAGACATGCGCAGTTTGATGCAATAAAATCGTAGCATGATGCATGGTTATGTACACGGCTGCTTGGCAACACGGCTGCGATTTTTCGACCGACACGATCCAAGCCGGCGTTGTACTGTCTCGACAACAGTGCCATGTTCGTCCTAAGTCGTGTCGAAGACGTGATCCGTCTCGAGCCGTCGTCTTTTGACCGTCCGACGATAGACAGTCTTGAGGACGAGATCAACCGCAAATACGCCAACAAGGTTATCCACGATGTTGGCCTCTGCATTTGCGTCTACGACGTCGAGTCGCATGGCGAGGGCCTCATCAAACCGGGCGACGGAGCAGTCTACGTCAAGAGTATGTCCGCTGCTGTCCAAACTCTGCACAAACGATACTAACGCCAGCTGTGTTCCGCCTAGTTGTTTTCCGGCCTTTTGTTGGCGAGATTCTCGTGGGGTGGGTATCGTCTTGCACCGAAGACGGTCTCAATGGTGAGTTAGCATTCCAAGCCAGCTGTGTAATCGCTTTTCTGACACCAGTTAAAATGGAATTCTTCGATGACATATTCATTCCCAAGAACATGCTGTTTGAGGGGTGCGTTTTTGTTCCCAAAGAGCAGGCGTGGGTCTGGAAGGTCGGCGATACTTCGTTGTACATTGATACCAACGAAAAGATTCGGTTCCGGGTCGAGCGCGAGTACTTTACGCAGCAAATACCCAAGCGGCCCAATGAGGCCGAGGATGAGGCGGTGCAACGCGTTGCCCCGTACTCGATCGAGGGTTCGTGCCAGGTCGACGGCATGGGTCTCGTTTCGTGGTGGGACGAGTAGGCCAGTCACGGTCACCCGCCATCTACAACGCTACGAACATAATGATTTGCATGAATAGTAATACGACGCTCGAACATCTTTAGCCGTAATCGTGAGTTTGGCATTGTTTTTTCCTGGGGGCGCAGCCCCCAGACCCCCGTAGCAACTCCTTCGCAGTTGAGAATGGGCTGCAGCACATTTAGCCACAATGGTGAATTTGGCAGCTTTTCTTCTTTCGTGGACTCTTTCTCCAGACCCCAGTAGCGAGCGCTTCGCGGTTGAACACTATGCTAGCCCCTTCTCAACTGCGAAGCAGTTGCTACGGGGGTCTGGGGGCAGCGCCCCCAGGAAAAAAAAAAGTGCCCCTGAGAACAGTGCCCCAGCAGCGGGTGCATGCTCATGACATATATTACAGACATCTAGTTGTACTGCATGTACTCGGACGTCGACGAGAACTTAAGGTTGCCCTTAATGACCTTGTCGACGGCGGCGAGGAAGTCCTTCTCGGTGGCGACCTTGCGGCGGGCGCGAATGGCAAACATACCGGCCTCGGTGCAGACCGAGCGCAGCTCGGCACCCGTGCTGTTGGGACAAAGCCGTGAGATGAGCTCCCAGCGGATGTCGCGGTCGACCGACATGCTCTTGGCGTGGATGCGGAGAATGTTAGCGCGACCCTCAATGTCCGGAAGACTGAACTCGACCTTGCGGTCGATACGGCCCGGACGCAGCAGCGCCGGGTCGAGCGTGTTGGGCCGGTTGGTCGCAAACATGACCTTGATGTTACCACGCGGGTCAAAACCGTCGAGCTGCGTAATGAGCTCAAGCATTGTGCGCTGAACCTCATTGTCGCCGCCGGCTCCGTCGTCAAACCGCGCGCCGCCAATAGCGTCGACCTCGTCAAAGAAAATGATGCACGCCTTTTTGCTGCGCGCTAGCTCAAACAGCTCGCGCACCATACGCGCGCCCTCGCCAACGTACTTCTGGACGAGCTCCGAGCCAATGACGCGGATAAACGTCGCGTCAGTGCGGTTGGCAACGGCACGCGCACACAGCGTCTTACCGGTACCGGGCGGGCCATACAGCAGAATACCCTTGGGCGGGTCAATGCCGAGGTTTGCAAATCGCTCCGGCGACAGCAGCGGCAGCTCCACCACCTCGCGCAGCTTTTCAATCTGCTCCTTGGATCCGCCCACATCACCATAAGTCACATCCGGCTTCTCCTCAACCGTCATCATCGTCACCGACGGGTCGATCCGCGGCGGCAGCGGTAGCATAATCTGGTACTTGTTGCGCTCGACACCCACGCGCATGCCCTCCTCAATGTCCGTCGGACTGACCCGCTCGCCCAAGCTCACAACAAACTTGGCAATCTGCTTCACGTTGATGACGTACTTGGCCTTGTCGGGCTCCTCCTCGGTGCCGCTGTGGATGATCTTGGTGCATCGTGCCACCTGCAAAGGCTGTTCCTGAGACATGGTTTGTTTGTCAGCCATAATATCCCACAAGTGGGGCGATGCAAGACCGGTATCCGATTCCTGTTGTCAGTGTGTCTCTTTGGTGGCATTTTGCTTTCAGCATTGAACTCACCTTGACGCCTATCTTTTCGTTTATCCTCGCCTGGAGATCCTTGATGTCCTTTTCAATCTCCTTGAGCTGGCCGGCGTACGGAGCAGCACCCTGTAGTTAGTACTATCCCATTCCAAAAATCGTCTGGCCTTTTGATCGTATGAAACAAGTGCAAAACATTGATGCCATCACGCCGTCAAAACGCCTCATCGCCTTAGTCGCCACAGTTTGACGAGCACATACATAGGTCTTGAGCACTTGGATATCGCCCTCGGACAGCGGGACCACATTCTCCTCTTTCTCCTCCTCGCCGTCTACCGGCGGCTTGTACTTCTCCCAGTCAGCCTTTGGCGGCATTGCTGCTTCTAGTCCTCGATTGGTTGTGTTGGTTCTAGTGCACACCGCCAGAACTGTCGTGTCTTGGCTGGCAATCAAATCACCACCGCTCGGGGGTGGCGGTTACCCTCCTTTTTGTCAGTACAGTCAGCAGCGATCAGTATGCATGTTATGCATTCTGATGCGGATCGCCATGCTGGGTCGCTTTACGGGGGGGCTCCTGCCTCCAGACCTTCGTAGCAACTGTTTCGCAGTTGGAACAGAGCTGTTAATAGTAGGACACCTGAAGGTATTACAGTATGTAACAGATGGCAGCAGCTACGAGCTGCAGGGATGCTCCTCATGTCAGAAAGTAGCCCACCACCCGAGTTTTATGCCTGGTCTTGTGTCGTGCATACGATGCTAATGCTGAATTAAACTACAAAGTACATGCAATGCTGTCTAACAGCCAGGATTGCCCATACAGCTGGTCAAGACGTTTAGCTAAACCCCATTCCAAGTGCATTGACCTCCAAGGCCGGGTGGATGTGACCAGACTCCAGATAATCGCAAAAGTACAAGAGAACGTAGTAGATCTCCTGACATTCTACACGATGACCAGAGAAACTAAAGAGTCGACGATGTTGGACTGATCTTTTGTAAGTACCCCTGCTGAATAAGCCGTTGGACGTCGGCCTGACGAACAAAAAACTGGCTGTTCTTGGTCAAGTTGAAAACTCTGGGGTTAGCGAGTGTTGTGGCTTCAACTGCGAAGCAGCTGCTACGGGGATCTGGGGGCGGCGCCCCCAGGAAAAAAAAGCACAAACAAACGGTTCCTGTCATACCCGTATTCGGTCTGGATCTCGCCGGCGTCCTTGAGAACACGAACATCGATGAACAAGTCGCGCGGGGGCTCGAGACTGCCCGTCAGATCGATCTCTGTCCATGCACCTTTGTAGTCTGCCAGCAGTTCCGAAAACTGACGCCAGTACTCCTGCTCGTTGGGGTTCAAGTTCACCATGACGCCGCGTTCGCTAGCGTCGACTTCGCGCCATGCCATTTCGCGCATGCGGTTAGCCCGTAGTCGTTGATACGCAAGAAGGCACCGTTTATTTCTGCGCATGCAAAGATGCTGCACAAACAGTGCGCACGACGTCTTACGATCCTGGCTGAGCTGGACATCGCTGCCGATCTGTTCCATAGTTTCCTCGATGGCACGATCCAGGTCGCGGATCTCGCGTACTACGCCCCGTACAGTATCCTCCAGATACAGTGGAAGCGTCTCGAGGCTCTGTGAGCGCTTAGCATCTTGTATGAGTTTTCCTGCGAGGTCTCCGTACATTATGCCCCTCCGTGGTGAGTTGTTGGTGTCGATGGCTGTAGATCATATGTTTAATTGTACGCGACGCGCCTCATGCATCATGTGCATCACATCATGCATCTGCATAGGTTCACGCCCGTCGTCTTTCGCTCGTCCGAGACTAAAAAGAACGAAATTCTCTCTTAATACTGGTTTTTCAGGTGATTAGATTGTCAGGCATAACTCTAGTACTGTCAAAACCATAACTGGTCTCCTGGGGGCGCTGCCCCAGACCCCCGTAGCAACTGCTTCGCAGTTGGGATGGGCATGCGAGATAATCAACCGCGAAGCGGTTGCTACGGGGGTCTGGGGGCAGCGCCCCCAGGAAAAAAAAAAAGAACTAGCATACCAGACTATGGCCGCAAAAGGGCGGTCTAGTTATATGCACACTACCGTTGTGCTGTATAGCATCGTCATGTCGTAATTAAATATACACATCTAAAAGGAGATCGATCCTGACAGGATGCGGTCTCATGCAAAGCTGATTATAGCCGGGCCCTCATTTTTTGTACATCTTCTTGCCTTCGACAAAGTAGTTGTCGAGAAAGTCGTCCATGATGGACTCGAGGTCGCGGCGTTCCTTGGCCATGTCGAACGGCTCGGGCTCTTCCTCTTCCTCTTCTTCCTCGTTATACTGCTTCTCAATGTGATCGAAACGGTCGTCCAGAAGCGTGAGACCCTCGTTGCGGAACAGAGCTGAGCTCGACATGGAGAAGCCAGTGAGGTCCGTCTTAGCACCGATCTTCTTCTTCTTCTTCTTTTTGGCAGCAGCAGCAGCGCTGGCAGAGGCACCGGCGCCAGCCGACGAACCGGGCAGCGGGCCAATAGTGTCACGGTCCTCGGGCTCGTCAGTGGCTAGCGAATCCGAGTCTGTGTCGTAATTGTTCTTTTGTTGGATCTTGAATCTGCGGAAGGCCGTTTCCCATTCCTCTTCGCCTTCGCGAGGCACGACTTCGTCAGCCCGCAGCTCGTCATGCGCGTCGGCATCAAAGTCAGCCCACTCATCGGCCGCCTCATCGCCGCTCTCGACCTGGCCACCGGCAACAAGCTCCTTGAACACATCCTCGTCGTCGTCGACATACTCCTCATCCTCGAGCGCCTCGAGCACCTCGCGAAGCCGCGGATCCATGTCAGGCTGCAGACCTGCGAGTGCATCGGGGATTTCCTGCTGGTCCTGGTACGTCCGCTTGACCTTGGTCTCGGACGGAAGCAGCTCGGCCGGAAGGCTTACATGGTTGGTTGCCGCGTAATCGGCCTTGAGCATCAACGCTGCGTCCTTCTTGCCACGAGCCTTTGCGTCCTTGCGCGAGATGAAAACCGCGCCCGGATCCTCGCCTATCGGCTTGAGATGCTGCATGTAGTCGTACTTCGAGTCGTCGTACTCGATACCGTACAGGGCGGCCTCGCCCTCATTTCCGCGCATGCCCTGCTCTCGGAATTCGCTCTCATTCTCGGCTAGCGCTGCTCCGCTGTAAACCTTGCTAGATCCAGCGCCGGTGTAGTACTTGTCGCGACGTTCCTGTTTCAAGTCTTTGCGGTTGAGATTGTCGACCTTGACGAGGACGGCCTGGGGGGCGTCTGGGTCCTGTGCCAGCGGGTCTTCTTGAGACCGGTGCACAAGACTGTATGTCTCTGCATTTTTCTTATCTATCCAGCGTCTCGGTGGCATTTTGTCTGTGGATTTCTTGGATAGATTTTTTTTTTTTTGGGTGGTGGTTATGATGCTTTGGTCTTTGTACGGCCAATTTTTTCAGCCGCACAAATAATAATTTGTACTGATGGAAAATAACAACGCCAGTCAGTGGAGACAAAACTGGAACCAAAGGAAACTAGCGAAACCCGCCGGTCCACAAAGTCCCAATGACACGGCACCGAGATAAACCCCCCAAATGTGGTAATGCCGTATGATGCACAGCCGTGTCCCACCATTGGCGTGCGCCGATTATAAACACAAAGGCGGATCGACAGCCTGGCCCTGAGAATAAACTAAAGGCCTCGACACCTGCCTGAACGACCACAAGACTGTACAGGTTGCGGATCGGAGTCCAAACTGGCATTGACATAGCACCAACAAGATGTCGAATCCGATTAGCGGCAAAAGTGCCATTCGCGATGCCGACGAAGCCAGCATAGGCAGCCGACGACCGTCGTCCAACCTTGGAACGTCGCCGTTCCAAAGAGCAAGTATCCGGCTCGGTAGCCCTGTTCCGGGTACTGCGGTGTCGCCTCGTCCTAGTTTCAGCAATAGTCAGCGTCCCATCAAGGGACCGTCTGCAGGACCGATTGACTTTGATGGCCCTGTGCCCGAGAACTCGTCGCTCGGACCAGAGAGCTTTTCAAAACGGGCTGTTTTGGCAGCAGCTCAGGGCGACGGTAGCAGCAGCGCTCTAGCTCGCGGCTTCAACAGTAATATCGCTAGTAGTGTCGCCAGCGAGTCGTCTATCGACATCGACAACCCGGACCCAGAGGTTGTCAAGGTGGTGGGCCGGCACTTGGTCAAGAGCGAAGCGGCGACCGGCGAATCGGCTGGTCAGGGCAGCGAGACAAATGTCGACGAGCCGTCGGCAGGTGCTTCGGCGGCTGGCGGCGCTGCGTCTGGCGGGACCCCTGGCGGGACCGATCTGGAGGACAATTTTGCGTCGCTGCGACTGCAGGGCGGCGATATTACTCGCCAGCTGTACAACTGGCAGCGGGAGCACGAGGAGGGCACAAAGCGTGGCCGATCCCGGTCGTTTGACCACCTCCCGCGACCGCCGGCAGTTGTAGGCATCAATGGCAACGCCACCATGGACGCCCGCAACATCCGCGCCCCTGGCGGGTTTCGACGCAACTTTATCGTGCAGCGGAGTCTCCAAGAAGAGGCTGACGGACGGCCGCCGACGTTTTTGACCCGCAACTTTATTGAGTTTCTATCCATCTACGGCCACTTTGCCGGTGAAGAACTCGAAGAAGAAGAGAGCGGCGCCGAAGAAGAAGAGGAAGAGGAGGAAGAACAACGAGCGCTTACAGAGGGTCGCGGTACAACTGAGCGAGCTCCCCTCCTGGGACGGCCACGACTCGCCCGGAAACCGAGCGCACACGGCCAAGGTAAAGCGACTGCTACCAAGGCCGTCCTTCTGCTCCTCAAGAGCTTTGTCGGCACAGGCGTGCTTTTCCTGCCCAAAGCGTACTCTAATGGCGGTATGCTCTTTTGCTCAGTTGTTTTAGTGTGCGTCTCTCTCATCTCGTACTGGTGTTTCCTGCTGCTGATTGCATCCAAGGACGCTGTTGGCGTCAACTCGTTTGGTGACATTGGCGACGCGCTCTACGGGCCCGGTATGCGCCGCCTCATTCTCATCAGTATCGTCATCTCCCAGATCGGCTTTGCGGCCGCCTACATTGTGTTTGTGTCGGAGAACCTACAGGCGTTTGTGGTGGCAGTCGCCGGCAAGACCATTGGTCTTGAAGCGTTTATTGCCCTCCAGCTGCTCATCTTTCTGCCACTGTCGATGGTCCGCGACATCGCCAAGCTGTCGGGCACGGCTCTCATTGCAGACTTTTTCATTCTGCTCGGCCTTGTGTACCTGTACTATTCGGGCATGTTCCAGGTCGTCCGCGATGGCGTCGCAGACATTGTTCTGTTCAACCGCCAGGACTGGACACTCTTCATCGGCACAGCCATCTTCACATACGAGGGCATTGGCCTCATTATCCCGATTCAGGAGTCGATGCGCAAGCCTGCCCAGTTTGGGCCCGTCCTGTTTGGCGTCATGGTCGGCATCACGCTCGTGTTTGTATCGATGGGCGCTCTCCAGTACGCCGCGTACGGCACCGAGGTCAAGACCGTCATCATCTCCAACCTACCCCAGGACTCGAAGTTTGTCAACGCCGTGCAGTTTCTGTACTCGGCTGCGATCTTGCTATCGACGCCACTCCAGCTGTTCCCGGCGATCCGCATCACTGAGAACTGGCTGTTTGTGCGCTCCGGCAAGTTTTCGTCCAAGGTCAAGTGGCAAAAGAACACCTTCCGCGCGGCGCTCACGCTCTTCACCGCTGTCGTTGCGTGGGTCGGTTCGGACGACCTTGACCGCTTCGTCGCCCTCACCGGCTCGTTTGCGTGCATTCCGCTCGTGTACATCTATCCGCCGCTCCTGCATCTCAAGGCATACCCCAACCAGCACTGGGCCCTTCTCATCAGCGACTACCTCCTGTTTTTCCTCGGCCTATGTGCCATGACTTACACAACCAGCGAGACCGTCCGCTCTTGGATCGCCCACCCGTGACGTGTCCTCTCTCACGAGCATTCCATCTCTCACTCATACTGTATTTGCCTCATATGGCCACGTAAGATCTAAATAGCATCATCTCTTGGACTTCGGTTGGCTTTTTTTCTTCTTCCTGGGGGCGACTGCCCCCAGACCCCCGTGGCAACTGCTTCGCAGTTGAGAAGGGCCACAGGGGTCAAAAACATGCCACGCGCAAGCACAGATATCAACTGCGAAGCAGCTGCTGGGGGGGGTCTGGGGGCAGAGTCTCCAGGAAAGTAAAAGCGATGGGGCAATATCACTTGTAGTGCGTTTTTCTTCCTGGGGGCGCTGCCCCCAGACCCCCGTGGCAACTGCTTCGCAGTTGAGATGGGGCAAGAACATGTACAGAAATCAACTGCGAAGCAGTTGCTACGGGGGTCTGGAGGCAGAGCCCCCAGGAAAAGAGGAAAGGATGGCGGTGCATTATCAACAAAACGTAAGATCAATTCTAGTAATTCTAGTATGCGTAAGGACGGACCTTGAATAAATAATTAAAAAAAAAGCTGGATCCAGTCCTGCCCATCTATAGCGGAAGCTTGCCCTTGGGCTCGTCAACACGCTTGTAAAACGCGAGGTTGTCGCGGTATGCAATGTACTCAGAGTCGGCGAAACCGAGTTCTGGCTCAATCTCGGCCGACTGCTTGCCACGGATGCGCTCGATCTCGTGAGAGGCGTAGTTGACAATGGCGCGGCCAATGAGGACGGGCTCGATGGTGGTGTCGAGGGCGCCCTCGGCGTCGCGCTGACCCGCATAGATGTTGACGCACTCCGAGTCGTGGAACGAGCCCTCGACGCCAATAACACCTACCGGGAGGAGACCGGCTCGGTTGGTGCGAGTGATGGCAGCGTAGGCGCCCTTGTCAACGTACAGCGAGCCCACGGCGCGCAGGCCGTGTAGCAGCCAAAAGGCGCGGTCCTTGATGGGCTGCGAACGCGGCAGGAAGCGCGTGTGCAGCGGGACGTGCTCCCGAACAAGCATCTCATACTCCTGCTGCTGAACCGAATCACTAACCTGGTCCTCAACCGCCTTGATTTCCGGGTTGCCGTGCTCAGACACGTGCTGGACGATCTTGTACACGTTGTCCGGGACTGTCGAGCGGCAGATGACTGTCGTGACACCGGCCGACGTCGCGAGCTCGGCGGCAATCAGCTTGGTAGTCATGCCACCAGTGCCGACGCCAGAGCCCTCGGTCGACGTGTCGACCTGCTGCCGCAGCTCGCCAACGTCGTCCACAACCAGAATCGGCTTGGCGTCCGGGTTGTGGCGCGGGTTGTCGGTGTAAAGGCAGTCGACGTCCGTCATGAGGAATAGGTAGTCCGCGTTGACCATGCCGGCTGTCAGGGCCGACAGCGTGTCGTTGTCACCAAAGCGGACCTCCGAGACCGACAGGGTGTCGTTCTCATTGATAATAGGAATGACGCCAGTGTTGACAAGCTCGTTGAGCGTGTTGACAGCATTCAGGTACTGGGTGCGGTCGGCAATATCATTGCGAGTCAGCAGGATCTGGGCAATAGGCTGGTCGAGCTGGCGAAACATCTGGTCCCACTGGCCAATGAGCCGGGCCTGGCCAATAGCCGCGACCGCCTGTACGCCAGACAGATGCTTGGGACGCTTTTTCATCTTCAGACGGCGGAGGCCGACGGCGATACCGCCCGATGACACAATAATGACGCGGTGGCCATCCCGTCGCAGCTTGACAGCTGTCTCGACAATGAGTGACATATTGGCGAGCTTGGGCTCCTTGGTCTTCTCATCACAGAGAGACGAAGTTCCTGAAGTTAGTTTTTTTTGTTCTTATGCGTATGTTCATATGTGACTAGTCGACGGTGCCACCATGGTTTCTACCGTCGACACAACGACTTTTCAGAGGTATACCACCTCGGTCGCTCTAGTGAGTCACCGGATCATGGATCCAACGTTGTCAAGGCTCAGAAGGACTTACCCAGCTTCAAAACGATTGTGTAGGACTTATTACTCGGGACAGCGATCATTTTGTCCGATTCTAGGTGCTGTGACTCCATTTTCAAGGCGCGCAGACAGTAGATATATATATGGTGGTGTCAAGAATAGTGCGGAAGGTGCTACTGAAACAAGAGGAAATCGCACGGCTGCAGATCACCTAAGGGTTTGAGCCCCCACCGGTGGTAAAAAGTGCATATGCGGCAGTGTGCGGCTCATATTTTTTTTGTTCACACAGTGCAGGCCTTTTTACGTCACTTTGCAACTTGGTGCGTCGAGTGCGATGGTGCGTTCTCCGCGGGGAACGCGCGCTCAATCGCGCGCTACAGCTGTCAAGCCCGGGCTGTTTGGTGTCATACGTGGAGATGTGTTGGAATTTCCACCAACTCGGCCATGCACGCCGCGTTTGGACTTGCTTGACTTTGACATTTTTGCGCTCGGACCCTTTTTTTTTTTTATTGTCGAACGGCGATCGTCCATGCACTGGGCAGTGGGGGCAAAAGACAAAAGCAGGTTTCGCCAATGCAGCTAGTCAAAGGGCTTTGATGGCGGATCGTGCATGTTTTGATTTACCTGTACGTGTGCAGAACACTGACTTGTGAGTGGTGTCGCATGTGAAATGGAAATCCCGTCTATTCTAGATCGTTTTCAGCCTTCAGGGTCCCTTCGCTAAATTAGATGCGTCTCATTGACAAGATGGCGGACCCTGTTTCCGCGTGTCAATTGCACATTATGAGGCGGCTAGCACCGGCAATGCCGCCGGTCAGTTGCATATGCGCCGGTTCCCCTGGCATGCGTACGGCTGGTTTGAGTCTCGACTACCGCCAGCCCTACAGTAGGGCAGTTGTCCCCGTTCCCTGCACCGCCGGTCTTTTTACATTTGCGAAAAACGTGCATACATATTGATGTAAACCGATGTTCAAGCCCCCTTCCACCGCGCGCAGGCGAGTGACGCTGGCGTGATGGTGGTGTTCTGCCAAGCAGGGGTTACGTGGCTCATACCCTAGGGTACATGCCGTGCCGTAACATGTGGAACATGTACGTTGGGGGGCTTTACATCGGGGACCCACGACATTGGCCTGTACTCTGACGTCGTCGACGTGGCCCTTTGTTGGGTCTCGGCTATAAACAAAGACAGGGGTAATCGGTGAATTCCTTTTTTGTTATGAATGTGATCGTTGGGAGCGGGGTAAGCGTGGGGGACTGCTGGTATCCACACACATTGCGTCGCACCGGCTGAGTTAATCGGCAATGACAAGCGCCGATAATGTGAGACGATAAGATGCGCGGCGCTAGCATATGTGCATCGGGTAACATATCTTTGCATAGCGCATCTCGTTCGCATATGCAGAACCGTTGCTGCTTTAGGTTTGACAGTTCAAGACTTGGCTATACTGTCTGTTTTTCCTAAGGGCGCTGCCCCCAGACCCCTGTAGCAACCGCTTCGCGGTTGAGGCGGTGCCAGTGTTGGGTTCTTTTGGTTGACATTGACCTCTAATGGTTTGAGATCAACTGCGAAGCAGTTGCTACGGGGGGTCTGGGGGCAGCGCCCCCAGGAAAGAAGAACAGTCGAATGGATGGCTCTTTTTTTTTTTTTGCTCCTGGGGGCGCCGCCCCCAGACCCCCGTAGCAACCGCTTCGCGGTTGGAGCGGTGCCAAAGTTGGGTTCCTTTGTTTGACATTGACCTCGAATGGTCTGAGCTCAACTGCGAAGCAGCTGCTACGGGGGGTCTGGGGGCAGCGCCCCCAGGAAAAAGGAAAGCCAAGCGAGCCTCCGGCATTCTGTTCAGTCTCGACACGCCGTACGTGATGTATTAATACAGTGAGTGTTGTCAACGGTGTATATTGTAGGCGTCCGGATGGAGCCTGATGGTAGCCAGGAGGTTACCCGGTGCCCTAGCCAGGCTAACTGCAACTGATAACGTACTTATCGACACTAAAAACCCTTGTATTCAGTAAATATGAAACGGTGGATCGTTGGATCCTGAAGAAGAGAAAAGAGGTCTCCTTATATAGACGAGTAGGAGAGGCGAGGAGAGGGGTCGGCCCTCTACGAGCCTGCCACGAGTGAGACTTTCTGCACAGGGCTGTGCGGCCGGTCGCAGGTCATAATGCGCGCACCGGGAGTTCGGTCGCCCGTGTCTCGGGACGGTGCAATGATAACCCGTGCGAGGTTCCGACAGGAGCGGGACGGAGCGAGAGATCGGCCGGAGGTCCTGGACAACATAGTAATGCACATGCCAGCTGGTCATGCAGGCCGTGCAATGCATGCAGAGGAGGCAGGCTGGGCGAGGAGCCGGACTGAACTCCTACACACTCCCCTTAGACTTCGCGTCCTCGCGAAGACGATCGAGCATGGCTTCGATGCCAGGTACTGGATCGCGAGCCAGATACCGTTGGAGCCAGGCGTCGGATATCGTAAAGGAGTGAGCGGGATGGCAATCTCGCCAGAGTGTATCCCAGGTGTTGCGTTCGGGGTCGTAACCGACAACAGCGATGAGATCGCGCGCACGGAATGTAGCGTCTGCTTCGTTGACAGGTGGCCTCGCAGGATAAGCCAACCGGGACTCACGATAGGGCCGAAGCTTGGAAACGTTGAAGTAACGGGTGTTGGTGGGGTTGCGCGAGCGGTCGTCCCCAATAACAACCTCGTAGGCGTGTGAGTCGTGAAGGCGACGTAGAACGCGGAATGGGCCTTGATAACACTCTCGAGTCTTGACAAACTTGCCAGAGTGCTCTAGAGCGTCGCGACGAACGAGGACCAAACTGCCGCTTTGAAAGGTGAGATCGGGAGTAGACCGCGAAGAAGAGGCGGACTGCTCCTGCTCTCGTTGTGCTTCAAGCATGTGCAAACGAGTGCGCTCGAGAATGGCCTTTAGGCGATCAGTCTCGAGTTCGGCGTCATAAGAGGGGTTTTCGAGGCTCGCCTGGCTAAGAAAAGCAGGGGAACGAGGCTCGTACCCACATTCAGCCATAAAGGGCGAACAGCCGATAGAGCGCTGATGCGTGGAGTTGTAGGCAAACTCGCAAAGAGGTAGCATGTCGTACCAATCCCGAGGGTCGGACTGGCAGTGAGTGCGGATCAAACCATTGAGAATGCGGTTGACGCGCTCGGTCTGGCCGTCCGTCTGCGGGTGGTCAGCCATAGACATGTGAAGCTTAGAGCCCAGCGAATGCTGAAGACCCTTCCAAAAAGCACCGGTGAAGACACGGTCACGGTCAGAGACAATAGTTGAAGGGACGCCATGAAGCGCAATAACGTGGCGATAAAAGAGGCGTGCCGCTTCGGGACCGTTAATAGTCTTCGTAGTGGGAATGAAGTGGGCTCGCTTGGTAAGTCGGTCAACGACAACCAAGATAGAGGTAAAGCCCTTGGAGGGCGGCAAGCCTGTCACGAAGTCCATAGAGATCGAATCCCAACGGTTGCCAGGAATAGGCAGCGGACGTAACGAGTTCGAGGTCGAGTTGGCGTATGTCTTGTATCGCTGGCAGATATCACACGACTGGATGTAGCGTTTGATCTGGCGAAACATACGGGGCCAATAATAGTGAGCGGCGACCAAGGAGAACGTCTTGTAGGGACCGAAGTGACCAGAACCGGGAGTGTCATGAAATGCTTTGATCAGTTCGAGTCGAAAGGGGCTGGCCGGCACGACGAGGCGCCAGGAGTCCGAGTCGAGCACGGGAAGATCAGTGAAGAAGAGCAAGTTGTCCTTGACAGCAAAGTACCGGGAATACTGGCGGAGACCACGTGGTAAAAGCTTGTCGCGGGAAGCAGCATCACCTTTCTGAAGAGCCGCAAAGAGCCGTCCAAACTCTGGGTCTTTAGTGAGGTAGGTGCGAATCGCTGCTCTGCGATCACGCAGCGAGACGGTCATCTGAATCGTCGCAATGGTGTAACGACTCAGTGCGTCAGCAACGAAATTGCGTTTCCCGTTGATGTGCTCCACTGTGAAGTCGTAGTCAGCAAGACGGTCCAGCCAGCGGGCGATCCGACCCGGAGGAGGATGAGTCTGGGACAACAGGAACAACAGGGAGTAGTGATCAGTGCGAAGAGTGAAATGCCGACCGAGGAGCAGGTGCCGGAAGTTGGCGAGGGCCTCGATAACAGCGAGGAACTCCTTTTCCTGGACGGTGTAGTTGCGTTGAGCCTTCATGAATGAGCGCGAGAAATATGCAACAACGCCGGCGACAGAGCCGTCAGCATTGTGCTGCTCGAGCACTGCACCCATGCAGGTGTCGCTGGCATCGGTGGTCAACACAAACGGTAGAGACCCGTTTGGAAGCATCAGAACAGGAGCCGTAGTGAGCTTGGTCTTAAGAGTGTCAAACGCAACGGTGTGTGCGAGAGACCACGGTTCCTTCTCCGCGACGAATCGGTTGATCGGCGCAGCAATCGCTGAAAACTGTGGGATGAAACGTCGATAGAAGTTCGCGAGACCAAGAAAACTGCGGGCGTCGCGCGTGGATTTTGGAAGCGGAAAAGCCTGTAGCGCAGCGACCTTGTCCTGGTTCGGACGGATGCCTTTTGGGGAAATATCAAACCCAAGGAACGACAGTTCATGGCGGAAAAACTCACACTTCGTCTTCTTCGCAATAAGACGATGGTGGCGTAAGGTGTCCAGGACGAGTCGGACATGTTGCTCATGATCTTCGCGAGTTTTGCTGAAGATCAGGATGTCGTCAAGATAGACAACCACAAACTTCTCGAGGTACTCGCTGAGAACGGAGTTCATAAAGGCCTGAAACGTAGCGGGCGCGTTGGTGAGACCAAACGGCATGACACGGAACTGGTAATGGCCCCAGCGGGTACTGAATGCGGTCTTGTGCTCGTCGCCTTTGGTGATGCGAATCTGATAATATCCGGACATGAGATCGAGCTTCGAGAACCACTTTGCCTGACCGATCATGTCGAGAAGGTCGTCAATAACCGGTAGTGGGAAGCTGTCACGTATAGTCACCTTGTTAAGCAGGCGGTAATCGAGACAAAGACGCAGAGATCCGTCCTTCTTCTTCACAAAAAGAACGGGAGCCGAGAATGGTGACTGAGAAGGCTGAATAAAGCCTTGACGGAGCAGCTTAGCAACCTCATCGCGCAAGAGTTGGTTTTCATGCTGCGAGAGACGGTAGGGAGGGCGTTTCGGCGGCGTAGCACCGGGCACTAAATGAATGGAGTGCGTTACGCGGCCCTCAGGAGGCAAAGACGACGGCGACTCATTGGTAATAACGTCGGCGTAGTCAGCGAGGAGTGCTGAGACGTGAGAGTCTATGACGGGATCGGTATCCTGGGCTCGCGCCGTGATCGTGAGCATACCGATCTGGTCATACTGGTCAACAGCAGAAGAGGCGAATTCATCCGCAGAAATCAAAGTGACACACGCAGGCTCAGGCGTACGTGTCGAGGGGCACGGGGCTGAAGGCGGCGACGCGGGACCCAAGGGTGCCTCAGACGGGCCCGGCGAAGCCAAGATGGACGTAGAATTGAACTCCAGGCGGTTCAAGTCAACCAGACGTGCGTGAGCGGTAATAAACGGAAGTCCAAAGATAATGTCGACGCCAGCAGGGGGCGACGGGACAACGTAGAAAACGGCAGAGCACGCGTAGCCATTAACAGACAGGGCTATCGCAGCTTGGTCATGGGACTCTTCCGTAGTGGCTCCGAAGAAGCGAACCGGGGTGCAAGTTCGGAGAGTGACGGCCGAGTGGTCACCCAGAGACTCGATACAACGACGCGAAATCAGGTTCGTCGTGGCACCGGTATCCAGAATGCCAGTGAACATCTTCTCACCGATCACGGTGCGGACCGTGAACAATGGCCAGTTGTTCGCGGCGGTACCCAGCGCACAGACAGCGAGCGGAACGCGACGAGAATGAGACTCGCTGTCCGAAGAAAGTCGTACTGACGGTGATGCATCAGCGTTCCGGGGCGGATCAGGTAAGTTGTTAAAATGGGTGTCAGTGTGAGTGGGCGAGAGCTGCTCCTCATTCAGCTCTCTGGAGGTCTGTGATGGGTCGGGCACGACCTCTAGTGGTCCCGACCCTGCGCTTTTCCCGATTGGAATTTGCGCTTGTAGCAATTGTCGGCGGTATGGCCGGTAAGTTGGCAGAAGGAGCAACGAGGAGATGACGACGAGGATGACGACGATCTATCCTTGTTGCGGCCAAACGTGGGGCGGCCATCGCGGGACTCTTGGGCATAGACAGTAGCCGCATGCATGGCCTTTTCGAGAGACGAGGGCCTGGTCATGAAGACCTGAGCGCGGACATCAGGACGAAGGTTGCTGATGTAGTGCCCAAAGAGTATGGCCTCCATAGGAAAGCCAAAGATAGTGCGGGGCATAACGCTGCGAAGGTGGGTAGCCTTAGCGTTATAAGCTGCGACGGTGCCTGTCTGACGGAAGGAGCCGATCTGTTGCACGATCTCCCAGTCAGTGGACTCAGGCTGGAAGTGCTCGATGAGAGCGGCCTTAAAAGCGTCCCAGGATTCGTGGAGCTCGGGGTGGGAGTCCAACATGTTGTTGACCGCAGTGAGAGCGGGGCCAGAGACATGTGCCAGGGAGCGAAGTACGGCTGTGGACGGGTCCCATCCATCGACAATCTGCGCACGCTCAAGGGTGGTGATCCAGTCCCTGAGCGGCGTGCCGCGCGAAGTGGCAGTGAACGTACATTTGCGTAGATCGAAGTAGGACGGTCGAGACACGACGCCAGATGTCACCGAAGCCGAATCGGAAGCCGGCGTAGGAAGCGTCATGGGGTCGTGGTACTCGGACGTCTCAGCGGTGCTATCGTGGTCATGACCAGCAGCGGCAGCAGCAGAACGCGTAACGCGGGGTTCACGAGTCGGTGGGGAAGGCATAATGCGGGGAGACGGTACTGGCAGTTAGCACAAGCGTGAGGGGAGGTACCATCCTGACGGCGAGTGGGCAAAGCCGTGACCAGGCAACGTCAACGACCTAGCGGAACACTCGACACTCTCCGCTTACCATGTGTAGGCGTCCGGATGGAGCCTGATGGTAGCCAGGAGGTTACCCGGTGCCCTAGCCAGGCTAACTGCAACTGATAACGTACTTATCGACACTAAAAACCCTTGTATTCAGTAAATATGAAACGGTGGATCGTTGGATCCTGAAGAAGAGAAAAGAGGTCTCCTTATATAGACGAGTAGGAGAGGCGAGGAGAGGGGTCGGCCCTCTACGAGCCTGCCACGAGTGAGACTTTCTGCACAGGGCTGTGCGGCCGGTCGCAGGTCATAATGCGCGCACCGGGAGTTCGGTCGCCCGTGTCTCGGGACGGTGCAATGATAACCCGTGCGAGGTTCCGACAGGAGCGGGACGGAGCGAGAGATCGGCCGGAGGTCCTGGACAACATAGTAATGCACATGCCAGCTGGTCATGCAGGCCGTGCAATGCATGCAGAGGAGGCAGGCTGGGCGAGGAGCCGGACTGAACTCCTACATATATCAGGTGCTCACGGCAATGACGCGGCTGAGATCGCAAGCCGGTTTATCAGAGGCAGATCCGCAACCGAGTCATTCGGCGACACAACCGTCAGGGAGTTGCAAAGATACAATGGGCCACTTGGTGACGGTTGCAACATGCAACCTGAATCAATGGGCTTTGGACTTTGAGGGCAACCGTGACAGGATCATTGAGAGTATCCAGCTCGCCAAGAAGAATGGCGCGACGTTCCGTACTGGCCCCGAACTCGAGATCACCGGCTATGGGTGCCTCGACCATTTTCTCGAGGCCGACACGTACTTGCACGCACTTGAGATGTACGCACAGATTCTGATCCACCCGGACTGCCAAGACATTCTACTGGACGTTGGTGTGCCAATTGTCCACAAGACGGTCCGGTACAACTGCCGCATCATCTCGTACAACGGCAAGATCCTGCTGATCCGGCCCAAGCTCTGGCTCGCCAACGACGGCAACTACCGCGAGATGCGGTACTTTACGCCGTGGCAGCGGCCCAAGTACACTGAGTCGTTCCGGCTACCGCAGTTTTTGCAGGACATTACCGGCACGCGGACGGTTATGATTGGCGATGCCAAGCTGGACGTGGCCGAGACGATGTTTGGCTTTGAGACATGCGAGGAGCTGTTCACTCCCAACAGCCCGCACATCCAGCTGGCGCTCGACGGCGTCGAGATCTTCACCAACTCGTCCGGCAGCCACCACGAGCTGCGCAAGCTTGACACCCGCATGAAGCTCATCACCGAAGCGACGCGCAAGTGCGGTGGCGTGTACCTGTACGCGAACCAGCGGGGATGCGATGGCGACCGGTTGTACTATGATGGGTGTGCGCTCATTGTTGTCAACGGCAGCGTTGTGGCGCAGGGCGCGCAGTTTGGTCTCAAGGATGTCGAAGTGGTCACGGCGACCGTCGACCTCGATGACGTCCGTAGCTACCGCGTGGCGCCGTCGTTTGGCCTCCAGAGCACATGCGTCGACCAGCCGTTCCCGACTGTCGAGTGCCATGAAGCTGGCCGCCACCTCGATGCCGACGGCGAGTTTGACGCCACGGACCCGAGCCTCCATAAGCATGCCAATGTTGACCTCGGCATCCGGCCGGCCAAGCCCATCCCCCTGAGGTACCACGCCGCCGAAGAGGAGATCGCGCTCGGTCCCGCGTGCTGGCTGTGGGACTACCTGCGGCGGTCGCGCACCGGTGGCTTTTTCATCCCGCTCTCTGGCGGCATCGACTCGTGCGCCACGTCAGTAATTGTGCACTCCATGTGCCGTCTTGTGGTCAAGGAGGCGGCCGAGGGCAACGAGCAAGTTATCGCCGACGCAAGAAGACTCGCAGGAAAGGAAGGTACCGACTGGGTCCCGACCGATGCTCGTGACTTTGCCAACATTGTATTCCACACGTGCTACATGGGTACCGAGAACTCCTCCAAGGAGACAAGGGACCGCGCCAAGAACCTTGCCGAGGCCATCGGCTCGTACCACATTGACATGAACATTGACACCGTGGTATCTGCCGTGACGACCCTGTTTTCGACTGTCACCGGCAAGACGCCCCGTTTCAAGGTGCACGGCGGTACCGCTCCGGAGAACCTGGCGCTCCAGAACATCCAGGCGCGTCTCCGCATGGTCCTAGCGTACCTATTTGCGCTGCTGCTCCCATGGGTGCGATCCAAGACGAGCGGCGGGCTGTTGGTACTAGGCAGTGCCAACGTCGACGAGGCGTTGAGAGGCTATCTCACGAAATACGACGCGTCGTCTGCCGACATTAACCCAATTGGTGGCATATCAAAGACGGACCTCAAAAAGTTTATCGCATGGGCCAAGACAGAGTTTGAGTTGCCGATCCTGGGCGAGTTCCTCGATGCGACCCCCACTGCCGAGCTCGAGCCCATCACCAAGGATTACGTGCAGTCGGACGAGGCTGACATGGGTTTCACGTACGACGAGCTTTCTGTTTTTGGCCGACTTCGCAAGATCGACAAGTGCGGCCCCTACAGCGCGTTCATGAAGCTGCTGCACGACTGGTCGCCCACTCGCACTCCGGCAGCCATTGCCGAAAAGGTCAAGAGCTTCTTTTTTTACTACGCCATCAACCGCCACAAGATGACGGTCCTCACTCCCTCGTACCACGCCGAGTCGTACTCGCCCGACGACAACCGCTTTGACCTGCGTCCGTTCCTTATTCTCCCTCGGTTTTCGTGGGCCAGCAAGAAGATCGACGCTGTTGTCGCTGACTTAGAGGCGAAAGAGCGTGCCAAGAACAAGTAATACCGATGCAATGCATTTTGATGTGAGACCTACTTGCTAGTCTTGTTTTTCTTGGGGGTGCTGCCCCCAGACCCCCGTAGCAACCGCCCCGTGGTTGGGACGACTGCTACAGAAGTAAGTTTGGCGCAACCGCGTCGCGGCTGTGGCCATGAATGTAGGCGCAAACCGCCCGCTTCAACTGCGAAGCAGTTGCTACGGGGGTCTGGGGGGCAGAGCCCCCAGGCGTAAAATGTCTACGACATTCACGACATTATCGAAAAGACCCAAACAGCGGTTTGATGTTGGCGGGCCGACCATTGCGCCTCCAGAAATCGATGAGAGTGAGCGCAGTTTTGGTGGGAGCATCCTCCTGAACATAGTGTCCAGATTCGTTGAACACGACGAGCTGGTACTTGCCTTGCATCTGTCCGACCATGAGCTCCTTGTCGAGACGGTCGGTGCCGGCGAGAATGAGAAGCCGGGCCGCGGGCGCTTTGAGAAAGTCAGAGCTGAGGCCCTTGAACCATCCAGACCAGTACTCCTCTGTCGGCGGGAGGTCCATGGTCCAGGAGTACGTGCCCTGTGGCGTCTGTGTCAGAATGTTGGGAACAGAGACGCACGCGGACTCCCGGTTCCGAATGAGGTGCGTGGATACATGCCAGTTGACGGCCGAGTCGAGGCTGTCAAACTGTTTTGGCCACGTCGAAAGCAGCCGCTGCATGCTTCCAAGTGCTTCCACCGCAAGCTCTTCAACGGCGTCCAGAACAACAACACCACGCACATTGGGAATCTGCTTAGACAGAGCAGCCTTGACAACAATGGACCCGCCAAGACTGTGACCGGCCAAAACTAGAGGCGGGGATCCCCAGTTGAGCTTGCCGGCGGCCTGCGCCATGAATTCGACAAAGTCGGCGACCAGTCGCTCGACCGAAAAATCCGAGCTTTTAACGTTGCTCTGGCCGTGTCCTCGCATGTCAAATGCCAAAACCCCGGCAACCTCGTCGTCGTCTTTTGCAGAAACCTCTACCTTATTGGCCATGAGCTCCTGAATCTGCTTGGCCAGCACAGCAAATGACAGTCCGCTCGAGCCCATCCCATGGTGGAACACAAACACCGGCGCATCCTGGCTCGACGGCGGGCTCCAGTACGCGGTAAAATCGCCGCTAGGCGTGCTTACAACAATGCGTTGTTGAAAGTAGTCTGAGTACTCTTTGAGAGGTACATTCCGGCTGTTTCTATTGTTAATGCTGTCAGTTCTTTTGCCACAGACCCAATACCACATACCTCCGTCGTACAGGCGGCGTGCTGCCGAGTGGCGCCACCGAGTCGGCCTCTTCGCCGATGTCTGGCGGCAGGTTCGGCACTTTAAACTCGTGACTGTCGAGCTTTTTCCGTAATAATTCCCGTTGGAAGCTAGACATGTTGTACAACAGGCGATGACGTCGCGTACGGGGGTTCAAGAGATGCTACCGGCGGTGCGGCTGAACTTGCGGAGAGATATGCATGCATATCTTCGCCAAATCTCTTTCTCGTGTACCATGATTACCTGTTCCTGCGATTGTAGACATCAATGCCTGTTACTTTCCTGGGGGCGCTGCCCCCAGACCCCCGTAGCAACTGCTACGCAGTTGGACTCAGGGGGCGGTAGTTTTTCAGTCGCTTCGCGACTGCCCCAGTTGTCTACTCAGATCGCTGGTTTGAGAATACTATCTGAGTAGACAACTGGGGCAGTCGCGAAGCGACTGAAAATCTACCGCCCCCTGAGTCCAACTGCGAAGCAGTTGCTACGGGGGTCTGGGGGCAGCGCCCCCAGGAAAAAAAACACCATGCCCGATGAAAGATGCAGAATACAAACGAGGTACTCTAGATTGGTGGCCGGGTATCCCGGGAAGGCTTTTTCACAGACTTCAAAGCAATCATTATATTTTACAGTATAGTGCCAGTCTAGCAGGGTCCTCCTAGTAGGCATCGTCAGAATGGACCTTTCCTGCAGAAAATATGCTAATGTGCGGGTCATGCAGAATATTAACGGCCGCAAGCATGCGGTGAGGATGGAACGCCACGGCCGAGACATCCTGCGTCTTTGACCCGTAGCCCGACGTGGGCGGCCACACGGTCGAAATTGGCTTGTCATTTGTGGTCCAGTACCGGACTGTCTGGGCGGCGGTGGCGATGACGGGTGCATGTTCGTGGATCGCCATGGACCGCATGCCATTCTTGTGAGCTGTAAACGACACAACTGGATCGTTTGCACGCACGTCCCACAGCTTGATCTTGCCGTCTGTGCTGCCAGTAACGAGCTCGCGGGCTCCACCTCGCTGCATGTGTACGTCGACAATTGCGCTGTCGTGGTGTTTCCACGTCTTGACCAATGATTCAGCCGACTTGAGACGCCGGTCGTAGACTCTGGGGTTAGTGTGATTCTTTTTTTCCCTGGGGGTTGCCCCCAGACCCCCCGTAGCAACTGCTTCGCAGTTGGGATTCGGGTCAGAAGCTTTAGCGACACTACTGAACGGCTGGTACGGGGGTCTGAGAGTTTTCGACGAAAAGGAAAACAAGAACAAAAAGGACGTACCTGATGGCGCCATCGGAGAAACCGGCTACGATGATGTTGCCGGCGACTTGGTCAGAGGTGAGAGAGGTGATGGGGGCGCCGGAACGGGCTGGGATGTCGGCGATGCAGAGCTCGCGAGGAGCGTCCCAAACGCGGATGACCCGGGAGTCGCCTCCGACAAGAAGAGTGCCGCGACTTTGCTGCCATTCGGCAATGAGGAGCGTTTCATGGTGGCGCATTGAAGCGAGGTCCGTTAGGACGCGCCACGACGAGGCGATCTCAATGGATTTTGGGGACGAATAGTGGCGGTACACGCGGACGACACCGTCGCTCGAGCCGGCGAGAAGTAGGGGCACGTCATCCTCGTTGAGAAACTTGGCGTCTGTTACACGAGTGCCTGCTGGATTGGCGTTGGAGAATCGGTTGAGGCGGATCCCCCGCTCCCAATCCCACACAGTGACAATATCGCGGTCGTCTGCGCTCACGAGATGGGGCTCAAACTGTGCAAATACCATCTTGCCTGGCGCCGTGATGTTGTGCAGAGATCCGGTCTGGGTGTCCCATGTACCGTGAGCCGCCAGGTCCTTTTGCGTCTGGGTCTCGCCAATGATGCGCTCATTTCGACTCTTGCGCCACACCCGCTCAATGTACTTTTCGCTACCGGGCTCATCAGCGTCGTTCTTGCACATTTGCGGTTCCTGGAAGTACTCGCAGCTCCAGGCAAAGAAGCCTGACGCGAGCGGCAGCGTGACGGGCTCGCGGTAGTTCTTGTCGCGATGGCCAACGGGCCGCGGAGTAAAGACGCGGAAGTTGGTCTCGTCCCATGTGGCCGCATCGACGTTTGCAGCCGACGCCGACGACAGTTTTCGGCGATTGGAATTGGTGCTACTACTTGCAGCACGGCTGTCGGGCTCTGGGCTGCCCCACGCGAGGTTTTTAAGTGCAGCCGCAATGGAGGCCGACCGCTTGAGAGTCAGGGCTAGAGGCGACTCTGCGGCCGATGACGAGTGCGTGCGCGTGGGCTTGTGAATCTGATTGAGGTCACGGTCAAATGCAGACGCGACCGACACGTCGCTGGCATCGCTGGCGCGCGCAACGTGCGTCGGGCGCGTCAGGGCTCTTCGCCGCAGATCGCTCTGCTGGTAAAGCGCCGTTTGCAGGCGGACAGCTTCCTCGGCAAGCGGGGTCCGCAGCAGCAGTGCCAAGACGTAGTCGACGACGTCCTGCGCAAACTCGGCAACTTCCAAAAATGGGTCCTCGGACAGCAGCAGCAGTGCACGCCACACAGTCATAAACACAGTGCCGTGGGCGGGCGAGCTCTGGCGAACGGCGGCGACGGCCTCGCCATGGTCCCGCAGCTCGGCAGCGTCCTCCTCCATAGCACTGAATGCCGCCACTAGGAAGAACGACTGATACTGCTTGACAAACTTTGACAGAAACACAACGACCTCGCGACGCACAATCGATGCGCCGTCGTTGGTGAGCGACAGCACCGACAGCGCTAGGTCGTGCTCGACGCGGCGCACGTTGGACGGTATGTCGCCGGGCGGCAGGCTGCCGTCGCCTAAAAAGGTCGAGAGCGCAACAAGACACGACGTGCGCACCTCGGGAATTGGGTCGCTCAGTAGGCTAGCCAGCCGGTCAACAGCGCCGTCCTCGCGCAGAACCAAAAACTTGGCTTCCTCGTAGTCATCCCACATTTGCGACAGACAGAGACACGCCCACTGGCGCAGTAGCGGCGAGTCTTGTTCTGCCGCATGTGTGAGGCATGCGTTTAGCAGATCCGGGCTCGCGCACAGCCGCTGGCCCTGCTTGAAGCCCCGGCAAAATAGCGCAATAACAAATGCGCACATGGCCAGGTGCTCGTGCACGTTGATGTCGGCTGCCGGGACGTGGCCGTGCGGCACCAGAATGTTGATAAAGTAGGCGTAGCCGTTCTCCTTGACGAGCTCAAACTGGATATTTTTGTAATCGACGGCCATGATGCGCGTCCAGATAAACACGAGCACCGGTTTGAGTTCGGGGGCCGGCGACTGCAGGAGCTTGAGCACGTACGGGAAAATGCCAATGGACAGCGCCAAGTGCACTGCCTTTGGGCCCAGATCCAGATACTTGCTGAGAAGGATCAAAGCGCGCAGCCGGTGGATCTGCGACAGCAACACCTGCAGCAGCACCGGCAGCTGCTCCGGCGGACGGTCTAGCTCCGACGCCGACTTGAACTTGAGCCACATCTCAAATGCCGTCAGCTGCTGCTCAAAAAAGTCACTGTGCTTGTACTCGTACGGAGTACCGCCCTCGCGCTGTGCCTCGAGCAGCTCAGGCAGCTGCATTAGGCAGTGGTCGACCGCCAGGTCCCACGAGTCCCACATGGGGTGCGAGTGTGTCGGCGGCAGAGCCGGCGACGACACCGGATGGCAATTGTGGACGCGCATGATGCGGACAGCCAGCAAAAAGTTGCGAAACATGGCTGCCACCACAAGGTCCTGGCGAAACAGTCGCTTGAATAGCGAGCTCTCCAGAGTGGACCACGCAATTGTGTCGGTAATAGCGGTAAAAATCCAGTTGAGCTCGCCGAGCGGCGTGCGGCGGTCAGTAATCTTGCCTGGAATGCGCACGCCACCGGACCCGTTGGTGCTGCTGGCATTGCTGCCCTGCTTGATGCTGGCGGCGAACTTGGTCCGCAGCGTTGGCGACTGCAGGATAAACCAGTTGACAGCGATCTCGATCGGGTTGGTGATACAGCACGTAAACAAGTCGGCCGGCAGGTCCGGGTGCATAGGGAGCACCTCGTCGGCGCGGCACGCCGCCAGCTGAATGCAGTTGTCGTATGCCTCTGCCGGCGGCACACTAGGGTCGCGCTCGACGCCCCGGCGCTCGGCCTCCTTGCGCTTCTCGACAAACTCAAGAAAGTTGTTGACAATATGGCCGGCTGCGTGGCAGTCGTAGGCGTAGATGCACGGCGCCCCCAGCCACGTTTGCAGGTCATACACCGACACGGGGATGTACTGAGTGTACCCGCGGTTAAACACCCAGATCTCGCCGTTGGGCGTCGGTCTCGGCACGCCGTGACCATTATAGTGAAACAGAATGCGCTCGTCTCGTGCGCTCCGCCGCAGATTAATGCAAAACCGTTTGGCATCCTCGACATTCGGGTCCAAGCTTTGCTTGTACTTTGTCCGCGTGCTCAGCGCCTCGTACTGCGTCTGGAGGCTCTTGCCGATCTGCTCAATGGCCTTTTTCGGGTCGTTGAACGCTGTGGGGTCGACGCCGGCCTCGGTCTTTGCGCATGGCTGCGTCTTGATCACATCGGGCGGGTCGACGCCGATGTTGAGGCACAGCACCAGCGCCGCCGTCACCGTCCGCTGCCGGTCGCGGATCCGCCACTCCTGGAACTTTGTAGTTTTCGCGACCGACCGCGGCTTGCCGGCCGTCTCGTGCCGCTTATCCTCGTAGTAAATGTAAAACACCTCTGCCAAAAACTCCATGTACTGGTCCGACTCGTAGTCGGCGGCGAATCCATGGCGAATCGCCGTGTTGTACAGTGCGTCTGTATGGGCGGGCCCACTCAGCATGCCATTAGGACTTGCACTGGCATCCAAAGGTCCGTCCGGGGTCGCCCGCACGCTCCCATTGCCAACACCACCACCGATAGCCTTTGCGATGCCGTTTGCGCCGTAGTGACCGCCGTTCATGACAACGGTCGCGCCGTCTGCGTGTGGGCTCGGCATCTCGCCTGCAGCAGCGCTCGCAATTGCCTCGCGCACGTTTGCAAGCAGATTCCAGGGCCGTCTATAGCTCCTTTGCCGGCCGAGCGTAAAGTCCAAGCTTGTGGCTTTCCCTGGTGGTGGTCGCTTTCTCCGCTTTGGCTGATGTCTTCTGTGTGACCATCGAGTGTCCAATCATGAATGCCGCATATATGCTTTTGTGCATGATTTTATTTGGTGGTAACGACTTTGAGACGATGGACGTAGTTGGCTTTGTTTTTTTTTTTTTTCCTGGGGGCGCTGCCCCCAGACCCCCCGTAGCAACTGCTTCGCAGTTGAAGGGAGGTCAGGTGGGGAGTTTGGTGACGACGAGGTCACTACTGGGGGTGTGGGATAGCGTCTTCCAGGAAGGGAACGATCAAAGTTCGATTTGTAATATAAATCAACAGTGACACGACGTGTTATGAAGCATTCAAGGGATCAGTTTGGACGCAACTCAGGCCACAGCCCCAACGATCTGATAAATGTTCTTGCCGGCCGATGGTACGGCTGACAATTATGTAATAGCCGCGCCGAGCGGCTTTTTGCAGCGCAAGTCCTTCAGGAGCCGAGACTCGGCCAAACTGTCATTCAAACCAAAACTTGCACTCGCCACGCACAACAACGCAGACTACAAAATACTGCAGTCAAAGCGACCGTTAGACACTATGGCAGGTGTCTCTGGCAGCGCTGACACTGCGACGCTGCCTCCGGTGCAGCAGGTGACTGTTGCACAGCGGATGGTGGCGGCCTGTTCCGGCTCACTTCTCACTTCATTAGTTGGTATGTCTGGCATTTTTGACGTTATTTCCTGAGTTTATTGTCGCAGGAGAAGGATTATATGTTTGATCTGGGTCCGTTGTCTATCTGTCCGGATGGCTCATGTCGCGTATGAACCAACCCTCAAAATGCGATCAACACTTTGCGATTTACAATTGCTTTCTGTAGCTTGTCTACGTTTCCGTTCTGCTTACAAAGGACTGTGCTGTCGGATTCCCATCACAGTCTTCTTTTAGGGATCATCGCAGTGGCCTTTGCGTGATACGGTCGCACAGCCATGAGTTCGGCGTTTGCCGGGCCAGGACGTTTTGCCATATCTCCTTCTGATCTCAACTGCGAAGCAGTTGCTACGGGGGTCCGCTGCCCCCAGGAAAAAAAAACCACCCGCAACGAAACCTCTAACAGCAGTAACGCCATTTGACGTTGTGAGGGTGCGCCTACAGCAGCAGAGCGCATTTCCGGCTGTGAACGTGCTCAAGTCGTTTAAAAAGGTGCACCCGGTGTCGACGATCCCGGTTGGGGTGGGCGTGACGACGTGCTGTAGGGACGTGTTCTGGTTTCCAAGCACAATCGACTACTGCATTGCGTCTGAGCTCGAGAGCGGGTGCCGCGTTGAAGACATCAAGAACAGCCGCATCAACGGAACGTGGCACGGGATACGCAAGATCATGGCGGAGGACGGCGTGACGGCGCTGTGGCGCGGCCTGTCGCTGACGCTGGTGATGGCGATCCCGTCCAACATTGTCTACTTTATTGCATACGAGTGGATGCGCGACAACTCGCCGATTCGCGACCGCGAGATGCTGAATCCGCTCTTGTCAGGCGGTCTCGCGCGCACACTGGCGTCGACGGCCACGTCGCCGCTCGAGCTCATCAAGACGCGTTTGCAGTCGGCGCAGGGTGCCGAGGCCGTCAAACTCGTGACGGCCGGTGTCAGGGACATGGTCAAGCGCGAGGGCCCGTCGTCGCTGTTTCGCGGCCTCGTGCTGACGCTGTGGCGCGACGTGCCGTTTTCTTCTGTGTACTGGCTGGGCGTCGAGATGATACGGCGGCGGCTCAGCCAGATGCCATACTTCCAGCGCAACAACGACGCGTTTCTGCCGTCGTTCATCTCGGGGTTTTCGGCCGGCGCGTTTGCGGCTGTTGTGACGACGCCGTTCGACGTGGGCAAGACGCGCCAGCAGATTGGCCACCATGCGTCGCAGTGCTACCGCATGCCGATGCTGCCGTTTATGCTCAGCATCCTCCGCAAGGAGGGCCCGGGAGCCCTCTTTGTCGGCACCATCCCGCGTGTCCTCAAGGTCGCTCCCGCGTGCGCCATCATGATCTCGTCGTACGAGGTCGGCAAGCGGTTCTTCCACGACTTCAACTGCGACCAAGAGGACATTGAGCTCCAGAACCCCCAGAACATCGAGTAGCTTGCCTGCCAGGCGCCCCCGCATTGCATCTTTAGCCCGCATCATACCATAGACTACTGTATACTAATGAGAAACGACTCTGTCTTTTTTCTTTTTCCTGGGGGCGCTGCCCCCAGACCCCCGTAGCAACTGCTTCGCAGTTGAATATGTGCACTAATGATTAGCGGCGTCTGTCTTTTTCTTTTTCCTGGGGGCTCTGCCCCCAGACCCCCGTTGCAACTGCTTCGCAGTTGAGCTACGAATATACAAGCGCACAGAGGAACAGATACTGTCGAGCTCAACTGCGAAGCAGTTGCTACGGGGGTCTGGGGGCAGCGCCCCCAGGGAAAAAAACAAAGCGGCAAACGGCTCCCCGAGAATAATGTGTATATACCGTCGAGCTCAACTGCGAAGCAGTTGCCACGGGGGTCTGGGGGCAGCGCCCCCAGGAAAAAAAGAAAGCGGCGAGCGGCTCCCCGAGAATAAAGTGCATATGCTAGCGAGACGAGAGAGTTAGATGACCCACGAGTTATGAGCGTTTAGGAGGGACGTCGCAGTGCGCGGACGGGCGCCGTCGCTCTCGGGCTGTTCCCAGTACGACTCGGGGGCCCGCGAGGGCGTGGGAGTGGCAGAGAGCGCAATGGGCCCGTCGCGGGAGGATGAACCAAGAGCAGAATCGTGGGGCGAGTGGCACGAGACCTGCTCGTTGACGTGACGCCGGATGTTGCCGAGAATGCACCGTACCTCTTCGATGAGCAGAACCTGCTGCTTGTTGAGGTTGTCGGCCTGCTCAAACACCAGATCCAGAGCAGAGTACACGGTGCTGACCGCCTTGTGCGAGAAGAACTCTTGCGCCTGGCGCGTGCGCGACATGGCCTCGTCGCGTTCGCGCATGCGCCGAAACACCTCGGCGGTCTCGGCTTGGTTTGCTTTGGCAAACTCGCGGTGGTACGCCTTCTGCGCCTTGTAGCTCTCTTGCTCGAGCGACAGCACCAGCTCCTCCTCGCGGCGGAGCTCCTCGAGCAGCGAGCGGATGAGACCCGCGACCTCAAGAGACTGCAGGTCCTGTTCCCACATGGCGGCCGCCTTGGCGCACACCGTCGTCAGGTCATGGGCCAGCTCGGGGTCCCCGCCCGACACAGCGCCCGCGAACACCTGCATCTCGCCAAGAAGCTTGGTGATGGACTCGCCCGTCCGAAAGTAGCGCGTGCTGCTGTCGGTGTAGTTGCGCAGAATGACCTGCAGCGGCGTCTGCTTCTTGAACTGCAGTGCGTTCTTGAAGAAGTTAACAAACGCCGGGTTAGCCCGCAGAGCCGGCGACTTGCGGGGCTGGAAATACGAAGCCGACGTCGGGGCAGCCGACATGGGTCTCGCGGACATCATTATAGGCTGCGGAGACATCTCCTGGAGCTGTTGTCCAAACGGGAAAATGCTGTTGTTAGACGTGGCGCTTGGTATATTGACGATTCCGACGGCAAACAGTCGGCGGTCACCTGCAATACTCACCGAACCATTTCAACACTGTTCTGTCACTAGCGCTGGCACTTGACAGGTACAAAACTATCTTTCGAGGCCCCATACTTATGTTGTCCCAAAATAAGCGCCGGTGCGCGAGTTGCAAACAAACAAAATCGTTGCATTGCCAGGAGCGATGGGCGCTTACGCCTCGAGTGTGGTGCCCTTTTGAAATTCCTGGGGGCGCCGCCCCCAGACCCCCGTAGCAACTGCTTCGCAGTTGGATTTCGGCCTGGCCTAGCATTAGACGCGCGTAGCGAACTCCGGTTCGGTCCACACTCAACCGCGAAGCGGTTGCTACGGCGGTCTGGGGGCAGCGCCCCCAGGAAAAAAAAAAAACGACACCACAAAAAGGCAGATGGCACAACTGCGATGGAATAAATACGTCGTGATCTATTTGTTTTTTCTGCTGTCCTTGGAATCGTCGGTCGGGAGGCGCAGGCCGGTCGACTCAGCGACAAAGGAGCGGACAGTATGCACACCGCTCTCGAGGGCGGTCTCGGCCGACTGGGCGGCGTTCTGGGCGGCCCGGAACGCAGAGCGGATCTGGGCGTCGGCCTGGAGGTGGGCGTCGGCGAGTGCCGGGGCGCGCTGCTCGTACTGCCAGACGAGGGCGCGCGTGTTGCGGTAGGTCGTGGGGAGGAAGTAGGCAAACGCAGCAACACCAGTAGCGAGGGGCACAGTGGCGCGCAGCAGGATATTGCGGCGGCGCGTGAAAATAGCGCCGGCAAGGCCGGCGACAAGCACGTAGATCGAGCCCGGCAACAGGTCCTCGTTCTCTGCCTTGAGGTCCGCAACGGTGTTGGTCACACGGCGCTCAGCGGCGACGTAGCTGTCGACGGCTTTGTCGACCTGGGCCTGAGCTTGCTCGAGACCAGAGTGCAGCCACTTGCGGGCTACCCGCACGTTGTCCTCGAGGATCTTGGACGACTTGACGCGGACTTCGCCAATCTTTTCAGTGTGGACATCAATGGCACGCTCAGCGTCCTTGACAGCCTTGGGCTCGGCTACTTCATGTGCCGGAGCAGTGCTGCCCGGCGCCGGAGCAGTCTCGATGTCCTCGGTTTCGTCATCGTAGAACGACTTTTTTGATGGCCTCTGTTGTTAGTCCTGTGCTTTGATCTTGTCGAATCGTCGTCGCGCTCAGATCCCGTACCAATCGCATTGAACATGATCATCTCACAGGTTTATTTCAACGTGCAAAGCGGTTGCTATGGGTCTGAGACGAGAGCCCGTGAAATGGACAAATAGACATGTGCACTTGTATGACAAGGAGAGCAGGGACGCCACTTACAGACTCAGCAAGAGCAACTGGCGCCGTTAGGAAGGTGGCGGTACCGGCGACACCAGCAGTGGCCAGGAAACGCGCAAAGCGAACGCTCATTGAGGATGAACGGCCGTGGAGAGTTCGGACACGGATCACGACGGGATAGCTGTGGACAAGAGCTTTTGATTGGAGGTCCCGATACGGTCGGCGATGAAGTGCAACATTTTCTCTGTGCATATTGCATAATTCATATTGATTTGTATACCTCGGCAGAGTCCGACACGGCTGAACCCAAAACCGGGGGGCGATATATTATGTGGGGACGGCTTTTGGATTACGATCCAAGTGCGAATAACCATGTCAGGGCTATTTGGAGCCGGTGGAGACGCTTCGTGCGGGCCCTCGAATCCGCTGCAAAACTTTGGAAAGCATGCAGACCGCGATCAAAGCGTCCAACGGTCATATATGGGCCCGCAAACCGGTGGACCCGGCCGACATGAGTTTCGGTCAGCTCCGGCGGGGCCGGCAGGCGGTGCTCTCAACGACGAATTTGCGGCATTCGCGCAAAGAGAGAATTCTCCTTTTGCTGGTGGTGCCCCGAATGTGCACATGCAAACTCCAGCTGGGCCGGCTGGGCCCATAGCCGGTCCATCAAGCGCAGTACCCGATTGGGCCCGTGACTTTTCGAGAATGACTTTAAACTCGCCGAGTTCACATATCCAAGAGCCTGTTCAGCATCCAATGAACGCCACGCAAAGTACTGCGGGATCTTGGGGAGCAGAGTTTATGGGCATGCGCCAGCAGATGCACCAGGCACCGCAGCTGAACCACAACCAAATGCAGTACTCGAGCGCGAGCCCCATTCTGCAGTACCAGACTACGCAAGGAATAGCAAGCCAGACAGAGCACCAGCAAATGCATGCAGTAGAGCGTGTCAACGCCACGTTTGCCCAGGCGTTTGAGCAAATGGACAAACAGCTGGAAAATGGGGAGCACGAGGCCGACGTCCGTCCGGCAGACATCAAGACGGAAGCATCACGAGACGAAATTCATTCACGGGAACAACAGCAAGAATCGCAACAAGAGCATCAGCAGGCCGATGAATCCGGTGATTTGTCGGAGATCGCCAAAACGGTCATTGGCCATGTCGAGACAAGCGCTGCCGGCGCCCACTGGCACACAGCATCGAAAGTGCGCGCGAGCAACTTCATGGCCCTTATGGAGCAGCTGTCGACGCGACAAGTCCGACTCGAAGATGACAGGTTTGTTGACACAGCGGGCGACAAAGTGGAGACAGACGGTCTCCGTGCACGTGTGCAAACATCTGTTCAGCGAGGCGGGGGAACATCCCAGCCAGCAACCCTGGAAGCCACAAACATCGAGCCTCTAGTAAATGGCGGCCTCGAGGACCCGTTTGATTACATGCTGCGCACCGGAGCATCCGACCAAACTGGAATCCCCAACTCGCTTGAAGCAGCCAAACTTTTTGCACCGAGTCTCGTCAAGGCGTCCGATTGGGAAGAAGACTATCATGGCGACAGTACCCAATGACTCCTTCTGCGGTGCTGGCCCAAAATAGACTAGAATATGCCGGCACCGCCCTTTCATAACCGCCTTGCCAGGCCATGCATTTTTCATTTAACGAAGCATTTTTGTGCGCCGTTTTTTTTTTTTTTTTCCTGGGGGCAGCGCCCCCCCCGGAAATCAAACAACATGGAGTAGCAAAAGACTATATACACAGTTTCTCGAGCTCACTGGCGATGTCGGCGGGAGTGGCAGATCGTGCCTCGTCGACCCAGTACTGAAGAAGACGGGGGTGTGTCCGCAAGAAAGAAGCGATAAAAAGCTTGTCTGGCAAGATCTGTAGTTGTAGCGTGCATTCGAGAAACGCGATGCTGTAAATGGCCGCAAGGATCTGAGCATGTGTTTGAAACGTGAATGGACGAACCTTCCGCGGTTCTGTAGAAGCTTTTGGATACTCCATGAGGCCGAATGTCGCGCGCAAGTGATTCTTAATTCCATGAAAGACGACCGAGTCCCGCGATTCCTTGTGCGCGAGTCCAGGCTTTGTGATGATCTCGTCAATGATTGCGTCAATTAGCGTGTCGGCATTTTCAATAATAGGTTCGATTTTTGCCTTGTTTTCAGCCATGGCTTTGTCATCTCTCAACAGTGGTATTTCGGTTTTGGCGTATTTTGCGCCAATGCGATATGCCTCCTTCACAGTTTCGAGGCCCTTCGCATGTTCAGAGCCATGTCGTTTGATTAGTACCGAATACGCATACGATCGCCACGTCTGGCCGACTAGCCAGCAAGGCGGCATCTTCCGGTCTTCCGGAAATGGCGGCAACACAATTGTGTACGACTTGTGCTGGGAAACATCGTTTAAAAAGTCCTGCACTTTGTCCATCTGATACTGAGGATACTGACAGCTAAGATCGACCTCGCGCGCTTCAAGGATATGTGATGAGCCAACAGCACGCGCGACGGCGGGCGTCAACCAAACTGACTTCAGTCTGAGCGAGCTGCCCGTGGTAATATTGCATACACTAGGGGGCAGTACATGCACTTGCGGGCTCTGGGGTATCGGATCATATCTGAAAAAGTCCGAGTCGTCGCTCACTATAAATATCTTGCTTTCTTGGCCGGATGCACGCTTGCCAGCCGCCACCATATCCGACACAATCGCATCCTCCGCTTCGCCTGCCACAAGCTTGACGTTCACGTCCTTTCTGAATCTTTGCAGATGCATGCATGCGAACGTGTCTACGAGGTAGATGGGAGCTGGCGGTGCCCGAAGACTACTCTGTTTGCGGGCAATGCGAGTAGCAGTCTTGTCTTCAGGAGTTCCACCATCAAAGTAGAAAGTAATCGTCTCGGGCTTAAGACTGAGAAGCGCATCAATCCACTTGTTCAGCGCTGAAATATAGGCGTTGTATCGCGAGCTAACGACATGCCGAGGCAGACGCCTGGACAACAGCTTTACCAAGTTTGGCCCGTCAATAAGAATTTTCGATCCGACAACGCTCCTTGGTTCCAGTCTAGTTAGAAACTGGCCCTGTATCCTGCTCGCAAGTCCTCTGATTCCCATGCTGGCGTCCTGCCAAGTACCGCCTGCTGGTCACTTTTCCATTATCTTATCTTCCGTGTGGCACTATGCATAACGATCAGCATTCTCTGCATGAGTTATGGCTAATCAGCTTTTTTATTTTTCGGGAGTCGACTGCTTCCCACATTTCCGTGGCAGCTACTTCGCAGTCGACAAGAGAGCATACCTGGGACAGAGCTCCCAGCCAACTGCGAAGCAGTTGCTACGGGGGTCTGGGGGCAGCGCCCCCAGGAAACAAACACACGCACAATCAACAACACTGCATTTCTATGTCGTATACGTTCATAAATGATCATAACAATCGGAGGACGGGCGCCTGCGCCCGGCCTAGAAATAGTGCTTCTTGCGGTACTGCTCATAAGACTGGTCTTGCGAGTGCTCGTAGTTGTCTGGCCGGAACGGATCGCTCTGGTAGTCGTTGCCGCGATACTCGTTCGTGTACTCACCGCGGTAATTGTGGCCGGCTCCATACTGGTAGTCGTCGAGCTCGTGTTCGTCGCCGATCTTCTGGTATCGGCCCTGCTGGTTCGACCACGGAGTGGTGCCAGCAGATGCCTCGCGGACCTTGCTTTCGGGCTCGTTGCCAACATGTCCGTAGTCGTACACGGGCCGCGGGTAGCTGATATTGGGCTGGTGCATTGGCTGCTGGTACACTGGTGCCGGGACAGGCTCTGGGCCCGAACGAGTGTAGTTGTAGCGGTTGCGACGGCCTCCGCAGCAAAAGCAGCATCCCTCTATGCAAGTGACGCCGGTCATACAGCAGCAGCGGATCAGGCCAAAGAAAATCCAAAGAACTGGCGTTAGTGAGTGCTCTTTTTTTAATTGTTTTCTGGGGCTTCCACCCCCAGACCCCCGTAGCAACTGCTTCGCAGTTGATTTGAGAGCTATTTGTAGGAAACTTACTGATGATGCAAGCCAATACTATACCGACGATGGCGACAATTTTACAAACGGTATTATCCATGCATGTATCCCATGATTTAAACGCTGCTGTTAGTTGCGGAATACTTTGGATGAGTTTTTTTTTTTTTTGTTGGTGTCTGAGTTGTTTTTGCAGTGGGCCCTATCCAGGGGTACGTAGACTGAGCTGTTGATATGATAGAGTCTGTGTCTCGTTGGGCGAGGTATACATCGCGCAAAAGGGGTGGCATCGTGAAGTGAACGGTCTGAACAAGAAAAAGAAAAAGTCGAAAATGCAATATCGACCTTTGCTGTCGGTGGGCAAACGACAAAGTGGATCAGTGGGCCTTGAAATACAGCATGCCGCGTATGCGTTTCAGCCTCGCAGGCAGTGACCTTAGCCTCGCGTGCCGCGAGCGATGCGGCTGGTGCGAACGCGTCAAAATCAACGTAGGAGACTCAAGGTTTGTTACACGGTCGGCGGGAAACCGCGAGTTCCAAGCAGGGCCGCATGTGTGGATTTTCATTCGCAACTTTCATTTTTTTCGTTTATTGGTGAAGAGATAGGACGTTGACGACTAGCCGTCGCTGGCTGTCTACAGCCGTGCACTGCCCCGTTACTACATCTTGGCTGAGCAGATGACGTGCGCATTATTAGATTGTATGGTTGTAATCTGTACACGGCACACGATTATGTTGCGTGAGACCTCGTACAGCTTGGTTCACTCCTTGTCGCAATTGTAGGATCTGTGGCTCTTTCTCGGGCAGTCAGCCGGAGTGCAATTCTCACCACAAACCGTGAGGACACAAAATGCTGACCAAGGCTTAGGAAACTAATACCCCAGATCAAATTGATCAAATTACAGGCTCTTCTGGCCATGTGCCGCTTCGCAGACACTGCCCTCCGGCCACAGAATACATCAGGGCAGCTGCCATGGAACCCCGCCACGGGGGCCCAAAATAGCACGACATCTGCAGGGGCCAATCGTGCGGCTTCGCCCGACTGGGCAGTGAAGCCAGATCAAGCGTGCATAGTGCCGTCATTCTATGCAACGGCTGTTTCCTTTTTTTTTTACCTGGGGGCGTCTCACCCCAGACTCCGTAGCAACTGCTTCGCAGTTGACCAAGACGTATGAAATGGGATCCTAGAGCGCGACTGCGAAGCAGTTGCTACAGCGTTGTCGGGGGGCAGCGTCCCCCACGAAGAAAAACATGACAGTAAAATGCATCATTAGGTGTACAAGGGCATCACATAAACGAAAAGAGCGAGTTCATGTCGACAAAGCGACGACCGCAGTTGGCAAGGTACGAATCGACAACGGCGCGGGACGGGGCGAAACGGTCTCTGTTTTGCTCCGCGAGCGCCTCGATGGCCGTGGGCGAGAGCGTGGGCGTGTCAGAATCGCCGGCGGTGGACGGGAGAGCGGCGTTCTTCTTGGCCTTGTCGACGTCAAAGAGCGAGTCAAAGTACAGGAGCTGGTTGTAAAGCGCGCGGTCGGTGTATTCGTAGGACATGACGCCCTGACAGAGGCCGTCGCGGCCAAGGCACTTTTTGCCGTAGACGCCAATCTGTCGAGTGCGGACGCCACAGCTCGACTCGTCGCACACAAGCCAGCCGGCGTAGTAGCGGGCGATCTCAGTGCGAATGGCGACCTCGAGCTGGGCGTTGAGGCGCAACGGCGGCATGGGCGTCTTGCACTCGGGACAGCTGATGCCAGAGGCCGTGACGGTGTCGGCTGCATCGGGAACAAGGCCCTTGAATACAAACTCGTGGCTGGCGGGGCACGTGAGGACGAGTCTGCGCGCGTCGCGGAACCGCTCGGCGTCCGGAATTGTGCTCTCGAGCGGGTCGAGGTCCTTGTCGGCCGAGTGGTCGGACGTGCGGTTGAGAAGACCGTGCTTGACAACGTCAATGCCCATGACCTCGGCGAGCCGGGCACGGTCGGCGCCGTCGACGTTTGCGCACACACGCTCCAGTGGCGGCAGCAGCTGGTGCACCAGGTACCACTCTGCGTCAGCGGCGAGGCCGGCCTTTTTCATCTCGGCGACGGTGCGGGCGCGGTCGGGAACCTGGGCGTCGTCGCCAGTGTTTGCAATCACGTACTGGATGACGTCGTCGGCCTTGACAACCTCGCCGCGGTCGAGCCGCCGTCTCGCCACAACAACATGCGGCAGCAGCGGGCCGGTGTAGTCGCGGGGGTTCTTACTCAGCTTGTTGCGGATGATAAACTTGGGCAGCGGCACTGACCCGGTCCGCACCTTGTCGGCGAGGTCCCGTAGGTACTCGTACACCTTGGCGAGGGCGGTCTCGGACTCGTGCTCATACATGATGCGGTCGAGCGCGTAGAGCGACGCATCCTTGGACAGTTGGCAGTACTCACGACGCTTGAGATCGAGTCCCTTGACCTCGAGCTGTGTCGATACCTGTCCGTCCTGCTCGACCATATTGAGGGCCGCGTACTTCTTCTTGGCATTGAGCAGCAGCCGCTGGAACACATTGTCCACGTCGATCTCCAGAAGACGGTACCTGTCGTTGACCTTTTTGCGGAATGCATGGCCAATGGACAACGCCTCCTTGTAGTCGACGACATTGGTGTTGATCATGACCGAGTCGGTATCGCCGTACACGACCTTCAAGTCGCATTCTGTCTCAGCGAGCTCGCGCGTCGACGACAAAATCTCGCGGCCCTTGAAAGTCGTGAGCATCGCGAGCGGCAGCGCGTAGAACCGCGACTGGGGGAATCCGAGACAGCCATACATGGAGTTTGCCGTCAGCTTGAGCGCCTGCTGCTTGATGTCCCACTGAGCGCGCTGGCTGTCCGACGCGGAGCGGTCTTTGAGGAGCTTCTTGACCTCGCGACGGCGGTTCACGAGCGTTTGAATCAGGCGCGGGAAGATACCTGGCGACACAGACTCATCCGGCACCGCCGGCGGCGGGTCGTCGACCGAGTTGCAATTGGACCGATCGACCGTCGTGAAGCAGATATTGTACTCTTGGATGATACTGGGATACAGCGAGTTGAAGTCCATGACGAGCACAATCGTCTTGTACAAGCCCTTTTCGGGCTCAAACACGAGACCACCCTGGTACTTTTTGGATGGGGCGGCGGCAGTGTTACCGGCTGCTTCCTCCTTGGCGGCAGCTGCTGCCTTGGCCTTGCGGAAGTCGGCGCCGCTCTGCTTGTCGGGCACGATGTAGCCTTGGCGCGTGAACTCGTGCAGCAAGATAAACTCGTTGCGGTCGACACGCGAGCCGGTGAGGGTGCGAGCCCACGCGTTGCCAGCCAAGTTCGTCAGCTGCTTGGTGAGGCCGAGAATCTGGATGCGGAACATGACGGCCGCCACAAAAAACGTGTCCATCTCGTTGTGGCGCACAAACTCGAGCAGCTCGCGCGCATCGTCGAGGTTCGCCGTCTTGGACGCGTCCACGTCAACGTCCTGGCGGCTCTGGCCAGGCAGGTACTTGCTGACGACCTCGCTGAGTGTCCACGAGTCGCACTTGGGCGTCATGGACCGGCCCATGTCGTTTACGATATCGCACAGAAGGCGGCCCGAGCACGCCGACCGGATGCCAAACACGTCGGCGCGGTGCGGCATGTTGCGGCTGCGCAGCCGGCCCAGCTTGTTCCAGAACCGCACGTTGAGGTCCTTGCAGCGGCTCAAAATAATGCTGAGGTGTAGGCTTTCCAGTTGGTGGCCGACAATAACGTCTGGGTCGTGGCGCTGGATCTGCGACACCACGTAGTTGAGAAGCGCCGTTTCGTTTTGGACGGCAACAACCGTCTTGGGACCGGCGCCGCTCTGCTCGGCCACAAGCTCCTTGAATCCGGGAGGAAACACCTTGTCGATCGGCCGGACCGCCGAAAACAGTACTGTCTTCATGTCCTCGGCTGGAGTCGTAGTATCGTGGTCAACGTTGCGGTAGACGCGGCCGCTGACAGCGACGACCTCTTGGCGATTTGCCGAGTGGTTCATGACTGTGCGAATCGACAAGCTCAACACGTTAAACGGCGGGGCCGCCTGGTTGTCGGGGACGGTCGCGATGTCCATCGGGTCGTCAATACAGGCGTTGACAGTCGCCCACGACGCGCCCCGCAGCGCCGCGTCGTCAAACGAGCCGCCGCTCAGCTCGAGCCAGCACGGGCCCATGACGTTGCGCAGCAGCACAAACTGCTCAAACATGTGCGTCTGGGTACCAAACACGCGCGAAAACGTCTCCCCCGCCAGGTCTGCCGGCAGCGGCTCTGCATCAAACGGCAGCAGCACTTTGAGGTACTCGGCTTCGCGCGGCACGTCGCGCAGCTCAAAGCAGTACTTGCGGGTCGCCGGCTTGGCCCTGAACGTCTTGACACCCTGTCGTGCCAGCAGCTCCGTCACCTCGTCGTACACATCCATCGTGCCGACTTCGGTGGTGGTACCGCGCCGATGCGCCCGCGGCAAAAAGTACAGATCCCGCAGCAGGCCCCGGACATGTACAGCACAAGACACGTACTCGCCGCTCTGGCGTAGCTTTGTCTTGCCAAACAGAATGAGCGTCGACCCGGCCTCGAGGTAGTCAGTCCAGAAAAACTGAAACTTGTTGGCCTCGTCCACCAGCTCTTCCGTCTTGATCTCAGGCGCGCCCGTCGTCGACGACGGCACCGGCGCACCCACCTCAGACGTTAGTTCCAGTTTCTGCGCCATGACCTTCCAGCCGTCATTGTCCGAAGTCAGCGGCACCTTTTCCTCGGCCACCAAACTCTGGGGTGGTCGCGTCGGCTTGGTGGGCAGCTCGGCCTTGACGGCTGAAATGTGAACTCGCTCGCCCGTATCCTTGCCAACGAGCTTGGCCATGGCAAAGTCGTCATCACTATCTTCCTCAGCTGGAGGCGGTGATGATTCCGGCCCGCCGTTCTGCTCCTTCTTGACTTGGCCATCGACCTTGCCATCACCTTGGCCAGCGACCTGGTTCATATCCACGTCCCCGTCATCCACCGGCGCGAAATCGTCGTCAACGTCGGCCATTTCCACCGGCGGCGACGACGGGATCTCCCGCTTAGCCTCTGGTATCCTCTTGGGCGTCTCGTAAACTCGTGCCTTGATCGATCCACCCGGCCCTGTCTTGCGCTTACGATCGCCGTCCGGCTTAGCGCTGTTGACATTAAGCTCGCCCAAGATATCATCCATGAACTTATCGTCATCCTCTTTCGTAGTTTTCTGTCGTTAGCCCATACGTCAGCCGCAAAAATCAGCGGCGAAGCAGTTGCTACGCGGGTCTGGTACTGAGTCTGGGGTCTTTTTTTTTTCTGGGGGTCCTGCCCCCAGACCCCCGTAGCAACTGCTTCGCAGTTGGATTAGTTGATGGAACACATACAGGAATGCTCGGTTTCGGCTGTGCAGAGTGAGCGGCACGCTTGAACATCTCGGTGAGATTGCGATCTGGTTTCGACGCCGGAGTGGCTTCCTTCTTCTTGCGTTTGGCAGGCCGTCGTCGCTCGTCTCCGCTCTCCTCATCGCTGTAGTAATTATGCGTGCCGCTTTCCCAGTAGTCGGCACCGTTGTCCACATATCCCTCGCCATTATCGTCAACAACGAAATCGTCCTCGCGTAACCGTTCGCGTTGATACTCGCGGTATCCGTCCTGGTCGACCTCGTCGTACACGTCGTTGTCCTCGACCTCGTACGTTGAGATTCGCGTCTTTCCTCCGGCCTTGAGAGCACTGAGCTCTGCGAGGCGAGCTCGTCGCTCGGCCGCAGTAGGCATTTGTGTGAATGTGTGGTGGAGAGTCTTGTAACAGTTTGAGCGACGCGCATTCAACGCGATCCAGAATTAATTAACAGGACGAGACGCGACCGGCGCGTCCAATAATTGGCAGGGTAAATGGCCCACTGTGCATGACCTGCATGGACCGCATCATTGTAGTAATAACTTTACGTAGCTGTAACAAATACCTCCCTAATCAAAGACCCGAGGAGCATCGCATCGCCGCCGCCATCAGTCACCAAACTGCGATAAACACTACCACCACAACCAAGAAAATGCCGACAGGCACGTTCGAGATGGCCTCGGAGGCCGTCACAAATGGTATATATGACCTCTCGAGAGATATAAAAACAGTACGGCGCCTGGCTGGCCGGTGCGACAAGGCCGGCGACGACGCCCATAGCCTCGCCAAAGCAGAACAGCAAGTCACTGACAGCTTATCAGAGACGACAGCCAAGATCAAGCGCCTCCAGGGCGACGTTCGCACTATAACCGAGTGGCCAGACCAAGACGCTACGCAGCGCTTCACTCAACAAAAGCTCGCCGAAGAGTATCGGCAGCTGCTCGCCGAGTTTCAGACACTACAGCAAGACACCATGGGCAAAATACGGCGGGCCAAGGATCGCAGCAAGGCGGCGCTCGATGCCAGCACCCACTCAAGGCCCCCCAATGAGCGCTCGCCTCTGCTCTCGCACCAGGAGCAGTCGCAAGTTCTCGATATTGTGAACCAGGAGGAAGTTGACTTTCAAACCGACCTGCTTGCCGAGCGCGAGGCCGATATCGCGTCGATCCAGCGCGGTGTCCGCGAGGTCAATTCGATCTTTCGCGACATTGGCGCCCTCGTCAGCGAGCAGGGCGTCCAAATCGACAGCGTCGAGGAAAACATTTCCAACGTCGCCACCCAGACTCAAGGTGCTTCCAAGCAGCTCACAAAGGCCGAGGACTACCAGCGGCGGCGCGGCAAGTGGTCTTGCATTGTCCTTGTTGTCCTTCTTGTCATTCTTCTTCTCATTGTCCTGATCGCCGTCTCCTGACGTTCGCCCCTCGAATCCACTGCATTCCCCAACACTAATGGCCGTACTTTGTCTATGAGCCACGCCATTTGCGGTCCATGGTCTAATTTTTATTCAACGTACACTCTGACTTTGTCTTGATCCTGGGGGCGCTGCCCCCAGACCCCCGTAGCAACTGCTTCGCAGTTGAAGCGGTGGCTGACGGTACAGCAGCCAACAACTAGCAACCCAGCGTCCAATAATCAACTGCAAAGCAGTTGCTACGGGGGTCTGGGGGCAGCGCCCCCAGGGAAAAGCTAAACCACGAGAAGAACGACAACGATATCGTTGCATATCCGGCGTGCGGCGCCCCGCCTAATCGCACCGAAACGGGCCGGGGGCTGGGCATCGCCAGGGCAACCGTGACCAAATTGGGAATTATGCGGCGCCTATCAGTGCCGCATTGGTCGCACGGCGCAACGTATATAAGGCCGATAGCCCCGATTGGCGGGCTCAAGGCTATAGAGGGGTGCTCAACAAACAGCTTTCTAGGCTCACATTCTCGACTCGTTACAAGGAGTCAGTGTTTCTAGAGCGTTAATTGCACCTGCTTTTTTGATCGTTTTTAGGTTCCATCATGAAAGCTTATAGTTCGGCTCTCGCCGTCGCCGCCATCGTCTCTGGAGCGGTGGCGAGCAATCCCGCCAACAACAACCAGCAACATCATGCCGACCAGCTCACGTTCCAGCTTCCAGGCTCGTCCGGCCTCTTTGACGGCTTCCGCAACACCATCGATGCCCTCGGTGAGAAGCTGTCGTCTGTGCCGGCCGACGCCGCCAAGTCGTGGATGACCGTCATCCATGAGATGCCGGAGGCCATTGGCGACCTCCGCGACGCCATGGCCCGCGAGCTCACCGGCGCCTACAACCGTTTCCGCGGCGGCAAGATCGCTCCTCGCCCCCTTGGCGACTGGCTGCACATTGTCCGCAACGAGGACAAGTTCCCCAACCATACCCTCAAGGTTAAGGACCCTTCGAAGCTTGGCGTCGACAAGACCCAGCAGTACTCGGGCTACCTTGACGTCGACGACGGCGACAAGCACTTTTTCTTCTGGGCCTTTGAATCCCGCAATGACCCCAAGAACGACCCGGTCGTCCTGTGGCTCAACGGCGGTCCTGGCTGCTCGTCGCTGACCGGCCTCTTCTTTGAGCTCGGCCCCGCCTCCATTGGCGAGGACCTCAAGCCCATCCCCAACGAGTACTCGTGGAACTCGAATGCCACGGTCATCTTCCTCGACCAGCCCGTCAACACCGGCTACTCGTACTCGCCCGATGCGTCTGTCTCTGACACCGTCACTGCTGGCAAGGATGTGTACGCATTCCTGTCGCTCTTCTTTGAGCAGTTCCCCCAGTACAAGGACCTGCCATTCCACATCGCTGGCGAGTCCTACGCCGGCCACTACGTCCCGGTGTTTGCCGACACCATCCTCAAGCACGAGGACCGCGACTTCAACCTGACGTCGGTCCTCATTGGTAACGGCCTCACTGACCCGCTCACCCAGTACGACTACTACCAGCCCATGGCGTGCGGCGAGGGCGGTGCCCCGCCGGTGCTGACGCCCGAGCAGTGCGACGGCATGGAGTCGTCGCAGTCGCGGTGCGACTCACTCATCCAGGCGTGCTACGACTCGCAGTCGGCCTGGACATGCGTGCCTGCCACTATCTACTGCAACAATGTCATGATGGGCCCGTACCAGCAGACGGGCCGCAACGTCTACGACATCCGCGAGGACTGCGAGGGCGGCAACCTGTGCTACCCGCAGCTCGACGTCATCGACAAGTACCTGAACCAGCCCGAGGTCAAGGCCGCCGTCGGCGCCGAGATCGACGAGTATCAGGGCTGCAACTTTGATGTCAACCGCAACTTTGTCTTCTCGGGTGACTGGATGAAGCCGTATTACACGTCGGTCGCGACCCTGCTCGAGCAGGACATCCCCGTGCTCGTGTACGCCGGCGACAAGGATTTCATCTGCAACTGGCTCGGTAACGAGGCGTGGTCCCGCAAGCTCGAGTGGTCGGGCAGCGACGACTTCAAGGAGGCCAAGCTCAAGCCCTGGAAGGTCGAGGGCGATGAGGCCGGCCAGGTCCGCAACTACGACCACTTTTCGTTCCTGCGTGTCTACGGCGCCGGCCACATGGTCCCGTACAACCAACCCGAGTACTCGCTGGCTATGCTCAACAGCTGGCTTGACGGCGACTACGCTCTGGGCGCCTAAACCCATGGCTACTCCTTTATCTATACAACCTTATAGCTCAATGCATCAATTACCGTCTATTCTGGTTGTCGTTTTCTATTTTTTTTCCTGGGGGCGCTGCCCCCAGACCCCCGTAGCAACTGCTTCGCAGTTGTAATTGTGTTTTTTTTTTTGTGGTGCCGCGGTTAATAGGTCGATAATCGTCTTATCGGTTCGAGGGCTCGTTGCAATACTAGGAAGAGACGGCTTATCGGCTTATCTCAATGTGGGGTCGGCGCCGTGTGTCGAACAAAAATTTTGAGATCTAATTGATGTACAATACGGCAGTGATAGTGTATGAGAACGTAACTTTTTACTTTCGATACCATTACTTGAGCTTCGTTAAGTTTGTTCGCTGATATCTCAATCATCACAGCCTAGAGAAAGGGCTGTCTAGCGGGTAGACCGCCCATAAACAACGTCTCAAATGTGAGGCCAATGCTCAAGGGGTAGAATACGGCGGTCCCAGCAAATCCCAAGATTTACAGAATGAATCCAATGGAAGAATTCAATTGGGTGATTTGAACCATACGGCCTATCTTAAGCTCGCGTGCCCGGCACGGCACTATCGCATCACCGTCAATAACCGAGAGTCCCGGACGGCCCGAGCGGTGATGATGCCTTATCTTTGCCCGAGAAGATAGCTATCTTTTGTCTGCTTTTGCTTCTATTTTCTGTATGAAAGCCTCAATTTTATCAAGAAAGACGGGCATTGCTCAACAAATCTGCTTGTTCTCGGCCAAGCCTGTCTCAACAAGGGCCTTGCTACTCATCCCTGGGGTCATCCTATCTCACACAGTGGCTTGTCCGAGCATCCCGTGAGGGTCTATGCGGCGCAGGGTCAACTGTATTTTCATTTACCTTATCCGTACAAGAGCAAATCGAATGCCGATCGCTATTCACGCATGACTTGCGATATCGTTCTATGATACAATCTGTGGCCATCTGCGATATGGAAAGATACTGCTATCACCGGAATGATTCACGCACAAGTCCTTATGGCTGTTACCAAATCCCTATATATTCGTAACTGAGCATACTCCAACTTGCAAGTCAACTAGTACTGGAACTTGCATAACATTTCCCGCTAAAGAAACCACAGAATACAGAAAAAAAATCACAATGCATTCAAAATAAATATAAAACGGAGTAATAATAATAAATACTTGCTGATGCAAGGTGCCGGCTCGCTCTAGGCCCCGCGTGGGACCGCTATTATTTGCCAGCTTTTAGGTCAGTCGTTCAGTTGAACGCCGACGAGCACTCAGAGTACGAAGACGAGGTGGAACGCGACAACGCCGGGCGCGGAGCAGCCGCCTTGCGGTTCCACCACGCGTTCTCGGTCAGACAGTTACCACCGCAGCAGCCACAGGCAAGATGATGGGTGGTGTCAGTCTGCTTGTCCATCATCACAAGCGACGGGTGGTGACGGGGAGCGGCAGTTTCGCTCTTCGAGCCGTTGGCCGGAATGTAGGCGTTCTCCATAAAGTCACGAATGCGTGTTGAGTCCATTATGATGATGTGTAAATGCTCAGAATGCTTAGAGAGTGCAATAAGAAATGAGACACGGAATAAGAAAACCGAATCTAGTCTGATATGCGTCTTGTGAGCAGGTACCTGGCTACCATTTATATATATTCGGTGCCCTATCAGCCACGCACGCAACCTGCGGGTCCCCAGCCGATTGTTTTAGCGCCGTGCGTATTGCTAAACGCCATGCGCAACGCTCATCGCGCAGCCCCCCGCGCGGCTTTACATGCGGGTACATAAAAATATCCCACATGAATCAAAATGTAAACGGGTTCTTTTACATTTGGCAGGTCACGTGCATGTCCACAAACGGAACCGTTCGCGAGTGCCACATATAAGAACTTTCTACAAAGCTGCAAGTCTGCCGGTAGTGACGCCCGTTTTAATCAGAGTCTGAATTTCGGCCATACACCGCCTAAAACGCCTGACCCGCCTCCGGCATATAGCTGACCAGCCTCAACCAGCCCCCACCAAATCGCAGCCGCACCGTGCCCTAGAGTCATGGTCGCGCGATAACAAAGAGTCATGGCAATATGGAGGTCTCGGTTTGATAGTAGCGATAGCGAGTTGGGGCCAGATTGTTTGGATTGCGATTGTTTTGTCGATTCCATCCGACTGCCTTGAGATTCATTTTGTAGTGTGCGAAACATTGCTTAGTCTCAGAGCTTGGGCCACAAAGTCAAGTCAAGCCCGATAGTCTCTGATAACATTTGATAAGGGATTTCGGTGTCTTTTTACCTACGACTAGAATAATTTTGTTTTCAAAGTGCAGTTGCTCAAACAGTATGGCTAATTTTGGCGTGCCTGCCTCTATCATGACTCCGCGCACCTCGTTTCGCGTCAGCGCCAGCCCGCCGATCATGCACATGATGCATCCATTGATCTCGCGCGCTATGGTCACCGGACGGTCATAAATCTCGCACAGCACCATCTCGCCCCCCCTTTTATCTTGTTGATCGCTACTTCCTTACTTCTGTCTATAAGATCCGGCGAGAAGTTACATCCAGCTTGAATCGCACGGCTGAGAAGTAACGAAGACAAACTGCGCAGGGCACGGCTGTCTTCGATGCAGCTGCCAAATGTACATGCGGCAAACGCCGCCCGCAAAACGCAATATTAGGCACATGCCAAACGAGACGCGTTGTTCGTATAGCAATAATTTCGTCTAGACGGTACAATGAGTAGTAGTTGATTTAACGGCACTTTCCAGTGGTTTGTTGTCACTTCGCAATACAACCCTGTTGGGATAAAACAGTCCCAACCAAGGTACAACCCCACTTTTTTTTTGCCAAGTATCAACTGGCGGTTACCTTTTTCCGTCGTCCATCCTTGGTTGGGGAGCCCCACGTCCGCAACTTGCAATGCTATAGCCGTACGTGCCCATAGAACATGAACAAAAAAAAATGAACTGGGAGTCTTTAGATGCGGTTTAGGGTATAGCTCGAAAATGTAACAACCTCACAAAGGAGCGATCGCTTAGAATGTAGGACAACGACACATCATTAGACAAGGCCTTGGTTTGATTTACTCTGTCATATTAAACCTAGGCCAAAAGGGTCTTGTCAAAGTGTTGTGCATGCTTCGTAGACAGAGGATTTGTAGCCCTCATAGTATATACCCCACAAAACATCAAGGGGTAAAAGCAAATACTGTAATCGAACCGGTGTTCGAAGAGCACGTGGATTGGGGAAATATCCTTGCGTCAGACGGTTTCCGATACATCCGTTTGCGATCGGTACTACATCGCTAGTTGAGCGCAGGGTTCCGCTTTAACCGCGTTATAGCATCGTCTGACTTGGATTCCTAGGTGCTTTCCTTGGCAGCACCCTAGGCACTACCCAGGCAATAGCCGCCTTTTGTCGGGGCCGGACACCTACGTACAAAAGGACTGTGATGCGTAGCTAACAGATCATATCTTGTGTATACGATAACTAGTGCCAATAGACTGTGTCATGACGGAATGCATTTAGCCATCTGACGTGATTCGAGAAACTACAAAACGGCTTGACCGGCACTGCTCCCAAAACAGGCAAATGCGGGGGATCAGACATTTCAGCCGTGTGACATGGCGGCAAAGTACAGAACCGCTCGTCCGAGACCTAGCAATATGTATGGATTATTTCTTTGTTTCAGTTGCCCGGTAGACAGTCATGGCTTACGTGAGTTTGTAGTTGTGACCAAATGCGGGGGGGGGTCTTCTCGCGCGACCTGAACTGGAGTTCGTTCTTTGGATACTGGGGACTCCGCCCCCAGAGACCCGGTAGCGACTGCTTCACAGTTGACGATGGTATCCGCCAAGCGGAAAGAACCCAGAAAATGAAGGATACAACAAAACCTAGAACAAAAAGATAAAGGGCACAGATTCCTGACAACTGCGCCAAATAAAAATGCATTCTGTTGCATATATGCGGGATCGCCATTCGTTTTTCCATGATCAAGCAATTTTCAGAACAACTACTGCTTCATGTTGGCATCGCGCCTGATCCTTTTCAACTGCGAAGCAGTTGCTACGGGGGTCTGGGGAAGCGCCCCCAGGAAAAGAGGGCATCTTAGAAACGAAACTCATTTGAAGGAGCAATGCATGTATGCCTTGGTAGTTTCGGCAGGACAGACTCAAGAGTCCCATATGTGAAAGCAGTTTTACGACCATACAAGGTTAGATGCAAAAATTAAATTAGACATTAAATAATAAAATAGGTAAATAAATATTGACGCTCGTGAGCTTTGGTTGGTCCGAGGGCTACTCCAGATGTCGGCGTAGCACAGTAGCAAGCGGGGTGGTGACACCACTTAGAAAAAGTGGACAGCATAGGCAAACTCCCCAGGGGGAGTGTAGAGGTTCTTGGTAATGCGACGGTAGCCCTTGGCGACGCCCTTGACAATGCTCTTGGCCGGGGACGAAACCGGAGTCAGAGGTGCCGGGGCAATAGCCTCGTCGCGGACCTTGTTCTGAGTATTGTTGACCATTTCGGTGGTGGTTGTAGATGACTTGTTGCCTTGCTAGTGGTTCTGATTGACTTGATACTTTGTCAGTGAAGATCGACTTTTAGCCATCTCACGGCGTCCTTATATATTTGATTTTTGTGCAACGAAAATTCCGACGGGCGGATACTCGGTGCCGAGTGTCGATCTTACTCGGTCCTGGGCGCTTCGGCACATTTTCGTGCGGCTGGAGGCGGAAAAATTTCAGCCGCGCTATAAATTGATTATTGTCGGAAGAGGTACCGTGGACACACAATTTACGGAGAAAAAGCTATAGCTCCTTACAATCCAATTGTATGAGCAACACACTCGAATGATAATGTACTGAACGGAACGCTCGCCAAACTACGTGCAATCATCCTTCAGAGCCGTGGCGGATGCGGCGGCGGTCGACAAATATTTTCAGGACACAGCCGCGCCGAGCCTCCCGCCACGTTAACAGTCCCCGAAAGCTTATGTCGCGTCGATAGCCGCGTGCCGTCTGACCCGGTGCAAACACACCGAGCAAATAGGACCCTGATTGACTCAGTGACAGCTACGCTACCCGTGAAGAGTCATTGCCATCTGATGGTCCGTTTTTATCAAGGTCCTTTGCTGCCAAGAGTTATTGTGGAGTTCTGTAGCGTGTTTATCGTGGGCTGTATTTGAAAGCCGTACCACTGCCTTTACATAACATACATAGAATGCCCCACGCAAATGCCCAGGATGTTTGTAGAATGCATATTTTTTACATTTTGTTCGAGCCGCCGATGCCGTTAATGGAAGTTGAAGCGCAGCCGTGCTGTGTTTGCAGTTTGGAAAAAAAATCTGGTGCGGCTTAGCAGTGTGGGCCGATGATCCGCCGACATTGTGGCGATGCTGGCTATGCCCAGTCCATCGCATCTTGGTGCCCGGTGACAACATGTCATTAGGTCTTCTTTTGGTTATCGGAGTTTCTATTAGAAAATGCTTGAAATTAAGAATAAAGAAGCCGTGAGATAAAGAATAAATCTTGCAACGGATCGTCCCGACAGTGGTGTCCATTGACTGTCAAAGGACCCGGAAGGATTCTATGTGACAGCCAGGGTCCAGATGAAAGTTGTGGTTAAAAAAAGATCCCAAGCAGATGTTCAGTATATACCGACAGCGAACATCGAAGGGATAATTCAAAGAACAAATACGAGAATGGCCCCTTTAGACGGCTTGTAAAGACATAGCACAGTGTACTTCAAGTCATGGTGCCTACTTCACGTCAAGTCATGGGTCCTACTTCAGTGTACGCCAAGTCAACGCGCTAATACTTCAGTGTACGTCAAGTCAACGCGCCAATACTTCAGTGTACGTCAAGTCAACGCGCTAATATTTCAGTGTACGTCAAGACACCGCGTACGGAAAACTATTTACCCACGCGTCGCGCCTAATGTACTTGTTTCTGCACATGCGAACCATCGCGTTAATAGTTCAGTGTACGTTAAGCCATGGCGTCCATACATCAGTGTACGTTAAGACACCGCGCCCATACTTCAGTGTACGTTAAGACACCGCGTCCCTACATCAGTGTACGTTAAGACACCGCGCGATCGGGACGGCAGCCCGCATGAGGCTGCAGGGGCCACTATAGCACAAAGCATGGCGGTTTTGCACGTGTTTTAGGCAAAACTTGTCGACTAATTACTTGTTGGGGACACGCCTATGCCTAAACGAGCAACTTCAAAGGCGTGATCGCAAACAAGACGATCTACTGACCGACCGGATGTCATGGCCGGTGCCTAAAGGCATGTATGCGCATGTATGGGTTATTACAGCGCGAACTGTTACAGCACCTACTGTTGCAATTGTACGGCCGAATGGCGTACTCGTGGAGCCACTGGAGATTTGGTGGTCACAAGATTGGGATCTTGGAGGCCGCTGTTCAGAGCCACACGGGTCTTGTCGGACGCGACGATGAGCGACGCAGGGTGCATCCGAATAGTCCGGGACATATGCACTTGCAGACCATGGGGTGCGTTGCCCATATTGTTCTGCGGGGTGATATGGACGACGCTTTGTTATACTCCCGAATTGCACGAGGTCGTTAAACATCATGGCCACCCCATTGCCTATCATCCTTCGTCTCTGCTGTGTGTAATCGCGGCGAACTGTTGTATGCTGCATATTCTCCCAGATTTAGAGCCACGCCACGACTAGAGCCCTGCATGGAGTCGACTCGAACCTTCTACAAAAGATGAGCATCCTGGTCCTCCACAATATCTCGCCATTTCCACGCACAAGCACATATTAGCAACTCTATCCGGGCACGTAAGCTCCAGTTAGCGTTTTAGTACCACAGTCCTCAAACGCGCGACGCCAAAACCAAAATACCTTGCGCCGCACGAAAAGCCGCCCGCATGTGCGGCTGCAGGCCACCAGCAAGGGATTCCGCTAACGTCAACGCTCAGCGGCAATCGCGACCTCTAACGGCATGCGTCGCCAGGTCGCCAGAAATATATAAGACAGGCCACAGCTCGTTGGTTTTCACCCCAGTGAATACTCAAGTGAACACCAAGACGCACACACACACACACACACACACACATATCACAACCATGACCTACAGCAAAGACAACAAGCCCATTGCTATGGAGAAGGAGGACTTTGACGAGCAGCTTGCTCCGTCGTCGAGCACCTCGTCGTTCCGTTCTATCACCAAGCCTCTGAGCAAAGTCGGCAAGTACTTCCGCCGGACCTACTTTGAGCCCCCGCACAAGTACGCCTGGACTGCCCACTTTTACTGAGCAGGTCCGGCATTGGGGCGGCTAGGCGGGACCGAAGCATGCCTCTTTTTCTTACGCTAATATTTATTAATTTGTTGCATTAAAATAATATATTTAATTTATTGCCGTTTGACGAAACCGCCGATCGTAGACCTGGTAACCACTTTCCTAGGGGCGCTGTCCCCAGGGAACAAGAGAGGGAACTCATCCGCCATTTTTTCCTGGGGGCGCTGCCCCCAGACCCCCCGTAGCACCCGCTTCGCGGGTGGACGCGACGGCCATCTATATCAACTGCGAAGCAGTTGCTACGGGGGTCTGAGGGCAGCGCCCCCAGGAAAAAAAAAAAAATAGAACGGGGCAGAGTCACCACTTTATTTTAGTCAAAGGACACCATTAGTAATATGGCGCCAGCCTGCAGACACCTGAGAGGCGCCAGTGGTAACGCGCGTCGATATTTGCCACACGTGTACCGATGACTTTCGGTGACGGTTTCGAGATGCTTCAGCGGACGCGGCTGAACATTGGAAAAATTTCGCCCACCAGTGCGGCTCGGACCTTAAGATACCAGTAGCCTGCCTAGTCCTCGGGCAATACACTTTAAACTTGGTAGGGCTAGTCGGATGGCAGCGCGGAGGGAGCTGTTAAAATTACGGTTCATATTCATACATTGTGGAGCTGCAAATTTCATTTTGCGAGGTCCCGCGTGGCGCTAGCCGGAACAATGCATGCAGATTGCTTCTGTTTTCAGTATCCTCTTTCGGCGGTTGCCAGCCGTGGCCGCCTGTATCCGAGACGCCGCGCGGTACCGTGTAGCTCCCAGCGTGTACCGCCACGGTATGTGACACAAGGGCCAGACTGGCAGGGTTTGACGGCCGGTACAGGGTCTAAACGGGCCTTTTTTCAAGGGGTCACAGCGTTGTTCGTTTGCTCTTTCTTGATTGTGTAGTTTTTCCAGTTTGGAACCGCCAACTAGTCGTGAGACTGCCGACAGTGTCCTTCGCGTGGCTCACGCCTGGCGGTGCACACACCCCTTCGGCAATCCTCGGCCTTCGGCTATCGGTGGACCCGACGCAGGGCTTTTTTCCGGACTGCGAGCCGCACGTTTTTTTGGCACTCTGGCGTCGCGGGCCTCAAGTATAAATTAACGTCAAAGTCTCCGCTGTGTTGAGCTCCTCAGACAGTTGCAACTTCTCAGGCACATCTTCAAAGATACACTACACACACACAACAAACAATGTCCAACACCGCTCAGCAGACCGCTACCCAGTTCAGCGAGGACCTTGCTCCTTCCAAGTCGACCTCTTCGCTCAAGAGCGTCAAGAAGGGCATCCGCAAGACCCTCAAGTTCATGTCGAATGAGTTCTTTGTGCCGCCCAAGCAGTACTCGTACACCTCTGCTTTCTAAGCGTTGTACGACAACTCTCCGGGCCGGCTGCCAGCCGCCGCAATATGACGACTGACACGACTTGAAAAATGCATTTTTTTATTTATTTAATTTCTAATTTATTTCTATTTATTGTGACTCTCGGCTGTAGTAATTTGTGGTGTCTTTTCCTGGGGGCAGCTTCTTAGCCTTGTTTTGTCTCTAAGAGAATGATCCTGCTCTTCTCTTTTTACCTGGGGGCGCTGCCCCCAGACCCCCGTAGCACCCGCTTCGCGGGTGGAAGCTTGTTAGCCTTGTCATGTCTCTAAGAGAACGATCGTGCCCTTCGTTTTTACCTGGGGGCGCTGCCCCCAGAGCCCGTAGCACCCGCTTCGCGGGTCGGACTCGACCTGAGACATTTCCAACTGCGAAGCAGTTGCTATGGGGGTCTGGGGGCAGCGCCCCCAGGAAAAGACGAACGGCACGGTAGTTATCTAAGAGACATGGCACTTGGTTCCGGGGCAGCTGCATAAATATGTTTACGTAAAGTATAGAAAAGTCTGACGCGGGCCGCGGGTAGGACTCGATTCGGAACAAATTCAACTGTGAAGCAGTTGCTACGGGGGTCTGGGGGCAGGACCCCCAGGAAAAAAAAAGCTAAGCACGATAACTCGCTTAGACTCATGGCAGTTAACACTTGGGTCCGGGCGGATGCATGGATATGCTTTCGTGAGGTATAGGAAAGTCTGAAAGCAGGCGGGCTGGGGAGATTTGAAAAAAAAAAGTTTCCAAGGAAGATGAGACTATTAGTTTATTTAGACACAGGTGTTGTGCTCAGATGGCGGCGGAGATCGGGTGGCGGACGGCACGACTGCTAATGGAACATCCTAGAGCATTGGAGCCGAACCGGCTCCGGCCGAAGCAGAGGGGATGGCACGGCTGTTGCCACCGGCTTAGAGCTGAACCTCGGCTTTGGTGGTCCAAAGTCCGGGGTCACTGGCTGGGCAGCCCCTCCCAGGGCCAGGAGGGTAACCTGTCTTCGTACGGCGGTAAAGTGGCCGACGTGCAGATCATGCTTGTGATATGGAATCTGGAGTGCAGCTGGAGTCTGTTTGTCTTGTACTCACGACCCCCAGATTCCCGCCACCGCAACTACATATATACAACCGCGCACCGGAACGTGCTGTGTGATATAGCGACATACCCGGCGATTTTTGTTTCACACCAAGAGACCGAACAAGGTGAGCAAGACAACGGAAATAGCCGAATTGCCGAGCAAGTGGGTGTTTTTGTGTGGCAGTTTGATACCGGTCAAACGTGAGACGGTTTTGGTTCAAGGTCACAACTAACAAATGCAGATGAAGGAAGCGGTTGAGGTGACTGTGCCAACGTTGGTGCTGGCACCGGGAAGCGTCTTGTTTCCCGGGACCGTCATCCGCGTGAGCGCTCCGTACGACTGGCAGCGCGGGGCGGCAGCCAAGACGATTGGCCGCGAGAACCAACGCAAGCTGGCGACTCTTGTGCGTATCCCGAGCGACCGCGACGTTGTTGTCGCCGTCATTCCCCGCCACAACGACAAGGATCGGACGATTAACGATGTGGGCGTACTGGCTCGGCTCATGGGTCAGACAGAGGGCCCCGTGCGTCTGATCCTGCAAGGCCTGACGCGCTTCCGGGTTGTGGAGCGCAAAGGTGCCGAGTCCCGCGTCGCCGTGTACGAGACGAGCGAGAGCGAGATCACATCGGGCGAGCTGGACCCGTCGGAGCTAGGCGGCCGCGTCGATGCCCTCAAAGACAGCGTTCGAGGCCTTGTCGAGGGCTCGAGCGGCAGCGCCGGCGTGTCGACGTTGCAGCGGTTCTTTGCCTTTGCCGAGGGCGTGTCGTCTCCCGGTACCCTCGTCGACGTGCTGTTGTCGCTGCTGCCAGTGGACCACGAGGAAAAGCTGCGGGTGCTCAATGCAGTGGGCACTCGGGAGCGGCTCGAGACTGCTATCGATGTTGTCGACAAGAAGACCGAGGCGATGCGCGTGTCGCGCAAGATCAACCAGACGGTCGACAAGAGCGTCAACAAGAAGCAGCGGGAGTTTATCCTGCGACAGCAGCTCAAGGCCATCAAGGATGAGCTGGGCGAGCTCGAGGGTGATGGGGCCGGCGGCGCTGGCGCCGACGATGACGGCGACGATGATGGCCTCAAGGCGCTCACAACAAAGCTGCAGACGCTGCAGCTGCCGCCAGAGGGCCGCAAGATCGTCAACCGCGAGCTGCGCCGCCTCAAGCGCATGAATGCTGGCCAGGCAGAGTACCAGGTCACACGTACTTACCTCGAGACGATTGCTGAGCTTCCATGGGGCACGTACGACAACGGCGATCTCGACATTTCCCTGATCTCGCGCGCCAAGACCATTTTCGACCAGGACCACTATGGTCTTGAAAAGGTCAAGAAGCGGCTGGTCGAGTACCTGAGCATTATGTATCTGAAGCAGGCGCAGTCCAAGCGTCTGCCTGTTGTTGATGCCGACGCCGAGAACGCTGAAAGCCGCAATGACCCCACCAGTCGAGCTCTGGTCCCAGTTAGCCGCCGGCCAGACTCGGAGCACTCGCCCAACGCCAAGCCGAACACGTCGTCGGCGGTCGTCACCGATCGAGCCCCGATTCTGCTCTTGGTGGGACCGCCCGGCGTCGGCAAGACGTCGCTAGCGAAGTCTGTGGCCCGCGCGCTCGGCCGCAAGCTCCACCGCATTTCCCTCGGCGGCGTGCGTGACGAAGCCGAGATACGCGGCCACCGGCGCACCTACGTCGGGTCCATGCCGGGCGTTATGGTGCAGGCTCTGCGCAAGGCAGGCACCATGAACCCTGTCATTGTGCTCGACGAGATCGACAAGGTCGCGCAGGGCAACTACGGCACCCACGGCGACCCATCGGCGGCGATGCTTGAGGTGCTCGATCCCGAACAGAACTACAGCTTCACCGATCACTACATCAACTTCCCGGTGGACCTGTCCAAGGTGATTTTCATTGCCACCGCCAACTCCACGGACACCATCCCCGGTCCGCTGCTCGACCGCATGGAGACGATCCGCGTCGAGGGCTACACGTACATGGAGAAGCAGCACATTGCCGAAAACTACCTAATCCCTAAGCAGATCGAGTACAACGGTCTGGAAAAGGGCCAGCTGCATGTCCCGGCTCCTGTCATTCAACGCATCGCCACGCGGTACACGCGCGAGGCGGGCGTGCGTAGCCTCGAGCGCGAGCTCGGGGCGCTGTTCCGCGCGTTTGCTGTCGAGCAGCTCGAGGGCGGCCACCCCGACGCCGAAAAGACCCTCACCGTCGACGATGTCAAGAAATACCTTGGTATCGAGAAGTTCCATGACGATGTTGTCAACGATAAGGTCGACGAGTACGTGGATAACGCAACAGGCCAGGTTCGCCACCGCCACGTGGCCGGAGTCGTCAACGGCCTCGCGTACATGGGATCCGGCACCGGCGGCCTGCTCATGTTTGAGGCGACTCTTATGCCCCAGGGTGATGGCAAGCTCAAAATGACGGGCTCTCTCGGCGACGTCATTTCTGAGAGCGCGCAGATCGCGCTATCGTGGGTGCGGTCGAACTCGGCGCGTCTGGGCATTGAGCCGCGCCTCCTCAAGGACAACGACGTGCACCTTCACGCGCCAGCAGGCGCTATTCCCAAGGATGGTCCTTCGGCCGGCGTCGCCATGACCACGACGTTTGTGTCGCTACTCCTCGACAAGAAGGTCCCCCAGGACATCGCCATGACAGGCGAGATGACGCTCCGCGGCAAGATCTTGCCGGTCGGCGGTATCCGCGAGAAGCTTCTTGGCGCCCATCTCGCCGGCGTCAATCGCATCATACTGCCGTTCCACAATGCCAAGAACGTCGACGAGGAGTGCAGCTTTGTCAAGGAGACAGGCATGACCATCGACTACGTCAAGTACATCTGGGACGTCTTTGCCATTGTCTGGCCCGAGGAGCATTCGGCCTTTCTCAGCGAGTCGCGTCTTTGATCCATTGCATAGGTTATAAATCTGGTATACATCGGGAACCCCATTTTTCGACCCCCGGACCCCCGTAGCACGTGCTTCGCAGTTGATTAGACGAGTGTACCACGTTATACATTTTCCTGGGGGTTCCATCCCCAGACCCCCGTAGCAACTGCTGCGCAGTTGGGGATACATGCTATACATTCATGGGATACATGCTATAGACTCAAGAATCTCTAAATCAACTGCGAAGCAGTTGCTACGGGGGTCCGGGAGTGGAACCCCCAGGCAAAACAGTGATACGGTTGACAGCAACAATGATAATACGGTTGACAGCTGTTGCACTTCTAGTTCACACATGTCCGACGCTCCCCAGACCCTAGACACCCGGCTGGGGTTGTAAATCGCATTTGAACAGCTGAGCACAACTGGACGGTGAATAGAAGACGAATCGGGGGCGATGACTAGGCTCGTGTCGCGGAGTATCTCGCGGCCGCCCCCGGCCGGGTCTGCGGAAGGGGACGTAGACATCATTGACCGGCTGGACGACATGCTGGGGTCTGTTGGCGCCCAAATGGTGCCGCCAAACGGGCTGTTTGAAGGAGCCGACCCGAGTCTGGCGAGCCTCGACACAGTTGCGAAGACAGGCGTTCGCTTAGAGGACGACGACGTGGCGCACTTTGACGAGGACATGACTGCTCTGCTGGATCTGAGCGACGAGCTCAAAGCGGCAGGCGACAAGCTTGGTACGCAAACGGAGACACTGTGGTCGTTCAAGAAGGAGCTCGACGTGCTCGCAGAGGAAATGGAGGCCATACAGAACCGGTCACTCGTCATCAACAACAAGCTGACGACGCGGCGTGACGCCGAAACGCGCCTGAGCCCGCTGGTCGAAGCACTCGTGATCCCGCCCAGCATCGTTCGCGAGGTGGCCGACGGTGAGGTCAACGCCAAGTGGCGGGCCTCACTGCAGTACGTTGTGCGCCGACGACAGGAGCTCGAGGCCCTCAAGGACCGCGAGAGCTTGTCGGCCGTGCAGGGCGTCGAGGAGCTCGTGCGACTGCTGCTAGCGCGCGCCGTCGAGCGCATCAAGGAGTACCTGGTGCCGCGAATCCGCAAGATGCGCGCCGCTGGCACCAACGCGCAGGCGATCCAGCGCGATTTGCTCAACTCGCGCAGTCTGTATGCGTTTCTAAAAGACCAGCATCCGCAGCTGGCCGCCGACATCCAGGTCGCGTACGCCAGGCACATGCGCTGGTACTATGCATCGCAGTTTGGCCGCTACGTTCGGGCGCTCGAGAAGCTGCAACTACGAGCGGCGAGCGACGACGTGCTGCTCGGTGCCTCCGATGACAGCCGAGCCCGCGGCGCCGGGCTTTTCTCCAGAAGCCAGGCGCCCACGGCCGCCTCGCATTCGTACGACTTTTTTGTTGTTGGCGCTCGTGCAAAGGCTATCCGGTCAGACGAGGCTCTCCCCGTCATCACCGCGTACGTGGCCGAGACCAGCAAGGCACCCCACTGGCTCGAGGAGCCCTTTCGCAGTCTCAACCAGAGTCTGGCCGACAACGCGGCCGTCGAGCACCAGTTTCTAGTCGACTTTTTCTGTCTAACAGGCGCAGAGTCCAACGCTGTGTTTAGCGAGATATTTGAGCCCACGCTCGCCCTCGCGCTAGACTTTAGCCAGTTTCTCGTCGCACAGACCTATGACGCCTACGGCGTTCTCATTTGCATCCGACTGTGCGACAAAATTCAGGACGACCTGCGCCAGCGCGACGTTCCTGGCCTCGACGAGTACCTGACTGTGCGCCAGAAGACGCGGCTCTGGAAGCGGTTCAAGGAGGTCTTGGATGCTCACGGCGAGTCGCTCCGCCGAGCTTCCACCAAGTCTTCATCGTTTGCCGGGACCGCTCACTCGTCGCTCGTGCCGCATCCCGCCACTCAGCGGTTTGCGAGCTTTGTATCCGGCATTCTATCCCTCTGCAAGTCCGACAAGGCCGCTAGCGAACCAGTGGCCGCACGGCTCGAATCCCTCCGCAACTCTTTTGAAGCCTTCCTCACCAAGACTTCGGCAGTACTCAAGAGCTCGGATCAAGAAAAGTTCTTGTATAACAACTACTCGCTCGTTACGACGATTCTCGAGGTAAGTACCGAGATTTCTCTACTCCTGAGACTGACGGGTCTCACAGAAACTAACAATAGGACGTCGAAGGAGAGCTGGCCGGCCGGCTTATAGACCATTTCCGAAAACTTCAAGCGGCCCATGAAAAGCATGCCTAATGTAGTACTACTGCACGCCATCTACCATAGACCATTGTAATGATATCACGACTGTCAAAGTGATTTTTTTCTTTTTTGCTTCCTGGGGGTTCCACCCCCAGACCCCCGTAGCAACCGCTTCGCGGTTTGATCATAGTTCTTGGCTCACCCCGCTGCGAAACGGTTGCCTAGGGGGTCTGGAGGTGGATCCCCCAGATTACGAGAACAACAGGTGATATCATGTGCATACTTCTGCATATATCTTGACCAATAATTTGCTTAGTCACCCGGCGCAAGACGTTAAGTAATCTCACAATCATGACCAGCAAACTGAACCCGACACAAGTACACAGCTTACTAACACAGAAAAACAACTTCAAAATGGGAATGGTATGGAGTATGAACAGGCCATATGTCTCAATGCTAACAACAGGATCACCCCGCTTTCACTATGGCCGGTCTGTGCACCGTCGGTGGTGCTATGGGCTTTTAGTAAGTGTTTGGTCTTTTTGACCTTGTGTTCTATGTGCCGGAAGAACTCCGAAGGAAGAAAATGATGAATATACGAACTAACGATAGCCTGAAGCGTTCCAGGGCATCGCTGTTTGCCGGTCTCGGTGTGGGCGCTCTGTACGGCGTTTCGGGCTACCTACTGCGCCAGAATGCCGACTACGGCATTGAGCTCGCCCTTCTCTCGTCGGCTCTACTTACTGGTGGTATGCTTCCGCGTGCCATTCGTGTCGGCAAGCCTTTGCCGGTGTCTCTCGCTATTCTTGGCGCTGTCAATGTTGCCTACTTTGGCCGCAAATGGTACGAATTCAACCAGTAACTTTGACACAACCAAGTTTGTCCGCAATATTCCCCTCATTGTACATAGCCAATCCCAACATGACCTTCTTTGGCCATTACAGCATTACCTCTCTCTTGAATTCGATCAGAAAGCAAACGGCGAATAACAATTTTCTGGCTCTATGTACACACGATGGGCAGAATCTAGATGACAGCGGCCGCGTGCGACTTGACGTAGCGACCAGACGGGTCAGCGTGGCAGCCCCAGTCAGCCTTGGGGACCCAGCGCATGACGGTGCTGGCAGCAGTCTCCTGCGGGAACAGCTCGTCAAACAGAGTGCGGTACCAGTAGGCCTCCTTGGTGGTGGGCTGGTCGTTGCCCCACGACGGCTTGCCGGCCTTGAGCTCCTCGTCCGAGATGTGCTGCTCAGCAAAGTCCTTGAGACCGTCGATCCACGAGTAGCCGACACCATCGGAGAACTGCTCCTTCTGGCGCCACAGAATCTCGTCAGGAAGGTACTCGCCAGTGTCAAAGGCGGCACGCAGAATGTGCTTCTCGATGCGCTTCTCGGCGGGCTTGATCATCTTCTCCTCAGGGTCGATGTCCATGGCGACATTGAGGAACTCCTTGTCGAGGAACGGCACGCGGGCTTCGAGACCCCAAGCCATGGTCGACTTGTTGGCACGTAGACAGTCGGCATAGTGCAGGTTCTTGACGCGCTTGACAGCCTCCTCGTGGAAGTCCTTAGCCGAGGGGGCGGCACCAAAGTAGAGGTAGCCGCCAAAGATCTCGTCCGAGCCCTCACCCGACAGAACCATCTTGACGCCCTGGGCCTTGATCTTGCGCGACAGCAGGTACATGGGGGTCGAGGCGCGGATGGTCGTAACGTCGTAGGTCTCGAGGTGGTAAATGACGTCGCGGATGGCGTCAAGGCCATTCTGGACGGTAAAAGTGTGCTCGTGGTGGATCGAGCCAATGTACTCGGCGACCTTGCGGGCGGCGACGAGATCGGGAGCGCCCGGCAGGCCGATGGCGAACGAGTGGAGACGCGAGCCCGAGGTGTTGCGCAGCTTGCCCTCAGCATCAATGCCGGCGAGGTGCGACTCGACCGGCGGCTCGGGGGCAGCGGCATTGGTCTCGCGGGCAGCAATAGAAGCAATCAGCGACGAGTCAAGACCACCAGAAAGCAGGACACCGTACGGAACCTCAGACATGAGACGCTTACGCACAGCCTTCTCGAGGGTCTCGCGCAGGACCTTGAGGTCGACCTTAGTGGTCGGGACCTGCGCGGGATCCCACCACTTGGGCTCGTAGTAGCGGGTGATCTTGTCGGTTTCCGAGTCGTAGACGTGGCCCGGCGGGAACGCCTCGATCTTGTCGCACACATCGACAAGGCACTTGAGCTCCGAGGCAAACATGACGGCTTTGGGCGCCTTGGACGATCGGCCAATGTACAGAGTGGTGATGCCGATGGGGTCACGAGCGGCGACGATGCGGTCCTTCTTCACGTCGTACAGAGCCCACGCAAACATACCATCGAGGTACTTGGGAGCATCGATGCCGTACTTCTCGTAGAGCGGGATGATAGGCTCGCAATCAGAGTGGGTCTTGAATGGGTAGTCGGGAAACTCCTTGCGGAGGACCTGGTGGTTGTAAATCTCACCGTTGACGGCAAGAGCGATGCTCTCATCCTTGTTGGTGATGGGCTGGGCACCGGTGTCGAGGCCGACGATGGCAAGACGCTCGTGGAGAAGGATCGTGTCGTTGGCCTGGAAGTTTCCGCCTGTTGTTAGCAAATGCCAAGCCAAAAAAAAAAAAAAAGTCTGGTTAACATAGAAGTCCGAAAACAAACATGATCCTGGTAATCATTCGAAAATCGTTGAAGTCTAATCGAAACCACATTCAGGATCGGTACTTTTTAGTCATGGCAACACTAAATCAAACATACTCCAGTCAGGTCCACGGTGACGGATGCGCTTGGCATACTGCAGAGCTTTTGACTTGAACGCCGCGGCGTCCGGGTACCGGAAAAACACGCAAATTCCACACATGGTGTTAGTCTGGCAAAGAACGCAAAAAATACGTGTGCTTGTGTCAGACGAGTGCGGTGTGTGCGATTAAATGTACTCAAGTGGTACAAAAGATATTTAGTCACCCGTTGCGCTAGTGTTGCCCGTGCCCTGAAAATTCACTCGACAGTCGAGTTCCGGCTTTGCGTGAGCCCGATAAGCGTCAGCCGCGTGTGTCACTGATATCAGTATGCATTTGTTACCCCTTACGGCAGGCGGCCGCGAGTCCGCGGCCGGTTCCTAGTGTTTCTGACAGTGCACTTTCTTGGCACCTGTTTTCGAGCTCCTAAGCTCCCCGTAGTCTTGGAGTCTTGGCTAACTTTGACGTAAGTGGATGTATTCCATTCTGTCGCTCAGGTTGAGACCACCACGCGCATTTGGTGGCTGGAGGTGACAATGTATTACCGTTTGATAAGATCCGGCCAACTTCGGCCTCTGCGTACTCCATGAACGCCCAGTCAGCTTATTGAAGTCACAAAGAGTGTCCCGGGACCGTTTCGACACTCTACCGTCGAAACACATGTAATATTATGGGACCGTTTCGACACTCTACCGTCGAAACACATGTCATATTATGGGCCTTGGTCGATTCTAGTAGCTTGCCCGCGCGACTCTATCGGGCAAGTTGACATCAATTCTGTGGCAAAGAAGCAGTAGGATCATGCAATCCCTTTGTAAATTGTTTGATAGTGCTGTAGTTGGACTTTATGATGCCTAAAGCACATTCCTGTGGACTGTTCAAGTGGAACTCGGCCGCTAGCACCAACGAAATGCCTTTTTTTTTTACACTATCGGGGTAGTCATTGAGGTTCTCCAATCTCCACAAGGTTTCGACATCCAGAGCCCTGTGAGGCATTTGACTGTTAAAAGTCCAATACAGGCGCAGGCACTTTAATTTTCCATGGAGTTCGCCCCGGAGCACTGTAGCGAATTGCTTCCGACTCTCTTGCACGAGCTCTCAGCACTTAAGCCCATACAGGGATGGAAGTACAGCAAGAAGTCCAGTGTATTTCGATCAATCACAGCGTGGCGAGACGCTTTGAAAGTGGTACAGCAGTACCCCGTGAGCCCTGGTCTGACATTGTTGCCGAGGCTTGTGAAACAGTTTTCAGCCCGTCGACATCACTGTCATGCTATCAAATTGCTGTATCACCAAATTCAAGTATTTCCATTTACTGCCACAACTGAAAAGGCTCTGAACTTGGGCGTTGACTGATCTTCCTGACCGTTGCGCCGCACGTAGTGGCCATCGGACGGCTGACATTACACCAATGTTACGAGCTACATGTCCGTGTCATACATTTCCACAAGCTATCTACGCATACCATGTTTACTGTGTCACTAACAGCGCCTTTTACTTTACTGGACGAACGGCCGGCATATCTGGGTCAGCTCTTGAAGGATGAAAATTCACAACTGCTTCTGTGTAACTTTTTCCTGGGGGTTACACCCCCAGACCCCGGTAGCAACTGCTTCGCAGTTGACTTTTTTGAGGTTCCAAAGCCTTCCTATAGCGCCACCCCAAGTGCGAAGCACTTGCTACAGGGGTCTGGGGATGGAGCCCCCAGAAAAGAAGTGCAAATCGACAAGTAACACCAAACGAAGCAACCAGATGGTAAGTTCCAGAATTGCCAGAATACCAATAGACTCTGACAAGTGTTCCTGCCGCATTTGTAAAGTTTCTATGTTATTGTCATAGCAGTGAGTGCTCGCGAGGTTTGAGACACAGATAAACAATGATGTGGCTCCACGTGAAGGCTTTACAGTTGTGCATGGGAACTTGCGCCCTGACATTGAGCCCTGGTCGCACTTTATAGATACTACAGATTTTACGTTACTGGTATTCCTTCGCTTATCTTTCCTGAGGCAACACGCTCAAGGATGAGGAAAGAAAGGGAGAAAAGCAGGGAGGACAAGTCAGAGCTGCATAGAATAAATTATAGACATAGCAAAAACAAAAATTAAAGCAGTGTCCTTGCTAGGCACAAGAGCCGGCCCACATGGGCCAAGACGCACAAGTAGGCAGTGAGCGGCTATACATGCGAGAGATACTCCGGCAAATGCAAGAAAAGGCCGAACACGGTCCTGTGCCTAGTTGGACAACCGTTCACGCCCGAGCAGGGCTATCGGCCAGGTCAGACGTGCTTCCGGGCGGCGAGTATGTGGCGGGAGTGGCCTCTGCCGAACCGACCGCCGAATTGGCTTCTGAGTTTTCGACCGTCGAGTTCGACTCCTCCATCTCGACCTTGAGCTCGTAACAGATGTCAAAGCACTCGGCCAACAGCGCATTGAGCATGCCTTGGCCCTCGGGGATGTAGTCACCGACCATAAACTTGCCGTCCTTGCGGAGGTCGTCGATTGACGCGAGCTTCATCTGATACGGGTACAGTTCGCGGATCGAGCTGAGGCCACCCATCTTCTTGACCTCGAGCAGACACCGGCGCGTCGTCTGTAGCTGGTTGTGGATCGGGGCGAGAGCCTCCGATACGGGCTCCGACGACTCGAGCAGCTTGTAAATCATGGCATAACACCGGCGGATCAGGTACAGCACAATAGCCTGTCCGCGAGACGCAATGCCGGCGTCCTTGTCGTCAGGTACCTTGAAACCACTGGCCGAGCGCAGGTCGTCGATCTCTTGGAGTCGTCGCTGGTAGTTGTACAGATCAGTCTCGCGCAGTGTCCATCGATGAGTGATGAGCAGGCCCTCTAGGCGATTCTTCATGTCCACAAGCTCTGTGTAGAGTGGCTTGAGCGCCTCATCGACGTTATCCTCGTGCGCTGAAAAGTCATCAATCAGCTCGTGACACCGCTCAAGCAACGCATTCACAACCGACTGGCCCTCTGGATACGGCTTGCCGGTGGCGTCCACAAACTTGCCGTCGACGCGCTGGGCGTCGATCTTGCGCAGTTCCTCCTGTAGCGGCTTGAGCGCCGCCTGCGAGTACTTTGGCCGGGATCCAATCGACATGATCTCGCGCTTAATGTACACGAGGCGCTGCAGCGTTGCCGCCAGCTCGGGCGGGACCTGCTTGACATTGTCCTCGACGCTTTGCAGCTGGGTGTAACACAATGACAGCTTCTGGCGCATGAGCTCCAAAATTTCGGGGCTCTCGTTCTCGTCGTTCTCAGCACGGTCCACAATCGACGCAATTGTGTTGAGGCGCTCCCGCACTGGCTGGACATCGTTCTCAGTGTACGTGCTGCTAAGGTGTAGGTGGTCGAGCAACTTTTTGACGGTGCTGAGAGAGGCGTACGTGGCGGGGGCCTTGTTGGTGATGCCAACAGTGAGAAAAGCCAGCGACAGCAGCTGGAACACATCGTCAAGCAAGACATCGACGCCATTGTGCTCGTCTGCCTGTTCCGGTGCCTTGCGGATGGTCACGAGCTGCCGCACCTGCGCTGTGATTTCTCTGTAGATCTCCCATACATCGCTGGATCTGAGGTACCTGTTGTTAGTCGGCTGTAGCGCCATTTGATGTCTGGATGCGCCAATGCTGTGCTGTGTTGACAGACGCAACGAGCAAAGCCAAGACGGTGGCATCGCAGGCCGAACTGCCGATATTCGGGACGGATCCGGATAAATCCGAACCACAACAAATATGTGAAATCTTCAAAATGCCAGCAAACAAGGAGGCGTCAATCCAGCTTTTGAGCTGTTTGCAAGTCCGTTTTCCCCACTTCCAGAAACTGCCTTGCGCATCAGCTCTAACAACCCAAACACACTTACGTAGTCCGGTCCTTCTTCAGCGATGACAGCTTATCGCGGATATTGCGGAGCTCTTCAAGAATATGCTGCTCATTGTCGGGCGTTCCCATTGACGCTGCCGACATCGTCGTTGGAGTCGATGTATTGGCAGTGACAGAGTATGACAAGCGCTTCGATGGCGACTTGTACTTAAGCAAACTCGGAACTGAGCGGAAGCAAAGTGTGCCTGCGAGGGTGCGGAATCTCGGGCGACACTATCACAAGTAAATTGGACTGTGTCTAGAAAAAGCAGAGCGAAGGACGTTGACCGCAGAATGTGGCGTGGTGCAACGGCGACGAGCCCTCTTGTTGTTGGTGTCTGCTGTGTGGAACTGGCGAGGCTGTTTGTGCTGCTTCTGTGCTTTTTGGGACGAAACACGTACGGCGTTATCACGCCCGACGTGGGTTGGGGCCGAGTGGGGCAAAAAAGGTCTACGGGTCACGTGGTGCCCTGACCTATCTCTACAAAAAACCCGGAAACTCAAACTAACGAGTGTCGTTTTACTAGTTATTCAACGGCCGGATAACGGCGGTCGTGTGGGATTGCCGCAATCTATCATCTTAATCATACACGATTGTCGCATGAATTGGCATGAATTTGCCACGCAGTCACGCCCACTTTTCTACGTCTGCTGCTGTCTGCACTTGCATGCGTCAAACGTGCTTGTTCCTATGTCTATATACTAAACGCCCCTAGACCGCTGCGCTACCTCTATTTGGCGATCTAGGTCAGAAATCTTTGCATCAAACTGAGAAATCGTCTCTATCGCCCAAATGTATTCCTGGCGTGCAGTGCTATTGTTAGTCTTTTTGGTCGTTATATCAGAGAGAGACAAGTACGTACTCGCTACGATCATTCACAAGACGCTGTAGTTCCCGCTGCCATTTTTGCTTCTCATCGGCTAATCTTGACCGCGTGTATTGTAGCTGATGCATTCTTTCTTCTGCCAGCCCAGACATCTTCAAGTGTCTATTATCGTCCCAGTACCCAGGATATCTGGCGCCGATCACTGCTTAAATAACTAATGTCAATTGTCAGGCGCTTTGCACATCCCCCGCCCTCTTTTCGTGCCGACGCGGAGTGAGACAGGAGAGGTCTCAGCTGTAGCAACAGGTACGGTCTTCGCATTTTGCCATCGGGCTTACCGTCGGCGTGATGTCTTGCCTTGATCCACACTTGTGCATAACAACTCCCGGGCTATAAGTGCTGTATCAATGCCGAAACACAAGACTGTATATTGATGAGTTTTCCTTGCATTAGGACTGAATTTGCTTTGTGTACCGAGAAAGTCGACACATGTCTTGGTATGACTGAGACAACTGCGCCATATCTCTCCCCCTCGACATTGAAATCAGGGTCATCGCAACGACGGATCTAATCTCTATTCTCAGTATGCGTTGATAGAATCTTCTCAACTCATGAGGCAGTTTATTTGGATACGAGGTTGACACTTGCCGACTGTCAATTGGTTCTAAAGTTAAAGTTTGAACGGTCGGTGATCCCGAGAGTCTTCGACTCATGCAGAACTGGTCATACGATGTTGGAATAACACACATACATGCTCCGAGGCCAATGGTGCCCATTTATGCCTACGGATCTATAACTCCGGTAATAAAACACACAAAACTATCAAATAGAAGCTATATTTGAAGAGATTGCCTGTTAGCGGTCGTACAGCGCTGGCAACATGCGTGTATGTTTCGACATGCATGATAATCGGCGCATTGATGCAAAGGATATCGAAAAAAAGTGAAAAATATTGCATATTTTCGGCAGGGAAAAGATACCCTAAGACTTTTCCAGAACCTTACTGGCCAAGAAAAGGGCGTCTGGTGTAGTTGGCTATCACGCGCGCTTCGCATGCGCGAGGTCCCCGGTTCGATTCCGGTGTCGTCCATTCTTTTTTGGTCCCCTAAAGCCTTGTGACCAATATTTATTTTTGCTACTGCTAAGTATCACTATTGTAATCGCGTTTTTCACGCCTTGTTCTCTGTTCATTCGTTTATTCTTCATTCTGTGGCTGCTTCTGTACATAATGCGGCACCACCACCGGCCTGACCGAACAACATACAGCACGTAACCTTCCAGCCTGTACAGCGCCTATGTCTGACCTACTATAGTCACCTTGATCCGAGGCTGCCTAGCATATGAGGGCACAAGACTTTAAGTATGATTAACTCGATTCAGTTCAATTCGATAATGCGGCATAAATCAATAATACCGAAATCCATAGTACGTATGTCCCACCATCAGCCCTTAAACTGCAGGGGTAACAGACATCGAAGTAAGCTAGTACGTGAGTATATCCAATCGATCGCAACGTTGCTGCTCACTACAAGGGGAGCAGACGCGTCGCACGACGACTGACCCCTCGGATCTAATTATATGTCTCTATTTACATGGCTTTATTTACCTGACTCCATTTGCACACCACCAACACACAAATCAGCATCTCCAATGCAAACCAAATCATTTGAAACGTATGGGCCTATTTGGGGTGTGTATCAGTCTGCCGCCATATTAAGCGAGCACCGCGTGTCAGATGCACCGAGTTTTTCCATATCGGGAAGTATAATTGGGACCTGACGCGTCTCGGACGCGTCAAGCAACGCCGATCGGCACACCACTGTCGGTCTTGGGGTGAAAAACGCCCCACGGCCACTGGCCCCTTGTTCACAGGAACTAGTAATGACAGCAGCTCGTGTTATTCCATTTTGGGTGTGCCAGGGGCCTTGATCGGAGGGCGTTTTACCCCTAGTCATGGCATTGAGTGCTGAAAACTGTAAAAGCCATCTTCTGTCAACATGCCAAAATTACACACAACCATGTGTCCAGATGCCCGTTTGGACAGTCCAAAAACTCTGGATTATCGCTGTTTCATTGTAAATGCAGGTCATGCACATGCGGCCCGGGACGGCTGGTTGCCCACAACGACAATGGACCCCCGGGCAACGACGCGTGTGGATGCATCAAAACGACCCTCGCCGCAGGTGAGATTTCCAGAGGGGCTGGCTTAACCTTTTTTCTCCACTTATCGCTTCCACACGGCCACACAAACATTCCGACTCGGAGCCACACCGGGGGTCCCGACGCATTCGTTATCACCATTGCCTAATTGCTACAAGCAGTCTTTGGGCGGAGGCCCTTTGTGGTGTTGCCCGAGTACAGGGGGCAATTTTGGTCTTGAGCGACTGTTGGGTGCCGTTTGGACTGGAGTGAGGTTTCATAAAGCAACCAAGGAGACCAATTTGAGGATCCAAAGGCCCAAAGGCGAGACATTTTCGCCAGTGTCTAGTGACGAAACGGAGGAAATTAAGTGACGCCAAAAATGCAGTCGATGACGGAAGAACAGGCCGTCGAGGCCAAGGTGCTCCGACGAGCGGAAATTTCAAGGGTGAGTGACCATGCATGCAAAATAGCCGATTGCCAACGGATATTTAGATGGGGTTTCTTTGTTAGAACGTTGTCTGATCCGTAACTACTTGTGGGATCTACACCCCTTGTCCCCGGTTTGACCCCCTTAAGACTAACAACAGATTACTAGACATCTGAAATCGCGGCTGGCGCTCGCTTCATTCAAAACTAAACGGGGATGGGAGAACTTGGGACTGGACTCGATAGAGCCAAGGCTTGCACACGAGCTGGGCGATCAGCAAAACGGCAACCACAGACCTTCTCAGACAGGAATGACATCCATACCTGGGAGCGCCGAGCGACCAATGGGCGGCATTCCCATGAGTACACAGGTCAGCAGCCACGGTGCCGAGAGCATGCCTCCGCCGCAGCTGGCACCACCTGGTGCTTATGGTCAGCGGGAGATCTCGCCCAAACGAGACTTTACGCAAGCGTTTTCGGCGGCACGGTTCCACGCTAGCAACCAGGACACCAGTCCGTCTAGGCGGCTGCCAATGGCACGGGTGGCCACTCAGGGCCATCCGTCGCTGGGTTCCAGCCTCGCGTCGCCGCCTCCGCTCAATGGCGGATTCGCCATGCCGACACGCAAGAGAGCAAAGACGCTCGAAGGCGGCAATAACCCGCCGCCGCAGCTGCACGAACCCCACCCGCAATCCCATAGTCTACATCAGCAGCAGCAGCAACAGCAGCGCGGCCCTGTTCAGGGCAGGTACTACCCTCTTACGGCTTCTGCATCTGTGCCTGACATGAAGGCAGCTACGTCGTCGGCAGCTGTGCACACCCCGGCCCTGGAGCCTTCACACACGTCAGATTCGTCCACGGCCTCGTCGGCATCCCTGCCTGCACGAGCACGGTCGCGCAGTCCTCCGCGGACACCGCCGCCGCGGCGAAGAGGGGACGACTCGGCCGAGGCGAGCAGTTCCCAGGACCGTGACGGTGCCGACCTGCTCATGTACCTGGCGGCGTCGCCGTCACCAGCTCAGAAGCTACACGGGAACTACGCGGCGCAATCGCAGCCTAATAGCTCGCCATTTAACCCGCCCAGCGTGCAAGCCACGCCGAGCACGCCGCATCAGGGCTTCAACTTCAACGAGTATCTCAATCTGCTTACGCCTTCGCCGGCTCGCGGACCCAACGGACAAGGTACCCCGCAAGTCGACCGGCCGCTGCTGCGCTCGGCGCGCCAGCGCCTTAATTTTGACCAGCTGCCGGCGACAAGCGGCGGGGACAGTGGCTCGAGCTCGAGCTCGTCCCAGGCCACTGTGCAAGCCAATGGGCCGTCAGAGGCACCCACCTCTTTGACTCGCGACAGCCACAGCGGAGAATCTACTGGATCGGCTTCGGCCTCCTCGGGCATCATGGCAAGCAACTAGCCTGCTCATGCCCCCTGTACAACACGTCCGGTGTCTATTTATATGAGCATTTGTTTACTGCCATCTTAATGCAATAGATTGTTTGACCTTTGTCTTGAGTGCCTTGGGCCTCGAAGACGTTGCAGCAGGACTTCGGTATTCTTTTTTCCTGTCGTGCCAGCCAAACCCCTTGCCAGTACACAATGAACGAGGCAGGGAAGGATCTTGCGAGGCACCGGGCCATGGGCTTTTTGAAGCGGTAATCGTCGAACTTTAGTAGCATGGGCGACAGCGCGACCATCAATGGAAAAAAGAAAGCGTCAGCACGCCGGACTCGCTTGGGTCGTCGTTTGACGAGCCGCCGACCTTACAGCCCCTCGAGCTCGTGGGGTACTCGCCCTCGACCACCAGAGACTGCTGACGCCCGAGCTGGCCGGTGACATTCACGGACTCGTGGCGACGCGCCTGGCTCTCTATAGCCAGTGGACGCTTTTATTCACTCGAGCAGCACGGCGCGTCGCTCGCAACGCTGTATGCGCTATCGCTCCGATAGACTGCCGATGCCGGTTCGTGCTGGTGGTTCGCGACATGGCAGGCGGCGTCTTTGGCGTCTACGCCAACGAGCCGTACAAGCCGACGCGCGAGGGCCGCCGGTTCGCCGGCAACGGTGAGTGCTTTCTGTGGAAGGCGGGTCGTCCGGCGATGTCGCGGACGACACCGGCGACGGGCTTCGGTTCCAGACGCTTCCGCACACGGGCGTCAACAACTTTAACATATACTGCGCTCAGCGGTTTCTATCCATGGGCGGCGGTGACGGGCACTACGGGCTGTGGCTCGACGATAATCTCGACCACGGCGTGTCCAGTCGTTGCCTCGCCTACGGCAACGAGCCCCTCAGTGCGAGCCCCGGCGGAAAGTTCCGCATCCAGGCCGTCGAACTTTCGCGCATTGGCGGCTAACCCGACACACTCTCTACTACATAGGACGTGCAATACGACAGTACATGCATTAATATCTCTTGTGATCGCTATTTCGTTTTTTCCTGGGGGGCGCTGCTCCCAGACCCCCTTAGCAACTGCTTCGCAGTTAGAACCAGCGCATTCTGGAGTGATGCATCTATCATGCGCTCTCTTGAGACCTACGCCATGGCTGGCAGCCTTGTCCTTCAGCCCTCTATTGCAGAATCCGTTGGCATCGAGCAAGCCATGAGCTTGCCAACTCCGATGAAGTTATTACGACATGGGCCAGCAGTCGCGTCCAATCGCGAAGCAGTTGCTACTGAGGTCTGGGGTCAGCGCCTCCGGGAAAAAAACGACGATAGTTCTTATCTTCACAGCTAGCGACTCGGACCTAATCTATCTGTCCTGTGCATGCCAACGCGCCGAAAGTCCTTTCTCAGTTTGAGAGAGTAAATAAATGAATCGTCGGCTGTTCGTTCAACATAACTACATAATCACAGCGATTTCTGAACTGAAAATGCTATCTACAAAGCTAAGAAATTGTTGTTATTGATTATTTTTTCTATTTATGAGACGGTTAGCATCGCCAAACAGGTGCACGCCGTCATGCTGCCCGTAATAGACGTCATTCTGTTGCCTGTGAATGCTTGGCATGGGCCAGCTCACGCTGTGTGTCACCCTTAGCTTTGCCACGACCTTCGGAAGCACTGAGAGGGGGAGTCTTGCTGGGACCGGAATACGAATGAGCAGAATTATCGTCCTTATCCTTAGGCGCCTTGGCTGGGGTATTAGTTTGCAGATTGACGAGAACTTGCAGCAGCTTATTGTTCGTCTCGAGCGCCTGTATCATTCGTTCGTATTGTGACCTGTTCTCACGAAGCTGCGACAAGACGTCATCCTGGCCCTTCTTGAGGTTGTCCTGACCCTTATTGATTCCATTCAGGCACTTCTTGATGTCCCCAGGAAGCTGTATCTTACACTCGCCTCGAGACTTCTGGTTGTCGTCGATATGGTCGTGTCGTGACATGTGGTCTTCCTGTTGCGTCGTTAGGGCTTTATAAAGCTGTGTCGCGCTAACCAGCAGCTGTAGCACCTTGTCAACAGCCGTTTGCAACCTCTCATCTCGGTCCTTGCTCTCCTTGAGTATCTCGCCAGACAGCTTCAGAAGCAGCTCCTTGATGTCCACCGACAGTGGGTCACCGATTCCCGTATGCTGGCGAAACGTATTGGCAAAATTGTCGACATTGACGTTCATAACCTTGACCAAGGCGATCATCTCTGCCGGAAACGGCTTTTTGGACTGATACAACTGTTTGATGCAGTCGAATCCGATAATGAGGAGGTCCCAATCTGTCATTGTGTGTGCACCATCACCTGCATAATCCAGATAGATACCTGCTCCGGCTTTCTGTAGCGCCTGCTGCAAGTTGCTGCCAGCAGCTGTTCGGGCATTGAAGCACGTTCCAAACTCATGCTCAGCGGGTGGACTCGTGCCACTCGTGGATTCGTGGGTTGGCATTGTCGAATCCTTCAAGACGTGAATAATACGAAGTATTTCATCAACTTGCTGCAGCGAGAGCTCGTGCGCTTTTTCTGGCTCTTTGCCGCAGCAAATGCAAACTCTCTCATAGGATGCGTCTTCTGGTGCTTTCGTTGCTTTCGTTAGTACAATAGGCCATGTGGTATCAAACAACTGCCGAGGTGCTTACCGTTGGATCGGGACGCGTTATCAGTGTTGTCAGACGGGCGCCAAGTGCATTCAGGCGTCCCGCCGCTCTCGGGAGGAGCACTGGTTTGAGGTATAACGGTCATTCTTTACTGTCGAGTTTGGGGGGCGCTTGTACGGTTTTATATCTTTCATCCAACATGCTAAGCATTGGCGTCATGCCAGAGGCGGTTGCGTGCGGCGCTGGTGTCATGCTGAGCGGCGCAACTACTGTGTCATTCTTGACATGGGAATCGAGATTTTGGAGGCATATTTATACTCATTTCGTACCTACGATGATAATTGGCAAGGGAATTGGCATTGAATGCACGAAAGGCTTGTATCCGAGTAATTCGTCGAAAACTTGCAAAGATCTTCCAGCAGTGTAGGTATACCACAACTACGCTCTATAGGGTACTTACGCTGTTGCATAAATCTCAAAGATAAAAAGCCATATGTTATGATTCGACACCCGGAGCGTGGTGGATGTGCTGGTGCACCAATTGGGGAGAGGTACGTTGCTCAGATCGCTTACACTAGTGCTAACACAATACAGCATGAACTAGTTGTCATTTATACACTGCTTTCGATCGATATTGTCAACCGCTTACTGTCCATGGCTTTTCCTTGTTGCTGTTCATCACAAACTTTTGGATGCAGGCACCGGCGCTTAACATCTGCAGTCTTACCGAATCGGTCAACGTGGATTTTGTACATATTTCGCTACCATATTATGCGTCCCGACCTGTGCTGCCACATTCCAGTGAGGCGGGCCACGAGATTCTGCAAGCACCCGTAGCACCTCTTCAATGTAAGCGAAAACCGAGACTTATTCAACTGCGAAGTGGCTCCCGCAGGTACTTGCTCTAGGTTGTGTATATAATATTATTGGTACGTGTTGCATGTCACTTCTCGTCGTCAAGTGTTCTTGAACTGATTGTAGCAAATGACGTGTGCGCCTCAGGAAAACATGGTTAGTTCTATGCTGGATTGTGCTGGCATCCAGCTAACAACAGCGCTTCTGTTTTTCCTTAGGTGGGCATACGCCAATGGATTTGTTTGTATTCAATCGCTGGCCCTAGATCCGGGCTAGCCCCGTGAGCGGCCATGACCCATCGCAGTTTCAACTGCGAAGCAGCTGCGGCCGGGGGGTGGAACCCCCAGTGAAAAAAGCCAGTGTTCCAATGCGCGACTATGACACTTAACGGTTGCCTCGGGGTTTTAACTGCGAAGCAGCCTGCCACGGCTGTCTCGGGGTAAACCCCCCCCCCACCCCCCATGAAACAACACGGTGGTCACGGTGCGCGGGTATGACGCTTGACGGCGTCTTCTGCCTCGACGTACTCAACAGGACACTTCTCCTTGGCGGCTCTGGTGAGACGACGAACGTGCCGTTGGAACAACTCAAGGTCGCGTACTACCTTTTCAGAGGCCTTGACACCGGCTGCAAAAGCACCAGGTAGCTCGGCAAGCCGGGCAGTTGCATCACACTGTAAAGTTTCAAGTTAGCTCGCATTGGCATGAAGCTGGACGTCTGAGCCTATACGGCAATAGCATTCTCGAGCGGGGTCGCGTCAAACGCGTTCCGCAAGCGAAGCGGATAAGAACCGTGCCGGCGAAAACTCGCGTTCACCGACAGACCGCGCTGACACGGCGTACGACGACGCCGATGACGACGGCGACGCGTCAGAGTCTGCGGACTCGTCGTCTGCCGGAACATTGTACAGTGACGACGCGGTGCTCGGCCAGCGACTGTCTCTGTCCGACTGCTGTTAGATTGCGGTGTTTGGTGATGTTTCTTTCCTGGGGTCGCTGCCCCCAGACCCCCGTAGCAACTGCTTCGCAGTTGAAAGAGAGCCATGGTGGAATCTGGCGACGAAGCGGACGCCAGCGAAGACGGTGAGCGATTGAGCTATGGCGCGTAATTCACGTCCGACACGAGCCCAACTGAGAAGCCGGAGGTCTGCGGCCAACGCCCCCAGGAAAAATAAGACGCAGTACAGCTTACATACCATGTTGTTAACCGACAATCACTGGAGAAGTACATTGAAACGGTAATGGGGTTCTGAGGGAGCGCCTCCAGAATACAAGAGCAAGCAACTACAAGCCACTAATCAAATCAAATCGTGAAACGTTACTATGCAACCAAGCAATATAAGTCAGCTAAGAAAAAAAGCGGCACTAGAAAACGGTCTGAATAGCCTGGCGGTCAATGTCGTGGTGGACCTCAAATGGATCGACCTCGGTGGAGGCGAACTTGCGCGCCGGCACCTTTTGCTCAAACAGAACGTCGAGCTCACCAAAGGTGCGGCCCTTGGGCTCGGGCAGGCGGAAAAAGATGTAGATGGTACAGAGCAGCGCCAGCCCACCCCAGAAGAAGCCAGCCTTGGCGCCCCAGTTCCACGCGGTGGGGTTGAGCATGTAGGGAGTGATGACGTTGTTGACAATGGCCACAGCGTTGTACACGTTGCGGGCCAGCACAGTGCTCTTAGTACGCAGACGCGAGGACGCAACCTCAGGGACCAGGGAGTAGCAGACAGGGCCGACAGTGAAGTCGTAGACAAACGTGAAGACCAGGAGCATCGAGCCGATAGCCCACGACGCGGCGGTAGTGCTGCTAAGCGACGCAAAGCCAATGATGAACATGAGAATGCACAGACCAGCACAGCCAAACATGTAGAGCGTGCGGCGGCCAAAGAAGCGCATGGCGTACCACGACAGGAGCGTGCCGATGATGCCGAGCGCGTACTGCACGAGAGACATGGTGAACGAGTTGGACGTGTCGAGACCGGCCTGCTGATAGAAGTAGGTGGAGTACCCCATGAACGCGGAGCCGCAGAGGTTCTGAATTGCCCAGGTGACGCACGCAATCTCTGTTCGGCGCAGGTTGACGCCGCGGAACAAGTCGCGGTAAGTGGCGCCCTCGCGGATCTGGCGCTCAACCGTATCGGTGTGGATCATCATCGCCACGGTCTTCTCGGCATCAAAGGTAGGGTCCTTGCCTTTGGAGGTGAGGCGTTCGAGCGAGCGCACGGCCTCCTGGCTGCGGCCGTGGCGGACGAGCCACCACGGGGACTCTGGGGCAAAGAAGACGATAAGCGAGAGCGGGATGGGCCACATCCACTGGAGAGCAAATGGGATGCGGTACGACCACTCCCAATCCTCGGGCTTGGAGACCATAGCGCGGAGCACACCAGACGAGATGAGCTGGCCAAGGACCCAGCACATGTTGACGTAGGTGGTAAGGTAGGCGCGGAGCGCAACAGGCACGACTTCGGACGCGTAGGTGGTGGTCAGAGTCTGGAACACGCCCCACGGGACGCCGCAGAGGATCTCGCCCGCCAGCAGCATCTGGATGTTCTGGGCAAAGAATAGAAGGAACACAAAGCAGATGACAGCAATGTGAGCGCCGATCAGCGTCCAGCGGTAGCCGATGCGCTCCGAGACGACACCGGCGATGAAGAGGCCGATAATCTCACCACAGGTGATACCGTTGTTGAGGCCTGCCTGCCAGCTGGCGGTGACTTCGTAGCCGTTCTCCGGGGTGTACTCGCCGAACTTGCGGGCAAACGCGGGGAACGCAAACATTGTTCCCAACAAGTTTGTGTCGTAGCCCTCCATGACGAGCGCTGCCGAGATGCCCACGGACCAGAGCACAGCCTTGGGATAGAGCTTGAGCGCTTGCCACAAGCCCATTTGCTTCTCCGAGTTACTGGCCTCGCGGGCATCGTTGAGGACATGGTCGATCTTGACGTTTGTGTCCACCGTGACTGCGTGCTCGAGCTGAGCCGAGTCGAGCTTCTCGTCGAAAGCAGTAGCCATGTTACGCGTCGTTTTGCACCGGGGACAGGCGGTTTTCCCTTGGCTACCGACCTGTCATGGGTGGATCGACGCCCCCTTATATGTATGGTGTGTGTGGGTGGTGATAGGTGTGCAGATTTTCCGAGCCGCTGTCGCCTGTACCCCGCGCTTCACCACTTGGGGCATTACCCAATGCGGAATGATGCATCCCTGGGCTGGTCAGTGCGGCGGGGGTTCTCGAGTGATATCGGCCCGAGAACTTGCGTCAGGAATTCGCAGGGTCCTGTGGAGAAATGGCGGGGTTTCTGCCTTTGCACTGGTGACGGGGGGCGTTTGTACGGTGGTCTGAGATGTGGGATGGTGGTCGCAACAGTGTCTTGAACACTGGCGACGTTATGCAACGTCAATTGGACGATGGCCTTTGACTTGTTGTGTTGTGCTCGTATAGGTGAGCGTCTCCCAATGGATCAGAAACCATTACAAGAGTGGTGCGAGCACTAATGGCGTCAAAGTTTATCCGCATGTGTGCCAAGAGTTTGTAGTGTGGCCAAGTTTAGCTCAGAGCAAACAAGTTGAAGCAACTGGAGCATCTTGGTCTGTTGGGCGTTGAGGGTCACGCGTTTCCGCGATTTGTTTGCAAAGGATTGTAGGAGGAATGACCTGGGCTCAATGATGTGGTTGGATTTTCCTGGGGGCGCTGCCCCCAGACCCCCGTAGCAACTGCCTCGCAGTTGAGCTGTGGAGCTGTTGATATGCGGAGTGGCGGAATTCAACTGCGAAGCAGTTGCCACGGGGGCCGGGGGACATGGGCCCCAGGAAAAAAAAAAGTGCTCTAGGTTGAAATGCGAGATCCGATGCGGGGAAGCACGTACGCTTTGCCGGAGGCTCATGTCTTCGGAGGCCCATGAAATCCCTGGGACTCTAATGCCCACATGTTCCCCGCAGACGCCCGACAGCAGGAAGATCGTCCTAACGCTGATGGGCTTCTTTGTCTGTTTCGGGTTAATTTGACCGACAAAGTGACAGCAGTCCAAATAATTCTCGGCGTTTTCTTACGTTTTCTGCGTAGTATGGAAATTGAGTACGAGTTTTACAAAACGTTGAGCAAGGCTGCGAATATGAGAAGTACATTCTGCGCCTGAACGGCAATTGTCAGGCACGGAGAAACTTCAGCGTGCACCGGAACAATGTGGTACTGCTTAGCTCGGTTCTACCCATCTTAGCATTTTTCATTGCCATTGAATAAGCAGGCGCCGCTGAACAAGCGCACGAAAGGCCCTCGCGTGGGCCGGCGGGGACAAAACGTGGGACGCGATAGCGGGTACTGATCGCCACAACCATGCACGAGGCCAAGGGTTAGCCGCACCATTGGAGGGTTTATTCCTGCCATGACCTGCATTTACGGGGTGGTTTACGGGCCGGTAACAGCAAACACCTTAGCCGAGCTATTAGTCCCTGTGTGGGTACATGCGTGTGTTTTGACCTGCATTCCCAGCAGCCAGCGTTCTCGTCCCAAGAGTTTTCGTTGTGAGAAATACCTAAAAGCAGGCAAACCACTCAGTCCCGCCCGCGTAACCGCAAATCACTTCACGGTCACAGGGTCTCGGGGATGGTGGGGGCATATCCCGTGGGCGACTCGTGCCGTAGTTCGAGAGACGCAGGGCCGGGGGCCGGCCAATTTCATTTTTTTTCTGGGGGCGCTGCCCCCAGACCCCCGTAGCAACTGCTTCGCAGTTGAAATGGGTGAGATCAACCGCGAAGGGGTTGCTACGGGGGTGTGGGGGCGGAACCCCCCCAAAAAGAAGAAGGACTCCCGGAAGTAACGGGGTAGCCAAGCTTCTCCACTCGAGAGACCTGAGAGTGCCCAGGGCCCTGGACAGAGCTATGGTGTAGGTACTGCTGATCAGGCTTAGCAGGAGTCGGGGGTGGTGCCTGGACCTGGCCTGGAATCGCATGAGCAGGAATTTGGGTCGGAGCCTGCGTCGGAACCTGGGTCGGAACTTGGGTGGGTATTTGGGCCGAGACCTACGTCGATGCAGGGACGTGACTTGGAGGAGGAACAGCAGAATAGATCTCGGGCCGATATCGTGCCCCTGCGCGGACACGCGACTTCAGCAGTGCATCCAGCCTCTTTGAGCGCGTGATGCCGTGATGCCGCTCAGGCACGCATCTTTGAGTTTGAAGCCTCGAGTCCGATTAAACGGCAATTGTGCACAAAAAACCTATCGCTCTCATTCGGCGTGCCTGCTTGTCGGTGGTTCATATCGACACGGGGCTCAAAAACGCCACAGAATCTGTGACAGAAAGGCCAACGAACCGAGATCGATCCTAATAATGCAAAGTCCACCTGATATCCAGATGGCTTCGTACTACGTCAACAAGTGCACCCCGCACTGTGCGGCGGGGGAGGCGACGGGGCTGGCTCTGGAATTTGTCCGGGCCGCGCCGCACGATACCGGCCCGATATCGAATCACACCAACACAACGGATCGCCTAGCGCTTGTCTATCGGGCCGATTAGTGGGGCGATACTGCCAAACTGGGTTGAAAAATGAGACCAGACGCGGATGTTGGACTGGTACTCCATCAGAGGGCATTTGCTTATTGCTGCTAGGACGTCAATAGTACGCAAAACCTGCTCATTGCATAAAACACAGGCATCAAAGACAAGCACGCACGACAATACACAATGGTCTTTTCATTCTTTGCTAAACAACCGGCGGAAACGTCGCTGACAGGCCATGCCAAAAAGTGGTGGAAAGAGGCGACCGTGTATCAAGTATACCCGGCGTCGTTCAAAGACAGCAATGGCGACGGTATCGGGGATATTCCCGGCATTGTGTCCAAGCTCGACTACATCAAGAGCATCGGCGTCGACGTTGTGTGGCTGTCGCCGCATTACAAGTCGCCACAGGTCGACATGGGCTACGACATTTCCGACTACCGGGACATCCACGAGGCGTACGGGACGCTGGCGGACTGCGAGCGCCTGATTGAGGAGTGCCACGACCGGGGCCTGCGGATCGTGTTTGATCTGGTGGTCAACCACACGTCGGACCAGCACGCGTGGTTCCAGGAGAGCCGGCAGTCCAAGACGTCGCCCAAGCGTGACTGGTACATCTGGCGGCCGGCCCGCTACGACGCCGACGGCACACGGCGGCCGCCCAACAACTGGGCGTCGTACTTCGGCGGCTCAGCATGGGAGTGGGACGAGGGCTCGCAAGAGTACTACCTGCACCTGTTTGCCAAGGAACAGCCAGATGTCAACTGGGAGAATAAGCAGCTGCGCGAGGCGGTGTACCGGGATGCGATCAACTTCTGGCTCGACAAGGGCGTCGATGGGTTCCGCATTGACACGGCCGAGATCTACTCCAAGCCCAAGGGCCTGCCGGACGCGCCCGTGACGGACCCGCACGCCGAGTTCCAGCACCCCGGAAAGCTTTGCGAGAACGGGCCCCAGCTGCACGAGATCCTGCACGAGATGAACGCGCGCGGGTTCTCGCGCTATGACACCATGACGGTCGGCGAGGGCCAGACCGAGACCTACTCGCACATCCTCGAATATGTGAGCGCGGCGCGCCAGGAGGTCAACATGATGTTTCAGTTTGACTTGTTCAATTTGGGGGTTGACCGCGTCCGCAAGCAGATCAACGCGTACCCGCTGCCGGTGCTCAAGGACGTGGTCAGCAAGTGGCAGAGACTGCTGGTCGGCACCGACGGCTGGACGACGGCGTTTTTGGAGAACCACGACGGCGGCCGCTCTGTGTCGCGCTTCCTGGACGACTCGCCCCAGCACCGGGCCGCCAGCGCCAAGCTGCTGGCCGCGTTTCTGACGACCCAGAGCGGCACGCTCTACGTGTACCAGGGCCAGGAGCTCGGTATGGTGAACGCGCCCAAGGAGTGGACCGTCGACAAGTACGTCGACATTGAGTCCGCCAACGCGTGGAAGGTCGTGCACGACCGCGTGGCCCAGACGGGCGAGAACCTCGACGAGGCCGAGGCCACGGTCATGCACTACCTCAGCAAGATCGCGCGCGACCATGCCCGCATGCCGGTGCAATGGGACTCGTCTGCCAACGCCGGGTTCACGACCGGCACGCCGTGGATGCCCGTGCACCCCGACTATGCGGGCCTCAACGCCGCTGCCCAGGAGTGGGACCCATACTCGCCGCTCGCGTTTTGGCGGGCAATGCTGCGGTTCCGGCGTGCGCACACCGGCCCGCTCGTCTACGGCGAGTTCAACACAATCGACCGCGAAAACCCCTCGGTCTTCACGTACACCAAGACGCACGGCGACGAGCAGGTCCTCGTGGCCCTCAACTGGACCGCTACCGAGCTCGCCTACCAGATCCCGCTCGAGGCCGGCAAGCCCTCGACCTTTTCGCTAGCCCTCAGCTCTTCCCCCGCCCACTCCGAAGGAGTCCTCGGCCCCTACGAGGCCGTCGTCTACACAAGGCGCACCTGAATGCATGCTGTCTGCTTTCTTCCTGGGGGTTCCACCCCAGACCCCCGTAGCAACCGCTTCGCGGTTGAATCTCCCACTGAGCTGCTCTACTGGCTAATTTTTGTTTTTCCTGGGGGTTCCACCCCCAGACCCCCGTAGCAACCGCTTCGCGGTTAAATTTCCCCATGGCACAAGACGCACGCTCCACTCCAACTGCGAAGCAGTTGCTACGGGGGTCTGGGGGCAGAGCCCCCAGGAAAAAAAAAAAAAAAGAAGAGCCCATAGACCGTGAAGCGACGCAGGGCGGATCGGGAAGCGGACAGCCGAGGCTTGGCCAGATGAGTCGCGCCAAACTTGGCGAGACGCGTGGTGATAGAGCCTATCAAGGATTGACTTTCATAAACCCAAAAGGTTGGTGCGCGGATGGGATGCGGAGAGTACGGAGGAAAAGGCCGCGCTAGGACCAGTTGCAAGTACGAGTGCTGGTGCCAACGCTCAAAGCAGTTTGGCAGTTTGACGCGCCGGGCCACAAAGCGCAACATTTGAGAGACGCCTGTTTGAACGACTCGGCGGTACAGGAACGCCGCGTATAACAACGCGTCGATAGCTGCGGCCCAAGCATTCCATGCACAGCCCCCTTGCTAGGCATAATTCGGGGAGGATCATCGGCCGAAGCGAGCGATTGGACTATTGGCTACAAAGACGTTAATCCTAGTGCTCTGAATCTGACAATAGCTTTGTAGATGAATTGCCTCGATTTGACGCCCGCGTGCGCCAGCGACTTGTATGCCAGTTGTGCGTGCATGCAGGCAGGGGTGCATCGGGAGGTGTTTCAGCTAAAGGCACGTAATGCGCCCATTTTTGACGTACAGACGCGGTCTGTGTAGGCTGTGATACGGCGGGAGGTAGCAGCTTGTAGTGACTCCCACGTACAACCAGATTTTGACGGGGCTATTTCTGTGCGCGAGTTTTTATTTTTCGGCTCCCGACCCTGCAAGAAAACTTAAACTCCGCCTGCGGCGTTGCCTAAAACGCCAAAAAAAGATCCACCAAGATCTGGCAGGTCGCCGTGGGAACGCGCGTTTTCGCGGCGGCTGCATACGCGTAACTATCAGCACGGGGTCGTCGCCCTAGCACCCGCTGCCGGCCCACACAACCACGACCGGCGACGGCACCTCTAAACTCAGATAGGGGCACCAGGTTATAATCCTTGTGCACTACACCACGACAGCGTGCGAATAGAGCGGTCCTGGCGGAGCACGGATCTGGCAAAGTGTGTGCGTGGACTTGTGCCGATTCATTTTGTGGCTGTATATTTTTGCTCTAGAGCTGATCGACCGATCGCGACTCGTTTTTTTTGTCGCTGGTACTACTATTCCTGGTTGTGAGACTGGACCGACTCGCTTGACGACAATTCAAAGGTCTGACGTCTTGAGCACAGGCCGAGTTTGATCGCACGACTAGTGCGACTGTTTGCGGTTTTACGACGCCCCTGTCCGTCTGGCTGGCGTTGTGACACAAACCACGGCAGGCCAAAAGAGAGCGTAATCGACGCGTACGCGTCTTTACAAGGTGAGTGACGAGCGGTGTGTGTTTCCGAGGAGATATGAGCATTTATGGATGGATCTGTGTTGTTTTGTGCGGTGAAATCCTGTGAAAACTCGTGTCTGGGGTGCTATTTGAACCCGTTTTTATTGGTATACGCATTGGTAGGGTGGTTTGCAGGAGGGTGCATGTGCTCGGCGGGCCAGTACGCAATGTGGTTTGAAGTGGTTGACGGGGTACTCCTCTATGGTATTTGTGTTTTATGATAAACGTGGACCGTACAATGTCGAGCCCAACTGCGAAGCAGTTGCTACGGGGGTCTGGGGGTGGAACCCCCAGGAGAGAAAATCCGATTTTGGTTCTTTATTTTTTCCTGGGGGTTCCACCCCCAGACCCCCGTTGCAACCGCTTCGCGGTTGAATTAAGAGCTTTTATTTTGTGTCTGCCGGCTCGTTTGCCGTTCCGGCCGGTCCGAATCGGATCCCCGCTGGACTCCCCAATGGACCCCAAATGGACCCCCTGCAAGGGCATCCCAACGGTTTCAACGCCCATCAAAAAGCCTGCCATATCCTCAACCCAATACAACTGTAGACTTTGACTGGGGCCCTATCGCTACTATTGGAAACGTCGGGCCCCAAAAAGTGCGCACCCGGACCCTCTTTCCCCCCTCTATGCGGTCGGTCTTCACCCGTGCCCTTTTTCGACTAGTGGTGCGGCGCGACCTGTCTTCTTTAGTAGTGGGCTCCTTCCTTGCTCGGCAGGGTCTTTCTTTTTTGAGAGTCGTGCGGGTCCACATTGGATTCTTTTTTTTCTGGTGGTTGAAATTTGGTCCTGTGAGTCGTGCTTTTGCGGCCCTTGTCTGTGGCGCGAACCAGACAAACGTGGACAAAACTGGACAAAAGCGGGACATACGACCAAATCAAGGGACCAAAAAAAAGATAATAGACAACCCATCTAATACCAGATGAGAGTTACTAGGCTGCTGGCAACGGCGGCACTGGCGGTGTCGAGTGCCGCGTCTTCAACATACGTGTCGTACGGCGACTACACAAAAGCCGGATGCTACACATCAATATCAGGATTCACAGAAGTGACGAGCGGGTCGACCATGTCGTCGCTGGCGTGCCTGCAGGCATGCCAGGAGGCCGGCTACACCGTGTACGCGACGCAGGATCAGGCGTGTTACTGTTCCAACAGCATGCCCAGCAGTTCGGATCTGACCGATGATAGCACATGCAGCACCACATGTCCGGCGTACCCCAGCGAGAACTGTGGTGGCACTGACGCATACTCTGTCGGATACGAGGGCACCACTGCGCCGGACTCGAGCAGCTCGGCGTCGGCGTCGGCCGCGTCTGGCTCGTCGTCAGCCACTGCCTCGAGTAGTAGCTCCACCGAGAGCTCCACGAGCACCGCGTCGAGCTCATCGTCGAGCTCGAGCTCCACGTCGAGCGCATCGACCTCTTCCGAGTCGAGCAGCAGCAGCTCCTCGTCGAGCTCGTCGACGTCGTCGTCGTCATCGAGCAGCTCGCTGACGAGCTCGAGCTCAAGCCCATCGTCGTCGTCGGCGTCGTCTGCCAGCTCAAGCGCCGCCTCGGCCTCTGCTAGCGGTAGCAGCGACAGCGGCGGTGGCGGCATTAGCGGTGGGGCCATTGCCGGCATTGTCATTGGCGTTGTAGTGGCGCTAGTCGCCATTGGCGCAGTCCTCGTCTTCCTCAAGCGTCGCCGCACCAAGGACGAGTACTATTCGCCAAGCTCGTCGCCCGCCGGCTTTGGCAACTTCAAGGAGCCGTTTGGCGTGCGCCCTCCCGAGCCTGCATACGGCGCCGGCGTCATGGCCGTTGACCAGCGTCTGAACCCGGTGATGTTAGGCGAGCGCCGTATTTCCGAGGGTTCGCTCGCCGACGCCCGCGACTACTCGCGCAAGATCCTCCGCGTCGCCAACCCAGATGACGAGGCTTAGACGTCTTGTCGCTGATACGAAACCACATCCCCCACACCCTCCTACCAAGCCAAACGACGACACGACCAAATACCACCACTTTCCCCTTCCTCCCTCCCCGCGCCTCAGCAACACCATTGCTCCGGACTTCTGCCGTTCACGGCCTATGCATTACCATGTACTCTTTTCTTTTTTGTTAATGTAGATTGATGTGCTCACACGTAGCTCGCTCGGCTTTTCTTTTTTTCCTGGGGGTTCCACCCCCAGACCCCCGTAGCAACTGCTTCGCAGTTGAGTTCGTCCCGACCAGCCATGTAAGTCTGGGGATGGAACCGCCAGACAAAGCTTTGTGGTTTTTCTCTTCCCGGGGGTTCCACCCCCAGACCCCTGTAGCAACTGGTTCGCAGTTGAGTTCGTCTGGGCAAGCCATGCAAGTCTGGGGATGGAACCGCGAGACATAATTTTTTGTGCGTTTCTCTTCCTTGGGTTCCACCTCCAACCCCCCGTAGTAACTGCTTCGCAGTTGGATCGTGGCCCGGACAGACTCGATATGGTGGTCTTGGGATCGAGTCTCAACAGATAATGAACTTTAGTGTACTGTTTCACATTCCCGGGGGTTCCAACCCCGGACCCCCGTAGCAACTGCTCCGCAGTTGTATCGTGGCCCGGTTCAGACTCGGTATGGAGTCCAGGGATGGGGCATCAAGCGGGAATGTGAGCTTCAGTTTGTGGCTTTCTGTTCCCGGGGACTTCACCCCCGGACAACGTATCAGTCGCTTCATGGCTGGATACTGCCTATCGACCCAACTGCGAAGCAGTTGCTACGGGGGTCTGGGGGTGGAACGCCCCAGGAAAAGAAAATAAAACAAAGATTATGCTGTGCGCTTGGATCATTGCATTTGCGCTGCTCCCTTAGAAAATCCGCTACAGGGTCTGGGAACAATTCTCGGGAAGAACAATAGTGTTTTTGAACAATAGGAAACACCGCCTCGAGGCGAGCAAGTTTATGCATTACGTTGATCATCAGGGACTTAGTTCCATAGCAATAAAACTGAGACATGCGTAATGGCCACCACCATTCGAGGGAGAGACAAGCGCCTGGATCTGACACGTCACAACCTATTCGTTGTCCTGGGGTTTCCCCCCTCCCTCCCAGCGCCTTGGCAACTGCTGCGCAGCTGGATTTGGCTGGAAATCAGATCAACCGCGAAGCGGTTGCCACGGGGGTCTGGGGGCAGCGCCCCCAGGAAAAAAAACTAGTCTTCTAGTCCTGTGTTTTTCTTTCATCCTGGGGGTTCCAAGCACCTACTCCGCTGTACTTTAAATCTTACCTTGCTATCTAAGCGCTTAGACAGCATGATCCCGCCGCCAAACGACATTGCTGCGGAATGCCAGGCAAGGGTGGGTTTTGGCTGCCTGGCAGTGGTTGCCAGCCGTGCCGTGGGCTGTGGGGCTTTTAGGTGCCAGGCCCAGCTAGCTTCTCAAAGACGTCGAGTATTTTTTTTGTCTGCCAAGAGCACTCGATAGCAATTATTCTCGACAAGTACGCACGCGTGTATTTGTTGTGCCGCAAAACTACTTTGGATTAAATTGCTCGTCACCAGCAGCTATCGATAGAAATGCCCGCTTCGCCCAAGGCTGCCGTGCGACGTCGCTCGTCGTTCTTTTCGCCATCGCCGCCACCTCCCAAGGCCGGTAAGTCGAAGCATTGTCTCGCGTGTGGCTCTTTATGCCGTTGTTTTCTCGAGGTTTCTATTATTTCAGAGTTTGAACGAGATATTGGCGCATGAATTGGCGTCTTCTGGCAAGGTTTGGCACACCTTTGTGTTAGATCGGCTTGCTCGTCCATGTTTGCTAACAGGGCCCATGAGCGAATCGTGCCACTGTCTCCGCGTGCCGTGCTCGCAAATGTTTTTTTCTGAAATACACTATCCCTCGTATTGGCCAATCCGTCCTCAGGTTCACGGTAGTGCTGTTCCGATTTTTGGTTTTGCCTGGGGGTTCCACCCCCAGACCCCCGTAGCAACTGCTTCGCAGTTGAACTCCACATTATTTCATGCTAGTCATTCGACCGCCGGATTCTGCATCTGCTGTGGAGATTCCGTCCCCAGATTCGCGGTGTAACACAACCACACGATCCAACTGCGAAGCAGTTGCTACGGGGGTCTGGGGGTGGAACCCCCAGGGAAATAAAGCACAGGCCCGCCAATAAGCTTGGAAGCAGTTTCCAGCGTAACTAGGAAAACAACAACAACCACCGCAAAAACTAACGTCAGGCGAAAAAGACATCATTGCGTTCACGACCGATAACCGACACTTCTCCATGATCCGCCAGCTGCACCTCGCCGACGTGATTACGCTCATGAACGGCTGGTGCGGATTCAACAGCGTGCTGTCGTCGCTGCGCTACGAGATGTCGGCGCACGCCGCCCCACACTACATTGTGCGGGCCATGGTTCTGTGTTACGCGGGCCTGGCGTTTGACTTTATGGACGGCCGCGTCGCGCGGTGGCGCGGCAAGAGCTCGCTTATGGGCCAGGAGCTCGACTCGCTCGCGGACCTTATTTCGTTTGGTGTCGCGCCCGCGACCGTCGCGTTTGCCCTCGGCCTCCAGACGACGCTCGACGTCATGGTGCTGTCGTTCTTTGTTCTGTGCGGCCTCACGCGCCTCGCCCGCTTCAACGTTACCGTCGCCAACCTGCCCAAGGACGCGACTGGCAAGTCCAAGTACTTTGAGGGCACGCCGATCCCTACGTCGCTCGGTCTGGTGTCGGCGATGCTCCTGTGCCACTTTCTGGGCCTCACCGGCGCGAACGTCCCGCTTGGCATCAAGCTCGACGGTACCCTGGTCGCCTTCCATCCTATTGTCTTGGTCTTTTTCCTCCACGGCTGCGCCATGGTCTCCAAGTCCCTCAAGATCCCCAAAATTTAGCCGCCCTCGCACGACTCTGTACTATAATGAACGGAATGATATTTTTTTTTTTCCTGGGGGCGCTGCCCCCAGACCCCCGTAGCAACCGCTTCGCGGTTGTGCTCAGGCCCAGTGACATCCAACTGCGAAGCAGTTGCTATGGGGGTCCGGGGGGCAGAGCCCGCGGAAAAAAAAATAAAAACAAGACAATGAATCGAAACAATTGCTACGACGATCCAACTGCGAAGCAGTTGCTACGGGGGTCTGGGGGCAGAGCCCCCAGGAAATAAAAAAAACAAGACAACCACGAAATTCAATTGCTACGACAATCCAACTGCGAAGCAGTTGCTACGGGGGTCTGGGGGCGGAGCCCCCAGGCAAAAAACAAGAAGACAACCAAAGAAATTGCTACTGTGAAAACGCTAATACAATGAAAAATTACGCTGTTGCACAACAGGTTCTGCAAATCTTAACCGAAACCGATTTGGCATTGCATCGAAATGGCTGGCCACAGATGGCATCGAAATGGCTGGCCACAGATGGCACCGATCTGGCAATGCAAAAAAAAAAAAACCTAGAGTTTCAGCTACCGGCAAAGCGGGACAAAGACCGTGCTATCGCTCGACCCGCAACATTGCTCCGTATCGTACAGCAGACACGCATGCAGTCCATTGTCCGCACGCATGGCCCACATCGCGGGGCACCCCGATGGGGGGTTGTGATTTGTCGAAATTGTCAGCACGGCTGAACTGCCATGCTTCGCCGCTGCCTCCGATACGCACAAGTGGTGTGGCTGGACCCATAGTTTGGCTTGCTGGGAGTATGCGGCCGGGTAACTGCGATATGACATCAAGCACCCGCCCCATTATGGGTGCTTGCCCTAGCACTGAGCATCTGCCCACTCACGAACTGGTTTACCCCTCTTGCTGTTTTTCTGACCCCACTTGCCGTCGACACTAGTGTTGGTCTGCCACTGGATTTATTGCTGTCCAAACGTCCGCTTATTGACAATCAGTACAATTGGACTTTTGCATCTAGGCCAAACCAATCCAGCCGCAGTTTTAAACAGGGACAGGCACTTTACGTCTTTAGGGCCGCCGAGGCATCTCATACTACAAAAACCAGCCAACCAAACAACATCGGACTTGGTGGGATCTATCAAATCGTCATTACAGGCTCGATTGACCTGCACGGAATACTAGCCGACATACCGACAAACGCTTGTTTTACCGTGTAAATAAACAAATGTCGGAAGCAGAGTACAACGTGCCGCTCAATGGCCATCCGACCGAGGTGCTGGCCGCGCGTTTTGACGCCTGGCGCAAGGTCATCCGCGCCCTCAACGTCTACCTTCGAGAGGTCGCCAACGCACAAGACGATGCCGTCCGTATCCACATGCGCCTTATCCAGTCGCTGTCGATGCCCATGTTCCAGACGGTGCCCGAGGGCGGCCCGCCGCCGGAACCGGTTCCTGCGGCATCGCGGCCCCGAGTTCACGGCGTCGAGCTGGCGGCCCGCGACGAGCTGCAGTTTGAGCCGTACGGGTCCCAGAGCATTGGCGACGTCCAGGCCGATATTATCATGTACCACCGGGCGCAGGCGGCGGCGGGTCAGCGCATTGCCCGCGAGATCGAGCGCAACGTGATCCCGCGCCTCGAGGAGCTCCGCCGCGAGCTACTCACCAAGCAGATCAAGGAGGTCAAGGCGTGCGCCGGCAACTTCCGCAACTCGGTGGCACGCGAGCAGCAGCAGGCGGCCGCCAGCCTCCAACAGTACGTCGGGGCCATTGAGCAGCTGACGCGCAATGGCTCGGCCTCGTCGACTCAGGGCAAGAACGACCCGTACCTGCTCAAGACGGCTGTCGACCGCCAGCTCTACCGCACTGTCAAGGAGGAAAACGGCCACCTCGAGTCGTACCTCAAGTTTCAGTCCGAGGGCCGCGAGCTCGAAAAGGTGGTTGTGCACGAGGTCCAAAAGGCCCTGAGCACGTACGCCAAGCTCATTGGCGTGCAGGGCCAGAGCGCTATTGACTCGCTCACCAACAAGCTGCTTTCTGGCTTTGTCGCCAAGGAGCCGACGTGGGAGTGGGACCAGCTTATTGCCCGCGACACGGTCGACTTTGCCGACCCCAAGAGCCGGCCGCGCGACGTCAACGAAATCGGCTACCAGTACCAGTATTCGAACCTGGCGACCGAAGTGCGCTCGGGTTACCTGGAGCGACGCTCAAAGTACCTCAAGTCGTACTCCAAGGCGTGGTATGTGCTGACACCGACATTTTTGCACGAGTTTAAGAGCTCTGACCGTCGCCACGACCCCAATCCGGTCATGTCCCTGAGCCTTGACGACTGCTCGGTGTCGACCGACGACCACCATGCGTCGGCGTCGCACAAATTTGTGCTGCACGCGCGCCAGGCCGGCGGCGTGCACCGCGGCCACAAGTGGGTGTTCCGCGCCGAGAGTGCTGACAAGCTGCAGGAATGGTTCAAAGACTTGTCGCGCTTGACAGCCCTCAAGAGCCCTGTCGAGCGTGCCCGTCTGCTGCCGGGTACTGTTGAAGGCGTTGCGCCGCCTCGCGATGCCGCTCTGTCGCCTGGTAGTACGATTGCTGCTGACCGCACTACTTCGATGCGCACTCAGCAGACTGTTACTTCCAAAGAGGCTAGTGCTGCTGGTGTTGGTGCTGCTGGCGTTGGCGCTGCTGGTGGTGCCGCTGCTGGTGGTGCTGCTGGACCTGCCGACGCTACTGCCAACCAGGGAGCTGTGCGCTCTACCCAGGCTGGCGGTGAGCAGCTGGCTGTTCCTGGCGCCAGCCCTGAAACCGGCGGTGCGGCCACGCCAGCCGCTATTGCCGGCACCGCTGCTGTTGGCGCCGGCGTTGCCGTGGCTGCCCACCACCGCCGCGACCGCCACCCTGACGAGTCGGACGAAGCCCACGCCGTCAACGACCGCGAGCAGTACTACCAGATTGTGCCGCCCATCTCGTCGCCCGTCCCATCGGACAACTCGGGCGTCACGTCCAACGGCGAGCCGTTCCAGGCCAACGAGCCGAGCATCGACCGCGAGCTCGCGTACGACGACGACGTCGAGGACGAGCGCCGGCCTGAGCGCGCTGCGATTTCCAGCGACGTCAACCTGAGCCACGCATACGACGCCGACGAAGCCGCGGACCCCGAAAAGCTGCACCACGAGGCCGCAGTCTTTGTGACCCCCAAGGAGCTTGGCAACGGCGCCGCCAACTCGGCGGTCGACGACCAGGATTCGGTCTTTTCGTACGACCTGACGCATTCGGCGTCGACCTATGTCAACGACAAGGACTTCAAGCCCGTCGAGGCTGACGTGCCCGTCAACGTTGAGCGCCGTCTCACCCAGACCCGCCACAAGGAGGAGGACCCATCCCCAGGCATTGGTGTCGCTCGCACCGACTCGGTCAGCGAGGACACCGAGACGCTCCTGAACCGTCGTCGCAGCTCCGTCGCGTCGGCCAAGCGCCGCCCGTCCCGCCGCGCGACCGGCTCGTACGGCACCACCGACGAGCTCAAGCCCCTCACCTCGGCCACCAGCGCCGACAACGCTGAGCCGGCGCCCCTCTTCTTCGCCAACGGGCTCCCTTCGACCACCGGCGGCTCCGAGACCACCACCCCTCCCCCCAATGTATCTTAGCGAGACTATCAACTACCATGTCAACCTGCACTGTGCCGTCTTTTTTTTTTTTTCTGGGGGCTTTGCCCCCAGACCCCCGAAGCAACTGCTTCGCAGTTGATTTAAGAGGGTCGTGTAATTCAGTCGAGTGGTGAGTGGTCGACAACATAGCTCAGGAAAACCATGATCTTGCGATATATAATGATCGCCGCGAATGCAGCCCTTTGAGGCCGCCAAACGTGGCGAAATTCAACTGCGAAGCAGTTGCTACGGGGGTCTGGGGGCAGCGCCCCCAGGAAAAAAAAAGGAAAAAAAAAAAGAAGCGCTCTAGCACGAAGAAGCAAAGAAATAGATGCACTGTACAGGGTTTAACGGTCGATGGAGCGAGCGTGCTTGAGCTTCTGGGCGAGATCAGAGCCCACGGGCCGCCGCTGCTGCCGGAGGAGTCGGATGAACATGATGGTAGTGAGGGCCGAGAGACCGTACCAGGTGAGAATGTACTGAAAGTGGGTGTTGCGGAACTCGACCTTGGCTGGGTACCCGAGCGGGACACCACGCTTGATGAGCTGCTCGGGCAGGTAGTCGATGCCGCCAAACACTGTCTGCGGAAGCGCCTGGATATGTACAGATTGGGCGCCCGTTTTTGCAGCCATGTCATCAATGTCGAGAAAGTGGTACATGCCGGGCTCGCGCGAATCGGCAGTGAACATGTTCTTCTTGTATCGCTTGCGAAGGAGGCACTCTACCGTCTGCTCGCCCTGCGGGAGCGACATGGGTCGCTTGGCCTGGTCGCGGAACTCGCGCTTGATCCAGCCTCGGTTGATGAGCACCTTGGATCCGTCCTTGCGCTCCAGCGGCGTCACCACAATGTATCCGTCGGCGCCTTCATTGACGCGCGGGCCCACGAGCATCTCCTGGTCGTGGCGATACGTTCCAGTGACGGTCACGCGGCGGTAGTCAAACTCCTCGTCGACGATGTTTGCGTTGAGCACCGGCGGAAGAGGCAGCGGTGGCAGCGTTAGCTTATTCTCGGCCTTGGCGATGATGTCCTGCTTCCAACGCAGGCGCTTGACCTGCCACGTTCCCAGCCCGAACGACACAACCGGCATGAGGAATAGCAGTGCCAGCAGGAATCGGTGATTCGGCGTCTTGAGCTGAGTCTTCTTAGCCTTGAGTGGCTTCCAATCCACGTTCGACGTCTTGACGGTGCGAACGTGGCTCGGGAATACAGGGCCCCTTATCGGGAGCATTCCTGGCCCGCACGGCCGTAGTCTCCTTGCGAGCAGCGGCAGCATTGCTTCTTGTCGAAATCTCCATCGCCGGATACATTCAGGTGAAAATGAGCCTGCTACTTAATGCATGGCTACATGCATATATGCTGACAATTAGTTTTGCCTGGGGTGCTCTGGCCCCACACATCCGCAGGAACTGCTTTGCAGTTGAAATCGGCTTGTTTTTGGGTCGTATTGTTTTTTTTTTTTTTCAGTTTAACCGGGACGGTTCGGCGCAGTTGCTAGGGGCGTCTTGCTCTCCAGGTCATGCATGATACTGTGCATGCGTGCTGGCATCTTCGTGCGACCTGCCCTAGCAGAAGACAGAAGCATCCATGATACCGTGAAGTTCGGGTCCTGTGGTCATATCGCCTGTTTCGCAGTTTAACAAGGGTTACAAGCAGCCGTGAGATCACCTGCGAAGCAGTTGCAACGGGGGTCTGGACCAGCCCCCAGGAAAAGTAGAAACATCCATGATACCGTGAAATTCTGGTCCTGTGGTCATATGGCCTGTTTCGCAGGCTAATGGAGATGACGAGAAACCGTGAGATCAACTGCGAAGCAGTTGCCACGGGGGTCTGGGGGCAGAGCCCCCAGGAAAAAGAGAGACAGTGAAACATGACTCGTAAATTAGATAAATAATGCGACGGGGGGCGCGAGAGGACTAGGTCATAGTGACACGGTCGGACGGCGAGAGACGCTGGTCCTTAGGCCCAATGACCACCTCGTCGGCCGGGATGGGGATCTCGATGGAGATAGGCTCGTCGAGGCCCGAGGGGCGACGGCGGCGTGAGTAGGTTGGGGGAGCACCGGGCGGTGCGTTGCGGCGGGCGTCGTGGCGCTGCTGGCGCTCTTCGAGCTCGACGCGGCGGACGCGCTCGCGCAGAGCAGCTAGATCGGTGTCTTCGGCCGTTGGCATAACACTGAACTGCCGGTTCTTGACTGCCATGATCTCCGGTATATCTGTGGGAGAGGTGATGGAGACGATCTCGTCCTTGCTGCGAGACGGGCGAGACTCGGTGGACGTTTCAAGTTGCTGCTTGGTTTTGCCGTTGGAATCCGACCTGGCCTTGACGGCAGCGGCGGCGGCGGCGACAGCCTTCGCAGCCTGGTCACCTTGAGCCACAGAGTCACGCCGGTTTGCCCGGCGAGCAGATTGCTGCTGCTCCTGAAGTGTCTCCTTGGGGATGCGGTAGAACCAGTCGGTCTCCTCGTTGTACTGGTACAGGGCCCAGTCGACGCCGTACGGCTTGGGCTCCAGCACGTACAGGGTGTGGAGCGGGACGTCGAGGTCGCCAATGGCCTCGCGGCCGAGGTTCATAAAGTAAGCCAACAAAACGCGCGCCACGACGCGGTGGCAGATGATGAGAGCGTTGTCCTCCATGCGCTCCATCTCGACAATGAGCGGGCGCAGCCGATTGATGACATCGAGATACGACTCGCCGCCAATGCCGGGGTACCGGTACCTGATCTTGTCCTGGATGCGGGCGGCGTACTCGCGCGGATACTTTTCCTCGATCTCGCGGTACGTCATGCCGTCCATCTGGCCAGCGCCGAGCTCGTTGAGCATGCGAATCTGCTTGATGTCGAACTTTTCGTCGTCAAACGGCTCGGCGGTCTGGATACTGCGCTGCAGCATGGACGTCCACACGCAAAAGTGGGGCTCCTCGGGCTCCGACGCGGGCGTCGTGGGCTCCGAGCCGTTGCTGCGCAGCAGCCGCGTGTGCTCCTGGAACTTTTCGAGCTGGCGGCGACGGAACTCGGTCTTTTGAAAGTCCATGAACCGATGGAGGGCTGCGCTGAACTTGTGGCCCCTGCTTGTGAGCGGTGCGTCGCCACCAATGCGGCCGGCCGCATTGTCGGTCGACTCGCCGTGGCGGGTGATCCAGATCTGGCGCTCGGCCAGGTTGAAGTTGAGCAAGAAAAACACAGTCTGTCCCGCCAAGAATCCCTGGATGTTGGCGCACTCGACCTTCTGGCCAACGTTGATCATCTTGATGTACTGGAACCCGGGCTCGGCCTCCTCCTCGGGGCCAATGGTCTCGTAGGCCTTTTCGTAGTTGCGGAGACGGCCCACAAAGTCGGCAAGCGCCTTGTCCTTGTCCATGTCCTTGTAGTCTGGACCCGACAGCTTGAGGCGGATGTTGGCGTCAATTACGTCCGACTTGGTGCAGATGCACTCGAGAAAGAGCACCTTGAGAAGGCCGCCGGACCGCTCGCGGATGCGGTCAAACACGCGCCGCCGGCGTGCACGCGTCGTGTTGGTGGCGTCCAGAATGCCGACAGACCCGTTTTCCACCATTATAAAGTCGAGCAGCTGGTCGAGCGTGTCCATTGCCCACTGCTCGCGGAGCTGGAACGTCGCCTTGTTGTCTGGCGAGAAGAACTCGGCGTCCTGCGTGGGGATCGGCGCGCCCGCCTCTTCGTCTGCCGCAGCTTTTGCTTCGACTTTGGCCTGTTGGGCGGCCGCCGCTGCTGCCTCTGCCGCTGCTCCTGCCCTGTCAGGCCGGTCCGGCAGCGGGACGGGACTCGGGCCTACATTCTGGTTTGCCTGGCGACGCGTGTTGCCAACGTTGAAAATGCGGCAGCTGTGCTGCTGCCAGTTGAGGAACCGCGCCAGCTTTTTAGTGACATACGACTTGCCGCGCGCCGGCAGGCCAACCATGACGATGACGAGTTTGGACTCGATGTCGCGAGCCGCGATCTTGCCGTCTGGAGACACCTTGGACGACGTCAAGCCGGGAACGTCGAGCGTGGTGGCGCGACGCTGGGGCAGACTCAGCAGTGGAATGCCGCTCTGAGCAGTACGGTCCTTGGGCGAGTGGGTGCCCGACGAAGCAGCAGTGCTACCAGCCGATGCGCTGTGCACCGAGCCCTGGTACGACATGAGCGGCGTGTCACTCAGCGGCCGGCCAACATACGGGCTTCCAGACGAAGCTTCGGGCACTGTGCCCAGCGGAGCTGGCACGTCGACAGCCTCCGACACGGCGTGGCTGGTTGCTGCTGTTGATGGCGGTGGTGCTGCTTTTTGGAAGGCCTGCTGTCCGGTTTGGGTGGTTCCGGTGGCAGGCTCACCACCCTGGACGCCACCGGGCGCCATTGTCGATGTTGTTTCCGTGTGATCCGAGCTGCCCATAAAAAAATTGACGTGTGTGATCTGGCCGCGACTTGGTTGAAAGTTGTTGTTGTCTTTTGACTCACACCGCTTTTTTGCGATGACTAGCCCAGTATAGAGTAGCAGGTGGAACGCCACACAAACAAAAACACTACAAACACTTGGGCTTACCACGCGCGCTGGTTCGGGGGCGTTGTGTCGAGTTGCGTCTGGTCGGTGCTGTCAATGCCCAACCGGTTTTTTTGTGCTTTTCGCTCTTATCTCTTTGTGCGTCAGAATAAATCCGCCTACCCGCGCCCTTGCGCTGCATTACAAAACGGGGCCTTGCCCGTGCCCTATCAGTGTTGAGAGTTTGTTGAGGTTGAGGATTGGGGGGGGGCAATACAAAGCGCGAATTGCTTGTCCCCTGCGTGGATAAGGAACCTTACGAGTGCAATCAGGCAGTTGAGCAGGGACACCGTGCTCGCAGCTCACAACGCGCCCGGACACAGCAACATATACCGCCTGTTCTGCTGACTGGCCCTAACCTATGAGGATGCAGCGCTGATGCACGCTGACCGACGGACTGGCCGGCGGAGACCGCCGAGCAGAGACAGAGGCAGGGGCCAGGTGGGCGTATCAAAAAGCGTGTGAGGCGTCTAGTGATCAGCATGCGTATTTCTTTGATCTACAGGCTCCGATCCGTGACACCGCGTTGATCGCTGGCCCAAGCTCTAACCAAAAGTCACCACCGTCTCGCAAGGTGTGCGACCAACGCACGTGGCTACATTTGCTCGCTTCCAACACGCCCCTGCGGCTCGAACCGGGGTTTGGCTCTTGCCCAAAAGAAGGTTATCCGGGTGTTATCCGGACGACTCAAGCCAGTGGCCCTTTTTTTGCGGGGGCACGCGACGACCAACTCCCAATGTTGTTGCCTCCAATGCGGCGGCACATTCCTCGCGTACCGCTAGGGACGGGGCCACAATGTCCGTATTTGCTAGAACATCGAGATTGCCGCCGCTGGGTCCTGTGACCTGTCCCCAGCCCGAAGAGTGTACAGTGCGCCTGGTTCCCGTGCCACTAGTGATTGCTTACTGTTCAGCAACCAATCTTGTTCCGATAGTCGTCGCGCGAAAACCTCGTCACCCCCGCATTCAGTACCCTTTTAATCCGGTTCACCTTGCACACTACAGCAATTGCACACTCATCCGGCCTCATCGCGCTTCCACAAAAACCCGGCACGCCCCATTGGGCTCAAACTAGGATCGCCCGCATAACGTCGCACGGCTGAAATGCACAATCTCGCATCGAGAGTGGCTGTGACGTCACCGAGCCGCTGCCACAGATCGAGCCGGTCTCTCCACATTTGGCCCGAACTCTTATTTCAGCGGCGCAATTTACTCTGGACTCCGCCCGGTGGCTTTTTACTTTTTTTTTTTTCTTTTCTGGGGGCGCTGCCCCCAGACCCCCGTAGCAACTGCTTCGCAGTTGAGCTCGACGATTCTTACAATCTGGATATCACAGGATTGTATCATGCTTTCTTCTTGATTTTCCCTGGGGATTCCACCCCCAGACCCCCGTAGCAACTGCTTTGCAGTTGAATTGAGGTAGCAGTCGCGTTCAACCGCGAAGCGGTTGCTACGGGGGTCTGGGGGCAGCGCCCCCCCCGGAAACAAAAGCGCGCCCTACCTATGTTCTCTTTCCTGGGGGTTCCACCCCCAGACCCCCGTAGCAACTGCTTCACAGTTGAGTTCAACTAGCAGCGGAATCCAACCGCGAAGCGGTTGCTACGGGGGTCTGGGGGCAGCGCCCCCAGGAAAAAAAGGCACGCCCCACCGTCTGACAAGGCACAGAGTCTATTAAGTGTTAGTACAGGCCGTTCAGCCGAGGAGACGGAGGGTCAGCTCAACAGAGGCAAAAGTGGATGCGGAGGCGGGCGTGGCACGGAGAAGAGTGGGAACGATGCCGCGCCAGAAGCCGCGGAAGCCGGAAACAGCCCATGTCTGGCGCGCGGCATCGAGGGCGCCGTGGTACCGTCGCTGGGGACCAAAGGCGTCGCCCTGGACCTGCGACTTGACCACGTCGAGCGGGTAGGACGCGAGCCAGAGCATCTCGCCGGCAATGGCGCCGTACAGCATAAGCTTCCAGGCGGGGATGTCGTCGCGGCGGCGGCCCGCACGCATCTCGCGCGCCATGAGATACTCAAACGTAAGGAACCACACGCCGTACGCCTGGCCCTCGCGCAGCGCCGTCACGAGCCCGCCGCGGTAGATGCCCCGGAGACCGTGCGACCCATAGATCTTGCGGGCGGCGTCGACAGGGCCCGCGTACCGGCCATCCTTTTGTGTCTGCAGGAGAATACGGAGCTGCTCGACGGGCGCGGCAATGAGCGAGTTGGCCACGCCAGCAACGGCGCCAGCAGCGTAGAATTGCGGAAACGTCAGCGTAGACGCCTTGGTTCGGTCGAGAATCTGCCGCTTGGCCTCATGGAACGCATAAAACTGGACAGACACGCACGCGCCGACCCCAATCAGCGGCGCGGCTGTTCCCTTGTAGAATGCGAGCGGGCCCTCGTTGGCTAGCGTCTTAGCAACTGCCTCGCCAATTGACCGAAACTGGCCCGTTTGGAGCCGGACCTTTACCAGGTCAAACGGCTGGCCCACCAGCACCTGGACGGCGCCGCCCACAAACCCAGACGCCGTATCTTTGGCTTTTCTCTGCCACGAGTGATCTGTCGACATGGGGAGCGCCTTTTTCTCGACCTGTCCACCTCTTAATCTTCAAGTCACCCCCATATTTCACTGACGTCAAGTCATGTGAAGATATGCCCAAACAGGTAATCCCGCCCGATAAGCCCCTGTCTGTCTTTTTTTCCTGGGGGCGCTGCCCCCAGACCCCCGTAGCAACCGCTTCGCGGTTGGACTCCACCGTGGCCTCAATTCAACTGGGAAGCACTTGCTACGGGGGTCGGGGCGTGGAACCCCCAGGATAATCGACAATACTGGGAATACATGCCGCATATGCATAAGACATGGCACCTCTGTCCTTTTCTTCCCTGGGGGCGCTGCCCCAGACCCCCGTAGCAACCGCTTCGCGGTTGGACTCTACTGTGCGTCAATTCAACTGCGAAGCAGTTGCTACGGGGGTCTGGGGGTGGAACCCCCACGAAATCGACAAGGCAGCACCTCTGTTTTCCCTGGGGGCGCTGCCCCCAGACCCCGTAGCGCGGTTGGACTCGTACTGTAGCGTCAATTCAACTGCGAAGCAGTTGCTACGGGGGTCTGGGGGTGGAACCCCCAGGAAAAAGCGACGCTAATTGCTCGCAGTCAATTTATGCAGTGCATATGCACAGGACTACATGCATAGAGTTGGGTGCGGGCGCGGCTGACTCTTGTTTACATCGGCAGACGTGATCTGGTGCTGGAGTACAAAAACCAAGTTTTGCTGGCGTTGACCCGTTTACACTTACATTGCAGGCAATGTCGTTTTTTCAGGGGTTGTGAGTGTTTTTATTCTGTGTTTGTGGTGCATGTTCAGTTTTGTCTACAGCAGTCGGGAAGTGCAGGGCTCGCAGTAATCGACATGTCTCGTCAGGTACACAGACACGTCATGTCACTTTGCTAAAAACTGCACCAAAAGCCACCTCCAACTGCGAAGCAGTTGCTACGGGGGTCTGGTGGCAGCGCCCCCAGGGAAAAATGAAAGCACTGAGCCAGACTAACGCCAGCAACGCGCGGACAGCGCGGACGTTCAAGTCCAAGCCGGCCACGGGCCAGCAGGCGCAGATGCTACGACAGTACGCCGAGGCGACGCTCGGGAGCGGGTCTCTGCGGCAGGCAGTGAAACTGCCCGAGGGCGAGGATCTGGACGAGTGGATCGCGGTGCACGTTGTGGACTTCTACACCCACGTCAACATGCTGTACGGCAACGTGACGGAGTTCTGCTCGCCGCAGTCGTGTCCGCGCATGATCGCGACCGAACAATACGAGTATCTGTGGCAGGACAGCGCGGACCCCAAGTACCGGCGGCCCACCAAGGTGAGTGCGCCAGAGTATGTGGAGAACCTCATGACGTGGGTGCAGGCCAACATCGACAACGACGCGTACTTTCCGACGAAGCTAGGAGCGCCGTTTGGCAAGGGCGCACGGTCAGTGTTCAAGACGATTCTCAAGCGTCTGTTTCGCGTCTACGCGCACATCTACTGTCACCACTTTGAGCAGATCACCGAGCTGGGCCTTCAGACTCATATCAACACGTCGCTCAAGCACTTTGTGCTGTTTGTCAAGGAGTTTGACCTTGTCGACGCCAAGGAACTTGCGCCCCTCCAGGAGCTCATCGAGATCCTCCTCGAGGACTCCTAGTCGTCCCCGCTTTCCATTGCTGTACGAGTATTTATTGGTCAACAGATCGCTTCTGTCGTTTTTTTTCCTGGGGGCTCTGCCCCCAGACCCCCGTAGCAACTGCTTCGCAGTTGAACTCGGTCCAGTGCTTTTCCAGCTGCGAAGCAGTTGCGTCGGGTGTCAGGAGAAAACCAAGTGCCTACGGCACTGACTTTACGTGATGTTACGTGACGACTTCGATGGAGCCTGCTTCTTAGTTAATCTCGACCCAGCCTTCCAACTGCGAAGCAGTTGCTACGGGGGTCTGGGGGCAGTGCCCCCAGGAAAAAGAATACCCCCTTTCAACTGCGAAGCAGTTGCTACGGGGGTCTGGGGGCAGTGCCCCCAGGAAAAAGAATACCCCCTTTCAACTGCGAAGCAGTTGCTACGGGGGTCTGGGGGCAGAGCCCCCAGGAAAAAACCCACAGCACGCAACACTAACTCTAACTGACGTTCCGTGACAGCTGGCGAACCTGAATATGTCAAAGCTGGCGATGGCGAGGTTGACAAGCAGCAGCGCATTGCAAGGTCATTCAAGTGCGAATGGACCAGTACAACAAGCCATTGCTGTGGTACGCGGCCGCTCTCGTGGGAGCGGCCGTGCTGCTGGGCCCGCTGTGCGTCTACGCGGGACTGCGGTTCTACGCATGGCGGACGGGCAGACGGCTCAGAGTGCTGCCAGACGGGTTCCACCAGTACGTATCGCTCGTGCAGGAGGTGGGATCCGCGAGCATGCTGCCCAACTACGGCGACAAGACTGCATCGGCCCGCCGTGAGTTTATTCTGGTGGCGCCCGACGCATCCCAGTACTCGAACCTGTTTCGGCTCGGCGTGAGCAAGCTGCCAAAAAATGTCTTTAGCAAGCAGAGCACGTCCAAGAAGACCATATACGGCTTCTTCCACCCGTTTGCCAACGCTGGCGGGGGTGGCGAGCGCGTGCTGTGGGCGGCCGTCCGCCAGACGCTCGCGTCGTCGCCTGACAATGTCGCGGCCGTCTACGTCGGCGTTCAGGACGGCGTCACGCCGCGGATGATCCTCGACAATGTGCGCACGCGGTTCGGCTTTGAGGTTGAGCCGTCGCGCGTCGTGTTTATCTTGCTGACACAGCACCGTCTGTGTACGCCCGAGGCGTGGCCCCGGTTCACGCTGCTGGGCCAGGCCATCGGCTCCGCCGCCTGCGCATACGAGGCCATGCACCAGCTCGTGCCCGACGTGTGGGTCGACACCGCAGGCTATCCTTTTGTGTACCCGCTTGTGCGGTGGGTGCTCGGGATCCCCGTGTGCGCATACGTGCACTATCCCTATGTATCGGCCGACATGCTGAAAAAGGTCACGTTTCTGTCCCCCAAGTGGGTCTACTGGCGGCTGCTCATGCTCATGTACGCGTGGGCTGGCTCGCACGTCACTGTCGCCGCCACCAACTCGTCGTGGACTGACGCGCACATGCACGCCCTGTGGTGGTGGCCCGGGCCCAAGGCCAGCAACATGCGCGTCCTGTACCCGCCCGTGGCGGTCCAGGACTTTTCTGAGCCGGATCCGTCTGCGACCCGCAAGCCGCTCATTGTGTACGTGGCGCAGTTCCGTGCCGAAAAACGCCATGAGCTCGTGATCCGTGCCTTTGCGCAGTTCCACAAAAACTACAAGCCCGCCAGCGGCGAGCAGCGCCCGCAGCTGGTTCTAGTCGGCAGCGTGCGCGGCGACGACGACCGCAAGCGCATCTACGGCCTGCGCGTTCTCGCCAAGGAGCTGCAGCTGTCGGACCGTGCCGTCCGCTTTGTGCTCGACGCCCCGTGGCCCGAGGTGCGCTCGACGCTCACGTCTGCGCTCGTCGGAGTCAACGCCATGTGGAACGAGCACTTTGGCATGGGCGTCGTAGAGTACATGGCCGCGGGCCTCATCCCCGTTGTGCACTCGTCTGCGGGTCCCAAGCTCGACATTGTCAAGGACGACGCGGGCGCGCCCGGCTTTTTCTTTGTCGACGAGTCGGACCCAGACTATGTCAGCGATAAGACCGGCTCGGCGCCGACCCTCGACGCTGCGCTCTCGGCCGCGTTCGGCCTCACGCTCTCTCAGCGCCACGAGTACTCGCTGCGTGCCTTCCGGGCCTCACAGCGCTTCTCGGACAAGGCGTTCGCCAAGGGATGGGCTGACCGTCTCGCCGTCCTCTCCAAGGCGTCCCAGGCAGCTCGCCACGACCGCACCCGGTCCCCAAAAATTCCAAACTAGCCCCTGCGTTTGCATCTAATTTCTACGATCACACTCGTCTCTGCTACCGTCGTAGTACCGCCCTTTTTTTTCCTGGGGGCTCTGCCCCCAGACCCCCGTAGCAACTGCTTCGCAGTTGAGCTCGGGTTCTTGGACTATGTTATTTCAACAGGTCTTTTCGAACACTGGTCCACTGGTCCCATAAATCGCAGTTGCGAAGCAGTTGAGCTCGGGTTCTCGACTATGTTATTTCAACAGGACCTTTCAAACACTGGTCCACTGGTCCCATAAATCAACTGCGAAGCAGTTGCTACGGGGGTCTGGGGGCAGCGCCCCCAGGAAAAAAAAAGAAGGCTCACAGAACACTCTATTATAAAAAAAGGCACTAGCGCGAGTAGACGACGCCGACGGAGAAAAGCCAGGGCCGGAAGGAGCCGGTGAGACCCCGGAACCGGTACCCATGGGGCGGAAGAAGCTCGGTGGGTCCGCCGCCAGAGCCGCCGTAGGACGGGTAGCGACGGCGGTTGGTGATGGCGGCCATGGAATCGACGTAGTAGCCGGACTTGGAGAAGAAGCCAAGGAGGACCTCGCCAGGCTCAAAGCGCACCTCGGTGGGCTTGCCTTTGGCCTGGCCGAATACTACCGACTGACCGTGCGCCATGACAAACTCGACACCGTCGACGGCCGAGCCATGGTAAAAGCGGACGGCGGCAATGTCGCCGTCAGGAACGAGCAGCGTGCGAACGTCGCCCTCGCCGGGGTTGCCGACGCGCGCAGACATGCGTATGCGCGGGTCGCCGTTCACAATTCCCTCGTTGACAACGGCATCAAAGTCGTCGACGGTCGTGCTGCGCTCGCCGCGAGCATGGAACTCGACGCGCATTTTCTTAGAACGGTCCTGCCACTCGCGGGGCAGCGAGGCGCGCAAGTCGTCGGGCCGCAGCACAACTTCGCGCTGGGGATGGTCGATAAACTCGAGACGGCCGCGGCTCCAGTCGCCGACTCGGACGTCCACTAGGTAAATGCCGGATTCGGCCTTGACCACAACAGCCCCGTCCTCGAGAGGGCACACGAGCGGGTTGCTCATGTCGATCCACCGCTCTTCGTTGGGCAGCCGGAAGCTGGGATGGAACCGGAACCGGACAAGATCAAGGCGGTGCCACGTGCACTCGTCCTGCGGCCGCACAAGACGCATGCCGGGTTTGTTCTCGTTGGCCTTGAACGCTTCGCGCGTCATAAACGACCGGTTCCAAATGATGTAGTCGCGCATCATGATTCCGTTCTCCTGGTGCGGACACCCGAGAAGGTGGCCGATTTCGTGCAAAAACGCGCCCATGCCGACGTTGAGGTTCTCCCACGCGGTGCCCGACTGGCCCGAGTCGTCGGCTACCTGCCGCGTGTCGGTGCGCGTGTCGTCGTAAAAGCACGGGACAACGTCCTCGATGCACGTCGGCCACGAGTACAGGGCGTGGCCGCCAAATACCGCCAGCCGGATGTTGAAGTTGCCGCCGCCGAGCGCAGCGTGGCCCCGGATCAGCTGCATCTTGGGGTCCCAGTGCGTGTCTAGGTAGATACACGCGGCATGGACCGTCGGGCCACCCTTTTGAAACGGCCCCCCGTAGTTGAACAGGTTTTCAAACGCCATGTTGAACAGGCCCTGCGCGTCTTTGGCCCCGTGGTGCTGCTGCGCCTTGTCCGGGTCCAGGATCTCGGCGCGCGTCTGTTTCATCCGGATAATATGGATCTTGGCAGTCTGACGCATGTCCTTGTCGCGGTTCGAAATGGTATCCTTTGTCCACTCCTCGGCTACGCGGAACGTCCGGTTGCCGAGCCCGTTGCGTCTCATCTGCTCCTGGGTGTAGGCAGACATCATGTACCCGGCCATGCGGAGCTTCTTGATGGCGACGTCGAGCGTGTTGCCCTCTTTGTTGCGCTTGTAGTCGGGCGAGTCAAACGTCAGCGGGCTATCGGCCGCCACCATCAGGCACAAGTGCACCGGCGGGTTCTGTAGCAGCGGCATGTACTCGAGCTCCAGGCCCGTCACCGGCGCGCCGCGCTCACTCTCGAGCACAAACTGCAGCCGGTTGGGACCCGGCTCAAGGTGCACCAGCGCCCGGAACCAGCCGTCGTTGACAGGCCACCGCTGCGACGGAAACGTGCCGAGGTGGTGGTGCACGATAATCGACCCGTCGCTTTTGTTGCGGGTCTCGCCAATCACAATCGTAATGCGTTGGCTGACGGTCTCGCCCGACGACAAGTTCCAAAACTTGATTTCGCCGCCGCCAGTCGTGAAATGCGCCTGTCCGCCGCCATAGCTGCCTGGTTTGGTTGCCGTGTTGGGCACCGGCGGCGGCGGCGCCTGGCCTACAGGCACTGTCGGCGCCGGACGCTCTGGCCGGTGCGGCGGCGCTATGTCAAACTGCGCCATCTTGTTGGCGAGTTCATCCTGCAACTTCTTAAACATGCTGCCGGGCGACAATTCCTACCCGGGGCCACCAAGTCCGTCCCCGTCTCACTAAATAAGCTTCGTTGGCCTCTTAAGCTCCGCCGCCCGCAAGGGACCATCGCGCGGCTGCAACCCCGCGCCTCATAGCGCGGCTGCTAAGCGCCCGGCGGTTAGAGGCGCGACCGTTGCAGTGTCACGGACACACCCCCGTGTCGATCGATTCGCAGCAACTATGGTGCCACATCCCCCTGGTTGCTACCGCCTTGTAATTTTTTTTCCTGGGGGCGCTGCCCCCAGACCCCCGTAGCAACCGCTTTGCGGTTGATTGGCGGGCTTTCCTCATTCCAACTGCGAAGCAGTTGCTACGGGGGTCTGGGGGCAGAGCCCCCAGGAAAAACAAAATCAATTCAGCAAAATAACAGCTCCAGACAGAAGAAAAAGTGGAATGGTGTATTAGTTGCATCTATTCGAGAGCGTGGTTGCCAGACATCCACTGGTTTACCATGGCCAGCGCTTCCTGAGGCTTATTGTACGGAACCATATGCCCAGCGTCAAAAACGCGCAGAAACGTAAAATTGGCAATGTTCTTCTTCTTGCCTGCCTTTTTGCCGTTGACATTCCAGTCTGTGTACGACGCCTTTTCAAAATTATCGCCGTGTTTCCAGTCCACACCATTAGTCCAGTCTTCTTGGCCGACCCAGTTGCAAATGTAGTCCTTGTCGCCTGCGTATACGAGGACAGGAGTGCCGCGGTCAAGCATGTCGCCGACAGAGTCTTGAAAGGGGCGAGAATGGTCACCATCGATAGTAAACATTCTGTTGTTAGCCTTTAGTTCTTGACTCGACTTCAAAGAGGTTACTATATGGATCTGGCCCAATGTCCAGAAGCAAAAGAGCAAAAACATACTTCTGGACCGTTCGCGAGCACGAGATAAACTTGTCCACTTCGGCGCCGATAGCGTCGCGCACTTTATCCTGGTTCATGTAGTCCTCAATGGCCGATAACTCTTCATAACAGAGAGGTGGCTCCTTGCACACTTCTCGAATGTCGTACGGATTCAGGTTGGTGTTTCTGTACGCATTGGTGAGCGCCGAGCACAGAACTGTCGCGCCTCCACACGCAAGCGATACATTGGGATGGCTGTAACACGTCTTGACGAGCCTTGTGCATAGCGAAGTCTCGCGACTGAGCGTATCGCACGCGTCGTTGGTCAGCACCTGTTTGTACTCTCCGTCGCCGCATGCCATGGGCGCATACGACTTGTACTGGTTGAGCGGGTCCACGAGTCCGTTTCCAATGAGTACAGACGAGACGTTGAAGCGACGGTACTTGTGCTTCTCGACCTCGTCGATAATTGCCGGAATGTAGTGGCCCGCATAAGATTCGCCAGCAATATGGAACTTGCGGTGCGACAGCGGCCGGAAATGCTGGAAAAACAGTGACAAAAACACAAACACGTCCTTGGCCGCATCCGTTGTCCGCGACACATACTTGTTCGAGTACGAATATCCGACATTGACTGGCTGGTCAAGGTAGATGACTGTAGCATTATTGTTCCACGAGTACGGATTCGGTGTCGTGCGACCTTTTTTGTCTATACGAGAGGGACCATTTTCAAATAGCATTCCCGTCATACTCGAGCACCCTGGACCGCCGTTGAGCCACATAATCACTGGATCAGTCTGCGGGTTATGGCGAGACTCAAACATCCAGAAAAAAAAATGATCATCTTCGGGCGTGTCAAAGTAACCAGCAAACTGCCTCGTCTTATCAAGGTCCAGATCCTTTGGGTTCTTGATACGCATCTTGTGGCCGGTATCGGTGGTCAGAATGTGCTCAAACTCATCCGTGTCACGCTTGCGGACAGTGCGTGCCGTCGTCTTGATGTCCCCCTCGAGATGCTCAACGTCAAACGTCAGGGCGTCGTCATACAGAAAGCTCTCAAACTGATCGACGTTTTCCACGCCATTGACATCGGCCATGACTTTGACCGCCTGCGGAGACAACTTGTCCGGCAAAATGTACCCTGCTCCATACTCATCTACGAGTACCTGGCGCTCATGCTCGCTTAATGCCCGCTCGTCCAGCGCCATCAGAGCGCTAGTCGTTCCCACGAGCAGCAAGAGTGGTGTCAGTGCCAGTATCATTTCAACCGTTTAGAATGGCAGACCAGATTGCGCTGGATGCCTCGCTATTAAGGCCCCTCAACAAGGTTCGCCAAAGTTCGCAGCCAAGTTTGCTATTCATAAACTGTATAACTGTATGGGCGCCTAGACCGGAGTCGAGATATTTCTGCGCAATTGCGTCTATTCTTTCCACTGAGTATCAATATACGGCCGTGTGCCTTGTGGGCCGTTGTGGTCTTCGCACACTGCTCACAGACCACCATACAACATCAACTACTAATTAGGCAACAGTAGCGGCAATACATTTGGCCACGTCGGATTAGACGACATCCGTGCAGCAGCCAGGCAACTATATGCGAAATTACATTTTTAAAAGCAGACACACTAGGCGAGTTCCAGATTACCGGCCATCCATTCGTTGAGCATGGCAAGCGCATGCTGAGGCTGGTTAAACGGAACCATGTGGCCAGCATCGTATATCCTCAAAAACGTCAGGGGACCAGCGTTGCGCACGGTACCGGCTTCAACGCCTGCGACCATCCATGGGCGGGTAGCGGCCTCTGTGTATTCGTCATGGCCAGACCACGGTAGAGCCTCGACCCATGCGCGGTTTCCCAGCCAATTGCAACGGAAATCCTTGTCCCCAGCGTAAATAAGGACGGGAATATCGTGCTCGAGCAGTTTAGCGACATGGCCCTGGTAGGGCTTGGCTCGATCGCCAGTGAGCGAAAAGTCATGCGATACACCACTATCACAGCCTGTAAAGTTTTTGACCTCAGTTCCGAGCGCTTGCTTGACGTGATCGAGGTTCATGTAGGCCTCTATCCAATCGTCCTGCTTATAGCAGTTGCCCGAGTCGCCGCACTGGTCGCGAATATCGAAAAAGTTGCGGCCTGTTGCGCGGTATGGTTCGATGAGCTGGTCACAGTAGATGTTTGCCGGCACGCAAGCGAGGTCTGTGCCCTCGTCATAGCATGTTTGCGTCAGATTGCGACACGTCGGGTACATGGCGTGCAGCTTTTGGCACTCGGCCTCAGATATCACAGCCGGATATCCGCCCTTTCCACAGGCCATCCACTCCCACGCTTCATTTTGAATCAGAGGATCAGTGATACCGTTGCCAATCAGCACTGAGGTGAGGTTGAATGAACGGTCCTCATGCGCCAAGACTTCTGTGGCAAACTCAGGAATATAGTGCCCGCAGTACGACTCGCCCGCAATGTGAAAGTCGTTTCCTGCAAACTTGTGGAATTTGTGGAAAAATAGCTCGAGAAAGGCGTACACGTCTGGCGCGGCTGCCCGGGTAGAATTGACCCGCGCCGACGAGTATGAATAGCCGACATTAACAGGTTGGTCGAGAAAAATAACAGTAGCATTGTTGTTCCACGAGAACTCGTTACGCACGGGCTCGAGCTTCTCATTGATTGCAGCCGGACCGAGCTCGAAAAACAGGCCGGTCATAGACGAGCAGCCAGGCCCGCCATTGAGCCAAAGCACGACCGGATCGTTTTCCGGGTCATTGCGGGACTCAAACGCCCAAAAGAAAAAGTGCTTGTCCTCACTATCAATGTCCAGGTATCCAGACCACTGGTTGACTGTGTCTACTCCCAGCTCCGTCGGGGTTTTCACTCGTAGCTGCCTTCCGGGCACGTCAGCAGATCGGACCACAAAGTCCCAGTCGGCTCGCTGTGCATACGGCCGCGGGTACGAGTACGCGAGAGCCTTGTCGATTTGTTCAGGCGCCCAACGTTGCAATTCAGCCCATATCGCCTTGACCGCGCTACTAGTATCCTTGACGGGCTCGCCGAATCGCGCCGCGGCACGCTCAATTGCAGAGCCAGCGCCGATATCTAACAGCATCTCAGTCTCTGCTGCAAATGGTGCCTGGTTCCATCTGGCGGCCGCCGCTAGAACCCCGGATATGCCAAACACGCCTAGCAACTTCATTGGCAAATGAATCCGTAACGTGGAACCGATAAACCGGCAAAAAAATTTGATTCCCCACAGGCACGGCACGAGTCTCCTGCAGGCATTGCATCCTGCGTCTGATAAGGGATCTGCATACGCTTCGGATACCGATACGCTAAAAAGTATGTAGCAGATTCTAAATCAATGCGCAAACCCTCCTGCATACAACCAATTCAATGTCACTATTGACAAGGTTTTCTTTTTTAGGACACAAACTCAAGGTCACCTCCAAGCCACGTATTGAGCATGGCCAGTGCTCGACCCGGCTGGTAGTACGGCACGCTGTGACCGGCATCAAAGACGCGCAGAAATGTAAGAGGACCGTAGTTCTTTGCTTGACCAGCAGGCGTGTCGTCAATAGTCCAATGATGCATCAGGATTCCGTTGAAGCTTTCATTGCCCGACCAGTCGAGATCATGGACCCACGCTTGGTTGCCAAGCCAGTTGCAAATGTAGTCCTTATCACCGGCATAAATGAGTACTGGCACGCCATTTTCTAGCAGGTTGGCAACATGAAAGTGAAAGGGCTTGGCGAGGTCACCGCTTAGGATAAATTGGTTTCCGACGTCAGAGCTGCAGCTGACGAACTCGTCCACCTCAGCGCCAATGGCATCCTTGACCTTGTCCTGGTTGAGATACTCGGTAACCCAGTCGTACTCGTTGTAGCAGAGACCCGACGTTGCATCTGTGCAGTTTTCGCGGATATCGTACGGATTACGGCCAGTTTCGTAGTACGGCCGTTTCATGTGAGACAGACAGTAAAGCTCGGCGGGGATGCAGCTGAGGGCAGACGGACGGGCATAACAAAAGTCGCAAAGACGACGGCATGTCGGATAGTCATTCTGGAGCTTTGTACACTGCTCTGGGGTGAGCACCGGCTTGTAACCGCCCTGGCCACAGGCCATGGGCCCAAAGTAGGCGGCTTGGACCCGCGTATTGGTGTGGCCGTTGCCAATGAGGACCGACGTGAGGTTGAAGTTTCGATCGTCATGAGACAGAATTTCGGTTGCAATTGCAGGCACAAAGTGGCCACCGTACGACTCGCCGGCTATGTGAAAAGGCAGATGGCTGTACTCGGGGAACTGCTGGAAGAATAGCGTCAGAAACGCATAGACGTCGTGGCTAGCAGCACGCGTTGATGCCACCGGCTTATCTGAGTACGAAAACCCGGTGTTGACGGGCTGGTCGAGGAATATGACGGTCGCGTTTGAGTTCCACGAGTGGTTGTTGTATACGGGCTTTGTGTCGTTGCCAATTAGCGACGGGCCAAGCTCGATAAACAACGAGGTCAGAGAGGAGCAACCGGGCCCGCCATTGAGCCACAAGATCAGCGGGTCGGTTTTGGGGTCATTGCGGGACTCAAACGTCCAGAAGAAAAAGTGCTTATCTCCATCGTCAGCGTCGAGATAGCCCGAGTACTGCTTCACCGAGTCAATGCCCAGCTCTTTTGGCTTTTTGATCCGGAGCCCGCCTTTGACCCTATCGCTCGTGACGTGAAAGTCCCAATCTGTTTTGCGAGTGGCAGATGCCGGCTCGCTCTTACGGAACGCCGTCTTGACTACGTCGGGAACTGACTGTTCGAGCTCGTCCCACAGTGCTCGCACGCTGCTGCTCACCTCGAGTCCCGACACGCCAAAAAAGTCGAGAGCGGCATCAAATGCCCAGCCTTGTGTATTGGCATCGGCCTCCAATGGTTGCTGGACACTGGCGGCAGCCAATGCCGCACTCAGAGATGCAATTGCCACCGTTACTACCTTCATTGCTGCTTTGGCAGGCACCAAGCACTGCCCGCCTCCTCACAGGGATCCATTATAGCAAAAAACGGTATTGTGCGGCTGTAGTGCGGCTCATGCACACCAAAACTGGGGATTATCTACTAGATAAGGTGACTCACGACACAAGGCAACGGGTCCACGAGTGGCGTGCATTGGGGTGATGTTGCTGGTTGTGTTTTGTGAAGTTTTGTTTTGTAGGCTTCGTCTGTAAAACTACAAATTTCAGCAACTGCGCAAAGTACAGTCCGCTAATTGCCTAAATTTACACGTACATATACAAACATTTGACTGATATATTGTTAAAATTTAAACAAGACACGCGGTACTAGCCAAGAGTCAAGGTTAAGGTCGACCAAAACCCTAGGCAGAAAACTCAATGTCACCCGCAATCCAGGTGTTGAGCATTTCCACGGCATTGCGGGGCTGGTCGTGGGGAACCATATGGCCGGCGTCGTAAACACGCAGGAACGTGAGGCCGCCGTAGCTCTTGACCTCGCCAGCCGGCTCGCTGTCAACGTACCAGGGGCTAAGCGAGGCATCGTTGAAACCGTCGTGGCCTGACCACTCGAGAGCGTGGGTCCACGCCTGATTGCCGAGCCAGTTGCAGATGTAGTCCTTGTCGCCGGCGTAGATGAGGACAGGCACGCCGTTTTCGAGCAGGTGGGCCACGTGAGTGTGGAATGGTTTCGCGCCGTCTCCCGTAAACGCAAAGTTGATGCCGACGTCGGAGCTGCAGCCGACAAACTCGTCGACCTCGGAGCCAATTGCGTCACGGACCTTGTCGCTGTTCATGTACGCCGTGACCCAGTCCTCCTCAACGTAGCAGAGCGACGAGTTACCGCACGGGCGGCGGATATCGTAGACATTGAGGCCAGTCTTAGAGTAGGGCTCCATCATGGTCTCGCAGTAGACCGACGGCGGGACGCACGTAAGGGCCGACGGGCTAGAGTAGCAGAGCTTAGCCAGGGCGGCACAGCGTGGGTACTTTTCATGAAGCGCGAGGCACTCATCGGGCGAGATGACGGGCTTGTAGCCTCCCTTGCCGCACGCCATGCCCTCGTACGACTCAAACTGGACAAGCGGGTCAGTGATGCCGTTGCCAATGAGAACCGATGTGAGGTTGAAGGTGCGGTCCGGATGCGAGATGATCTCGGTGGCAAAGTCCGGGATGTAGTGGCCGGCGTACGACTCGCCAGCAATGTGGAACGGCAGGTCCTTGTACTGGGGGAACTGCTCAAAGAAGAGGGTGAGGAAGGCGTAGACGTCGTAGCCAGCCGCAACGGTTGAGCCGACGCGCTGCGACGAGTAAGAGTTGCCGACATTGACGGGCTGGTCGAGGAAGATGACGGTGGCGTTGTTGTTCCAGGCGTGGGGGTTGTGGACGGGCTCGAGGTCCTCGTTGATGTTGGCCGGGCCGAGCTCAAAGAAGAGTCCCGTCATGGACGAGCAGCCAGGACCACCATTGAGCCACAGCACGACGGGGTCGCTGGCGGGGTCATTGCGGGACTCGAAGGCCCAGAAGAAAAAGTGCTTGTCGTCCTCATCGATGTCGAGGTAGCCCGAGTATTGGGTGACGGAATCCACGCCGAGGTCCTTGGGCTTCTTGATACGCAGCTTACGGCCCGAAACCTTGTCGCTCGCCACGTAAAAGTCCCAGTCGGCTCTAGGGGTGGCCGCGATGGGCTCGCCGAATCGAAGAGCGGCCGCAAGACGATCGGGCATCGACACCTCGAGCTGGGCCCAGATATCGCGGACCGTTTGGCTTACAGTGAGGGCCGACTCACCAAAGCGCTCTAGAGCCTTGTCGAATGCCCAGCCGGCGGTGTTGGCGTCCTCGAGCAGTGGCGCTTGAGATTGAGCCTGAGCCTGAGCCTGGGCCTGGACCTGGGCTTCGAGCAAGCTGGCATCAAACAGCAATGCATTGGCAGCAGTTGCCGCAACAGCGGCTACTCCAAAACTGGCCTTCATTGTCTATAGAACACGGCCTATAGTCGACTGCTAAGTCTTGGTTGAGTTTGGTTTGGTGCCGTGCGTCTAATAGGCTTTTTATGATAACAGCCGAGATCTCTAATCGGCGCCGTACGGGTATGTTTCAGCCGCACACGATAGTAAAGAGTGGGGCGACTACCTAGACGGTTACCTTTGAGCTGAACTGTAAACATGCAAAAATGCCGTCAAAAATGAAGGAAATCCATAAAGTACTCTCCTTATGCGACCCTTTGAGCATAACTGTCGCAATAGTGAACGGCACCGCAATGTGGTATGTATCCCCGCATGCACGCACGGTCGGAGTCCGTCCTGTCGCCGAGTCAATGCAGTTGGGGTCGACTTAATTTTTCCTGGGCGTTCCACCCCAGACCCCGTAGCAACCGCTTGCGGCAAAAAGAACTCTCTCTGGGACCAATCCCAACTGCGAAGCAGTTGCTACGGGGGTCTGGGGGCAGCGCCCCCAGGAAAAAAAAAAAAAGGACACCGAAGCCGAACCAACTCCCGGCGCGTCACGTAAGGTCGACGTATATGCGTGTTGGTTTGGTGGACGTCTGGGCACTCGTCCCGTTTGTACGTGGACGAGGGAGTTCTTGTAGATCGTCGGGGGACCCGGGCCGGATGCCCAGATTTGTCGACGGCGAACTTCCCTCGCCAGGTTCCCTGACGACAATGCCGATTTGTTCAATGTCGGACTCACCGCCGAGTTCCTCGGCCGTCAGGTCCTGTCGCTGACTGGCGCACCATTTTGCGTCCTCGGCACGGCGTTCAGCGGCGATACGAACCCGTTCTCGCAGTGGTACCGACGGATCAAACGCTGACGTGGCGTCGCTAGACCCGCCGAGCTTCTGACCGCTGCCCTTTGTCAGCTTTATGCGTTGTTCCAGGGCCTCTGCGCGACGCTGGGCAACAAGATCAGTAGACCCCAGCCGCCGCCCCGAGCCGTGGCCCAGTACCCGTCCGGCCCCAAAAAAGTTGTCGCCACGCCATCCCTTGGCCATGAGCGCCTCGAGCTCGGCCTTCATCTTGTCTAGCAGCCGGTAAAACTCTGCGTCGTGTGGTCCGCGTCTATTGTGCACGAGCTCGTGCAGCATGGTGCCGATGATGTCCTCGAACGGCAGAAATGAGTACTCGTCATGGTGTGGTCTCAAACGCAGGCACACCTTGGCACCGTGGTTCACATTCAGTCCGAGCAGGTTCGCATTACGCGGAAACATCTCGCACAGCGTTCCGACTTTGAGCGACCACGATTTCATAATCGGTCGGACGAAATTGGCCACACGATGCATTAGCTTAAGGGCCTCATCAGCACGTGGCCGTCGTTTCAGAGCCGTGACAGTCCCAATATAATCAAATGTCGGTCCCTCCGGCCGCTCTGTACGCGCCCGAGCCCGGCCTGCCCTCGCAGGCGGCATCCTTTTTAGTGTGTCTGTCGAGCATAACAGTCGGCTTCGCGTCGGTAATATAACCTCAGCCGCGCCCACTTCACACCGTTTATTTGCCGTGCAGTTGCCTTTTTCGGATTGCTAGCACCGGCTGTGCATCGTTTCGCTTGTCGCTTTCCTGTTGTTGATCGTTTTCCTGGGGGCTCTGCCCCCAGACCCCCGTAGCAACTGCTTCGCAGTTGAAGAGAGGTTCTTGAGGAGAGGAATTGCTAGGTTACTGCTACAGAAGCTTGCGGACGTTGTCTCCCAGGAAGAAAAACGGTCAAGGAGACTAAATCTCAAGAGCAAAGAGAAATAATACGTCGGTTTAGCTGTGGCCAGGACAGCAGTGAAGATTTTCGGCTTCTGATGTCGACAAAACCCTCTTATCAACTGCAAAGCAGTTGCTACGGGGGTCTGGGGGCAGAGCCCCCAGGAAAGATAATGACAGACCAAAAGAAAAACTTTGAAATATGCGTTAATGCAATTGAGGGGAGAGTGTAACTGCTACGGGGTCTGCGAGGGGAATCCCGAGGAAAAAAGCCCTGGACCATAATTATTATATACTAGTTGTTCGCAATGCTGAGAGATTATGCTGCGCATGATGGCGGGGCGGTCAAAGCCTCGAGTAAGGTCAGTTGCGAGGGAAAGGTAGTCCAAGAAGGAAATGCTGTCGCTTTTGAGACGTAAACCTCGCGGGGTGGCGTTGGATGCGCGTAAGAGCGACGATGAAAGCCAGTCATTCAAGACAGCGAGTCCATTGATGTTTTTGGACGTCATTAGACACAACAAGGACGCCGAGGCAGTAGCATACATGGCACCTCCGCTACTGTTAGTAGCGTACTTGAGCTGGTTGGATCCCCAGTGCTCGTTGCCGCGACGGCCAGAAACTATGAGAGCGCTCGCAAGGCGGCGGGGTAGGATAATTGCTGACGCTGCCGCTCGCATTGATCGCAGGCCAGACATAGGCATTGTACTGAGCCATGCGCTGTTTCGCGGGAGTGCTGTGGACTGCAAATTTTCGAGAGACGGGGCGTATTTTATATGCGTGTTTGAGAGGAGCAGCTCGCCAGGGCTAACTAAACGGTACAATATTGTGGCCGAGAGCGTATCGCGGCACTTTGCTAAACAACGCTTCACGAAGCAAGACCAAGATCGCGTGCATGTCAGCGCACATGGCCGGTTCATGGCAGCGTCGGTAGGCGGCAAACTCGAGCTGTGGGACACACTCGAAGGCTTCCACACACCAATATCTGTAGACGATAGTTTAGGCGCCGTTACGTTTTTTATGTTCTCGCCTAATGAGCGATATCTTTGCGTGACCGACAGGTACAATGAGCTGCGTGTTTATGACCTCGAGTCGCCTGGCCAAGCCCAGACACCCCTGCGTCGGCTTACAAACGTCGAAAAGGCCGAATTCCATGAGCACTACCAGCTAGTGCGATTTGTCAAGGCACGTACGATGGGATCTTTGCCCAAGCCTTTTGAGCACAAGGCTTTGTATTCTCCCGGTGACGGGCTTGAGGACATGCTGGAAAACTCCTTGTTGAGGGGACCGTTGACCGAGCGGTCGGATCAACATCTTGACAAAATCGGGAATAAACTAGACCGGAAGCTAGACACGTGGATACAAGCGAGAACAGCCCCGCTGGATCCAGTGGAAACCATTGATCCGCTGGAATCGCTGGAATCGCTGACAGACTTCAAGTCTGCAAAATCGGGCCCTCGCTCGCCCCGCTCGCCTGGGTTTACGGTAGACCAAAACGGCACATGCCATGTTGCAAGCGATCCGGACAACAACAAAAATGGACAGGTTCTGGCCCGCTTTGATGAGACGCGCTCGTTGGCGCTTTGTATTGCCACAGGTGAGGTACTGACTGCCAGCAGCATGTCGCACGTGCAGGCTTGGTCAGATGACAAGTGCACAAAATACATGGAGCCGCATTTTGCGCTGACAACCGACGAGTCGGTGCGGTGCCTCAAAATTCAGGACCACGATAGGGGATGCAACTTGTATGTCAAACCTCTGCCGTCTGAAGTGGTATCTCTTAATCAGATTGTCGTATCGGACAACGGGCGCGTTCTGGCTCTAAAATCCCGGGATAACAGAATGCTGGCACTGTACGACATATCTCGAGGCTCCGCTGTTCGTATCCATTTGCGCCACACTGCGGCCGTCCGACCTGGCCCGCTCGCGTATGTAGCATTTTCTCCAGACGGCCGCTTCTTAGTGACGCTATCCAAAAACCGCGGCGAGGAGTTGTACGTCTGGAGACTCGACAAGTCGCCAGCCCGGTCCATCATCCACGTGCGCGGTCTGTTTGACTCGAAGCGGCGGATCGCAAACACCCTGTTCTCTCCAGACAGCCGCTATTTTGTGGCACCGGCAACAGGATGCATTTTGCTGTACGAGATGGGCGACCTGGAAGTTCGCCGCCACAAAATGTCATGCCTAGGCGACGACGTCTCTGTTGCATTTGACCCAGAGAGCCGGTTCTTCCACATTCACCAGCGGTCTCACAGCTTGCTCTACCGCCTAAATTGGTGCCGGCCTCCGGCAGAAGTCGTACTGTGTGATGTTTCGCCAAACAAGGCCCCGCAAACTGCCGCTTTCACTTACCAGCCGGCTGTTGAACGGTCAGCGACCATCTGGCGATTTTTGCGTCGACCGCCACCCGAGCCCCGCTCCTCTGTCGTCGAGGCCTCAGTGTACAAATGGACATGGGTCCGTTTTTCAAGCAATCCCCGCTACGCAGCGGCTGTTCGGCGACCTCCGGGTGCAACAACTCTCCAAGGCTGCACACTCTACATCTGCGACTTGACCGAGGCACGTATCCGTTTTGCCAAGCTCAGTATCCCTCCCGACGGCTACTGTATCTCACCCGACGGCCGCTTTGTCGCCTCTACTCACTGGGCTCGTCACCAGGTCACCATCACCGACGTGAAAAGCGCACCAATCTCCTCGACTTGGACAATCAACGACGACCACACGACAGTGTACGTTTCTCTCGCATAACTATACATTGGTGACATAGCATGCATGTAACTCGCCATCCACCCACTTCACAAAGCAGCTGTTACGAGGCTTTGGAATCAGCACTGCCTCGAAGAAAGCAAAACTGAAAGTGACGAGATCTCACTTCTTTTTTTTTTTTCCCTGGGGGCGCTGCCCCCAGACCCCCGTAGCAACCGCTTCGCGGTTGAAAGAAACCGAAACCGAAACCTCAGACTAGATCTCAACTGCGAAGCAGTTGCTACGGGGGGTCTGGGGGCAGCGCCCCCAGGAAAAGAATGAAAATAAGCGCCTGCACGGCATAATACTCGATCTCATGTGCGGTACGAGTGAAAGATGCCCAAACTGGGAAGGAACGTGCCCCTGGATACCCTGGCAACAACAGGACAGCGGTTTCCTGAGCAACGCGATCTTGACGTCAAAGAATAGATGGAGCTTGGAGATGGTGGCGTGCCGTCAAGACATCTGACCTTCAGACACCGAGCCAAAGGACAGTGTGCTCTATCGTATTTTTGTCAGACAATGTCGTCTAGTGATCCGGTAGAAAAAATCCTGGACTTTGCGTACGCATTGCGCAACGAGTCGGTCAAATTCGTCAACCGCGCAATCGACACCGTGCAGGACACGGGCGCATTCAAGGCCCTGGAGCAGTACGCTGACAAGGGCAAAAACATGGGCATACACGCGATCCGGCCGACCCCGCCGCCGCCTCCGGGGCTCGTTGAGCGTGCAACGCTGTGGGTGCGTGGCCACAAGGTTGCGACAGCGCTGATTGTAGCCGGCGTTGCGGGCGGCACCTTTTACTTTGTGCAGACAAAGTACAAGCGCAAGACTAAGAAGCGACGAGCTGCGCGCGCGCCTAATGGCGGCCGCAAGGAGGTCGTTGTGCTCGCGGGCTCGCCGGTCGAACCTTTGACGCGCGTCATCGCCGCCGACCTTAACAAGCGCGGCTTTATCGTCTACTGGACGACATCGTCGCAGGAAGAGGAGGACGTAGTTGCACGCGAGGGCAGCGCAGACGTACGCAAGCTGCCCATCCGTACGTCGGAGGCGTCATCTATTGCCGAGTCGGTCCGGCACCTGACTGAAGTTCTGAGCGCGCCGGTGTCTGCGTTTGCAGGCGCGTCTGCGCACGAGCTCTCGCTCGCCGGCGTTGTGGTGGTGCCGGATCTCTACTACCCGACAGGCCCCGTCGAGTCTCTCGGTGCCGATGTATGGTCCGACCTTGTCTACTCGAAGATCCTGGGTCCCGTGTTTTTGTTGTCAAACGGCCTGCTCGACCTAGTGCGAACGCACCGCTCTCGCGTCTTGCTGCTGTCGCCTAGTATCATGAGTGCCATCCGCCCCGCGTTCCATGCGCCCGAGAGCATCGCTGCATCGGCCCTCGACACGCTCGCCCTGTGCATGCACCGCGAGCTCCGCCGCCAGGAGATCCCGCTCGTCCACCTCAAACTCGGGTCGTTTGACGTCTCGCACGGCAAGACCAGCGACCGCCAGATTGTCAACTCGATCCGCGCCGACATCCTCGCGTGGCCCGACCGCCTCCGGGCCCTCTACGCCGGCCAGTACCAGGCGTCAGCGTACTTGCAGGCGGCCCGCACGCGCGGTTCGCCTCTTCGCTCCCTCAACTACGCCGTTTTCGACGCCCTCACCGACCCGCATCCCAAGCGCGTCTGGTACGTTGGCCGTGGCGCCTACGCCTACCACTGCCTTTCTTCCATGCTTCCCGAAAGCTTCATGACGTGGCTTCTCCAGGCCCCCTCTAACGCTTCAAACCTTGTCGAAGAACGCTCTTGGGAGGCCGTCTAATTTTTTCCCCCTTTTTCTTTCGACAAAGTTAACGATGATATGTGTAATGGATACTTTCAGCATTTTGCTTTTCTTTTTTCTTGCTGGGGGCTCTGCCCCCAGACCCCCGTAGCAACTGCTTCGCAGTTGAAATAGGGCCAGATATGGACTCCGTAGATGTCTTTGGTCTTTGCACTAATCTCAACAATCTTAACTGTGAAGCAGTTGCTACGGGGTTAACGATGATATGTGTACCGGATTTTCAGCATTTGCTATTCGTTTTTCTTCCCGGGGGCTCTGCCTCCAGGCCCCCGTAGTTGAAATAGGGCCAGATATGGACTTCGTAGTTGTACTTTGCACACTAATCTCAACAATCTCAACTGCGAAGCAGTTGCTACGGGGGTCTGGGGGCAGAGCTCCCAGGAAAAAAAAAGATCATACAGAGTCGATTAACAGTACGTGAAGCATTAGCGCTTGCGGAGACCACGCGAGACACGACGAGAGAGGGTGGTGTCGGCACGAGAGAGGCCAGACTCGCGACGTGCCGAGGACGCGGCCTTTTCCGGGTCGGTTGGCTCGCCGGTACCGGCTTTGGGTGGGTCGGCAAACACGTCTGCCTCGGTCTCGACAACCGCCTCCTCTGGGACTTCCTCGATAGGGTCCTGGAGCATGCCAAAGGCCGGGCGGCCGCCGTGGCGCTTGCCGTGGGTGAGCGACTGCTGCTGGAAGTTCTTGACCGCGTCGTCCGTGACCGACAGCGAGTACATGGGGTTCGCCGGGTTGGAGTAAGTCTCCTCGCGGCGGGGGATGTGCAGCGGAGTCTCGCGGATGAGACGCGACAGGCACGCAATGAACTTGGTGCGACGCACACCCAGCAGGATCGCATCGGCAAAGTTGCTCTTCATGGTCACGTTGATGGTGAGCTTGATGCGGTCGAGGTCGGGGAAGTCGGTGACCTGGATGTACGGGCCCGGGTAGAAGTCACGAGGGTTCTCGGCGATGAACGCGTCGATGCCCTCGCGCAGGCGCTGGATGTCGCCCTCGGTGGTCTCCGGGACGCCGAGAACCAGATTGAAGGCGTACGACATGGCGCCGGATCGCGAGTAGTTGTCAATCCACAGGGTGTTGAGGACGGCGTTGGACGCCTGGCGCAGCACGCCGGTGCCAATGTCTTGGAGCACCGTGTACAGAAGCGAGATCTCCGTGACCTTCATGGTCTGGATGCCCTGGGGGACCTGGATCTGGACCATGTCGCCAATGTCGAGCGGATGCTTGACAAACAGAAACACGCACGACGCAAGGATCTCCTGGCAGGTGGCGCTGAAAATGAACGACAGCGCAAGCAGCGACGAGCCGAGCGTGGCGAGAACAGCGCCGACGCTCGGTGCCAGCATGCCTACGAAAATGATAATGATGATGATCACGACGATGAACAGCAGCAGGCTGTGCAGCTTGGAGATAGCCACGTCCATGTCCTTGAGGGAGCGGTAGATGCGCTTGCGCTCGCGGCTCACCTCCTTGACGGACTGCACCATTTCGTCGAGCGTCAGGTCGCCGTTGTGATCGGCATCGAGCACGTCAAACATGTCGAGAACCTCGGCGGGGTCGTCGCGGCCCATGACGTCAAACAGGTCCTCGACCGTGAGGGCCTCGCTGTCTTCGAGCACAAGTGACTTCCAGATGCGGTTGGCGAGCACCTCGGCGCCGCGGCTGGTGCCGAGGGCGTTGGCCACGAGCTTGCTGGCGGGCGACGCGCCTTTGAGGTTGCCGTTGCTGTTGTTGCCCGAAGCGTCGCGCGCGACATTGCCAATGGCGTTGGCAGCGCTGCCGACGACGCGGTTGACGCGCGCAGCCACAGTCTGCACCTTGACGTTGTTGCCGATCTTGCTGAGCTTACCGGCGGTCGCGTTGAGAAGGCCGTTTTCGAGCTGGGCGTCCTCGAGCTCAAACTCCTCGCAGAAGGGCGGGAAAACGTGGTACGCGCCCTCGAGAAGGGTGCCCAGCATCTTGGTCGCCCGCTTGTTGTCCTTGATGCGCGTCGAGAACCGCGTCTTGTGGAATGAAACCGACAGCATCTGCACAAACAGACGCTCGCAAAAGTACACGAGGGTGCCGACAAACAGCGCCACCAGCACGTTGTTAAGCACGCGCTGCCACTCCTGCGGGTCTGCATCCTTGAGCGCCTTGTGGTTGTCGGTCATCATGGGATAGAAGGTGATGAACGACACAAACGACCACAGGCAGAGCGCCAGCGGCATCTCGAGCGCCACGACGAGTGCAACGTACTTGCGGAAACCAGGCGCCACAATGCCCACAAGTGCGTAGACCACCAACGGCAGGTAGTGGGCCACAATGCGCGTCACCCACAAACTGGCCCACACGATCTCGATCCAAATGAACAGCCACATGAGACTCGCGTGGCCGACCGTGGCGTCTGGGTTGGCCCACGCTCCGCACGCGAGCGGAATAAACAGAATCAGCGCCAGAGGCAGCCAGTACACAAATGAGCGCGTCACAAGCGTCTTGGATAGAATATTGACGTACCAGCCCCGCAGCGTCTTGATGATCTTGCCCTCCTTCTTGGGTACCTTGGGCACGTCGGCGCGGTTCCGGCGTAGCAAACGGTACCCGCGGCGCTTTTGTACATCTTTGGTAGTGTGCTCGCGGTCGTCCACGAGACCCTGGTTCTCGAGCGACTCGACAATTTGGCCGAGATCCGCCATCGAGTCATCTTCGTCGGTCGACAGCTCGGACTCCTCCTCCTCCTCGACGGTCTCGAGCTTCTTACTCTTGGCTGTCTGCGTCCGCTCCATGTCGTGGCCGCCAGCTTCCTCGCTCTTCTCGTGCGACCGGCGCGAAAACATGGACCGGATCGAATGTCTCGGTCTCAGCTCCGTAGGAGATCGGCCAATGCTCGACTCTTCGTCATAGTAGTTCTCTTGGTGCTGCTGCTGCGAAGCGAATCCAAGTCCCAGCCCGTCACCTGCCGTCGTGTGCACAGGAGGGTGTGTATTTTGCGGCTGCGATGGCAGACTCGGCAGCGGCGCTTCCATCCTGCTGTCGGCTCCTCCCGTGTAAGCAGCATATGGGTGACCCGCACCCCCGGCGGCAGGCTGCTGCTGCTGCTGCTGCTGAGTTTGACTTTCATACTGTCGATACGGAGGCGACGCGGTGCTGTCAGCCACTCCGGCAACAGGGCGTCCGTTGGTATATGGGCTCGCAGGCCTGACAGCCGATTCCTCCTGAAGTCGCTCGTACTCCGATCCCCGTCCCATTCTGTCCGTGCTGCTAGCCTTTCGCAACGAGTCCAGCTCGACGTTCGCGTTCGCGTTCGCGGGCGGGTTCCGTTCCTGGCCGCCGCTCATGGTCGTTTGGGTATATATAGCACAAACTCTATCCCCTGATATTCACCGGCCCGGCGCGTCTTTTTCTTCTTTTTTTGTCTTCCTGCTTGTCCCTGCACTGTCCACGTTTTCGTCGCGTTTCAGACGTCTTCTTCTTTCGTGCGACCGCGCTGCTTTTGAAACCAACCGTGCGCAACTACCCTGCACGCCAATGCACTTAAGTCTTGTTATTTGCCTTTCCTTCTCTGTGCTTTTTCCTTTTTTTTTTTGCGTCCCGACCCATCTCGGATGCAAGATCCGGTTTTAATAAGGGTTGGGGTTCACCGGGCTGGTTTTACCGCCGTCCTTGTGTCCTCTTGTAGACAGCAGGAAACGTGGTCAGGAAACTTGGTCCCATGTTGGATGCATATAGCATTCCATCCGCAGTTAAGCGATTTGACGTGTGTTTGCCAGTCCGTTGTCGCCATCACCAACACCCAACATCCACAAACCTCGCTGCCCTCAACGCAAGGGGCAACAAGGCTGACTCCTGCAGGTGCAAATTAGGTAATCTCTTGTAGCAGGTGCCGTCCACGGCCGGCCTTTGTCGGCCCACTCGCAGCGCCCGCAGGCACATGTCCATTACGCATCACATTGCCCACGGTTTGGCGCCTATTTTACTTGCACGTTGGCTCGTCTTTCCTGGCGCAAGTCGTACCAAAGTCGGGCACCCCGAGTCCGCGTCGTCTTCGGGCCAGGGTCCATAGGGTCTCCCGGGTACAACGGCGTGACCCTATGGCCGTCTCAGGCACTCACTCAGCTATTTCGACTTAGAATCTTGTTCACCGACAAAAAATATCCGGCAAGTCGGTGGCGTAGTATTACTAGCAATCCATCTTGCAGAAGCAATTTACAGCCGACGCTAGATGATGACATGGACTGCAGCTCGAGGTTCGGGCCCCGATATTTCTGCTTATAGCACACGACCATCCCCACATAGGTGGATTCGTCTATTTCTTGAACCCGCACAAAAAACAATCTTCTCGGCTGGTTTCAACTGCCGTGCAATGTATCTTCCAGGGACAAAACCACACCTCGGGTGACGTGCGTCATGCACCAACCATCGCGCAGGCAACACTTGCCGCTTAAGCACGTTGGGCGCGTGTCCTTGTCTCACCGCAATGTAGCGCGCAGCTGCATATGCACGGTGTTCATGCTTTTGTTCGAGACCTCGTACACCTGCGGCACGGTGGCCAGCCATTACGTTGTTTTTTCTCTCTCTCTTTCTCCTGGGGGCTCCGCCCCCAGACCCCCGTAGCAGCTGCTTCGCAGTTGAAAATGCGCCGTGAGCATGGATGTGGGCGAATTTGCACGCCTATGCAATTATCATATGCATTCGCATTATTTGGGCTAATCGGTATTCGTACCGAGTCCGTATTGTCGCTATCCGCGAGACTGTATCCGCGACAGCACGATTAAAACTGAAAATGTCGCGAAAGTCTTACATAGCAGTTCGTATTTATAGTTTCGTGAATTGCACTTCTTGGCAGTATATACATACTGATCAGCGTTTGTATACGTTATATTTGCAATTCCAACGCTCGAAATCTAGCGTCACAAGCTTTAAAGACGTCTTGAAGGGCGTTTACCAAAAGCAGCCCCTGCAGCAAACAATAACCACTAGCCGCGCCTACAGCTATTGTATTCATGGTCAAAGAAACCAGGCATGTATCTGACATCGCTCGAAGTCGCCATATTCCCGTAACCGCGTCATGACAGGAAAGATATAATGCCTTCATGAACCGAAATCCTTTTGCATAGGCATTATACAGCCCTCCAAATGGCCTGGTAGCTGCTTCTACAGAGGCACGTCAAAAACCTTCTCGACATAAATGTTGACCCTCACTCAGCTGTGAGACGGTTGCTACAGAGATCCGGAGGGCGAAACCCACAAGCAAAAATATGCCTAGCCTCAACTGCGAAGCAGTTGCTACGGGGGTCTGGGGGCAGCCCCCCCTCGGAAAAAAAAACTGAGTTTTCATTGAGAGTTGAACCTAGGTCTAGACGATGTCTTACAACGTCTTTCGAGCCCACTGACTCTGTCGGTGACCCTGCTGTCAGCGATTCGCCAGTCCGCATGTCATTAGCGAAACTCGGTCGTGCTGCTAGTAGCTGTTTGAAAAGCTTATGCTCTCGTCTCGTAGGTGGATCAAGGAGCACAGCGTCTGGTGGAAGACGAAAAGGGGCTATGAGTTGTCTGTGCATCGAGGGGCGCATTTGGCACCGTGACGACGTTAGTGTTAGTTCAAATGCTTCTCGGCAGATGTTTGCGATAGAGTATCCATTCTTAGGCCGAAACACACTTGCTGCAAGTACAGGCATAAACAGTTGCAAATAAATAACGTGACCCAGACGCGTCTCGTGCCCCACACTAATTACGACACTAATGCCGTTAAGACAGATACGGCAATGCACGCGTATGCATCAACCCGATTCAGGCTGTATCCATGTGAAGGAACAAGCTAGAACCGGATATCAACCAAACAAGAACCTCATTGTTCAACTGTGATGCGAGTGTGCATTTAGTCTACGTTTTTGTCCTGGGGGCGCTGCCCCCCCAGACCCCCGTAGCAACTGCTTCGCAGTTGATTTTCGTGGCGTTCCGATTACGACTGCGATGATCTGGGGGGGGGTGGACCTCCAGAAAAAAGGAAAAAGTACTGTATTCCTTTTGACAGCAGCATCTGAGTCAGAAAATATATAGTAATGTAACGGCTGGAATCGGCAAGATCTTCGGGCGAGAAAGTCAAAATCACAGAGCAACTCAATGGACCCCGAAATTTCGGGCCGAAAACTACGATCCGCAGTGGCGGCAAAATAGCAATTTAAAATCATGCCGTTGAGATTTTATATATGTACCATAAAAAAAAGATCAATCATAAAACGAGTGAGAGGGCGTCATTAAAGAAATAATGAAGTACCACCATTCAAGGTAGAACCGTCATGGCTTAGAGAGGACGCTTGCCAATCTCCGACTCCCAGTTGGGGGCGTTTTCGAAACCGTTGGAGCCAGTCTGGTAGTCGATGAAAGCCTGCATGATCTTGTCACGCGAGGTCTCAACGAACGGACCGTGCTGGACAATGGGCTGGTCGAGGATTTGGCCGCCAACGAGAATGAAGCGGGCATCACCCTTGGCGTCCTCGGGGACCTCAAGCTTGACACCGGTGCCGTCGGTCTTGAACAGAACACAGCTGTACTGCGGGACGTCGACGTCGCCGATCTTGATGTTACCCTCGAGAAGGTACAGGAAAGTGTTGTAGTCCTCGGGCATTTCCTGCTCGACCGTTCCACCGGGCTTGACGGTGTAGTCAAGGTACCACATGGGGGTGTAGGCGAGGTCGCGGACCGAGTCGACGCCGTACGAGCGGCCCGAGATGACCTTAACGGTGACCTTGTCGTCGGGCTTAGCAATGGGGATCTCCTGTGCGCGAAGGTCGCGGTAGCGGGGCTCACATGCCTTGAGCTCCTTGGGCAAGTCAACCCACAGCTGCATGCCGATCGGGTACTCGCCGTTGTCGCCGTAGCGGGGCATCTCAGCGTGGACAATACCCTTGCCGGCGGTCATGAACTGGAGATCACCGGGGCCGAGGGAGCCCTTGGAGCCGGTGAAGTCCTCGTGGTCGATGTAGCCCTGCATCACATAGGTGACGGTCTCCTGGCCACGGTGCGGGTGGTCCGGGAAACCTCCTCCCTTGACCGAGAAGTGGTCGAGCATGAGGAAGGGCGAGAAGTTGCGGACATTGATAGAGCCAATGGAGCGGCGGACACGAGCGCCGACACCTTCGCTCTGCTCAACGGCGAGGAACTTCTTGAGGATCGAACGGGGCTTGATAGCAGAAGTCATTGTGTTGTTGTTGTTGCTTGAGTCTCGCTTGGAGATCTTGGATGTAATTGATGTTGTTGCGTGTGTGTTAAACAAAAGTGCTAGAGCTGTTGCAGCAATTGCAATCCAGAAAGCTAACTGAACTGTTTTCTTTGGAGTGAACATTTGACATTTGCTCGATATCAATGGTCCTTTTATATTACAGGTGCGGCTCACCCACTGGGCTTCTGTACGTAATGCCCTTGCCCTCCATCGACGGCGTAGTCAGCCAGATATACTCAAACCCTCGTCGCCCACATGGCGTTTTGTGCCTATTGGCGGCCTGTGACTGGCGGGGACAACGGGTTGGGGCTAATGTCAAAACGGTTCCCCGATGGATGGAAGCTACGAGTCCATTGTACGGAACCATGCGAGAACATTCGCGGCTTGTGTGGAGACAGAGCGAACGCCAATGGATACTTGGTAGGAGTTTTGGTCGCCAATGTGGGCCACGTGTGGCTAAAACAAGCGAGACGCCGCAAGGACCGCCTTTTCAGGGCAGTGACCCTTTGTCAAAACGTGATCGTCCTTGCTTGGGGCCGTATATACAGTTTGAGGTGGGGCTATGGCAATCAACCGACCGCAATGAATCTAGCCAGTTGGTGTGGGAGAGATCTACGGCGCTGAACGAGCCAATCGAGAGCCAATGGCCCCGGTTACGGCCGGTTTACCGTTTTACCGCATCTGGCACGGCTGTGCATGTGCGTCGAAGAGTTGGTCGGCCCACCGACAAGGGCTTCGCATACCAATGCATACGTCCTGCATAGGCTGACTAAACCTTGTAAATATCTCAGTCATCCTCAAGTCACGTGCCGAGCCGTTGAGCTGACAAACGAAAAGTGCAACTGCACTTCGTGGGTTGAGGTGTTTGGTAAAGACCGGGGCGTCAGCGCGGGACGCGGCGTTTTCGCGTTGCCGTCACTCTGCCCTTCTTTTTTTTTTTTCCCCTGGGGGCTCTGCCCCCAGACCCCCGTAGCAACTGCTCCGCAGTTGATTCTGGTCCATCGCTTTTTCACAACTCTAGTCGTATCGCCTCATAACGAGGTTTCAACTGCGAAGCCGTTGCTATTTTGCTAGGCAAAAAAAAAAAAAAAAAAAACATACACACACACATAGTGACGTGACCACGTATCGTGAATTACAAAACGATTTTTTCCTGGGGGTTCCACGCCCAGACCCCCGTAGCAATTGCTTCGCAGTTGATCCTGGTCCATGTTCCAGAGCTCAATGTCATACCGCGTAATAGCATCGTTCAACTGCCAAGCAGTTGCTACGGGGGTCTGGGGGTGGAACCCCCAGAGAAAAAGGAGACCAGACCAACTAGAGACCTAGTTGCACAGGCAAAACACAAGTGACGTGACAATGTATCGTAAAATTACAAAACGACAAACGGAGACAAAATTCAGAGGAACAGACAAGCAAAACAATGCGCAAACAAAATCAGAGAACAGTGTAGCCACCGTCGATGATGATGTCGGAGCCAGTGCAGTAGGCAGAGGCGGGCGAGGCGAGCCAGATGCAGGCGCCCGTGAGCTCATCGGGGTCGCCCAGACGCCCGAGCGGGGTGCGGTCGTTCCACTCCTTCAACAGGGCCGGATAGGCGCGGTTGAGGGCCGTGTCCATGTAGCCGGGCGAGATGGAGTTGCAGCGGATCTTGTGGACGGCCCACTCTGCGGCGAGCGAGCGCATGAGGTGCTTGACGCCGGCCTTGGATGCGTTGTAGGCCGACTGGGGCTGCGGCCAGTTGACAATCGAGCCCGACATGGACGCAATGAAGATGATGGCGCCGCCGTTGCCGGCGGCGATCATGTGGCGGGCGGCGGCCTGCGACACCAGGAATGAGCCGTTGAGGTTGATGTCGATGACGCGGCGGAACTTTTCAGCGGGGTAGTCCTCGGCGTGGACGAGATCGGCGACGCCGGCCGAGTTGACGACAATGTCAATGTGGCCGAGGTCGCGGACAATGGCGTCCATGATGTCGCGGACCGAGGCCTCGTCACGGACGTCGGTCTTGTAAAACTGGGCCTGGACGCCGTAGGCCTCGTGGAGCTTCTTAATGGCGTCGAGGCCGAGGTCGTTCTGGACGTCGAGAATGGCGATACCCTTGAGGCCGACCGAGCACAGGCCCTCGGCCATAGAAAAGCCGAGACCGCGGGCACCGCCCGTCACAACGGCGACCTTGCCGTCGAGGCGGAAGCGGGCCAGAAAGTTCTTGGCGTGGAACGGAATGGCGTCGGCCGCGGCGGCAGCAGCAGCCATGGCGGCGGCGCTCGGTGGCTCGGGCACAACGGCGCGCTGGCCGCCGGTCACGGCGGCGCGGGCCGGGTTGTGGGCGTCGTTGGCGCCGTTGGTCGGCGCGTCAACGGGCATAGCGCCAGTGTCAGTTTCGCTAGTAGCCATGTTTTTTGTATGAGATCTGGAGTTAGCGTCTTGTCTTTCAGTTGCTTCTTTATTTTTCCTGGGGGCGCTGCCCCCAGACCCCCGTAGCAACCGCTTCGCGGTTGATTTACGACAGCCAAGCTTCGCAGTTTTTTTTTTTTTTCTTCTTTCCTGGGGGCAGCGCCCCCAGGAAAACCAAAACACAGGGAGCCTCCGTCCGTCGCAACTGCTTCGCGGCTGAACTCCAACAGCAACGAGGCAAGCCGATCGTGGGGTGATGCTTCACAATTCATCGCGGCCAGCCATACCCCAACTGCGAAGCAGTTGCTACGGGGGTCTGGGGGCAGCGCCCCCAGGAAAAATAGAAAACAGGGAGCCTCCGCCCGTAGCAACTGCTTCGCGGCTGATCTCCAAAAGCCACGAGGCGGCCGATCGTGGGGTGCCGCTTCGCGATTGATCCCAGCTGGCCGTATCCCAACTGCGAAGCAGTTGCTACGGGGGTCTGGGGGCAGAGCCCCCAGGAAAACTAAGAAACTGGAAATCGCAAAGAACGCGGACACCCCGAAAGAGGAGAAGGCGGCGATCACAGTGCGAGACAAGGCGTCGACTGATGAACAGCAGCACACACGACGAGGGTGTGATCGTCGAAAAGGTCGACGTAAAGCAAAACTTCGCGAGAACATAATCCGTGGAAACGATGAAAAAAAAAGGTACAGTGTCCAACATACCGTACGAGTCGCCAACGGACACGTTACGACGAGCAAAGATGGAGGAGTATCGGCAAATGCGATGGGAAACAAGCAATCAAGACGCAACGATGATGCGACTTGGGGACGATAAACGACAGTAGCGGGAAGAAAATGCGTCGCACCACAAGAGCACGGCAACGGGACGGTCGGCCAATTTATACGTCTGTGGGGCGGGAGAGGCTGGCTGGCTGCGTCGGCCTCGATCGATAGTGATTGGCAGCAGCAACCCTTTAGGACCTAGTTTTACTGCTGCTGCTGCTGCTGCTGCGGTGTGGTTAGCGGGTTTTTGGCTGCGTTTACCCGGCGCCTGCTGCGGGAGAAACGGGGCCTGGTTCCGTACCCTGTGCGGCGCAGCGTTTTTTTTTGGGCTTTGGTGGTAGTGGAAAATGCATTGATCCTGGCCCCAAAACAGTTGGCCACAGTGCTGTCCAAGTTGGTCAATCGAAAAAAGAAATTGTGGTTTTTCTGTTGGCTTTGTATAGAGGCACTCTAAACACCAATATCATATGCACACTATTAGTGCTTGCGTGGCGGCCACGCGCCATTGTTCCCCGCGATGGATGCATGCAGAACTGCAAAGCAAGAGTTTTTCTCATCTGCACGCGTTTTGCGGCCGGTCCGAGGCCGGCTAAAGGCGTGTAGTGAAGAGAATTGCGTGTGACGTGTTATTCCCCCCTTTTTCTCTGCGGACTTTCAGTTTTTGTTGGGATAATGTTGGCTTTTAGTTTGACGTTTGGTAGTACGACCAGTTAATCTAGTTACTGCTTGCCAATGATTGGCGTCGAGGCGTCTTGTCACAACTCCTGTTATTAAACGCTATGCCCACCGCGCCGCCCTTCCCCCCCCCACCGGAATAATACCACGGGACCCGGAGCTATTTTAGGTACTGACAGCACGATCGGTGCACTGGCAAGTAGGGGCCGGCGAATCGTGGGGTGGCTGTTGGCGGGTGCAGAGCGGGGGTCCTGCACGCGCGAGCCAGGGGCAATGGCGTTACAACCGCGCTGCAGTCGGGATCGTATTCGTGGGGTTGTAGGAGGGGAATGAGTGTTGGGTCGTGTGAGGGCCAAGATCCATACGTGGCCATCTTTGACAATCACACGTTCCACCCAACCTCAACTGCGAAGCAGTTGCTACGGGGGTCTGGGGGTGGCACCCCCAGGAAAAAAAAAATGAAAAACACTTATGTTACACTCAATCCCCCACACTGCACCGTTAACAACCCCCGCGTATCGACTGTTGGGGAGAAGCCGCCCATGGAATGACTCGCCATGCTTGTCGGATAAACTGGCATTCTGGGAAGCTGATCCGCAGAGGCATGAAGAACGATCGGCGGCGGGGGTACCGCATTCCAGTGCCACAAAATACAGGCATGCCCATACCAGACACGTGTCGCGTTCAACTATTACGCCTCTATACAGTACTCTCAACTACCAACCAGCCAATTGCGTCTTTGTGGCCCCGTCAACATCCAGCCACACGGGAGTGTGCGGCTCGCGGAGATACTTCCAAAACCGTCGGGTCGCAGTCGCAGTCGCAGGCACGGCTGCTATCAGCGGTTTTGGGCTGTCAGCGGTCGCCCCGTGGGTTTGGAGCAAAAAAAAAAAAAGAGATGCCAAAAAAACCGGCGTGCGTTGGCCCAGTCGGCGGCACCGCGGCGCTCTCCGGTGTGGTTGCCGGTAGCCGACGAACGACCGTTACGCCGCGCATGCCACCAGTACGTCTATCGCTGCGTTTTAGCGAAACCGCCCGTGAACGCGCACAGCCGAAGAAGACAGCACTGTACAGCGTTGGCATCCCATTGTGATGCGTTTTGAATCACCGCTGCCTACAAAGGCAAGCGACTGCCGGGCCAACCAGCTGCCAGAAGGCGAATTGCCCCCGCAACCGCTTCGCCACCTATGCTTTCCCGGCAACGGTCAAGAAAAATTTGCACTTGGCTGCAAGACTTTGCAAAACCTTCCCCCCTCTGCGTTATGACGCTCACGGTCTCACACGCTAGCCAGGTTTCCGAGACCAGCTTTGCGTCCCCCTGCCTTATCGGCCTATTTCGACCGCAGATCCCGGAAAAACTCATCTCTACCCGTACCCACAACATGCGGCTTGCACCACGGGCGGTTCTGTGATGGAGTGTAGTTTCGGGCGTAGCAGTCGATTTTTTTTTTCTGGGGCGCTGCCCCCAGACCCCCGTAGCAACCGCGTCGCGGTTGACTAATGTCGGGGGTTGATTTCAGCTGCTTCACAGCTGCTCTAGGCGTTTGTGGTGGTCCTCTTGAAGTCAATCGTCACTTTCGTTCGAGGGTCTCTGAGCGCTGATTCATGCCCATCGCAGTCACTTTCTAGCTCGGTCATAATCCGACTGAGAACCACCTTTCAGGGCTTTGGGGGTAGTTCCCAGGCAAGAAAAACTCATATTAAGCGGTCGAAAGTCCGTGTCTGACAGTTGGCATCCCAATTAAGACTCGCCGAGCAGGCCGAGTCGCAGCGGCTCATGCACCGAAGTCCGACGCACAGTCCTTCTACGGGCTGCACATAGCCGCTGTAAGCTTGTTAATGGCCAGACAGCCGTGTACATTAGCACCAGCTCGACCTGCACGGCCATACACTACATTTATTTTTCCTGGGGGCGCTGCCCCCAGACCCCCGTAGCAACTGCTTCGCAGTTGATTTTGGTTTTGGCCCTGTTCCAACTGCGGAGCAGTTGCTACGGGGGTCTGGGGGTGGAACCCCCAGGAAAAAAAAAAAGAGACAAACTACTTGTGGCCTCGCTCCAACTGCGAAGCAGTTGCTACGGGGGTCTGGGGGTGGAACCCCCAGGGAAAGAGAAAAAGGTCCGCTCGTTAACAAGTTGAGGCAAATATAAATAACAGTGGGAAGTAAATGGCAGAGGATTGGGGGGAAATCAGACGAGCTCGACGTAGTTTGCCGGGAAAATGCCCTCGCGGCCGTCGAGCGAGCCGGTCCACCAGTCGTTGGTTGTGTCTGTCTTCTTGATGATGGTGATGACGTCGCCCTTCTTGAACGAGAGGTCTCCCGACTCCTCGCCCTCAAACTTGAACTTGGCAACGGCACGGACGGCGCCGTTTGCAGTAGGGGTGCTGCGCTTGGCGGGCGACGGCGGCAGCGGGTCGTCGAGGCGCTTGCTCGAGCCGTACCGGTCGTCGTCGCGGTCGCTATAGCGCGGGCGGTCGCGGTCGGCATAGCGATCACGGTCGCGGTCACCGTAACGGTCACCGTAGCGGTCACGATCGCGATCCCCGTAGCGGTCGCGCGATGAGTATGTATCGCGGGCGTCGCGGTCTGAGAGGCGCGAGCGGGCGAGGCGCGACGACATGTCATCGACGGGATCGCGGTCGCGGTCGCGGCGAGAGCGCGACGAGTATGTGGGCGCGTCGTAGACGTCGTCTTGCCAAGTGTTGCTGCGGCCGCCACGCGAGCTGGCGGGCGTCCGGCGGTCGTCGTCGTAGCCATCATCGTAGTAGTCGTCGTAGTCGTCGTAGCGGCGGCGCCCGCCTCCGCCGCCAACGCGCACGCTGGACCCCCGGCGCGAGTCGACCGATGAAAAGTCGTCGGGGATATCGTCGTAGAACTCGTCGTCGTAGTAGTCCATTTGCTCGCCCGAGAACGCGCGCGACTCGAGGACGCGGAACAGCGGGTCGACCTCTGGCGGCGGCTCGACGCGGCCCGACAGAATCGACTTGGCGGTGCAGTTCTCGCCGTAGAACTTGCGGTTGGCCTCTCGGCGCTCGATCAGCACCGAGCCCTCGAGCGAGACGCCCGCAAACAGACCCTTGGTCTTGGAGTAGGCAAAAATGGCGGCCACCGCGCCGACGGTGGCGGATCCGGCCGCCTCGGCGTTGCGGCCGAGCGGGCCCGCCGCCAGCGACACGTTGCCGCCGAGCGTGATGGAGCCGGCCTTGGAGAACGACTCGACGGCCGCGCGCGAGTTGAGCACAAACACAAAGTCGGTCAGCTCGGCGCCAATCTGGCCGCCCACGCCGGCGCCGGCCGTCACGACCGCCGACGGCGCCGACCACCCGCCGTCCGGCAGGCGCGCCACAATCACGCCCGATCCGGCGCGGCCCGAAAACAGAAAGCCGCCCTTGAGAACCGTCATGACCACCAGGCCCTTTGCGTTCCGCAGCACATCTGGCGGAATCACCTTGTCCTGCGACAGCAGCTGATTTGGTTTAATAAACGACGCCAGAATCTTGGCCGCTTTCCTGCAGTTAGCTTACTCTACTCTGCAGTCGTTTTCGTTTCTTCCTGGAGGCGCTATCCACAGACCCGTAGCATCCGCTTCGTAGTTGGAATTGGGTCTTTTTCTTTTTTTTTTTCCTGGGGGCGCTGCCCCCAGACCCCCGTAGCAACTGCTTCGCAGTTGGATTCGAGCCAGGAAGGAAACCTTGAACCGCGAGGTGGTTGCTGTGGGGGTCTGGGGAAACCCGGAAACAAGACACCGGTCCCATCTGGCCCTGGCTCCACTCCAACTGCGAAGCAGTTGCTACGGGGGTCTGGGGGCAGCGCCCCCAGGAAAAAGAAAACGAGACCCAATGCAATAGCGAAGCAGACGGCTACGAGCGTCTGGGGTCTGCGACCCCAGGAATCAAAGCAGATAGCCGAGAGTTGTTTTCGCCACGATCGGAATCGAGCCGGCGTTGTCGGTTCGTGGGCCAATTGGTCAAACAAGCGAGTCAAAAATCAGCCCGACGGACTGCCAGACGGCTTACGGCAAAATAAAAGCCGTGCTTTTGTACGTCATGGCTGCCGCCACTAGGTATCACCACAATCTCAACCGCAAACCAAAAGCCACGCCACGCGGTCTCTATCACTGCCATAGTACCGGCAAAATCCAAATATTAACGGAACGAATTAAACTCACCTGCTCTCCTTGCCGAGCGAACGGGGAACCGGATTGTTAATTCCCATTGTTGCACAGCCCCAAATTCCTGGCTATCACCTGTATGTTCGTGCTAGCAGCTTGCTCCTGCGGTCCAACAATCAATAAAAAACACTGTCTGCTCCTCGTGACACTATCCCGCAAAGGTCGTCCTCAAATGTGCCCGCAGCGGTGTGCCGAAAAAAAAGATGGTTACGTGGTGGCTGGATCTTTGGCTCCAGGTCCCGGCTCCCGGCACGTAATTAGTGAGTCGTCGGCGTGGGTCCGGGTTATCCGGCACGGCTTGGCGTGGCCCTTGGGAGAAAAGGCGGCGGTGGCCTCCAGTCCGCGGGAGGCCTCTGGCTGCTCGTTCCTGGGATGCGGCTTTGCCGCGGGGTTATGTCGCATATCTTGTGTTTAATGTTGTGGTGTGATTGTGGGTGTTTTTTTTTTCCCTGGGGGCGCTGCCCCCAGACCCCCGTAGCAACTGCTTCGCAGTTGGATCCAAGTCAGCAAGGGAAAACTTGAACCGCGAGGTGGCTGCTCTTCTGTGTTCTGGCGACAGCCGGAAATAAGACACCTGTTCCACCTGGCTCCACTCCAACTGCGAAGCAGTTGCTACGGGGGTCTGGGGGCAGCGCCCCCAGGAAATAATAACACCAACGGGGATCCGGTCTACGGCCCCCCTTTGTTACACCGCAGGAGGCGCCAGCGACCCCTGTGCACGAGTGCATGCATTGTTCCGCATAATGTGAAACTTTCACCACCCAATGGTCGCACACACAGCGAGACGAGCGTACACCTCAGAACGGGTCACGAAGGTGAAAAAAAGAACTACGGGCCACACACCCCCTCCAAAAAAGCCTACACAGCACAACAGGAAAAAAAAAACCACCCACCCATTAATCACAATGGTGGAAGCCGTGGAGAATAAGCGGCCGCCGGCTGCGGACGGCGAGGAGCCGCTGGACATTGACTTCTCGGACCTCGAGGCCAAGTACGCCACTAACCCGGATTCGGGAATGGAGGCGTTTGTGGTGGTGGACGGAGCACCCATTGTGCCCGAGTCAAAGGTGCCGATCCTCACCAAGTTCCTGACCAAGGAGTTCTCCAAGGTCGGCAAGATCGCCGACAACGGATTCTACATGCCCATGGACGACGAGACCAAAAAGACGCGCGGGTTTCTGTTTGTCGAGTACAAGAACCCAAAGGACGCGGCAAAGGCCATCACTGAGCTGCACATGAAGAAGATAGACAAGCAGCACACGCTGCTGGTGAACAAGCTGAGCGACGTGGAGAAGTACGCGTTTGAAGGCAAGGTGTCGAGCGAGTACAAGGAGCCCGAGATCGAGCCGTTCAAGCCCCGCGGCCACCTGCGGTCGTGGCTCACCGACCCGCAGGGCCGCGACCAGCTGGTCCTGCACCGCGGCGACAATGTCGGCGTGTTCTGGCACCGCCGCAACGGCCCGCCCGAGCAGATTGTCGACCGCACGTTTTGGACAGAAAAGTACATGCGCTGGTCGCCAAAGGGCACGTACCTGCTGTCGGTGCACCGCCAGGGTGTCGCTCTGTGGGCCGGCGAGAACTGGGAGCGCGTCGGCCGCTTTGCCCACAACGATGTCCGTCTCGTCGACTTCTCCCCCAACGAAAAGTACCTGGTGACGTGGTCGGGCGAGCCCATCACGGTGCCGCCGTCGGACGACCCCAACCGCGACAAGTGCCCGTTCCAGGACCACGACCAGGGCAACTCGATTGTCGTGTGGGACGTGCGCACCCAGATGCCGCTCCGCACGTTTCCGATGCTGCCGCCGCCGCCGTCGGCCGCGGGCCCCGATGGCGGTCCCGACAAGAAGATTGTGTGGCCCATGTTCAAATGGTCCGCCAATTCAAAGTACATGGCGCGCGTCGTGCCGGGCGAGGCCATCCAGGTCTACGAGACCCCCGGCATGGGCCTGCTCGACAAGAAGAGCATCAAGATCCCCGGCATTGTCGACTTTGAGTTTGCTCCAGCAACCATTGCCCGCGAGGGCGTCGCAAAGGACAAGGCGGCCGACGAGCAGCTCATGTGTTACTGGACGCCCGAGATGCCCAACCAAACGGCGCGCGTCTCGCTCATGAGCCTGCCGTCGCGCGAGGTCATTCGCTCGCGTAACCTGTTCAACGTGTCGGGCTGCCGCATGCACTGGCAGGATCAGGCAAAGTACCTGTGTGTCAAGGTCGACCGCCACACCAAGACCAAGAAGTCGACGTTTACCAACCTCGAGTTCTTCCACGTGAGCCGCAAGGACACGCCCGTCGAGGTCATTGAGCTCAAGGAGACGGTTGTCAACTTCCAATGGGAGCCCAAGTCGGACCGGTTTGTGCTCATTTCGTTCCTGGACCAGGGCACCGCGACGGCGCCGCCCGTGTCGCGCAACTCGGTCTCGTTCTACGCGCTCGAGCGCGCCAAGGGCAACGAGGCCACCTGGAAGCTCGCCAACAAGATTGAGAAAAAGGGCACCAACTCGATCTACTGGTCGCCAAAGGGCCGCTTTGTGTGCACCGTGTTTATGAAGCCCGGCAGCAACTCGGAGCTCGAGTGGTGGGACATGGACCACGACGCCGAGAAGAAGGAGAACTTTGATCTCCCCGTCAACATCCACAAGGTCGGCGCGTCTGAGGACTACGGCATGACCGACTTTGAGTGGGACCCGTCTGGACGCTACGTCGCCACCTACTCGTCGGCGTGGCGCCACGCCGTCGACAATGGATACAAGCTGTGGGACTTCCGCGGCCAGCTGCTGCGGGCCGAGCCCACCGACAAGTTCAAGGCGCTCATTTGGCGGCCGCGCCCCGACCCGCTCCTGTCCAAGTCCAAGCGCAAGGAGATCGCCAAGAACCTCAAGACGTACTCGCTGCGTTTCGACGAGGAGGACTCGATGGAGGCGTCCGAGGCCAGCCGTCTCATCATCACCAAGCGCCGCGAGGCCCTGGCGGCGTGGCGCGAGTGGCGCGAGGCCATGGACGCCCGTCTCCAGGAGCTCGGTCTCCCCAACGAAGCTGCGCTCGCCGCCGCCGACGAGGACGACGAGGTCATCGAGGAGGTCCGCGAGGAGATCCTCGAGGAGCACGAGGAGGAAGTCTAAACAGGCAATGTCGCCCCTCCACTCCGAAGACAACAGCACCACCACGATCACACAGCAACCACCTAAAAAAAAAATACGAGGAAACAGACGAGGACCATCACCCACCACCACTATTTCCTGCATTTTTACACCTTGGTCCCTGCCGCTACGGTGCGGTCCCACCACGCCGAGATCGCGTCGGGCACCGCGACAGCTTTACTTTGCAATACATTTTGGCGTTATCCTGCTCTTTGCTTTGTTCCTGGGGGCTCTGCCCCCAGACCCCCGTAGCAACTGCTTCGCAGTTAGGTTTGCCTAATGCTGGATGCACCTGACTTGCTTCATTGGCCACTGATTCACATCGTCGGCATTATCTTGCCTTTCTTTCCTGGGGGCTCTGCCCCCAGACCCCCGTAGCAACTGCTTCGCAGTTGGGATTGGGCTAATCCTGGATTCACCGCTCCCTGACTTGCTTCATTGGTCACTGATTCAATTGCGAAGCAGTTACCATGGGGTGTCTGGGGGCCAGTGCTCCCCAGGAAGACAAGCGCAGTGACGAAAAAAAGTAAGGCTGATTCGCAGTGGGAATCAGCTGGCCATTGAGCCACCGATTCAACTGCGAAGCAGTTGCCGCGGGGGGTCTGGGGGGGGGCAGGGCCCCCCAGGAAAAGCAGCCCAGCGATGAAAAAAAACGGAAAGCTGATTCGCCATGGGAATCTGCTGGCCATTGATCCACTGATTCAACTGCGAAGCAGTTGCCACGGGGGATCTGGGGGGGAGGGCCCCCCAGGAAAAGCAGCCCAGCGATGAAAAAAAAAGTTGATATCAAGAGAATGCCGTCTATGTACAGTTGTCGTTATCAATATTAGAGTAGTGTGTGTCGCCCGTCTATATGAATCTCCCGTCGCTGCTGGCGAGCGGAACAGCCTAAAGGTCCTGTCTTACCTTCTAAAACACAGGCAAATCCCCTGCCAATATGTATCCGAATCGTTGTCGCGCTGATCTCAGCCACTATGATGAGTTCTCCATGGCTGCCTTCATGGACTCGATTCCGCCTTCTAACATTCTGATCTGGAATTCAAGCTCCGCCCGCAATGCGTGGTTCTGATTCCGGCTGCGACATACCCGGTGGTGCGCACGCGTGGGTGACGTCCGGGGACCTCCAGCCGAGATCGAATCTGGATCGCCAAACAGCTGCGCGTACCGAGCCTTGACCTGAGCGAGCTCGCCCCGTAATCGCGCAATGATCTGCTCGGGTGTCTCGGGCATCCACTGAGATCCTCGCTATCTGATCATTTGGGATGCAGAAATTCGGGCGCCCCGGTTCACTTATATAAGTTGGACCCGATGCTCGATACGCGCCGTCATCGATGACACATCGGTGCCTCGCAGGCGATTTTCACGAGCAAAACCGCCACACCGGCCACAGGCGCAGGTACCGGGCGTTGCCGAGTCTCGTTGGGTTTGGCAGATGCGGATAATTGGATGGGTTCTAACGACAAAATTTACATGTTTGTTAGTGGGAAATGTGCAAACCGACTGACGTCCGTTCGCCACGTACCAAAAAAAAAACAAGCATTCGCGCCAGCTGCAGCTGCGGGCATCTCTCTTGGCCAAAAACGTAGGATTAGCAGCCGCATGCGCCGCGTCGAAGACTCCCCGGTTCGTGGCACTGCCAGGGCCTGTCAGGGCTCTCGTGTCGCCACTTTGCCAGCAATGGGCAAATGGGGCGCAGAACTTAGATTCACGCCGGATTCCCGGACCAGTGTGGAGTTTATTTGTCGATTGGAATTATGCACTCAAGTTAGTCAATAAGCACCGTCGCTAAGTCTTGCTGGTTTTGCTACTAGTCCCTACCAGTAGCTAAAACCCATGATGCCCCTAAGACGCCAGTACATCTCTTAGAAAGCCTGATTGGCCCTAGACCCTAAGCTGTCGTATGAACCAACTGCAATTCGACGCAAAAAAAACTCGCCCTACTCTGCCTCAAAGTCGATGACGCACCAAGCAGATACTCAGCCGCACGCATATTACCGCGGCTCTAATATTCCTCCTCCGGCCACGCTGCTCTAGAGTCACCATCACTCGTGTGTGATACCCCGGCTCGGAATCCGGCCAGCTTTTTGTTCGTGTTCCCTTCCCGCGGGCTGTAGCGTGGCTTGATGCATGCACTTGGCATGGGTGGCCGGCGTTGCTTACCGACAACATCATGCTGTCAGCCCATACACAGTCGTGTCACCTACTATTGAGTTCAATCGGATAGTTGGCTGCTTGCCCACCCTTGCGGCTTTGTGCCGTCGCATGCCGTCGCATCCGGCGTCCCCTCACGCCTGGAAGCTATGTGTCATCGGGCCTTACTGCACTCGGGCAGTGGGTCACTTGTGGCTCTATATGGGGTCCTGCATAAGTATGTGCATAGCGCTATGCTTATGAGCATACGGGGATCAACATTCAGCCGCGCACACGCTTAAACCTCTGAACAAAAAGTTCCATACACACAGATCGCCAAACGCACCCCAGACAATCACTCATGATCCGTACCTCAATACCTGGCCGGACGCTGGCGGCTGGTCGGATAGCAGTATTTGGCAAGCCGCTGGCGGGCCTTCGCCCACAGACGCTTACCGCCAGCCTGCACCCGGCAGCCCGCGTCTCTGCCCTTCCGATTGGATCTTCGCCCCACTCTCAGGCATCGCGGACTCTGTTCACTGGAAAAGAGCCATTCGATGGCTACGAGAGGCCGGGCCTCATGACCCGCATTTCAAATGCAATCCCCATGCCTATAAAGGCTGTGGCTTGGATGGGCGGCATCACTGCCGCCTTTTTCTTCATTTCGCTGCCTGCCATCATTGTTTTTGGGCCCCCATTGATCTTGGGCGGCATGTGGTACGGTCGCCGTCTCAAGCGTCTTGCCCGAGAGCTCCACGATGCCCGCTGGTCCAACATGGGCAGCTACCATCTCGGCTTTGCGGATGAGCCGGCAAACACAGCCCGCGACAGAATTCCGTCAGTAGCCCGCAGCCGCGTTCTTCGCGCTCTCGAGAACAACGAGCAGGGCTTTGCGGGTCTCATCCTGGGCCAGGATGCAGAGCATGCTAGCGAGTCGGTCGTATTCACGCCCGTCGAGCTCGTGGAGCAGGACTTCCGCGCTGGCTCGACTGGGTTCCAGCAGCGACTCGAGCTGCGCCGCTACGGCCTCGCGAAAAAGGGCGGATCCCGCATCGCCAATGTTACGGTCGTCCTGCACTCGGACGTCCTTGGCAAGGGCCAGCAGCGCATGCGCATTGAGCTCGCATCCCTCGGCTACCGGCCCAAGACCGTCGTTCTCGACGCGCCCTCGCAGGACGACTCTGCCTCGGACGTCATCATCGACGTCACTCCCAAGCACTCTGACTCGCGTAACCGCACGCGCTAATGTATATAGCATTTTTAATGACCAAGCCGCCCATTCGACTGCTCGCGCAGTTAAGTCACGTGACTCTAGCTGAGTTGTCTTTTTTTTGGTTTCTTTACTCGGGGTGTTGCCCCAGACGCCGTAGCAACCGCTTCGCGGTTCAGCGATCGGTCTGTTGTTAGGAGTTTGTTTTGAACTGCGCAGCAGCTGGCATCGCAGTACTAGCGGAGTCTCCGCCAAAACTGGACATCACCACCACCACCACCACCACCACCACCACCAGAACAGCGAGCGGAGTGGATCTGTTGCTATGGAAACAAAAACGTCCACTGCCGGAAACCACAGCCTCCACCCGACACGGGGCGAGTCCCCAGCTTGTCACGGTTTGGTCGTCAGGTCGTGGACAATCAGGCCGGATACTCTAGAGCTTGCGGCACAAACTGCCTGTACACGGTACACACTAGCCTGAGCAATGGCTGAGCAACCAATTGGTATGTTGGGTCTATTTGGAGCGGGCAATTGCGTGCCCGAGGCCTCGACAGGCTCGGGGACACAGATGGCGGGTCTCGTCGGGGTTTGTGTGTTGTGGCCTGGAAATACTCAAAGCATTTGATCGGCGACTGACGGACTGTGTTGGTTTGTAAACATTTTACTAAACCTGATCTGTTATTCTATCGATGTTGCCTACGGACTTGCTGCTACACAGCCACCTTCCCGTCGGCTTTGATACTACAGCCCATGGCAGCAGGCCCCAGAGCCCGGTAGCAATAGCTTGGCAATTGGAATTGGTTTAGAGAATGAATCAACCGCGAAGCGCTTGCTACAGTTGCGACTGGCCCACTGGTTCCGCGAGAAGAGAGCTTCCCACTTGATCAGAACTAACACCAGTACTCGACCAGGGAACTGGTTTCGTCAAGATTGGCCGCGGAGGAACCAACTTCCCGGACCACACTTTCCCATCGATTGTTGGACGGCCAATACTGCGAGCGGAGGAGCGCACCGATGGCCTCGAGATCCGCGACATTATGTGTGGTGACGATGCTGCCGCCGTCCGGTCGGCGCTGCAGATCTCGTACCCAATGGAAAACGGAATCATTCGCAACTGGGAGGACATGAACCACCTGTGGGACTACTCGTTCTACGACCGTATGAAGATGGATACACGCGGACGCAAGGTGCTGTTGACGGAGCCGCCGCTCAACCCACTCGCCAACCGCGAGCGCATGGTGCAGACCATGTTTGAGAAGTACGATTTTAACGGCGTGTATGTAGCCATCCAGGCAGTTCTGGCGCTGTACGCACAGGGCCTGTCGTCGGGTGTCGTTGTCGACTCGGGCGACGGTGTCACGCACATTGTGCCTGTGTATGAGTCGGTGGTGCTTAACCACCTGACAAAACGTCTCGACGTGGCTGGCCGCGACGTGACGCGCAACCTCATCAACCTACTGCAGCGACGCGGCTACGCTTTCAACCGTACGGCCGACTTTGAGACTGTGCGCCAGATCAAGGAGAAGTTCTGCTATGTGAGCTATGACCTAGACTACGACACAAAGCTCGCAGAGGAAACGACTGTCCTGATGGAGACGTACGAGCTGCCCGACGGTCGCGTCATTAAGCTTGGCCCCGAGCGGTTCCAGGCGCCCGAATGCCTCTTCCAGCCCCACCTCGTTGACAGTGAGCAGCCCGGCATGGCCGAGTTTCTGTTCAACACCATCCAAGCTGCCGACGTTGATGTGCGCTCGTCCCTCTACAAGGCCGTCATTCTGTCTGGCGGCTCCAGTATGTACCCGGGTCTGCCCAATCGTCTTGAGAAGGAGCTCAAGCAGCTGTGGCTCACACGGGTGCTGCACGGCGACGCCGAGCGCCTCGACAAGTTCAAGGTGCGCATCGAAGACCCGCCGCGCCGTCGCCACATGGTCTTCCTCGGAGGCGCAGTCCTCGCCAACATCATGGCCGACAAGGACCAGATGTGGATCACAAAGGCCGAGTGGGAAGAGGAGGGTGCGCGCGCCCTCGCCAAGCTCGGTCCGCGCTAGAATACACGCCTTTCATGTACTCTCCCCCAGCACACATTTGTATTATGATAACGCACCACTGAACACGTTGTTGTAGTCCCATGCTGTTTTTCTTCCTGGGGACTCCGCCCCCAGACCCCCGTAGCAACTGATTTGCAGTTGAAAAAGAAAGTCGTTTATAATAGTGACATAAGTTCAAATTCAACTGCGAAGCAGTTGCTACGGGGGTCTGGGGGCAGAGACCCCAGGAAAAGGAAAACGTATATACAACAGTTGACACAGGTTCAAGTTGCTACGGACGTCTGGGGGCACAGCCCCCAGGAAAGGAAAAGGCGTATAGAGCATTTGACACAGGTTCAAGTTCAATTGCGAAGCAGTTGCTACGGGGGTCTGGGGGCAGAGCCCCCAGGAAAAAGTAAAGGCAGACACGAGCTGATGTCTCATTTATTATGCATACGGATGCTATCGAATAAATAACCACGTTTCGGGGCTAGTGCTTTGGCCCAGTAAGTGATGTCATGTACTGCACGTAATCAAAGCCTTCGCCAGATGGGTGGGGCGGCATGGAGTCCTTGAGCTGATCAATCATATGGTCTGGCAGCAGCGAGTTTTCCAAGTCGATCTCAGTGACATAGGGCTTGCCATCGGCGACATCCACAAACGATTGGAAAATCTGCTCCGCCGTCTGCTGATCCTCTGTGACTTCGACCATGAACTTGATAAACTGCTGAAACGACACAAGGCCCGTGCCTTCGCTCGCCGCCACAAATACCTCGTGCATCTCATCGTCGCTGTACACGAGGCCAAGACTAGCGAGCGCGCCGCTAAACTCTGTCTCTTGCAGGGCGTTGCGCTGGCCCTTGTCGAAATAGCGGAACACAGACTCAAACTCCTCCAGCTGGATAGGCGTCAGATTTGTCATGGAACGCGCTACAATCTGGTTCTCAATGAACGCCAGCTTCTTGACAACCGACTGCTTGGCCATCTCGAGCTCGTATTCCAGCTCATGGCACGAGTAGATTGTGTAGTCGTTTTCTTCGACATTGGCCTCCTCACATTTGGCATCAAGCACCTTGAGCTCGCCCAGCACTGCCTCGAGTGGCTTTAGCTTATCGCTCAGCTGTGTTATGCCTTCTAGCTGCTTTTCCAGCTCGCCATCCAGGTCGCTAATTTTTAGCTGGACAGTGTGAAGGGCCAGCGACAACTCGTTCGCACTCTTTGCAAAGTTCTTGCGAAGCTCCTCCTTGATGTTCCGCATGTTATTATTGATAGCCACCGACCGAGTGCCCTCGGCCTGCATCAGGCCGCGCCATGCATTTTCCAGGTCTGATAGCGTCAGGCCCGCAGGCGGCGTGTATTCTTGTAGCCCGTACGTGGCAAGCTTTGTCCTTATGTTGCCCAACAGCGTCGCCAGCTCGGCCTTTTCCGTGATCCATTCTCGTTTTCGTGTTCTTTTGTACTGGCTGAATGCGCTCGCCTGTGCCTTGGCATCGGCATATGTCCCGTCAAACGTGGCCTTTGCCCACTCGTCCTCAATGGACTTGATGGCAGCCAGAAGTGCCCGCATTCGGTCTTCGTAGCCATGCTGCATGCGCAGTGCCGAGCCTGTGACTTCAACAAACTTTTCCAAACGCCTACCGGCAGTCTCAATTTTGTCCATAGCGCTGAACGCATGGAACCAGTACGAAAGGTACGTCATGATAGACCTCTCATCCGGCACCGCGGCGTCGCAAACGTCTTCGACATCGAGCAGCTTTGGAATGCCAATCTCCTGTTCCGCCAGTTCAAACGCCGTCTTCAGGTTGCCCCGTGGATCATTCCTGTCCAACTCGTCGTAATTAAGTAGGTCCGGCCGGTGCCTGTCTACCAGCGCCGAAAACGCCAGGCCATCTTTCCACGAAGACGAAAAGTCGCGGATCTCGACGCCCTCGTAGCCAGCCGTTTTGCGCTGGCACCACAGCAGCAGGCCCTCCTTGGCCGACAGGCCCTCTTCGTTGATTTCCGAAATCGTGAACCGCAAAATGAGTATCCACAGCAGACCGAGGATCAGCTTGAGATTACCGTCAATGATATCCTCGGCGCCGATATTATGCAAAAGAATGCCTCGATGCTTGATAAACTCGAGCGCCGTGTTGACATTTTCAACTTTTTGGATGCGTAACCGAGGGTTCGCATTGTACTTTCCCAAACTGTCGTTTCCTATAATTTCCAGCAGCTGTATCAGCCTCACGCCGCTCGCAAGGTCTGTTTGTAGATTCTCGATTTGTTGTATACCGTGCGAGTCAAAGTACGTATTTGCCCACCGCATAAATGCCTTGTGTTGCGTGGCCACCCATCCGGGTAGCAGCTCGCCGGACGCGCTCTTTGTCAATGTGGGCGCCATGTTTGTAGCATCGGCCTGGGGTTAGTGTCACGTGTATTCGGGAATCATAGCGGTGGTAGTTGTGGTGTACTGGACAAGTCCTTATGACGGGCATCAAAACGGCGAATGTTCACTGGGATAGTCTCGAAGAATGCCTGCCGTGTGGCATTCCTGACTATTTCCAAGATGCATAGCGGGAAATCTCGTATCGAGTTTCGGCGCTGTTCGACGCTGTGAAACTCAATTATCCAGGAACTCCTTCTATATAGCCGGGGATCGCTGCGATGAGTCCACTAGCTGCCACACCGGCCAGGAGTACAGTGTGTCGGCCCGTTAGACCAATTGTGACTCGACCACAAGACTCGACCGCAAGACCCAACCATACCATATAGTGGAATATCTCGAGCATATACACCATGCTGCCCGGTAATACCACGCACACGTCAATGGTTAATTGATCTATCCGAACACAGATAGTCGAAATCCACGTTGGAAAACTGTAGAGTGGTTCCCGGTGGTTCCCGCACCCAAATTTTGGCAACGAGCTCTTTTTTTTTACTACTTCACCTCCGTAGCAAACCTGCATAATGCTCCGATACTACAAACACCTTTCCTGTAAAAGCTTTTAGCGGTTTCAACTCACCTTGGGTCTCGGGTATCAGACGAAATGTGCACTAGACTTTCCACAGGCAATCGCACCTCGATTCTCGAAGACTGTGCGCCTCAAATCCCAAAATTGTTCGCTCTTCAGAACACTTGTTCTAGTTTATTGGATGGCGACACCCTGTAAATGAGTCTCACACGACCTTGGGGTTTTTAGCTCGTGCGCCAGAAGTCGGTTCCGTCGACTCTGCTCTTCAGTATTCTCGAGGCTCTCGCTGGATCTGGACCGTCCCAACTAGCATTTGGGTTAGGCGCGCGCAATATCGTTCACTATGGGGACCTGATACTTCAGCCACGCCATATTCGTGGTTGTGCACAACAGGGGTTCGTCCCGTTTAGGCAAACGGCCACACGTCGCAACCACGCGCATTTAGCGCGTTTCGGCGAAATCATTTGACCCTTGCCGCAGATTAATTGAGGCCTTGCACGTTTGGATTACGCGTACGTAGAGTAAACTTCTTCAGACTTCTGCTAGCGGTGTACGAAGGCAAAGGCACCAGTCATGGGTGGCCCCTGACGCGACTGACTGCGCGCATACGCAGCGACTGGCACGTACTCTTCGTCGTCATGGGAGCGAACAGCACAGCCAACACCTAGTCTGAGACAGCTCATATCTTCACTATTAAACACACAGTTGGCGCGGAACCACGCTGACAGTGGCCCAGTCGTCCTTCAAGGGTATTGGAGACGCTGATCCAAGGACCCGCTATATACTAGCTCGAAGCGGCAGCTGCCATGCAGCCTAAGAAGTTTCGGCGCCATGCAGGAAAGATACGCCGGTGTTGTTTTTTTTTTTTTCTAGGGGTTCCACCCCCAGACCCCCGTAGCAACCGCTTCGCGGTTGATCTCGATTTTGAGCTCATTCCAACTGCGAAGCAGTTGCTACGGGGGTCTGGGGTGGAACCCCCAGGAAAAAAAAAAATAGCCACCGGGGTGTGCCAATTATAGCCTCCTTGCCCGTCTCCCAAGCACCGGAATAAACCCCACAAACTTTTGTTGCTCATCCCAACCGTGGGCGCCGCCCGAACCGCCAGCCGCACGGCTGCAATTTCTGGAGGACGTCTAGAAAATTGCAGAGAAATACAGACAGCGAGATTCTATCTAAGACGCAATCACAAAATGAGCACCACAGACTACGAGCCGTTGACCTCGACCGTTAGACCGAGTATGTGATTGCATATGGCCTTCTTCTAGTTGTCCAAAAACTCATCTCCCAGACTAACAGCTAGATACTTCGGCCGTCCTGACTGTTCGCGTGATCAAGAACCTCGAGTACAGGACGATCAAGAACCATGTTTTCAAGGATATCGATCTCACCAAAGTCACTGGCGCCGACCTTCTTGAAATGATCAACAAAGTCGTCCAGTCTGAGGGCGGTTTCCGCCCCTACCGCACCGTCAAGTTCGACTCCATCAAGATTTACACAAAGGCCCATGGATCCAAGACCATGAACCTCGCCATTAACCTCGACCATGACGACTGGATCATCGACGACATGACCAAGCCCCTGGTTAGTTTTGGCATTGAAAACGAAACCGAGGTGTCTGTTTTTAACCGCCAACACTATGAAGAGTTCAAGAAGAATCCCCAGGAAAAGTGGTAAAGACACCACGCCGTCAGAAAAAAAAAAAAAAAAAAAAACGTTGCATTCTGTACTATAGTTGTGTCTTGCATATGATTTACCGATTAATTATTACCGCTCATTTCGAAATGCAATGAATATATTAATAGGGAAATAGCATACAATGTGCGTATGGCGGTCGGGTCATTATTCTGGGCTGATTACGGGGTTCATGGCCTGCAGTTTCTTCCAAACGTCATTCGCGATCCACTCTAGCTCCTCGCGCGGGAGCTTTTCGGTACGGCTCGCGCCGTACTCGACAGCGTGGTCCACAAGGTCCTTGATGAACGCGTGGTCCACCGTCTGCGGGCTCAGAAACGCTCCGTGCAGCGCGTCCTCGATTGTCCACCGGCCGGCTGGCGACCGCACGAGGCAGCCTTGAATTGTCTCAATAGCCGCCCGTGGCACGCGCACGTTACCCAGTCCGTGCTTGGGGTATTCTATCTGCACGTCTTGGTTCATAATGGCGAGCATGCGTTTGGCGGGCGGATAGTCGCCGTACGGCGGCTTGCCGTAGATCATCTGGTAGAGAATGCATCCGCAGCTCCACACGTCAGATGGCTTGCCAACTTTGATGTGTGGAGTTCCGGCGTTCATGGGACCACCGTGGTCTAGCAGAGCCTCGGGAGCCATGTAATTGGGCGTGCCAATTTGGGTATCACGATGAATGTTGGACGTGTAGTCCGGCACGACGTTAGCGATGCCAAAGTCGATGATTTTGAGCATGCCCTTGACAAGCAGAAAGTTAGCCGGTTTGAGATCGCTGTGCACAATACCGTGGCGGTGCACCGCTTGAACGCACTTGAGCACCTCGGTCGCGTAGTACCGCACAAACGAGACGTCGAGCGGCATACCGAGCCGGCCCGACAGCACATGGGCCAAGTCGATTTCACCCACCTCCATGACAAGCAGAACGTTGTGGGGCGTAAGCTCGTAGTCATGTAGCCGGACTACCCGGTTTTCGTCTCGTAGGCGTACGAGCAGGTTGATCTCACCCTTGAACCCGTCAATGACGGTCTTATCCACGTCGTCAAACGTCACACGCTTGACCGCGTAAACCTTGCCATTTGCCGCCTGCGCTTTGTAGACCTTGGACGAGCCGCCCCGGCCAATGAGTTCCAGACGTGTGTACTGCTTGTCATTGATGACCATGAGGTTCTTGGCTTTGCGCGTCTTTGTCGCGGCCGCAGCCGTCGCTGCAGAGCTCACGGCATGCTTCTGTGCCTGTTGTGCTTGCTGGGCTTGCTGGAGTGCCTGTTGCTGCGCCTCCAGCTGAGCTTGTTGCTGAGCTTGAAGAGCCTGTTGATGTGCTTGCTCTAGGGCCTGCTGCTGTTGAGCCTGTTCAAGCGCCTGTTGCTGTTGTTGCTGTTTTGCATGTTCCAGAGCTTGTTGCTGGGCCTGCTGTTGGGCCTGTTGGAGTGAAACCGAATTCCGCAGACTCCCACCGCTTGGATGTCTGTCGAGAACTGGTCGGTTCGAGTCGCGGTCCGATCTGAAATTGGCTGCAACAGGTTCCCGCCCACTGTCGTATCGCACATCTCTGTATCCCCGGCCGCTCTCCAACGGCATGTCACGACGTCGCTCGCTCTCTGTCCACGAGCTCTGGATCTCAGCATTGCCGCTGAAGGCCCGCGTCTCTCGCGAGTCCTCGCGGACATACGCGCGCGAGCGCTCCTGCCGGACGACGTCCTGCCATGGGGCAGGCTCGGGCATCCGTCTATCTTGTCGTGCGTCCCGCGACTCCACAACAAAGCTCTTGGGCTCTCTGTCTGGTCGGCTGGGAGCTCTTCTAAGGGGCTCGATCGAGCCGCGCTTGAACATCTCGAGTCTCGGCGGCGTCGGGAACTTGCCCTCGCGGGGCTCCCGCGGAATGTTAACACTGATGCTCTTGAGTGCACGATCTTCTGTTCTACGCCCGGAAGATTCGTGTTGGCGTTCGTCGAATCGAATCCGTGACGGTGTCTTGGTATCATTCTCGCCGCGAACACTCGTTTCGCTCGACGTGGCAGCGCGGCTCATGTCCGAGGACGAATTGCCGCTGCTTCCCGGTGTCGTTCCTGCCGGTATCTCCTCGTGGTCACTCGCAAACCGTATGCGCATCCTGTTTGTTGGGTCACGAGTGTCGTGATCGGTTCCTGATGGACCACCCTCCTGGTCTGCAGCGGTCTGACGCTTGTTTTCTAATATCCTCTCGAATCTTTTTATCCTTAGTGTGCTGTTGCGAATTGACGACAAGTCTTGGCGTGTAAACTTCATTGGCTTGACGCCGGGCGTTGTGTACGCCGTCTCAGCATCTCGCGACTTGCCGTTGGGCTCCTGCGAGGAAGCATCAAGCACCGTGCCAGAGGACGAAGAACCATATGTAGGACTCGGTCGGTAAGCAGATGTTGTCGCCGTCTCTCCGCTGTCTGGCGGGGTCCTCTTGTCAAACAGCAGTTCATTGGCATAGCTGCTGAGGACAGGCGGCCCAAAGCCCTCCTCCTCGGACGAAATGCTGTCGTCGCCGTCGTAAACCGACGCCGGCCGCATTATTGCGACGTCCCGCGCAACCTCGACTATAGGACGTTTTTGCCTAGGCGTCAATTGCTTGACGGTCTTTGTACTTTGTGGTCGGCTTGAAAGTCTATCCGATGTTATTGTTTTTGTGTTTATCCTGGGGCACGCTCACAACCCTAATCGGGAAGCTTAGTAAGATGTTGGTCATATGCATATGCATGGTTTGTATGAGAGTGCTGATAGCCTTGGAAAAGGAATCAATGAACGAACAAAGCTACGAAATGTACAATTAAAATGCATGGATGGTTACGCGCGCTGTGCCCAATCTCGTATTGTTGCGTTTGTAGCGGAAATGCCCACGCTGTATAATGGCTGAATTCGATTTATATTGCTAAATGGCCTAACCGAGACAACAGATTCATGCAAAAGTTATTTACACAAATACAAAGCGGAAAAAATAACCCAGGTACTGTTTTTTACCAAATAGAACGTTATGAAACTGTAAATATGCCCCTTGTGCGCCTCTGGTCAATTGTGGTTGTGGTATTTTTCATATTTTGCCACTTTTGTTTGTATTTTGTAGTTTTGTACAGTTTTGTGCTTGGGACATTAACATGGACCCGAAAACTTTTAGTACGCCCTTCGGGGCATATGGTCAATTTGAAACGATACAGAGAAGATTAGCATGGCCCCTGCATAAGGATGACACGCTTTACAAAGAGATTTACCCAGTTTTTTTTTGCAACTTGTTGGCTTGAACGCTGATACTCGCAGAGTTGGAATAGGCTTGCGTTTGAGCATTGCAGATCTGTTGTTCCGCGCTGGTTCGTGCTGTTTTGCTGTATCTTGGTTCGAAGCGCGACGCAATGAACTTTATTTTCGTCGATACAGTGCCCCCAAAAAGACTTTGCAAAAAGGGGTTCAAGACCCTAGCGGCATCTTTAACTAGTAAAAAAAATTATAATACGTCTAGTGGAGGCGAGAGAGGCCATACATTCTAGTACCGACCCATGCGGGTTACTTTAGTTAAAGCGCCGATACATGGACGCCACATAGTATGTCGCAATGTGGAATACTTCCTGGACGAAGGAGGAATAACCGTATAAAACTTGCTTCCATGGAACAACCTGGGTCGTCGTCGTACTGTGTTTTCTGTTATACGAGCTGATTTGGGTGGTGCAAACACTCTGGGATACCGATCCTTGATAGCAAGCACTGCCGTTAGACTAATGTCAGAACTTCTGTACGTATAAAACTTACGCGACTCGAAATAACTTGTATCATCTGCATCCAGGTCCAATGGCGACTTGACATCCATGGTGCGCGTCACTTTGGATGTAAGAAAGCGCGAAATGCCTGTGGTCCCGTAATCGACAGTAACAGGGTATGTCACAGTGAGGGATTCTGCTGTTAGGCGAAAAGGAATAAAGGAAAGGGAGAAATGACAAACCTTTGGCCCGTGTAAAAGCGACGTAAAGAAGACGTCGCTCGTCGTCTACATTTTTGCTTATTTTACTAAGCACATGGGGGAAATTGCGGTCGTTACATCCTGCGACAAATACTGTATTCCACTCGAGGCCTGATGTTAGTACGGAAAGCAGGGAAGCAAAATACTATGATACCTTTGGCTGAATGAACTGTTGAGACCGTGACCTGCTGACGTTAGTGATTTGATGGTTGGCGACACACGCACACAAAACGTACATCCGCGGCTGCCATGTTATCCTGAAGGCGTATATGGCGGAGAGCATGCTGCAGAATCGTTTCCTCATTGACTGTGTCCATGGGTTCGTATGACTGAAGTTCGCTGTTGTCGGATGCTACAGTCAGATAGCCTAGGATTCTGTCAAAGCTAGCTTTGCTAAGACTCGTTTGCTGATGAATAACGTCGAAAAGGCCCTCTAGAAACCGGCTCACGATGACAGTCTGCCGCACCTGAATTAGATTGGCAAACTCATGAATGGCTTGCAGCATTGCTCCAGGACTAGCAGGGTTGTTTGAAATCAGGCCTTGACCGCGCCTTACAACGGCCACAAAGTCGCCGAGTCTCTGCTGACGGGCCGACGGCCTTTTGAAGAGCGCATCGCCTGATGACTGCAAAGCATCCCATAGCGACTGGCCAGAAGCGACCGCCGCAGCCTGGAGATCTTTGAGCTGGTTCTCAAGCAAAAACTTGCGGTGTGGGTTCCGCAGAAGATACAGCAAGTGTTCTGAGCGACCAGTGGCAAGAAAACGCATGTAGACGAGCAGAGGCAGAACGTACTTGGACGTCAGCGACACCGGCGGGTTATACTGGGAGATGAGAACGTTGTGCGACGCAAGTTCTTGTGCAATAGTACGCAGACCTGACGACGTTCGGTGAAGAACGGCGATACCGCCGGGACGTGTTCCCGATTCCAGCAAGTCTTGGATGCGGTCGGCGATCCACGCTGCTTCGGCGTGCTGGTCGATTTGCTTAACCAGCGCCGGACGGCCTGCGTCAAATTGACCACGCAGCTGCAGCTTCTTGGGACCAAGTAGGGCGCCGGCGGAGTCCACAATCTGCCGGGACGAGCGGTAGTTTTCGACAAGCCACACGGTTGTAACATTGGGTAGTGCCGTTTGCATTGCCGTCCACACATGAGGATCAGCCCCTGCAAACGCGTAGATAGACTGGTCCGGGTCGCCCACTACAGTGAGCGATGCCTTTGTTTCCAAAACTTTTTCAATGAGCCTCAGCTGCAACGGCGCCATATCCTGAAACTCGTCTACTAGAACCGCATCGAACGTCGGTGTCCGTTCGGGGTGCCTTTCAATGACTTTTCGGCCCCACAGCAATATGTCGTCGTACTGTTGTTAGAACGCGCACTATATTTGTCAGTCTCGAGCTTACATCCAACATATTCGCTTTTAAGAGGTGATCGTTATATGTATCGATAATGCACCGCATCAGGCGCGGGTCAAACTCAGCAAGAGAGCGGGATTTTTCGTACTCTTCAGGGGCCAATGGGTCAATTATCAGGCTTTGTTTGTACGCTTTAACGATCCTGAGAACCGCCTGAGAGTTCAAGGTCGGCGTCAACGCCGGGTGGGTACGCACCGAAGGGCTCTGGAGCACCCTATCAGCCGCAATGAGCGAGTCAACCTCGTCCGCGATATCCCACCCTGGCCGAACGTCAAGCACGTCACCAGATTCTGCTAGTATAGACTGGCAAAACGAGTGAAAATTGTATAAATGCACGCGTGATAGCAGCTCCTTGCCTACACGCGACTCGAGCTGAGTGCGGAACGCGACTACGGCGCGGTTCGTAAACGCCAGAACAAGGATCTTTTCCGGTTGAATTCCCGAGTTTAGCAGATGCACAATGCGATTAACCAACGTTTTTGTTTTTCCTGGAGTTAATGATCTGAAATGACGTTGCGTCCTTCTGGGGTTCCGAAACTGCGCCACGCCAGAAGTTTCTTATCTAAACACAAATTCCACAAGTACCATAACTGCTTTCACTTGGAACACAAAACATCAAGACATCATACCTGTTCCTGGGCCAGCCACAATCTGGAGATGACCATGAATGTCGTGCATCGCAGCCCGACGCTGTTCGGGATTAAGATCGGCGTCGAGCGCTATTTGCTCCTGCACAACGACTCTTTCATTCGCCAAACCATCAGCATCCTCGTTTCCACCAACCATAACTCTCGGCGAAGCCAATGTCCGCCTGTGGTCAGGCAATAAAGTCTGTGTAACGTTTGTGCCTCAAAGAGTGTGGAGGCAATGCACGGCTGAATATATATATACCATTCTGAGATGCATATCGAAACCCTTGCTTGGTTCATCCCAGGATTCTCTCTACTCTCACATATGGCGATTGCTTGGCAGTTGACGGCTGCTCCTTCTATAGGCCATAAATCAAATGTGTCTACGGTTTTTCGGGCCGTGTTGCCAAGAACAAACACCACCCCTAAATGCATCAATCACGTCATGCTTATGACAGTCTATGTGGTACAGAGATAATTTCACTCCTCCATCTCGTCGTCGCCGCCCGAGATCTCGTCAATGGCGTACTGTTGGGCCTCCTCAAGCAGAGCCTGGGGCACAAAGTCGTGCTTGCCGCCGGTCTCTGAGGTCGAGACCCAGCTGATCTCGAGCTCAAAGTCCTTGTCCTTTGAGTCCTCGTGCGCCAAGTAGATGATACGAGCGGCCTGCTTGACGGCGTCGCGGGCCGTGAGCGTCGCCGGGTCGAGCTTCTCGAGCTCCGACTTGGCGACCTGGCGGCCCTTGCCAGTGGCCGCACCCTTGTAACCCCACGACGCGCCGCTCGGCTCAATCATGTACAAATGAGGGCCATCGTCGTCGACACCGCCAACCAGAGTCGTGATGCCAAACGGCCGCACACTGCTGTACAGTGTGTATGCCTGGACGTAACTGCCCAGGCGGTTGGCCAGCGACGGCACCGGGATCGGCCCCTTGTAGATCGATCGCCACGAGGCGGCCTCGTCGCGGCCCCGGTTCACAATGTGTCTTCCGTCAGGAACCAGTCCGCTGTATGCCACACCAACATGCTTGTCGACCGTCTGGATCCGCTTGTTGGCGCCCGGCTTGAGCAGCTTTGAAGTTATAATCTTTTCAATCGCCAAAACCACACCATCCTGGCACTTGATACCAATGGCGGTTCCACCGTTCTCAACAGCCTTGACGGCGTACTCTACTTGGAAAATGCGTCCATCTGACGTTAGTGTCACGCCTCATGCTGCCTTGGTCGGATTCCGTTTTTCCTGGGGACGCTGCCCCCAGACCCCCGTAGCAATAATAAGGATTTCTTTTCCTGGGAGCGCTGCCCCCAGACCCCCGTAGCAACCGCTTCGCGGTTGAGCGCGCGGGCAGAGACCATGATGTCTTGTTCGGCTTTTATTTCCCAGGGCCGCTAGCCCCCCAGACCCCGCTAGCAACCGCTCGGACCGATAAGCACTAGATCAACCGCGAAGCGGTTGCTACGGGGGTCCGGGGGCAGCGCCCCCGGGAAAAAAAAAAGCCTGGTACGACAACAAAATCAAGTACCACTGAGAGGGTGGCAATAGTGACAACCTCCACGTTCCGGGGAACAACACGAATTAGTGGGGCGATGGACTTACCTGGCGAAAACACAGAGTTGGACAGATCGTATCCAGTTCCTATAGAAGTCTGTAGCGTTAGCAATGACTGTTGTTTCGACGGGCAGTACGAGGCGAGTGCATCGGAGGTTGCCACAACATTGGGCAGCGAAAACATACCATCGTGCGTTATCTAGAATACACACAGATCAAGCTCGCAGGTACGTATGCCTGTACAACTGGTGACAGCGTCTGGGAGCGATTGGCCTGCGTTGGTGGTGGTTCTAGGCTAATGGTGAAAGTAGACAGACACTGCACGAGGCGAGCTGGGCGACGACACAGGCCCAACCGGGCAATAATTTGTGTATGTAACTAGAAGTTACTAAGGTTACAGCCGCACATGGCTCAAAATATTTGAATCTCATCAGATGTGCCTAACAGGGGGAACCACGAACGTAAAAGCAGTGTGCTCGCGCTGACAGCCGTCCCCAGCAGCAAATAGACTAGCGCCACAGGAGCGCTACGGTAGTACCTTGAGCGTCCTCACAAGAAGCCCTGGCGAGATGCGCAACTGCATCATCCTGGGTGGCAACTCGCACCCGTCGCTGGTGTCAAAGATCTGCGCCAACCTCGCAGTTGAGCCTTCGGAAGTTCAGGCGATCAAGTTCAGGTGAGTTTGCCATTATCGTTCATGGAGGTCTTACCTCGCTTCGTAACTGCTTCGCACTTGAAACCACGTGACACTGGTTTTTGACCTCGTTTTTTTTTGGGCTTCAATGTAACACGAAGGTCGATGTGTTGCGTTTTCTTTTTCCTGGGGGCGCTGCCCCCAGACCCCCATGGCAACTGCTTCGCAGTTGGAATGGGCGTACGAATAGGTCTTTTCATCTCGGTGATTTTGTCCCAGTTTTTTAGAGCTGTACAACCACGCCAAACGGCCCTGTCTCCAACTGCGAAGCAGTTGCTACGGGGGTCTGGGGGCGGCGCCCCCCAGGAAACAAAATAATACACCTGTGCTAACGCCAGCAATGGCGAGACAAGCGTCACGATCAAGGACAGCGTCCGTGAGAAGGACGTGTACGTGATCCAGAGCGGATGCGGTCACGTCAACGATAACTTTATGGAGCTGCTGATTATGATTTCGGCGTGCAAAACGGCGTCGGCAAAGAAGGTGACGGCGGTGATGCCGCTGTTTCCGTACTCACGACAGCCCGACGTGCCGTACAACAAGTCGGGAGCCCCGCTGCAGGCATCGAAGCAGGGCGGGCTGGCGGCAGCCGCCGTGGGCGGCGGGCCGTACACGTTTGAGAGCGTTCCGACAACGCCTGTTGCTCCGCGGCAGGGCCTGCTACGGGGCGACTCTTCGTCGCAGCCTCCGCCATCGCTGCACCTCACGGCCGCCATGAACTCGCTGTCGGAGCGCCTGAGCGACGCCAACGGCAAGGCCGAGGCGGACCAAGAGAACCAGACCAACAACACCTGGACGCCGTACGAGGACAAGGTCGAGCACAACACCGGGTACCGGCAGTGGGTTGCGCAGGCGGGAACGCTGATTGCGTCGCTGCTGACGTGCGCTGGCGCCGACCACATCATCACCATGGACCTGCACGACCCTCAGTTCCAGGGCTACTTTGACATCCCGGTCGACAACCTGTACGGCAAGCCGCTGCTGCAGCAGTACATCATGACGCGCATTCCAGACTACCAAGAGGCGGTAATTGTTTCCCCCGATGCGGGCGGCGCCAAGCGGGCGACTGCCATTGCCGACACCCTCGGCATGCGATTTGCGCTCATTCACAAGGAGCGGCGGCCCGTCAAGCTCGCGGGCGAGAAGAAGGCCAACGCGACGACGATTCTCGTGGGCGACGTAGCTGGCCGCGTGGCGATTCTTGTCGACGACCTCGTCGATACCGCCAACACCATCACGCGGGCCGCCAAACTCATCAAGGACCAGGGCGCCGTCAAGGTGTACGCCATCATCACGCATGGCGTGTTTTCTGGCGACGCAATCCACCGCATTGACGCGTCGGCTGTTGACAAGGTCGTCACCACCAACACGGTCCCGCAGGGCGAGCACCAGGTCGCGTTTGGTGACAAGCTCGAGGTCATTGACGTGTCGCGCGTCTTTGCCGAGGCGATCCGCCGCATCCACAACGGCGAGTCCATCTCCATGCTGTTTGACCACATTTGAGTTTTGTTCTGTGTTTTGCATCGACCCCCTCTGCTTTAAATGTCTCCGCATCCGTGTATTAATATTATGTGTTTCGTGCCGGGCTTGGCTATTTTTTCCTGGGGGTTCCACCCCCAGACCCCCGTAGCAACTGCTTCGCAGTTGAGTCAAAATTGCCATAATATACACGAGACGGGTCAGGCGCCCCAGAAAAGCGGAGACGGGTCAGGTGCCCCAGGAAAACCGACTATTTTTCAAACAGGGTGGCCTGCTTTTCAAAGGTTGTGATGGTTTCGTGCAGGGCTTGGCTATTTTTTCCTGGGGGTTCCACCCCCAGACCCCCGTAGCAACTGCTTCGCAGTTGAGTCAAATTGTCATGATACACGAGACGGGTCCGGTGCCCCAGGAAAAGCGACTATTTTTCAGGCAGGGTGGCCTGCTTTTCAACTGCGAAGCAGTTGCTATGGGGGTCTGGGGGTGGAACCCGCAGGAAAACAAAGGCAAAAGGGCGAACATGAGATGTATCCATGTCGCACAAAGGCAAAAAGGCCCAGATATAAACAGCAAGGCCTGCTTTCAACTGCGAAGCAGTTGCTACGGGGGTCTGGGGGTGGAACCCCCAGGAAAACAAAGTAAAAGGTCTGGGGGTGGAACCCGCAGGAAAACATAGAGAACATGAGATGTATTCGTGACGTGAAAAAGACAAATGCAAGGCGTGGGCTACTTGCGGTGGGCGACCGACTCTTTCTTGTATGCGTCGAGGTGGGCGGCGTCGCCGTCGACGGTTGTGTGCTCGTGGTCGGCGCCCTTGATGATGTTCTTGCTGGCATCGACGGTGCAGTACGAGAGCGACGAGACCCACTGGTCGGCCCAGATTTCGTCAAAAGTGGCGCGCGCAGCCGGGTCGACGGCGAGCATGCGCGAGATGATGTAGCGCGAGCCCGACGGGAGCAGTCGCAACAGGCGCCACGGGCCCTTGATCTGGCTGCTGACCTGGTTCTCGGCGTTGGGGTCGTAGTCCGGGTCCGGCTCGCTGCAAAACATCTTGAACGAGTTGTCGGACAACCGGGGCGCCTTCCACGGGAACCGGCGCAGCGACATGCAGCAGAAGATGACGGCGATGGACCACACGTCTGCAGGCCGCGGGTCGTATTTGGGCTTGCTCAGCACTTCGGGGGCCAGGTACGGGTCCGAGCCGACGACGCCGCGCGCAAGCACAATGTCCTCCTCAAACGGGTACCGGAAAACCGAAGCAGAGCCAAAGTCGATGATCTTGAGAATGCCGTCTGCGCTGACGACGCAGTTGTCGAGTTTGAGGTCGCGGTGCGCGAGACCCATCTGGTGCAGGTAGCCGACGCCGTTGAGAATCTGGCGGAAGCAGCACCCGATCTCGGGGCGTGTCATGCGGCCCGACATAACAATGGCGAAAAAGTCGTACGGGCAGTACTCCATGACCTCGTAGAAGCGGCCGTGGTCCTTGATCATGTCGAGGGTCTCGATGATGTTTGGGTGGTGGAGCGTCGACCCGATGCAGAACTCGGCCGTCACCTTTTTGGCGTACTCGCGCTCCGACTCGTTGGTGTGGCGGGGACGGAACTCCTTGACGGCAAAAATGGTCTTGTCGGACGCGCGCTGCATGATGCGCACCGAGCCACCGGCTCCAGACCCCAACACGCGGCCCAGCTTGCCGTACTTCTTGAACCCATCCTCCTGGAACGGCACATTAGTCATCTGCATGGTGTGCGAGTCCGCGAGGGACGCCGACGAGCCGGTGCGGGGTGAGCCCTTTGCGGGCGACGCGGTTGCCGACGACGACGCGTCCTTGCGCTTCCTGTCCTTATCCTTGTCCTTGTCCTTGTGCTTGTGCTTGCGCGGAATTCCCTTTTTGAAGAACCGCTTGAGCTCCATCATGGACCCGTGCGAGCGCGACAGGCCCCCGCTCTCGAGCTTGTCCGAGCCGCCGGTCGACCGGTGTTCGAGGGTGCCGCTTGGCGACATGCGTCCTGGGCCGGGCGCGGTGAATCCGGTGCCGCTGCCCGACGCACTGTGGTTGCTGCTGCTGCTGCCGCCGCTACCGCCGCCAATGTTTGCAAGCGACTTGAGGCTCGAGCTGGACCGGTTAAACATCTTGGACCGCGAGAACTTGAATCGCGACGGCACATCCTCTTTGTTGTTGGGCTGCGGCGGCCGGTGCCGGCGCGCATAAGGGTCGTCCTTTTCACCACTAGGGAACCGGCTCGGTACCGGCGAATCTCCCGGAGTACTGGGGCCAACAGGCGAGCCGCCCGGCGTCGCACCAGTCACCTGAACCGGGACTCCTCCGTCTGTGCTTGGTGCCCCTTGCTGGCTTTGGTTTTGGTTGTGGTTTCGGTTTTCGTTTTGGTTTTGGTTCTGATTCTGGGCCTGGCCGCCTGCCGCGGCACCCATCGACCCGTCCGCCAACGGACTTCTTTCCTTGCGCAACTCAAAACCCTTGACGCTGCCGCTCGGCGTGACAGCAATTCCAAGCCGGCCGCCATTACTGCCTGGGGCCCCGTTCTTGGGCTCGACCGCAATCACGAGCGGGCTCGACGGCGCAGAGTCCGCCGGCGATGAGTTCGAGCTATCGTCCGTTCCGTACGCGCGACTCGTGGCCGCCAGCAGATGCTGCGAGCTCGCCCTTTGCGATGGCGGTCTCGGCGCGCCCTCATTCGAGGGGGCCGTATTCAGCGATACCCGTTCGCCCGGAGTCCCTGGATCCGGCGTCACCGTCTGTCGTTAGTCTATTGTCCTGGGGAGTCGGCTTTTCTTTTTTTCCTGGGGGCTCTGCCCCCAGACCCCCGTAGCAACTGCTTCGCAGTTGGATTTGGGCTTGTTTCTGGTGCCCGGCGTCTGGTGACAGTACCTCAATCTCAACTGCGAAGCAGTTGCTACGGGGGTCTGGGAGCAGAGCCCCCAGGAATACAAAAAAGGGGCCAGAATCGCGTAAACATACCCTAGATGCTGGCAATGAAAACCTGTCGAAAACCGCGTCATCTCCTACAAGCCGACTGGCACGTACTCCGTCGCCGGCGACGGTCAGATTCTGCAATTTGGACGCGAGCTCGCTCTGCGACAGCTGCCCGGGAGCACCGCCGTCAGCCATGGTCCACGATGCAGCGCTCGGGCCTGTGTGTTTCGGTATGACGGACGATGCCGCTGTGTGTCCAAAAGGCCAAGTGGCGTGCAGGTAGAGTGGACCGGATTAAGTTTGATCCAAGCACGGCGTTTGGGGCCAAGAAACAAGTGCGACAACTGCCAAACACAATTTCCAATGAGAGACGTTCACGCCTAGCGAGAAATCGGTCCGCTAGAGCTCCAGTGTCGATCGGCTATTACCAAATCAAGTGGATGCGATCTCCAAGCAACGGGCGGTCAAGGCGCGAGCACAGGCCGCGTGAATTCAACAGAGCAGGAGAACAAAAATCAAAACAGACGCGCAATTCCGTATTCCCACGCGCTGTATCCAGGCTCCCCTGTATCCTGCACCGAGGTCTAGTCGCCAAGGCGCCGTCTACTGAACTATCGTCGTTCTCGTCGTCTGCCCAATTTGTTCGCATTCGGGCCTGTCGGGCCGGGGTAGGGTAACAAGCACGCGCCGCACCCGCGCCGGACGTCGGCTTCTGGGGCACTGACTCCCCCCACTCACCCACCACCCACTCACGAGCAGTGTATTACACTTACACTTGTACCCTAGCCACCACTCTATCGATAGCCGTTTGGCAAGCACCCCGCCACATGTATCTGCGTCTGTGCCAGCTGAACGCGCCTAGATCCGCTACATGATCCATATCGGCGGCTACGCCACTGCATCTTACCACGTCTGCGACCAGTCTCTATATGACCGTCGACTCTCTCCGGGTTCAACGGCCCGTGCGGCTGACCCCAGGGGGACCAACGGCTCCTGCGGGTCCCGCATTGGCTCAGTTTATGGCCACAGTCTGGCCACAGTCTGGTGCTCTTTTTTTTTTCCTGGGGGCTCTGCCCCCAGACCCCCGTAGCAACTGCTTCGCAGTTGAGAAATCGGCCGGTGCTCGAGATCGGCCGTGGACCGGCCTTGCGGGCGGGACCAAGACCAGACGTACTGGGTCCATCGTCGCGAGACATCAACCGTGGGCAAAGAATCAACCGCGAAGCGGTTGCTACAGGGCCCTGGGGGCAGAGGGTCCCGCATTGGCTCAGTCTGGCACTCTTTTTTTCCTGGGGGCTCTGCCCCCAGACCCCCGTAGCAACTGCTTCGCAGTTGAGAAATCGGTCGGTAGCTCGAGATCGGCCGTGGACCGGCCTTTGCGGGCGGACCAAGACCAAAGACTCACTGGGTCTATCGCCGGCGAGACATCAACCGTGGCCAGGCCAGAAATCAACCGCGTAGCGGTTGCTACGGGGGTCTGGGGGCAGCGCCCCCAGGGAAAAAAATGTCGCACTGATAGTCGGCCACAGGTCAGCCTGTTGGGTAAAACCAGACAACACCGCGAAGCGGCTGGTACAGCGACCCGGGGGCCAGTGCTCGCGGCATAAAATAAAAGCAGCACAAGACGCGCTGCGGCCATTGGGCCCGGTCAAGGCGGCCACAGACAAAAAAAAAAATTAGCTCGGAATGTAAAGTGATCATCTCCGCATTCTGTGCTGTCCCTGAACCTTGCGCGCGTCGATCTATTATATGTCGCTTGATTGTCAGGCCAGCGCGGTGTTTCGTCACTGGACTGCGTGCCGGCCAGGCTGTCTGACGAGGGGTAGCTGCACCACCCTAAATCTGAAACATGCGCTGCCATGCACGACTGCATTCGATTAATACGGCAGAACCGAAAGCCATTAAAACATTGCGCCAAAAAAACGCACCACACGCTGCGCCGTTTAATACTGCTGTCGCCATATCGGCGCTTTAATTGCGACGCCATATTTGACGTCCCTCTTTAGCGTCGCAGATAAAGGCCGTCGACTCGGTCATCGGTGCAGGACAGAACAAGATTCGTGGGGTCATTAGCCATTTATATCCACACTATTCGCGTGAATACTTGTCGGCTGCGCGAGCTCGAAAGTCCCACGAACGGCGTTGGGCGGGTTTTTGTGTGTCCTGGGGGCGCTGCCCCCAGACCCCCGTAGCACCCGCTTCGCGGGTGGGGCTCCGGCGGCCCGTCAATCAACTGCGAAGCAGTTGCTAGGGGTGTCTGGGGGCAGCGCCCCCAGGAACAAAAAAGGACACCGCTTTCAAGTGCGATCCACTTTAAAGACAGATCTCGGTTACGCGAGCTCGAACGGGCGACCAACGACGTTTCTGCGGGTTTTTGTGTTTCCTGGGGGCGCTGCCCCCAGACCCCCGTAGCACCCGCTTCGCGGGTGGACTCCGCCAGCCCGCAAATCAACTGCGAAGCAGTTGCTACGGGGGTCTGGGGGCAGCGCCCCCAGGAACAAAATGGACACCACTTTCAAGTGCGATCCACTTCAAGATCCAGGAAAGATCGATCGAGCGTGGGCATGACCGATGCTATCTCCGGAAACTGCGAGTGGACGGACGCGGGGCGGGCCCTAAGCTGATATCTGAGTTTGGCAACGGGATTGATCGCTCCCAGCGGATTTTGGATTTTGGTAGTATCGCGAGGCGAGAGGGTGTTGGAGACATGTGGAAAGCGCAGGCCCTGGCAAAGCGCGCGGGCTTGTGAAGTACCAAAAGGACAACGCTCGGGACATAGAAAGAGACGGACTCAGTGTAAGGACAGCGTTTGGCCGGGAGTCCAGGCTCGCAACGCCTACAATAGCCTGACATGCTCTCAATACGCCTCAAGTCTCAAATAGCAAGTCGACGCCGCACATGAATCATGCATATACCGATGTTAGGGCACGCGGAAGAATGCATGAGCCCCTGAGCACGCCTAGACTAAACGACAAACGATCTATTCGCCCCCCTCGTTCACGGGAACGAAGCATCTCGAGTACACGAGGGTCACTAGAAAGTGGCACAGAGCTCGACGCCGCGCTTGTTTCGAGGACCTGCGTGTGTCCACCCGCGCCAGTTCTGTTATTGTCTGGTCGCGGCTGGGTGTGGAAAAAGCACGTGTGGGATTTTTTGTTGACGGTACTAAGTTTTGAAACCAGGAGTCGAGGTGGTTTGGCAGTTGTTGAGTCGGCCAATTTTTATAGGAGCAAATCTTTCTGATAACTCGAGAAAGAAAACGTACTGTGATAGGCGCTCATTGTGACGAGTGCTCAAAGGCAACGGAACGAGGTGAGTATCAACCGGCGTATGACTGAAACGACGGGACCAAAGGGGTCGTTCGTGTGGCAGGCATCTAATTTTGTGGCATTGCTGGACATTGCTGGCAGTGCTGGCCTACTTATTGCACCACACACGATTGCATCGGCTCCCACCACTGACAACAGCATGAGTGCACCTAGAGTGACAGGGCTCTACAGTTTGGGCCCCAGGGCAGCTCCCCCACCGCCCGCCGGCGGGTGGAACGCGATGCAGCACAATACTACGCCACCACAACCATCGCCAGTACTTGGCTATTCGGACCTAGCACACCATGTAGCGGCACAGAGACCCCATTTAGTGCCAACAAAGCGGCATTCGACGTCTCAGTCGCAGTCGCCAAAGCCGAAGAAGGACGAGGGCCGGCTCAGTAGGAGACTGAGTAAAGGATTTCCATGGGGCAAGCGGGCATCGGCTGCTACGCTATCTGAGCGGAGCACGCGGTTTGTGATTGGCGAGCCGGTGCTGCAGTCGTCGACGAGCGACTTGGTACAAGACGAGTTCCGGACGAGCGTTACTTCTATCGAGCTCGAAGGTCTGGACCGGATAGGTTCTAACAAGCTGAGGTACCAGTCGCTGCAGACGCCTTCGACTGGTCTAGGAATTGATGCTACCGGTGGTGATCACAGAGATTTGGGCGACATCCAAGAGCACGCGCAGCGGCAAACATGGATGCCGGATGCTGGTACAGGGCTCGAGCCCATTTCCGGAGAAAAAAGTAGCATGGGTAAGAGCGCCAGCGCAGAGAGCATGACAACCGCGAGCACGCGCCCCACCAGCAGCGAGAGCGAACGTGCCGAGCTACAGCGCAAGCTGCGAGAGTCCGAGGAAAAGCGCCGCGACCTTCTCATTGAGTACCAGGCCAAGCTCGACAATGAGCGCAAGCGTGTGCTCCAGCTCCAGGGCAAGATTGAGCAGCTCGCCAGAGAGCGGTCCGAGGTGGAAACGGCCGTCGGCAAAACTCGCCAGCTTGAGCAGCAGCGCGACGCGCTTCGCGAGGCACTCATGTCGCTGAGAGAAACTAAAGACATGGAGATCAACGAGTTACGGTCTCGGCTTATGTATCAAGACGGCCGTAATCCTGGTCCCATGACGCTGCCCATCTCCCCGGTGTCGCCCGCGGCCGATGAGGACCCGCGTGAAGCGCGCATGCGCAAGTGGCACACCCCGGAACACCGGGAGCTGCGGCCCAGCGGGTCCGCGCTATCTCTTGCCGGCGCCTGGAACCCGTCGCCGCCTGTGTCGCGTTCTCCGTCCGGCTCTGTTGACGTCAAGACGGCCGGCCATCGTGATTCAGATGCTGAACCCAAGGATTCGCACTGGAGACCGTCCCACCGCGTCGGCATCCAGCCATTGCTGCCCATCACCGACGGCGTGACTTTCTAACGACGATACGACGCTTGCTTTTGACACGGCCCGGACTACTAGTTATTCACTGCTTTCAGATTCTACGGAGTTTACGATACCACCATTTATTCGCTCCTTGCTAGCACTGCAGCCGGCATCAAGCTGATCTTGCTACCGGACATGATGACTTTCTACTTTTATCGTTTATAGTTGCATTAATCTTTCGTTTCTCTGGCTCTATTTTTCCTATTTCCTGGGGGGCTCTGCCCCCAGACCCCCCTGGCAACTGCTTCGCAGTTGGGTTTGCGCACCATTCTGCCAAAAGGCTCTAGTTTTCTCAACTGCGAAGCAGTTGCTACGGGGGTCTGGGGGCAGAGCCCCCAGGAAAGCAAAGTGCCGGGCCGGTCGATGAAAGAAGCCATTACATGATAAATCAAACGGAAAAAATAGGGGGTTTCACCTGCGCTGGTCAAGTGTGACACGAGCATTTTCCTTGGCGGTGAAAATGACAATCATGCCAAGAAGACCGACACATGCGAAAACCGCCTCGAAGATGAGCGCCCGATGCATGTTTCCAGGCGGGTTGCCGACGGTATCGGGATACTTAAGAGCGTTCATGACGATGACAAAAATGGCGCCAAATAGCTGACCACCGCACCACAGGAGCGACGACGTCAGACTCGGGTCGGCAGGCGACGTCTGCTCTTGGCACCACTCAAGGAAGATCGGCAGCAGCGAAAATGACGCCGCCCCGAGAATGGCACACACTACATATGGACCGGCAAGTTGGAGCGACGACGTCGACATGTAAATGGCGGCAATGTAGCAGCCGGCCATGATGGGACACTGGACGGCAATCAGGATCTTGTAGTGGTGGAACCGGTCCGTCAATGGTGACGTGATGGCCGAGTAGCCAATACCGACGAAGATGAGCAGTGCGCCAGCAATACCGGCATCGTCCGACGTATATCCGTAAGGCCCCATGATCTGGTACAGGTACGTCGAGAACGCGTTGAACATGCCCACGTAGATGCCAAACAGGATAAACGCACCCCAGAAATTGTAGTTCTTGACGAGCAAACGGGCTGACTCACCAAGACTCACCTTGGTAATGGTTGCAGACGGGCACGGCGGGAGCGGCGGTTTGGCCGGAATGAAAATTGCAATAAGCGAGCACGCAGTGGTGACGGCGGCGGTCACGAGGATAAACATTGGCATATCCGAGGCTTTAGTGACCATGCCAGGGCCGACAAGCTGCGCAATGGCGCCGCCAAGCGGGTTAGCGAGAGACGCAATAGCGTTGGCGGACACGCGCGATGACGACGTGAACCACAGGTCGGTGTAGTGCAGCGGGGCCGACAGGGCAAACGGCTGGGCAAACCCGATAAGGATCTGGCCAAACATGCACAGGCCAAACAGCTGCTTCTCAGTACCGGCGTACCTCAGCCAGTTGCCAATGATTGCGAGAGCAGCGCAGATCCACATCGCGACGCGGATGTTATTGCGGGACAGGATCCAAAACACCAGTGGGGTGATAGCAATGTATGCAAACATAATGACCGTCGATAGCCAGTTGATGGGCCCCGTCGACTCAAAGCCAAACCACTCTGCGGAGTAGTCGGCAATAGCAGCAAACGAGAGCCAGCCCCAAGATGTGCAAATGTTGACGAGAGTGATGCATAAAACGCCAAACCACCGGCGCTTGTAGATATGGTATCTGCCGATGCTGCCGGTGCCTTCGTCGTCCTGAAGCTGGCGGTGCGAGCCATCGACAGACGCGATGGCTGCCATTGTAGAATTTTTCTCCTCCCATGACGGCTGCTCGCCTGCAGTTGGCGACGGGGCCTCTGCTATTTGCGAATCGGCCGACTGTGAAGGAATATGTTCCTGAAAACGCGAAAGTCTCCGCCCAAGCTCGCCATTTGTCGCGTCGGGACGCACTAGTCCAGTCTGTGGTGGATCCATTGGAGATCTAATCTGTCAAAAACCAATCGCTTGATTATCGATGTGCACCAAGGGGGTTATGCCGCGGGGGTGTCAGTTTCACTTCGCTTTTTTTTTGGTTGGTATTGGCCCCGAATTAGAACAAAGCAATGTGGTATGAACGCTAAACGTATGGATTCCGTCCCGTGTCAGGCGTGAGTTGAGCCGGCTGGGTGTGCGAGTCCAGTGATTGCAAACTGCGCGGGCACCTCTGTTTTTAAAAAACAAGGGTCCCGTGGTTGTCTTGGGCAGCCTAAAAGCTCAAACGGTCACTGTGCGGCTTCTGCCACGACGCAGGGTCGGTCCAAATTGGGGCAAGACCGTGCCTCAGTACCCGCTGCAAGGTGTGGCTAATTGAAAAGCTGCAGTGCCAGCAGTTAGCAATGTCGGACATACCATACGACAACAATAGGCATAACATGCTCGCTAGATACACTCGTTACTCTATGACATTGCCAGAGAAAGTCTGGGCAACTAAAGTCTGGGTCCCTGCATTTCAGTCGGCAGACACATGTGAGTCAAGGGTAGAGCCACGGCACCACGCTTGTTTAATGTACGCACGCACCGTTTTTTTAACAAGAGGCGGGTATACTCAGCCCGGGCCACAGGCACGGGTTCATGGATTACGCTACCGAGATGTCTCATTCCTGGTGAAGGTTATTGACTTTGAACCATCGATTTCGACCCTCATTGGCTCTTGCAGTTGTTCGATCTCCATGTCCCACGAGTGGGCCCCTGTCATGACCCCGCACATGGGCACGAGTCCAGCCGGGCAAGTTCGAGGTCTCTGAATGAGATCCCGGCGGGGCCTGGCGAGGTCCGGCAGGGCCAATTCGGCTTCGAATACTGGATTCTGCTAACTCGACCAACCAGGCGCCGATCACTATATTGGCAAGGAAAAGTATAAAAAAATCTTGCCTGAGATGCAGAACCGTGCGTATGTGCGTGCGCGCGCTAAACTCAACCGATCAAGAATGAGCATGTAAAGAATGAACAACGTGATTTCAGGAATACCTCGCCATAATAAAAATCCTGCCACTGCGATTTTCCCAGGGCCGTTGAGATCCCGCGTAGCGAAACGATTCAGCACACAGCAGGCATTGTTGGCTTGCGTAGAATGTGCGTCGTATTGACATGTTGTATGCGGCCGGCCCAAAGCCCGCCTCTTTCATGTGTCTGCAAATGTACGAAAAATTGTGCACCTTGTATGGGCAACTGAGACCGCAGGCCGCACGTGGTACGCGGCTACAAGGGGCCTGAACTTTAATCTCAAGGCGGATGGCCAAAGCACGACAACGAGTGTCTTGCTAACTTGACGTCGAACTATGCGCGCTTCCAATATCGGATGCGGTAGAGTTGATGTAAGCATTTTGATGTGAGCTGCGAAGAGTCCCAAGTGACGCTTGGCATCAGCCCTGCATTTGGCCTTGCAAGTTGATCCGCTATATTCAGCGTCCGAAGGCTAGGACTTCCAGAAATGACGCGCCGCTTTGCACTTTGCCAACTCCACGGAAAATGTGCGAAGGGTGTTTTCTTCTGTTTCCTGGGGGTTCCACCCCCAGACCCCCGTAGCAACTGCTTCGCAGTTGGATAAAGCTACGTGTGATCAGCCGCTTTGCACTTTGTTGCATGCCCAACTCCACGGAAAATGTACGAACGGTGTTTTCTTCTGTTTCCTGGGGTTCCACCCCCAGACCCCCTTAACAACTGCTTCGCAGTTGGATAGAGCTACGTGCGGTCGACCGCTTTGCACTTTGTTGCAGGCCCAACTCCACGGAAAATATATGATGGGTGCTTTCTTCTGTTTCCTGGGGGTTCCACCCCCAGACCCCCTAAGCAACCGCTTCGCGGTTGGATATAGCCCCAGGGGAACAGATAAAGGCTAGCCCAGTCTGCCCTGAGTAGTGCAGGGACCGCCTAACAGGGCCGGGATCCGGCAGTCACGCGACTGGAATCAGTAGTGGTCAGTTGGTATCAAGACCCCGCGGCTGGCAGACGGCCCGTTGACCGCCTAAATAGGTAATTCTAGTCTGTAGATAAGCCCGCCATCCTTCGGTGCCAGCGACGTTCGCGGCTCTGTGTCTCTACATCTCGCCATGACAGTTTCGTGGCTTGTAAGTTTTCTGTTTTAAAGTAGTGTTTTCCGTTACAACTGCTGGCACCCCTGCTTTCGTCTGTTGATTCAGATATCGCGACGATCGCACGGCATCACGCGCATTGACTTTGACTTTTTGACCTTGTGTTTGGCTGGACTTTCGTGTTTGACACAGCCAATGGCCATGGAAAACATTAAATTAACAGCAGATCCCCATCCTCGTGGTGGGAATGCTGGTGAGCGGTTGCTCCAACTCGCTGCTCACCAAGTATCAGGACAACCAGTGCGTGGCCAACTGCGATGGGGCTCCCTCGCAGCGAGCCTACTTTGAGCAGCCCGTGTTCCAGACGGTGCAAATGTTCCTGGCGGAATCTGGTTGCTGGATAGTTTACTACCTGACCAAGTGGCACGCGCGCCGTCAAAACGGCAAGCAAGCGGCGTACGAGTCACTGCCCAGCGCTGACGACTCGGAGTTTGGGGCCGCAAACCCCAAGCTGACGGGCAAGAACGTGCTCCTTCTGGCGATCCCAGCATGCTGCGACATTTGTGGTACCACGCTCATGAACCTGGGTCTCTTGTTTGTGCCCGTGTCCATCTTCCAAATGACCCGCGGCGCGGTCGTACTATTTGTGGCCGTGTTCTCTATCATGTTCCTCAACCACCGCATCCGCATTTATCAATGGATCGGCCTGGCATCTGTTGTGGCTGGCGTCTTTGTTGTCGGTCTGTCGGCTGCACTTGGCGCCCACGACGACACGCCCGCCGACGTTATCGCCCGCACGCCGTGGCAGGTTGTGTGCGGCATTCTCATGATCCTGAGCGGCCAGGTGTTCACTGCCTCGCAGTTTGCGCTCGAAGAGCACATCCTCAGTCGCTACTCTCTGAGCCCCACCAAGGTCGTGGCGTGGGAGGGCACCTATGGCACGATTGTGAGCGTTGTGGGCTCATATGCTGTTCTCCTGATCGCCGGACGCGGCCACTCGTGGTCCTCGATGTTTGACGTCAGCGTTGGACTTGGCCAAGTGCTTGACCATCGTGCGCTCATCACCTCGTCTGTCGCCATCATGATCTCACTTGCGACCTTTAACTTCTGCGGGCTGTCGGTCACCCGCAGCATCAGTGCCACGTCACGCTCGACCATCGACACGTCGCGCACGCTCGGCATCTGGCTCGTATCCCTCGTTATCGGCTGGGAGAAGTTCCGGTTCATGCAGCTCGTCGGTTTCGGCATGCTCGTCTATGGCACTCTTTTGTTCAACGGCATCCTCGACCACGGCAAGCATCTCGACGAGGACGACCCGGTCCCGCACGCCCACGCCGTTCCGCACGAGCCCTGACAACACTACTGTGACAATGCATATCCTGTAATGAGTTGACTATGTCCTTTTTGCACAGTTTTTTTTTTTTTTTTTTGGGATGCTGCCTCCGGAACCCCGTAGCAAACGCTTCGCAGTTGGTCTCGTCCATCTGCTCTTGTTTATTTCCTGGGGGTTCCACCCCCAGACCCCCGTAGCAACCGCTTCGCGGTTGAACACCACCGATCTAGGGCAAGCAGTACCGCAGAACGAGCAGAAATGGGAAATGGACCTCATCTCAACCGCGAAGCGGTTGCTACGGGGGTCTGGGGGTGGAACCCTCAGGAAAACAAAAAGGCCCAGGTGCCTGACATGCCACATTGTACCAAGCAGGGGTCTCGGGGTGTGGGACACCCAGGAAAAATAGAGGGTCCCTAGATCCTGACGTCTCACATTATATTAAAATGGTATAATCTACACTTTCATCTTATCCGTAGTGGGTCAATCACAATAATACCCTCCTGTCGTAAATGCTGCCTGTGATGTGTTTGGCCACGGCGTGTGGGTGCGCCATACGCGAGGCGCCTATTTGGTCTTCTTGCTCTCGGAGCCGGCGTAGACACGTTCATCGTCGCCCTCGACCTGATTGAGAATCCTCTCGAGCTCGGTGTTCTGACGGGCCATGACCTCCTTGTCCTTGCGCAGATTGCGGTTGAACAGCTCGGCATCGGGCGTACGGTGCGAGCCGCCAAGACGGTCCCACAGGGTCGTGTACTGGCCGTAGTTGTAGTTGAAGTACATGTGGTGGATGGTGTGGCATGCCGAGCCGTTGATGACGGGATCGTTGGCCAGGTACTCGCCGTCGTGAATCATGACAGTCCAGATGTTGACGGCACCAAACAGCGCAATGTACGCAATCTTGTGCAGCGGGAACAGAAACGGAAACACGTGGTACGGCAGCGACTGCAGATAGCCGTCGAGTGGGTGGAACGCATGGGATGCAAACGGAGTCGGCACAATCCACTTGTGGTGGGGCTTGTGCAGGTGCTTGTACACGCTAGGCCAGTGCAGCCACCGGTGGATCATGTAGATGCACATGTCGGTAAACAGAATGAACAGCGGAAACTGCAGCACCATGTACCACATGCCATGCGTCTCGGTGCCCATGTACATCTTGGAGTAGCCGCGGATCTCCGCCACGAACCACGGCGCTGTCAGCAGCGACATGGTCGGCATGGACTCCATGGCGACCTTGATCTCCTTGCTCATCTGGTTCTTGAGCATCTTGGGGTGCTTGAAGTTGTCCTTGTCGTACACAAACAGATACGACAGCGACGCGGTAGTGAAGTAGAGGACGATGCCAAAAATCCACGTGATGAGGAACAGCGACACAAACTGGCGCAAAATGTTGTCGCGGCCCAGCAGCGACTCGCTAGCGTACTGAGACGCTGAGACCAGCAGCGGCTCCACGACGCCATACATCTCGCCCTTGGGGCCCGGTCGCTGCAGAAACTCGGCGACGCCCGTAGCGAGCGATGCAACACCGCCGGCCGCCGTGCCGTTTGCGCCAGCAGCCGGCGCGTTGGCGGCTAGAAAAGTCGCGACAGACCCGTGCTTGGGCAGCACCGTCGCGTACAACCGGTCAAACACATACGTGTCGAGCACTTCGAGGACGAGATCCATGCTGGCGTTAGTCGCAACGTTCGCGTATGCCGCTTCTCTTTTCTTCTTTTCCTGGGGGCGCTGCCCCCAGACCCCCGTAGCAACCGCTTCGCGGTTGATCAAACTCGTAGCTCTATCCAACTGCGAAGCAGTTGCTACGAGGGTCTGGGGGTGGAACCCCCAGGAAAAGAAAGAAAGAAAGAAAGAAAGAGCGGTTGGTGCCGGTATCCACTTTCTCGTCCTGGGGGTTCCATCCCAGACCCCAAAGAAAAGAGAAAGACACGGCTCTCCAAAGACAGCCACTGGAAACACTCGGCAAAAAAGATGTCGGCCGGGGAAAACACGCCACAAAGGTCCGAGAACCGGTTTATAACCCGACATGACCTCTGGAGGAAGCGAATAGTCAATAAATCCGACGCGGAAACAACATACTTTGACAAATGGAGAGGACGAGCAGAAGCAAATCACAAAGCTATCAAACGAGTGGTAGTCCGTAGAAATAGAGACACGAGGCCGTGGTAGGTGTAGGGACCGCTCTCGTCGTGCAAGACTCCTCGCGCAAAAAAGTCACACTCCCGTTCGGAGGTCCAGATATATATTTTGGGGGGCCGCACGCGGTGCGTGATCTCGGTCCGGCAGTACCCTAATTGTTTTGCGGCAAAAGTTACCCGGGGCTGCCGGAACTACATGCCCCGTGAACGGGCTAGCACGGGCCAGCTTGTGGCGTGTGGTTACTTGTGGTGGCACATGTGCCTCGAGGGACCTTCCGGTGGGCAGAACTTGTGGAGTTAGGTAGTAATTAGATAGTCAATTGCTGTTTTCGTGGCGTTGCAAGGCGTTCGGAAGCAGGTCTCGGTCCGACGATGCGGGTCGCACGGCTGTTCGTCAACGTCGACCCATCGGTCCGGACCCCGACACCATTGTCAGCCGCTTCTTGCGCCGCTTGGACAGCGCTCCGCGCTTATGGCCGTAAACAGCCGAGGGCCCACGAGCACTTGGCCCCATTGAGGTGTCCAACGGCAAATTCTCGCCACACCACCGTCTCCGTCGCCTCCGAGACCGCTTTCAACGGCCAAAACCGTTTGGGGTAACCGGTTCCGCCGCGTGCGGCTTGTGTACGAGCTAAGCGACATCTCCACGAGAAACACCACGCGCAAAACATTGGTCTCGTGAGGTGCCGTTAAAACGGTAACTCGAACACTAAAATGGGTGCTATGTTTCTACACCGGGATACATGTGCACACGGTCTACAAAAACGGCTGGGTCCGGTGGTATCTGTCAAAGCTCGTGACACCGCATCGGCTACATCGTGTTGTACTAGGACCCAAAACTAAAAAATTGCCCCTTGGAATATGGCACCACGAGACGCGTTCATGGCCAGTTTTTTTTTTTTTTTTGTTTGTTTTTTGTTTGGTTGCTTTTTTTTTTCGCTGTTTCCGGCCTCATGTGCAAACTGTGGCGTCACATAGATCTGATATTGCCACTGCTTCACGTAGCCCTTTGGTCCTGTCCCGTTTCCTCACCTCCCACGGGACCCAGTTCGCTTCCAACGCTTGCTTGCAAACTGTAGCCGTCTTACGACGTCACACAGCTGCACAATCTGCGTACCGATCGCGCTGTGATGGCGCTGACTGCCCCCCCGGGCCGAGTCCCGGCTCTTGGTTCAGCCCATCTGATAATGCACGGCGTGCGTCCCCTGCATCTGTGCGTTTATGGCAACGGGAGGGGGGGGGGGCTAGTCTCGCTGGCTACCGAACAGCCAATTCTAAGTTTAGTAGTTGTGTCTGGTTCTTTTTGTGTACCAATTGATGCTAATTTTTCTTCTGGAGCTTCCATCCCCCAGACCCCTGTAGCAACTGCTTCGCACTTGGCCTCGGCATGGTATGCATTTTTCACCCCGACTCCGTGAAGTCCGTTCTTTCAACTGCGAAGCAGTTGCTACGGGGGTCTGGGGGTGGCACCCCCAGGAAGAAAAAAAAAAAAAAGAGGTTGCAATGTATTTTCTAATTCTGGGCGCAGGTTGAAAGCGCAGGTCATGACTCATAACAAAAAGATGCAGAACAGCGTGGTGAACACAGCTGCAGACGCCCGTCGAGAAGAGACAGGACGAACGGCGTGGTTGACACGATTAGCAGACGAGGCATGAGCACCAGGTCTGGTTCGTAGTTGATACGATCTTACGTCAGCGATAGCACTAGGCATCTAAGTGCGGGCGCGCGACACGGCAAAGTACCGGGCAAATCCATCCTCCTTGTTGCGCTCGAGCGGGCCGTTCTCGACGGTGTCGGCAATGTCTGCCCACTTGATCTTATCGGAGCGCTCGCCTCGCTGGGCCAGGTCCTCTCGGAGCCACTTGAGTGCGAGCTCCAGCAACGAGCTGTTTTGCAGCGGACCGGCCGGCTTGCCTTCCACCACCGTCTCCTCGCACGACACGACGCGCCCAAGGTGCATGTGCACCAGGTGTGTGGGCCAGTCGCTCAGGCCGTCAAAGATGTGCGTCGCGTACACCTGTCGTTAGTTTTGATGTTGGTTTTTTTTTTCTGGGGGCGCTGCCCCCAGACCCCCGTAGCAACTGCTTCGCAGTTGGACCTGATCCCTGTTGCTAGAGACACAGAAGGCGAGAACAGCACAGAAAAAGCCGCAGTTGGACCCGACCGCTGAAGCTAGAGATACAGAACGCGGGGACAACACAAAAACCCCCCACCCCAACTGCGAAGCAGTTGCTACGGGGGTCTGGGGGCAGCGCCCCCAGGAAAAAAGAAACAAAAAACATACAATCTGACAGTCGCGGGACTCGGTCTCACGTCGAAGGAACTTGAGAAGACGGTCGCGAACAAGCACGTCGAGGTCGACGGTGACCTCGTCAAGTAGAAGGATCTTCCATGGCTTCAGAAGACCCATGACGAGCTGGACACGGCGGCGCTCACCGTCCGAGACTGCGTGCATGCGCCAGCGGAGATCAACGTCCAGAATGTCAATGAGCTCGTCGCGCCGCTCGGGGTAGGCGTCGCCGCCAACGGACGAGATAAGCAGCGTCACCGGCACGTCGTGGCGGACTGTCGGGTTGCCGGCCCACTCGGTACCGAGATACGTGATTCCGGGGATGCCGTCGCGAAACGGGTCCTGGCCGTCGATGTAGACAGTCCCAGCCTTGGCTAGCGTCTTGCCAGACACTACACGGAGCAGCGTGCTCTTACCGGCGCCGTTGGCACCGATCAGAAGGGCGCGCGATCCTCCAGGGAGACGAAAAGACGTCGGGTGGATACCCACCGTGCCGTCGCCAAACACATAGACCAGGTCTTTGGTTTCAATCATTGCGTGTTGACGCTGCTAGTTTGAGTGTGCCAATCTCAACACTACTTCGCGCCATACGCGGCTGAACCATGCCGGTGCATATTATGCATAGTGCCCGACGCTTGGAAGCTCTAACGTTGATACGACACGCATTTTTTGTTGCTTGTTTTTTTTTTTTTTTTCTTTTTTTTCTCTTCCTGGGGGCGCTGCCCCAGACCCCCCGTAGCAAGTGCTTCGCAGTGGGAAAACGGCTATCGATACGAGGGTAATTAATCGCTAGCTTTAATGTTAGTCATCGTGGCTCGATGATACGCTCCCCAACACTACTATAAATACGGTTCTGGTTTATAGTTATACGACCACCTGTTGAATGCCGTAACAGGCCGTGATACGGCAACTGTATCATGGTACACGCATACACACCATGTGCACCATGCACATCATGCACACATACGTAACCGACCCCGTCCAAACTCTCCACCAGTCCAGCCTCCACAAGCCACCGTGACCCCACTAATCTTGCTCGGTACCCGTAACGTCCCGCAATCGCAAGACGACATGTCGCAAAGAGGCGCTTTTCGATTCAACCTACCGCATGTTTCCTCGACTACACTGCGGGCGGTCGGCGTGTACCTCTCGGGTGCATTCGTAAGTAATACCGAGTGCTGAATGCCACCTTTGCCGTCACCCGTACTGACTGCTTTGGAGCACCTTGCTAATCCCGCCGCACTCTCAACCGCGAAGCGGTTGCTACGGGGGTCTGGGGGCACTCCATCAGGAGTAAAATGCCCACCCATTACTTCCTGGTGGTTCCACCCCCAGACCCTCGTAACTGATGCCATGTCAGATCTGGAAGCTAACGACAGTATGCTGCCGGCTTCTATGCCATGCTTGATACTGCGCTGTTCTCGTCGCACGACAATGCCTCGGTAGTGCACGTCAAGTTCACCGACTGGATCCCGTTTATCCTGTCGTCACTCGGCATGATGGTCATCAACACTGTGGAGAAGTCGCGGCTATCGTCGGAGTCGTTTTCGTTTGGCTCGAGCAACGGGTACTCGTCTGCCGACTGGCAGGCCCGCGTTGTGCTGTTTATGGGCTTTGCGATGCTCGCGGCCGGCCTCTCTGGCTCGGTCGTTGTGCTGATCCTGCGCTACATTGTCCCGCACTACCCGTGGCCGACGCTCGGCATGGGTGTTGGCAATGTCGTTTCCAATGCGGCCGTCATGCTGTCGTGCATCTCTCTGTGGCTTTCCCAGAACCTCGAAGACGAGTACTCGTACTCTCTCCAGCTGTAATGAATTCACGATCACTGTTTCTTTTTGATGGGCCTGTTTTTCGGACTTTATTTTTCTTCCTGGGGGTTCCACCCCCAGACCCCCGTAGCAACTGCTTTGCAGTTGAATTTCCGGTACTTTTTTTTGTTTCTTTTTTTTTTTTTTGGTTTTGGTTCTGGCGGTCAAGCCCCGAGAGTTCTAACTGAGATCTAACACCTTCACACCAATTGATCCCTATCACCCATAATCTCAACTGCGAAGTTGTTGCCACGGGGTGTGGGGGTGGGACCCTCAGGAAATCAAAGACCCCACTCTCAACTGCGAAGCAGTTGCCACGGGGGTCTGGGACTGGAACCCCAGGAAGAGGAAAGGCCCACTCCCAACTGCTTCGCAGTTGCCACGGGGTCTGGGGGTGGAACCCCCCGGAAGAGAAAATGCCCACTCTCAACTGCGATGTTGTTGCCATGGGTGTGGGGGTGGGACCCTCGGAAAATCAAAGACCTCCACTCTCAACTGCGAAGCAGTTGCCACGGGGGTCTGGGGGTGGAACCCCCAGGAAGAGAAAACGCCCACTCTCAACTGCAAAGCAGTTGCCACGGGGGTCTGGGGATGGAACCCGCAGGACGAGAAAACGCCCACTTTCAACTGCTTCGCAGTTGCCATGGGGTCTGGGGGTGGACCCCCCAGGAAGAGAAAGGCGCGGTGCGATCCGGACGCCGAGTCTAGGAGGCACTACAATCGGCATTATAGGCGTTTATCAGGCCGCAAGAGGGCCGTCTATATAGTACACAATCCCATGACGGCGGTCGTGCCATTTTTGGTCCACGTTACAGGCATAATGAGAATGACGATGATGGTGTGTGCGTGTGTGTGCGCGTGTGTGCGTGCGTGTGTGCGTGAATTGCGGGCGTGTGCATGCGCTGAAGTTTCAAGAGGAAGGGGAGCGTGTCGGGGATGGGGGAAGAGGTGGGGGGCTCAGTTTGAGACGCCGGCGCGCATCTCCTCGGGCGTCATGGGCACAAAGTTGTCGAGGTCTATGCCTTGGGCCTTGAGGGCCTCGCGGGCGTGCGGGGGCAGTATTTGGGCATTGAGCTCGGGGGCTATCGACAGCTCGTGGCGCGTAAAGTTGAAGAGCGGCGGGAGCTCGCGGGGCGGGAGGCCAAAGCCGCGCGAGTCCGGCAGGCGCGTGTTGGGGTCGCGGAGCTCGTCAAAGAACGGGTGCGTGAGCACCTCAATCGCCGACAGGCGCTTACCCGGCGAGTACTCGAGGAGGCGCGAGATGAGATCAAGCGCCTCGGGCGACGCGCGGCGAAACACCTTGGAGAACGGGTGGGGGCGGATCTGCGGGAACTTGTGCTCCATGTAGTTTGGGTTCATGGTGCGGATCTGCTCGCGGGTGGGGGTGCCCAGGACCTTGATGATCTCGACGAGCTGGTCAATGCCGGTCTCGCCCGGAAACAGCGGCTGGCCCAGCATGAGCTCGGCCATGACGCAGCACGACGACCACACGTCTATCTTTGTGGTGTAGTTTGTGGCGCCAAAGATGAGCTCGGGGGCGCGGTAGTAGCGCGAGCAGATGTACGACACGTTGGGCTCGCCCGGGACCAGGACCTTTGCGGAGCCAAAGTCGCACAGCTTGAGCACGCCGGTGCGCGGGTCGTACAGCAGGTTGTACGGCTTGATGTCGCGGTGGCAGATGCCGAGCGAGTGGATGTAGGCTAGCGAGCGAAACAGCTGGTACGTCATGAGCTTGACCTCGAGCTGCGGCATCGACGCCTTGACCTTGGTGTAGGCCTTGGACGCGCGCGCAACCGTCTCGGGCATGTACTCGAGCACCAGGTTGAGGTACACCTCGTCGCGGTCCGTCGTCGAGTAGAAAAACGCCCTGAGGTCCACAATGTTGGGATGCGACACCTTGCGCATGATCTCGAGCTCGCGGTTCTTGAACCGCTTGTCCTGCAGCACGCGCTTGATGGCGGCGTCCTCGCCCGACGGCAGCAGCTTTGTCTGAAACACAACGCCAAACGAGCCGCTGCCCACGACCTTGTGCTGCGTGTACATGAGCTCGCGGGTCTCGCCCGTCTTGCCGTCCTTGACTTTTTCTCTCACCACCTCTGACATCTTTTCAGGCGGCTATTGTCTGGTGTTAGCATTGCTGGGAACAGGCGATGGTTTGTTTTCTCGTGGGGGCGCTGCCCCCACACCCCCGTAGCAACTGCTTCGCAGTTGAAGCGCGATGCGGTCGTGCAAACAAGACCGCCGTAGCGAAGGTGTGATGTGATTTGCTCCGCAGTCAGGCCCTGTCATAGCTTCAACTGCGAAGCAGTTGCCACGGGGGTCTGGGGGCAGCGCCCCCAGGAATAAAAAGCCCTCGGACGCGCCGAATCGGACCGTGCCAGATATTCAACTGCGAAGCAGTTGCTACGGGGGTCTGGGGGCAGCGCCCCCAGGAAAAAAAGACAGGCCCCGGGCAAAACGTCAGCGTGCCGCGACCGATCGATGCGCTGGCACGTAGCAATCATGGCACAATCACCGAAAAGAACTGCAACAGCCAGCCGTTGACGCGCGGTAGGAAAATCCAAGAATCAAGACATCACTCACTCTCAATGCAATCACGATGCTCGGGGCGCAAATCAAATCGGCGACACCCGTCGGGCCCAACTGGCTTCCACACACAGGGGGCAAACGTCAATCTGGGCTGCCGCAAAGCGCTGCAAAACCTAGTTTTCTCCACTCAGACAATCAAAGGCAGCAATTCCGCCGAATTTGTACCGTCGTGTTATCGTTTTCGCGTCGGCTAGTGGCGGGTTTCACTTTGACAATGGGGTGCTCGAGCACAACTGGGCGACCAACGAAACTCAATAGAAACACACCGGCGAAAAGCAAACGCCTACAAGGACCAAAAAAAAAATAGAGACTGGCTCAAACTGGCACGGCGCTAGATGCAGAAAAAAAAGCGTGCCGATTGGGCGGGTCGTGGTGTAAACAAGGGGGCGCGCGTGTGTGGAGAAAAACCAAACTAGCTCGAAAGGCTGGCGATGCTGGAAAGCGTCTGCGGTGGTATTAAAAGGGCGTGGGTGGGAGGACAGGGTGGGTGGCCGACATGCGGCCCAAAGGGCTCATTACTGCGCTGGGGTAGTCTGGGGCACATGACTCGCAAGCAACATGCCGGCCTGGGGCTACCGCCACTGTATATGCCAGAACGGCTTGCCAGCACGGCTTTGTTCCCAACATTGGGCCCCTCCTCGTCGTGCGAGTTGTTTAGGCCGTGTTCGATTTTTTTTTTTTTTTCACTGGGGGCGCTGCCCCCAGACCCCCGTAGCAACTGCTTCGCAGTTGGAAAAGAGCTAGCATGCGAATCAACTGCGAAGCAGTTGCTACGGGGCCTGGGGGTGAAACCCCCAAGGAAAAAAAACGAAAACATCGCCAGAGCTCAGTTGGATCCAGGTTGGTCACACGGCAGCCCACGCCCCACTCTGGACGGGCTTGCCTTGCCCTGGCGGGGCAAAAAAAGCTTGATCGGTGGCGTCTTTTTGGTCGGGTCAGGCATTTAGTCTACATCTTTAAAGGTACGCAAGCCGTTTGGCCAGCTTTTACAAAGCGTTGGCACTCCTTGACGACGAGCCTTACCCCTTTCCCCCCTCCGCTGAGGTTGCCCCGCAAAGCCCCTCATTCCCGCGTTTCCTGGACTTAAAACTCGTGCGGCTCGCCCACAACAAGGCTGGCAGAATCGGGTGAGAAAAAAAAAAAAAAAAGACGAAGCTGTTGCATTGGCAGCTGTGGCAGTTGCGTTTATTGGTTGCTGAGTTGTTTGACACAGTGCTTGGGACCACTGCACGAGTCGGTCCTCGGTGGTCCCTCGGGTGGCCCTCGGTGGCCAACGTTATGTCCGGTGGCTCGGCGCATGGGACGTCTCGTTGGGCTTGTCGATCGTGGTGCTTTATGCACAAGGCCTGCAGCCGGGACGTCAGGCGGTCTATGACCAAGTCACCATGCCGCCGTACAAACATATAGTGCAGCCAGCCGTTTAGTCGTACTCAAAATTCCCGGGAGCATTCCCAGATTCGGTCCTCTACGTGGTGGTGACAGCGCCGTGACGCCGTTCTTGCTTGAACAAGTGACGTCAAGGGACGTACAAGGGGCACAGAAGACCTGGCACATCACGCCAGCGACAGTCAGGGTACTCATCAGGTACCGCAGGAACCACACGGCCTGCCCGCACAGCGACCGAACGAATTGACAAACTCAGTTTTTCTGGGGGTTTGCTTGCCAAGACACCTGCGGCCGCCGATCGCTATTTGTGGGTGTCAGTATTAGTTAGTTACAACTGGTTCGCTGGTTTCTTGTTTTCCTGGGGGCGCTGCCCCAGGACCCCGTTGCAACTGCTTCGCAGTTGAGGATTGTGGCCGGTGAGACAGACTGCGAAGCTGTGACTGCGGAGCCCGGCGGCCGCGCGGGGGTTCCAGCAGTAGCAAGACCCCAAAACAATGGCCCCCCGCTCAACTGCGAAGCAGTTGCTACAGGGGTCTGGGGGCAGCGCCCCCAGAAAAAAAAAAGAAAAAGAAAAAGCACTGAAACACACGGCTCCAGCTCAACTGCGAAGCAGTTGCTACGGGGGTCTGGGGGCAGAGCCCCCAGGAAAAAAAAAAGCGCAAATATGTGCATTATTGATATCAGTATTAATTAGTTAGGTCTGGGCATTTTATTTGAGGTATCGACATGGCATCGGAGCCAAAAAGTTGCGACAAAAGGATCCGTACGTAGGAATGCAACGCCACGGACGCGGAGGCGGCGTTAGCAGCCTACGGCCGCGCGCGAGGACGCCGTACGAGCGGCCGCCGCCCGGTATGGGCCGGCGCCGGCGCAGCAGCGCAGCAAATGAGGACCACGAATTCCCTGACGAGCCCGAACACGACGCGGCGGCGGCGGCGCAGACGCCTGGCCTGCTGTCTCGCGTCAGGAGTATGCTGAGCCCGGCCAAGCTGTGGTCGCCGGGTCGGCGATCGAAATTGAGTGGAGCCGGCCCGGCGCCGGCCGCGGAGGAACGGGCCCAAGACCCGGATAGAATGAACGACGGCGAGCCGGTGCAGCAGCCTGTCACACCGTTCAAGTTCCCTGCGCCAGGCGAGTCGCAAACGCGCCGCCCAAGCAGCCTGTCGCGCGACTCGATTGTCGACTCGGCACGCCGCGACTCGCCCAACGAGAAGCTGCGGCAGTTTTTCATGGCAAAGGGCGACGACAAACTGACAGAAATGGAGGTCGAGGGCGTCATGTCGCTGATCCGCCAAGCAAAGGAGCAGAACGAGAGCGCTATCGACATAGATGTTGTGAGTGGCGGTGCCAGCAGCGCCGCCGCCGCGTCGGGACCATCGACGCCGTCCCAGCCGCTGCGCAATCGCAAGAGCCTCCCGCAGTTTTCAACGCCCGTAGCCGTCCAGGCTCGGTCGCCGGCAACGTACACTCCTCGCTATGGATCATCTGCATCGTCGTCTGCCGCGTCATCAGCTGCCAGAAAAGAGACAGAAGCCAGCAAGGCAGCGACGCCTAACATCCGCTACATGGACATTCCGACGCCGTACCGCCCGGCCCGTCGCTCGTCTCCGCTGCGCCAGTCTAGCAAGTCCGACTCTGTTCAATCAGAGTCCGGCTCACAGGCCGAGTTTTCTTTGGCTCAATCTGCTTCTGAAACTGTCGACACCCCGCCCGAGCCCCAGCCCGCCCCTAAGCCCATGAGCCAGACGGCGTCTGTGCTGCTGTCCCTGCTCGACGAAGGCGACGACAAAAACCCCGAGGAGCCTCCAAAGCCCGAGACCAAGCCGTTTGTGAGCCCCTACGCTGCGTCGCCGCGTCGCGCGACACCTGTCCGGCGCCGTGAGTCCGCAGAGTCACCCAAAAAGTCGCCTCTCCAGCAGCTCGAGCACGCCAGACCAAAGCAGGCGACTGCTGCTGCGGGCCCTGCCACGGCCAGTGTCACTTCCAACGAGGCCGCAGCCAAATACAAGCCGGCTCGATCTTCAAGCCTGCGCCAGTCCATCGTCATAGATGCCGACTCGCCCCCGGCAAAGCCGTTGCCTACGTCTACGGCCCCGTCAAATGCTACCCCGTCGAACCTGTTCAAGCTGTCGCCAGCCAGCACGGCCCTCTTCCAGCCGCCGCCCCAGCAGAGCCAGGCCGACTCGCAGTCGCAAGACCTGTCCCCCTCCAAGCCGCTCTTCCACTCGCGAGCCGAGCCCAACAACAAGCCAGTCCCGCGAGCTCACGCACCGGCCCAGCCGCCGTCGCTGTTTTCTGTCAAGCCCGCCGAGACTACGGCCACGGCCCCTCCTCCTGTTGCGTCTTCGAGCGTGTTTAGTTCCGACCCGGTCTCCCAGCCCGCAGCAGCGGGCCCGCCAGCAAACTTCTCCTTCACCAAAGCCGAGCCCAGCCCATCTGTCGACTCGACTACGTCTACCGACACCCACAAGGATCTGCCGGCGTTTGGCTTCCCAGACGTTGCCCACGTAGCTGCGCCTACGCTCTCTGCCGCCGATATTGCTACCCTGGAGCGACTCAAGTCCAGTAGCTTTACGTTTTAAGCGGCCACTCATGCATTAATGACATAGACTTTTGTTTTCCTGGGGTCGTTCCCCCTATTTCCCCGGTAGCAACCGCTTCGGCGGTTGAACACGACCGGAATTCAGTATCAGAATCACTCGAGAGACCTTATTTCAACTGCGAAGCAGTTGCTACGGGGGTCTGGGGGTGGAACCCCCAGGAAAAGAGGAGATTCTTTCCCCAGACCCCGTGGCAACTAATTCACGTTTTAACTTGACCGGACTTCAGTATCATAATTACTCAACAGACCTTACTTCAACTGCGAAGCAGTTGCTACGGGGGTCTGGGGGTGGAACCCCCAGGAAAAGAGCAGGCCCTGTATCCCGACCCCGTAGAAACTGGAATTCAATATCATAATCACCCAAGAGACCTTTTTTTTTCAACTGCGATGCAGTTGCTACGGGGGTCTGGGGGTGGAGCCCCCAGGAAACGAGAGACGGCAACATTTCCTTTTTTTTTGCGTTTTTGTGTGAAAAACCACGTGCGGCTTCAAATTTCCGAACTCCTCGATTTTATTTCAGCCCTGCAGGATTGGCCCGTGGACAGACACAAACCTGCAACAATGCTGTATCTGGTGGGACTGGGGCTGTCGTACGAGAGCGACATCACGGTGCGTGGTCTCGAGATTGTGCGCAAGTGCAAGCGCGTGTACCTCGAGGCGTACACGAGCATTCTGATGGCGGCGGACCAGGAGTCGCTCGAGAAGTTTTATGGCCGCGAGGTGATTCTGGCCGACCGCGAGCTGGTCGAGACCGGTTCAGACCAGATCCTCGAGGGCGCAGACAAGGACGACGTTGCGTTTCTGGTGGTTGGTGACCCGTTTGGCGCTACTACACACACGGATCTGGTGCTGCGCGCCCGCGAGCTCAAGATCCCCTACAATGTCGTTCACAACGCGTCGGTCATGAACGCCGTCGGCGCGTGCGGTCTCCAGCTGTACAACTTTGGCCAAACGGTCTCGCTCGTGTTCTTTACTGATACATGGAAGCCTGACTCGTTTTACGACAAGATCAAGGAGAACCGCCAGCTCGGGCTCCACACGCTGCTGCTGCTCGACATCAAAGTCAAGGAGCAGTCGATCGAGAATATGGCCCGCGGCAGGCTCATCTACGAGCCCCCGCGATACATGTCGGTTGCAACTGCGGCTGAGCAGCTGCTCGAGATCGAGGAGCTCCGCGGCGAAGGTGCCTATGGCCCAGAGACTCCTTGCGTCGGCATCTCCCGTCTTGGTTCCCCGACCCAGGCGTTCCGGGCCGCGACTCTTGGTGATCTCGTTGACTACGATGCCGGCGAGCCCCTCCACTCGCTTATCATCCTCGGCAACCGCGTCCACGATCTCGAGACCGAGTTCCTTCTCGATTTTTCTGTCGATGCCGATAAGTACAAGGCCGCCATTGTCGCCGACGCCGAGAACTTCAAGAAGCCTGCTGCTCCGCTTCCCCAGGACGACGACGACGACGAGTAGCCCTTCTGTAATGATGCATGACCTTTGTCTTTTTTTCTTTCTTTCCTGGGGGCGCTGCCGCCAGACCCCCGTAGCAACCGCTTCGCGGTTGACTTTCTAGTGGCCTCAACTCAACTCAAACTGCGAAGCAGTTGCAACGGGGGTCTGGGGGCAGCGCCCCCAGGAAAAGAAAGAGCACATGGCGAACAATGGTCTCGGCTCGACTGCGAAATATCACATGGCGAACAGGGCGCGACGTTTGAGGTCGTCGCGGTCCTTGCAGAAGTCGCACGCATAGTCGCACTCTGTGGGAAGAGCTGGGTCTTCAAAGTAGCCAGTGATAAGGGCGTGGCGGCACTGGGTGGTGCATTCGCAGTAGTTGATGAGGTCTCGGACCGTCTCGCGGCCAGCTCGCTGTTGGAGGAGAGAGATGTGCGACGAATCGCTGTGCGAAAAGTAGAGAACGCAGCGCGAAGCACGGCCGTCGCGACCCGCACGGCCTGACCCCTGGTAGTACTCGTCGAGGGAGTTGGGCAGGTCAAAATGCACGACAAACCGAACGTCGGGTTTGTCGACGCCCATGCCAAAGGCGACAGTAGCTACTACTACCTGGTGTGACGGGTCGTTGGCGATCCAGGATTGAAGGACTTTGGTGCGCGTTGCCTCCGGAAGTCCTGCGTGGAACGGCTGGGCGCCAAAGCCCTCGTCGCGTAGGACGGCCGCAAGAGCTTCGGTAGTCTGTTTGGTTCTGCAGTAGATGATACCGGCGCCGCTAGAGTCCGAGGCCCGTCGCCGCCTGCGGCCCCGGTAGCCTTTTAGTAGTTTGATAAGGTCATGCAGCTTGTCTTCGCCGGCGAGATAGCGGACCTCGTAGTGGAGGTTGGGCCTGTTGACAGTGGCACCGAAGATTTGTAGTTGTGGTGGATCGGGCAGGCACAGAATCTCTTTGATCGCCTCGCGAACTTGCGCCGGCGCCGTGGCCGTCACTGCCGTCACTGGTACGTCTGGATACGTCTGTTTGAAATAGCCGAGCGCCTTGTAGTCTGCGCGAAAGGACAGGCCCCACTCGACGCAGCAGTGCGCCTCGTCGATCACGACACGGGTCAGGGCGCCACGAGCGACCAGGCGCGCTACAAGGCCCTTGAAGGACGCAGTCGCACACAGTTCGGGAGACACGTACAGCAAACGCGTAGTAGGGCCCGATGGCGACAACAAATCAGCGGCAATGCGCGTGCGCTCGGCAGATGGCGTCCGGCTGTTGAGACACACAGCGTCGATACCGAGTTCCTGGAGTGCCGACACTTGATTGTCCATTAAAGCGAGCAAAGGTGATACCACAAGCGTGCATCCAGTCCCGCACGCCACAGCTGGTAGCTGGTACGTCAGCGACTTGCCGTATCCTGTTGGCAACAGCACAAGAATGTCATGACCCTCTAGTGCACTCCTGACTATGGTTTCTTGCTGGCCGCGGAAACCTTCTTTGCGAAACACCTGATTCAGCACTGTAACCGGGTCCATATTATTCGAATGCTTGACATTGGAATGGCGTACAGTGTCCTTGTCCTGTCGAGACGCGCTAGATTTATTGACCTTTGGCGATGCCATTGCGCCTAAAACGGCAGTCTAATGACAAACGGGATGTGCAACATTCGTCAAGGCGTATTACTCTTTTGGTCTAGTCAACAAAGACTTTTGTCCGGGAATATACCTCGCGACAGTGGCCAGAAACCAGAATTTTTTCCTTCAGTTACCGTCTAAACAATCACACAACAAGCTACAAGAGTCTACAACAACACTAGAAAACTAAAACCTAATAAAAAAAAAAGATGTGCCCCTCCTATGACATTCAGCCATCCTCGCCCTAACTGAATAGGACACACGATAGCCAAACTTCCTAAAAGTTAGGGTCATTGCTCTCGAGGGTAGTGAAACACGCGGTTTCAGGCAACGCAAGGCTCTCGGAGAAGCCCAGCGTCGTGGCATACCCTCTGGCTTTTTTTGATCAAAGAGCTAAAAAAGTTTGTCGGGCAGTCTGCTCTTATAGTAATGTGTCAAGCCGGGTAACGGCGCCAAAAAAACGCGAACCTAATACGGTCCCCCTGGAAATGCACACACACAGATCTATGCACGGGTGGAGGTGCGTCGTCTGTAGACCAAAACAGTATCCGATACAGCTGCAAGACAAGTTCCAAGAAACGGACAGCGCTTGTTTTCTGAACCAACACTACCGGACCCATCGGGCCCACGTTTTTGGGCCCCAAATAACAACATGGATGGTACTGATATTTACGTGACTACGAGAACGGCAAAGATAGCCGGGTACTCGGAGAGCACCATTAAGACAGGAGTTGCCAAGGCACGAGTAGCTCCAGGAGTAGCTCCAGGAGTAGCTCCAGGAGTGCGAGAAAGAGCATCCCCAGTGACGTCCCCGGCACCTACCGCTAACAAATTTGGCCGCTATGACAAAGTTCATGCAAAGCCGGCATCGATAGCATCGACGGTTTCCGACGGAGGGCCTCGGCCCGTACTCAAGCGGCCACCCGTCAGATACCACACATTGAGCGATACCAATCTGACAGGGCCGTCTGATGACCCGGGTAGTGTCAAAGTGCCTCTGAGGGCGAGCAGTTATTCTGCTGCCAGTGCCGCTGTGGCTCGACAGGATGAGAGGACCCTGGCATCGCCTCCGTTGGAGCGTTCAAGTCATCAACAGGTTACGTCTCAACCATTAGCTGCGAGCGCGCCAAGCTCAAATACCAATACCCCTCCGGCTAGAGCTACTCCCGAGGCGCGGCATCTCATGTCACCGCCAATATTGCCAGATGCATCTGCTACAACCGGTACTCCGACACTCAAGGAGCTGCGGGCCCAACGCAAGATCAAAGACCTCGAGATCAGCAACCTTTCTATGCTTGGCGTTAACAAGTACCTGGAAAAGCGGTTGCACCACCAACAAAAGGAGATTGCACATCTCAAAGCGCTGTGTGCTCGCAACGAGATTGCCGATTCAGCTATACGGCTTCCAGAGTCTGACTCTGATTCTGACACCGGCAGTTCTAGTGAGGATGATGAGGAAAACGTCGATAATGACTACAATGGTGACTCGCTGCCGCAATCTGGCATTGCGGATACAGATGGTGATGGCGATACGACTAGTGCTGCTCGCGCACGCGAACGCGACACCATTTCCCGCCTTAATCGCGCCGAAAAGTCGCACGAAATGTTGCGTCGATGTCTTCAGATCTCGGCCGTACTTCTCGACAGCGCCAAGCGATCTCTTGAGCACACGGTAGCTCCAAGTGACGTGCGAGTCGGCGGCAAAGTAGCCGACACAGCATTTGGCGACCCCGACGCTGATCCAGATACTGGTGCCGACCCGCCATTCATACCATCAGATTGACAATGGTCAACAAAACCACACACCACAACGACCTAACGGCCTCATACGATTGACGAATTTTTTATGACGTAACGATACCTCGACGGTAATGACATGGCAAAATGCTAATATAATGTATATTTGAGCTCGTAAACGATGCAATGTCGAGCATCACATCATCGGCGAATTCGCAAAACTTGTAAGATGCGCGACCATGAAATGCCGTCCTCTGTCCGGTAATAGTACACTGGCAGGCCAGAGAGGATAAACAGAGCCACAAACAGAGACTGTAGGGGTTTTTCAAACAGTGTGCGCGAGATGAGAAACAGCGACACGCAGCAAAAGACAATTGGCGTGACGAGCCAAGTGCGATAGGGCCGGTCGAGCTCGGGCTCCTTGAACCGCAAAACCACAACTCCTAGCACCGTCATAAAGTAAAACGTGTAAGCCGCGACGCCAAACAGCGTGAGCAGGGACTGGAAGTCGCCGACAAGAATGTAGCACGTTGTCAAAAGGCCGTGAAGCAGGATGGCGTTGACAGGCGTCTGTCGTGATGGAGAAAGGTCGGCAAACAGCGACGGCACAAACCCCTCAGATGCAGCGCTGTGAATAAGACGCGCAGAGGAAAATAGTGTCGCGTTGAGAGCGCCTAGACAAGACACGCCGATAATAATAGCGAGAGCTGCGCCGGCTGCTGGGTTGATGGCGAGCGTCGCAAACGTCAAGGCCACAGATGCCGCGTTTTCAATCTGCTCCTCAGACATGACGGCGTAGTACGAGATATTGGCCAGCACGTAGGCGAGGATTACAACGGGCATTGCCGTGTGGATCACGCGCGGGAGATCGCGGCGCGCGTTTTTCATTTCGGCAGCCACATAGTTGGCATTCTCCCATCCGTCGTAAGCCCATAGACCGCCATAAAGCGCAATAGCGTATTGGCCGCTGTCAGTGCTCGAGCCCGCAAATAGATTATGATGCAAGGCCGAGTCGTCAAACTTGTGCATCGACACAAGGCCCATGACAGCCACCGTTACCAGCAAGCCCACCTTGACAACTAGAAACAGCGTAGCGGCATGTGCACCTAGTTTCGTAGAGTACATGTTGACGAGCGCCATCACCGCCAAGCCCAGTAGGGCCATAATCTTCTGGATCCACACGTTCATGAGGAATGCCCCCCAATGCCACGCGTAAAGTACTCGGCGAAAATAATGGCAATAATCGCAGCGCTTCCGGGCTTTAGGATCGTCAATGCCGTCCATGAGAACATAAACGACGGCACTGGTCCGTATATTTGATTTAGGTACGCCTGGGCACCTCCGTTCAACGGCATTGCGCTTCCCAGCTCTGCGAACGACGACGCACCCGTCCATGCGAGCAGACCCGCCACGACCCACACAATAATACTTGCGCCGACAGATCTGATGTTAGCCTGTTTCCTTGTTGTTTACTGTGTGCCCGAGGACAGTGTCTCCCCTAAAAAAGAAAAACACAACAGAATGACTTACCCCGCGTGCGAATTCACCTGGTTTGGCGACGCGAAAATACCTGATCCGATCTGTAGACCCACTACAAGACCAAGACCGTGCAGATAAGATAGACGCTTTTGCTTCTCAAGCGGTACGTTTTCGTTGATATTCTCGATCGTGGCGGCCAGTGTAAACATATTGTCGCCAAGGGAGCTCACGCTCCATGCTCGATTATGGCGTGTTCCGCTAACCGGCACATCATCTTCGTTTTCTGGAAGGTCCAAGGATGACAGTCCGCGGCTCGAAACGCTATGGATCGATGCCTGATCCTCTGAAGACGCGAGTGAAGCCAGCTCAAGCGAGCCCCGCTGGCTCCCATCGCTACCGTCTAAGCTGTCCGGTCCATGCCCCACAGGCTCGTATCTCTGCTCGCCAGCCATGCTAGCGGCGTTTTTAGCAAATTACTCTCGTTTGAGATCAAATTCTCGTTAACAGTTGATTGTCTTGAAAACAAGCTTTAGTTTAGTCTCTAGGCCATGTGCCATGTGCTCGGGCAAAGTGATTCACTAACGCCGTACGGCTGGCCTATGCCCCTTGGACACCTGCCTGCCACACGGACCTTGACCTATCAGCCAGTCAGACAGGGGTTATTTTCGAGTTATCTGGTTGAGAATAAAAAAATAAAGACATAATCTGTAAGCTTGCACTTGATTCAAGTGCAAAAAAAATTTTGACGACACCAGCAGGACTCGAACCTGCGCGGGAAAATCCCAAAAGATTTCTAATCTTTCGCCTTAACCGCTCGGCCATAGTGCCTGATCGCCGGGTTGTGGAAAGTTATGTAAGTAAAGAGCATTTTAGTAGTCTATAGTAACGTATACTGACTCAATTTTTAATATCATTATTTTGGAAAGACTTCGGCCATAGTTTACAACTTTAGTATCAAATAAACACATATATACCGTTACAGTCCTATTTTCAAAGCCCAAGAAGTAGTTATACCAACGTGCTACACTATTGTTCCCGTGTGTCAGTACCCGTCAGTATAGAGATAACGATAAGAAGGGTGGCACGGCTACCGCCATAATAATCAGAGGGCAAACACCCCTGTTGCCTGCCAAACACAACGTTACAAGTCCAAGAAATGGAGAACCATGGATTATAGTAGGCTCCGTCAAACTATAACTGCTCAAGGGCCTAGTGCCGGATCGACTGTCTCGGTCAACCACAGAGCGTAAGTAAATCATTGGCAAAATCGCCGCTACCACGTGGCTCGGACAGCACAAGCCAGTGGCACACTAACATCAGTCTGATTACTCGAACTCTCACAAAATATCCGGTGGATTATGCTCTGTACCGAGAGCTTCTTCAGAACAGTGCAGATGCTCGCGCAGAGAAAGTGGTGATTAGTTTCAAGACAGCCAAGACTACGCCGCCTCAAGCACCCATCTCGGAGAATAATGTGCGAGACTTGCATTCCCGGCCCATTGGACGTCTAACCGTCCGCAATAATGGCGAACTATTCAAGGAAGACGACTGGAATCGGCTTAGAGAGATTGCCCGGGGCAATCCCAACGAGTCCAAGATCGGTGCCTTTGGCGTTGGTTTCTACTCGGTGTTTGAGCTGACAGACGAGCCGCTTGTCCACTCTGGCGACACTATAACGTCATTTTACTATGTTGGCGACCAGCTCCATTTCCGAAAGGATACCGTGCCCCAAAATGACTTTTCCAAGTGGACGGTTATCGACCTGCCATACCGGGCCCCTGGTGTGCTACCGGAGCTAGTGCCATTCACTGCGTTTCTTACCCAATCGTTTATGCTCGTGCCGCTGTTGTCCATTGAGCTCGAAATCGACGACACGACTCTCCTCAAGCTGACAAAAGTCGTGTCTCCCGAGCAGCCGCTTGCAGTGCCGTCCCACATCGACGGCAAATCACCCAATGGATTCCTCGAACTGCGGGCAGTGAAGTCCGAGGCGTTTCAAGTGGCTGTCGAGTACATGAATATTACGCAAAAGGACACGGGATCACAGAGCGGCCTCTTGGGTTTTGGGCGCAAGCTTTTTGCTGCGCTGACTACCTCGGGAGACTCGCCCATGGCGGTTACCAGCGTGACATGTTTTCTGCGCAAGGTCACCGGCGAAATGGACGTTCGTGTGAGTCGCCAGTTTGCGACAAAGATGAAGGAGACGCTCATGAAGCCGCCACCTAGAACAGCCATTATATCAATGCTCGCCTACAACCATGACGAGAAGAACTTGTCGGAGCTGAAACCGCCCTTGTCGGACTACATCTTCCCCAAGGAGTTCAACGATGCCAAAATTTTTATTGGATTTCCAACTAAACAGAGTACGTCTATGCTGTCACATCTCGCCATGAACCAGCTGATTCCCACCATGGAACGTACCGCCATTGACATGTCAAACAAGTTTGTCAAGGACTGGAACGAGCAGATGCTTTATGTCGGTGGCGTTATCAGTCGTGTCGTTTATGAGCACGAGATGGCCACTATTCATGGTGATATGGACCCTCAGGCAGAGAAGAAGACCGACGCCGCTCCTGGCGATTTTCCCGGAAGCGAGGCGCCTCCTTCGAGTGCAGCGATTGATGCCGCCTGCCACATTATGGGCATGTTTGAAATGAAGCGGTCGGCACCGGATGCCATGGTCGGCGAGTGGATTGCGCTAGGGTTCTGGAAATCGTCGCGTCAGCTGTCTGTTCCCACACAGAAGGGCATCAAGCTTTCCAAGCACGCACGTATAGCGAAGGACGCTACATTTGTGAAGCACACGCCGGTTTTGCCTCAGCAAGTGCTGCAAAAGTGTGAGCAGTTCATCGAACGGGCTGTTAGCTTGGAAATGCTGCGGGAGTTGAGTCCTAGTGATGTTTTACAGGAGCTGAATCAAGGCGTCTTGACCTCTGAGCAGATGCGCGGCCTCGTTACGTGGATCAAGAACAGGCACTTGAATGCCAGCGCAGTTCAGAGATTGCTGAGTGCCGCAGTGGTCTCGTACGGGGACGACAAGACTCTGTGTCTTGGATCCGTGAAGACATTCCAATACCGCAAGATTGGTGCTGGTCTGCCTATACCCAGTACATGTCTGCCGCTCGAGCTAACAGAACTGTTTTCGGTGCAGGATCTCACTAGTCTCGGCTGGCGTGAACTTGGAATCCGCCGTTGGGTCGAGTATATCGTGCGCAATGTGGCATCCTTACCGGAAGATCAAAACATTACGCTTTCCAAAGACTTTGCCAAAACAGCTCTCACAAAGATTGGAGAAGCATGGCATGGCCTCAATACGGATGACGCTCGCTCGGTTTACACCTACCTCAATGAGGTTGCGTGCATTCCGACGCAGCTGGGAATGAAGAAGCCGAGCGAGGCGTACATGATGCCCATTGCTCTATTTCCCGACCTTCCCGTCAAGGCACCAGACCTGGCAGCGAACTACAACTTTCTCGTAGCTATTGGGTTGCGCGAAACTGTAGAAATGGCTTTTGTACTCAAGCTGCTGCACAACCCGTCAGAGTCGAATTTCAAATGGTCAACCGTGGATCTTGTCAGATATTTGACTAAGAACGTCAATGCACTGAAACCCAGCGACTGGCAGGTTCTCCGTGGCGACGGCGTGTTTGAGTCTAGCGACGGCCGACAGTGCCAGGCGAGCGACCTGTTTGCTCCAAACAAGGAACTCGCATCTCTCGGGTTTCCCGTTCTGAAATGGGAGGAAGCATGGGACTCGACAAGTAAAGAAGCGTCGCTGCTTGAACGGCTAGGTCTGCGCCCTTTTCCGACCGAGCTTGAGCTTTTCGAAAAGGCATTTAGTACTGGTGCGCCGAGCCAACAGGACGTTGCCGTCCGGTACTACCTCAAGCACTACGATTCAAACGGTTACTCGTCAAAAGAGGCTGCAAAAGTCCGCTATCCGATAATCACTTGCACGGTACAAGGCAAGCAACAGCGTCGCCCGCCGTCTGACTGTTTCTACCATAGTGGAGCAGCGCAATTTGGGTTTGCCATTGTGACGGCAGAGCTGAGGCAGGATGCCTGGAAACTCGGGGTGGCCAAGTCGCCTACAATGCATGCGGTACTCGAAGAGCTGACGCGAGCACCGCCTCGTACGCGCGCCGATGCCGAGTCTAAGTTCACGTATCTGTCCACGCGCATTGGCGACCTGACTCGACACGACATTGAGGCGTGTTCCAAGATAAGTTTTATTCCGATTTTTCGAAAAGGCGAGTTTGCCAAGTTTCAGAGCCCTCCCCGTACCTATTTGGAGAGCGCCACCACTGGGCAGGGCAAGACATCTTTTGCCAAGTCGTTTTTTGATTTCATTTCGGTTCCAGCGTCTGCTGCCGTATTTTTACAGCAGGTAGGCGTGCGGTACCAGCCAACAATTAACGAGATCGTTGAGGCGTGTGTCAGTGACCCCGATTCCATGTACCAGCTTGCTGCAAGCCCGCTGGCATATGAAGATCTCTTGGCAGAGTTTTCCGCTAACTGGGACACGCTGCGCAAGGACCGCAGTCTTGTTTCGAAGATGCAACGCAGCCGGTTCTTGTTGTCCAGCATTGTCGAAAAGGCCGCCGATGATTCAGCAACAGGCGATAAGGTCAAGTATTCGCTCTCAACAGCCTCTGAGGTGGTCGTCGTTGACGACGTGATCAACTACAACCTGTTCAAGCAGCATATTCGTACTGCACCTCAGGTTGAGGCGCTCGAAGTGTTTTACCGGGCCCTTGGTGCTCACTTGTTATCCAACGTCGTGGTAGAAGAGACCCACGTGAGCAGGCCACAAACTGACGAGGCTTATGCCCATAGGATCCAGAAACGCATTGTTGAGCGCGTTGGTCTCTTCCTTGAGAGTTCACAGCAGCCGGCGATCATGAAGGCGTCGGCGCTGAACGCGCTTTCGGTGCATCTTGTCAGCTCTATTACGCTTTCGCGGCGTGTCCAGGTCCCTGGAGTCGCAAGTCCTGAGCTCCGGGAAAAGATCTCTGCATGCTTTGATCCTCGCAAGCCCAGGGATCTCTCGCTGTTTGTGAGCAGGGATGAGCTGCAGTGGTTTGATGTGAGCAAAGCTCTTGTTAAGCGGATCCTCAAGCGACCCAATCCGGACGCTGTCATTGTGCTCGAGCTCCAGCTGCAGTCCGATCTTAACTCGCTCCAGAGCAAGGGTTATAATGTCAATCGACTACTGAGAAAGCGCGAGCGCGAACGCCAGCAAGAACAAGAACGGCAAGAGCAGATTGAGCGCGAGAGGCGCGAAGCCCAAAAGCGTATCGACGAAGAACGCGCCAAGCAGGCTGCTATAACCAAGGCAGCAGCACCGCCAAAGTCAGATGAAAGGGATGTGGACCCGCCTCCGGCCTATGTTCCGCCTATTTCCTCGCCAGCTCCAGCTCCAGCTCCAGCACCAGTCCCAGCTCCAGCTCCAGCTCCAATCCCGCAGTCTGCCAAAAGTGCACCCGCAGACGAGGTTCGCAATGTCAACATACAAGACTCTGCGACACCGCAACCTCCCATGGCCCCATCTCCCGGCGGATTCTGGGGAAGCATTCGTAAGAGCCTCGCTGCCAAGCAAAAGCTGCCGAAAACACCAGACATTCCGCAATCCGTTGCGCAAACACCTGTTCCTCAACAACGACAGCCTAACGCCACGCCAAACAACGGGCCCTTGGTGAATGGTAACATTCTGCACAATGGCATTCGCAATACCAAGCCGTTTGCTGGCAAGGACATGATGGCCGAGATCAATGGAGATAACCGGCCTGGTCTTGATGACCCACGCATGCAACCTCGGCAGGTTGTGTGTAATCCGAATCAGGTGCATGATCTGACGTTTGTCGCGGCCACGCCGTCCGGTCTCAAGTGTTATGTTTCGCGGGAACTTCCTGGCCTGTCACAATCGGAAATGGCTGAAGCACGTCGTTTTGAAACCGTTCTTCGCGCCTGCGCAAAGGTATGGCCTTGTTGTTGAGCTCTGCATCCAGTTCACTATTGCAACTGTTTCGCAGTTGAGTTTTGCCTTCGCTAACTTCAGATCTACGACTTGTCATTTGAATCATTTCACGTTTTCCTGGACCCAAAGGGTGTTACAGTTGCGTTCAATTCCAACGGAAGCCTGTTTTTCAATCTGCGCTACTTCTTGGGCTCCATGCGAGGTCCCCCTCGTACTCCTGGCTCAGCTTGGAATCCCGTTGACGCCTTGGATTTCTGGTTCCCTGTCGTTGCGCATGAGCTAGCGCACAACCTCTACTCGGCCCACGGTGCCGACCATTCGCATGCTACGTATGTTGTTTGATTTTCCTGGGACTTGCCCACAGATGTCCGTGACAACTGCTTTCCTGTTGAACTCTTTTTGTTGTTCTTGAAGGTTCTACCCTCAGATCCGCATAGCAACTGCCTCGCAGTTGAGCTCCAAGTAAACCCCATTCATGTTTTTTTTTTCTTGCAGTTGTGTTTGTCCAATCGAAAACTTGAACTAACCATAGTGAAAGCTACATCCAGTATTACCTCGAAGACTTTAAACGGGTCTCTGTCGAGTTTCTGAGCGAGATCACTTCATAGACTCCAATTATAGATACCTCAATGAATGATGGCCCATCTGACCAGCAATACTCCACAAATTCAACTGCGAAGCAGTTGCCACGGGGGTCTGGGGGCAGAGCCCCCAGGAAGACATCATGACCTCCAAATTAATATAATTACAAGTGACTATCAGTAACGATAAATCACGGATTTGAAAAATATCTGGTGAATTTCACCAGCGGCCACACCGAACAAACGCAGACGGTCACAACAGAAAAAAACATGGGCAAAAGCAGTAAAGACAAGCGGGATCTGTACTACCGCAAGGCAAAAGAAGACGGCTGGCGGGCGCGGTCGGCGTTCAAGCTGTTGCAGCTGGATTCGCAGTTCCATCTGCTCCAGGGCCTCAACCGGGTCGTCGATCTCTGTGCTGCTCCGGGCTCATGGTCACAGGTCCTTTCGCGAACACTGCCTCGGGATACTGCCAAGATCGTGTCTGTGGATCTGCAGCCCATGGCACCGATTGACGGCGTCACGACGCTCCAAGCCGATATCACGCACCCTAAAACGCTGTCACGCATTCTCGACATTTTTGGCGGCGAGCCTGCCGACCTCGTCATCTCCGACGGCGCTCCGGACGTCACTGGCCTCCATGACCTCGACGAGTACATCCAGGCGCAGCTCATTCTGTCGGCCCTCCAGCTCGCTACCGCACTCTTGCGGCCCGGCGGCAGCTTCGTGGCCAAGATCTTCCGGGGCCGCGATATCGACCTCATGTACTCGCAGCTCGGCATGCTCTTTGAGCGCGTGACCTGCGCGAAGCCCCGTTCGTCGCGCGGGTCCTCGCTCGAGGCGTTTATTGTCTGCCAGGGCTACAAGCCGCGGCCTGGCTGGAAACCCGAAATCATGAACGGCGTCTCGACCGTCGACTACTTTGAAAAAATGGGCATCCGGCCGGGTCTCGCCAAGGACTTGTCTGCGCAGCCCGAGGAGCGCGTCGTCGCGCCTTTTGTGGCTTGCGGTGACCTTAGCGAGTACGACTCGGACGCTACCTACACCATCGACAAGAGCGCCCAGGCTCTGAGTCTCGACCCAGTCCAGAGCCCGACGGCGCCTCCGTACAAGACTGCGCTCGAGCTCAAGCGCAAGGGTCTTATTCGCAAGTGACGATGACGGGTTAGTTGTAATGATTGCATGAATAGATGACAATGCATTGGTCTTTGCCTTTTTTTTTCCTGGGGGCGGTGCCCCCGTAGCAACTGCTTCGCAGTTGTTTTAAGCTGTCAGCTAGCTAACTACGTACGGTGCCTGAATCAACTGCGAAGCAGTTGCTACGGGGGTCTGGGGGCAGCGCCCCCAGGAAAAGAAGAAACAGATTCTGAACCAATGGCCCCCAGGAAACATACGATACATGCATTATGCATGCATCGACGGTCCCGGGGGGGTGAAAAAATTCTAGGTCTAGGGTGCAAAATTTGGAAGAGTCAAGATAAGAGTCTTGCACGTTTGAAACCCAGGTTTGCATACAAAACCAACTAAAAACTCCAAAACAATGAGTGACAAGGTGGACGAGACTGCCCAGCAGCTCCAGAAGACATACCTGGACGAGGAGACCGGCGAGCAGGTGTCCAAGACTGAGCTCAAGAAGCGCATCAAGGCGCGCGAGCTCGCCAAGAAGCGTGCCGAGAAGGCGGCCGCTAACCCGCAGGCCAAGGGCCGTCGTGACGACGACAAGAACCCCAACGAGTACTTCAAGATCCGCTCGGAGCAGATCGATGCCCTCCGCAAGTCCAAGCAGCCCAATCCGTACCCGCACAAGTTCCACGTCGACACCCGCATTGACGACTTTGTCAACAAGTTTGCCCACATTCAGCGTGGCGAGGAGCTCAAGGATGTCAAGGTGTCGATTGCCGGGCGTGTGCACGTCAAGCGCGAGTCGGGCGAGAAGCTCAAGTTCTACGTGATCCACGGCGACGGCTTCCATGTGCAGGCCATGGCCCAGGCCGGCGAGGACGCTGTTCTGTCCGAGGTGCACGAGCTGCTCCGCCGCGGTGACGTTGTCGGTATCAAGGGCTACCCGTTCCGCACGTCGCCCAAGCGTGGTGGCGAGGGCGAGCTCTCGATCTTCATTGAGGAGATTGTCCTGCTGTCGCCGTCGCTCCGCATGCTGCCGACGGAGCATTACGGTTTCAAGGACCTCGAGAGCCGGTACCGCCAGCGCTACGTCGACCTCATCATGAACAACACGACGCGCGACCGCTTCATCACCCGCTCCAAGATCATCAAGAAGATCCGCTCGTTCCTCGACGAGCGCGACTTCCTCGAGGTCGAGACCCCCATGATGAACCAGATCGCTGGTGGCGCGACCGCCAAGCCGTTCATCACCCACCACAACGACCTCAACATGGACCTGTACATGCGCATTGCCCCCGAGCTGTACCTCAAGGAGCTTGTTGTCGGCGGTCTCGACCGCGTCTACGAGATTGGCCGCCAGTTCCGTAACGAGGGCATCGACATGACCCACAACCCCGAGTTCACCACCTGCGAGTTCTACGGCGCTTATCTCGACATGTACGACCTTATGGACATGACCGAGCTGCTGTTCTCGGAGATGGTCAAGGAGATCACCGGCTCGTACAAGATCAAGTACCACCCGCAGGGCCCCGAGGGTCCCGAGTGGGAGATCGACTTTTCGCGCCCCTGGAAGCGCGTCGACATGATCACCACGCTCGAGGAGAAGCTCGGCGTCAAGTTCCCGCCGGCCGACCAGCTGCACGCCCAGGAGACTAACGACTTCCTCAAGGAGCAGCTCAAGAAGCACAACATCGAGTGCGCCCCGCCGCTCACCAACGCCCGCATGCTCGACAAGCTCGTTGGCGAGTACATCGAGGAGAAGTGCATCAACCCCACATTTGTCCACGGCCACCCGGAGATGATGTCGCCGCTCGCCAAGTACCACCGCGACACCCCCGGCCTCACTGAGCGTTTCGAGGTGTTTGTCGGCACCAAGGAGATCGCCAACGCCTACACCGAGTTGAACGACCCGTTCACCCAGCGCCAGCGCTTTGAGGAGCAGGCCAACCAGAAGGCCCAGGGTGATGACGAGGCTCAGATGATCGACGAAGTCTTTCTCAACGCCATGGAGTACGGTCTTCCTCCCACTGGTGGCTGGGGCTGTGGTATCGACCGTATCTGCATGTTCCTGACCGACTCCAACACCATCAAGGAGGTTCTCCTCTTCCCGGCCATGAAGCCCGAGGTCAACAACTAGACTAGTACTGTTTAGAATGCTGTTATTAATGTGGATCTTTTGCCTCTGCGAGTTTTTTGTTTTTCCTGGGGGCGCTACCCCCAGACCCCCGTAGCAACCGCTGCGCGGTTGGAACAGTCGGAAGTTTAGCAGAGAGCCCTGCAGGAGTCTGTGGGTGGGCGAAATATACGTGGCAGTGGCACGGATGTTGCCTGGAAATCACAGTTTGGTATCCAGGATGGTTTGTTTAACCAGCTAGCGATAAGCTTTGAGCTGTTGACAGAATTTATGCAATGGTCAAGTTTATGTGTTTTTTCGGGTGACCTCGTGGGTGGGCACTCTGAGCGACTGGTGGGGAAGTGCCACGTGCAGGTATCCAGTGTTGTGGGGTCTGCCGAAACTCTGTGGATTTAGCTAATCTAGTCAGTTGGTTGTAGCTGCAAGCCAATCGAGGGCTAGTCGTGCGTAGCACCTCTATCTTGAAGTTATAGTAAATCTGAGCACGAGCATTTAGCGTGAATGGTCACGACCAGGGACGCCTTGTCCGGTCTATACCACGTGATCTATACAGCACTCTTCCCCCCTTCCCACGGTAACTATGGTCACGAGACGCCACGCCTGGCGGTGACGAAAATCTGCAAAATGTCACCAAGCTGGGGATCCGTGAGGTAAAAGCCAGATTTCAAAGATGCTCAAGTCAACGTAAGTGATTAGAGAATGCGAGGGCTGTCTGTTGCTAATTACTGTCGGATGCAGCTTTTCTGCTGGCTGCTAATGGCTTTATGAACGGATAGTACCCCCCCCACCCCCGTCCCCGTCTTTTGACGTGAGAATCAAGCAACTCTAACATCAGTCGGACATCGTCTGCGGCCAATGTGCCGACAGAGCCTGCAAAGACCAAGCGGGTGCAGGTCGACGCCGCCACAGTCATGAAGATTGTCCGCCACTCATACGACCAGTACCCTTTGCAAGTGAGCGGCCAGCTGCTCGGATTCGATGATGAGGAGACTCTGAACGTCACCCAGAGCTTTCCGTTCCCGTCGTCGGCCAACGAGAACGACGGCAGCGCGCTTCGCGGCAAGGCCAACCAGAAGTACGCCCAGGACATGATGGCCCTGCTTGAGGAGGTCGGCGCTGACCCGAACCCGGTTGGCTGGTACGTGTCTGCCAACTTGGGCCGTTTCTTCTCCCAGAGCGTCATCGACAACATGCTGTCGTTCCAGGTGCAGAACCCCGAGTCTGTCGTGCTGGTTTACGACCTGACGCTCAGCGTCCACGCGTCGCTGTCGCTACGCGCTTACCGCCTGTCGTCGGCGTACCTTGCCGCCAAGAAGGAGGGCAAGTTCACGAGCGAGAGCCTTGTGCGCAACGAGCTTTCGTACAACACTGTCTTTGAGGAGCTGCCGGTCGAGATCCTCAACTCTCACATGGTCACGCTGTACCTGCAGTCACTGCAGGCGCCCAAGGAGTTTAGCAACCTCAAGATCACGCTCGACCCGTACCTCGAATCCAACATTGAGGGCATTTTCGAGTCGGTCGACGAGTTCCAGTACGACCAGGGTAACTATCACTACTACTACCAGCGCCAGCTGACGCGCGAAAAGGCCAAGATCGCCTCGTGGCAGCAGAAGCGCAAGGCCGAGAACGCCGCCCGCGAGGCTGCCGGCAAGCCCGCGCTGCCGACCGACGAGTGGAAGCAGCTGTTCCGTCTGCCTGACGAGCCTTCGCGTCTCGACTCGCTCCTCATCTCGGGCCAGATTAACCAGTACTGCTCGCAGATTGAGGAGTTCACCGCCGCCGCGTCGTCCAAGATGTTCGGCACTCAGAAGACCCTGCTTTCGGAGAACTAATTTTTCGGCATGTCTTTGCGCAAACTGGAGCCTGCGTCGACCGATAGCCGGATCGCGTCTGTGTGACGCCGAAAAAGTATAGAGCGGGCCTCTGTCCCGCTAGCTATGTTTATGATCATGCACTAGAACGGTTTTTCGTAGTCTTGCTTTGTTCTTTTTTTCCTGGGGGCGCTGCCCCCAGACCCCCGTAGCAACTGCTTCGCAGTTGAAATCGGCCGGTGACTGAAGCTACAGCTGTAGCGCGTATGGGTTACCAACGACCCTAACAATCAACGTGCTTTATTTCTTTTTTTTTTCCTGGGGGCGCTGCCCCCAGAACCCCATAGCAACTGCTTCGCAGTTGAAAATAGGCCAGTAGGCCAGTGGCCGCAAGCTACAACGTACGGATAACCAACGCCCTCAAAAATCAACTGCGAAGCAGTTGCTACGGGGGTCTGGGGGCAGCGCCCCCAGGAAAAAAGAGCGTGTGTCCACGCCGGAGCCATGACTCGAGGGTTCGGTATCAGCCGCACGAAGTTGGAGAGAGACACCACGACGCCAACGGCTTGCAGTTTGTTGAATAGAGTACACATGGCCAATGAGCACGGCAATACAAGGGCTTGTGGCTGAGGGAGGCCAGACGGGGGGCGAGGTAGGCGCTGGACGCGCTCCGGCTGCCGCGGGAAACGCCGTGTCTACGTCAATTCGGAACCTGCTGGCGACAAGCTATGGCGACAGCTCGCTGAGAGACGCACTGGCGTATCTGGACGGAAAGGTGGACCTGGACGGAAGCGAAGTGCGGAGGCAGCTGCGTTCGGATGTGGAAAACGATATTCTGGCCGAGGGAGCACGGGCAATAAAGGCGCACGCCAACGCAGCCCAGAGAATAGGCGCTGTTGGCCAGAGACTGGCAAAGGTCAATGCCATAGTCAAGGAAATGGAGCAGCTGATGGACGGACTGAGTACCGAGACGGCGCATGTGAACCGCGAGGCGCGCGAGCTGAAGCAGCAGGAGACTGAGCTCGCCAGTAAGCAGATGCTGCTCGAGGCGTACGAGGACACGTTTGTCATCTCTGCGACCGATGCAGATGTGCTGCGCGATTTCTCTACTGCTCCAGACGACAGGTTCTACGCTGCTATGGAGCGTGTCAAAAAGGTCAAGAGCGACTGCCAAGTGCTGCTGGCGTCGGAGGAGAGCCAGGCGGCCGGTCTGGAGATTATGGGCGCCGCGTCGGATTTGCTCGACGCAGCGTACAGCAAGCTGTTCAACTCCGTCAAGCAGCAGCTGCGGGCGATTTCGGGTCCCCACATGCGCATTGGCCGTGGCCTGCGGATCATGCTCGAGCAGCTGGCAAACAGACCACTGCAGTTTGACGAGGCGCTCAGCGGGCTCGCCGACACGCGCCAACGGAATCTGTACGACGAGTTTGTGGCGGCGCTGACGGGCGAGTCGCGGGGATCCAAGCCCCTGGACTTTTATGCCTACGACGTCAAGCGCTATGTTGGTGATATGCTGGCGTGGGTGCACTCGGCAATTGTCGGCGAGTACGAGCAATTTGCAGCGCTGTTTGACGACGATTCCAGCTCACTTGAGACGACCAACGAGTCCCAAAAGATCGTGCGCCAGCTCGTCACAAAAAGCACGGGCGGCCTTATTAAGCCACTGCGCGTCCGCGTAGAAAACGTGCTGTCGAGCCAGGCCGACCTCACAACCGTGTACGAACTGAGCGGGATTCTCACGTTCTACCACTCTATGTTCCTCAAGCACGTCGACGAGACGGCGCCCATTGCGGCTGCGGTGGCCAAGCTCATCGAGTCGGCAACGCTGCGGTTCGGCAGGTGCCTTGCGGACAAGGTCGAGTCTGTCAAGGCACAGCTGTCGGCCGCTCAGGACCAGGTGTCAGACCTGCAACCGCCCGAGTTCCTGCTGGATGCGCTCGCGGCCGCCAAGGCCGTCCTCCGTAGCTACGAGACGAGCATCGCTTACAGCCCGCAGTCGGCGCAGATCAACGAGACTATCAACGACCTGGTGGAACCGTACCTCGAGTTCTGCCGCCGCATTGCCGCCGACATGCGTCTCATCGACAGCGAGGTGTTTCTCATCAACTGCTACGACGCCGTCAAGGCGGTGCTCGCTCTGTTTGCGTTTGCAGCCGCCAAAGCCGCTCAGCTGAGCACTATGGTGGACGAGCTCGTCGACGCTCTTGTCGAAGCACAGCTTCGCGGGTTCATGGCCAAGTCCGGCATGCGAGACGCCCGTGCTGACGACGCCGACTCTCTACGAGCGTTTGCACCCAAGCTCGACGAGTTCCTGCCGGCCGCAACAATGGAAGCCGGCACCGAACTGGCCCGGCTCTCTTCGCCTCGTCTCGCAAGCTCCATCACACTACGCGCGTCGCGTCGCTTTGCCGACGCCTATGCAGGACTCTACGCCGAAACCGGCAAGCTGCACCCCAGCGAGACTCTACTTCCGCGTACCGTCCAAGAAGTCTCCGTGCTGCTGGCTCTTGATTAGACGGGGCTAATTGCATTTCTATGATATTTTTTTTCCTGGGGGCGCTGCCCCCAGACCCCCGTAGCAACCGCTTCGCGGTTGATTAAATGGTCAGTGGCACGGTGGGCGTAATTGGACTGTTCTGAGTCGTCAGTTTCGCCGGTGTGTGCACGAAACCTATGCGGGTGCTGATTAGGGAGCATATAAACCGTATATCACAGTGTCACTTTCCAAGTTAGTAATTTAAGTAGGCGGTCAATTCAGTGAAACGTTTCATGCTCTGTGAGGGGCAAATTGCTCTGTGAGAGACAATTACCTCTATGTTAGAGAGCGGTGTACAGGCAATGGCCGGCTACGATTTGGCGGTTATGAGTCGTTGAGTCATCGGTAAAGTGACAGCAAAATCAAACCTCAAACGTGGGTCTGAACCGGATGGCTCAATTGTTACTACAACATTGATAAACCTGAAAAAACACCAGCGCCAAACATAACAAATGCCATGCCGTGACAACCAAAGACTCCAAGTCACGGCTGAACGGTCCAATGTCGGCACGGCTATTAAGCCTCGTAATAAAAGGCACGGCTGAATATGGGCACTTTGGCCCCGGAACCTCAACCGAGCTTCGGTTGTCGATTTCAACGCCAGTTCTCGTGCGTTGCGAGAGCTAACACACATTATGGGACGACCGAGGGCATGCACTATGAAATTAAGCACAAACCAGCTCTGTTCTAACACCAGCTCATTCTATTATGTCGCCACGGCGAGTCGGAAGCTAACTGTATGTCTTCAGGTTCGGCTATGTTTCGGCTAATTCTGGCGGGCGATCTGGTTCACTGCGCCCAGATCCTCAAAGCGGATCTCCTGCCAATTGATCCTATCACTGCACTCGTTTCATTTGCAAATTGGTAGCTATGGAGGTCGGGGGGGGGGACACTGGGGTACCACTAATTTTTCTTTTTTTCCTGGGGGGTCCCACCCCCAGACCCTCGTAGCAACTGCTTTGCAGTTGTAACAAGTCCAGCCATAAGATCAACCGCGAAGCGGTTGCTACGGGGGTCTGGGGGCAGCGCCCCCAGGAAAAAAACAAACGCGACACGACTAATAGCAGGCGACAAGAGCGTTAACATGTTGACGCCGAATCACAAAGTGCCGTTGACGGCCAAGGGCCATGCGCAAGCGCGGGCAGCAGGCGAAGAGCTTGTTGATATGCTGCGGCCGGGGGAAACGGTATTATTTATTACGTCGCCATATAAGCGGGCACGCCAGACGGCAGACAACCTTATAAAAGCGCTGCAAGCCAAGAACATTGGATTCAAGATGCACGAGGAGCCGCGGCTGCGCGAGCAGGACTTTGGCAACTTCCAGGGCGACATGGACGCAATGAACGAGATCTGGCTCGAGCGCGCGCGCTACGGGCACTTTTTCTACCGGATCCCCAACGGCGAGTCGGCTGCCGACGTGTACGACCGGTGTGCCGGGTTCAACGAGTCGCTGTTCCGGCAGTTTGCCCGCAAGGACTTTCCGCCGGTGCTGGTGCTTGTGTCGCACGGTATTTGGGTGCGGGTGTTTTTGATGAAGTGGTTCAACTGGACATTTGAGAAGTTCGAATCTCTCAAGAACGTCCCGCACTGCCAGTTTCTGGTGATGGAGCGCGACTACCCCAACAACGACCGGTTCGAGCTCAAGACGCACCTACGGTCGTGGGACGACGTCGAAGAGGAAGAGGAGAACCTGGGAGATCTGGAGGACGCGGCGACGCAGCAGCCCGACGTACGCCGCGAGGACTTGTGGAGTCTCAAGCTCAAGGAGCGCCTTATATTAGAGCAGTACCGGACCACGACGGCCACCAAGTCGTCTACATCAGTCCTGAGCGTCGACTCAGCAAACCAGTATCACGACGGCTACGAGTCGCCGTACCGGCAGCGGTCGCCGTCAGGCGATTCCAGTCGGCGCCACGGGCAGCACCGATCCCACCGCAGTGGCGACGGGTTTCTCGCCCCTGAAGGCATGTCCTTTTCGGACGAGCGCCAAGGCCGACCTCAATAGACATGCACTACATAGACGGCCGTGCTGGCCACTCGCCGCCCCCCGCAGACGCTTCTTTCAACCGCTTCGCAGCTGGATTGGACATGCAGTTCAATTTCAATAATAAATATGTACCGTCTGGTATTTTGATTTTCCCGGGGTGGGACCCTCGCGGAGAACAGAGCGTCTCGTGTTTTTATTTTTTTCCTGGGGGTTCCACCCCCAGACCCCCGTAGCAACTGCTTCGCAGTTGAGTCTCGACCGCGACCTAAGGGAAAACAGCGCGTCAGTCTTCCTGGGGGTTCCACCCCCAGACCCCCGTGGCAACTGCTTCGCAGTTGAGTCTCAGTGGTGGCCGAGTTCAACCGCGAAGCGGTTGCTACGGGGGTCTGGGGGCAGCGCCCCCAGGAAAATGAAAAGGCACAGCTCACTTGCAGGAGCACGAGTCAGAGGCGCAGGTGGAGTCGCCGAAACCATCGCAACGGGCCGGCTTGGACCCGCGGCCGTAGCCGTCCTTGGCGTAGTAGTCCATGGGGTAGTAGGAACCCCACTCGCGGTCCTCGCCGAGAAGGACCATGGCCTCGTAAGGGGTCAGAAGTGGCCGCGGGAACGCGTAGCCCCAGTCGATGGACAGACGCGGGCATGCCACTTGGACCCAGCAGTCGACGTCGCTGAACTGCGCCAACTTGCCCGGGAAAATCTCCGACAGAACAACGCGCACAGTGTCGACGCCGCGCTCAGCAAAGGCGCCCTCGAGCAGCTCGAGCGTCTTTGAGTTGCCCTGGCGGCCAAGAGAGCCGAGAATAAGACCGATCTTGCGCGCGCGTCGCCCTTCGGCAATGGCCGCCCGCCGGATAGCATGCATCTCCTCGTGGTCAAACTCCTCGAGCGTGATCTCCCGGTTGTACGGATCGTACTTGTACGCTGGCAGCTCCGGGTTGTGGATCATGGCGCTCTCGAGGTGGAACCGGCCGTCGCCGACGTAGACAATCGCGTCGTAGTCGCTTGTCGGTAGACGCGCAGACGTGCACCCGAGCACCTCGCCCTTGGACAGCGGCATCGCCTGCGGCGTAGTAGAGATAATGCCCGCCTCGCGCGCCAGCTCGTCCCGAATCGTGTGCAGAGTCGGGTTGAACTGAATGGTCCCAACCATGGCGAGCCGCGAGCCCGGCTTGAACGCCCGCTTGAGCGTCGCCACCAGGTGCTGCGTGTCGATTTCAATGGTGACAAAGATGTACAGAACCTTGATTTTGGTCACGTCGACCGGCACAAGGCACGAGTGGGCATAGTGTACGAGAAAGTCGCACCCCAGCGCAACAGCCGAGTAGTCGTCGATGCAGCAGGCGCCGTATGTGACATCTCCCATGACGACTGTCTCGACGCCGCAAAACTGCTCCAGCACGTCGGCAATGACGCACGAGTACAACAGCAGGCCCTCGGGCATCTGCAGTGCGACGCGCTTTGGGCCCGTCTTTTTGATGTTCCACACCGTCTTGTGGATCTCAAAGTTGTAGTTCTTGGGCAGCAGCTTGATCGCCTCGTTGAGCTCTTCATCGTGCAAAATCTCGTCCGGTATTTGGTTTGCAGACCGGCCGACAACCTTTCTCGGCCGGACGACTGCTCCGGGCCCCACCGGCTGTGTCTCGGTCTTTCGGCCCACAAACCTTCGGCCCGCTGGCCGTGTCTGTGTAAGCGTTTCCGCCATCTTGCTGTCTGTAGTCGTGGACCAGTTGGAGGCGATGTATTTTTTTGGGCCGGTTTGTCAGAATATATTTCAGCCGCATTATGCACACGATTATGCACTCGGTGTACCGACCGTATCCACTTTCTATTCGGCCATATTGCCTTGCGATACGGTTTCTTGTATAGTGTACGATCTGGCATTGGTGGATAGGCCGGCTGCCTCTTTTTTTTTTTTCCTGGGGGCTCTGCCCCCAGACCCCCGTAGCAACTGCTTCGCAGTTGAAACTTGGTTCTTTTTCCTGGTCGAGCTCAACTGCGAAGCAGTTGCTACGGGGGTCTGGGGGTGGAACCCCCAGGAAAAAAGAAAACACCCTGGAATTGCAGTACGATAAAGCTGACCAGAATTGACGGCGAAAGTGATCCGCCCCAGTCGTGCCATTGTGTTTCGTCGCCGAATCTGGTTCTTTGCCTGGTCGAGCTCAACTGCGAAGCAGTTGCTACGGGGGGTCTGGGGGCAGAGCCCCCAGGAAAAAAAAAGAAAATTCCCCTGAAAAAAAAAAAAAAAAAACCAGAATAGCAGTACGATAAACCTGATCAGAGCTGAGGACCACGATGAGCCGCACAGCCGTGCCATCGTGTATTATCTGAAAAGTTCTTGGCTGGAAATGAACTGCAAAGGCAGCATGATTACTCCGCAGTTTAAAGTCACACAAGATGAAGAGTTTGTGCACGTGCAGATACGCGCGCCGTATATCAAGGCGACGGACATGCAGTTTGTCGTGACCGAGAACCAGTTTACGTTTGCGCTCAGCCCGTACTACCTGCGTCTCCGGTTCTCCGGGAACCTGGTGGACGACGACGAGCGGACCGAGACGCGGTATGTGGCCGAGACGTCGATTATTGAGGTCAAGGTGCCCAAGGAGACCAAGGGAGAGGAGTTCACGGACCTGGACATGGTGTCGAAGCTGCTGGCGACAAAGAGCGAGTTTGAGGGCGGCGGATCACAAAGGGCCCCGAAGGCGAGCAAGCCGATGATCGAGGAGATTGGCGGCGAGTCTGAACAGCCAGAGAGTCAAGACGACGAGGAGATCGACTGGGAGGTCCCGCAGGAGGCGCCGCCGGCGTTTGACACCGAGGATACGCGGCTGGGGCCCGCGACGTACGGGTTTGACAACAAGTATAGCGGAGTGGTGGGCGACGCGGTGCAGGAAGACGTGGGCAACGACATCAACGAGGTGTGGGATCCGAGCGCCATTACCACCGCCGAGCGTGCGTCGCTGCGGCACCAGAACGAAGAGCTGCACTTTGACGCCGACCACTATGCTGCCGACAAGTACGACAACCCGATGATCGAGGAGCTGCTGCAGTGGGAGCCGCCCACTGGCACAGAGCTGAGCGGGGACGAGCACGACCGGGTTGCGCGACTTGCGCGCAAGACGTACGTGCTTACGGACGCCAAGGCGGCGTACCTGGGTCTGGTTGCGATTTTGTTTGGGTACGCGTACGACGCGCGCACGACCCAGGGCGAGCCCACCGTCGAGTCGGCGTGGACAGTCGGCAAGCTGTGTCCGTACTTTGCGTGTCTCGACGCCTCGTTCCGCGACGTGCGCTCCGTTGCCGTCTCGTGCATCCGCCGCTCGCTCGTTTTCCCGCTATACCGGCACTGGGAGCTGTCGCGCAAGGTCTGGGACGATGTGTACAACATTCTGCGCGGCGGGCGTCCTGCGATTCTCAAGGCGCTCGCGTCTCTCCTCGGTCTATTTGAGCAGGACCGCTACGCCGTCTATCGGCGCATCTGGCTCGAAGACTACGCCGTGTGGATCCAGCACGCCAGCGACGCCGTCATCCGTTCCCTGGCGCACGAAGTTCACAAGGTCGACCTCTCCAAATCCGACGTCGGTCTCGACCTCGACGAAGTCGAAGCCGCCGCCGAGGAACTCATGCGCTCGCAAGCCGCTGAATGAAGGTCCCGGGGGCGTCTTTTTCTTTCTCTCTCCTGGGGGCGCTGCCCCCAGACCCCCGTAGCAACTGCTTCGCAGTTGGAGCGGGATCGAGGGAGAGGTTGGTGCTATGTGCTAGAACCGCCCTTCGGCTCGTCTAACAGACGTCTTTCAACTGCGAAGCAGTTTCTACGGAGGTCTCGGGGGGGGGCAGTCCCCCCAGGAGCAGTTGGCAGTTGGAGCTAACCGTTGTCTCGACTGGTCTAATGGACATCTCTCAACTGCGAAGCAGTTGCTACGGGGGTCTGGGGGCAGGGCCCCCAGGAGCAGTTGGCAGTTGGAGCTAACCGTTGTCTCGACTGGTCTAATGGACATCTCTCAACTGCGAAGCAGTTGCTACGGGGGTCTGGGGGCAGGGCCCCCAGGAAAAAAAAAAGCTGTATAGAATGTATTCAACGGGCGGTGGACCGGGCGTCCACAGTCTAGTCTACAAAAAGAGTCGTCATCATCATTTTCGCGAGGGGTCTGTGGTCTGCGGTAAAAAAAAAAGGCACGCGGTCCCAGTCTATCCATGCAACGAATAAATAGCGCGCGCTAGCGGTCTTGGTCGCTGTTTGAGATCATCATGCTGACGTCGTGCTTACGGCGGGGTGGAGGCGGCGGCGGTGGTGCCTGGGATTGTGCTGGCTGTTGTTGGGGCTGACCAGCTTGTTGGCGGTCCCGCTCTGCTGCTGCAAGATTGGCCAGAACATTGACACCGATTTGCTCCGATTCCCGCTGTTGTTGTGTTTGTTGTTGAGGCTGGGCCTGTGCCTGTGCCTGCTGTTGAGGCTGAGCTTGTGGCTGCTGCTGCGGTTGCTGCTGCTGCGGTTGCTGTGCCTGCTGGGGTGGAGGGGTCGGGGTGGGAGCTGGCGATTGCATGTTCCAGGATCCGCCACGAAGCACTGAAGCTTCAGAACGGTGGCGGGCATGGCCCATGCCACGCTTGCGAAGGGCTGCGTGCGCCGATGCGGCGCTCACGGCAGCACTGCGCGGAGTGGGAGAGCCCGGGGCGTTGGCGCTCGACGAAGGGTCGTGCGTCGATCGACGCCGCTTGAGCTGCACGTCAGACTCGGTATCCCCGCCGCCGGCGCCCCCGCCGCCGCCAGACGGACCGCCACCCTCGCTCTTGCGGGGCGAAGAGGTGCCAGACCCTTGCTTGGCCTGATTAGGCTGCCAGTGGTGGAACTGGATAATGTGGTGCAGGCTCGAGGACGGGCTCGACGGCTGCGCAGGCGGCGGAAAGTACTGTCCAGCCTGCGCGGGCGGGTTGTCGCCCGTCCACGGTCGCCTCTGTGGCGACGCGTAGCTGCCGGGTGCCGGCCGGTACGACGGCGACATGGACCCGGCGGACGCCGGGATCGGAGGCAGTGACAGATTGCGCTGGTGATGCGAATGTCTCGCATGTGCCTGGGCCTGGGCCTGGGCCTGAGCCTGAGCCTGGGCCTGGGCCTGAGCTTGCGCCTGAGCCTGCTGGGCACCGGCGGCCGCAAACCGTTCGCGGTCGCCGGGCAGTGAGATGCCGGCCTGCAGATGGGGTCCTGCGGATCCAGCGGCAGCTGGACCGGCAGCTGGACCGCCTGCAGTCGCTGGTGCTCCTGGGCCTGGGCCTGGGCCTGCCGGCGGGCCACCTGCCCCTTCCGCAAACAGTGTAGCTACCTGCGCCGGGGGAACATTGTACCGCATCGCCATGTTCATGAGCTCTATCGCACGCTTCTTGGCTTCGACCCGGTAAAACTCTTGCTTTGTCTTTTCCTGCTCGGCCCGCAGTCGTAACGCCTCTGCTAGCGCTGCGTCGCCGTGCCGCCATGACCCAGCGCCTGGACCCAGCAGCGACGCCAGAACCGGGTCCTCTCGCGTCGGCGACACACTCCCACGTCTATCGGCACCAGGCGGTCTCATTGGCGGCGGACCTCGGCCAGCTCCAGCTCCAGTTCCAGCTCCAGCTCCGGCTCCGGCTCCAGCTCCAGTTCCGGGATTAGGCCCGGGTCCCGGTCCCGGTCCAGGTCCAACACCAGGACCAACACCAACCCCACCAGACGCAAATTGTCCTGAACTCGATCCGCCATGTCCATGACCCGCTCCAGCAGACTCCGATCCCGTCTGCGACGACCCAACGCTATCATGCCCTCCACCACTGCCGCTTCCTTCACGACCGTGACCCCCACGGGCCCGGTCTCGCCCGTCCTCCATCACCAAAGTCGAACTATGCCCAAGTTTGCCAGTCAGCAGCTCGGGAGGCGACGGAAGACGATCGGGAAATGCGTTGCTGCTTCGCTTGCTGGCAATCTCACCAACAAATCCCCGGCCGGGCTCGTCGACCACACGCCTGCTGCCAGGCGTCGCCTCGGCTCCGATCGTGTCTTGTGGCCCCGTACTGTGGGCCCGTCTGTACTCCCTGGTATACGTCGTCGTCGTCGTATTTGTGTTCACGCTCGTATCTGCTGCCGAAACAGTCGTATAAGCCCGCTGCTCGTCGCCGCCAGCACCGTCAATGTTGTCGGTCCCGTTGTTGGCTCCTTGACTCGCCAACGGACTTGTGACTCGTGCTAGACTGGGACAACTGCCGCTCCTGTCGTCGTCCTCGTGACCCGTTTGGTGCACGTCGGCGATCGGTCCGCTCGTTCCTACTTTTGCGTCGCTGCCACGTCCTATAGGACCACCGAGTCCAGAACCTGAACTAGGGCTGCTGCCACGGCCGTTAGTTTGCAGCAGCGGCGGCGACGCCGCGGATCCACCTGATTTTTCCTTGTCAGTATCCATCGGTGCGGCACCGCCCGTTTGTGTTTCGGTTACGACGGTGGTGTTGGTCGGCGGTCGAGGCGTTGGTGTTGGTGTTGGTGTTTGCGTCGTCTGTGATGGTCCAGGTCGTGTCCAAGTTAGACCTGGATTGTTTTCTGCCGGAAACGCAAACTGTCGTGGAACTGATACCTGGCTGGTCATATTGGCAAACTCGCCCCCACTATGAAAATGTACAATAGCCCTGTGGGTTGTTCAGGGTATTGGAAATCCAAGTGATTTGACTTTTGCCCGCTGTCGATTTTTGTATTCTGTAGTGCTAAAAAAAAAACACAAACACAATTCAAAAAGGTCCTTCCCCCCCAGAATAAACGTTGAATTCTACGCGTCTTACTTCCAGCTTGTGCCTATTTACGTCACGGCCGTGCATGTCTCATTTTGGCCGTCAACAAACAACACGCAGGGTTTTGCTGAATGCGGCATGCGGCGTGCCAATCTTGCCAACGAGATTTTGGGTCGCCCTCAACGGGCAATTTGCAACGTGTTTACAGATAGTGAAGGGAAAATTTTGACCGTAATATAAATGGAAAACCTAGCTTACCGATAGAACATCCTCCAATGCCCCACCCACTCCAGCAGTCTATCGCGCAGCTCGACCACATGCAGATGCCCCCATCAATGTGCAGGCTGCAGAGGGAAGTCCCCCGATCCACCACCAAGCCGGCTTCTTTTATTAGTTTTGTGTGTCCTTTCAGTTTATTGATCCAGTTTGTTCACATAGCGCTAGTAGGCGAAAACGTGCAACGCAAACTAGACGTTATTGTATTTAGATCCATCAGCACATTCCCCTCATCACACACCCACAGCTAATCTCTAGATTCGATCAAAAGCACATGAATCTGTCCGCGTCCTACGATTTCCAGCTCTATTTGTTTTCCCCCCTTGATCAAGTTAGCGCCTCCCCCCTGGCAAGAACACTTGACCCCAGCTGCCTTCCGCGTGATCGCCTGCAGCTCCCGATCACAACGGCGCACTATCATTCGTGTTTGTCGTTGTATCCTTCCCGTTGGACAACTGTTTACCAATACTTGTAGCAATGCTTTTCCTCCCAATTAACGCAAAAACATCAACTTGCAACACTGCGTTTACTATTTGATCACTTCCACGAAGCCAGAAGACCACGATGACCTCGCCATGACAAACGAGTTTAGTGTTTTCTGTACGCAACTTTTGTCATTATCACAATGCACTCGTCTCGAACCGACTGTCTAAAAACACCACAAAAACCTAATAGCTGCGCAAATATTATTTAGTACCCCTCGCCAACGGGCACACAACTCGCCCCACTAGCCACTCAAAGTCTATTGTTGCGTTGCAGCGCCAAACTCTGCAGTTCTGCATCTCCAACGCGCCACATACAAAGGATCTTGCCAAATCGGGTGCCGACTTGGCCTAATCCGACCATCGCCCCGCCTGGGCGCCCTAGCGGCTAATCTCCAGCCGCACCCCTTACGAGTTCCGGCCGATTGTTCTGCGGATCAGATGCTCATCTTGACACCCAGCAGGGCCGACGTAAACACTGACTTGACGATCTCGCCCTAGGTACTTTCAGAAACCTATAGACGAGCCGTCCAGCGGGTTCCGTCTCCCCGAATTCTGCTGTCCGTCCCCATTTGGCAGTCGACCCAAATGCCAAAATTGCCCTTGTCTCTTGCTACGCCATTTCCGTTGAGCATCGGGCCCATTTAGTTGCTCTTTTTTTTTGCCCAGAATCGGCTGCTTTTTGTTTTCCTGGGGGCGCTGCCCCCAGACCCCCGTAACAACTGCTTCGCAGTTGAGGCGTGACTTGCTTGGGTACTCCTATACCGAAGGCCCATTAGCCAGTTCTTTGCCTAGTCCGTCTTCTCAACTGCGAGTTGCTCTTTTCTTTCGCCCAGCATCGGCTGCTCTTTGTTTTCCTGGGGGCGCTGCCCCCAGACCCCCGTAGCAACTGCTTCGCAGTTGAGGCGTGGCTTGCTTGGTGTACTCCTATACCGAAGGCCCATTAGCCAGCTCCTTGCCTAGCCCGTCTTCTCAACTGCGAGTTGCTCTTCTCTTTCGCCCAGCATCGGCTGCTCTTTGTTTTCCTGGGGGCGCTGCCCCCAGACCCCCGTAGCAACTGCTTCGCAGTTGAGGCGTGGCTTGCTTGGGTACTCCTATACCGAAGGCCCATTAGCCGCAGAATCGCCAATTCTTTGCCTAGCCCGTCTTCTCAACTGCGAAGCAGTTGCTACGGGGGTCTGGGGGCAGCGCCCCCAGGAAATCAAAGTTCCGCAAGCGATATCCAAGTCATCGGGGGCTTGTCGCGGCTTGTGTTTCTTATTCGTACGGGCGCTGTCCCCAGACCCCGTAGCAACTGCTTTGCAGTCGAGGCGGCACTCTGAACATGAAATGTAACTAGAAAAATCATTCACTCAATTCATGAATCTATGCACGTTTACGAGAACTCCTTGTCCTCACGAGCCTGACGTTAGTGTCATGTCGCTATCTCAAAACAAAGCACCACAGCTCAACTTACAGCATAAAGGCCCTTGGTCTCCTCAGTACCGCCCAGCTCCTTGTATAGACCGCCGTACGGGTACTCGCGGCGGGCGAAATGCGGCTCCGTGTCGACAAAGTAGTAGATGTAGCCGAAAAACGCAATCACACCAGCGGCAACCGCCAGGTTGTACTTGACAGCAGTCGAGTTCTCCTTGACGTCAAAGCGGTCAGGCGACCAAATGTCCACAAAGTCGTAAAGCGGGTGCAGCTGCTGTTAGATTCTGGCTTTGAATCAACTGCAAGCCAGACGTCCCCCCAAGGAACGTCCAGTCAGAGGAAACTCCACAAAAAATACGCAACAAACGCGCAAAATTATACATACCGGCTCGCCAAAATCACGTCGGTTCTGCTTGTCGTCCCACGGGGCGTACGGGTCACGGTGCTGGTGGTACTCGAACTTGACCTTCGGGTACGGACCAATCTGCACTTAGTCTTGTGCTTGCAGTACAATTTCACGGGGTTGTTCTCATCTGTAACATAATCCCCAATCCAACTGCGAAGCAGCTGCTACGGGGGTCTGGGGGCAGTGCCCCCAGGAACAACAACGCCTGACAAAAAAAAGGTCGTCAGTCGCATGAACCACCATGTACGTGTATGACATACCATATCGTCGGCCTTGGGCTCGGTCTGGTTCGCGAGGTAGCGGACGCCGACCGGGACCCGTGCAATCGAGCGGCATGGCCGCACGCTCCGCAGAGCCGCCAGGTTGGTGCTTCGTCGCAGCATCGCTAACGTCTCGAGTTCGTTCGGTGCCGTTGACTCTGGTTTGATTTTCAGTGTATCTGGTTGGCCAGTGGGACCAGTGTTGTTGCCATGGTGATACCTCTAGCTTCCTTGGTGACTTATCATGAACAGAACTGAAAACGGGCATGCCGTGCACTGTCAAAATCGATGGAACAGTGCTACAGCGCGTCGAAGAACCCGCCCAACGCCAGGGCGGCCTGTAGGTCACCATGACACACAGTACAATGGACACAAGTCTACGTCCAATACATTGAGCGCACTTGATCTCGAGCGTCGCGAAGCTGGTGGCAAATATCGCGACCAGATGCACTGATGCTTGCGTCCCAATATGCTAATAACCCCAGCCCATGGTCCTGAAAACACCCAGCCAGCACAGACGCCTCTGGTACAACCACACAATCACCGACATTAGACGGCAATAACTCGCGCTACGAACGCGTATACACCCTGAAAATTTGTGGGAGCACTTCCCGCGCCGTCCTGGTTCTATAGGTGCCAAGATCGCCGCGTGGCACTCTGCGGTGCTTCTGCAGGAATGGCGCGAGGGTCGCGGCCAAAGAGAGCTTCGAGCTCTATCGCAGGTACGTTTAAGCTGGCGGGCGGCGTTTGGGCGACGGGACACGATGTTAACGAGTGCCAGTGACTTGGAACAAACACGTCTAGACATGGGAATTTGCCTATGGCTGTCTTGAGTGGTTCCTATTGCTCCAAAGCACGTGTACTCGCGGTCTGGCTCTCCCATTCATGGGGCTTTTCTTGTCCTGGGAGGTTCCGCCCCTAGAACCCCGTGGCAACTGCTTCGCAGTTGATCATCCCAATGGTTCTCATTCCAACTGCGAAGCAGTTGCTTCGGGGGTCTGGCGGGGGGGGGGGCAGCGCCCCCAGGAAAAGAAAAGAACGCGAGCGGTCCGTAACATCTCGTCGTCCTGACCCAATTGATTTCGTCATTGTCCTCAGTTGTTCTTTGGAGACGCTGAAAACAGTCTAAAAGACAAAAAGCTAACGCCCAGAATCTGATAGGCAGAAACGAAGGCGAGCCGAGGAGCCGGCAGAAGACCGTGCCGCATCCGGTCCGAACAAGGACGCAATTGAGCACCATCTGAACAAGCTCAACGAGATTGTCGACAGACATGACGACCACGTCAGACTCCTTTTTCACCTAGAGAACTTTGTCTCGCTTGTACATTATGACCCGGCGGCTGCCAAAGAGGATCACAGCAATGTGTTTGAGGAGTTTCAGCTCGGTTACGACTTGTGGACGAAGCTGTCGGACCAGCGCAAGGGCGCTTCTGTGAGACATACGCGGCGGCAGCTGCGGCAGCAAGAGTCTGCTTTCGAGGCGGCAAGGATCAAGAAAAAGGAAAAGGACGAGGCTGAAATGGCCGAGGCAGCCGCCAAGGAGGGGACTTCGAAACGCACGCCAGCCAAGGCAAAGACGCAATCTCGAAGACAGTCTGCAAGAGTGAGCGCCGCCACTGAGTCACGAGCACCGTCTAAGCGCAAATCGACTGGTGGCTCATCACGGCGGCGGTCCAGCCGTCAAGCTGCACAAGAAGTCGAGGATGACGAGGCTGAGAGTGAGGATCAAGGCGATGAGGAGGGAAACGAGTCTGAGGAGAACGAAACGGGGTCTCAAACGCCCGAGGACCTTTCAGAGGTGTTCAGGGGCCGACGGTTAAAGCTCAAGTACACTCTACCAAAGACTGTCATAACCCATCCGTCACATCACGTTGAGCCAGAGCATGGCGGTCTCGACGCGTATCTCAAGTCGTTTGTGCTTCTCGACAACGAGGTATCTGTCGAGGAGCGCGATGCCTACGTCGAGGAGCAGGTGGATCTGCGGAACCGTATAGACGAGGCCCGGGAGCAAGGCCTCTTGGCCGAATGGGAGACCGCCGAGGAAGACTTGGAGCCATTCAGGGAGCCCGAGCGGAACCTGACTCACCGCGACTACATGAATGCTCAGGCAAGCCACTTTGCTCGTTTATTGATGGACGAGCGGCGGGCGCATGTCTCTGGAGCCCGCCGCATTGCTAAGCTCGTGGGCCAATACTTCCGGAACCTCGAGGGTGCGGATGAAAAAGAGCGCAAGCTACATGAAAAGACAATGCGCCAGCTCGCGAGGCGGACGGCGACAGATGTGCTCAAAAAATGGAAGCTTGCAGAGAAAGTTGTGCAGCAGCGCCGCCAGCGGGCCCAGGAGGAGGAACAGCGCGAAAAGGGCAAACTCCATCTTAACCGCATTTTGGAAAAGTCGGCAAAGCTACTGGAAGCGCGGATCGACGGCGGGCGTGCTGACGATGATGCTGCCGACTCGGACGACGATGTGTCTGACACCGATGCCAGCGCATCGCACGCCGACGAGTCTGTGGGCGGGTCCGAGAGCTCACTTGAGAGTGCTTCCGAGAACTTTTCGAGTGATAGCGATTCTGACGACGAAGAAGAGGACATTGCAAACGAGGACGACAAGCTTACGGTTGACGAACTGCGCCGAAAGTACGCCAAGCTCGACAGTGCCGATATCGAGTTGACTATCGAGCCGGAAGAGTCAGATCGCGACGTTAACGGTGAGGCCGAGACCACGCAAGTCGAAAACGGCGTCACCAAGGTTGAGGTTGAGGGCGACGATGCTGATGTTGCCGAGCCAACAGAGGAAGCGTTGCGTTTGTATAACGAAACGCGCGATTCTGACGACGAGTCTGACGAGAGTGTCTCGATGGGAAGCGAGAGCGAAGACGAAAGCGAAGCCCAAAGTGAGGACGAATCTGACGGTGAGCCAGTGTCTTCCCTTGCAATGCTTTATGGAGGCGGAGGAGGGACTGCCGATTATGACGACGAAGACGACGACGAGGATGCACAAGTCAGCGATACTTCGGACGTCGAGTCTGACAAAGCTGAACACGAGCCATCGTCTCCTGTGGAGGCTCCTATCGAGCCTCCCAATGGCCATGCCGGCGCCGAGGCTACTGTTGAGGCCAAGGAGGAGGACGCCGCCATGGTCAAGATCGAGGGCGAGACAACTACACCTGGTCCCGCGGAAAATGAAGTCGCCCACAAGCACAAGATTGCCCAGCCGTTTTTGCTGCGCGGACAACTCCGCGAGTACCAGCACGACGGTCTCGACTGGCTCGCAGGGCTGTACAACGGCGAGACCAACGGCATTCTAGCAGACGAAATGGGTCTTGGCAAAACCATTCAGACTATTGCGCTACTGTCATACCTGGCGTGTGAAAAGGAACGCTGGGGCCCTCATCTGATTGTGGTGCCGACTTCGGTCATGCTCAACTGGGAGATGGAGTTTAAACGGTTCGCGCCGGCATTCAAAGTCCTGACGTACTACGGCAACCCGCAACAGCGCAAAGAAAAACGCCGCGGCTGGAACAAGGAGGACACGTTTCATGTGTGCATCACGTCTTACCAGCTGGTGCTGCAGGACAACCACGCCTTCCGCCGCAAAAAGTGGCTCTACATGATTCTTGACGAGGCTCATAACATCAAGAACTTTAGATCGCAGCGCTGGCAGGCTTTGCTCAACTTCAACGCTGAGCGCCGTCTCTTGTTGACGGGTACTCCGCTGCAAAACAATCTTGTAGAGCTATGGTCGCTACTCTACTTTTTGATGCCATCGTCAAAGGGCTCGCAGATTCTTCCAGACGGGTTTGCGAATCTCCAAGACTTCCAGGACTGGTTCGCCCGGCCAGTGGACAAACTGGTGGAAGGCAGCAGCGAAGTCGACGACGAGGCCCGGGCAACTGTCAACAAGCTGCATCAGGTGTTGAGACCTTACTTGCTCCGGCGGCTCAAGGCTGACGTGGAAAAGCAGATGCCGGCAAAATACGAGCACATTGTGTACTGTCGTCTGTCAAAACGCCAGAGATACCTCTACGACGATTTCATGTCGCGGGCACAAACCAGGGAAACTCTGGCATCGGGCAACTTTTTGTCAATTATCAACTGTCTGATGCAGCTTCGAAAAGTGTGCAACCACCCTGACCTGTTTGAAGTGCGCCCGATTGTGACGTCGCTCGCCGTTCAGCGGTCGGTGATTACGTCGTTTCTACCGACTGTTGACAAGATTTCGCGCATGGCCACTATGGATGCTCGTGATTCAGAGGTCGACCTCCCTGTCCTCAACCTGGCATTGCCCGATGCAGAGGCGATGACGACCCACGAGGCTGCCTCGCTCTGCCGTATCCGGGCTCACAAGCAGCTCGGCCACAGCATTGCCGAATTGGCTGTTATTACGCCACCAACGGAAACTGACTATGCGTCGCTGGACCAGCACTCCAAGTTCGTGCAGTATCAGCAACGGACAGAGCTTGCCGACCAACTGCGCCACAAGCTGTACCTGAACGTTTTTCGCTGTGCGCGCCGTCCCATGTACGGCCGCAACGTCCGGGACGCGTGCTCCATTGTCTCGCGCGAGCCAGAAGCAGGCTACGACTGGAGCGACATACGCCCTCTGAACACTCTGCGAAAGTCGTACCGCGACCATGAGCGACAGCTGGCCGATATCGTGCAGCGGTATTCGTTTGTGACGCCGTCAGTTGTGTGCCTCAACATGCCGGCTCTGACGCTTGGCCCTGTTGCCACGTCGGGCGTTTTAGAGCCGCTTCGCTCAGACGATTTCCTCCACCTGGAGCAGGTCAAGTCGTCTATCGCGTTCCCCGACAAGCGCCTACTCCAGTATGATTGTGGCAAGCTACAGCGACTGGCTGTGCTGCTGCGCGATCTCATTGATGGCGGACACCGCGCACTCATCTTTACGCAGATGACGCGCGTGCTCGACGTCCTTGAACAGTTTCTCAATATTCATGGCTGGCGATATCTGCGTCTCGACGGAGCCACAAAGGTAGAGCAGCGGCAGTTTTTGACGGAGCGCTTTAACTCGGACGCCAAGATCCCCGTGTTTATCCTGTCGACGCGTTCTGGAGGTCTTGGTATCAATCTGACTGGTGCTGACACAGTCATCTTTTATGACTCGGACTGGAACCCGTCCATGGACAAGCAATGCCAGGACCGATGCCACCGCATTGGCCAGACGCGCGATGTACACATTTACCGGTTTGTGTCGGAGCACACCATCGAGTCCAACATTCTGCGCAAGGCGACGCAGAAGCAGATCCTTGACAACGTCGTTATCCAAGAAGGCGACTTCACGACAGACTATTTCCACCGGCTGACGGTCCAAGACATGATCGGTAATGTCGAGGGCATTTCCACCGACAGGGCTCTTACTGAGAACTTGCCCCACAATCTTCAAAAGGCACTCGCTGTCGCCGAGGATGCCGAGGACGCTGCTGCCGCCAATGTGGCGATCAAAGAGGCCAATCTGGACAACGAAGAGTTTGCTGAGCGGGCCTCGTCAGTACCGCTGTCCACTGCGGGTGAGTCGTATTCGCAGTCGCCTGCGCCAACCAGCGGTGCTGATCCAGGCAGCGTCTTCACCGAGCTCGAGCCTACCGCTTCGCCGGCCGCGCCGCCGTCTGACGACGACGAGCCCGGTCATATTGACGACTACATGATCCGTTTTATTGAAAACGGTTACTTTTACGACTGATGTCGCGATGTTTTGTTTTATACTTATGATCTCATGTACATTATCCCGCCATAATATACGGTTAATGATGCGGTACTTGTTGGCCGGGCCAGGTTCTATGCACACAAGAATTAAATCACAGACGGTGCTTTTTCATTTATGCTGGAGTTCAACCGAGAAACGGTTACTACGGGGGGTCTGCGGGTAAAACGCTCAGGGCCAACAAAAAAAAAAAAAGAAGAAAAACCACCGAGGCGGAAAGCAATCGAAGACACTAGAATATAGTTGACTTGCGGTTTAACAACGTGTCAATGCACCGAGTTACCTCATGGTGCAGCCAAGCTGTTCTGGCATGTTCACTGACGTCAACTGACTGAAAAGACGTGATGTGTATGGATCCATACAACCCCTGCCTAGCACCACGCGACCAGCGGAAGCCAAGCCGATCGAGTTCTGGCGTGATCTCGCTGACGCTCGGGCATTATGGCAAAAGGACCGTCATGATCAGGTCAATTGAAAAACAGCATAAAGAACAAGTAGCAACAAGCCAAAGCCAGCGTAGTACAAAGTCGCAACAGACTAATCAGGCCAGCAAATGTCGGGCACAGATCACAGCCACGTGACTTGTGTCACTTAAGGGCCTGTGACTTCCTAATACGGAATGAGGCGCAACCGCAACCAATGACGGGGCTATATAAATGCGGGGGAGGGAGCCCGACAAGCTCATCTCAAGGCTTTTTTGAGTTATATTGCAAATTGAAGCCGACACAACGCACCGAGAAACACAACCATGTCTTCTGAAGTAAGTGTTGGCTGCATTGAAGCGCATTGGCACGGATGACGGAATTTGAACGGTTGTTTTCCTTGTTTTCGAACCCGGTCAATTGCTTGGACAATGATCCTGGGTCTGTGATTTGCGGTACAAAGTGACAAAGGGTTTGAATCAATGCCGTTGTAGGTGTGGAATTGATTGCGGTGTGGATCGAAATGCAGCAAGGAGCACCTTGTCCATTGCGGCGTGCATGAGCTGCACAGCAATGCTGACCAGGCACCTTTTTCTGTGTGTCGCGATTGACCTCTCTGTTAGCATTGCCTAGTCACCAGATGATGTAGTGCTCAACTAGCTGGCGACTTGACAGGAACAATGACTAACCGCAGTCCAAGATCTTTTACAAGGGCAAGAACACCGAGGAGGACTTTGCCGTTTTCGTGACTTCGAATGAGGCACTGCTAAAGTGGAGAAAAGACAAGTCCATTCCGCTGGTGGAGGTTGTTGCGCTGTTCAAGGTGTTTGTTCAGCGGAGCACTGGAGCCCAGTCGCTTGGAGACGCTGCGTCGAAGGCTGAACTCGAAAACGAGTTCGGCACGTCGGACGTCGACGATATCATTAAGAAGATCCTTGAAGAGGGTGAGAGCCAGGGTGAATACACCCCTGAGCACCGATTTAACTCTGCCACCGACACGAGAACCGCTGGTCTCCGCGGCCACCCTGGTAGATAGACTTACGCATCTTGTAACTTATAGTAAGCCGAGTTAGGAAATGAAATCTCACTGGCTCATTGATCAGCACTGTACTCCGTAGACCGAGGATACTGAGCTCATCAACGGACTAGAATGCATAACTCTATTGTCGAAAATGCGCGCACTTGTGCTTCCAGGGTCGATCCCAGCATCGACAAAGCATTGGTGCTGCGATGCGGGGTAGGCTTTTTTCTTTTTCTTTTCTTGCGGCCGGGCTTCTATTTTGCATACCCGCCGCACAGGCTACGCGTGCTGCTGGATTAAGAATGGGCCGTCTTTCTTCGTATTTGGCCTGTCCCAAGGCTGCACGGAATCAGGTGATGAAATAGGGCTGATACTGGATTTGTCGTGTCTCTGCTCCTTCTTCTAGTTTGCATGCTGCGCATTGCTTCGATCTTGGGCCTGGAGATCGGACAAACTCTACGTCTCGAAGTGTTCACGACTGCTGGCTTTTTCGAGGTTAAGTTTTAATTTATTTAATGTAACACAGTTTCTCACAGTGCGACGTCCTGCGACCTCTGAAGTTGTGTGGCTGGTGCATGTAGTGTCGATTGTAGCTGCGTGGACAATGCGTCCAACTATTGTCAACAATGGGTTCTCTCAGGAACACTTGCAGGCGCCAGTCCCAGCTGATGACAGCCATTCTCAGAATGGACCTGAACGTTGTTAGTATTGTCACATCGTGAAAATACAATGGTACCCCATTGTTCATTGTAAAGTACGGTTGCAGGGGTCGGAAAACATTCTTTCTGCTGAATTGCAAATATTGATCTTGGTCGACTTTTGAAACGTCATACGCGATTAGTTCAGTATTGCGCTCTTTACCTTTTGTCCCTTCGTACGAGAGTGAGCTTGCATTTTATACGATGAATTGCGGACAAGTGCTGTTAACGTCCGTGTCTAGAGCGTGCGGCAGCTAGGGGGAGATCAACATAAACTTCAATGTTAGCATTTGTTCGACCATCTGTGCTGTGAAAATTACGCTGCTGTGTGAAGCCGATCAGAGAGGAAATTGTCCTTAGCTTTAAGTACCACAGCTGTAGACTTGCACACTGTGGGAAAAGAGTCACACCATGCACCTGTTCCTTGTGAACTCTATGGCGATCGTCGGGGGTTTGGACCCTGGCACAAGGACTAGTACAGAGGTGTCTTAGGAGCCGTAAACGTAATTTTAGCATCGGATCAAGTGTTGATTCAACAAAAGCAGTGGAGGATGTGTATGAGTCGGACTCGACCAACGTAATGCTGTCTCGCGTCATTATGTAGCTGCAGGAGTCATCTGGGCGATAGCTTACAGCTAATGAAAAGCGCCGTCCTGAAAATTTTTGTTACATTCCTAGCGGCGCACGCGCATCAGAGCAGAGGCAGCATCTGACAATAAATATAGTGGCCAATTATTGAGGTTCTTGGGACCTGTTCATATCCAGCGCGTTCGTTAAGCATGACCGGGGGCGAGACAAGGAGACTGCGCAGCGGACGAACATGATGCCGGATCATGCGTTTCGCATGGCGTCAACACGGGTCTGTCTAACGCGAGGAACGCCATTTAGTTGACGCAATCATGCACGCTCTAAGTTGGTTATCTTTCACTGTCTATTGGCCAGTACTAGTGCAGGAGCGTTTGCACTGGCAGTGACGGCGACAGACAAAACCAACGTCCGAGTACTGTCAATAGAATAATTCACTGGCGAGCTTAGCTTCTCCGTGTAGATGCAACGACGCTTCTCGTCTAGGAGTTAGCAGCATTTGGCCTAAACAGAGAGTCTCCTGAGTCAATTCAACCAAGTAGGTTCACCGATTGTACGGCAATTATAGCCATACAACCGATGATCAACTTTAATTGGCGTTGAGAATTGCGAGAATAAGATCCCCGTCTTGATATTGAACAGCGAAATTAGATCATGCAAAGTAATCTGCAGCGCAAGAGCCAAGTGCGAGTGCAGCTCTTACCTATGTTATACAAATTTATAGACGATCCCATCTGAGCCCAGGGTCTCGGGTAGCCGCAGTAAAGCAGAGGACGCGTCCTTGTTCGCCGTGCCTGGTTCGTTTTGAAGATCCGCACAACCGCTCCGAGGGCATCTGTGCGAGTTCGGTTGCATGGGGAAGCGATCTGCGACGGCCGGTTAATTCACGGCATGCAGCTGAAGAGAGCCTCGTGTATCCGTTATTGAATTCTTCATTAGGCCTATCATAGACCTTCTTAGTCGATCAAACTGAACCGCCAATATATGTCGACCTACACAGCACACATCAGCCCTGCGCGTCGTGCCGTGTCAGTCAGCACGAGGTTGTTGTCGCACCAGGAACACAGGAACCTTGCGCCACGCTGCGAGCCCACATGCTCTTGGTCAGCCAATGTGGTCGTTTGCAGATCCTTGTTGGAGTAAGCTAGGTGATGGTTGTACTATGTGTCCCAAGATCTGGGCGGTCAAAGATCTGATCGAACAAACTGGCAATCCGGCGGGAACAGGAATTTGCCGGGATCAAACAAAACTACTGCTGAGTGAACAGTCGTAATTTGCCGGCCGGCAGTGCTTGCTGTCGTTGAATCCGTGTGTGCCGAACCCAGGGGTTGCCGCATCGGCTGCGTGGATGCAAAGATTTTCAAAGGCGCCTGCAAGGAATATTCTCATTTCACGCCGCAGCATGCACGGCTAATACCGTTTTCTTTCTTTCTGCTTGACGACGCCATTTTCTTTCTTGCCGCCTAACCCAGTTGCGCCGATCCGGATAAACATGTTCAACGGCCGGTCTGAAGGCGTTTGGGGACACGTTTTGCTATTATTGTACAAGACAAAAAATAAGGAGCCAGAATTGCGAGCAATTGTTGTTTTGATATGGCTGTTATAAGACAAATGTAGGGAGGTGCGGTACGCGCTAGGGTGCCGCTAGGGTGCCGCTAGTGTTTCTAGTTTGCAACGATTGCAGCATTTTTTTTTGAGCCTTTGTTGGGAGGTGGTGTTTCAGCAAAAACGTGGCACCAGGCCGTTAATACGCGTGTCGCTATATTAATATTAGTGAGCATTGACTTGGCATAAAACATTCCACCCCACGAAAGGTATGGACCCTTGTAGCACGGGTTTCGGTTAGCGGGCACTTGGCGGAACTCGCCGGTGTTTCGGTAACAAAGTCGGGATGGGCCTTCCGCAAGATGGTCTCGACGTCCTAGTGCACAGAAATGCTGTTTATCCCAGATGCAGCTTGACTCGGCAGGTCGTAGTCAAGGATCTTGTCATTTTGCTTGATGGTTTAAAGAAGACGCCAGAAGGCATTTTATTTTTTATCATCAGCTCCAACAGATGTCTCTCTTCACGAGTTGGAGGTAAGAGTAGCTGGAATATGTGATTGTTTGGACGGAAGCTTTGTCATCCATGAAGATCCGTTCGCGAGACGCATGACGTGGCGCTTTCCGGCCATGTATCAACAAGCCCACGCGTCATTGCGACGTAATACCGAGTGGTCGGTCGGCAATACTGTTGTATTCCAAGTTGTTTGCGATAGATATCTTACAATGCCAAGTCAGACTATTGAGAAGTTCTGGCGGTTTCTCGGACTTTTTGTGCGAGGGAACAGTAGCATGAAGCCGAGTTGGGAGCTATAATTGGTATGCACAGTTGATACAGCCTACAAGACATGTTGCTTCAAGAAGCCGAGGAAAATGGTACACAGTCTCAGTTGTCAGCGCTTTGTCGACTGTGCACGCCAGTCTCCAAAGCAAGCCAAAGATTATCTCTCAGACGATCAAATATTGATTAAAACGCTTTCTTCAATGGGTTGCGCGGGCGTTTCGCGGGTGTTGCGCAACCAATTCCGCATCCGCATCCCCAACGCTAATGAACCACTACGATGAGGCAGTCTCGAGTGAGTGTGCGCATAAAACTTTAACGCTCATCGGCCCCAACGCTATGACAGATCCCCGATGGGGCGTGCCCGGCTAATGATATCGAGGCATTTAACCGCCAAAAGGTCAATCACCCTGAAAACAAAACTTGTGTTCAGGTAGCAGATATACCATACTAGCAAAGATAATCCTTTTTACCGCCGAATGCTCGAACTTTTTTTTTTTTTTTAAAAAAAAAAAGAAAAAAACTATTGTCCCCCCACACCCTATCCTAAGCCGGCGAAATCTCGTGTTCTGCGCTATGCCACACTGGTCTGGCCCAAAGGCAGCGATCGACAGTCCCTTGCAGGTAAAGTTTATGCGGTCGGGAGTGGCCAGCCATTCGAATTTCTCGGTGGTGGGAAAATACGCAGGACCGGACAGCATGTATCGAGCGGTACTACATTAGTGCATAACAGAGCACGCCGGGAGTCGTGACAAACGTGCAGTATAGGCCGATTGGCAGATGGGTGATCGTCAGGGAACGGATCTTTTAAGTGCCGGGAGGACGGGATCAGCAGGGCTCGGGCCATGTAGCCGGGGGCTAATAGAATATTTGATTTGTTGACTAGGCACAAGATCGAGGAGGAAAATAAAAAAAATGTACACATTCCTGTCCCTTGCACTGACACGGCCTCAAAAGACGGGCACACGCCGGCACAGCGCATCCGGTGCGGATAGTTGCCTTGTTTGAGGCGAAGACCATGCGTGCTTGGCGTCGCGCGGAACAGGCCAAGCGCCGGCCAAGCGGGCCCGCGCGCTTGCGTGAGGTTTGGTACAAACATAGTATCAAATTGGTACAAACATAGTATCAAATTGGTACGAGGCGGGTGATGGATGGCCTACAATAAGCTTAACCCGGAAGCAATGTGTTGACGAAGCCGCTGGGAAGATATCAGCGGGCATCGGGATTTGGTGCCCCGCGTAGGCCCAACTGTAAGCTCCCGCAGGTCTTTATATGACTAGGGTAGTACGTGTTCACCTGTTTTCTGCTTCTAACATTTCATAGTGTGTTGTTGGCCATGGCCACAGGAAACAAAGATACCAACGAGATTTCATGTCAAGTCTAGAGCGAAAGTCTAGATAAAAGTACGACAAGTCGTTGCACTGCTGAAAAAAGGGAAAAGAAAGAAGAAAAAAAAAGCGTTCCCGCCGGCAAACCTCGGTGTGCATGCAAAAGCATCAAACTAATTGCCCCCCAGAAGGCCAGGGGCACGCGACGTCTCATCGGTGCGCGGCGCTTGATCGAACCATGTGGCGTGACCCTAGACCTCTCTGCACAGAGCACCCGCAGACACACGCAGGCGAGGGCAGACTGCTTTGCGGCTGCATGCACGACCGTTGAGTGGTGCTGCCCGTTGACGGGTAAACGACGGCACGACGTAGGCGGCGGACCGGATTAAATCAGGAAGGCGGCGGCGCTGCCGAGTGCTGGTATAAGTATCGAGCGGGGAACGCAGGCGCGCACGAGACGGAAGCCCGGCGCACAACAGAAAGCAAGCGTGGCTATTACGTATCGACACGTACTGTTAGTCTATCTACCGCCTATCGACCGTGACTCTAGGCGAGTGCACGGGACGATTTTTTGGACTTGGCAACGAGACAACCAGTCAGTCCAAAAAAACCGGCAGACAGTTGACAGTTACGAGTGACCAAGTTTTTAGGGAAATACCTTGTACTTGTGTCACAGTTTGCGGGGGGGGCACTACTGGTGACCACGGTTTTCGACAACTGAAAACCGGAAACCGAAAACCGGAAACCGAAAACCGGAAACCGAAAACTGGAAACCGAAAACCTAGTTGGTTGGTTATCACGATAGCAAACGTGAGGGTGAGTGATCAGCACTATCACTACCACCGCCGCAAAAAAAAGAAAAATACCGACCACCCCAGCAACGTCTGTGGGTTGGTCGAGCGCTAAACAACTGCTGCTAAGACAAAAACACACACACAAAAAAGGCAGTAGCTTGATACTGTAACGACTTGGCGATAAAGCATCGGATCGTGATGAGTTCAGAACAAATACCGAACAACGAATTGTGGAAGGGAAGCAATCGGCGGCCAGTGGCAGTTGTGTACCTGGCTACGGGCCGTGTTGAGGATGATGCGCATACCGTGGGTGTGTTGAGGACTGCTCTGCAGAGTGCAGGGCATATCAGGGCAACTGTACACGCGCTCGATTTTGATGAGCTGTTGAGACGATTGTTTGCTTACAGGACGGATGAGATGCTGGTGATTGTCTTGCCGTTTGACCCGCGGGACGCAGAGCTGCGGCGCGGCCTGTCGGCAGTGCGCAGCCAGCTTTCACCGTCGCGGGGCGCCTACTTTGTGGTGGACCCGGACAAGCACCGCGCGGGCCCTCATTTGCGGGGAGGCGCCGCCGGCGTCTACTTTGGCCCGCGGCTGGCGGCCGGCGACGCACGCGACATGGTAGCAGAGGTGGGCCGGATATCGGAGCGGTTTGACGACCGCGTGGCGACGCTGCAGGCGCTGCTGGGGCTCGACAAGCACTCAAAGAGCGGCGCGCCAGCGGTGCCAGGTGCCCACGGCACAACGGGGCCGATTGGCCCTGCCGCTGCGTGTGCAACGACACACCTGTGCGACGTGTGCGTCGACTCTGTGCCCGAATCAGTACTGGGGGCGACGTGGATGCTCGACGAGCTTGCGCCGGCCGCGACGGTCGACCGCATGGCAGGACTCGTGTTTGACTGGGATTTTAGCGCCCACGACCTCAGCTACAACGAGCTGCTAGCGTGCGCGTGCGCCATGCTCGAGTACGCAGCGGCGCGCTGCGCGCCCGAGTGGGCGCTCCCGCGACAGCGCCTCGTGGGGTTCTTGGCGGTTGTCCGCAACCTGTACTGCGCCGACAACCCGTATCATAACTACCGGCACGCCATCGACGTGCTGCAGGCCATGTTTTACTTTTTAATTAGGATCGGGTGTCTGCCCGGGCGCGCGTCGGGCGCAGCCGCCGCTTGCCCAGACGGCGTGACGCCCAACGCTCAGACGCCGCCGCTCACGCCCGTGCAAACGCTCGCAGTGCTCGTGGCGGCGCTCGGCCACGACGTCGGCCACCCTGGCGTGACCAACGCGTTTCTGGTGACGGCCAACGCGCCGCTGGCCCGCATCTACAACGAGCGCAGCGTGCTCGAGTCGTTCCACTCGGCGTCGTTCAACCAGGTCCTCAAACTGTACTGGCCACAGCTGGTTGCGGACGCGTCTGCGCGCGAGGTCGTGACTCAGGCGGTGCTGGCGACCGACATGGCGATGCATTTCGAGTACATGAAGGCGATCGAGGCGGTCGACGTATCCGAGGGCTTTGGGCCGGAGCACCAGCTGCTGCTCTGCTCCATAATGACCAAGTGCGCCGATATCTCAAACGTGGCGCGCACGCTCCTCATTTCGTCCCGCTGGGGCGAGACCCTGACGGCCGAGCTGGTTGAGATTGCCGATCTCGAGCACAGTCTTGGTCTGGCGCCAACGGCGTCCAAGCTGGCACCCAACGCGTCTACCGAGGAGCGCCAACTTGCGCTCGCGCGCTCGCAGCTGTTTTTTATTGGCACCTATGGCCGTCCGCTCTTCACCGCCGTGTCTCGCGTCCTGCCTCAGCTTGCCTACACAACGGACATCATCGACGCCAACGCCGCCCGCTGGGAGCGTGTCGTCGCAGCCAACGGCGCCTGCTAATTGTGCTTTTCTTTTTTTTTTTTTTCGTCCTGGGGGCGCTGCCCCCAGACCCCCGTGGCAACCGCTTCGCGGTTGAAAGTGGTGCAAAGCTATGGCACGGCACACGAACGCTATGGGGGTCTGGGAGTGGAATCTGTTAGGAAAAGAGAGCACAACAGATGAGGCCATCCGTTCAGCATCTGGCTGAGCCATGACTACAAAAAAAAAAAAAATACCCACATGACAGCGCCATCCAGTGTGGATGGCACCCTGTACATTAATACGCTAGCATTACAGCTCCGGGTTTTCGGCCCGGGTATTTATTTGCAGCTGTCAGCTGCCTCTGATCATATTTTTTGACCACGACTCTCATATTTTGCATAGCATTAGATAATGGGGAATAACGATTCAATGACTGTGTGCCGAAAATGAGCTTTTTTGTCTAGTCTAGTAGTTGTGTCGTAGCTGTTCATCTAGAGCCCGTTGGACTCTTGTATCGTCGAGAGTCAATTGTGAGATCACTAATGGTGGGGTCATGGGCCATCGAAAGGGCGTTTTGGACAGCCATTAAAGCTGCCCTGACGACTTGGCTTCGCGCGCTTGCTCAAAGATCTTGAGCATCTTGCGGCGTGCACCGAGGGCATTGACGCCGCGGGCCTCGAGGTCGGCTTCGGATAGCTCAATTAGCTGGTCCCATGACAAGTCCTTGAGGTTGTCCGTATACTTGTGGAGGCGGAGCGATCGGAGCCACGCCGTCACGTCGCGCACAAGCGACGGTTCCAAATAGTTATCCTTGCGCGAGGGCGTGCTGGCGCCCGATGGCCCAGGGGACCTGCTCAGCTCGCGTGAGTACGATGTGCGGAGACCGGAGCCAGGTCGTCCTGAGCGTTCAGGCGGAGACAGGGCCGAGCCCGGCGACGGGACCGCCAACCGCGGGGACGGAGAATGGAGTGTGGTTCCCTGCTGGGCCGGCGTCGACGACTGAGGACCCGGTCCGGAAGATCCCTGTACAGGTGTGCCGAGTCCCCACCGCTGCTGGGGCGATCCCCGCTGGCCCAGGGGCGTGCCCGCCGGCGCAACAGGCCCGCCGGCGCCCTGGTTCAGAGCCATGCGGGCGAACTCGCCCTCCAGGTACTTTTGTTCCTCGTCCGTCACGACGCTGCCGCGCCGTCTGTACTTTTTGGCGTCGTTGTCGAGGACAGCTCTTGAGCTGACGGTACTTAGAGCCGCCATCTTCATAGCAGTGGTGTTGTAGATCTCGGCGTTGACCTTGTGAGGAGTCGTAGCCGCAGCGGCACTCGCCGGGCTCGACATAAGGCTCGCCCACGACCCAACGCCTTCAGGTAGGTACGACAAGTCTGTGTCCATGAGCGACGCCGACTTGTTGTGGTGGGCACCGGCGCGATGGGTGCCAAACTGGTGGGCACTGCCGGGCGCCGCTAAATGGCCAGGGGCGCCAATGGCACTTGGCAGAGACGGGGCATCGGCAGCCGACTTGGGCCGAGAGATATCCGGCCCCGCCCGCGCCCATGGCGTCATAGCCGGCGACCGTCCAATGCCCAAAAAGCTGTTGTACACGTCTGCGGGGCCCTTTTGCGGCGTCATAAACGCGGCCGTCTGTGGGTGCAAGTGCCCGGCCCCGGCCGCCGTCGTGTAGTTGTTAATATTGGGATACTGCGCTTGTGATTGTGCCTGAGCTTGTGCTTGTACTTGTGCTTGTGCTTGTGCTTGCGCCGCCTGCTGCGCTTGCACCTGTGCCTGCGCCTGTGCCGCCTGCTGCTGGGCCGCCTGTCCAGCACTACGTTCAGACCCGTCAGCACCAGAACCGGCACCACCACCACCAACACCGCTGGCGGTCGTTGGCGACAGGACCGCCGAAATTGGGTCCTTGTTGGCAATTGTCTGCAAAACAGTAATAAAAAACCGTATCTGCACCGGCGTCGTCTGCTGAAGCAACGCATACAATGCCGCCGTCCGCTCCGCCACAGACAAAACTTCGAACCACTTTTCAATGGCACCAAGCTCGTCCTTGAAGTTCTTGTCGAGCGACGCCTCGGCCATCTCCTCCAGCGTCTGCTGGTACAGCTCGAGGTCTGCTAGCCACTTTTCAGCTGCCTGCTCAACGGCGTCGTCGGCTCCGCCACTGAATCCGGGCCCGGTCCCGCCGAGTCCGGACCCGCCGAGGGGCCCGCTATGCCGGTTCACATTCTGAAAGAAGATTTCGGACGTTGGCCGTGTCCTTGACGCCAACGGCGACCCTTCACCGTCGCCTGGACCCATGTGGGTCCGTCGGATCGACGGAGTTTCGTCCATTATTGTGTTGTAGTAGTCTTTTTTTTTTGTTCCTTTGGTGGGCCCTTTGCAACGTTGACTAGTCTGATTGCCACTGGCTGACAGCTTTCTTTTTTTTTTTGTTTTGTCTCTCGGCAACGTCGCGCTCAAACACTCGTTCCTCAGCAAGCGTTTTTCTGCTCCTTGGCCGTCCGCGGTCACCCTGCCCCTTGCTATCTAGCAATGGCGTCCCCACACGCTCGTGGTCGGTTCTCTAAACGGTGCCTGGACTGGATACGCTTCCTCTGCCAACTTTAGACGATCTCTACGAAAGGCTGCGTCTCGCCCTGCCCCCTTCACCCGCACGGCTGACTGCCCTTTCCCACCATCCGCCATCCACCATCCACCATGCTCGTCCTCAACTGCGAAGCAGTTGCTACGGGGGTCTGGGGGGCAGCGCCCCCAGCAAAAAAAAATAATATTGTGGTGGTGTTTGTATACTGGGGGGCGCTCCCCAGACCCCCGTAGCAACTGCTTCGCAGTTGGGCAGCGGGTGGTGGAGGACGCGTCGGTGGGCGTACCTGTATTAATATGCGCGTGCATGTGGTGGGGAGAGATGGGAGGCCGGCTGGGCGGGCGCTGGACAGAGAAAAAAGAGGGGGGTGATGAACGTGGGAATTATGTGAAAAAGTATAGAGCACGTTTCGTCCGTGTGGGCAGACGGGAACCACAGAGCGGGTTATTGTGGCGGGGATGATCACGCGTTCTGGCCGCGGCCCAACCGAAAAACGCGTTGCACTTCTAGTTCTGGGTAGACGCAGCCAGGGCCGGCTTGACCGTCCCCAACTGGAGGACCCAATCGGTGACGGCAACTTTTTGCGGCGACGCCGCCCGGTCCGCTGTGTAAAACATACATTTTCATATCTCACTTGCTCCGCCTCATGCACCACCCCCTGTCACCCCATACTGCCGCCAAAGCCACCGTCACCACCACCCACCAAAACCAAAACCATCTCAACCGAGGGCACGGGTATTCCATTACCCGGCCGCAACTTCCCGTGCCCGCCCGGCCCCCGTTTCCCACCTTCGCCGCGGATTTTTGCGGTTTTTTGCCCCCCGGTTACAGCCGCGCTGACTCCCACGCGCTTGGCCGCCCGCCCCCCGGGCCCCACCGGACCCGACCCCCCCGGTGGCCACAAATGGCCGGGCCTGGTCCCAGTCCCAATTTCACCCACCACCACACCACCACCACCACCACCCAGGCCGCAACCCGGCCTCCAGACGCCCGCCCTGCTGGGACAAACAAGAACAGACCAGTCAGGCCCCATAATCATTTTTTCATCCCGCCCCCGCTGCAACCTTACCTCTTCCCTCCTCCATCATCAACACCACCACCGCGAGGTAATTTTTTTTTTTTTTACTTCTCGTTCTTCTCCTTCCCCCCACCACCTTTTACCACCACTACCACCACTACAAAAAAAAATCACGCGGCAGGTGGTCTTGTTCTAGCGCCTCTCCTCCCCCTCGCCCCCATCATCGTCTCTGGTATACGCGCACCGGTTTCAGTCGAACAAAAGAAAGGGCGCGTATTTTTATTGCAGTTTGAACCTCGCCCATCGCCAAGTCACAAGCCACCATTTGCACCGTGGTCTGTTTCTTTTTGCGAGTTTGTGTTGTTTCTTTTGCGCTTGTTTAGCATCGTGACTGTTTGTCCCGCGTCGGAGCTCCGCGCATAAATAGCAGCAGCGTCGTTTGTCGCCACATTGCTGACACGCAACATCTACTCATCGCCGCCTCGTCTGTAGCCGACGACACCTTCACAACACAGCGTTTTCTCCCCGCCGTCTACGACAAACCGCATCCATGTCAGACGCGCCCGAGGCCGACCTCGACTCGATCATCGATCGCCTCCTAGAAGTCCGCGGCTCGCGACCCGGCAAGCAGGTCCAGCTCCAGGAGCACGAGATTCGCTACCTATGCACCAAAGCCCGCGAGATTTTCATCCAGCAGCCCATTCTGCTCGAGCTCGAAGCTCCTATCAAGGTATGTGGCGCCATTGTTTTTTGTTGCCTGTTTTTTTTCCTGGGGGTTCCGCCCCCAGACCCTTGTGGCAGTTGTTGCTGTTTTTTTTCCCTGGGGGCGCTGCCCCCAGACCCCCGTGGCAACTGCTTCGCAGTTGAGGCAGTTGTTGCCTTTTTTTTCCTGGGGGCGCTGCCCCCAGACCCCCGTAGCAACTGCTTCGCAGTTGAGAGGGATCGTCGGTTCGTGCTGGCTGGATTTTTCAACCGCGAAGCGGTTGCTACGGGGGTCTGGGGGCAGTGCCCGTTCTTCAACTGCGAAGCAGTTGTTACGGGGGGCAGCGCCCCCAGGAAAAAAAAAGAACAGCAGCAGTGCCCGTTACTCAACTGCGAAGCAGTTGCTACGGGGGTCTGGGGGCAGCGCCCCCAGAAAACAAATCAAGCAGCAGTGCCCGTTGTCCAACTGCGAAGCAGTTGCTACGGGGGATCTGGGGGCAGCGCCCCCAGGAAAAAAAGAACAGCAGCAGTGCCCGTTGTTTAACTGCGAAACAGGTACAGGAAGAAGAGCGTGCTAACGGCAGATTTGCGGAGATATCCACGGACAGTACTACGACTTGCTGCGCCTGTTTGAGTACGGAGGGTTCCCGCCAGAGGCCAACTACCTGTTCCTGGGCGATTATGTGGACCGCGGCAAGCAGTCGCTTGAAACCATCTGCCTGCTGCTCGCGTACAAGATTAAGTACCCCGAGAACTTTTTCATTTTGCGTGGCAACCACGAGAGCGCGTCGATCAACAGAATATACGGCTTCTACGACGAGTGCAAACGCCGATACAACATCAAGCTGTGGAAGACGTTTACAGACTGCTTCAACTGTCTGCCCATAGCCGCCATCATTGACGAGAAGATCTTTACGATGCACGGCGGTCTGTCGCCGGACCTCAACTCGATGGACCAGATCCGCCGCGTCATGCGGCCCACCGACATCCCCGACATTGGCCTGCTGTGCGATCTGCTGTGGTCCGACCCGGACAAGGACATTGTCGGCTGGAGCGAAAACGACCGCGGCGTGTCGTTTACGTTTGGCCCCGACGTGGTGTCGCGCTTTTTGCAGAAGCACGACATGGACCTCATTTGCCGCGCCCACCAGGTGGTCGAGGACGGCTACGAGTTCTTTTCCAAGCGCCAGCTCGTGACGCTCTTTTCGGCACCCAACTACTGCGGCGAGTTTGACAATGCCGGCGCCATGATGTCGGTCGACGAGTCACTGCTGTGCTCGTTCCAGATCCTCAAGCCGGCCGAGAAAAAGAAAAAGTACGTCTACGGCAATGTCGGTGGCAACCGTCCTGTGACGCCTCCGCGCAAGCAGAAGAAGCCCGCTAAATAAACAAAACTGTCTGCTTCTTTTGCCCCCCTACCCGCCGCCCCTTTGTTCTTGTCGCCGCAATCCCGAGGTCCGATTCGCTAGATATCTGATCCCGTGCTCCATCCCCGCTCGCCGACTGCGTCCAGAGCGGCCACGCCGTCGTCCCACCGCCTGTCGCCTCCCGGCGTTTGCTATGTCTTGCGTTTTTTTTTGTTGTGCTCCACTGGGCCATTAGCTCTGGAATAGATACATATTCATACAGAAGCAATTGTCCATGGTTGATTGACTGATTTTTCTTTTTCCTGGGGGTTCCACCCCCAGACCCCCGTAGCAACTGCTTCGCAGTTGATATTGTTGTCTACTTTTCTGGGTGGAACCCAGACCCCCCTCGCAACTGCTTCGCAGTTGAGTTCTGGTCCCAGGAAGACAGGTCTTGGTTGCTGGAAGGACGCTGGTCGATTTTCTAGCTCCCTTCAACTGCGAAGCAGTTGCTACGGGGGTCTGGGGGCAGCGCCCCCAGGAAAAATAAGACAGCCAGACGGAGTTCAGCTGCGAAGCAGTTGCTACGGTGGTCTGGGGTGGAACCCCCAGGAAAAACAAGACAGCCAGACGGATTTGAGCTGCGAAGCAGTTGCTACGGCGGGGACCAACCCGAGAGAAAAGGAGAAAAGTCATGACAGTGGATTGGCATAGTGCACACGAGACTAGTAGACAGTAGCGATGAGGTTCTGGAGCCGCGAGATGACGCCCGAGATGTTGGAGGCGCCGGTGGAGCGGAGATGGCTCTTGGCGCGGTTGATGACAGACACAAAGAACTTGGGGTCGCGCTGGAACTCGGGAAGACGCGGGTTCACGAGCGATACTACTTGCTCGAGGAACGAGTTCACGCTGTCGATAAAGGTCGAGTCGGCACCGAGCGCCACGCATGCCATGGCACTCATGAGCAGAAGCTGATCGTGGTACGAGTTCTTTTGCAGGCCGAGATCCTGAATGTGGCACTTGCGCACAAAGTCAGACACAACCGGCTGCAACTCTGTCTTTTCCATTTTCGTCATGCGAATCAGTTCGCGTTCAAAATCGGCCGTCGTGAATGATGCGGGCTTGGCGGCAGTGTCCTGGTGGGGAGTGCTCGTTGGGGCCGGGGTGCCGTCTCTTTTGGCACGCGGTTTCTTTGTTTTTTTGGATGGCGCGACAGCAGGCACCAGTTCCGGACTGGGCTCGCGGTTAACGTCTAGGCCAATTTGACTCGGCGGCCGAGGGACCTCTTTGGTGTCAGGTTCGGGCTCGGCCTGCGTTTCAGGTTGAGCTTCCGGTTCGACTTCGGGTTCAGGTACAGGCTCAGGTGTACGTTCAGGTTCAGGTTCGGGCTCGACTGAGCTACGTTGGCTGTCGCGGGCCCGAGCCTTGTCCTGCTTGGTGGCCGAGGTGGCCCGCTGCTGCACCTTGTTGAGACGCTCGTATAGTTTGTCAATGCGCTGCTCGAGCCTCTTGATCTCGACTCGGTGTGCTGTGCGCAGTTCTGCCACTTGTGCGCGCAGGGCATCGTACTCATGGCGCGGGACAAACTGGTTGCTTTCGAGCAGGGCACTGAGGTTGTACGTGCGCTCCTTGAATGCGTCGCGGCTGTATGATTCGGCCTTGTCGGTTGTTGAGTCGCCGTGGCTCGTTTTGCGGCGGCCGTCAGATTGGCCGGAGTCGGCAAGCAACGCATCTGGCTTGCTTGCGGTTTCCGGTTTACTGCGGGCCTTGGCAGCCGCCTTTGCCTTTTTATCTGATTCAGGCTCAGGTTTGGCCATGGCCGCCGGCTCTAGGTCGTCGTCTTTGCGCTTTCTGTGTCCGACAGTCGGCTCAGGCGTGCCGCTGTGCAGCGGCGAGGCGGCGGCTGACTGGTACGCCGAAGTGACTGCCGGGCTAATCGCCGCCGGGATACCTTTGTCGTCTCGCTTCAAAAGTACAGCAGAGCTGTCCATATCAGGCGTCTGGGTTCCCGTGGGAGCCCGGCTTGCCTCGCTCTCATCGCCCGCCTCGTCGGCTTCAGCGTCTGTAGCTTCCACCTCCTCTTGAGTGGCCGGCACAAGACCAACCGGTACGTCCTTGGTCTTGACCGAGAGGTACCCGAGGCCCTTGGCGTGAAGCACGTACAGATCAAACGCCGAGCCAGTGGCGCCCTCGTCGAGGTCATCCGAGGCGCACACCGCGTGCACAGTGCCGTCAAACTTGAAGCTGGCGACGCCCGTAAACGAGTCGCGGGTGTGAACCACCACATTGACGCGATTCTTCGTATCTAGTGTGATCACCGCATGCGTGTCCCTGCCTTCAAAATAGGCCACCTGGCGGGCCTCTGCCGAGAGCCGCAGCCCTGCCAGCGTCGCCATGTTCTCGTCCAGAATAGTGACATTATTTTCGGTTGTCACCACAAGCCGTTCGAGCTGCGTGTTATAGCTGAGATCCAGGACGCTGCCTCCGGCTGTAAATGCGTCGTAGTTGAGGTTGTTGGGCTCGGTAATCTGGCCGCCCTTGATGGACTCGAGCCCGAGCCCGTCGGTCACAACGGCAATGTCAGTGTACTCGGCCAGCGGGGTCACAGCGCGTCCGGCGCCCTGCTCGAGCTTCATGGCCGACGTAATGGCCCCCGAAAACACATTGCAGTGGCCGCAAAACGCCTCGTCGCCCCGTTCCCAGCACACGACAAGATGGCGTTTGCCCGGCACGCCTGTGACGGCCGTCAGCTGGGCACCGGCGTCAACGGCCGATTCCAGCGCGGCATTGTTGAGGCCGTCCTCGTCTAGCGTCGTGTAGTCGACGAGCCACACAAGGATCTTTTGTCTGTCGGCCGCAACGACCATCGACTCTGTCTCTCCGATTTCGACCAGCTGGAGAAACTCAATGGAGCTCAACCGCGAAGCGTCGAGCGTCGCGTGCTCGCCGTCCTCCTGGCTCACGGCGCGGATGATCCCCGGGCGGGTCGTCGGGTACACGATCAGCTGTTTGTTGGCTTGTACGCGCGCCAGCTGGATCTTGGATAACTTGGCGACCGGGATCAGCTGTTTGGCCGACACCGCTTTTGATTTGGCGGCATATTTCTGGTCAGTGCCCATCACGTCGGCGAGCACCGGTTTCTGTAGTGACATTCTTGCTTTTTGTGTAGTGCCTTTTTTCCTTTGTATCACATCCAATTGGCCCGCCCAAAAGTTTAGAGTGTCTTTGTCGACAATGAGATTTGCAGTGAAGGCACGTCACTGCCGATTTCCTCGTCTATGATGTACAATGCACATACGCAGGGCTGACTTGGGACCTGCGACATTTCTCCACTATACCAAGATTAATCTGGCCACTGGTTCCGGGGTGGAGCAAAGCCGTGCCGCATTCGCCAGGCGCGTCAAAATCAACAATCCAACCGACATCACGCCTATTTTCTTCTGTGATTCGCCTTTAATTTGAACATGGAGGCCTTTTCAGACCTCCCTGCGGAGCTCCAGCTCCAAATAAAGGCAGTTACAGGTACGTTCCGCCTCTGAGGCGTTCTATACTAGGCTTTTTCATGACTTTTTTCTTGTTTTCCTGGGGGTTCCACCCCCAGACCCCCGTAGCAACTGCTTCGCAGTTGAAGCAGTACGACCAGCCGCGAAGCGGCTGCTACGGGGGTCTGGGGGCAGCGCCCCCAGGAAAAAAAAAATTCTCAACACGCAACGGACTAATACCAAGACGCCATGCCTGGGGCGATGCAAGTGTTTATTAACTTGCACGAGCACTATGAAGAATCGTCAAAGAGACGAAAGGTAGCGGGCCAGGAACCGCAGCAGGCGCAGGCGGCGCCTGTGCAGACGGCTGCTGCCGGCGAGGTCCAGAGCGGGCCGTCGCCGCTGGACGTCGACCACAGCACTACGTTCCGCGAGCTGTCCATGAGCTTTCCGGAGCGGCGGAAAAGTACTCTGCTGCTGACGAACGACGAGGTTGTTATTGTCAAGGACAAGGAGACGCAGCCCTACTTTCGGGCGGTCAAGTCCGACTTTGTCGTGTGCCTGTGTCTCAAAGTGCCGGACCGATCCAAGCCCCAGAGCACCTTTGTGCTGGTGCGCAAAGTGGGCGAGCTCGTCGATCCGGTAATCCAGTTCACCGTCAACGAGTCGCCGGACAGCACGCTCAAGGCAGATCTCGAGGCGGCGATCCGGCAGTTTTGTCCTGTCAAGACGTGCGAGGACGAACTGCTCACTATGTCGGCCCACAAGGGCGCGCGCGACGGCACGCTCTTCTTTCTCGACGGCTGGATCTTCTTTGGGTTCAAGAAGCCTCTGCTGCTGTTTGAGGCCGCCGACGTGGAGTCGGTCGCGTACTCGTCCATCACGCGGCTCACGTTCAATCTGGATCTGCGCCTCAAACGCCCCTACGCAGAGGGCCAGCAGTACGAGTTCTCCATGATCGACCACAAGCACTACGACGCCATCAACGAGTGGATCGACGCCAACGAGCTCAACAACCAAAGTCTGGCCGAGGAGCGGCGTGCCAAGCCCATTGCAAAGGCCGAGTTCTCCAACGAGCTACAGATGGCCGAGGCGGAGTTTGCGTCCCAGCACCCCCAGGACGACTTTGCAGCCACCAACGGAGCCCCGCAGGCCCCCAACGCGGACGACGACGACGAAGAGGACGACGAGGACTACGACGCGGGCGAGTCGGACGGCTCTGACGGATCCGGCTCCGACGAGGACAGCGACAGCGAGAGCGACCACGGCTACGAGTAGCCATCCCATTCGTCCCCCGTCATTCTCTTACACCATGAGACACTTCGCCACATTGTATTAGCAGTATATGCGGGGGCAGGCCCGCCGTGGCCCGCAGGCCGGGTCTCGCGACGGCCCAATGCCCATCACTCACTAGAGCTGCTGTAATTTTAGCCTCGTTGCCACGATCTCCTTTTGCATAGTTCACTAAAGGTGCTGCGCGCATGTTGTTGTTTTTTTCCTGGGGGTTCCACCCCCAGACCCCCGTAGCAACTGCTTCGCAGTTGAGACGTCGTTTTGTGTGCTCGCGTCTTTTCCGAGGGGTTCATCCACAGACCCCTAATTGAGACGTTGCTGCGTGCAGATTCTTTCCTGGGGATGCTGCCCCTAGACCCGCAATTGAGACGGTGATGCGTGCAGATTCTTTCTGGGGGCGCTGCTCCCACACCCCCGTAGCAGCCGCTTCGCGACTGGTCGTACTGCTTCAACTGCGAAGCAGTTGCTACGGGGGTCTGGGGGCAGCGCCCCCAGGAAATAAAATGTCGTTCGACACCCGTCGTCAGTTGCGTCGAATATCAACGTGACGCCATCACAGGCAATTCTGAGACCGAGAGGGGGATGGATCACACCACTCCAGATACGCATTGTCGGACCGCGGGCACCAGACTCTGTGCGTGGTCTACAAGCTTCTTGAGCTTGTCCTCGTCGATGGATACGACGCTTGGCTCTGTTTCAGCGTCTTGTGTGCGAGCCGTATACCGTCTGCCGATTTCCGTCTCAAAGAACTTGGCCGACCGGTCCTCGTTAGCCAGCACCACTAGCTTGAGTGCCTCGGCTATGCACGTTTCGTCCAACAAGCTGTCCGCAACTTTGTCATCCGGAACAGATACAAGCAGCTCCTCGAGCTCCTTTGTAGTGTTTGCAAACGCGCGCACCAGCAGCAGGTTGTTCTGGAGACGGACGTGGCCGGCCGCAATGCTGTCGGGCACCTTGATATCTCCGTCGCTGAAGTCGTCGTCCCATGACTCCACTTCAACTCCTGCTGTCAGTGTTTCCTTCTTATTCCCTTATTCCGCGCCTAAATTACTCACGCTCTGTTACGACTGTCATCATTTGCGCCGTTGTGCTCATTTACGCGTTTGTTTAATGTCCGGCCCCAAATCACCAGTCCAAATGTAAACAATGCATGCATGGCATATGCGCATACGATCACGCGAGTTTGCCGGGGTCCTCGGTCTTTTCCTCCTGGGGGTTCCACCCCCAGACCCCCGTAGCAACTGCTTCGCAGTTGGCGTCGGAGTTTAATTGAAGTGTAATCGAAGCAGTTGCTACGGGGGTCTGGGGGACCCCAGGAAAAAACAGACTCCTTGGGGCGTACATTAATGCCAATGGGTTTACAAGGTCAATGAGAGGAATTAGGCAACAGATAGCATCGGAATTCAATTGAAGCGTAATCTCAACTGCGAAGCAGTTGCTACGGGGGTCTGGGGGTGGAACCCCCAGGAAAAAAACAGGACTACGAGGGGTGTACATTAATGCCAGTTAGTATACAAGATAAACGAGAGGGATCAGGCGTCCTCTGGGATGTTGTCCCAGAAGTTTTTGCCCTCGGTGGTGGCGGCGATGACGCCGACGCGGATGAGGAAGTCGCCAAAGTGCTCGCCGTCGTTGCGCTCGAGAGCCCAGCGCTTGAAGAGCGGCTTGAGGGTCGCGATGATCTCGTCCTCCTTGATGGAGTTGCGGTACAGCTTGTTGAGACGCTGGCCGTGGAAGCCGCCGCCGAGCATGAGGTTGTAGGCGCCGTAGGCCTTGCCGACGAGGGCGACCTCTGCGAGCCACGGGCGCGCGCAGCCGTTGGGGCAGCCGGTCATGCGCATGACGATGCTGTCGCGGCGGAGGCCGTACTCCTCGAGGGCGTCCTCGAGCTTGGTGACGAGGACGGGAAGGTACCGCTCCGACTCGGCCATGGCGAGACCGCAGGTGGGGAACGCGACGCACGCGGCCGACGACAGACGCAGGCCCGAGAACTGAAGGTTGTCGAGCTTGTACTGGGCGAGGAGCTGCTCGATCTCGGGACGCAGCTCCGACGTGATGTTGGACACAAGAATGTGCTGGTTCGCGGTCAGACGGAACTCGCCGCCCTTGACCTGGAGCACCTTTGCGATCTCGCGCAGGCCCGTCTTGAACTGCAGCTCCGGCGTGTCCTCGACACGGCCGTTCTCGACAAAGGTGGTGAAGTGGTGGAGACCGTCCTCGTCGGTGACCCAGCCAAACGTGTCGGTGTTGGACTCAAACGAGAACTCGCGCGCCGGCTCGAGCTTGTAGCCAAGGTACTCCTCGACCTTGGAGCGGAACTCGTCGACGCCCATGTCGTCGATCGTGTACTTTAGGCGAGCGTGCTTACGGTTCTTGCGGTCGCCAAAGTCGCGCTGCACGAGCATGATCTTCTCGCACACATCGTTAATGACGTCGGTCTTGCAGAAGCCGAGTAGCGAGCCCGTCCGCGGGTACGTCTTCTTGTTGTTGTGGGTAGTGCCCATGCCACCGCCGGCGAGCACGTTGAAGCCAACGAGCTCGTTGTCCTCGACAATGGCAATGAGGCCGATGTCGTGGCCGTAGACGTCGACGTCGTTGTGGGGCGGGACAGCAATGTTGATCTTAAACTTGCGAGGCAGGTACGTCGGGCCGTAGAGCGGCTCGTGGTCGACGAGCGTCGAGCCAGACACAAGCGTCTTGGCCGGCTTCTTCTTGGGACCCTTTTCGCGCGTCTCAAACGTCTTGGTGTAGTCGGGCCCGTCGCCCTCGTCCTCGCCCTCGAGCCATACCTCGTAGTAGGCGGTGGTCTCGGGCAGGAGGTGCTCCGAGATGCCGTCGGCAACGTCGACAATGGCGCGGTGGATCTTGGCGTTCTGCGGGAGAGCGGCCGTGACAACGTTACGGTTCACGTCACCGCACGCCGCCACAGTGTCGATGAGCGACGAGTTGATGCCGCGGATCGCCGGCTTGAGGTCCTCCTTGATGACGCCGTGCAGCTGGAACGTGCCACGCGTCGTGATCTTAAAGGTGCCGTTGCCGCGGCGGTCCGACAGCTCGTCGATCTTGAGCCACTGGGCGGGCGTGGCGACACAGCCGGGCAGACGAACACGCACCATGAAGCTGTAGGCGGGCTCGAGGCCCTGGGCCTTGCGCTGGTCCCGCACGTCACGGTCGTCCTGCATGTAGATGCCGTGGAACTTGGTGAGCTGCTGGTCGGTGGCGGCGATGGCGCCCGTGCTCTTGTCTTGGAGACCCTCGGCAATGGTGCCGCGGAGGTAGTTGGAGTTGATCTTGATGTCCTCGTTGGTGATTGGCGGCGGCTCGTCGGCACCGGCGACGCCCGCGACGCCGAGTGCCTCCCACAGCAGCGGCTCCCACGCATTGTAGCCGGTCGACCAGCCGTCGGCGTCCTGGTCGTCACCCTGTCCCAGGGGCACGAGCTCAGAAGCACCAAGGATCTTGATGCGGTTGTACAGGTCCTTGGAAGGCTTGTTGTAGTAGTGCTTGTCCTCCTTGCGGGGCCAGTACTCCGAGTCGCCCATGCCAAAGACGGCGAACCGCACATTGCCGAGCTCCATGTCGGTGGCGCTCTTGACGGCGTCCCAGAACTGGCGGCCGTTTTGCGGGAACTCGCCCTGGCCGGCCGTCGACGTCACAAACACTACGTTCTCCTCGTTGGCTAGCTCGTCCTCGACCGGGTAGTCGTCCATGGCCATGGCAACAGCCTTGAGGCCGCGGCCCTTGGCGCGGCGGGCCAGGCGCTTGGCGACAGACTCGGCCTGGCCGCCGTCAGACGCAAACAGGACCGTGAGCGGCGGGCCCGACAGGTCCTCGAGTAGCTTGGCGTAGGCCTTCTTGGCCCGCTCGCGCTGCTGGGCGCGGACGTCGGCGCCGTACGACGATACAAGGCCGCGCGCGAGCGCCGGGCTGCGGTTCGCCAGCATCGTCAACTTGTTCTCACGCTCCAAAAAGTCCTTGAGCTGCTGACGAATCTGGAACGAATCGAGCTTGAACGCGTTGTCGGCGTTGTCCGCGCTGGGGTCGTAGCGGTAGAGGGGCCAGTAGCCGACCTCAACGGCGCGCTTGGTCTCCTTGAGGACCGTCATGGCGTCGTCGGTTTCGGTGTGGTACGGAAGGTACGCCACGACGACCGAGGGGCCGTCGAACTTCTCGGCCTCGAGCAGCGCCTCGAGCAGCTGCGTGTACGACGCATACACGGCGACCGACGCCACGTAGATATTGCCAAAGCCCATGGCGTAGAGGCCAATGTCCTTTTTGCGCTGGGACGCTGCCAGCACCTCGGAGTAGGGCTGCGAGTCGACCACGAGCATGTTGACATTCTTGCCCGACGACACGACGTTGTGGACACCCGAGCTGCCGAGGTCGTAGGACCAGGCATCGGAACCAATGAGCCAGTACGACGTGTTGAGCTTGAACAGGGGCTCGTACGCGAGGAGCTCGCGGGCCGCCTCGGACGCGTCGTTCTTGAGGGCAGAGACAACAGCCGAGCCGGCGTCCTGGTTCTTGGCGTTTCCGTCGGTAACAGCCAGGAGCCACGCCGAAAGAGCGTCCTGGAGGTCGCCAGAGAGGCCCTTGGCGGACTTGACAGCCGCGCGGACGCGCTGGATCAGCTCCTGGCGCTTCTCGCCGGCAGCGAGGTAGGCACCAAAACCGTACTCGGGGTTGGTGGCGAGGCCAGCGTCGGGCTTATCCGAGGCGTTGAGGACCTGAATGCGATCGCCAAACAGCTGGCCGAGCACCTTGGTGTAGGGCTCCTCGAGACGCTTGGCGGCGGCGGTCGCAGCGGCAGCAGCGGCGTTCTCGGTGTGGACAGCCGTCTTGGCGCCAACAAACAGGTTCTGGACGGGCGTCTCGCTCGACAGGTTAGCGGCGATCGCCTTGAGCGCCGGCTTGACGTTGTCGTAGTCGACAGCACCGAGCTGGAACGAGACCACAGCGTCAAAGCGCGACGCGGCGGTGGCGGCGTTGCCGGCAGCAAGCAGGTCGGCCAGGTAGTCCTGGACGAGCGGCGAGAACGCGGTTGTCTGGCGGAGCAGCTGCTCGGCAAAACCAAGGCGCTTGACGCTCTTGGGCACGGCCGCCAGCAGGTCGGCCGACGACCATGGGCGGTACGCGCGGATCAGCACAACGCCCGTATCGCCGCCCTCGCGGGCAGCGCGCACAAATGCCTCGGTCGCTGATGACAGCAGCACAACGGCGTTTGTAGCAGAGCTGGGGCCAGCGTACTCAAACGGCTTGAGGCCTACATACGCCAGGGCCTCGGTCACGGTCTCGTAGACGTTGGCCTGAACCGGCTCGGTCTCTGACTCGTCCTCGGCGACAGCAAGAGGAGCAAACTTGGCCAGAGCGTTCTGAATCTTGTCAGCAGTCCACTTGCAGCCAGCCTGCGATCCCCCAGCAGCGAAAAAGTGCACAACCGGCTGGCCGAGCTTGTGCGCGATAGCGTGCGCGGCAACAGCAACCGCCTCGGTATCAGCGCCAAACGACTGAACAAACACAAGGCCGCTGTGACGCAGGGCAGCAATAAGACCATAATCCGAGGCATCAGCACCCTCGGTCACGTCCACGTGCACAACCACGTTGCGGTCCTTGAGACCGCCCAAGCTGCTCACGCCCTGAAACAGAGCAGGCAGCGTCGCCGTAACAGCAGCGCTCTCGGAAGTGCCCTGGAGCGCCTCGGCAATAGTTCTAAACGGGTCATTCCGTTCCCGCAGCACTGTAGTCTTGTTCTCGGGCAGATGCTCCGAAAATGCGCTCTTCACAGCTAGCGCGGGCTGCAGCGCAAATACCCGATCGCTCGCAGTAGCTGCGACAGCCGACACTGTCGTTAGTTCTGTGCTTTCCATAACAGAGGTCGTGCCTTTCTTTTTTTTTTCCCTGGGGGTTCCACCCCCAGACCCCCGTAGCAACTGCTTCGCAGTTGATCTCGGGGTTGCGTTGAGGGTGTTGTCCTTCAGTCGCACTTTGAACCATTTGCAAACGTATTCCAACTGCGAAGCAGTTGCTACGGGGGTCTGGGGGTGGAACCCCCAGGAAAAGAGTCAAAGTCCACTTGTCCCAGTCACTCGGTGAGTGAGCGACTCGTCGCGATTCGCCTCGAGAATAACTTGGGAGAACACGAGATAGAAAGGGACCACATACCGACACTGTGAATAGACATGTCGCCGACTCTGAATAGCCACAAGCACACTTGGAGCGAAGTTGAATAGAGGTGAAAAGAACGTGCAGCACGGCCACACTTAAACACTGCGATGAAGCCACCGCACGTGACAAGAGGTGATTGAGTGTGGCTTGACGCAAGTGTGGCTTGACCGTGAATTTGGTCCGTGGTGGAGTGATGCAAGACTAATTGTGGAATTCCGGGGGTACTTGTGTCTTTTTCCTAGTGTAGGAAATGTTTTTACGGATTTGTTTCACTTCTAGCACTGAATAAACCATCTCGCCTCGAGACCCCCCACGGGGATCCAGGGTTCGGGTCAGCCACAGCTGACACATTTTCTCCAGGTACAACGCCCTATCAGAGTGCGTCGATTAGGCTGGGCACGATAGTGAGACGAAATCACGGTGAATAACGCCTTGCGCGCTTTTCTGGCAGCAGAGCAATTCGCTATAGTGGTCTGGCAGTAATATCCTTAGTGGAAAAACTAAACATCAGGCTTCCAGACTGCCATAGCCATTGCTTCGGGGTTGGAGCGGGGCGCCCAGATTGGGTCCAAACGTTTGTCTGGGCACGGGCCAACCAGGAAATTTATCTCAGCCGTACTGATGGAAATTCATCACCAAAGCGCCCTAAAGTCTCCGGTCGACGAGTGACAAACGCAGACTGAAATGCTGCTGCTGCGCAGACAGGCCGTGAGCGCGCGCCTGCGCGCGACACTCTCGCAGAATGTGCGAGGCATCCATATGTCTGCCGACATGGCGCGCGCGCTGGCGGAAACGCCGCTGAGGGCCGACGTGGTGGTCATTGGCGGTGGACACGCCGGCACCGAGGCAGCGGCGGCTTCGGCGCGAGCAGGCGCCAAAACACTGCTGGTGACACCGAGCATAACAAACTTGGGCGTGTGCTCATGCAATCCCAGCTTTGGCGGCATCGGCAAGGGCACGCTTCTCAAAGAGGTGGACGCTTTGGATGGCGTCGCTGGCCGGATCGTTGACCGGGCCGGAATCAACTTCCAGACGCTCAATAAGTCCAAGGGCGCCGCTGTGTGGGGCCCGAGGGCGCAGATCGACCGCAAAATCTACCAGCGCGAAATGCAGCGCGAGATGGAGGCGTACTCGCCGCACCTCGACATTATGGAGGACTCGGTCGAGGACCTGGTGATTGATCACGATGCCTCGGGACATAGTGGGACAGTGCGAGGTGCGATTCTCGAATCGGGCAAGCTTGTGGCCACAGACAGGGCCGTAATCACGACTGGCACATTTTTGTCTGCCGAGATCCACGTGGGCCTCGAGTGCCGGCCAGCAGGCCGGTTTGGCGAGCGCGCCAGCTATGGGCTGTCTGGCACGCTGCGGAACGCGGGCTTTACACTCGGACGCCTCAAGACGGGAACGCCTCCGCGTCTGCACACCGACTCGATCAACTACGACGGCATGCCCGTGCAGCCAGGCGAGGTACCCGCGCGACCGTTTAGCTACATCAGCGACAGCGTGACTTACGAGAACGCACAAGTGCCCTGCCGGCTGACACGCACCAACGAAAGCACGCACGCACTTTTGCGCCAAAACATGCACCGCAGTGTGCACATCCGCGAGACCGTAAAGGGCCCCCGCTACTGCCCGTCGATCGAGTCCAAGGTGCTCCGGTTTGGCGAGAAGAAGTGGCACCAGATCTGGCTCGAGCCCGAAGGCCTCGATTCCGAAGTGGTGTACCCCAACGGCATCAGCGTGTCGATGCCGCCGGACGTGCAGCTGGAAATGCTGCGCACCATCGCGGGTCTTGAAAACGTTGAGATGTTGCAGCCCGGCTACGGTGTCGAATACGACTACATTGACCCGCGCGAGCTGCGGCCGTCGCTCGAATCCAAGCGCATCTCTGGGCTATATATGGCGGGCCAGATCAACGGCACAACCGGCTATGAAGAAGCAGCTGCTCAGGGCGTCATTGCCGGCATTAACGCCGGCAGGGCGGCTCACTCCCTGGAGCCGTTTGTCATGTCGCGCGCCCAGGGCTACATTGGCATTCTCATCGACGATCTCGTCACCAAAGGCGTCGAGGAACCGTATCGTATGTTTACGTCACGCAGCGAATTCCGGTTCACCGTTCGCTCCGACAATGCTGACATGCGTCTGACCGCCATTGGCCGCGATCTCGGCGTCGTTTCCGACCGCCGCTGGAACCGGTACCAGGCCGACGTAGCCCAGCTCGAACGCGGTCGCAACCTTCTGGCCTCAGTCGCCCACACCCACCGCTCGTGGTCCGAACGTGTCAATCCGTCATTCCGGTGGGGCAGCGACCCCCACAAGCGCACTGCGGCCGACGTCCTGCGTATGCCCGAGCTGACAGCGTCTGACCTTTTCGGCGAGCTGCCTGAGCTGCGTGAGCTGTCTCCCAAGGTCCTCGAGCAGCTCGAAATCGACGCCAAGTACGCCCCCTACATCTCCAAGGAGGAAGCCATGGTGCGTATGTACCAGACCGAGGACGGCCTTGCTCTTCCCGAAGATCTCGACTACACCTCTATTGAGTCCCTTTCGCTCGAGTGCCGCTACCTCCTCAACAAAATCAGACCTGCGAACCTCGGTCAGGCTCGGCGGGTCCAAGGCATCACTCCCGCCGCCTGCGTCGAGCTCTACCGCTACGTCAAGCAGCGCTCCTCCGCCTCTCCGGCTGTGGCACTCTAGTCACTGTACATAGTAACGAATTACGACTTTGCATTGTGCGTTTTTCTTTTTACCCTGGGGGCGCTGCCCCCAGACCCCCGTAGCAACTGCTTCGCAGTTGAGCTCCATTCGAAAGGAAAGTTCTTGTACAACTGTCAGACCTGCAAAGCCGTTGTCTTGGGTGGACCTCAGGAGAAAGAACAGAGCAAAAGTCCGAGCCCAAGTCCAACTGCGCAGCAATTGCTACGGGGGTCTGGGGGCAGCGCCCCCAGGAACAAAAAAAACAAAAAAAAAAAAGAAAAGTACAATGTGACTCTAGCAAGATACGAAATTAGCCATGATGATGCGAAAATAAATAGATGTGGATGCAAGAGGTGCGAATGCGGAAACGAATGGAGGGCCGGTTTAGAGATCGACGGGGATCTGCTTGGCGGTGACGATGTCAGAGACAACGCTAGAAAGAAGAAGTGAGACAAAATCGACGTTGCCCTTGAGAATGGTGGCAATCTGCTTGAGCTTGCCGACCCCGTACTGGAGACCAAACCCGAGCTCGCCGGGGAAAAGACCGGATAGGCCTTGGAGAAGGCCCTCGCGCCTGAGCTCTTCGCCCATCGGACTGGCAAGAGCAAAGTCCCACATCGCACAGAGGGCAAGCGCAAACGCTGTTGTGGCCGCAACAACCATCTGCATCATCTTTTGAAACGCCTCATTCTGTTCCTTGCACTTTTCCTTGGCGGAGCCGTCAAGGGCCACAACGTCGCTCGCCATCTTGTACGTACACCACGCTTCGACCATTTTGGCGACGGAGTAGTACATGAATATAGTGACGACGTACTTGAGCGCCTGGGGCCCAATCGCCAGCAGCGTGCAAATGGCTGCAAAGCTTGTGGTGGCTTGTGTTGTGGCCTCCATGGTATCAGGTTTGGCGTCGAGAGCCGGTAAATGTACGCAGAAAGCTCAACACCGCGCTTTCAGTATTCTCTGTGACGAATACAGGTTTCAGAAGTAAACGCCACCTGTAGGGCCCTCGATTTTTAACGGTTTGTCGACGGTGCCCCCAGTTGCTCAACGGGTTTCCTGTAAGGTTCTACATAGGGGTTCCATTTTCAGCCGCATCTGTTACACCATGGCACGATGGTGTCATGCGCGGCAGTCTTGTTATTAAAGCCGAGACAGTAGTTAGACATGCATAGTTTCAGGTCACATTTATATCAGGCATATCGCTGGTGTCTTGTTGTCTACGAGTATTGGCCAAGTGACGGGTACCTTGCACCATTGGCGTCTTGGCTCGTGTATGCACGCTATGCGCGGCTCAAATTTTTTTGAGCACGGCTGGATCGTGAACCCATATAGGAGTTTGTGTAGTTTCGTCTCTTTCGACGTTCGATCCAATAAGCCAGAAAAATGAGCATAGGTGCGGACGATCTGGACGACCAGCTCGACTACTCATTCGACGTCGGATCCGAAGACGGCGTTGTCGCCGATGAGCGCCCGGCGTTCTCAGAAGAGGAGGACGACTTTACTGACGACGAAGAGGAGGTGTCGCGCAAAAGACGGGCCAGCGATGCTGCTGAAGAAGTCAAGTTGGACCGCGCGCCCAAGAAGCAAAAGAAGGCCAAGAGCAAGAAGCTGTCTGAAAAGGTGTGTATTGTGGTACTGTCCTTGTCTGGTGGATTGGAACTAACATCAGAAACAGCAAAAGGCCGAGCAGATTGCAAAGGCCAAGGAGCAGCTTGCGTCTCTTGAGCCCGGTCTTATTGCCGACTACATGGCAGCCAAGGTGAGGCGGCGAAATCCCGATCTGTCTGCTCTTGAACTGTCCGAGCTATGTGTCAGCCAGTCGCTTCTGACGGATACGAGTTCGTTTTCGGACGAACGAAACTCTGATAACATGGAAAAGTTTCTGAAAAAGTGTAGGTTTTTTGTTATGTTTCTTTCGCTTCATTGCTGACAGCAGTTTTCCCCAAAGTCCTTGGCAAAGGCGGAGACAAGATGGTTGTCATTTTGACGATGAGTGCACTTAGAGCGTGTGACCTAAATCGGGTTCTCCGAAATGTTCCTGGTGGCTCTATTAAGCTTATTAAGAAGAACAAGCTAGAATACGACAGAAAAGCGCTTGGTCATTTGAAGTAAGTTTGTTTGCTTTTTTTTTTTTTATTGGCTAGGGGCGCTGTCCCCAGACCTCTTACAACCGCTTCGCAGTTGAGCTGTGTCTTGGTTGTATCGTAGTCCCCAGAGTCTTCCCTGACCGTCGCCAAAACTCCAGGATGGCCAGTTAATAATATCTGGGAAAATCAACCGTCTTCTCGTTTCAGCCGTCGAACCAGTCCATGTTCATACGGCTTCCTAAGGATTTCGGACATTCCAAAGCCATATACACCTCTGTTCATCCGCCAAGCTGTTACTACGAAGTCTGGGGTAGCCTCCCTAGACGAAGGAAAGGTCAAGGGACCTAGTTCCAACTGCGAAGCAGTTGCTACGGGGGTCTGGGGGTGGAACCCCCAGGAAAAAAAGCCCAAAGTTCTAGCTCTAACAAGGTTCCAGTCTGAAAAACAAAAGGTCCACAGGACCTGGATGTGGAAAAGACACTAACGACAGGGGTGGAGTTGCTGTGTCTACGACGGGCCGCCTGACTCGCCTGAAATCTGAAGGTATATTGGATTTGAGCAAGATCGCAGCTGTGGTTGTGGATTCGACGCATCTCGACGACAAGAAGCAGAACATTTGGGACCTCGAAGATACGATTCCGATGATCAAGACGCTTACGACTGAGCACGAAGTGCCCATTTATCTTTATTAGGCGAGGAAATTTTGGACCGCCGCTGTATTTATATCATTGCATGATTGTTATACGATAATACATTTTTGAAGAGTGTATGGCCTGGGGGGGGCGAGGGGAGGATATTATGCGAGCCCAAGGTTCTTGAGCTCCGCCTGCTGATCGGCCGGCAGAGTGGCAACTACTTGGCGAATCGCGTCTGGGTGTGAGGCCGCGAGCTTTTGGATACACGAAACAAACACGTCCTTGGGGTTGGACACGCTCGGAATGGGGTCGAACCGCTTGAACGCGGCTGTCTGGAGCTTCGAGAAGGACGAGCCAAACGAGAGAGCATCGATCTCGAGCTCCGCCGCAAGCAGGTCGTCCTCGGCGGCGGCCTCGTGGGTAGTGCCCTGCAGCAGCTGGACGACCGTCTTCATGCCGTCGCCAAATTTGGCAGAGTAGGGGCCCGATGTGAACTTGGGGTTTTCGCAAATGAGGCGACTCAGGCCGACAATGGCAAGCTTGCGGTCGCGGGGATTCTTGAACTGCAGAGTGGCCGGAAGCATAAACTGAGAGAAGATCTGGCCAAAGATGCCTTCCTGGGCCGAGTCGATGAGGTCAACCGCGACCGACGGTCCGAGGTCCTGGCGCGTCTCGATTGCCGCCAAAAAGTAAACAAACTTGGACAGGCGGGCAATGTACTTGTCTGTTCTGCTATCCTGAAGCCTGCGCAGCAAGAGGCCCGCAATGTCGCGCATGTACTGGCGGATCGAGTCGAGCGACACAAATGCAAAAATGTGCTCTAGGAGGTCAAAGCCAAACGCGTCGTTGGAGCGCGTGGCAATGAGCTTCTGGAACACGCCGAGCAGCGGCGTGAGCTTGCCGGCGCCCTCAAACAGGCGGCCGCCGCCGTGGCTGAGAATCGCCTCGAGCAGCATCACCAGCGCCGGAATGTTGCCCTTGGCCTCCCACAAAACGGGCGCCATCAGGGGCTGGACGAGGACTTCATACTGCTGGGGCAGGCCCTGGGCGGCTGGCTTGGCCTGGAGCAGCTGCGCGAGAATCTGCAGCGCATAGGGCACAAACTCGGTCACGTCGTTGGCTAGAATGGCCAGGAACGGCTCGATCACAAGCGAGTCGAACTCGGGTGCGTAGTTGAAGCGGACAATGGCACCAATCGACTCGAACGTGTAGTGACTGAATCGCGGGTTCGACGGATTACGGGCGATCTCGCCTACGATCTCGAGCAGCTGCACAAGCACCTCGCGAGCAGTGGCGGCGCCAATAGACTCCTGGGCAGTGATGAGGACGCGCATGATGCACTTCATGAGGAACTCGTTTTCGGCGAGCTTTTCGGGCGTCGACCGGTTCTTGAGGATGAGCGAGAACAGCGCCGACAGCAGCGGGCCCACAACGTCGGCAATGTCGACGCGCGAAATAGTGAGGCCCTCGGCAGTGCGGATCGCCAGAATGCGCTCAATCGTGATGGCGGCGTACGTGTACACGAGGTACTCGTCGGACTGAAGGTGGGCGCCCAGCAGCTTAAACGCCTCGAGCAGCTGGTCCTTGGTCAGCTGGTTGCGGAACGTGTGGATGTACTTGATAGCGTCGACGGTGAGGATAGGCGACGGCGGCTTGACGTTGCCGACGAGATCAGGCAGCACGTTCTTTTGGAAGAAGCCAATGACGTCGACCAGCAAGTTGGTGGACGACACACCGACCGACGTGACGTTGCCCTTGACGGCGATGGACGAAAACAGGTAGATGGCCGTGTCCTTGTCCTTCCAGTTGTCCGGGCTGCGGGTGTAGTTTTCCAGGAACCCGTCGACGTACTTTGTAGCGACTGCTGTGACCTTTGCCTCGAGCTTTGTGGCGAGCTCGCGCAAAAAGTCAGTGGCAGAGCGGCGGCGCGAGTCCGAGTCCGAGCCCTCGAGATCGCGGCGAATAAACTCAATGGGATCGTCCTCAAACATCTCAATGTCGGACTCGCGGAGCGCCATATTGGGCACGACGATGCTCTTTACAACAGTCTCGAGGATCTCGTCCGAGCTGAACACGTCCTGGCGGGTACGGGCGACGGCCGTCAGGAAACCCAGCGCCTTGGACACGAGGATGTCGTACTTGGGCTCGAGGCCCGTGGTGGTGAGCAGCTGCCACGTCGACTCGACAAAACTCGGTAGCAGCTTCTCAAACACGTCGCCGTACCGCTGCGTGTAGAGCTCGAGCAGCTCGCAAATGGCGGCCTTGACTTCCTCGACGGGGCCCGTCTCGTCGTCATCGTCGGTCGCCAGCAGCGGGCTGCTGAACTGGAGGTAACGATGCAGCACTCCCATGAGGGAGTCAATGTTGTCCTCAAAGAACTCGGGGATATCCTGGCTGTTGAGGTCAAAGTAGATGTTGACGAGCAGCAGCAGCGACTGGAACAGGTCGCGCAGAGCCGCCTTGTCGCCGCTCTTTTCCTGGATCAGGCGGTCCGTTTCGACGAGGCAGTTTTTGAATGCGTCTGTAAACTGTGTCAGCACCAGCTGAATCTCCTTGAACAGCTCATCCGATCGGAACAGCGGCCGCCACCGCTTGAAGATCGAGTGCGCCACCGTCAGCACGCCATTGTTGGTCTTGATATCTGCGCCGAGCCGCGACACCAGGTTAGGCACCAGGTCGGGCCACCGTTCAGGAAAGTCACTGTCGGCGATGGTGCTGACGGCCTCGCCGATCTGGACCTGTAAGTTCGGCGGCAGCTGGATCATGAGGCCAATGATCTCTGTCTTGAGCGGCACCACGTCCTGCTGCGGCACGCGATAATTGCCCTCCTCGTCCGTCCATTTCCTCTTGATGAAGTTCTTAAAGAACAGCGCTCCCGCCAGCCGCGCATTCATTGGAAACTGCTCCGACGCAACCACCTGCAGCAGCATAATCGAGAACCCTGGCGTGTTCTCCTCGCCTCTGAGGATCTTTTCAGCTGATGTTAGCTTTTGTGGCGGGGTGTCTTTTTCCCGAGGGCGCTGCCCCCGGACCCCCGTAGCAACTGCTTCGCAGTTGAAGTACAGGGGCATTAGTGTGTGTCAATTGCCAACTAGTCGCTGAAGGGGTGTAGGGGGGCAAAACGTTGTAATCAATGTAGACGTCTAGATCCTTGGGGAATAGCCATCATCACCAGTGTTTGGCTCGTACTAGTCTTTGATATGATTCAATTGACTTAACGAGAGTCTCAAAAGGCAGTGACGAACTTCGATCAAGTGTATTGATTGAGTAGCACCATGGAGAACCAACTTGCACTTCGGGCCAAGAAGCTGTAGTGCAGTCAACAGTACCTCTGTGTCGACTTTTTTTTTCCTGGGGGTTCCACCCCCAGACCCCGTAGCAACTGCTTCGCAGTTGGATTTGGGCGGGCCGGTTTGTGCTTGCAATTCTCTGTGGCTACCACTTTTGCAACCGAGATCTGGACCTGACAAAATCAATGATCTCAGTACATACCTTCTTTTGCTTGGGTGTGCTGTACCGACTGGCCCAGGAGCTGGGCCAGCTGCTGCAACGCCTCTTGAGACGCCATTATTCCAATATGGGCCCTTTTTGCAATATAGTAAGCAGGCGATGCTCTTGTTGGTAAGGTTTATTTCTAGAGGTTTTTTGGAGTGTGTGTTTACTTTTGCGCCGTGTCGCAGCAACAGACACATGCATTGATGCATGCATTTGCATCGTGATCTGGCATGCTGTGAGGTCTTCGGCGCTGAAAATCGGTGCTTTGGGAAACTGTTTCTCTATTAAAACACAATATACTGCGGAAACAAACAGAGTGCTAATCATGACAGTTGGACATTCGCCGCCTAGACCTCAATCATACACCAATGGCTATATAAGCCATCATCAACCTACATATAATTGCCTATCATCCCTGGTCTCGCATTTCATCCCCCCAAAACCCGCCAAAACTATCGTCTCGCACATTACCTTCCCCTACATTGCCTCCACCTCAACTGCGAAGCAGTTGCTACGGGGGTCTGGGGGCAGAGCCCCCAGGAAAAAAAAAGCGGTAGCGCAAAATAGAGCATGCATCTATGTACAGAACAGGTATTAAAAGAGATCAGGACCAGTGGCGGTACTCGCCGATCTTGGCATAATCGCTGTCGTGGAGGGACGCGAACTTGACGAGAACGTCGTCGCCGTCGAGATAGGCGACGTCGACGCCGTGGTCACCGAGGCACACGTCGAGGACCTTCATGCTGCCAGGGAGGGCTGCCCGCAGCTTGTCGGCGGCGGTATCGTCGTCGCTGGGGATGAGAACAACGGCGCAGCCGCCCCCACCGGCGCCCGTAAGCTTGGCAGCGCCGATAGCGAGGCGATCGCACTCCATTTTGATGTTCTCGAGCGCCGGATGGCTGACGCCGAGGGTGACGAGCAGGCCGTGGTTCATCTGGATGAGACGCGCGAGCTGGGCGTGCTCGTCGTGCGTGAGGGAGCCCGCGGACCCGGCGTCTCGGTCCTCAAAGATCTGCTGGGCCCGCAGGGTGATGGCCTCGATGGCGTCGAGCGCCGGCTCCATGACGGCCCGGAACTCGTCCTTGCGGCGGCGAACGCCGTCGACGAGCTCGAGCGTCCGGCGCGCGATGCCCGTGTCGACGAGAAGGAACCGGATCTGCGGAAAGTTGTGAATGGGCACGAGCGGCTGGTTGCGGCGGTACACGACGGCGCCGCCGCGTGTCGCCACGGCGTTGTCAATGCCCGAGGGCGTGCCGTGGACGCAGCTTTCGCCGACAAACGACCAGCGGTTAATGAGGTCGAGGGCGGTTTCGTTGGCGGCAGAATTGGGGTCGGGCGACGCGATATCGCCACTCAGGAGAAGAAACGCCGCCGCCAGCGCAACGCTAAACGACGCCGACGAGCCCAGACCAGCACCAATGGGCAGCGTGGCCTTGAGGTAAAAGCGCCGCGGCGGCGTGTCCGGCTTGCACACGCTCATGTACAAATACAAGAACGCGAGGGCCGCCGCGTGCTGAAACGTGTTTTTGCACTTGGCGACAAATGGCTGCAGTCTCTCGACGAGCTTTGGGTCCAGAGTCGTCGGCACGCCGTCACTCTTGTCCACCGCATCCCACGGCAGATCCTTTGGGTGCCACGTCACCTCGAGGCCCACGTCCGGAAAGTCGAGCTCCAGCACGTCCCCGGCCCTCGGGGGTGCCACTAGCAGGTACGTTCTCAGCGCGACCGCCGACGCGATAGCCGGCTTGGCGTGCACCACGGCGTGCTCGCCAAACAGAATCACCTTGCCCGGTGCGCTCACCACAAACGGTTTGCTCGGGTCCGCCATTGTTGTGTTTGCAGTTATTTTCCGCGGGGTCACTTTTTTTGGGCTGGCGATATTTCACGATACGGCTTGTTGCATTACTGGTGCACGGCTTGACGCGGAGACTCGGTGGCAGCCCGCTTCGCAGTTGAAATGGGGGTCTGTGTTGGTTTCCTTTTTTTCCTGGGGGCGCTGCCCCCAGACCCCCGTAGCAACTGCTTCGCAGTTGAGATGGGGTTTTTGGTGTTGTCGGGCCCTTTTTCTGACTTCCCGCTAATTAAATATATTAATGTAGACTTGTTGCATTACTACAAACAGACTGACAGGGCCCGTTTGTGGTGATGTGACTTTTCCCGTGGCTACGGCTACAAACTTGAACAAGAGTTATTTCATTGATTTGCTTCTGATGATGCTGCCCCAATTGCTCTCGTAACAGCTGACTCGCAGTTGAAATATGTTTGTAATGCGGTCGAGGGCGTCTTCCAGAGCATGCGTGCATGCGCTCTTTCTGCATCACCGGGCATAATCCGATGAAACACGAGACAGCTTCAAACACACGCAAGCCAGTAGAAATCACACCCTCCAGTCCCCAACTGCGAAGCAGTTGCTACGGGGGTCTGGGGGCAGCGCCCCCAGGAAAAAAGAAAGGCACAAGTCGATGAATGCGAGGCTGAACGGCCAGCCGTGCCATGCGGCTTAAAAATTTGGAAATTTCGTTTGAAGGTTTGTCGAGGCCAAGGAACAAAAAATAACCACAAAACAATAATGGAGAGACAGATCCAAATACGGCTCGTGACGCGGGACGACGAGTACCGCGTGAGCGGAGACCCGCTGTTTGTGCCAGTGTCGCTGAAGCGTTGGGGCCTGTCGAGCATCGTGAACACCCTGCTGGGCACCGAGGACACGGAAAAGGCAGTGCCGTTTGAGTTTCTGATTGACGGCGAGGTACTGCGGACTTCGCTCGATGCGTATATCCAGCGCAAGGGCGTGTCTCCCGAGACAACGCTGGTGGTTGAGTACGCGCGGTCAATTCTGCCGCCCAGCTTTTTGGCGAGTTTCAGCGACGACGACTGGCTGTCGTCGGTGCATATCAACCGAGACGGTCCCTCGATCGCTACCGGCTCGTACGACGGTGTTGTAAAAGTGTGGGACCGGTCTGGAAAGGTGACGCACAAACTTGCGGGCCACTCGGGCGCCGTCAAGGCGGTTCGATGGGCGGGTGCGCACCGCATGGTGTCTGGCGGCAACGACCGGCAGGTGTTTGTGTGGAAGGTGGGTGATTCCGACAAGGCTGGTGACAACGACGAGGATCTCAAAAAGAGCAGCGTTGCGGCGGTGCTTCTGGGCCACACGGCGGCTGTCGATGACGTCGCGGTGCACCCGACAACAGGCCGGATCGTGTCGGCGTCGGCCGACGGCACGCTGCGGGTGTGGAGTGTCAACCACAAAGAGCTGCCGGACGCAGCCTACACGGAGGCAACCAGCAAGTCGTCTGCATCTGAGAAGCGGCGGCGAATCGCTCAGCGAGCGCTTGCGTCCGCCCGCACCAAGGGCTCCCTTTTGACGCTCGACCGTCACACGGCACCCGTTGCTGGCGTCGCGTTCCACCATACAGACGCTCACGTTGTGTACTCGGTCTCGCAGGACCACACGGTGCGCACGTGGGATGTCAGCACCGGCACGCTCGTCGACACGCGCACAACGTCGTTCCCGCTGCTGAGCGTCGCGTCCATGGGACCCCACACCGGTCTCATTGCCTGTGGATCCTCGGCCCGCCACATCACACTGCACGACCCGCGCGCCGCTACCACGACTACCCAGTCACAGCTCGTTGGCCACACAAACTTTGTCGTGTCCCTCGCGCCCGCCGGACCCAACCGTCCCTACACTTTGGCCTCGGGCTCTCACGACGGCACCACCCGCATCTGGGATGTCCGCGCTACCAAGCCCGTGTACACGCTCTCCCGCGAGTCCGGCGAAAATTCGCCCGTCTTTGGCGTCGATTGGCATGCCTCGGTCGGCATTGCCTCGGCTGGCCAGGACAAGAAGCTCCAGATCAACTCGGCGGCCCTCGATTAATCTCTCCATTTTAACGATCATCTCATATGCTCTAATAGCAACGACAATAGATACGCTTCCTATTTTCTTTTCTTGTTCGGTACACTGCACCCAGCCCCGTAGCAATTGCTTCGCAGTTGGACGTTGGGTCGGGACGCAATTACGTTTATCGGGCTGTTTGTTTTTCCTGGGGGTTCCACCCCCAGACCCCCGTAGCAACTGCTTCGCAGTTGGGATTGGCTACGCGGAGCGAGTTTCATGAGGTTAAACAAGGGAGAAACCCCATCGTGGAACACTCTCAACTGCGAAGCAGTTGCTCGGGGGTCTGGGGGCAGCGCCCCCGGAAGACAAAAAGTGGGGTTGGCTACACGAAGCGAGTTTCACGAGGTTTAAACAAGGGAGAAACCCCATCGTGGCCACTCTCAACTGCGAAGCAGTTGCTACGGGGGTCTGGGGTCAGCGCCCCCGGAAGACAAAACGTGGGGTTGGCTACGCGAAGCGAGTTTCACGAGGTTTAAAGAGGGGAACCCCATCGTGGCCACTCTCAACTGCGAAGCAGTTGCTACGGGGGTCTGGGGGCAGCGCCCCCGGAAGACAAAACGTGGGGTTGGCTACGCGAAGCGAGTTTCACGAGGTTTAAAGAGGGGATCCCCATCGTGGCCACTCTCAACTGCGAAGCAGTTGCTACGGGGGTCTGGGGGCAGCGCCCCCAGGAGAATAAAAAAAAAAGCACCAGAAAAGGCCAGAATATTATCTACAATTAGTCGTAATCTATAAGATGTTAGTTTCGGGGGGCCCAGACGATGTGGCACGGGTGCTCGGGGAGGGCGACCATGGAGGTGAAGTCGGGCTTGGGGAGGGGCTCGCCGGGGGCCATTGTCCAGCGGGTGTAGCGGAGGTAGGTGGCGAGGATGGTGCCGAGCTGGCAGAAGGCAAACTGCTCGCCAATGCAGCGGTGGCGGCCGGCGCCAAACGGCAGGTACGGCGAGCGGGCGCCCTTGGACACGGCGCCAAAACCATAGTCGACGGTGCCCTCCTTGGTGACGTCGAGACCGCGGTACGGCTGCTCGTCCTGGAGCCAGCGCTCGGGCCGGAACTGGTCGGCGTCGTCGCCAAACCACTCCTTGTGGGTATGGCAGTATCCGGGCGACGCTAGGACGTAGTGACCGGCCGGAATGACGGCGTCAGTGTCCGGGACAGGCAGCGGGCGCATAACCTTGCGGAAAATGGAGTGCAGCGGTGCATGCAGACGGAGGGTCTCGCGGATAGTAGCATTGAGCAGATGCATCTGCTGGAGAGCCTCGTACGTGAGCGGGTTGAGCTCGCCGGTCTCGGGGTCGCGGCCGAGCACCTGCTCGAGCTCGGCGTAGAGCTTATCCTGGTACTCAGGCTGGTGTCCGAGATGCAGCAGGAACCACGCCGAAGTGGCGGCCGAGGTATGCTGACCACCCATGAGGACGCCAATGCACAGGTTTGCAATCTGCTGGTCCGTCATCTTGACGCCGTCACGGTAGACGCCGTTGGCCATAATGGCATCAATCAGATCGCGGTCCTGGATGTCGTTGTCGCGGCGACGGCGCTTGATCACCTCGAGGTACTGGCCCGAGATGGCACGCTGCGCCTCGTCACGCTTCCAGTAGTACGGCAGCGGCAGGTGAGGGAACACAAAGTTGAGGGGACGGAAGCCCTTGTCGAGGTCGGAGTAGTAGATGGACGTCTGCTTGGTAAACTTTTCGCGGATCTCGCGGCCCAGCAGTGTCGCCGACGCGGTGTAAATGGTCATCTCGGGCTGGGTGTCCATGACGTCGATCTTGGACTGCTTAAACGCCTTGTTGTTCTGGATGTAGTCGACCACCTCCTTCTCGATAATGGGCACGTAACGGCGGAACGACTCCTTGGACAGACCGCCCTTTGCAAACTTCTTCTGCTCCATGAGACGGTGGTTGGGGCAGTCATACACGACGCCCTCACCAAACACAGGTGTCGTCAGGTGCTTGTAGGCGGCCTCGGCAGACACATCCGACAGTTTAGCGTTGAACATGAGGTCGTGGCCCTTGGGACCAAGCGACACCGTCATGATGCGGCCAACCATCAGGTACGCAAACGTGTCGCCGTGCTTGTCGCGGCACCGCTGAAAGAAGCCGTACGGATCCATACCGTACTCGGCGGCGTTACCGAGCCACGGGATCCAGTAGTGGGCCAGCGGGACGCGGTCCTTGCGACGCGCATACAGCGCCTGCCACACCTGACTGTACACCATCGAGACGATGAGGACTGCAAGCAGGCCAAATGGCACACTCTTGTATAGCGGGAGGCTCGCGTAGTGGTCCCACGCGGGCCTCGCCAAGTCGAGGACATCGCTCACGACACCCATTGATCTGGCTTTGTCGAGCTTTCAGGTTGCAAAAGCTGTTTTGGACCCGTTTTCCTCGGGGGTTTATATGTGTCTGTGATGTTGAAATACAGACGACCAGAAAGTTTCGGGTATAAGTACCGCACTGAACCTTTTTATTTGGGTTGTTGTACGCCGTTGCACCCGTGGCTTGTTTAAAGGGGGGAGAGGGTGGTGTTTTTCAAGGGTCCAGGTAAGTCCACCATTTGGGAAATGCAACGTGCCCAGTGAGGCTTGCAAGAGCAGGGCAAGGGCCGGTTCAGCCTTAAATTTACGACCAATACGGACGATGGTAATGGTCATGGTGGGGTAGTCTGCAACCATGGGTGGCATGGTTTGGCGTGGTATGCAAAATCCCAGCTACATTTTTACTGACAGTCGACGGCTCGATCTCGGCTAACAAAGCACAAAGCACAAACACCCGGTGCATGCTCACTATGCACGGATCTCTATTGGACCCGTTCCGTCCATCACGATGCATACGACCATTTTTTTTTTTTGGGAAAACTTTGGCCTCAGACCCTTGCTTTATGTTTAATCTCATGGCACTATGAAATGATGTCATGATAGACTACTATATGATCCAATAGCGTGATCTCTATTTTTTTTTTTCCTGGGGGTTCCACCCCCAGACCCCCGTAGCAACTGCTTCGCAGTTGGAACAATGTTCTGGTCGAGATCAACCGCGAAGCGGTTGCTACGGGGGTCTGGGGGTGGAACCCCCAGGAAAAAAAAAAAAGGCGGAATGGTCCTGTTGAGTACATAGCGTGATCGTGGCTACATGCGACGACACGCCGCGCGACGTATCTGTCGTACGATGCAGTACATGTGCAGGACGTCGCCAATGGATGGATGGATGGTTTAGAAACCGAGAAAGGTGATCTTGGGGAGAAGGTATTCGGACAGAGCCCAGTACTTGCGACGGAGTTTGTCCTGGTCAGTGAGGGCATCTCCGCCGACGGGCATGCGCTCCCATTCGACCTTGAGTCCGTACTCGGTGATGTCGACCTCGACAACCTGGGCGTATACGTCGTAGCAGATCTGGCGGTCTGCGCCCAGGCCGTTGAAAAATGACATGACGCCGTCCGGGTGCAGCAGTCCGACCGCGTAGTCAATGAACTCGAGCAGATCCTGGTAGTGCTCCGAAAATGTGTCGTAGTAGACGCCCGTCAGCGAAACACCTTCCTCGATCAGCTTGGGAACCGTATCTTGCCAGCGGCCCTTGAGCACAACAACGCCGGGCTTGTCCATCCAGCCCTCCTCCTCCATTTTCTCCAACACGTCCGGGTGCGCCTCGCAGATGTAGTGTTTCTTGGGATGGTACTCCTGGATAAAGCGGTCGATGATGCCCATGCCAAAGCCGACGTTGAGGACGACCGCTTCGGGGTTCTGGGAGATGAGTTCGGCCGACCGCCGCATAATCGGCGTCTCCCAGTCCATCATGACGCCGTCTTGCTGGTCGGCGGTTGTGAGCGTCGAGCCGTCGTAACTAAGCCCGCTCCGCAGATACGCCGTCTGGTCGCCGGCGGCGTCGCCCTTGAGCTTATCGCGGTCCGACTCGGTCATGCGCCGTAGAAAGATCTCTGCCCGGGTGCCGGCCGCCACAAACCGATCGTACACCACCTTGGGCAGCTTGCGTCGGACGGCAATGTCGCCCGGCGTCTCGTTGTTATCGTCGAGCATGATCCAGTTTGCGCCGTTTAGAAACAACACGTCGATCATCGCCAGTGCTGTCTCCACCATGGCCTCGTTTGCGCCGTCGAGGCTCTCGCAAATTATATGCAGCGGTGTGCTTCCCGTGTCATCATCGTCCACGGGCTCTTCTGGGACCTTATCTGTATTCTGCTGCTCTTCAACTGGTGCCTGGTCGTCGCCATTGGCGCCAGAGTCGCCGTTCTCTCCCTGCTCCTCTGTCTCGGCATGTGCCGCCTCAACGTCCTTAGTGGTAATGGTTGCCGGCACTTCGCGGAGGCACTCTTCGAGCGCGGAGACATACGCCTCCTTATCTAGCGGCTTACGCTCGAACCTAGCGAGCTCAAAGATCGCTTGGTCCGCCATTGGCAAGGTGTGTCTCGTTTGTGCTGCTGGGGGAAGTTTGGCCGGGGGCCCAATTACCTAACTAAAGTTTCCTCATCGATTCAGAAAATATCAAAAAAACGATCGGCGGGCGAGTCTCAGCCGCACGGCGCTAGTGCATGAGATGTCAGAAAGCCAAAGCGGGGTTTTGTTGTTGGGCCCCGCAAGTCCATAGGTCCTTTTTTGCGCAGGTCTTTGTTTTCCTTGTTTTTGGCCGTACAAGGATCTCGATCGTTGGCTTGCCCCGCAATCATGCTATTCACTGGTCTCCACGTTTCCATAAGCACTCGCCTCGCATACGTCCCCTGACCACTACTATACCGCTTTTTCTATACGTATTTTTTTCCATGCACCGTTCCTGCCATGCACCGTCCCCGAAACTGACATTCAACCACTAGCAATTTGTGCCTGTATCGTGCCCGATTCGTGCGCCCATCGCCACTACCCCGCGCCACACAATGGCGCCTCCCCGCACAGACGCCCCGATTATTATCAAACAATGGTTTAATACATCTCGCAGCCGGTCGTGACGGCTCTGCCAGGCCGTCGTGGCAACTACTTAGATCTGACTACGTCCTTTTTTTCCTGGGGGCGCTGCCCCCAGACCCCCGTAGCAACTGCTTCGCAGTTGAGAGTGGTCACGATAGGGTTCCTCTCTTGATTCAACCTCGTGTAAAAACTCGCTTCGCGAAGCCAATTCCAACTGCGGTTTTTTTCTTTCCTGGGGGCGCTGCCCCCAGACCCCCGTAGCAACTGCTTCGCAGTTGAGAATGCCTACGATGGGGTCCCTCCCTTGATTAAACCTCGTGAAAATCTCGCTCCGCGTAGCCAATCCCAACTGCGAAGCAGTTGCTACGGGGGTCTGGGGGCAGCGCCCCCAGGAGAAAAAAAAGGTACCACCCAGCAGGGGCCCGAAAGTAGGAGACAAATTAAGTGCGATATGTACAGGTGGATGCAGGCTACTCGGCAGGGGGCTCGGACTTGACGCTTTCGACGCACTTCCATAGGAGTTCTCTTTCCTGGGGAAGGGCGATGCCCGATCCAGCCCACCGGATCTTGAGCTCCCGGTCGACAAGATAGACGTAGCCGCCGAGCGGGTTCTCGGCCGAGAGAGACGCGCGGGCCGCTTTGGTGAGGCCCTTGCGCGCCACAACGTACCGCGACGATCGCGACTCGTCGCCAAACTGCCGCTTGATCGAGCCGCTAAAGAGGCGCACAAGCCACTCATTGACAGCGTGGTCCGGGTTGTTGATGTTGACAATTTGAAACCCGTCCTCCTTGGTGGTGAACGGCGACTCGTCGAAAAATGAGCGCGTCTGGACCTCGCCCGCCCGCGAGCTGAACAGGCGCACAAGCGATATCTGTCCGCGTAGCAGATCTGTCGTGGCGACATCCTCACCGCTCAGCGTCCGCCCAATAATGTTGGGCATGTACAGCGCCTGGTCGCGTGCCCACATAGACTTGGGGCCGTAAAAGAACTTGCCGCCAGTGTCGCGAAATCCGTAGATATGATGGAACGACGACTTGCGGAACTCGGCCAAGATCTCCTCGCGCTCCTTCATGCGACGTTCCTGGTCCTTGAGCTCTTCCAGCCGTTGCTTGAGCGTCCGTTTCGAGTTGCCGTCGTTGTCGGACGGCTCCGGTGCTGTTCGCACACCTATGGGCCGGTTCAGACTTATAATGGCGTCTGGCTTCTCAGGTCTAAACTCCATTGCGTATGTACGGTGCGCGACCATGGTCCACAGGCCCCGCTGGGCCCGCACTGCACTTCTGAGGCCGAGCATGGCTGTACCGTCAAACTGTTTGATGATCCATTACTCGCTTGTTCCCTCGAATATTTCAATGCACATTATGCGTGCAGTTATGTAATATCGCTTCTACCCCAGTTGCTATGGGGCTTTGGGGCAGTGTCCCCAGGCAAAGGAAAAAAAACACCAACTTCCCAATCGCTCCCGCGAGTCAGCACTAAAATCAACTGCGAAGCAGTTGCTACGGGGGTCTGGGGGCAGCGCCCCCAGAAAAAGAGAACCGGAGCACTGGCGAGAAGTTCGGGGTCCATGCACGACATGTATGCATGGTGATATGCAGGGTTATCGCCATACCGTTGCCTTCAATATCGAATGAATGGCTTCAACACATCTCTACAAAACGACCATGGCGGCATGAATGGTCGGGTGGGATCAGAGATCGTCGCGGCACAGACGGGAAAAGGCCAGGATATACAAGAAATCGTTACGTTTGACGTGCCGACGCCACCCAACTCGAATGAGCTCCCCGCAAAACGGTGGTTCATCGAAGATAGCGCCTATGTCCGCGCTTTGGACGAGGTCATATGCAGCTGTTTAGACGACCTGAAACATTTGTTTACTGAGAGCGAAATCCAGTATGCACAGATATACCAAAACGCGCTGTCGGCGGCGGCCAAGTGTTTGTATGCCCGGGTCTTGCAGCGCAAAGAACGGTGTCTACGAACGCAGGATATGGCTCGGTACCTGCCACCAGATCTACTGCAGTCGGCATTAGAGGAGCTGGTCGACAACAAGCTATTCGTAGACACGCCTCCACTCCGCGAGCTCATGGACGCCCTTACCGTCAAAGAACTGGCAGCTATTGTGCGCCAGCAAAAAGGTATAAAGGGCCTCAGCGGCCGTAAAGAGGAGATCATCGAGGCAGTGTGGCTCTTTGTTGGTCAGCAGCGCACTGTGCTTGGCGAGGAGAGTCCGCTGGCGCGCATGATTGTTGACCAGATCCTCGAGGACTATGGGCCGTTTTATCGTCTCGATAGCGCCGTTGCCAGTGGGTTCCGTCTCATGGTCGACGCATTTGTGCGTCCGAGCCACGCGTCGTTTGAGGATCTGTGCCTGCAGTACTTTCGCAAGACGTCGTACCCTTTGTACCCTGTCGAGCCAGGAGCCGGGCGCGATTTGTTTCCTACACGCGATGCGTTTGTTAGCTACAACGAGTGTGTGCGCGACGCTGTCGCTCTAGAGGAACAATGGGGCCAGTGGGATCGCGCGACACGTCTCGACTTTGCTGACCGTGTCTTGTGTCGTGCACAGCTAGCGCTTTTCGAGGCGTCATCGGTCGATGGGCCCGCCACACCACCTTGGCGCACGCGGTACACTGCCCAGTGGGCAAACATGGACTTGTTGCTCAAGCTTTCCGAGGCTCTTCGCCTTGTCGGCATGAGTGAAGAGGAGTACAACTGTCTGAACCTCTTTTTTATGCAGCGCCAGTACCGCCTCGAGAAACGGGCTGCGTACCTCGTGCGCAAGGCACACCTTGAACTCGGGTACTACTCGCGCCGCAAGAACCCAAAAGACCACTCGTGGCTGACCAAAGCGCTCGAGTCATGCCTCGACGCCATGTGCGACGCCAGCCTCACCGACATTGTCAAGATTGACCTCCACAAGAAGGCTCTCAAGGTCGGCAAGGCCCATCAGGTGGCCCGTCTCGACTTTCCAAAAGAGATGATTTTTTCGCTACGGGACCAGCTTGATCTCCGCGAGGCTACATACGTGGAAATCTATGGCGACCGTGCACCCACAGAATCCGATAAAGTCACCAAAACATCATGGTACGACCCAGTATCGCGGGAGCTCATATCCGTGGAATCAGTGGCACTCAACCATTATCAACAACGTGGCTACTGTGGATATCATTCCGAATCGTCTATTGTAACTACGATTGTATGTATGCTTCAACTACGAAGCTGTTGCTAAGGGGCACTGTGGGCAGCCAACCCCCCCCCCCAAGGAATACAACGCGACGACTAACTTCAGTTTTCTCTCTTGTTCTTTGATATAATCTTTGCAGACGTTCCGGGCGTCTTCTTTTCAAAGTACCACACATTCCCGGCAGACTACTTTTATGCATTCTACGACAATCGCAAAGACTTGATCGACGCTCGAGTCAACCTTCTCGCATCATGGTCGGCTACCAAGAAACAGATTACAGACACTTATCGAGCCCACCAGCCCAAGAATACCTTGTGCATCGGCCTGTCGTGGCGGTACCCGTTAAACAGTGTTCTTGAAATTGCCGAATGCCTACACCCTGCATTGCCGACCATCTGCCGTTTACTGTACACGAATTATCGCGTTTATGCATCTGGCATCCCAGATCTGTGCGTCTGGAACATCGACCGCAAAGAGTGCCGGTTTGTCGAGGTCAAGTCGGAAAACGATACGCTGTCAGACAACCAGCGTATATGGATCCATAACCTTACCAATGCGGGGGTTCCAGTCGACCTTTGCAAGGTCTTGCACGGTGCTCCAAGAGCCAAGAAGCGTCAGCGCCGTACATGACATGACATGACATGATATGACATCACATTTTGTAATGAATGAATGAGATCTACGAACTACAGCAATAATTACTCTGACATCTTTTTTTGTGTATTTTGTGGTTTACTTGCATTGCCTCGATTAGCCAATATTCACACACACACACACACACACGCAATCACAGTGACCCCGTTTACATAGCCTGGTCATCCTCCATGACAGCCTCCTCATCGGCGTACTCAAAGTCGTCATCGAGCTGGGCTTCCTGGTACTGCTGGTATTCGTTGATAAGATCGTTCATGTTGCCCTCAGCCTCGCTGAACTCAAGCTCATCCATGCCCTCGTTGATGTACCAGTGCAAGAAAGCCTTACGCTTAAACATGGACGAGAATTGGTCGCCAATGCGCTTGAACAACTCCTGGACCGACGTGGTGTTTCCGACAAACGTGGCGGACATCTTGAGACCCTGGGGCGGGATGCTGCAGATGGCAGTCTGGACGTTGTTGGGGATCCACTCAACAAAGTACGATGCGTTGCGCTCCTGGACCTTTTGCATCTGGTCCTCAACCTCCTTGATCGAAACCTTGCCGCGGAAGAAGGTAGCAACCGTCAGGTAGCGGCCGTGTCGCGGGTCGGCGGCGGCCATCATGTTACCCGAGTCAAAGATCTGCTGGGTGAGCTCAGGCACCGTGAGCGAGCGGAAGTTGCGGCTGCCAATAGCCGTGAGGGGAGCAAAACCAACAGTGAAGAAGTGCAGACGCGGGAACGGCACCAAGTTGACGGCCAGCTTGCGGAGATCCGAGTTAAGCTGGCCAGGGTATCGCAGACACGTGGTGACGCCCGACATGACAGCGGACACGAGCTGGTTGAGATCCGAGTGCGACGGCTGCGGCAGCTTGAGCGTCTTCTGGGCGATCTCGTAAAGGGCGTCGTTATCAATGCAGAAAGTCTCGTCGGCAAAGTCGACCTGCTGTTAGCAATCATGTCTAGCTCGTTCTGTGTTTCATGGGGCAGCGGCCCAGGCAAAAAAAAGAAAAAAAAACGAAAAGTAAGCAAAAGAGGGCGCACATACAAGCTGGTTAATCGAAAGAGTGGCGTTGTAGGGCTCAACAACGGTATCGGAGACCTTTGGCGACGGAAGAACCGAAAAGGTCGCCATCATGCGGTCCGGGTACTCGTCACGAATGCGCGAAATCAGGAGAGTACCCATACCGGAACCGGTACCACCACCGAGCGAGTGGCAGATCTGGAAGCCCTGGAGAGAGTCCGTAGCCTCGGCCTCGCGACGAACAACATCCATGACATTGTCAACAAGCTCGGCACCCTCGGTGTAGTGGCCCTTGGCCCAGCTGTTGCCAGCACCCGACTGGCCAAACACCATGTTGTCCGGGCGGAACAGCTCGCCAAGAGGTCCACCGCGAACAGCGTCCATGGTGCCGGGCTCGAGGTCGACAAGAACGGCGCGCGGAACCCACTTGCCGGTCTGGGCCTCATTGTAGTAGACGTTGAGACGCTCCGACTGGAGCTCGCTCTCGCCGTGGAACGCGCCTTGCGCGTCAATGCCGTGCTCGCCACTGATGGTCTGCCAGAAAGCAGAGCCCTGGAGTTAGTTTGAGGGCAAAAAGATGCGACATAAAGAAAGATTCTGATCTAGCAGGCAGGTGGTTGTGCAAAAAGAAGTCCCGTTTTCAGCTTGCTTGATACGTACAATCTGGTTACCGCACTGGCCCGCGGAAAGGTGGATCTGCTGTTAGCAATTAATCAAATAAACAACTAGCGGTTTTTAGGCCTTTATCAATTGGTGAAAAGTCGCCGTCAATGCCAATTTACAGCATTAAACTGGCGCTCTTTGGCCTCAAACAGCCAAAACATCACACCTGTCCATTCAAAACATACAATTTCACGCATCGTCAGCTAGAGGGGTATTGAAGGATGTGTGTTGCTCACCACAGCCTTTTTCGTAGCCACGAAGGTCTTCACGCGAGAATAAGGGGGACACCGAGTGTAACGGGATTTTTTGGTGTTTGTTTACACAGGGACATGCGTTTCCGCGGTAACGCATGGGAGGGACTCAAGGGGGAACGACCACGTCGCAGCCGCGTGGATCGCGTTTTGTGTGCATTTTATTGCATACTTGCATGCACGACGTTGGCTCTCCGGGCAATCTGCTGACGTCACGAAACGCCAGCACCCAGAACCGGGGTTGCCGCGACAACGGCACAAGCACCACATGGCGATGCCTTGGATGCAGATGAACCCACATGGCGGATCCCGCAACGATCCGAAGACGCCAACCTCGCTAAACCTGACGACCCTGAACTGTGTTCCTCAACGAACAGCCGACCTCTTGATTCCGCTACCTGACAACTTTTGGATTTTCCCTTCTTTTTTGTTTGTTTTTGTTTGTTGGTCGCCACGTCTACTCGCTTACCCGCCTGTCACCGCCCGTACGAGCCACTCGTTGCTTCCCGGAAATAGCTACCTGCGGCATTGCCAACCCCGCGTCCCCACCACCAAACCCCCCACACCGTCGACACTGAGCCACGACTACTATTCTGTAGCCGAAAAACAATGCTGGGTCTCCCGCATTTTCCGTATCCGCCTGAAATCGAGGTTGGATTCTGGGGTCCTCGGTAAGTGTGCGATCTTGGCTAGTCGGGAGCTTGTAGTTCCGGGCCGGCCGGGATGAAGGTTTCGACGAGCCTCCGGTACAACTGTCAACGGTATTGCCTCTATACTATGAGTACACGCTAACCCTAGCACTTCAACCATCGACTGGTGCGAGGAAAACTATGTCGTTTCGTCGTATGTGGCCGAGATGGTCAATACTGTGACCAACGCCCTTTTTGTGGCACTGGCGTTTTACGCCCTCCGCAACGTTGTAATCCAAGGATTCGAGAAACGGTTTCTGATTGTGTGCGTCGGCTTTTCCACCGTTGGTATTGGCAGCTGGATGTTCCACATGACGCTGCTGTACGAGTACCAGCTGCTCGACGAGCTTCCGATGATCTACGCCACGTGCGTGCCATTTTGGATTGTATATTCGTTTGGAAAGGACCGCGCTGGGTCGCTCAAGGTCGGAACGTTTATCGCCACCGCTGCTGCCACTCTAACGGCTGTGTACCTGCACTATGGCGACCCCACGATCCATCAGGCCGGGTATGCCATTCTCAACGCTTTTGTTATTGTCAAGAGCGTGCTACTTAGCAACGAGCATGTAAAGGACGAGCAGGCTCGCAAGCACCTGCTCAAGACGCTGATTATCGGCCTGACGTCGTTTCTTGGAGGGTACTTTCTCTGGAACCTGGACATTCACCTTTGTGGCACCTGGCGTCGGTACCGCCGGAATATCGGCATGCCATATGGATTCTTTTTGGAAGGCCATGGCTGGTGGCACTGTAAGTCTAGACACCGTCGACCTTGTTTAAATTTATTATGACCACAAAACTAACCGCAGTGTTGACAGGACTGGGGTAAGCTAATCGCGCTGCATGCGTCTGCTCTGTACTGTGCACAGGTGCATGCACACTTTTTTTTGTTTTTTTAACAACGCACACTTTGCGCCGAATAGCGCCAAAGCAACCAACCGACTTGGCATCTCCAACTAACAACAGCGTTTACTACTATATTGTGTACCTTGAGTACCTTCGTCAGTTCCTTATTGGCAAGCAGGATGAGTACGAGTACATCTGGGGATACGTCCTGCTTCCGCGGGTACAGCGACGCAAGACTCCTCTTGTCAAGAAGACCCAATGATACCAGCTTGTCCCGGCCTAGTAGAAATTTTAGAAACGTTACTGAACCTCTGCCACGTCTTTTCCTTTTTCCTGGGGGCTCTGCCCCCAGACCCCCGTAGCAACTGCTTCGCAGTTGGAAAACTGGTTACTAGCTTGTCCTGGCCTAAATAGAAACTTTAGGTACGTTACTGAACCTCTGCCACGTCTTTTTCTTTTTCCCGGGGGCTCTGCCCCCAGACCCGCATAGCAACTGCGAAGTATTTGCCGCGGTATGAATTTTAAACGTCCGTGGACCTGTCGTGGTGACGTCTTTTGTTTTATGGGGTCGCTGATCCCAGGAAATAGACCACTGCTGACGAACTGGTCCAAGACCAACTGCGAAGCAGTTGCTACGGGGGTCTGGGGGCAGAGCCCCCAGGGAAAAAAAAAAGAAAAAAGGCAACAGTGGCTGCGCTCGGGGGATTACTTGTTATCAGTGTATCGGGTTATTTTGGTGTGGCATGCATCAAACGGTCCCAGCCGCGCGATCGCAGATTGAAAGCGCCACTATTGGCTAGTGGCTCTGGAATACGAGCCCCCGCATGGCAGACGGTGACGGCCCAGGACCCGCGGGGATCAAGCAGCGGCGGCCGGTGGCAAACCCGGTTAGTTTAGAAGTAAACGTGCGAACAACGTTTTAGCCCGGTCACAAGGGGCAACAAGACATCTAATCTGGTTTGCCCAATAGCCATTTAAGAAAGTTTCATCACGTTGTTTTTTTTTTCTGCATTGATTCCAGCTGGGTTACAAGGCGTTTATTGCAATGCGTTAGCTATCGTGGTCTTTGCCAATGCTCCAGCGGCCCTGATACCATAACGCTACCGCACATGCACTGCGGTATCGTTCACGGTGTGACACCTGTTGCCAGTGGCTAATGTATATGGGATTGGGGATCGTCGGATCCAGGAACCAAGCCGAGTGCGTAATACCGCATGTCGCAACTTGTTTTGTGAAACAAAGCGCACGGTTTTGCCGCACTGCCCGATTCCAGGGGCGCATGCGATCAAATGTATTTGGCTAGTGCGGGTTACCTTTGTTTTTGTCTGTCCAGGACACCTTGGCGCGCCGGCACAGGAATCGCAGCTACTGCTACCAAAAGTAACAAGAAAAAAATATTTCCGCTAGCCTGCATGAAACATGCCCCATGTCAGAAGGGTACGCACCAACAACCCGGTTGTCAAGTACAAGGGCACGCGCAGTACATGCAAGCAAGCGTGATGCTGCACATGAAAGGGAGTGTTTTTGTTTTTCTCTTTTTCTCTATAGTGGCGGCCTCAAAACATGGTACTACGTAGTGCCTGCCAACAGACGGCCAAGAAATCACGAGAGGCCCAAACGTATCATTCGGCAACGGCACTACAAAGGATGCACGGCTTTTGCCCCAGTCACGGTCTAGACCTGTTTTGTCAGCGTGATTTGGCTGGAAGCCAGGTCCCCGCCGCACAGCAGATAGTATTGTTCCATGGGTTTAGGGCGGCGTTGACGGGCGGTTCCTCCAATGAGCGTGTGCATAATTCCGGGACGCTCGTGTCCCCGGCCAATAGGAGGCGCTGCAATTTCTGGCGGGGCGCCGCACGATCGAGGCTCGAACTTACATTAAATAGCATTTATCAGCGCTAACCTCAGAGTACAAAAAGAGGCTCATAAAACCTTTGGACCTTGTCTTGCATTGACCTCCGCCTCGCAATCAAACAGCATTGGAATTGTCTCGGGGTCCAGGATTTTAGTACAAAAGTACAGCATTTATCGTTACTTGAAGAAAACGTCAATCATTCCGAAGGTACGTATTGGTATGCTTGCACTATTATCGCCTGCATTGACCTACCGTGACAGCTATAGGTAGCGGCGCTTTTGTCGTTTTTCCTGGGACGGTTCCACTCCCAGACCTCGGTGGGCAACTGCTTCGCAGTTGATTTCCGCTATTTTCTATGCCGGCTGCGAAGCTAGCCGCGTGACAGCTATAGGACATTCCTTGGTTTGTTGGTCATGGTTTTCCTGGGGATTCCACCCCCAGGAAAAAAGAAAAAAAAAATCCTCAAACAGGGGCAATACCCCAGATTGGCAGTAGCTATTACTTGATACGCCCGATGCTCAAAACGGTGCCCCCCTGGATACGCGATGGAATGCGGTGCAATTGGTGTTATGCCGATCTATAATAACAAGTCCCACTGACAACAGATAGTCTAAGATGGTCTTCGCGGCACTAAAACACCTTATATTCGGCAAGCCTGACTACAAACGCCAGCTGCTCCCTACGGCTCGGTCGTACGACACCATGGGCGCAGACACTGTGATTGAGGAGGACCGCCGGTCCGAGTCGTCAGAGTCGACGCTCTCAGACACCTTTTCGAGCCCGCGCGTCATCTCGGACATCATCATTGGTCTCGCCGATGGTCTGACTGTCCCATTTGCGCTGACGGCCGGTCTGTCGTCTCTCGGGACGTCGAAGCTCGTCATCACCGGTGGTCTTGCCGAGCTCATTGCCGGCGCCATCTCCATGGGTCTCGGTGGTTTCCTGGCCGCCAAGAGCGAGAAGGAGCACTACGAGTACGCCGTCAAGAAGGAGCGCCGCATGCTCAAGGAGGACCCTGGCGTTGCCCGCATGGCCATTCACGAGTTTCTGTGCGACTACAAGGTGTCGCCGACCACGATTGACATGTTTGTCAACGACATAGAGAAGCACGCCGAGGAAACTGTCCAGTTTGTCGTCCAGTACGCGCGGGGCGTCGAGGAGCCGGCCGAGGGCCGCATGCTCACGTCTGCTCTGACCATTGGTCTGTCGTACTTCATTGGAGGTTTTGTCCCGCTGATTCCCTACTTTTTTACCAGCACCGTCCAGACCGGCCTGTACATTTCGATTGGCGTCATGACGGTTGCGTTGTTCACATTTGGCTGTGTCAAGACGTGGTTGTCACTCGGCAGCGAGTGCCCGCGCTCAAAGATAGTATTCGACGGATTCACCATGATGCTGACCGGCGGTCTTGCTGCAGCGGCAGCCTGGGGCCTTGTCCGAGCCATCGAAGCTACCGAAAAATAATCACACCTTTATTTTCGACACAGCTCTGGCTTGTTTGATATACCCTTAGATGCCCGGCAAGACCGTGCACACATACTTGCATGCCGCGCCCGCCAGGTGTGCGGCCTCATACCCCCTCTTGTCACTGCGTCGCCATGGTGCTTTCCGGAGAGTCTATCTCCGTTTATTGATATTGGGCTTTCTGTAGCCCCGTAGCGCTTAGCAGCCTCCCCTCTTGGCGCGGCCCGGTGCTGCCACTGAATAGTCGCTGTTATTACATTAATTGCATGGAACACTACGCCATCTTGTTTCCTGGGGGCGCTGCCCCCAGACCCCCGTAGTAACTGCTTCGCAGTTGATTTCAGCTAAGCTCTATCCCAACTGCGAAGCAGTTGCTGCGGGGGTCCGGGGGCAGTACCTCGGGGAAAAAGGAGAAAGGGATCGTCATAGCACATAAAAAACGAGGATTTACGCCGTCTTGTGTTCTTCCTGGGCGCGGTGCCCCCAGACCCCCGTAGTTACTGCTTCGCAGTTGAATTCAGCTGAGCTCTGCGAAGCAGTTGCTACGGGGATCCGGGGGCAGCGCCCCCGGGGAAATAGGAGAAAGGGATCGTCATAGAACATAAAAAACGAGGCTGCGCGGCTCGTGCGGCTGTATGAGGCACGGCTGTGGCGGGACCTAAAGCTATAGAGCAAATGAGTTGCTGCTTGGCCTAGCAGTGGCGAAACACTAGTTATTGGAGATCAAGGACGACACAATGCCGGTTCCTATTCCGAGCGGAGATAGAGAGCGCCAGCAGGAGGACGCGCGCCGGGCAGGTTCCCAGGAGCTGGGTCACACTCCTGGAGCTGTACATCCTAACAACGACCCCAATACGGAGGATCGCCCGTCCAAGGAAGAGGCGGAACGTCTATTTGAGGAACGCATGGAGGAGGAATACGCAAAGCGCGAAGGAGGTGCCTGATTTGGCTGACTAGGTGTCTGTTTAACCGTCACATAATGTCTAGGATGCTATGTGCTGGATATTGTTTGCCTTTATAGGCCGTATATAATCAATAGCGTTTATGTTATAGCGCTGCGGGTCAGAATACCGTGTGTCGAGCTGGTTGGGATGGCTTTGTGCAAGGAGCAAAGAGCAGAGAGTTGGCATGGACTGGAGGGAGCCCGCAAGCTGTGGCTTGTCAGTGAAAGCACGACCTCGGCCAGTGATGCGAGCGGCGGTGTGTGCGCAATAGCACGTTAGTCAGTATTAGCATTTCGCATTACATGGCGTCGGCGATGAGATGAGGTGATAAGGGCGGAGCCAGGCACGTCAGCCACAGAGGCGCAAATAATGGTCTATGTACTGCTTGACTGCTTGTGCATTCAGCTGTGTTTCCTCTTTTTGTTTTTTTTCCTGGGGGGGGGCTGGGGAGGGCTGCCCCCAGACCCCCGTAGCAACTAGCAACTGCTTCGCAGTTGAGCCTGACAAGTGGGACCACGATTCGACGTTCATGGAAGCCACGTTCTCTACGTTAACCCCAGCTCAACTGCGAAGCAGTTGCTACGGGGGTCTGGGGGCAGCGCCCCCAGGGAGGCTTCGCAGTTCGGCCTGACCAGTGGGACCACGATTCGACGTTCATGGAAACCACGTTCTCCACGTTCACGCCAGCTCAACTGCGAAGCAGTTGCTACGGGAGTCTGGGGGCAGCGCCCCCAGGCAAGACAAAAAGGGGGCTTAGCGTGGCGTAAGAGCTGTGGCAATATGCGCATGTGACGGGGCATATGGATAGGCGGAGCGACCACCACCACATTGTGTGATTGTGGGCGATGACCAGAAGCATGCGCCTCATTGGGCGGTGATGCAATGCGCGACTATGTAGCATATGACCGACTTGCACAGCCGTGCCCTCTCCCGAATTGCTACCCATGCGGAGTCCGGGTAACACAGCTTGTTTTTGCGTGCCTGGCGGCGGTTTGGCGGGCAGGTGTGGCGCCCTAACCACGAGAGGTGGTTTTTGCCAGACCGTCCCTGCGAGACGAGATTGCAGATAACCGCAGGTGGCAGATTATCGCGATAGCAGATTATCGTCCCAGAGTCACCACCAAGGTACTTGTATCGCGGTGATGTTGTTCGGTCGCTTGTGTTTAGCGAGGCAGCAAGGCCCAACGTGATCGGCCCGCGTGGTCGATCCCAGTCGTATGCGCCAAGACCATGTTTGCCCACGGTGCTTACCGCACGGCATTTCCCCGTGGTGGTGGTGAGCGATCCGGCGCTTAACAGCGGCTTGCGCTAATCAAAGCAAAGCCCTATATTCCTGGAGCGCCAGCCCACCCCCAGACCCCCCTAGCAACTGCTGCGCAGTTGATTTCAGCCAATGTGGGGTCAGATCAGGTCCTATATTCTCGAAGGGCGCTATCCCCCGGACCCTCTGTAGCAACTGCTTCGCAGTTGTCCTCGCTAATGCGCTAAGTTTCAACTGCGAAGCAGTTGCAACGGGGGTCTGGGGGCAGCGCCCCCAAGTGAAAAAGAAACAGTTCGACACCAGAATAGGAGTGCATAAGGCAAAAAACGTCGCAGTCCGATAATATTTGGCGCCAGTTCACTACTGGATATCAACTGGGCGCCCGCGCAAGGCGCGCATGGCGTCTGCGACTTGCGCTGCACGGCACGAAACTACGATACTGTACGTAGAAGGCCCTTTGAGGTTTTAGTTTTGGGCACAATAAACTGGTAGTAGTTGGATGTCGCAAGGGCGAGGAATATCCTAGTGGGGTCGACGCAATTAGTGCCGAGAAATGGGCAGTGTTGCCAAGGCCCCCAGTGTGGTTTTGTTTTGCTTGGTCTTGGTCACTGTTGGGGGGACATTTGCCAGTGTTTTTTCTTTCTTTTTGAATCCCAGACTGTTCGGCACGTTGGTTCCGGCAATAGTAATACGCGGACTCCGTCACTTGGACCATACGATTCCACACGGCGCTGATTAGCAGCATCTTTTAGGCGGGACCTATCGGCAGACGCAACCCACGACGCGGGATTGTGAGACCGACCGGGGGTCCTTCTAGATGCTCAGCCCCGTTTTTTTGGCGAGCGGCAACGGTATCCAAGCCGCCAAGAGCCGAGGAGGGATTCCCAGATCGTGACAATGCTTTCTGCGCAATTTGGAACTTTGCCTTAGTGCGTGGGATTGTCACCCACGGCAGCAGGAGAGAGGGGATTTCCTCGCCTCGATCTGTGTTCCTACAATTAAGTTCGCAACCAAACCACGAAATCACATTGAGTCGTATAAATGTCAGCAATAGAAAATGCGTGATGTAGTCTAGATTCCCGTAACACCCATTAGTCCGCCGTTACCAATCACTTTGCAAACCATCCAATACCCGCTCACTTAACGCAATCTACACGCGCGTACACACACAACTTCCCCTGCACTGATGATGCACGGAGATGCGGGTTGCGGGGCCCTGAACATGGCCAAAATGCCCAAAATCCCCCAAAATCGCCAAACCCTCGCACAGATCTCCAGCAGCGGCAGTGGCAGTGCAACGCGCCCTAACCTCGGACACTGCCGTGTACGGCAACGATCTGCTGGGCCGTCAGGACAGAGGGTGGGCTCTCAGGTCCCTGCCTGCAAAGCCCATTGGTAAAGCAGTATATGTATGGGAATACGCCACTTCGCCGTTAAACGCTTTTTGGGTATTGCTCTAACTTGCTGTGTGTGTGACTGCTGGGCTGTGTCACAAGTGTGTATATGAGGCCAGTCCTCGGTCCCATCTGATACTTGTGCAGCTGCTGTCTTTTGACTGTGTACTTTTTTCTTTTTCTTTTGGTTCAACTTGGTTTGGTATCTACTTCGTTTGCATTGATTGCTCTGATTTTTTTTGTGGATCTAGCAGCATCTTCTATCTTTGCTAGTGACCATCAAAATCGCTAGGACTGATTTAGCCAAGGGCCAATAAACAAGTCGACAGAACAAAAAATGGTCGACCCTCCAAAAATCACCGTCGACACTTCGGTATGTATTGTGGGGAGTTGCTCCATCTTCAGCAGAACAAATAAAACATTAACAACAGTTTGCCAATGCCGATGGCAAACCGGCAGGCGACTTTGTCGCACAAGAACTCCCGGCCGATACAACAATTACCACCACAAACACAAACACAACCGCCGCGTACACAGGGCCAGACAGTAAGAGTGTAAACAAGGGCCAGGACTGGGCACAGGAGGCACGCCAGCTACTCGAGGAACAGCGCGATGCTGATCTGGAAGCCCGCGGTGGAAAGTTCACTGTTTCACCAGGCCAGCTGAATGCGCTCGTCGACCCAAAGAATGCACACGTTCTTAAGGAGCTCGGCGGCATGGAGGGCCTTGCGCGCGCCCTTGACGTCGATATCGACTCGGGCTTGACTTCTGCGCAATATTCTGCCGCCGGCTCTGGCTCTGACGACGAGCGCGTCGCCGCTTACGGCCGCAACGTGCTGCCAGAGAAGAAATCAAAGAGCCTGCTTCAGCTCATGTGGATCGCTTTCCAGGACAAGGTTCTGATCATTCTGTCGATTGCTGCCGTCATCTCACTGGCGCTCGGCTTATACGAGACGTTTGGCCAGCCGCCGGAACATGACTCGGAGGGTAACGAGATCCCTCAGCTCGAGTGGGTCGAAGGTGTTGCTATCATTGTTGCTGTTTTGATCGTTGTTGTTGTGGGTGCCGCCAATGACTGGCAAAAGGAGCGCCAGTTTGTCAAGCTTAACAAGAAAAAGGAGGACCGCAAAGTCAAGGTTATTCGCGACGGCGCCCCGACCGAGATTTCTGTGTTTGATATTCTCGTTGGCGATCTGCTCATGGCAGAGCCGGGTGAGATGATCCCGGCCGACGGTGTACTGGTGCGCGGCTTCGACCTCAAGTGCGACGAGTCGTCGGCTTCGGGCGAGTCCGCTACCATGAAGAAGCATACGGCCTCCGAGGTCATGCAAGTTCTTGAAAACGATGCCTACCTTGAGCCGACCGCCAAGCCACTCGATGCATTTATGCTCTCGGGCGCAAAGGTCTTGGAGGGCACCGGTGTGTACCTTGCTGTTGCCGTTGGCCCCCACTCCATGTACGGCCGCACGCTCATGTCGCTCCAAGAAGAGGCCGAGGTGACGCCGCTCCAGGAGAAGCTCAACAACATCGCAGAGGGCATTGCCCGCTTTGGTATTGGTGCTGCCCTTGTGCTGTTCTTTGCTCTTTTCATCCGTTTCTGCGCCCAGCTACCCGGCTCCACCCTCACTCCCGCCCAGAAGGGCTCGCGTTTCCTCACCGTCTTTATCACCGCAGTCACCATTGTCGTTGTCGCCGTGCCCGAGGGCCTGCCGCTCGCTGTGACCCTCGCGCTCGCGTTTGCCACGACCCGCATGGTTAAGGACAACAACCTTGTACGTGTGCTCAAGGCCTGTGAAACCATGGGCGGCGCCACAACCGTCTGCTCCGACAAGACTGGTACGCTCACTCAGAACAAGATGTCTGTTGTGAAGGGCACGTTTGGCCGTGATACCTCGTTTACCATTGACCACGCTGCCGGCGACGCCGACGCTGCTGTCGACGGCCCCTCGACCGCTCTCGACAAGCTCGGTGAAGAAAATCGCCAGATCTTGTTTGACTCCATCGCCCTCAATTCGTCTGCGTTTGACAACACTCACCCGGAAGAGGCCGAAAACGAGCCGTTTGTCGGTTCCAAGACCGAGACTGCTCTGCTTGGCTTTGCCCGCAAGTACATGAACTTAGGCAACCTCGCCGACTACCGTCGCCAGGCGCCCGTTGCAAAGGTGTTCCCGTTCGACTCAGCCAAGAAGTTCATGGCCACTGTTGTCAACCACCCCAGCGGCCAGGGCTACCGTCTGTTTGTCAAGGGCGCGTCCGAGGTTGTTCTCGGCCAGTGCACCCGGATCTTCGATCCGTCGACTGGCAACGTCCGGGACATCACCAAGGACGATGTCGAGATTCTCCGCGCTCAGATCGACCGCTACGCCGAGCAGTCGCTCCGCACCATTGGTATTGTATACCGCGACATTGACGAGTCGGTGTGGAACCCCCACAAGGATGATCAAAATGCGCTGCTCAAGGACTTTACCTTCTTTGGTGTCGTCGGTATTATGGATCCTCTGCGTCCTGGTGTGCCCAAGGCCGTCGCTGACTGCCGCGAGGCGGGCGTGGTTGTGCGCATGGTCACCGGTGATAACCTCAAGACTGCCCGTGCCATTGCCCTCGACTGCGGTATCCTGACGCCCGGCCTCGAGGACGAGGAAATCGTCATGGAGGGCCCGCAGTTCCGCAAGCTGTCGCCCATTGAGCTCAAGGAGGTCGTGCCCCGTCTCCGCGTCCTCGCCCGTTCGTCGCCACAGGACAAGCGCAACCTCGTCAAGTACCTCAAGGCCCGTGACGAGACGGTCGCCGTCACCGGTGACGGTACCAACGATGCGCCGGCCCTCAAGCTGGCCGATGTTGGTTTCTCCATGGGTATTGCCGGTACCGAGGTCGCCAAGGAGGCATCTGAGATCATTCTCATGGACGACAACTTTAGCTCTATTGTCAAGGCCATCATGTGGGGCCGCACTGTTAACGACGCTGTCAAGAAGTTCCTGCAGTTCCAGCTGACCGTCAACGTCACTGCCGTTGTGCTGACTTTTGTGTCGGCAGTTGCCGATTCGGAGAACGCGTCTGTGCTTACGGCTGTGCAGCTTCTGTGGGTCAACCTCATTATGGACTCTTTTGCAGCGCTCGCGCTCGCCACCGACCCGCCATCGCCGTCTGTGCTCCAGCGCAAGCCCGACAACCGCAAGACAGGGCTCATCACCGTCACCATGTGGAAGATGATTTTTGGCCAGTCGATCTTCCAGCTTATTGTCACCTTCACTCTCCACTTTGCCGGCTTCAAAATCTTCCACTTTGATCCCAACAACAGCCGCGAAAAGGAGGAGATGGCCGCGATGGTGTTCAACACCTTTGTGTGGCTGCAGTTTTTCAACATGTTTGTCAACCGCCGTCTCGACAATAAGCAGAATATCTTTGAGGGTTTCTGGCGCAACAAATTCTTTATTGGTATCGCTCTCCTCATTGTTGGCATTCAGGTCATGATCATGTTTGTAGGTGGCGCTGCCTTTTCCATTGTGCGCCAGCCGGGCCGCCTGTGGGCCGTTGCTATCGTTTGCGGTCTCGTATCGCTGCCGTGTGGTGCCTTTTTGCGTACCATTCCCGACGCGTGGGTCGCCAAGTTGTACCCGCCGTGGTTCGACAAGATCGTCAAGACTGTCACGTTCCAGCGCAAGAAGAAGCGCGACATCGACAGCGAGATGACCGTCGGCTACGAGTACCGCTGGAACCCTGCCATCGAGCATGTCCGCAACGAGCTCCAGTTCCTCAAGAAGGTCCGTGGTGGTCGTCTCAGTGCTCTCAAGTTCCGCACCACCGACATGTTTTCCCGCAAGAGCGTTTCGCCATCACCTTCACCTCTCGCTTCGCCTTCGGTCTCGGACGGAAGTGCTTCCCCCGCGTCAACAGTGGCCCCCAACTCGCCGTACCTCACTGGCCAGGGGAACCTCGGGCCTTATCTCACCGTTCCTGGAACTCCGTCGCGTGGGCCTAATATGCGTCGCCGCAGCTCAGACACCTCTGGCTCGTCTATTGCAGCACTCACCATGGTGCCCGTTGTCGTCAGTGGTGCCATTGGTGGTTGGTCGCCTGAACCCATCATCCCCAATGAGCAAGAGGACGGAGGAGATGACAGGTCTTGACGGTTTCCCATCCGTTTTTTGTCTTGTTTTCCATGGCAGTATTTGTACAGTACTAATGATGCCTAATGCATTGAAATGTTTTGTGATTGATTATTTTTAGCCAGTCGTAAAAGTGCGTAATCACTGCCAAAAGTACCTTGATGGTATCAGACTGAGCGCCGTACGCTAATAAAGTCTTGGCAGAGATGTGTATTGCCGTACCAGCCTCTAGAATAGTTTGAGTCAAACTGCTTGTTATTCGAATTGGCCACGAAACCAATGCTACTGAGAATATCCACGGGCCTTGGTTATGAGCATGAAACTGTGGTCTCTCGGTAAGGCCATGTTTTCCTCGTTTCCCTCGCCGAACACCTCGTGTTACAAATGAGAAAATGTATGATAATAATTTGTAGCACAACTACGACAACGTCGCTGCTCAATGCACTATTTAACACCCCAGCTTGACAAAACTTTCTGCTCCTTACAATGTCTTTTTACAGGCGCCCAGAGTCACGGGGTGACGTATCCCACGTCTCTCATGTTGCTTTGCAACCTACGTGCTAGGGTTGCCTAAGATCAAAAAGGGGTTGCACAACGCATCCTCCGTTTTAACGGTCCAAGTATCGCGCATGTTTACTGGCATGTGTCGTGACTCTTAACATACATTTCTATTTACTCATACTGGCTTGATTTTCAAGCAGTACTTGGCGAGTGTCCTAAATGAACTAGCCCAAAGGGTGATAGTATCTCCTTTCGGGAGAACCCAACATGGCCGAGAAGGAGGGCCCAATAGACATGTAAACTTTCAGCTGTCTGATGGTTTGAATACTTCCACGTTGTATAACACAGACTGTGTGCTATTTCTTCGGCTTGTACAACTTCGCATCGACCTTCTCGTTCTTGCGCTGTTCGATCTTAAGGTCTAGCAAGTCCGGACGCGGGCAACACGTCAGCGGAGCATCGCGACCGTACTGTTTGTAGGCATTGAGACAGCACTCATACAGCTTGTCAATGTACTCTGTGCACTTGGCCTCATTGTGGTTGGTTCGCTTGAGGCAGTCTGCTGTTAGCCATGAGCTTGAGATTGTCTGATCCCCGGTCTGACCCCTGGTCTGATCCCTGGTTCCACATACCCTGTATGGCACATGCCTGCGGATGGCATGCGTCTCTGTTGACTTTGGTCTTTTCGTCGGTGTCTGCCATTGTATGTCGCAATGATTGCGCAAACTTATTGTGCTGACCTTAATATGATCTGGGCTACTGTTTGAACCCAAACCATACCGGGAGCTGATTTCTAAACAGACTTTCCTTGGTTAGTTAACATCTGTAAATGGGACACGCAAGCCCACTATCTCTTTCTAGTCGGCGCTGGAAGTTTGCGGACGATCATGCTCGGTAATGCTCAAAACGCGCCTGGTTGAACCGTTTCTTGATATTCTCCGTAATGTGCCATAAACAAACGATAACATCATCAGAAAGACCCGACGACAAGATCCTATTAGCACCGAGTCATAATCTGAAAACAGTGTCGCTGGTGAATCCAATCCCACATCCTCGTAGAGCTGTCGCAAACAGTTTAACAGGTGCGTGTGGGCATTTCTCGCTTGGATTGTGGGTCCCTTCTGTCTTAGCCATTACACTACTTCCATGTCCTGTCAATTCATTGTTCAAGACGCTCCGCTCCTGCGGAATCTCCGGCGTTATCTTCTAAGGTCATCGTTCGATCTCTAGATTGGACCCGACGAGATAATGTCAGACATTGACAAAGTGATTTGTGCGCCAACTCAGGAAGAAATGGAGACGAATTGTAGACGTGTACACCGAATGTGTTCTAGAACATGGTGATGTATGTTGAAAACACTGGATGAATCCGAGGCTCTCCAACACAATCCTTTAATGTTATACCTCCAAATATATTGTCGCCGAGAAAGCAACGTCCCTTGTGGAGGACAGTTAGAGTAAGGTTCAAAAGACATTAGATTCCTCCCAAATGGATCTCTATAAGTTGGCCAGTCGCTTGCGCCATGTCATTGACACCACACAACGAAATGAAGCTGGAACTCATGTGTCCAGTGAACAATGTTCGGAGTGACTGCTTCCGAGATCCATTCTATGCCGATGTTCCATGGGAAACCCACCTAAGTACAGTACTTGACCGATATTTTTCTTCGGAGCAGTAGAAAGACGGTGAACTTAGAAGGCACAACTACCAGATTCCAGACAGAGACAATAAAAAGATTCATGCTATAAATGGATGCTGCTGTTGAGAGCTGGGGCATTAAAAAAGTTGAGATCGTGACAAGAGAGGGCGTGGCACTCTATGGGGTTACTCCTCGAGCTCGACCGGGTCGCACGAGCAGAAGAGGTTCGTGTCGCCGTAGGTATCGTCGAGGCGGGTGACCGAGGGCCAGAACTTGGCCTCGCGGAGCCAAGGAAGCGGGTAAGCCGCCTGTTCGCGGGTGTAGGGACGGTCCCAGTCTGCGCGAAGCAGGTCCTGCTGCGAATGGGGCGCGTTCTTGAGGACGTTGTTCACACGGGGTACGTTACCGGCCTCGATATCGGCGATCTCCTTGCGGATCGAGATGAGGGCGTCGCACAGCCGGTCGATCTCGGCGTGGCTCTCGGACTCAGTGGGCTCGATCATGATGGTGTTGGCGACGGGCCACGACATTGTCGGGGCATGGAAGCCATAATCCTGGAGGCGCTTGGCGACATCGATGGCCTCAATGTCGGCAGTCGCCTTGAACGGGCGGAGATCAAGGATGAACTCGTGAGCGCACCGGTTTTCCGAGTTGGTGTAAAGAACCTGGTAGTGCTTCGAAAGGCGCTCACGCATGTAGTTTGCATTGAGGAGCGCCAGCTCGGTGGCCTTGCGGAGGCCGGTGGCGCCCATGCCCTTGATGTAAGCCCACGAGATGGGGAGGATGGACGCGGAGCCCCACGGAGCGGCCGAGACCGACTTGATGGACTGCGACGTGGCCGACGGCATGCTGACAACGTCGTGGGCCGGCAGGAACGGCGCCAGGTGCGACTTGACGCAGATAGGGCCCATGCCAGGGCCGCCACCGCCGTGGGGAATGCAGAAGGTCTTGTGGAGATTGAGATGGCACACATCGGCGCCAATGTCGCCGGGCGACGTGAGGCCGATCTGGGCGTTCATGTTGGCGCCGTCCATGTAAACTTGACCGCCGTGCTCATGGACAAGGTCAATAGCACGCTTGACGCCCGGCTCAAAGACGCCAAAAGTCGACGGGTACGTGACCATAAACGCGGCAAGGGTGTCCTTGTACTTTTCGGTCTTGGCCTCGAGGTCCGCAAGGTCGAGCTCGCCGCGGTCGTTGGCCTTGACCGGCACGACCTTCATGCCGGCCATGACGGCCGACGCGGGGTTGGTGCCGTGGGCCGACACTGGGATTAGGCAAACGTTGCGATGGGCCTGGCCCGTCGACTCAAGGTAGGCCTTGATGACCTTGAGGCCGGCGTACTCGCCCTGGGCGCCCGAGTTAGGCTGGAGAGACGTGGCGTCGAAGCCGGTAATGTCTGCAAGGTCCTGCTCGAGCTCGTGCACAAGCTCGGCGTAGCCGCGGGCCTGCTCGGGCGGCGCAAACGGGTGGATGTTGGAGAACTCGGGCCACGTCACAGGCGCCATCTGCACGGTAGCGTTGAGCTTCATGGTGCATGAACCGAGCGGGATCATCGAGTTGGCGAGCGACAAGTCCTTGCTCTGGAGGTGGTGCATGTACCGCAGCAGCTCCGTCTCAGAGTGATGAGTGTTGAATACAGGGTACTGGAGGAACTTGTCGGTACGGGCGAACTCGGCGGGCACGTCGACGTACGGGACGGGCTCGAGTTGCTCGGCGGTGACGGCACTGCCAGAGAAAAGCGACACCAGGTCAGCGAGATCCTTGCCAGTGACGGTCTCATCGAGGGCCAGGGACACGGCAGAGTCGCTGACCTTGGCGATGTTGATCTGGTACTCAGCGGCGGCACGCGCGATGAGTGCGTCGGCCGTCTCGCCCTTGAGCTCAATCGTCAGGGTGTCGAACCACGTACTGTTGACAAGCGTGTACTTGTCAGGCATGCCCTTGATGGTCTCAGCGAGCTTGGTGGTGAGCGCGTAGACGCGACGGCCAATGTCGCGAAGGCCGTCAGGGCCATGGTAGACGGCGTACATGGCGGCCATGTTGGCGAGGAGCGCCTGAGCCGTACAAATGTTGGAAGTGGCCTTTTCGCGACGAATGTGCTGCTCGCGAGTCTGGAGCGCGAGGCGGTACGCCGGGTTGCCCAGGCGGTCCTTGGACTTGCCAATGAGGCGGCCCGGCATCTTGCGCTTTTCCGAGTCGGCAACAGCAAAGAAGGCAGCGTGAGGGCCGCCGTAGCCAAACGGCACACCAAAACGCTGGGCGGAACCAAACACAATGTCGGCGCCAAACTTGGACGGCGGGGCGAGCACCGTGAGAGCCAGCAGGTCAGTGGCGACCGAGAGAATACCGCCAGCGGCGTGGACCTTGTCAGATACCTCCTGCCACTTGTCGACAGAGCCGGTGGCCGAGGGGTACTGCACAAGGACGCCGAGTGTATCCTTTGAAAACTCTGTCGGGAGCGGTCCGACGCGAACCTCAATGCCCATGTCGGCGGCACGGGCCTGGATCACGGACACGGTCTGCGCGTGCACGTTCTCGTCGACGTAGTAGACCTTACGCTTGCCGCGCGAGAGGTGCACCGACATGATCATGGCCTCTGCGGCGGCGGTACCTTCGTCGAGGAGCGACGCATTGGCGACGGCCATACCGGTGAGGTCCATGACCATGGTCTGGTAGTTGACGAGGGACTCGAGGCGACCCTGCGAGATCTCGGCCTGGTACGGCGTGTACGACGTGTACCACTCTGGGCACTCGAGAACGTTGCGCTGAATGGCTGGCGGCACGATCGTGCCGTAGTAGCCGCGGCCAATGTAGCTGCGGTACACCTTGTTCTTGGATGCGAGCTCCCGGAGACGCGCCGTCAGCTCGCTCTCGGCGAGGCCCTCGGCAGGCTCGACCCGCAGCTGGCGCTCCTTGAGGATATCGCTGGGGACAACGGACCGGACAAAGTCGGCCATGGAGTTGTGACCTACGGTTTTGAGAAGTGCATCGAGCTCGCCGTCGACGGATCCATTGTGGCGGCGAAGGTAAGTATCGAGCGGGCGCGTTGCCGACTGGGTCGACTCGCATCGCATCTGGCGCGAGACCACCAGAGGCAGGCGAGCCACGCGGGCTCCCACGGCCGCCCGACTAGTCTTGGCTGCCAGAGCAGCTGACCTCAGACGAAGCAGAGACATTGTTATTCAGAAAACGCGTTCCAAGTCGTTCAACGCAAGTGCAGCACTTTTTTTTTGTTCTCGTCACCAGATATTGCTTATCAGCACCACGATATGCAGCGTCCGTAGAAACGTAGAAGCGTCTGTCGAGTGGCGATGCTCGATCCAGGCAACGATTGCGTATTCAGCGGCGACTTGTCCGCTGCCGAAATGGGAGTAGAGACAAAAAGCACAAACGGCAAATCAATAAAAGGCGAAGGCTATCACTGAGTAAACCCGGTGCCTCGGCACAGGCCCCTGTACCATGCGCCCCGGGCCCTACCCGGGCCCTGATAATGCATACGTGGGGGAAGATTTTTCTTTAGGGCGAAAAAAAACGGAGCTCCGACCAATCCATTACAAACTGTAACCATAATACGAGCAGCAGAATTATCAGTCCAAACGCCAAAACCACCAGACCTAACAGTTGCGCACTCCACGTACCAACCAGTGCCAGCCCACGTTTCTGCCGTCTGAACCCACATGCTCTTATCGGGCGCACGGCTGGCACGCCGATAACCGTCACTGAGTTAAACTTGCGGGAGTTCCCGGTCGGCAGCCGCTAGGCGGCTTTGGCCGATAGCACCTGGCGGGTGCCACTAATGCCGGCTTACTTTGGGGTCCTTGGGCGGCCATGACCGCGCTCCCCGCAGTGTAGGCTTTGCTTGGTTATTATTTTTTTCCTGGGGGCTCTGCCCCCAGACCCCCGGAGCAACTGCTTCGCAGTTGGGCTCGACCGCGTTTATGGGGTGTGTGGCCGAGTCTGGCACTAGTTCGTTTCATTGCAATAAAACAGCCGATAATTTATCTCGTCGGTATGTTTTTTGCGACCCCTTCTATCCCCTCACAAAAACAGAGAATTGAAACTCTGTTTTTCTTTTTTGATCTGTGGCCGGTATTGGAGGCCGTACCCAGTGTCCCCTTCGTGCACTGTGAGCTTCTCCAACTGCGAAGCAGTTGCTACGGGGGTCTGGGGGCAGCGCCCCCAGGAAAAGAAAAATACAGTCGTAGCACATCGATTCGTATATGTACATGTACAGAGCGGCACGAGGGCCGATGCTATTAGTTTTTGTTTGCCGTAGGGGATGCCGTAGGGGATGCAATGCAATGGGTGGAGGGCCCTAGAGAATGGCTTTGGGCCGTTTGGGAGTCGTAGGCGTCTTGGGGTCTGCGCGCTCGTGCTGCTCCTCGGCAGTGGGCTCGGACGCCTCGCGCCGCTTGAGGGCAGACATGCGCTGGCGGTGCTCGTCAAGCGATGCCTCAGACGGCGTCACAAACTTTGTGAAGGCGTCTTTGATGGCGTCGCGCACGCGGCCGCCGCTGTGGCCAGTGTGGCCACCGTCGCCCATGGATTTGCGGGCGCGCCGGAACCGGCTCTTGTGATGATGCGGCGGCGTATCGCGCTCGCTCTCGCTGGCGCCCGATGGCGGTGATGCCACCGAAATGCGGGCCGGCGGCGGGGTCTCTAGGGGCGTTGTGCCCAGCGACGCTGGAAGTGACGACGGCTCTGCAAACACATAGCTGCCGCCGGTGCGCGCGACCATGCTCGCGTAGTACTGGTCAAGCAGCTCTGGTTGCGGCACAATGCGGTACTCGACGCGCGTAAGAAACTCGACCTCGAGCAGGTTCAATTCGACGGTCGGGATACCACCGACGCGTGCGTAGTGCGAGTTGGTACAAAACGAGTCGCACAAGCCCTTGGAGCCGGCCATGACGGCTGTGATGAGAAAACGATGCACCGTCAGAGAGTTGACGACAAAGTCCGGGTACCGCTTGCTCAAAAGGTCAATGAAGTACACAACTGACAGCAGTATGGCGTTTTCGACGGGGCAGAAGCGGCAGATACGCACCAAGTAGTCATAAACCGAGATGCCCGGTGCCGATCGCGAATGGAACCGTGTAAGCTTGTCTGCGTTGAACGGCAGAGCGTCGTTGATCTGGATCAGGTCTGTCAGCATGCGTGACACGAGAGCCACCAGGTCTCGTTCCGGGCACTCAATGAACCGTCGCGAAACTCGCTTTGGCTCTGGCTGAGGGCTCTGGCCCGTGGGCGGGCCACCCATGCTTGGTGTCGGCGTTTCGGCGCAGCCTTGACCCATAGGCGCCATTCCTTGTTGTGGCGCATGGGCATTCATCTTCGTTTCCAGCTATGCGTTCAAAAAGGAGATAAAAAAGACCAAAACTCAAGACAAAATGCGATGGCTCAACTCTATGCAAGAGAAAGCTGCAAAATCTGCGACTCGGGCCGACGGATCCAGGACCAAAATTTTACCCCTGCTGTTTGATTCCCGTCGTACTCAAAGTCGTACAGCAATAATAACAATAAAAAAAAAAAAACTAGCCTTTTCTGTAGACTAAACGTACACCCTGGAGGCCCATCGATAGACTTGGCTGTGCTGATGACCAGGAGATGCGTCGCGTGCAGTCGTCTGCTCAAAGAAGAGTTTCCTACAGACTCTGCGGCTGTTGGTCACAGTTTGGAAGATCTCTGCCGTCTTTGCCGGATTCCCCACTGCACAACCCGTTGTGCTAAAGATGAGATCGTCCTGCCAATCTTTTTTTTTCTTTTTGTCTTGTGTTTTGGCTACACAAAACTCCAACCCTCTTCTGTCGTAAGCTAATGATGCCCCTCAAGGTTGCTAGTTGGTCCTTTCTACCAAGTTCGGACGATTTGGTCCCAATATTTGCTGCGGTCGTGCTGGCATTGCACACCCGCACGGTATATTGCCGCCCGGCGGTGGGAAGCCGCCCGCTTTTTACTGTGCGGCTGTCCACATTAGCCCAACCACTGGCGGCCAACGGAGCTCCGAACGTCCCGGCCGATTATTCCATGCATGTGTTTCCGCGCATCAACTCGCGCATTCTATGGGCCACTGACTGCGTGCATTTGCACCGCATGGTGCCGGTACACGGCCATGTGCGTCTGAGCTTTTCTGCTCCCGCTCTGGTCCTGCCCAGGTTTCCGTAGGCACGGCAACTTGGCCGCGCTAGTGGTGGCCCACACAACATCTATCATGGTACCACCGCCACGAGGCATCCAAGCGTCCAACCTGTCACAATCGAAAGATACACATGACAAGCGCTCAAGATATACCTTCTGTCATCCTTACTCAGCCTTAACCAAGACCCTTCGAAACAGGCCCTCAACTCCCTGAACTCGTTGTCCTGCTCCCGCTCTTCTATTTGCGCTCGACCTTTAAATCAACCCCGTAGATTATCCAAAAACAAGCACGATAACTCACACAACAGCCCTTACTTCACAAAGTCGATAACACACCACAGAAAAAAGAAGTCTCTGCGTTACAATGCGTGATAGAGAGCTGAAAGTCTCTTCTTGTTATCAAGGCGGCCATCGGTCCCCTTTTGACAGTCCGCATAGACCCGGACCCCTAACGGGGCTCGCCAATCACCGGCCGCTCCTCGCGCACGCATCCTGTGCCAGGTGCCCTCTCCAGGCTCATTGCCGATCAGGACATTAGCAAACGCCGGCTGTGGCGCCGTGCGCGAGCCTATCACAGCCGTTTGCGATAACACACCTGCGGCGAATGTTGCGGGGAAGATTTTCCGGGTATTGGCACGATATCTCTGTTGTCCGTTGGCATCAAAATGAAAAGCCACTGTATCATATAGCGGCACGTCACCCCGCACATCCAACGTTCGCCATCCCTTGGCGACGCCGATCAGGGTCCCATGGCCGCGATTGTAATGTTTACGGGAGTTCCTTTTCTTCCGGGGGGGGTTCCACCCCCAGACCCCCGTAGCAACTGGTTCGAAGTTGAGAAAAAGCCAGATAAAAAATCAACCGCGAAGCGGTTGCTACGGGGGTCTGGGGGTGGAACCCCCAGGGAAAAAATTATAAAATTTTAGGAACTAAATATCGTGCGCCCATTGCTCTTCTTGCTTTTCAGCAATGCGGCTGGCGCCAACGACGGTTTCACGGCAAATTGCTGCAACGTGCAAAGTCTATTCGATGACATCCCCTGATAGGCCATCTGTGTCTACGGCACTGCAGCGCGGTATCGCGTAATGTGAGCCGCAAAAGCATCTGTCAGGCTCCTTGCCTACCGAGATTGCGCATTGAACAAACCAAGTGTGTTCATATGGTCGCGAAGCAGTCACAAGGAGCCGTACTCCAGCATAGTTGTTTACAGTATTATGTACGTGCTAGTGCGAGACCGACGCTGCCTCCAGACCCTTTGCAGTTGAATTAAGGCTAGTACTTGTTCTTTCTTTTGTTTTTTCTGGGGGCAGCGCCCCCAGGAAAAAGGACACTGCCAATCACCAGAAAAGATGGGATTATTTTCAAATATACAAGCCGCGGATAACCGCCGTTCGCGTCACGGCCAGGTGGATGGTCAAGAGATCGCACTTATCTGTATTACTAGCATTCTTCTCTACAACATTCATACTACAGGATCAGCGCCAACGAACGCACATTGATAGCACTACAGGAGTATCTAGTTTTGGCAAACGAAGCAGCACAGGAAAAAACTACATCGTCCCCGAGGACCGTCTCTGCGACAACCGCGACTTTGCGCAAGGCGCTTAGAAGCACTTGCGGTGGACAATCGACGGGCCAGACTCGTCGTACTCCTGCTTCGAGATCCACATCTGCTGGAAGGTACCGAGCGAAGCAAGAATCGAACCACCGATCCAGACCGAGTACTTGCGCTCCGGCGGGGCGATGATCTTGATCTTCATCGACGACGGGGCAAGAGCGGTGATCTCCTTCTGCATACGCTCGGCAATGCCCGGGTACATGGTAGTACCACCCGACATGACAATGTTGCCGTAGAGGTCCTTACGGACATCAACGTCACACTTCATGATCGAGTTGAAAGTGGTCTCGTGGATACCGGCAGACTCAAGACCAAGCACCGACGGGTGGAACAGGGCCTCGGGGGCGCGGAAGCGCTCGTTGCCAATGGTGATGACCTGGCCGTCAGGAAGCTCGTACGACTTCTCGAGCGACGACGACTGAGCAGCGGTCTGGAGCTCCTGCTCAAAGTCAAGAGCAACGTAACAGAGCTTCTCCTTGATCTCACGGACAATTTCACGCTCGGCGGTGGTGGTCATCGACACGCCACGCTCGGTGAGGAGCTGCATGAGGTGGTCAGTGAGATCGCGACCAGCAAGATCAATACGCATAATGGCGTGCGGCAGCGAGAAACCAGCGTAGATGGGCACAACGTGGGTGACACCATCACCAGAGTCGAGAACGATACCGGTGGTACGACCCGAAGCGTAGAGCGACAGAACGGCCTGGATCGAGACATAGAACGCAGGGGCGTTAAAGGTCTCGAAGATGATCTGGGTCATCTTCTCACGGTTGTTCTTGGGGTTCTTGGGAGCCTCAGTGAGCAGAACCGGGTGCTCCTCAGGAGCGACACGCAGCTCGTTGTAGAAGGTGTGGTGCCAGATCTTCTCCATATCGTCCCAGTTGGTAACGATACCGTGCTCAATGGGGTACTTGAGGGTGAGGATACCACGCTTGGACTGGGCCTCGTCACCAACGTACGAGTCCTTCTGGTTCATGCCGACCATCATACCGGGGTGGCGGGCACGGCCGACAATCGACGGGAAAACGGCGCGGGGAGCGTCGTCACCGGCGAAACCGGCCTTGCACATTCCCGAACCATTGTCGATAACGAGCTGGAGTTAGTTTTTTTGTTGTATTTCTTTCTTTAATTCAAAGCATTTGTTTGTGAGCTTAAAAGGGGTCTGCCTTCCCAGGTAAAAAAAAATGACAGCGTCAAAACAACGCAAAACGCGTCATTATAGTAGTATTGTACTTACGGCAGCAACTTCGTCTGTTGTTAGTGGAAAGTCTAAAACCGATCTCGATAACGATGATCATGCATGATTGGCCGTCGGGGTGGTCCGGCAAAGAGTGGGTTGTGGGCGCCGTTAGCGGCGCGGGGGGTCACAACTTGGGCCAGACGCTATATGGGCCCCAACTGGAGAAAAAAAGGAAACCGTCCAATCATCAAATCACTGTTGTGCAGCTAATATGATGCTTGTAAAGGAAGATAATCATGTTTTTCCACAATGTTCACACCCCACAGTTCCGGGTGCCTCGGACAAGGGCATATGCGGCAAAGTGACATTTTTCACCTCAACGACACCCCGTTTGTCGGCAGTCCCACGACGCAGTCGTAAATCGCATATGTATGGAAATTGAGGGCAAAGACACGCTTCGATCGTGACGACAAGCCGGATTTGCCACAAATTGTGGCTTTAACCCCGTAAAGTCCTCCTTTCCCCCGTATAAGCCCCTTTTGTTCTTTCCTTCCGCAAACAAGCGTCTTTGATGGCAAAAACATACCTTCCATTGTGAATTTGTTTGTGCGATGCGACTCAACAGAACAGACAAGAAACGATGCTAGCGCGAGGGCTGGCTACTTATCGGCAACTGCGACGGTGGTCGGGGAACAACTGCGGTTGGGCAGCGCCGCTGAAAAGAACACCTCAGTCGTAGATCCCAGCACGCGCAGTCATGGGCACGCCGCGCGCGGGTTAACCCCTTGCTGGCCAGGAGGCGCAGCCAGCCGCTGCCACCTGCTGGGAGCACTACCGCTACCTTACGCGCTGCCGCTCATTATTGCGTCGTTGTTGGGGTGACCGGAGGGCGGGAGGCGTTAAGTCCGCGGAAGATAGCCTCTAGGCGTGTTCGCAAGTTGGCTATTTTTCTGAGCAGGTATATCCACCAAAAGGAATGACATGTTACATACAGTATTTTTTTTGTTATTTCACAACTTATTACTCCGCCTCGTTACTGGGGTATTCCTTCCCCCATCAAAGATACACCCCGCCACGTTAAAACCGGCTATGCGGTGAGCTGCATATCTTAGATCATAACCCCCGCCCAATCTTTTAGGGGGAGAAGCCACAGCCTCTCTGGAAGCTTTACCGGTGTATGCAGTAGTGCAAGTGGCTGAATTACAGCATTGTTCGAGGAGTTTTACTGCCGTAATAAACAATAATTTGTTGGTAGTTCAGAAGAAGACCTCTCAGCACTGCCACAGTTTGCGTGTCGGGGCAGTGCACGGTCATGGGCACGTCACCGCCGTTGGTGGCCCCACCGCTGCTAAGCGCCGGGCCTAGTGCCGGTCCCGAGCCTCACCGCATGGCGCAGCGCAGAAAAGTTCATTTTAATGTAGATAGAGTTGCGTCTCGCGATACGCGATGCATGCGCTAACGCGTCCGGTGCTGAACAAAAAAATCAATGGTAGGCAACAAAGCAGATACAAAAAAAAAAGAGTGGAGCAGCAGTACTACCTGTTCACGCATGGTCACCCACTGCATTACTTGGTGTAGCTGTAGAATGCTTAACTAGGACTGATCGGACGGGAAGTCGTGTATTCACTCTCATATGACCGCTGCTGGTAGGATCAAAATGATAGAGTATGTCCGTTGTAGTATTGGGACTGGAATTCTTTGCCTGCTTGTCCTTGTCTAGTCCTTCCGACAATTGCCTTTGAATAGAATCGAACTAATCCTATTAAAGCCTTGTGCCCTCGGACGCTAGGCTCGGCAACTACATTTGGCTGACTTCAGTTGCATGCTTCTCCCGGTGTCTCTCGCCCGTCACTGTTGAAGAATGACCTGAACTATGAATCAACCGCGGAGCGGTTGTTACGGGGGTCTGGGGGCAGCCCTCCCCCCCCAGGAAAAAAAGACAGGAGCAACATGCCGTTTTCATCTGGGAAGCGGATAAAAGAGGTACGAACAACGGTGTGGGACAATGAAATGCATATTAAGGAGAAAAAAAAAATTGGACAAGCCAGCTAATGGTCGATGTCGTCCCAAGAGCGGCCCTTGACCTCCTTAAGCTCCTCGGCAGTAAGGACCTTGCCGGACGTGAAATAGCCAGCATGGATCTTGGCGTCGATCTCGACGCGCGAGTCGGGAGGGATCATTTCGTCGGGAATGGGCACGCGCTCAATGATTTCAATGCCCTGCTCAACAATGGCATCGTGTTTCATGTTAGACATGGATAGCATGCGATCGATACGCTTGACGCCCAGAAAGTGCAAAATATCGGGCATGAGCGCCTGGAACCGCATATCCTTGACGCCAGCGATGTTTTCAGTGCGCTTGAAGTACTCGGCAGCTGTGTCACCGCCGCGCTTGCGCGCATTGTAAACAAGGTACTTTGTGACCTCTCCGAGCGCGCGGCCCTCTTTGCGGAAGTAAACAACGAGGCCGACGCCGCCCTGCTGTGCCTCCTTGACAGCCTCGGCAATGCCAAAGATGAGGTATGGACGGCACGTGCAGATGTCGCTGCCAAACACGTCGCTGCCATTGCACTCGTCGTGGATGCGCAGGGCGTGCCGGTACTTGTGATCGCCGATCTTTGCAGGATCGCCAAAAATGTACACCGTGAGACCACCAATAGGCGGCAAAAACACCTTGATGTCGGGTCGTGTGATAAGCTCTGGGTACGAGCCGCCAGTATCCTCAAAAAGAGCGCGACGCAGCACCGACTCGTCGATGCCGAACCGCTTGGCGACGCCAGGAAGATACCACACGGGCTCGACGGCGATCTTGGTGACGTTGAGGTCGCCATCCCGGTTGAGCACAACCGAGCCGTCGACAGTTAACTTGCCAGCTCGAACTTCATCACGCACCTCACTGAGCTGCATGTGTGCCTTTGTCACCGCGATAGTGGGGCGCACGTCGATGCCCTCGGCCTTGACCACATCGCTGAACAGCCACGGAGCGAGGTGCCCGAACGGATCCAGCGATACAATCTTCTCTGGATCGCCCCACTGGGGCTTAGGCGCAAAGTCAACAGCCGGCTGTGCATTGGTAAAGTCTGGCTGGTAGTTGGGCGGTAGGTCGTTGATAGCGACCGCGAGAGCGTGGTATATGCTGTACGAGCCGCTATGGGCACCAATGGCATTTCGGCGTTTGATAGTCGCCGGGGACCGCCCGACGACGACGGGTCCACGCACCTGGGGGTCTGCGGCACCCCAGTTGAGTGGAATGGGTTTCACTCCAAACTGGCCAGGGTACGACGTGAGCGTAATGCGGGGTGGCCAGCGCGTATCGCGGGCCGTTTTGGTCCCGTTAGCAGGCTTTTCCGGACTTGTTTCGGCAGTTGCACCATTTTCTGTCTTTTCCGCAGCATCCGCAGTCGTTTCCGGAGCAGCTGTCTCCGAGACGGCCGCCAGTTGGCGCGACAGCTCCGCCAGCTGTTGCGGATCAAGGGCTTTGAGAGACTCTGCAAGCAGTGCGGGGTCTGCTGCGAGTGCGCGCAGCCCGGCAGTGTCTGCTACCATTGCGAAATAGTTGTTTTTATGAGTGTGACAACTCGACTTTACGGTTGGGATCACAAACAGGTCCCTGCGATGGTCCCCTTTTATATGTTTGTTGGCAGGTGGCTCTCCGACACGAAGCTGACTGTGGGGGAGATACAGGTCAAGGGTAGATAGGCCAGCCGTGCGAGATACCGCCTTATCGGCTGTTGCCCGTACCCTATGTATCTCGCACGCGCTGTTCTTATCTCGGCCGCGACGGGATTCCCGGCGGCTGTCACGGCGACGTTGTAATGGGAGGGTGTGAGTGGTGATGGCAACGATGGTGGTGCTTGTACTGCGTGCTTGATCCTGCGTTGCGGTATTTGCCATAACAAATTGTGAAAGAAATCATGACCCGATTCTGGGGATGGAGCTGACATTCAACCGCTAGAAGGCTGTCAGCGTGTCAGTGCCGTCCTCACTTCGAAATCAAATGAAATCACTACGTCTGATTGTGAGCTGCTGATCCCATCTGCAAGTAGCGAAGGAAGCGCTGGTGGCCCAGTCTAGCCGATAAGGGCAGGGGTCGGCCTATCGTCTCTGTTGCAACGTACAAACAGTCCGTTTTATTGCAAAACAGCAGTCGACACGGCACTCCAACTGTCATGCTAATGCCTGTAATTGTCTGATTATTAGTGCTCACTCCATGCTCAAGCGGATGCATCAATGTCACACCCTGTCAAACCTAGAGCATGTCCTTAACAGATATCTCTTGTGTCCTCATACGCGACGGCGAGTTCATCAAGAGGCGAATAATCTAGGACGACAAGCGCGAATTATTTTGTGCTGCCACTCATGTAAAAACAAAAAAAAAACGCTGGTGTCGTGTCAACAAGACTAAGCATTCCAATGAACGGAGCCACCCCTTTAATAGCCTGACATTGATCGCGCCAAGTTGTCACTTCAGCGCCTACACTACAGCACTTTGACTAAAAGCATATGTAGAGCCACAATCTCGTTGTGCTACACAGTTTTGTCCGGTGTTTGCCATCTCCAAAGTTATGTGGCCACGCAGTTCCATTCAAGATCAGTCCACACCAGTTAGCTTAATTCTCCCGCAATTAAAGCGATTCTCGTTCCGTTCCATCGAATCAATGTAACTGCACTTCATTCTGTCTTTTGCTAGCATGTACTACGTCTGTCTGGAAAACTTCTGTTATATGTTCTCACAGTATCGACCGTACGCAGTACGGTGCATGACACGCACATCGAATATACACAGCACATGCATTTCCCAACACTTCATATACATTCTTGGGTATTCGTCTTTCTTGTGGTATCTCTTTTTTCTGGGGGTGTACCCCCAGTCCCCGGTAGCAACTTCTTCACAGTTGTTTTGGGTTCTTCTGGCGTCTCTATTTTCCGGGGGTTCCACCCCCGTGGCAGCTGCTTCGTAGTTGAGTTTGGTGGGTTCTCTTGGCATTTAGTACATGCAGACTAATGACGAATGACTGAAGTGAGCGTTCTATATTGTCTCGACTATGGTTTCTGTGAAGTGCACTGAATGAGTTATTCCAAATGGCATGCGCTGCTCTTTGCTACTTGTGCTTCAATGTGTGTGTGCGCGCACGAAATAGTAGCCCAGGACGGTCTTCACAATAATGTCACAATTAGGATCGTCCAACGGGGTTGCATCATATACTGCTCAACGAGCAACTACTCAGGGCGGCCACGCATCTGGCCTATGCGAATCTAATATTATATGAGGTTTGAACTTTACTACTCGCGTACGTTCCATTGAAGAACACGGCTGCCACTAAGCAGTGACGCCGCGGAGACAGAACCTGTTGCTTTGGAAAGATTTTTCCTCTGGCACTTCGCGAGGACAGATCTGTGACGCGGATCCCAGATTTTTAAGTACCCATAACAAAAGGATCTACCCAGATTACACACCGTACGCTCAGAACTTAGTTCAACGCAAAAGGCTACAGAGCGTGTTAAAGTCAAGTCCCAAGGTGGCTAATAAACTTTGTCCAGCGAGAGACGGATTGGCTATGTACTTTGTATACTACCAGAATTTTACCACAACTGATCATTTTGTTCATATTCTCACGGCTTACTTCCTTTGTTTATACAGTTCGGCTTGATAGAAGTCATAGCCCTGCTGGGGCCCGCATTGTGACACCAATCCACCATTGCCTGCGGTTTTGGCGACATGAGGAAGAGGTGCCAGCCCTGGAGTAGGGCCAAGAGGGCTTGGAGCCATCCAGGGGGCTGACCCAGTTGCGCTCGCAAAATAATAGTCCGCTGGAAAACGCTCAGAGTATCCCATGTACGGAACAGAGTAGTCCACGGTATCAGTAGGGGGGGGGGTTATAGGTCCATCAGCACCGGATACAGTTGTAGGTGACGAGCCTAGTTTCGACTGCCGCAAACCACAAGGCACCGGGCCTGGCAGAACGTACCCCTGAGACATTGACCACGGTGGAGAAAATGCGTCCCTGCGACAGTCCTGGATTCGGGGTGCCACACCCACATCTGCAGACGAATATCCTGGAGTCTCTCTTGCCGATTCGACGCCGCCCACATCACCATATTGTGCTGGACGAAATGCGGGAGCAGTCACCTCTAATTTGACAACTGGGCCTGAAATGCTTGGAATTGACCCTGCGTTCGGCCACCCATTACAGTCCGTAGACCAGCTGTGCTGATTTCCAAGTGTGCGGCCGCGCTTCTTGCTCATATTTTCTTGTCGACGTGCGTATGCTTTTGGTGTAAGGCCGACAACACGCTTGAAGCATCGATGGAAATGCCACTTTGACCGGCCGAATCGACGCGACAAATCTTTGAGCTGAACATCTCCATTGTTAGTATCAATAATCTTGACTGCTTCCGCAATACATTCGTCGGGTGTCATATAATCTTCGTGAGGCCGGCAACGTAGGCATGGGCGATATCCTTGCCGTTCGGCCTCAGCAGGTGAATCAAAGAAAATGACATCTTTGCGACGGGGTCTGCGTGCTTTGCATACAGGCCGACAATAAAGTTTGAAGTTCGATTTCTTTGTATAGTAGACAAATGCGCTGGCGTATCGGAAATCGCGTCGCACAATTGCCTCCCATTTTTCGTCACTCGACAGCTTGGTACCAGGCGGAATATGGCCCTTTTCGTCAACAGGATTCTCAATATTCCAGTCTAGGCCATCGCACTTTTCCAGGTATGGCGATAGTTGTTCTTCCTGGCTTTGATTGACGCCTGAAAATACCGGCTCGCGAAACGGCACAGTTGTCGAAGACATTGAATCCGGTCGATTTATCGGCAATGTCTTACAAGTCTTTTCAGCAAATGCCAGTTCTGCTGTCTGGCTCCAGGACATACGATGTGGCACGAGTAGTTTACTCTAGGAAAAAAAAAAGAAGCTCTTGATCTTTTTGAAAAGTTGCTGCCAACTAGTCCAACAGATATATACCCATACGGGAAGAGTTCAGCCCCATGCCCATTACGAGCTCAATCTCGATCAGGCTCTTTACAAACTTCCGCGCAACTTCTGCACATGAGCACGCATGCTGCTGCAGCGTGCAACCTTCTTGATACCGTGCAGGGAAGGAGGATTTGCTTTTACGGCGCCGTCCCGAGTGACCCGATCAGAGAATGTCTCGAGCCAGACGACAATGTCCCATTTGTAAACATGGAAACAACCGAAAGGCCAGAAATGCTGCAAAGTAAGATCGTCATCGCCACGAGTATTCTGATTGATTTCGAAATAGAGTTTGTAGCTGTTAAACCGGCGTCCTCGAGTACGGTCCGTAATAAGCGATTGCCCATTGTCGAGAACAGTGCGGTAAGAAAAATATTGTGCGACGAGAGCGCTACCAAGTTACGGGTCCGATAGATAGTGTCGATCAAGCACGGATCATACAGATCCGCCGAGTCAATACGAACAGCTTGATCACAGACGTTCGAATCTGTGTAAGAACATCGCCTATACGGCAAAACCTGAAGCATAGTCAGTTATACATACCAGGGCAAACGTGTTTTAATTGTAAAAAGAATTAACTACTTCATGTTCTGAATATTCGAGCTCGGAAAGCGTGATCCGTCCGTACTTGTATATGTACACAGCATAAGTTGGTTGTGTTAATTACTGGTATTCGACCGCCCAGGGGAAACGGTGTGTGTGATGATCAGAGCGGCCGAAAAGAACCCGTTGATAGCCGCGACTGCAGAATCTGAGCTTCTAAAGTGCAAGTGCTTAGCAGTTGTAGAGCCAGGTTCGTCAAAACCAAACAAAAAAAAAAAAAACCACATGCATTGCGATGCCGTCATAAGGGCACACAGAGAATGTGACCTGAGACGCCAGATCATATGCAGAGCATCTTCGACTTTGTACCACCAAGAGCTACTAGATTTGGTCAGAGCCCGACGTCTGAGAGATCATCCATAGATCTGCACGGACACAATAGAAGCTACAGAAGCGGATTATTGTTGTAGTCACAACATCTTAAGCGACGGAAGCACCCGTGCATCCCCTCAGTGGCTTTTGCACGTCATCGTAGTTATTTTCTGTCACGAGGAGCGCAGACGAAAGATGCATAATCCTTTGCAACGACAGATTAGTTAGCAACTGTTCACGCCTATTTGTGCCGATTGCTCGCGTACTGCTTTCGGCGGCTCGCGATTCGCAAGTTGAGACCGTAGTACTCTAGTCTGGTATGTTCCAGATTTCTTTTTATTTCTGATGCGGATACGACACGCAGGACTGGTGCATTGAATAGCGGCTACTTGCACCCGCTCTCCACATTCGACGCAAGACTCCCTGCAGACATCTCACTTCCGTGGAAACAATGCTGTATACTAAACAACGACGTCTGGATGGCGCCTAAATACCCAAAAGGCACGGGTTCAATCAAGCCTCTTGTATAACATGGGTAGTACTCCCGATTACGAGATTGTTGCTCTTTTGAAAATTAGAAGAAACAAGACGCGGCAATGGCATGCCACAGAGTGTTGTCGTATGCGGTCGTGCATAGGCAGAAGCACAGAACCAGCAACCTCAACGCTAACGCAGAGGATCGTGAAACGTCACGAGATTTCTCAGTGATCCGGTTCCGAGAATGGCCCGTTCTACATCGGGCGAGTGTCGCTGCAAGCGACCAATGGAAGTTTTTTTTGGGGTCAGTTGACAAGCCACCTTGATGTTGCGTTGGCTGCCATCGAATTCCAAAGCCGTCCCCAATTAAGTTTGGCACTCCAAAGTCATGAAAAACAATTCCGGCATTTCTTCCCATGTGCTTTGTTACTATTCCTAGACATAATAGATGCGGGAGTACTTACGGTATACTCAGAAGATGTAGCCCCAATGTTGGGGCGAGGTCCAGAGGCCTGAGCGCTGCATAATATTGTAGACAGAGACATCCTAATACTGGAGATTGAACTAAACATGACTTCCCGCGCTGAACTCGCGAATACAGCGAGATGTGTTTAATCGCGCTCTAATAGTGAGCCTGGGCGAAGTGAATCTCAAATTGAGCTGGGCAGATATGTAAATTTCCCGGCATGGCTGACTCGGTTTCGGCAGCGTGAAGCATGGCCAAATTTCAAGTGCGTTTTATTAGTGAGGGCAGATAATCCTTGTCCAAGTGCGTACTATTATCTGCCCCTTTGCAGTTGTCCAGGGGCCACGTTGGGGACCGACTGACGCATGCAGCTGCGCGTCTTTTTAACGTTTAAGGTCTCGGCATGGCCAAGTACGACGCATCTTTTGGCCCGTGAGGTGTTTGCAAATCTCGGATGTCTCGCGTAGACCAGCTACAAGCATCAATCTCTCCAGAGACTGCATTCAAATACATCTTGTGCTAGATCAAGAGTCGCGCATCCCGCTCATGAGCAAGGTTTTTCGAAATCTAACACAAGTAGCTCTGTATCTGATGCAGAGGTCACCGGGGAGACGAGTTGAAAGCTAAAAAAGCACGGGGCCGGCCCTGGGGGACGGCTCTCAACGTTGCGGTCAACTGCGTTAGATGCAATTATTATAGGTCGTTACAAAATGGTTTCCATGTCTACGTCGTCATCATTGTCGTCATCCGCTGGCTTGTTCTGGTCGTCAAGCGGAGCGCTGCTCGGGCCAGCGCCGCCAGCAGCGCCATCCACAGGAGCGGCACCAGCGGTCTGAGCCGACTTCTCAATATAATCAGAGAGGCCGCCAGACAACTGGCCCTTGACCTGCTTGAACTCAGGCTTGAGACTGTACTTCATGGCATACGGGCCCTTTTTAATGAGCACTGCCATGGTATCGAGAACCTCCTTGAGGTAGCTCTCTGGCTGTTTTGTGCGCTCGCGCAGACCTTTCATAGTCCAGTAGTCGTACTCCTCAAATAGGCGGAATAGAAGATCAAGGAGCTCGTTGCGCGGAATACGCGTCGCCTTGCCATCCGACTGCTTGGTGTTGCGCTGCTGGGCGCGCATAAACAGGTTGTTTTTGAGGCCAACGCTGCCAAAGCTGGTGGCATTCATGCCAGGGATATTATCGAGAAGCGTCACCTTTGCCCGAGACGCAGACTCCTCCATGGCTCTGCGCTGACTAACGACCTTGCTGTAGTTTTGATCCTCAAACGATGGCGTCACGAGGCATTCGTGGCACGCCTTACCGATGAGGGCTGTCTTTTTTGGCACGGTGCGGGCATATGGCTGGAATTGCGCCTTTTCCTTGAGGTCCTCAGACGCAGCCGAGGCAGCTCGCAGAGCGTTTCGTTGCTTTGCGGCGGCAGCCTGTTGTTTCTTCTTAACGTGCTGGGGAAAATCCTGCTCGGAGAAGACATAAGTGTTCTCCACGACTTGCTTAACAAGGCTCACATCGTACTCATGTGGGATGTCGCTCGTTTGCTCGTTGTCGTTGAGTACGAGCTTGACCTTCCACGGCGCCCGGCCATCGTTTTGGGTATTTGTCTTGATACGGACCTTGCCAAGCTCTTGACCGCTGATCTTGTCGACGTCCTTCCACTTGTCCATGAGAAATCTAGGCAGTCGGACGAGCCACATTTTCTTGCCCGAGTTGGACAGGTCAAGGTCCATCGAGTCTTCGTAGTTATCGTCATCGTCGTCGATAATCTCGCGCTTGGGCGAAGTCGGAGACAGCGAGACGTCGTCCTCAAACCCGGGAGACTGAGGCTCAGGCTTGACGGACATTGTTGTGTAGTGCAAAAGCCTGGTTGTATTCCGATATTGTCATGAGCGAGCAGAGCACCTGAACAATATATGGGAAGGGGTAGAGAAGAGGTCGTGCATAAGTGGTGCAGACATGCCGGGTATTATGCTTGTTGCGGTCGCTATTGAGCTCTTGCAGCGCGACACTTTGTCTCCAATTATGGATTTCTCTAAACTTATACAGGCTGAAATTGCCAAGAAAAAGGCCGAGGCCGAGGCAAAAAGAGCCCCGTCACCCGGAAGAGCACAAGAGGCCGGACCGGAGCGGAAAGCAGAGGTCGACGGCGACCAGTATCGCGAGACAGTGTCCGCATCGGAAGGCGAAGAAGACACACAGCCAGCACAAGCGAACGAGCGCGGCCTGGAAAAGGATAAGGAGAATAAATTACGACACGCTTCGGAGCCCGCTTCGGCGCCGGCTCCGTCGAAACGTCAGGCAGATGGTGATACAGATGTCGAACCAACCAAGAAGCCCCGCGTGGATGCACAAAATGTCGCCAAGCCGGCCGACAAAGCAACGCAAAAGCAACAGGAGATAGAACGCAACCGTGCATACGAGCGCGAGGAACGTGGTGCGGATCCAACGATTTCGCCAAACGAAATTCGCGACGACCGCGACGCAACCTATCTCCACATGCGCGCGTACATTCGCCAGACACTGGACAAATGGCAAGACTCGCTTGCGTCCGAGGACGAGACCAGTCCTGGATACAAGCTCCTCATAGAAGTGCTGACTGACCTGCAGCCGCTGTTTCGTCAGCTACGGCAACAAGCTGTCGCCGACAAAATCTATCCTACACTGGCGACGCTGCTTCTGTACATGCAGCAAAAAAAGTTTCATCGGGCGCATGAAACGTACCACACGCTATCTGTTGGGAACTCTGCGTGGCCCATTGGCGTTATTTCTGTGGGAATGCACGAACGGACATCTGACGCCAAGCTCATGCATGGCTCGGCCAACATTCTTAAAGACGAGTCGACACGACGGTGGATTCTGTCTGTGAAGCGACTTCTTACGTTTGTGGAGAAGCAGTCGGCGTCGCACGCATGATTTGTTTTGTTTTATGTTGTTTCCTGGCGTCGACCCCCTTGGCAACTGCTTCGCAGTTGGAGCGTGTGTATGTGTTCGGGAACCCAAAATGCGATGTCGCAACTGAACAAATGTATATAAATAATTTCGCATGCATTCATAAACCTATAGAGGTACTACCACTTTTTAACTTCAGAGCCGTCCGGGGGAGTTGTCTCCACCTTGCGCTTGGATACGTCATCCCAGTTGGTGCTGAGAGCAGTCCCGTTGGATTCAGTGTAGCTCTTGAGCATCGCACGTTTCGCATCATCGTCGGCGTTTTCGTACAGGCTCTTGAAGAACGCGTCAGGATCGGCCCTATCTTCTTCGTCATCGCCGAGCGCCTCTTTGGCCATTTTTTCCCAGTTCTTTTGGAAAAACGGCAAGTGCTTGCCGCTAGGGGCCGCTTCGGGCACTGGCGCTGAATTCTTGGAAACGGCCTCAGCCGGCGCAGACGTCATCTTGTTGGGGGACGTCGTTGCAGCCGCAGCAGCTGTCACACCCATCGTGCCGTCATTCAAAACAGCAGCCCACCGGCCAGGCTCCTGCTTTGTAAGGTACAATTCTATCTTTGTGCCAAACACTCGGAAACTGCTCTCCTTGACATCAATAGGTGCCCACAGAGGATTCAAATCGAGCACATAGTCAGTGCCTTCATCTCGCGGGAACTTGACGTTAACTGCCTGCTGCGAGAACTTGACAGACGTCTTTTCCTTTGGTGCTCCTTTGACCATGAGCGAGACGTCAATAGTGTCGCCAGACTGGACAAACTCGATACGCGTCGATTTGGGGTCCTGTGCGTGCATCGACACAACGGGCCGAGGACCCGTACCAAGTTCCGGCGTCACGCCCTCGATTCGCTGGTCAGGCACCTCTTGGATCCCAACTGTTTTGTCTGTCGCTGCTATTAGTACTTTTTTCCAAGCGTATTACTTTTTATTCCCGGGGGCGCTGCCCCCGGACCCCCGTAGCAACTGCTTCGCAGTTGAACACAGTCCCGCCGTGGTCCCACTCCACTCCAACTGCGGGGGTCTGGGGGCGGCACCCCCAGGAACAAAAACAGCAAACAGACGGGGCTCTATCCCGAACTTTCACGAACACAAACACCAGACAAACGTACTCTCTTGCAGCTTGCCGTCGATTTTAGACTTCCAAATATCCTTGGTCTTGTCCTTGGTGCCGGCCCTTTCTGCGAGTTCCATGGCAAAGGCGGCGTCGGCGTAGCGACCGAGCGAGAGAAGAGAAATGCTGTTGTTAATGGGGAGGAACGTGCAACGACCAAGATGCTTACGCTCGTCGTAGTTGTGCGGTGCCAATTGCCTCGTCCTTGTCGTTTATGGTTGAAGCGCGGGCGGCGACAATTGCCTTTTCAGCGGCTATAAGAGCGGCTTCATGATGGGAAGACCGGTGCTCGGCCAGTGACCTAATGTGAGTTCTTATTCACAAGCCCGTGAAAACAAAAATGCTCGCAACGTACTGCAGCAGATAGTTTTTGTAGTTTCTCGGATCAAGCTTGATGAGCTCTGCTGCCTTTTCCGCAGCCGTGCCGAACTTTTTGTCGTCAAGGAGCTGCTCGATTTCGTCTCGGAGCTGCTCAACAGGCGTCTTTTTGTTTTTGAGAAGCATTGCAACCGTCGCTATGTCGTGATGTATCCGGCACAGGCTAGAAACTTCCCCAGGGTTTTTTGATTGTGGGTGCATGACGCTATGCGCGGCGTAATATCATAATCGTATGAAATTGTTGCATATCTAGATGTACTTTGGTGTCCGGTCAGGATTTTCCTGGGGGCGCTGCCCCCAGACCCCCGTAGCAACTGCTTCGCAGTTGGAAACTACTAAAAACATAATCAACCGCGAAGCGGTTGCTACGGGGGTCTGGGGGCAGCGCCCCCAGGAAAGAAAGGAAAAAAAATGCGCACAATGCAGGATGTTGCATTTGTAGAGCGCATGACGCCGCACTACTAGCGGCTCAATAAATTTTGGTGAAAAAAGCGACCTTCGGACAACGGTATCAACTGGTAGACAGGGACAGGAAACCATGGGAAAGCTGCCGGCGCTCGTGCTAGACGCGGGTCCGCTGCTTACGCAGACGTATAATGATCTGCAGACTCTGGCGGACAAGTTTTACACCACCCCGAGCGTGCACGCCGAGATCAAGGATGCCCGGGCCCGCCAGAACCTGCTCTTGTGGGGCGATAACCTGGTGCTGCGACAGCCAAAGCCCGAGGCAGTGACTGCTGTCACGGAGTTTGCGAAAAAGACAGGCGACTACGCAGTTTTGTCGTCGACAGATCTGCAGGTTATTGCGCTGGCGTACGAAGTTGACGTTGAGGCGCACGGTGGAGACAGCGGTCATTTGCGCAAGGCTCCGAAGCCTGTTGTCACTGGCGGCGGTGTTAGGACGCGATACGGCCGCGACCAAGCCGGAGATACCGATGCCGCTGCAGAGGGTCTCGAGAACATGGACCTGGAGGACAAGAACGAGGAGCAGGATGACGATGATGGGTTTACAGTTGTGACAAAGCCCAAGCGCAAGGGTAAGCGTGGCGGACGGGGGCCGAGTAACAGCCAGCCAAAGGCCGAATCGGGGCTCGAGGCGCAACCAGAGCCAAAGGTCGAGCCGGAACCCGAGGTGCAAACACCAGAGCCGAAGGTCGAGCCGGAACCCGAAGTGCAAACACCAGAGCCAAAGGTGGAGTCTGGATCCAAAGGCGAGCCCGGAAACGAGATCATCGACAACGACTGGGACAGCGATGACGACGATGGGTGGATCACGAGCGACAATGTAAAGTCGCTGCTGGCCAACGACGGCGGTTCTGCTGAGGAGCGAGAGCCCGAGCAGGAAATGAAAGCAGCTCTGAGCACCGGCGATTTTGCGGCACAAAACGTCACGCTGCAAATGGGTCTCGGGCTCGTGAATCCCACCAACGGCCGGCAGATCCGGTCCGTCAAGAACTACATGCTGCGATGCCACGCGTGCTTCAAGCTGACGGCGCTGCCGCGCGACGGCCGGCCGCAGCACTTTTGCCCGCGGTGCGGCGGCGACACGCTGCTGCGCGTCACGGTGGCTGTATCGTCCGACGGCACGCTCGAGGTGTTCCTCAAGCGTAACATGCAGTGGTCGCACCGCGGGTTCAAGTACTCGCTGCCGAACCCCCAGAGCAAGGCGGCCCGCCGCGGCAAGGTTGGTGCCGACCGCCACGAAGACACAGGCGCCGTCCTGCTGCGAGAGGACCAGCGCGAGTACGAAAAGGCCGTCAAGACGTCCATGTGGCGCCAGCGGCAGCACGACAAGATGCTTGACGAGTGGGTTGGCGGCGGTTCTGCCGACGGCGTCATGAACCCGTTTGCCCTTGGCGGCTACAACCGCGATGCCGTCCGCCACTCGGGCGTCCGCGTCGGCCGCGGCCGCTACATCAACACCGCGCGCAAGCGCTAGGCAATGACCCGTCACGATTATGCAATGTATCCAGTTCCATCGCTTTTTTTTTTCCTGGGGGCTCTGCCCCCAGACCCGTAGCAACTGCTTCGCAGTTGAAGAGGTGCCAAAGAGTTTTTAGAGATCTGGCGAGTTCTAAAGTAATATGCACTCGTTTTTGGTTCGAGGTGCCAAAAAATACAATACACTTGGAAAATTGATATGCGCAGCGACGACCCAGCATCTATAGTATATCGCCCACAAACAAAACACTCTAAATGCAGCAAAATCCAACTGCGAAGCAGTTGCTACGGGGGTCTGGGGGCAGCGCCCCCAGGGAAAATAAAAATACACCTAAAATAAGCTCACAACCCGCGGTGGAGATGCAGGTTAGGGCGGTCCCCCTTCGAGATTGTAAAGCCGCGGGCTTGGACGTCGGACCACGACCGTTTGCTTTGCTACGGTTGGCAGCTGCCAATTTGCAGTGGTGGTAAAGGACGGCTTAGGGATATAGTCGTGTGTGCGTGTGTGTGTGTGCGTTTGTGTGTGTGTGTGAGGACTGCCGGAAACAGCAAGCAGCCATGGACGCCATCACCGGCCTGTCCGAACAGATAGAAGCCATTCCCGGCTACGACTACGCCATGATGGCGTGGGAGGAAGTGGCCGGGGAATACTTGCAAACAAGAGGTATGTGTGCCGACGGAATGCAATGGAGCCGAAACTGACAGGCAGACCCGTTTTATGAGGAAATAGACGGCGAAGAGAGACGGCGACGGCCGCCCGAGGGACTGACGGCCGACGAAGTGAAGAAATGGAAACGCATCATCAAAAAAGCATGGACGCACGACCGGAACTTTCTCGGATGGTTTTGGCTGGACTTGGGGCTCGGATGGGCCCCCATTGCGTCGCTGGTCCCGGTCATTGGCCCGCTGTGGATGTGGGCCGTCCATGGTCGGCTTGTAGCGGTTGCTGAGGAGCTCAAGATTCCGACGTCGATGCACGCCAAGATGTCAGCCAACATCTTTTTCGACTTTCTTATGTCTTTGATCCCGGTCCTGGGGGCCATTTTCGCGTGGATGAACGCGTGCTCGACGCGCAATGCGTCGATGGTCGACGTGTGGATCCGCAAGCGCATCGAGCTGGAGCGCGAGATGCGGGGCCCCTTTCAGTTGGTCGACGAGAGTGCACGGACGCGACGCGGCCAAACAGGCGTAGAAAACTGGCGCATGAAGTCGTCGCGCGTTGGCAGGCAGGAGGCCGGCATCGTGGGGCCCGCTGGTCATAGTAATGGCGGCAATGGAGCCGGCGGCCGTCAGGCGGCGCCTGCGCCATCATCCGCTCGCGGTGCCAGCAGGTCAGGAACCTCGTCTCCGCAACAGACAGGGTTTGTGTCGGAGCATTTGCCGAGAGCACCACAAGCACCGCAAGCACCGCAAGCACAGCAGGCGCTGCAAGCGCAGCAGACGCAAAAGGAGGTACAGCGGCCTCCACAGGGTCCACACGCCCAAACACAGAGTCCGAAAAGTTCACAGTTCACACCGAGCCCGCAGATCCCGCAGATGCCAGTGCAGAATCCATATGCCCAAAAACAGGCTCCTGGGGTCCCACAAGCTCCACAAGCTCCACATGCCCCGCAGGCTCCACAATCGCCGCAGGTCCCACGGGAGCCGTTGACCCCGACTGGCTCGCAGACCAAAGAAACTACACCCCCTTCGGCCCCACAATTTGAACCGGTGCCGGACTACGCTCCTCGCAACAGCAAAAAGAACAAAGATGCCGATGCCAAGCCTGTAGGTCCAGCCCGCCGCGCGACCGGCGAACTCGATGGCCCCCAATACAGTGGGTATGTCCAGCAGCGCGCTCCACAGCCCATTGGCCGCCAGCCGAGCTACCAGCCGACCAACGGCCCTCCTCCGGCTCCTAGCACCTATGGCCCTGCTTCCAAGGCCGGTGCCGGCCAGGACCTCTACGACGAAAGCCTCGACGCCAAGGCCAAGTCCAAGACCAAAAAGAAGGCTAAGAAGGGCCAGTTCCAGCCCGCCCAGCCCGCCCAGCCCAGCCAGGTCGGGCCCCAGGAGACCGGGTTTTTGTAAACTGTATCCTAGAGCATTACTTTTTTTTTTTTTTCTGGGGGTTCCACCCCCAGACCCCCGTAGCAACTGCTTCGCAGTTGAAGAGGTGTGTTTTGAGGGATGCAAGTATCAATTTTCTAATTTGTGAATGTTTGATGAGGGATTTAGGCGATTCCGAAGCACTAGATCAACTGCGAAGCAGTTGCTACGGGGGTCTGGGGGTGGAACCCCCAGGAAAAAGAAAATGGACCCCTCCTGGTAATCGTGCATTGGCGCGGCTATATCGCAGGGCCAGATGCCAGATTGGATGTCCGACTGGACTGACCGGAATCAATTGATAGTTTTTTTTTAACTTTTTGATTCAAGTGTTTCATCAATTACGGCTCCATTTCCAGGGGGTTAGCGCCCACTAAGATCTCTTGACATCTGCTCCGCACGTGCATCGGTACGGCTGTGCATGAAAATGCAGGGGCTCTGGCCGAGTTGCAACATCACCAAGTCCGCAGCCTTCTCCTCATCTGTGTCGTTATTCCCTAGACACACGTCGCAATGACGCAACTACGTGACGACCGTTATTGGATTGACGGTTGTTTTGATTTTACCCATCATGGTATGTGAATTTTGTTGTGCTGCCTCATCCCGGAGCCTTCAAGGTCACAACCCGACCACGCGTCATTACACCGACATCTCAAAACCTATTTCCTCCACGTGTTTCACAATCTCAACTGCGAAGCAGTTGCTACGGGGGTCTGGGGGCAGCGCCCCCAGGAAAGAAAAAAACAACAAAACTAACAGCAGGACACGCGGGCGCGATCCAACAAGCCAGAGCCCTGGGCGACGAGCTGTACGTGGGCGTGCACACGGACGAGGAGATCTACCGGAATAAAGGCCCGACTGTGATGACGCTCGAGGAGCGCGTCATGGCAGTCGAGGCATGCAAGTGGACGACCAAGTCTGTGCCGGGCGCGCCGTACGTGACGGACCCGGCGGTGATGGACGAGTACGGGTGTCGGTTTGTGGTGCACGGCGACGACATCACGACGGACGCCGACGGCAACGACGCGTACCGTATAGTCAAGGAGGCCGGCCGGTTTGTGGTTGTCAAGCGCACGCCCAACATCTCGACAACAGATCTGGTAGGTCGCATGCTGGACGGCAGCACCGCGCACCACCTGCCGGTGCTGACGGCCGCAAACTGCGCCGAGCACCCGCTGCTCACGGCAGACTCGCTCGAGCGCATCCGCCGCTACGCTACCGGTGCCGACGCGCGCAGCCCGTATGACGGCGTCTATGTTGTCGAGGACAGCGGGGCTGGCGCCGTCCGCGAGCTGGTCGCCCCGTCTTCCGAAAACGGCGAGGCCCTGCGCCAGCGCGCCTACTACGTCGACGGCGGCTTTGACCTCTTCTTCAACGGCCACATTGAGTTTCTGCGCCAGGTCCGCGCCAAGGCCGATGCAGAGGGCGCGCGCGTCGTCGTTGGCCTCCATGACGACGCAACCGTCAACGCCGTCAAGGGCTCCAACTACCCGATCATGAACCTCTACGAGCGCGCGCTCGTGACCCTCCAGGCACGGTACCTTGACGCCATTGTTCTGGGCGCTCCGTTTGAGCCCACCGAGACGTTTCTCGCCAAGTTGCGCGACGCCGGCGCCGCAAACGTCGTCAAGGTGCTCCACGGCCCAACGCCCGTTGTCGGCGAGCGCGGGACCCGCGATGTCGAGCCCTACTCGTATGTCAAGGCCGCCGGCATGTACGACGAGGTGGGACCCCACCGCTTCGACAGCGTCTCGTCCACGACCATCGTCGAGCGCGTGCTGCGCTACCGCGAGCAGTACGAAGAGCGCCAGCGCAAAAAGGGCTGGAAGGCCGAGAACGAAAAGCGTCTTCAAGAGGCCGAGCGCGCCACGTCCGCGTAGCCTTGTATTTTTATAGACTGCGGTATGTTTTTCCCTGGGGGCGCTGCCCCCAGACCCCCGTAGCAACTGCTTCGCAGTTGGAGGAGGAGCGGGATGTACAAATGAATGGTTTTATAATTGGGGGTTTGCCCTTAGTCTGTATATTTACAGCCTAGCATTTTTTTTCCTGGGGGGCGCTGCCCCCAGACCCCCGTAGCAACTGCTTCGCAGTTGGAGGAGGATGGGATGCGCAATGAACGGTCTTATAATTCGGGGGTTGCAACGTAGATGGCGCTGTTCTCCCGAGTAGAAGCAGCTGATAACGCACGAGCAGGTTAAATCAATCCACAGGCAGTTTCCAACTGCGAAGCAGTTGCTACGGGGGTCTGGGGGCAGCGTCCCCCAGAATAAAGACAAAGCCATAACAGTTTTCCAACTGCGAATCAGTTGCTACGGGGGTCTGGGGGCAGCGCCCCCAGGATAAGACCAAAGCCATTAACAGTTGTCCAACTGCGAAGCAGTTGCTACGGGGGTCTGGGGGCAGCGCCCCCAGGATAAAACCAAAGCCATTAACAGTAAAACCAAGCCATGAACAGTTTTCCACTGCGGAGCAGTTGCTACGGGGCTCTGGGGGCAGTGCCCCCAGGAAAAAAAAAAAAGCCATTAACCGACTGCAAAGCAGTTCCGCAACGGGTCCAGAGCGAGAAAAGCATAACAGCTGTGCATATGCGCGTTGTTTTTGTGTTTTGTTTTGAATTTTGTGGTTTTGGACGATTTTCGACAGCCGCGCTGGGAATCGGGCACTTGCTGCGGATGGCCGGATTTCTGGCGGCGAGACGGCCACCTCGGTATAGATAGCTTGTCGTTGATTGTGTCGAGCGCGTGCGTGGCGATTGCGAGAGCCAGCCCCAGAGAGGCAGCTTGTGCGTCTGACAAAAGTCTAGATTACAGTCGCAAGGCGCAGAAGAGCGCAGGAAAGCGCGAGAGAGCGCCGAGGCAGCCCAATTGCAGCAGCAGTTTGGGAGGGAAAACAGCTTGTCCAGAGCGGCTTGTTGTCAAGTGTTTGCCTTTTTTTCCCGGCAGTTTAGTTGAGCGGCGAATAAACTGAGCAGAATGCCGGACGAAAACGCCGGACAGGCCCCGCAGGGTCGGACTCCAGCGCAGGCCCAGGCGCACAACAAGCCGGCCGAGTCTATTCTTCAGAAACCAAAGGCTGATGGAGGCCAGGACCGCGATCGCGGGTCTCAGCACCTGGTGCCGCCGCCGACAGGGCGTCCGACGCACCACAAGCAAGGCTCAGTGCACGCGCACTTTGTGGAGCCTGTTGGCGGTGGTCACTCGGGGCGCTCTCGTTCGGGGTCCTTGTCTGACCGGGCCGAGACTGATGTATGTCTTTTTCTTTTTCTTTTTCTATTTTCTTTTTCTATTTTTGTCGTATTGTACACGATATGGACCCTATTTGGAAACCACTAACAACAGAAAAAACCGGCAACAGAAGATAGACCCTCCAACAATGGCGAGCCGGCGGCCGCGGCGGCCGTCGCTCCATCGGCACCCACCCAATCGACCAATGCTCCGACCCAGCCTATTTCGGCCGACGACCCGCGCCTGCCTAAAGACGACGGCAAGGTGCACATCCTGCTGGGCGCGACCGGCTCGGTGTTGACGGGCAAGCTGCGTCAGATTATTCTTAAGCTCGAACAAATCTACGGCAAGGACAAGGTGAGCATCCAGCTCATTCTCACCAAGGCGGCCGAGATCTTTGTGTCGCGTGGCGAGATTCCGTCCAACGTGCGCATATGGCGCGACAGCGACGAGTGGAACACGTGGCGCTCGCGCACCGACCCGGTCGTGCACATTGAGTTGCGGCGGTGGGCCGACATTCTCGTGATTGCGCCGCTGACCGCCAACACGCTCGGCAAGATCGCGCTCGGGCTGTGCGACAACCTGCTGACCAACGTGGTGCGCGCGTGGAACACGCAGTACCCGATACTGATTGCGCCGGCCATGCAGTCGTATGCCTACAATCACCCGGCGACACGGCGTCACCTCACTGAGATTAAGGAGAATATGAAGTGGATTGAGGTGCTACGGCCTGTCGAAAAGGTCGTTGGCTCCTATGGCGATATTGGCATGGGCGGCATGATGGACTGGAACGAGATTGTCAATCGCATTGTGATGAAGCTCGGCGGATATCCTGATGTGGACGACGACGACGACGACGATGACAAGGGTGGCGACAATGACGACAACGATGACAATGACGATGAAGACGAAGACGACGACGACGACGACGAGGTGGCGATAGATGACGGCGACGATGATGACGACAATGACGACCCCGCCGCCAAGCTCACTACCGAACTCCGCGCTGCGACCATCCGTCGTGCCTGCTCCGCCGACGACGAGCGCGTCTTCCGCCAAAGCGTCTAGCCACCACACCCTGCTTCTTTTTCGAGGCATCATTCATTTGACTGTAGCATTAACTAGTATACCTTCTATGGCACTGTCGGGTGTTTATATTTCCTGGGGGGCGCTGCCCCCAGACCCCCGTAGCAACCGCTTCGCGGTTGGAGAAAGGTTCATTGTGACTTGTGGAACAAAATATGTCACCAGTAGGAAATGAAAATGTTTGAGTCTTTGGAAAAATTAGAGGACACAGTACATGTCGTACAGTTCACAGGATTAGTGTGGCTCAGAAAACGATCTCCGTTTTGTTTGGGACTCTTCTCCCGAAGTCCCATCGCAGTGCTTCTCTCAACTGCGAAGCAGTTGCTACGGGGGTCTGGGGGCAGCGCCCCCAGGAAAACAAAGAGGTCAAGACACAGCACTGGACCGTTTTGGCGCACGAAAGTACGAGTCAAGGCGACGCTGGGCGCCGGCGGAGGAGAGAGGCTGGCGTAAGGCGAGCTCGTCGTCGTCGACAAAGTTGGTGACGCCGACGTTGAGCATTTTGACGTCTAGATTATAGCGTTGGCGGATAAGGTCGCGGAAGAGAGTCATGGCGTCGGTGCGGACAATGGTGGCGGCGATGGCGCCGAGATGGGGCGGGGTGTAACCGTCTGGCAGCCTGACGCGGCCAATGTCGACTAGGGCGGACGGCGCAGGACACGACCGGACACGTCGATGAACATACGGGTCGCCTGCGACGCCGCCCATGACAGTGAGCGTGAATGTGGTGGGCGTCTTGATCCAGGACCCGCCGTCGTCGCAACAGTCTTCCAAAAGTTGCTGCATTAGGCTCTGGACAAGCGGAACAAGCGCGTGGTGCACTTGCTCGGCGGTGTCAAGGCGCCCGTACGTGTCCTCGACTGAAACCTGGCGCGGAATCTCATCCGCGTCGCAGACGGGACTGTCATCATCACCATGGAGAAGGCGCCAGAGACGGGTTCCCTGCGTCGCATTGAACATGCGCATGAGGTCATCTTGCGACAGCAGCGTGCGTGCCTCGCGCACGCTAACGGTCCGGTGCATGTACCGTGCGGACGTGTTATCGGCCGATCCAAGGGTTTGGCTGCCCAGTAGCGAAATGTGGCCCGCGCCATTTCTGATTCTAGGCGGGACCACAGGCTTTGCCGGAGAGCCAGAACCTGAATCGGAGGCGTCTGAAGACCCAGGCCAACCGTTTCGGCTCAACACAAACCGCTCAATCGTGTGGACAGTGACAGAACCAAATCCCGGGATCATACGAATGCCGAGGGGGTCCAGATACTCCTGCACGTGCTCTGGAAGTAGAACCGTAACGCCGTTGGGCTTGTTCTCGCTGCCAATTATCTTGGCCATCGTTTTGTTGGTCGACACGCCTACGGACGACGTATACCCGCGGTCGACATGCAGCCGCTCTCTGACGTACTCACCAATGTGGCCGGCAATGTAGAGGCCAAGCTGGCCACTATGAGCAAAGTCATGTAGCGACTGGCCGTGTTGGGGCGGCAAAACCTTGGCCCGCAGCCCAAACCAAAAGTCGTCGCATGCAAACGGCTCGCCGCCAGCACCGCTCGGCCACAGCTCAATTGACGCCTCGTCCGGGTCGTCGGGCACCGCGCCGTCGCCAGCAGCCAGAACCGCCTCCACGACCGGCTGCAGACGCACCAGGTTGCGCTCTACGGCTGCCGTCAAGTCAATGCGCATCTCTTCGAGTCCCAGCCTTTCCAGAGGCGCGTTCACAATGTCCCGCACAAACCTGACTAGGTCTTTGCCTTCTCGCCGGTACTTGGCGAGGCTTTCGCCATTAACGAGTCGTATCCCGGGACAGACTTTTCTGGCTTCCCAGATGTTGACGAGCTTTTTGACACCGCACCGTCTTGCCGCGTAGTTGCACGTCGCTATAATCTGCTTTTGATATACAGCAAACGGCTCGTCGGGAGACAGCGTCCTATCATGGTGCATTTCGACCTGGCAGTAGTATGCGTCCAAGTCGATGCTCATAACATACTTTGGGCGGTCTTCCGCTTTTGATTCAGCGGTCATATTAGCATTTTCTTTTTTTTTTAGTCGAGCCCCTAAAGTCAATAAGACACCACAACAACCGCCAGCACAAATCGCCAGAACAAAAACGACCGTTGCTGCCAAACTTGAGCCGTTAATCACCAAAGGGCCAAAGCCGTACGGCTGAAATTAACAGCCGCGCATATAACACGGCTAACCTGGTATCTATTACCATGACAACACACCCAGGAATTACCAAATGTCCCGCCCCCCAGTCCCCACTATAGTACCCCCGACGATACAGCCAGCCAGCCTCCCGTCTGCAGCTGCTCCTGGCCAGCCCGCATCAAACTCCTGTGCCCGAAGAGCTCGTTACACGCGTACACCGTTCACCATGGCTGCGACACGCAAGAAGTCGATGCTCAAGGTCATTATTCTCGGCGACTCGGGCGTCGGCAAGACCTCCCTCATGTAAGTACCGAGGTTCCATCTAAGTTGCGATCAGCGGGATACCATTGCTGGTCGCTATAAATTCTGGATTCTTTTGCTTTTTTCGAGCGGTGATTCGGCTGTTATTGCAGCCTGTGGCCTTTTGTCTCTTTCGTGAAGGACGCACTCGCCGAGACACCCGCTTCCCGCGGGCTTGACTTCTCCTTCAATACTATCCATCCCCCGTAGCAGTGAGTTGGTCACTGAAACCTGTAATATTCCCTGTCCAACTGCGAAGAAGTTGCTACGGGGCCTGGGTCTGGGGGCAGCGCCGCCAGGAAGAAACAAACGACGCACTAACGACAGGCAGCAGTATGTGAACAAAAAGTTTAGCACGCAGTACAAGGCGACGATTGGCGCCGACTTTTTGACGCGCGAGCTGTATCTGGACGACCGCCGAGTAGTGATGCAGATCTGGGACACCGCCGGACAGGAGCGGTTCCAGTCGCTGGGTGTCGCTTTCTACCGGGGCGCCGACTGCTGTGTGCTCATGTTTGACGTCAACAACGCCAAGTCGTTTGAGAACCTCGACACGTGGCGCGACGAGTTTCTGATCCAGGCGAACCCGAGCGACCCGGATTCGTTTCCGTTTGTGGTTATTGGCAACAAGATCGACATTGAGGACTCGAAGCGTGCCGTTCCGGCCAAAAAGGTCCAGGCGTACTGCGCCCAGCGCGGCAATCTGCCGTATTTTGAGACGTCGGCCAAGGAGGCGACGGGCGTCGAGCAGGCGTTTGAGGTGATTGCCCGCAACGCCCTCCAGCAAGACGATGCCCAGGACTTTTCCCAGGAGTACTCTGACGCCATCAACATCAACCTCGACACCGAGTCGTCATCGTGTGCGTGCTAAGCGGCCGTCCTTTGCACCCCTGGTCACCCCTGGGTGTGTCCTCTTTTTGTTATGACATGTTTTTATGTATCTTCCGCCCTATGCGACTAGACGTAATCAATGATTTTTGCACTGTTGCTTGTATCCTCGTGTTCCACCCGGGAGCCTAGTCTGCTTCGCAGTGCCCGACTTTTTTTTTTTTTTGTTTCCTGGGGGTTCCACCCCCAGACCCCCGTAGCAACTGCTTCGCAGTTGAAGCGGTCCAATTCCACAGCTAGAATTGACGGATAATCCGGGGTCTGTGTTGCCAAAGGCGTAGCAATTACTTATAATTGCAGTTTCGGCCTGCAAAAAGAATGCGGACCTCGCTTTCAACTGCGAAGCAGTTGCTACGGGGATCTGGGGTGGAACCCCCAGGAAACAAGAGTACATTAGATGTTCGCGGGGGCTCCACCCCCAGACCCCCGTAGCAACTGCTTCAAAGTTGAAGCGGTCCAATTCGACATCAAGAACTTACGGATAATCTGGGTTCTGTGTGGCCAAACGGTGTAGCAATTACTTATAATTGCAATTTGGGCCTCCAAACGAATGCGGACCTCGCTTTCAACTGTGAAGCAGTTGCTACGGGGGTCTAGGGGTGGAACCCCCCGGAAACAAAAGTACATTGGATATTCGCAGTGAAATAGAGCCTCACTCGCTTCAACTGCGAAGCAGTTGCTACGGGGGTCTGGGGGTGGAACCTCAGGAAACAAAAGTACATAGGATGTTCGCAGTGAAATAGAGCCTCACGCGGTTGCCACGGGGGTCTGGGGATGTAACCCCCAGGAAGCAAAGGCGTGGAAAATGAACGTGGCACGGAACGGCGGGTTTGAGCCGGATGGAGTGTGCCGGCACGGCTAGACTAGAGGCAGGGTCCAGTTTAAGTGAGATACGCATGTCTCCGTATGCCCGAGAAGGACAGGAGTTTAGTTATTCACGTGAGCGATCTGGGGTAGTCTGTCAGCGAGCGGCGAGGCGATACAGTTGTTGGAACCATGAATTTGGCGGATCTTGACTGGGAATGCAACGCATGGAGAATAGAGACGCAAACTGACATATAGGATTGCCCCCACTGTTGAGATAAACGACATGCATCAAGGGGTCATGGCCCCGGAACCCTGTTGACACATTGGGCTTGGGCGTCGAGTTTTGGCGATCGCCAGTAACTGGCGGGCACAAACTGTCCAAGCTGATGCAAAGGGCGTACATGCCATAGGCTGCCAGTTCCATGCATACAAATGCGAGGCCTGCTGGGGGAGCAGGTTTGAGCACGATAGCAGTGTCTGGCTGTCGCCCAGCGTCCCCCAACAAGTATGCTGCGAGACAGACGCTTGACCCTTTTTGTGACTGCACGGGTCCTGCAGCCGCGCGCCGTTGAGACCATAAGTAAAAAAAAAAAGTCGCATTGCGATTCCAGACGCGGCCATTGGCTACTAGGACGACAGAATCCCGGTTTGTTTTGGCCGAGCAGTTGTTTGGAGCTAAGAAAAAATGACTGTCGAGAGTCTCAAGACGGTCGCCAAGCGCGCGACGCCTGACGCGTTTTTCACGTATGTGTGATTGGTCGTGGTTGAATCAAAGGATGATTGGGGAGTGATTTGGGCGATTCAGGTTTTTTTTTTTTTTGTCTTGTGTTTGGTATTCGGGGGCTACATTTGCATTTTGGGGGAGCGTTTATAATATTTGTTTTTGGCGAATTGAGAGAAAGCAGGCGGATTCGTTTATGAGTTTGCTACTAGCAGTGCCATCTTTGCGCAAGGTTCGCTCTGAGCTTATGCAGGCGCACGGTCGCAATAACTCGTGGTTAACTGATATTAGCCGGACATGTTATTGACAATATACAGAGTATTTTCTCTCTATATTTCCTAACAGTCTGTTGACAATCCAAATCTATTCTCTCATGCGAGCCCCACTTTGCCCCACCTCGTGCAGTCAACCCTGCCTGATCTGATCTCTGTGGCGGCCACAAAGCTCACCTTCAACTGCGAAGCAGTTGCTACGGGGGTCTGGGGGCAGCGCCCCCAGGAAAAAAACAGAAAAACAACTAACGCCAGAAAGCACCCCAAGAAGCCGCATGTGGACGGCGAGGCCCACTACCGCGAGATGCACAAGGAGTCGTTGGAGCAGCCAGAGAAGTTCTGGGGCAAGATGGCGCGGGAGCTTGTGTCGTGGGACCGCGATTTCACGACTGTCAAGAGCGGCGGGTTCGAGCATGGCGACGCCGCGTGGTTTCTCGGCGGTGAGCTCAACGCCGCCTACAACTGCGTCGACCGACACGCGGCCGCGAACCCGGACAAGGTCGCACTCATCTACGAGGCCGACGACGCCAAGGACAGCCGCAACATCACGTACGGCGAGCTGGCGCGCGACGTGGCGCGTCTCGCCAACGTGCTCAAGGCGTACGGCGTCCGCAAGGGCGACACCGTCGCCATCTACCTGCCCATGATCCCGGAGATTGTGACTGCAGTGCTGGCCACCACCAAGATCGGCGCGATCCACACAGTGGTGTTTGCCGGCTTCTCGTCGGGCTCGCTGCGCGACCGCATCAACAACGCCCAATGCTCGGTCGTCATCACCTCGGACGAGGGCCGTCGGGGCGGCAAGACCGTTGCCACCAAGCGCATCGTCGACGAGGCCCTCAAGGACACGCCGTCGGTCCGCAACGTCATTGTGTACCAGCGCACCGGCTCAGACGTGCCGTTCACGCCCGGCCGCGATCTGTGGTGGCACGAGGAGGTCGAGAAGGTCCGCCCCGTTTGCGCCCCGACCCCGGTCTCGGCCGAGGACCCCATCTTCCTTTTGTACACGTCCGGATCCACCGGCGCCCCCAAGGGCGTCGTCCACGCCACCGGCGGCTACCTGGTCGGCGCCGCCGCCACTACCAAGTACGTGTTTGACATCCACGATGACGACGTGCTGTTCACGGCCGGCGACGTTGGCTGGATCACGGGCCACACCTACGCGCTTTATGGCCCGCTCATGCTCGGCGTCACCTCGGTCATTTTTGAAGGTACCCCGGCGTACCCGGACCTGTCGCGCTACTGGCAGATTGTCGCCAAGCACAAGGTGACGCACTTTTACGTGGCGCCGACGGCCCTCCGTCTCCTCAAGCGGGGCGGCCCCGAGTTCATCAACGGCCACGACCTCTCGACCCTCCGCACCCTCGGCTCTGTGGGTGAGCCCATTGCTCCCGACGTCTGGGAGTGGTACAACGAAAACATCGGCAAGGGCAACTGCCACATTGCAGACACCTACTGGCAGACCGAGACCGGCTCGCACCTCATTGCGCCGCTCGCCGGCGCTGTCCCCATGAAGCCCGGGTCCGCCTCGCTGCCGTTTTTCGGTATCGATCCCGTCATCCTCGACCCGGCCTCGGGCAAGGAGCTCCCCGGCAACTCTGTCGAGGGCGTCCTCGCCATCCGCTCCCCGTGGCCCTCGATGGCCCGCTCCGTGTGGGGCGACCACAAGCGCTACCTCGACACGTACCTGCGGCCGTACGCTGGCTACTACTTCACCGGCGACGGCGTCGCCCGCGACGAGGACGGCTACTACTGGATCCGTGGCCGTGTCGACGACGTTGTCAACGTTTCGGGCCACCGTCTGTCCACCGCTGAAATCGAGGCTGCTCTGTCGGCGCACCACATTGTCAACGAGGCGTCTGTTGTCGGCGTCGCCGATGACCTCACGGGCCAGGCCGTCATTGCGTTTGTTGCCCTCAAGGACCGCGACGCTCGCCCGTCGCCCGACCTCGCCAAGGAGCTCGTTCTGCAGGTCCGCAAGGAGATCGGCCCGTTCGCCGCCCCCAAGGCCATCATCGTCGTCGAGGACTTCCCCAAGACGCGCTCCGGCAAGATCATGCGCCGTATTCTGCGAAAGATCGTTTCCCGCGAGGCAGACACCATTGGCGACACTTCCACTCTGTCGGACCCGTCTGTCGTCGCCGGCATCATCAAGGCCGTCGAGGTCCAGTACTTTTCTTAATTGCTATTTTAATGAATACCTGGCGTTTTTTTTTTTTCCTGGGGGCGCTGCCCCCAGACCCCCCGTAGCAACTGCTTCGCAGTTGGATTGATGCCAAGTTAAGGTTTTTCTGGTCGTTGAGAGGCTAGAGCTCGGTAGTGACCGGGTTGTAGGCGATCCAAGTGGTTGGTACAGGAGCGGAAGTAGCTCCAATTGAGGAGAAACGATGTCTGCATACTGTGGACCCTATATTTTAATGTACGTTTGGCATCTCAGGACCAATTGCTAGCTGGCTCTGTGTCCTTAAATTCAAGTTCGGAAACGTGAGTGGTCGGCACCCAACTGTGAAGCATTTTTATTGCCACAACAATGTGTCGAGAGCGTTCCAGTACCCAAAGTAACTTCCACAATAAAGAAAGCCCCTTTTCCAACTGCGAAGCAGTTGCTACGGGGGTCTGGGGCGTTGCCCCCAGGGAAAAAACAAAGCATAACAAGCATGGCATGCGGCATGGAATTTTTTGACGAAACGGCTGAACGTCACGAACCAAGACGATCAAAGACGAGACGACAACGAGACACAAAAAGAGATTGCACGCTCGAGCACATGGATTTAGATATATAGCGTCGATTGCATGATGAGCTTGGCATCGCTCTGGAGGAGGAGCGCTCTGCAGGGGGCTCGTGGCGGGGCGCTAGGGGCGCCATCGCTGGCGGGGTTCGGATTCATAGGAGGATGGGGAGCTGGGGTCGGGATCCGCACAAAGGCTGTTGCAAGGCGGCAAAGACGGAGCGCGTCGCAGCTGAAACCGGCAATGGGCGCTGGCTCATGGGCTGGCAGGTTCCGCAAAGCACTACTGGCGCTAGATGGAGGCATCACAGACCCGTACAGGCTTGTGCTCGAGGAGCCTGTGATTGCCAGGGACCATGATCCGGCAGCACAACGTCTTCTTTCGGAGCGAGCTTGGCAAAGGATTGCGCGCGAGACAACGCCGTCGGCGCGGTTGGCTGCGCTGGTCGAAGAAAAGTTGGCGTCGACAGACAAGATCTTGCGGTTTTACCAAGCCGCAGCTGGCGCGCTGCCAGAACGGCCGGCGGTGATGCTGGCAGTGGCAGCATGGGGCATTGGCCGGCCGAGAGAGGCGTGCGAGATATTGATGGACAATATGGGCATGGACCGCGTGATAGAGGCGTTTTGTGGCTCGTTAGTCCCGACGTACAGCGGTGCCGACGGCCTCGAGTTTGTGGTACACGACGTGGTGTACGTCTTGGTGGGCTCGGGACAAACCCAGGTGGCAGTCCAGGTGTTGGAGGAGCTGGCTCTGAGGCATAGCAGTGTTGGCAAGTGGCGGGCGACTGCTGTACGGGACGCACATGCTGTGGTTGACAGCGAGCGAGCAGTGGAGATGAGCGACGACGGATTTGGCGACGATACAGACGCTAGTGCAAGGGCGCGGTCAGTTTTGGACGACGAGTCGGCAGGCTTGTGGCTCAAGGCGCAGTTTTGCGGGCGGGCGATGAACGCAGATGTTGCTTTTTCGTCAGAGGTGTTTGCGGACGCGAGCTTTGTTGCGAGTCCTGGTGTTGTGCGGGCCCTGCTGAAACAGGTCGCCAGCAAAGAGCTCGCACTTGCATGGAGTGCTTTTGTCCGCAGCTGCAGCTACGAGCTTGATGACGCTGGTCTGCGAGTGCTGCCGCTGCTAGCACCCGACGGACGCACGCTGACCCGTCTCTGGAAAGACTACCGACACTATGTGCGCCAGGGCCTGGGCCGCGAGCTAGGGCGCTCGCCTGTCCTGGATGCGTTCCTGTCCCGTGCCGTTACACTTGGCCAGTCAATTACGTGCACGCAGATCATCAAGGATGCCCAGGGCGAGCTCGATGCTGGGCCCGTTTCGTATGCTCTCCAAACCGTCATGTGGGGTAAGCGGCGATCGCCCCAAACATCAACCGACGATGATGACGTATACCGGGATCCCGATGACGAGGATACGGCTCTCGTTCAGCGTATTGTCAACACCTGCCCGCCGTGGATCGTGTCCGACGCTGTCTGCCGAGTTCTCCGGCGTCTCGACGCCCAACACCCGCAGGGCATTCCTGGCCGGATTCTGTGGAACCTCGTGGTAGGCATCGAGCAGTCAGCGTCCTTGACTGTGGTCCCGCCAAGCGTGGAGCGTGCCCTGGCCCGTGTCATTGTCAAGCGGCCTCGTCTCGAGCAGCTGCGCTACATGTCGCTAGCCAAGGTGACACCCGACGGCGTCATGCGCGTTGTCGAGGCGGCCGCCCAGGCGTCCCCTGGTGTACTCCCTGAAGGGAACGTGAAGTTGCTTCTCATGGGCCTTGTCATAGTCAAGGAGAAAGTTGGCACTGGCGTTGCTGCTTCCACCTCACAAGAGCTTCCTACGCCTACTAAGCCACCGTTACACGACGCGGCATCCACCCCCGTGGATACAACTCCCCCGACGCCTACGCCACAACACACGCCTGCCCCTACAGACGTGGCGCCCTATGTTTCGCGCCTCGTGCTGCGCCTGTTTCAAAAAGACATTGGACTCGACGAAGTGAACCAGCTCGTCGAGTTTCTGCATTCTACGCATCTGCGGCCCGCCGACGACGCCATCATCCGCGGAGTCGGCGTTCTCGCACATCGCAAGCTGTACAGCGCTGCTGTCCAGCTACTCAAGGCTGTTCCGGCCGCTCCGCCGGCCGCGTTCCACCGCGTGCTCGCGCGGTCAGCTCGCGACCAGCCTCAAATCACATTACCCCTACTGGCATTTGCGCGCAAGCAAAAAATTGGTGTTCCGGCCGGTCTACTCCGTCGCATTGCACTCAACTTTGCCCAGTCGCCGCATCTCACCGACTCGCAAACGATCCGACGCATTGCCATTGCCAACGCCCTTCTGCGGGCGCGCCACCAAAACCTGGGGCCTGCGGCAGCCACGGCGCTCGTCGAGGCCGTCATCGCGCGCGCAGACCGCCGTGGCCGCGGCAGCTTCGACCGCCTCGACTGGGCCCTCTCTCTCGCCCGCATAAACGGCGTCGACCAAGCCGTCCTGGCCCGCTGGAGCCAGGATCTCGCACACATGCGAGCGGCTCGCCGCGGGTTATGGGCCCGTCGCCCCTAAGCATTACGCATATTTTTTTCATAGTACCACCATTAGCATTAATGATTGACGATACTAGTTCTTTCTTTTTCCTGCTGGCGCCGCTCCCAGACCCCCCCCCGTAGTAACCGCGTATTTCTCCACTCTTTGAGGCTTTTTTCCCTGGGGGCGCTGCCCCCAGACCCCCGTAGCAACCGCTTCGCGGTTGAACTCGACCCCGTGAAGTGTATCTCAACTGCGAAGCAGTTGCTACGGGGGTCTGGGGGCAGGGCCCCCAGGGAAAAAAAAATCACGAAGTAGCATGGCACTACATGTAATAATATGAAGCTGTTGCATGACGCAGGTGCGAGACGCGAACGACGCGCGTGAGGGTTTAATTGAGATGGTGCTACTATCGACGCAACACAGTAAATAGACAGGTTATGGACGGTCATTTTTCGCGTTTCTTTCTGTCTAATAAGCCCGGACCGAAAGAGGCCGGCCGGTCAGTAACAGAAACTGCGTCAGTGAAGCGGAGAGCCCAGCAACCAGGCTGGGTAGCGGCCGCGTCTGACGGTTTTGGATCGAGCCCAGAAAGAGTATGTTTTGTGTTGTGTGCCTCGTTTAAGGGCCTGAAGCCCGTTACACCCACTCTCAACTGCGAAGCAGTTGCTACGGGGGTCTGGGGGCAGCGCCCCCAGAAAAAAAAAAGACATCGCCGCTAACCCACAGCCAAAAGAGGGCACGCGCGCTCAAAAGACGGCGTCAGCCCCAGCATTGTCTGTGATGGAACTGATGGAGCAGCCAAAGGCCAAGGCGGCGCCGGAACGGATCACAATTGAGGATGACGAAGGAGACGGGTTCGCGTCGAGTCCGGCAGCGCTGCTGGAGCAGCACGCGCCGAAAAGGCAGAAACTGACGACGGACGAGGTGAAGCGGCCCGCGCTGCTGCAGGAACGGCGAGATTTGATGAACATGGCCCCGGCTACGCAGAGCAAGAGCCGCAGAAATAGGCCGCCGTGGGAGGTCGACGTCGATAGGCCGGTGCGACCGCAGCCGAGTAGGCCACCGCAGGAGGAATGGGAGGGCACGTTGGCAAAGCACGAGGCAGCCCAGATCAGAGAGGCCGCGCTGCCGGGGGGTGCAACAAAGTTAGAGGGGGAACGCGAACGCGAGCGCCAACGGCAAAAGGGCACGAACCCGTTTATTGGTGAAACCACTGCTAAAGAATTGTCGGCGGAGCAAAAGCACGTTCTTGATCTTGTGCGCCGCGGAAAAAACGTGTTTTTCACAGGAGCAGCTGGTACAGGCAAGTCGTTTCTGCTGCGACGCATCATCTCTGAGCTGCGGGCCCTGCATACGCCCGACCGGGTGGCGGTTACGGCGTCGACAGGCCTTGCGGCCCTCAATATTGGCGGCCAGACGCTGCACTCGTGGGCCAAACTCGGCCTCATGAAGGGGTCCAAAGAAAGCATGCTGGCGTCGGTTATGAAGCGACGCAAGACCCAAAACACAAACTGGACAAATACCCAAGTGTTGGTGGTGGATGAGATCTCGATGGTGCCGGCGTCGATGCTCGAAGCCATCGACTACATCGCGCGTAACTACCGGGGCCGGACCGAAACCCCATTTGGCGGGATCCAGCTGGTGCTGTGTGGCGACTTTTTCCAGCTGCCGCCGGTGCCGAGCCGCGACATGCCGCGGCCCCAGCGTGCGTTTGAGCACCCGCTGTGGGACGAGGCGCTCGACTGCCAGGTTCTGCTGCACAAAGTTTTCCGCCAAAATGGCGACCCGCGGCTCATCGAGCTGCTCGAGGCGCTCCGGCACGGCCGTCTCACCAAGGAGCAGGAGCTTGCGTTCAAGAAGATGTCCCGCAACATCGACTACGGCGATGGCCTCGAGCCGACGCACCTGTTCCCGCTTCGCCGCGACGTCGACAACTACAACCGCGACAAGCTGTCTAAAATCCAGAGCAGGGAGTTCACGTACATAGCCAAGGACTCGGGCAAGAACGAGTTTGAGCTCAGCAAGCTCGAGAACCTCATGGCCGACGCCAAGCTGCAGCTCAAGGTCGGCGCCCAGGTCATGCTCATCACCAACATGCGCGATACTGACCCCTGTTTAGTCAACGGCACCCGCGGCGCTGTCGTGTCGTTTGTGCCGTACCTGCTCGAGATCGACTTTCACGGGCTCTACCGCACCGGCAACATCAAGCACTGGAACGCGGCCCTCGAATGCCGCGGCCAAGACAGCCTGCCGTACGAGTCGCGCCGCGTGCTCGAGGACTACTTTGGCGCCGAGGGGTTCCCCAAAATGATGTCGTACGCCGCCCACGACACCGATCTTCTCCCGCTCGTCGACTTCAAGGACTGCGGCCTCTACTGCCTCAAAGAACAAGAGTTTACGGTCGAGAGCCACGAGATCGACAAGAACGGCAAGCCTAAGGTTCTGGCGACGCGCCTCCAGCTCCCGTACATCCTGTCGTACGCGCTCTCGGTGCACAAGGCCCAGGGCCAGACCATTGACCGCCTCCGCGTCAACCTCGGCCAGGTGTTTGAGACTGGCCAGGCCTACGTCGCCATCTCCCGTGCGACCCACAGCGACCGCCTCCAGATCATCAAGTTCCGCAGCGACGTTGTCAGAACCGACCCGGCCGTCGTCGACTTTTACAAAAAGCTCGAGCGCGTCCAGGACCCCGACGTTGGTCCCGAGCCATGAGCCATGAGTTATGAATTTTACCCTTCGTCCGCGTTTTTTTGTTTCCTGGGGGCGCTGCCCCCAGACCCCCGTAGCAACTGCTTCGCAGTTGGAATGGTGTAGCGGGGAGGGATCTTTTCGACAGCCGATGAATATTGGCTCTTGTCGGTTGATATCATGGGGCGGCACCAGGAACCTCCTTCAGCTGCGAAGCAGTTGCTACGGGGGTCTGGGGCCAGCGCCCCCAGGAAAAGAAAAAAGGCCACAAAAGCCCCCGTGGCAACTGTTTTGCAGTTGGAGAGGTGCAACATAGACGGATTGTCGACACTGGTGAATTGTGGAGTCTTGTCAGCTGATATCATCGGGCAGCACCAGGAATCTCCTTCAACTGCGAAGCAGTTCCTACGGGGGTCTGGGGGCAGCGCTCCCAGGAAAAGAAAAAGCCACAAAAGCCCCCCTGGCAACTGCTTCGCAGTTGGAGAGGTGCAGCATAGACGGATCGTCGACAGCCCGTGAATACTGGCTCTTGTCGGCTGATATCATCGGGCGGCACCAGGAACCTCCTTCAACTGCGAAGCAGTTGCTACGGGGGTCTGGGGGCAGCGCCCCCAGGAAAAGAAAGAGCCACAAAAGCCCCCGTGGCAACTGCTTCGCAGTTGGAGAGGTGCGGCATAGACGGTTCGTCGACAGCCGGTGAATAGTAGAGTACTTTTGGTCGACACCATCGAATGACACTAGGAACACCCTCCGTCAACTGGTTAATATCATCGGGTGACACCAAGAGCCCTCCTCCAACTGCGGAGCAGTTGCTACGGGGGTCTGGGGGCAGCGCCCCCAGGAAAAAGGAAAAAGGCAACACTACAAGTGATATCGGAAAGGGCCGGCTGAATTCGCGCTGATCTGCCCGGGTATTTACGAAGCCGACGGGAACGCACGTGCCCCGCACGACTCAGGGCTGGTAGGGACGCCAAAAACCGTTGGTTCAGGCGCCACGAGATCCCGTCCCTGGTTTGCGTAGCTGTTTAATGTCTACGGCAGCAGACGGGCCGGCATCAACCCCGGCCAAGATGTAGGATGCATGCACGCTGCATAGTCAAAATTTGGCCGTCTTCGGTTGGTCTTTTGGCAGCGGCTGCGGGGCTTGCGTCGGGTAACTTGGGCCCAAGCGGGGGATTAGGACCCCCCAGTGACTCCAAAGTCAAGGCCTGAACAAACACGCGACTGTGGTTGGAGAACAGCACACGTGAAAAATCTAAAAATCTAGCAACAATGTCGGCCAACCAGGAAAAGCGTGAGTCTTGGCGCTAGTATCTGTCATTTCCCGGGAACTAACCGCAGCCCTTCCGTTTATCTACCAGTTTGTGGCTGGTGCCGTTGCCGGTATTTCAGAGGTGAGTCAGTGGTGGACCTGGACCGCAGTTGGATGTGGAAGAGGCTTAGAGAACGCTATTTTTGCTGATTCCTCCAGATGATTCTGCCAGTACGTGTCTTGCCGGCACTAACATTAGATCTTGGTCATGTACCCGCTTGACGTCGTCAAGACCCGGATGCAGCTGCAGGTCGGCACAGAGGGCGGTACCTCGATGGTGAGCGTCTTCACCAACATCGTCAAGCAGGAGGGCCCGTCGCGCCTGTACCGCGGAATCACCGCCCCCATCCTCATGGAGGCGCCCAAGCGCGCCACCAAGTTTGCCGCCAATGACGAGTGGGGCAAGTTCTACCGCAGCCTGTTTGGCGTCACCAACATGAGCCAGTCGCTCTCGATTCTGACCGGTGCCACCGCCGGTGCCACCGAGTCGTTTGTCGTTGTCCCGTTTGAGCTTGTCAAGATCCGTCTCCAGGACAAGGCGTCCAAGTACACCGGCATGGGCGACGTCATCACGTCGATTATCCGCAAGGAGGGCCCGCTCGCGCTCTACAACGGTCTCGAGGCCACCATGTGGCGCCACGTCTCGTGGAACGCCGGCTACTTTGGCGTGATTTTCAAGGTCCGTGAGATGCTGCCCAAGGCCGAGAACAAGTCGCAGAAGATCCGCAATGACCTCATCTCGGGCTCCATTGGTGGTACCGTAGGCACCATGCTCAACACGCCGTTTGACGTTGTCAAGTCGCGTATTCAGAACACCACTCGCGTTGCAGGTGTCGTGCCCAAGTACAACTGGACCGTCCCGTCGGTGTTTACTGTTTTCCGCGAGGAGGGTTTCGGCGCTCTCTACAAGGGTTTCATCCCCAAGGTCCTGCGTCTGGGTCCCGGTGGTGGTATTCTGCTTGTCGTCTTCACGGGTGTCATGGACTTTTTCCGCAAGATGCGCACCGACTAAGCAAAGACAGTTGAATGACCACTGGGATCGATCATTTCTGATCCCGCAACGACCGATCCAGAACCGGTCTTCCATAGAGCAGTGTTTTTACTCGCGAATAAAAAAAGGGATAGAGATTCGCTATTGTCCTGGATTGTAGTGCAACATGTTACAATGTGAAAAGTTTTCTAAACAGGGAACTCTATAAACAGGAAGAAAAAAAAAATGTATGAACCCACCGGTTCTCGCCTGGGCAACTAGACCGGCACCAAAAGGTACCGGCCAACCACAGGCGATGAACGCTGAGACGGCCAGTTGGTCTACCCTAAAATAGCCTGACACTTGTTCCAATCGTGGGAATCGCAAAGGACAAGCAACACGGATAAGGCTATGGGTGCCGCACGAAGAACTGAAATTTCGTTTTCTGGCCGCTTAAAAGCTTCTAGTAGCTGTCATCACGCGCATCTCCTGGTCTGCCATATGCACTTCCATGTTGCATTATGCGCATAGCATCTTCAAGCATCGCCTTGGACTTTTTCCTGGGGGGCGGCCCCCAGACCTTCGCAGTTGAATCGGGGGGGGTCTTATTGCTACGTTGGTTATGTTGCTTTGCTCTTCCCGGGGAAGGGGGGGGCTTGCCCCGAGATCCCGTAGCAGCAACTTCGCGGCTGGACTCCACACAAGTCATGAATCAACTGCGAAGCAGTTGCAACGGGGGTCTGGGGGCAGCGCCCCCAGGAAAAAAATAAATCAAACAGCACACAAATCAAGTCATCTGTACATAATAGATCAAGAGTCGAGCGAGTTGACCTCTGGGGTGGGACCGGCTTCCTTGCTGGGGAGAGGAGCCTCTTCGGGGATGCTGGCGTCGACGCCCTCCATGATGTCGTCGACGGTGGTCTTGGGGCCCGTGAACCACTTGCGGGCGTCAACAAAATAGTAGACGAGGGAGCCTCCCCACACAAAGGCGTTGATGACGCAGGCGTAGTTCATCGTGTCTGGGGTCGGGACGGTCCTGCAGGGAACTGCGCGAGAATGAACACAACAAACATGAGGTAGAAGATGGCAAAGAAGCCATTGATGCGCGACCACCGGTGACCGAGGTAAAAGGGACCTGGCGTGAAGCCCGACGGATCAAAAAAGATGTGGCGCATGGCGATGGGAAGCATCCACGCGAGACCGTTGGATGCGGGAGCCAGCGAGAACAGGGCGTTGGCGGCGGTGGCGTCAATGAGCACGAGCAGGCCGCAAACGAGACCACAGACGCCGTCAAAAATGACGGCGCGCACAGGCACGCCAAGCTTGAAGTTTACGGGGCGGATCCACCGCGAGAACGGAAGGGCGCCGTCACGCGAGAATGCCCAGGTCTGGCGCGAGGCCGCAACGAGAATAGACAGGCCCATGAACCACTGCACGATAAACAGAAGAACCATCATAGCAATGGTCCATTTCTTGCCGAGAGTGTTGAGGTAGATCTGAGCCATGGGCTGGCCAATGGCGGTGCCGTAGACCTGGTCAAAGTCAGGAATGCACGCCGTCAGAATGGCGTTGATGGCAAAGCCGAGAATACCACACATGCTGATGGACAGAATGATGCCAAACGGGACGGCGGTGGCGGCATTGCTGGCCTCCTCGGACATGTGGACGCACGAGTCAAAGGCGCCAATCGTCCAAATCGCAGACAGCCACGACATGAAGAATTCCCAACCAGACGGCCATACGTCGGGGATGTTGCTGCCAACAGTAGTAAATACCTCCTTGCCGGACAACAGCGACTCGGAGCCAATAGGCACGGCAATGACGGTGATGACAATGACGAGCATATTGAGAATAATGCAAAACGTCTGGAGACGGCTCATGAGGCTCGTGGCGAGGCAGCCAACCACCATGTGGGAAACAATACACGCGGCAAAGACACCGTATGCCATGTACTTGTTGGGCACAAACGTCTCGTCGGCAATGGCCGGGACCGAGAGTACCATATTGGCAAACCCATAGTCGATCGACACGAGGCCGCCAATAAGGCCAAGCGTGTTTGCGTAACCGGTGAGGAAGCAGACCGGTTTGCGGATCGACTCAGGAGCAAACTTGAACGACCACCAGTAGAGGCCGCCCGACGTAGGCATGGCGGAACCCATTTCTGCGAGGGCGATGCCGACAGACAAAATGCAAAACGACGGTAGCAGCCATCCCCACGTCATGCCGACGGGGCCGGCCGGCAGGTTGAACGCCAGCACGGATGCAATAGACGGCAGCAGACTCATGATGGAAAAGGCAATTCCGAAAACCTGAATGACCGAGAAGTTGCGCTTGAGCTCGGGCCTATAGCCCAGCTGCATCAGCAGAGCATCGTCCTTGTTCACGTGCAGGTGTCCCCCGCCGTTGTACTCAGCACCCATTTGTGTTTGTGTAGCGTAATTTTCGTCGACTGGGCTCCAGAAGCTCCTGTTGATGGCTTTCGAGGCCAGATCCCGGCCCATATATGTGTCTCGGACGTCAGTCCCTGCTTATCGGACAGCATGTCCAGGGCGTGCGCCATGATCGCCCACTCTCGCAGCTGGGGGCATGCAAGCTGGCTCAGATACTGCCTTATCGCGGTCCGTCGTGCAGCTTGCCAGCAGCTTGCCAGCAGGTTTGCCAGCGGCAATCAGTGATGAGTGCGATGCACAGCTAGTGAAATGCAAGTAACAAGCAGCAATCCGGGGTCATCTCGGAAGCTTGTTGCCGGAACCGGGGCCTCGTATCTATCTCGGACGCATAATGGGCATGCGTGTGATACCTCGCTACGGGCGGAGGTCTAGGGGCCGTTGTAAAGTGCGTAGACCCTGAAGCGTCTGTCGGCCCTGGTTATAGATGTTCCGAACAACAAAGATGCGACTGGGACCAGTACAGATGAGAGCTCCACACCAGTTCAACCTTTTGGTCAGTGCCCGGTTGCAATTGTAAACTAACGGTTATAACTACAATATTGAATTGAGTTTCAGAACGCTCTATCAAACAAAACGCTTTAGACTTTTTATTGAAAATGTCGTCCAATGTCAATGGACAGTGCGTTATCGGCCACTAACCTGCAGGCCACTGATAAGGACGCTGGGTAGGTCGGCGGCTATTTGAGCTGCATCAGGGGGAGTCTGACGGCGGCTATCAATGCGGGGCGGTATCTACTGCGCTCCAGGATATCTTTAACGCGGAATCACAGAGAAAAAGTCGTTTGGTATATTGCTAGAGTCATTACCGAAACTTTGGCTAAGATAAAGCCAAGCCAGACCCCATTCCCGATTTTGGCAGGTCGTTCCGGGCGCCGTGCATAATCAGTTGAGATTGCGGGTACCCACCAGTTGGAGGTCGAGCACTGGCCAGAGCAGCGATACCGCACCATCGGTGAGGCCGGAAGTTGACGTACTTATTTCACGTGGGACGTCTTATCCTTCTGCACGTTCCGCATCTCGGAGGTTTCTCGGAGGCGTCTCGGAGGCGTCTCGGAGGCACTTTGGGTTTATCCTATAGCCTGCGATGAGATGCAAGTGTACCGGTTGTGGGTTGTTGCATTTAATGGTGGATGCGAGCGTGCATTATGCGTCCACATTGTGCATACTCCCACGTTGAAGCCCGACTCTGGAGAGTGACGGGCCATCAACCTTGAACCGTTGCTCATGTCGTCTGCAGGCGAACCGGATACGGGCCAGGCTGAAAATGCCGACCGCAGCAATAGTTCTGGACAGACCGGAAGTACTCCGACGCTGTCTGCCAAGGCAAAAGGCAAGCAGCCGGCACCAAACGAGGACGTCACCGACACCCACGACGACAGCCAGAAGCCAAACGACCAAGATGACCATCAAGAACAAGCGCTTACGGTTGTGGTCAAATTCTCAGACGCAGGAATGCCAGACGCACAGATCCAAGTAGAAGATGTGGCGCAAATGACGGTTCCGGAACTACGGAGCCGGATCCGCCGGACGGTGGGTGGCACGACGCTCAACCGACGACTCCGGCTCATCCACGGCGGGCGCGTGCTCAATGAGCAGACTGACTTTGCACGCGAAGTCGCGGGCGTACGTATTGAAAACGGACGCATTGTCAACAACGGCCGGCCGCGCCAGCAGCGCGTGTATGTGCACTGCGCCATTGGCGACGTTCTAACAGCTACTGAGCTGGCGCGCGAAAATGAGTTTGACCAGCGCGTGCCTACACGCAGCACTCTACCAACGCTGCGCGGATTCGACCGCCTTCGTGACACAGGGTTCACGGACGAGGACATTAGCGAGCTGCGGCAGCAGTTCAGCGCCATGTACGGCAGTGACGACCGCAACCAGGACGAGCAGGCGCGTCTCGAGGAGCAGTGGATAGACACCGGCGTCATGGACGGTGGCGCCGATGCGTCCAACATTCTCGGCGGCGACTACCTGGATGACCTTGTCGGCATTCTCATTGGCATGTTTCTGGGCGTCTTTGTTCTCATCTTCATCAAGATCCCAGGCGTCTTCACCAAGCGCCAGCAGCGCACCCTGTTTGCCGGCGCCTTTATCAATCTCGGCCTCGGCTTTCTTCTGCGTGCCGTCATTGTGTGAATACCCTTTCACTTTTTCACTCTTTCAGATTTCCTGGGGGCGGTGCCCCCAGACCCCCGTGGCAACTGCTTCGCAGTTGAAAGTGTGCTGCTACGTGGAAATGCTCAAAAAGGAGCAGTTGCATCGACTCTTCGGTAGGCCCACTCCAGTCATGCGAAGCGACTGCTATCGGGGTCTGGAAGCGCTGCCGCCAGAGCCCCGTGGCAACTGCTTCGCAGTTGAAGTGTGCTACTACGTGGAAACGCCCAGAGAAGGAGCATTTGCATTAATAAACTGTTTGCATCGACTCTTCGGTAGGCCCACTCCAGTCGCGAAGCGACTGCTACGGGGGTCTGGGGGCAGCGCCCCCAGGGAAAAAAAATGGATCATGTCTGCATTCAGTCTATTTCAGGCAAACAGTTTGCGACCCTCGTCAAAGACGTAGTCGACGGCGTGCTCAACTGGTTCGTCAAAGATATACGGGAGGGCCGGGACGACGGCCAGGCCGAGGCCAACAGGCCCAAAGGTGCGCACGCGCTGATTCTTGACGTTGGCCATGGCTTTGCCTGCGTACTTGACAGTAGAGTGGATCGTCAACGCCGGCAGACCCATGGACGCGATCGACTGGAATACGGCCCGCTTGGTGGCGACAAACTGCCAGTCGTCGAGGTCGCGCGCAGCCCGCTTGTTGGCAGTGATCTGCTCGGGCGACAGCTTTGGCTCCGGGCTCCACGGCATGAGGCCCTGCTCGTACAGACCGAGCTTTTGGAGGCGCGTCTTCCACGCAGTGTAGGCTACATCGCCAATCAGATACGCCCAACTAACACCGTAACCGGCACTCACAAGGTACGGGTGGGCAACTGGCCGGAAAGACTCTCCGATATCCGACGTGTACGCAATGTACCTGTGACCTGCTCTGAGAATTGTCTAGTGTTAGTCCCTTTTTTGCATCGGTGGATTGGTTTCGCAATCTCCTTTCATCCCCTCGGGAGCTGTCCGCGAAACCTCAGTAATGACTGATTCATAGTTGAAACAGTCCAATAAAACAAAAAAAAAAAAAACGAGCTGCGAAATGGCTTTGCTACAAGTGTCTGGAGCCAGGAGGCCCGGGAAAGAGAAACACTGATTTCAGAACTACTCACCCGCACACGGGCCGCGTAGGCGGCATAGCGGAAATCATCGGTATCATCGCTGGCCTCGTCGGTCGCGTTTTTCACCGCCTGTCGGCGGATCTCCTTGTCCTTGCTCTCACTCGCCGACATGCTGTCTTTGCGTGTCTCGCGAAATCAATAAATCAAGAACTCGTTCGGAGCCCGACATCTATTTTGGCCCGCCACCACTCATCTCCTCGTTGCTGCCGCACGGCCTTTCCTCGATGCAATGCAATGCTGCATTATCCCAGTTGCATAATGGTTTTTTTGATTTTTTTTTTTTTTTTTTTCCTGGGGGCGCTGCCCCCAGACCCCCCGTAGCAACTGCTTCGCAGTTGATTTTTGACTACTGTCGTACTATAGCTTCAATTGCAGATATTATCGCATGCATCGGTCTATGTAAAACGCTCGGACCACAACCCGTATGGCCCAGACACGGCTTTCCACAGACGCACAGTCCCGTCCTCGGACCCGGATGCGACAATGCACCCGTCCGGCGAGTGCGCTAGCGCGTGGACCGGCCCGTGGTGCGCCTTTTGCGTGTCGAGCAGGGCGCCTGTTGTCGCGTCATGCACGCGGATCCATGTGTCATCAGCAGAGCCCGTCACCATCTGGGTTCCTTCGTGGTCGACGCTCGCGGCGCTCACCCCATACTCCACCGTCACTTTACGTATTTGTTTCCTGTTGTTAATCCTGTCCTCAGGCACTCGCCACAGCGTATTACATTCCACACTTACCCAGAATGCCTGTCGAAGAAATACACCGAGCGGCCACTCGCCGCCACGACCCAATCGCCCTGCATCTCCACTTGGCCCCGATCAGCCTCGAGCGTGTGCGACACTACTACAACCTCGGGCTCCTCCTTAATATCGTACCATGTCAACTTCGCTCCCACCGCCACCAATAGAATGCTGTCGTTAATTCCACCACCCGGGGTCTGGATCCTTTCTTTCCTGGGTGTTCCACCCCCAGACCCCCTTAGCAGCTTGGACTCTGCTTAGCAGCTGATACCGGACTCTGCTTTTCCCAACTGCGAAGCAGTTGCCACGGGGGTCTGGGGGCAGCGCCCCCAGGAAACCAGAAGAACAAAAAAAAAGGAAAAGAGCGCACGTACGTTTCAGACACAGCGAGGACGACGCGTGCGGGTCCGTCGACGTCCCACTCGCGCACGACGGCAGCCGTAGCGACGTCCCAGATGCGGATTTTCTTTTCCTCGCCGCCCGTGGCGACGCGGAGAGGCGCGTCTGGCGCGTCAATAAAGTCGCAAGAGCGAACAATGTGTTCGTGGGGAAGGGCGGCGACGACGGCGCCCGAGGCGGTATCCCACACGTTTACGCTAAAGTCTGCGCTGGCACTGGCGGCACGCGCCCCGTCGCGACTAAGGCGAACGCACCAAATGGCGCCCTTGTGGCCGAGAAACGTGCCGATCCAGTCACCCGTAACACCGTCGCGTAGCATTGGATTTCCATCTGCCGTTAGAAGTGCTGTGATTCGATTGTTAGATCCCTCTTTTTTGTTTTGGCGGGGCGCTAGTCCCAAATTTCCGTAGCAATTTGTTTCGCAGTGGGAATTGTCTTTGGAAAATGGGATTTAGCGCTCTCTGCAGCGGACGCACTTCCGGAGCCGCTTCATCAAGTGCTGAATAAATCCCTTTGGATTTGCGCTCTTTTGTTTTTCCTGGGGGGTTCCACCCCCAGACCCCCGTAGCAACTGCTTCGCAGTTGAATGAGGGCCTGGTGAGAGATCAACTTGACTTGACATGGGGGGTGACGGACCAGCTTTGCCCACACGAAAAGCCATTTTTTTTTTTTTTGATCGCAGGTCGATTGCCCCAATAAACCAAACCTCTCATATGTGAAGCGGCTACTACAGGCGTCTGTGTCTGCGGGACAGAGCACCAAGCACCACAAAAGAACCACATACCCTTGCATGCTGATATCAGATAATAGGATGATCCGGCGAGCGGGCGCGAAAAGGCAAGATGCGTGACGGGCCGGGAATGGCCCGTGCATGTTAGCGGGATCGCCTTGACCACAGGGGCGCGTTTGGGCTCCGATGCTGGCGAGCCAGGCTTGGCACTGGGGCCCTGTTCGTGGGGTACTGTGGTGGCGGACGAGGCAAGAGACGCGTCGAGGCTCCCCGGACCGCTGCCGGCAGCGACCAATGGCGACACTGCAACGTCGCCCTCCATTGAAATGTGTGTGCAGCCTGTGCACGTGTATTGAGATGCGGTCTTGCCTGTGTGTGCGGGTGTACCTGGTTGGTGTACAGATTTCCTGTATCGTCGCGATCGTCGCTGACTCAGATGCATATATGTTGCATTTCATCACTGCATTATTCGTATCAGGCCCTACTCTCCTCAGACCCCTGTAGCAACCGCTGCACACTTGGTATTGCAATTGGAACCGCTTTCAACTGCGAAGCAGTTGCTACGGGGGTCTGGGGGCAGCGCCCCCAGGAAAAAAAAAGGAAGCACGAAATTAATACACGTAGCGTTTACACGGTGCTTTCTCTCCTGGGGGCGCTGCCCTCAGACCCCCGTAGCAACTGCTTCGCAGTTGCAAATGGTTCAATTACAAAACCAGTTGCGTAGCGGTTGCGACTGCGACTGGGGTCTGGAGGGATATAGTTAGGAGGGCAAACGGGGATGCATACTGTGCATACTGATTGCAGCAAACGCTTGCACATATTAGTGGCGATGGGCCTCGACAAAGACGGGTGTGGAGATCAAAAGTCAATGGCGTCAGGCCTCAGTCGCTAGAGGGACACCACGTTTGAAAAAGTTTGGTCCACGCCCTGGCCAGTGATGGCAAGTGCGCGCACGTCGGCTCATGGATATCGGGAGTCTGATTAACTCGGCGGACGCGCCGCGGCCCGCGGCTGCGACGCGTCGGCAGTCGGTGTCGGCGCTGCTCAACGAGCCCAGCGAGCCCGGGCGCGACGAGCGGGCATCGCAGGCGTCTCGAGGGTCGCAGCCGTCAGATGAAGATAGTGCGCCACAGCAGGATGAGGCGGTACACAGGCCAGAAGAAGCACAAAAAGAGCCGCAACAGCAGTCACAGCCACAGCCACAGTCTGAACCACAACGCCACAAACCGCGCCGGTACGACTCGCCGCCGGTGTGGGCGCAATCGTACCGGCTTGTGCGCAAGCGCATGAAACGGGAGAACCGCTTGGATAACAGCGGGGCCCCGCCTTACGCGGCGAGTAACGGCGGGCCACCGCCGCCGACGCTCGGCACAGGGCCCGTCCCGGGGGGACCCGCCAACGTCGAAGGCGGCACAGTTCTGCGTCCCAGCATTACGGGCGTCGTCCCGTTTGTCGATATGACGCGCAAAATCGCAGAGTGGTTGTACAGCAACCTTCTAAGCATGGACGACCAGGACCGGCGCAACGTCGAAGTCGAAATCAAGTTTGGAACCATCGCCGACAAGGCGACGCAGCGGCGGCTCGACCTGCCGGTCACCACCGAGACGCTGCTGCAGCCAACGTACGCGCAGCAGCGCACGCGGTTCGTGGCGTCGCTACAGGACGATCAGTTCCGGCACGCCAATGAGATGCTCGACGGGCTGGCGGGCGGGTCTTCGCCGACGCTGCAGCGGCTGCCGGCGCTCCGGACGCGCGACTCGGTGTTTGCGTCGCGCGACGGTAGCGGCAAAATCCGCGTCACGCACGACGAGTCTGGCGAGAACGTCGTTGCCCGCATTAACAAACGCCGTGTCGCAGACATCATGGTGTACTCACCCGGCGATCTTGTGGACTTTCGGCTGTCGCTCAATGTGGAAACGCCCGTGGGGGCCGGTGAGCAGCTGGCCCAGACGCCCTCAACTGTGCGCAACAAGAACCGCCAGAGCTACCGCGCCCCGGGCATGCAGTTTGACCTTACGTCCGTCATCTCCCCGTCGTCCAGCGGCGACTCGGTGTCCAAAGAGCTCGAGGTCGAGCTCGACGGGCCGCAACTCGTTCGGCTCTTTGACGCATATCGTCTCCACTCGGATGCCGCCGCCATGGACCAGTTCGAGGAGCTCCTCCACCAGGCCCTCGACAATACCCGTGCCATTGCCCGCAAGCTCTCGCGCTAAACCTCCTCCTCTCGCCCTCCGACTGGCTCGGACTGTACTATTATGTAGACTATTCCTAGACACTGTCACGATTCTTTCTGGTTCTTGTTTTTTTTCCTGGGGGCGCTGCCCCCAGACCCCCGTAGCAACTGCTTCGCAGTTGATTAAAGGTTCTTTGGGGAACTGCAGGATAGACAAAGGCCTACTGCGAAGCAGTTTGCTACGGGCGTCAAGGTTTGTCTTCTTGATGTTGTTTCTTTGTTTTCTGGGGGCGCTGCCCCCAGACCCCCGTAGCAACTGCTTCGCAGTTGGACTCTGACCTAGGGACCCTCTGTCAACTGCACAGTTCGCTCGAAGAACATTGAATCAACTGCGAAGCAGTTGCTACGGGGTCTGGGGGCAGAGCCCCCAGGAAATCTTGGTCTCCGTAGTTGGAGCTCTGACCTAGGGACCCTCTGTCAACTGCACAGTTCGCTCGAAGAATCTTTAATCAACTGCGAAGCAGTTGCTACGGGGGTCTGGGGGCAGCGCCCCCAGGAAAACGAGTCTTGACCCCCGTAGTTGGACTCTGATCTAGGGACCCTTTGTCAACTGCACAGTTCGCTCGAAGAATCTTTAATCAACTGCGAAGCAGTTGCTACGGGGGTCTGGGGGCAGCGCCCCAAGGAAACGAGTCTTGACCCCCGTAGTTGGACTCTGAACTAGGGACCCTTTGTCAACTGCACAGTTCGCTCGAAGAACCTTTAATCAACTGCGAAGCAGTTGCTACGGGGGTCTGGGGGCAGCGCCCCCAGGATTAAAAAAAAAAAAGGAGAGAACACCAGGAAAAGCAATTGGGATCGTGAGTCTATGGGATCAAGAGGAGTAGCCCTTGAGCATGCCGTCGAGAAGGGCGGCAAGGCCGACAGCACCGGGGTCGGGAAGACCGCCCTCGCTGTCGTACTTTTTGAACTCCTCGGCGGAGACGTACGAGGCGCGGCCGAACTTGGCGGCCAGCTTGCGGGTGGAGTTGGCGCCGTCGCGGGCTGCGGCGACGGCAGACGCAAAGTCGCCGCCCTCGCTCAGGGTCTGGACAAACGGAGCGAGGGCGTCGATCAGCGTGCGGTCGCCGGTGCGCGCCTTGGTGTAGTGATAGAGCGAGTTGAGGGCCGTCTGGCACGCGCGGCGGAACGTTTGAACCGAGAGGGCAGTGGCGCCCGAGTCGCGGACGCCCTGCGCCAGTGCCGACAGGAAGATCGAGTACAGGCCGCCCGATGTGCCGCCCATCGAGCTCTCGACGAGCTCGGCAATGTCGGAGATGGCGTTCACGCCGTCGTCGGTCTGGATGGCGCCAGACTTGAGGGCCTCGCGGATCGCCTTGCCGCCAGCAACGAGGGTCTCGCCGGCGTCGCCGTCGCCGGCAACGGTGTCGTACTCGGTGACCTTGGGCTCGACGGCAAACACCGCCTCGACGGCGTGCTCGAGCATCGACGCAAACGCCTTGGGGTCGGCAGACACGCCAGACTTGGCGGCCGCCTGGTGCGGAGGCGCCCCCTGGGCGATCTGGAGCTTGCCAGTCCACTCTTCGGGACGCGCGTGCTGGTTCCAGCCCGAGGCGCGGGCGGGGGCGTCAAACAGCGCCACAATGTCGGGGCTGCCCTCGACGGCGGTCTTGGCCTTGGACGCATTGAGCAGCGAGATGCTGAGACCAGGACCGTTGAGGGCAGTGATGAACGAGCCGGTGATGGTCCGCGCCGGAGAGATGCCGTACTTCTCCTTGAGGATGTCGGTGACGGCCTCGGCGGCATACGACATCTCGAGGTTCGAGATGCCGCCGAGGTTGTTGACAACAAGGATAACGTCGTCGCTGCCGCCAAACGGAACAAACGCGCGCTCCTTGTCGTCCTGGGCGAGCAGCAGCGGCAGCAGCTCCGACACCAGCTCCGGGACCGTCGGGAGCGGCGACTTTTTGTGCACGCCGGCCTCGTTGTGGATGCCCATGCCGATCTCGAACTCGTCGCCGTTGAGGTTGGTCTCAAACGGGCGGCCCGGAACGTTGCAGTGGTCGAGCGACGCGCCGACCGTCACGGTGTTGGCGACAACGGCGCGCGCAATGGCCGCGACCGTCTTGAGGCTGTGGCCCGCCTCGGCAGCGGCGCCGGCAATCTTGTGGACTAGCACAGTGCCGGCGAGACCGCGGCGGCCAACAAGACCGCCCTGGGTGCGTCCCACGGCGACGTCGTCGCCAACAATGACAACCTCGACGTCGCGGCCCTGTGCCTTGGCTCGCTCGGCTGACAGGCCAAAGTGGATAACGTCGCCCGTGTAGTTTTTCACGACAATCAGAGTGCCCTTGTCGCTGGCAACAGCCCGCAGCCCGGCGTCGATCTGCTTGGTCGATGGCGACGCAAAAATGGTTCCCGCGACCGCCGCATCGAGCATTCCCTCGCCAACAAAGCCAGCATGCGTAGGCTCGTGGCCCGATCCGCCGCCTGACAGAATTGTGACCTTTGGCTTTGTGCTCTTGCGGAAAACAACCCGGTCCTGCTCCAGCAGGTGCAGCCACGGAGACGAGCGCGCGAGACCCCGCAGGGCCGGCAGAACAATGTCGCCAGTGCTCTGAAACTGTTTTGTGGACATTTTTTTAGATTTAGTGTGGCTAGGTCAATGGACTCAGGCACGGGGTGCAATGGTCTACGTACTTATGGAAAGGCGAGGACCCCACTCTTATTTTGTGGCCCGACCGACATGTGGTGCGGCTGACTGCCAGCCGTTTCGGGGTGATCACCCCCCATGGGATTGGTCCTGCTCCTGGAATGGACCCTGATTTTTCGTGGGGGGTTTGTTAACAACTTATTACTATCAGGGTCGCCAATACTGCAGTGTTTTTTCCGGCTCAATTTCCCGGTTCTGCTGTCCACAGTCACAGCATGCCGACCATTGTCCCCCCGGGCTCCCCCACACGGCTGTGTCTCGGGCCATTGCCCGTCGGTCGCCGCTCATCGTACCATGCGCATCTTTTGAGCCGCATCATTACCGACAGTTGCCGTCCAACGCCGGCAACTCTAGCCAGGCCATTCGCAAACGCCCCTAGGCCTTGGCCGCTTTGAAATTGTTCTTTTTTTCATCTACCGACATGACGACTCTCTGTCAGACTACTCCTTTGGCCCTTTGTCGCTATCCGTCGGCCATATATCCCAATTGGGTAATTCCGGCTCATTATCCGTCGGTTTCCGGCCGTTGGCATTTGCCGGTCCCCGGTTATTCCGCCAACTTTATACTTGACCGGCTAACTGTCGCTTTCTCGCAGTTGGTTTTCCAGGCTCTGGGCGCTTTTTCTCCTGGGGGTTCCACCCCCAGACCCCCGTAGCAACTGCTTCGCAGTTGATTTTCGGGCTCTAGCCTTATCTTTTCCTGTGGATTCTAGCTCCAGACTCCAGTCGCAACTGCTTCGCAGTTGATCCCGCACTCGGCTTTTCCCAACTGCGAAGCAGTTGCTACGGGGGTCTGGGGGCAGCGCCCCCAGGAAAACAGAAAAAAAAAAGTACAGAGACGGCAGGTTGTGCATGTATCACGAGGTGATTGCTGTGGGGATCTAGGGATGCTCGCCCAGTAGAACAGAAACGTTAGAAAAGACAGAAAAGAAGTTTCAAGCTAATGATCTGGCGAGAGAGCCAAGGGGGTCCCAACGGGGTAGAACGCTATAGTCCTTGGAGTTCCAGACGTCGACGTATTCTGTGGGAGCGTAGCGCGCGCTGGTGACGATCTGATAGACATACTCTGAGAACCAGTCGTCGGACATAAGAAAGTAGCCCTTGTCGCCAACATCAGCGCCCCACGAGTTCTCGACGCGCCACTTGGTGGGCTTGCCGTCGACAATGTTGACAGCAGTGAGTACCATGGCGTGCGTCATGAGGGAGGCACCGGTGCGTAGCCGCTCCGCCTTGGTCATGCCGAGCGACGTGTTGAACGCCAGCTCGTAGTCCCACGCGTTGGTGTCCATGATGCCTTCGGCGCTAGACGAGAACTTGCCCACGTCGGATCCGAAAAAGACGGGTTCATTGGCTTGGATCATCTTGATAGCGACTTGCTTGAGAACGTCGACATCGGCGTTGACGTACTCAATGCTCTTGCCGCCGATCACGTTGCCGAGCCGGTCCACGGTGTAGAGGCGCTTGTAGGGGTTACGGGGGTCGTTAACAAGCGAGAAGTACTTTGTGGCATCGATGCCGACATAGTCGCGGTAAAAGTCGAGCGGCGTTGTCTCGACGCGGTGGAACTTACCGTGCTTGTCGACGTACTCCCATGTAAATGGGCGGTCCGGCAACGGCGGCTCGCCCAACGCGACCGTCATGACGCCAAAGATGCGCTGCACAAACTGGTCCTTGGCGCGCGCGAGCGCGGCAGTGGACACGCGGCCGCTCGCAGCCATGTTGCGGAGCACAAGCCCAAACTCGCGCAGCTTGTTCACCACCAGGTTGTTGATCTCAGACGACGCCTTGGCGTTGAACGTGTCTGGATATAGCGCCTGTGGAACCAGGCCATACTTGCACACGAGGTTGACAACCATGTCCCACTGGCCGCCGTCCGAGACAGGATCGGCAAACAATGTCGACACGAGGCGCGAATCGAGCTCCTGGTCTGCGGTATCAATGGCGTTTTGCAAGAAAAAGTTGCTCTTCTCGAGTTTGTCGTAAAAGAACAAGTACTGCTGCGACAGCTCGACCTCCTTGATAGCTAGCTTCTTTTCGAGGGCCACGCGGAACACATTGGTGCTGGCGAAGATCCAGCAACGGCCGCTGCTGCGCTGGTTCGTTATCGGGGCGCCCTCGGTCTCAATCTTGTCGCTAAACACGTGGTGCGAGTCGTCAATGACGGCGCGGCGGTTACGAATCACCGAAGTGATGCCGCTGTTAGTGACGGCGGCGATAGCGAGCTGATTCTTGGCGTCGCTTAGAAACGATTCCTTCCAGTCGGCAATACTGGACTCTGTCAGCGGGTTTTCGCTGGCTCCGGCTAAATCGAGTCCCGCCAAACTGTTGGTGAGACGGGCTGTCACCACGTCTACATCTCCCGGCTTGGGCCGTTTCTCTTCCACAACAGTTTCCTTTGATGCTCCAGCTCCCATTGCGTCGTTCTGCTTATCTTTCTCCCTTGTCCGCGGGGTCTGTGAACCTACGACGGCGCTTTCACCCCGCGTCTTTATATCACAAGACCACAACGGTTCATGCGAGATATGCATTCGTGCCGTATCATCAGCCGTGTGCGGCGCCCTGCATGAGCCGCAACGCCCGCCCTATATCGTCATTTCCCCTTCCAAACGCGAATCCACTGTCTGACTCTATTAAACTCAGTTCATACCTACAGTCATGTCACTCATGGTGCCGTCTATGTCATCTTTGTTGGTTTCAATCTAAGACCATGGCCAATAAACCAGTCCCACAGCGGCTCCAGACCGCAAAGGTGCGATCGGCTCGTGCGTCGTCTAATCTGAGATAACGACATTTTTTTTGACCTGGGGGCGCTGCCCCCAGACCCCCGTAGCAACTGCTTCGCAGTTGAAACCTGTTTCCAGCCGCTTCGCGGCTGTCGCATGTACGGGGAGACAAGAATCCCGCCTAAAATCAGGGGTGAGTGTGCAATCTGATAATTTCAATTACCAACATCATCATATGCACCGCAATTGGAACCGCCTTTCAACTGCGAAGCAGTTGCTACGGGGGTCTGGGGGCAGCGCCCCCAGGTCAAAAAGAAAAAGCTCATTCGCGTGATAATGATGAATTAGAACGTATGCAGTCGTTACTTCTTGGAAGCGCCCTTCTTGTGAGCGGCGGAGCGGGCGCGGCCGATGCGGGGCTTGCGGGATTTGTTGCCCTTTTTCTTGAGGCCCGGGACAACGTCGCCGGGCTTGGCTCGCTGGCCCTCGATGACCTTGTCGACCTCGGACCGGCCGGCCTTGCCGAGCATCGACTTGGCGCGACCGAGCTTCGCCTTGTCGTCGGCGCTCAGGCGCGCGCGTTTGGCGGCCGGCTCGGCGGACTCGCGCTGTTTAGGTGCCCGCATCTTGCGGGCGCGCGTGATGCGCAGCTGGCGACCCTTCTTCTGGCTGCCGATCTTGAGCTCTTTGCCGTTGAGCAGCAAAGCCTTCTCCACAGACACCGCCTCCTTGAACTGCACGTACGCAAAGCCCTTGCCAACGTTTGTCTTGGCGTCTCGCACAATGCGCACCGACTCAACGTCGCCGCAGGTGCCAAAGTGAACCCACAGCGGCTCCTCCTCGGCCTCAAAGTCCAGGTTGCCCACAAACACCGACCTCTTGTTGTCCTGCGGCGCAGGATGAGCGACGCTGTCGACGCGCAGATGGTGGTCCTTGAAAACAGAACCGTTGAGAGTCAGCGCACCCTTGACGCTCGCCTTGTCTTTGAACACGACGTAGGCGTTGACGGTCTCACGGTTCGCGTGGAACTCCTTCTGAGCAATGGCGGCTTTGCGCGGCAGCGGCGTCGAAAACGCAATCGAGCGGAACCGCACGCTGCGGACTTTGCCGTGCTTCTTAAACAGGCTTTCAAACTCACGGTGCACTTTTTTGTCGGTGATTGCGGCGACGACAACGTTGCCAACAAAAATAGTCGCCTCAGCTTTCTCTATCTCCTCGCTCTTCTTCAACAGGGATTCGTGCACCGGACGCTCTTCGTCCTCGTCTTCGACAGCGTCCTCCTTGTCCTTGTCGTTCTCGTCCTGGGCATCGTCGTCCTTGCCTACTGGCTGGACTTGACTCTTGGTTCCCCTTTTCTCTGTCTCCTTCTTGTCCTCCTCGGCCAGCTTCTGCATGTATCTGTCCTCGAGATCGTCATCGTCGTCGTTCTTTCTCCTGCGCTTCTTAGAGGCGGTCTGTTCAGCAGGAGCGTTTTCGGGCGCCGCCTGATCCTCTTCCTGAGGTTCTTCTTCTGAGGACTCCTCCTCAGATCCGTCTTGAGATTCGTCTTGACCAGATTCCTCTGATTCCTCCATACTCTTGTCCTGCTTCTCCTCCGTCACGGTTCTCCGTGCTCTCCTTGGGACAGGACGCGTCGAAACCGAAAAGAGCTGTTCGGCGTCCTTTTCAATAAGAGCCTCTTTGCCCGAAAAGTCAAAGAGTCCCGTCATTTTTTGATATACACTGTACAACACGAGAGCCTGTCCTTAGGACTTTTAGCTTGCAAAAAAAATCCTTCAGCCGTGCCAGTATTTCAGCCGCATAACGACCCCCGATTCGGTTCATAGCCGATTGTCGTTTTTTTTGGTTTTTCTTTTTTTTGCCTTGACAGTGCAAGGCCATCAAAACGTCCATTGCCGTAGAAAAACAATTAAAAAAAATCTACTGACTCCAATTTACCGCAATTGCAACGCTAAATTACTATACTAAGACGCATGCGCATCGCTTAGAGCTTCTGCATGGCGGCAACGTCGACCGACTGAACGTGGTCCTCGTCCTCCTGGATCTGCTCAGTGAGCTCATCCATCGAGACCTTGGCATCCTCAACAACACAGTTGATCTGGAGCTTCTTGATACCGTAACCGATAGCAATGAACTGGTGACCACCCCAGTTGAGACCGTCCATCTCGATCTGCTTCACGTTGGCAAGCATCTCCTCGAGGTCAGTCTCGTCATCCCACGGCTTGACGTCGAGGGTGACAATAGACTTGGCAGCAGGGCCAGGACCCTTGGCGGCCTTCTTGGCACGGTACTCAGCAAGACGCTGCTCCTTCAGCTTCTCGGCCTCCTCGTCGACCTCATCGTCAGAGCCAAAGAGGTCGACGTCATCGTCGTCCTCAGCAGCAGCAGCCGGAGCGGCGGCAGCCTCAGGGCCGTAGGCCGAGGCCTCCTTCTTGTCGCCAGGGAGCGACGAGAACTCCGACTCGTACGAGGCAATGTGCTTGTACCAGCGGGCAGCGTTGGGGTACTTCTCAGCATCGGGGGCAGAGCCAACAGCCTTGAAGACGGCAACATCGGCCTGCGAGGCGGCAGTGCTGTTGTTAGTTTACAGATCGGCAGAAAAAAAGGCATTACAGCGCAACGATCATGTGGGACCAAACAATCTGATCTCAAGGTGCATCCATAAAATAATTTTCTTCTGGTAATTTGTATCGTCTTCCTAATACGATGAACAATTATCCCATTCTAGCACAAATCAGCCCATCCAACAATCACCAATTACTTACCCCTCGATGTAGGACTTGTCAAGAACAAAGTCGTTAAGCTGGGCGAGGCCTGAAGTTAGAACGGTCCAGAAAATTTCCTAACATGACAATTCACAAAATTGACATACCGGCAGCAGAGGAAAGGTCAGAGAAACCCATTGTGATTTTCTTGGTTGAGACTAGAGTTGTCAGCGATGGACACCTACTCGTTGAAAAGTTTTAAAATCTCTCGCTTGAGGCGGGTAATGGAAACGTGGCAGCCGAGTCAAGCTTTGGGCGCATAGTCAGCCGTGCTCGTAGCAACAAAGACTACCTGTGAAGGTGCAACAGCATATGTTCTGCATTTAGCTCGTGTTTTTGTAGTTATGAGCATAATTTGTGCTGTTCGTTATATTTCGGATGCGCCTATAAGCAATTATTTGGTAGCCGAACTACAATGGGTCCCACGGCACTGCGCGCATAAAGCATGTTCCTATGCATATGTTTTCTGCCGGTCATCTCTATGGCGGGCCCATCACAGAGAATCAGAACCACACGCCAGCAATGTCGATAAACATTGACTGGGACAAAATACTCGAAGACGAGGCAGGATTATCGGAAAAGATACGCGAGTTCCTGGACACGCAGTTCAGCAAGCTACAACTACCGGAATACATTCAATCGTTGTCGGTGACGAAGTTCAAGCTCGGAACAGTGGCGCCCGAGATCACTCTCAAAAACATTACTGATCCGTTCCCAGAGTTTTATGAAGAATATGAAGGATCCAATTCGTCGGACGACGAAGAAGAGTACGAATCGCCAACGGACTCGCTCGCATACACACGGCCAGTGGTATCGTCGCCGTCCAACTTGCATTACTTCCACCCAGCTCTGGCAGCCAGTCTGATACCAAATATCCACTCGCCGCTGTATACCCCTTTCCACGGTGTTTCTGGCCTTTCGTCTCCGCGCGCTGCTACGCCATCGGTGCGAAGTCTCCAGCTTCAGGAAGCGCCTGCGAGTTCCCGAGACCACTCTGGAGCTTCGCACGGCAAGGAAGGCCCAGGTGCTCGACGACGAGGCAAGCCCAAGGGCCAAAAAGATGACGATGTACAATTTTGGTTCGAAGTCAAGTACGACGGCGACATGCATCTTGGAGTCACAACAACGCTGCTGCTCAATTACCCATCGCCAAGCTTTGTGTCTTTGCCAGTACGCCTCACAGTGACGGGACTACAGGTTCACTCACTCGCAGTAGTTGCATACATCCAGGGCCGCATCCTGTGTTCGTTTATTTGTGACGTGTCCGGGGAGGGAGACACGGTGACTTCTCTTGGCACTCCAATGGAAATTATCAAGGACCTATCCATAGAGTCTGAGATTGGCGCTGAAGAGGCTGTTCTGCGCAATGTTGACAAGATTGAAAAGTTTCTGCTTGAACGGTTAAGGTCCATTGTGAGAGACGAGGTTGCTTGGCCAGGTTGGATCACATTTGAAATATGATGTGCCGTCACGCGACTGTATTCGGTGCATCGGCTATCTGTCTTGTTCGCATATTGTACACTACTATAATTAGGTTAGCAGAGTCGCATCCTTAATACTTATTTATTTTCATCGATGACTGCTAGTTGATGATGTTTCATAAGTTGGCCGGCGTAAGCTTGAGCAAAATCTCGTTGATTGAAAACATACGGAGTATATTAGAACGTTATGTCAAGTATTTCACTGATATGGCTCCAAAAAAAAGAGACCTCAGAACACAAAAAAACTAGCTTACACTCCACACGGGACTCGAACCCGCAGTCTTCCGCTTAGGAGGCGGATGCCTTACCATTTGGCCAATGGAGCTAATTGGCTAGGTCAAAAATGGACTTTTCGCATAATTGGGACAGTATACAATAGCGCAAAAAGCTGAAAAATTCACAAAAATTCACAAAAAACTATGAAGCTGCAACAAAGCTTTTGACTAATTGTAAAACATATGCCGAAAGCGACTGCCATCAAGTTAGCTCACTGAATCCCAAGCGAGAACCTCCGATCGTCTTCGGAAGGCGGTCCGTCGCAAGCTGTTAATTTATTTTATTCAACCCGTTCACCTCCGGAGGGCTTTGAATTTATGGGAGCGCTGCCCGCAGACCACGTAATAACTGCTTCGCATTTTGATCTCGCGTCACTGGCGAAACAACATCGGTCTATGTGTTTTGGGTCATTACAGGCCACTCTCAACTGCGAGGCAGTTTCCTACTGGGGTCTGGGGCCAGCGCCCCTAGGAGAAAAGAGAAAACTCCGCACTCGAGATCACAAAAGTTCAGTAAGTGATGCACAGACCAGTTTCCATTCAAGTGCTGTGCAGCTGTCGACAGAACAGCCCGTACGAGTGTAGTTGAGCGTTAAAGCAGGTTTTTTACTCTGTTAAACTAGCTGCTTTCATTGTGGCACAGAACTAACTTAGTTCTCCGGGTAAGGGACTTCCTCAATGTACTTGACGTCCTTGAACTCGCCCTCGAAGAACTCGTGCTGAGAAACGGTGTTAACCCAGCGAGTGAAGTGCGGGTGCGAGGTACGGAAGTTGTTGCCAAGGAACATCTTGAAGGCAACTGCGAAAATAGCGACCGACAAGAAGTCAGCAACGGTGGGACGCTCACCAACAAGGTAGGTGTTGGTGGCAAGACGCTTCTCAAAATACGTGGCGAGCTTGTCAAGCTCCTTCAGGTTGAGGTCCACCTTCTTCTTGTCAAAGGGCCGGTTGAGGTGGGTTGAGTTCAGGACCTGGAGCATAGCAGCGGTAGAGAAAATCCACGGCCAGCTGTGGGTGGTGTTCATGGACAGGTACATCATGACGGTGTAATAGTCCTGGCCCTCACCAATGAGCTTCTTGCCCTTGTCGCCCGCGAGCGAAGCGACTGTTGTTAGAACAGGTTGCGCTATTTTTGCACGGCAAGTGATGATATCATTGCCTGTACGCGTTTTGTGGCGTCCCTAAGAGAACAAGGCTAGCTTGGCCACAATGGGACCCCACAGTGAACCCTTATGGCGCGATTAGTAACCAGGGTGGTGCAATCCATTGTTGTGTGATGGACCCTTGGCTATGAAGATCATGGGCAATCTTGCAACGTCTGTGCACAAATCTTTTTCAAAGCATACCACAAATGGCAAAAGCATGCACATTAAAACCCACACATCGAAAACTCGCTCATCAAAACCCGCACATCAAACTAAGAGGGATCACATACAGTACTCGATAATAGCAAGAGTCTCGACAAGCGTGAACTTTCCATCCTTGGAAACGAAAGCCGGGTTGCGAGTCGACGGGAACGTGCCCAGGAAGTTGTCGGCAAAGTCGCCGCTGGCACGGTCCTTCAGAGTATCGTGGACCTCGATATCGAGGCCAAGGTACTTGACGAGCTTGGCCGCAGTGCCACTAAACGGCGAGAGAGAAATGGTGTACACAGTTCCGAGTGACATAATGTGGTGTAGACTGAAAGACGATTGATCAACCGGGCTCGGAAGCTTGAGGCACATTTTTTTCCGCCCCACGCGGAAAGATCCTAGAGCGGAACTCGCGCTGCTTAGTAATACAGACATAAATCGCTCCGCATGTCGCCGTACGTTTTTGACTCTCTGGATACATAGACAAGTCACAAATCACGCAGCCGCCAATACTGGGCTATTGTGTGACTGTGTGCATTTTTCCCAGGTCTTTATGTAAGAGTGCAGTTTGGCACTGGTTTCAGTGTTACGGTATATGCACTCATGATGGGTAGTGTATATGAGCTGTTACCAAACTAAATGCAAGTCCTCGACCCGGTTCGTACGGCGGATCTCAATGCCGTGGATCAAAGCGGGCGTATAAACTTACAAAAACGTACATATACTGTATACCGGAAAGAACTACAGAACGGCGCAGTGTTGCAATTAATGCTTCATCGTCCAAGATAACCATCAAGCCTAACTGCGAAGCAGTTGTTACGGCGGTCTGGGGGGAGCGCCCCTAGGAAACAAACCCACTCACCCCAGCATACGATGCTAGCCAACCGCATGCTCTATATGTCCCAGACTCATGTGCAAATAGCTCTAAATATAGAAGGGTTCTTAGATTTAAGCGATGATCCGTCGCGTTCGCCAAATGATATGCGTAGGCCGGCTATTGAAAACGCTCCACGACTTTATAATTATCCTCTCGCATAGTTAAATTCTGGCACAGCATATCCCACGTTTTCGTTCTTTTTTTTTGCAGCGTTTGTAACTTGGAGTCGACAAAGCCGGTACCTCAACGCGTCGCGTTCCTGGTTTCCCTGTCAACAACGCGCGGCTGCCTGCAGCAACCCGCGTCAGATCTCGAGCCTAGTATCAGAAGATCTGGCAGTTCCAGACAGATTGCGTCCTTGTTCTTCGGTGAAATAGTGTTCTACGTTTGTAATTTGCCTTGTATCGCTTTAACCGGCTCCTTGCAACCGGGATACGGCAATATGATTGCCAATCCGCCTCCATGGCAGTTGTTGCATATCCCGTATGAAACATATCTTTGGCACGCAGTATTTACGAGTCGCCTAAAGCGTCAGACGGTTACCACAGCAACCGTATATCGTCTCGCCGCATAAACAAAACTCACAGTGCAGAAGCCTCAAGTAGGCCCACCTGCTACTACTGGGCATCGTATTTAGCTTTTGGTGGGCGCCTGTTCCGAGCTATTCAACGTCTTTGTAACCGACCAAAGTTCGGACTCTGCGACGTTCTGGGCTCGCCACACTCGACTGTCGGCTCGAGCTCAAGCGATCTTGTGTTTACATTCGTCTGCCCTGAACTGATTGCGAACACAACCCCGTACGCAGACCAGTCGTCCGCCATAGCAAGTCCACTAGTGAAACTGGAGCCTTTGGACTGGCATCAGCCTAAACATTAGTCAAAATGTCTGACCAGGCGACAAACGTCAAGCCTTTACAGATTTACAAGTCTGTTTCCCCTAAACGAGGTGGGGCTGCTGACCGTCTTGGTAAGACAAACCAACCGCAAAGCCTCAAAAAAGCCGAACTAACCACAGGAATTGGCGCTACTCGGCATACTGTCGAGGGTCCACTCGGGACAAAAACGGCAAACATGCGCTCGTTCTGGAGTAACCTCGAAAAAAGCGAGGAGGAGCATAAGGTCCCAACTCCAGAGACCTCCCCGGTCCCCCGCTCTCCACTTGTCGGCACTGGCACCGGAAGCATTAGAGCCCGTCGTAATCAGTTTGAAAGCCCTCTTCTCAACTCACCGAATCTTCAGCATGGGGCGTCGGATAGCTCGTTTGTGACTAGCGGCGCCGGTTCGCCGACAAAGGGCAGCCCGGACTCGCTGCGCAGAAAATCCAGCATGGTGAAGAAGGGTTCGTGGAACAAGCTGCATGGTCCCAGACAGTTTGGTGTGCGCGAGGAGGCTACCAGACAGAGAAAAGTGGTGACATTCCACAAAACCGACGAGGTTGTCGAGTTTGAAAATGAAACTCCGGAAGCAAGCCCAGATATTTCCAAGCTGTCGTCTGACAATACCGACACCGAGGACAACGTGCCAGTCATCGAGCCTGGCGAAGAAATCGCGCATCATCACCGTTCGCGGCCGCTGCCGCAGCTGCCCACGTCCATGGCTGAAGACGACCAAGAGGAAGATGACGAGGATGAAGGCGACAGCGAGAGCAATTACGCTCGTGTGAGGGGCTGGTCCCCGCGCCCTGGCGACAACCGCCGCAACAGTGCCGAATTTGCTGCTGGCAGTCCCCAGAAAACGTCTGCTGTTTCGAGCCCTGACGACTTGTACGAGACACCCAAGGAGATTTCGCCACAGCCTCAATTTGAGATGGAGAATCGCATGCCTTTGGAGCAGCGGCTAGACGCTATGCTCTCTGTGGATGACTTGCACCAGGACTCGCAGGCTCAACCAGAGCCGAGTCCCTCGCTTCCAGCAGATCACTATCTCAAGGAAGGTCTGTACCCGGCCGCCTCGCCCGCCAGCAGTGTCTACTCCGAGGATCTCCAGCGAGGAGAGGATGGCGAGCAGTTTGAGAAATTCTCTCTGCCGTCGTCTCTGGCTCGCAAGGAATCTTTGCTGGACTCGCAACGCAAGGTGGCTACCGAGCACCATTTGCATCCTATGCGGTACGCTGCCGAGCCATCGGCCGCCCAGATCCAACGAACCATGTCGCAGAAACGGAGATCGATTATCAAGGTGCTGGAACAGGGTTCTCGCAAGGAAATTGACGCCATCCAGGAGGAGGAATCCCGCCCGGCGGAGGCAGCTCCTCCAGACGCTGCATCTGAGGAGCAGTCTGCTCGCGCCAAGCTGGACCTTGACCTGAGTCCCCAAAGCGATTTCGATGGATTCGAGACGAGAAGCCCGGATCTCCGCGACGAGTTGTGGAAGGACCGTCCGGCTGTTGCCGACGAGGCGGAACCCATGCAGGCTTTACAGCCTTTGCGGGTGTCAAAGTCTCCAGAGCCGAGAGCGCCAGCGCAACCCCAGGACGTCAGAGCGGGCCATGGAGCGTCGCACGTACGTGAAAATGATCACAACAACGACCATGATCACGACGGCCGCAACATGCAGCGCCAGGGCAGTGACAGCTCGACAGGCTCCCTCGGAAAGTTGTCGCCGGACTTTGATTTCGTCAACACCAACGTGAGGCGATTCAGTGCTGAAGAGGTTGACCAGGTTTACGCGCAGCCAGAGTCAGATCCGGAAGATGAGTCGGACCCCCACGTCAAGACAGAGCCCGAAGATCACCGACCAGCGAGTGCCCTGGCACCGTTCAAGTCGATCACTGCAACTCCGGCTCTATCCGAGGTTGACAACGTTTCGCCCATGTTTAACTCGCCTTATCCCTACGATGATTTTGCATCTGAACCTGCACATACACCTGCACCTGTAACTGTACCGGAGCTTGCGCCTGTGCCTGGACAGGAAAATACCCGCCGTGTTGATGACGTGGTTTCACGGACATCTCTACTTGAGCCACCAGGACCGGCCGCAGAAGTCCCGGAGCCTCCGAAGAACAGCGATTCTCACGACGTTGTACCTCAAGAGGACGCTCAGGAGTCTGCGCCTCCCTCGACGCAGTTCTCTCCGTTGCCCGACTGGCAAAAGACGGCCACGCCGCAGCTTCTTGATATCGATTCGTCGTCTCCCATGTTTGACGGCATGTTTGACAAGGCCGCCGATACCCCCAAGGCCGCTACTGACGACCAGGGTAATTATGCGGACAGCGCTCCTGTGACCGTTCCCGTCCCCGTTCCTGTGAATGTGCGAGCCCCGCTCTCTAGTGCCAAGGCTACGACTCAGCCCGAGAAAACTCCTATGCCTGTTGCTCCAGCAGGGGATGTCACGACAGCTGGCTCTCCGGATAACGCTACCGATTCTCGAGAGCCTCTGAGAGCAGATGACGCGGTACCTGTCAAGCAGGAAGAGATCTCTCAACCCCCAGCGACTGCGCCTTTCGCGGACAGTGCTATGGAGGCCGACAGTGAATGCCACAGGCAGCCACAGCCGGAGCTTGCCAAACAAGAAGAGGAATCTCTCGAAAGCCAGCCTGAGGACTTGCTCAAGGCGGCATCTATCGAGCAGCCGGGGGAACCATCAATACCCGAAGAAGCGCTCACGCACGTCGACACCCCCAGAGAGCTTGACATTCCCATGTCTGGCAATGGCTTCGCTGACGAGTTTTCCGAGTTCTTCAACACCGGTGACAGCGCCAACGGATGGAACCAAAATTCAGACAGTGAACACGCCCCAGAAAAACGTCCTCGGGCGTTGCCACAGATCAGCAACTTCGCGCACGAAGAGCGCTGGCAGGATGCCACTGAGCAGCCAGAGACTGAGCTTGACGCCGAAAGGGATCCCGACGAGCTGCCGTCTGACGAAGAAATCACCGGCCCCAGCACAATTCGCTCTAGATCCAATGCAAAAAGCAAGGCCCGGCCCAGCATCACGCCGATGGAAGTCGCACGCATGCAAAAGACTAGAGAGTCGGCCAAACTCGAAGTCGGCTATCGTCATGTCTCTGAAGAGATGTCCAAGGTTCCCGTTCCCCTTTTGGAACTTGATGATGGCGATGCGAATGGCGACTCGATGTTTGGCGACCTTGAAAAGGAGTTTGAGGAGATGCTTAGGTCTCCAAAGCGGGGCTACACTGTCCGCGAAAACGACGCCATTGTCGTAGCAAGGGAGCGTAAGGTCTCCGTCGACCGCAGGGCCAGCAGTCCCATCAAGAAAATCGTTCCCAAGAGAAAGGTGAGTTGTGTTGATCGCATAGTAACTCAAAAAAAAAACGGCCAATGAGGTGACACAAACTAACAACAGAGCGAGGTGCCTCCTGTGCCTACCCTTGATGCAAAGGAGCTTGAACGGGCAGAAACCATCAAGGCTAGCGACCCGTCGGTGACTACTAACACGTATGCCCAGGCTGCGAGGCCCCGGGCTTCGGGCCAATCTTCGGCTCTCCAAGGACCGGCTGTTGGCGCTACTAAGAAGGCACCTGCGCCTCTCAATGACCTTCCAACGGATGAGCGCGGTCGCCTGCTCATTCGCATGCTGTCGGTGGACGACATCAACTTGCCCGGCATCGACACAAAGGGCGCCAAGTTCAGCGTGACGCTGGACAATGGCGTTCACTGCATCACGACACCCCACAAACCGTTGCGTAAGAACGCCAGCGTTGGCGAAGAATTCGAGCTGACTGTGGGCGAAGCCGGACTCGAGTTCATTCTCACGTTCAAGGCAAAGTGCCCCAAGCAGACGGCTCGCAAAGCGGTGCCGCCTCCTCAGACGGTGGTTCAAGAAAAGGAGTCAAGGCATGGCTTGTCCAAGCTGTTTGGCGCAAAGAAGCGCACTGCTTCTCGGGCGTCACCCGCGCCGGCTACTCAGCCAGGTGCTGTCGCCGACGTTGCGCGGGTCGACCCGTGGCAGAACCTGACTGCGGCAGATGGCTCGTTTGGCCGCAGCTACATCGACTTTGCCCAGTACGAAAAGGACATTTACGGGAAGTCTGCGACGTTTGAGATTACGTGCTTTAACGAGTGGGCGACAAACAGCGCCACCCGGACCCGCCGTGAGCCCTATAAAATTGCCAAAGTCAAGCTCCAGATGATGTTTGTGCCTCGTGTTAGCAAGAGCGACACACTTCCATCGTCAATTGAGGAAGCCCAGGCGGTGCTGGAGCGCTACAGCCAAGAAGAACCCGCCGCCATGGAAGGTCATCTCAGCCAGCTGGGCGGAGATTGCCAATACTGGCGCCGTCGCTTTTTCATTTTGAAGGACTCTACGCTCATTGCCCACAGCGATGTCAGTCGCAAACCGAGGGCCAACATTAACCTCGCCAAGGCCGCCCGAGTAATTGCCGATAGGAGCAGCCTCAGCGAACCTGTTGTTGTTGTCGGCAAGAATCGTCGTCGTAGCGCGTTTGCCGAGAAGGAAGAGGGGGCGCTAAATATAGACAAGGGCTTCCGAATTCGGTTTGCAAATGGCGAGATTATCGACTTTTTTGCCGACACCAACGAGGACAAGGATGCATGGATTTCTGCATTGGCGCAGTCGGTTGGTAAGAAGGGATCTGGCCGCCCTGCGTGGGTGGATGCTATTCTTTACGGGATGCCGGGCACTCGTAAGGCATAGCTTTTTTTTTTGGCCCACAACAAAAAATGATCTCACGACTCGACTTTCTCTTTTTTTTTTTTTCTTTGTATAATCATTTTCTTTGTCTATATATATCACAATACCGCATGGCATGAACCGAGAAGACAGCGAGATGAGGAAGACATGCAGAAACATCAGAGGATTTAAGGTTCAGGAAGCGTCAATTGAGAGCTGTTTGCAAATAGAAATGTTGGTCCAGTCCCTTTGTTTCCTCCCTCACACGGACTTCTCTGGGCAATGGTCCTGTCTGGAGAATTTGCACTGACAGACCCGGTCGAGTCTCAGCTAGACGCATTCAGACGCGACGGTGTCATGGGGTTCCCAGCCGACTCGCTGGGGATCGCTTGCTTTGCAGCGGCAAACATGTACAACTTTGGATGCAGCTACGAGCACAACTACACTTGCCTTTGTACTACGACTGCCTATATCGATACGGTAGTCTATTGCATGGGGCAGTGGGCACAGACTTTCGAGGAGCGGGAAAGCGCAAGGCAAGTATTCAACAGCGTATGCGAATTAGTTTCGGACAAAAGCTTAAGTAGTTATGTCTTTGATGAGCGTTATGTCAATGCCTCAAAGCATCTGGAAGCTGGTCAACCCAAACCAGACTGGTCAATTGTACACTCGCAACCAGTTAAGATGCCGACGGGTATTGTGAACGAGTATCTGCAAATATCCACGGCCGTCAACTCCAACAGAGCCAACAGCACAATTGACGGAGCTATGCTCTACGTCTATGTGTTTGGACTCGTGCTGCTCCTCGTCGTCAGACGATGGCTGCGGCGACTGTGCTTTGGTCGGTCGTACTGGTTTGCTCGGCCACGACGGTGGATCCACTGCATCGAACTCAAAAACCCGAACATGACCCGGATGCTCATGGTGCTCGGATATCTAGCGCTTCATGGGGCGCTTCTAGGGATCAACTTTGACCTTTTTACAAATAACAGGCTGCCAGAAAAAGGTACGCAGCTCGCCAAGCTGTTGGGGGATAGGTCAGGCGTGCTGGCGATTATGCAATTGCCAATGGCTGTGTTTTTCAGCTCGCGGTACCAGGTATTTTCGACCCTGGCAGGAATGTCATTTAGGCAGATGGAAGCGCTTTCGCGGTTTTTGGAGTTCAATATTTTCCTTGACCTCATTGTCCACGCCGCTACGTACACTGCTCTTTCGCTTTCGTACCAGACGTACCGTCGTCAGTGGCAACTGGGCTACTGGATACTGGGTGTCATAAGCATGCTAGCGTTTACAGTATATTTTCTCGATGGCTTTTTCACGCGGCATAGAAGGGGAAGGGGCGGACTGGGATCGTTTTTCCAGCTAGTGCTGTTTCTTGGATTCTCGATTTCAATGTGCGTCCACGTGCAAGGATTTGGATACGCGCCCTACTGCGCCGGAACGTTTGCACCAAAAGTGATCGACTGGATCTTGCGTGTGCTGCGGATAGCCACCAGCGGCAAAATGCTCGCTACAGTCCGTCTCAACCGATGCGGCATGCACGAGAATCTTGAGCTCATTGTCCGCTATTCGAGCATCAAGCCAACCAAGATGCGGCCCGGAATGTTTGGCTATGTTCATATAAAAGGCTGGAGCGGACTACTAAAGCAGTCGAAGCTCTGGTGTTTTGAAGCGATATCTGCAAGCGGTGATTCCACTCTGAACATGCTGGCCTGCGTTGACGATATCACGCCGTCGCGACTAACGTACCTACGACGGCATCCGCATTCGAGTTCCAATGTGTCTGTCTTGTTTGAGGGCAGGTACGGGCTCACGCAGCCCATACATCTATATTCGGACGTTGTGATTGTATGCGAAGACCTGTGGTTTGGCCTCGCATACAGCTATGCGCTGGATCTCAAGAGACGCATTGATGGGGACTACGTTGTGCTATTCCTGTGGATAGTCAAGGACGACGACATGCTGACCCAGATGGACACTGAAATCTCGTTACTGTCAGGGGATCCCAAATTCGAAGTACGGACATACACAACTGTGGCGACGTCAGCTCATGGCGGTGCCAAGGAAATTGGAGGTGTTGCCCCTCGTATATCGGTCATGTCCGACATTGAGCTACGCGATAGGCCTCGCATAAACCTCCAGCCAGTACACCTCAACAACAGCTATGCATTTCCGGACCTTGCATCGATTGCCCACCTCCGAATCCGCCAGGCCAGTAGCCCACTGTGCTTTGCCAGCGCATGCTCAAAGCCTATCGAGCGCACGGTGCGCCATGCGGTTGCAGCCGGTCTCCCCAGGGCCCACAGCCGAGTTGACTACTATAATTTAGCAATATAAGTTGCCTTGACAGGCAATAAAATTAAAACATTGAACTGATGTCTATGCATATGGTGCATAAAATGATGAGGTGGAGACATTTTGCGCGTGGACTTCACAATGTGACAACTGGTGGCATGCCGCAGCCGAGCAATTGGCCGGCAGATATAGCGTATATACAACGCAATGTGTATTCCAAAGGCATGGATGCCGCTGCTTTGAACGTGATTGGTCATACGCCCCAGCGGCCTGGTCCACCCCAGCAAGTATGCAAACTTGTCAAGATCAAGAAAATAACGGATCCCAAGCATCCGGCATACAATCAATACGGCCTATTTGCGGCCAAAAAGATCCCGCCACGGACACACCTACTCGACTACCTCGGATACGTACACACGGCTGCAGAATCGGACGAGTCTTCCAACTACGACATTGTACTGGACAAAGATACAGGTATTGCAATCGACGCCCAACGATGCGGGTGCGAGGCACGTATGGTCAACGACTACCGGGGCATATGCGAGCGCCCGAACGTCCAGTTTGACGACCGGTATGTTGGTGATGAGCTTCGTATTGCCATATTCACAATGAGCGAGCCGATCTCTGCGGGCACTGAACTTTGCATCAACTACGGAAAAGGCTTTTGGAACGCCCGACAGGATTCTTGAGCATTGGCATCGTATTTATTGCGTAATAATACATGAAAGCATGATAGGCATTATCGTCTGCTGTTAGCGTGGCTCGTTTCGCTTATCTTTTTAAATCTCTTGTCCCCCCCCGGGTACTCCAGGCCCGAGTGGGAACGGCTTCGCGTTCGAAAAGGCTGCTCACATAAAAGAAGACTTACTTGCGCCGTCTCTGATTATCGCGGTTGTCGCGACTGTCGCGCTTAGGCTCGCCGCGGTCTCGAGGAGCCCTGTCTCTGTCGCGATCGTGGTGGTAGTCCCTTTCCCGGACGTCCCCCCTGTCACGACCATCTCTTCGGGGCTCGCGATCACGCGAATCTCTGTCACGATATGATCTGTAGTCTCTAGAGCCACGATCACGGTCCCTATCGCTGTAATCCCCTCTTCTGTCATCTCCCGAGTCACGACCAGGATCAGCTCCATCTGCGACCTTATCGTGTTGATCTTGCCCAGGCGGAGCACCCATGATAGGCATAGGAGGCATGCCTGCCGGTGCATCACCGCCCATACCTGGGAACATCTGCATCATATTCGGCGGTGGCATTCCTTGCATCATCTCGGGTGGGAACATCATTCCGCCCATCATTTGCTGTTGTTAGATCCATCATCAAAAACAAACAAACCAAAAAAGGACAAAGACTACATACCGACATGAGCTTTTGAGGAGTGTATGTATCCCGCAAATTGTCCTGCTTGGAGCAGTATGCAGTCCATGTAAACTCGTCAAAGCCAAAGTTGAAATAGTCCGTGATGTCGGCACCTGGTTTTCTCCATGGCTTGTCCTCCAACTCCTCCAGCTCTACCTGGGTGATTGGCGCACCCTTGTACTGGGCAACGGCATTAATGTCAAGACCGGCAGGCCGTTCCTTGGCCTCGGTCGGAACGAGCTGTTGCTGCTGCTGTCCAAGACCGGCCTGTTGCGCGGCTTGTGCTCCCGGTGCAACAACAACTTCTTTTGGTTGTGCCTGTGGCTCTTCGTATGCCGGAGCTTTAGGAGCTCCCGACGATTTCGAATCGATTACAAACTCAATATCCTGGTGTTAGCCAGTAGTACAAACAAAATAACATACGAATACAATACTCACCGAATCGTCATCTTCGTCATATTCGCCGTCCTCTTCTTCGGCTTCTTCATCCTCTTGCTCTCCGTCGGCTCCGGCCTTTGACTCAGCCTGTAGTTCTGCCGATTTCGCCCCGCTGTCATCCTCCATCGAGCCCTCGTCATCGGCCTGAGATTGTTCGGCGCTCGGCTCAACATCCTGCTTCAATTTCTTCGGTTCAGGAGCCTCCTCGTCTCCATAAAGAAAATCGTCGTCGTCCTCTGGAGCAGCACTCATTTTGGTGATCTATGATTTCACGTACGACACCACGTTTGGAATTTCGAGTTCTGGCCGAGTTTCAATGAGCCAAAATACTAACTGATACATATTTATTATGCCATACATCAACAAAGTGCGGAACAAATCTGTATTCGTCACGTAATTATGGCCCTAAAGCTCGCAGGCGAAACGCGTCTCTCAACTCGGACTCCGGGCATTCCTGGTCGGCCACTGCTCTTCATCCCGGCACCAGCGGCTGCGTCCAAGGCCGACTTGCCACAATGGCAAACAATATTCCCGGAGACCTCGTGCCCCGCGAGGTGGCGAGCTACCTAGCTGGCAAAGTGCAGCGTCTATTGAACCGACCATCGTCGAGCTTCCCCGGATCCCAACCAGTGTCACTTGCTCGGAGACATATCCACGGAGAGCTCATGGACGAAGAGTATGCTTTTCTTTTTTTGTTCTGTTCTTTGTGTTTGCCGCAACTCTCGTACTTACCATAGTTACTTTGTATGCGAAAAGAGTGATGGCCTGCGCTGCCTCATGTATATCACAGCCGACGAGAATCGCGCAGAGACTGTGTACCTCATTACGCGGTCAAATGAGTACTATATCATACCTCACATGCATTTCCCGCTGGAAGATAATGTGGCAGACTTCCACGCCGAGTCACTTATCGATGGCGAACTGGTGACATATGAGGATAGCTCAGACAAGCCACACTACCTCATCTTCGACTGCCTTGCACTGGACCGCAAGCCCCAGGTCCACCGGCCACTTGACAAACGTCTTGGATACCTGCGCGAGAAGCTGCATCGACCGTACAAGAAGCTCCTAGTCGAATACCCTGAAGATACGGCGCTGTTTCCATTCACAGTGGAGTTCAAAGACATGCAATTGTCGTACGGACTGCCGCGAGTTTTTGAGCAAATGGAAAAGCTCAAGCACCACTCTGACGGCCTCATTTTCACGCCCACTACCCGGCCATACGTCTATGGTACTGATCACAAACTGTAAGTTTTCTTTGGCCTGACTCTGTAGCAACTGCTTCGCAGTTGGGATGTTGCCTTTTGCGAGTTCTGCCTGAGCTTGCTACGGCAGACGCAGGCATATATGAGAACGATACTAACAGAAGACTAAAATGGAAACCGCCAGAAGAGAACTCTGTCGACTTTCTCTTGAGTCTCGAGTTCCAGACATACCGCGATCCGAACCCATCAGCTGGCGAGCCTGCAGAGTTTATTGATTACGATGCAAAACCGCGCTGCGTGCTGCGGGCTTGGAAGGGCGGTAACAACTATGCAGACTATGGCGAGCTGTATCTAACCGATGACGAGTGGGAAAAGTGGAAGGCGCTGGGCGAGCCCATTCATGAGCGCGTTGTTGAGGCGTACAAAGACAACGACAAGCGCTGGCGGTATATGCGGTTCCGCGACGACAAGGACGACGGCAACCACATTAGCACAGTGGAGTCTGTTATTGAATCCATCAGTGACGCTGTGTCGCGCGAAGAGCTCGAGCAAGCGTGCCCCGAGATCCGGGCGAAGTGGAAACATCGTCACGATCCCAGCCGACCGTCCCCAGGCGAGGATGCCGCTAAGAAGCGTCGCATCGACTCCATATCGTCATGACTCGATCCTGTAAACTATTCTCGTCCAATTATAATGACGCCGATATGGTTATACCCAAGTCACGGTGGGCTCCGTTTCTTTTTCCTGGGGGCTCTGTCCCCAGACCCCCGTTGCAACCGCTTCGCGGTGGATCCTTTAGTTGCTAGTAGGGGAAATAAAACCAACCACGAAGCGGTTGCTACGGGGGTCTGGGGGCAGAGCCCCCAGGAGGCCAAAAAAAAAGGGATACCACGGAACAAATTGCTGTGGGGTCCGGGCTCGAAACCGCAGAAGTCGTCGCAGACAAAGGCAGAACATCAGTGCATCATGAAATTGGGCGCTATGTACAGGAACGGCGTGAGGGTTAGACCGCCGCCATGGTGCAGGCGGCAATAAGGGCGCCGGGGTTGCCGTTGCCGGACAGGAAGTACTTCTCGCGGACAACAGCGTCAGAAAAGTCCTCCTTGAGGACGGTCGCGGCATGCAGGTACTCGACGGCGACGCGCGTCTCCTCCTGGGTGAAGCGCGGGACCTCGACGGGCTTGACACCGCGGAACGCCTTGGCGAGGTCGGCGTCAAAGTCGAAAATGGACGTGTAGTAGGCGTCCTGCTGACGCAGGCCAAGACCGCACACGACCGTATCGTTGAGGGCAAAGTTGTTGGTGAGGGCGGCCGCGACGACACCGCGCGCCAGTTCGGCCTCGCCGGAAAGGTATTTGAGCACCAGCCGCGGGACCTGCAGGTCGCCGACGTAAACCTGGTTGTTGTCGACGTCGCGGTTCTCGGCAAACACCTTGCTGGAGAGGGCGTTGACGTCGTCGACGGTGATGAGCACCGGCACCGCCGTCTGCTTGGCGAGTATGTTGAGCGCTTCCTCGAGCACCAGGAACGCATCCGGACGCTTGCGACCCTCGACCAAAAACGTCAGTAGATTCTGCTTGGCGGCCGTAGAGTGCGGGCGGAACGACTCAGTTCCCTTGATGAGCGCCTCGTCGACGGGGATCGTCTGCAGTGCTTCCTTGTTGGCCTTGACAATGCGCTTCATGAATCGGCTCGCGTACATAGGCTGCACAAACTGCTCAGTCGGCTTGTGGTATACGGCGTCCGTCGTGCCATCAATGAGATCAAGAGCCCGCGGAATCGCCACAACAACGTATCCCTTGCTGACGGCGAGCGCCTGGGTGTGTGTCAGGGCGGTGCTCTTGCCGACTCCCCGCTCGCCGATAAAGCACAGTCGGCTATCCTTGGACGAGGAGGTCTTGCCGGCGTCGACGATCTTGTCGAGCTCCACACTTAGCGGCCGCACCACCGTGCTCCGCTGGCGGAACAGCTCGTGGTTCTGTGTGCGACGGAACGCGCCGAGGGCGCTCAAACGCTGGACGTGCTCGGCCGGGTACACGGCGGCTTGGGGCTTGCCGGCGGCCACCGCGTCAGCAAACGAGCTCAGCTCAATTTCTGGGGCCTTTTCGCCGAGTCTGGTATGCGCAACCGTCTTTTCGTAGCTCCAGATAGACCCGGCGTTCTTTTTCGGCGTGCCACGCTTGAATGTGTTGTTGTTGGCTCCCTTGGGGCCGTCTCCGCCGCCCGACTTTCGCACAAAGATGCGCGCCGCGTTTGTGGCGTGTAGGCCACGTGCAAATGCCGCCGGCACCGACGCCGATGACACTAGTCTAGCGCCGCGGATCATTGTTGAAGGCGGTTTTGTCTCGGTGTCTGCTGTTCTTGTCTGAAAGTCCAAAATTTCACTTTGGTAGCGTCCCTTGCCCAGTTCGTGAACCTTTACTTACAGTGACTAGAAATGCAACGTTGTGGCAATTTTGATGGCACAACAACGGTTTGCTTTTTTCCTGGGGGCGCTGCCCCCAGACCCCCGTAGCAACTGCTTCGCAGTTGAAAATAGCTTGAAAAAGGGCTATAAACCGCAAAGCGGTGCACAGAGGGGCCGGTATCTACGGCAGTCATGATTCTTCTGTCGGCACTCTACGCCTCCTACAAAAACCCCGTAGCTACTACTTTCTTTCAACTGCGAAGCAGTTGCTACGGGGGTCTGGGGGCAGCGCCCCCAGGAAAAAAAAAAGGAAAAAAAAAACAAGACAGCTCGTAACCATAAAATCTATCATAATGTACAAAAGACTAGCCCTCAGTGTCGGAGCCGACCTCTTCGGTGTCATTGGGCTGCTCAAACTGCGGGACAGGGGCGCTAGAGTTTTCGGTGATGCCGCGCGCCGTGAGGTAGTCAAAGACGTTGTCAATGCGGTAGTAGTCGAGGAACGAGAAGAAGCCGTGGAACACGTTCTCCTTGACCTCCTCGGTGTAGATCTTGTCGTAGATGTGCTTCATCTTGAACGCCTCGATTTGATCGTTCCACTTGTCGAACGTGATAGGGTCGTAACCGCAGTCGCCAAGGCGGCGGTTGTATGCATTGTACACGGGCTGCTCGAGCAGCAGGCCGAGTGCTGGCGCCTTGGGGATGTTGATGCGGGTGGGGCCAAACGCCTGCGAAATGCGTTTGAGAGGCGTGCCGGCACGGATCACGAGCGCCACAAGGCCAACCATCTTGCGAATCTGGTGCAGCATAAACGACTGGCCGTGGATCTTGATCGACAGCCACTCGGTGTTGTTGATGACCTTGGGCTCCGATACCGTCAGCTTGTGCATGAACCGGCTACAGCTAGGGTCCTTGAAGCTCTTGCCGATAGTGAAGTTGTGGAAGTTGTGAACGCCCTCGTAGGTGCGGAACGCCTCGCGGATGAGCTCAAGTCGCTCCTGCGAGATGCGGTACCCGCGACGGGCATCGTTTTCGAGTTTCTTGGCGGTCTTTTGGGCCGGAGAGAGATCGGCGCCACCCTCAGCGGTGCCCTCGGCGCCGTCGGGCTGCGAACCGCCCTCGACGTCAGCAGCAGCCTGGTCACTCTCGGCGATGCCAGCCGCCTTGAGCTGCTCGGCGACGTTCTGCCAAAACTGGGCGCCCTCCGGGTCCTCACGAGTCTCGCCGGGGATCTCCTTCTTGGCCTGTTCGATCGTCTGGGCCAGAACACTTGTGGGACGCGGCGGCAGGAACGCAAACGAAGGGATCAGGTACTCGTAGATGCGCGATGAACAGTTCTTGCGACACTCAAAAGATTTGTTGGTGCGGTAGTAGCCCCACACGCGGATCTGCTCCGGCAAGTGCCCGTTGATCTTGTCGACAATGTCCTCGTCCTCGATAATGAGCTTAAGCGACACAACGTTACCACCGGCGTGCACGCCTTTGTCGGTGCGAGCAGCGCGGATGAACGACGACTTCTTGGGGTCGTCGGCATTGTCCTTGGAGATGGCGCCCGCGTCCACAAATGCCTTGAACAGGTCACCCTCAATGGTCTTATGCGGCGGGTTCACCTGCATACCGTGGTAGCCGGTACCGCAGTAGCCAATGCACACGGCGACCTTTCGCTTAGGCCGGCGAGGCTCCCGGGTCTCGCCCTCGGCGAGCTCGCGCGGCTTACGGGTCTGCATCTCTTTGTTGCTGTTGTTCGGCGAGCCATCTCGCTTGCGCTTCTGTCCGCGATTTCTTTTGTTGTTATTGTTGTTTTTGCGGCCCCGCTGGCCGTTTCCTTCCCGACGAGCATTCGCGTCCGTCTGGTCAGTGATCTCGTTCTTCACTGGGACAGCGTCTGACGGATTGTCAGTCTGTTGCGGCGGGATGCTAGCCTCCGCAACGGCCACCTTGGGCTCTTGAGCAGTCTCTGATGCCATTTTGCCCGATCAGTTTATGGCTCTCGAGACACGCTTGTATCTCCTGCAGCTGTCGATCGTGAAATAATTTCCATCATGTGGGACCTTTGTCAATCCAATACTCTCTTGGGCATACCAGATCACGTGGTTTTAACCGGCTTCGAGCTCGGTCCCTATCTTCCCTGGGGGCGCTGCCCCCAGACCCCCGTAGCAACTGCTTCGCAGTTGAGATCCGCCGTCCAAGAACCTTTTTTTTTTTTTTTCAACCGCGAAGCGGTTGCTACGGGGGGTCTGGGGGCAGCGCCCTCAGGAAAAAAGAGGCCAGGGACAACTCATAAACCATATATTAGACAATAATAAAAGATTAGTCGGTGACGTCAAGTGATCGCTTGGCGTTGTAGCCGCCGTAGCCTTCGAGGTTCGCAAACTCGTTTGCAAACTTGTAAGCGGCCTTGGTGAAGAGAAGGTCTTCGTCGCCAAGGTAGACGTGGGCAAACAAAAAGGCGCGGATCGCCTTGACGTAGTGTGCGTCAAGACGCTGGGGACCCGTGAGCGCCTTGTCGATGATGGCGCGCCACGCCGCGGCCGGCGACTCAATCTCGACCTCGTCGAGCAGCTCGGGCTTGACGAGCGGCCGCTTGGCGTTGATGTACATCGCCACAACCTGCGACCACTGTAGCCGTAGGGCTTCCTTATGCGTGTCTGGCGGGAGCGCCTTGCGGCCGAGCGGGCTGAGGCAGATCTCAAACAGCTCGTGAGACGATGTTAGCAAGTGCAGCAGGAAAAAATCGTACTGGGGATCACCCCTTATTTGCGTCGTGGACAGCAGCAGTGCGCATGCCTTCATCAGAGACGCAACGAGGGTCTTGTCGACGGTGTCGGGCACGCGCAGACGCTGTGTGTAGTACGCCATCTTGTCCTGCTGGTACTCAATGAGCTTGGGCACCGTGTAGTCGCGCTGCTCCTTGATCTTGCCATTGAGATCCTTGTCGTTGCGGATCTCGGTGATGATCTCGAGCGGGTCAGACGTCTTGTCACTGTCCTTGACGGTCACATCTGCTGCGTCGAGTGTCGACCGGAAATCCGAGTACTCGGTGCCACACATGGCGATTGCTTCGATGCCGATAAGAGGGTTGTCGGTTTCGACAGCGTACCCCAGGTGAATCAGCGGGTGCACGAGGCCGCCGTACAACCCCACAAACAAATTATCTTTCTTTTCGAACAGATACGAACGCGCGACGCTGGCCCAGTCATCGGCACTCACTTCCGATACCTTGTCGGTAATATAGTCCTTCCAGGCGCTCGTGTACTGCTTCTTTCCGCGGAGCTGCCGCCAGTCCTGATCCGTCACCTCGTCGGGGCTGTCCTCCTGCCACGGGTCCAGTTCGTCGGCCTGCGACTCGTACACCTCGTTAAGCTGCTGCGGTGTTGCGCCCAAATAGTATGCCGACACGAGGTGCTGTTGTTAGCTGCTGGTAACTTTTTTTTTTTTCCTGGGGGGGCTGCCCCCAGACCCCCGTAGCAACCGCTTCGCGGCTGAACAAAGGCTCCAGCTGATCTCACGCTCTCTCTCTCATCTTCGCGGACTCTCGTTGATCTCAACTGCGAAGCAGTTGCTGCGGGGGTCTGGGGGGTAGAACCCCCAGGAAAAAGAGAGAAAGCATCGCCAGGAACGTAACACAGCTGGACAATGTGTTGATCTCAACTGCGAAGCAGTTGCTACGGGGCTCTGGGGGCAACCCCCAGCTAAACAGAAAGAGAGCGTCACCAGGAGCACAAGAAAAACACAGTAAACATACATGTGGCGCATGGTTGTGGAATTTCTTGCGATTGAACAAAATGCTGAACGTGAAATGATTTGCCTTGAGAAGCTGCTCAAGCTTGCGCTTGGACTCGGCTGTAGGCGTAGGCAGGCCGTAGGCTTCGGGGACCTTGAGACCAAGACCGTCGAAGCCATCTGCCGAGGCAGGTTTGGATGCTCCAAGACCCATTGCGCGCGCTGCAGACTTTGTAACTCTCGATAGTCGTCCAGTCGTATATGGTCGTTCAATCAGGGCAAAACGTGCTGCCAGTCCAGTGCGGGCGGCGGTCAATGCCATGAAATAGTGGTTCGACGCCAGCAAGAGATGATGGGCCTTGCGCGCGGCGTTATAACCAACCCGTAATCGGTAGCACACGTGACCCAAACCAGAAAGGCCAGCCGTACTGTGACTCAGGTACCCCTCACGTCGAGCTTAGTAAATGTTGGTCAGCGACTGGGTCTGGGCCGTTTGTGATTTGATTTTGTATCGAGGGATCACTGCTCCCAGACTCGTGTAATAGCTGCTTTGCAGTGGAAGCAGCCTAAAACGGAAACCCCATGGTCGGCTGGGGGGATGGAGGGTAGCGTGCGCACTTTGCTTTGCTTAGAGATCCTTGATAGACTTTGAACAGAAAAGCGAACACCTGTATGCAATGGATTGGGCAATGGTGGAAAATGCTCACATTGCTATTGGTAGTCTACCACTATGCTTGCTGAGCAAGCACTGGGTGCCTAGACCTTTCAAGGCCCCACAGGGTCCCCGAGCCCATGCCATACGCCTTGGCCACGTGGCGACGTTTGGGAAAGGGACTTCCAAACCGCTAGGGTCCTATTGCCGTTTTACCAGAAGGCGTCTTCACCATTGGTTCAATGTTTGCCAACCGTCGCCGTAATAACCTTGCGCATACCCAAACCCGAAGTCCGGGGTAGAGTAACACACTCAATTAAGCAGCTGCCATTGGTTCAGTCTGTTTCTTTTTATTTTTCTGGTGGTTGCACCCCAGACCCCCGTAGCAGCTGCTTTGCAGTTGAAGAGTGGTCTCTAGCAGTTTTCCATTTCCTGGGGGTTCCACCCCCAGACCCCCGTAGCAACTGCTTCGCAGTTGAGAATTGGTCCATGGCTTTTGTTATCAATTGCAAAGCCGTTGTTCAGGAGTCTCGAAAGCAGCCGCAGCAATGGTTTACGCTCTTGGCCACTCCTCAACTGCGAAGCAGTTGCTACGGGGGTCTGGGGGTGGAACCCCCAGGAAATGAAAAACTGCTCGAGACCACACTCCAACTGCGGAGCAGTTGCTACGGGGGTCTGGGGGTGAAACCCCCAGGAACCAGAAACTGGCGGTGCTTCAGGGGGGTCTGGGGTGGAACCCGCGGGGAACAAGTGCAGACTCAATCAAATATGTTATGCTAAGATTATAGGTTGCAGGAGCGGCACTCCATGACCTCGACGGAGCGGTTGAAGGCCTGGTTGGAGGGCGGGACATCGATACCCGGGTTCTGGGTGAAGAAGTCGTTGGGGTGGAGCGAGACCTTGAGGATCTCTGCGGGCATGACCGGGAAGTCCTCGACGCGGACGTGGTGGGTGAGGCCAAACGAGTGCCACAGGACAATGTCCTCGTTGCGGACGTTTTCCTTGCGGTTGACGGCGTCCTGGACGCCGTCGATCTCGAGGGCCGACTGGTTGGTCCACTGGCCGCCGGCGTAGAGCTCCTGGTCGCGGTGCTTGGTGACCCAGAAGTGGTGGGTGGCAAAGGCGGCACGCTTGCGGCACACGGTGCCGTTGGGTGCCATGAGCAGGGCGGTGGGGGCGGCCGCGAGCTTGTAGCCGACGGGGTTGCCGGAGATGGGGTTTGTCTTGTTCTCGTTGATGATCTTGACGTAGCGGTTGACCTGCTGGTTGGCATCAAACGCCGACGAGACCTCGACGATCTGCTTATCATTGTAGAAGGCAGTGCCCTTGGGGTTGCGCTCGTTCCACTCGGGGATCTTGGTCTCGCACACCTGGATCGAGTTCTTTTGGCCGTCGATGGACGGGTCGATGCGCATGCTGAAGATGTGCTGGTGCGACGCGGCGAGAACGCCGGGCGAGACAATGGTGCCCCACTTGGACTTTTTGCCGTGGTCGATGGGCTGCGTCGACACGACACCAGTGGCGCGGATCTCCATGTGGACCGAGGCGGCCTGGTCAAAGTGCCACGCAAACACGTACTCGTAGTTTGCAACGGTAAGAATTGTCTGCAGCACGAGGATGCGGCGGCGGGCGACAGCGCTGACGCCGGTACGGTAGTTCATGTGCTTCCACAGGATACCGTCATCCTGCTCGTGCATGCAGATGACGTTCTTGCGGACCTGGACGCTGCCGTCGGGCATGGCGATGTTGCCGTTGAAGTAGCGGATGGTGCCGAGACAGTCGCAGCCGAGGCCGAGCTCGTTGGCGCAGTGGCCGCCGCCGCAGTCGCCAAAGTCAAATGCCATCTTGCGGTGGAGCGGGGCGCGGGGGTCGGCGTACGGGACGGCCATCTCGGACATGGACAGACGGTGGAACAGCGGGCGGCCGTCGTACCACACGTCGTGCACGACCATGCCCTCGCGGGGCGTGAAGCCGACGCGGAACGACCACTTTTGCCACTCGACGAGGTTGCCCTTGGTGGTGAAGGAGGGGCCGTCGGGCTGCAGCACGTTGTAGGGCTTGAGATCAGTGCGCAGCGAGTCCTTGGTGAGGTCCGGGTGGTACTCGCACGGCTTGCAGTGCTCGAGCGCCGGCTTGCCCTCGACGCGCGTATTGTAATTGAACCCGTCGACGTCGTCGTCGTCGCCGCCGGTCGCGACCCAGTCGACGCGCACAAAGCGGTCGTCGAGCACGTCGTACACCGGCACAAACGGCAGCGGGAACGCGTAGGGATTCGACTCGGGGTGGTTGTGGGTCGGGTCGCGCGAGTACACGAGCAGAGGCAGGTATCGCGGGACCTCGTCCTCGGTGTCAGCGCCGTAGATCCAGCCGTCGGCAGACACCGCTGCGAACTCGGGCGTGCCCGGGTGGATTCCGCACTTTTTGAGGGCGTCGATGACGATGTCGCTCTGCATCATCTTCTTCTCGACCTCAATGACCTCGATCATGTCCATGGGCATGTGGGCGCCCTTGCGGACGGCGTTGCTGCGCACGACGCGGTCGGCATCGAGGTCGATCCACAGCTCCTCGGCGCGGCGCTCGTCCATCACGTAGTAGACACAGTAAACGATCCGCGGCAGAGGGGCCGGCTTCTGGCCTGCCTTTTCCGCCTGCAGGTACGGCACCAGCAGACGCTTGGGCGGCTCCTCGGCCTGGACGTTTTTAATGTGTATTTTGTGTCCCTTGTTGTGGGAACGAATGATGGCGATGGCGCGCTCGAGCTCCGCGACCGTGAGCTGATCGAGCGGGTGAGGCCGCGACGAAGACGTCGAAACACTAGTGGACATTGTGTGCTTGTTTTCGTGTCTATTTGTCTGTTGTCACAAAACAGTTGGATGAGACCTTTGACTACGATTCCGCATGCCCTCGCGCGCCGTCTCTTTATAGTCTTTTTTACGAGCAGGGCATGGTGGATGCGATGCGCACCGGGACCCTCGCTATCTCGCACTTATCTCGGATCCAGGCCGGAACTTGGTGCTTATCGATGCGGGGATGCATAGTTTCCGCACCTGATCAGGAAAGTGAATCCGGTCGTTGGGCTCTTGTCGCATCGAATTTCTTATCAGGGAAATCGCGCGGCGTGTGTTCCCTGGTGTGGTAGCCGTATACGTCAGCTTGTTCATTGTGGGTTTCTTAGTTGCGATCAATCAAGTTCCGTTTTCCGTGCTGAGGGGCCCTAGCAGTAGGGTGCTATAAGCCGCCTTTCGTCCCGCATACATGTTCCGGCGCCGACTTCTCTCAATTGCCCATACGACGGTCCGCAATCTATGTCTACCGGTCAATGCGTCGCCGGCCCAACTCGTACCCGCATGCATACTCGATGCTGGCCCACGATTGGCTGGCATCCGACACCATCCTATCTGAAAAATGTAGCCTAACAGCTCCAGTCCCAGTTAGTTCAGGTACTGGTATCAAGAGGTGCCGGTCGAGCCGAGCTGTGCGGAGCGGGCTTGGCATCTATCGAGATAAGCCATGTCGATCGTGGGGAACGCTGGAGTAGGGTCCCAACTTAGCTTATTCTTATCTCCTTTGACGTGGAGCCTTTGACCTGGGGGGCCCTGCCCCCCAGACCCCCCGTAGCAACTGCTTCGCAGTTGATGTCCACTACGCCTGGGAGCCTTTGGCGTGGGGCTTTTGACCCGGGGTGTGCTGTCCCCCGAGACCCCTGTGGCAACTGCTTCGCAGTTGATCTCGGCTATGCGCTGCTCCAACTGCAAACCAGTTTATATCGGGTCCGGGGCTAGCGGCCCCAGGAAAACAGAGAGAACCCGAGTCAGTTTCGAAACGACGACGCCAGAAACGCTACCTGTAGACCGATTAGCATTTATGTGTGCATATGCATGGCATCTCGAAAAATTACAGCCGTGCCCCGTTTCGAAACTTTTTTGACCGGCAGCCCGCACAGAGTTTGACAACCAAATATTTATTAGCATGAGGCCGTTAACAGAGGAGGAGACCAAGGTAGTCTTTGAGAAGCTCGCAGGATACATTGGGCGCAACATCGCCGCGCTCATCAACCGTTCTGACGAGCCCTACTGCTTCCGCATCCAGAAGGACCGCGTGTACTATGTGAGGTATGTTCCATTACAGTGCCATCCTCGACCCAACTGCGAAGCAGTTGCTACGGGGGTCTGGGGGTGGAACCCCCAGGTAACAAAAAAATGCGCATCTGCTAACTCCAGTGAAAAACTCGCCAAGTACGGAAACGTCGTGGCCCGGCAAAACCTCATGTCGCTGGGAACCTGCATGGGCAAGTTTACAAAGACGGGCAAGTTCCGCCTGCATATCACTTCGCTCGAGATCCTTGCCAAGCACGCCAAAAACAAAATGTGGATCAAGCCCAACGGCGAGATGCCGTTTCTTTACGGCAACCACGTTCTCAAGGCACACATTGGCAAGATGACCGAGGACATTCCCGAGCACACTGGTCTCATTGTTTTCTCCATGAGCGACCAGCCGCTCGGGTTTGGCGTTTCGGCCAAGTCTACGGCCGAGAGTCGTCGCGCGGATCCCACCGCCATTGTCGCCTTCCGCCAGGCCGATGTTGGCGAGTATCTCCGCGAGGAGGACTCTCTTTTCACCTAAAGTTTTGTATGATAGTAATGTTATGACGACTGCACGGTTCTTCACTGGCACTTTTTTTTTCCTGGGGCGCTGCCCCCAGACCCCCGTAGCAACCGCTTTGCGGTTGAACGAAGTGTGCTGGCGCTTTTTTTCTTTCCTGGGGGCGCTGCCCCCAGACCCCCGTAGCAACCGCTTCGCGGTTGAAAAAAATGTTCTTAGCCGGCGAATCTCAAGTGCGAAGCAGTTGCTACGGGGGTCTGGGGGCAGCGCCCCCAGGAAATAAAAAAAAAAAAAAAAGCGCCAGCACACTTCGTTCAACCGCGAAGCGGTTGCTACGGGGGTCTGGGGGCAGCGCCCCCAGGAAAACAAAAAGACAGATAGCTGGTCGTAATGTACATTTATATTTTCACGGTAAAAGGGGCAGGGGCGGGGGCTTATTTCTTGCCCTTTTTCTTCTTTTTGTTGGCCTTGGCGGTCGAGGTCTTGACAGACGCGGCGGGCTGGGTGGAAAGGACGGACTCGGTGGTGTTGTCTGCGCCGCCGCCCTGTGTCATCTTTTTCTTGTCCTTGCGCTTGGGCTTGTAGGTGGAGCGGTCGCGCTTGGGGAGCCACCGCTCGGGGTCGGGTTTCTTGGCAGCGTCGTAGTCTTTGGGGAGACGGGGCTTGCCGCTGCGCTTGCGCTTTTTGGCAGACGGGTCAGGCCCCGCGGTGTCGCGGGATCGCTTGGCAAGCAGGGGCGCGACGCCGGCGTCCTCGAGGGACTTGGCGTCAACGCCGTCAATGAGCGAGGCGATGGGCGGCAGCTTCGAGGCATCGGCGGCAGCGTCGCCGGCAGCGGCGAGGCCCGCGGCAGCGAGAGGCGACTGCGGGTCAGAGGCCGCCAGCGTCCGGAAAAAGGCACGGGCCTGCTCGAGCGCCTGCGCGTCGCCGCTCTCAGCCAGAAGGGCCGCCGGGTACGCAAACCGCGCGTCGCCGGCGGTGTCCCACTTGGCAAACGCGTCGGACAGAATGTCGACGTAGGGCTCGCGGTCGCCGCCGGTCGAGCGGGCCGACCCAGTACGGAGAACAGCAACAAGCGCGCCCACAAACCCGGGGGCCGAGTAGCGGCCCGCGCTGTGCACAAGGCTGAGCGCCTGCTTAGCGGCACCGCGCTTGCCCGAGTCGAGCCACAGCTGCGCCGCCGCGAGCGCATACGCCGGGTTTCCCTCGTGCTTGCGGTACTGGTCAAGGATGAGCGCGGCCTTTGCGTCCGGAGTGTCGTCGGGCGAGCCGCCGTCGAGAGCGCCCAAAATGCCGTAGTTGGCGGCGCCCTTGTACCGGCGGGTGTAGCTGTCTGCAATGCGCGCGAGCGCGCGTCCGGCGCGGTGCTGCAGCAGCAGCTTGTTGCCCTTGAGCGCCTGCTGCTGGCGGGGCGTCTCGCGCGTGTCGAGGTGCTCAGCGGGAGCGACCGAGTCAAGACGCTTGACGTCGGCCTGCGGGTTCGCGTCTGGCCGCATGGCAATCTGATTGTTGACGGCAATGTGTCGGACCGCCAGATCGCTTATCCTGTCGATACCAATGTTGTCGAGAATCGACTGAGCCTCGTCGAGCCGGCCCAGCTCCTGGTTCACGTATGCAGCCTGGACAAGAATCGGCACAGACTCCTCATCTGCGTCGGCAGCGCTCAGCGTCTGCTCGGCCGCCGCCTTGGACTGCTTGAGCAGCTCGAGCGCCTGCTCCCACTGGCGGCGCTGGATGCAACCGCACGCTGCGTTGAACAGCTGGTCGTACGCCCTGCTATCGGCGTGGACCTCCTTTCCCACAGCGGCGTCGACGGCCGTCTGGTTCACAGCAATGTCGTACTCCTCACTGTTGTCGGCGGCGCTCATCTCATTAGCCAGCTCCTTGTACAGCTCGTACGCCTTGCTGTGCTGCTCGCTCCGGTAGTATGCCTGGACCAGCGCCATGCGGACGCCCCGCTCATGCGATTCCAGTTGCTCGAGCTCGCGCAGTTTTTCTGTTTTGTACAGACAGTATGCGTACTCTATGGGGCACGACTGCTTGAGCGCCTTGTTTTTGTCGAGCAGATCAAGCGCCGCGTTGTACTTGTCGAGGTTGACGAGGGCAACCAGTTTTGCGCGGCCGGCGCGCTCATCGTCCGGCTGGCTCTTCAAGATGCGATTCGCATATTCCAGGACCTTTTGGTGGTCGTCTTTTTGCGAGTGTACACCCAGCTGTTGAAACAAATCCACCAGCGACATGGTGGTGCGGGTGGGGTTTGCAAACGAGGTCGAGCCTTTGTCCTGTCGTGACATTTGACTTTGTCGCCGCATGCATGTGATGTGCATCGTTTCGGGGACTATGTGTAATATTTTCTTCTTCCCTGGGGGCTCTGCCCCCAGACCCCCGTAGCAACTGCTTCGCAGTTGAAATAGGGCAGTTTTCGGTTCTACGCTTGTCTCACGCCAACTGCGAAGCAGTTGCTACGGGGGTCTGGGGGCAGAGCCCCCAGGAAACAAATCACAGCCGCTAAGGGTACCCGCATGTGACGTGCATCGTTTCGTGGTCTATGTGTAATTTTTTTCTTCTTTCCTGGGGGCTCTGCCCCCAGACCCCCGTAGCAACTGCTTCGCAGTTGAAATAGGGCAGTTTTCGGTTCTACGCTTGTCTCACGCCAACTGCGAAGCAGTTGCTAACGGGGGTCTGGGGGCAGAGTCCCCAGGAAAGAAACCACAGCCGCCAAGGGTACCTGTGCGGCTGAATTTTTCATAGACCATGAAGACCTGCAGACCTAGTGCTCGACTAAACGCCACAAATGTTCGCCTTACGAGCAGGAAATGTCTGTAGGCAAACTGGCTGGGCCATTGGTGGCACTACGGTTTTGAAGTCGTTTGTCCAGGTACGATGGGCGTCGCGGCAAAGAAGCAAGTTCAGACTGTCGCCGACCGTCGCCCGCAACACTAAACGTAAATCAAAGGGCCTGACGGTGGCCGACTCGTCAAATCGCGTCACAACCACGCTTGATATGGGCAAGTTCGGCATCTTGAATGCCGTGGACAAAAAGGCGCGTGAAATGCACCGCAATCTTATCACCAAGGTCACGAGCTTTGACGAGCTGCTGCTCCACCCCGGGATCCGCAACGCGGTGATCCACCAAGTGCTCGGTCGCCTCGAGTACCAGCATCCTACACACGTCCAGATCATCAGCACTAAGATGATGCGAGCACCTCGCAAAAACGCCCTTGCAAGACATGACTGGCTGCTGGCTGCTGAGACCGGTTCGGGCAAGACCTTGGCTTACCTGGCGCCGCTTATGTCGACTATCAAGGAAAAGGCCGAAGCCGCCGGCAAGCGGTCTGGCGGCGTCAAGATGGTTGTCCTGGTGCCAACTCTGGAGCTCGTGTCGCAGGTAGGCGCCGTAGCTGGCAAGATCGGCGACGCCACTGGCCTAAAGACAATGGCCCTAGATGGCTCGGGTCCCGGGCCAAAGCAGCTCGCTATGCAATTGTCGAAGGGCGTCGATGTGCTCGTGTGCTCCCCCACAAAACTCCTGACGCTCGCAAAACACGTGCCGGCCATGACATACGGCGCGATGCAGCAGTGTGACGCTGTCGTCGTCGACGAGGCCGACTCGCTTATGAACGAGTCGTTCGAGGCCGACACGGAGCGGGCCATCCGCATGGCTCCCGGAGCGACTGACCTTGTGTTCTGCACTGCTACGATCCCGCGTCAGTTTGACCGCGCTCTCCGCTCCCGGTACCCAGACACGTTCCGCATCGTGACGCCGTCGGTGCACCGCGCGCCCAAAAAGATTGATTTCCGCGTCGTCGAGGTGTTCCGTCCCCCCTACTACGACGACAAGCGGCTGGCGCTCCTGCAGGCGCTCTATGCCATCCACTCGGATGGCACCGAGGAGGGTCTCGTCAAGCGCGTCGTCATCTTTGTCAACAAGCGCGACGACGTCGCACCGCTCGTCGCTCATCTCAACAAGAACCACTATCCCGCTGTTGGCATCGACGGCACCATGTCGCCCGATGAGCGTCGCCAGGCTGCCGACGACTTCCTCACAGGACCCCAGGAGGCCGATCCCGCCGACACCGTCCGCCTCAAGGCGCTTGTGTGCACCGACCTCATGGCCCGCGGCGTCGACATGAAGCGCATCCGCAACGTCATCCTCTACGACCTCCCCTACTCGTCCTCGGACCTCCTCCACCGCATTGGCCGCACTGGCCGTCTCAACTCGCGGGGCCGGTGCCTCCTTCTTGTCTCCAAAAAGGAGTCCCAAGGCTGGGTCCGCGGTCTCCAAAAAGTCGTCAAGGCCGGCCTCGCCATCGCCTGATTCTGTACATATACTCTGTAACGAAGCTACGATTTTGCACTCTTCTTTCCTGGGGGCTCTGGCCCCGTAGCAACTGGACCGCAGTTGAAAATGGGCCGGGATCGAGGCCGAAGCGACGAGTTGGCACGTTTTCTTCCTGGGGGCTCTGCCCCCAGACCCCCGTAGCAACTGCTTCGCAGTTGAGAATGTGCCGGCATTTTGGGTCAACAGAGTATCCTACTCAAGGAGTTAAGGCACCAAAGAAGAAAACAGCCACGATCCTAATCAACGGAGAGCCTCGATCCAACTGCGAAGGAATTGTTACGGGGGTCTCGGGCAGCGCCCCCAGAAAATACTACCAGGCCTTTGTCCATAAATAGGAGCCTAATCCAACTGCGAAGCAGTTGCTACGGGGGGTCTGGGGGCAGCGCCCCCAGGAAAAAAAAAAAAAGTATACGAGACCGGCACCGGCTACGATGCCCTAATGGGGAAATCGCTGATAAGAGATAAGGAGAGATAGCCATATTGGGGGGGGTTGCATATGTATAATGCCCAGGCGGGCGGCAAGACGGCTGTATTTTTCCAACGGTCTGGACTCGGCAGGACGGACCTAAGACTCACACAATAGTGGTTGTCCTCTTGTCGCTAGCACGGTATTTTAGGGACTCTAGATTAGAGGTATGGAAGGCCGCGAGCCCGCCGGCGAGGCCAAGGCTGCAAAGGCCCTGTCTGCCGCCATGGACGTGTTGTGCGGGTCGCTGGCAGGCGCCGCCGGCAAAGTCGTCGAGTACCCGTTCGACACGGTTAAAGTGCGCCTCCAGGCGCAGCCAGAAGATCGCCCGCTGCGGTATAGCGGGCCGGTCGACTGCTTTCGGCAGTCGTTCAAGGAGGGAGGCATCACGGGGTTGTACCGGGGCGTAGCGTCGCCTATTGTCGGGGCGGCTGCCGAGAACGCTTCGCTATTTCTTGTCTACAATCTGGCGCGCGAGTGGCTGCGGGACAGTGTGCCGCTCGGTGAGACGTCGTTTTCCTTGTTGTGTGGAGCCATCAGTGGAGCTGTGACGTCGTATGTGTTGACGCCCATCGAGCTCGTCAAGTGCAACATGCAGGTGCAGGCCATGACGGGCATGCGCGTGAGCTCGCTTCGCATTCTAGCAGACGTGTACAGGGTCGGCGGCATTGCCGGGTTCTGGCGCGGGCAAACAGGTACTTTGATCCGCGAGGCCGGCGGGTCAGCGGCATGGTTTGGCGCCTACGAGACCGTCACCCGGTTCTTTCGCCGGCGAACTGGAAAGGAGCCCAGTGCTCCACAGGCGATGCTGGCTGGCGCGTGCGCCGGTGTGTCGTACAACCTGTCGCTGTTCCCTGCAGACACCATCAAGAGCCGTATGCAGACGCAAGCGGTGCTCGGCGGACCCCAGGCCGGCTTCTTTGCAACCGGCACTGCCATTTTCCGCACCTCGGGCGTTGCTGGTCTTTACCGCGGCTGCGGTATCACCTGTATGCGTTCTGCGCCCTCGTCAGCAATCATTTTTCTTGTCTACGAGAAGCTCAAGGAGTTTTCGGTCTCGCTCGCCGCAGTCGACCGAGTCAATCTCGTTGCGTAGATCCCGCCTCTTCACCATCTCATTAGCATACGATAGATTTGCATGTCACGAATATACTCTGTTCTTTCCGTCTGCTTATTTGTTTTCCTGGGGGCGCTGGCCCCAGACCTCCGTAGCAACTGCTTCGCAGCTGATCTGTTTGCTGTACAACTCCTTGGCGGCTTTCGTTGTTTTTCCTGGGGGCGCTGCCCCCAGACCCCCGTAGCAACTGCTTCGCAGTTGATCTGTTTGCTGTACAACTCCTTGGCGGCTTTCATTGTTTTTCCTGGGAGCGCTGCCCCAAGACCTCCGTAGCAACTGCTTCGCATCTGATCTAAGGGCTATACAGCAGCAACGGAATCGTACGGGCCACTTCTTCAACTGCGAAGCAGTTGCTACGGGGGTCTGGGGGCAGCGCCCCCAGGAAAAACAATGAAAGCCGCCAAGGAGTTGTACAGCAAACAGATCAACTGCGAAGCAGTTGCTACGGGGGTCTGGGGGCAGCGCCCCCAGGAGAAGTAAAAGCCTGAGTGCAGACAGGATATGAATACATTTGACGGTACGTATGCTAGTTCATGATCTTTGGCTGGGTAACACAGCCGGTGGGAATTTAGGCTGCGGCCTGCGCTTGGGCCTGCTTTTTCTTCTTGGGCTTGTCCTCGACCTGCTCGACCTTGATCTGGTCATGGCCTTGCTCCGCAAGCAGGCTCTTGATGTACTCTTCGACCTCGTCGCCAACGTCGCCCTGCACCGTGATCTCGTCTTTGCCCTCTGGCGTCTTGGTGACGCTCGCGCCAGTGGCAAACTTGCTGGCAAACGTCTTGGCGAGCTTCTTGAGGTCGGTTCCAAAGACCTCGAGACCGCCAATGGCGATAACATGCTTACGCTTGGATCGCTCGATCCGCTTGATAGTCACCTTTGACGACAGCTTCTTGGCGAGCTCGCGCTCGGCCTTGGCCTCCTCGCGCGCAACCTGCTTCTGGACCTTGCGCTCGATCTCCTCCTGCTTCTCGAGCGACAGCGACGACGTGGCATTGGCGAGACTGTCATCCGAGTATAGCTTGTTGTACAGCTCGATGTTGTTCTTCTCGAGCCATTCCTTGCACCGTTTGAACGTGCCACCAAACTCGCAGTACTCTGGCGGGAACGTGCAGATTCCGCAGTGTTCTATTTCTGTCAGAGGCATTATATCCGGAAATGGCCTGGAGCTTGTGGAGACGCTATTGCAGTTTAATTTGGCGGCGACATTTCAGCTTATAAAAATGTGATGTTTCGTGGTTTCAGTATGCATTAGTTATATGGGAGGATCTGATCACCGCGCTGATCCGCCATCTCCACATCACCTGAGCCAGCCGTTTTTTTTTTTTAGTCTTGGGCTGCAAAATGGCAGGATACAAGTACACACCGGGGTCGCCGATCCTGAAGATCAACCGTGGATGGCGTGCTATTGCCGCACTCGCGGTGACGCTCGCTGTCTCGAGCAAGATGTGAGTTGTGAATCTGATCCATGCACCACCCAACCTGACAACTAACTCTAGCTACAAGGAGTACAACAAGCCGGATTTTGACTACGACGAGATCACCTCTCCAGGAGCCTATGTTGGTGACTCGCATTCTGAGCGTAAGAGCAAGTACGAAGGCGCCGGCTCGTCATATTTGGTATGTCTTTCTCTCCCAGTTCGTTTTTGTTTTATCGTATCTAACCTCAGGGCCGACGTGGAGGCGACCGTCTCAGCTAGTCTATCTCATCTTAATATCTGTACATAGTGGGAAATCGGAGCATGCATTGACCTTTTTTTTTTTCTTGGGGGCGCTGCCCCCCGGACCCCTGTAGCACCCGCTCCGCAGCTGAGATCTGCTAATAGCCCAAGTCCACCCGCGAAGCGGGTGCTACGGGGGTCTGGGGGGCAGCGCCCCCAGGAAAGAAATCAACAGGAACAAACATAAGACGTTAACAGAGTACAAAAATGCATCATTAGCTCTTAAGGAGCGACTTGCCGCGCGAAAAAAAGCCCTTGGCCTTGCGAGCGGACTTCTCGCCCAGAGTGCCAAGGGCCTCTTTGGTGACGTTTTTAGCGGGACGGAAGTGAGAGGACATGGTCCGGGACGGCGCAGCACGCTTGAGCTCCTGCTGGGTTGCCGGCGGCGGCCGGCCGGCCGTGTAGACGCCTGCGCCGCTATGGAAGGTCGAGATGGTCTCGAGCCACGTGTCGAGGTTCGCGCCGTGTCGATAGAATCTGTACTCGTACTCCTTTGCACGGGCGTCTTCGAAAGCCGCGCGACGGTCCTCGGAACGACCCTTGGTGAGGACGCCCATAAAGTCGAATGTCGGCGGACGCTTAACCTTGGCGCCCACGCCGCTCGACGGGGCAGCTGCCGTTGTGCTGCTTGATGTCTGAACGCGGTTGAGTGGCTCGCCGGTGGTGTCTACCGAGTCCTTGCGGACAGGAGTGGGTGTGGTTCCGTCCGAGTCGCGAGAGCTAGAGGCTGCGATTGCACCGGCCGTTCCTGCAGCTACAGCGGCACCGGCGGCGACGCCAGCGGAAGTGACACCGGCGGCGTTTGCGGAACCGTCCGAGTCTGCAGATAACGCGCTACCGGCACGCTCGCGAGTAAAATCCGAGTCAAAGTCGTCAAACTGGTCGAGACTGCTCTTGCGGCGAGGCATTGGGGCCGCTTGTTGTTCTTCGTCGAGGTCAGTCTGGCGGTGACGAGGCACCGCTGACGCGTCATTGTCGTCGTCTTCGGCGCGAGCCGATTCAGTGCCAACTTGGGCACCCGACACGGCTTCGAGGCTCTGGTTCGGGTCGGGAGACTGCGACGGGCTCGGGCTCGAGCTCGAGCTCGAGCTTGATGAGCTTGAATCGGCAGCAGCACCGCCAGATCCGGCGTCACCGCCAACTGCAGGCGAGTGGGCTGCAGGGTCAGAGCCCCGCTCGGTTTCAGACGCAAATGCTCGCTCCGAAGATACAGCCGACTGGCCGGACCTGTTTGTGGCCAGCGGCTCGATCGGTGCCATGTTTTCATAGTCATAGCCCGACAGCGGGCGCGACAAAAAGCTCGACGTGTTTTGATACAGCGCGGCAATCTCGGGATCCGGCTCGCTGTACTCATCGACCTCGATGCTGGGCTGTTTGGCATGGTGTCGGGCAGCCACAGCTGCGCCGGCGCCCACCGCAGACCCAGCGGCAACGCCGGCAGCTGCTGCGCCCCCGGCTGGCGGCCGAAAAGTGCCCATGATCTCACGCTCAAGCTTGCTTTGGTTAGTAGTGGGCGAGTCGGCAGGCGAGTCGCCTTCACCAGCGCCGCCCGTCGAGGCAGGCGGCAGCTCCGTGGCCAGCGGTTTCCACCGCCCGCCAGACACGCTTGGAGACGCGGCCGCTGGCGGCGAGTACACTTCATGGTCGTCAACGTCTGGCGGCAGGTTGTCCTCATCGTACTCGTGCAGCGGCTGACGCAGCGAGCCCTGCTTACTGCGCATATGCGACGGCACGTCCATCGACGTGCGCATGCTGCGCTGGTCGGCCGAGCTGTCAAGACTGCGGCGGCCCGTAGATAGCGAAGCCGTCGAGTCTGTCTCGTCCTCACCACCATACGAGTGCACAGAGTCAGTCGGGTACAACGCGTGGTGCCCGCTCGACGACATGCGTCGCATCGGCACTGTTCCGCCGCTGGAAAGACCACCACTACCCAGAACTGGCGTCCGCTGGAGGTCGTCCTGCGAGTGAGATGGTTCATCCCGCAGTTGGTCCCGGGCCTCGCGGCGCTGTTCATGCTGGTCGCCGCTTGTCAGCAAAATATCATTACCAGTCGGGGCCGGTACGGCGGCTGCCAGCACAGCAGGGTCGACATCCCGCTCGGCACTGCCATCTTTGTCTTTGGCTGACTCTGACTCAGCCTGTAGCTCTCCCGACGGCGCAACGCCCGGTGCGGGCCCCGAAGTCTCAAGAACCTGTGCAGCAGCGTCAGCATGTCCAGAGTCCGGGACGGAGCTCGAGCCAGAGCTTTCTGGAGGTGGCACCTCCATGAGCGAATCGTCTGCCCTCTCGCCGAGGTCGGCGTCCGACCCGTTCTTGCTGCCATCGTCAGCGTAGTAACCGTAGATATCTGTCGGATAGTCGCCCGGCGACACCTGCGCGCTCTCGACGACCCCGTCTCCTACTGGATCGATGTGCAGATTCTTGTTACTGTCGTAGGCATCGTCGGCGTAGGCGGGTGCGTTGGCACCAGCTGTTGTGTTCTCCTCGTTGTTTTCCGTGACACCTTGATTCCTGGCAGACGTGCTATCCGAAGCAAACGCAGATTCCTCCTTGCCAGACGTGGCCGGAGGAGTCGCTGGGCCTACCATGAGAACCGGCGGGATCTTGCGCTCGCTGCTTGTCCTGCTAGCCACATCCTGCTGATCGTCGGACTCGGGCACAGCAGGCGTTTGGGTCTCCTGGACTGCCTCGTGATGGCGTGAATCTGATTCTTGTTCAACTTGGGCTGCGGTTTCGCTGACAACCTCCACTTCGTCGCCACGCGACACATCGTCGTCATCAGTAGCATCCGTGCCAATTGCCGGCGACTCCTTCTCCACTGAACCGTCGTGCAGCGCGTACTTGGTCACGCCCTCCTCGACAAACTGCTCAGACGCCGACGGCGTCTTGTGCAATTCTGTCTCTGTCTGGTGGCTTGTGCCAAGGTGGAGTTTCTCCTGCGGTACATTTGCAGCGTACTCGTCTGGTAGCTCAGGCATCTCCGGCATCTCCGGTACTTCCTCATCGCTGTACCCGTATCCGTCGTCCCAGTCACCGCCATCATACGACGGCGCAGATGCCTGTACCCATCGCTTGGACTTGATGCGTCCCACCACAGGCTGGTAGGACTGGAATCTGCTATTAGCGCCTGGCCCATATATCAATCCAAATAGCAAAGTAAATAACCTAGTTTGAAACCTTGATTCTCAAACGGCCCGTCGCCCATTGCTCATCCAATCTGCCGCACGTTGGACCCCACAATGCCATCCACTTACTCTCCAGTATTGTCCGATGAGGCCATTGGAATGCTGCTCACGCGGTCGTTCGCATGTACTGCTCTGCGTCCACGCCTTGTTCGACCAAGTTTTGCCCGCTATATCTCGCGAGCTTGTTGGACACCCTCTTTGTAGGTTTTGCAGCCGAATCTGTGTGTCGTGACGGGGCGTTGCCGCTGGTCCCAGCGCAAAGGGGTCCATGCATTCCAGTGACTTTGTTGCATATATGCATTAGTCAACATGCGTGCCTCGAAATGCAACTTTGTTTCATCTTCGCATGTGCCTTGTTCTCTTTACTGGTTTCTTTTTTTTTTTTAATTGTGCCCTGCCTCCTCCATAAAAGCTGCTTCGCGCTTGGTCTGGAGCTCGGCTTTTATTTTGCCTGTGGGTTCCACTCCCAGACCCCTGTAGCAACTGCTTCGCAGTTGGTTCACGTCGCGGTCATGTTTTCCTTTCCTGGGGATTCCACTCCCAGACCGTCGTAGCCGCTACTTCACAGTTGGGTCACTCAACGGTTCTTTATTTTCCTGGGGCGGTTCTACCCGGGACATATCCTTTCATATCTACTTATTTCTCCACCTCAAACTCGACGCCAGCAGTACCTCAACTTATGCCCGATCCCAATTGCGAAGCAGGTGCTACGGGGGTCTGGGGGCAGCGCCCCCAGGAAGAACAACACACAGATGGTCAGAGTCATGCATTCGTTACAGTTCTAGGTACAATACAATGCTGAGGGGTGCATCAGTCGAGTGAGGTCTTGAGGGCGCGCTCCTTGCCGTGACGGCGCACTTCGCGATCCATCATGTCGCGAATGGAGTGGCAGCCTGCAATGGCAAGGCCCAGTGCATTCTCGAGGCGCGCCATTGGCAGCTTATTCTCGAGCAGTAGGGATGCAACCTTGTCGGACTTGCCAATGACGGCCGTCGTCAAGAAACTCAGGTCCGATTCCTCAGCCTGGTTTGGATCCAGCAGTGGAACAGTGTCGTATACAGCAACTCCGCACCCGGATACGTAGTTGTACATTGGGATGCCAGCATCGATGAGTGCCAGCGACATGGCGTTGAAGCACGCGCCCACCATGCCTCCGTCCTGGGCAATGACATTGAGATGCACAACGATCTCGGTCCGCGGGTGGAGATGGTCGAGTACTGCCTCTTGAAAGGCCCGCTGTAGCGACAGCCCCAGCTCCTGCAGTCGCCTATCGTTCTTTTGCCGCTTGCGCCTTTCTGTGCTCGCAAACGGCGAGATATTCACACCAACCGTCAGGGTCGCTCGGTCCTTGTTCGTTCGTGCCCGGCTCTCGGGCTCCTGCGGGCCACTGACAAGGCACATGACCTTGGTTTCGCCCTGCTGCACATACGAGCTGCCGTCAGCACTTGTCGGATGTGTGTTGATGGCGCACTCAAAATTCCGCAGCTCATTGTACCGCCGGCCATCTGATCTGAGGCCCTCGGGCGAATACAGTTCTAGACGTGACATTTCTGTCCCCTTTTGGTGCTATGCAAAAGGCCAGTTATTTCTTTGCCAGGCTTTGTTCGTTTTTGTCCGAAGTTGTAGTTTGAAAATATTTGGACGAAGATGGTCACGGTGTGTGGTCTTCGTTTCTATTATTATGATTATAGTACCGCCATGATGCGTATCTGGTATCGAGTGACCGAACCGTTGCCGACATCTCATCACCAGGGTACGGACAGGCCCTCAGCAAAGCCTTGCTAGCTCAATCGGTAGAGCGTGAGACTCTTAGGATCTTCTGACGAGTATCACAGCAATCTCAAGGTTGTGGGTTCGACCCCCACGTAGGGCTTTGACTTTTTTTTGGCTTGTCAGAAGACATAGATAGGTCCATACAATGGTAGAAGAGTGCCGGCCTCAAATTTTTCACGGGCCTAGGGTATCGGTAGGTTCTGAGAGGCCATGAACCAGTTCTGGGTTAGTTTTAACCACCGTAAGCTTGTTTCATGTCTCATGTCTTTTTTTCCAGAGCCGTTAAAACGGCACAAATACTAACATTTTTGTTAGGACTGTGGTCCAGCAGAGGTTATTTATGCGTTAGTAGTATTAATTCATTATATGGTGCAAAGCTCGTCACGGCGATATTACTCTCCCACACTTTCAATAGACTGACCGGGTCCCTCCAGTCCTCAAACCAACAGCAAGAACAGACAGCACAATGTCGTCGTCAGGAGGCCCGCTGTTCAAGTCAAAGGCGTCTCCGCTAAGGCGACCTGGTGCTCAGGTTAAGCGTGAGGGTACACCGGGTAGCAGGCCACCCCCGCAGCCTTCAATCAAGCAGGAGCCAGGCGTCAAGACAGAGGCACCTGCTGACGGAACGACATCTGGCGGGTTCCACGAGGTCGTGCTACGCAGTTGTACCTCTGAAGAAATCAAAGAGAAACGCCACCATGTGCTCAAGTTCCATTCGCGCAACTTTGTCGATCCAAACAAGTTTACGCAGCCGATTCGATTCCACCGCAAGGACCCGCGCAATCTCCAATTCCAGATGACAGTCGAGGAACAGCAAAAGATGGATCAAGAGTCCAGGGCCGCGTCGTCCAGTACAGATGGAAACAGCGCTGAGCCGGCCAATCCCAAGGCCGACATGAGCTCTGTGGCGCCCGATGGCGGCGGACGCCGGAGTCACCACCCATTTCAAAAGAAAACACGTCAGGTCATGGCCGGCAATGAGAACTCGCGCAAGCTCCGCTACGAAGAGCACTATCCGTGGGTCATGGAGGACTTTGATGGCAAGAACACGTGGGTTGGGAGCTATGAGGCAGCTCAAAGCGACACGTACGCCCTGTTTGTGATTGAGGACGATGGGTTCAAGATGATTCCCGCCGAAAAGTGGTACAGAATGACGCCGCGCAATAAGTACGCGACTCTGACCATAGAGGAGGCGGAGGAGAAGATGGAAAAGAAGAAGAGCGTCCCTCGCTGGATCATGAGGCACATTGACGAGGACGATAGTGGCCAGGTTGTGGACGCAGGCCGTCGCCGCCGACTCAGAACCGTCGACGGCAATGAGCCAGTGACGCGTGGCGGTGAGGATATTGACTATGACGACGAGTTTGCCGACGACGAGGAGGCCCCGATCATGGAGGGTGCCGAGGAAGACGTCAAGGCAGTGGAAGATAAGATCAAGAAGGAAATGCGTGCTGCTCCGGCTATTGGGCCCCAGGACGAGGATGATGGCAACCTCGACGAGCTGTTTGGTGAAGACGAGCCCAAGATGGGCAAGGAGGGGCGCAAGCTGAAAAAGTACCTGCGCTCGCTCGAGAAGAACACGTACTATGACTCGGACGAGGAGGAGAACCCATATGCGTCGTCCGAGACCGACAGTGACGAGGGAGAGGAGGTCAAGACTGAGGATCCCGGTGCCGCGCGGTCAGCTTCGCCGGGTGCGCGCCCCGACTCGATAACTGGCGGGGCCCCCGCCCCTATTCAGTACAAGCCGCTGGTGAAGAAGGAATACAAGAACCTGCCGCCTGGCATGGTGATTATTCAGCTTCCTTCGCAGCTACTCGCTGGCTTCCCTCGCGACGTGTGGAACCCTAACGCCAAGAGGCGGCGCGAGTCCTCGCCGCAGGACACCGGCGCCGGCTCGCCGGGCTCTGATACCCAAGCTGTCAAGAAGATCAAGACCGAGGAGGGCAGTCCTGCTCCGCAGGGCTCGTCTGCTTCCGCCAACGGCGATGGCAACGATATTCTTACTGAGGAGGACGTTCGCAGTATTATTTCGACGCGGCAAGTTCGTGTGCCCGAACTGCTGGCGCTTCTCAAGCCCAAGCTTAAGAAAGATGCCGAGAACCAAAAGCGGCTGCGCAAGATCTTGCGATCTATTGCCAAACTCCAGAACGATGTTTTGGTTCTCAAGGATCCAAAGGCATGAGAGTTGACCTGATTTTTAAACCTAGTGTTAACACACGGCAAGTCACTCGCTCATATTTGGCGCTCAAAGCGGACGGGGCGCCAAAGGTCTCATTTTAGCACACATTGTAACCCCACAAGCTTAATATTTGCATACAGTATTTGCTCATATTAGTGCCGTGTTTAAAAAAAAATTCATTAACGTTTTTGGGACGAAGAGCGTACGAAATTTTGAGAAAGACGGTAGCGTGCGCAATACCGCTAGTGTACTGCAGTAAGGTTGTTGACGCGGTCGGCAATTAGCACTGGGCTGTAGTGCCTGGCCTTTTCAGGCTCCGATGTGTTGATAGTGCCATCCCAGCAGTACTTGGCAAAGCACCGCTGGCACTTGGGCGAAGGCTCCTCGCCGCGACGCTCAAGCTCGCGCTGAACAATGGCGCATCCAACACAAGTTGCCCACTCGGGATCGCGAGTCGAGTTGAGTTGTGTCGCGAGGTTGTAGCCATTGTTGATAAAGTCGTTGACCGTGTGGCGAGGATAAGCGAGCTGCAGCCATGTCGTGTTGACGTAGTGGCTGTACGAGTTTAGAGGTAGGTAAACTACGAGCGGGGGAACACCAGCGCCGCCTAGAGATGTAAGGTTCTTGGCAGAGCATCCGAAAAACGAAGGCTTGTCGGTTAGTCCCTCGTTGATGAACGTCGTGGTGTCGGGTACATATGGAAACGACACAGATTTTTCCGGTGTGCTCGAGGAAAACTGGTCTTCATACGCCTTGACAATAGCCGTTCCATTCGGGTAGGCGTAGGCTGTGTCCTCGCTCACGTCAACCACAAACGCCACGTCGATTCCACGCTCAACCTGCAGCAGAGGCTGAATTGGAGTGCCAGAACCAATGTCGCCGCCATCAACGAGATAGAGTGCATCGCTCTTCTGTACGTCCTTGTCGGTAGCATTTGTCCAGTGAAAGAAGGGGTTGGGCCGGTAAATGCCGAGGTCGAGATCAAACTTGGAAAGCAGGCCCTGGATCATCATCTTCATGACACCGGGAATTGGAGCATTCTTGACAATCCCGTCCAAGCCAAGGTCAAAAATGGCAGACGACGTGCCGAGAACAAGGCCAGCATTGTCAAACCCAGTGTAGCACGTGTCCATAGGAATACCGTTGTCCACCTGAGTTCCAAGGTATTTTTGATCAATAAAGCCACTGATCCTGCGATCGTACGCACCGAGCTCAAATGGAGTGTGTTCAAATTGGGCAGTGTACTGAGCTCCGGACGAGACCATTTTACGCTGGGCACTCGCGATAATTGGAAATGGCGCCTCGGCTTGCTGGAACCAGGGCCAGCTGGCCATGTCAGAAAACTGGAGGCCAACGCCTCCTCTGGGATAGTCAAAAAACTGATGGGCTAGAAGACGCGACCAAGCGTCAATCAGAGATACGTCAAACCCAGCAGCCGCCTTGGCCAGCACATCAGTCACAATCTCCAGCCACAAGTTAATGTCGCTCTGAGGATCCTCGCCTCCCGAAGGCAGCAGAATCGTGTTTTCAAAGTTCCAGATGCGTGGATTATTGACAAGGCGGTCAATGGTCGTGAAATTGTTCATGTACATTGACCCAATGAGCCATGACGACCCCGAAAGCCCAGTGATGTACGAAGAGCTCTGGAGCAAACCACCAAGCTGACCTCGCTGGGTGGTCCCCGGCACCCGTGCGTCCATAGCCGTCAGCACTCCAGCGCCACTCAACAGCGCACGGTACGAGCCTCCGGAAATAGAAAGACCAATGTTCATTCTTCCGGTTGCATTTGCAACTAGAGCGTTGACGTCGATGTCCAAATTGCAGTTGCTAAGAAACTTTTTAAGATGCGGTCGCGTCACTTTGTTTCGCTTGGCAAGATACGCCGTCTCCTTGACGCTCAGTCCCTCCGAGGCATCGCGGACTAATGAGCCCTTTGGACATGCAATCTCCTGGGGAGCATAAGAGTCAGTCCAACCCGCTACATTAGTACCGAGGCTGACGAGCAAAACAAGAAGTGTCGGCTTCATGGTTGTGTTCTTCTGTTGTGCCTTTGCTTTCAGCTGGATACGCATACATACTTATATTCTCTTGCGGTGATCGCAGGGCACTGTCGAGCCGTTTCTTTTGTCTCTCGCGATCAACACGAGTTTCCGGTAACGGTATGGCATCGCGAGAAACTCAGCGGAGCGTCGGCCACCGCTTGTAGAGATATCTTTATGTAATGCAATTAATCCCGCGCTCTCCACGTGGTGCCCTCGTTGTGTCTTGACCTAGAGTGGCAGTGGCCCGTCCTCTTATGCCTCCTCATGTCGGTCACATTGGTCATTTCCGGTGCACAGCAAACTCTCTTGGCCGATGAGACTGATAGATCACAGATACAATGGATACCTACTGCGATACGCGGGCCGATTGATGCCTTTTAGGTTAGAAATCGGCGTCGTCTAGAACGAAATGGCACAAATCGTGAGCGGTCCCCAGCATTATTACTTGTAATTCTGACACTGTTGCATTAATGTATATATTGGAGTTTTTTCCAACCAATTGCATAGTTCATGCAATTCAGATGACGTCATAATGGAAAATTAGGTATCCATCCTAGGAAGGTCCCGTGGACATGACTAGCTCGAATTTTCGGACTCTGGCTCCAAGTACACAAGATGTTCCAGATCCTTGCTTCTTGACTTTCTAATAGTAACTATTGGTTCAATTCGCTTAAAAGTCACTAATGTCGTTTATAGCCTTTAGATACTGAGATCTCTGTCCTGCCGGCGGATAATCTGGTAGTAGGACGCTGTGGGGCAAAGTCCCCTGGCAGAGTCAGCATAGCCAAATTGCGTCACACTTGGTTGCCTGTGTGACATGGTAGTGACGCCGGCCGGCGTTTTCAAAGTATCACTTCAGGATTGCTGGTGCGGCGACAAACCTTTATGGTGCTTCCCCACAGGTCTCCCCGGACAAACCGAAATTCTACAACCAGATGTTCATTTCAAAGCGATCAACAAAATCAGGGATCACAAATTAGGCGCTCTAAAGTCCATCATGCTACAGTAGTTTGGGCGAAGCCGTGCACTCTGCATGCAGGCGGCGCCTCGATAGGGTGTGGCGCTATACAGAAGCTTCGAGAAACCCGTGTTCCTTGTGTGGGAAGGCCGGGAGCAGCCAGTTCTAGCTCCTTGATGGTTCTACAGAACTCCAAAGCCAATATATGAAACTAAGCATGTGAGAAAAGATTTTCCACAATTTTCGCGAAATTTCCAGACCGTCCGAGGCGGCAATGCCTCGCGCAAACTCGAATCTTCTCGAAGTGTCTCGATTTGTGGGCTAGGGTGGCAAGTGAAAGATTCGATAGTATTCCACACCCAACCAGTGCCATTATAAAAAGGGGCCTCGCAGGGTGCCGCTAATAGTTTTCTCCTCATCAGATTTATTTATACACAGAAAAAAAACAACAGCACAACATGAGCAAAGCTGTGGGAATTGATCTGGGTACGACCTACTCGTGCGTTGCGCACTTCGCCAACGACCGTGTTGAGATCATCGCCAACGACCAGGGAAACCGAACTACTCCGTCGTTTGTTGCCTTCACCGACACCGAGCGTCTGATTGGTGATGCCGCCAAGAACCAGGCCGCCATGAACCCGGCCAACACTGTCTTCGACGCCAAGCGACTCATTGGCCGCAAGTTCACTGACGCTGAGGTTCAGAACGATGTCAAGCACTTCCCGTTCAAGGTTGTCGACAAGGCCGGCAAGCCTGTCATTCAGGTTGACTTCAAGGGTGAGGAGAAGACTTTCACTCCTGAGGAGATCTCGTCGATGGTCCTTACCAAGATGAAGGAGACTGCCGAGGGCTTCCTTGGAGGCACCGTTTCGAACGCCGTCATCACTGTCCCGGCTTACTTCAACGACTCGCAGCGTCAGGCTACCAAGGACGCTGGTCTCATTGCTGGCCTCAACGTTCTCCGTATCATCAACGAGCCGACTGCTGCCGCCATTGCCTACGGTCTCGACAAGAAGAGCGACGGTGAGCGCAATGTTCTCATTTTCGATCTCGGTGGTGGTACCTTTGATGTGTCGCTTCTGACCATTGAGGATGGTATCTTTGAGGTCAAGGCCACTGCTGGTGACACCCACCTTGGTGGTGAGGACTTCGACCACCGTCTCGTCAACCACTTTGTTGCTGAGTTCAAGCGCAAGAACAAGAAGGACCTTTCGACCAACCAGCGTGCCCTTCGTCGTCTGCGCACTGCCTGCGAGCGTGCCAAGCGCACTCTGTCGTCGTCGGCTCAGACTTCGATTGAGATTGACTCGCTCTACGAGGGTATTGACTTCTACACTTCGATCACCCGTGCTCGCTTTGAGGAGCTCTGCCAGGACCTCTTCCGCTCGACTCTTGAGCCTGTCGAGAAGGTCCTCCGTGACTCGAAGATCGACAAGTCGTCGGTCCACGACATTGTCCTTGTCGGTGGCTCGACCCGTATCCCCAAGGTCCAGAAGCTTGTTTCGGACTTCTTCAACGGCAAGGAGCCTAACCGTTCGATCAACCCCGATGAGGCCGTTGCCTACGGTGCCGCCGTCCAGGCTGCCATCCTCTCGGGTGACACTTCGTCGAAGACTCAGGACCTCCTGCTGCTCGACGTTGCTCCCCTGTCGCTTGGTATCGAGACTGCTGGCGGTGTCATGACCAAGCTGATTCCGCGTAACTCGACCATCCCCACCAAGAAGTCGGAGATCTTCTCGACCTACGCTGACAACCAGCCCGGTGTGCTCATTCAGGTCTTTGAGGGTGAGCGTGCCCGCACCAAGGACAACAACCTGCTCGGCAAGTTCGAGCTCACTGGCATTCCGCCGGCTCCTCGCGGTGTCCCCAAGATTGAGGTCACCTTCGACATTGACGCCAACGGTATCCTGAACGTCTCGGCTGTCGAGAAGGGCACCGGTAAGTCGCAGAAGATTACCATCACCAACGACAAGGGCCGTCTGTCCAAGGAGGACATTGAGCGCATGGTTTCGGAGGCTGAGAAGTTCAAGGAGGAGGACGAGAAGGAGGCTGCTCGTATCGCCGCCAAGAACGGTCTTGAGTCGTACGCTTACTCGCTCAAGAACACCCTCTCTGAGGAGAAGTTCAAGGAGAAGGTTTCGGACGAGGAGCGCGAGACTCTCGAGAAGGCCATCAACGAGACCATTGAGTGGCTCGACTCGAACCAGGCCGGCGCCACTGATGAGTACGCCGACAAGCAGAAGGAGCTTGAGGGCGTTGCCAACCCCATCCTCATGAAGTTCTACGGTGCTGAGGGTGGTGCTCCGGGCGGTGCTCCTGGTGGCTTCCCTGGCGGCGCTCCGGGCGGTTTCCCTGGCGGCGCTGCTCCTGGTGGCTCTGATGGACCCACCGTCGAGGAGGTCGACTAAACCTCTAAATGTATATAGAGGGTTGCCAGCCCCTTTAAATTATGGCAAGGATAATGGATGTCTTGTTGTTGAATGAAACTTACCAATATTATTTTTCCGTAGTTTGTGGATGGAGAATGATAGATTTTTTTTTTTTTTGGAATTTTGAGTACTTCGGGAGAGACTGAAAACTGCATGGCAGTTATGAGATCATTTGGTCAATAGCGTCGCTAAATAAAGATATCGTTCGTGTCTTGTAGGAGAATGAAAATATGGACTTCGTCATTCGGCATGGCTTTGCGTAGATGGCCTTAAATTTCCCCGAGAATGATGGGAGCCTGCAGGGCGTGGGTTAAGCTTGCATTGCCCCGCGGGGGAACTTTACTTAGAGTGTTCGGTCCTGGATACAACAAACTTATTCCCGATCGTGAATGGAGTTCAGAAATTCTTGTCATGATTTGGATGGACAATGTACCGGAGCTTGACAGGTACACATTTGCAGCTTTGTCGCTTACCGTAGCTGCAATCGTGCTCGGCTTGTACTTCTTGATCATTTCATCTAAACCGGTATACAGTGTCGCACAGATCTATCTACATCCAGTGAAATCGCTGCGGGCTGTCTCTGTTCCTGAGGCCGAATTGGACGAGTACGGATTCAAGTACGATCGCCAATATATGGTTGCTGTTAAAGACGACACTAAGCCATACCAACTCATAAATCTCAAAGTGCATCCCCGACTCGCTCTTGTCGACACGGCAATTGATCCCACCGCTGGAACACTGAGCCTTGCCTATCCGCGCGATGAACCTGTGGCACGCGCCATTCTTCCCATTGAGCTCACAGAAAAGCTGCGAGGTAGCCTGCCGACCGTTGCGGCCGAAATCTGGAGCCAGACCGTTGAATCCTACGATCTGTCTGGGATGTTTCCTGAAGTCAAAAAGTTCTGGAACTCGTATGTTGTTGTGCCTGGAAAGAATTGGGAAATACGCAAGGCCAGCTAACCCCAGTGTGTTTGCCGACAAGCCGGAGCTTCATGACAGGGTGACAATCATCGGTCCTAAGGAGCACCGCACTGTCTCCATCAACGTGAACCCCGGTGATGTGCCCAAGGGCCGAAACCCCACAAACAACTTTCAAGACTACTATCCCGGATCATTTATTACCACAGCTTCTCTTGAGGATCTCCGTAGTCGCGTCTCGAGTAGCACAGACGGCGCCGTTGACGTTAGTGCGCGCAATTTCCGGGCCAACCTGGTCATCGATACCGACACTCCCTGGGCAGAGGACTCGTGGAAGAAAGTCAGAATTGGCGATGTGGACTTTCACATCCCCCAGAGAAAAGTGAGGTGCCTTGTTACGACTGTGGATCCGAAAAGGGGTAAGTTTGAAGCTACAAACGAGCCTTACAAGACCATGCAAACATTCCGACGCATTGACGAGGGTGCGAAATACAGTCCCTGCTTTGGCATGTACTTGGTACATTCCAAGGTTGGTCCTGTCATCCGCGTTGGCGATCCTCTTCAAGTGTTGAAGACTGGACGTCATCGCTACATCAAATTCGTCTGACTACGCAAATAACCGCTCAACCGGCTCTCGGGTCGCGTTCCCGTAATCAAAACGTTTTAGTGGTACGTTTTTTTTTTTCTGGGGGTTCCACCCCCAGACCCCCGTAGCAACTGCTTCGCAGTTGAAAAAGGGCTTCGAGTTGAATCAACCGCGGAGCAGTCGCTATGGGGGTCTGGGAGAAAAATGAAATGAGCTAAACGTAGAAACGGCCATGCCGAACAAGGGAAGGGGCAAAAAGGGCCCTTGCGGGTGGAGAGAGGACCCCCGAGGGCCGCAAGTTGGGCTCCTGGGGCTCAATTTCGTAAAGATGTGGCGCTTGAAAAATACGAAGAGGCCCAATATCGGAGTAGGGCAGGAGGTAGCCGGCGTACGAGTAACTCAACTGCGAAGCAGTTGCCACGGGCGTCTGGGGGTGGAACCCCCAGCGAACAAGAGGCAAGGACGTCAGCCGCACGCACAATTAGTGCCCCCCCCCTCCCGCGGATTCCGAATCTCATCTCAGCTCCGCCCTGGAAAGGAAAAAAAAAGTTAACTGGAGCTAAACAGCAGCGCACAAGCACCATGGAGGCCTGGAACTTGTTTCTCCAGGACATGCAAGATGTCGGTATTACCGAGGACCAGGTGTACTCTGTCGTCACTGCCATAACGGCAATTGCAGTGGTTGTCGGACTCTACTACCTGTGGGATGCGTTTGCGGAGAAGAGCCGAGTCGTTGAGATTTTTATCCATCCGGTCAAGTCTCTTCGAGGCATTTCTGTCCTTGAGGCCGAACTGGATGAGTACGGGTTCAAGTACGACCGTCAGTACATGGTGGCGATGCCTGACACCAACAAGGGCGGCTATAAGTTTGTGACGCAGCGCGAACAGCCGCGGCTAGTGCTCATCGACACGTCTCTGAATCCGATAACCGGGACTTTAACTCTTTCGTACCCGCGCAACAAGCCTGTTGCGAAGCTCGAAATTCCTCTCGCGCTTGACGATGAGACGAAAAAGACGCTGCCCACAGTTTTCGCCGAAATTTGGAAGAAACCCGTCGAGTCGTACGACCTGTCGGCAACATATCCCGAGATCAAGCACTTTTGGAATCAGTAAGCACTCGTGCCAGTTGGCTTTTACTGTCCCAGGCTAACAACAGCGTATTTGAAGACAAGCCCGAGCTCAGGGACCAGATCACAGTGGTGGCTCCTAAGGCCCACCGTAATGTCGAGCGCAACGTAACCCCGCGGGATGTTGGCGGGCGCGAGCCGACGAGCAATTTCCAGGACTACTTCCCGGGCAATCTCATCACGACTGCGTCGCTCAAGGACCTCCACGACAGGGTGTACGACAAGACCAATGGCGTTGTGGACATCACCGCCCGCAACTTCCGGCCCAACCTGGTCATCAGCACAACCAAGCCATGGGACGAGGACGACTGGAAGAAGGTCCGCATTGGCAGAGTGAACTTCCACGTGCCGTGTAGAAATGTCCGTTGCCGCGTGACGACCGTCAACATCCACAAGGGCGAGTTTGAAACGACACACGAACCGTACAAGACGATGCAGTCGTTCCGCCGCATCGACGAAGGATGCAAATACGAGCCGTGTTTTGGCATGAATCTCGTCCATGACAGGATCGGGCCTATCATCCGTGTTGGGGACGAGCTCCGCGTCCTCAAGCGCGGTCCGCACCACTATATTTGTATCTGAGCGCTGGCATTGGATTCTTGCATGCACTGGGCGGTCAGATTTATCTATTGAACGAATCGCGGATATGAATAGTACCTAGATGTATATTATTACGCAGAGATGGTATAATTTGATTATATCGTATAATGGTTAATTTATGGTGATCTCATAATAACTGCTGTGGTCCACCTGTTGGTGGTCATCGTCGTCGTATTTCTGGCTGATTAGCCAAGAGACCAGGTGACGTGGGCCATTGGGCAGAGAGGGGAAACTAGAAGGCGCGAGGTGTAGTTTTGTGGTTTTTTGTACATTTTTTCGAAAAACCCAAGGCGGAGCCGCTGGCCTGCGCGTAATTGTGGGTACGGGAGTTGCCACATTGCCTGCGCCGGCCGGCTCGTGGCAAGTGGACCAAAGCTAGCGACGACGACGAGGGCTGCCGCAGACAGAATCCAACGATGAACGCTGAGTAGTACGTGTTTTATGGATTTGTGATTTCGTGATTTTAGGTTGATGCGTCGCGCTGATGGCCAGATGATGCGGGAACCACATCATGGTCGATGGTAGAGACGCGATAAGGGCGTTTCATGTGCGAGCCCCGCGTAACCTCATGGCGTGTAATCGCACTTTTGCTGTGGTTATCTGGCTCGTTCATGAATCCATTCTGGTGACTACTGGAAGAACCACGCTGTGAAGACGCGTCTTTGCTCAGATTGCTTGTTTGCGCTTGCGCTGTTTCGTGGGCCAGTAGGCCGGTTGTGCTAGGCAATGTTGAACGCGGATTTTTCGGATTATTGCTAACCAACAGAGTGCCAGCTGTGGTATATTGTATTATGAATCTCTGTGGAATATGCGTGTAACCGCACTATAAAGCTGTCGCGCAGTTGTGGTTGTGTCTGGCATCGCCAGTATCATTTGCTCTCATAATGGCCGCAAGTCATAACACTGACAGAGTCGCAACTAGATCGCATCTATATCGTAGAAACTTATCACTAGGATGTGATACTCTTTTCAGGAAACTGGTGTGCCGCCTCTTCGCCGCTAATGAATCATAATACGACGCAACGCAAAAGTCTAACCGCAGATACGACTACCTGTTCAAGCTGCTCCTGATCGGCGACTCGGGCGTTGGCAAGTCCTGCCTTCTGCTTCGCTTTGCTGACAACTCGTACACTGAGTCTTACATCTCCACCATCGGTGTCGACTTTGTAAGTGCGCAAAGGCTGAATCCTTGTTTCAAGCTGCTAACAACAGAAAATCCGCACTATTGAGCTCGAGGGCAAGACTGTCAAGCTCCAGATCTGGGATACTGCCGGCCAGGAGCGCTTCAGAACTATTACCTCGTCGTACTACCGAGGTGCGCACGGCATCATTGTTGTCTACGATGTGACTGACCAGGACTCGTTCAACAATGTCAAGCAGTGGTTCCAGGAGATAGATAGATATGCCACGGAGGGTGTGAACAAGCTGCTGGTGGGCAACAAGAGCGATATCGCGGACAAGAAGGTTGTTGAGTACACTGTCGCTAAGGAGTTTGCCGACTCGATGGGCATTCCGTTCCTTGAGACGTCTGCCAAGAGCTCGACCAATGTTGAACAGGCATTCCTGACGATGGCCCGACAGATTAAGGAGCGCATGGGCGGTGCCAGTGAGGGTGGTTCGAGCGACAAGGCCAACGTGAACCTCCGTGGTCGCAACGTCTCGCAGAACTCGTCTTCGTCGTGCTGTTGAGTACCTTGATTCCCTCTTTCATGTAGCAGAATGATCGTCATTGATAATGTTAGTATTTCTTGGATTGTAGTTGCTAGGTCTTTTTTGGTTTTTCTTTTGCCTTGGGCAATAGTCGGGTGATAGTAAGAAGAGGATATTATATAGCCGCATTAAGGTACATACATATACGATGTCGCAATTGCGACCATAGTAAAGGCCAATACAAATTCAGACAGGTTAAAAAATAGAGCACACTTAATCATTTCTGAATAGAATAACCCCACAGAACCAACGTCAGTTTATCTAGAAATAGGCAGGGTGTTGAAGCTCAGATAGAACGGATGGCTTGCCGGATTGCCAGATACAACAGCTGAAGAGGTGAACTCAGATTGCCAGATACCAGGGAAGAAGCTCAAGAGGCAACAGACGCCGAGATCCATTTTCCAGAATAGCTATATTGCTAGGGTCCATTAAGATCGATCGTAATTGCTATCGTATTGCTGGTCGGGCTACAGGCCACGCCGGCCCGCCAAGATGGAGACGTAACACGTCAACGCAACATTCAGAGATATTTTATTCTCGGAAGTATTCGGTCCCACTGGACGATGCGATTCGACGATCGAGAACGTCAAAACGTATCCAGACAAGGGCCACGTTCAAAGGACAGTGCTTATACAATCGGCGATGCACGGAATACGCACCAAGACAAATGCAGACGTCCGATTTTTCATGCGCCGAACATAACCTGGCCTTCGTTCCAGCTTTTAGAAGGCATCAGTGTTTTGGTGGATCCATGCGTCCCATAACATATCGGGCGCAACAAACATGCCGAACTCTAAGTGCGAGCTGTGACCCAAACAGGAAACAAAGATGTCACTCGATACATGAAAGGCAAGGTCTTTGCTACAATCGGAGCGATCGGTGCTGGACTTACTAGGTGCAGCCTTTCTTGGTTATTTGTTTGCATGCTGCGCGTCAGATGTAACTACGCAAGCACTCGCAGGCGTCAAATGTTCTCAGTCTTCGGAGAAACTGTGAAGGGGACAAATTTGGACGTACGCAGTAAGGCAGAATCAAAAGTGTCTCATTGTCAAGAGTACGGAGTTATTGAGCAGGAGGAATGGAATGAAGGACAAGAACAATGTATGTAAAAACAACGACGTAAGGGACACCGATTTCGAGGGTAAGTTAAACTTCTGACGCGCCCGACATATAGTTAACCACACGTGAAGCGAAAACGGAACCATGTGCTGGTGACTAAGTAAATAACAATGGCCAGTTGAATTTTTAACCTGGGAGAAACTCGCTCCTCGGCCCTGCATACGACGTGCAGACGACCCGCAGCCCGACGCAGGCACCGCATTACCAGGGTCCCGAGGGTCTCGAGACTTGGAGTTCCGGAGAACAATGCTCGGTAAGGCTGAATGGCTTTTACGAAGGCGGACAGACCAACAACAGATGTACAGGGGAACGTACAACTCTGCATGTCCTAAATTATCGTGTTCTAGAGCTTGTCCGCTGGTCAGCGAGATCCCCCTCCAGCTCTAGATTGTAGGCAGACCCTGGTCACTTTCTTTGGGCCGTTCCTTTGTTTCTGGGGGTTCCACCCAGGGACGCCCGTGGCAACTGCCACGCGGTTGGGTTTCACCCCGAGTGGTTTATGTAGCGTACGGATTGATCCTGTACCAGTTGCGATAAGATAGACTGATCAAAGTGCCGGCCAGTGCGGCCATTAAGTTTGTTCTGGCAGCCGCAGTCGCAGTTTGATCCAGCACTGAGGCGTAAGCGAGAAATTTTGTTCTAGATTCCAGCCTTGCATACTATAAAGTTGGCCATTTGCTTAGTCTCTGCCTTGATTTTTTTTCTGGGGGCACTGCCCCCAGACCCCGTAGCAACTGCTTCGCAGTTGAGCAGGGTGAAAAAAAACCAACTGCAAAGCGGCTGGTAAGACGGTTGCTTTTCACTGGGGGCTCTGACTCCAGGCTTCCGTAGCAACTGCTTCGCAGTTGAGGGTTAACAGAAGACGACTAAAAAACTTGCACACGGAGCTTCCCACGTCGAGCTCAACTGCGAAGCAGTTACTACGGGGGTCTGTGGGCAGCGCCCCCAGAAATACAACAACTTATCGTACGGTCGCCCAGCAACGACTGCCAAGTTTTTCCAGGAGCTCGCCTATTGGCTCTCTCGTGAAGGTTCACTTGACGCTATTTTTTTTTTTATTTGTTACTGGGGATGCTAACCTAGAGCCCGTAGCAACAGCTTCGCAGTTAGATTTCAGCTGGCTCTTCGGGAATCTGTCAAAATCTGTGTCAATTTTTATGACTGGATGGTACGATTAAAAGGCTCAGTTAAGCCTGAAGCAAAATCGCGCTAGCGCCGTTTCTTGAGGCTATGAAAGAGCAATGAGCAACAGGTTGCCGAAGTGCCGGCGCTCCGATCGAGCAAAACCTTAGCTGCGCCCTCAGTAATCCACCTGACGCAGATAACTCTGATCCTGCTCTATTACCCCTGGAGGCGCTGGCCCCAAATATCCGTAGCAACTGCTTCGCAGTTCTTTTGTTTCGCAGGATGCTGTCCCCAATCGCCCGGAAGCGACCGCTTTACGGTTGATCGCTTCTTTGTCCATATCCCAGCTGCAACGAAGCGGTTGCCACGGGGTCTCGGGGCAGCGCGCCCCTAGGGGAAAAGAGCCAGCTTGGATTAACATCTTCAGGACGAGACCAGATGTTGACTTGAAACAAAGCAAAGAAATAGGAGTTGTGACAAAATGACGTCAAACGGAACTAGATGCCATGAATCCAAAGACAAAGGCGCGCAGAAGACTCGTTTCGAATTTCCGCTTGTTTTACATTGCGAGTGTTTCGAGATAATCTAGCCAGGAACAGGAACAAAAACAGGAAATCCCTACTAACAGCGAAATAAACTAGCAAAGCAAGCAGTAAAGGAGTGCATATTGGCCCCTGATGATCTGCACGCAAGTGTAGTGCAGGCCGCCTATAGCGCTGGCTAGGGGTGAACAGCAGCAACAGGTACGAAAATAAAAACCCGCAACTATCGCCAAATCAGCCAACACCACCGGCCATCGGGGAAACGCGACCAGCAGCTAACACGAGCCATCGAGGCACTCCATCGGATGGCACAGACGCGTCGCGCCTAGTGCCTGTTTGTTACGCGTCGGTTTTTTTGGCCTGGCACGCATTGGCATGTGCAGGCGCGTGCGGCTCAACGCTTCCCTCGAGGGGCAGGTAAGAGCTGCAACTGCCCGAACGTTTGGCTTTTAACTTTGTAGGAGATGACAATTAGGGGGTAAGTGGTGAATCAGTGTGTTTGGGCACACGCAGAGATCTATCTGTAAAAGCAGTAGGAGACAAAGCGATGCACCGCCAAGGCATCTGTGCCAAGTAGAATCAAATCGATCAGGTAAAAATGCTTTCTTGGCCAGTGCTTAAAAGGGGTATAACGAGCACGTGTACAAGACCGCCGGTGTTTCGAGGAGAGAACCAGTGACTACCACAGTCGCGGCAAGAAACTGGTGGGCACGAGAGTTTCGGACTCCAGCCGTTCCTTCCGCCTTCGTGCGTCTTGAGGCTGATGCAGATCAACCGATGCGTCGAGCGGTCGTGGTAGTCGACTCCCGCGTGCCTGAATGCGCTGCAACCGTCACGCAGTGTCCAGGGACTTCTCCTAAGCCGAGGCGACGACGCCCGCAGCTCGGCTCGCGCTTTGCCAAGAGCGAAGCGGCGGCTATTCTCTTTTCCTGGGGGTTCCACCCCCAGACCCCCGTAGCAACTGCTTCGCAGTTGAGTTAGGGCCTGCGTGGACTCCAACTGCGAAGCAGTTGCTACGGGTGTCGGGAGGCAGTGTCCCCAGGAAAGTAGCCTACAGATGCCGTGGCAATTGCCTCGCAGGTATACAGAGAGGGGATGCTTGGCATGAGCCGATCCACAGTAAGGTTTGCAATGGAACAGCGGTGAATGGAACGCGGGGTGATGCAAACGCAGAGCCGTCGCAGCATCTGGTGCCTGCTGCGAAAACTTGAAAGCGTCAAACAGGTGTCCCGCGCCTGCGGTCTGGCGAAGCAGCCCGGCGCAGGGTACCTGCACTCAACGTGTCTCATGAGGCGAGATCCTGCAGGCACCGTTTGATGTCGGCAGATTCTCTGTGGAGCTGGTTCAACGGTGCTGGGGCATGGAGTTAGTCGAGCAATGCGAACCGAGCTGGCCCGCCTACATGCATCAACGAGCCGTGGCCCCACACTCCGGCCCTCTCTGATCCAGCCCAAGTCGAGACCGGGATTTTGGTTCTCCCCTGCACTCAACACATTTCATTTTACTCGTCGTCTCCTCGCCGTGGCAACCACACAATTGTGCAGACTCAGGCATCTAGAAGCAGCGTCACAAACACCCGAGGATACTTTGCGTCCGGCCTCGTTTCAGCAACACCCCCTGACTCCTTGCCGGCGTCTCCTTTTGTCCTGGGCGGCCGCTGCCCCCAGACCCCCGTAGCAACCGACTCCGCGGTTGAAGACCTCGTAGCCCCGTTCCAACTGCGAAGCAGTTGCTAGGGGGGTCTGGGGGCAGCGCCCCAAGGAAAACAAGGTGACACGGGGTGCTAGGACCGTGCGGCAGATATCGTGCCGGCGGGAAGCCCGGTCGCAAGACGGGACGTTCGCATTGGAGTACGAAACAGTGCAAAAATTTTCTCGCTCATCAGTATAGACTTTGAGATCGCATACGGGCGTGGCGCGCGCCATCGACGTGCCGGCTCACCGCTGGATTGGAGGCGGCTGGCTGGCGATGTCCAGATCCACTCGTGGGCGTATGCATGGTTCTGCATGGTGCTGCATGGGCAGCCACTGAGTCAAGGGAACAAGCAGTGCGACAGCAGCGAGCACGAGCATCCTGTCGGTTTCAGAAGCTGCTGTGGACACTAGGACCCCATTGTACTCTGTTTAATTGCTTCTGGTACACTTTAAACAGCTCTGGACGCCGGTTGGCGGTTGGGCCGTAGCCCGGTGGGCATGCACATGTCCTGCATGCCTGCTCACAGATCGGGCACCTGGCCCTCACCACCACACATTTTGGCAGCGAAGACGTACAGCCACGTTTTGGCATCAATTTTTTTTTTCCTGGAGGTGGAACCCACAGGAAACAAGAAAACACAAGATAGTAAATGCGCAACCCGCATGGCACATTTTTTTCTTGTTTTCCTGGGGGTTCCACCCCCAGGAAACAGAAAAAAAAAAAAACACAAAATACTAAATGGGCAACCCGCATGCGCCGGTATCTGGCGTTGTTGACGAGAACAAGCAAAAAAAAAACGGACGCTAGACCCCTGCTACGGAACTAGTACAGGTAGTACATGAGGACCGACCAGCCTCTGGCATTTGGTAGGGACAGGACACATGCACTGCGGAATTGGCCCCCCGAACCGCCAACCAGACCCACCCGGGAATTACACAGGTTGACACCCCCTCATCTGAATCACACGGCTAGCGCTGGTCGACATCGGAGCATGTGTACACATGGTCCGAGTGCGACAGGGTCGGGGGTGAGCGACAAACCTTGCACCAAAAGAGGGTCTGTGGCGATCGTTACCCACTTTGCATGCAGGACGCGCGCGACGCACAGCAGATGCACGTTGCTTTTGTACAAAGGGGCTGCTCCGAGCGTCGGTTTTGAGCCGCAGCTGCCCGCGTTTGGCGCGCAGTCGCATTCCGTATATAAGGGGATGGCGGTACTTGGGTCGATTGGGCGTCATCACCACCCGATCCTTTTTTTCCATCTTTTTTCTACATCTTTCTCTGCTTGGCACTGACCAGTTATTTTAGCAGTCGTTGATCGATTGTTATTTTATTGTGGTTCATTGTGCCTTTTGTCTGATCCTTTTGGTTTTCTTCGACATTCCTTGACTCGATCTCTCCCCCTGACTTTTTTTTTTTGAAAAGGAAAAAAAAAAACGACACACGACACACAATGGTTCTTTCCAACAAGCTTGCTCGTGCCGCCGCTGTCGCCGTCTCGGCCGCTTCAGCCGTCCTCGCCGACCCCGCCGTCGTCTACGTCACCGAGTGGGACGTTGTCACCGTCACCTCGTGGGTCGAGGCTGGCGTCAAGCAGGCCTCGACCGTGACGATCAACTCGCAGGCCTCTGCCGCTCCTCAGTCGGTGTCCGTCCACAGCCACGATAACTCGGCCGCTGGCAACTACGTCCAGACCGTTGCCATTGACACCTCGGCTGCTGAGGCCGCCGCTGCCGCCACCACCTCGGTCGCCGCTCAGGTCGAGACCTCGTCGGCTCCTGCCGCCGTCGAGACCGTCGAGACCTCGTCGACTCCGGCTGCCGTCACCACCACCGAGGCCGCCGACCCCACGACCTCGACCGCCGCCGCCGCCCAGTCGTCGGCCGCCTCGTCCTCGGACAGCGATCTCACCGACTACGAGAAGGAGCTCGTTGACTACCACAACTGGGCCCGCTCGCAGCACAGCGCTCCTCCGGTCGAGTGGAACGCGACCCTCGCCTCGTATGCCCAGGACTACCTCAACAACGGCAACTGTGTGTTCCAGCACTCTGGCGGGCCCTACGGCGAGAACATCGCCCTCGGCTACTCGACGTCTACCGCCGCTTGCGAGGCGTGGTACAACGAGTACGCTGACTACGACTACGCTTCTGGCCAGTTCACCGAGGGCACCGGTCACTTCACCCAGATGGTCTGGAAGGACACCACCCAGCTTGGCTGCGCCACCGTCGACTGCGATGGCAGCCAGTTCCTTGCTTGCGAGTACTACCCGCGCGGCAACATCATTGGCTACTTCACCCAGAACGTTCTTGCTTCCTAAATGGCGACCCATGTTTGACTTCCACCCAGCGCGCGGGCGCGCTGTTTCATTCACTTCTTGTATAAACATCGAGTTTCATTTCCAACAACAGCCGGTCCTTGTAGTCCCCTGTAATTTGGTGCTCTCTTTTTCCTGGGGGGGCTGCCCCCAGACCCCCGTAGCAACTGCTTCGCAGTTGAGCTCGACAAACACAGTGGGCCTTTTCCGGCTCGAGACTTTCGAGGTTACGACTTAGGCAGGCCTGAGTCTCTTTCGCTTGTGACGTTTTCTTGTCTGTCTGATTTTCCAGTTACCACTTGGGACTTTTGTTATTTTCGGGCCCAAGATTTCTCAATACTTGCTTTACTGGCCCAGACCTAAGACGGTTTTGTACCTCTAGAGCCATTTTAGCTTCGTTATGGTTGTAAAATGGAGTACAAGAACCTGTCTTCAACCGCGAAGCGGTTGCTACGGGGGTCTGGGGGCAGCGCCCCCAGGAAAGAAAAATCCTCGCATGCACTGATCCTAAATGCGTCAGAAGGGCCAGTGAAATGTTGCTACGCGAGTGAGGACGTAGCCCCGAGGTGCAGCTCGATATCGCAGCCTGCAGGTCCATGCGCAAGTTCCACATGTGATAGTGAGAGCTTATTGCAGCAAGCTAGCACGGATAACGTACGTCGCCGGCTGTAGTGCCGGGGATCGATTGCCGAGAACCAGGCGGCAACTCAATAGTGGCAGGTATTCGACGCCAACTTGGACTAGCTGTAGCAAAGGCGTCAGATCCTCGGTAGGTATGGTTATACGATGCAGCCAAGGGAAGACTAGAACAGTTCCGTAGCCAGAGGAAACGTACGCGGCCACAATGCTTGTCTGAGCTAAAAAGTGTTAAACCGCTAGCTAGCACCCTGCTCCTGGCCTAATCGAGAAATTTTCACCGGTTTTGCCAGAATCCCTACGTCCACTGATGCGGGACCCGTGGCCAAACCACCAGTTACCGATATACCGACAACCATGGGCTCGGGCTTTGGACAGAATAGTAAGTGCTATGCATCGAGTTACCTTGTGCACTCAACAAACTGGAACCAGACAAGGATGACTCAGGGTCCCAGCCGGGCGGGCCCGGTGTCCGTCCCTGCGGGGATCTTGCAGACTGGTGGGGTGCTCTATGTCAGACCATGTCTGACGGATGACGACGACGGTCAGTGGGTGGTTCTCTTTGTACATTGAGTTTTTGCTAGTAGTGTGCATGTGAGTTGGAGGCGTCGTTTGTTCCATCCCCAGAGACCCTCACTCCTACTAGCTGCCTCGCCGCTAGATCCACATGGCTCCGAAAACAAACCGCGAAAATGTTTGCTATGGGGGCGCTGCATTGGATCCCGCCAGGAAAAGGACAAAAGACGCACACGGCAAAACGAAACCAGATAGGGCCTGCATGAGATCGTGATCGCTGTGATGGCCCTTTGGCATTCGTTCACATGTGCCTTTGAACCTTTGGACGTGCGTATACCTGCGTGAAACTGAATCTGATTCCTGTCACCTACGAAGCCGATTTCAACCGAAACAGCTGCGGCTATTGCTGTATTTGCGATTTCGTTTTTGTGTGTGTGTGTGTGTGTGTGTGTGTTACAAATCCTATACTGTTGCATGTTATCCAGCAAGCACATCGCAGCAATGCGCCACGACGACGCAGAACCTGGCACAATGCTATCTATGAGCAAGGTACCCGGAGTACCCCGCACCTGTAATCACAAGCAGTTTGTTCTAGAATCTGGGGAAGCGTACAGCAACCGCTCTCCTTGGCAAGTGCTGCGTACGTCACGGACGGGGATCGCCAGAGCAGATCGCACCAATACTTTCTCCTACTCTAGTTCTGCTCTAGTTCTGTATGGCCAAATACTCTAAAAACTATGATTAGCCAATCTGTCAATTTGGATATCTGATACTGTAGTCTAAATGCTGACGAGCCGAGGTCACCACCACACGTAACCAACCAACGCCTTTGACGAACCCCGCTTCCACGTGAAAGTTTCATGATGCATCTGGACCCTGTCATATGCGGGGTCCTCGACGTGCGTCGTCGGTCCACAACGGCAAATGTGAGGGGCGCCCGTTGGATCCGCCGTTTTGCGTTTCTTTTCTCCTGGGGGCGCTGCCCCCAGACCCCCGTAGCAACTGCTTCGCAGTTGGATAAAGCGCTTGTGACGAGCTCAACCGCGAAGCGGTTGCTACGGGGATCTGGGGGTGGAACCCCCAGGCAAAAAGAAAACAAAAAGCCGTCAGTCGTAATATTTACACATGCTATAGCTGGCGGGGCATGTAGGTGCCCAGAACACTAACTCATGAGCAGGTTCACAGCCCACTCAACAGACAGGGTCCGCAGATCCGTGTAGTTCTGGCCAATGCCGACAAACAGCACCGGGATGCCGGTAGAGTACGTCATGTTGACCATAGACCCGATCATATCCCCGACCGTATCGCACTTTGAAATGAGGAAAAAGTCGAGGTCGCGCGACGGGCCAAACGCATTGTTGAAATTGCGTGCCTGCTGCACCGAGTCGGTGCCGACAAGCGCCTCGCCAACCATGATGATCTTGTCCGGGTTGGCGACCTTGCCAAACTTCTCAAGCGAGGACATGAGCCGCTCGTCGTTGTGGCGGCGGCCGGCGGTGTCGATGAGCACGACATCAAACCCGTTGTTGGCGCCGTGCTCAATGGCGCGCTGCGCAATGACGGCTGCGTCCTTGCCGTAGCCCTGGTCGTAGATGGCGATCTCACCGGCGCCCAGTCGCTTGGTCAGGTCGTCGAGACGCTTCACGTGGACCTTGAGCTGCTCCACAGCACCAGATCGGAACGTGTCACCGGCTGCAATGAGCACCTTGTACTTATTCTGCAGCAGCCAGAACGCGATCTTGGACAGGTTTGTCGACTTGCCGACGCCGTTGACGCCCACAACCGAGATAACGTACGGCCGGCTGCCGCGGGCGCGGTTCTTCTGTACCTCGTGCAAGAGGTCAAGCGACGTGCTGGGCGTCAGAATGCGTCGCAGCGCGTCCGTCATAGCCGTCCGCACCGTCGCCTGCACCGTTGTCCAGCTCTGGGTTTTGGCGCCCACGAGCGACTTGCGCACGACCCCACAGAGATGGTCGGCAACTTCTTTGGCAACGTTCTTGGCCAGCAGGTGCCGCTCCATGGCCGTCAGCGCATTGTCGAGATCGTCTGCAGTGATGGTCTTGCCGCCAACGTAATTGCGCAGAAAGCCAAATGCGCCACTTCCACCAGCACCGCTGCCCTGAGCGGCAGCGTCCTTTGCATCCGACTCGGCCAGAATGTTGTCCAGCTCGCTCGTCAGCTCGCTCAGAACAAACTCGCCGCCTTTGCTTGTCCGGCCGTAGCCAGCAAGATCTTCCTCGTCGACGCCAGCTACTGTGCCGTCGCCAGATGCTTCGGCATCCTTTGAGCTGCTAAAGTCCAGCGCGCTCGGCTCATCGCCCCTGTCAAACTCAGCAGAACCGTCCTCGCCCCACTTGCGCATCTTCTTCTTGTTCTTGGGCGTCGGCGCGTCGTCCTTCTTAGCCGCGCCCTTTCGCCCTCTCCTAGACTTTCGCGGCCCTTTGCGCTCGTCGTCCTGCCATTAGTTTTCGCATTCTCGCGGTTCTACGATCGTTTTTAGTGTTTTTCTGGGGGCGCTGCCCCCAGACCCCCGTAGCAACTGCTTCGCAGTTGAGGATGGCCACTGGCCTCATAATGCATGCTCGTAGACCCGAACTCAACTGCGAAGCAGTTTCTACCGGGGTCTGGGGGCAGCGCCCCCAGGAAAAAACAGTAGCGCAGTTGAAAGATGACCACACAGTCGATGGCCTCACCATAACCCAGGGAAACAGCAAAATGGAGCGACTTACCGTAGTTTCTGGCGTGGCCTTTGCCGAGTCGACAGGCTCGGGGATCTGTAGTGCCGGCTGCTCGGGAGCAACAGGGCCAATGACGCTCTCCTCTCGACGACCGGTGGCCTCTGCCTTTTCGCGAAGCAGCTCGACCATGGCTGCAAACTTGCCGACCTCGGGCAGTCGCTGTTGGGCCACGTCAAGGGCCGTGTACATGCTGGCAAAGATCTTCTGTACATCGCGGGCCAGATCCTTGGCAAATCCTAGTTGAAGCACACTTTGGTACACAACGACGGTGTGGATCCCGAGATCATTGTCGCTCGTGTATTGCGCGGTATACTTACCAGCGACAAAGCCAGATCCGCCGCCAGCACTGCCAGTCTCCTCTATGAACACTCTGGCAACGAGAGAGTTGATCACGTCCGCCGGAACAGACTGGTACTGCTTCTCCCACAGAACAATGCCGCCATGATTGAATACAGAGATCTGATCGATCATGGTTCCTGCTGGTTCCTGCTAATGCAGTGGGGTAGTTGTAGCAGGGCTTTTGGTGGGCACAGGCAGAAGGTCCTGGAGTCTAAGGTGGTGTGTGGTGTCAGCCGTGCTAGAGAGGCTGGCTCTGGGCTCGTTTCGGGGCAGGGAAATGCTTGAATGCAGCATTTATGCTGACATATACTCATTTACATACAAACCAGAGCAAAAATTAGTTATGTGCGGCGTACGCCGTTAGGCGAGCACGGGCGGGCATCGAGTACGTGGGACCTCCCTGAGAGGAGTGCGTGCCAACATGGAGAAAAAATTCATAGAAATCGATTTAGACAGTATAGATGTGGTCCAGGAGGCGCATTATGGGTGCCTATGAGCGATTTTAGGCGCGTTGTTGTGGTGGACCGCAATACCGCAAAAAAGGCACATCGCTCGACAGTAATCGGCGGTTGGGAGAATACAATCGCAAGCGGGGAAATGGGCCAATAGCAATGGTCGCTAAGACTGCCAGCCGGCGCCACCATGTTTAGCACGACACACGACGATGCAAAAAGGAGCTAGTAAGACCGCAGAGTATTGTAATCGATAGCTGTGCGACAGATAAAGAGTACGTGGTACATATTCTCGCTGGAGCGCATTGGCTCATCGTGGTATGTGGAGGTGTTGTTTGAGTCAAGGTTTGGAGGACGATTGACAAGAAATACGCAGAGCTTCGGGTCCTGGTGTTACGCTGGAGGTGTTTTCGTGCTCACAGTTCTGTAAAACTAGGCTCTAGTTGATGGATGAGGCTTGGTGGATCGAGACTATGGTGTCATTGTGATGGTCACAAATGGCTCAGTAAGAGCTAGGAGTAGCGTTTGTTGCTCGAGGTGTTTTCGGTGAGATTGTATGGTAATAGTCATTTGAGTACTATCGACAACTTGGCAAGTGTTCAAAGGGTTGTTGCTTGCACGCTGTGCAATATAAACGTACTTGCGCAGCATGCCGTTTTGGAACACGTGGAGTTAGCGGCCGTCCGAGCCTTTTGGTTTACAACTAACGACAGAAGCATGACTACCACGTAGTATTATGATTCACTGACGAGCTGGATGGCTGGTTAGCTCTGAACAGTCGACGATGTGATGCACCATGCCACATTTGATGCACATCATGCACAGCCTGCACACAAATGTTGGTTAAGTTCAGTAACCACCACGAAACGCGGCGTCCCAACCAACGTTTCCCGAGCCCGCGACAACCAAGTCGAGATTCAGTACTACTATCCAATACACTGGACGCGAGTGGGTCGTCCGAAACGCATTTGCGGAGCCTGTCCGTGCTGATAGAGGACTTGCAACCGAGCACCCTTGGTGTCTTGGCGGATTTTCGCAACTGCACCCAAAGATGGCACTGGGACGACGTGGAGCCCGTCGCTTGCTCATGTCGGGCAGCAGCGGCGACGAGAGCGACGTGGGCGTTGCCGACTGGGACGATGACGCGGCATCTCTTGAGCCGAGACGCGCGTCTGTGCGCAACGTGAGCTATGTGGAGCCGGACAGCGATGAGGAGGACGACGAAGACGACTTTGTCAAGCCACGGCCACGCAAGCCATTCAACGGGCTGGTCGTGCTCAAAATTGGCAGTCGCGCTGCACGTCAGATCCAGCGCGCAGAGGAAAATGGCGTCACGTTTGGCTACGAGCTGCCAGAAGACGGGCCAGAGTATGGCAGCAGCTCGTCAGACGCGAACGGCAATGGCGCGTTTGGTGCTAGCGAAAATAACAACTACAAAGACGGAGGCGACGACGTTGACGACGTCGACGACGATGATGAGAGCGAGGACATGGTTGTGGGCCGGCGGCGCATTGGTGGCAAGAGTGCCGGCAAGAGTTCTCAAAAGGGTCCACGAAAGAGCGGGCGAAATGACGATGAGGACGAGTACCGGGAGGAGGAGGACGAGGAGGAGCTGAGTGGCTCCGACGCTGGGTCGAGCGAGGAGCTGGAGCGGGTAAGCGATACTGGGTTTGTTGTGGACTCAGACGACAACCCAGTGTCGCGGTCGTCGAGGCGGGGTCGGCAACGCAGGAAGCGGAGGAGCGGTCGATCTGGCGCGGCGTCGCGCACGCGTCCGCGGCGACGGCTTCGCCGCGCCAACTCAGATTCCGACGAAGGCGACGAAGACGAAGACGAAGTGGCAGGTGACGAGGACGATATCTTGTCTTTGAAAGAAGAGCTGCGGGAGCTACGAGGCGACCCGACGCCGTCTCCGCCGCCACGTCGCGTCCATCTGCGCGAGCGCAAGCAGGTCAACTATCAGATCCCGCCAGCATTTGGTGATGACGCGGCGGCGGCGTCGGCTGCCACCGGCCAGCAGCTGCCTGCAGGTCCTTCGTCGGCGATCAACTCGATCCCGCCGCTGCCGCCCAAGCCCCGTGGCGGCGTCCGTGGCGGTGGATCTGGCCCCATTCGGCGTCTTTTCCCTACCACAGGCCCCTTTGGCGGCAGCGACGTGTTTGCTGTATTTCAACGGCGTGAGCTTCGGTCGAAGCGCGCTACCGCCAACGGCGTCGACGCTGGCCAAGATTCTGACTCGGAGATTGACGAGCCCGTCGCGAAACCCGGCAGCAACAACCTGCCTGTTGGCGGCGCCGGAGAGCTCGGCGACGTGACCGCAGGAGGGTCGGTCGTCAACAAGCAGACCCTCGTTGCCGACACGGACCCGCTCGGCGTCGACATGAACATCGATTTCAGTGCAGTCGGCGGCCTCGACGACTACATCAACAAGCTCAAGGAAATGGTATCGCTGCCGCTGCAGTATCCTGAGGTTTACCAGAAGTTTGGTGTGACGCCGCCTCGCGGCGTGCTGTTCCACGGCCCGCCGGGCACTGGTAAGACGCTCATGGCGCGAGCCCTGGCGGCGTCGTGCACACATAACGGCAAGAAGATCACGTTCTACATGCGCAAGGGCGCCGACTGCCTGTCCAAATGGGTCGGCGAGGCCGAACGCCAGCTGCGGCTGCTATTTGAGGAGGCCAAGAATAACCAGCCCTCGATCATCTTTTTTGACGAGATCGATGGCCTTGCGCCCGTGCGTTCGTCCAAGCAGGAGCAGATCCACGCCAGTATTGTGTCGACGTTGCTGGCCCTCATGGACGGTATGGACAACCGTGGCCAGGTCATTGTGATTGGTGCTACCAACCGCCCGGACTCGGTGGACCCGGCCCTGCGGCGACCGGGCCGCTTTGACCGCGAGTTCTACTTCCCACTGCCGGATCTCGAGGCTCGCAAGAAGATCATATCGATCCATACGCGCAAGTGGGAACCCCGTCTTGAGGAGCGCTTTCTCCATCACATCGCCGACCTGTCCAAGGGTTATGGCGGAGCCGACTTGCGTGCCTTGTGCACCGAGGCGGCTCTCAACGCCATCCAGCGGCGGTACCCGCAGATCTACACGTCGCAGGACAAGCTGCTCATTGACCCTTCGTCGATCCACGTCCAGACGTCGGACTTTATGCGCGCCATGGACAAGATCGTGCCATCGTCGGCCCGGTCCACGTCGTCAGCGGCGAGCCCTCTTCCGCCTCATGTTGAGCCGCTCCTCCGCGAGACGATGAAGGCCATCAACACGAAGCTCGACCACCTCTTGCCGCGCCGCAAGCTGCTGACGGCCCTCGAGGAGGCCATGTATGAGGATGCACTGCCATCTGGCGATTCAGACGAGAGCGACTTTGCCCGTCAAGAGAGCCTTCGCGCGTTCCAGAGCGCCCGCGTCTATCGGCCCCGGCTTCTCATTTGCGGCGATGAGGGCATGGGACAGGAATACGTTGGCGCCGCCGTCCTTCATCACCTCGAGGGCTTTCACGTCCAGTCGTTTGACCTTGGCACACTGTTTAGCGACTCGACAAGAACCCCCGAGGCTGCACTCGTCCAGCTTATGGTGGAGGCCAAGCGTCATACCCCGAGCGTTGTCTACATTCCGAACCTTGACACGTGGTACGAAACGATTAGTGATGCGGCCAAGTCGACGTTTGCTGGCATTCTGCGGTCGCTCAAGCCGACAGACTCGGTCTTGGTGGTGGGTCTGTGCGAGGCGCGGTACAGCGACCTATCGCCGGGGCTTTTGAAGTTGTTTGGCTACTCGTCCGAAACCTTCCAGGAGCTGTCGCCTAAAGACCTTGGCAAACAACAGCGCAGAGAGTTTTTTGCCACGCTTGTGGACTACATTCGTAGCAAGCCTTCGCGGTTCCCCGACCCGGAAACGCGGCCCAAGCGCAAGCTTGAGGAGCTGCCACTGGCGCCCGTCCAGCCGGTGGCGCCCGCCGCTGCCTCGACAGCTGCGTCTGGCACCGCCAAGATGAGTTCCAAGCAGCAGCGCAAAAAGGACCTCCAGCTCAAGAATCAGCTCAAGGTCAAGCTTTCGCCCATTATGGACATGTTTAAAAACCGGTACAAGCGCATGAAAAAGCCGCCCGTCGACGACATTTATCTGGTGCACCTGTTTGAGACACCCATCGAGGGCGTGACCATGGAGCACCCGTACGTCAAGACGGATGACGATATGATTCTGGAGGTGGCTAGCGGCAAAAAGTACTACAACATGGATCTCGATGTCATTGAGGAGAGACTATGGAACGGGTACTACTCGGAACCGCGTCAATTTTTGAGCGATGTTGAGCTGCTGTACCTAGATTCGCAGACTTTGGGCGATCGCGATCGCCTCATGCGGGCATCAGAGATGTTTGCTTACGCGCAGGTCCAGATCGACGAGATCAACGACGTCGAGTTTCTCAAGGCGTGCCGCGATCTTCACAAGCGTGAACTTGCACTCGAGCTCGAGAAACTCGAGGAGCAAAAGCGCGAACAGGGCGAACAAGAGCAGAACCCGCCGCAAATTGAGTTCCAGACGACTGTGGACACGGACGTTGTCGTTGAAAACGGCGTCGTGGAGGTATCGAGAGTTGAAAATGCTGATGTGTCGATGCAGGATGCTTCCGCGCCGAATGCGCCTGTTGGCGAGAACGAGGAGACTGGAGCGCCGAGACATGATGCTGACGTTGGGCCAGTGAGCAACGGCATTCTGCAGACAATTGATGATGCCGACGCTATTATTCCCAAGAGGACTGTTGATGAGTCGGGTGCAGGTGCCAGTGCTACTGACGGCGCTACCAACTCGCCAGCACCTCCGCTTGAGAATGGCCACAAGCCGGAGCTGGATTCGGAAGGGCATATGACAACTTCCGCGGCCGACAATATGGACGAGGACCCGATGGAGTCACCCCGCAAGATGCCAGAGGCCACAGTTGAGGCTCCGGTTGCGGCTCTGGCTCAAGCTCCGGTTGAGGCCACGGTTCAGGCTACATCTGAGCCTCCAGTTGGAGTGCCATCCGATGCTCCAGTGGCCCCAGTTGAGGCGCCAGTCGCTTCTGCGGAACCGGATTCGCCACCTGAACCAGAGCCCGAGTTCATCCTCAATGAATCCAAAGTGGAGGAGTTTACTTGCAAGCTCATTGACGAGACGGCAGGGTTCACAGTCGAGGAACTTGAGCAGATCAACTCGGCACTCGTTGACACAATGTGGCAACATCGGGCTGAGTGGGACCGCACGTCTGTGCTCGCGACGCTGACGGAGCAGCTTGCCTCGACTGCGAGACAGATTCTACGCGCTCGCGAGTGATGTCAACCGTGACGCCTGCACGAATATTCTATAATGTACTAAAACATATGTCATGACTTCATGAAAAAAAAATTGACGTAGGTGTCAGCGTCGGCGCAAAAATGCAATTCGGCATGTGGTCATTGGCGTGACCGCACGCCGATCTGTTGGAAAGAAGTCTAAGCTAAAGACGACCAAGTTGGTCATAATCAACGGCCCGTCATAAGCTCACGACCAACAGCCAGAACCAGCTCGTCGTCGCCATACTGGCCCCAGACCTGCATGCCGACCGAGGGAGGTCCAAACGGAACCGAAATGGCGGGAAGGCCAGCGAGGTTCGCGGGCACAGTCAGCACGTCATTGATGTAGTGCTCAATAGAGCTGGCCTTGAGCATCTCCTCGTGCGTCGGAGCAGGGGTCCGGGCTGTCGGGTGCACAAGCACGTCAATCGTACCAGGTCCCGCCACTTCGCCGCAGTCGAGCACGTTGGGCATAGCAAACACCTCGTTAAATTCGAGCTGGATCTTGCGCCGAACCTGCTGTGCCTTCATAAAGTGCTCCTTGTAGGCTCCGGAGCTCAGATTGTATGTGCCGAGCAGGATCCGACGTTGAACTTCGGCTCCGAATCCCGCAGAGCGGGTCGGCCCATACAAGGTGCCAACATCATCCTTGTCGGTTTCTGCACGCGAACCATAGCGCACGCCATCGTAGCGGGCAAGATTAGAGGATGCCTCAGACGGCGAGACAACAAAGTAGGTGGGCAGCGAGCTCTTGAGCGACGGAATCGACACCTCGGTGATGCTGTGTCCTTGGGACCGAAGCAGGTCGAGAGCCGCCAGCCACGCCTCGCGCACTTCGGGCGATAAGTCAACAATAGCCTCACGGACGACACCGATATTAAGGCGCTCTTTGGGGAGGCGAGTCTTGGCGGATTCAATAGCGGCTCGCTGTTCCGGAAGCAGCGACGTCGGGTCCTTGGGGTCGTACTGATTGAGAACGTCAAATGTCTCGGCCACGAGGTCGAGGTCCTTGCCGCAAATGCCAACAGTATCCAGGCTCTGCGCGTACGCTACCACGCCATTGCGCGAAATGAGGCCGTAGCTAGGTTTGAAGCCAACCACGCCACAGTACGCCGCCGGCAGGCGCACTGAACCGCCAGTGTCTGATCCCAACGCAATATCGCACATGTCTGCAGCGACTGCCGCTGCCGAACCACCTGAAGAGCCTCCTGGGCTCACAGACTTGTCCTCGAACAGCGGATTCTGTACTGGTCCAAAGTATGAGTGCTCGTTGTTGGATCCCATGGCAAACTCGTCCATATTGCATTTGCCGACAAACACGCCACCAGCCTGTTTCAGCAGGCTAACGGTTGTAGCCTCGTATGGGCTCACATAATCTGATGTCAGAAAGATGCCGTCAGAAGGCGAAACAAACACCCAAGGAAAAAAAGAAAAAATGAGAATCTATACACACCCTTGAGCATTGCTGAACAGCATGTCGTTGGTAGATCAGTTGTGCAAAAATTGTCCTTGAGTCCCACGGTCCGCCCACGCAGTCCTGAAGTTAGAAAATCGTCAGAAAAAGTATATTATCGTTTACTCACCTTTTGGCTCACCATCCCCCGATACCAGTCGGACCTTATCAAGTACCACGTCGGGCTCGTACTGACTGACAAACGCATTGACGCGCGGGTTTCGTGCCGAGATGTTGGCCAGGCACACTTCTGCCCGCCTCACAAGAGACGAGGCCGTCATTCTAGCCGGATTTCGTAATACCATCCCTACCATGGCGCCGGCATTCCTCGACATATATACATGCGCGAATCCGGGATTACACGGCACTCCAAGATTTTAGGATCCACCGCGCCGCACGAAATTTCAGCCGTGCGATTGGCGTTGGCGAATGGTTTTGGCGCTGTTTTCCGGAGGGTTTCCAAGCAGTTCTAGTGTTAATTTGGCGAAATCCAATAAAGATATGTCGCTTTTAATGTTCAGATTCACAACAGAGGATTTCCATGGCATTCTAGTTTGATATTTTGGTGTCACGGCTCTCAACTCCTCCCACCAGCTCGCACCACGAGACCCCTTACACCTTCCCGTAACTGCAATCTCTCCGTAAATCTGCACGCCGTATCGTCCCGGTATACGACCGTGACAACAAGTGTTTGCCCGTTTGTCCTGGCCGGGGTCCAAGTGATCGGCACTCCGATAAACCCTTTTGGGAACTGGGGACAGCTCTACTGCAGTGAAGGGTAGGTCGAGGCGGCGTTACTTCAGTGAAGGGTAGGCGATGCCTGAAATATGCCGCCCGTGTAACGCGATCGCCAAAGGGGAAATATTTGCAGACGTAATTCACCGCAATTGTCCGAATTGTGTTGGGGATGATGTACAGCCGCTACTGAGCGAGTGATTGCGTATACAGGGTAGGGAGTATGATGCTGCCAGCTAATGGGAGTGTACAAGACAGACTCATAGCCGATTATGAGCGTGAAAACATTTGCAACATCTCTATTTCGATTACAGACGAGCCTAGTGACAAATGCCAGATTCACTTTGGTGATGTTACCCCCAGACTATCATAGCGACCGCTTCGCGGTTGAGATTGTCGGTTTCGATGCTACTTCGAGGACCTATGCAATGCATTGGGAACGTGGTATTGTTGTAAAGCAACTACAAGGACCTGTTTCACCTGCAAAGTAGTTGCTACAGCTGTATCTGGGGTGCAAGGCCCAGATTCTTTATGTGATATCATGTGCATTATATTTGCATTTATGCATTAATGCACATTCACGTACAAAATGCATCGACGCGAACCGTTTCGCGTCTAAGGGACTTCATCACAGCTGCTGCATAGTGGATCGGTGCGCCCTTGGCCCGGCCCAATGTCGGCATCAAAGTACAAAGGGTTACCGGATGTGGTGAGTGGTGTCGAGCGAGGTTTTTTCTATGGCAATCTAACGCCAGGACGATTCCAATATCGAAGTGTTTGAGACACCAGATATCCAACCCCGGACAGAGACCGTAAGTTGATTTGTTTCAGCTTGACGTAACCAGTACTAATGGCAGCAACAGGAGAATGTGTCGTCCGCCAAGTCTGAGGAAATAGAAGATACGCCTCTGCGGGTGGAGAGCGCCAGGAACGTATTTGTGGCATCAGTGGTGGAGACGACAGAGGCTGATTTCTCTGGCCGGATAGGAAACAGCGAGCTCGCAAAGTCATATAGAGTGGGGAGGGCAGAGACCTTGGAGATGAAGCTAGCCCGGATAGAACGGGAACTCGACGATGCGGCCCGCATGGCAGAGGCGGAACGGGATGCTAAGGCAAAAAACAAGGTTGCATCCCTCAAGGGCGTGCTGGACAAACTATCTATATCCAATACGCCAGCAGAGGAGTTTTACTCTTCACTGGGAACGAGTGTCAATGTTGAAAAGGAAAATGCAGAGCACAAGGAACGTTCAAGTGTCGATGCCAATAAGAGGGCTATAGCAGATGACGTCGCTGCGCTAGAGGCGCGTGTGCACTCTCTCGAAGAGCGCATTGGCCTTGGGATTGGTGGGCACGATGGCATCGATAAAGATGCAAGACCACTCACCGTTGTGCTACGAGACCTCCAGCGCAAGGCCAGTTTGCTGACCACCAACAGCACGGCTGTTGACGCCGCGATGAAGAATCTCGAACCTCTCATGGCACAGGCTGAGCAACTTCAGTCCGCTTCACGACAGATTACTGCTGGAAACAAGAACAAGCAGAGTCTTGAGCTTCAAGAGACCAAGATCAATGCTCTCTACGCTAAGCTGGGCGTGATCGAACGGCTTCAATCGCTCGCTCCTGCACTGCTGTCCCGCCTGAACACGCTGCAGACAATTCACGCAGATGCCGCGGTCACGCAGTCCATCGTTCGCGACATAGATGAGACACTGTCAGCGACAAAGGCCGAGTTTAGACAGTGGCTCGCAGCACTTGAGGCCACAGAAGCCAAGATTGCCGAATTCACAAAGACTACAGCTGAGAACCGAGATGAGTGCAAAAAGTGGATTGCCTCAATTGAAAAACGACGCAGTAATGCCGACAAGGCCTGATTGATGCTGTCTAGGCCTTCGCATATTATTTTATTTCTTTCTGCTGTAAGACCAAAGTAATACATACAAATGTATGATGCACGTGATATGCATACATCCAGTGTCACAATATGATGATGGATACGGCTTACTGTAGGCACTGTTTGACGGCATCATCGGATTTTAGACGCAGTCCTGGCTTCAATTGTTAGCTATGAGCGTGGAGTTACAGGAATTCTTGAACGTTGCAGCGCGTATGCGCGAGTCGCTCGCGAAAGCCAAGAATACAACCCAGATCGAGCGGCCTCGGTCGATAAGTATAGACGACGATGTCTTGGTTATCCCCGAAACATCTGAGCCGGCCGGGGGTCGCGAATGGCTGCACGACGAGCTCCACAAACACACTCTGGTACACACTACAAGTCTGCCGTTTGAGGACCTGTACAACACTGTACTCAGCCTACTAGTTTCGGATGCGGGCCCCGAAGAGATCCAGTCTCAGCTGGCTGACGTTCTTGGATTCGAGGCCTTTGATCTCATCATACAGCTGATCCAGAGACGGGCCGAAATTAAACATGACGACCCAAATGGGATAGTTTCTGAGGAATCGCACAGTCAGGTAAGTACAACCGTGTCGACGTTCCTTTTTGTCTTGCGGGTTCCACCCCCCGCCCCCAGAGACCCCGTAGCAACTGCTTCGCAGTTGAATCTTAGGATTTGTTGTTTAGGACGGGGATAGACTAACAGCAGGGGCCGTTTCTGACGGACGAGGCTCGTGCACGACATGTCCGAGAAACTCAGCGTAAGCTGGCTGAAAAAGCGTCGCGTCTGGTCATGGGCCAAGTCGACCCACGGTATCCTCATGTCTATCGAGCCCACGACGCCGGCAGTACCCTCAATGCGTTTGGCTCGCGGTATACCCTGCCGATGGGAACCACCCGCACACAGCACGAAACGCATGAAGAAGTTATCATCCCTCATAGCAAAGTCCGCGCGCCGGTACGCCAGTCTGACTTGGTGCAGATAAAAGACCTGGATGAGTTATGCCGGGGCACCTTCTCAAAGTACAAGACACTCAACCGAATGCAATCACTCGTGTATCCTGTAGGATATGAGACAAGCGAGAACATGCTTGTGTGCGCTCCTACTGGTGCGGGTAAGACGGATGTGGCGTTGCTGACGATGCTCCAGACGATCAAAGCTCACAGCGTTTACGATCCTGAAACGCAATCGTTTGACGTCAACTATGACGACTTCAAAATCGTGTACGTGGCGCCGCTCAAGGCTCTTGCAGCTGAGATCGTCGAAAAGATGGGTACCCGACTTGCGTGGCTGGGAATCAATGTACGAGAGCTCACTGGTGACATGCAGTTGACGCGGACGGAAATCGCCGCCACCCAGGTCATCGTCACAACTCCCGAGAAGTGGGACGTTGTGTCGCGCAAGTCCGGCGGAGGAGACTCGTTAGTTTCGAAGGTGAAGCTTCTGGTTATCGATGAAGTCCATCTTCTGCATGAAGAGCGAGGTGCCGTCATAGAGTCGCTCGTGGCCCGAACGCTCCGCCAGGTCGAAAGTACACAGTCACTCATTCGCATTGTCGGTCTGTCGGCTACGCTTCCCAACTTTTTGGACGTGGCCGAGTTTCTTCGCGTCAACACCCAACAAGGGCTCTTTTATTTTGATAGTTCGTTCCGCCCTGTACCGCTAGAGCAGCAGTTCGTCGGTGTGCGAGGAAAGGCCGGATCCCGTCAGGCTGCCCAAAACATTGATCACGTCACGTACGACAAGATAGTTGACATGCTCAACGAGGGTCACCAGGTCATGGTGTTCGTGCACTCCCGGAAGGATACTGTTAAGAGTGCGCGAACGTTCATGGGAATGGCGCGCGAGAACGGGGACGAACGTCTATTTGACGCATCGGGATCTCCAGGATACACACAGTACGAACGTGACATGTCCAAGTGGAAGAACAAGGACATGAGAGAGCTTTTCCAGGCGGGTTTCGGCTGTCATCACGCCGGCATGTTGCGGTCGGAAAGAAACATGACCGAGAGACTCTTTATGAGCGGTGCTATCAAAGTTCTTTGCTGTACTGCGACTCTCGCTTGGGGTGTTAACTTGCCGGCTGCCGTGGTTATTATCAAGGGCACACAGGTTTATGATGCAAAGCATGGTGGCTTTGTCAATCTTGGAATCTCAGACGTGATTCAGATTTTTGGTCGTGCCGGTCGCCCACAGTTTGAGAAGTACGGTACCGGTATCTTGTGCACGACAATGGATACGCTCGATCACTACTTAGCGCTCATCACACAGCAGCATCCGATCGAGTCGCGCCTTCAAGCAAAGATTCCAGACAACCTGAACGCCGAAATCTCGCTAGGCACGGTTACAAACGTTGACGAAGGTGTTCAGTGGCTTGGATACACGTACCTTTTTGTACGAATGCGCAAGAACCCTCTGTCATATGGCATCAATTGGAGTGATGTGTCCGACGATCCTCTGCTAGGGCAGAGAAGGCGTGAGCTCATTGTTGCCGCTGCTCGTCGTCTCCATTCACTACAAATGATCATCTACGACGACAAGACTGACTCGTTCATTGCCAAGGATACTGGCCGAATTGCTTCTGACTTTTATCTCTTGAACGCCAGCGTCGAGGTCTTCAACACACTTTTGAATCCTGTTGGAACAGAGGCTGACGTGCTCGCCATGATCAGTATGAGCGGCGAGTTCGACGGCATCAAGGCTCGCGAAGAAGAGGCGAAGGAGCTCGAACACCTCCGCGACGACGTCTCCCCATGTCAGATTGCAAGCGGAGTGGACACGCCAGAGGGCAAAACTAATGTCTTGATTCAGGCGTTTATCTCAAAGGCCGTTATTCAGGACTCGGCTCTCAGCTCCGACTCCATGTACGTGGCGCAGAACACGGCGCGTATCTCACGAGCTCTATTTCTCATGTGCGTCAATCGGCGATGGGGCAGGTTGGCACGGATTGTGCTCTCTCTTTGCAAGTCTCTTGAAAAGAGGCTCTGGTCCTACGAGCACCCGCTCGCGCAGTTTGAACTTCCCCAGACCGTTCTGAGGAACCTTGAGGCAAAGAAGCCGGCCATATCGGACCTCAAAGACATGGAAACGCGGGAAATCGGTGAGCTTGTTCATAACACTCGCATCGGCCCTACCATTGCCAAGTATGTGGACCGCTTTCCGCTTGTTGAGATTGACGAGGCAGAAATTAAACCTATCACGAACAAGGTCATGCGCGTCCACCTCGAACTGACACCGGACTTCAAGTGGGACCTCAAGTACCACCACAAGGCCCAGATCTTCTGGGTGTGGGTTGAAGAGGACTCCGAGAAGCAGGAGCTCCTGCACGTCGAGAAGCTTGTTTTGTACAAGCCGTCAGGAGATCCTGCTCCACATGTTCTTGACTTCACATTGCCGGTCCAAGAGCCGCTCCCTCAACAGCTGGTGGTGCGGGTGACCAGTGATACCTGGCTTGGGGCCGAGACAAGCGTCGCTGTTTCGTTCCAGCATCTGATCCGCCCGGAAACGATCCCCATCCAGACTAAGCTACTCAAGCTGCAGCCGTTGCCTGTGTCTGCGCTCGACAACCCAGAGGTTGAACAGTATTACTACTCGCGGTTCCAGTACTTCAACCCAATGCAAACAATGACGTTCAACACGCTCTACCATCGCAAGACAAGCGTCCTCCTGGGCTCGCCGACGGGCTCCGGCAAGACAATTGCCTGCGAGATCGCAATGTGGGCGGCATTCCGCGACAACCCTGGTTCAAAGATCGTGTATATTGCACCGATGAAGGCGCTTGTCAAGGAGCGTGTTGGCGACTGGAAGCGCGGTATTTGCCGGCACTTGGGCAAGCGACTGGTTGAGTTGACTGGTGACACTAATCCAGACGCTGACAGCATTCGCAAGGCAGATATCATTATCACGACACCGGAGAAGTTCGATGGTATCTCGCGAAACTGGCAGTCGCGTAAGTTTGTCCAACAGGTTTCTCTTATTGTCATGGATGAAGTGCATTTGCTTGCAAGCGACCGAGGTGCCATTCTCGAGATGATTGTGAGTCGAATGAACTTCGTGACTCAGAAGACGAAGCAACCTGTCCGCCTGCTCGGTATGTCGACTGCTGTGGCCAATGCCATTGATTTAGCGAGCTGGCTTGGCGTTGAGGGTAACAGCGGTCTGTTTAACTTTTCGCAGTCGGTGCGTCCGGTCCCGCTCGAGATGTACATCGACGGCTTCCCCGACAATCTTGGTTTCTGCCCTCTTATGAAGACCATGAACAAGCCTGCTTTCCTTGCCATCAAGCGACATGCCCCTTCGAAGCCGGCACTTGTCTTCGTCGCGTCTCGTCGTCAGACACGCTTGACGGCCGAGGACTTCATCCATTTGTGTGGCATGGAGGAGAACCCGCGGCGTTTCCTACACATGGATGAGAACGAGTTGGCTCAAGTGACCTCACGGGTTCGTGATGACACGTTGAGGTTGTCGCTGCAATTTGGCATTGCGTTGCATCATGCTGGTTTGGTCGACAGCGACCGCAAGATCAGCCATGAGTTGTTTGCCAACGGCAAGGTGCAGATTCTTGTTGCTACGTCGACACTCGCGTGGGGTGTGAACTTGCCAGCGTATCTGGTTGTTATCAAGGGCACTCAGTTTTTCGACGCCAAGATTGACAACTACCGGGACATGGACCTGACGGACGTGTTGCAGATGATGGGCCGTGCTGGAAGACCGGCATATGACACTCGCGGAGTGGCTGTCGTGTTTACCAAGGAGTCTACCAAGTCGTTTTACAAGTATTTCCTAAATTCTGGATTCCCAGTCGAGTCTTCTTTGCACAAGTTCCTTGACGACCACTTGGGTGCCGAGTTGAGCGCCGGAACTATCAAGTCAAAACAGCAAGCGCTTGAGTTCCTGACATGGACGTTTCTCTACCGGCGAATCCACAACAACCCGAGCTACTACAACATCGAAGGTACGGATCCCCATCACATCAATAAGTGGGCCACCGAGCTCATTGACCAGACTGTTGACAACCTTCGCCAGTCTGGGTGTGTGAACGCGTTTGAGGATGGCCGTCTTGAGCCGACGCGGTTCCTCCGAATCTCGAGTTACTACTACATTTCTCACAAGACAATCAGGTACTTTCTGGCCACGATCAGGCCGAAGCTGACCATCAAAGATGCATTGCTCGTGCTCACCAAAGTCACGGAGTACGATGAGCTTGCCATCCGCCACAATGAAGACATTGTCAACGAGGAACTATCGCAGAACCTTCGGTTCCATGGCGAAGACGTCGGGTTGCGAATGGTTGACCCCCACGTCAAGGCGTTCCTCCTTGTGCAGGCACACATGACGCACATTGATCTGCCCATTGAGGATTACATTCAGGATACTGTGGCTGTCCTCGACCAGTCGCTGCGTATTCTGCAGGCGGCTGTCGATACCGCCGCCGAGCTCGGCTTTCTCGACGCGTGTCTCCAGCTCATCCAGCTGATGCAGTGCATCAAACAAGCATGCTGGGACGACGACGATCCAGTGACATGCCTCCCTGGTCTTAGTCTGAAGAAGCGACGATCTCTGGATGAGAAGAGTGCCAAGGGCTATCGGCCAATGACACTCAAGGACGTGGCTGCCAGTCCGGATGAGGCGGCTGCTCAGCTTCGCATCTCGAAACGCCACCAGGCAGAGTTCAAGCGCGTCGCGGGACAGCTGCCAGTACTTGGCATCAGTGTCGCGAGCAGTGATCCCATCACTCTACGCATCGAGAAATTAACATCTCGGCCGAAGAATGTCTACGCGCCTCGGTTCCACAAACCCCAGACTGAAACGTGGTTCATCATTGTGGCAAATGGCAATGAGCTTATCTCCCTCCAGCGATTCAGTCCTGCGTCCCGCCCAGGCGAGCAGACCGTTTCTCTGAAGGGCAAAGGCGACCGTGTCCTTGTTGTCAACGATGCCATGGATATCAGCTATGAGTTGTCACTCTGATGTTTACGTAGAGCTTTCGAGTGTATTCTACATTATAATAGATCCTCTGGTAATCCGAGGAGCGAGCCCAGATGTCGTCCCAACGTTTTCACTGATCTCGTTGGTCATGGCGCTGTATAAACATTTACAAGCTTTTGTGTACTTTTTCTTTCCTGTTTCTACTGGATGTTCACACCACTTTAGGACCCAGTAAGCTGCATTTAACGATGAAAAACGCAGCTCGTTGCTCTTTGCAGATTAGCTCTCTCAAGATGTGCCCTATCGGTCGCTGCACAACGTATTAGCTGACGACTGCACCCATATAAGACTCGAAGCAACAGAATAGAATGGCCTCTGAAAGCACACCCTGAAAGCACTCCACAGTAATGCAGATAAGTAGCCTATCGACCGCCAGTACGTGGTGTATTTCGTCACGGCGGGGCCCGCTTACCAAGAACCAATATGTCTGCTCATGTACTTAGCACGACGTCGGTCTTGCAATGTTCGTCGAGAGCCGTCGGTATTTAAGGAAATCTACAGGTCTATATTTCGATACTATCTTGATACTATCTTTTTATAACTTTCACAGCATTCAGCCGGCTATCCACCGCTGTAGAGTTTCGTACCCCGGGGTCTTTACGAGTTCAAAGTTTAAGGGTCGGTCGAAATGGAGAACGCTGCTACATAAAAACAGCTAGTATCCGCTTTCCCGCGTACACTTTTCTCTTAAGATTTTGTTCCCGTGACGTATCCGCCTCCCAGCAGGAGTCAGTAGGATGTCCGACTTGCTTGTCCCTTACACAGATGGCATAGCGTCAGCCTCTTTCTTGGTTTGCCGAGAGCCAAGGCCAGAACGGTGCTTGCTCAGTTGCTGCCTTATTTTTGACGTATGTCGAATCCGACCCGCTGCCGCAGTTAGCCCACGTGCCGCGGCCCGGAACGAGACGTCTGTAGTCATAAAACCGACCTATCAAGCGTCAAGGAGTACATCTACCCCAGCACCCACCTTGTGCCTTGGTTTGTCGAGTGCAAAAAGGCTACTTGATCCACAGGGCTTCCTTCCAGGTCCTGATGGTATGGTATGCTCCGCAGACAGTGTACGATCGCACAACGTAATCTTCAGTGGCATGACGACTCCAGTTCAATACCTGTCGTTGGCGCCGAAATGGAAGCTCTCGTATCGCTACAGTGGACTTGATCTGATGTATGCAGCTGCTTGTATGGGGCGATTCAAACTCACCCCGCTCGGGGCTTGAGATGTGGTTTGGTGCAGTCCTTAGAGGTGAAACAGCTTGCTAGCAACTAAGCGCACTATTCATGATCATACAATGAGTCCGCAAAGAGCGCAGCAACTGAACATTACCACCATGTTCGACCTTGACATCAACGCCCGTGCGGAGGGTGTATGTTGTCCGTGGCTTTTCTGGGGGCAGCGCCCAGAGCCCCGTAGCAACCGCTTCGCGGTTGATCTCGGCTATACTGCAGTTGAGCGCAACGTCTTATTCTTCGGGCGCTGTCAACCGTATGTCCCACTTTCAACTACATAGCAGTTGCCCGGGAGGTCCGTCCGGGGCAGGAAATAAGCTTCACACGAGACATTCAGTCGGTTACGCTTGAAATTGACCCTTAAGCATCAGTGTCTGGGATCGACCGCAAACGACATTCTTTGTTATAACCTCTTTAAAGAAGCCAAACTTCCTCGGTAGTCAAAACTTTCGTCAAGCAAAATAACCGGAATTAGTACATTAATCTAGTGGTATTATCTATAATGACAACATACGTGGCGGTGGGCCAAAAATGATGAAACTCATATGCGATTTTAGTCCATCTCCTCCTCGTTGTTGGTCTTGGGAACAAGAGTGAAACGGCTCTTGCCAGTGGCCTCCTCACGCTCGTGCTCAATAGCAAGACGCGAGACACGGGCAATGAGGTTCTCGAGCTTGGCGTCAGCGTGCGAGCGGCGGACACGGCCAAGGTCGTTGAGGGCCGGGATCTTGTTCATGAGGTAGAAGATCAGAGCACAGATGATGGTAACACCAATCGAGAAACACCAGATGACGACAACAGTGACGACATCGGTCCAGCCGTTCTCAGTCTGAACAAACGAAGTGCGGGGCGACGACATCTGCTCCTCAACGTTACCGGACATCCAGCCGAACAGACAGAAGAGAGTGGCAAGAACATCGACACCGAAGATGGCGCCGACAAGCTGCCACGAGGGCCAGGTGGCACCACCACGGGTGACGAAGATGAGCCAGTTCTCAGTGAGCGAGACCTCAAGGAACAGAATACCCTGGATGTTACCCCAGTTCTGGACGAGACCACCGCTCTTAAGGAACATCGAGCCACGGACAACCCAGGTACCGATAGCAAGGACAATACCAAGGACAATCGAGACAATCCAGATCTTGGGCAGCTGCCACTCGACAGGACGCTGCTCGTAGTGAGCGTTGTCGTAGGCAACGGCAATGGTGGCAAGATCGGCGAACAGAGCAATGAAGACAATGAGCTCAGCACGGATGGTCTCGTTGATGATGAGCATCGAGGTGACAAGGTAGATCTCCAGGTGGATACAGAGGGCAATACGGTAAAGAATGTAGGCCTTCATGCGCTGGAAAATCTGGCGGGCAACCTTGATCGAGTCGACAATGGTCGAGAGACCCGGAGCAAGGAAAACGATATCGGCAGCGGCCTGGGCAGCCTCAGTGGAACCCTCGACAGCGATACCACAGTCAGCCTTCTTGAGCGAGGGAGCATCGTTGACACCGTCACCAGTCATGGCAGTCAGGTGACCACGCTCCTGGAGCATCTCGACGACCTGGTACTTGTGCTCGGGGAAGACCTCGGCGAAACCGTCAGCCTTCTCAACAAGGTCGTGCTGAAGAGCACCAGTCAGACCACCGGCAACAAGCTTCTCAGAGTTGTAGACCTTGGTACCGAGGGCAAGCATCTTGCAGGTCTCCTTGGCAATGGCAATGGCATCACCAGTAAGCATCTTGACGGAAAGACCGAGCTGCTGAGCCTCAATAATGGTCTGGGCAGTATCCTCACGAGGGGGGTCGAACATCGAGAGCATACCAAGGAGCTGCCACTCCTCGTCACCCTTCTTGACGGCAACACCGAGCGAGCGGAAACCACGCGAAGCGAACTCACGGGCCTTCTCCTTGTACATGTTGGCAGCCTCAGGGGTGCAGTTGGCAAGGGCAATGACGGCCTTGGGGGCACCCTTGGCACAGGTGTAGACCTCACCGTTGAGCTCACAGACGGCAGTAATGCGCTTCGAGACGGGGTCGAAAGGAGTGAACGACAGAGTCTTCCAGCCCTGCTGCATGATGTCGAGAGCCTTGGGGTAACGCTTGAGAGTGAGAATGGTGATCTTGTCAATGGGGTCGAGAGCCTTGATCTTGTGCGACGAGGCAAGAGCGGCGACAGCCATCATCCAGTTGACATCAACACCCTCAGCGACGTACGGCTCGCGGATCGACAGTTTGTTGGCAGTCAGGGTACCGGTCTTGTCGGAACAAAGAATGTCGACACCGGCAAGCGACTCAATAGCAGTGAGCTTCTGCACAATGGCCTCCTTCTTGGCAAGGTAGGCGGCACCGACGGCAAGCGTGGTGGTGGTAACGACGGGAAGACCGACGGGGACACCAATAATGAGCAGAATAAGGGTGTAGTGGAACAGGTTGGTCGAAACGTCCTCAGGAGTGGCAATCTTGAGGTGACGGAAGAAACCACCGATCCAGGCAACCATGATCCAGAAAACGACAAGGACAAGAAGCGAGGCACCAATCGAGTTCATGATAGCCTTGAAGTGACCCTGGTCCTGAGCGTTCTGGACCATCGAAGCGGTCTTACCGACGAACGACTGCTTGGCAGAGGTGGTGACAATGGCGTAAGCCTTGCCGCGCTTGCAGCCAGTAGTGTAGTAGACCATGTCAGCCATGAACTTGTCGACAGCGAGCGACTCACCGGTGATCGACGACTGGTCGCAAGCGACAAGAGCGTGGCCGATCTTGTGGGCGTTCTCATCGAGCTCATCCTCATCCTCACCCTTGGCCTCAGACGAGAGGTCAGAGTTGATGTACTCGAGGTAGTCCTGGTAACCGTTGGGGTTGTCGTAGGCAGTGATAAGACGGGCATCACCGGGAATGACCTGACCCTCCTCAACGACAATGATGTCACCGGGAACGATATCACGGGCCTTGATCTCCTGCTCCTGCGAGTCACGAACAACAACAGCCTTCATGGCGATATCAGCCTTGAGCGAGGCAACGACATCAGCGGCCTGCTTCTCCTGGTACCAACCGACAAGGGCGTTGAGGAGCAGAATGGCAATAATGACACCGAAATCAATCCAGGCACGGAGACCGGCGGCAAGAAGCACGGCAATCTCCATAACGTAAAGAATGGGGCCCTGGAAGTAGGACAGGAACTGACGGAAAAAGTTGACCTTCTCCGACGAGATCTCGTTCCAGCCGACCTTCTTGCGGCGGAGCTCGACCTCATGGGCGGTGAGACCCGACTTCATGTTGGTAGTAAGCCACGAGTCCGGAATGACAAAAGCGGGACCATCGGCACTGCTCTTCTTCCAGAACTTCCAGGCCGAGGGCTTGGCGGCGGTCGCATCGCGGTCGTCATCCTGGGCCTCCTGACGGTCCTTCTCGTCACGGTAAGTCGAAACAAACTTGACGAGTCCCTGGTACTCCTCGAGCTCTTCCTCAGGGACCGCCGGCTTCTCGTTCACGTCCTCGTACGCCATGGTGCTGCTGCCTTGAATGAATCCGCGTACGGACTAATGCTGCTAAACTCCCACAAAAGGATGGTCACACACACACACCAGACTAAGACTCGGAGCCGTCAGTGAAGGCGGGGCTCTTTATATATTCCCAACCTCTGTGACCTTACCACAACAACAAACAAACTTTTTCCGGTTGGGCCTGGATGGGAACCTATTGCTTTTCCAACTGTTTCCGGTTTGCCCTAGCCCGTGCAGACGCCGCACGCCGGAGGCCGGCAGGCCTGGCTGCATGGTGCGTCGACGTGCGTCCGCCGCACATGTGGTGGTGGTCGTTTTTTTTCTGTGCGACTAGGGGAACACAGTGCGACGACGCGGGAGGATGAGGGTCCGAGATTTTGCGTGGGTGTCGGAAATGTGGGTTTCAGCACCGGATATGGCGGATAGGCCGTTGGACGACAAGATGCTGTGATGGTACTTGTACGCTCTTCATATCATATTGTCTGGGCTAATGAGAACGTTGAGACATCCTTGTAGTCGAGTTGTGACAAGACAACAACAAACAAATCTCGTCCATCGCTTAAGAGACATTTTTCTCGGACTGATCGAGCGGGGTTTTTGATATGCCTATGATCGTTGTGTTACTACAATAGATGAATGGTACTACAGTAGTAGCAGGGAAATTAGCGCCCAAGTGGGAATGAGGTCATCGCTGTCGATTTTTTGTTCTTTTTTTTTGTTTTGTTTTGATGGTATATTGGTCCGGGCGTCCATTTCCTCGGTGGCCGTTGGTCTTAGGCCCCGGCTTGAGCAGTCGTACGAAACCACACAACCGACTACGACTGCATTGACTACATGATTACGGTCCGGACGAGCCGCTGAAAGCACCACGGCTCGGGCCGTAATCCATCGGCTCATAAACCCGCAGGCAAAAAGGGACTATCGACGGGCGCCGATTTGTCGCCAAAATGCGGCTTGCGTCACAAGTAACTGCAAGGCGGTAGGGGTGCGGGTAGGGTACTGAGGGCTTTAGATCACAGACGCTGGCCAATAGATGGGCCGGGATCGCGGCCCTGGATTGGGCGGTCAAACTGGTTTTGCGGCCGATATACCGCTGTACAGTGTTCATTGGAATCTAGAGTCATTGATTGTAAATGCTGGGTGCGGAAAAAGGGATTCTGTAGCGTTGTACAGTCGTATTCATTCCAGACCGTGCTGTACAAGGCGTGCTGTGGGCGATCGGGTGAGGGAATGCTTGGAGTGTGGGCAACATCGCGAGCGAGATGGACGACCCCCTAAAGGCACAATAAAAAAACCACAAAGTTTTAGAAACGTTTATCGAACAAGCTAATATCTTAGAATCCCCTACGAGATCGCCCTTTTCCGCCCCTGAGAAACGCCGTTGGGCCTCAAAGCAGCCGAATTCCACCGGTCCTGCATGCCCGAGACGAACCACAGGCCATGCATAGCAGACCGACAGGACGTCTAGCAGCGTGCTTAGAGGCCTATCTGCGAAGGCTGGTTTGTTCTCAGCAGGCTGTTACAGTGGTGGTGGTGCTGGTGGTAGTGGTTTGAATATGCCATGCGAGCTGCTGGCAGGACTGCTTACAGGTTACCGTGGAATATGGCCCGGGTGTCGCCGCCTGCAGTCGGGTTCAAATTGTACCTCCCGTCGGAGTCTGCCGACATGTCGAGGCGATTTTTCTTAGCGCCTGCTATGCGTAATGCTCACTAATTTCATTGATACCCAAGGCAAAATACCCCAAAAAGAACCGCTTGCAGACGGCACAGTGGCACCGTCGGGATCGGTCCGACCTGTCGGGTTTGCAGGACCGACGGACATGGGTCGATCGGCGTCCGACGAGGGCCGGGGGGATTCGGACAGTTTTAGGCCGAGATAGGCGGCCATTAGCAAAACTTCAACCTCAAAAGAAATAGATACATATAAAACACATTTATAATCAATTTTCTACCACAAAGCAGAGATTCAATACATTGCCAAGAACCCCACTCCAGCGCCCCCGTTCACCGACCCCCATCGCAGGGCTGCAATTTTCCAAAAGCCGGACACCGGCCACCGGCGCGCGGCTCAACCGCTAAACCTGCCGTGCGGCCACCAAAGCACTCACTAAGCCGGTCGGTCTCGAAAAGCGGGAAAATCGGTTTAGTCAGGCCAAAAAAAAAAAAAAGGATCAGCAGTGCATCAGGAACATACTGTGCAGTGCGTGGGGGGCCACTTTGAGCTAGACCCGGGACACGGTCCCAGAACCACTGACCCTACAGCATACAACAGCTAAAAAAACCTATTGATGGCATGCACTGACCTCACGCGAGCAGGCGTGTAGCAATTGCATACGGGTTCAACCGCTCGCTGCGGTGGCTGGTTCTCGGCAGTCGGATTAGGTCATCTGGCAGACATTGTTTTTGGTTATAGCGGCATTGTATCGAGGACTGTGGCTGGTCACTACAACCTAAGCTGGCTGTGTAATGCCCAAGCTGTGGAGTACCTTATAGGCCCTAACCGGGCGGCCTGCATCGTATCGCGGCATCAATCGATCATACAATGTCATGGGTTCTACCGCTGGCATTGACTTGGCAAATACGTTGGGGCCGATTTCTTCCTTTTCCTAGGGGCTCCACCCCCGATCTCCGCTGGCATTGACTTCGTATATACCCTTGGAGCGGTTTTGCTTTTCCTCGGGGTCCCACCGCGGCCTCTGGCTGGCATTGACATCGTACATATGTTGTAGCGATTTTATTTTCCCTGGGGGTTCCACCCCCAGACCCTCGTAGCAACTGCTTCGCAGTTGATGTTCTCGCTAGTCTTCTTCCAACCGCGAAGCGGTTGCTACGGGGGTCTGGGGGTAGAACCCCCAGGAAAAAAGAAAAAAAAAGAAGACAACGAGACAGCCCGCATTGCAGTAGCATCGGGCGTTGGTTCTCGTATAACGGCGATTACAAACGCGCGGCTATTCATGTCAAACCTGACATAATGTAAGAAAAGCAAAGCACGGCATATCAGTGCTCGTGAGTTAACAACACCTCGCAGTTGATCCCAGCACCTGCATTCAATTGCGAGGCACCTGCTACAGCAAGCTTGGCACAGCGCTTAAGGAAAAGAAAAAGCAGGAACAGTTCATCTCGTAGAACTCCCAGGGATTGTCTGAGACGCCGCCCTTGTGCCTGTATCACGCGGAAACAGCGTGATTGCCCGCCAGACGGTGTGCATCTGGAATGTGGCCATACATGAACTCTGCGTCCTTGTGGTTCTCGTCCCCTGTATGCCGCTGTGAGCGATCGACAGCTGCTTCTCAGAGCACTTGCGCACTCCGGAACGCCCGGAGTGGAGGGGTAACAGCGGTATAGACTCCTGTACGGGGTCAATTGGCTTGGTCAGCAGTCGTGACTGCTGCCTGGAGGGAAAGCACTACGAAACAGACCTTCAGCATCCACATACAGTCTCATTTCTGGGTTATTCGCCCCGGCTATATGAAGACAGCAAGAAGCAGGGGGCTGCTTGTCACAGCGATCCTCTGTGTCGGTGCATACCAGAGGATGTTTGTTGTTTTCCTAATGCAGTAGGCACGCGGCATCCAGGCCACCGATGCCAAAGGCAACTTACTGCGGGTCGCCGCGATGACGACAGGCTGGCAGGCGGCAATTCCAGCGCCGTATCTCGCTGCGATAACAGGGTGTATCTACTCACGACCGCTGCCGGAATGTCTGATGTGGTGATCGCTTGCCATTCAGCGCATACCTCAGACCAGCAGTGATGTTCCTTACCGCAGCTCTTTGCAAACGCGTCACAGCTCCAAATCAGCGCAACACAGCACCACAGTGACCAAAACTCAAAGGTACGTCACAAGCTTATCATCCTACCCACCACAGAACCTACGCACATACCTACTACACGTAATGGGTAACATGTCGCTATTTTTTTTCCTGGGGGCGCTGCCCCCAGACCCCCGTAGCAACTGCTTCGCAGTTGATGTCCTCACTGGTCTTTTTTCCAACCTCGAAGCGGTCGTCGCTACGGGGGTCTGGGGTGGAACCCCCGGGAAAAAAAAAAAAAAGAGAGCAGCTGAAACCTGGGGTAACGGGAGGACGATGCCGAGCCTGCAGTCGGAGAGATGAGGAGGAAATTCGTCCGGGGGCACCGGCAGGCAGATGCCGGACTACAACGACACTAGGCGTGTAGCCGTCGGCTTACGAGCCCGAGATCGCCTGTGCGTCACAATGCATGGGACCATGCTCCCAGAATGGCCATTGTGCATGCGGCGGGCGTTCTTCTGCGCAGGCCCGTGCGTGCGGCGGGCGAGACCGACGGCGTTGCCGACATGGTCAATGTGTGACCATGCCTGGTCCAATGCGGCTACACGGCAGGGACAAGCTCTGACGCCGCAGAAAATTTTTTCCGCCAATGAGGGCGTTGCTGCTAGATAAAGAACAGTCTCCTGCAGCATGCTTGGTGGATGTGCGGGCCCCCACCGGCCTCGCATTTGCGTAGGCTGGCTGTATGAGGCCAAGGCTAAATTGGATATAGTAACCGCTCACGGAGGAATTGCCCGGATTTGCGCCCAGTTGGCTATCTAGAAACGTGTCCAGGACTGTCTCCTTTGTTTGGTTTGCTTTTTTTCCCTCTTTGTCCAATTCATTCATGCTCTCTCCTTCGTATTGATATCCGAAGATCGCGTAAATTATCTTTCCCGCCGATCGCGGACCGTGCCGAACAAGGGGCGCTTGAGCTATGCGGTCTACTGCTGGGTCTGATGCTGCTGCTGGTCTCCCGACGATGCTGCCGGCGTTGCGACTTTTTTCTTGCCCTCCGTTCGATCAGACCTAGCAGAATCAACTGGGACCTGCAGGGCCCGGGAAAGCCCTGGCATCGGAAGCGTAACCCGGCAGATGGCGGATGTGCACTGTGACGCTGAAGATCTCTGCTGCCGTGGCCGAGTACGGCTGGTGTAATCTGCGCTAGCGGGGCCGTCAACGCCGGTTGTCCCGGTAAGGCTGTTGTTTCGTTACGCTGTTTCAGTGGGCAAAAACGCAATGGCTGGTCTGCCGTACGATTGTTTTCTTTCTGAGCCTAGGGTATTGTGTTGTGGTTTTTTCGCCTAATGACGTTTTGCTGCCAGAGCATATGACTAGTAAGACATTAACCGGAAAGCATCAACCGAAGGCTTCAAGAGAAACCACCAACCGGAAAGCAACAATTGCAAAGCAAATTCCCGTGGGGAAAGCATTCCCAGCACGCCCGGAGAAATCATAGCCTGACCTGATGTACAGCTGTAACACGGCCGTCCTACTCCGCGGCTTGGCCGCTTGCACGCTCACTTCTGTATTCAGAGCCAAGACTCACGACAATGCAGTCATTTGCCGTACATTGTTCGACGCTGACTCGAGCAAATTTTCACACCTCTACACCCGAGGCTTGAGTTGGGGGATTGTCCGCGTGGCTGACGATGGCCCAAACTACCAAATATACACACTGCTCGGCAATATGGCCGAGGGCTTCGTTGGAACCGCCGTCTATACTCGCCTGCTATCACTCAGCCAAGAGCGGCCAACTTCAAACGTGGAATAACCCTGGGCTCGAGCTAGTATGCATCACATCAACGGATCCGTGCGGCGCTGTCGGTTACAACGGTTTTTGGGCGCCGTGCATACAGCGGCGCATGGTCTCAACGCCGCACGTCGGCCGGCTTTTCGTCCCTTTGATACAACGACTACGCCGGTAAACGGCTCCGGAGCCCGCGGGTCGCACTCGCAGGAGATCTTTCGGATCCCTCGGACTTGTATGCTTAACTTACGCTGTGCGTAAATGGCCCTGTCTGTCGTATGGCTGTTTAGTGGGCGATTGTTTGACCGTCAGGGTTGCAAAAACCCTTTGATGGGGGTCTCTGTACCCATTGCCCAGATCAACCATGAAAAATTTTTGCTCCCTCCGAAAAAAGTCTACTGTATACGGTGCCTAAACTACCTTGCCGTCAGTACAAAACGAATCACAACGCTCTTACGGCGCAATGCGCCCTTGGCGGTGTCGGTTTCCACCCCGCGCATCACTGGTTCTCGTCTGCCGCTCGCCGGATTGGCCGAGATACGGTCGGTTTACATCGCGCGTCTGTGCCGCCGATTTAGTCCGCAGGTCGACTGCATGATCGTGCGCCGGCCGCACACGCCGCTGGAAACGCGGCAACAAGTGCCTCTCCCTCATCTTTAGTTGGCGCTCGCCAGATAGGGCCCTTGCGAACCACACCACATTTTTTGCCATGGCAGACGGTTATGGCCGTCTTTTTCTTGGCAAAATCTCTGACGCCAAGTTATCACACCATTGGCTTGTTTAATAAACTAACCAACCAAAGGGAAACCGCCGTCCTGCCCCGCCGCTCAATCGGCAAGCTGCCTTCGACTCACGCCTGCGTGGTGCAAAAATGTGCAAAGCGCACACGCATCGGCCGGCCTGAACCAGCATCGCACATGTAACCGCCGCCGTCGCCGCGCGTGTCGACACTACCCCCAAGACGTCACACGATGTCGTCTGAGCTCCTATTACGTGGGCCTTAAACGGGATCTTCCCCCCACGGAATAACACATCCTACATGCTGACGAAACCAATTGCCTGCGTGCTTGAAACAGGGTGCGCAGGCCCTCTCCCCCCCCCTCTTACACCCCCTACATTTTCTGTCGCTTTTTCCCACTAAGCGGTTTAGCCGTCATCTCTCGGCGGCTAGCTCCCAATCCCTTCGGTAATTCCCCCTCTCTCGCTGCAGTGCAGGTTTTGTCCCTTATTCACCCGCCGACTGCCGTGAGTACCCTGCCGTTTTGTTGCAGATCGTCATTGCCGTGACATCATTGGTGAAATTCACGAGGGATGCCATCACTAGCGGTCTCAACAGTGCCATAATCGAATGCCAACGGTCATGGCGAATTTCTAATAATTTTTTGGAGTCTCAGGCTATAGCGTTTCCCATCCTTCATTTTCGTTGAAAATACTACAAACTTTTCCACTCGTCTAGTCTATCCGGGGAAGCAAACGTTGGGGCCCCGTAAACTCTCGCAGCTACCCAACCCCGCAGCCAGCTCAATACATGGCGTGCAAAATTTTAACCGCCCTCGACCTTTCCTTGCCAATAAAAATAATTAGTTCCTACACTACAGAAAGTCAACAGTAAAATGCGCCCTCTAAACTCCAAAAACCACTGGCATCTGGCGGCCCCAGTCCGGCCCCAGTCGAGCCCCACCCGCTTTACCCGCCAACAACCCCTCTCAGAAAATCTTCACCACAGACAGATCGGGGCAGGAAGCATTCCTAATCCGGAAACCCATGGCAGAAGTGCAGCATGTACGTCATATGCCGCCGGCGGCCGCCGAATGTCGCCGGGACACGCCTACTATGATAGTCGACACGCAGGCCGCTAGCGCACCTTGTTTTTTTTTTTCCAGCAGCCCCGTTGCTAGAGCTACGCTCTTGTTAAAAGTACTGTGCTCGGACTCCGCGTGCAGTTGGCGCCGCCGCACCCGTTTCAGTTATTCCGACACGAAGCCCTATTTATCCGACCTGGCCCAGTGTTGTGCTGACGTCTTGCTGACAATCTCGGGCATGCCGTATTACAAAGGTCGCAGATATCAGTAGTCAAGTCCGCGGCGTCCGCGGACCATTCCGGTCGCCTCGGATCGGTGTACTTCCAACGGCAGCCCATTCCCGCCCTTTGCACCTACTCCCTGTCGACGTAAACTACGCAAATTAGCTCGCATTCAGGCAGTAGCCGTTTGCCCATCTTTGCCTTTTTTTTTTTGTTTTTGTTTTTGTTCTTTTCGGTCACTGTCACATATTGATTGGCCCTATTGTGCACTGGTACTCGGATCCCCGCGGCTCGTAGTAGAATTGCTTCGCACTTGAGCATAGATCCCATTATCAAGTTACTGCTTCTAGCATCTGCCCCCATGACATTGGCCAATTCCAACTGCGGAGCAGTTGCTACGGGAGTCCGCGGGTGGAATGCCCAGGAAAAGGAGGGAAGACACTAGTTTTCTTTTCCTGGAGGCGCTGCCCTCAGACCCCGTAGCAACCACTTCGCGGTTGAGCTCGTTAGTGTAGTTGGCATCGCTCCAAGGACTCAGGCGATGTGGTGCTATCGGTGGAAGAAGTAATGAAATTCAGACGTTGCTCGAAATTCAGTACGTCAGATTAAACTCTATTGCTGTTTGCTTTTATCCTCTACGTCTTGACACGATCGTTTGTGATCGCTGCGTATGGGACTATGGGACCTAGGGACACATCTGTTGTTCTCTTGCAGGCATAGTCCATCCCGGTTTTGTCTTGATTCAGTTGCTGCCCGGCTCTGAAATGTATATTCACATGACCAAGACAGGGATTGTTGCTCGTTAGAAGATTACCTTCGTTCCATCTGATCTGCTAGATTATCGCCTCGGGAGGGTGAGGCGGCAGTACATTGATATCTATGATTATCTACTATGGTCATGAGGACAATCAGTTATCGATGCAATCACGCCATATATTCCCTATGGCTCTGATGTCGCAATTATGCTTGGACCGTGTGTATACGCTCAGTTGACGGCCCAGCACTGGTCGACGTGGATCACAAAACACGGCGTGTACATATTATTATAACTAGTCTTCTACGGGGGAGCTGGCGGCCATACTAATTCCCCCTAGTGGAGATTCTCGCCGAAAGCAGACAACGTATCTGGCAACTGAATGTAAAACCTAAATCATCCCTCTTTCCAGTTCCGAAACATTGGAACCAGGCCTAGTGGGTTTACTTCCTGGGGCTCCCCGCCCCCCCCCCCGCAGCAACTGCTTGGAATGCGGCCAGAAATGGGATCAACCGCGAAGCCGTTGCTACGGAGGTCTGGCGGCAGCGCCCCCAGGAAAGCAATTCAACGCGGTCAAAAATTAAGATGCCAAAAAAAAAAGGAAAAAAGAGCGCAGACTGCTCTTAGGGCCTCTACTTCTGGGGTCTGAGTCTACAACTACTACTCACTGTGTGCTTGTAACCATGGCAACTGTTCCAGGGCTACAGTTTCCACCCACCGATATTGATGGCCAAAGCCAGCCTTAGTTTGGATCGCGTGCGTGGATCTCCAAATACAAAGAGAAAAATGGCGCCGTCAGACGAAGAAGAAGTCGATAACCTCTTTGGAGAGGAGGAGGAGACCAACGACCAGGCTGTTGTCGAACAAGGAAGCGACGAAAATGACGACGACGGTGGCATTTTTGGCGACGAAGATGAAGATGAAGCCACAGAGCAAGTAGAGTATGTCGCACTACATGGCGAGAGTGCCGCGTGTCTTTTGTATCACATGCATTCGATCTAACATCAGGGAGACATTTAGGACCCAGTCGACGACGATCCCTCGGTATCCGCGCTCTCACTCTGCCGTCGAGGACACATGCTACTTAAAAGTCCCGCCGTTTCTCACTGTGGAGCCCAAACCTTTCAACGCCGAGGAGTTCCTGAAGAAGGCCACGGACGCTACTGAAGACGAGCGCGTTCGTCTGCATAATGAAAACACCGTGCGGTGGAAGTATGCCCGCGATGCGAATGGTAACATGACGAAGCAGTCCAATGCGCGGTTTGTGCGGTGGTCTGACGGTACCATGTCGTTGCAGCTTGGGAACGAGATCTTTGACGCCAGTCTTCAGGCGCCGTATGAGCATACGTTCCTAACGATTTCGCACCCGAGTAGTGGAATTCTGCAGACGGCCGCGCTGCTGAAACAGAGCATGAGTTTGATGCCGACGTCAACGTCGTCTCTGACCCACAAGCGCCTTGCTGAGGAGCTCGCCAAGCGCCAACTGAGTAAGTCGACGGTCGTGGGCAGCATTGCTACTATTGACGACCCTGAGAAGATGCAGCGCGAGGTCGGCAAGAACGAGGCAATGAAGCTGCGGGCTCGCCGAAAGCTTGAGAGTAAGCAGAAAGCGTCGGAGCGCCGGTCCGCCGGATCGGCAATGCGCGAGAGGTACACCTCTGGGGAGCCTGTGGCGACTGCAGCCAGCCGCGACGAGTACGAGGAGGATGATTTTGTTGTTGAGGACGAAGACGAGGAGGAGGAGCCCGCGGGCTCCGGAGACGAGGACGGTGAAGATATTGACGATTTGTCCGGCGAAGACAATGAGGAGGAGGACGATGAAGAGGCCGAGCGCGAGCGAGCCCAGCGCCTTCAGGCGGTCAAGAACCGCGGTGCTGAGCTGTACTCGAAGCGAGCAGAGGATACGGGCGACGAGTCTGGCAGCGGCACTCAGCGCAAGAAGCGCCGCGTCATTGATGACGACGACGACGATGACGAGTAATGATGTCCCACGGATAAAGTCTTTGATTGTCTAGTTTCTTGGACGTGGCATCGGGCATGGTCTTGGACGCGCCATTGGACAGACTCGTCGGACCCATCGTGACGGAACACGTCTTTTCCCACGGATCTGACGTTAATTCAAAGACACCTCTGTCTGTTTTGTATTAATGTATCAAGATATTGCTAGCTTTGTACATCATCTCATCGCAGTATGTATTATGGCGTTATATAATCTAGCCAGCATGCGCCAGCAATGCAAGTGAAGCTTCCCTGTAACCAAAAATTGATGTAAATAAGTGGCGGAGACGATGATAGCAGTAGCTCTCATGGTCTCTTGGAGGTGCGGACTTATTGGTGTTGCGCGAGTTCCTCCTTAATGCTGAGAGCAATGGACTTGCCGTTTTCAACACCCGACTTAAGCTCTCCCGACTTCATTTTTTTCTTGATTTCACGGTATAGAGCAATTTGCCGGTCGTTCTTTTCCTCTGACACGAAAATTGCAATGTACTTTTCAGAAACGGGAAACAAATGGGTGTAGTACCAGTCCATTTCGCATTTCCGCAGCTTTTCATCGGCACCTTCTGCTCCTTCCTCCACTTCCTTGACAGCCTGTTTCAGCCGGCGCATGGCCTTTTTCCGCTCAAAGAACCGGACCATGTGATAGCGCTTGGCATTCTTGCGCTCCTTGTCCCTCGCGTCTGCCTCCTCCAACTGCGAGTTGAGAGCGGCCACTGCACGTTCCAGCTCGACTCGTTTCGAAGCTTGCAGTCCGTCTTTCTTCAGCAGGCGCTCGAGATCGCGAATTTTCTTCTTGATGCGGCTCTTTCCGGCCGTCTTCTTGACTGACTGGACCTCCTTTGCTCTTCCCTTTGGCATTTATGGCTGTCTTTGCGTTCTGTCGTCGTCGCCTGTGCAGTTATTGTGTGGATCTGTTCGATGTAGCCAATGCATCGTCTCAAATTTATTTGTCGCCCTGGCAACAATCTCCCCTATCGGGTCGATATGCGTGGTGGTGTTGAACCTTTGTCAAAGGATGCCTGGGCCGCCGATTGTCTTGTCTAGGTGCTTCTGGGTGATTGTGATACTGTTGTGGTGTGACTACTGGTGGTTGTCTATTGTTCTGTGTGACCTGCTGTGATATGGCTGTGGAGTATATATAGGAGCTAAACGGTATTCGTAGATCTTACTAAAAGGCAAAGGGCGTCACTTCGAGCAAAACCCCGAGAACCAGCAAGGCACCACAACGCTCAAAATTCAAACTATACACACCCAAATCACAGCTTACCAACGTCCAATGTACAGAAGACTTGTGTTCACACGCGAAACGTCGACTTGACCCTAGCCCGGTGGAGCCTCACCAGGCAACGACTAACTCCGGATCTGCTATAACAACTGCACTCGTAGACAGAACAGATACCTCGGCCCTAAGAGCCAAGGGCACCCAAAAACCTACAAAAACACACCCATACATCACTCGACAGTCTAACAGACAGCCCGTATTGACGTACATGCAGACCACACTGAAACAGTGAAACATCGTTGACTCTACCCTGACCTCTATTACACACAACGTAGTAGCTGGTTGTCAATCCAGGGCCCATGGCAGCCACAGGCCCCACGAGAACAAGGACGAATGGCGAAACCAAAACGTCGTCGCCCCTGTGTCTCGAACAGAACCACCAAGAGCGCACCAACAGCGTCGAAACAGGTAGCATCACAAGGTTCGTCGCTGTGCATGCCTGCGAGCCAAATATACGCTATCGGAAGCACCCCTGTTCAGTACATTTGTCGCGGCAAGATGCCGTAAAGGGTACCTAGCACAGCTGATCAGTTACGAGATATGTGTTGGCCAAAGCCCTACCATAAAAACTACGAGATCAGAGGCCAAGGGCAACACCGGGTAGCACATAGATAAATCAGCCTACAATAAGGTTGCCTGTCTACCAGAATATTCTGACGACGCCTTCTGAAAGTGACCATTGGACCGGGACCTGGTCACCTAGAGGCTCGGAGAGGAAGTTGACATAGCAACCGCCACAAAAAAAGCCCCTGCCCACTTCCACCGCACAAGCCCCCCGTTGGTGAAGCAAGACTAGGACGCTCGATTTGCCGCTGTTGTCGCGTTTTAACTGTGAACCACAGCCTATTCACCTGCGTACAAACTAGATCGAACAATGTCGTGGCAAGGTATGTTATTTTCGAAAGAAAGCACCCGTCGTGGAGGGGCGAATGGCGTAGAATGGCGAGCGACGTGGTTGTGTTTTGCCCTCCTGGCCCGTCCACTGTTGACGTGATCTGTGCCCTTGGACAAGAGGGTGAATTGCGGCGCGAAAAGTAGCCCAATGACTTTGTGCACAAGCAGTGGCGATGACTACACGGTGTATTCCCTGCTTCTGTGGCTAGTGCCGGGACCAGAGGACTGCCATTGTCGTCTTGGCCTACAGCTCAATTGGATGAATGGGCCACACCTGTCTTATTGGACAATGGTCCCACACCAAAGGAAAATCATAAATCGATATCATGCATACCCGCTGATCCACAAGCTAACACCAGCTTACGTTGATAACCTCGTAGGATCCGCCAAGGTCGACCAGGCCGCCATCTACTCCAAGGCCGGCGACAGCGTGTGGGCTCAGAGTGCTGGCTTCGACGTCAGCCAGGCCGAAATCGCCGAGATTGCCCGCGCCTTTGACGATCCCTCGGGCATCCAGGAGAAGGGTCTCCATGTCCGCGGCCAGAAGTACTTCCTGCTTCGTGCCGACGACCGATCCATCTACGGCAAGCTCGGTGAGGCTGGCATTGTTGCTGTCCGCACTAAGCAGGCGATCCTTATTGCCCACTACTCGCCCCCTGTCTTTGCTGGAGAGGCTACCAAGGTTGTCGAGGACCTTGCTGACTACCTGATCAAGGTCAACTACTAAGGAACTTTTGCCGTGCCACTGGTTGGCTTGCCCTAGTGTAGATTCTCAAACGCATTGATTTTGGCTATCAACTTAACTCATTTTTTTTGGTCCTAGTAACGCTGATAGACGAAGTCCAGCGTGCTACTCCCAGATTTTACTGTTTTGAGCGGGAGCTACCCTCAGGCGATGCTCTGCTCCACATTTGAATACAGATGACAGGAGACATCGTGATGGTGAGGTATCGGGGTATGAACCGCGAAGCGGTTGTTGTTGGGGCCAATTGGCTGGCTGACACCAAGGAGACAAAAGAATCACACGGATGATGGGTGATATTAATGTACAGGATGGGTATGTCATTATCATGGCGGACTTAGGTCCAAGTCATATCAAACTGGCAGGATGCGAACGCCAGCAAGTCTGTCAATGGTAGGCGCAATAGCGGGGTGGGAGAGCACGGGCCCAATAAATGGCATAGATCGAAGGAATGCAACAATGACCGCAAAGAAGTCGCCAAAGAGCTGCAAAATGCCTACACATTCAACGGCAAAGCCGATAAAAGAGTGCTTGAGCAGAATGAGGAAGATTCCCAGAGCAAAACACACAGTGCCACGGATCTTTGTCGGCCGCGTGAAAAATGCCACAGTCTTTTGAACGCCAATGATAAGAGTGATTCCAATGATGAACAGAAGCTGGTTGTTAGTATTGCATAGAATGGCATGCTTTGATTTTAACATACATTACCGGCAGCGAGAAGGGCTGAATCAAAAAAGGCCATGGCTCCTAGAAACAGCAGGAATGTTCCAAACGCCGTGAAGCCGACGCCGAACTCTGGAGTTAGTACCAGTAGAAGGGACCCAGACGCGTTTTTCTCTCAGCGCTTTCGCGTTCGATTAGACCACAATAGCACATGTCATGATATAATTGCCAAGACATGAATGTTCAGGGGGTTTAATCGCGTGTTTACTGCCAGGCACCGCGGTGCCATGTGCAGAAATCACGGGGAGTGCGCAGAACAATCGCTTGATACATGGTAGAACGCATGGACCGAACGACGAGGCCTATAACTGGTCACTGCGTGCTGACACGTGTAACAAATTAAAAGAACCTACTCTGAACGTCGGATAGCCACATCTTGCTTGCTACTAGACGGTCTGGAAAAAAGATACGTAAGAGTTCGCAACGGCTTTCAGCTCAAGGGTATCGCGAGGCTGCGCAACGGTTCTCCCGGGTAACGAGAGATGCATCTTGCGTATCGTGAGCTGTAGGTCCCGAGTGAAAGCCAGCCAGTAACAGAACGAAGAAATGATTACAGTCAAGTAAGGGCTAGAATATGTTCAAAACATCACTGGAGCATGGCCAAAAATTGACAACAAAAAAGAATTGCGTTAGCCCGGAATCGAACCGGGGGCTGATCGATGGCAACGATCAATTTTACCACTAAACCACTAACGCGTTTCTTGAAAGAGTCGTTTTAGGAGGTATCTGAGGAAACAGACGAAAAAGTACAAAAAACTGAACAAAACACACAAATACAAAAAATAACAAAAAATAACATGCAATGGGGACGACGTAATACAATTTGCGGATAAAGTAGGGGATAGAATGCAAAGTGAAGACGTAGATAGATTAGAATACGAGCCTCTCTGGTCTTGATCTCTTCTTTCAGGGCATTCATTCTAATATCTTCCTATCCCGATATTTTCAGACTCTCAAATCCCCGGTTGACGGTTGGACCGCTTTAATCTCGCTCAACTGACAAGTAGTCATCGCGGATTTCTGGTGCCAGGACTCCTAAGAAAAACAAAGATACATTGCGTTGAATGCACGACACAATCCTCAGACATGTTCTCAACGGCGCTGCATGGTCACGACTTGGCAACGATACCTACAGAGGGCCGCATGCTAAAGGATTACAATTGGCGGGCATCGATGCTTTGAGAGCGCAGGGATAGACACATAGCGCCGGCGGAGTTTTGTGGACGGAGAATTAATGTCGCGTGCGGCGGGGGCGTCTGCAGATATGCAGAAAAGGTAGTACGTAACAGGAGCCGTTGCTCCATCGTATCTGAGTAAACAATTTGTTTGGCTCTTTGCTGACAATGGCAAAAACATAATTAATTGCTCGATGACTGTATTGTGGTGGCCACAAGATATAAGCAGAGACACATTGAACCCCACATGATTGACGACAAGAGCCGCGCCGCCTTCGGGTGCAAGATGCGCCGTGCCCGGTCCAATTCTGCCGGTTTTACCGTGCAGACCCGGTTGGATTTGGTGGAAAAGGCGACTGACAAGAAAGTAAAGACAGTTTATCGACGAGTATGATGGCAAGATCTAATGAAACAGCGCTATGGTATAGAACGACACGACGAACCGGGTCAAATGTGAGGCTATAACTGGAGATAGTCGGCATTATTGGAATGAGTCGGCGATGCCAATAACAGCAGCTTTTTACGGTTCCGACCATGACACTTTTTACCGTATTGTTCTCAACGACGAAGTTCTCGACAGCTTGGCCCCATATTCGCACTAAACTCAAGATACCCCACGAGCTCGACGTAAAACGTGGGGCGAGATGCGAGATAAGCGTGGGCGCCAAGTGGGGTCGAGGGGGCTTGCGGCTCGACGAGACCAAACGGTACGCCCTGGTATGTGCCAGGAGCCAGGGCATAAATAGCCGGGAAAGATGCCCATTCCGATGGCCCACGGTGTCGTAGGAGGACACACACTAACAAAAGAAAAGAAAAGTAAAAAATGACTATTGAACACATTATTGCGCAGGACAAGCTGCTACTATTTGGCGACTCCATCACCCAGGGCTCGTCACAGCAGGACATTGGCGACTTCAACCTCCAGCCGGGCCTCCAGCATTACTACCTGCGAACGCTCGATGTGGTGAACCGCGGATTCGGCGGCTACAACACCGAACATGGGCGGTACATGATCGGGCCCATTCTCGAGGCCGAGGCTACCAAGTACGCAAAGGTGCGTCTCGCGGTTGTGTTTTTTGGGTCCAACGACGGCGCCATCAACCCCGACGGCAGCTACCGCATCAAGCTCGAGCGCTACAAGCAGAACTTGCGGGATATCGTCGCGGAGCTGCACAAGGCGGGCGCCAAGGTCATTGTGACGGGCCCGGCGCCGTTCAACATCGCCCAGGTCGACCTTCCGACGGACCGCGACACGAGGGTATTCCGCAAGTACGCCGAGGCGGCCGGCGAGGTCGCGGCCGAGACCGGCTCTGGCTTTGTGAATCTGTGGGAGCGTTTTATGGCGTCTGTCGGCTGGGACGGCGATCTCGACAAGACTTTGCCCGGCGAGCAGGGCTACGACGGGCCCATTGACATGTCGCATCTCTTCACCGACGGCCTGCACTACAAGTCGGCCGGCTACGAAGTGTGGTATGCCGGCATCACTGAGCAGATCGCCGAGCGTTTCCCTGAGCTCCTTCCCGAGAAGCTCCCTCGCATGCTGCCCGAGTGGGACCAGATCGACATCAACAACCTCCCCGACGACCTCTTCAAGAAGACCGCCTAGGCTCTCCCCTGTACATTAATTCACTCTATCGTTTTGGCTTCTTTTTTTTTTTTTTATTTCCTGGGGGCTCTGCCCCCAGACCCCCGTGGCAACTGCTTCGCAGTTGAGCTCGGGGTGTCGACAGGCTTTTTTTTTTCCTGGGGGCAGAGCCCCCAGGAAAATAAAAGCCACTACGGGAGATCCAGAAATGAGCGAGAGAACCAATTGAGTAGATGCAGACTTAGTTCTTTTCCTCGGGGTAGCGACCGTGTCTCATGCCGCAGTAGAAGGCGTCGATGATGGCGTTGTCGACATCCCAGACGCCCGAGGTGTAGTAGATGTCTTCCTTGAGGAACTTGATGACATCCTCCTTGGAGTCGGCCGCGACGGACAGCGCAGAGCCCTTGAGCTTGGGGGGCTCGCCGGGGGCAGCAAAGTCGTCAGCAATGCCGCCGCCAGCGAGAATGTACTTGTTCTTGAACTTGACGGCCGCGTCCCGCAGGTGCTGCTCGCGGACCTTCATGCGGGTCTCGTAAGTTCCGGGCTTGTCGAGCACGTACACGAACCATTCCTTCTGGGCCATTTTTGCGGTGCTGAATCTGCGGAGATGGTGCTGGAAGACGGGGCGCATCGGCCTCTGGTGGCGTGGTGTCTGGCCTATTTATACTAACCGGCTGGACTCTGCGCTTTTTGATCCCCCCTCGACAGCCGTCCAATCCCGCCCCAGGGGACTAACGTTAAGCCGCGGCGCGGGGTACATGCTAACGCCGCATGACTAAGTCGGTCCGGGGGCCCTTTCTTCTTTTTTCCTGGGGGTTCCACCCCCAGACTCCCGTAGCAACTGCTTCGCAGTTGAACTAACTCGGGTTGGGGGCCTTTTCTTCTTTTTTCCTGGGGGTTCCACCCCCAGACCCCCGTAGCAACTGCTTCGCAGTTGAACTAACTCTGTCTGGGGGCTTTTTCTTCGTTTTCCTGTGGGTTCCACCGCCAGACCCCCGAGGCAACTGCTTCGCAGTTGAACGTGAGATGTGAGATTCCGGTAGCTTTGCAGTTGGACATGAGACGCAAGATTTCGCGGTTGCCACGGGGGTCTGGGGGGTGGAACCCTCAGGAGAAAATAATTTGAGCACAACCGGAGTTATAAGCCGAATAACACAGAATAAGAGGCGTCGTGTGCACACGCAAAAAGGAGAATAATGTCGATGTTTATGCAATGGCCACGGACACACGATTACTTCAGATAGAGGACGAACCGACAAGCGGCGCGCGAACAACACCCACCAAACCCCACCACTTCAACTGCGAAGCAGTTGCTACGGGGGTCTGGGGGTGGAACCCCCAGGAAAAAAAGAAAAACACCACCTCGCATTGTGTACCTGACAAATAAACGACTCATGACAGGACAATCATCGGCAGGGCCGGTCCGGCCGGTGGTGGTGGGGTTCAGCCGCTCGCCGCGGGGTTAAAGCTGAGCCCTGCCGCCTGCAAGATCCGGTGAACCTTAGGCTTGCGGTTCCCGACTCAGGTTCCCGACGGTTGCCGTTAGAACCAGACACCACACAAGCAAACCAAAAAGCAAAAACCATCCGACATGGGAGTCGCCATAAAAGAAGGCAGATTCGTCGACGAACATGGACGGACGGTGTTGCTGAGGGGCATAAATCTGGCGGCCGACGCCAAACTGCCACGCGTCGCTGCCGTCGACAGTGACAAGTACTCGTACGTGGGGTCGCCGTTCCCGCTGGACGAGGCGGACGAGCATTTCGCGCGCCTGAAAAAGCTCGGATACAATGTCGTGCGGTACTTGTTCACGTGGGACGCGCTCGAGCACAAGGGGCCCGGCCAGTACGACGAGGAGTACATCGACTACACGATCGAGATGCTGCGCAAGCTGCGCAAGCACGGGCTCATGGTGTTTATGGACCCGCACCAGGACGTGTGGTCGCTGCACACGGGCGGGTCCGGCGCGCCCGAGTGGACGCTGCTGGCGGCGGGCCTCGACCGCGCCGGGTTCGCCGAGACCCACGCGGCCGTGGTCCACGACTTTGACGCCAAGGACCCCATCATCATGCACTGGGCGTCCAACTACCACCGGCTAGCGTGCCAGGTGATGTTCACGCTGTTTTTTGCGGGCGAGACGTTTGCGCCCAAGTGCAAGCTCAACGGCCGCAACCTCGGCGCGTACCTGGCGGACCACTACTTTGCAGCAGTCGAGCACTTTGCGCGGCGGGTCCACGCGGTGCCCGAGCTCAGGGACACCGTTATTGGATGGGAGAGCATCAACGAGCCGGGCCACGGTCTCATTGGCTACGGCGACATCACGGTGCTGCCGGACGAGCCCCACCACGTCAAGCTCGGAACGGCCCCGACGCCGTACGAGGCCATGCGGTTGGGATGCGGCGAGCCGGCCACCGTCGACAAGTGGGCGTTCACGGCCGTGGGGCCCCGGCGGTCCGGGACCGCCGAAATCCGGCCCCGCCGCGGGTGCTGGCTGTCGCCCGAGCAGCTGCGGGACGTCGACGCCCGCTTTGGCTGGGACCGCTCGTGGCCCGGCGGCTGCATCTGGCGGCTGCACGGCCTCTATGACGACCAGCGCCCGCTGCTGAAAAACTACTTTGCCTACGACAAGTCCGGACGCCCGCTCACAGACTCGTCGTTTGTCAATACGGTGTTTGTGCAGCACTGGCAGCGATACTTTGATACCATCTCGGCCGTGTCTCCTTCGTGGCTCGTGCTCATGCAGTGCCCCGTCAACAACCCGCCGCCGGACCTGGTGTCGCAGAACATCAAGCTCGATACCTCGCGCGTCGTGTACACGCCCCACTACTACGACGGGCTGACGCTCATGCTGCGGCGCTGGCGTCTGTTCAACGTCAACGCCATCGGCGTCATGCGCAACCACTACCGGTTCACGCCCATATTGAGCGTCCGCCTCGGCGAGCGCGCCATCCGCAGCAGCTTTCGCGACCAGTTCCGCTTCATCTGCGCCGAGGGCGCCGCCCTCCTGGGACCCGGGATCCCGGTCCTCATGTCCGAGGTCGGCATCCCGTTTGACATCGACGACAAGGCCGCCTTTGCATCCGGCGACTACTCGGCGCAGGTCCGCGCCCTCGACGCAAACATGTACGGCCTCGAGGGCGCACTCCTCAACTACACGCTGTGGGTGTATGCCGGCTTCAACACCCACGCCAAAGGCGATCGCTGGAACGGCGAAGACCTGTCCATCTACTCGGCCGACGACGTGCCCACAGACGCCGCCCGCCGCCGCGGCGACGGCACAGACGGCCTGCGCGCCCGTGAGGCCCTCATTCGGCCCGCCCCGCTCGCCGTCTCTGGCACCATTGTTGCCTACAACTTTGACATCCACAAGGCCGTCTTCACGCTCCGCATCTCTGCCGACGACGTTCTCGCCAAAACGCACCCGACGCTCATCTACGTCCCGTTTTTCGAGTGCCCCCTCCGCACTCTCGACATCTCCACTACCGCAGGCACCTACACCGTCGACGAGCCCAACAACCTCTTGTCGTGGTCGCACCCCGGCGGCAGCCAGACCCTCACCATCCGCGGCGAGCCCCGTATCATCAAAGATACCGCCATGTGCCGCATCGTTTAGTCCCCACCCGCGTCGAGCCTGCATCTGCTAATTTAACGAGACTATGACCATGTTTTTTCCTGGGGCTCTGCCCCAGGAACAAAAACGAACGCCCACTAAGAATACACGAGTTGATAATGCGTTGACTTTTTTTCCTGGGGCTCTGCCCCAGACCCCGTAGCAACTGCTTCGCAGTTGAGAATGAGCGTACGTTCAACTGCGAAGCAGTTGCTACGGGGGTCTGGGGCCAGCGCCCCCAGGAGAAAATGGACGCCCACTAAGAATACACGAGTTGATCATGCGTTGACTTCTTTCCTGGGGATCAGCCCAGACCCCGAAGCAACTGCTTCGCAGTTGAGAATGAGCATAATAAGTTCAACTGCGAAGCAGTTGCTACGGGGGTCTGGGGGCAGCGCCCCCAGGGAAAAAAAGAAGCCTCCCACCAAAAATACAGACCCATCCATCATATATTAGTTACACAAGTTAATGCCCGAGAAAAAAGCGCTCAGGCAGCAGGAGCGTCCTTAAAGTAGTCGGCCATCTCGGCATCGAGCTCCTCGAGCGTCTTCTTCGGACGACCGCGGCGGCTGCGCGACTTCTTGGTGGCCTCGCCAGTCTTCTTGTCAGAAGCCGGCTCCGCAGCCTTGGCCTTGGCCTTGGTCTTCTTGGGCGTCGCAGCCGACTTGGGAGTCGCCACGGCGCGGGCGGCAGTCGACGGCCGAGCAACACTGCTTTGTCAGTACGCGCAATAGGCACTCAATCATTGAACCAAAATACTTACGGCTTCAGACGGGTAGAAAGAGGACGCTTGCTGGGATCCAAAACAAGCTCAACCTATGAGTTAGCACCGTAGTATAGCACGGAGAACACACAAAAAGCAAAAAGCAAAAAAAGGAAATGATACATACCGACATAGTCTTGGCTCCATTGTCAATCGAAGTGCCGTGGAAACGTTCAACGGCCTTGGCGGCGTGACCCTGACGTCTAAAGGTAACGGTGAACATGCCGGTGGGCCGGCCCTTACTGTCGAACGAGCCCTGGATACGGGCAATAGGGCCGATCTCGTGCTGAAAGTACTCCTGACGGTTGGTATGGCGCAATAAATAAAGCATCGAAAGTCACAGGGCGACCCGACAAATGCCGCTGCGAACACAAACTAGGACTAAACAAACGAACAGTGGTACGACGGGGTCATCGCCGTTAGTGCAGCATAACCACTATTGTGGTTGCCAAAAGATCGCGGGGTACTGGGGAAATAATACCCAGCATCAAAGGCGGGCCGACACTGATGGACACGCGCACAGTCGTGGAATGACAAAATAGCAGGCTATCCACGCATCGAAAGATATACGTCGTCTTTCAGTGGGACGGTACTGCCCAGATTGTGACGCCAGCCTATTATTCGCCCCAAAACTGACCATAAAAAAGCTGGCCATAAACTGAGACTCGGCTTGTGATACAGCGCTTGTAGTCACCAACAAAGGCACGACTTTTTGCGCTGCAGCGTCATACCACATACCCTGTGTACAGCGTAGCGCAGTTGTATATGAACTGCTTGCTTCAAGGACATTAGCTTTGGCCAGCAGAGGACATGGCTTGAGCTGTAAAAGTGGTCTAGTATAAAAACCACACGTCCAGGGTACCGGCGCCTCTCGAAAACCGAGGTATTCTGGAGGCGCCTTGTTCGTTGCTATCGTTCTGCTGTAGAACGCACGTACTGCCAAATCTCCCCGTGCTTTCATTGCTGAAAAATACAATCAACAATGATAACATACCTTCACAGCGGACTCGGTAACGTCCGTTGGCTAAGGCGGTTAGTGCACATTCTAGGGAATTGGGGTTGTGGTAACAAGGAAAACAAGAAAAAAACGTAAGAAAATGCAAATGCAAAACAGTTGCCGGTGCGGTTATGTATGCGAGTTCACATGTTGCGGTGTGCATGCTCGTCGATGTTTCGTCGCACATGGGAAAATGCACAGCTGGCAGCAAACTGCTTGCCCGCACAACCGCAACTTGGCAAGTCACGCCATCAGCGGGCATGATATTGAGGCGTCATCTCATCAAATCGTAACTCATAATCGTCGTCTCGTCTACCGCAGACAGAGGCGTTCTTTACAGAACGTCTAGAGTCGCTTCCAACGCACAGACGGGCCTCGTCTCTCAAGAATCCCCTTGACGATCCTCCTCTGCTTCCAATAAATAAGTTGCTGTTGACGCGGGTCGAAACGCGCGCTCTATATCACAAGAGCGGTGGCGCTTTCATGCGCAGACACCTACCAGATTCGAAATAATGACGCGGTCAGCAAGACGCGTCGACTCGGCGTACGCATCGAGAACCGACTCAGCCGACGGGCCAGTGGGGGCAGTGGCAGTCTTGGCAGCACGGGCACGCTGCGATTCCTTCTTGACCTGGGCGGCCTTTGCAGCTGCCGACGTCGTGCGGGCGCGTGCACTCGACGCCTTGCGGACGCCTCCGGCCGAGCGGCGACGCGTGCTCCTCTTCTGCGACGTAATAATATCGTCGAGGGACTTGTCCAGGTTAGTCGACATTGTGATTTTGCTGAGTATGTGTGTGTTAGAAGCTTCCACAACCAAAGGGGCTCTCCGCCTATCTTAGTCCGTCGTTCCTGCCACGAGTAATTTCGCCCACCGGTGTGTGCCGGGTAACACTATGATATGCAACGTGCTTCATGAAGTATCTGTAATATGTTTCTTTCCTGGGGGCTCTGCCCCCAGACCCCCCGTAGCAACTGCTTCGCAGTTGATTTAAGAGGCCAGATGGAGATCAACCGCGAAGCGGTTGCTACGGGGGTCTGGGGGCAGCGCCTCCAGGAAAAAAAAAAAAAAAAAAGCAACCGCTTCGCAGTTGCTACGGGGTCTTGGGACAGAGGCCCCAGGTAACCGTGCTGAACGCAGCCAAACGGCCTTGCATATATTAAAGTGGCAGCCTTGCTATTGTGCAACGACGTGCCAGTGGACAGACTTGAAGACTGGTGCTGGATTAGCTCTGGCAGCTACCAAAGCGTCTGGGACGCGTCCGGAATACATATAGAGCGGGTCGGCGTCTGGCAGTATCTCGTCTCGGCTTTGGATGCCCAAAAGAACAGAGTATTACCGCCCGTTCGTTTTCATGCTGCAGCGACTGCATGTGATCGACCCCAGATGCAGCCCATCTTGTCGATGGCGAATTTGCGCGCAGCGATCGCGTTGTCTAGAGTCCATGGGCAAACGGCAACACTAGTTTAATTGTGGTGCTATATTCAACACTGCAGATAGTGCAGGCGTTCAAATGTGGGCCCGCTGGTACGCACGAGGCCATGCATGGACACCACAGGGCTCACGCGCCATTCAGGGGCTCCAAATTGCATCGCATGCGGGCCTAGACCCGTAGTGTTTTATGTCTAGGATAAGCCGTTTTCTCTATTGACACAAGCCGTGTGCGCCAGCGAGATTAATTAATCTAGCTATAAGACGTATGGAGCTAAGCATACAATTGCCGTTAACTCCGGATTGCGTCCACGGTAGTCTAACAAACGACCCACCATGCATAACAATGCATGATTCTGGAGTTTGTCAAGAGGGTCCAAAGGGGGGGGGAGGCTGGTGCAATTAGTGCCAACTACGGTTACGGCTTGCATATATTATCACACACCAAACAATAACCCGCGCAGTAGGGACAATCAGCCTGGACTGACGGCAAACTGCTGTCTGTTCTGCCTGTTTTTTTATTCTGGCAGCAGATAGGCGAAGTAAAACAACGCACGCGACTCTTCGTTGGTCGGTGGTTGTTACAACTCGATCGCGGGGGTTATTAACGAGACTCGGGTGTGCCACCATCCACTGGATACCGCGAAATCAAGCAGAATAAAAAAGCACCTTTGGCACAGTCAACGCACATTACGAAACAAGCCGCGACGAAAAGTAACAAAAACAAACACACAATGCTCAGACACGTCGAATACGTGCTGTCGGCCGAGTTCGACCTCGACACTGGCCCAACGGTCAAGTTCCAGTACCCACAGCCGATCGAGGGCGATGAACGACTCATGGCAGAGCTAATGCTGCCGGACCAGATCCACTCGCGCACAGACGATTGGACAGTGTTCTTTTTGTACAAGCGGCCGGGCGAGACGCGCCTCGAATACAACGTACTGGACGAGGACCTCAAGGAGGCAGCGACCAAGTACTATGTGCTCAATCTTGTCAACACCAAGTTTGATGACGCATTAAAGCGTGGAGCGCTCGTGCGCGCCATGTGCATCGTGACCCCACACCCATTTTTCCAGGTGTTCAAGCCGTTGCTGATGCTGGCACTCGACACCTATTTCAAAGACCCGCGTATCGACCATCTCGCGACCCTGTACAGCTGCATCAACTCGATCGACCTATCGCATGGGCCCAAGCTCACCGAGTCCGAAAAGCGGCTCATGGCGTCGACGGACTACACATCGCTGTTTATTGAAAAGTTCGAGGAGGCCCAGAACGAGGCGCGAGCCAAGCAGCAACAACAACAACAACAATCGGCGGCGGTCGAGGAGGATATAGATGGCGTTAGCGGCGCGGGGCCTGCAGATGGTGGCCCAAATCAGGGCCTGTCGCGGCGGTCATCATCGGCAACTGCTGTTGCGCCCCACCAGCCGTCGTTCTACCTCGACCTCAAGAGCAACACGCGACTGACGCCCTCGGCGACGCTAGTGGCCCGCGACACGCACTATTTTGATGCCACGGCCGTGTTCAACGGCATGAAGATACCCCTCAAGGTCCCGACCGACTGCTTCCCCGAGTCTGCCGGCGACTTTTCGCTTATCCGCCTTATCAACATGCTCAACGCCATCAACCAGCCGTTTGCGACTCTCCACCCACATCTCACCATCTACGGTCCCCACACACCGCCGCTGCTGGTGCTCATTTTTGGTCTCTTGACCCAGAAGCGCATCCTGTTTGTGGGCCTCAATACCTCGTCGCGCGAGGTGTCGGAGCACGTCCTCGCATGCTGCGCCATGGTTTCGGGCTCGATCCTAAGGTCGTTCTCGACCCACGCGTTCCCGTACACAGACTTGTCCAAGGTCGACGAGCTGCTGGCGACGCCGGGCTACATCGCCGGCGTCAAGAACCCGGCGTTTGGACATCACCCGCAGTGGTGGGATATCATCATTGACATTGACAACCAGACCATGAAGATCTCGCCCGAAATCGCGCAGCCGCAGCCGCTGCCTCCGCAGCCGGCCGGTGTCACGTCGTCGTCACCGACTATTGGGTCGACAATGTCCCACACGTCTGCGTCTTCTATCTCGTCGGACAATACGCTGGCGCCATTATCCACGACTGTCACTACCTCTGCCGCTAGCGTTTCCGGTGGCGGCGGCTCCTCGAGCGGTCACGGCCACGGCCATGGACACAATAGCACTCAGATCGCGCCCGAGGACTACACGTTCATCGAGGACCTCAAGTCGATGCTGTCCAAGCATTTTGGCGAAAAGGCCATTCGCCGCCGCTGCCAGAGCTACATCCGCCGGTTTGTGCGTATCACCACCAACTACGAGGAGATGCGCTACGGCTCGACAAACTTGTGGCCGTCGGTGACGGACCCCACCTGGAACGTGTGCCCGGGCTACGGCTACTCGTGGGCCGACGAGTCCCAGCGGAACGCCGACCTCCAGCTGTACGCACCCGTTATCGAGGGCTGGCGCGCATCGCTCTCCTACCGGTATTACATCGATGATCTCCGGTACATTTGGCCCAAGCCGCCCAAGTATGTCATCGACTACGGCTTCCACATGGATCGCATTCGCCTCCAGCAGCTGTCGTACGAGGAGTCGGCCGCTGTGTTTGAAGTGCTGGCCAAGCACACCCAAGACTACGACGACGTCAACCGATTGCTAATGGCCACCAAGTCGACATCGCTCTTCTACATTGCGTTTGGCCTCTTTCACCGCGACGAGGCGGTCCGCTTCCGTGTCGCCCGGCTCCTCAGCCGGATCGAAAGCCACGCCGCCGGCCGCTATTACTTCCAGTCGATCTCGCAGTTCCAAAAAGTCGCCTACAAACGCATCCTGGCCGAGGCTAACAAGCGCTCTCAGAACGGCGTGTCCTTCTAGCCGCTCTCGCCTGTACACTAATTTGTAATTTTGTACCTTTATATAATGCTAATATCTTGATTTCTGGCTTCCACTTCACTCTTTTTTTTTTCCCTGGGGGCGCTGCCCCCAGACCCCCGTAGCAACCGCTTCGCGGTTGATCTCCTCATAGGGGCGCCTTTTCCAACTGCGAAGCAGTTGCTACGGGAGTCTGGGGGCAGCGCCCCAGGAAAACAGCAAACAGAGAGACCTGAGTGTGCATAGCATCATGCACATTTAATGCATAGGATCGAGATACCAGGGGAGCTCGTGACAGCGAAACCACCAACACCACGGAACACAATGGCGGCAGCAACGAGCTTGGGCCCACTGCGAGCACTCCAGTGGCTGTCCACCAGACGGGCTCTGCTTCTGGCCGTCGTGCTCCGCGCTGCCTTTTTCGCTTGGGGCGCGTACCAGGATGCAAACGTCGAGCCTCGCTATACCGACATTGACTACTTTGTGTTCACGGACGCAGCCCGCTTCGTCTACAACGGCGGCAGCCCATATGAGCGCGAGACGTATAGGTACACGCCGCTGCTGGCATGGATGCTGCTACCGACGGCCAATTGGTTCTTTGCTTTTGGCAAGGTGCTATTTTGCGCCGGTGATCTGTTGGCAGGCTATCTGCTGATCAAGACGCTGCAGCTGCGAGCTGCTGGCACGTCGTCTGAAAAGTGAGTATAATGGAATTGGTTGTATGCTAGATACCTATATGCTGGGCGCGTCTAATACCAGAACTACCGACAACAAAAAAGCAGTTGTGTACGCGTCGCTGATCTGGCTGCTAAACCCCATGGTGTGCGTGATCAGCACGCGAGGCTCGTCTGAGGGCCTGCTGGGAGCCATGGTCATATCGTTCCTGTGGGCGGCGTATGCGCGACGGTACGTGCTAGCGGGCGTGCTAGCGGGTCTCGCGGTGCACTTTAAGATATACCCCATCATCTATGTGCCGACAGTCCTATGGGCGGTGGGCCCGCCATCTATATTTGCATGGAACTGGCCGCGCTTGCAGTTTGCTCTCGCGAGCGCCGCTTCGTTCTGCGCCTTGACCGGCGTCATGTACTCCATCTACGGGTACCCGTTTCTGCACGACTCTTACCTGCACCACCTGTCGCGTGTCGACCACCGCCACAACTTCTCGCCGTACGCGACCCTGCTATACATGGGCTATGCGCCCGGATCCGAGTCTGTGCACGCCGAAGCTTTGGCGTTTGTGCCGCAGCTTGTGCTGTCGGGCGTGCTCGTCCCGCTGGCGTTTGCGCGCCGCGACCTCGCCAAGACAATGTTTGTGCAGACGCTCGTGTTTGTTACGTTCAACAAGGTTTGCACGTCGCAGTACTTTTTGTGGTACATTGTTCTTCTGCCTTTTTTCATGCCCCTCCGCTGGGGTGTCCTCAAGACTGCGTTGGCAGGCGCTGTGTGGGTCGGGGCCCAGACCGCTTGGATCAACTATGGGTACCGGCTCGAGTTTCTTGGCGAGTCGACCTTTTACCCCGCTCTTTTTGCATGCACGCTTTTCTTCTTTGGCGTCAACTGCTGGATCGTGGGCCTGTTCATAGACGAAATCTAATCCATATTTGGGGCCGTCCTTTTTTTTTTCCTGGGGGCTCTGCCCCCAGACCCCCGTAGCAACTGCTTCGCAGTTGAAAAATGGTCAGTGAGCGAGACAAGCCCGGTACGAAAGGCACTCAGTTTCAACTGCGAAGCAGTTGCTACGGGGGTCTAGGGGCAGAGCCCCCAGAAAAAAAAAAGGCAACCACAGATGACACAAGGTTTATTTCCTTCGACTACTTGCGGAGCGAACGCAGGAAGGCGAGCACGAGAAGGGCGGCGGCAAAGAGCTGCTCCTTGAAGAAGAACAGGAAGGCCGAGGAGATGGCGGACTGGGTCACCTTGGCGATGATGCCCTTGTAAAGGCCGGCAACACCGTCGCGCGCGACAATGTCTTGGATGCCCTTGATGAGGGATGACGAGCCCGTGGCGCCCTCCTTTTTGCGGAGCTGCAGACGCGACTTGAGCGTGATGTACGGGTACGTGACGCTGGTGGCGATAATCTTGCCAAGGGCGCCAATGAAAAAGGCGTCGAGAGGCGTCATCTTGCGGCGCTTCTCAATAATGTTGCGCAGCTGCTCGAAGATGGTGTACTGGAGCACCGGGTTGACGACGAGCACCAGCGCGGGCCCAATGCCCGAGAAAAAAGCACCAACGCCATCGTTCTTGATGATGTCGCGGATCGTCTGGATCGTCGACGAGCTCGCACCCTCGTCGCGCACAGTAAGGCGCGTGTTGACGACCCAGATCGGGTTCGTGATGATGGACGTGGCCGAGCCAGCAATGGCGCCCGCCAGCATCGACTGGGCCGTCGTCAGCCGCGGGTTCCGCTTCTGGTAAACCGCCTTGGTGCCCTCGTAGAAGTAATAGTACACGAAATTGGTCACCGAGATACCAAAAAGAGCCGACTCGAGTCCAGAGTACAGGCCCGACAGACCTTCGCGCTTGACAATTGCCTTGGCAGCCTCGAGAGTGCCAACAGGCTTGCGAGCAGCCGGATCCTTGGACTCTGCGGCAGCCTTGGAAGCTCGCAGAGACTCGGTCTGGGCCCGCGTCGACAGCGTGATGAGAGGGTACGTCACGACCATCGAAAGGGCGCCACCTCCGGCTCCACTGAGAGCATGGGCAACGTTATCGTTTTGCGACATCTGATATTAGCGCCCGAGGTTTTGAGATCATAGCAGCGAGTGCAAAAGGGGACGTACCTTGACAAGGGGACGAGGCGTGTGTTATTTGAGGAAATGTCTCGATGTCGGACTTGACGAGACCAAGAAAGCGAAAGCGAAACTGGTGACCTCCACAGCAGGACCCCCCGCATTTGCCTATTTGTATTTAAACGCGCTTATGGCCCAAACGGGCCCTCGGCGGGTATGGTAAGGGCTAGGGTCGGAGTGATCCGGGGATGGGTGAGAAACCTCGGCTCAACGCAGGATACAGCCGTTTGTGGGCATACACGCGAGCCGAGGTGGGAGTCAGGAATTGTAAACTATACAGTGATCTCATGTAGTGTGCTGATAAGCCTAGTTGAGGCACAGTATTGCGTCGCTTGGTAGAGTGGTTGCTCTCATTGTTGATATTTAAACAGAAGCTTCGTCAATTAGCCGAGGTATTCACGTGTATCTCCGGATGCGAGAGGTGTAGGAGCGACGTTACGTAGATGCATCCCGGACCGTACATGCAGAACGCAATAAAAGTGTGAGTTTTGTGGCGACTATCGCCGTTCAACCAACGCACGGTTGCAGTGGCATGTATGCTGCATTATGCACGTAGTTGACGAAGACCGGCCAGCTTACCTTCCCCACACTGTCCCGTCCCTCTCTGTGTATTCCACAACCATGGATCCAAGCGCAGAACAAAGTCAAGGACAGACAGAGACCGGCGTTCAGACGTTCCTGAATTATCCGTTTGATCAGGATCCAGAATATCAGGCTGGATTACAGGCCATTCTCGCCTCGGCCAATGCAAGCGGCGCCAACGCTGCCGACTTGGAGCTCGAGGCCAAGGTGTTTTTCTTTCGCCGGGCCACCGGCAATGACACTCTAACTGTGGAAGACGTCAGAAGTGTCCAGGCACCATCACAACCGTCGAGCAGTGCGTCTCCACAACAGCAACAACAACGGCAATCGGACGACCCGCCTTACTCTGTGTCCTACAAGGAAATTGTGGAGCTGATTTTGTCCGCAAAGCCGATTCCGGGTATCAAGACTATCCCAGACACCGTTTTAGGCACAGAGGCTGCTTCCAAGGCAGAAGCAGCCCCTCGCAAAAAGCCGTGGGAAAAGTAGGCCTCTGACCGGCCAAGTACCAGTAGCGACACATGATCTGGACCTATTCCAACTGCGAAGCAGTTGCTACGGGGGTCTGGGGGCAGCGCCCCCAGGAAAACAAAAGAAGCCCCTCTACTGACAAGCATCATTGAGGATGACGAGAAACAGGACGCGCATGTTCCTATGTACTCAGAGGATCAAACAGAGTCTTACGTTCCGCCTCCAGTTGTTGACGGAACTGTTCCCAAGAACCTGCACGGGAAGTTGACGTGTATGCTCCGACAATGATCCCCATTGGTGGTGTTGACGTACCGCAGTACCGCACGATTACGTTGAAATTGCTGCCAAGCTCATGGATGTCGATTTGCTCGCGCCGTCGTGGGGTTTGACTTCAATGGTGGCCAAACATTCACCAAGTTCCAAGGCATTTTTGGGACCGCCGACTACAAAGATGCAGTAATGGCTGTATACGAACAGCTGTACGAACAGCTGGGGAAGAGAAGCAACGCTAAATTGCCGACGCTTTGTTGCGCTGGCGCAAGTACACTATTGCCTTGCGCATAGAGGTTCCAATTCTCGCCCTAGCGCCATGTGAACATGAGTCAAGTTCTCGTGAAGTTCGATAAAACTTCCGATCACTGAATCTTGCTGATGCTCAAGGCATATCTGTCCGATCTCTCTGTAGTTGCCGCTAAATATCGTGCACCGTTGAGCCTTGGCTTGCAACTCGGATGCGCAGATGCGCCATTTGGCGGGATCAGCACACACACTAGGATAATCGAGCCCCGCTGCGGAGAATTCACATAGAGAAAGGTTAACCGCAGCTTGACCGGGGCTTGAGAGATGCCAGAGAGCGCTCAACAGTGCTAGTCACAGTGTTATCCATCATACACCAACTAATTGATGTCCAATACCCCAGAGTCACAACGAGCGAAAGTTTCATTGCACCAGATCGGTCGAGGCAACGTGTACTACGTCCCCAAGTAGCATACGTCGCCAACTAACCTGCCAGCCGCAGATCCCTGCTTTATCATCTTGTTTAGGCTTTATCTGACACAAATAATGGCGGCTGAATGGTGTCTCTATCCCCAGTGCACCACAAAAAGAATTTTTTTTAGAGTATTGAGGAGGTTTGCGCACAATTAATGGACCACTACGTCGTTGATGTGTTGATACTGCGCTGGCGTTGTGACCGTAACTACAATTGTCACTTTGATCGCGCGGTCCTACTCGTATACTCCCGCTTTCATTGCTTCCAGCAAATATTTCTATGTTCTTGGCGATTCTGCTGAGCCACATGACCGAGCTTGTTCGCCGACGACGCAAAACATTTCCAGATTACCTAGCGAACAAAGTTGCGTCATGGATTTGGTGAACCAGTACTGGCCTTGTACTTAGTAACGCGTCTATAGTCCTTCCTCAGCTTGAGGCAGTAAAAAAACGAGTCCCACGACCGCCTAACATCCATGGGTCGCTTCTGTCCCTGTGATATCAAGTCACATAGCTCTATATGAGGTGCGGCCTCAAGCTCCGCATCTCGTGCCGCTGGATAGAGCAAGAACCTATGGCCCGGCGATAGTCCTGCTCTCGTGCCGACGTAATTAATACTTGCACAGTAGTCAAGGCTTGGTCTCTTCTCTCGAAGTACGTCGATCCACCGAGGGTAATGTATACGTCTATAATCACGCCACTTGATGCTACCGCATGAGTGAGGGCCGATAGTGGAGCATTGAAATTCCAAGGTCTTATCATCGATCCGAACCAGCATGATTCTCATGTCTACCAAATTATAGTATGGAGTTCTTTTCTGGGCTCGAAAGCTCGACCTGGAGATTTTGTAATTCACGATGCCAATTGTATCCTCAGCCAGAAATACGGGATACTTGAACTCTGGCCAGTCCATGGACGCGTGGTCGCCACTATTCGTGAACTCGAATTGTGGGAGTTTCTTGATGTACACCTCTGGTCTTAGTGTTCCTGGTGACGAATCCCTTAACAGAATGAGCCATCCCCAAGTTTCATCATTGTGGGACCATACAAATAGCTTTTTGCCATCGGGAGAGAATACCAGGAGTCCAATGTCTTCAAAACGTATAGGGCTGCCATGCGCCATCAGTGGCTGCTGATCCCCATCCGCATTCAGTAAAAGCAGCACGAGCATCGGCTCCGCCATTCCACTGTCATAACACGCAATAATAGCCCTTTCCCCAACTGGGGATTCCCAGAGAGCAAGTACCGAATATCCTTTCTGATTCTTACGAGATAGATTAATCATCCCACCTGTGTCTTGAACCGCTTCAGCGACGTGCAAGTCAAACAAATCACCTGTTGTAGTGAGGCAATATCTTTTGCCGATCTTGCGAATGCAATTACGTGCACCAAAGCCCAGAGACGCTGTACTTTGATTTACTGGTGTTGATGCGTCCGAGGATATACAAAGTCGCACTACTCTCCATCCTCCTACTTTGTTCTGTTTAAGTTTGATAAGCCAACAGGATTTCGTTCCTACGCAATCGCAAACTAGTATATTGTTATCCTGACCGCACACCTTCAAGAAATTGTCCGTGTCCGTCAAAGGTGGAATGAATGGTGTCAGTTCGATAAACCTGGGGATTGAAGAAGTAAGAGGATAAGCTCTTGTTCCATGTTTGTAGCAAGCGGTTATCAGCCAGTCCCCATCTATAAACCAGTAACAGTTATCGCAAGATAGCTTTACTCCGTTTTCCCAGACAAGTACGGGCACAGGTAGTGTCACGCGCCAAATTGCAAGATAAATGCCTCCTTGGTCGGGGTGAGCAACAGCCCCAAGATATCTCGAGCCATTGGATAAGCGAGACGATCTTAACTTGTGTGTACCGCGAAAATGCATTGTTTGCAGATGAAGCAAATCTATCACAGATAGAGTCGATATACACTTCACAAATCGCAGAGGCTTCGGCGAAGGATCATTGTCAAAGCCCGGCTCTGCTTGCCGCTTATCAATATAGTCAAAAAAGCTAATGAGAAACCCTCTCATAGATGGGATAACATACTCATCGCAATACTTTCGACTAAAAGTGGTCACTGGAAAGATGTGGTCGCGCACTCCAAGACATGTTGTGGGAAATGCCGCATCCCACAAGCTCGACCACAGGCAGCGAGGATGCGGGCGTGATCCAATGTCCCATAGCTCATTCTCGGATGGGCCAACGTCCTTCGGGCATGCTTCCTGACATCCAGGAGAGTTTATCATTGCTTGTGCCGCAACATCGTCTCGGAGATGGACCTGTCCATCAAGACGTGCCAATGTGGACCAATGCCGCTCGTAATTAAACTCGTCGTTGAACATGTCGAGAATGACCTGGTCGTAGTAGCCGTCTGACTTGGAATGATACTGTATCAAAACCAAACGTCCATTTTCCAAAAACCAGATACGATTGACACTGCATTCTTTGGGCTCTGCTGGAATGAATGAAAAGTCGTAATTTTCACAGTTCAGTGACATAGAATTCAAAGTTCGAATAGCTGCCATTACTGCGTAACCATTGACCATAGATATGTCTGGTGCAATTTGTAAGTCGTATCCAAGCCCCCAGGGCCCGAACGGCGCGCAGTTCCTACTATCCGGAACCCGATCCCTGGACAACGTTTCAGCTCCAAGGTTTTCTGTACTTCTGGCAGCATGACTCAGGCGCGTCCAAGAAATGTATGAATCCAAGAAAGCATGCCACTGGTCACCAAAGAGTTGCTTCAAAGTTCTTTCCACGACCCTCTTTGGGATGCTGCGACAAAATTCGCCAACGTGGCAGATAACTGTCAGAAGCGTCTGCTCGTCTAGCATCTCAGCGATAGTGCCTAATATCCCTGCTTGCTGTAGTGCCAGCAGTTTCGCCCCGTGGTTATGTGCGTTTTGACGCATTAATGTCGGTAGTCAATCACTTCGATACCAGATACTTGGAAAATAGCCGCGTTACCGTATTCACAACTTCATTAATGAGCAACGGATCGGCAATCGCGCATGATGTTCCGAGCTCAAACCGAAGTCTGACTCCGGGCGAACACTGATTCCTGGTATTACTGTTAACTCAGGCAACAGGTGAGTTAGTGTTCTGTTAATGGCTCGTACACGTGGTCTTCCACTGATGGAGCTGTCATTGTAACTCTGCCAAAAGGGTGCATCTTGCGGCAATCTCATCTATTTCTGACTAATCATTCATAAATGATGCGGCCTGAATAGCATGTCGAAATCATCAGTGGGGGTACATACTTGTAGTTCCTATATGGCCCAGCAGTAGACTACCAACCATCTTCGCCATCTTCTCTAAGGCTTCTGTAGCGTGTATCCCTCTGACGCGAGTAATTCAGGCAGAGAACAGGCTCCTAAGGGGGCTACGAGAATCTTAGACCTCATGATATACTATCTGTTTTACCCATTTACACACATCTAAGCTGCTGTTAAAAGCACTAACAATGCCTTTCAATTTCGTCAACGCTCTTTTTTCAAAAGATCCGGATGCTCCTCAGAACGACTCTTGCTATCAGCCTTAGACGCTTCCGCCAATACTGTTGTGTTCTTAGCCTCCGCGATCTGAAGAATCGCTTCAAGGATCTTCTGAAGTGTTGTATCCAGGTTCTTGATGTTGGCGTCGGTCTTGACGTTCATGCCCTTAATGTTGGTGATCATATCGTCCATTTTGGTGTTCATGTCCTTGTTCATACGCTTGATGTTGCCGTTCACATTGTCAAGTTTGGTGTTCATGTCCTTGTTCATGCGGTTGATGTTGGCGTTGGTGTTGTCGTTCATGCCCTTAATGTTGGCGATCACAGCGTCAAGTTTGGTGTTCATGTCCTTGTTCATACGGTTGATGTTGGCGTTGGTGTTGTCGTTCATGCCCTTAATGTTGCCGTTCACATTGTCAATTTTGTTGTTCATGCCCTCGATTTTGTCTTTCATGTCCTCAATCTTGTCGATCAAAGCGTCAAGTTTGGTCTTCATGTCCTTGATGTTGGTAGTGGCATCGCCAATGCTAGCATTGGTGTTGGCGCTCATTTTCTTGACATCATCGACAATTGTCTTCAGCTGCTTAAGTGCTCCTTTATTCGAATGTAGCTCATAGCAAAAGCTTGCGACGATAGCGAACATAGTCAAGCTGCTCGCAGCGATACTCACTTCGTCGCTTGACGGCATGACGTTTCGCTATCTTTGTTGTCCTTAGTGGCGGCTAAGCGCTCGACGACAGCCGAGAACCTTGAGATGTGGAGGACCTTCCTTGAAGTGCGAACGATGTCCTGTTAGAACACCAGTTCACAAAATGCGCTGAAGATCGGTGGAGTGCGAGACCAAGGCTGAATGATGACGGTATTTATCACGTTTAGCGCGGGCGTAATGCGAATGGTCCGTGCGCGTCATGCTAAAGGGCGGTGCCATGTTGCGTGCGAAATACTAAGTGGAAGTGCCGTGCTGAGCGCTCATGTAGGCTGAGCAGTGCAACTTGGTTGGCCCGGTTAGCGGATTCATTCAATGGATTGAGAAGCATTCAGCTCGCGCCTCTCGCCTTAGATAAAACTCACCTATACATCAAGGCGTGGGTCGTATTCATTCGATTGTCATATATTTCTCGGCAGAAAAATACCGGGAACTGCTTTGATACGGGTTCGATCTGGTGCTGTCTACATCCATACCACAAAGAAATACGGGCCATGTATTTTGATGCGACCGTCACAGGGCCGTGGGTCTGCAGGTGCATCCGAGAGAGCCAGATCACACAGATCGCATCGGAGGATTGAGCAATGCAACGTGACGTGAAACCACTATTCTCCGACTACATATCCAGTATGTAGTGTGAATGGCTTTAGTTGGTTCGTTAGTCATGTCCGTCACAAAGCTTCTGGATGCTGCAGGCACTCAAGCGCCCTGCAGATATACCAGATTAGTAGATGTACATATGTGCATACATATGCATATTGTGGATTCTCTCAGCCCAAAACCACGCAAACTTGCCAACACCTCTGCATTTTATAAGATTAGTATCAATTTGCTGTTGAATAAATAAAATCAATAAAGGATGAAGTGAACAGTTCAGCATATGCATGTGAGCACAACAGGGATATATACGGCTGGCTTGCTCTACAGTCTCGAAGATGGTGAACTCTAGACGTTCAAGTGGGCCTTTTCGTTCACAAACCCAATCTGCTCTCATGAACAGATACCGCCACTACCGAACAAAAAGACGACGCCGGCGAGTATTGGAAAGAAAAGAACGCTGACGATCCGAATCGTCAAGTCCGAAAACGTGCTCCCACGTCTGAACGACCTATGAATAAAAGTGCGTTAAGACCAATCGACCGGTTTACGAACTCTGTTGCATATGTCCGACGGCAGTCAGTGCTCGAGCCGCCAGCGTCAGACAATTCGAATTAGCTGAGATACGTTGCGGCTGACCAGTCCGATGGCACCGCTCGGGACGTAACGCGGCATTACACCATCCGCTACAATGCCAAAACGCGGAAAAAGCGCATTACTCTGACGAAGGAGGTCGCATCGGTGGTGGGCACGCGTCATGAACTTTGTGGGGCCCGACCACAAGAAGGAAAGGAGAGGACCGCTACCTTCGTAATCGTGAGGAATCAGAGAAGATGCCGCCAAGCCTCCAAGACTTCAAGAATCATTCCAAGTTTGTGTTTGAGATGCGCCTCAGAGAGAACAAACGTTTGCACAAAGAGATCCCTTGCAGACTTTTGGCACGCAGGAGCAAGAACGGCAAGACTGAGAGCATACTATAATACCGACGAGAAGGCGTAAAAGTCGTCAAGTCTTCGCAGCAGTGGTACAAACTTGGCCGTCTAATCAAGCCAGGCGTCCAGCCACTAAAGTATACTGCGCCCAAGACGCGACAGCGACGAAAGGAGATCGTGATCTAATGATTATCTATACCTAGACATCCTCATCTATAGACGTGGCGACAGCAATACATGGAGGATGTTCAGATGCAAAAAGGTTGGCCGGTCACTGGAACAAGACCAGGGCGGCCTCAAACGCCGCGAGAGCAGCTGCATTGGCCGGGAATGACCGGATAATGCAAGGGACAAACCCGCGGAAGAATGCCCGCATTCCACCGCGCTCGTACACGCCGCGAGCAGCAGCCCACCAGCTGCGGTACTTGGGCTTCATGAGGTCGTCGGTCATGATCTGCTGTTTGACGACATCGCTCGGGTACGCTGTGATCCAGAAGACAGTTGCCGACAGGCCGCCGGCCCAGAAATTGGACGCGGTATCGGACATGCGCGTATTGCGCTTGAAGTACTGCGTGAACAACTCGTACGAGCCCCACCAAAACACAAAGTTCGATCTGAACAGCATAGTGGGGAACAGTCCCTTGTAGAGGCCGCGCATGAGGCCCTTTTGCTTGATGAGCTTAATCGCACAATCAATGGGCCCTGTGTAAAGACGGGTCTTGGCGTTGTACTGGATCTGGAGGCGGTTTTTGACGTGCTCAATAGGGGCCGCCACGAAGCTGACTGTCCAGCCAGCAAACAAGCCGGCTGTTGCGTAACCTATCAACGGCATGCGGGCCCGATCAGGCCAGAAGTTTTCCTTTAGTATTCTCCGGTAGTTCGTGAGTGATCCCAGCATTCTGCGCGTCAGTCTTTTCGTCCATGACGACCAAGAAAATTTCTCTCAAAACTTACACCGAGTCCATAAACATCCACCCTACTAGCGGCGGACTTGCACCTTTGTAAAACCCTCTAACACCTTCATTGCGAAGAGTAGACAATGCACAGTCGAGAGGGCCCTTGAATCTCGACGATTCCGATACCTGGAGCCGCACTTTGATTGTATCGAATCTGCCTGTTAGATAAGCGCCGCGCTCAAAGGAGGGTCCAAAAACTTACGGATGGCCTACGGTCAGCTTCGTCACGCCAGAAAACACGCCGGCCGCATAGCCAGCCCATTTGGGCGGCTCCTTTTTCAGCTCGATGGTAGCCATGGCAGTCCTGGCTGTGGTGACCGATGAGTAATTAGTGGGGTCCGAGCCTGAAATTTCCGGGTCGGTGACTCAGCCGTACCTTATCGTTGGCCGTTATCGCCATGCGTTTTAGCCGGTTTCGGCACGTCGCTAGTTTGGGCAAATAAAATTAATTGACTCATAGTGATGGCAACTGACTCACATCACGTGATTGGACTTTGGGGTCGAGTTGCGATGGTGAGACGCCCTTTTCAACACAAGAAGCGGTGATCCGGTAGCCAGCGTGGCTGCAACTGATAGCACAATGCCAGAGGTCGTCGTGGCACCGTATCCAGCCCTTGCCGTCAGGCAGGAGCTAGATGCAGACTCCTGGACTCAGCTAGAATCGGTGTGGATCGATGCAATTGAGCTCCTCGAAGGACAAGAGGATGCAGAACCCCAATTGCAGGAATTTGTCGAATCATATCTACGTGGAGAGCAAGAAGAGTTTGTTGATGGCAAAGGAATGGACAACAGCTCCGAGCTGCGAAGTGTTGTGTTTGATCTTGTCGTGAATCGGTCAGCGCTGGGTGCTCGCCCGAGCCCAGAGATTCTGTGGGCATTTGTCGTGGTTTACGGCCCGCTCAATGTCCGGAAAACAGTGGATTTTCTGCTTGAGCTCGAAAGGCGCGTGCCTGTGATTGCTAAGATTGGCCGCGTGGCTGTCAGCCAGTTGCAGGCTGGCAGGTCCGATGCTCTGATCCGTGCCATGGCAGTGCTGCTGAGCAGTCGTCAGGTTTCAAAGCTTGTTAGAACTCTCGAATGGGAAGAAAAAGTGCGTAGACTCCGTGATCCGGCTGCGGACTCGCTGCTGGCCGTCGACTTTGCTGTCTCGGAGCTCCAAATTACGGCTGCCGATACTGATCCGCTCAGAGACCTTTTCCCACAACTCAGCCTCGAGCGAGCCGCAGAGATTCTGCGAGAGCACAGGGGTTCTGTCGAAGAAGCTACGTCATATTTGCTTGAAAATCCTCATGCTCTCGAAACTCCTGCTTCAGCATCTTCTCAAATCGCCGCCCCCACTGCCCCGCCTAAGGAAAAGTATCGGCCTGTCATAAAGGACACTCGCCTCGAACCAGCAACAGACGATTCGGTTGCTGCAACCTTACGCCTCGTGTATGAGGCCGACGAGGACGAGCGCGACGATACCTACGACGATGCACTACAGGGTGGAGAAGAACCTCGCAGCTCAAGTGGCCTGATGAAGACAGAGCAGTATCTCTGGGACCTCTACAGTCGCACGCCGGACGTCTTCAAGCGGGACTCTCGCAAGCACAAAATGCGTGCGGAAATGAAACGTACAACGGAGTGGACTGACGAGCAGATTGAGGGATGGGCGCGCGTCCTCGAGCGTAACCCGCGCCGCCGCCAATTCCTTGAGGATCGCTACATGTTTCAGGGCAATCTACCGCATCTCCGAAACAGCATATGGCGTGATCCAAAAGACGAAGAAGACACGGAGGCCGGCTCATCATCAGCGGGACCTTCACAGGCCTCGTCGCAAGCTCCATCGCGTTCTGCTTCGCGTGAAAGACGTACGCCTGCTGCTGGACCTTCAAAGGATACCAAGTCACAACAGAAGCAGCCAAAAGATAAGTCTGACGACAACAAGCCCAGTGATGGCCAGACCAGCAGCCCTATCAGTGGCGAGCCTAAGCCTAAGCCAAAAAACTCGTACCGCAAACGCAATGCGGAACGGCAATTCCGCAAGAACAAGGCCACCAAAAAGCAAGGTCTTGACGGATAACCGCCTAAGCTCTTTTCTTTTAATGACTTGACGAAGACGTACAATGCATTACAATTATATAGACTCTAATCCCATCGATGATCTATTCATGTGTCTTTTTCTGCTTCTTCGCCTTTGGCTTGGCAGCAGTCTCAAGCTCGTCCCACAGTTCATCTGCTTCGACTTCACGCTTCTTGACGTCATCCTCCAAAATGTGCACCGCCGAAATCTCGCACCCAGTGAAGATCTTGCCTACTGGCTCGCGGGTTTGCAGATCAAAGACCCGCAGGTATCTATCGAGACCCCCGGCAGCAAGCAGACGGCCTTCGTACGAGTGAAGTGATTGTGTATTCCCGGTGAAACCGTCAAAGTTGCCCTTCTTTTGCTTGCGCGATATGTCGAAAATAGCCGCGTTCATATGCGTATCGGCATAAATAACATCCTTGTCGCTGGCAGAAGGCGCCAATAGCTTTATACCGTCCCGCGTCACTTTGATGTCCTGAACAGGCCGCCGACCCTTGGACGTGTCGTAAACTCTAATTTGGCCGTATTTCGTGCTAGTCAGAAGTTCAAAAGTCTCCTTCTTATCTGCACTCAAAAACTTGATATCCGTAATATGAATAGGAACTTGCAGATCGAGCTTGTCGTTTTTCACATTCTTGCCCTTGAACAAGCTCTTGAGCTCGCCGTTCTCGCTGGTGTTAGTTCGCCCGATTCCGTAAACCAAAGAAAAACAAAAAACACCTACAGATCAATCTCAACAATCTCGATATCTCTGTCCTTTCCACCAAACGCAAACACGCCGGGTCGGAACTCGCACGCCCGGAATACCGCCAGCTGGTTTTTGTTTAGGGACACTGACAGCGTCTTGTCTGTATTGGCCAAATCCCGGACTACTACCATGCCGCTTTCATTGGCAGTGATGAGCTTATCGGAAACGAGTTCAAACCCAACAATCTGGCTCGTCGTACCCTCTGAGACTGGCCACGCGTGCAGCAGCTCGTAGTCCTCGAGTCGGTAGAGTTCAACAGCCTCGTTTTTCCGAGCCACCGCAACCACTTCTGTCTTTTGTTCGTCAGGCATTTCGAATACCCGCAAAAATTCGATACGCTTGCGTCTCCCCTGCTCAGCATGGTTGTCGATCGATGTCGGCTGGGGAGCCGTCTGGACTGAAGTATCAGTTCCTGACGGGAACGAGATCTCTGAAGTCAGCATTGAACCAAAAGCTCGTTGAGACATCAACGAAATAACATACCTTTAAGTCCGCCAGTATCGTCAACGGCAACCAAAGCTCTCATTGTGTAATGCCGATTCACGTTGTTGATGGCTAGGTTCGAAGTGTTGATAATCATAAAATTTCGGGAAAATCGAAAAAAAAAGAAAAATGCCTTCCTAATCGGGCGTATCTCAAATCGACGATAACGCATCTCGGCAATCTAGACTTTTTATTTTTTGGCTCCTGGGGGCGCTGCCCCGAGACCACGGTAACAATTGCTTCGCAGTTGAAATGGTGGCCATTAACATTCGTGTTACTCATACAGTGGCTGCTACTAGAGTCCGGGATGAGGAGGGTAAAACACCCAAGTTATTCCTATCCGAACTACTCAACTGCGAGGAATCTGGGTCAATGTATATAAAATAAAGTACAATCACGTCAAAGTACACCGGGAACATTTCAGAAAGCCTGGATAAAACAGCCAAATTATTCGAGCATGGGCATGTCTTCGAGTCGCTGCTCTGCAGTAACAACCGACATGCACTGAAACTCTCCTGAGTACGACTGCTTCCAGAACCTCAACTTGCCGTCATCACCCGCAGACGACAGAATTGTACCAGTAAGATTCCAGGAAACGCTCCAAACCTCTCCTGCGTGGTCGTCGAATTGCGAAACAAGCTCCACCCGCAGCGGCGATGAGCCAACGCGGCCAGACGTGTGGTCATCGTCGTCTCCGTCCGCAATCTGCGGGAATGAATCTGTAGCCACAACCTTGAAAATGCGGACATAGCCATCCTTGCTGGCTGTGGCGATCAGCTGATATCCGCGGCCCATGGACGGAGCCCATGCCACGTCGCGGATAAGACCCTTGTGCTCCGGCAGCTGAGCGACCTTGACGTACTTTCCAAGATGGTCCTTTTGTAGAATGCTTGCCTCATCCAGAGCACAAACAACAATAAACTCCTTGAAGTACATGGATGGGCACCAAGACAGCGCGAAGGACGACTGCAGCTGGCGGGCGACTGCCGTGCTCAGCAAACTAACCTCTGCGACAGTATTCCAGTATGTCATGGAGCTCGGATCCATTGCCTCATGGACTCTGAAAATACCGTCGGCGCCGATAGACGCGAGCTTAAGTCCCAAATGGCTCGGAGCAAATTCAATGTCGTACAGAGGGCCCCGAAACTCGGCAATCGTGCATCGGTTTTTCCACCGCCTCGACCCATTGCGTGCCTCCCTTGCATCTTCTTCCCAGATCTTCACAGTACCATCGTGCGAGCACGATGCAATTACCTGCCCGTATTCTGGGCCTCCCCACGCTACCTTAACAACCGTTGCATCGTGAGCTCTCCACGAGGCAGACGCTATCCACGCGCCATTTGCGTCACGATCAAATACCTTGATATGCTTATCAGATGAACATGTAGCAATTCTCCTTCCGTAGAAGTCTGATGTTAGTTTGGAAACTCCCCAGCGAATACAGACCAAGTATTTGCGACAATAGCACTCAGCCTGAGCACCCATTGTTCTCGCAAAACAAGACACATTTGCATACCAAATGCTAGATCATGGATCAGATCCTCATGGCCGGTACCAAACGGCTTCATGATGTTTGGCCTGTGGTGTTTGTTCAGTAAAGCGAACAATCTAGGACGTCAATATCCAATCTCTCGTTTGGTGACAGTCCATTTCTTGGGTACGGTTTTGCATTGGAGTGCATATGCATACAAAATGCAAAAGCTGTTAGTGGTGGGCGATATCTCAGCCAGGCAAAAAAATAAACGTCACCAGACAAACGCTTTTGAAAGGCACCGTTCCACACAGTCTGCCACCACCTTCACGCCCTGATTACCGTCATCACCATCGCCCAACGGTGTCCCGCACGGCTTTAGCAGGCACGCCGCTTCATGCGGCTCACGATTTGCCAGCGCACTCCGGCAGGATCCCTGACGCGAACTCTCCAGCGCGTTCTCGTTCAACCAGCTATCTCTATTCGGCCTCTCGGTACATGTGTTGAAAGCATGACAAAGGCAGTATCTGCTGTCACCGCGGGCGCGGGGATGGCGCTCGTCTTCAATCCCGGCGCGACCCTGCTTGTCACGTCGGTTGGATTCGCCTCGATTGGGTTCGCAGCTACAAACGAACTCGTCCCGAGACTGGGCGCCATGTTCAAATCGCGCGGGTTCAAAGGCCGTGACAGAGCAAAGGCTAATCCCGAAGAAATCCCCGAATCAATGGGTGCAGTGGCCGCCACCGTCTACTTGTTCTGCATGTTCTACTTCATCCCGTTTATGTTCTACAAGTTCCTTGTTACAAACACATCTGGAGGCGGTAACCGCGACGAGGGCGTCGAGGTGAGTACAGAGGAGTACGAGGGCCACCTGTTCCCCCACAACAAGCTCGCTGGCTACCTGAGTGCACTGCTGTGCCTCCAGAGTATGTTAGTGCTAGGCATGGCGGACGACTTATTTGATATTCGGTGGCGCAACAAGTTCTTTTTGCCGGCAGTGAGTGCTATCCCCCTTTTGGTTGTGTACTACGTCGACTTTGGAGTCACACATGTTGTGCTACCGCCGTTTTTGCGCTTGGGCGAGTACGTGGACCTGGGCTTGTGGTACTACGCCTACATGGCAGCCGTCGCTATCTTCTGTCCCAACTGCATCAATATCTACGCAGGAGTTAACGGACTTGAGGTTGGCCAAGCTCTGATCATGGCCTTCTGCCTACTTCTCAACGACCTGCTTTACATAGTGTTCTTGCCGGGCCACCCTGCGGAGGACTCGCATTTGTTCTCAGCGTGTTTCCTTCTGCCTCTCATTGGCGTGTCGGCCGCGCTGCTCCGGTACAATTGGTTCCCGGCACGCGTGTTTGTCGGTGACACGTACTGCTACTTTGCTGGCATGGTCTTCGCGGTTGTAGGCATCCTGGGTCACTTCAGCAAAACAATGCTGCTGTTTTTCGTGCCCCAAATATTCAACTTTGTGTACTCGGTGCCGCAGCTTTTCAAGCTCATAGAGTGTCCACGACACCGCATGCCAAACTTCAACAAGGAGACGGGCCTGCTTGAGCCGTCGCGGGCTTCTCTCGCCAAATCCAAGCCCGCCGTCGTTGGTCTATTCCGTGTTCTCGGCAAGCTTGGCCTCATTGGGTTTTACGAAGGCAAGGAGGGACCCGAGGTGTCCAACATGACTCTGATCAACTTGGTTCTCGTTCGGCTAGGAAATGTCCGTGAGGACCGTCTGACAATGACGCTTCTTGGCATACAGTTTGCCTGTGGAATTTTGGCAATTGTTGGTCGTCACACTGCTGCAGCAATTGTCTTTGGTCGAGATAATATGTAATTTCGTCGTCCAGCTTTTCCACTCCCCGTCCCCATGTTAATACTGTGACCGGCCATTTTGGCGGCCTGATAGATTATTAGAAATGCTATAGACATTTTCTTTTTCATTTTTTCCCCTTTCGTCTGGTCGTCGTAGTTTAGTCGTCCACTCGTTACAAAGAACTCGGGCCATTCTTTGGCTCAGTTGCCGTTCGGGCGAGACCAGGTCGGAACACCCTTGTTGTTTGCTTTCCAAAGTCTTAGACGCTCCTCGATCACATGGTCAGCCCAGTCGGCAACCTCCTTGGTCTTGATTTGGCTTCGCACCGACATGAGTCGAGACAAGTCAATCTCACACTTGTCCCGGAACTCAAAGTCGAAAGTCTGCACCATAAGCTCAAACTTATCAACGTCCTTGACGAAGCAAGCCTCGGGAGATGACACGTTCTCGTACTCATTCCACAACTCGTAGATCTCATCGGCAGCCCGGGCGTTGAACGGTCGAAGGAGGTCGCGGAGGTAGGTCATGGTATCGAGCTCACGCTTGTGCTTGACCTCCTTGGGAATCGGATCAGCCGGAGTGATGTCTCCAACGAGCGACTCAGCCATGTCATGGACAAGTGCAATTTTTGTGCACCGGTCGCGATTCAGGCTGGTTTCGCCTGTTAGCATAGTGATGATGCCCATGCGGTACATGTGGTCAGAAATGGACTCAGCGTCCTGGACACCGTAGTTGAGCCATCCAGTGCGCTTCGTAGCCTTGAGCCGGTAGATAATCTGCAGGAAAATGTGCAGGCGTGCAAACGGCGACGGGTTGTCGCCAACTGTTTCAATGTACGTGCGGAGATCGTCCGGGATGGCAGCCTCGGGCGTCCAAGTATCCTCCATGGTTGCAGCTGTTCCGCTCTGTAGAGTCATAAGTGTGTGGGTAATCTCGAGAGTATGCTCTTGAGCTGAGACAAAAGAGGCGCGCTTGTAGGCACAGCAAGAAGCCAGAAGTGGACCGGTCTTAGGTTCTTGTTTTAGCGGCAGTTCTTGTGTGTTTTCGTAGTCGTGCTACAAGTACAAGGGCAAGGGCATAACAAACCCGGAGCGCGGAAAAAATCCCAGCCGTGCAGGCGCGTTTATCCTGACAATGATTTGGCGACATGGAACCAGTGTACAGTGGGCAATAGATTCTGTGCTTCCACTGGACAGATGTGCAACGTAAACTAGCAGAGTTTCAAAATACCGCTGGCAACCAGTATACTACTGATACATCAACCACTAAACAATTTCAAAACAGTGCAATCGTGACATTTTTGAGTATACATATTACATCACTTAGGCGACGAGCTCGACAACACCGCCGGCAGCCTTGATCTTCTCCTCGGCGAGCTTCGAGACAAAGCGGGCACGAACAATGACGGGGACCTTGGGGAGGTTGCCCTTGCCGAGAACCTTGCCGTAACCGTGGGCAAGAGTGTCAATGACAGGAGCAGCAGACTCCGAGGCCGACGAGAGGTACTTCTCACGGTTCTCGGCCGGGACAAGAGTCCACAGCTTGTCGAGGTTCAGAACCGGGCGCCAGAAGTGGTTCGACTGACGGTGGAAGTATCGCATACCGACCTTACCGAAGTAACCAGGGTGGTACTTGTCAAGGTTGGTTCGGTGGTGGTGCTGACCACCGGCCATACCACGACCACCGGGGTGCTTTCTGTGCTTGCCAATGCGACCGTGGCCGGCTGTTGTTAGTTTGCCGTTGCTTGAAAATTTTGGATAGTACGTTGCGTGGGCGTTGCGTAGCGTACTGGGTCATAGTGCGACACGGGATCATGACTTTTCTCAAGCTCGTACGAGCCATCATCGTCTTTCACAGAGAAATCAGTCCAAATAAGCGAATGATGAGCAACATTTCATCGAGATTGTGTAATATAGTCGATCGTACTCCATTTCACTTCCACCAAAGATTCGTTCCACTTGTCCAGCTTTGCATGTCACGTCGTCGCACATATACCCAACACAACGCTCCTTTGCGCGGATCGCCTCACGGAAATCAGTTTCATCAGACTTCAATACATACCCGAAACGTGGCCTCTGAGCTTTCTGGTCTTGGTGCTTCGGGTAGGCATAGCTACTAGTGTCGACTGTCGAGGTGGAAAACGAGTCTCACGAGTGTTTCCCAATAGTGTGTGCGTGGAGTCCGGGTTGCGTTCCTGATAGTTCGACGTGTAGGTCTAGGACTAGAGTCTACAGCGTGGTTTCCTATTTTGTAAATGCAGTCACACAAAATGTTGCGTGGTTGTATGCAACATATTTCTGCATATGTGTCCGTGACTACAGCCGCTGGCCTTAAAACAAAAATGCACTGTTGTATTCCCTAGTCTGCTATCAATGCCCAGGACTAATGGCCTGCTCTTTGTAATAACAGTTGTCTAGATTTGACCTGTTTATTAAATTGGAATTCTCCATTGGAGTCTTATCAACTGCGAAGCAGTTACCACGAACCTGTGACCAGGGGACCAGCGCCGACCGCATAGAAATAGTGCCAAGAACCCGCTACACGTCTTGCACTACTAAGGATTGATTTACTAGGCAAAACATATCGACATTCTGATAAAGTGTAACTATTTTCTTCATTGTATTTGCCTATTATTTTCCTATGCCTGCGCGACCATGGCACCGCCGCTCAGCGCATTAATGTTGTCCGAGCTCACACATGTTTGAATATCATGTGTCTGAATCAATGCCTCGCAAACACTGATGACTCCAGCTACGGGGATAGCTGTGGATGGGAGACGAACGGTATTAGGCGATATCAAGGTGCCGAACGGCCGTCACCACGAGATCCGTGCAAACTGGCCGAGCAGCCCAGGCATTGGCTGCCGCCATCGGCTCACACTTCAGTTGATACACGGCTCCACGCATGTTGTTCTGCGCAATGCCGTGTTTCAAGAGTGTCCATTTGTGAGTCTCGTGCTGTCCGAGCCTCCCTTGACGTTTGCTCAAAACATACCGGTTTATGACTTGACCTGCGCGCTCGAGAGTCTTGGAGTAACGCCAGACGCACTCGTCTGCGCTGCTGCTTATCTCGAGGCGCGCTGTTCGTCTTCTGACGCGGCGGCGGGTCCTGCGCATGGGTTGCCGCCGACGAAGCCCAAAGTTAACAAAGCAGCTGCGGCTAAGAAGTACGCCGAATTGTCGAGGACCTGTCAGCCACTTGCTCTTCTAGAGGCTGCCGCTTTTTTTGACATACGCGAACTTCGAGTCTTTGCTGTCGAGCGCCTGCATGCGGAACTCAAGCCCATGGACGCTGTACGTACGCTCCGCAGTCTTTCGCGCCGCATCTCCACAGTGCACTACGCCGAGTTGACTCGTGCAGTCAAGTACTGCAAGCAAGTCGTGCTATTTCACGTACGCAACATTGAAACGCGTGCACTTTTAGCGGTAAGTAGATCTGAATCTGAAGGGACACAAACGAGAAGTCTCGAATAACGACGAATATCCTAACGACAGCTTCCTACTGATGTTCTGCGTGACGTAGTAACGTCACGAGCTCTGTGCGTCCAGAATGAGAGCCAGCGTTTCGAGCTGGTACGAGTCCTGTACCATCTTGCTGACGAGATTAGCGCCGGCACCCGGCTGCGTATGCTGGGTCGCTTGCTTCGTTGCGGTATCGCACAGCAGCACCCAGAATCGTTGCGGTATGAGAACCAGTCTGGAAGTGACGGCGAAACTCCACTTGAAGCGCCTCCACTCCGAGTTATGGCTACGTTTGACCCTCGACACAGCCGCCCGCAAGTGCTCTATCTGCGTCACAATCGGCGAGAGCTGCAGCTCGAGTGCGTCTTCGAACGTGAGCCGCAATGCACGCAACCTAGTTCGCCAACCCCGGCTCAACTTCGCTTAACGCTTGGTTTGGCATGCGGCCCGCCTGCACAAATCCATGCGGAGATTCGGCCGTTGTCGGGTCCCACGTGCATTGTGCAGGGCTATGTTACGATCGCGCGAGAGTTCAAGACGGGGGAGACCTTCACGGTGCCCACCACGGTCGAGATTCCTGCCGGGGCTCGCATTGTCAAGATCCCTCTCGTTGTGTACGTCTTGTAGAAATTCAACTGACTTGTGCTTTTTTATGTTTTGTAGTTTGGGCTATGTTGGTTTTAAAGTTGATCTATAAAAGCGGGCTATCAGTCATGTGGCCCTCATGGCCCTTGCTCTAAGAGTAGCTAAAAAAAAAAAAATCAAATCCCTTCATCTCAGATCTAACAATTTGCCTGTGATATCAAGCTTTTGGTTAGCCTGAAGTAAAGAAAAAGAATTCAAGACACCAATAGCTATGGCAGGTCTTGGCAAACGGTTGGTGCATGCTAATGCATTCCAGCCGTATGCACGTTGCTCAGATCCTTAACTAATTCCGTTGCAAGATAACGCCAAGAAATCTTGGCGGCAACTAGGGCCTAGGCCAGAACGCAAAGAAAACCCGCACAGAAAAAATTTCCATTCAAGTGCAGTCCAACTTCATAGGCAGCACACGAGGTGAATGGCGTTGCTCGATCTAACCGCCTTCAACGCCACAAGCGCGGGGATTGGCGGGTTTGCTATTATCTTCTGCCTGGTATCGCACATTGTGAGAGAGACCCTCTATATCAGCGAGCCTCTTCCGTCGGTTCTGTTTGGCGTGCTCATTCGCCAGTCGGGCTGGTACAACCCCAATGAGACGGGTGATATCACTGCCATCACGCGCGACCTCTCGCGGTTCGTGCTGGGTATCCAGCTCACTATCGTGGGCGTCCAACTGCCTGCCAAGTATCTAGCCCACGCTTGGCAGAGTATCGCCATGCTTCTCGTACCCGTCATGTCCACCATGTGGGTAGTTTCGGCTCTCATTATCTACCTGTGCATTCCAAACATTTCTTTTCTCGAGGGTCTCATTATCGGAGCTTGCGTCACGCCGACGGACCCGGTGCTGAGTAATTCGCTGGTCACCGGCAAGTTTGCGGAGCGCCACGTTGCCACCGAGCTCCGGCGCATTATTGTCGCCGAGAGTGGTGCCAACGATGGTTTCGGGTACCCGTTTTTGTTCCTTGCGTTGTGCATTTATCGGTATTCGGGTACTGAGATTGCCAAGCAATGGCTAGTCTACACGGTGTGCTACGAGATTTTGCTTGGCGTGGCGTATGGTGCGGTGGTGGGATATGTATTCCAGGAAGCCTTGACCTTTGCACTTAAGAGGTAAGTTCTACGTTGGTTTCTGAGGCGGATTTGCTCTAACAGCAGGAAATGGGTCGACCATGAGTCGATGGTGTTGTTTGTTTTTGGGCTGTCAGTCTTTACTCTTGGCACAGCTGGACTTCTTGGCATTGACGACCTCCTCGCGTGCTTTGTCGCCGGTAACTTATTCACTTGGAAGTATGTTGACTACCTGAATTTTTTTTTTTTGTTCTTTGGTTTCTTTGTTTGGCGGAATGGTGGAATCAAGTGCAACGAAAAGCACCGATTGTTTTGATGAACTAATTTTTTCTAATCCCTTGGTTTTGGTCTTGCATAATTTCTTATTCTTTTTTTCTTTAAAGACGCATTATCCTCCAAACCCCGTGATAGCTGCGAAGCAGGTAGAGCTCGGGTGTGCGCTGATGGACATAAACCACAAAGCGGCTGCTACAGGAGTCTGCGAGGGTCCGCGGGCCGCCCCAGTACAAAAGGTACTTGGTACATGAATCTTCCGCCCCCCCCCCTTCACATTGACAGAATCTGATCTGGTAGTGACGAGTATCGGCTGCGGACCGAAAAGGACAGTGTCCAGCCGACAGCCGACTTTGCTATGAATATTTTAATTTTTATTTGGATCGGCGCCACTGCGCCGTGGTCGCTAATGACTGAGCTGTTTCCGATCTGGCGCCTGTTCGTCATGGGCATCTTTATCATGCTGTTCCGACGTCTTCCGGCGTTACTTGTTTTCTACAAGTGGATCCCTACCGTGGTCAACCTTAAGGAGGCATTTTTCATGGGATTCTTTGGGCCCATTGGCGTGGGTGCCCTTTTCTATCTCGAGATCCTCATTGTTGATCTCGAGGATCATGGCCTGACAGAAAACGACTGGCTCGTGCAAATTCTTCGTCCTATCATTTATTTTTGCATTTTGTCGTCCGTCGAGACCCATGGCTTTGCGATTCCCGTCATCAGTTTCTACATGCATTGCCAGAAGCAAGTCCGTCACCGGCTGCGTGCTAAAAAAACTCGGACTGACAGCACCGACGATGCCGATGATGGCACCGAATCGGAGATGTCGGCTGAGGATATCATCTAAGCATTAAAGAGTTTAGGTTAAAATGAGTACCTAGAAAGAAATACAGCACCTTTTTTTTTCCTTTGTTTCCAGTCAGATTCCTGGAGCAGCTGCTTTGAGTTTAGTTCCGGTCCTTTTTTTCAGTTGCGAGCAGTTGCTACGGAGATATGGAGCGTGGGGTGTAGGCGAGATCACTCGGAACAAAATCTTACAATCCTTTGTCCCCAAGACTGCCCCTCAAACCTAGGCAAACTATAGCAGGGCGGTAGAGTGGGGCACCAAACAAGGTTTGAACCCACGTGCCCATTAGCGCGATGTCCTGCGAAGAGAAACACGGCTAACATGTGCCAGGGGGCGAGGGTCACGCCATCGGACAGCTACCACGGCGATGCCGGACGTCACGATAAGAATGAAATGGTATCAAGCGAATAGATAATCGAGAGAGGTTTTTCTTTTCTTTTCGGTATAGCGAATACGATGAACTTTTCAGGGTCCTGTCAGGGGATCCCTGTTCGAAAGATCGCGGGCTGAGTGGAAGGACCGAATCGAACAGTTGGACGAATACTTGGTGAGCCAAGACACTCTATATATGTGAATGGACTCATTTCTAGAATGCAAGGGGGAAATTTGAACATTTATGACCCGCATCGGGCCCCAATCGTCTCAAATGACCTTGAAAAGCACGGGACGCCAACCGGGACAAACGGCCCGGCACTGACGAGCCCTTGCCCGTAAATCACCTCATTTGGCGATGTGCACGGCTGTTCAACTCCCGATACCACCCAACGTGGTGGGGAAAAAGCGGGTGGGTGCACCAAGCCGCTCTTCGAGACTGACTTTGTTTCTTTCTCAGCCTGTGCTGGTGTGACATACACCGATAAGCATTTTCTCAGTGTACACTGTGTGAGTGTGTCGGATATAGGGACAACGTTAGCATTGCCGCAAACGACAAGCAGGCGGTATCATTGAGTCAAAGGAGCAACGATTGATTTTTGCGTCCAGGCATTTTTGCGCAAAAAAAAGCAGGGAAACTTGTGGGGGAAAAAACTGTTCATCGTTGAAATCACTTGCATACGGTGGCAATTTTTGACGGAAAACAACGCCCTGTTAATCTGAAAATAATATTGACACCGTTGGATTGAACTTACTATGTCATCGTTTTCTGCCGCCACCGTTTCGCGTCGCGGATCGGTTGTCCCGCCGCTCGACGAGGCCGAAAAGGCCCCCGAAAAGACAGACGTTCTCATCTGCGGAACTGGATTGTCAGAGTCGATCCTGGCGGCCGCGCTCGCTTGGCAGGGGACCAATGTGTTTGTGACGTCGGCCAACGACTACTATGGCGACTCAGCAGCGTGCCTCACGATTACCCAGCTCAAGAGCTGGGTTGATCGCGTCAACCAGGGCCACGAGGCCGGATTCACTAAAGCACAGCTGTATCTGCCGCGTCCGCTTGAGTCCCGCCAGTATATTGTCGATTTGTCGCCAAAGGTCATGTTTGCTCGGAGTGACATGCTGTCGCTTCTCATCAAGAGTCGCGTGTACCGGTACCTGGAGTTCAAGCCGCTGGGTACGTTCCACACGTACGAGGAAGACTCGTTTGAGAAGGTGCCTGGATCGCGCGAGGATATTTTTACCGATCAAACCCTGTCGCTCATGACCAAGCGTGGTCTTATGCGGTTCATGAAGTTTGTGCTTGAATGGGAGAGCCAGACCGATGTTTGGGAGGGGTACCAGAACACTCCTATAACCAAGTTCCTGGTTGACAAATTCCGGCTCGAGGAGCAGCAGATCAACGAGCTCGTGTTTGCCATTGGTCTATGCTCCGTCGCAGACACCCCCACGCCTGCGGCCCTCGCGCGTATCAAGCGGTACTTGACATCGCTCGATGTTTACGGCAACTTTCCTGTGCTTTACTCCATGTACGGCTCGGGCGGCGAGCTGGCGCAGGGCTTCAGCCGATCGGCAGCGGTGGCTGGCGCCACGTACAAGCTGGGTGCTAAGCTCGTGAACTTCGACGAGGCCACAAGTGAGGCGACTCTAAGCGATGGCTCGCGGCTAACGGTCGCGGAAAAGGTCGTGGCTTCGCCAGAGAACCTCCCGCCCCACACCAAGCAGGAGCGCAAATCGGCTACCATCACGCGTCTCGTCGCGTTTGTCGCCAAGGACTGCCACGAGTGGTTTGCCGAAAACGAGAGCGCCGCCATTGTCGTATTCCCTCCTAAGACGCTCGGTTCCAACAAGCACGCGGTGCAGGCGCAAATCCTAGGAGCCGGATCGGGCCAGTGCCCCGAAGGCCAGGCCGCATGGTATCTGTCGACGCTGGAGCCCGACGAGTCGCAGGCGCGCATCGATCTGCAGACGGCCCTCGATAAGCTCGAGGCCAGCATCCTGCGCGAGTCTACAGAAGACTTTGAGGTAGGCGACGTCGACGAGGGCGACGTCGCGTACCGCGCTGATGGCTTGCCGGTCGTGTCTTCGGTCAAGCTCGGCAAGAGCATGCAGAACTTTGTCCCCAAGGAGAAGCTGCAGTACCTGCTTAAGCTGGGCTACCGCCAGCATGTTGCAATGGCCGACGCAGCCACGGTGCCGCCGCTCGACAAGAAGCTTGTCCAGTCGTCATATGTGCTGCCGGAAATTTCGTACGACGGCGCTGTCACCGTTGCCAAGGCCCTCTACGAGAGCATTGTCGGCTCAGACGATGACTTCTTTGACGTTGATTTTGAGGACGAGGAGGCCGTTGCCGAGTCAATGCAGCGCCGCGAGCAGCAGGCAGAGGCGGAGCAGCAGGCGTCGAAGCTCGACGAGGAGATCGGTCATGACATGGAATTGTAAATATTAGCACCAGTCAAAACGACCTAGTTTCTCGTCAGTATCGCGTGCGCGCACGCGCGCCCCCCATATCATACATATATATGTGGCTGTGTATTTATAGACGACCAAGTTTTCTTTATATCTTGTGCCGGCGTTCAGCTTTCCGGCGAATGGCTTTCAAACTAAACCAAGGTTCAGAATCATATTCAATAATTATACAAATCGTCGTTATGTCGTCAAACTCGTAAAATCGTAACAGTGTATCGAAAAAAGGCCACATCACTCACTAATCATGGGGATGCAATGCCTCGTTATTGTTGCAGAAGCCGATTAGCAGCAGCAACTGCCTGCTCGGCCTCCTCTTCAGTAACAGTGTCCCGGTATCGATCGACACCCGCCTGTTCCAGAATGGCGCGAGCAGCAGCATCGAGATACCGGTCTCGCGTCCGGAGTGTGGGTGGCATCTGTACCGGATCCTCTGCAAGCTCGTCTTGGAGCGACTCCACCCGTTCCAGCAGCTCGGTCGTCTGGCCCACAAGCGGCGCAACGACGCTTTCCACACTTGTTCCAAGCTCTTTCAAGTTCTCGTTCGACTCTGCTACTATAAATCCAACTTGTTGGTGGTACTGTTCGACGGCGTCCAGGCAGAGCTCGATCCCCTCCAGCCGCGATCGATACCGCGTGTTGGCCTGCGTTTCGACGAGCAATTGCCGCTCTAACTCTGATATTCGCTTGTCCAGGATGGAATTGTCATCGTTCTGCGAGAAGTCAACACCACGATGGTGTTTAAGTCGGATCCACCCCTCGGCCAGCAGGTCCTGAGGTACCGTAAGCAAATTCCGAAACACGTAGATCTCAAACTTGTCAAAATTCCGGTCTACAGCATCTTCCAGCATTGCTTCCAGTTTTTCTGTGCCTTTTGACACCTCGTCCTCCGGTATTTGGTACTTTTTGCACCGTTGTGGCGTGTATGTCTTTGATAGAAACGCGTTGATAGCGCCGGTGCACTTGAAAAGGATCTCATTAACCGCGTTGATGACATCGTCGACGAGCGCGATGGGCGGATACCCTAGGTGCTCCGTGAGCAACGACGCACTCTCGGAGAACACGCTCATTCCATTGGCGGCGGCCTTTGGCGGCGAGGGCAGCGCGTCTTGATGCGTGTAATGGGTGCTTTGTATTGTTTACCTTTTCGCGGTAGCTTTACCAATATTATTTGGTGAAGCCCGTTTCCGTGGTTACGGTTTTTAGTTATTGCTCGTAAATCATGTGAGACTGGCATAAGACTGGCATATACATGCAACAGCCATCGCCACCAAGTATTAGGGCTATTGAGTCCTGCCCTACTTTTTGCAGTTTTCGGTAAACAGTGACGGCGTAAGCTCTGATGGCATTAGTTGCAGGTAACGAGCTGAATACTATTGAACACCACAAGGACGGAGCAGAGCTAGATTCCTGTCGAAGAAGTCCCGCTAACAAAAAAAAAATGGTATGTTTGGTGAATGGTTTTGATGATACATTTTCAGGGTATCGTCCGGTGAGCATGATGGGCATTATGGAACGATGAAAATTCAGACTAGAGTTCTTTGTCATCTAGGGTCCTTGTCATTTTTGTCACTGTCCTGCACCGTCGTCATTGTCGTATTACCACTTTAAGAACATGGCACTAACATTAGTCTGACACTGAGGAAGTCCGTGCTGAGGAGGTCGAGGTCCCCGTTGCCGAGACCGCTGCCCCTGGTGGCATGTCGATTGAGGATGCTCTCCGTGGTGTCCTCAAGAAGGCCCTGATTGCCGACGGCCTTGCCCGTGGTCTCCGTGAGGCCGCTAAGGCTCTCTCGTCGGGCAACGCCCACATGGCTGTCCTCTGCGACTCGGTCACTGAGGAGTCGTACATCCGTCTTGTTGAGGCTCTCTGCAACGAGCCCGACCAGAAGATCCCGCTCATCAAGGTCTCGGACGCCAAGAAGCTCGGCGAGTGGGCCGGTCTCTGCCAGCTCGACCGTGAGGGCAACGCCCGCAAGGTCGTTGGCTGCTCGTGCGTCGTCGTCAAGAACTGGGGTGAGGACTCTGCTGAGCGTGCTGTCCTCATGGAGCACTTTGCTTCCCAGTAAATGTATTATAACGATCCACATCCAAAATTGATGACGTTAATCGATTAATTAAATTGTCCTACATGGCTTGTGTTTGTTTGCTCGTTGAGGACGCCGTAGCTACTGTCTCGCACTTGGAACTGTCAGATCATGTCAAATTTCAATCCTTACACATGCTAACCCCGAGTTGTGGTTTGGTTAGGCTGTTGTCTACGGGAAAGAATGAAAACCAATTGCTTCTGCAGTGTAGTCAACCTTTAATTAATCCCGGTTGCCAGGCAGCTCCTCTGAGGCTCTGAGATACGTGCCTCTGAAAAGCAGAACAAACGTGAGACAAGGACTAACTCAGAAGCCGAAGAACAGTTGATGTTACAGGGTCCTAGGGCGAAAGCCGCGTAAAAGAACGTACAAACCGAGTTTAGTGAAAATCAACGTTGTATTCATGATGCAGTCGTCAGCGCAATCCGCGCTATTATTGTATGTTACAAAACGGGGGAAAAATTCTAAAAAGCTCGTGGGCACAAGACAAAGAGGAACTACTCGGAGTCAGAGCTGCTGGCAAACTCGTCGTCCTTGCTGGAGCTGCCTTCAGATGCATCTTCGCCGGAAGACTCAGACTTGTCGTCATCTCCCGCGTTGGTCTCATCGGCACCGTTATCGTCGCCGTCAAAATGAACATGCTTCTTAGGAACAGCGGCAGGCTTTTTGGCAGGCGTGCGCTGCGTCAAATCCTCTCTGACCTGTCCCAGCGGCAGCAGTGTTCCCTGCACAGAAACAACGCGGCCGGTGACATGGAATGCCTTGACCGTGAACCTGAGCTTGCCATCGACACGCTGTCCAGAGCCGTCAACCCAGTATCCGAGACTCCGCGGCTGCGACCCCTTGGAAGGCACATCTTCGTCGGTGGCAGGGGCCGAATCCGCGGCTCCTTCGTCCGCCTCGTTGGGAATAAACTGCCACTCAGATGGTATGCTATCCCGCTTAATCGATGCATTAAATGTGTCGTGAATAAGGAGGCCAACATGAGACGGAGACTGCAAATTAATCCACCCTTCCACAACGTCACCCGCCATCGGCTTCCACACTAGCAGGTCAACGTTGATCCACAGGTATGCAATGGGGCTATCGTACATAACCTTAGCCATAACTGCCGGGTCGTCGCGCGTCTGGCCCCGGATTTTAAGGTTGTAGTGCGCCAGGACCACGCCGCCAGCTTGCGGGTAGTATGTCATGAGCAGAGGGTCAAGGTGCTGGACGCGGATGCCTTCTGTCGGGTTGGAAAGAAACGCCGGCGCTAGCGAGACGTAGAACCACACGTTCACCTTGTGAAAGCACTCGGCAATGCCGTGTTCATTTTTGGGGTTGGTCGTCAGCGGCTGAAACGCCGAACTTTGGCGTCGTTTGCGCTCTGCGGCATCCTTGGAAGCCGATGCATTTTCTGGTGTCGACACTGCAACATCGCCCGTTTCTAGCTTCCGCTTCTTGGTAGCCGTCACCATGGTGTTCCTTTTTTTGGTGGCGCTGGTCCTGGGACGAGAGCTCGAAGTCTCGGGCCTCGTGTGGTGTGTGGGCTAGATTTCAAAATTTTTGGAAATGCTTCAGCCGTGTCCGGGTGGGTTGTGGACGACACTCGACACTTGCATGAGGTTGCATAGAGCGATGATGTCGAGAACAGTCCTTCTGCAATTCGTCGGTTAGTAGTTTTGTCGGTAGCTGATTTTTTTTTTTTTTCTTTTTTGGTTCTGCTCCGCTGGCGCTGGAAGTAGTCTTCGCCACCTGTTACTAACTGTCAGACGGAAGGAACCTGAAGTCAATAAATGATCGGCGACCATCGTTCTCACACAGGCTCTGGAGCGACATAACACCCTTGGAGTCGCACCGTAGCGATACTTTGGTAGCCAGAGCCACGGCTTCCTTGGCCATTTTGACAAGATCAAACGAGTAGTTGTTGCTGATGACAATGTTGGGCTCGTCATGATATGCGCTTGATCGAGGCCGGTGATGCGCCTCGCTGCTGGGTGGGACAACGACAAACGACTCGAGAACACGCTTTTCATTGGGGAACACGAGATCTGTCGAGTCGAGGGCACCGTGAGACACTAGTTGAAAGTGTGGCTCAATCTTGGACGACGCACGGACCGTGAGTACGCTGGTGCCGATCCCGTCAAGCTCCGAAAATGCGTCGTGCATAATGTCGCCGCGAATAATGATCTTTTGCACAATGTCATCCACCGCCAGACGGATGCCGTCATTCTCAGCGTAATCGTCGTCCTCGGCATCGTCGGTCTCGTACGTTGTGAACTCGCACGTTGTCGTCATATTTCGTCCCTCGCGGAAAGACATGACAAGCGGGCTGCCGGGTCCTGCGTAAGTCAGCGTACAGACTGAAGTGCTAGACAAAATGCCCGGCTCATCGCCTGCTCCCGTAGACGCCGCATCGTCCTTTGCAAACATCTGCAGGCACTGCGTGAGCGCCGGCAAGTTGACGCCAAACGCAGCGTATCCCTCTGGCTCAGCGAACTTGTAGGACGAGAATAGCGCTGTGGTCAAAAACACATGGCCCTGGCATGCGTGAGATAGCGTATCAACGCTTATTTTGATACCCTGATCCGATATGGTCATGGTACTCGTGCCATTGACGAGACCAAGGGCCCTGATCACGCCGTGGATATGGCCAATGCATGTTGTCGAGGCAGCCAGCAATGGCGTTTCGTCTGTCGAAGCGGGCATCCTTGACTGTTATCAAAGGACCCTTGACAGACAACCTCAACTCTGTGTTTGCAAATCTGCGTATAGAGATATGGACTGTCGCCGTGCCTTCGATTTACTGGCACGGCTGGATTTCTATGCGCGCGCGTCAGTGGCGTCCCTCTGGGATGTGCACCATTATCTTGCAATATAATATATATTTCTGTTGTCTCCGAATTGGGAGCTAAAGGACTAGTTTTTCTGGCCTAGCTAGTACCAAATACACCGATATGCGACACCTTCTGGTTGCCTGCCAGGAAAATCACGCAGTTGCAGCCAGGGATGTGGCACCTGACCAACAGCAGCCCGTTGTGCGAAGAACCCAACAAACGGCATTCCCGACTAAAAGTGCAACCAATAATTACTACGTAGTAGTCTACGGCCTTGCTGTATTAATGGCTGCCGTTTAATTTCACTGTGACTTGCTTCCGTGACGCAAAGTTGACGTCAAGACACCACGCGGGCATGAAACAATAGACGGCAGTCTATCGGGAAAAAACGATAAAAACTACAAAAGAGCCGCGGCTGCCCATGGAACCTCCGACGTTGGGGGAGCTGACAGCCGAGGGGCACATTTCAGCCGTACGGTCTGGTCCCGTTTCCCCCGCGTTTTTTGGGGTCCCCAAAGAGAAATCACCTCTCCTCGCTTATCACACCATTTGTCGCCGGAGTCTTCCTACGGTTTAGGTACCGAACAAGACTTTCCAGCTGCTAGTGTTGGGAGTGGGGCCTTCGCATTTCCATCAAATGGCCTCGCGCAACGGCAAAGCAGCTCGCCGGTGGCTCGCCCCCGCCATAGCTGCCGTTGCAGCTATTTCGCTCGGATACTTTGTATATCAGCAGCTCACAAAGAACGAGGAGTCGGATCAGAATGCTAATGGAACAACTAAGCAGTCATCCGCTGGATCGCTACCTCGTACGACAAAGATATCCATTGTGGTTTCAAAGGTATGCTGTTGAGTGATGCATTCTAACTTTTATTTTCGTTTTTTTCTTGTTCTTTTCTCGCAAAACGTCTATCTGGTCTTTATAATATTGGATGTTGCAAAAAGGAAAAAATCCTAACGCCAGTCACTGCTCGAACAAGGCATTCCACTCGAACCCTTGCTCAAGAGATACCCTGAGCTGATCGTTGTGGCCTCGCCCAACGTAACGAAGGCTAGTGATAGGCAGCTGCTCGACAGCCAGGTTCCATCGGACGAAAAGCACCGGATAATCCCGTGCGAGACCCAGATTGGAATTGTGCATGTTCTCAAGCACCTCCGCTCGGACCGAGTTTACCTACCTGCCGACGTTCCGGAGAACGTCCCTGTCGACATCAACCGCTTTGTTGGTTCCATAATCAAGCTCTCCAGCGACCCGTCCAACGCTAATGAGCAAATGAAGGAGCTCGTCGGATAGCTTTTGTTGGACTCCAGGCGCGCGTGCCACTGACTGAAAAGTGACATAACGACATCATGTCCACTTGTCCATTTGTCAACAGACGCACAAGCCTGGCATGCATTCTTCTTTTGTAACGATTTAATGGAACGTTGCCTGATTGTAGTGTATCAGCTCGGCCCTTGGAGGGAAGACAGGAAAGGGGTACTGGCGGCCCCTGATCTGGGAGCTGCTTTTGTGGAACGCGCGTCATCTATATCAGGTGTTCCCCGATGCGGTAGCGATTCCGAAACCGCGACACCGCTCGAATGACCGTTGGAGCGGCATTCTCCCCGCTTTGGCTGTCTGCCACACATACCGGCCCGATAACTAGTCATGAGGTGCAGGATCGGCGGTGACAGCCGTGCTATCCGTTTGAAATCACCATCATCTAGGGGCGTGTCTTGAGAAACGCGAATGCATCTAAATGTTGTAGTATCTGCCCTGTGTCATGCGCGAGATATCGGGCCGTCTGTTACGTGGGGCATTGGTATTCTCATGGCTGGCAGCATTGGAGTCAAGCCAGTGGTTCGCTTCACCCTTTTCTCTGTGCCCCAGGGATTTAGAGTGTTCCCACGGGTACTAGCACGACTGGCCCTGATCGACGCGTAGCGATGACTAGTAGCTTGGCTTGTTTATCGAGCAACTCACCATTGCTCGTCGTTATGTGGGAGTTCCCAATTGTGACGCAACAACAAATATAGGTTGGTATCACCAACTATACAGGAGAGATATGGCTATGATATAATTGGCACAGACTCTACAATCATCCACCTATAACAGAATGGCAATGCCCAAATTCCGTCGACTACCAATGATCTCATTCCTTCTCCCATTCAATTGACGCCACCGTTATCCTACAACGCCCCCAGTTTGTTACGCGCAGCGGAGCCTGCAAGGGCCCTGTACCCCACATGGTGCGGCGCCGGGGCACGAGAAAGAAATCGGCCCGACAATAAAACAGTGCCTCGAAGCACATGATATAAATACACCCGCGAAACGCGCCTCCGTAGCGATCCGGCACGCACATAATGGTGTTCAATTTCTTTACCAAAGCAACTGACAAAGAGCCAACCGACTGGTGGAAGACGGCAACGGTGTACCAGGTGTACCCTGCGTCGTTCAACGACTCCAACGGCGACGGTATTGGCGATATCGTCGGCATCTTGGACAAACTTGACTATCTCAAGGACCTTGGTGTAGATGTCATCTGGCTGTCTCCCCACTACAAGTCTCCGCAAAAAGACATGGGCTACGACATCTCGGACTACAAGGATATCGACCCGCGATACGGAACTCTACAAGAGTGCGACAAGCTCATCAACGAGGTCCACAAACGAGGTATGAAGATCATTTTCGACCTCGTTGTAAACCACACGTCGGACCAGCATGAATGGTTCAAGGAGAGCCGCAAGAGCAAGAATAACCCAAAGCGCGACTGGTACATCTGGCGACCGCCCAAGTACGACGAGAACGGAAACCGGCAACCGCCAAACAACTGGTCCTCCTTTTTCCACGAGTCGGCGTGGGAGTGGGACGAAGCTACTAAGGAGTATTACCTGCACCTATTCGTCAAGGAGCAGCCTGATCTCAACTGGGAGAACCACGAGATGCGCAAAGCCGTGTACCGCGACGCAATTGTGTACTGGCTCGACAAAGGCGTCGACGGCTTCCGTATCGATACTGTACAGATCTACTCCAAGCAGCCGGGCCTGCCCGACGCTCCTATCACCAACCCGGGCTCGCCATATCAGAATCCCGGAAAGCTGGTTACGGAGGGCCCACAGCTTCACGAGATCCTTCGTGAGATGCACGACATCGGCTGGGGTAAGTACAATGCCATGACCGTCGGCGAGGGCTCGTCTCGCGGTGAGTCTGACCCGATGAACTACGTTGGCAAGGACCGCAAAGAGCTCAATATGATGTTCATTTTCGACCTCTTCAAGGTCGGCCGCGACCCCGTTCTGAGCAAGCTGACCCCGTGGTCCCTTCGCGACCTCAAACAGGCGCAGGGCACTAATCAGTACCTGGTCAAGGACGGCTGGGTGACAACGTTTCTAGAGAATCATGACTCGCCGCGATGCATTTCGCGGTTTGGCGACGAGACTCACTGGGCCGCCTCCGGCAAGCTCTTCTGCGTCATGACAACCACGCTTTCGGGCACCATCTACCTCTACCAGGGCCAGGAGATCGGGATGCTCAACTTCCCCAAGACCTGGACCATCGATGATCTCGAGGACGTAGAGGCCAAGAACCTGTACAAGGAGATTGACGAGCGCACCAACGGCGACAAGGAGGCTCTTGCCAAGGTGATGGAGTACCTTCAAAAGGTCGGCCGAGACAACAACCGCACTCCTATGCAATGGGACGCAAGCGAGAATGCTGGATTCTCGTCGGGCAAGCCATGGTTTCAACTGAATCCCAACTACCCGGACATCAATGTCGAGAAGCAGCTGTGGGATCCTTACTCAATCCTGGCGTTCTACCGCCACGCTCTGCGGTTCCGCAAAGCCTACGCCGACGCTCTGATCCACGGCTCTTACGAGGAGGTATACGAGGACTCTCAAGACCTGTATTGCTACTTCAAGCGCGGCGAGACCAATATACTGTTTGTGGCCATGAACTTCACAGACAAGCCTCAGAAGCTCACGATGCCACAGTCTCCCAACGCTACCAACGGCAACGCCGCGTCATACAAAGACAAGGAGACTTACAAGCTACTTCTCACTTCCGTTTCCGACCATACAGAGGGGAAGCTGCAGCCCTACGAGGGAGCGGTCTATCTTGTTCTGTAGATGTACCTTAGATGGCTTAATTAATAATACAACAAAGTGAGTAAACCAGATGCAGCCTGCCAGATAGTTCTATCGAAGCATGCGAGTAAAGGGGAGCAAGCTAAGTGAGCTCATTGGCGAAATCTGGAAATGCAAAAGTCGAGTGTCGTTAAGATCGTAAAAAAAAAAAAAAAGAAAGAGGGCAAATGCAAATGTCACGGTGATCGCTTGTCTACCAGCCACCGCCACATTAGGGCGCGATTTGTAGGACCGATGCTTTGGCGGCGACGAGAAAATAGCCCGCTGAATCCACCCGAGCCTCTTCTGGCCTGAAGGGACTTCCTATATCCCCGAGAATCGGCAAGAGGCGTTTTAGGAGAGAGGCCCGTCATAGTAATCCTGCGGATGGACGAAAGTTTGCGGAAGTTATACCAAGTGAGAGCAGAAGCTATGACAACAGTCACTGCCGTTACTCCTGCCAAGCCGTAGTCAGACTCCTCAATGAAGTTGAGCAGGTTCATGCCATACAGTGCAGTGAAGAACATGCCGATGGTAAAGCCGAGCGTGCCAATGGTCACCTTGAGCTCCATTAGCATTAGTGAATTGCGGTTCGCGTCCAGCATGATGTTGATAATGTCTTCAGTGTTTTTGACGTTGCCAATAACCTGTTCCGCCTGCTGAATGATCTCGTTGCACTGGTTATAGTATGTCTCGAGTAAAAGCTCCGCTTCTGCGTGGTCATCTAGCTCTCTGTGTACGCCCTGATGTCCTGGTGTTAGCAAGCCTATGGCAGTGATTTTGTGCGGTCGAACTTACTCTCGGTAAGGTACATGCCCACAAGAGCTTCGTCGTTTTCCAGAAGGTCCTCGATGGCTATCTGCACTTGCTGGCACTTTTGATGGAATCTCACCATCGACTTGTTACGCACAAGCAAATTTCTTAATAGGTCTCTGTCGACGTGATCTTCAAGTTCGCGGAGAATAGAGTTGAGCTGGTCTAGTCGTGATTGCAGCTCAAGCTCGAGGCCAGCGATGCCATGCATCAGAATGGACTCCAGCGCCTTCATCTCATACGACTGCTGTGCACTGAAACCGCCTTCAGTGCCATCCAACTTGGGACTGCTCAGCTTGTTCTCAAGGTCGTATACGAGCAGCCCCAGTTTGCGGACGCTCTCCGGCTGCTGCTTTGGCGCATCAAAGATGATCACCTTATCGTATGCAATCACAGCCCGTAGCTCTAGCATGCTGACGAGAATATTCTCCTTTCGCACCAGAATCGACGCCACAAAATTGCCCTTTGCCGAGTCCAGCACTCGTAAGTCGCGGGGATGGAGATGGTGTTGCTGAAGGAATGTCCTTCTTCCGACTTTTTGACTGATAGAAACGATCCTTCCTTTATCGTTGATCACAGTACAGCTAATCGGTTCACGCAAAAACTGCTCCTCGGGCGTACTGCCTGATTCTCCGTGATGAGGGCCTCCGGCTTGATAGATGATCTGCCTTGAGGGAATCAGCGTCGTAGAGGCCGGGATCCGCCACCGGACCTCAGACGGCCCAAAAATCGGCCTAGCAGGCCCCAAAAAGCGGGGTCTGATCCATGAAGCAAACCTCATGCGAATCAGAAGCTAGTTTGGTACGCCTGACGTCGTGGTGAACCAAAAACTCTGCTAAGGTCTCGCCTCCAGTGGAAGCTTGTGATGCGGCTGATATCTTAATACCATGCATACCATGCAACATTTAAACCTCTGTAACTACTTGCCAGTTCATGACATTCAATCAATCGATCTGGAGCCACGGCCCATATGAACTCGCAAACGCCCAGAAGCCAAGCTGAAGAACAGATATAATTGTGAGATAGGCAAAAACGTACCACTTCTATCATTACACCTGCGTCGTAATTGTTGCGCGGGACTATAACAAAACCTTGGACCCACAACGACAGGTCCTACCAACGAAGGCAATGGCATAATATCTAATACTATATGTAGCTGCGTTACAAAAATCAGTCAAAGAACTTGCGCGACTCAGAAGGACCGAAAATAGACATACGGATAGCCGGAAGACCCGAGTCAGAAAGGAGCTTAAGACGCTCCTCCAGAGTGTTGTTGACGTCGATCTTGCCAGTGCTGTTGACGATGACAACACCGCCCGCCGCGTCGGCAGGCAGAGAGTTCTCCTTATCGACAGAGATCTCGACCGAAAAGCCGGCATTCTTTTCAAACGTCTTAGCAGCTTCCTCAGCCGCCTTCTCGGCGAGCGACACATCGGCCTCTCGGACGCGCAGGCTCACCTTGGCGTCCATAAGCGCGTACAAGCCCTCCTCGATCAGGCCAGTGAGAACCTTCTGATACGAGTCCTTGTTCTTGGAAACGTCCTTGAGCTTCGATCGCGCGGCCTCAATGACTTCCTGGAGACCGTCCTCCTTTGCGCCCAGCACCTTGAGACGGATCTTGTTGGCGAGCGTCGACTTGGCAATCTGCTGCGACAGAGCAGCCTGCTTGTACTTGCGCTCATAGGACTGGTCAATGGCCTCAGTCTCGGAGCGGACGATGCTTGCCTTCTCGATTTCGTACTCCTCGTTGGCCTTGAGCTTGATCTCCTGCGCCTTTTCGTCGGCCTCCTTGCGGATGAACTCGACCATCTTCTGGAGCTCGCCAGCGACCTGGTGTTAGTGGTCGAAATATCGTAAAGTGACCTCTAATGTATCCATATTGGAAAATAAATGTCCTGAACAACAAGCGGGACGCAAAACGCGTGGATCTGTTTAGCCGAGCAACACAAAGACCGATCGGACATATATCTAGTGCCATGTCAACATCCAGACGTCCACAATCTGTGCAACCCGTGCAATTGCTTTACAAGGCAACAAGAAACAGTGTAAACTTCAGACATGCCGTCGCAATATGGACCAGTCGAGTCATGGCCAGGACAATAACCCTGGTTAAAGCAAACCATCTGTCATGAATCAACATACCTGGTCGTCGCTAAGTCCCTGAGCCGGCATCTTGCTTATACTATCTGAAGGACGAAGAGACAGAGCCTATTCCAGACAGAAATTGCGCCGAGAGGCAAGTGTTGGTCTAGGTACTGCTAGCTGTACTTAGGTCGCTTCTCCCTATCGAGGGCACGGTTCGACAGACACCCCTCGCAGTGGGCGGACGCCCAGCCCGGGATTTGTTACCACAGTAACAGATCTGTTTGCGGCGTGCCGCCTATTTGGGACGCACAATTGAATTTTGTCCAGCCGCGCCCCGCCGCACTTAGCATCGTCGCCACGCTCGGACGCACAATAGAAAGAAAACGTTAGCGGGACAACTATACCCTATAGCGAAGTGCTGTATATCAGAATAGTTGCGAGGACGCTGTATCTGCTTGTGTTCTAAACTCACCATTTTGATTGGGCCGTTCCCCATGCCCATTGTCGGGAAAAATCTCAATCGCATTTGGATATGCTACGGCCAGTACGCCGATATGTCATCTGTGGCGTTCTAAGGCACTACTCGACTGTGAGAGGGTCGAGCTTAGCTGCACGCAAGCACGTTCTTCATGATGAGAAGGGTAAGTTTGGTAGAAAAAGGTAATGAGCGCCATGCTAACACTAGTCGAGGTCAAACACGATGATATACGCGTCAACCCAGTTGGCATCCAGTATCTGCCCCAAGTAATGCGGGACCGTGTATTTGGGTCCCGCCGGCAACAAGAGCCATCATTTGAGCTCGTTGAGGTTGCAAAGAAGAGCCTGGCTTATAACAACTTGCTCGGCAAGAAGACGACAATTGGAGAGCCGATTATATTCGACACACCTGAAATCATGGGGAAGGATCTCGACGAACACTTCTACAGAATAGGACGAAACATGTCGGAGCCATATTTGAGCATTTCCAAGCATTTTTCCGACGTTCTTCCCGTGGAAATGCCGAAACGATGGGTCAAGCAGAGCGGTTGGACAAGATACCGTCCTGGGCAAGAGCCGGAAGCAGTATCATGGCCCGACGAAAATGCGTTGGTGTTTGACACCGAAACGCTGTATAAAATCTCGAACTTTCCTGTTATGGCGACGGCTATGTCGGAAACGGCATGGTACTCATGGACGTCGCCGTGGCTTTTGGGAGAAACTGACAACCCACGACAGCTGATTTCCATGGGACCGCCAGAGAGAAAAGGCGTCATTGTCGGGCACAACGTAGGATACGACCGACGGGCCGTCAAAGAGGAGTACCATATTGGAGGGACTGAGCGCTTTTTCATGGATACCATGTCACTGCACGTTGCCGTCAACGGCATGTGTTCGCGACAGCGGCCGACGTGGATGAAGATGAAAAAGATGCAGCGGGAGGAGGAGGACCAGATAAGTGTTGCATTCCAACAGGAGGAGATTGAGAACCCGTGGGTGCAGCACAGCGCCATGAACAGCCTTGCAGAGGTGCTCGAGTTTCATTGCGGGCGCAGAATGGACAAGTCCAAGCGCGACTATTTTGGTGAGCTTGACAGAGATGGCGTCGTGGAGATATTTGACGAGCTCATGGAATACTGTGCAACTGATACACGAGCGACGTTTGACGTATTTCAAAAGGTGCTGCCAGACTTCGTGCGAGTTTGCCCGCACCCCGTGAGCTTCGGAGCCCTGCGACACATTGCGTCTGTGTTCATTCCCATCAACGAGAGATGGCAGCAGTACCTTGACAGGTCAACGGCGACATATGACAAGCTCGAGCAAGAGGTCCAACAGCAACTCAAGGCTCTTGTGGAAGAGGCAGTCAAGCTCAAGGACGGCGACGAATGGAAAAAGGACCCTTGGCTCAGCCAGCTGGACTGGACTATTGCTCCCATCAAATACAAGAAGCCTAAGAATAAGAACGACAAGCCAGAGCCCTATAAGCGACAGAAACTGCCTGGGTATCCGCAGTGGTACCGGGACCTGTTCAAAAGCGCCAAGAGCCCAATGGAAGTTTCATTGAGGCAAAGAATTGCGCCTCTTCTCTTGCGCCTCCAGTGGGACGGCAAGCCGCTCATATGGACAGACACTCATGGGTGGGTATTCAAGGCCGACTCTCCTGACGACGTTGCAAGGTATAGGGAGCGCAGTTTTACCGAGTGTCCTTTGGATGCAGAGATTCTAGAGAAATTTCCTGGCACTGGCCCTGGTTTCTTCAAGCTGCCTCATAAGGATGGTTCTGAGGCTAGGTGCGTCAGTCCATTCTCCAAAAACTACATTATGTATTTTGACCAGGAGATCCTTGGTTCTGAGATCGAGTACGCCAAAAAGGCGATTTCTTTTAGTGCCGTCAGTTCATACTGGGTCTCGTCCCGCGAGCGCATTCTGGGCCAAATGGCCGTCTACGCAGAAGACGTTGACGACATGGGCGTTGATCCTGGACATGGCATGATCTTGCCCCGCATGATACCCATGGGTACAATCACTCGCCGCGCTGTCGAGGATACGTGGTTGACGGCAAGCAATGCCAAGAAGAACCGCATCGGGTCCGAGCTGAAGGCCATGGTCCAGGCGCCGCCGGGCTACAAGTTTGTCGGTGCGGACGTCGACTCTGAAGAACTTTGGATCGCGAGCCTCATGGGCGATTCGCTTTTTAAGCTCCACGGTGGTACTGCGCTCGGATGGATGACGCTCGAAGGTAGCAAGGCTGAAGGTACGGACCTGCATTCGAAAACGGCCAGCATCCTGGGCATCGACCGCAACCAGGCCAAAGTGTTCAACTACGGACGTCTGTATGGCGCCGGCATTACGTTCGCGGCCCGCCTTCTCAAGCAGTTCAATCCTACCATGACCGAAGATGAATGCAAGAGAGCAGCTGACAAACTTTACGCCGCGACCAAGGGCGAAAAGCAAAAGTCGACTATGTTCAAAAAGAGCAATTTCTGGAGAGGCGGGTCGGAGAGCGTTGTCTTCAATCGCCTCGAAGAAATGGCCGAGCAGGACGTTCCACGCACGCCCGTACTGGGTGCTGCGATCACCGAGGCCCTCATGAAGAGCAATCTTCGCAAGAAGAACTACTTGACGTCGCGAATCAACTGGACGATCCAGTCGTCTGGCGTCGATTATCTACATCTATTAATTGCGTCGATGCACTACTTGACTGACAAATACGACATTGCCGCCCGGCTCAGTCTGACGGTCCACGACGAGATCCGGTATCTAGTCAAGGATGAGGACGTGCACCGCGCGTGTCTTGCGCTTCAAATCAGTAACCTGTGGACGCGTGCCATGTTTTGCCAGCAGCTCGGCTTGAATGAGCTGCCCCAGTCTGTGGGTTACTTCAGTCTGATTGACGTTGACCACGTTCTTCGCAAGGAGGTCGACCTGTCGTGTGTCACGCCCTCAAATCCGGATCCGATCGAGCCGGGAGAGGCCATTTCAATTGAAAAGCTGCTCGAAGTGTGCCCCAACCTCGGCAAGGGGCGCGACGTGGGAGCTGCTTACGACTATGACTACATACCGCGCACTCCTGTCGCTGAATCGTTGAGTGATGCAGACCCACACCCGGTGGAGTGGCTCAAGGCCCAAGTTGCGCCCGATCAGTATGAAGTCAGCACCATTGAGGACTCGCTCAGAAAGCGCTCATCACGCCGTCGTGGTGGTGTCACTGGCACTGAATCGCGCACCACCACTACAACTACGAACTCAGGCTCTGCAGACGTGGTCACCGTGAGCACCAGGCCTCTTCGCAGATCATGGACACAGCCCCCTCAAGTGAACAGGTATGTAGGACCTGTCCGTTAGAATGTCTGCTCACTTGTGTATACTATAGATGACGTTACGATATTAAATGAACCCAGTCTTAGCAATTTTTTCCCTGGGGGTTCCACCCCCCAGACCCCGTGCGGCAACTGCTTCGCAGTTGAAAAAAAACAAACATGCATGCCCAAGATCAACCCCGAAGTGGTTGGTACGGGGAGTTGGACCAAGGCCGAAAATGAAGGGTCGTCATACAATCGTTATTACGTTAAATAATGCTCTCAAAGTATTCAAATGTTTGGCTTGTGAGGCAGGTTAGCACGAGCAGCCGCTTGTTTTCTGGCGAGGTATCGTTGGCGAGCGTTTGCAATGTCGTTTTCGGTCTTTCTGCTCTTGACTTGCTCCTCGACCGTCTGTCTCGCCTGACGGGCCTGCTCTTGCTGTACGCGGTCTCGCTCTCGTATTTGACGCATAATCTCCTCGGTTTCGTCAGCTCGCGATCGCACGCCTTTAGGTCTGGGCCCGCGCACGCCACCGGGCGCTGGGGACTTTCTCACACCTGAAGGCGCAGCCGTTGATCCTGGTTTCTTGACGACGTTGAGTCCACCACGAAGCAGCTGCTTGTCGTCGACAACTTGTCCATCTTCGCTGAGTTTGACCTTTTCGTATCCTGCGGCGCGGTTCGCGTCTTCGGCCATACGGCGCCGTTCGGCCATGTGCGCAGATTCTTCGTCTTGCTCAGTATCCATTACGACCTTGAGACTGCTCTTGGACTTGGTGGCTTCCACCACTGCATCATGTGTCGCTTCGGTTGTGTCAAGCAATTGCCGATGAAAATCAGCCATTCCCTTGGCCTTGTCACGTTCCTCACGCTCTCTCTCTTGCTTCTCGAGCTCAGCAAGCTTGGCCTGCTGCGCCTTATATGCAGCTGTCACAAATTTCTCCGTGCCGGATAGCTCGTCGTCCTCCTGCTCGCGCTCTCGCTTTAGTTTGACGTCCTTTGCTCGCTGGCGATCCAGCTCACGTCTGTCGCGCGCCTCCAGAAACTTGTTCATGTACTTAGGCTGTCGTTAGTAGTTGTACCGCTAGAGAAGGGGCCGTCGCCTAAAAAAACGCTGAAAATAGCGGCGATCACAATAAAACATGGGTGAGCGCACAATTACTACTCCTCCAGCGGGCGACGAGCCCCAGAGGTGTGGGTAGCGCGTACTCTCTTGTCATCTAGGCCACTAGCAGACGTGCCACTGGGCTTGGGCTGGCTCGCCGCCTTCATAGTATCGTACACCTCGTCGTAGGCATACACAGATTCGTCAAACTCCTCTGCTACGTTCCCTTGACTGGAGGAAGAATTATAGGCGGCCAATTGGGCATTGACCTCCTGGCGATGATCGCTGGCTGCATGCTTACCGAAACGAGCTGGCGGCTTGCTGTCGTCATTGAAGACCGAGGGCGGGTCGCGGGGTCCACGGGGCCGGGCGGCGGGCCTCCCGAGCCCCGAAGGCTTTGGCGGCACTTTGGGTGCGTTTGACGGCACTTTGGACAGGTCAATCGAAAGCGTTTTTGGGGCAGACGATGGCGATGGCGACGGCGGAGACTGTCGTCGTTCTGTCGAACCTAGCGGCGAACGAGGGGGCGGTGGAGACGCCGCCGCAGGCGCAACAGGCCTTGCTAGACTGATGTGGACAGGTGATGGTGACTCTTCAGTCGGAACATATGAGGGCGGGCCCCTCGTGGGTTGCTCGGGCGAGTCAAAGGCATTGCTCGGCAGCCGGCTTGAGCTTGCACTCGGACTCGGATCCACGTCAGTGTGCCGCGCCTTGCCAATGCTCAGAGACAATGTAGGAGGCGTGCGCTCGATAGAGTCCAGTGAGAAGTTGCCGGCGGGGCTCGACTCACCCCTTTGCGGCGTGGTTTCCACTGGTTCTGGTGCTGGTTCTGGCTCCGGTTGCCGATTGCCGAGACTCGACAGTGTACTCGGTGCATTTGACAGGTTAAGAGAGATAGGCGATCGTGAAGGCGTGTCGGCGGCCGTTTCTGACGGCTCCATAGATGACGATGACACATGAGCGCGCGCTGGACTGCCCTCGCGCTCGCTAGCAATCGATCCTTGACTGCCGGACGGCACGAGGATTTTGGGCGCGTTTTGCGGCGACTTGGTCTGCGGAGGGCTCGTAATGTCGCGTCGAGACCCAAACACCACGCCTTCTGTGCCTTGGCTCGCTCCACCCATGTACCCGTACTGGCGAGTGTTCCACGCTGGGATCTCTACTTGCTTTGCGGGGCTCTTGGCTCTGCTCGGGTCGACGAGCTTGGGACCGATAACAGGGATCGCCGGATTCTTCTTGTGGGCGTACCGGCTCAGAGCACGAATCGTGATAAACACCTGAACGGGATCCTTTTGCTCGTACAGGTCTACCGTCTCAAACAGCTCGTGGTGGGGCACGCCAATGCGCTCTGCCGCCCGCAGAAACGATGCGATGTTCTCCATCTGCACAAATGGCATACTCGAGTTTTTAAATGGCGCAATTCTGTCCTCAATTGCATTGGCAGCGCGACAAATGACTGTTCCATCTTTGATGATGGCAAACAAGTCACCTGCAGGCAGCGATTCGCCTAGCAGCTCTTCGAGCCACTGGCGCACGTCCTGGACCTGTGAAGGATCGTATTTTTCCTTTCGCGATCCCAGGTTCTCCACTGCCATTGTGGCGTTGTCTTGTTTTGTTCTGTTGGAGTTGTTGAATGAGGTATGTTCTTCAGCGAGGCACACACTTCTGAGAATAATAATCCCAAACGGGCAAAAGGGGCACACGCATAGAACTACAAACGCAACATCTAACCACAAGCAACACTGCCACAAATAACAAGACGCACGGCTGTAACGGCACCGGTTTTTGGTCCCACTTTGGGCACTAGGATGGCGAGTGCCGTAATATGCAGCGAGGTGGACAACGCAATTGCATGGGGTTAGACACAACCAAAGCACCACTTCTAGACGGCGTTTCATTCTAGTGCTAGTACAGCAGGAACTGTACATCGAGCACATTGTTTCAGGCACAAATTTGGGCCTGGGTCCTACACTGAAGGAGAAAACCGGGCCGCCGGGTACATTATTCCGGCGAGCCAAGCAGTGCTGTAAGTATTGGTGGCTCTCTCTCTCCCTAGAACCTCACACAATCGATTCCAACACCAGAATGAATGAATGATGCACGAAAACAACTTTAATGAGGATGGTCCGCTGAATATCCAGCTCGAGGACTTGAACCTCAGTGTCCAGGAGATGAAGACATATCCCCGGTGGTACACGGATTTGCTGCTGCGCAAGGGGTCTGAGAGCGTGACAGTCGGTGATGTCCGGTCGTTTGTGTCCAACTTTGGGCTCAAAGATACCGATACAGACCGCGTGATACAGTGCCTCGGTGGGACGGTTGTGACGCTTGAGCCGGCACAGTTTTACGTGTTTATTCGGTTGTGCAGCCACGCTCTCGAGGGCCGGCCTGTATCGCGCGAGCTAATGCTGCAAGCGGCGCCGGTACCCAAGCCGCGATCGATTCTGTCGACGAAGCGCAAGAGTGAAAATACGTCACCCGTGCCGGGGGCGTCGTCATTAACAGGGGGCGGGACTGCCAGTAATCCGTTTCGCCGGGGCTCGTCGCCCGACACCAACAGTGGCGGGCAGCCAAAGGGCATGGACATTGACTCGTTCAAGACCTTTATGCTGACGGGCGCACTGCCTTCTCCTGCAGATGGCAGCAGTGGCAGGAGCGGCCGCAAAGCCCGCAAGCGCGTCACTTTTGATGCAGGCCCGCCCGAAGTGGCCGAAGCGGCGGCGAGGTCCATGGAAGAACTTATGCGCCAGCGTGGTGTCCAAAACATACTGCCACAAAACACTTACCAGTCACTGCGGCCTCCTCCTCCTCCTCCTCCTCCGCCGCCGCCGCCGCAGCAGCAGCAGGCCGAAGAAGACGAGCCCGATGTTGAAATAGACAGCACATTCCAGAACGTCAACATCGACTCGGTCCTCCACCACGGAGTGTCTAATGTGCCGCACAATCTTCCGCAGGTCACAATGGATGTCTATGGCTCGCCTGATACCGGTTCTCCTGGCGAGTATGACGACACATACCAGGGGCAGAGCCAGCAATCCCATCAGCCAGTAGGGCTCTTCCCGTGGCCCAACGCTGGTACTGGTTCTGGCCCCATCAGTGCCGGAGGGGAAATCAGCCGGCCAAACGGTGGGACATCTGGACCGCCTCTATCTCGAGGCGACGAGTTTATCCGATCGCTATCGCCCAACATGGCTGGAAGTGGGGCGGGTGTGCCTTCCCCCAATGCCGGCAACGAGTTCCTTCAAAAAGTCGCAACTGGTGGATCATCCAATGGCGCGCGGTCCGGATCGCCCGCGGGGTCTCCAAGCCTTCAGCCGCCTCCACCGCCGCCTTCGCAAGGTGGCCCCGGGGGTTCTGGGCGCAGCTCTCCGCAGTTCCTGTCGCCAAACCTGACCGGTGGCCAGCCGGGCGGCGAACGGGCCAGCCAGCCCGGCTCCAATAGCCCCAACTTTTTGCAACCCAGTTCTACTGGTTCGTATCACACATCATTTGGACAAACCCAAAGTCCTATCTTGCAGCCCAACACTACAGGTCTTCAACAAAACATCACGGGTTTGCAACCAAACACGACGGGCCTGCAACCAAACATCACGGGACAGTACCGAGCTAGCCCCCCGGTGCAATTCCAGCCTACAACAGGACAATACCAGCCTGGGCAACAACTCCAGCCCAACACAACTGGATTCAGTCACTCACCATCGCCGCTCCAGCAAAACCAAAACACTACGGGCCAGCTAGGGCATCTACAGCCACCGCTACAGCAAAACCCGTCGGGCCATTCGCCGTCGCCGCTACAACAAACCCCGACTGGTGCCCAATTTGGCCAGACATACCTGCAGCCGTCGGCAACTGGCAGCATGCCGACGTTTTCGCAGTTCGGTGATGCCATGATGCCTCCGCGCCAGACGTACTCCCGACCTGTCCCGCCGCCACAGAGCATGCAGGCTGCTAACGGCCCGTCTATCCCTCCGCCACCGCCGTCGCGCCGTGTCGTAAGCAACTCAGCAGTCCCATTCTCGCGGCCGGGAGTCCCAGGCCCTCCGCCTCCCCCGCCGTCTCGTCGCGCTCGCGCCCCCTCGCTGCCTCCTCGCTACACGGGCGCACCGGGCCCCGCAGCCGTCCCTGCCAATGTCCACGTCCCTTCTCCACTGGGCCAGCAGCCTCCGCTCGCGTCGAGCTCCGCGCCCGACCTCCTCGGCGACATGTCGGCCCTCCAAAGCGAGGTAAACCGCATCGCTCGCCGGTGATACAGGACTTTGTATAGACCTCAGACAACGAATTTGCATCATCCCTTCTGTCTTGCTTCGGGGTCCTTCTCAGACCCCAATGTTTCGCACTTTGTCTCTTTTTCCTTTTTTCCTGGGGGCGCTGCCCCCAGACCCCCGTAGCAACTGCTTCGCAGTTGGGAGGCATTTTTGTGCTTGGCTTGGAGTCGTTGTCTCCAGACACTTTTGAACTGCTTTAAGAGAGACCGAGTCCATGTTGGTGCTGGTACCCACACAAACCAAAGCCCAACTGCGAAGCAGTTGCTACGGGCGCCTGGGGGCGGCGCCCCCAGGAAAATAAACAGGTCCACTATAGACTAGTGCGAGTGATCTGGAGAGTTGAACCTTAAAACTGGGATCCCCGTCAAACACTGTTAACGTCAGTTGCAAAGCAGCTGCTATAGAGATCTGGGGCCTAGTTTCCTACGAAAGCAACGACGCAGAAATGAACCCGGCAAATCGTCTATACCGAGACAAAGGACGCTATGATGCACGCCAACGTGAGAGATGCGGAAGCCAAACGTGAGAGACGCGTTTTGGGCGCGTCGCCGGGTCAACCCCGCGTGTGGTCGCCACGACAACACTCAGCCGCACCAGTAAACATGGACATCGGGATCAGCCAATTCAAGAATGCCGATAAATCGGCCAAGAACCCCACACTCGCCAGGCTCACGGCAAGAAGAAGGGTAAAAAGCGGAGCGAACACCTCTCGGGAACATACTCTGCTTTTTGGTATCGCCCCGATGGACGGACTGCTCAGGCTCTTGTGGCCGGCCGCGAGCCAGACGGGCCCCGCGATGACCATCCCGACGTACCGACAGGGCGACGGCGAAGACCCCATAGATCTCCAGGTACGGAGCCTGCTGTACATGTTCCGGCGGTGCGATATCGCACACTTGCAGCCATTCCGCACTGATAAGCTGCTGGGGTCGGCCGATAGGTCCGGAGCCCACGCCGCCCGCGCCCACAAATACGACAAGTACGCAAAGGGCAGCACAACATCTTCAAAGGGCCCAGACAAAAGCACACCTGCCACAGCCGCCGACGCAAAAGATGAGCACTCCCGCGGCATCTCGCAGCTCGACCAAGAAAAGCTCGACATCATGTACAACAAGTCTGGGTTTGAGCGGGCGCTGGCGGCAGACGAGCACCGCATTCTGGTGGACTGGGCCAAGAACAAGTTTCGCGCCATGTGCGTGCTGAGCGCCATGCCACAAGAGATGGATCGTCTACCGTCATTTGGTCGCAACAGCAAGGGCTTTCGTTTCATTGTACTACCGGCAGACGCGTCCGATGACGAGTACATGTCGGTGCTTGCCGAATCGGACATCTACTGCGAGCACTCGGTGCCGGCCGTTGTTCGGCGGCGGCTTGTTTTAGATGGAATTGAACTGGCGCGGAACTCCCGGGCGCCGGGCGGAGCTGGGCCTGTTGTCGCCAGCCGGGCCCTGAGCAAAAACGACCGTGCCTTTGTGATCCAGCACTACCTTCAGCAAATGGCCATTGAAGTACAGGTTGCGCGCCTATACAAGGCATCTGCAACCAGCGGGGGTGTCCTGGCGGCGACATCACCGTCTGGGTCGCCGTCGACATCCCCCTTGGCATCCCCGTTGGCATCGCCCTTGGCGTCCCCCGTGGCAACGGCCCCCACAGCACCGTCTAGAGCGTTTGCCAGTTCCGAACTGCCCGCGGCCGCTCCAAAGCTGCAGGCCAGCGGGACGCCAGCGCTCGGCCCGCACATCAGTGTGCGCAAGCAATCGCGAGGCAGCCACGGCAGTACCTCTTCGCCAAGCCCGCCGTCAAGCCCAGTCTCCCGGCCGACTCATAGCCCTAGTACGAGCCCGCATCGGTCGGCTTCGGGAGTAGTGCCAATGCCGCCGCGGTCTCCGAGCCCTGTTCGAGGTCTCGCAATTGGCTCGCCGACGGCGTCATCGCCGCCCCGCGGCCGCTCACTCAGGCCACAGCACTCGACATCATCCCTCAATGCAGCATTCCGCGCCATGCCAGAACTAAGCCCTGTCAAGGGCCGTTCGCGCAGCGCCAGCCGCTCCCCCGACCGCAGCCCTTCGCCTGGCACAACCACGGCCACGCCGGCAGAGAGCGCCGATACGACTCCTGCCGGTGACAGCAGTCGCAGCCCTTCGCCCTCGACTCGCGACCTCCTTAAACAAGTCCGCGCCGCCGTCAAGAACCGCCTCGAGCGCGAGCGCGCCCTTCTCCTCCTTCAAAAGGGCCAGCTAGCTGGGCAGCATGCCTAACCTCATCTCTCAACTTTGCATACTAACGGATTCATGTCTTTTGTACAGCTCGTTTTCTTTGTTTTTTGTTTTTTTATTCCTGGGGGCTCTGCCCCCAGACCCCCGTAGCAACTGCTTCGCAGTTGAGCTCTGCTGTCTTTATGCTCTGATCTATGCTTCACGTAGTAAGATGACACTGCATGTTCTCGGAGGCTCTGGCCCAGTACCTAAATAACACGTCCTTGCCGTGCTTCAACTGCGAAGCAGTTGCTACGGGGGTCTGGGGGCAGCGCCCCCAGGAAAAAACAAGGACATCTCCAAAGCCCCCGTTGACATGAACCAAAGGCACGGCTGATAGATAAGCGATAGCACAACTGCGGCGCCGTCGTGTGCACAGGAAGTATAAAGGATTTTTTCACGGCAGGCAATTTCGTCAACGTTTATAACAGGCATCTTCGAAGATCCTTTGGCTTCATTCGCTTTGGCTCTGGGATTCAAAACGGTGCCGAGACCAATGGGCGCGTAAACACATAGCGAGCAGGGTCCCTCTTGCTTGTGAATGTCGTTGCGGCGTGCTACATCTTTCTTTTGGCTTGGCGATGGTGTAGTCGATTGTCCGTATATACTTGGGTGTACAGTTGTAATATGTCTCGTCACTAGAGTGTATGGACGTACGCATGGACTTAAAACAAGTAGCCTCGGAAAACGGAAAGAAGGGCGGCGTCTTGGTCTGAGTTTAGTAATGACTACAAACTGTACCTGAGAAGCGTTCTTCCCCTCGGCGGTACAACCGTGTTAGCCGCCGCGGAAACATACGGAACTCTGCGGAACAGGCGATTCCGGTGTAGTGCCCCAGCAAACCGATACCGACTTTTTGCCAACAGTTTTGTCGCGAACTCGAAGAAATGACCGCTTCATCTGAAAACCAACACCCCGCGGCTGGCCACCACAGCTCGGCTGATCCTGCCGAGCTCCCGCCGAGATTCCACCGACTGCCGAATTTCGGGGCTAGGGCCCTTCCGGTACCGTCCCGCATGTTTAAAAAGTGGGGCCCCGCTAAATGTTAAAAAACCGGCAGTCAAAGCACTCCTAGACACATTAGTCGGCACCAGAAATCACACCAGAAATGCAGAGAATTCTCAAAAGAGGACTGCACACGTCCAGACAGCGCTGGGCTAACCAGGTGTACATCCTGAGCGGCTGCCGCACCCCCATTGGCAACTTCCAGGGCGCTCTCAAGTCGCTGACGGCCCCGCAGCTCGGCGTCATCGCCGCCACCAACGCCGTCGAGCGTGCCGGCATCAAGAAGGACGATGTAGAGGAGATCTACATGGGCCACGTTCTGCAGGGGGACGTCGGCCAGGCGCCGGCTCGCCAGGTCGTTGTCAACGGCGGCTTTCCGGTGTCGACAGAGGCCACTACCATCAACAAGGTGTGTGCGTCGGGTCTCAAGGCTGTCAGCTTAGGCTTCCAGTCCATTCAGCTCGGCGACCGCAACGTGATCCTCGCCGGCGGCATGGAGTCCATGTCCAACGCCCCCTACTACCTGTCGCGTAACCTCGCGTACGGCAACTCTGAGGCCCGTGACGCCATTGTCAGCGACGGCTACATCGACGTGTACAACAAGTTCCACATGGGTGTGTGCTGCGAGAACACCAACAAACGCGACAAGATCACGCGCGAGGACCAGGACGACTTTGCTGTCGAGAGCTACAAGCGGGCTCTCGCAGCCCAGGAGAACGGCGGCTTTGACGCCGAGATCGTGCCCGTCACCATCAAGTCTCGCAAGGGCGAGGTCGTTGTCAGCAAGGACGAGGCTCCCCAGGCAGTCAACTTTGACAAGATCCGCTCTCTCAAGCCGGTTTTTGCCAAGGACGGCACTATCACCGCCGCCAGCGCCTCGTCCATCAACGATGGCGCCGCCGCCCTTGTCCTTGCGTCGGGCGACAAGGCCACCGAGCTCGGTGCCAAGGTGCAGGCCCGCATCATTGCTCACTCGGATGCCGCCACCGACCCCATTGACTTCACCATTGCCCCGTCGCTCGCGATCCCCAAGGTCCTTGCGCGCGCCGGCCTCAAGGTCGAAGACATTGCCAAGTGGGAGATCAACGAAGCGTTTGCCGGCGTCTCCATTGCCAACAACCGCCGTCTGAACCTCGACCCGGCCAAGGTCAACGTCCGCGGCGGTGCAGTCGCTCTCGGCCACCCCATTGGCGCGTCGGGCGCGCGCATTCTCGTCACCCTCATCAACAACCTCAAGGACGGCGAGTACGGCGTTGCTGCTATCTGCAACGGAGGCGGCGGAGCCACTGCTCTTGTCATTCAAAAGACCTCCTCCGTCGAGTCGCAGTCCAAGCTGTAGCTCACTACTCTGACATGAAAATAACGCATTTCTGGCTAACTCGTAATTGTTTTTTTCTTTTTCTCCTGGGGGCGCTGCCCCCAGACCCCCGTAGCAACTGCTTCGTAGTTGGTTTCGGGCCAGCTTGAAGACCGCTTTCATTGCAAGGACGCTATAGCGCAGAGCAGTTGATGTGGTCGGGGTGGCGACGACAGATGACAAAAAAGAAGAGAAGTGGACAAATGGACAAAGCCAGAGAGGGACAGAGTGCCTGGTTCGCAGTAGAACAAAGTCTGGAAACATTTACAAAAATCAAAAAAAGATAGCTCGCACCCGGGCTCGAACCGGGAACCTCAAGACTTGCAATCCCACGCGCTACCGTTGCGCCATACGAGCGTTCAGTGGTTTGTGGCTTTTGATATCCTACGCGATGAAAAAGGAACAAAAGTGAAAAATATACAAAAAAGTAAACAATAATGAAAAATAACGCAAAAAAACAACAACAAAACGATTGGCGACTACGTCTCACCTGGTACCACCCTTCGAACCTGTCCTACCTGCCACTGGTACTATTGTATCAAAAGAATATATATCCTCCATTACATTCTCCTCTAAAACCATACTCCTCTGTCCAATTGGATCTGATTCAACTGCGAAGCAGGTGCTACGGGGGTCTGGGGGCAGAGCCCGCAGGCTAAAACAGCACAAGACGCTCAGGTCAGACCGCAGAATGTATAATGCATTTTCAGTACTCGATCGTCTTCTTGATGCCGTGGTAGATGCGAGTGACATCGGGGATCTGGAAAGGCTCGAACGCAAGCGAGACGTGGGTGTCCCAACCGGTGACGCGCTTGACGGGCGACTCGAGGCGCAGGAAGCACCGCTGTTGAATCTCGGCGGCGATCTCGGACGCAATTCCGCCGGTAAGGGGGGCCTCGTGCGTCACGACGCAGCGACCTGTCTTGTTGACGGAGTTGACAACCGTCTCGCGGTCCCACGGAGCAATGGTGCGGAGGTCAATAACCTCGCACGAGACGCCGAGCTTTGACTGCGCCAGCTCGGCAGCCGCCATGGCATGATACAGCTGGGTACCGTACGAAATAAGCGTGATGTCGTTGCCGGGCCGCAGAATCTCGGCCTTGGATAAAGGCAGCTCATAGTCTTCAGCCGGAACATATTCGACCGACGCGCGGTACAAGATCTTGGGCTCCATAAAAATGACCGGGTTCTTGTCGCGGATCGACGCTAGCAGCAGGCCCTTGGCCTGCAATGGTGAGCGTGGCATGACGATCTTAAGACCCGGCGAGTGATGGAAGAATGCCTCGCCCGACTGCGAATGGTATAGACCGCCGTGACCAACAGCACCACACGGCATGCGGATAGTGAGTCCACCGACGTTGTACTCAGAACTGCGGTACCGCATCTTAGCCGCCTCGTTGACGATCTGGTCAAACGCCGGAAACACGTAATCGGCAAACTGGATTTCAGCAATGGCAGTCTGATCCATTGCCGCGTAGCCAACCGCAAACCCGGCGATTCCTTGCTCGCTGAGAGGCGTGTTGAAGACGCGCTGGGAGCCAAACCGCTCCTGCAGGCCCTGTGAGCACCGGAACACGCCGCCAAACGCCACGTCCTCGCCAAACAAGATGGCATTCTCATCAGTATCAAGCGCCGTCCGGAGCGCGTCGTTCACAGCCTGATAGAGGTTCATTTGGCGCGCAGTACCGGAGCGAGCGCCGTCGTTGATCTCGGGATTAGAGAGAGCCTGCTCCGACGTTTTTGAGAGGAATTTGGCCTCGCCGATGTTGATAACATTCTGGGACCCGGCAGGCATGCTCGAGTAGCGGGCGGCGGCTCGGGCGACGGACCGGCCGACGGACCGGCCGACGCAGCCCGCTGCCAACGGCCAGTGGCTCTGTGACACTGCTTTTCGTAGCATTGTATTTTCCGTCTGTACGCTTCGTCGACGTTCGAGTAACTCGCAGGGTTCTGCTGTGGGGACGGGCCGGTCGATGCAATAAATCTACAGGTCGGCTACCGGCGGCCATCGGCTATCGGCTTCTACCCCGCTATTTGCGGAGAGCATGGTACATGCATTCCGTGTGCATGTAGGTCATTTTCTTGTCTGGGGTTCACTCTCACACCCCCAGTAGCAACTGCGAAGCAGCAAGGGAGATCAACCGCGAAGCGGTTGCTGCGGGGGTCTGGGGGTGGAACCCCCCCCCCAGGAAAAGCAAAAGAAGAAGGTTTGCCGACAGAACATGCCAATTCACAAATAGCATACCTGTAAGTGTGCATATAACTGAGACAAGTATTATGCATTGCGTGCATTCATGCCAACCGGAGGACGGCGCAGCACCGAGCCACGCTCCGAGCCGGGAAAAATGCAAAAAAAATGCACGGCTGCGCCGGATCCATCGCGACCAACGCGAGATTCTTTGGCCACCCCTGACAACCACGTTGTACGTGCTTTCCTGTGCTCAAAGTAAAGGGTGCGTTTTACAGGCTCTTGCTATTTGAGTTTTCATCGCTTTAGCTCAAACACATTCTTTTCTCAACGCGTTCTTGTGTTTGGAAACGGTCAGCAGACGTGGCGCCACTTTACTCGTGTTGACCCAAAGGCTGACAAAAAGATCTGGTGACTAGCTGTTGTTGGCCCTCTTTGTGTTTGCAGCATTTATAAAACAGCCACAACACCATCCCCGCACACGCCCACAACTATTACAGCATGACTACTGATCACGCGACCGAGGCCAACGTGCCTCTGATTACAGAGGAGGAGTTCCACCAGCAGCTTGCGACGGGCAAGATCTTGGTGACGCTCGACAAGCGCAAGATTTATGATGTTACCGACTTTGTCGAGGGCCATCCCGGCGGTGCCGACCTCATTACGGAACGCAACGGTGAGGACATCACCGAAATCATGGCCGATACCATTAGCCATGAGCACTCGGAGAGCGCGTATGATATGCTGGACGAGGACTACCTCGTTGCGCTACTGGCGACGCCAGAGGAGGCCAAGAAGCTGCTTACTGACGAGAACCGCAACATGTTCACTCTGGGCAAGCGCAGCTCTGAGGAGGCGCTGACGATCCAGACCGACTTTGACAAGGACCTCAAGACCAACAAGTTCCTTGACCTCAACAAGGCGCTGCTACCTCAGATGCTGTTTGCCAAGTTCAACAAGGAGTTTTACCTCGAGCAAGTGCACAAGCCGCGGCACTATGGCAAGGGGTCTGCGCCGATTTTCGGCAACTTTCTGGAGCCGCTGTCCAAGACGGCATGGTGGGTTGTGCCGGTGCTGTGGGTGCCGGTGGACATGTTTGTTGCGCGCGAAGCGCTTGGAGGCCTGTCGCCGCTGGCGTTTGCGCCACTGTATGTGGCGGGCCTCTTTATCTGGACGCTTCTCGAGTACCTGATGCACCGGTTCCTGTTCCACATTGACGACTGGCTTCCAGACCACCCGCTGTTCCTGACTCTGCACTTTTTGCTCCACGGCGTGCACCACTACCTGCCGATGGACGGCCTGCGGCTCGTGATGCCGCCGGCGCTGCTGGTGATTCTGGCGACGCCTTTTTACAAGCTGGCCCACACGCTGTTCTCGTACCACACGGCGCAGGCGGTATTTGCTGGCGGATTCATGGGTTACATCATGTACGATGTGACGCACTACTCTCTCCACCACATCCGGCTGCCGCAGTATCTGAAGGAGCTCAAGACTTACCACCTCGACCACCACTACAAGAACTATGAGCTTGGATTTGGCGTTACGTCCAAATTCTGGGACAAGGTTTTTGGCACTGAGCTGGTCGAGACCTCTGTCAAGCGCGTCTAAAGTCCCCACTCCTCTCTCCGCCGCCGCTTAATATTTATACCACCATCAAAGTCCTGCGGCCTCCTCCATCATAACGTGAACGAAATACTGAATGCATAGGTGATATCTGGTGCTTTTTCTTTATCCTGGGGGTTCCACCCCCAGACCCCCGTAGCAACTGCTTCGCAGTTGGACTTGGGTTGTCCGTCGGCATTTTGCCATGCCAGATCAACTGCGGAGCAGTTGGCACGGGGGTCTGGGGGTGGAATCCCCCGGAAAAGAAGCATCGCAGTTGGGATTGGGCCGCTAAAGTGACCCCGCAGCATCTACTTCGGGATTGATCTTCGGCTAGCCCTAACTCAACTGCGAAGCAGTTGCCACGGGGGTCTGGGGTTGGAACCCCCAGGAAAAAGAAGCATCGCGGTTGGGATTGGGCCGCTAAAGTGACGCCGCAAACATCTACTGCGGGATTGATCTCCTGCTAGCCCTAATTCAACTGCGAAGCAGTTGCCATGGGGGTCTGGGGGTGGAACCCCCAGGAAAAAAAAAAAGAAGAAATAATGTAGCCAATGGTATTTGAGCCTGAAAACACAAAACACTCGATGCGGTGAGAGGTAGTGGCGCTGAAAGCTTTCCACAGGAACATAAAAACGTTGCATGATAACAGATGAAATGTCGTGGTCCCCTGTGTAAAGTATTCCCCGGCTTGGCACCAGTTGCGGGGAAACGACAACGGTACTGTAGTTGTTCGTGGGAAACATAACCCGACCGACGCGCCTTGGGACTCGGCCCGACTGCAAACGGATATGCACTTGGCGGGGAGAGCCGCACATGTCGGGGTTGGTATGGGGGATCATTAATCCGAGCGGAGTTTTTACCCCCGCCGTGCGGCTGCGGGGCACCAGACGCTATAAAAAAGTGCCAGCCCAGCTATTGGGGGGGTTTTCCAACGCAGAAACAATGGCCGTTGTCAAGACATTGCGCTGCTCGCATCACCAGGCCCGCGACCTTGTCGGTATCGGCGAGGCGAGCCCGGCCTTGACGTGGATCGTCGAGGCCAATGGCCAGAACTGGAAGCAGAAGGCCTACGAGATCAGAATCGTCGACGAGGCAGGAAAGGAGCTGCACGCTACCGGTACAGTGCAGTCTGCGGATTCGGCTTTTGTGCCGTGGCCCGCCAAACCGCTGGTGTCGCGCCAGCGCGTCGAGGTCGCCGTTCGCGTCCAGGGCGAGTCCGATGGCGACTGGTCCGCTTGGAGCCAGCCGCTCGCGGTCGAGACGGGCCTCCTCAGCAACAGCGACTGGAAGGCCAAGTTCATCAGCACAAAGGAGGCGAGCCAGGGCGAGGCGGTGCTGATGCGCCGCGAGTTCAAGGTCGGCAGCGGCCCCATCGCCAAGGCCCGCCTCTACGTCACCGCCAAGGGCGTCTACGAGGTCGAGATCAACGGCGCCCGCGTCGGCGACGAGGTTCTGGCGCCCGGCTGGACCGCGTACCAGCACCGCATCATTCACCAGACCCATGACGTGACCAAGCTTTTGGCCGCTGGCGGCGTCAACGCCATTGGTGCCCATCTTGCCGAGGGCTGGTACTGTGGCCGTCTCGGCTGGCAGGCCGGTGTCGAGCGCCTCTACGGCCCCAAGCCGGCGGTGCTCGCCCAGCTCGAGATCACCTACGCCGACGGCTCTGTCGACACCGTCGTTTCGGACGCGTCGTGGACGACCGCTGCTGGCCCCATCACGTTTGCCAGCATTTATGACGGCGAGACGTACGACGCAACCAAGGAAATCGACGGCTGGTCGCGCCCGGGCTCGCCCGCTGGTACCTGGGCCCCCGTTGAGGCCGCCGACATTGACGCCAACATCGAGGGCCCCGTGGCCCCGCCGGTCCGCAGCACCGAGGTCCTCCAGCCGGTCGAGATCTTCAAGTCCGCGTCTGGTAAGACCATCATCGACTTTGGCCAGAACCTCGTCGGTGTGCCCCGCTTCAAGCACCTCAAGGCGCCCCGCGGTCACACCATCACCATCAAGCAGGCCGAGGTCATGGAGAACGACGAGCTGGGCGTGCGCCCGCTCCGCTGCGCAAAGGCCACCGATCACTTCACGGCCGCCGGCACCGGCGACGAGACCTACGCGCCGCGGTTCACGTACCACGGCTTCCGCTATGCCCAGATCGACAACTGGCCCGGCGAGTTCACCAAGGAAAACGTCGAAGCCGTTGTCCAGCACACCGACTTTGAGCAGACCGGCTTCTTCAAGAGCTCCAACCCCAAGCTGAACCGCCTCCACGACAACGTCCGCTGGAGTATGCGCGGTAACTTCTTCAGCGTGCCGACTGACTGCCCGCAGCGCGACGAGCGTCTTGGCTGGACCGGCGACATCGCGCTGTTCGCCCCGACCGCAAACTACCTGTACAGCTGCCAGGGTCTCCTTAACAACTGGCTCGAGGACTTTTGGCAGGAGCAGAAGCAGTTTGGTGTCGCACCTGTAGTGTGCCCGTCGGTCCTTCATGCCATCAAGAACTTCTTTGAGCAGAAGCCCATTGCTGCGTGGCAGGATGCTACCGTTCTCGTCCCGTGGCACACATACCGCGAGACCGGCGACAAGAACATCCTCGCCCGCCAGTACGCTAGCATGAAGCACTGGGTCGACGGAATCCCCCGCGACAGCGAGGGCATTATGTGGGACCCCAAGTGTCTGCAGCTCGGCGACTGGCTCGACCCGGCCGCGCCGCCGGACCGTCCGGACAAGACTAAGACTGACCCCATCATGGTCGCCAATGCGTATCTCATCCAGTCGACCGAGATCCTAGCAGAGGCCGCCAAGATCCTCGGCAAGACTGACGACGCCAAAAAGTACTCGGACGCAGCGGCTGCTCAGCGCGCCAAGTTCCAGCACGAGTACGTGTCGCGCAGTGGCCGTGTCGTGTGCGAGTCCCAGACCGCCTACGCTCTCGCAATCGTGTTCAAGCTCCTTGATATTGACGCCGCCGCCAACGGCACTAAGAACACCCAGCTGTCTGTCGCCAGCGCTGCTCTCGCCCACGTCGTCGAGCAGGACCGGTTCAACATCGGCACCGGCTTTGTCGGCACCCCGATCATCTGCGATGCCCTCGTCCAGGCCGGCCATCTTGACAAGGCCTACAAGATGCTTCTCAACGAGTCGTGCCCCTCGTGGCTCTACCCTATCACCATGGGCGCTACCACCACCTGGGAGCGCTGGGACTCGATGCTGCCCAACGGCAAGATCAACGAGGGTGAGATGACATCGTTCAACCACTACGCCCTCGGTGCCGTTGCCGACTGGATGCACCGCGCCATTGGCGGTCTTGAATCAGTCACTCCCGGCTGGAAGGAGATCCTCATCCAGCCCCGTCCCGGTGGTGATCTTCAGAACGCCGAGACTCGCCACGAGACTCCCTACGGTACCGTCTCGTCGTCGTGGACTGTCAACGGCAGCGATTTCTCCCTCGAGGTTGTCATCCCGGCCAACACTACGGCAACCGTCATCCTTCCCGATGGCCACGAGACGGTTGTCGGCTCGGGTTCGTACAAGTTCTCCTCCAAGCTTTAATGTATATCGCACACTAATTAAATCTCTGACGAACTTTTGTTGTTCCTGGGGGCGCTCCCCCAGACCCCCGTAGCAACTGCTTCGCAGTTGGACTTCTCGAAACTGTATTATCAGCCGCGAAGCGGCTGCTAAGGGGGTCTGGGGGCAGCACCCCCAGGAAAAAACAATGAAAGGAAAAGAAAAGAACAAGAGTGTAGAAGCTGTATGGTGATCTTTATGCATAAATATGCTTTTGTGTATTTTTATGATTTCAGCCCTGCGAAGCCGGAGGGGAGTACATATGGCACCAAGTCAAGGTATCGAATGTACTAATCAGTGCTAAAATGCCGGAACTAAGAGATCTAGACGATCTCAGTAATGAAGAGCTTGCGGAACAGTCAAGGGAACTGAAAAGGCAGGGAAACGAGCACTACAAAGCGAGGAAGTTCGAAGAGGCACTGGCTGCCTATACGGAAGCAGTCGAGATATGTCCCGAGGACTACAAAAAAGACCGGGCCATCTACTACGGCAACATCGCAGCATGCCAATTTGAGCAGGGAGACTACAAAGATGCTGTGGAAAGCACTACCAAGGCGCTCGAACTAGACGAAAGCTACGTCAAAGTGAGGAGGAGGCGTGTACTCGCCAATGAAAAGATAGGGACATGGAACGCGCTTGAAAAGGCAATGGAAGACCTCAAAAAGCTCAAGGAGGACGCCAAAGATAACCCGGCACAAATTAAGGACATTGAAATGCACATGCGCCGCATAGAGCCAAAAATGAGTGCTAAGCAGAAGGAGGAAATGGACGAAATGCTCGGCAAGCTCAAGAACCTGGGAAACGGCCTGCTCGGCAAGTTTGGCATGTCCCTGGACGACTTTAAGATGGAGAAGAATGCAGATGGTGGGTACTCGTTGAATATGGGAAAATAGATGAATCGCAAGGCGAGTTACAATGGGGTGCTGGCGCAAGTACCTAAGGACGACTAGCGACTAGTAGAAAAAGCGCCACCTAAAACGGTCGGAAATCCTGTACAACAGAATTCATAATAAATTGGCATCAGTACAAAATTAGAAATTAGCGGTTGGACAGCATGCAAAAATGGGTCATGGCCACAAGAACTGCGTCTAGTTGGCGGAACGGATGCGCTCGGATAGGATGGACCTAATCAGTGGAAATGGACTCACTAGAGAGATGTGCTCGATGTAGTTCAACTTCAGACACCTCACTGTCGTCCTCGATAAATGCCTGGTGGTGGTCCGGTGAGGAAACATTTGAGGACTGCGAAACATCAGACACCACATCATTGATTCTGTGGGATTGTAGCCGAGATATGGCGTGTCGCGGGGCTCTGCGTACAAGTCGAGGGCGCGACTTTGTTGAAGACGTCGTTCTGAGGGGGCGTTTTGAGGCAGAATTGCCGGTGGACACACTATCGTCTGCTTGCGTTGAGTCGTCTTCAGCTGCACTTTCGTGGGGCCGCTTGCCAAGTGATGAAGACTCGCCGCTGTTTACGGCGGCACTGCCCTTGTCAAAGTAAAGACGCTCCCTGTCCGACAAAGGAAAGTAGCCCAAGATCTCAGGCTCGTTCTCCGGTGGATCGTGGAACAAGGACTTGCAACGCTCCAGAGTCCGACCGAGTTGGGTATGGCCACTAACAACGTCCACCCAGTTAAGCAACTCCGCGCTGGTCGCAAACCGGCGGGGGGCAGACTTGGTCTTTGTGGCCGTCGAGCTAAACAGTTTGGCCATGGCGTCGTCCACAGCATCGAGCAACCGTCCACGGTCATCTACTGGTACTTCTATGGGCTGTTCAATGGTTGGCTGTATCTTTTCGCCGTTTGCCCGCCGTCGTGCATGGATACGCTTAGTCACCGCACGCTCGAACGCGGCGTTTATCTCAAACATTAGGATATCGCGGGCCTGCTTGCTCCGAGCGTCATCGATATTCTCGTTCTCCGTCTTTGTCTTGACCCTAGCTAGCACGCTAGCTCCAGGATCAATCGGGTCAGTATAAAGCTTTTTGACTCGTGGCCGAGCGACGCGGTGATCTAGCACACGGGTCTTGGCTTCCTCACGACCCTGTCTCTTCATGCGACTCGGCAATGGGTGTGCAGTGTCAGGCCATGCGTCCCAGTTAGCCATGCCGAATGTATTCTTGTCGTCGGACTCGTCAACCTTTATCCTCCGAAGCACTGACACACTGTAGAGGTGCTTGGCCAGGTCAAGCTGCTGTTCTTCTTCGAGCGTCTGGAGGATTCGTTTCCCGTCCATATGCATATACGTTCGCGTACTTTCTTTCATTTTTACGCGCTACCATTCTCCCTCCGTCTTGTAACAACCGTTTGTCGCCTCTGGGGCCAAACGGACGATGCCATTAAGCCGGCTGACGTTTGATTACGTAAAGGATGACAAGCGGGGCCCACATCTCGATCTGGTAGTGCAACACTCGCTGTTAATAAGATAAGTACTAGTTCAAACGTTTCCTCGATGATGCTCCGGTGCTGCTACTGTAAAATAATCTTGGTGATTTAGTCGTTCATTTTGGAGTTTTCATACCTCAACAAGCGATGAACAGAATTCCACAAAAAAATTAGTGTAAGGCACCCACCAATTTAAGTTGAGACGGAATAACTTAGTAGCTATGGGTCCTTGTCTATGTATTGTCATAACCCACCAGAATATCATACAGTGCGTGTGCATGGGGCTCCTCTCACATGCCGAGCGAGCGCACCCACCTTAGAAGCTCGAACGCGACTCGTCGTCCTCGGTGGAGATCGTATCGTATGGATCGTTGTAGACCCAGAACTGAATGAAGATAATCATGTCCAGCAGAAGGGTGCCGACCGAGCCAACAAGCCATGAAGCATTGATGATCAGGTAGCGCATTGAGTTGCCAGCCGCGAGGATCGAGACCACGTACGTCAGATTCCCCAGACACGCAAACAAAAAGAAAAGAAACGAAATGCCCTCGACAGACTTGCGTTCAAAGTTGAGAAGAATTTGTGGCACACGCGAGCCGAGGTAGAAAGCAGCACATAGCCATCCAAGGACCTGGCCAAGAACATTGACTTCGAGGTCCTCGTCGCCATTTGACGGGCCGTCGCTAGGAGCCTTGTTGCCGTTAGAGACAAGGTACCCGCAAACACCAGCAGCCATGACGAGGAGCACAAGGCTCACATTGTATAGAGCTGTCTTCCAGGCGGGGACCGGCTCTTGAGGCTCTGTTAGTTCCCGATCCTCTGTGCCATAGACTCGCAAGCTTTGCTCTTCCTCTTCATGGGTATGGAGCAGTAGCGGGGTGGCTGGCGACAGATGGGTTGAATCCACCTTGATATGTCGCTGCTGGCGCTTGTTATATACAATAGCCTGTAGCAATAGCACAATGTCTGCCAACGTATAGTAGATGGCCAAGATGATCTGGGATTAGTGGGTGTACCATACATGGGGAAAAAAGAAAAGCCTGGTGCAACATACCATGGTCGGGAGGAGACCTTGAAGGATGGCGCCGACGACATTAAACACATCGCCAATTAGCCACAAAACGACAAACGTTAGTGACAGGCCCTCTGCGCTCTGGCGCTTGAACTTGGGTTAGTACTGTGACTGATCGCAATGCAGCGAGAGAAACGTACATTTTCATAAAGTTGGGGCGTGAATACGATGATCCAGCATGCGATGGAAATAGATCTGTGGTCAGCAGGGATTTGGTTTATGAAATATCAAGACAAACTCCGATCTCCGCGACAAGGGAGCATCCGATCTGTGCGTACGTCAAGCTCCGGACGTCACCACGAGTCTCCAGCAAAGTCCACAAAGGGCCAAGAATATACTCACCCAGTGATCCCTGAGATCGCATGTCTATCCAAAGCGATGTTTGGGGCGTACATTATGAGATAACGCCCTCGGACAAGTGAGCGTCGAAATTTGCTTCATCCTCGACCTGCAAGACCCGGGCGTCTGCTGCCGTGTCTAGGGCACGGGTCGTGCACAGCCTTGCGCATATGCATTCGCGGATCGGCGCCGTGTGGAGAAAGTGATTCGTGTTGTGCAACAAGCGCAGTCGTGTGAGTTGATCGTCATAATCTGCAAATAGCTCGCTCGTTTAATTCTGGGAGCGCCCCCCCTCCCCCTGACGCCCCTAGCAACTGCTTCGCAGCTGAATAGCGTCCGTTGACAGTTCCAGCAGCCAAATGGGTGCTACGGGGATCTGGGGGAGCGTAAACCGGAAAAAAAAACGTTGGCACTGAGCCCGAAGAAGTACTACAAAGATACACAATCATATGAGATTCGTTGCATTCGCTTAATACTGATGAGTGCCGGCAAGGTGGTTGTACATTTGTATTTGTTCGATTTTGACTGGCTTTGTGTTGCCTAATAATCCTCTGTAGTGCAGGTGTTACCCGGTATATGGACCAGGTCCTACAGTTACTGATCTGTCTGTTCAGCCCAAATTTCACACAAGCACACCGGCCTATTTCTCCACTTAGCAATCATGGTGCTGGTCGAGGAGATTCACGAAGATGACATAGATAACATGGACTTTGATCCGGCGGACTTTGATCCCCGGAAAAATGCCGTGTCGAGTGGAAGATCGAGCGGAGCAGGGAGCGCCAGTGCGAGTGGTACCAGCAGTCCGGCTCCGACTCAGGCTCAGGCCGGCCAGAGACCGCCGTTCAGTGTGCCCATGGCTGGTGGAATGCCCATTCTCAACGAGGAGACTGATATGGAGCCGTTCAAGAATTGGCATGTCCTGTACCCGGTGTACTTTGACAAGAGCAAAAGCCACAGCGAGGGTCGTCGCGTTTCGGCAGAACTAGCAGTCGAGAACCCGCTGGCCCAGACTATTACCGCCGCGTGTAAATCACTCGGTCTGCAGGCGCTGTGGGAGGTCGCCAAGTGCCACCCCAAGGACTGGGCGAATCCCGGCCGCGTACGCGTCAACATCACGGAAGGAGGACCCGTCAAGAACAAGCGTCATCTCTACCGGATGGTCGCCGAATACATGCAAAAGAACCCGCCAACTGAGCGCACGCCTTTTGAATCGCCGCTTTTCCAGAGTTACGCCAACAACCCCGAAGTCTCGCTGCCCGACAAGAGCACGCCACTGGCGATCCCAAAGGGCTGGAAGATGAACTCGATCCTGCCGCTCAACTCGCGCGCAATTGGAGGCGGCGAGCAGAATGAAGAGATGATGAAGCAGATGCAACAGCAGATGTTCCCTGGAATGGGCAACATGCCGAACCTACCGTCAAAGCCCAAGCGGCAAACGGTTCGTGCCAAGCGCTAGGGTAGCCCCCCCTTTTTTTTCATAACGACCTTTTAATGACATGTTATGGCACTGCTAAGTAATTACTCTTGAGCTATATAGAGCTGCGCAGCGCGCTATTTTAGTCTTCAGTCTTCAGCCCACTTCTGGCTGCTGATACTAGTAGACAGTGCAGGACCACAGTTACAAGATGTGTATATCTGGGAACTGTGATAGTTGATAGATGGATGTCTCAGTCCAATGTGCCAAAACCTTCGATGGCAACTAAGCGGCGCGTGTCGGAGCTGCTGGAACGCATTGCTTATAGTGAAGGAGGAGACGATGAGGACTTTACTCCAAAAAGATCAAAGAGCGCTTTGAGCGAACAGCTACCGCTTTCCTACCAGCTTTATGAGAAAAAGAAGCGTGAGGCACTGAAGAAGCGAGCAGAGACACAACAGCTCGGTAGCTACGCTCCATGGTCAAAGCTGGCGTTTCTCGGCAGACTCCAGACGTTCTCGTACAAACACTGGGATGTGCCATTGAGCTTGCCTAAGATAAGTCCCGTCGAGTGCGCACGCCTCGGATGGACAGCATCGGATCGGAACCGCCTAACGTGCACGACATGCGCCCGCAGCTTTGTCGTTCTGGTAGGGGATGTTCCTGCGGTCCAGCGTCGGATGCAAGAAAAATATGGAGCCATGATTGTGAGCGAGCACGCCGAATCATGCCCATGGAAAAAGCGTGGCTCGCCGCACGATATCTACGACCTAGTCCTCACGCGGTCGGCCCAGGTGCCAGCACTGAAGAAGCGCTACGAATCGCTGATGAAGTACAAAGGACTGCTGAGAAATGTCAATTTGGCGACTCCTATAGATGTGGATGCACTATGGGGTGTCATTTCGCGCACAGCTGCCAGACCGGCTACACCAGCGACGCCCAACCTTGCTGCGTCACTCGCCCACATTTTTGATGCTCCTATGTTTGGTACGCCGACTCCTGCTTCCAGCGCTGCGCCGGACGCGAGTCATGATGGTGAGAACGAACTGTCCCGCAATCAACAGTCAGTAGATGACCCGCCACAAACGCCTCAAAAACAAGTTCATCGCCCTGAAGCAAGTGAACATTCGGAAATAGCGCTGCAATTGGCCATTACGGGATGGCAGGCTGCCTCAGAGCAGGTCGACCCGAGTCGGGTGCTCGCAACTTGCGACCAATGCTTTAGGAGAGTGTTTGTGGCTAACGGCTTAGACACCAACAGCACTCATCTGCCATACTGCCCGTACTTTCATAGCGAGGCCAAGCCCGGCTGGAGGGCCATTTACGATCTTTTACTGCGCTCGTCCGGAACTAGCAGAAGCCCCAGTCGTGCGTCTACTCCAACACCGCCTGGCACGCCAGCGAAGTCGCTCGATGAGGAGGAGCATGAACATAAAGCCGAGCAGTACGACCACAAAAAGCGTCTATCGTCTCTTCGCTCTCTCTATTTCAACAGATAGACGCCGCTAAGTTCTTTGTTACGATACTTATGAAGATAATGAATTTATGCCCCGCGACCTATTTTGGGTAGAAAGCATAGGACTTTACATGCGGCTAACGCGCGTCCGACGCGCGAGCCGGCGATACATGTTGGCATGGCAACAACGTGCATCTGGGGGCATACAAAACAAACCAAGTTAGTAGTTGCACACCCAAGGTGTAAACAGCTAGTACCACCCACACAAATACGTCCAACTGCAGACCTGTTCAGTCTCTAGACAGTGGGTTGCGAGCAGCGGCGCGTGCTCATTTGTCAAATTATAGAGTGATACGGGCTTATATCTACAATGGCGCGCCACGCACGGAGAGGACGTGATGAATCAGCCTTGTTTTCTGATGATGATGATACTGGTCTCGGCATAAATGTCGGAGGCAACCATGACGACAGCATGTTTTCACTGTCTAATATGTCAATCGAGCTAGGCCGTCATGCTGGCAGGCGTCTGAGTAATGCTTCCAAGGACACGGATGTCGTGCTTGGCGCATCGCCTGACTCCCTGTCTGAGGACGATGGTTCCTCCCTACCGTCGCTCGACAAGGTTCCCACCAACCGATCGCCAGTTATGCAAGACCTTCCGCTTGGCCATGGTGCTCCCATCAGCTACGAAAACGGTGGACTTCGTTTCGGAGGCAAGGCGGGTCGCCAGCCGGCTCGCGGTAATCGTGGATTTGGTCCAGCGCCTATGTCCTTTAAACCCAAGTCCCGCAAGAGCGACAAGGACACAAATTGGGACTCCCTTGGCGATATAACTGGTCTGTCAAGCGTTGTCCAGACCGAGGAAGACAAGTCTGACGGCAAGCGCAGGAAGCGTCACAAAGAGTTTATGGCGCTGAAAAGTGTAGACGTTGACACATCGGACAAGCTCATGTTCAGTGCCATGAACAGTTTGCAAAAACGCATCAACGACCTGCAGCAAGCATTGGATGGAGCAAATTCGGATATTTCGGCACTAAAAAAGCAACTAGTCGCCAAGGATAACGCGTACAAGGAGATGGAGCGGAAAGCGCGCAAGTACAAAGATCTGGCTCGCCAGTACCGCGCTGAGACTTCGGACAAGGCAAATGTCACAAAGGAGGCAAACCCAGAAGCTGAGACCCTCTTGAGTCCACCGGAAACGCCTGATATCTCTGATGACCGCCTGAACGCCCTGGAGAAAGAGCTCCGCCAGCTGAGACTTGAGCGTGCCCAAGCGGCTAAGCAGGCACCGAAACCAGTGCCAGATGAAGAGAAATTGGACGACATACTGCGCGCGCTCAAAAATATGTATCTTGAACCCCGTGCTGCCACGGCGTCGGCTCCCGAACCTACAACTGAAACGTCCCAGGACGGTGTGAATGTGCAAAAGACTCTGGGAGACCTACAGAAACTACTTGCGGTGGAATCAAGTCCGCAGGGTGCGACCGCTGTCTCTCCTTCTCAGGGTTCGCAGGAGAGGCACTACATTGAGCAGATCAAGAGCGCAGTCGATTCTCTTTCGAAGATCTGGATGAGCGGCTCCTCGGCACGCGACGGCCATGCCAACACGGCGCAAAGTACACAAGGAGCTTCCTCAGTGCCAAAGACGGGCCCTGCCGCTGATCTGTGCCGTCAATTTGGCCTCGTCCCGCAAGACGACGACGATGATATGGGGAACGAAACCGAGCGCCCTACGCAGTCAAACGATGACGCATTGGGCATTGTGTACAACAGTCTTATGACGGACTACGACGATTTGCTCAAGGAATACCGGGACATCAGTCGACAGTATGCTTCTCTTGACCCGACTAAAGATAGCCACAAACGGTCCGATCTTCTGGGTCGCATGGACAATGTGATTCGAGGGATTGAGCAGCGGTCAAAGCCTCTGTACGCTCTTGGCGACGTAATGATTTCGCTCAATATTCCCATTTCTCGCCCAGAGCCTGTGGGAGACCTTTCCGCTATGATATAAGGTATTAGAACTTAATGAATGTTATGACAATGGCCGCGATTCAACACTGGTGGCACAGGAGAGCAAGGGCGCCCGGTTCTCTTGTTCCTGAGGGCGCTACCCTCAGACTTCACTAGCAACCGCTTCGCGGTTGATTTGTGTTCTGTCCTCTAACAACTGCGAAGCAGTTGCCACGGGGGTCTGCAGGCTTCGCCAGAAAGAAAAGATAGAGCTATACACTGCAGCAACACACGACTATATGATGTCGCTTGAGATATAACTATATAGCTTGTTCGCAAGTTCAAACGTACCACACTAATACGGTATTGCACAACGAAGATTATCGCCCAAGTCAATGCCATTCATTGAGCGGTTAAAAAAAAAAAGAGGTGCAAAAAAAGGCAAAATTGAGCACTGAAATAGCTCTTGTTGGTCTACAGCTGAAACAACAGGAGCAAAAAAATTGCCTCGAGCCGGATTCGAACCGACGATCTTATCATTACTAGTGATACGCCTTACCAACTTGGCCATCAAGGCTTGCTGTATGCGATGTGATTGCATAGGCAAACTTTGAAGACGATCCAGCTTATTACATATGCATATTCATGCATAAATGCCAGCATGTAAACTTTATAGATCTCGGGACACGCCCGGGGGCAGAGGCTGTAGCGACGAACCTAGAGGCACCAATTTGGGTTGCCTTATGCCGTTAATTTCAGAATCACCTCTCTGTTAAGAAAATTGTGCTCATTTACTGGTTGAAAGCGTCTCAATTAGGACTAAAGCAGGTCCTAGGAATCAAGAGGTCCATAAGGCTGTTGTTCAATTAATACTGGCCTAAAGCAGCCAAGGAATGCAGAAAGAATATACGCTAACGGCTAGTAACGGCAATAGTGGAAGTAGAACACTACTCTAAACATTCCTGCTATCCTTATGCGCACCCTCCTTTGATTACCGGCACGGCTGAGGACGAAATGGAGGCACAGCCGTGGATCAGCACAATGGAGGAACACGCTCGTTGTTCCATAAATCTTGAGCGCTGGGTGTCGTTCGTGTGCACATTCATGAAGGGCGCAGCGCTGGCCTGGTCTATGTTGTGGCGTCGTAAGCGCAATGCGGAGGCTGTACCACCAAGTCATAAAGACTTCGTCGTGCCGTACGACTATGATCGGTTTTCCCTTGGCTTCATTAAATCTTTTAGTTAACGAGCCGTGACCTAACCCGTCTCGAACAAATTGAGTATCACTTTAACGTCCGAACATACAGCATCGAACCTTGCAGCCCGCACAAGGAGTGTATTTAACCTTAATCCCAGGCTGCGGTCAGCATGCTAGACTTCAATGAGCGTGATCACTCGTTTATTATTAATTCGTTCATTCATCCAGTGCGCATAGGGTCTGTCTGACAATATACAATCTGACGTGCTGTCAATGACAGCGCGCTTGGCCGCAAGTTTAAAATGATAAGACCTTAATTACAGAAATCGTTCCGCATAGCCGTGAGTTGTAAGATCGGGATGGGACCACTGTCTTGAGAAGCTGCCACCGGCTCATTCCGATTCCTTCCAGATGCGTGGGCCCCAGGCTAAATTGAATTGTTTATTGCTTGTTTTTGTGATGCATTCGTTCTCCTGGGGGCGGTGCCCCCAGACCCCTATAACAACTGCTTCGGAGTTGGAGCGTGGCAGGTAGGTGAGCATTGTGGTGCAGATTCAGTGCAAGAACTGTAGGTTAAACTGCCAACTGCGTAGCAGTTGCTACGGAGGTCTGGGGGCAGCGCCCCCCAGGGAAGAAAAAAAATAGAGAAACGGGGATCTTTTACCGCTACCCCCAGGGAAGAAAAAAAATAGAGAAACGGGGATCTTTTACAGGTGCATACATACAAAGAGTCGTATCTTAGAACAGAGAAGAGATCTCTGAAGCGGTAACGACATTGGTGCTACTCGTGAAGGAGAACACCTTCTCGACGAGCACACTGTGGACGGTCGGGTCGCGGTCCGCACAGGCGTCCGAAACGACGGTGATACTGTAGTCCATGTCATTGGCGGCACGTACCGTCGAAAGAACGACGCCGCTGGTCGCAATGCCGAACATGACGATGTTCTCGATGCCGCGGGCGCGAAGAGCGACCTCAAGCGGGCTGCCAGAGAAGGCAGAGATGCGCTTCTTGTAGAGAATGGGCTCGCCCTCCTTGTAAAGGGATGGGAGAATCGCGGTAGAAGGGTGACCACGCACAAATGCGTTCTTGACGCCCGACGCTTTCAGCATCTTATCAAAAGCACCATCAGGCTGGACCTCGGGGTAGCCCTCCTCGAAGCCGACGGCAATGTGGAAAATCGGCGAGCCAAGCTCACGAGCCTTGTCAAGAACGATAGCAGCGTTCTTGGCGGCAGGTGCGACGGCCTCCTCACCGAGGCGGCCGACAATGCCGGCCTGATAGTCCATGGACAGAAAGGCTGTTTTCTTGGGGTCGTACTTAGCCGGGGCGGTCATTGTGGAAACAGCTGCGTTGTTGCTTGAGTTGTCGCTGTTTCCACTGTACGACACGGACCATTTATGTACTTTCGGGGGCCGATGGTTGGCTAACGCCGACCGGAGGAATCGGTGATAGCTGGCTATCGCCTCTCGGAGGAACCGGTGCGGCAGTTGCGGGGGCCGCTGTAGCAGTGCATCAAGCGGCGCTACAACGCTGCGCTTACGCGCAGTAGAGGAAATTTGGCGGCGGGAAACAACTTGGATGTAATTGAAACAACGAGAATGCCAGCTATGTGCTAATTGTGCCATGGGTGCTTGTGTTATATCGATACAATTCCCCCAGACGTCGACGTCTCCATGTGAGGAGCACCCAGTACATTGTGATCCAGCCGTACTCCTGCAGTCGGACTCCGAAAGGCGATGTGCCCAGGATTTTGCGACGTTATTGGCACCAAGCTTGGCATATCTCTATGAAGGCTGGGCATGTCAGGGTCAACGTGCCGGTTCTTCAAAGAGCCACTATCGATGTTACGACCGCATTTTACAAGCCTTTTAATCACTTTGTATCGGACAAATGTTCATCCGCGTCCTCATGTATCGCTTCGGACTCCTACAATCCACAAGCATATCGTCCTTTGCTGGCCGGGCACGTGCGCCGTTGCATTTGCTCTGACAGCTAAGCGTTCATTAGTCGGCCTACAGTAGGTCCTCGTTATGAAGGTGTAAGGGATAGCTGTTTATAAAGTCGGTCATCCAGCGTCCAAATTAGTCTTCCCACTGTAAACGCAGAATTTCCTGATCTTCTGTCTATTGGGTGTCCCCGTTCACTTTGGCGACCTCCCGCCGCCCATTCCCTTATGAAAAAGCGGGGGCTGTGGTTAGTACTAGGATATCCACCGAACGAAAACCAGCGGTTCAGCAGTCGTACGGTCGTGAAATGAGACTGACTGCCTTTATCGAAGAAAAAAGTGTGTCCAGCCCGAATCAACTATCACTGACCTCCAGTAGCGATTCCTGGAAACCCTCGGGAGGTCAATTTCTAGATCAGTTTCGAGCTAGCCGACAGCCTGACTCTTTCAAAAAGGTGACACGTGCCAGAGCACTGCGCTCCTATCTACGCTCTTGACTGACGAGTCTTGAGCGATCTCCTGACATTTCTGTTCTTGACAGTGTTTTTTTTTTTTGGGGGGCGTGTTTCCTAAATAACACGCACATAGAATGTAATTAGGTCGCACACAAAAGATCGGTTCGGACGGCTAACACTTTTTTTTTTTCCTTTTTAGATTTTCGTGTTTTGGTTATAGGGCTTCACTTGTTTTACGGGACTAAATTCTGATCTGAATTCGTGCCTTATAATGAGAAGCTCCCTGTATCTGCTTGAAATCGCCAGCTAATGTGCCGAGGTATTCGAGGTACAATTGCCCTACTGATAACGGTAAAATGTTGGCACGGGCTCACACGGCTACGGTCGCGACAAGACGAGGTATCGTTCAACATCGTCTCTAAAATAGTCTACGTTCTCGACGTTCAAAACATTTAACGGTACGATTTTGACATAGGTCGCGCACAGTTCCAACCAGCCATAGTGCCGATAAACTCCTATTGTCTCGATCTACTGCGGAGATAATGAACAGCATACTACTTGAATCAGCTTTAAGTTGCGTTGTCACGACAAACGTCGGACAAACTGTTCTGCGGATCGGCATGATATGCAAATCAAAGGGGTTTTGTCGCGGTGCCATCAGTAACAACTACTTGACGTCACCGGTTAAATTGAGCCCACACAATACCATAGCGGAATAATAGCCCGTACAACGACTTCCTATTAAGGAAAGTTCCGGCAATCGCAGGGGCACCCGGAAAAATTGGCTAGGACCTTATACCCTCACCCTGAAAACTCAGTGAAGATCGCTAGGGCAGCGCCGCACATCTGGGGAATCGGGACGGCCGCCTGCTGACTGCTGAGAGATTGTGGCAACACGCAGATGCCTATATCTGATCGTAATTATGGCACTTTGAAAGCTCCAGACACACAGTATGCCTGCAGTACTCGATTGACAGAGTCCTGGTCTGTGCAGCGCTCCCGAGTGTCAGTGTCATGACCGCATTCCATGCAGTCGAGGTCGCCTTTTCCTGCGGGGCGTAGATATGCAAGCAACCGCGGGAGTGGATCGGCTATAGAATGCCGAGGATTGCCGATACCTTGGGCGTTTTAATTCTGACGCCTGACAAGACTGCTCGCGACTCCCAACGGTGTATCTCAGATGGAGTTCAATAGAGATCGAGGGACCATCTGCTAGCACGATATAATGTCCAGGTAGTGAAATTATTTTGTACCCTGCTCATTGACGTCAAACTACTGACACGATGACATCTGAGGCTTTTTTTTACTCTTAGCCGCTTGACCACTCGCTAGACACTGCATGCCGGATGCGGGGAGCAACTCCGGGGAAAGTACGCCGAGCGTCTCGTTTTCGTGCATTCCGGCATTGCCCGCATTCATCAAATATTAACCCGCACAGGCTGTGTAGTTTAGAGTAGATTCGAAGGACTCTGTTTATACGAGGATGAGCGGGGCTGGGCGGAGGATCATTCCGCCTCTTTAGTGCAGTCAACTGCGATGATGCGATGGGGCTTCAGAGCCCCAACACCGAGCAAGCGCCATGCACTTTGGCGAAAGGGACTCCCGCATTGCTGCAACACAACATTTGAGTGTTGAGTCACTGCGTCACATGTAGAACTACACAGATTTCGCCTTCTCCTCAGAGTTCCGTACTTTGCCGCCGCATGCATCGACGTGTCCCTTGGCACAGGGACCCGGACTAATGCAGATGTTGGGGGTCCACAATGACCCGAAAACTAGAAAAAAAAGTTTCTGGATAAATGCCCCCATTTTCTCCGATGCGTGGAAACCCTAGTAAAGATCGAGCATGTTAATCCTGCTAGAGGACAGACCACTTCCCCACATTTTTGACGCCTCCCCGCAGTGCACCCCAGATTGTCTTGCTGAGTAAGAAGTTGTAAAACAAGAGCAGGTTTGCGCGGTTGCTTAGGAACTATCAGTCACAGACATTACGGGGTACACCACGGTGCAATCCGTTACGAGGATTTCAATACCCACATGCTAAATGAAACATAGTCCTTTAATTTTGTTTCGCGTGCCATTTGCTTCCGGCCCGCCGCGCGCAAGCGGGCCCTGCATCCGGACCCCCGCCGGCATTACCAATTCGCGTAGGGATACGATTTCCGGAGATGATCGACGACATACGCGTTTGGCGTATGCGAGTTTGCATCCGATTGATATATAAAGGCCAAAACTACCGCTGTCTATAACTGAAATCCCCGGAATTGCAACATCAACATGGTTCTCACGGGGAAGTCTCTTGTGTGGGCCGTCAACGCCGTCTGCGGCCTGTCCATCTTTTTCTTTGGTTATGATCAGGTATGTATTCGTATTCGTTGCCTTGTCCGAGCATGACGATATAATTACCGACGTGTACGCGAATTCATTTTCGTGTCAGCATCCAGACACTTTGAGCCACGACTCTACACGACTCTGCACACGTCTCGGCTGTGCCTGCCAAGAGATGGGTTAGCTAGCAACAAGCGCACCCTGAAGGCATGTTGATGCACCCCTACTGACGTCAGGGACTTATGAGTGGTGTCAACAATACACCGGACTACGTTAGGCGTATGGAACTCGGTGAGGTAATCCCGCCGTATCCAGGCAACGATGTATACAGTGTCAACGTCACAAACTCCGCCAAGCTTGGCGGCATCGTTTCTGTCTACTACCTAGGCACCCTGATCGGAGCAATGCTCGGTGGATGGCTCGGAGACAAGCTCGGACGTATCAACGTTATTCGCATCGGATGCGCGTGGTCTATCCTTGGTGCGGCCCTCCAGACCGCCGCCATGAACTCCAACTGGATGATCTGCGCTCGCGTGATCAACGGTATTGGTACGGGCCATCTCAACGCGGCCGTCCCTGTGTGGTCTGCTGAGACCTCTGCCTTTTCGTCGCGTGGCTTCTTCATCGCCATGGAGTTCACCCTAAACATCTTCGGTGTCGTTGTCGCTTACTGGCTCGAGTATGGTCTCTCTTACGTCAACCAGGGCGACTCGGTCATCCGATGGCGTTTCCCTATTGCTTTCCAGATCATCTTCCTTATTGCTCTCGCCATCCTTGTCAACTTCATGCCCGAGTCGCCGCGATACCTTGTCAAGGCTGGCCGCGACGATGAGGCCCTCAAGGTTCTTGCGCGTCTTCGTTCCGATGGCAACATCAACGATGTTCACGTTATTGGCGAGTACAAGGACATTAAGGAGAATGCAGAGGAAGATTCGACTCTCAACACTACATACATCGGCATGTTCTTTAAGAGCCAAGGCCGTTTCCACATCCGTCGCCGCGTCCACCTCGTCATTTGGCTGCAGATTGTCCAGGAATGGGTCGGAATTGCCGCTATTACTGTCTATCAGCCCACTATCTTCAGCCAGGCGGGATTTGACACCAACAAGTCCAACTGGCTGTCTGGCCTGAATAACATCTTCTACATGCTGTCGACACTTGTGGCTGTGTTCACGCTTGACCGCTGGGGTCGCCGCATCTCGCTCTACTGGGGCGCCGTTGGCCAGGGTATTGCGATTTTCCTTGCTGGTGGGATGTCGCGTCTTGCGCAGAACACCGGTAACAACCAGTACGGTGCTGCTTCGGCTGCCTTTGTGTTTATCTACACTTTTGTGTTTGGTGCCACCTGGCTTACTGTTCCGTGGATCTACCCTGCCGAGATTTGGCCCGTGCAGGTGCGTATGAAGGGCAACGCCTGGGGTGTTGTTGGCTGGTCCATCGGAAACGGCTGGCTCATGATGTTGAACCCCGTCATGTTTGACGCCATTGCCGAGAAGACCCTCTACATCTTTGGCGCATGCAACTTCGCTGCTATCGCGATGGTGTGGGCTTTCTACCCTGAGACGGCCAACCGTACCCTTGAGGAGATTGATGATCTGTTCTCCGCTCCGATGCCCTGGTCGTGGGATGCCGAAAAGAGTCTTGCCGAGGCCAAGAAGCGACACCACTCTTACCAGCATGAGATCCTCAACAACCCCGAGGCGGAGAAGCACGCGCTTGAGAACTCGATTGGCCACACTGAAGATGCACATTCACAGGTGTAGAATATGCCTCGACTGTGACTCTTTGAAGGTTGCGTAGAATTTTAGGTTGTTATACTATGTTGTTTTGATTCAGCACCACTGCTTTCGTAGGACACTCAAAAAGTGACTTCGTAGGCGATGTGCTACGTACTCACACTCACTGATTCGTCTCGTCGGCCGCCTACGCAGATCTAGATCTGTCCTCCACAGCGCCGTCGTCGCACAATTGCATACTAATGCCAGATATAAAATAGACTTGCTGAAAAGCGCTACAAGTGCAATTGCTGTAGGCCGCGCAGAGCTGTGGATCTCGCCGTTCTCGTGGTAACCTGAACCCCTGAGGTTCGCGCTAGGAAGCCATTTAGTAAGCAGTTGAGAAAGTCGGTGTACGGAATTATCCGATATTAATCGTCGGAATAGAACGCATAGATGTGGGTTACAAAGTGACAGAACTGATCATACTAACCTTCATCATCCTCATCATCACATCCTTTATTGTCCGTAATTAAGCTATATATAAGCCAGAGACATCGGCAACTATTCATCATAGATGAGCAGGATGCGGCATCACCTCCGTAGCTACTCGAGCAGCTTCGGGGGCTGGCGGCTCAGAACCGTTACGATTCTGGCTCTTCCAAGTATCGGCTAGAAATGCGGCTACCGCCGTTAATCCTTCAGGTGTGTTAAGGAGCACCTTGTCTGACAGACTAGGGCTAGCCTTAAGCAATCCGCGGCGTGACCCACTGGTGAGTGGGCAAAATTTGAGAATGTGGTCGACCGTTTCCAGTGCGCCACATGTGCAGTTGATATGAGTGTTCCTGACGTTGTTCGCCTGGAACCAGCTTCCTACCAGGGCTGTCCCAGTTCTAAACTGGACTATCCGGCTCAGGATGTGCCTCGGAGCATGTCGCATCTGGTTTTTCAACATGAGAAGCGAAAGTCGTGTGTGACATTTGGCTTCTCCCAGACGTTCTCGGAATTCTAGGGTGTCACTAGACGCGTCAAAGTCCTCCTGCCATTGCGTGAGCGTGTCCTGCACCACTCGCTTGCGGAGGCCAGCGATGGTTGTCAGCTGGGAATCCATTTCTGAGTTGCTGGTGTTTTGCCAAGGTGGTCTCACTGTCCTCGGTGGGTACTCGGGTATCTCAATAGTGAGATGTTCGATAGACCTCATGAGGCGACCGATGGGCGTCGCTGTGTCTCTGTAATTCTCAACCGCTTTGACCAGAGGATTGGAATTCGCCAATTGGTACTTCACTCTGATGGCTCGGTGTTTGTAAACTTGTCTCAGGCGCAGGTTGATGGGCAGTACTCCACATTCCATGTGAAGGAGATCCACATGAGTGCGGGAAACCGCCCCGAGTGCCTTACGCAGTGACTTGTTCTGAATCACTTGAAGTCGACTTTCCCAGGTTTGCAAGTTGTTGCGGACTTCGTGATTGTACCATACCTCAATTCCATATTCCATGTGCGTGCGCACGCATGCTAGGTACATTTGGCGGTAAGCGGTTCCACTCACCCCTCTGTAGCATCCTCCGAGGCGGAAGATCTGATGCGTGGCCATCTCGGCCTTCCGTTCAATGGCTGCATAGTGGGCTTTGAAATTGAGTCGCGTGTCTAGGTAAATACCTAGGAGCTTCACGACCGGGCTTGGATGTCGAATTTCTCCGTTTGGCAGCTTTAATGAGTCTTCGGGAACAGGTCCGCGGGCTCTCTGAAAGTGCATGTATCCAAGCTTATCCCCCAGGTCAATGGCAGTGAAGTGGCCGGCGGCCCATTCCAAGCTGATGCGAAGTGCATCGCCCAGGCGCGCTGCATTCTCACTGAAATTGTTACCGGTGACATATATCGTGATATCATCAACGAAGCCGATACACTTGACTCGTGCCGTGCGAAGGGCGGCATACAGAGATCGGGTGTAAATCATGAACAGGAGAGGCGAGATGGGTGACCCCTGAGGAATTCCAGTTTGGACAGGTTTGCTAGATTCCACTTTGCCATCGATCATGAAGGCCGCAGAGCGGCCGGTCAAGAAGTGATAGCACCACCGTCGTGCAGCTGACGGTAGTCCGCATACTTCCATTTCTCGGAGCAAGAGCCCGAGGTTGACATTGTCGAACGCGCCTTTGATATCTATCATTAGTGCGGAGCCTGCTGACTGGCTTGCCTTGATGTCATTGACCAGATGGAGGACTGCGTCTGGGGCTGAGTAGCCTGGCCTCGCGCCGTACTGCTCATCCGGTAAATGATTGCATGTCAGGTAAGCCAGCCGGTTGTGGACGATCTTCTCCAGGATTTTGCCGAGGGTGCACAGTAAGGAAATGGGGCGATATGATTTTGCCTCGCGACGGTCCCGGCGGCCCGGCTTCTTTAGGACAACCACTCTGCCATCACGCCAGCGTTGGGGGTGGTAGCCTAGTGCCACACAGGCGCTCAGCAGGTTGGTGACTATAGTGCGAAATGTTTCAACCTTCCATGACGCTTGGTAGACGTGGGATTTAAGGCCGTCGGGTCCGGGCGCCTTGTCGCTAGCGATCGTGTGGACGGCTCGGGACACCTCGACCTCGGTGAGGTTCGGCCAGTTGGCGTCTGGTACCACCAGGGGCGGTAGGGCATCACTCGGCGGGGGTGACGGCAGGAGGGCTGCGCGGATGGCCGAGAATTTCTCTTGCGTCCCTTGAGTGAGCGTCCCGTCTGGCTTGCGGATTGCGGGCATGAGGGACAGGTAAGGTGTTGGCTGGGTATATCTATAGGCCACCCAGATGTTCGGACCCTCTCTGGTCTTTAGGAATTCTGTCCAATGGGCTGCCTTCACCTTCCTGATTAACCTGTGGTACTCGTTGGTGGACCTGGCGGCTCTGCGTTCGGCCGCTGGGGTATGGCATAGACGGGCCAAGCGCCTGTGGAATCGTGCGCGTTCATACGCGGCCGTGCAGTCGGCATTCCACCAGCGCTTGCTGCGCTCGGTGATGCGCAGTCGTTTCGTGTTCGCCTCTAATGCGTCAGTGACAACCGTACAAAGCTTACCAAGCTCGTCATCTATGACCATTTCCGTGTCCAAGGAGCGCTTATGCCACACCTCTGTGGTCTCCTTGATGGTGGTTGCAAAACCTGGCCAATTGGCGTGCTTGTAGTCCCACACTGGTATGTCCATCCTGTAATTGTCTGTCTCCGGTGTGTCTAGGCGCCAATCAATCTCGAAGTGGTCGGAGAGTCCCGGCTTTGGGGCGCCGTCATAGTAGATCTCCGTGATCAGAGGCAGGGAGGCGAATACCAGGTCGAGGACGTTACCTGCGCGATGTGTAGGGACGTCGGGCGGCGAAGAGAGTACCATGCCCCGTCTGTGGAACCAATTCATCAGCTCGTCGCCTGCGTTAGTGAACGGGTGCCGGCTGTCCCAGTAGGCGTGGCGAATGTTGTAGTCGCCAGCAATGACAGTGCCGAGGATCGGGCCACGATGGCGGCTGTCCAATGCAGCGCGGAGTCGACTTAGGCCTCCACCCTCGCCGTAGTCGCGGTCGGGTGACGTCTGATTGTATAGGTTGATGAGCGTTATGTCCTTGATTCGGATCGCGACGAAATCGGGGTCCGTTAGGTCCGCATCTGGTTCGATATCATGCCATGCAACGAACCCTTTGCGGACGTAGGTAACGGCCCTGGGCATCCTTGCGCGTTCCTCCCAAGATGCGCAAATGGTATACCACGCAGGGTGGTGGGGGATGCGTACTCCGGGTTCTTGTAGCAGGAGTATGTCGCTGTTGTTAAAGTCGTTAAATAGAGCTTCGATCGTCAGTGGGCTTCTGTGGCAGTTCAATTGCTTTATTCGCATGATGGAGCGGCCAAGAGGTCTTCGGGAGAGCTGGGAGGAGAGTGCTCAATGTCGATGGTGATAGGGCTGCTCGGGTCGGGCTGAGGGCGCGGCTCATCCTGACCAGCGCACTCGTCCTGAGTAGGCGGCTCACTCTGGCCGGGGCCCTCAGTTCCCTCAGTTTGGGCGATGGGCGCAATTTCAGCTGCTGACTCCTCTCGAAGGGACTGCTCATCGTTAGTGGGGCTACCAGTTTGTGGTGCTCGTCTCTCGGTCTGGGCGGGACTGCTGGGTAGCGGGTAGACTGGAGCCAATCGGCTACCCACACATAGCGGCTTGCCCTCGTACACGCATTGACGGTACTCGTCCCGATCCAGGAAGTGGATGCGGGCGCGACGCACCGTGCCGTCTTTACGGTGCGCGCTCATGGAGTACGGCGTGCATGCCAGACGGACTCCGCTGACCTGCTCAATGCAGCTTCTGAGTTCTTCCATGGACATGTCGATTGGTACAAAGGTGATGGTCGCTTTGTACCACGTTGTCGTGTCCACTACTTCGAGGTTACCCTCGAAGATGGGAAGCCACTGCTTGATAACGTCGGGCGAGGTGTGGTCGCGGTTCGTGAACTCTACTGTTACGTTGCCCTTCTCCGGGTTGGACACGCGGATGCCCACGGCAGAGCCTCCGCCGGGGATGGCCTTGTTCAGGATAGGCAAGTATCGGGGGCCGGGGTTAGCCGGCAGGGCGTATCCGTCCTTTGGTCGGAGTACCACCTTAAAGGTGGAAGGTCGTGCATGGTTGGACTTCAGGCCGGTTTTATCCTGCGGTCTGTGGGCCGGCTTAGGCGTGCTGTTGCCTGTGGCTACGGCGGCGAAGGAGAGAGTAGCGTTGTGGGATGCAGTGGCGCGTTGTTCGGCCGTCTCAGTGCGGGCGTTCATCGCGGAAAGGGCCTTCCGGCACGACTCCTCGTGTCGTTCCATCTGGTCCTTCATGGCCGCAACGAAATCATCCATGTCGATGGTGGCACGGGAGTACGAGCCCTCGATGTCGTGTTTTATGCGCGTCAGGCTAAGCTCCGCTTTCTTCCACTCGTCGTGGATGGTGTCGGCGTGTCGGCGGGCTTGGCCGGTTAATTTCTCGGCCTCCCGGAGCTGCTTGCCGAGCTCGTGCCCTTTGTGGGTGATCACCTTAACTGCATCCTCGGTGTCAGCGAGCCGTTTGCGGGTCTTCTGGTCTTGCTGGCTGTTGGATTTGTGCAAGCGGGCAAAGTGGTCTGACCGTCTGTCGTGATTGTCGGCGCGGGCTTGCAAGTCCTTGACTTGAGCTTTCAGCTGCTGACACTCTGTGTTGAGCTGTTGATACGCTGTGCTGAAGCCTTGAAGGAATTCGATGAGGCCGTCAAAGTGGGCATCTTGCTCCTCGGGTGAAAGAGACGAGAATTTTTTGGTTTTTTTGAGTTTTTCAATTTTTTTCTGGATTTCATAGTTTTCGTTGTTTTTGTTGTTTTTCTCATTTTCGTTGTTTTGCTCGTTTTCCTCGTTTTCGTTGCATAGGACAGTATCGTTGGTGTTGGGACTTTCGTTGGGAGTGTCGGTGAGGACTGGGTGAGGCCAAGCCCCGGGCGGCGGGTGGGGATCGGGGGTGGCGGGGCCGGCGAGCGTGGCTTCACGGTCCGCTATGACACCCTCCACGACCTGGTTACTCGCTGTATCCGATTTCCCGTTGAGCGCCTGCTGTGGGCTCTCGGGGACGGAAGCTTTTTCCGGTCGTTCAGGTCCTCCCGTCGCGATATCGGGCGGTGGGTTGTCGGGGGAGTCTGCGCGCGAATCGCGGTCTGGTGCCTCGTCGGTCGAGGTACAGTCGGAGTACTCGCTCTCGGAAGAATCTCCGGGGTCCTGAGGTGGCCCTGGAGACTCCTCCGGGAGCTGCTCCACACGGTACTGCGATCTCGTCCTCGGAGGCATTTTTTTTAAAAAAAAAAAAAAAAAACCGCATAAATGATGGGCATATATGCGCATAACTTCCATGGTGCGCACTTCTTGAGCAGTAGGAAAACTCATTGGTCAGATGCGGTCATATCAAGGCGAAAGAACGACTTCCCGTCCGATCAGTCCTAGTTAACCGTCTTAGAGCTACACTCAGTAGTGCAGTGGGTGACCATGCGCGAACAGGTAGTACTGCATCTTTTTTTTTGCTCCTAAACCAGCATAATTGGATGCAGTGGGTCACATATACTTCACAGGTACCTGTAGTGCCACTGGCATAATACTAGCTTCGCTTCACAACCCCACAGCAGTCGCAATGGTATCCAAAGACGCTGATCAGAGCATATCTGTCGTCATCCATGCTCTACCATTGCTAACGATTTCCGATTTTTGTGTCCGAAGCCGTTTAACCAAATCGACATCTCCATGTATGTGTGAGCTTTCTTCAAATGCATTGCAGTGCTAACTTTAGTGTTTGGGACTCTCTACGGCAAGAGAACAAGCGAGGAGATTATTGTGTGGAATGTGTTTGAAGTGCCGATTCTGAAACTAGACAATGACTTGGTTGTGGACCAAGAATTCCTGGAAAAAAAGAGGGATCTGTGTATGTGTTGTGCCCAGCGACATTAGACTTTACCTATGGATCATTTGTTTCTAGACTACCATTGCCCCCGTTCTAACAGCAGACAAGTCAACTTTTCCTGAAATGGAAATAATTGGTACTTTCCACGTCTCTGAGAATATAGACAGAGTTGACGAGCAGTCCAAGTTTCTGCATGAATCTGTCCAAAACTTGCATGAAGATGCCTCACTCGTGCTGATGTTCAGCCCACAGGTAGAAACCACTACTGCATTGACGCATCTGCCTTTCACCGTGTATGAGCGTGTGTACCGGGGCCAGCAATCATTCGCAGAGCTGCCGGTGCGCATTGAGACCGAGGAGGCGGAACGAATCGCCGTTGACGATATCGCTGCATCGGGTCCTTCGGGCGGCGGAGGCCCCAAGTTGAGCGCAGAACTGCGAAGACTTGACCATGCTGCGGGCCATCTGCAGCGGCGTCTGCGTATTTTGCTCGAGTTTGTCAACGGCGTGCGCGACGGGCGTGTCCCGTGGGATAACGCAACGCTGTCCAAGATTGACATGGCCGTCTCACAGCTGCAGAGTCTTAGTGCTGATCAGCAGCCCGGACTGCAAGTTGCGCTTGACAAGCAAGAAAGTGGCATCGTTGCAGAGGCTCTTGCTGCCGCTGCGTCGCGCAATTCGCTGTACCTTGACAACATTGCAAACCTCTTTACTGCTGTCACGACACGAGCCGCGCCGCCTTCGGGCTACGATCTGTCAAATCGCATGACTGACTTTTGAGCCAGCAAAATATTTATTACCAGCACTGGCTACATACAAGTTATACTAGTGCTACCAGAGGCTTTTTTCTTTTTGCATGGGGAGTTGCCACGAGACCCCGTAGCAACCGCTTCGCGGTTTGTCGTGTCCTGTACCAAGAAACGTTTTTTTTAACTAAATACTACAACTGCTTAGCAGTTCCTACAAGAGTCTGAATTAGCAGGACCATAAGCAAAATGAACTATAAAGAGGAAGAGCAGGCATGGCCATGCAGAGCCTCGTGCCCCACGCGAGTGCGGCTGAACCTCGGCTCTTTTGAAACGACCATAAAACCCGGGGTCAACTAAAAGTCTAACAACCTTCAACCGCCCACAGAGACGACAGCGTAGAAGATGGACTACTTCAGCTCGCTGAATGCGTCGTCACTTGATCCTGACGTGCCGACGCTTTTCGAGCTGCTGTCAACGCGGGAGTTAGACAACCTGATTGCCCCGTCTCTGCGATATATCGTCGCTTACTATGCACAGCGCAACCCGCAGTACTTGCTGCGCATCGCCAACAGATTTGACGAGCTATACTTGATACTGATGGGTGGCGTCGAGTTTTACCATTTGCGCAACTGGAACGCCAGCTTTACAGAGAAGTTCTACGGTTTGAAGAGGGTCAATACCCTCAATATTGTTGGTCTCGGCACACGAGCAGCTGTGCCCCACCTTCTCGAAAAGCACAAGCGTTTAACCCGAAGGCAGATCCTAGGATCACTTTTTTTTGCAGTCGTCGAACCGTATATCCGAGAAAAACTCGACACACGGTACGAGATGCTCAAGGGACGGTATGCCTTCAGGAGTATTGAGTCTGACCGAGACGAGATCTATGCGACGGGCTCTGCAACAGAGAAGCTGCGTTACGAACTCGATCGCTTGTTGCTCAGGTGGTACCCTACGGCGACGTTTGTGCGGTCGGGTGTGACTCTGGCGTTCTACCTACTGTTTTTGTTTTCCAAGACTACGCGGTCCTCATTCCCCGAGTGGCTGCTCAACATGCGGTACTCGCGCCTCAATGACTTTGACTACAGGCGGCAAGAGGCCGCATCTGGCGGCCAGGGTATTGCGGAGCTCATGCGGTCAGGGCGGCCGCTCGCAGCAGCAAAGAACGCAGCACTCGGCGGCCTCAGCTATGCTTTGCCCACGTCGATGTTTCTGCTTAAGTTCCTCGAGTGGTGGTACTCGTCTGACTTTGCGAGGCAAATGTCGCGCAAGTCGCGGGGCCTGGATGAGTCTCTCGATGTACCGGAAAGTGCGGCACCATCAGTCGGCGGAAATGCCACCTCTGCCCGGGAATGTCCTCTCTGCGGCGAGGAGATGGAGAACCCGACCGCGATAGAGACAGGCATTGTTTTCTGTTACACATGCATCTACCGACATCTTCGCGACGCCCCCAAGGAGACGGGCGGACGGTGTCCCGTCACGGGCCAGCATCTACTCCAGTGTACCTTCAGCGAAGAGTCTGGCGAGTGGGATGTCGGCGGTCTGCGCCGGCTTATGATCTAGACAATGTACATTACTGCATCCATTCTCAATAGCTTTTCATTCCCCATGCATAAAATAAATAAGTACTTAACAACGGCCTTGGTACCATACGTACCAGAGAGCACCTAGCAACGCGAAAAACAAAGTGGAAGCTATCAGGCTGACACCAAAGCCTCGGAGATGACGAGAATAATGCCGTTCTTGACGCGCACAAAATCAACGACTTCGACAGGCCGGTGCTCAAGTAGTAACTCCATCCCGTGCTTGGTGGACTTGACGACCATGTCCTTGGATAGCAGCATTTGGGCCGTCTCGCGCTCGTTGGCGGATGAGAATACATGGTGCATCACAAATGAACGGATATTGCCACGGATAATGGCATCCTCTTCTTCCTCAGATTTGGCGGCATTAACTGGTTCCGGAAACTCCCACGGCTTGCGCCCGAGCCGGGAGAATGCTTCGTTTGCAGGCGCCAGCACGATAGTAAACGCCGAGGAATCGTCGAGAGCAAGCTCAAACTCGGGAATGTCACGAACATAGGACGCAAAGATTGAGACAGACGGCATGACGGCCAGCTGTGTTCGGAGCAGCGTCGGCCCAGACTGTGGGGCCTCGTCACCCTCGAGCGCGCCCTCGCCACGATCGTTGGATCCAGGCGGAAGCACTATAGGCTGCTCTTGTTGGTTTGCCTGATTTCGAAGCTGATCCCATGGGCGGCGAACGGGTCGATGGTCGCCGTGGCCCGCTGCTCGAACAACCCCTTCAGTGGCACCGGCAGGTTGAGCAACCTGCCGTCCAGATAGTTTGCCTCCCTTGATCACAAAGTTGGACGGGTCTATAATGTTTTTGGCGGTGACTCCGGCCGCAAGTAGCAGCGTTCCTGCCGTTAGCGCAGTTGCAAGTCTCATTTCGCAACTGGACTGTCACGGTGTGAACTTTAGTGGTACAAGATTCTGGTGCTTCAAACAAAATGGAGGTCTCATGTGGGGAGGGCAGGGGTTGCGATCCAGCCGTTTGGCGGTTAGATTTGACGTTGGAGCAACCGTTTGGGTACAACATCGGAGGCGAGATTGGACTGGAGTTGTTTCTCACGTTAACCGTAGTGGCGTTGCAAAGGCATGGAGGGAACACAGAGAGATATTGCACAGCATTGGAACCGATAAGACCTGTTCGGCTTATTCCGTGGGGGTCTTTACCCCCACCCATAGTAACAATTGTCGCCAGATCACTACAAGAACAATATGACTGGTCATAAAATGGCCCACACCGACATTTGAACAACTTTTTGCACAGACACTATAATTGCACAAGTTGAAATGTACTGCCCCCACTGACTGTCAATTCCATCACACGAGCTAAACGGGTTACCATAGCAACTTAACCGCCCCAAGGGTGAAATTCCTAACCGTTAGTAGCCGGGTCCCGGCAACTATGAGGTTGGGTGCCCAGCATTTAATGCACAGGGACTTCATCCGAAATCGCCAACACGACCAGGCAGCAGCCTGTATCGCTGAAACAACAACAGTACGAGACAGCAAAGCTACACAGCTGACATATAAACGACGCGAACGTCGTGACCACTGGCGTATCAACAGCCTAAAGAGACGACAACGAAAACGACACAGAGAAGCGGGAGACATGGACATACGGACGACGTCCCATTAGACGACAGCCCCCGCGACGTTGCTCGACGATACCCACACGCACATCGCAAATTGAATGCAGACAAAGTCAATACTTGATACAAAGTACTAGGTTCAGTATGGACGGATCGTCTCTGTATGGGCGAATATTTGGCCCACGCAGCAACGGGCAGCGACAAGTGCTGGTCGATAATGGCTCGCTCAACGACAACGCGAGGTTTGACATGTCACAACAGGAGCAGCAGCAACAACACCAACAGCCTGGAGGGCCTGAAGGAACAACGCAAATGCCGTATGGCATGATGCCCATGGGTCAGGCAGATATGGGACTCGAGCAGCCGCTAGATGCTGAGCTGGACCAAATGCAAAGAATGGCTTTGGAACAGCAACAGCAGCAGCAGCAGCCGATGGATACACAAGGAATGGTTCGCCATCAGGATGGAGGCCGTGGATCCGGAAGCAGTTCAGGAAGTGGCCAGCAAGCCATGTGGCCCATGTACGCGCGGCAGGTGGGACTGGAGCCCGCTAGTGCAGCTGTGGCCGGCGCTGGATCTGGGCCGTTTGCGATGCAGGACACAGACTCTTCCGACGACCAATTTCTTACGTTTGCTGGAGAGTCTCAACAGCAACGCCAGTCGTTGTTGCAGCGCCAACAGCTATCCCAACAAGCACATGCGTCTGGTCGGCGCAGTAGAGGCGGCAGCGGAGGTCAGCAGGGCTCTCAGCACCATGTGGGAGTTGCGGGCCGAAATGGTATGTCACACCTACGGACAGAGATCGATAGGCCGTCAACCGTACCTGGTATGTCACATTACGACGTTGTCCAACAGCAGCAGCAGCAACAGCAACAACAACAACAACAACAGCCGCAGCAACTGCCACCACAGCCGCAACAGCGGTATAGCTATGATCACGGAACGGCAGCCCTGCGGGCGCGGTCTCACAGCCATGAGTTCGGACACGGGCACGGCCATGCGCATCAGGGTCACTCGCCGTATGGCACTGGAGATGGTACGACAGGGCCCGAAACGGACAGTCCAGGAGAGCCAGATCCCGTTGCAATGCGGCGAGCCAAATTCAAGGCGAAATCTTCGATTCCGCCTGACCTAAGCTCGTCTAACTATGCCGAACAGTGTGCTGCAGCGGCAGTGTCGTGCCGTCTGCAGCCGTACCGGCTCAACACGGGCGAGTACAACATTTTACGGCCACATCTGAGCTATCTGCACGTCACGACGTACCTCAACATCCGCAATGGTATTCTGCGTCTGTGGATGTCGAACCCGCTCGTCAATGTGACGCTCGGAGAGGCGGCCGGTTGTGCCCGCGACGAGCGATTCTTTGGGCTCGCTGAGTTTGCGTACGAGTGGCTTGTCCGTAACGGATACATCAACTATGGCTGCGTCGAGTACCCCGTCCAGACTCACGAGTTTGATCTCGATGATCTGGGGGGCTCGCTCCGCAAGCCGCGGCCTACAATCGTCATTATCGGTGCTGGTATTGCCGGTCTTGGGTGTGCTCGTCAGCTCACGGCTCTTCTCAAGCGTAACGCTCATCTGTTTGCGGACTATGAGGAGTTGCCGCGCATCCTGATCCTTGAGGGTCGTCGCCGCATCGGCGGCCGTGTGTACTCAGCACCTCTGCGCTCTGCGCACGACTGCCAGGTGGACCTCGGAGCCGATGTCATAATGGGGTTTGGTCGTGGCAATCCTCTCGGTACATTGGTTCGTCGCCAGCTTGGTCTCCCCATTGTAGGCGTGGACGCGCCATTTGAGCGCTACGATCTCGGTCAGACAAAAGGTATGTTTTGGCTTACTTTTTATTGCTGTTTTGGTCTCGCGATGGGGAACTGCTCCTGGGAAAGAAGAACACAAAAGCTAACAACAGATGGCAAAGGAAATGCCAAGGTCAGCGACGAGATTGCTACGCGTGGATATAAACTGTTCAAGCATATTATGGAAAAAATGGGCCAGTACAAAAACGCCATGAGGCGGCCAGTGACGGCCGAAGGCGACCAGGTGCTTATGCGCGCTGCCAAAGACCCGGCGCCGACGCGAGACGAGTTTCAAGAGTACCAGACGATTGCTAAAGTCGAGGAATCTGGTGAATTGCAGCGGCCGTACGAGGATCCGGGAAGTATAGATGACAATGCTGGATCAGAGACAAACGACGAGCTGAGCTTTTTGAATTCGATTGGCATTAGCCCAAAACCTCAGACCCAGGAGGATGAGCATTCGGTGCACGTGGTGCCAGAGCCGGCGGGAGATCTGTATCCGAGTCTAGGCGATACGGTGGCTGGCATGGTCGACCAGCTTACCGATATTTCCAAACTGACGCCTCAGGATCTGCGCATTCTCAACTGGCACATTGCCAACCTCGAGCACTCTCATGGGTGCAATCTCGACGACCTCAGCCTTGGGTCTTGGAACCAGGCTGACGGGTACGAGTTCACGGGCCGCCATTGTATGGTGCGCGACGGGTTCTCGTCGCTGTGCCGCGGCCTGTACATCTATCCGGACAAGCTGGACGTGCGATTCAAGACGACTGTCAAGGTCATTGAGTACGACGACGAGAGCGCCGCAGTGTTTTTGGAGAACGGAGAGCGTATCGATGCGGCGCGCGTCGTGGTCACTGTACCGCTCGGCGTGCTCAAGGACCGCACGATCCAATTCATCCCCGACTTGCCGCAATGGAAGACGGATTCAATTGAGCGGCTCGGATTTGGCGTCGTCAACAAGGTGTGTCTTGTGTTTGACGAAGTGTTTTGGGACGACTCGCAGGACGTGGTGTGCGTCGCTCAGGAGCCCGACAGTGGCGACGGCATGCACATGAGCAACTACCAAAACACTCGCGGCCGCTTTTTCATGTTCCTCAACTGCACAAAAACTGTACGCAAGCCGTGTCTCGTTGGCATGGTGTCGGGTCACGCCGCCGTACACGTTGCCAACGAGAGCGACGACGAGCTTGTGGAGCAGGCGTGCGCGGTGCTCAAGCGGCTGTTCCCCAAGGCTGCCGCTGCCGCTGAACCCACGGAATCCATTGTCACGCGATGGCAGATTGACCCGTTCGCGCGGGGATCGTTTTCGTACGTTGGCCTTGAGGCGTCGGGTGCGGACTTCGACCTCGTCGGCCGGCAGATCGGCAATTCTCTTCACTTTGCCGGCGAGGCGACAAACCGAATGTACCCCGGTACCGTTCACGGTGCGTACATTTCAGGCTTGCGGGCGGCAAAGGACGTACTCAACAGCTTTGTGGGCGAGATCGAGGTGCCGTCGCCGCTAATTCCGTTCCGCGAGCACCACACAACGCGTTCCGCGTTCCACACCAACCCGCCTAGTCAGGTCAGTTCGTCACGCCCTACGCCCAAGCTAGCAGCCGGACCCCATTACAGCATGGACACGGCGCAAATTCGCGCGTCGCTGCTATCTGAGCCGGGCTACCTGCGTCCCAACGACCCTGGCATTTATTCGGATTCTGACCGGCCCGGTGTCAGCCAGACTAAGCGCAAGGCTATGCTTGTTGGCGGTGGCGACCCGGACCTCAGCCAGGACATGAGCGTCCCGGACATGCGCGAGATTGAGGCCCGCTACCGCGAACTACGTGATGCTCGCGAGAGCCTTGACAGCGAGCGTCTGCGTCATGACCTGCTGCGCGAACTAGGTCCGCGGCCCGTAAAGCCCGAGAGAAGCGGTGCGAACCCGTTCCTCATCTACCAAAAGGACTTTTGGGACATCTGTAAGCATGAGACCGACCTTGCTAAGCAAAAGGAGGCCAAGGACCCCACCGTCAAGGCCTCGCGCAACGAAGTACGCGCGGCCCTCGGCAAGCGCTGGCGCGAGCTGCCCGACGCCGAAAAACAGCCCTACATCGACGCTACCGACTCGATCAAGCGCACAAACAACCGCCGTTCTGAGGAGTTCCGCCGCCAGCTCAAGCAGTACGACGCCGAGGCCGAGATGTTCCGCAGGCGCTGGAAGGAAGAGCACGCGACGCCCGTCTCTGAGGAAGAGGAGCGATTGGCCCGCATCGTTGCCGAGGGGCACGAGCACGACAAACGCATGTTTGCCAAGCGCAATCGGACGCGGTGAGCGTTGTACTATATAGAACGTCACGTATTTATCGAGTGCATCTGTGCCTCTGGCTCTCTTTTGTGTTCTACCCCCGTCGGTGGGGAGGCTACCCCCAGACTCCATAACAACCGCGAGGCAGTTGAGCTCCACATGAAGCATTTTTTTTTTTTCAACTGCGAAGCAGTTGCTACGGGGGTCTGGGGGCAGCGCCCCCAGGAAATCGAGGAACCAACATATGCTGTCGAGAAATGTCGAGGTTAGGGACGGAGTTTTGATAAGCCTAAACACGAGGTTCCACGGATCTGATAAGCCTTGTTGAAAACATGCTGCGGAGACCGGCGTTAGTTGCGTTTGACGCGTTTGGGACTCTGTTTAAACCCAAGGGTTCGGTGGCGAAACAGTACGCTATAATTGTCAACAGTTACGGCGTGCAAACGTCGCCAGACGAGGTGGACGATGCTTTTCGGCATGGTGAGTCGATGGATTGATGACTAAACGTCGGGCTCGAGCACTGATGACAGTGTTTAAACAGTTCTCGAAGGAATACCCAAACTATGGTAAGGCGGCCGGGCTCACGCTGGAGGATTGGTGGGGACGAGTGACACGCAAAGTGTTTGAAGCCGATGGCCTGCCGGACGAGGCCCACGCCAAGCTGTATAAGCATTTTAAGAGTGCCGACGCATACGAGCTGTATCCAGATGCACTTCGGGCATTGAAAAAGCTTCAACAGATGGGTATGCCTCTGGGCGTACTGTCGAATAGTGACAGCCGTGTGCGAAACGTGCTAAGAGACTTTGGAATCACTCCATTTCTCGGTACGGTGCCCGGCACTACGGAGCCCAATATCGTCTTATCCTATGACATCGGCAGATCAAAGCCTGACGCGGCCCTGTTTAACTTTGCTCGTGAACGTATGAACATCGCGGACCCGGCGACATGCTGGTATATTGGCGACGACATTGACAAGGACTACCACGGGGCGCTTGCCGCCGGCTGGAACGCCATTCTTGTCGATGAGGTAGGTGTCAAAGGCAATTTGTGGGACAGTCTTGATCGCGAGGCGCGGCGTCTGCCGGTAGAGGAGAGCGTTGGGATCGACCCGAGTTATACGTTGATCGCGTCGACACCAGCACGAGGATACACTAGGACGCTTCGTGACGTTGTAAAGACGTTTCGAGAGCTCGAGGATCGATTCCAATGATATTTCGCGCCTTCTTGTTCGCTTTTCTCGAATGATTTGTTTTGCGACAACTGTCGAATTGACGCTTTGGGGCTGTAGACAGAATAGCTCGCCAATAAATGAGTATCCAATCTTATAAAGTCTGGGTGGCAACCATTTTCAGATCGCCAGACAGTGCTACGTGCCACTGCAAGTTTCAGATTGCACTCAGGCTTTATTACCTGGTGTTGACTCAAATATGTTCCATAGATTAGGCGAAGTCTTCAAGTCATGTCTGCTTTTTGGTTTTTTGTGTCTTTTATCATTTTTATCACTTTTTAGTGTTTTTTAATTTTATAGTTACACTATATTCTAGAATTTCTGTTTTCAACGGATTGGTTCGATGGTCTAGTTGGTTATGGCATCTGCTTAACACGCAGAACGTCCCCAGTTCGATCCTGGGTCGAATCAAATTTTTTTCCTATTCATGGTACACATACCCTACCCTCAAAGCAGTACGCGGGGTGGCGGAGTGAGACAACGTAACGCCATTGGCGGTCATATTTTTGTAATTTGCACTGTAGTCTGGGGTACGTCGATTTTGGAGAGAGCCCATATGGCGTTTTGGAAGACCAACTTCGCATTTGAAGGAAGCAACCTGGGCACTAGTCCACAAGGTCGGGGGTTCCACCTGCACCCGTGACTTTAACGCTTGGCAAACAGGGGTGTGCGGGGAGATCAAAAAAATGGGAGGCGCAGAATGAAATCAAATGCGTTTCGGCACAATACTGTGTGCCGATGCACTTGTTCTCATATGCTACACACGTAAGCTGCCCTTTGGACGAATGCAAGGACGCTGTCGTTCGACAACGGTGGGTCCAGCTTTAGGCATGAAATTATAGCTCTCGTTACTTCTCCATTCCCTCTACCAACCGCTAGCCAATATTTTTGTAAAACGCAACACAGTTTACCAACCAACATTTTCTTGAACAGAGCACAACGCTGACAGGCTCTTTTCCACCGGGCCAAAAATAGTCGCGAGATGCCGCCTTGGGGCCAGGTGTACGGCTAACAAGGAGGCTCACGCCGTAGTCATGGCAACATGCCCGAGAATGCGATGTTTCTGCCGGTGCCCCGTGCCCACAGCCCGCGTTCATAGCGTCGTGGTGGTGCGTAGTCTGGCAGCTTTGTGCGCACGTCTTGTTTGTGTCCATTCGCTCTTGGCTCTCTGACAGGTGTACGGGCAAAGGCAACTAGCAGCTGTTACACACGCTGCTATCTGACGACGTCCCTCGCTCGCCCATCGATCGGCCACTATTTTGTGGAGCCCCGGTGCTGGCTGGCTGCTATTCGCTCATACAGGACACCCAAGGTCTTGGCATCGGCAGTGTTTCCATTGGTTGCCTTGTGATAATTGTGTTTTACTCTGCACTCGGCTTAATCGTCGCCAGTTTTAAAGTATGTGTTTATGAACCTCTGGGTTTGCAGATTTGGCTCGTTTATTTAGGTTGGTGTTTATGTTTAGCGGCAACTCTCTAGGCGATGCTTACGTTGTTGTGTCGTCGCCGTGTAGAAAAAGGTCTATCGTCGATAATCCCATTTTTGTTTTTGATGTCGGATGACCTAGAGTCGGACGCTTTCACCGTGATTTTTTTTGACCAGGGGGCACTGCCTCCCGGACCCCCGTGGCATCTGTTTGCAAGTTGATTTACAACTTTGAGTAGCAGGATGTTTTGGGATTTGGCAAACAATGGTCTAGGACGTTCTATCAAAAGACTATCAGTCGCAGCTATGACCTTGGCTGCAGTCGCCAGACTCCCACCAAAACTTCTCCCCGATCTACACATGGCTAGAACAAATACCAACCGCAAAGCGGTTACCATGGGGTTCTGGGGCCAACGCCCCCAGAAGAAAATCAAACAAAGACAGCGGACTCACGACAGATGCGAGTTTTCAGCATTTCAAAACTGGCAGCATGCCTGACGGCCGTGTCGCTGGCCGGCGCTGTGTCGCTTGACTTGTCTGACACTGACTCGGTCAACAATGCACTTTCGCTCATCGCAAAAGGTTTGATGGATTACTACTGGGGATACCAGTACGGAGGAACGGTCGGAATGTTTACAAGCCCGTACTACTGGTGGGAGGCTGGCGCCGCGTGGAACTCGATGCTGGACTTTTGGTATTACACCGGAAATGACACGTACAACGACGTTCTGTACGAATCGTTGCAGTACCAGGTCGGCGATAACAAGGACTACATGCCGTCTAACCAGACGACTACTGAGGGTAACGATGACCAGGGTTTTTGGGGCGTTACCGTAATGGCGGCCGCCGAGAAGAACTTCACCAACCCACCCGAAGACAAGCCGGGCTGGCTCTATCTTGCTCAGGCAGTTTTCAACGAGATGGCGGGCCGTTGGGAGACATCGTACTGCGGTGGCGGACTGAGATGGCAAATCTACACCTGGAACGCCGGTTATGACTACAAGAACACGGTGTCGAATGGCTGCATGTTCAACATTGGCGCGCGTCTAGGAAGATACACAGGCAACAGCTCGTACGTCGACTGGGCTGAGAAGGTGTGGGACTGGATTACTGACATTGGATTCATCAGCGTCGACGAATCCAACAGCTACATCTACGATGGTGGCAAGATCACTGACAACTGCTCGACCCACACCAACCTCGAGTGGACCTATAACTACGGCCTGTTCCTTTCTGGCTGTGCATTTTTGTATGACTATACCAACGACACCAAGTGGGAGACCCGCGCGACTGCAATTTGGTCTCGAGCCAAGGTGTTCTTTGACGACGGCGTCATGTACGAGGCGGCATGCCAGACTGGAAACAAGTGCAACACTGACCAGCGCTGTTTCAAGGCGATCTTTTCGCGCTTCCTCGGCCACACTGCCTATTTCATCCCGTCGCTCAAGGACGAGATCATGGACTACCTGGCGAGCTCTGCTGCCGCCGCCGCCCAGTCGTGCTCTGGCGGTAGCGATGGCCACACATGCGGTCAAGACTGGCGTGAGTCGGGCTGGGATGGAATCTATGGCCTGGGTGAGCAAATGAACGCTCTCGAGGTCATTCAGAACAACCTTGTATTCACCAAGGCAGGCCCGCTGACCAACGATACTGGTGGTACCTCGACCGGATCCAGCGACGCCGGTAGTAGTTCGAGCTCGAATCTCATCACCAACACCCTTACCATTACGACCAAGGACCGCGCTGGCGCCGGTGTTTTAACGGTGGTGTGTCTCGTTGGTCTTTGTGCCACTGGATTCTGGATGCTCAAGTGAGCCCCTTCATCATTTTGATCTATTTTGTATAGTTTTGTCACTTATAGATTGTGTTTGGAAGTGTCTCAGATCTGGCGAGGCAACTGTTTTCGCCGGTTAGGTGGTTCAGTATGTGGTCCGCACTCCTTGAACCTTGAACGCCAAGTGCTGTGTCGAGTTCACCTTTAAGTGAGAAAGCAACAGTTATAATGACACAGCATCAACTGTAGATAAAAAAAATGCCCGTGCCGTATTTTAAACTCGTTTCTTTGTTCTCCTGTTATTGGACTAATAACGAATAAAACCAACAAGAATGTGGTAACTTATGCGATCCTCCGCAATCACTTTGTGGCACTGTCTGTATATCTCCAACCTTGACCTTATGACGTTTGCACGACGTCGATCCCTGCAAGGGACATGCCTCATCGATGACATTGACCTGCTGCCCCTGCAGGCAACCAGGTGACGTGTGCCTGCTAGTCACAAAACTCACGACAGTAACATACTAGCGGGCTGCGTTTCAATTGTCGCCTCTCGCAAATGCCACAAATGGAGAAGGTCCAAAGAGTGCGGCTTCCCCCGGCCCCCCCCCCGCCCCCAAGACTTACTGTGCGGCGGGCAGGTTATTTAAAAGCTAACGTGCGGGACGATGACCAGTTCGCGATTCGGGTTTGCGGTCAGAGGAGCAATCTCAAAAATGGCGCAGTAGGATGGCTCATAAAACGATTTGCGACTGATATAGCAAGGTATGTGGCTTGAAATTTAGCGTTGCCTTTTTGTGGGGACTACAGGAGCGGGATCGTCGCCACGCGGCTCGGCCCGTTCGGATGTCAAGAGTTGAGCAAATATGAATTGGAAGTTCAGGGACAAGTTATTGACAGACCTAGGACCTGAAAGAATTAACAACAGATGAAATTCTCGACACAGCTATATAGTAGGTGGTTCTTGGCCGTTGTTGGCTTGGTGCAGCTGTGCTGGGCTCTGGAAATCGACACATCGAACCCAGAGAGCATATACGCAGCACAGGCGCTCGTAGCCAAGGGATTGCTGGACTACTATGACGGATACCGTCCTGGAGGCGTCGTGGGCATGTTTGTCAGCCCATACTACTGGTGGGAGGCTGGAGTGGCGTGGGGATCGCTCCTGGACTACACGTTCTACGCTCAAAACGATACCTACACGGATCTGATTAAGCAGGCTATGCTATACCAGACGGGCGACAACTGGAACTACATGCCAACTAACCAGACTGTTACTGAAGGCAACGACGACCAAGGGTTCTGGGGTGTCACAGTGATGGCCGCAGCAGAGAAGAACTTTTCAGCGCCTAGTCCCGGCGAGCCGTCATGGGAGTACCTGGCGCAGGCGGTGTTCAATACCATGGCGGCCCGGTGGGATACGCAGCACTGCAATGGCGGATTGCGGTGGCAGATTTTCACATGGAACGCTGGCTATGACTACAAGAACAGCGTATCCAACGGGTGTCTGTTCCACTTGGCAGCTCGACTAGCGCGGTACCTGGGCAACGACACTTACATTGAGTGGGCCAACAAGACGTGGGACTGGATGGAGCAAGTCGGCTACATGTCCAATGTTGCATACAATGGAGGCCCGCCATCGAACACAATGCTCTACATATACGACGGCTCGTACATTGCCGACAACTGCTCCGATGTGCGTACGCTCGAGTGGACGTACAACAGCGGACTGTTTCTGTCTGGGTGTGCGTATCTGTATAACCATACTGGCAATACCTTGTGGCTAGACCGCGCCCAGAGGATCTGGAACCGGGCGCGCGTCTTTTTCAACAACAGCATCATGTACGAGGCGGCATGCCAGCCGTCGAACAGGTGCAACACGGACCAACTGTGCTTTAAAGGCATCTTTTCTCGGTTCCTGGGTCTCACGGTCCTCATGGCGCCCAGCCTGCGGGAGCAGATCTGGCCAAACATCTTGGCATCGGCCAGTGCGGCAGCCGCGAGCTGTAGCGGAGGCGAGGACGGCCACACGTGTGGATTCAACTGGTTTGTCAATGGGTGGGACGGGACGTGGGGCCTCGGGCAGCAGATCAACGTGCTCGACCTGTTCAACACTCTGCTAATTGACACTATGCCTCCCCCGCTATCGGTGCAGCAAGGCGCATCCAACCAGACCGACCCCAATGCGGGGCTCAACACCTCTAGCTCGCCTGCAGGCGAGGCCGCCATCCAGCCCCTGAAGCTCGCTGCAGGAGACAAGGCAGGGGCTGGTGTTGCCACGGCTGCTGTTGCTCTCGGCCTGCTGCTAAGTTCCTGGTGGCTTCTCAAGTAGCCGGCATGTGTTTTCTTTTTTTTTTTTGTTTTAATACAAGAGGTGCAGCGGTATGCGATGAGCAAATTGGTGGTACGTACGTCTGTCTGTTGATGTCAAGTGGGGTAGGCTCGTGTTGCTGAGTATCGTACTTGTGCTTCTGCTAATGTTTGTGGTACCAGTAAATGTTCAACAGTATGCAGCGGTGTCTGAAACGGTGAGTATCACACTGGTCCCGGGCCTGAGTATGCATCCCTTGTCAGCTGTTTTAAGCGAACTGGTCTATGACGGCAGTGCTTCGTCGTTTGACGCGCCCCACGACGCACGGTTAAAAGCAGACTTATTTGTTCCAAGCTTTTCCTACAATACGACTACCGCACGAGACATTTTTTGGCAGCAGTCTTGCTGGTGCCCAGGTTGCCCAGGTTGCCCAGGTTGCCCATGATGTCACGAACTATGCATTCCAGGACCCAGACCCTCGCGATAATTTTGGAATGCCTACATTTGCCCCGCAAGTGTAAGGATTCCGGGACCAGCGAAAAAGCGGTGACATTGCCATACTTTTGCCATACCAGAGGCGTTTACCTTTGTCAAGTATGGATCGTTCCTGGCACCCCACACCCCCCTAATGCTCATTCCAAAGGCCAAGATCGCCAAGGCATGCACAGACGGTGAGCGCGCATCCGTTCCACCCGGGGCCGCGTGCACATGCTTGCGTCCCGAACAAAGGGGCGTGGGTCACGAGGGCTAGGGCTGGAGAAGCCAAGTTTAGAAGGTGCTTCTCACCAAAAAAGCCTCGACATTTGACAATTACTTGGTCTGGAAGACGCTCAACAACTTTGCACTAGCGCAACACGCGGGCTTTTCTTTCTTTGCTGCTGTATTCGCTTCTTGTGCGCTAGTCACACTCGTTGGTGGACGCGATTTTTGGCTGAGCCCGCGTCTGTCGCTTAACTTCGCTATCGCGCCGCTCGTTTTTGCGCCGCGGGGCCAATATTCTTGGTATGTATGCCGAAAAACTTGGCTGGGCCGTTTTTGTTATTTCTGTGGGCCACAACTACTTTACGAGCGCTATGTTTCTTTGGTACGAGTTTAACCGGATTTTCATGGTTTACTTTGCGGAAGGTTCGCGCTCGTCTCAACAAGGACCCTGGACTCTTCCGAGCCCTTGTTTGCCGACCAGCGCTACCAACGGCCTTCTCAGGTCGCGTTCTGTGCTCTTCATCTCGTATTGTTTCGGAAATCGTTCTGAGCTCGGGCCTCTACAACATCTAGATCTGGCGTGACCTATGGTGTTGCCCAGCGTAGACGAGTGACTCTTGAATCCGTTATCACAAAACCGACGACATCCCGGACCAGCTCAACTGCGAACCCGTTGCTACGGGGCTCTAGGCTAAAGGATTAGCTGGGCACGCCAGTAGATATCTAAGTGATGGGACTACGCTAACTCCAGATAAACATGTGGAAAAAGCTAGCTACCGCCGTGGTTGCCGCATTGGCGGCCAGCGTCAACGCGCTTGAGCTCGATGTCGACGACGTGCAGAGCATCAATGCCGCGCAGGCCCTCGTCGCGACGGGTCTCATGGACTACTACAGCGGGGACGACTACGGCGGAACGCCCGGTATGTTCACAAACCCATACTACTGGTGGGAGGCCGGCGTCGCCTTTGGCACGATGCTCGACTACACGTACTATACGGGCAACACGACATGGTTGGAAACAATCAAGTACGCAATCCAGTACCAAAAGGGCGAATACTGGAACTACATGCCGCAGAACCAGACAACTACGGAGGGCAACGATGACCAGGGCTTTTGGGGTGTAACAGTCATGGCTGCTGCCGAGAAGAACTTTTCGGCGCCTGCGTCGGACGAGCCGTCGTACGCTTACCTCGCCCAGGCGGTTTTCAACACCATGGCAGCTCGGTGGGACACCCAGCACTGTAACGGCGGTCTCCGCTGGCAGATCTTTACGTGGAACTCGGGTTACGACTACAAAAATACCGTCTCGAACGGCTGTCTCTTCCACCTGGCTGCTCGTCTGGCACGATACAGCGGGAACACTACTTTTATTGAATGGGGTGAGAAGGTCTGGGACTGGATGTTTGATACCAACTTCATCTACAACGCCACAACCGAATACCGCGTCTACGACGGTGGCTACATCTCCGACAACTGTAGTGAGGTCCGCAACCTCGAGTGGACCTACAACTACGGGCTCATGATGTCTGGCTGCACTTACCTGTACAACCACACGGGCGACTCAAAGTGGCTCGACCGGGCCTACATGATCTGGAACCGTGCCCAGGTGTTCTTCAACAACACCGTCATGTACGAGGCTGCGTGCCAGCCGACTGGCCGGTGCAATACCGACCAGCTTTGTTTTAAGGGCATCTTCTCTCGATTCCTTGGTCTTTGCATGCTCACGGCTCCGGAAATGCAGACGGATATTTGGCCCTATGTTATCGGCTCTGCTGAAGCCGCGGCGGGCTCGTGCTCGGGAGGATCGGACGGCCACACGTGTGGTTTCAACTGGTTTGTCAACGGCTGGGACGGCACTTGGGGTCTTGGTCAGCAGATTGACGCGCTGGACTTGTTCAACACCCTTCTCATCAATAACATGCCTGGTCCATACACTATGGCGCAGCTTAACAAGAACGACACGTACGGTGACGCCGGTCTCAATACGACGGAGACCTATGTCACAACTCTGGATCTTGGTACGAAGGACAAGGCAGGTGCCGGCGTCATTACTGCTGTTGTGCTGCTATCAATGCTGGGCTCTACCTGGTGGCTCCTTAAATGATGATTTATATGGTAATGAATTTTTGGTTTTCTTTGCAGAGTTCATTCATTTCATTGCATTGGAAGACTGCTACTGCGGCAACAGCTACCGTTGAGCATCGAACGCATGTAATATTTACGTGTGTTTTATCGTGCCCGCAGACCCCCGTAGCATCTCCTTCGCAGTGGATCGAAGAGTCCTCTTTCTAAACCCACTCGGCGGCAATGCCAACTGCGAAGCAGTTGCTACGAGGGTCTGAGGGCTCTGCCCCCTGAAAAAACAAGAGAAACGAGAAATTCCTATAGTTAATCCAAACGTCCTGTTTTTTAAACCCGCTAGCCATTCTCGACTGCAAAGCCATTGCTACGGGGTCCCCTGTATATGAGAAGGTCAGTTCCATCAGCGGGTCGCTGGAAATTTGTATAGAATTGGTCACATAGTATGGGAATGCAGCAAAAAAGATGCAGTACTACCTGTTCGCGCATGGTCACCCACTGCACTACTGAGTGTAGCTCTAAGACGGTTAACTAGGACTGATCGGACGGGAAGTCGTTCTTTCGCCTTGATATGACCGCATCTGCTCAGTAAATTTATGGCCTCGTGTAGACGTGGCGAGTTATCCATAATATTACTGATAATTCTACCACTAATAGTTAGTATGATCAGTTACTTTAGAAATGCCTCCGAGGACGAGATCGCAGTACCGTGTGGAGCAGCTCCCGGAGGAGTCTCCAGGGCCACCTCAGGACCCCGGAGATTCTTCCGAGAGCGAGTACTCCGACTGTACCTCGACCGACGAGGCACCAGACCGCGATTCGCGCGCAGACTCCCCCGACAACCCACCGCCCGATATCGCGACGGGAGGACCTGAACGACCGGAAAAAGCTTCCGTCCCCGAGAGCCCACAGCAGGCGCTCAACGGGAAATCGGATACAGCGAGTAACCAGGTCGTGGAGGGTGTCATAGCGGACCGTGAAGCCACGCTCGCCGGCCCCGCCACCCCCGATCCCCACCCGCCGCCCGGGGCTTGGCCTCACCCAGTCCTCACCGACACTCCCAACGAAAGTCCCAACACCAACGATACTGTCCTATGCAACGAAAACGAGGAAAACGAGCAAAACAACGAAAATGAGAAAAACAACAAAAACAACGAAAACTATGAAATCCAGAAAAAAATTGAAAAACTCAAAAAAACCAAAAAATTCTCGTCTCTTTCACCCGAGGAGCAAGATGCCCACTTTGACGGCCTCATCGAATTCCTTCAAGGCTTCAGCACAGCGTATCAACAGCTCAACACAGAGTGTCAGCAGCTGAAAGCTCAAGTCAAGGACTTGCAAGCCCGCGCCGACAATCACGACAGACGGTCAGACCACTTTGCCCGCTTGCACAAATCCAACAGCCAGCAAGACCAGAAGACCCGCAAACGGCTCGCTGACACCGAGGATGCAGTTAAGGTGATCACCCACAAAGGGCACGAGCTCGGCAAGCAGCTCCGGGAGGCCGAGAAATTAACCGGCCAAGCCCGCCGACACGCCGACACCATCCACGACGAGTGGAAGAAAGCGGAGCTTAGCCTGACGCGCATAAAACACGACATCGAGGGCTCGTACTCCCGTGCCACCATCGACATGGATGATTTCGTTGCGGCCATGAAGGACCAGATGGAACGACACGAGGAGTCGTGCCGGAAGGCCCTTTCCGCGATGAACGCCCGCACTGAGACGGCCGAACAACGCGCCACTGCATCCCACAACGCTACTCTCTCCTTCGCCGCCGTAGCCACAGGCAACAGCACGCCTAAGCCGGCCCACAGACCGCAGGATAAAACCGGCCTGAAGTCCAACCATGCACGACCTTCCACCTTTAAGGTGGTACTCCGACCAAAGGACGGATACGCCCTGCCGGCTAACCCCGGCCCCCGATACTTGCCTATCCTGAACAAGGCCATCCCCGGCGGAGGCTCTGCCGTGGGCATCCGCGTGTCCAACCCGGAGAAGGGCAACGTAACAGTAGAGTTCACGAACCGCGACCACACCTCGCCCGACGTTATCAAGCAGTGGCTTCCCATCTTCGAGGGTAACCTCGAAGTAGTGGACACGACAACGTGGTACAAAGCGACCATCACCTTTGTACCAATCGACATGTCCATGGAAGAACTCAGAAGCTGCATTGAGCAGGTCAGCGGAGTCCGTCTGGCATGCACGCCGTACTCCATGAGCGCGCACCGTAAAGACGGCACGGTGCGTCGCGCCCGCATCCACTTCCTGGATCGGGACGAGTACCGTCAATGCGTGTACGAGGGCAAGCCGCTATGTGTGGGTAGCCGATTGGCTCCAGTCTACCCGCTACCCAGCAGTCCCGCCCAGACCGAGAGACGAGCACCACAAACTGGTAGCCCCACTAACGATGAGCAGTCCCTTCGAGAGGAGTCAGCAGCTGAAATTGCGCCCATCGCCCAAACTGAGGGAACTGAGGGCCCCGGCCAGAGTGAGCCGCCTACTCAGGACGAGTGCGCTGGTCAGGATGAGCCGCGCCCTCAGCCCGACCCGAGCAGCCCTATCACCATCGACATTGAGCACTCTCCTCCCAGCTCTCCCGAAGACCTCTTGGCCGCTCCATCATGCGAATAAAGCAATTGAACTGCCACAGAAGCCCACTGACGATCGAAGCTCTATTTAACGACTTTAACAACAGCGACATACTCCTGCTACAAGAACCCGGAGTACGCATCCCCCACCACCCTGCGTGGTATACCATTTGCGCATCTTGGGAGGAACGCGCAAGGATGCCCAGGGCCGTTACCTACGTCCGCAAAGGGTTCGTTGCATGGCATGATATCGAACCAGATGCGGACCTAACGGACCCCGATTTCGTCGCGATCCGAATCAAGGACATAACGCTCATCAACCTATACAATCAGACGTCACCCGACCGCGACTACGGCGAGGGTGGAGGCCTAAGTCGACTCCGCGCTGCATTGGACAGCCGCCATCGTGGCCCGATCCTCGGCACTGTCATTGCTGGCGACTACAACATTCGCCACGCCTACTGGGACAGCCGGCACCCGTTCACTAACGCAGGCGACGAGCTGATGAATTGGTTCCACAGACGGGGCATGGTACTCTCTTCGCCGCCCGACGTCCCTACACATCGCGCAGGTAACGTCCTCGACCTGGTATTCGCCTCCCTGCCTCTGATCACGGAGATCTACTATGACGGCGCCCCAAAGCCGGGACTCTCCGACCACTTCGAGATTGATTGGCGCCTAGACACACCGGAGACAGACAATTACAGGATGGACATACCAGTGTGGGACTACAAGCACGCCAATTGGCCAGGTTTTGCAACCACCATCAAGGAGACCACAGAGGTGTGGCATAAGCGCTCCTTGGACACGGAAATGGTCATAGATGACGAGCTTGGTAAGCTTTGTACGGTTGTCACTGACGCATTAGAGGCGAACACGAAACGACTGCGCATCACCGAGCGCAGCAAGCGCTGGTGGAATGCCGACTGCACGGCCGCGTATGAACGCGCACGATTCCACAGGCGCTTGGCCCGTCTATGCCATACCCCAGCGGCCGAACGCAGAGCCGCCAGGTCCACCAACGAGTACCACAGGTTAATCAGGAAGGTGAAGGCAGCCCATTGGACAGAATTCCTAAAGACCAGAGAGGGTCCGAACATCTGGGTGGCCTATAGATATACCCAGCCAACACCTTACCTGTCCCTCATGCCCGCAATCCGCAAGCCAGACGGGACGCTCACTCAAGGGACGCAAGAGAAATTCTCGGCCATCCGCGCAGCCCTCCTGCCGTCACCCCCGCCGAGTGATGCCCTACCGCCCCTGGTGGTACCAGACGCCAACTGGCCGAACCTCACCGAGGTCGAGGTGTCCCGAGCCGTCCACACGATCGCTAGCGACAAGGCGCCCGGACCCGACGGCCTTAAATCCCACGTCTACCAAGCGTCATGGAAGGTTGAAACATTTCGCACTATAGTCACCAACCTGCTGAGCGCCTGTGTGGCACTAGGCTACCACCCCCAACGCTGGCGTGATGGCAGAGTGGTTGTCCTAAAGAAGCCGGGCCGCCGGGACCGTCGCGAGGCAAAATCATATCGCCCCATTTCCTTACTGTGCACCCTCGGCAAAATCCTGGAGAAGATCGTCCACAACCGGCTGGCTTACCTGACATGCAATCATTTACCGGATGAGCAGTACGGCGCGAGGCCAGGCTACTCAGCCCCAGACGCAGTCCTCCATCTGGTCAATGACATCAAGGCAAGCCAGTCAGCAGGCTCCGCACTAATGATAGATATCAAAGGCGCGTTCGACAATGTCAACCTCGGGCTCTTGCTCCGAGAAATGGAAGTATGCGGACTACCGTCAGCTGCACGACGGTGGTGCTATCACTTCTTGACCGGCCGCTCTGCGGCCTTCATGATCGATGGCAAAGTGGAATCTAGCAAACCTGTCCAAACTGGAATTCCTCAGGGGTCACCCATCTCGCCTCTCCTGTTCATGATTTACACCCGATCTCTGTATGCCGCCCTTCGCACGGCACGAGTCAAGTGTATCGGCTTCGTTGATGATATCACGATATATGTCACCGGTAACAATTTCAGTGAGAATGCAGCGCGCCTGGGCGATGCACTTCGCATCAGCTTGGAATGGGCCGCCGGCCACTTCACTGCCATTGACCTGGGGGATAAGCTTGGATACATGCACTTTCAGAGAGCCCGCGGACCTGTTCCCGAAGACTCATTAAAGCTGCCAAACGGAGAAATTCGACATCCAAGCCCGGTCGTGAAGCTCCTAGGTATTTACCTAGACACGCGACTCAATTTCAAAGCCCACTATGCAGCCATTGAACGGAAGGCCGAGATGGCCACGCATCAGATCTTCCGCCTCGGAGGATGCTACAGAGGGGTGAGTGGAACCGCTTACCGCCAAATGTACCTAGCATGCGTGCGCACGCACATGGAATATGGAATTGAGGTATGGTACAATCACGAAGTCCGCAACAACTTGCAAACCTGGGAAAGTCGACTTCAAGTGATTCAGAACAAGTCACTGCGTAAGGCACTCGGGGCGGTTTCCCGCACTCATGTGGATCTCCTTCACATGGAATGTGGAGTACTGCCCATCAACCTGCGCCTGAGACAAGTTTACAAACACCGAGCCATCAGAGTGAAGTACCAATTGGCGAATTCCAATCCTCTGGTCAAAGCGGTTGAGAATTACAGAGACACAGCGACGCCCATCGGTCGCCTCATGAGGTCTATCGAACATCTCACTATTGAGATACCCGAGTACCCACCGAGGACAGTGAGACCACCTTGGCAAAACACCAGCAACTCAGAAATGGATTCCCAGCTGACAACCATCGCTGGCCTCCGCAAGCGAGTGGTGCAGGACACGCTCACGCAATGGCAGGAGGACTTTGACGCGTCTAGTGACACCCTAGAATTCCGAGAACGTCTGGGAGAAGCCAAATGTCACACACGACTTTCGCTTCTCATGTTGAAAAACCAGATGCGACATGCTCCGAGGCACATCCTGAGCCGGATAGTCCAGTTTAGAACTGGGACAGCCCTGGTAGGAAGCTGGTTCCAGGCGAACAACGTCAGGAACACTCATATCAACTGCACATGTGGCGCACTGGAAACGGTCGACCACATTCTCAAATTTTGCCCACTCACCAGTGGGTCACGCCGCGGATTGCTTAAGGCTAGCCCTAGTCTGTCAGACAAGGTGCTCCTTAACACACCTGAAGGATTAACGGCGGTAGCCGCATTTCTAGCCGATACTTGGAAGAGCCAGAATCGTAACGGTTCTGAGCCGCCAGCCCCGAAGCTGCTCGAGTAGCTACGGAGGTGATGCCGCATCCTGCTCATCTATGATGAATAGTTGCCGATGTCTCTGGCTTATATATAGCTTAATTACGGACAATAAAGGATGTGATGATGACATTTATGCGGATTTTTTCTAGCCGATACTTGGAAGAGCCAGAATCGTAACGGTTCTGAGCCGCCAGCCCCCGAAGCTGCTCGAGTAGCTACGGAGGTGATGCCGCATCCTGCTCATCTATGATGAATAGTTGCCGATGTCTCTGGCTTATATATAGCTTAATTACGGACAATAAAGGATGTGATGATGATATTTATGCGGATTTAGGTGAATGGCCCTGGCCACCAAGTAGCCCTGGGATCCCATACACATTCACAAACTCCCATAGAATAATTTATCAGAAACGATATCCAATAGAAATACAAGACGTTTGCACATTTATTTCAAGACTCTGGCTTGTATTCTTCTTCTCTATTGCACGGCAGAGTGAACAAAAATAAGTCTTATTGCGGGCCGTACTCAATGAGCAATTGGCTGAATATCGTAAAACTGCTCAAAAAGTTTACAAGGCTACTCCACAATGCGCTCATCCCGGACGAGCTTGCGGGCGGCGTTGACAATGGCGTTCCAGTCAGATGTCAGAATAAAGTACGTCTGACAGGCGCAGATGCATGCGAGACCAAAAGTCACGCCGATCCAAAGACCGGCAAGCCCCCAGTCGAGCGCAAATGCAAGGAACATGCAGAGAGGAAGGGCAACGGGGTAGTAGAAGAACAGATTCAGGTATCCGCCGATTTTTTGTCGGCCCTGGCCACGCAAAACGCCGCCAGCGACACCACCGGTGGCGTCAAACAGCTGCATAAACGCACAATATGGCAGAACTTTAGCCACAAGATCGATGACCTCTGGATCGCTGGAAAAAAGGGCACCGACATTGCGGCGAAACACAAACAGAATAATACCAAGACACACAGACACACTTGCAGCGGCCGTCAGAGCGGTCTTGGCCGCAACCTCTGCGTTGCGAGGCAGCGTTGCACCGATGAAGTTGGCTACTCGAGTAGCCGCTGCGATGGATATCGCAAACGGCACCTGGTACGTCAAGGACGTAAGCGTCGAAAGCGCACTCTGGGCAGCGAGTGTACCAGTGCCAAAGTGGCTGGCGGCGATCGTCAGAACTTCAAACGCCATAAACTCCGCTTCCACCATGATGATTCCAGGGACTCCGAGGCGCACCAGCGACTCCCACGAGCGGAATGCATCCATGGTAAGGCCGTTCCAGCATTTTCCGCCAACAGCCACGACGATATAGATAAGTAGCAGAATCGGCATCAACCAGTAGGTGACGGAAATTGCAATGGCCGCGCCACCAAAGCCAATGCCAAGGCGGGCATCCCACACCAGTACATAGTTGAGCAGAATGTTGACCGGCGAGCACACGAGCAGGACTATAGTGCTGGCGTGAAAAATACCCTGGGCCTGAACATATCGCTTGCCACACTCGAAAAGAATGAATCCCGGCATGCCAGGGAGCAACAGGCGCAAGTACTGGCGCGCAAGTGCCGTCGTTTCGGGCTGGTTCGGCACAACGAGATTCAACAGGTCGTCAGCGCGCCACCACATGGCCGCAATGGGTACAAAAAGCAGCAGGCACAGCACAACGCACTTTTGCAGGTAGAGACCCACGAGCTTGTAGTTTCCCGCGCCGTAGGCTTGGGGGCACAGCGTGTCGAGACAGGTCGCAAGACCCTGAATGAGTGAAAATGCAGTCATGGTCGCGGTCATGGTCGCCAGCGACACGGCCGCAAGGTATGTCTTGCCGAGGTGACCCACAGCAAAGATTGACGCCACAGTGAGCGAGTATTGAAGGCAAAACGTCACAACTAGTGGCGACGCAGACACACTCAGGACCTTGAGTTCTAACCCAATAGTAGTGTGGATCTTGCCTCTGTCCACGGCGTCATCCCATGCGGCTGTTGTGTCGAGAATCTCGTCTGTGACCTCATCAGGTCTTCGGGCGTCATTGCTGGCCCGACGGCCCATATAGGCAATGTGGTTCTCGCCTAGCAGCTCCTGCTGTTCGCGAGCGAGGTCTCGGGCCTCGGAAGCTGTCACCACGTAGTCATTGTCGACCACGGCCGGCTGACTGTCTGCGAAGATATTTGCAAAACCAGGCCGCCCGACACTTCCACTAACAATCGAAGTGCGTCTCCCGCTTCGCGAGAACCCCCTGCTCTGGCGAATCTCGACGGGACGGGCATTATTAGTGCTGTCCGACAGTAACCGGGTAGTTTCGTCCGGCATGTCGGCTTTTCTCCTTTAAAGAGCAAAATGAACTAATATGTCAAAAAAGACAGCAGTTACACTCTGGAGAGAAGTCTCTATTTTGTGCCGGAGAACGTGGATCGTGAAAGACTGGCGTCGCCCTGCCCCACTTCCCGAGCTCAAGACTAGATAAACACCCTAGCCCCGGCGTTTCAGCCGCTTGGATTCTGTGCTCCAACCGGAAGGTTCAGCTCGAGCCGAAATGAACAAGTTCACACAAACTTTTGAGTGGCGCACTGAATGAAGATAGAGCCCACATGGCCCTAATTCGCGATAAGTCAACGTCTGTTGGACAGAACTCGAGGCTGACAGCGGAGCGGCTATTCCGGGCTCGATTATTGTCCTGGCAACCAGCTGCTTATCCAGCCAGTAGCGGAAGGGGTGATGCAAGTGTCAAAGCAGCTGAGAAAAGACATTATGCAAGGCGCCTGCGAGCGAACACTGGGCGCGAAGAACCACGGCTGTGTTTATTGTTGTAGCCACTAGATGCTTTGCTTCGTCAATAGCGTTCAAAGAAAACGAGAACCGAGACGCGACGTCGAGGCTCTTGTTCCCACAGATAATACTGTTAGTATATTTTTCGATGCACTACTAGTAAGAACACAGCCGTACAGCGGGGAAACCGGACGGCATTCGGCGGCCCGAGGATCGAAAGCCGAACCGCTTTTATAACGTCCATCGGCGTGCAACCCACAACTCCTCGCTCTCCAAACCTGGGGAACACCAGATAACCAAAACAATGCTCCGTCACAGGCATGCGCTACTTAAAAGAGCACTGGCCTCTCGGCTGCGATACACCTCTGGTTCCGCAGTGAATGCGATTGCTCGTCCGAGCTTGGTATCTTGTTCTTACGCATCGTTGTCCCAGAGCTCATCTCGTGTTCAGGAGGAGCTCAACTTTCCAGGCAGCGTGAGGTCCAAGTTCACCGAGGAAATGAAATTCCGAGACCCCGAGACCGAGGAAGCCATGCCGACGTACCGCCTCGTCGGACTCGACGGCAAGGAAATTGATACGCAATACGAGATCCCGTTCTCCAAGGAGGAGTCAGTCACCATGTACCGGGAGATGGTGCTTCTGTCGATTATGGACAGTATCATGTACGATGCTCAGCGACAAGGACGCCTGTCGTTCTACATGGTGGCAGCCGGCGAGGAGGGCATGCTTATTGGCAGTTCAAAAGCGCTGGGCAAGCACGACCAGATTTTCTCCCAGTATCGCGAAGCTGGTGTTTTTCTCCACCGCGGACTGACGCTGCGTGAGATCATGGCACAACTGACGTCCAATAAGGAGGATGCTGGCCGTGGAGTCAACATGCCGGTACACTACCAGAACAAAAAGTTGGGCATCCATTCAATTTCGTCGCCCCTCGCGACGCAGATTCCTCATGCAGCTGGAGCCGCTTACGCTCTGAAGATGCAGAATATGGACGCAGCTGCAATCTGTTACTTTGGCGAGGGTGCTGCTTCGGAGGGCGATTTCCATGCTGCACTTAATATCGCCGCGACCCGAAGCTGCCCTATAGTGTTTTTCTGCCGCAACAACGGCTATGCTATTTCCACGCCCTCGCTCGAGCAGTACCGGGGCGATGGCATTGCGTCGCGTGGACTGGGCTATGGTATCGAGACGATCCGCGTCGATGGTAATGACCTGGCGGCAGTTCACCGTGTTACGGCCGAAGCGCGCCGTCGTGCCATTGACGGGCAGCGGCCAATCCTCGTCGAGGCTATGTCGTACCGCGTCTCGCACCATTCGACGTCCGATGACTCGTTTGCGTACCGGTCGCGCGTCGAGGTCGAGGACTGGAAGCGCCGCGACTCGCCTATTGCCCGCTGGCGCAAATGGCTCGAGCTCCGCGGGTGGTGGAGCGAGGAGGAAGAGCAGGAGGCCCGCAAGGAGCTCCGGCGTCAGGTTCTTTCGGAGTTCACAGCTGCGGAGAAGGTCAAGAAGCCGGAAATTGGCAGTCTTTTCCACAATGTGTATGACAAGCTAACGCCGGAGCTCAAGGAACAGATGGCTGAACTCGCAGAGATCCTCGACGAGTATCCCGAGCACTACAGTCTCAGTGACTATGAAGGCGGTCGTGACGGTCTCCGCTGAGTGACGTTAGAACGTCTATGCCGATTGCGACGCGAATTCTACGTATATACACGTCAATTGCATTAGTTGGCCAGAATTTTGTGGTTTAAATCGTGGTGAAAATCGCGTCAAAAACCTCATGTAGGGCGGCGCTTGCCTATACAAACTTCACATAATTGTTACTGAAAATAGTGATCACTTCGTTTATGAGCGACAGAATCCGCTAGTCTTGCGGCCTGCAAATGTCAATGTCGCTGGCAACGCCCGAAGGGGTGTTCAATGGAACCGTAAATGGCACCGGTGATGAGTTCGGCACAGTTCTTCAACGTGTGGTTTCGCTAATGGCGAGTGTGCCAGGGCGTCGATCGGAAGACGGTATCAAGCGTCTTGGAAAACAAAATGGATTTGAAATATTCGAAGACGCGCTGCCGTCCGGGAAACGGATCTCGCTCGGCTGCAAGCTGGTCCTTATTGATGTAAGTTTTAATTGACGGCACATTCGCAGCGTTCGACGTGTATAGCTGACATGCAGATTGATCTCGACGCAAAGACAAACGACCTAATAAATGTCGGCGTGTCGCTGGCGTCGCAAAAAACACCGACAAACGAAGCCCATAGTTTCATGTCAAACAACATCGATCGTGGCAGCGACCGAGTCATCAAGGCAGCGTTAGAAGAACAGACTTTGGAGCGATTTGACAAGATTCTAGCATTTCTGTCGAGGACAGACAGATATTCGACGTCCGAAGTAGACGCCTTCGTTGCTCTGGCAGAGCTTTCCCATGCATTTTTTACAATACACGAGGCTGCAGACACCAAGGATGACCCAGCTATGCCGTACGGTATACCAGTACTGAATCCTCTGAAGCTGCTAGGCATCGGACTGTGGTATTGGTCGCGCGGGCGACACTTACCTGATTATGACGCTTCAGATGAGTCGACAAGGTACTACGCACTGCTGGATCTCCGGCCCTCACTTGGCCCCGCCTCGCCCTATGCTCTCAAGTATTCTGACAAATGGGTCCAGGATCCCGCAAAGGGCATTTGGGTCGAGCCCCCGACAGATGTGGACACAAAAGCAGAACTCATACTGACGCTTACTCCTCCAGTTCTTGCATCACGGCCATGGGCCACTCGCATAAATGCCGTTGTGGCTCCTGAGACCGTGGCCATGAACCGGCCATCTGGTCGGTCATCACGCCGGGTTTACTGCCCTGATGGTGTCACTGAAACGATTGATGTGACATGGGCAAACGTAGCGCCATTTGACGTGGTGCGTGTCCAGCAAATTCCTGTTGCGCACCCTCGAGACATACCCAGTATTTTGAGCGAGTTGCGCCGATATGCCGTCCTCGAGACCTTATGGTCGTCCCTAGTTAAAGGCGGCACTAGCTCTGCCGATCTTCTGGGTCCTGTGGATGAAATATCCTTTGCAGATGTCATTGCCGACTATGACAAGCTGGATAAAAACGAAAAGCCGACAGATGCGCGTTTAGTATTTGGAAGCACTGGAGAGAAGGGCGTCCAGCTTGACTTTGCACGGTTCAACGTACAAGTAACTATTTTTGTTGGACCTAATGGCTCTATCTCCGTCAAGGCCAATACGCCGGATTTGGAGTCCAAGTTGCAAAGGGCCATTGAGCGGACCGAAGACCTTGGCGTCGTATCCGAATTTTTGAAGCGACTCTAATGAGGACGATATGTACCACACAGAGACGTAAGCTAGTACCGACTGTTATGCATAATGACTTGATTACACACATTCTCAAGAGACGTACAATCCGTGCGGTTTTTATTACAAGCTGGATATAGGAAGTCTTTACCGAAACTGATAATATGATAATGAAAATGTTGCACATCTGGACATGTTCTTTGGCAGGCTCTCCGCAGTTTGGAACAGTACTTGTGCCGATACCTGCTCCCTTGTGTCACGCACTCTTGGTGGCTAAGGGAACGGTTTGTCGGTATATCAGTGTTTTTTTTAGACCGCAAAGTCTCTAAAGAAAGATCTTGATTAATGACCTTGTGAAGTATCAAAGTTCAAAATGTCGTTTGCACACATATTTGCAATGGCACAGGGCAAGACCGCCAGCGAAGTGGCTTCCCCTACAACTCCGACATCTGCACGCAAACCACCAACTGCCTCACAGGCAAAGTCACAGGGTTCTAAAAGTACTGCTCAGTCGCTAGCACAGCTGGCAAGCTCTCCAGCAGGAGCCAGTGCACGTGTGCCATCTATGCTCTCACGTGAAGAGCAACTTGCTCAGGAAGAGCGTGTACGCCGGCTTAAGGAAGCTCGCATGGCTGAGCGCGCGAAGTTGGCGGCCAAGACTGGGGGAACGAGCGCCGCAAAAGTCAAAAAGCCGAGCACGAAACCGTCTGTGTCCCGGCCGGCTAAACCGAGTACCAAGTCAGCTCCACCCTCTCGCCAGCAGCAACGCCCTTCTGAGCCACAGGTCCCTCCGAAGAAAAAGGTAAATGTCTCCGCTTTTACACAACTATGCTAATAGCATCACTAACAGATAGCTGTCATTTCAGGAGATCATGAAACAAGCTGCCGACGTGAGCTCTGACAAGCTAAAGGTATCCGTCAAAGTTAAGGAAAAGGATCCAAAGAAAGAACGGCGCCGACGCGAAGACTCGGCCTCGACACCTCCACCACCTGAATCTTTGGCTAAACGCAAATCGGACTCGCCTACCAGAACTATCAGATCTAAGGCTGACACTGCTGCGTCTCGTCCCGTACCAGCAGGGCCTGCACCAGTCGCCAAGCCCATGGCCTCACTCGCAGAGAAGCAACGCCGTCGCGAGCAGCGTCGCAAAGAGCTTGCGCGTGATGATGAGCTCGATGACTTTGTTGTATCTGACGACGACGAGGAAGAAGTAGAGGATCGCGGTTACGATCGGGACGAAATTTGGAAGATCTTCAATCGAGGGCGGAAGAGGCGCGAATACTACGACGACGACGATGACCTCTCTGACATGGAAGCTACTGGGGAGCAGGTTCTTCTTGAAGAACGTCGCTCGCTGCTACAGGCTAGGAGGGAGGACGAAATGGAGGAGAAGCGTCTGCAAAAGCTTGCCGAGGAGAAGCGACGCAAGAAAATGAGAGCATGACTTATGAACCAGCATTTTGTATTTATTTAGAAGCATAAAATGAAACTAATTGGCTACTACAGTCGCCCTGAGCTGAGCGAGTTCTGAAGACAGTGCTATGCAATTCAACTATGTTACAATCTAGTCATCATCATCATCTTCTTCGCCTGCTAACAACTCTGATTCGCTCATAGATTCGGGGAAAACGTCTGATCCAGAGCCAATTGCATCTCGTGGCGCAAAAACAGCAGGCATGGAATCGTGTGACACCTGCACAGAGCGTCTCGGAATTGGTGACGCCTGTCGCTCTCCCGTGGGCAATGCGTCGTGCAGGACATCTCCCAAGGCATCTGCGAGTACCCCAGAGGCTGCAGATCTTACTCTCCGTGCACGAGTACCCTCTGTTCGGTCGACGAGGCTAGGACGGCTTTCGATGACTTCGACCTCGGAGTCAGAGGAGGGCTCTTCCTGAAATGACGGCACCTGAAATTTTGAGTTACCGTGATCTGTTCCAGCGCTCTCCAAGATTATTCGTGGACGATCCAAAGGCACGTGGCCGGCAGACATCTCTTCAGGCGTCTTCTCCTTTGGTATGTTTGGTGGGCCCTTGTAGTTGTCATCACTATCATCGGAACCAGGAATGAAACCGCCATCTTCGTCAGAGCTCTCGCCCCCGGGAATGAAGCCCCCACCTTCATCAGAACTATCTGCACCAGGAATAAACCCTCCCCCTTCGTCAGAATCATCAGTACCATGAATAAAACCACCACCAGAATTGTCGTCATCAGCGTCATTGCCGCGTTGCAGAGAACTATTTGCGCCTGCAACTTGGAAATCAACATCGACACTCCGATCATTAGAAATCTCGGTCGCATCATCTCGTGAAACTTCTCCATACTGCCTCTTGAGGCGTTCACGAATGCGCAGGGCAATGATGTACTTGCGCCAGCGCAGCAAAGCGCCGGCAATTTCGCGTTGATTGTCTTCCTCCTCCTGTTCGTGCAACAGCTGCTCGTACACGGCCATTACTGCATCCTTGTAGTCGGCGGCCACAATAATGCCTTTGAACTTGGGGAGCGTTTGGCCACGATTGAAGTCAAACCCCACGACAGCGCGAGCAAAATCGACACCAATGAGCTTGGCAGCAATTTCAACGTGATCGTGCGTCAGGTGAACAGCACCAATGGGGATCATTGTCGGAGCATACACGTCAACATTCCCGTGCCGGTTCTTGGGAACAATTCCGTCAACAACTGGTGGCGGAACATAAAGCTCTGTTTGATCCTCCGAGTACATAGGAACATGCGCATCCAATTCCTCGTCATCCTCAATCTCCTTTCGTCGCCGTCGCATCTTGGGTGCAGTATACTTCAGTGGCTGGACGCCTGGCTTGATTAGACGACCAAGTTTGTACCACTGCTGTGAAGACTTGACGACTTTTACGCCGTCTCGTCGGAATATTGGTATGCTCTCAGTCTTGCCATTCTTGCTCCTGCGAGCCAATCGTCCGCAAGGGATCTTTTCGTGCAAAAGTTCGTTCTGTCTGAGGTGCATCTCAAGCACAAACTTGGGATGATTCTTGAAGTCTTGGAGGCTTGATGGCATTTCCTCTGACTCCTCACGATTGCGAAGGTAGCGGTCCTCTGCTATATCCCTTTCCTTCTTGTGCTCGGGTCCCATAAAGTTCATGACGCGTTCCCACCACCGGGCGCCCTCCTCTGTCAGAGTAATGCGCTTTTTCCGCGTTTTTGCATTGTAGCGGAACGCGTAACGCCGCGTCACGTCCCGAGCGGTGCCATCGGACTCGTAAGCTACAACGTATCTCAGCTGATTCGAATTGTCTGACGCTGGCGGCTCGAGCACTGACTGCCGTCGGACATATGCAACAGAGTTTGTAATAACCGGATCGACAGTAATCCACTTCTTATCGTACCGATCCCATGCCTCGACCCAGAACACGGGATATGCACTTTTATTCATAGGCCGTTCAGACATTGGAGCTCGGTTTGGGATTTGACGATGCGGATCGTCAGCGTTCTTTTCTTTCCAGTAGTCGCCGACGTCGTCCTTTTGTTCGGTAGCGGCGTTATCTGTTTCATCTTTGCGAGTAGCCGGCTCATTAGAGGTAAAGTCTAGCGGCTGGAGCGAAAATACTAGTCGCGCATCAATGTCGATAGCTCTCAGCGCTAAGCAAAACGCCTGCGCTGCAATGTCCGAGGACCCGCGGAACTTGGTCAAACATTTGCGAAACCGTCCCTTGTCTGTTCGTCGTTCAATAATGCGGTCCTTGCGGTACAAATCCCTCCAAAGAGTCATGTAAAGACCTTTGCTCGTAACTACAAAGCGGGATTTCCAGAAGCTTGCGGCGTGTCTGAGCCCGTCCATAAACTTGCGACTTTTAAGAGAATCTGACAGATGGGATGGCGGATGCAGCTCCTGGAGAGTTACAGACGGGAAAACTCTCTGGTAGCTGGCCTTTACAACGGCGTCATTGCACCACCGGTTTCTGACAGCCCCGTAACTCAGTAGTGCCAGCAAATCGAACATGTGCATAAATTGGCGCTGTAGCTTTTCTTCTCTGCTGAGAACCGTTCGTTTTGCGCGAGTACTAGTACTCGGCGTTTCCTGCAGGTTTACAACGACGTTGTTGTCTTCATCTTCGTCCTCGGTATTGGCCATCATGCTGATAAGACCACCCGCAGAATCTTCGACATCGACTTCCTCCCACTCGACGTCATCGTCGTCTTCCGACTCAGAAGGAGACGCGACCAATTTGTTCCCGGAAGGCTGAGGCTCGCTGGCTTCGATATCCATGTTCTGAGTCTTGGAAGACTCGGGTTCTGCAGACTTTCGCGCCACGCCTCGCCGCTTTAGTGGGCGGTCGTTATCGTCCGTCTTGGAGGTTTCCTTATGAACGTCCCGGAGGAGAGACAGGTATTCGTGTGGCACGGAGCCACCGGCAGCTCTCTTGCTCCCGCACGGAGAGTGACGGGGCCGCTTACTTCCTCCAGTCATGGAAGCATGAGAGCAGTACGGGTTTGTGAATGACTCGTCCACTTGAGAGTTTAAAGTTCGCCATCTTTGAGATTATAGAGCAAGAGCCAGCCGTATGTATCCCTGTTGTATTTGCATGCATATGCAGAACTGTTCGTTCCATTCTTGATTCATACATTCATTCAACATCAAATTGATATACTAAACTTTTATAAAATGCACAGTGTTGGCAAGTTTGCGAGGTTTTAGGCTGAGAGAATCCACAACATGCAATACGTATGCACAGATGTACATTTACTAATCTGGTATATCTGCAGGTGTTTGGCACTTCAGTGCCTGCAGCATCCAGAAGCTTTGTGACGGACATGACCAACATGACAAATGTGAACCACCAAAGCCATTCACACTACATATTGGATATGTGGTCGGAGAATAGTGGTTTCACCTCACGCCGCATTGCTTAATCCTCCAAGGCGATCTGTGTGGTCTGGCTCTCTCGGATGCACCTGTAGACCCACGGCCCTGTGATTGCCGAATAAAAATACATGGCCCGTGTTTCTTTGTGGAATGGATGAGACCAGCACAAATTTGACGAAGTGACCGCCAACATTAAGAGTATGAACACCAAAATTGATGAAGTGATCGCCAACATTAAGGGCATGAACGACAAGACCAACGCCAACATCAACCGCATGAACAAGGACATGAACAAGAAACTTGACGATGTGAACACCAAACTTGACGCTGTGATCACCAACATTAAGGGCATGAACGACAAGACCAACGCCAACATCAACCGCATGAACAAGGACATGAACAAGAAACTTGACGATGTGAACACCAAACTTGACGCTGTGATCACCAACATTAAGGGCATGAACGACGAGACCAACGCCAACATCAAGAACCTGGATACAACACTTCAGACGGTCCTTCAAGCGGTTCTTCAGGTTGCCGAGAACACAGAAGTATTGGCGAGCGCATCTAAGGCTCGTAGCGACAAGGGCGATCTGGAGCATTCGCCTACCGAAAAAAAGCATTGACGAAGTTGAAGGCGTTGCTAGTACTTCCAACAGCAGCTTCGATGCTTTTAAATCAGTAAACAAATGGTATATCGTTAGGTCTAAGATTCTTAGCCTCCTTAGAATCCCGTTCTCTGCCCGAATTACTCGTGTCAGAGCGATACACACTACAGAAGACCCTAGAGAAGATAGCAAAGATGGTTGGCAGCCTACTGCTGGATCATATAGGAACTACAAGTATCTCTCTCCACTTATGATTTCGACACGCTACTCAGGCCGCATCATTTATAAATGATGAGCCAGGCTGCTGGAAATAGCTGAGATGGTGGCAAGATGCATCGTGATTACTGGGTCTAATCCTTTTTGGCGTAGTTACAACAAAAAACAAAACACAGCTGCACCGGTGGAAGGCCATTTGTAAGAGCCATTAACAGAGCACGAAATCACCTGTGCCTAAGTTACAAGTAAGTACCAAGAACCAGTGTTGGTCCTGGGTCAGACTACGGTTTGAGCTCGGAACATCATGCACGATTACCGATCTGTTGCTCATTAATGAAGTTGAGAATGCGGTAAAGCGGCTATTTTCCAAGAGCTGGTATCAAGTGATTGGCTGACCGAAATTAATGCGTCAGAACACATGTAACCACGGGGCGAAACTGCTGATACTACAGCAAGCAGGGGTCTTAGGCATTATTGCTGAGATGCTAGACGAGCAGTCGCTTCTGACAGTTATCTGCCACGTTGGCGAATTTTGTCGCAGCATCCCTGTGAGCGTCGTGGAAAGAATTTTGGAGCAACTTTTTGGTGATCAGTGGCAAGTTTTCTCGGACTCATACATTTCTTGGACGCGCCAGAGTCATACTGCCAGAAGTACAGAAGACGTTGGAGCTAAAATGTTGTCCAGGGACCGAGTTCTGGATAGTAGGATCCGCGCGTCGTTCGGACCCTGGGGACTTGGATACGACCTACAAGTTGCACCAGAGATATCTATGGCCAATGGCTACGCAGTAATGGCAGCTATTCGAACTTTGAATTGTATGGCACGGAACTGTGAAAATTACGACTTTTCCTTTATTCCAGCGGAGCCCAAAGAATGCAGTGTCAATCGTATCTGGTTTTTGGAAAATGGACGCTTGGTTTGGATACAGTACCATTCCAAGTCAGACGGCTATTACGACCATGCCATTCTCGACATGTTCAACGACGAGACTAATTACGAGCGACATTGGTCTACATTGGCACGTATTGATGGACAGGTCCATCTCCGAGACGATGTTGCCGCACACGCAATGATAAACTCTTCTGGATGTCAGGAAGCATGCCCGAAGGATGTTGGTCCATTCGAAAATGAGCTATGGGACATTGGATCGCGCCCGCATCCTCGCTGCCTGTGGTCGAGCTTGTGGGACGCGGTATTTCCCACAACATGTCTTGGAGTGCGTGACCACATCTTTCCAGTGACCGCTTTTAGTCGAAAGTATTGCGATGAGTTTGTTATCCCATCTATGAGAGGGTTTCTCATCAGCTTTTTCGACTATATTGATAAGCGACAAGCAGAGCCAGGCTTTGACAATGATCCTTCGCCGAAGCCTCTGCGATTTGTAAAGTGTATGTCGACTCTATCTGTGATAGATTTGCTGCATCTGCAAACCATGCACTTTCGAGGCACGAATAAGTTAAGATCGTCTCGCTTATCCAATGGCTCGAAATATCTTGGGGCTGTTGCGCACCCCGGGCATGGAGGCATTTATCTTGCAATTTGGCGCGTGACACTACCTGTGCCCTTACTTGTCTGGGAACACGGACTAAAGCTATCATGCGATAACTGTTACTGGTTCATAGATGGGGACTGGCTGATAACCGCTTGCTACGAACATGGAACAAGAGCTTATCTTCTTACTTCTTCAATCCCTAGGGCCATCGAATTGACGCCATTCATTCCACCTTTAACTGACACAGACAATTACTTGAAGGTGTGCGGTCGGGATAATGATATACTAGTTTGGGATTGCGTAGGAGCGAAATCCTGTTGGCTTATCAAATTTAAGCAGGACAAACAAGGAGAATGGAGGGTAGTGCGGCTTTGTATATCCTCGCATGCATCAACACCAGTAAATCAAAGTACACCGTCCCTGGGCTTTGGTGCACGTAATTGCATTCGCAAAATCGGCAAAAGATATTGCCTTACAACTACTGGTGATTTGTTTGACTTGTACGTCGCTGAAGCGGTTAAACCAGACACAGGTGGAATGATTAATCTATCTCGCAAGAATCAGAAAGGATATTCGGTACTTGCTCTCTGGGAATTCCCAGTGGGGGAAAGTGCTATTATTGCGTGTTATAACGGTGGAATGGTGGAGCCGATGCTCGAGCTATGTTTGCTGAATGCGGATGGGGATCAGCAGCAACTGATTGCGCACGGCAACCCTATACGTTATGAACACATTGGACTCTTGGTATTCTCTCCCGATGGCAAACAGCTATTTGTATGGTCCCACGACGATAAAACTTGGGGATGGCTCATTCTGTTAAGGTATTTGTCACCAGGGACACTAAGACCAGAGGTGTACATCAGGAGACTCCCACGATTTGAGTTCACGAATAGTGGCGACCACGCGTCCAAGGACTGGCCAGAGCTCAAGTACCCCGTATTTCTGGCTGAGGATACAATTGGCATTGTGAATTACAAAATCTCCAAGTCGAGTTTTCGAGACAGGAAAAGAATTGTATACTATAATTTGGTAGACACGACAATCATGCTGGTTCGGATCGATTATAAGACCTTGAAATTTGAATGCTCCACCATCGGCCCTCGTTCACGCGGTAGCATAAAGTGGCGTGATTGTAGACGTATACATTATCCTCGGTGGATCGACGTACTTCGAGAGAAGAGACCAAGTCTTGACTACTGTGCAAGTATAAATTACGTCGGCACGAGAGAGGGACTATCACCGGGCCATAGGTTCTTGCTATGCCCAGCGGCACCAGATGCGGAGCTTGAGGCAGCACCCCATGTAGAGCTATGTGACTTGATATCTCAGGGACAGAGGAGACCAATGGATGTCAGGCGGTCGTGGGACTCGTTTGTTTACTGCCTCAAGCTGAGGAAGGACTATAGACGCGTTACTAAGTACAAGGCCAGTACTGATTCACCAAATCCATGACGCAATTACGTTCGCCAGGTAATCTGGAAATGTTTTGCGTCGTCGGCGAACAAGCTCGATCGTATGGTTCAACAGAATCGCCAAGAACATAGAAACGGCCTAGACGCAATGAAAGCGGAGTGTACGAGTAGGAACGCACGATCAAAGTGACAATTGTAGTTACGATCACCACGCCAGCGCAGTATCAACACTTCGACGACGTATCCGTTAATTGTGGGCAAACCTTCTCAATACTTTAACAAAATTTTCTTTTTGTGGCGCCCTTGGGGATAGCTGCCATTGGTGTCAGATAAGCCTAAACTAGATGATAATGCAGGGATCTGCGGCTGGCACGTTAGCGGCGTCTGCTAGTTGGGGATGTAGTACACGTTGTCTCGACCTATCCGGTGCAATGAAACTTTCGCTCATTGTGATTTTGGGGTATTGGACATCAATTGGCTGGTGTGTGATGGATAACAGTGTGGCTAGCACTGTTGAGCGCTCTCTGGCATCTCGCAAGCCTCGGTCAAGCTGCGGGCGCGAGGTCATCCAGAGCGCTCTACCGCGTTGCAAGTCCATTACGTCGTCACAGGATCGGGTACTCATTGCAATTAACCTTTCTGTATGTGAATTTTCCGCAGCGGGGATCGATTATCCTAGCGTCTGTGCTGATCCCGCCAAATGGCGCATATGCGCATCCGAGTTGGAAGCCAGGGCTCAATGGTGGACGACATTTAGCGGCAACTACAGAGAGATCGGGCAGATATGCCTTGAACATCAGCAAGATTCAGTGATTGAAAGTTTTATAGAGCTTCATGAGAACTTGAGTCATGTCCACATGGCGCTAGGGCGAGAGTTGGAATCTCTATTACACGAAGTAGGGGCGCATGATTCGCGTATTGAGGCCATTTACCAAAAGTTCACATCTCTGTCTGCTCAGATCCAAGACTCTACCACCGTTATGCGCTCCTTTCTGGACTTGGTGAGCACTTCTGTTGCGGCCGTCAAAACAGATCTCATGCAGGTACGTTGCAGCAATGCTCATGCGAGCCGGTAGCAGCAAGTGCTAACGACAGATAGGCGAGATGAGCGAGCTTCTTGTGCGCAATATGAGCTCCGAGGTGTATGACATGGCAGAAATGGCCAGGTTTCATTTTAGCAGTGTGGTGAGCACGGCTCAAGAAGGCCTTTCCGATGTAGACCACATTCTATGCATGGTAAGTGCGACGCGTATAGGACGACGACCATGGCTAACCGAAGGTTCACGAAACCGCTAGTGAGCTCGCTACACGTGTCGATTCTGCAATTCAGAATAGTGGTCAACTATTGCGATCCCAGAACGCGGTCAAGAGTTCTTTGCTCGATACGAGTTTTCTAGCTGACCGAATTCATGATGTGAGTTTGGATGTGGGAAATTGGCTGAACGGATTCTGACGTCAGACAACAACCGAGTTGGCCGAAACAATGTCAAATTTCACAGATTCACACTCGAAGTTAATGAGGTTTGCCGACAAATTGATGGTAAGATTACGGTGCTGACATGTGAAGATTTTCGTACTAAACGGCAGAGCAGCGTCGAAGTCTTGGCTTGCGTGGTGCAGAATCCTTATCGGCGCATTTTAGATCTCAAGTGGATCGCGCTCTTGGCATTGTGTATATACAGAAATGCCAAGACGTCTGCTGTCTTTGTGCCGATGATGCTTTTCTTTCCTTTTTGGTGTTGTGTGGCAGCTGTGATAGCAAGTGATGTACTTGCGGGAACACACAGGCGTGAACGGCGCAGCGACGCGAACCTATTAGCACTGTTCTAAATGCGCTTTTGTCTTCCAGGGCTGAGCTGCTTATTACGGGCTCACTATCTTAGTTGGTACTCAACTCTACTTGAGTTGCTTGCTGCCCAGCAACAGCTGCTTGTATTCTACAGCCAACTATCAATTTATATGAATGCATTGTTGAGTGTTAACTTAGATCCGGACAATAATAACTTAGACATATGAGGGGGGGGGAAGAGGAAGAGAGATGGAGAATTAGTGGCGTTTGATGAGATCGCGGAGCGAGCGCGATGAACTGTTGCGGTTGAGCACACTGAGACCGGACGACGAGCCGTTGCGCGGCAGGACTGCACTGCCTGGTGTGTTGTTGTTGCGCGACAAAAGCGGCCGCCGGGCATTGTGTGCGTGGTTCATCTTGGCGAGGTTCAAGTTGCTGCCAGGAGCTGAATGGGTCGCACCGTTGGACGAGTTGCGCATCGCCGACAGGTAGACCGAGTTGGGGAGCGAGACGTGGCCCGGAGGCGACGAGCCGCCGGAGCTGTCGCTCTTGTAGTCAGGCGCCATTTCCGGGAACGCGCTCACGTCACTCCGCAAGGCCGACTCGTAGGATGGCACGCGCGAGAGCTGCTCGAGGTCGATGTCGCTCGCCGGCTCGATCATAGGCGAACCAACGGGCGATCCAACGCGCGACATGTGGTGGAAGTCTGGGCTTGGGGCGTGGGAGCCGCCAGAGCCAGAGACCGGCACGAACGGCGACATGGACGGCGAGTTGTGGCCCGACTGGGATCGCGACGACATGTTTGAGCTCTGGCCCATAGAGAACTGGTGCTGTTCAAGCGCCCGAAGACCCGCGGCCAGCTGCGCGCGCTGCGACGGGTCGAGGGACGTCATGCCCAGGTCCTCGAATGACGACCGCCTCGACAGCGGAGTCGACGCACCCGAAGACGCAGGCGAGTGCAGGTTGGGCGACGGCACGTCGCTCCACAGCCTGTCATAGACGCGGTCCTCGTAGTTGGGCGGTGCCGAGTCGAGCGAATGCAGCGACGAGTTGACACCGCTGAACAGCGGCTCCTCGGGGGTGTTGCGGCCCGGCACATGCAGTACGTTCATGTTGGCACCCTGGATGCTCACGTTGGGGCTGATAAACAGGTAGATGGGAAGCGACGCTCTGAGCTCCGACGTGTGGCCCTGGGGGTTGAGCAGGCTGATGGCGAATTTGATCTTGTGCGTCACCTTTATGGATCCGTTGGCGATGATGCAGTCCTGCGTGCACTTTGCCAGGCTCGTCGGCAGCGGAATGCGCTCGTGAATGACCCACTGGTCCTGGCCTAGCAGTCCGTCCTCGGGCGCCGGAATCGTGTATTTCATGCAGCTGCGCTCGCCGTTGTGCAGCTGGCCAAACGGTGTTGCGAGATTAGTGTATTCCATAACGTCGATAGTGATCTGGCCGAGCTTGAGGCCCTTGAGCAATGGCACCATAGTAAAATCGACAGGCACATGCGAGCCAATTGCCACCGCCTTGGACGACGTGCTGATTGCGTACTCGAGCTTCTTGGGCCACGTGTTCTCAATAGAGACCGTCTGTGTCAGCTCAAATGCATCCATACCGAGCGTGCGCAGCACCCGCAGGTGCTTGCGGGCCGTCATGTTCGACTGAAAACGCCCGCGCTCGACCGTCGCCACAAGGTAGTAGAGCATCTGGCAGTCCTCGCGGCCTTCAACCGACTCGTTCAGGTCGCCCGGCAGAATCGTCTCGAATGGCAGCTCGTAGTTGCCCATGTTGAGCGTCGTCGAGCTCGAGTTGGGCGACCCCGACACCATATTCTCGCCCGTCACCGCCGTTTCAAGGTTGTTCCATGTGTGCTCAAACACTGTCCTCTCAAATTTGACCGGCCGTGTTTGCAGGCCACGGCCCGTTACCATCTGTTCTATCCATCTGCTGTTAGTCTTAATCCTGGGAGTGGTTCTCTGTTTTCCTGGGGGCACTGCCCCCAGACCCCCATAGCAACTGCTTCGCAGTTGGGATTCGCTCGTATAGTCCCGTGCTAAACTGCGAAGCGATTGCTACGAGGTCTGGGGTAGAACCTGAGGAAAAGAAAGAAAGCGAAATCCCGTGTTCAACTGCGCAGCAGATGCTACGGGGGTCTGGACGTGGCACCCCCTGGACAAGAAAAGAAAGAAACCCGTTTTCAACTGCGAAGCAGTTGCTACGGGGGTCTGGGGGCAGCGCCCTCAGGAAAAAAAAAGAGTAAAGGCAGCGACAGCACATACGAAACCTTGACAGCGCCCACCAACTTGAGGGTGATCTTGCGTATCGAGAGCGGATCCGCCACCGAAAGGACAACAACGCCGCTCAAGAGCGCAGACGACGCCTCCTCAGGCGTTCCGCGTAAGACGATGACATCCTTGTCGGTAGTCGATCGCAATCTGAGGTTAGTCAACCGTGGCAGCGGTGGTTGTGGTGGTCTGATCACGACCTTGGCGGACGAAAAAGGCCCCTCACAGCAGTGGCAAAGAATAAAGTACTCACCGGATGTCAAAGAGCGAGATGAAACTGTGATTTCGCTTCAACGGCATTGTGGCGATGTATAGTTGTCGTCCGACTCTATGCGATTATCTATTCCGGCTCCAAAAGAGCAGACCAATATTCCAAAGTCTATGCCGTCACTCCTGCGCCCGTAGCAGGAACTTATCTAAAAATCCGTCCAATTACAGCCTGTTTTCCCTCGTCTGTAGACGTTTTTGCCCACTCCTGGACACTTGGAAAAGTTTGTGCGATCCCGTCAACCGGGCGGCGCGATCTCCTTCGCTCCCGCACAGTAGGTAACTAAGCTTGCGTGCAGGATACAGCAACGAAAAAAAGACAAGCCCAACAATATGTTGTCGAACGAGAAAGAAGGTCGAAGGCTGCGTAAAAAAAATACGACTGGTGTGTTTGTAGTCAAGACTGCGATTTTTCTACTCCGTCTAGGTGCCTCGTACAAGTCTTGTACTGTGGCCAAGAAAGGCTGGGCAGCAGGGCAGGGCAGGGCAAGGCAAAAATGTCTGTCGGGAACCAAAAGTCGGGTTTTGCAGCTGGGCCTCTCTGGCGAAGGCGCGTGACTAAGCAGCTGATAAGCGTTTGACACATTGCAGTGATAGTGTTCCAAGGTGCGTATTGGATGATGCGCAAGCGTCCGAAGATAAAGAGATTAAAAAAGACCGGATAGTATGGACGTTGTCCAGTGACGCCAAACGTATCCGACACTCACCTCGGCCCAAGTCGGGCCCATCGGCAACACCGGACGACAGCACGATAATGCATGCGGCGGACAACGGCGTCCTGGCGTCGGCAGAATGGCGAGTGGGCTCAGTCGCACGTCATTTACAGAATCAGACGGGAAATACCCGTCGCCCTTGCGTCTAGTTTTGGAGTAACAGCGGCGCAATCGTCGTGCTTTTGGCTATCTTACTAGTAGGTTGTTTACGAAGATGCGTACGTCCAACGCTCAAGCCCCGGAACCGTGGACCATAATGCCCACGCAGGGACGCCCTCGTGCCGGCCGGTTGAATTCAGCAACGCCGACGACGCAGGTTGCCCGGTATCCGACTTATCCCGTTGGGGATGATGAGACGGGCTATTATCTGCGCGGTACCAGCCGCACGCGCACTCGTGGGCGACCGCTTTGTTGTCACACACTACAAAAATTTTATGTTCTGAATGGCGCCCCTTCAGGGCACCGGCCCTGACCTGACTGACCACTTGCATCCACACACACACACTGCCGAGCCCGACTTCGGAATAACTTTACGTCGGAGCGTGAGGCTCAACTATATTGGCGCACCGCACGGCTGAACTGCAAAAATTGCATCGGCGCGTCCGAGATACGTCTTGCGCACTGTTGCGGCCTAAATATGGGCTGCATGCGTTTTGGTGGCGGTGGTGTATGGCTGTCGTGGTTACTATTCCCGTGCCACGATTGTCCTGTGACCAGGATATAGGGGCCCCAACAAGTCCCGTCTAGACCGTAGATACCCTATACGTGATACTTTTGCCACAAACTCCACCTAACGATCCTTCTTATACCGGTCCCATACTGCCAGCACGCAGCTAGTCAATTCATCGGAGACCGTTCATATGCAGGCACGCCTGAGCTTATGCTCGCCTGTTCGTATTAGCACGCGATCCTTACGCATGCACGTGCGTCTCGGTTGGCTTTTTTTTGTTCTTGGGGCTCCTGCTTCCAGATCCCCGTAGAAATCGTAGCTTATGGGTGGTGCTATTTTCTCCCGGGGAGAGGGGGGGGGGGGGGGACCTGCGCCCAGGAAACTAAAATAAAGAAATGTAAAGACATGGAAAGCATGGATTAGTCGTTACTTGCGGCCAAAGACGAGGTTCTGCGGAGCAGGGGCCGTCATGCCGGTGTTGCCGGTAACGTAGGCAGCGGCGAGACCGCCGTCGACGAGAAAGTCCTGGCCGGTGATGTATGACGCGTCATCGGATGCAAGGAAGACGGCGGCCTTGGCCTGCTCGATCGCTTCGCCAAAGCGGCCCGTCGGCAGATGCACGGTGCGCCGGGTGCGCTTCTCCTCCGTGTCGAGGAACTCCTGGAGAAGAGGCGTGTTGAGGGGGCCCGGGCACAGGGAGTTGACGCGGATGCCATGCTGCGCGTAGCAGACGGCGAGCTCGCGCGACATGGCCAAAACTGCACCCTTGGACGCAGTGTACGCAATCTGGGGCGTCGCGGCGCCTCGCAGGCCCACAAACGAGCCGGTGTTGATGATCGAGCAGTTGCGCTTGCCGTGTTTGAGCATCGAGTCGATCGCGTACTTGCACCCATAGAAAACGCCCTTGACGTTGATGTCGTGCGTCAGGTCCCAGATGCGCTCAGAAGTGTTGAGCACGCCGTCGTCTTCGGGGTGCATAATGCCGGCGTTGTTGAACATGACGTCGACTCCGCCCCACGCCTCGGCCGCCTCGACGAGTTCTTTGACCTCGGCCTCCTTGGATACATCAGTTACCTTGATCTCCAACTTGCCGGCGATTTCTGAGCCCGCGACGCGCTTGATGTCGTCGAGCGCCTGCTTGAGTCGCGGCTCACTCACATCCGATACGATCACATTGGCTCCCTCCTTGACAAACTGGATTGCCGTCTCGAGGCCAATGCCTCTGTATTGTTAGTATACTAATCATCTTTTTTTCTTTTAAAGATGCTCTTACCCAGCACCTCCGGTGATAATCGCGTTCTTGCCCTCCAATCGTCCCATTATAGCGTGTTGACTGGCCTGAGGTGCTCGTCAGTGGCCGTTTATGTTTGTGGCTCGGGTAGTTCAGCCGTGCGGGGGATCAGGCAGTTCGGCCCGTGTAGGAGATAAGGGCGGGCGTCTGGGCGACGAAAACATTCGCAGCATACGCACTCTGGAGCACTTGGATGGTCATTAAATGCTTGTACTTGTGCCCTGGCCTGTTAAAAATATAATCAACGGAAAAACCAAGCAAATAACGGCGCCTGGCCCATCGTCACCGCTCGATGAGGCAAACAGTAAACTGCAGGGTCCTTCCTGATATGGAATCTCGAGCCCGGATCCGGGTACTGGGCGATTTCGGCGGCTATCCACCGCAAACCAGCGCTCGTCCAACACTAACCAAAAAAAAAAACAATTGGTTCATAGCGAAGAGTGGTTTCGATCCACCGACATCAGGGTTATGAGCCCTGCGCGCTTCCACTGCGCCACTTCGCTTTGAATGCAACAAATGGTGCCGTGGCCACTGTCAGGCCGGTACGGCTGAATGCGTCGTGCGCACGGCTGCTCGCGAGCGAGGCCCTCAGGGCCGTCTTCGTTGTCTCCTGCTGCGTCTAGTCTCTGTCCAATGCCCAGAAACTGGCCCGAAATTGGAAAGCCATCAAGACGATTGTGCTGCGCAATATTACGGCACATACGCGCCGCAAACGCGGCTATTTTAGCTGCACGATGCAGTCGTTGCATATCTGATGCACATCGCGTGGCCGGTTCCCCGCCTCCACGTCTGCAGCGTAGATAGCAAAAGTGGTGTCTCATATAAACGACAGCGACGTTCTCATCTATAGAGTCAGAGATTCAAGCCTACACGAACTCCACTGCATACATACAATCACAATGGATAAACCTGGTATTCCCGAGCACGTCGACTATGTCAAAGTGGCCGGCCTCGACGTCGACGGCATATTGCGCGGCAAGATAATGTCACGAAACAAGTTCATATCGGCGACTTCGTCGGGTTTTGGCTTTTGCAGCGTGGTATTTGGCTGGGACATGCATGACAAGACGTACGACAACGAGCTTGGCGTTTCGAACTCACAAAACGGGTACCGCGATCTGCTGGCGCACGTCGACCTCGACTCGACGATGGAGATCCCTTGGGAAAACGGAACCCTACTATACCTGGTACGATTCCACGACTCGACAACCGACAAGCCAATTCCGCCATGCCCGCGCTCGCTGCTCAGAGATGTGGCCTCGCGGTATCTCTCGCTTGGCGCAACACCAATGGCCGGCGCTGAATTTGAGTTCTATCACTATAAAGAGACGGCAGAGAGTGTTATCGAAAAGCAGGGTGTGGGCCTCAAGCCCATGACCCCAGGCATGTTTGGTTACTCCATCCAGCGTCCGACGCTCAACCAGGATTATTATTATGACGTGCTTCACACGTGTGCCAAGATGGGCGTCAGCCTCGAAGGTTGGCACACCGAGACTGGCCCTGGCGTTTACGAGGCGGCCATTGAGTACAACACCGCTGTCAAAATGGCCGACAAGGCCGCAGTGTTCAAGCTCGTATGCAAGAGTCTCGGTCCCAAGTACGGCGTTCTGCCGTGCTTCATGGCCAAGCCCGAGGAGGGCATGCCCGGCAACTCGGGCCACCTGCACGTCTCGCTCCAGGATAAAAACGGCAACAACCTGTTTTCGCGCCCAGAGACAGATGCCAACGCCGAATGGGATGACATCAAGGACCTGTCGGACATTGGCCGCTGGTTTTTGGCGGGTGTCCTCGAGGGTCTTCCGGATATTATGCCGCTGTTTGCACCGACAATCAACTCATACAAGCGTCTTGTCGAGCACTTTTGGGCGCCTGTAACCGTTAGCTGGGGCCTCGAGAACCGTTTGTCGTCCATTCGACTCATCACCACTGGTCCGGGCTCCAAGAGCACGCGCTTTGAGGTCCGCACCCCCGGCGCAGACGTCAACACACACTATGCTCTTTCCGCCATTTTTGCACTCGGGTACAGGGGCATTGACAAGAAGCTTGCTCTCAAGGTCCCGCCGCTCTCCAAGTCGGCCACAACCACCGCCGGCCTCGAGAAGTTGCCGCGCTCCCTCCGCGACGCGACCGACCGCTTTGCCGCCCCCAACTCCATTGCTCGCGAAGTTCTCGGCGACGGGTTCGTCGACCACTTTGCTGGCACCCGCTACGAGGAACTCCGTCTATGGGATAATGCCGTTACCAACTGGGAGGTCAAGCGATATATAGAAACCGTGTAACACTATTTGCATCTATGCCTCGCTCTTCTTATTTTTTTTTTTCTTTCCCGGGGGTTCCACCCCCGGACCCCCCGTAGCAACTGCTTCGCAGTTGGAATAAGTTAGCGTTCCAGTTTTTCACTGCAGTTGCCAGGAGGACATGGATGGGATCGGGGTGATCCCAGGCAACGGTAAAGTACGATGATCTGGGCACATTCGTGAAGCAATGCATTAATCTATAGCTCATCATCGTCAGTAATGCAAAACGGCCGAAAGGTCGGCGCATTAGTTGAAGGACTCTGTAAAGTCAAAGCCCGGTGACGCAACCTCGGCTTGCGGGGTATCTGGTTGCGACTCGGACTCAGGGATCGACTCAAGCGTTTCCGAGGGCTGCTTGGAATGCGTGGCTGCCTTGTCGGCGACAGGTTCTGATCCCGACTGCGGGTTCGGGCTCGGACCGGCGTCAGAGACCGTATCAGAGACTGGGCTCACAACAGAAACCGGCTGAGGAGGAATGGTGCCTTCGGAAGACTCTGGTTCTGGACTCGAGTCAATGAGAATCGGCTGCTGGCCTCGTGTTGGCGACGGCACGCCGTCTGCCGATGCACGGACTTTAAGGCTCTCAATGGACCTCGACTTGAGATGGGCAGCCTTTCGCGCCCGTCTCTCGGCCAGTTTGCTCCTGCTCGACGCTGAAGACGTTGGTGAGAGACGCAGTGAAGGATCAGTGCTGCCACTGCGCAGCTCCATTAACAGCTTGCGCGCACGGCCGCCAATGTCGTCCACATTTTCAGAACTCGGCGACATGACCGTGTCATCAGTGGACTTTGTTGTTGACTCTGGCGGTGGAGTACCATTGGTTTCGCCCGGCGCCCTATCACTGGCGCCTTCGGTGGTGGTTTCAGCCTCGCGCCGGTCAACAGGGGCATCATCATTGCTGCCATTGCCACTGTTGCTCGATCCGCCTTCGTCATCGTCAATGGTGACAACTGTCGGCTCCGTTTCTGCTTTAACGGGTTCTGACGTCGCCAGCGGCGAGCTGGCAGCGGCAGAAGCACCGTCGCTGCCAGACTTGCCGAGCATGGCGCGCCGATCCGCCATGTGACGGCGGGCGGCAGCGCGACGACGCGCTGTGCGGGCGTCACCAGAAGGTCCAGCAGCCTTGAGTTTCTCAATGAGTGTGTCCATGACCGAGTTCTGCCCACTGTCGAGCTTGCCAGCCTCGAGCTGCTGCGCCTTCTTGGGCGCCTCCTGGAGTCTGCGGCGCGCCTCGTAGGCGCGGTTCTCGCGTTCGCGCTGGATATTCTCCCGTCGCGCCTTGTCAAACTCAGACACAAATGACGCAAACTTGGCGAAAAAGCCCTCGACTGCCGTAGTGTCCGTCGGGTCCTCGCCAAAGTACCGCATCAGCTTGTGAAACTCGTTCATCGACGATTTGAGCTGGTCGCCCAAGAAATCGCGCTTCTTGCGCGCCTCAGGCAACACACTTAGCACTGTGCTCAGCACCTTGTCCTTGGGGTGGAACTTGGACGGCTCGCTCAGGTTGCCAATGTCAATCGACGTCTGCACATTCTTGATGGTCCGCATAAACTCTTCGCAGTCGTTCTTGACATGCTCAATCGATAGGTTGGCCGCCGCGACCGCATCACGCAGGTCGTCGACAAAGCTCTCAAGATCGCGAAATGACGTGTGCACAATCTTTTCGACATAGTGCAAAAATGTCATGGTATTCTTGTCGTCCTTTGTAAACGCCAGCCGCTGCAGTGTGCCAAGCCGGAAACCGCTCGCCTGTTTGGTCGAGTCGTTCATATAGTTGCCGACGGCAAGAATGATCTCGAGAAGCTTCTTAAACTTGTCAGAGTTGCGGATCGACTCGCACGCGCTGTCAATGAGTCGCAGCTTCTTGACCAAGTCGTTGTAGTCACGCTCGTATGTCGACACAACCAGCAGCGAGCGCATGCGCGCCTTCCAGTAATGCTGCAGGTTGAAGCACAGATCGAGATAGATCTGGTCGGCGCGCGCAAGCTCGCTTGGGTCTTTTTCCGGTGGCTTGACCTCACCCTCGTCTTGTTGCGTCCAGTCGGTGCTGTATGGCTGAAAGTTGCGGGCAAGAGTAATCGGCACGTCCGTAAGCTCCGGACGGCTCAGAAACTCGAGTACATTTGTGTTCTCCATCACGTCAGTCGAACACAGCAGAATCTTGAGAACAAGCTCGTCCACGCTGAGGTTGGAAAACATGTGCAGGTTGATTTCAAACTGCTGTGACAGGTCCCGCGCCAAAAACGTGACTTTTTCTTCTTGCTGCTTTTTGCGACCCATAATCTTTTTGATCTCCTTGGCAGCAAACAGCTTTTCGACCTCGTCGAGAATGCCGTTTTTGTGCAGCTCCTCGGCAAACACAGAGTTGTCATGCGTCTCCCACACCGTGTGTTCCACATTGTCGAGCTTCTCCCAGTGCATCTGCTTGAGCTTCTTGCGGGGTCTGCGCAAGCCGGCAAACGGCCCACCGTCATTGCTCATAACAGGCGTACTGCCACCAGATGGAGTATGAGGAGTCGACGGCAAAGGCGGCGGAACAGGGCTCGATGTGCTGCTGAACCCTGAGCCGTCGCCTCCCATGGGAGGTGTATTGAATCCGGGAGGCGGCGGTGGAGGCGGGGGAGGTGGGGGAGTACCGCCGAAACCACCAGGAGGTGGAGGAGGAGGAGGGGGAGGAGGAGGTGGAGGCGGCGGTGGTCCGCCCGACGGTGGTGCTCCCGATGATGAAGGCAATGGCGGCGGAGGAGGAGGCGGTGGTCCAGTGAATCCGGCTCCCTGGCCAGGAAGAGGCGGGGGAGGCGGCGGGGGAGGACCTGTAAATCCTCTAGCTGGTCCTCCAGCCGGTCCGCCAGCCGGCATTGGAAGCGGCGGCGGCGGGGGAGGCGGCGGGGCGCCAACACCAGCAGTCGGCGGAGGTGCATCGCCAGCGGCCGCAGGCTTTTCAAAGCTGCCAACAGCGGTGGAATCGTTCCCAGAGTCGCCAGACGACGCCGGTGCCTCGCCAGTAGCCGTCGTATCAGAGCCTTCGTCGTCAATCTCGGTAATTTCATGCGCCGGCGACAACGGCTTGCCGTTCTTGGGACGCTGGTTTATGTACACGAGCTTGGCACGTTCGGTTATAGGCGAGTAGTCTCCAGCAGCACCACTCAACAAACTGGCACGGATCTCGTCCGTCGAGCCCAGACTGCTGGAGCGCTTCGACACAGCAACGCCCGGCGACACGACAGACGCCGTCTTTGTCGACTCAGACCGGCGAACACTTGTGTGAGCGTCGCGCTTTTTGTAGCCCTCACCAACCACATCTTCGAGCTCGGCGCGCACCGAGTCAGGCAGCGTGCGTGAAAAGTCGGCAATCTCGGACGACGTTGCTTGCCGGCTCTTAGCGGCAGCATCAGTTGTGGTTGGCTCGATAGACATATTTTGAAAGTCTGTCGCCTCGAGCTCACGCGCCTGAAGCTGCAGGGCCTCCATTTTATCCCGCAGCTCCCGCAGTCGAGGGTTTGGATCCACATCCCAGTGCCGGCCCTCGAGCTTGTACTCTGTCTTTTTGCGGGCGAGCTGCGCCTCAAGCTTGCTGGCGAGTTTCTCACGGTCGAGGATGCCGGCGGCCCGCTGGCCGTCAGCCTGTCCTCCAGCACCGCCGGCGCCGCCAGCACCGTTTTCGCGCGACTCCTTGAGCATCATGTACAGCTCGCGGATCTCGAGCTCCTGGTTCTGAAGCTCCACCACATGGTTGTGCTCCATCTCCTGGAGATCTGCCTGCAGTCTCTCGTTGTTGCGGCGGGCGAGCTCGAGCATCTCGTTGGCCTCCTCGAGCTGCTTCTGAAGGCGGCCCACCATACCGTCAGCCCCGAGCTTCACCATGCGCTCCATGCGCTCCTTCTCGGCCTGGGCCTCCTCGACGCGGCGCATCGCCTCCTTGGCCTCAATGTACGCACGGCGCGCCTGGTCATCGGACTGAAGCTGTGACAGGACCTTATTTACAGAAAAGTTGAGCGCCGTCTCGACGCTCGAGTCGGGCATGATGCGGTCCGACACCAGATTGCTCAGAATACCGTCAACGAGCTGGAACATGCGAGCGCCCTCATCCGTGGGGTCCTCGCGTACCAAAAGAAAGTGCTGCATCGAGCTGACAAAGTAGCTCTCGGCGTTTGTACCCTTGACACGGCCCCAGATCTCGCGGACGATTTCGAGCGGGTCGTCCATGTTGCGCAGATTTTCGTCGCGCTCGAGGTTGAGCAGGTCCTCATAGTCCAGTGCGGCAGCCTCCTCGTATTTGCGGATCTGCTCGTTGATGTCCTCGTAGTTGAACTTGTGCATTTTGGACATGATGCGCGACAGGCCTGATGCCTTGAGCTGCGACCGCAGTAGCACGCGCATCCGCAGCTCGGGACAGCACGACACGAGCGCATTGACAAGCAGTAGCGTCGCTGCAGAGTAGTCCATCATGTTTCCCTCGACGCCCATACCACCAGCGCGGTACTCATCGCTGGCGCCGACAAGAGAGCCAAAGTGGCCGCGCCCGTCAATGGCCTCTTCTACAACGCGCATCCACTCCTCAAAGCGGCCAATATCGCCCTGCTGGCTCTTTTGCTGGTCAATTGCCGCTAGCAGCTGCGAGTGGCCCAGGGGCGCCTGCCAATGGGCAAGAAACGTCAGCACCTCGGACACGAGCTTGCGCGTCGGGATGCGCCGCGACTTCAAGCTACCGAGCAGCGCAGTCATGACCTGCGGTGCCTCGAGCGCCGCATCGGCACCCTCTGCGAGGTTCATGAGAGCCTTGATGCACTTTATGAGCTCGTACTCAAGCGTCCACCGGTCCTCGCGCAGCATCGGAAGGTCAGCCATGCGTGGCGTCGGCTCCTCGCGCGTGGACCCTCTTCGGCTCTTGTCATCCCTCGACGATGCCCGGCTATTCAGTCCCCCCGAACGGATGCTTGCACCGTCATCGTTCTTGCTCCGATCTATCCGCGAGAGCACCGTGCACAGCGCAATAAGTCCCTGCGAGTCCAGAAACGTCCGCACCCATTCAATCTTCTCCGTGCGCAGCGACACCCACAAGTTCTCGAGGTGTTTGGATGTAATAGTGTTGTCCATTAGTTTGCGCACGTACCACCGCGGTGTCAGCTCGTCCTGCCGGTGCGTGCTGCCGCCGGTTCCCTTGGCATTGTTGGCCTCTGTCAGGCGGTCCTGCATAATAAGCATCCACTTTTTCTCATTAGGAAACGCCAGCATCTGCTTGCGCGCGGCCTCAGGCAGGCTCTTGAAGTCTCGCTTGTTCTGCCGTTAGTTCTGAGCTCTTGTAGGGGTTTGTTTCCTGGGGGCTCTGCCCCCAGACCCCCGTAGCAACTGCTTCGCAGTTGGAGATTGGCTTCATCAACCGCATTGCTTCACCGGTGAAGTAGTCGCTGCGTGGATCTGGCGGCTTTGCCCCCCCAAGGAAAAAACAAACAGAAACAAAAACTCACCATTAAATCCTGGAAAATCGGCTCGACTTCCTCTGGCGGGGGCGGCGGGCCGGTGGCCGACGCCCGCGAAAGCTCACCCGACCAATTTGTCCGGTAAGATGCAATAGACGCACGGTCGTCAAAGTCGTGGAATGACGACCGACGCGACGACGCGATCGACTCGTGCGAGCGTGTCGATCCGCCGCTCACGTCGCGGGCGACCCGCGACTGCGGCAGTGGCGGAATCGGCTGCGAAATCGACTCTGGAGGCCGCAACGAGCTCGTCTTCTGTGTGTCGTAAGGATTGTAATGGCTTGACGACGCATTGCTCGGCCGCTTTTTGAACAAGTTGGACGCCGTCGAAATAGCACTTGCCGACGACCGCACAGGTGCTAGCTCGGGCATGTCATACATCGACGGCTGTGGGCTGTTTGGCAACGGCCGTCGCGCCACACTGGCACCATTGCGTGCAGGCGGGGCACCTTTGCCGTCACCTCTAGGCGCCCCACTGCTCCTGTGGTCTCCTGGCGGCGTCATTAGGCCCTCTGATGTTAGCCTATACTCGAGTTGCCGTCGGTGCTGGCGCGCGCGTCCCTGGGCAGCTGCCTCAGCTGCCACAGTAGCTGTCATACACTGCGACGTTTGGGGCGTCTGACGCCTTGTGTCCTTGGCGACAGGTCGTATTCCTTTACCAGGTTCTACAGTCCTAGTCTCTATTTTTCCCAGTGGTAACGCTGAACCCACAGGTGCTCCCACATGGGACAAATCTTGCTTCAACAGTGCGGGACTGGCCGACATGGCAGAGATAGCAGGCATTGCAGGCATGGTGCGAGGTCTATCAGCACCATGACTCGCACCCATCTCATGCTCTATTGACCCCACTCGCTTTGGCTTGTTGTCTGGCATACCTCGGCGCTCGGGCGACATGAAGTATGCCGAAAGTGACGCGCGGAGCTCATTGTAAAACTGCTCGTCTCGGTCATGCACTGTCATGGTCAGGCCCCAAGCAAAAAAAAAACACTCTTTCGACGTGGGTCTGTCCACAAGCCAAAGAATGCGAGATACCAATGATCAGGCGCTCTGGAAACCACAACTCAACGCCACACACGCCATTTTCCCCGCCAATGACAAAATGGCCAGCTAAGTAAAATCACACCAATACTTACGCTTTTGGTCGAACCGGATCGAACGCGATGGTCGCTAACAAGCAAGGCAGGTAGACGATCGCCAACGGGTGGCACGCCTATAATTCTGCAAAGACAACGGCTCAAAATCTAGGTTCTGTGAGTTCCAGTACCAACCGCAGGCTCCGCGTTGTGCCCCGCGTCTGGCTGGTTCCAATAGGGGGGCCACCGTGCAGCTAGTGTGCTTGGGAGGCCAGGTGCAGGCGGGCGAGGGGCGGTTTGGGATATGCAACATTTTGCGGTAGTCAGCATAGCATCGGCCATCTAGTAGGGGGTAATTTGTTGCTATAGCAACTATCATCGTTCGTATCAGCGATGCCCCACCAGCTAGTCACATATGGTAATGACATTTTTTCCTTTTCTTTCCTGGGACTTTGCCCCTAGACCCCCGTAGCAGCTGCTTCGCAGTTGAGTTAGTGCTAAAAAGACAGATGCCCAACCATGAAGCGGTTGCTTCGGGGGTCTGGGGGCAGTGCCCCGAGGAAATCAAACGAATGTCTGGGGGACTCCCGTAGCAGCTGCTTTGCAGCGGAATTAGTGCTAGAAAGGAGGGCGCCCAACCGCGAAGCGGTTGCAATGGGCCTCTAGAGGCATTGCCCCCCAGCAAACAAAGCAAAGGATCGGGAAAACGACGCAGGGAAGTTCATCACAAGTCGTCAATGCATTAAATAACAGAAAGATGCAAAAAGGTTATTTGGGAACACGCTTGTACTTGCGGGGGTCCTTGCGCGACATGCGGGTCTTGTCACGGGTGCCCTTGCCGCCCTCCCAGAACGGCGAGAAGCGGTGTTCAAAAGACTGGCGACAAAAGACGCATACATTTGAGAAGTTTTGCTCACGCGAGCACTTGCCGCAAATCATGCGATTGGCTCGCTCCTCGGTGTGATCCATGGCGGCGTCATGGCACTTGTCGCACGGGAACACGCGTCCACAGCAGCTGAAGCGGAACCACCGCTGGGACTTTTTGTAGTGGGCGCACGAGCCGTTGTTGGGCAGCGGCGTACCACCAACGAGCCCAAGTTTCTCTGATTGCTTCTTGGACTTTGCGGGTCCGACGCGCTCGCGCGAAACGTCACCACTAGATAGCACGTCGAGACGGAAGTCTGGGATCAGAAGCGACATCTTTGCATGGCAGTTTCTGCAGTTTTGTGCCACGGTGCGGCCCAGCTCGACCTTGCGGAACGGAACCGCTGAGGACTCGGAGCATGGACCACACGTGGGGGTATACGAGGACGGCAGAATGTCAACGGCAGTGCAGCCGACGAGGTCCAGGTATCCGGCGTTGTGGTTTGTTGAAAACAGCAGGTTCTTGCGGAACCCGATGCCCATGACATGGTCGCACTTTTCGCACCTCAGTGAGTGCAGCTTGGACTCGCGCCCAAACGGTCCGCTCACAATGTTGGCCACCTCGTTGAACGTCTTGCACCGCTCGCACTTGACAACGAGATGAAGGCCGTGTACCTCGAGGTAGCCAATGTTGGACATCTCGAGCTGCGGGAACTCGATAGCGGTTCCCTGCTCGCGTAGTTTGAGCGATGGCATGCCGTCATCTTCGGGCTCGGAATCCGAATCAGAGTCGGAATCCGAGGCAGTCGACGGAGCTGCGCTCGAGTCGTGATCCGACGAGTCCTCGTCAAGGCTGGGAGCGCCGTCGTAGTCATCAACAGGCTGCTTCGACTTGGCCTTGTCAGAAATGTAGGGCTCGGCTGTTTCGGCATTGATCTTGGTTTCTGCGCTAGTTGAAGCGCCAGCGTTTTGATCAAGAATGCGATGGTCGACAGTGTCATCGAGCAAAAGGGCCATAAACTTCTCCGACAGGTAGTTGAGGTGAGATACAAGCGTCCATCCCCTAATATGCGAGGCAGCATGAGAGTTGAAATTTTTCTCAACAGTCTCAGAACCAGGACCACTGTTCACAAAGTTAATATGGCACGGCGACAGGTTGTAGTCCTTGGGCACAGTCAGGCGAACCAGGACGCTGCCTTGGTACTCCTCGGGTAGTAGCTCAGAGCCCTGCGGCGAAATACGGACAGTAAACACCGCGTCACTTTGATCGCTGTACAGAGTCACGTCGTCCTTGAGCCGCTGCCTCATGATACTCATCTCCGCCTCGCGTCGTTCCTTGACTTCCTTGGGCACAAACAAGGGCTTTCGCTTAGGGTCAAACTTGAAACGCGCGTCCGCCGATGAACTAGAAACAGCGGACCCAGACGAGCTAACTGTTTTCGCACTTGACGCGACGGCACCGGCTCCGGCCTCAGTGGGCGGCGGCGGCGACGCTTGCTTGCTCGTGCCCTTGAACTTGACAATCTTGATAGTCTCCTGCTTCTCCTGCTTCAAATAAGACTCGAGGTTCTTGTCCAGATCCTGAACCAGATTTGCGAGACTGGTCTTGCGCTTTGCATTTGCAACTCCATAAAAACCGCGTTCCACATTGATAGCATAGCCGCGTGGAATGTCCTCATTCTTGACCTTTATCCACGGAGTGGTAGCCGGATAGTCCTCCGGCACGTTGAGGTCCACGAGCAGCGTGTCCAGATCAAATGCAAACTCGGGATCAGAAGGCTTGATTCGTAGACTAAAGACGGTGTCACTTTCCTTGCGTCCACTGTATCGCTTAAGAACCTGAGTGATCTGGCCATCGCGGCCCAGAGGTACTCGTCGTCTTCTGTTCTGCGCATTCTGCTGGCCTTTGTTAGGCTTAGTCTCGTCGTCCTTTGAGTTGCCACCTGAATCTTTTTTGTCGCCACCATTGGCAGGCTTGCGGCCTCTGGGTCGGCGGTGACGGTTCGACTTTGAAGCTCCGCTTGCTCCTTCAGTTGGTCGAGAAGCGGGGACAGCCGTACTAGAAGAGTCTGCCATTCTCACGGCAAACCAGACTGTTATTTGTTGGTTGTGTATCCGCCGGCGGTAGTGGAATTTATATACTCGATGCAGGGATATGACGTTTTTCGAACGCTCAGGCATCACTTTGGGTGCAGGTCACGTGACTTGCATCACCTATACGGGCTGTGTCTAAGCTGGCGTGAGTCACGAAACTACATCTCAACAGTGCCTAAATTGTTTGGTTGTGAAACGCTGTTCGATCTGTGTGTGCTCTTCCATAGCAATGTTTGGGCAGTTCAACTTTTGGGCGATACAAGTCCACAAAACTGTAGTTTCAGAGGCATGGCGCCAGGTAAATCTTGGGCTATACGGATCCTAAACGCATTCCAACTGCGAAGCAGTTGCTACGGAGGTCTGGGGGTGGAACCCCCAGGAAGACGAAAAAGAGGACAGATCCAAAGAAGAACGGCATCTCAGACCTTCTCTTTTCCTCGGGGTCTCATCCCCAAACCCCCGTAAGCAACTGCTTCGCAGTTGGAATGCGTTTGCGCATGACTTCAAGTGCGGACTGACACAACTGTTTGATTGAGATGCCAGGCAATGCGTATATAAATAATGAGTTCCTGGAGCAGTTGCGACAAGGCTCTGGGACATGCAAAGAAAACAAACGTACCACACTATCAAGCATCGTAATAGCTGCGGAGATACGTGGAAAGTTGCCCAAAGACCGGCGACTGGAGAGATGTAGCAAAAGCACGGGCACAGACTCGTTGGATAGTGGCAGGAAGTTGTTTGTTGTCCAATGATGTAGCGACCAAAGTGGTAGACTCGAGGGTGATGAGACGAATAGCTCCATGGACAACGTGGGCTAGAAATGCGGTATTGGCGAACTTGAACCAGAGTCGAGCCATTAAGGCTATCCGGGTGCCGATACTGCGGGACAGCGAGCGACAGAAGCACAAGATGTTAGAAACAGAAGCACGCGAAAGAGCCTCGGCATGGAGATTCAGCCTGTGCTTGACGAGGCGGTCAATTTTGGCCGCTAGGACGTCTCCGGGCCGGCCCCCCGAGAAGGACACGCTGGACGCAATAGCTTGCAGGCGCTCGTGATCCTGAAATGACGGTTCCAGCGTGTGCACATCGATATGGGAGCCAACAAACGGAATGACATCTCGCATGACCTTTGGCGGGTCCATGGAGGACGGCCAGTTTGATTCGAAGTTGACGACTGTTTTTGACGAGTTTACAGATACGCCATAGTCGGCGAATCCTCTTGCCATGCTGCGGAGAAATGTTGTAGCATCCTCGAGTTCAGTAGAGATGAGCAAAAAGTCGTCGACGTACCGGAGCAGGAGCGTCTTTTGCGGGTCGAAGCGCAGGTGCTGCTCAGCCAGTTTATCGAGCATTATATTACAGAGCATGCTGGATATTTCCGAGCCTTGGGCCACGCCGCGTCTCATGCGGTATGTGGTTCCCTTGATGCGGATGACCATGCGTTTGAGATACGCTTCAATGGCGGCTGCAACCAGATCGGTGCTGACCAATTTTTTGCGCTGGTTGTCGACAATGACGGACGTGGCGTGGGACCTGGCAGCCGCCGACACTACGTCCTCAGGGGACAGCGGACCGTAGCGCGCCCTGTGGTCTGCCTTTCCAGTATATCTGGGGTGTCGCACACGACAATTGAATGCCCGCACAGTGTGCATCCAGAACGCGTCGGTCTCGGCCAGGAGAGCCCTTACCAGCCTGACCATCGTCTTCTGGTTGAGATTGTCATAGGCCCCGCTAATATCGGTCTTGACAAAGTAAAGCGGCGGGAGCTGTCCTGAGCTGCCAAGGCGCCGCCTAAACGCATCGAGAGTAGGCCACAGCTGTTGCAGACCTCGCAGGCTGCAGACGGCCGACAACGGTAGCTGTGTTTTTGTAGCGACATTGTCGAGAAAGGCGCGTGCCTCGGTGCGCAACTGCGAGTACTTGTCCCGGTGCTGTTTTGGAAAGCGCGCGATGATGCGTCCGCCGCCGTTCGGCTTGGGAACAACACGTGCCTGGGCAGGACAGACGTCTCGCCTCGCAGCATCTTTTTTGGGGACACACACGAGGTTACGCTCGATGTACGCGCGAGTCACTGGCATCTCGCGCGCCCGCCAGACGTCGTGGCGAAAATAGTACACTGAGCCTGCGTCGGTGCCCATTTCCGTGATGTAAAAGTTGGTTCTTAGAAACTTTGGCAGAAAGCTGTGGAACAGAAACCAAGCAAAGTTACCAAGCAATTGCTTACGTTTCTCAAACTCGGGCCTGCACATTTTGACGTCCGGATCGCCGAGCGCGAGCCAGGCAATCTCCCGAACTCGCAGAGCGTTTGTGAGGTCGTCGACGCATAAATGCTCAAACCTCCGTAACCGCACAAACCGTCCGACGTAGTTGAAAACGAGGTCCCAGTTGTGCTCGCTGCCAAAATAGTCGAAAGGAAAAATCTTGCGCACTACGACCTTGCACAGCGTCTCGACCTGAGAGTACGTGCTATGCTGGGCGTCGTGCGGACAGTATTTTTTGAGTAACAAGCCATAGGGCACTCGGGCCTCGCGCGAAATCGACGCCGAAAGCATACCGCTCACCTTTGCGAGTCGTCGCATCTCACGTGGCCTCAAGTGTCTCCGTAGTCCGGTGTCTTCGGTCGGAGCAAAAATACTACTCAAGACACGGTCCATGTCCAGAGGGCCGGCGCGGCCCCGAATACTGAAAAAGTACCGCCTCGGCAAGCCATACGCGCAGTTCCCCACCAATCCTGGCTCTGGACGCCCGTACATTGCCTTGGCCTTGGCGACCAGGCGGCGGCTCTTCGCCTTGTCCTCGTGCGTTTTAGCTGCTGCCGCAGAGATCCTCTTTGTGAAATCAGGGCCCGACAGCTGCAGAAGACTGTCATTCTCCACGCGCTGGAAAACGCCAGGAAACCACTGCAACACGAGCTGGAGCCACCGGGGCCGTAGGACGCCGAATACTCGCGCCCACGGCCCGCTAGTGACTGTGTTCAAAGCCGTACTCGGGTACTTCGGCACGATCGCGCGCTCGCTTCCGTTTTCTATGCAATCAAGGCCATGACACAGCACGTTGCCCGGATGGCCCGTTTCACTGCTTGCAGCCGCGAGAATCTCTGCACAAATGTGCGAAACGCGCCCCGCATGGTCCATCGCTTCGCACTGACGGTCCACGCGCTCCCAATAGGCAGCTACGCCCTCATCCTGAGTATTGTCCACAGATTTATACATTTCCGGCTCCATGTCGACCGCGACATATGTCGCGTCAAGCACGCGCCTCATCCCGGCATCGGGCCTCGCGGCATCCTTCAATCTATCCCGTTCCTCATCCCCCAAGACTTTATCAAATAGCTCTTGCAGGCTCAATACTCGCGCGTAGACTTCTGTGAGTCGGCCCAGAGTATCGCCCAGAGCCTCTCGCTTTCGTTTCGGCATTCAGTTCCGCGCCGTCGCGACGCGCACATCGGCATATCAACACACTATGCATGCATTCGTGTGCTATGACTTTTTTTCCCTGGGGGCTCTGCCCCCAGACCCCCGTAGCAACTGCTTCGCAGTTGAATCTTGCACTTGGCCCACGAGTTCACGTGATCATTGGCCAGCTCCAACTTATGCTTGGCTTACGAGTTCGGGCTCCGGATCAATTTGCTGTTAATCATAACCAGGTCCAACTGCGAAGCATATCTATACACCATACATGCATTTAAGTGCTGTGATATTTTTTTCCTGGGGGCTCTGCCCCCAGACCCCCGTAGCAACTGCTTCGCAGTTGAATCTTGTACTTGGCAGACGAATTCAGGTTCCGGATCATTGGCCATTACGCTTTGCTTACGAGTTCAGATCCGGATCAATTTGCTGTCAATCATAGGCAGTCCCAACTGCGAAGCAGTTGCTACGGGGGTCTGGGGGCAGGGCCCCCAGGAAAAAAAGAGGCGGGCACTGTCCGTCCAAGCGGATGCTCGTAGGACCGCGACCACATGAAATGGTACGCCAAAGTATCGTTATAACTTATTCTCCAGATTTAACGTTTAACCGAGCCGTGGAGCTGTCTGAGCCAGCCGTGCCATATCAGCCGTGCAAGCTCGAGAAGCCGCATGTGATCTTGCCAAATCACATGCATTCGCCAGTTCTGGCTAGACGTCTTGCCCGTCTTTCTAGCATTTACTAGTGATCGACTACTTGTGGCTCTTCATTGAGCATAGATCCCTGTTTGGAACTATTCACAGATGATCTTGGGGAGCTAGATGCTCCCGCATCCATCTTAATGCGACTCGGAGAGGACTCGTGGATGGAGTCCAGCGAAAGAAATAAAACGGGTAGTCAGTCACTAGGGGATGTAAATACTCCAATTTCTGAAGCATCAGAAGCCTAGTGTTGGTTCAAACGCTAAGTCTCGGCACACATACATTGGGCCTTACTAAGACAGTGACGGAAGGTGCGTTACTAAGGCGTGCCTCGGGTGACGAGCAGTGTGGTGGTGCCTGAAGGTATCCAGAAAATTTTGCAGGCATGAGTCTGGTAAAGTCAAGCCGACACTAAACAAACCATCCGGTACGACATCGTCTGACACTCTACCATGGCATGCCGTGAACAGCTTCCGCGTAATGCCGCAACTCGCTAGCCGCACCTGACAAGTCGGGAGATGATGCGAGGCTTCCCCGTGGGGAAGCCCGCAGCCGAGCGTTGTGCTCGGCTTTGAAACACACTGGATTACGAGACATGCGTAGACGGCTCGGTTCCTGGTTCCAGGCACACAGTAATTATGCCTGTAGTTTACACCGCTTCGGTAGAAGACGTAGCCGTACCATGTGACGAGGCTCGTAGTGATCGTCGGCAGGTTGTAGGCGACCTAAAAACGGGCTAGAAACGGGCATTGCGAAAATCAGCAGCTAGCCGTAGTAATTCCAAACTAGCAGACTTCGGGACCCACAAACGAATCAAACGGCCGTGACCGGCACGGCCGGCTCGGCTCGTCATGCCGCCATGCCGAGGCAGATTGAGATTGGGCACATAGCCCCCAAAATGCCATGGAATTCCACCGGGTAACCCTATGACCGCTGTGCCTCGGCACGTTTTCTACGCCCCGCTTACACCCTCGGCCCGTGGTTTAGGTATATCCCCCGCCATTTCAGCGGGACCCTGCACCAATATATATATAAAAGGAGTGTCTGGCCTTGCACGTTCCATCCTCTTTTCTCAACTTGTGACAGATCGTTACAGTCCACCGAAATACATACACTCACAACTACCACCACAAAAATGGAGAGACTAAACAAAATCTCGCAGCAGCTTTCGCCTGTTCAGACTAGCGCCTCGGAGAAGCTCACCAAGAAGAGCCCCGATGATGTGGTTATCGTGGGTGCTTACCGTTCTGCTCTGACCCGTGGCGGCAAGGGCGCCTTCAAGGATACCTCGTCGGGCGAGATTCTCGCTGGCCTCCTCAAGGGCCTCATTGAGAAGACTGGCGTCGACCCCAAGCTCCTTGGTGATGTGACGGTCGGCAACGTCCTCAACGGCGGTGCCGGTGTCAACGAGCACCGTGCTGCCGAGATCTACGCTGGAATCCCTTACACGGTTCCGTTCAAGGCCATCAACCGCCAGTGCTCGTCGGGTCTGATGGCTGTCAACGACGTTGCCAACCAGATCACTGCTGGCCAGATTGACCTCGGTATCGGTGCTGGTGTCGAGTCCATGACCCAGAACTACGGCCCGCGCGCCCTCGGCAGCTTCCCGGACTCGTTTATGGAGAACGAGACCGCCGCCGCCTGCACTATCCCCATGGGCATCACTTCGGAGAACGTTGCTGAGCAGTTCCACGTTACTCGTCGCCAGCAGGACGAGTTTGCGGCTGCGTCGTACCAGAAGGCCGCCAAGGCCCAGGACGCCGGCCTGTTCAAGGAGGAGATCATCCCCATCGAGACCACTATCTACGACGAGAACGACAACGCCAAGAAGGTTGTTGTTGATACCGACGATGGCATTCGCCGCGGCGTCACTGCCGACTCGCTCGGCAAGCTGCGCCCGGCGTTCAAGGCCGACGGCTCCACCACTGCCGGCAACGCCTCGCAGGTCACCGACGGTGCCGGTGCCGTTCTGCTTGCCCGCCGCTCGGTGGCCGAGAAGCTTGGTCTGCCGATTGTCGCCAAGTTTGTCCACTGCCGCACCGTTGGCGTGCCGCCCGAGATTATGGGCATTGGCCCCGCCGTCGCCATTCCGGCCGTTCTCGAGGACCTCGGCCTGACCGTCAACGACGTTGACGTCTTTGAGATCAACGAGGCGTTTGCGTCGCAGGCCCTCTACTCGGTCCTCAAGTGCAACATCGACATCAACAAGGTCAACCCCCGCGGTGGTGCCATTGCCTTTGGCCACCCGCTCGGCGCCACCGGCGCCCGCCAGTTTGCCACCCTGCTTGCCGAGCTCAAGCGCACCGGCGGCAAGGTCGGTCTCACCTCGATGTGCATTGGCACCGGCATGGGTGCCGCTTCGGTTATCGTCATGGAGTAAAACCTTTGCTTATTGTCATTAAAAGATGTTTTCATGTTCTGTCTGTCTGTGTAGCTTTTTTGTTCCTGGGGGCGCTGCCCCCAGACCCCCGTAGCAACTGCTTCGCAGTTGGGATTGCATTTAGTAGAGGTCCTTTTTACTCGTCAAGGTCCAATAAAAGATTTTTTTTTTCCTGGGGGCGCTACCCCCAGACCCTCGTAGCAACTGCTTCGCAGTGGGGATTGCTTGTAGTAGAGGTCCTTTTTACTCGTCAAGGTCCAATAAAAGATTTTTTTTTTCCTGGGGGCGCTCCCCCCAGACCCCCGTAGCAATTGCTTCGCAGTTGTGATTGAATGCCGTAGAGGTCTTTATCACTCATGATGGGATTCGTGAGCAATCGTGAATACTTGAAGCAAGTGCTTCGCAATCGGGACAGGACTTTTTGAAACTTGTGTTCCAGGGAAAAATCCCGAATCTCCACATACGCTTCTCCAAACTGCGAAGCAGTTTCTACGGGGGTCTGGGGGCAGCGCCCCCAGGAAAGAAAAAATAAACCAGAAAACGTGACATTGTGCATAGCGTAGAATACAGACGTAAAAAAGACATGAAAATGGGGTTACGACGCGACGACGTGTGCTGCCGAGGCGGTCAGACGCTCGTTGCGGGGCCTGCGCCAGGTCCAGATGCGACCGTCCTTGCCGACAGCGATGATGTGGGTCTCGAGGAACGCGAGGTCCGAGAGGGGCTCGGGCTGGGCCTCGGAGACGTGGATGGACTTTTCGGCCACGGGAAGAATGAACGGGACGTCTTTGATGCCCACAAACTCATGCAGCGCTGTCTGCCGGCGGTCGGAGCCACCGCGGCCGGTCGACGCGCTCGAGGCATTGTCCGAGGCGTCGTTGACGGAATGGATGGACCCGATGGAGCGCGCCTTGGAAATGTGAGTGCGGTGGTGCGACGGGTGGTGATGGAGTTTGCCAGCGACGCCGCCGGCTGCGCGCGGTCGTGCCAGCGTCTTGGGCGCAAAGTCCCATAGAAGCAGACGCCCGTCCTCGCCAACGGTGCCAATGCGGTAGTTGCTGCTGTCGCTGTTGTAGGGGTCAAATGCGACAGCACGGACCCACGAACGGTGGCCCTGGCAGCGGGCAATGATGGTCTTTGTAGTCAGACAGTAGATGCTGGCGGTGTCGTCCTGGCCGCCGGCAATAAGATAGCGCGAGTCCGGAGAGAAGGCGACGCTCAGGAAGCCGCCGTAGTACGATGGGAAAATGTCAGTGACCTGCTCTGTAGCCAAGTCGAGTAGACGCAGGTACCCATCGCTGGAGGTGACAGCGAGGATCTCTGAGTTGGGCGAGAACCGCAGGCCCGAAATGGGGGCATTCGACGCCTTGTACACGGCGACCGGGTTGTGGCGCGGGTTGTTGGCCGGGTTGTAGTACGACCTGATAACGGTGAACGTGTCGGAGGAGCGGGGGTCCTGCTTGTCTCCTGCGCCAGCGTTTGCAAACCCGGCATCCTCGCGCTCCTTGTCAAAGATGGCGAGCGAGCCGTCGGCATGGCCGGTGATGAACAGGCCCTCGGAGCCCGGGATCCACTTGCACGCGGTGATGGCCGAGCGGGTCACGTCGCCGTTCTTGTTAATGCGGTTGTACCTGCTGGAGATGGCCTCGACCCAGATGGCGTCGCCGGCGCTGGTGCCGATGACGAGGTCAATGTTCTGGGGAGACTTGGTGTAGGCGTTGACGTCGTGCGCGAGCGGGTGTGCCTTTGTGAACAGAATCTTGGTGAGCGGCTCATGGCGGTTAGCCTGGTCTTTGCCCTGCGCGAGGTTAAAATCGAGCCACGAGATAGACCGGCCCACGTTGGCCCACACAAAGATGTCGGTGATCTGGCGCTCGGCGAGCCGCTTCTGCAGGTGCTCGTGGATGACGGTGCGCGAGATAAACGACGAGTTGTTTTTGGTCAAGCTGTTTTTGGGCCGCCGCTTCTTGTCGTCGCCCTTGGCAGAGCCACCGGTCCCGCCGGCGGTCGATGCGTTGCTGAACGCCGAGTCGCGGCGCAGCAGGCCCGACAATGCGCTCTCGCTATCGACGCTGGCGGTCTCGTCGCCGTCTGCAATGGCAACGTTTTCGCCGCCGGTGCTGGTCGTCGACGCGCGGGTGCGGCCGGCCGACGAGCCCTGCGAAAACAGCGACGACGTCCAGGACCCAACGCCGCCAAACGATTTACCAGATGCTCCGCCCGTCGACTTGTTGTTGTACGACGACGCCTCTGATGACTGGCGGACCAGCTGCGGCAGCGTGCCGGGTGCCGCCCGCTGGCTCAACACCAGCGTCGACGCCCGCACGCCACTCGAATGAAAGCCTGGCCGATTGATCGTCGGCGCTAGCGGATTCACAACAACGGCTGGCGGGTCCGACGGGTGCGGGAGCGGTGTTGCCAGAAATACGCAGTCAATCGCCTCGTACACGCCCTCGGGTGCTTGGATGTTGGCCTTGTCGTCCAAGATGGTGTGGGTATTTGTGGCTTCCAGGGCGGGCACGCCATGGCCCGGTGCCGTGTAGTATTTTGGCGGTGGTGGTAGAATAAACATTTTGCAGTAGTATGTCGGCTTTAAAGCGAATAGTTTCTCGATGTTGACGGCCAGAGGCCGGTATCAACCTTTTGGTTGGGGTTCCAGGCTTTTTTTGTTCGCCGTCTGCCAGACAGCCAATGTCTTGTCGACTCTATATGGTGGTTGGCTAGCGGCAGTTGCTATACCGCAGCAGGAATGCCCAAAGAACCAAAGACAGAAAAAAAAAAAAGACGGCTGCCCCGAATCCAACTACCAAGTCCGTTTTTGGTTCCTACCCCCCAATATTCAAAAATCTAGGGTCGTGGTGTCGTAAGCGGTGGGGGCAAGGCAAAAAGACCCGGTTCACGTTTTCCCCGCCGGGGACTTTTTTGTGCCCTGTTCCACCCTAGCCCTACGCGCGGGGTAATTCTGGTCACCCCTCCCGTCCGGGTGTGCGTCTGTGGCCTCTGAGTTTCTGTTCAGGCGCGGTTGCCTACCGGGAGGCCGCGGATGCGACACTCAAGCGCAACTCTCAGCTCGTGCAGCACATTTGCATAGTTCCTGTGAGTACCGACGTCCATCCAGATTCGACGATCTCTCGCCCGGCCGATCGCCCACACCCCGCAACGGTGGGGGGACTGGCTCCGTCCATGCATATGCTTTGTATTTCTCCGGGATCGCCGCTGATTGGCCGGCTCCGCCGGTTCCCCCTAGCCGTCACCCCACGATCCCTGGCAATCCCCACAGACCCTGAACGCAACGCTAATCTGCCGGCCCCCAACAATCACCGCTCTGTGTATTTTTTTCCTGGGGGCGCTGCCCCCAGACCCCCGTAGCAACTGCTTCGCAGTTGAGAGAAGGCAGGCGAACGTAGACGGTTTTTTCGACTCGCAAGGAGTGGAAAAGGTCCTACAGAACCCGTTTTTTTTTTTCCTGGGGGCGCTGCCCCCAGACCCCCGTAGCAACTGCTTCGCAGTTGAGAGAAGGCAGGCAAACGTAGACGGTTGTTCCGACTTGCAAGGAGTGGAAAAGCCCCCAAAGAACCCAGTTTTTTTTTCCTGGGGGCCTGCCCCCAGACCCCCGTAGCAACTGCTCCGCAGTTCAGAGAAGGCAGGCGAACGTAGACGGTTGGTGTTTTAATTGACTACGATTGAAAGGCCGGGGATATAGTGCCACAAGAAAGATCAACGTTTCAGATCTTTTATTTCAAGTGAGAAGCAGCTGCTGCGGGCGTCTGGGGGCAAGTGGCAAGCAGCTACGACTAAAAAGGCCAGGGGTATGGAGTCACAAGAAAGATGAACGTCACAAGTCTTTATTTCAGCTTCAAAGGCAGACCCTTGGAACCAGTGTTCACCCGTGAACGACCTTTTCTTTCAACTGCGAAGCAGTTGCTACGGGGGTCTGGGGGCAGCGCCCCCAGGGAAACCAACGCTATCGCATAAAAGACCATCCTCAACTGCGAAGCAGTTGCTACGGGGGTCTGGGGGCAGCGCCCCCAGGGAAACCAACGTTATCACATAAAAAGACCATTTTTTCAACTGCGAAGCAGTTGCTACGGGGGTCTGGGGGCAGCGCCCCCAGGAAGAAACGCCGCTAGCGGAAAAGAAACCAAGATGTAATATATTCATGCCACTGTGGCAGTGACTCCCTCGTAAGCCATAAAACATAACAGCAAAGCAAAGTCGTTAGGGGTAGGAGCCCGAGGCGGAGGATGCCGGGGGCGGCGGCCGCACCAGGTACTCGAGCTGGGGGTGATGCTTGGCGACGTCGTTGCGGACGTAGTCCTGGACGCGGCGGACGTCTTCCTGGACGGAGGCGGGCTCGCGGCCGGTTGCGTCGCGGACCGTCATTGCGAGGAGCACGACGCAGTTGGGCACGAGCGGCGACACGCTGACCAGGGGCGACTCGAGCAGGAAGCAGAGGGCGGCTGCGTTTTGCATGATCTGGCCATAGTCTGCGCGGGTGCGCCGGCCAATGGCGATGTGCGCAAAGTAGTAGAGCGCCCGCAGCACCGGCGTGGTGTCCCAGACCGACGCGATCGGGGAGCCAAACGCCTCGATCTCGCCCAGAGTCGCCGTCGGCGACGCCGCCAGCACCGCGAACCGGACCATGTGCGCGAGCGTCGCGTCCGGGCCCTGCATGTTGGACGGGTACGGCGAGCACATGTCGCGGTCGATGTCGTGGATGAGCGTTGGCACGCCGTGGGCCACGGCGTGGATGTGGTCCAGCACCACAACCACCTGGTACAGGCGCTTTGCGGTTGCGAGCGGCTCGTCTTCGGACGACGGAGACGACGACGAGGACGCCGCGTCGTCGCTCGCCTTTGGCGGCCGCACGTAGCTCCGGAGCTCGTGCACGAGCGACACAACGGCACCGAGCCACAGCGGGTCCTGCGACTGCACATAAATAAGGATCGTCGTCATCAGCCGGATCGCGACGACGCCGGCGCCGCCTTGGCCGTACGAGTGCGTGATGCCCTGGATCGCCGGCTGGCGGTAGTAGTCCGGGTCCGGCGCGGGGCCGCTGCCCGGCTCGCCCTTTTGCACGAGTCCGCCCAGAATCGATAGCAGGCCGACCCGCAGAGCGCTGTTCGGACACGCCAGCAGCTGCTGCCGCAGCTGGACGCGCGACCCCGGCAGCACAGGCAGCGTCGGGTGCACGAGCTGGTAGTAAGCGTCGAGCGCCCGCTCGTCCCAGCCAGGAACAGCAGCGCCGGCCCCGGCATTGGGCGATACTGGCATCTGGTGCTGGTGCTGATGCTGATGCTGGTGCTGGTGCTGTGGCTGCAGCTGCGGCTGCGCAGGGCCCCTCGACATGGGCGACAGGGCTGGCACGTCGCTGTCGACGCTGCTGAATGAGCTATGGCGCTGGCTCGACGTACTGGCCGCGCTGCCAATGCTAACGCGTCGCCGCGATTCCGTTGGCGTCTTGCTAAACAGCCCATTGCCATTGAGCATCGGCGGCGGCGGCGGTACCTGGAGATGCGTCGGAGCGCTCGCGCGCGACCCGCTCAGACCTCCTGGCCCTGCGCCTAGTCCTGCTCCTCCTCCGACTCCTCCTGCACTCGGGCCGGGCGGCGCGCCTGGCCCGCCAAACGGCAACGGCCCGCTCCGGATTGCAGGCAAACTGTGACGGTGGTGCGTATAGTGGGACGACTGCGCCATCTCGCCGCCATACTGGATGCCGGTTCCCGACTTGGGCGACGCCAGCAGCGGGTTCGTCAGGCTGTCAATCGACGGCAGCCGCTCGTACCGAAAGTGCGGGCTTGTCGCCGCCCCGCTGGCCCGCGAGTGCGTGCTCGACAGGCTGTCAATCGAGTCGCTCCGCGGTCGCTTTGACGGCCCGCGTTTCCGCGGAATCCGCGAAAACGAGCACACGCCCCCAGATCGCCGACACGAAGTGCACTGATGGCCCTCGTCTACGTCGCATCGAATCTGCTGTTAGTCCCCGTCTCGTCTCGACTCGACTCGGCTATACGGCTGTTCGGTTATGGTAAATCCGGCTTGGCAACTGGTCCATCGAAACTGCAGTCCTCTTTCTTTTTTTTTTTCCTGGGGGCTCTGCCCCCAGACCCCCGTGGCAACTGCTTCGCAGTTGAAAAATGGAGCCAAGTTGGAGGTGGGGGGGGTGGAGGAGCATTTTTGGTCTCAAGGGTTGCGGTGAAAGCTCGTCAACCATGAGCTCCGCGCGGAGTTGGATCCCCGTAGCAACTGGTTCGCTGATGAAATACTCAGTAATGTGGCCGAGCTCCGGTCTGATCCCAACTGCGAAGCAGTTGCTACGGGGGTCTGGGGGTGGAACCCCCAGGAAAAAAAAAAGTGGAGGTCCCTCGACCAGCGGGGAGGGTTCCGCCGGTCTTGGTGCGGACTGCAGTCACTTGCCAGCCACAGAGACGTAACTGCGGCCGGTCGGCTCTGCTGTGGGGGTGCCGCGCGTGAAATGCTTGCTCGGAAATCTTTCACCCGAGCAGCGGTGGACCCCCACTTTGCGTGGGGCAATGTGACAACATCGGAGAATCCCGAACAAGTGTGGGATCGTCAACGGACCCGGATCAAAGTGTTTGCGTCGTTACAATATATAATACACCAGAACAATCACAGTCCACCGCGAAATGCACATCAAAACACCATGCTTGCCGTCTTAGCCCCCACTGCCAATGTCACCCGCAAAAACTCGGCGCCGCACAGAGAGCGGCATGCGGCGCGACGATATAATCCCGGGGCCATGCAGCAGCTCCCACCACCGGTTGTCGTCGGTTGCCCTAGTGACCGGCCAAATGAATGGCAGCCCACTGGCAAGTCCCGGCACGCGGCGCGGAAAAACACCGCCGGCCGCCCACCGAGCCAGACCCGACCGGATGACTGAGCACGCGAGACCTATGTCGGTATTAATGACAGTTGCATCGCGATCGGTCCGTCTGTATCCAAATATCGGCATCTCAACCAAAGAAAAAAAAAAAAATTCCAAACTAGCCCCACACCCCAGATCTTCCCCGCAACCTCCCCCGTTCCCCCAGTTCCCCCAGTTCCCCCAGTTCCCCCAGTTCCCCGCGAACGATAGAGTTGGTTCCATTGGTCCATTGGTCTGGGGGACGTTCAGCGGGGTGTTTGAGTTTGAGTAGTCATCGTTTGTCCAATTAATCGCCTTTTTTTTTTTTGTTTTCTTCCGTAACTTTCACAATCCCTATACATACCTTTTTTCTTCGACACTCGTCGCATGCCCGTGAAACTATTGACCTCTTGCGTGGAGGAATATCGCTCAGAGCCGCGTCCACGTCAACAGTGGGCGCCGGCTTGATTATATCGCGTCCAGCTGGCCGTGGAGATGTAGATGTCGCGGCCGGAACTGAATTAGGCGAGACAGATTCTCTGCTCGCCACTGACCCGACGTTTGTCGTACTCATTGCCGTTGCCGCAGTTGTCGTCATTGTACCTAATTCCCTTTCACTATCAAATAAAAACTTCGGTCTTTGTCGCTTCCCCCTTGTTTTGTCGTTTTCGTCTTGTCGTCCTTTCTCTTTCTTCCTGCCAATCTTTCTCCTTTTTGCTTCTCACTACCCACCAAAAGAACAATCAAAAAAATACAAAAAAAAAAGCTCCAAACGGCTCCAGCCTCAATAGGCTGTAAAAACCTGCTGCTCAACCTCGTCCTGTTAGAGCACGCGCAATACAGTCCTTGAATAGACGGACGTTCCCTCCTTTTTTTCCGAAACCGAGCTCGCGGGGGCCACCTGCACTCGGCTGCATTTATACCGACGACTGCCCCGCGATTAGACGGCAAAACGGGCACACAAAACAAAAACCCCGACCCACCCGGGTTCCGGCCGTGTGCCCGTCTGTGGGTTAAGCTGTGGGCGCTAAATTGTGCCGCACCGCACCCGTTCCGCCGCCGCACTGCTCCCCGCGGGTTTGGTCCCGACATGGGGCCGGCATCATCGCCCTGGGCTGAGGAGTTTGGGGCGGACCCTTGCCGCGGGCCACCCCGCCGTGCGGGCTGGGAAAAAAAAACCTGTCCTATGGCAGCTGTATTCTTTTCTCGTTTGTGGCCCCCTGGCGGTAGCTTGGTGCTACAAAATAAAACCGTTTGGATAACTCGGTGTATAATTCCAAGCTGTTTCAGTAGTCTCGTCGCCATCCACGATGCTTTTAGTTGAGCCGCACGATATGTAAATCTGCGTGGGTACCCAAGAACCAACACGAGCGTGGGGTTACTAAGACACTTTCGTTTCCTTTTTAGTTGATGTATCCCACTGTACTTTTACCGCCGCGAAACCACAGCCGTCCCCGCAGTACATCGCCCCTGGCTGATCGACGTCGACACCATTTCGCTACATCCTGCCATGCCGCTCCACAGGGTTACATAGAACGCCCTTTATGCGATACGACGGGCTGTGCCTCAAGCAGACAGATACTACGGTTCTGGTTTACCAGGCAATCTCCACAAAACAAAGCAATTAACTCTCGGCGATCGTGCAGGGACGGAAAAAATACCATGAGAAAAATATCATGGGGTTCCCATCTATGCAAGTTTGCATTCTTTTTTTTTTCCTTTACATATCTTGCAATACTCCGCAGAGAAGCAGACGTCGCACTACTACGCAGCGTGCATGCGGTCAAGCGCAAGTGCGCACGCACAAAAAAAAAACCGTACGTGCGTGCGTCATGGCAGCAGACGGCACTGTCTGAGCGTCAACGGCCAAAAACGCCGGGTCCGACGAATGCAAAATCTCCGTTCCCTTCTCCACGACCAAAGCGTGTGCATGTGCACAGTTGCGCTCGCGATCGTGCCGTACCGTGACCATTCTTATAAACACATGTGATCACTATTCTGTCGTCGCCTTTATTTTTCCTGGGTGTTCCACCCCCAGACCCCCTTAGCAACCGCTTTGCGGTTGAACTCCGCAGTCGTCTATTCCAACTGCGAAGCAGTTGCTCCTGGGGTCTGGGGGCAGGGCTCCCAGGAACGAAAAAAAGGTACAGTCTCGTTTTCTCTCTTCCTGGGGGTTCCACCCCAGACCCCCGTAGCAACCGCTTCGCGGTTGATCTCCGCAGTGGCCCGTTCCAACTGCGAAGCAGTTGCTACGGGTTTCTGGGGCCAGCGCCCCCAGGAAAAAAGGCAGCGCGCGTGAAAAGAAGCTTTACTCCGGGAGATAGGCACCGGAATGTCGTCAAATGACCGCCGACAGCGTACCCCGGTGCATCGGGTTAATTGCCCGGGGAGGAGCTTGGAGCCGCACGTGAATGTGCGCGGCAGACGCAGTTCTCGGTACCTTTTCCGGACGTGCAGGGCAGATGCACCCCGCGACGGCTTCCCCATCCGGCAATGCATTTTTTGGGGAGATGTAGGCGAGTGTGGTCGCATTACATGGAACGGCCTTGTCGGTTTAGTGGTATCTAAGCTTGTCGGAAGCCGGGATTTCGGCTGTAACGATTTGTAATTTAGTCGATGTGTAGCGGGACAAACAACCAATGGAAACAATGCAACATGCAGGTCTCTCTCTGATGCTGCGTAGCCACAGAGCGCAAAATGCACCTAGCGTAAAAGGCTAATCCGGAATTTCCGCTGACAGCACAATGCATAAAAAGCATGGCCTTGCACTGGAGTGCGTTACCGGGCCGCCAATACAACAACAAACCCACCGCTCGGCAACGAAAACTGCGGGCTATACCTATAGGACCCTGATTGACGGGGCGGCGCGTTAAGCCGCGACGATAATAGTCCGGCCGGAACAGTGCCCCGCCTTTACGTAGCGCGGGGCATCGGTGCCTCGGCCGAGGGATCCACCCATTCCAGTTGCATGTGGGCAAGGCCGCATTAGTGGTTATATCGGCCCGTATTCGTGGCCGCCCGTTGGTCCGTGTCATGGCCTGAGCGCCACACTAAGACTAGCTGCACGGACTAGTTGCACGGACCTGTTTCTGTCGTTGCGTTACTTTTGCACGCAAATTTTGGGCCACCTGTCAGTACCCCGCGCTAGTTCCGGATTTGGGTCACGGCCGATTGGTCGGGATTATCCGGGATTTGCGGGGAACCCGGCACAGGCATGCCTGTTTACCATTGCGGCCAGTCGGCAGGGCGGTGCGGTACCTGTGGCCAATTCCTTTTCCTGGCGATCACTAGCGCTCACTACAAGCAAGGACACACACCCCCACAGCCCCAGACCAGACCCTTGGCGGCTGGGCATTTCCACCCCGCGTTCCGATTGCTGTCCCAGATCTGAACCAGGGCCCATGGGCGCTCCTTGAGGCTGGTTATGGTCGTTTTTCCGGCGGAAAAACTAAGCGTAATTAAAGTCCGTTTGGCTTTGTCACGGGACTGGGCTTAATGAATCTAGCTGCTCAACACGGCACCGGCGTTTGAAAGCTGGGGGGTACCAGCCATCCACCCGTGCCGAAATGTAGTACCGCCAGAACTTTTTTGACCCGCCGATCCGTCACAGGGCCATGCTCCATTTTGTCTTACCCCGCCGTATTGCCGGCGGCAAGTTCACGACGCAAACGGGCGATTGCACCTTGCCAAATGTCGCGTCCAAGCAGCATAAACCTCCAGTCCACAAACCCGCTCCATAACCCCCGTTTTTGCCGCAGCTCCATTATAACCGGTCGGACTTGGCGCTTGGATCCTGATTCGTGGCTCGGTGGCGGACAGGGCTCCGCTCCGCCGCCATGCGTCATGCACTCCACCCCCATACGGAATATTAAAAGTCCGAGAAGCTGCGGCTCAGCTCCCACAATCTGACAAAAAATCCGTCCAACGCCTTCTTTGTTTGTGGGTGGCTCTTTTTTTTTTTCCTGGGGGCGCTGCCCCCAGACCCCCGTAGCAACTGCTTCGCAGTTGAAGCATTCCATAGGTGTTGGGTTTTGGGGAGGGTCTCTAGGAAGGGAACTCGAGCTACCAGGTTCTCGTTTCAATTTGAAAGGCCCAAGACAAAGAATCCAGGATGAGTTAGTGGCGCTAGGCAACTTTTTGAACTGCGACACAGTCGCTACGGCGTTTTGGGCGCTGCTAACAGGTTCTCTTTGCAAGTGAATTACAACAGGCAGCCGTCTGGAAGAATTAATGGTGCTTGACTACTGAAGTCAACTGCGAAGCAGTTGCCACGGCATTTTGGAGCCTGGTAACGGATTCTTTTTTGGCAATCGACCACCGTGTGAAAGCCTACAGCAGGAAATAACGCCGGTAGCCTGCTTACTCAACTGCGAAGCAGTTGCTACGGGGGTCTGGGGGCAGCGCCCCCAGGAAAATAGGAACCAGCCTATTTTATTTTCCAACTGCGAAGGGTCTGGGACCCCCAAGAACAAAAAAAGCTGGGGCGAATCCAAAGTCTATTCTAGTAGTACATTGGCGTGCATGCAGTAATTAGTGGGCGGTGCCGGCGGCTGCAGTGACCGGCTCCAGTTCGTGCTCGGGCTGATCGTCGGCGTAGCTGTCGAGGAACTCCTCTTCGTCGTTGGACGAGTACGAGTGATGGATCTTCTCGGCCTGGACGACGGTGATGGGCTGCGCGCTCGCGACTTGAACGGCGTGGATTTGGACGTCTGAGTTGGGCGTGTCCCATTCGCCCGGCAGGGTTCCAGTAGTGGGGGTGCCGTTGAACTGAATAGGTTGCTGAGCAGGTTGTTCAGATGTCGAGCGGCTACGCTCTGCTGTGGGTTCAACGGTCGACGCAACGGTTGACGAAACGGCGGTCACGACAGCCGCGTCTGTGACTGGCTCGGTATTGTCGATGTTTTCCTTAGACTCTGCCTCGGCCCTGTTTGAAATGTCTCGGAGCGCCTGTGCCTCGCCAGTCTTTGAGGAAACCGTCTTGGTAGCCACGACCTCGATATCCTCCTCGTCGTAGTAGTTGTCGCTATTGTCCTCGAGGAAGACGGCGCCGGTGCGCGCCCAAAACATGCGTTCCTTGAGGCGTACGCATTCATCCCACGCTTTTTGCTCCGACGCGTCATCGTCGATCTTCCACACGCCGTCGCGCACAGACCGCATAAACACGACAAAATCGCACACAGACCGGACGCGGTTCAGGCAGTACTGGCACAGCGGGTACCCGGTGCTCACAGGGCCCTGGCCGTTACTCGAGGCGCTACCGGCGCTCTTGTCGTCGTCGTCGCGGTGGGGATGCGCGCCCGCCTTTGCAATGGTCAGATTGTGCAGGCGGGCGTACTGCAGCGACGAGTCGCGCGACTCGCCGCAAAACGTGCACGGCGCCTTGGTGGCCACCGGACGGTTCGACGCGTATAGTGACGACGACGTGACCTCATCCTCCGAGCGGCCGGCAGCGATGCGCACGTTCTCGTTAACAGCGCTGATGGGTTCAATGAGGACCGTGCCGTCAATAATGGCGCTCATGAGGCTGCGGCGGCCAAGCCAGCTAAGACCCGGCGCAAGGTCTAGGCGCAGCGTCGGCTCGATCTCGTCGGCGAGCGTCCGCTTGAAGAACCGAAACTCTTTAAGAGGGATCGTCGTGCTGCTGCCCGATCCAAGGTGGAGTCGCAGCTGCGTCGGCGAGTGGCTGTAGCTCACAAACGCCTCGCTGAGCCCGTGGCCCGGATCCGGTGTCGTTGGCGTCGACGAGACGGACCCAGAGCCCGCAGAATTAGTGCTGGTGTTTGCGCTGGATCCGCTTGCTGCCGCCGCCATCGCCGCCTCCCGCTGGTCGCGCACCTGGTGAGCAACGTTGCGAATGTGCACCATAGTTCTGAAATCCTCAAACGGCGGCACGTCGCGGCGCGCAACCGGCCGGATCGGCGTCCACAGGTTGCCGTCCAGCAAAGCGGAAACAGACGGCGCCGGCGCTCCAGCTGCCGCAGACGCTGGCCGCGACAACGACAGACCGCTTGAACTGTCCAGTTGTACGCCACCAGACCCACCGCCACTGCCAACACCAGACTGTGGCGTTGATGACCGTTGCATGCTCAGCCGGTTGGCGTGCTTTTGCCGTTGGTCCCGCTCTTGCATGTCCTCTAGCACCGTTTTCAACCCGGAAATCTGGGCCTGCAGGTTCTCCAAAAGCGAGTCGCGCTCCTCGAGCTGCATCTGAAGCTGCTCATTGCGCCGTTTGACTTCATGTGTCTCCTTATTAGCAGCGGCCACTCGCTGGTTTGCATCGTCAAACAGCGTGGCACTCAGCTCCTCGAGTTCCCCTTGGATCCGTCGGGCTAGAGCCTCGGCCTCCTGACGGCCCATGAGCTCCTCATTATATACCCGCTTCTCCACGTACTGCCCGCTCTTGACCTTTTCCTCAATCTCGGTTCTTGCGCTCCGCTCTGTTTCTAGTTCCCTCCGCACCTGATTCAGCTGCCGATTCAGTTCATCGCTCTTGGCAACCTCCTCGATCAACTGTGTAGTTGTCTCGGCCAGCTTAAGGCTAATCTCATCGTCGTCTGCCGCCATGGTTTGTTATTATTATTTTTCTTCTTTAGCCTGCTCCTGGGTGCCCACCGCAAGGCCGTATGCCAACAATTCCGCGGCTCTGTGTCGGCCTCTGCCAGTGTCCTTAGGGCCTCTTTCTTCCTTTGTTCGAGAGGGCGTTGATACTAACGGCCTCAGTTTGCGGCACCTATGAAATGTAAGTTGCTGTCCCGTCTCGACGTATTTGCTGCGGGAGCGAGCATCACCAAACCTGTAATCCAAGGAGTCCACGACAACGCGTCACGTGCTGATATGCGGCCAATGCAGATCGTCCGATTCGGGTTCATGCCTCTAGTGTCATTGCAAAATCCACGTGTCAGCTTCATATCATTGTAATTTCGCTCTGTTTTTGTTTTTTTTATTTATATCCTGGGGGTTCCACCCCCAGACCCCCGTAGCAACTGCTCCGCAGTTGATTTCGTTTGCAGGCCCCTATCCAACTGCGAAGCAGTTGCTACGAGGGTCTGGGGGTGGAACCCCCAGGAAAAAGAAAAAGAGAAAACAACAAGGCGTCAACCTGTATGCGGCCATAGTCACCCCCCTCAACATTCTCGTAATGTGGATGGTTAGTACACTAACACCCCGTTGTGGCATATCGAGGTCGTATATTGAACATACATAGCTGCTATACAGGCACTAGCGCAAACTAAGACGGTCTAGTCAACTTCAGTGTCCAGCAGGGAATACTGCTTGACGAGCTCGCACTCGCCGCCCTTTTCAAGATCAATGGCATACTGGAAAAATAGACCATCGGACGTGACCACGAGCGCGTGCTGCGAAAACGAGCTGAGGGCTACTACTGATTTGGTGCCGAGCGGGACCGGAAGCTTGAAAAAAGCAAAGTCACGCGTCTTGGCTTCCCACATATCCGTCACAGACGCTGGCAGGTATCCGCCGACGGCGCCAGCCACATGCCGGCCCAGAGTCTGCGAGCTGCGACGCAGCATACCCGTGTAGCGCGAGTCGCGGCGTTTCTGCTCGACAATGGCGTCCATGCCGACGGGCTCGCTACCTCGTGGCGGTGAGCCAGCTGGTGCCGGGATATCCTCTTCGTCGTCGTCGCCGTCGGCGTCCGGTGACCCGTCTGTGCCAGAGCCCGAGCCCGTGGACGAGCGCCGGCGGCCAGAGCCTGTAGACGCAGCGGCGGCTCCCGCGCCGCCGGCGTCGCCGGATGGAACGTGGTCGATCGGCTGGCGCGCCAGCTTGAATATGTGAACAGTGCCGGTCGCCGACGACACCGCCAGCAGCGTCGACGCCAGGTTGAAGTTGAGCGAGTATATCTTGGACGGGTATGTGCCGCGGCGGAACTGGTAGAGCTTGGCGCCGGTGGCAACCGAGAATATGCGGATGATGGTGCCCTTGTCTGACGCGGTCGCCAGCAGCGTACCTTCGTTGTTGAGCGCCATGACCGACAGCGCGCTCTTGTGGGCCTCAATAATATTGACAGGCTGCAGAGTAAGCGTGTCAAACACCGTAACCTCGCCGAGCCGACCTGGCGCTGTCAGCGTCCCTCCGGCGGCCCCACTGCCCACATTCACTGCCACCGGCGCCGCTGACGGGTAAACTAGGTAGCTGTTTTCCGACGACGGCGACAGCGCGCAGATGCCGCCTGGATTCGGCGCCGTCTCCATCGTATGCAGCAGTTTCATATTCGAGATATCATAAATGTAAATCTGCTCCTCCAACAGCACCACCAGCCGCCGTCTGTTCATCTTCACCTTGAGCACCGCCGTCGGGAACGTGAGCTCGCATATCAGCGTTTGTCTCTGTCGTCAGCTTTTGGTGCTTTTGTTTCAAGGGGGCGCTGCCCCCAGACCCCCGTAGCAGCTGCTTCGCAGTTGATTTGCGTGCAGTGGAGTAAAGAGTCGCAACGGGAATGTGATATGGGGATTCTGTTGGTGGGGGCTGTTGGAAAGTGACGTCTGGGCCATCGTTCTCTATGGATTCCCCAGAGCAACCGCGCGGCGGTCGGATCATGTTTTGGGCTTTGTTCGCAACTGCCAAGCAGTCGTCACGGGATATGATGGCAGTATTCTTGGAGAGAGAGAGTCGTACGCCATCCCATAAAACGAAACAGTCGCAGCTCATGACATACCTTGGTATTTACGATCTTGAGCCGGCGAGGCGACAACGCCGGCTGATCGCCTATGCCAACAATGGCTACTAATGACGTGCAGAATAGCATTTCTACTATCCCCACTCCTCCTTCGGCTGCTGTTAACGTCGTGGGTTATTGGTATTCTCCCCCACCCCCTTGTTTGAACCAATATCAATCGCCCGTCATCAGGTAATAACGGCTTGTGGAACGCGACACCTTACGATGAAAAACACTATTCCAATCGCAATCTAGACGTACCTTTGTTAAAGCACCTGCCAAACGGGTCACAGTTGAATATCTTGTACCCATGGCGAGTCCCCACAGAAATGCAGCTGTAATCCTGGTTAAAGTTGACAAAGTTGAGCACGTCCGGTGACGAGCTCATTATGAATGCGCGTTTCGAGCCTGTTACTGTCTGCTCTCGATCAATTACCGTCTGCTGAACTCCCCCCGGCACAATGCTGTCGCGTTGTCGTCACTGGCGATGGGCTTCCGGGGTGTCCAACGTCGCGAGGCTCGCCCCCCGCCACTACCCTCGCCCTTATCACAATCACATGATCTAAACTATCCCAGCCGCTTCGTAGTTGACACTCTCTTCCGGACTTGTGAAACCTGGCTCGTAGCTATGTTTTCGAATAGATAACCTGGGGGCGCTGCCCCCAGACCCCCGTAGCAACTGCTTCGCAGTTGAGGCGAGTTCTCGCCCAGGCATAGCATTTTCGACCACAATCTCGGTTATACGAGAGCTCAACTGCGAAGCAGTTGCTACGGGGGTCTGGGGGCAGCGCCCCCAGGATAAGAAAGCACACACAAAGAGTTGAGACTGTGTTTTCCATAGATTCCTGGGGGCGCTGACCCCAGGAAAAGAAGACACACGCAAAGAGATTGAAACTATGTACAAGTGGAACGGCCTAGAGACCGGTACCGAAAAGCTCTTGATGGATCTTGTCGTCGGGGACACCGAGGCCCTTGAGGGCGGCGGTATGGGCGTCCATGAAGCCCTGAGGACCGCAAATGTAGTAGTCTGCGTCGGCAAGGACGACCTGGTCTTTAATAGCGGCGAGGTCGATACGACCTTGGTGGTCGTAGTCGACGCCCTTTTTGTCGGTAGTCTCGTCGACCTCGGAATAGTAGACAATGCGCTGGACGTTGGCGTGCGACTCGGCAGTCTTGTTGATGTGCTCCTTCATGGCGTGGACCTTGGAGTTGTGGGCCGCGTGTACGTAGACGACCTGGCGAGCTGCCTTTGCCTCGACTATGCTATTGAGCATTGAAACCATGGGAGTGAGGCCGACGCCGCCAGATACCAGGACGACGGGAGACGAGCCCTCAGCCAGAAAGAACTCGCCAAATGGAGGCCGCAGCTCGATCTCGGCACCCTCGGCAACGGTGTCGTGCAGCAAGTTGGAGATGCGGCCGGCCGGCCGGTTGGGTTCTTCGGCCTCGCGCTTGACCGAGATGCGCAGGTAGTCGGCGTGGGGTGAGTCCGACAGCGTGTATTGGCGAGGCTGCAGGTATCCGAGGGCCTCGTCAAAGACACGCAGCGTCAGGTATTGCCCCGGCTTGTGTGCCGGGACGCGCGAGCCGTCGAGAGGCACAAAGTAGAAGGACGTGACAACGTCGGACTCCTTGACTTTGCGGGCGACTCTGAACGTTTTCCAACCGGACCAGCCACCAGGAGCGCTCGCGGCCGCGTCCTTGAGATCCCGCTCGACGCCAATAAAGATGTCGGCGAGGACGCCGTACGCGGCCGCCCACGAGCTGATGATGTCGTCGGTGGCAGCGTCACCGAGGACCTCCTTGATGGCAGCCAGCAAGTTCTCCCCGACAATGGGGTAGTGCTCTGGCAGAATGTCGAGAGCCGCGTGTCGGTGGGCGATTTTGGTCACAGCCCCGGCGAGTGCCCCGAGGTTGTCGACATTCTCGGCGTACGCGAGGACTGCCGTCACCAGTGCTTTGGATTGCGCTCCCGTCTTTTGGTTGGCGTCGTTGAAGATGTTGTTGAGATGCGGATTGCGTTCGAGCATGCGCTGGTAAAAGAGCTTAACAATCGCAAGGCCGTGTTCCCGCAGAACGGGAGCAGTAGCCTTGACGATGTCGATCTGCTCTTGGGTCAGTTGCTGAGAAACCATACTTGTGGTACAGTAGTGGTCCGAAGCCCAGCTAGGCGCGGACACGACCCCATAATATACCTGTGCCTAACGAACTCGGCTCGCAGCATGCAGGCAGGTTGCCACTGGCCCCGGCCTGCGCGTGGACCTCGTTCTGGCCATCAACATTGGGCCGCATGCGATTGGCCCGCCTCTCGGGCGAATGGTTTATGCAGCTTCTCCGGACCGTCTCCGGACCACGCCGGCGCGATGAAGACTCCGCGTTGTCTCAAAGATGATGTGGATTTGTCCACAAGACCTATAACTGGAACAATATATCAACGACTATATTGAGTGGCATGCCTGAAGGTTCATAATTTTGACCTTGATTTTAGCACTCGAATCTACCACACACCAGACCCGTAAACCGTTATCCCGTGACCCGTAGCATTCCGTGCAGGGCACTGTCAGCGACTACTGGGCCAGTCGGTACGTTGAGATGCCGGGCTCATCGCCACGTAACTCCGTAGTTTCCCGTGCAGCGCACGGGCCCGGTTCGCAAAAATCAGCCCATCCCTGCGTTTACCGTTATACGTCAAGCATGCATTTTTCCGCGCCCAGCAGAGCTTGTGGAGCTAAAATCTCAAGAAAGAAACCTCGATGAGACAAGAGAGCAGTCATCATTCTCGCAACTGTACTCCAGTTAATTGGTTAAGCTATAACAAGAAACTTTTGCTTTCGGTATTTAACATTTATGCTGTAACCGCAGTCTGCGCTTCTCCCTGCGCAAAGAATTTCCTTTAGGGGTTCAACTGGCTGGTTCCTACAAATTCCGCCAATACAATACTCCGTCGCTTCTGCAAGTTTTATGCAGCGGGCCGCCACGGGTCCGGCAGTAACCGGCATCATGCTCTATGTCATGGGTCCTGGGCCTCAAAATAGGTCCAGGCACGCAGCGAAATGAGACTCCGTTAGATGCAGGTAAAGCATCATTGACGGTGCCCATGTCTTGTGTTTCGCCAATGCGTCAGCGTTTTACGCCGCACAGACAACCTTAAGGGCAGTGCGTAGTAATCCGACTATACACGGATATTTGGTGAAAAAAAATACTAATAAGCGCAAAGTCGTGGCTGTTTAACAAGATTTAACAAGAGTTCCCAAGCCCAATCATTGTGGATGCGATGCTGGTGAACATTCACATGGTTGACAAGTCTGCCTAGTATTACCCGGCCATCATGAATGATGAGCCGTACGATTCATGTCTTGGAGCCTGCGTGGAGCCTCGAGTCGATTCGAGAGCAGACGTCAAAATGGTCGAGTCCGCATACGATGGCCAAGATACAGTAAGGTATGTGTTTGACTATCTAACCCTGTATTCTCCCTCTGAATCTACAAGCCAAGAACACGAACATGTAATTGTCCTACGCTTTCGATAATCAAGTTCCATGGGCGATGCCACGCTCAATTGCGAAGCAGTTGCCACGGGGGTCTGGGGGCGGAGCCCCCAGGAAAAAAAACACACACCGATCATGCCCACTAACGCCAGAACTGATAAACCACAGACGCTCAGTGAAAACACAGGAAAGCGCATCGTGGACAAAGAGGCTGACGAAGTAGATGAGGACAAACTCATAGAACAGCGCAGGCTGAAGCGGCAAAGGCTGCTCGAACAGCTAGCAAAGAGTCAGCCCGCACCAGCTGGAGAAGATGCTGCGAATACTGCCGAACTACCGCCACAAGCTGAACATGACCAAACAAAGGCCGAGAGCGAGCGTGTGACGAAAACCGAGGCTGAAAAGGCAGACGAGGAGCCAGAGACCTCTGACTCAGACGAGGATGATATGTTTGCGGACAGCGTTGCAGTTGGAGGCGAGCGAAAGGCAAAGAAGCTGGACAAGACAATGCTGGATAACTGGGACGACCACGAGGGTTACTATCGTATCATTGGAGGAGAATTAATCGGTGGGCGGTATGAGGTGCGAGAAACACTGGGCAGAGGTGTGTTTGCTGCTGTTGTTCGCGCGCTCGATAGCAAAACCGGCGATTTGGTCGCCATCAAGATAATTCGCAACAACGAGACGATGGCCAAGGCGGCGTTAAAGGAGGAGGCTATTTTGCGCAAGCTCAACCAGCATGACGCACGGGATGCGCGCCATGTCGTGCGCCTCCTAGACTCGTTTGACCACAAAAATCACCTGTGCCTAGTGTTTGAGAACCTCAACTCCAACCTACGGTCGGTCCTCAAAAAGTTCGGGCGAGACGTCGGCATCAGCATTCGGGCCATTCGTAGCTACACGCGACAGATGCTGGCAGCACTGGAGCTGCTGCGCGAATGTGAGATCGTGCACGCCGACATCAAGCCAGACAACATTCTCGTTGCCGATGACCAGAAGGAACTTAAACTGGCGGATCTTGGGTCTGCATCCAACATTGAAGAGCGCGACATTGCGCCGTACCTGGTGTCGCGCTACTACCGGGCACCTGAGCTCATCCTGGGCATCAAGTATGACTACGCTGTCGACATGTGGAGCTTGGCCTGCACCCTGTATGAGTTGTACCAGGGCCACATTCTATTTCCGGGAGAGTCGAACAACGAAATGCTGCAGATGCACATGGCGGTCCAGGGCAAGCCAAGCCACAAGCTCATTCGCAGGGGCCAATACGGCGCTATCCACTTTAACGACGAGCTCGATTTCGTAAGCGTCAAGCGGGGCCAAGATGGCGCATCAATCACGCGGACCATCAAGATTGCAGGTCCTACTGCGACTATCCGCCAAAAGCTATCAGGGTCCGAACAGCCGGGAACTCCGGAGTATGTGATGATGGAGCAGTTTGCCGATCTTCTAGACAAGATGCTTGTTCTAAACCCAGAAAAGCGCATTGACCCGACTCGAGCACTTGGACACCCGTTTTTGAGCAAGTAGCATCTCTAGCATGTAAATAGAAATCTCCTAGATCCAAATGCTTTGGTATTTTGCTACTGCTGTGGCGTCAGATTTTTCCTGGGGGTTCCACCCCCAGACCCCCGTAGCAACTGCTTCGCAGTTGAGGAGGGGCTAGCCACAGAGTACCAGAGTACCACTGCGAATCGGTGGAATCCCAGGAACAAAACCTCTCTCTCAACTGCGAAGCAGTTGCTACGGGGGTCTGGGGGTGGAACCCCCAGGACAAAAAAAAAAGAACTCACAAAGGCGCTATATCAAACTATGGCCTACCCTAGCGAGGGATCAGACCCACAAACTGCAAGGATCGGCAGGGCCGGGATATATAGATACTGCGACAAGCACCTAGAATTCAAGAGCAAGCAGAAATGGCGTCGCAAACAGCTGCACAGGACTATGTCGAAGCACAGCTGCTTGTCAGGAAGCCGGCTGGGAAAGTGTTTGAGGCGTTTGTCGACCCAGAAGTGACAAAACATTTCTGGTTCTCTGGAAGCACCGGCAAACTTGCCCCCAACGCCAAGGTCACCTGGACTTGGGAGGCATACGGGCACTCGACCGCCGTGAAAGTGACGGAGTTCGTCGAGAACCGGAAAATCGTGGTCATGTGGGACAATCCGCCAACAACGATCACCTTTCACTTCCTGCCCATGCACGATGACGCCTCGACCTACGTCGTTGTCCGTGCAGATTTGGGAATTGTCGACCCCAGCACGCACGTCCAAACGTTGAGCAACACTGCAGGCGGCTTCACCGCGGTTCTTGATGGGCTCAAGGTTTACCTGGAAAGGGGTATTGAGGCCAATCTCATAAACGATAAATTCCCACCCGATGCTCCTACTATATAGGTACGCGTGCAATATGACGAGGGCACGTTATTCATGTGCGAATTGAAGATGTGGTTTGATATTATTTTCTGGTGTAACTGCGGGGTCAGATCATGGGATGCCCACGATTGCTTTTACACTCAATGGTACCCTGCAGGGTACGGATACGGCCCTGGGCAGCCAAGAAGTGCCGAGAAGAACCCATATGGCCAACTCATACTGACGCATGCCATTGCTCGCGAATCGTAGCAAACCGCCCTGATCCTTGAACGCAGTCTGGTCAAGGCCCTACTATAAATGTGTGCAATACCTGTCCCAACTGTTCATTTGGGTAGACACCATTCCGACAACTATAATGACAGACGTTAGCAAGACTGGAGCCAGGATCTTCGCATACGTGAACTTTGACGGCGAGTGTGAGGAAGCCTTTAAGTTTTATGAAAAGGTCCTTGGCTCGAAGGCGGAGTTCATGGGCAGGTACAAGGACATGCCTGACGGCGATAAGTACGACGAAGCAAGCCAGAACCGGATCATGCATGTATCGATGAAGCTTGCCGACGGAAATGTTCTCATGGGATCCGACACTATGGAGCCCAAATACGTCGAGGTCACGGCTGCCAGTCGTCGTGGCGCCAATCGAGTCGAGCTTTCCTTGTGGGTGAACTCCAACGAGGCTGCCGACCGTGTATTTGCCGCTTTGTCTGAGGGCGGCAAGGTTGAAATGCCCTTGGAAAAGCAATTCTGGGGTGACTACTTTGGCGTCCTCCAAGACAAGTTCGGCATCGAGTGGCAGGTCTTGTGTGAGGGCAAGAAGGAAAGCTCTTGAAAGCGCTTGATAGTTCCAATGAATAATCTCGAAGTTTTACTGTTTCCTGAATATCCCCGTAGCTACTGACTATATTTCCCAGGTTCAGCCTAGGAGCCGTTGTTGCTTCAAATGCTTTGCGGAGGAACAACAAAAACAACACCAGTGGTCAGTCGTAACATGCTCAATAACTATATACAATCATGCACAGTCCGCTCAAATGCGAAACCGGCTCTCGGGAGGAACGTGAAACGGAGACCACACACCGCGCACCGATGCATTGGTGGAGCGGACAGGGTGTGTGTACTTTTGCAGCTGGTTGCCCGACGAGTTCTTTAGCAGCTTGATCTTCTCCATAATCTCTCGCGGCTCCATGTTTCGAACGCAAATAACCTTTTCCTTGCCGTTACCATACTCGCCTCTGACGATCGGGTGGCCTTTTTGCCGCGACACGACAAACTCGATCTGCGAGTTCTCCTTGGCGATATCCTTGAGCTGCGATCGCAGCAGTTCCCTGCAGTTAGTGTGCTGCTTCCATTGCTTTCGAGCGAACCGGCCAGACGTCGTAGCAACCGCCAGTATTGCGAAGTAATCTGTTCGCATCGCGGATGGGACTCTTTTCTCCTGGGGGTTCCACCCCCAGAACCCCGTAGCAACTGCTTCGCAGTTGGAGGCCCTGCTAGCTTTTCCTTGGTTGTGGAACAGTTGCCACGAATCTCTGGGAGTATCTTGAGCAGACAAAAACGAGACTCAGCCAAACATACCTCATTCCCTTTGAGCTGCCGCCCCAGTTGCAGTACCGCAGCGTAATGCGGTTGCAAGGAAGGACAAAAGCGCCCACACCGTTGCGGGCATGCGGGATAAACTTCTCCCACGGTTTCAGAACCGGCATCCTCGTATGTTTCTAGGCAGAGCGCGGTAGACGGATCCAAAGTCGGTTAGTTTGATGACTGGGCAGCTGAAAAATTACAAGGGAAAATGGTTCAGTTAGCGCAACTAATTTGACGACCGTGCTTTATTATTACTGTTAGTTTCAGCCGCACATCGATCCCTCTATATCGACCGGAGTCTGGAGTCAGTAGACACGACGAAGCGAAGCAAGCACAATACGCAGCGTACAATGTTTCGCACAAGTTTAAGAACCGCTCTGCGGACAAGACCAGGCCATGTGGTACGAGTGCCTATACTATTGAGAGCTCGTATGTACGCCAGCAAACCGGGCGAGCCGTGGGAAAATGTCAAGCAGGGCACATTGGACGACTTTGATCTGTACGGAGACTTACCACCGCCTGTCAACAACGTGGACAAAGTCGTCGAGGACGGTTTTGTATTCTCTAACGGCGCAGAGGTGCGGCAGTCGCGGGCGGGAAAGCCTGTTGGTGCCGTGCTGCTCGGCAACGAGGTGTTCCAGGTTGATCTATCGAACGGCGTACATGGCCTCGACAAGGGCATTGTCGAGCTGGACGACTCACTGCTGTCCATTTTTGATGTGGTTTACCCCAAGCCAGAGATGCTTGTAGTTGGCTTGGGTGGCAAGTCGCGCATTCTCGGTCCCAAGACTCAAGCGTACATTCGCAACCAAGGCATTCAGATTCAGCTGTCGGACTCGGTAAGTGGTAGTTCTTTGTTTTTTTCTCCTGGGGGCGCTGCCCTTAGACCCCCGTAGCCACTACTCCGCAGTTGAGAAGTGGCTGGAGTTGAGCCGTGTTGTGAAGTACAGGCGTCCAGGGTGCCCTAGAAAAAAAAGTAAAGGGGTTAGCCCAGACTAATAACAGCAAAATGCCGCCAGTAACTTTGATTTGCTGGCAACCGAACGCAGGAGCCAGATCGCAGCATTTATGTTGCCTTTGAACCTGTAACGGGCACTGAAACGCAACTAGGATGACGAAAGAACGGAACACATGTACATAGTATTTGGCGGAACACGAGATCGGCAAAGACACTAAATCAGTGATTGTGACGCCAAAAAATCATATATATAAACGATTAAACTGCGTTGAAATATTACATCTTGTGCGAGAACGTGAAGAGTATAGAGCGGGTTGGTATGTATTTGTGAGCCCGAACATGCATTTTTTCGTTTTTTTATGTTTCGCATGGAGGAATCATGAAATTTCGTATCGTCACTAAAGCCCCGAGTACGAACCACCCAAAACGCATAAACTCTCGCAGTATATTGGAGGCGCATTGTGCCGTCTATCTAATGGTAAGTTCGTTGTAGACGAAGGATCGAGACGAATTAAAAAACAAATACCGGGATGGCTTGTGCTAACGCACAGACGGACCCTTCCAAACTGCCGGCGCACGTCGCGTCGCTATTCAAGGCGCGACCACCGATCAAGTACCTAGAGCCCGTTGACAGGGCGCCCGAGCACCGAGCAACGGCAAAAATCGGGGGACTGGCGCGGTTTATGCCAGTGGCCAAGGCGCACGCCGAGAATGACGACTACACGCCGACAGAATCGTGGCTACAGAAACAACAACGCGCCAAAAAGGAAAAGGAGGAACGTAACAGGGAAAAGCTGGTGGAGCTGCGGCGGACATGGGACCCGAGGCGAGACCCGCATGTCCGTGGCGATGCCTACAGCACGCTATTTGTGGCTCGTTTGCCGTACACGCTGACGGAGCAGGACTTACAAGAGGAGTTTAAGCGGTTTGGGCCAATAGAGCGGATTCGCATTGTGCGCGACGAGACCGGCAAATCGCGGGGGTATGCCTTTATCGTGTTTGAGCGCGAGCGGGACATGACGGATGCCGCGCGTGAGATGGACCGCAAGCGCATTGGCGGACGACGGGTCGTCGTGGACGTCGAGCGCGGACGCACTGTCAAGGACTGGCTGCCACGCAAGCTAGGTGGCGGCAAAGGCGGTAGACACTATCAAAAGGAAGAGTTGCTCCGGTCACGGGAGCCGTATGGAAGGCGGCCCGATGGCCGCGAGCGCGAGCCATTTCGCGACCGGGGTCCTCCGCCGCCGCGACGATTCGACAATGGCCCCCGTCGTGGATTCGACGATAGACGAGGCCCTCCTAGAGATCAGTACCGATCGAGGCGCGACTACGAGCGGCCTCCTCGCGACCGATTTGATGACCGCCGTGACGATCGTCGTGACGACAGGCGCGACAGCAGACGAGAAGACAGACGCGACAACCGTCGTGATGACCGTCGTGACGACCGTCGCGACGATCGTCGATGGGAACACGATCGTGCGCCTCCCCTTCCCCGAGACCCACGCGAACGAAGCCCTGCCCGGCGCAAGTATTAGCTGCCGACCACCGATTATAATGTACGAATACACCGCATCGATCCGTTTTCCGTTTTGTTTTTGCCTGGGGGGTTCCACCCCCAGACCCCCGAAGCAACCGCTTCGCGGTTGATCTCATTACTGGTCCTATTCCAACTGCGAAGCTTTTTTTGCCTGGGGGGTTCCACCCCCAGACCCCCGAAGCAACCGCTTCGCGGTTGATCTCATTACTGGTCCTATTCCAACTGCGAAACTGTTTTTGCCTGGGGGGTTCCACCCCCAGACCCCCGAAGCAACCGCTTCGCGGTTGATCTCATTACTGGTCCTATTCCAACTGCGAAGCTGTTTTTGCCTGGGGGGTTCCACCCCCAGACCCCCGAAGCAACCGCTTCGCGGTTGATCTCATTACTGGTCCTATTCCAACTGCGAAGCAGTTGCTACGGGGGTCTGGGGGTAGAACCCCCGGGAAAAAAAAAAGGATGCCGTATAGTAGTAGTGTATTAAAAAGGATAACTCGTACGGATGCAATGCAGTTTCGTATTCAGTTCGTTTCAGTGATGGTTGGTGCATCGTTGCGCGTTAACTCGTACGGATGCAATGCAGTTTCGTATTCAGTTCGTTTCAGAAAAAAAAAAAAAAAGAGGTCGTTGCGAGGGTTAGTACTTGTGGAACGGGCTCCAGCCCACAGCGGTTGCGCGGGCGGCGGCAAACGCTGCCGCGCCCGCAAAGTAGGCAACAGCACCAAAGATAATGAGGCCACTGTAGTTGTTGCCGCCCTGGTTAGTCTGAATGGCACCGGCAATAGGGAGGCCAGTGAGGGCGGCGAAACTTGCGAGGAAATAGGTCGTGCCGTACCGCTTGCCGTAGTCTTCAGTCTTGCACACCTGCGAGACGCACACGGGAGTCAAACAGATACCGGTACCGCTCCAGAACCCAAAGAGCGCCGCAAACGAGATGATGGCGCCCTCATTATTGCCGGAAGGCAGCCAGAGACCGAGCGAAAACACTCCGCACATAATTGTCGTGAAAATCATGACGTTGAAGCGGCCAAATCGGTCAGCGAGGTAGCCCGGAAGCGCGCGACCCAGCACAGACACCGCGTTGAGAATCGCGAGAATCTGATACGACAGGTTCGAGTCCATGCCGTGAGTGAGGGCGTACGACGTAATGTACTGGACGGGCACAAAAATGCCCCACTCGATCATGAACACGCCAAGCGTCGTAAGGGCGTAGCGGGGCTCTGCAAGCGCGCGGAGATCAATGGCGGCGCCCTTTTTAGTGTTGGGTGGTAGGCGCGTGCGCGTAGTGAGACACGCAACAACACACAGGCCCAGGCACACAAAGGCCATGACGCGGACCGCCCACCCGTAGCCAATGCTATCATACATCTTGTTGAGCGAGAGCGGAAAGACAATACCGCCTACGGCCCCGCCGGTCGCGGCGATACCAGTAGCCACACCTCGCCGCTTGAGGAACCAATGGCCGATGACAGTGACGGCCGGCGTGAACACGAGCGACGAAGCAATACCGCCGAGGACACCGAACCCGAGCACAAACTGGTAGTACTCCTTGCAGACGGACAGCACAAACAGGCTGGCGACGACGCCAACACAGCCGGGCACCATGACAAACTTGAGTCCATATGTGTCAAACACCGGACCGACCTGGACTCCGCCAAAGAAGAAAAAGAACAGGTAGATGGAGAAGATCCACGACACCTTGCCAGACGACATGCCGTCGAGCTGGTGCGTCTCAATATACGCCTGCAGCGAGCCGGCGGTATTTGTAATACCAAAAGTCGTGATCATGGCGCACCACGAGCCGAGTACGACGAGCCACGCCCGTACTCCGCCTTCGGGAAAGTCATTTTCGTCTTCTTCGAAATCGCCCCGCGTATGCGACGGGGCAATAGGTGCCGGAGGGAACGACGACGTTGTCTCGATGGGCTCGCCGTCGTAGTCGAAACCGTCCTGACCTCTTACAGCGTTTTGGTTGTTCTGGACCGCCTTTTCGGGCGCACTATCGGAATCCGGTCCATAATATGTCTCGATTTCTCCTGAAGGTTGTGTGCTCATGAGTCAAGAACCAAAAAGCACCTTTGGAATGCTGTGCTAGCACCTCTACAGTTTTTGTGAAATGGTCACTTTTTGCAGGGACTTTGATCGCTTTCTTCACTGCAGTTGTCTGTGCGGCCAGAATATGGAAGACAACCGAGATTTGGGACAGGTTGTGCCGTTTTGCCCGTTTTTATTCTTCACAACCCAAACCGATGCCGTTAGGGTAGCACGGCTGCAAACTTTTTTCGTCGAATTTGTATGCGGGGACTCGCAGAAGCCCGCGCCTAAAATGCAGCCGTACGCTAGTCACTTCTGTATGCAGCAGGTAGACGCGGGGAGATCCTTGGTAGAAAATGACTAAACTCTTGAATTGCTGTAACTGTGATGTCTGTAGCAACGGCCAGATTTGGGGTGTGTTTAAGGTTTGAGTATAGAGATTGATCTAACATGTAGCCGAGTTACCGGGCACTTGCGAAGATTTTCTAGTACGATGCCTTGTTAGCACAAACGCTATGTCCTTTGTAACGTTTTCATTGACGCGCTTTTGTTCATGTGATTATGTGATATTGCCGTACCATCGCGTTATTAGTGTGGATTTGATACGAAAACGAGCCATATTGGTGGTAGGACGAGCAGAAGGACAATCAATGATCATACGGACAGAGTTCTAATCCTACCCCAAAGGAAATCGCAGGTTCGACTGCTTCTTTTTTCCTGGGGGGTCCACCCCCAGACCCCCGTCGCAACTGCTTCGCAGTTGGACTCCACGCAATAACATGAACCACAGGCATCCCAAACTCAACTGCGGAGCAGTTGCTACCGGGGTCTGGGAGTGGAACCCCCCAGGAGATAGGAAAAACAGAGCCCAACTGCCAAGTCGTTGCTACGAGGGCGGGCTCTGCCGTCGCCCTGAGCCAGATTTCCCCTCTTTAGTCGGACGTGGTGGCATTCGTGTTTGCCAAGGTAGAAGCAGCTGTGGCCTCGCGACTGTGGTCCTGGGAAATTCCAATACAACTACACGTTGGTACTCTACCAACTTTATCGATATATTGAGCCCGCAAATAGGTATTTAAAAGTCTCTGATTACGGCAGCAGCCCCGCTTCTGTCTATCATGACGGCCGTGTCCGAGACAGGGTGAGGGCCCTTAGACCACGATCGTTAGGTCATCAGCCGTTCGTTACGAACCGAAAATTCCAGCCGTGCAAACGCACAAACCTGCGACTGACCAGCACAAGCGCGGAAAAAATATGGTCGAGGTCAAACTGAATCCATCTAAGCTTGGGACCAAAGACTATTGGGACGAGTTTTACGAACTTGAGCGCAAGAACTTTGCCGACAACACAAATGACACAGGCGAGTCGTGGTTCAGCGACTCGGACGCCGAGAACCGGGTCGTGCAGTTCTTGGAAGATGTAGCAGAGTCGGGCGAGTGGCCAATAACGTCATGCCTAGATAACGTTTCATTTTGCGATCTGGGGACTGGAAACGGGCGGTTGCTATTCTCGATCCGCGAGGCCGGCTTTGAGGGACCCATGACCGGTCTCGACTACTCGGAGCCGTCTGTAGAGTTTGCAAAGGCAATTGCCGAGCACGAAAACGTCAACAACGTCACTTTTGAGCAGGCAGACTTTTTGGGCGACAAGAAATGGGAGAAGTGTGGACGCAAGTGGGACGTGGTGTTAGACAAGGGCACGCTAGACGCCATTGCACTGAGCGATGCATCCTATAACGGCAAGACGGGCGTTGAACGCTATGCCGAGGTGGTTCCCAATTTCATCAAGGACGATGGCTTTTTCCTCATTACTTCGTGCAACTTCACAGAAGACGAGCTCACTGAAATTTTGGGAAGTGGTCCACTCAAGGTCTGGAAGCGCATCGAGTACCCAACTTTTGAATTTGGAGGCGTCAAGGGCAGCACCGTTTGTTCCCTGGCGTTTGTCAAGAGATGACAGTTGACCTTTTCGTTGTATATAACTCGACTAATTGCTTTGGTGTACTTGTATTCTTTTCCTGGGGGCGCTGCCCCCAGACCCCCGTAGCAACTGCTTCGCAGTTGATTTAGGGCCCAGCGTGATCCAGCCGCGAAGCGGCTGCTCCGGGGGTCTGGGGGGCAACGCCCTCAGGAAAAAACGAACAACTGCTACGCCGAATTCAACTGCGTAGCAGTTGCCACGGGGGTCTGGGGGCAGCGCCCCCAGGAAAAAAACAAACAACAGCGACGCCAAATTCAACTGCGAAGCAGTTGCTACGGGAATCTGGGGGCAGCGGCCCCAGGAAAAAACAATAAAGGGCCATGGGCATAAGATACATGAGTAGAATACAGGGGACAGAACTCAGTTGTGCGGCAGGAGACGGTCGATTTGGTTGTAGAGCTCGCCTGCGACCTCGGGATTGGCCGCCTTGAGGGCGTACTGGACAGGCTTGGAGTCCTGGACGCCGGTGACGCGGATAAACTTATCAGACGCCAACGACGATTTCATGCCCTTGGACACAGTTGTACTAGCAATAAGCGGAAGGTTGAGGATGACGCGCAAGACAGCATCGGCGCGCATGACAAGACGCGACCGCGACCCGTCGGGCAACGTGTTGACATGTAGGGTACCGGTTCCGCGTTCTTTCCAGCCGGAGCTCGAGTCCGCCAGATCAAGTGCATAAAGCCGCACCCGGCACGAGTACACAGAGTTTTCCTCCTCTTCGCCCGTCTCGACGCTCTTTTGCTGCAGCGGCGCTGCTACCTTGACGTAAATGTCCTCATTGACTGGCGGCTCTGCGTCGTCATCGCCCTCGGCGCTTTCGTCGCCTTCCTTTTTCTGGTCGTTGTCGTCCTGCTTCATATCGAAAATGTTAACAGCCGGTTTGGCCAGCGAACTTGTGATCCCGCCACCAAAAACGCCTTGCGAACCCGAGTCAGACGCCGCAGAACCCCAACTACTAAGTGGTCTACTGCCAAACGACGTGCCAGACCCGAAAATGGCACCCGACCCAAATTTCGTCCCGCTTCCAAACACAGCTCCGTTTTTTGATGCCTCGGCCTTGTCAGCCTCGGCCTTGTTCCCATCCTTGGGCTTGTCCTCTGCCTTTTCGGTCCCCGATTGCGCAAATGCACTTGTCGTGCTCGCGCCAAATGCTGTGCCAGCTCCAAAAACTTTGGTAGCCGCTTGTGTCTGTGTTGTAGGCTCGCTCGCTGCCGGGGCTTCTGTGTCCGTCTTGGGTGGTGCATCGCTTGCGGATGGCTCGGTGGTTCCCGACTTGGAAGCCTCACTCGCTGCCGGGGCTTCTGTGTCAGTCTTGCTCGGTGCATCGGTCGCGGAAGACTCGGTGGTTTCCGACTTGGAAGCCCCAGTTGCTGCTGGGGCTGCTGCGTCCGTATTGCTGGGTGCATCGGTTGCGGAAGGCTCGGTGGTTTCCGACTTGGAATGGCCACTCGCTGCTGCAACATCTGTTTCCGGACCATCGTTCCCATCATGATTGTCCTCAATGTCTTTGACGGCCGGCTCGTTGCTTGTAGCATCCTTGCTCTCGCCCGTCTCGTCTGGTGCCTGGGCGGATTCTGTCGGCTTGTCCTCCTCCTCGGTCTCGGCGACGGTCTTCTCGCCCTGTGACAATAACCCTTCCGTACCCGCTGACTCGACCTTGGCCTCCGTCTGCATAGTTGTAGCCTCTGGCCCCTTCAATTGTTCTTGGACATTGGACTCTTCTCGCGTCCTCGATTCCTTGCTGGCGTCTGCTGTGTCGACCTCGGCACTCGCCTCACCGTCGTTTCTAGTGTCTTCTAGGATATCCTCCTTTTGCGGGGCATCAGCGCCCTCGGATACGTTCTCAGTCTCTGGGACCGATTGCTTTGAATCGGTAGCTCTCTCATCTGCGGCCGCACCGTCACCCTCACGGCGTGCAGCTTTCTTGCCCTTGACAGCCTCCTCATCTCGAATAAACGTCGACTCTCCTTCCTCTTCCTCACGCGCTCGCTTGCGCAACTCGCTCGCCGATGCCATTGTCGCGTCGTTGCAAACGCGTCTTTTGTCCTCCAAAAAATGCTACTTAGTTCTTTAAAGAGGCTGGTTTTTGTTGCCGGCGCAAAACGTCCCTATAAATCAGGATCAGCCGTGCACGTTTTGACTTCACAAAATGCCAATACGGCTGAACCGTTGCTATGGCAATTTCATGCACCCACTACCACCGTAAACGGTTCAATACAAACAGTATGCCTTGACCACCAACTACATCCGCCAACAATGGACGCAAAACATAAGCTGCCTGTATATTTGCGCCTGAGGCCAAAGTCTACGGATGCTACGAGCCAATTCCTCGAGCATGTTCCCGGCGAAAGCCGCGTCGTGACCGACCCGCCCAAGGACTCGCGGTACAAGGCCCGCGAGACGTTCAGCTTCTCGGGTATCTATGGAGAGAGTGCTCTGCAGCAGGATGTATACAAAGGACTAGTTTTCCCGCTTGTTGAAAACTTCCTGCATGGTCGGGATTCACTGCTCTTCACAATGGGTGCTAGTGGTTCCGGCAAGACGCACACAATGCTCGGGTATAAGAATACGCCTGGCATGATCCATTTCGCCTTTGACACAGTCTTTCGGTCGCTCAAGTCGCGCATAGCCGAGTTTGAAGATGTCGAGGCTGTGTGTGATGGGGTGCGGCCTGCCCGTACGTCTGCCGCTATGGAGGCGGGTCTTGTGGTTGACTGGTCCAAACCAAGCCGCGCCCACACGTCAAACCGGCTGATGCTAGACCAGGCGGTCGAGGTCGACGGCAGCTACAAGTACGCCGTCTATTTCACAATGGTAGAGATATACAACGACCGGGTGTTTGACTTGTTTGGCGGTAATGGTTCCGGTGCGAGCGGCGGGGCCCAGCGCAAAGCGCTTGCGCTCAAGACTGACGGCGACACGGGCCGCGTGACGCTGGGCGAGGCACGTAAGCTCTTTGTCACGGACAAAGACGAGGCGTTTCGCATTGTCGAACACGGTCTCAGTACGCGTGCAGCCCATTCTACTGGTGCCAACACTGCCTCTAGCCGGTCGCACGCGTTTCTCATTATCGAGATGAAGCGCATCCCAGTAGATGGCAGCGAGCTTGTCAAGTCGTGCACGCTGACCCTTGTGGATCTTGCAGGCTCAGAACGTGTCAAGACCGCAAAGACAACCGGGAACCGTCTTGTTGAAAGCGGGGCCATCAACAAGTCTCTGATGCTACTCGGCCAGTGCCTTCAGATGCAGCGCTCCAAGGATGCAACTAAGATCGACTCATCCACGTTCCGCAACAGCAAACTGACCCAGTTGCTCCTTGCCAACGCATTCAACGAGAAGCTAGGCCAAAAGTCGGCAATCCTCGTCAACATCGATCCGTACGGCGACTTCAACGCTGCTGCTCAGATCCTGCGCTACTCTGCTCTGGCCCGCGATGTTGCTGTTCCGCAAACGCGCGTCACATCCCTATCTAAAGTCAAGCAGCAGGTCGCAGAGACTGCTCCGTCCCACAACCAGACCAGGCCGCAGAAGGCGCCCGAGGTGCCAGACACACCCGACGACACTCCCAATACGCCTGCCGAGCTAGAAGCTGCGCATGCGCGCATCCAGGAACTCGAGCATCTGCTCGAAGCGGCTGGAACCGAAGCGGCGGACGTCGAAGCGCGCGTCCGCGCTGAAATGTCCGACGAAATGGACCGCCGTCTAGCCGAAATGCGCCGGTCGTTCCGCGAGCGCATGGACGAAGAATGGGAACAGAACCAAGAGGTCGCCGACCGCAAAATTGCCATTCTCAACGGTCTTGGTGCCGACCCGTCCGATGAGATAGTTCGCCTGCGCAGAGAAAACGAGGCCCTTCGCCAAGAAAACGAGCACCTCACAAGCATCGTTCACCACGCTGACTTCTCACCCAGTCGCAAGAAGTCTCGCGTTGCATGATCATACATACCCCTGCTGTCCTGCTTTGTTTTTCTCTGGGATTTCCTCGTGCGCGCTGGCCCCAGGCGCCACCCGTAGCAACAACTGCTTCACGGTTGAGTCTTGGCTGGCGGTGGCATTTGCCTTCGAGACAATAGTAACGAGCACGTAACATGTCTTATATAAGCCCAATGATATGTTTTTATTTATTAGAGACACTGAAACACCTTCGCCCATCCTCAACTGCGAAGCAGTTGCTACGGGGGTCTGGGGGCAGCGCCCCCAGGATAGAAAACCTCCAACTGCGAAAAGCAAACCAGCGAAGCGTCTAAAAGACATTGTTTATTCGTTACTTGGGGTCATGCGAGAGACAGAATCGTGACTACAACAGACGGCGGTCGGAGATGTAGCGGATAATCGGGCCTTGGCCGGTGATGTCGACGGTCTTTTCGAACCACGACAGCAAAACACCGCCATTGCCGTGAGATTGGCCAATAGGCGAGGCCATGCCCTTGTACAGGTACTTGAACAGAACGTTGTGCTCCTCGGTTGATAGTTTTTCGACAATGGGAGTAATGTCCGACGAGCGAACAGCCGTCAGGACGTCAATCACAGTCTTGAGCTGCATATTCTTGACCTGCTCGTCGCCACCGTAGGGCGGATCCTGCAGAGCATAGGAAAGCGAGCCGGCATAGTCACCCTTGGACATGAGCGCCCGAACCTCTGCTGCGCGGGCTTGGATCTCGTCGACACCGACAGGCTTGCTCGGCGGAGCCAGCTCCTCGCGGTTTGTGACGCGATCCGGGTCCAGAGCGTCAATGTCTATTTTCCTCCAGCCGTAGGACATGTCAATTGGTGATAGTTTTCGTTTGGTAGTCGAGAATTGTTCCGGGGTTTTGTGGAGTCGGGGAACTGCCAAGCCACCGTTGTCAACTGTATTGGGTAATGCACCAACGATCCCGTAAAGGGCAAACTGTATTGATACGTCAACTTGTGCCCAAGCACCCACACGGCTCACCACCTCAGCGCAGGTGGTGCCCATGGCAACGCACCAATTGGATCTGTTACGAAAGTAATCACTCTCCACTGCAAGACTAAGAAAAAATCAAAGAGCCAAAAAAACACAGAGCAAACCAGCAACGGCAAAAACCGCAGCAAGCGGGAGCAGGGCAGAATAAAACGGCCAGCCTGCATTTTTATCTTCTCATTGAGATTGAGAAATCGGCTGCCCGCAAGATCTATGCCCCACGATCAACTCTGAAAACACGGATCTCATATTCGCGCCGCTTGCGCGTTTAATACCAAGAAAAAAAAAAGGGCAACACAAAAAAGACGGATCTCCGTCTAGACACGGGCCATGTCCGACGACAGGTCAGACGACAGAGAGGGGCCCGAAACGGGTGACATCTCTGGCGTCTCGCGAGCAGCGGCAGCCGAGGTGGGCGTCGTCATAGGCTCCGAGGAGCTCAGGTCGCTCTACCAGTCGCTCGATCGCAATGGTGATAATACCGTCCATCTCGAAGACGTCGTGCATTTTGTGTCAGACAAGTACGACCAGCCGCCAGAGCTCGTCAGCAAAGCTGCCGAGCGATGGCTTCAAAACATTACGTCGAACGGGCGTATGGACTACGATCAGTTTGAAAGGTAAGCGTATTGCCGAGAGCTTCTAGTTGCCACCACACAGGCTAATAATCAGACACATCCGAAAAACTATGCATCTTTTGGACCAGTCTTTCTCGGCGTTAGATGTCAAACAAGACGGATACATTGACTTTGACGAGCTGCAGCAGGGAATGGAGAAAATCGGACTCGATAGTGACGAAGATATTGCAGACATCCTCTTCAACATAATAGACAGCGACCAGGATGGCGTTATCTCGCGCGATGACTGGCACCAGCAGATGCTGTTTGTGCCAGTGGACAGTGGCGAGCCAGTGCTCAAGGCCGCATACATGTTTTTTATAGAGGAGCTCGATCTGTCGTCCGAGGGCGACGTATTGCTGTCGTCTGAGTCCAGCCAGGGCCTTGGATACTTTTTGGCCGGCGGCATCGCCGGCGTCGTCAGCAGGACGTGCACAGCGCCGTTTGACAGGTTAAAAGTGTACCTGATTGCGCAGAGTGGCAGCCAAAATGCCGCCGCATCGGTAGCAAAGACTGCATCGGGTACTGCTACGTCAGCCGTGGCCAAGCGTAGCGGGCCCATTATCAGTGCGATCCGTGCCATCTGGTCCCAAGGCGGGGTCCGTGCATTTTTCCTTGGCAACGGTCTCAACGTCGTCAAGGTCTTTCCCGAGTCGGCCGTCAAGTTTGGGTCCTTTGAAGCTGTGAAGCGTTTGCTAGCGCGCATTGAGGGCGTTTCAGACCCGAGTGAGCTCTCCCGCGCCAGCACCTTCCTGGCAGGAGGCCTCGGCGGCATGTGCTCGCAGCTGATCGTGTACCCTATCGACACCCTAAAGTTCCGCGTGCAGTGCGAGGCAGTCCAAGCCCGCTCGCGCGGCCGCCACCTGATGCTAGAGACCGCGACCAAGATGTGGAAGGACGCCGGCGTGTTGTCGTTCTACCGTGGCCTCTACGTTGGGGTTCTTGGTATCTTTCCGTTTGCGGCCCTAGATCTTGGTATCTTCTCGGCCGTCAAACGCGCCTACATCAAGTCACAGGCTCTCAAGTATAGCGTCGACGAGTCGGAGATCAAGTGTGGCACCCTCGTCGTTTTGACTATGGGCGCCGTCTCTGGTTCTATCGGTGCATCTGCCGTGTACCCGGTGAACCTACTCCGTACACGTCTCCAGGCCCAGGGGACCGCTGCCCATCCGTACCGGTACAAGGGCTTCTGGGACGTGTTTCACAAAACGATCCAGCGGGACGGTTATCGCGGCCTCTACCGTGGTCTTGCGCCGAACCTTGCCAAGGTGGCCCCCGCTATGTCCATCTCGTACGTTGTTTACGAAAAGGCCAAACAGTTCATGCATCTAGAGTAATACTATATTAATTGCATCGATTTCTTCAACCGTATGTCTTTTGTTCTGGCCTTTGCGAAGACCTCCTGATTGTGGCTCCACTTGACTCGCCAGAGTTCTACTCAGGACAACAGAAAAAAACAACGGGATCAAGCGTCAGGGAGTTTCAGCTTCGATTTGTCCTGTTCTAGGACAACACTGAACGCTATAGGGCCGGCATCGACAAAGCGAAGATGCCGCGCGGTGAGCGACGCAGTAACACGAGAATTGTACCTGGCTCGATCGGCTACAAGCCAAGGTGAGTCAAATTCAAGATGAGGTTTATCACGAGTTTCCATAAGGACTGTAAATGTCGAGTCGGCAGGAACTGGCCCAAATGTTCCTGCCTGAGCTACGAGCGTGGACAGACACGCCCGGTACTCGTCAGACATTGTGTCGTATGTTATACCGGCGTCGATAGTCTCGTCGTTCTCAGAGGCACCGGTAGGGAATCGTGACACGTCGAATGCAAAACGCTCGAGCGGCGTGCCGTCCGACGCAACAATGACCACCGAGATTTTGCGAACCGATCCATCTCGAATGCTCGTCATTGCGGTGGCCGCCATGTTCTCGATCCATGTAATCACCTTAGGATGTCGGCATTGATACGTCTGAATTCCATAGCGGCGGACGTGTTGAAACGCAGACTCGGGGTAGACTCCTCGCAGGTACAGTATCAGATGCGTGGAAACGACAAAGAACTCGTGAAACGCACCCAGTAGTTGAGACACTGTTGTCGGGCGATCTACGCTATTTGCATCGTCGGACATGGCATTGTTTCGACAGATAAACTTGATTGATTTCTCGAACGCGTTTATTCTGGCTAATAAACGTGGGTGTGATAGCGCCGTGCGATGCAGGGCTAAAATAGCGCCACGCACGGCTGAACATGTCGCGGTAGTACAAGATATCTAAAGCAGCAACGCGTCGACTTTTCCTGAATTGAATGACGTCTCCAGCATGTCTATCGCGGCAATAGACTCGGATTCGATCCACCGGCTTACATCTGGGCAGATTGTGGTGGACCTGACCAGTGCTGTCAAGGAGGTACTGGAAAACGCGCTGGACGCGCACGCGACGACCGTTGAGATTAAGTTTTGGAACTACGGCCTGGAGTCGTTTGAGGTAGCTGACAATGGTGACGGTGTGGCACCTGATGATTTTGCGGGTGTTGCACAGCGACACCACACGTCCAAGCTGCGAGAGTTTAGAGATCTCGAGTCAGTCGGCACTTTGGGATTTCGAGGCGAGGCGCTCAATGCCTTGTGCTCCATTGGAGAATTGGCCATGGTGACGCGAAGACAACAGGACGTCGTGGCTACTCGACTCGAGTTTGATGCAAAGGGTGCTGTGAAGAGCCAAGCAACCCTCAGTGCCACAAAGGGTACCACGGTCACTGTTTCGAACCTGTTCCGGCAGCTGCCCGTCCGTCGCAAAGATCTGGAGAAGAACATAAAGCGCGAGTTCGGCAAGGCGCTCGCCCTTATCCAGCAGTATGCGGTTGTTTGTGTAGGCACGCGTATCACCGTGTCTAATATTGGCACCAGCGGCAAAAAGACAATCCAGTTGCTGAGTAACGGCAAGGATATGCAGCAGAACATCGTTAACGTATTTGGCGCCGTCAGTGTCAATGGACTTATGCCTCTAAAACTAAGCCTTGAGTGGACAGGGCGGTCAGTTTTCGGTGGTGAGGACTATACTGCCAATCAGGTCACTATCGACGGCTACATCTCAGAACCCGTTTTTGGCAAAGGTCGCCAGTCAGCCGATCGCCAGCTATTTTTTGTCAACTCGCGGCCGTGCTCCCTGCCCAAGGTCGCAAAGGCGATCACCGAGGTGTACAAGCAGTACAACTATGTACAAGCACCAATGGTTGTAGCAAACTTGCTAATGTCGCGCGAGGCGTACGACGTCAACGTATCGCCCGACAAACGTACCATTCTGCTACACCAAGAAGGGCTGTTGATTGAAGAGTTGCGGGCAAAGCTGACAGAGGCATTTGACGAGGCGTCCCATAGTGTTCCCAAGGCACCCGCGGTGTCTCAGGCATCACAAAAAGCGCCCCGCTCAAGTCTATTGGGCAGCTTCCGCATGTCGCGCAGTTCTCCGGTACCAAGCTCTGACGATGAGGGTTCAGCATTTACAAGTGCGCAGACTCCGTTGCGCAGTGTTCGCACCGCTTTGAGTCTGCCTGCCAAAATATCAGGCAAAGTGTATCCTGGTACACTCTCTCGTTTTGCGGCAGAGTCTAGCCAGCCATCGGAGCCGATATCGGAACCGCCATCGGATGACACGCATTCAAGGCAGACCGAAGGGGAGAATCAAGAGCAGCACGCTACGCCGAAAGAAAGCGAGATGCATTCGGATATTATCGAGATGCCCTTTGTCACCACTGATGACCATTCCGAGCCCGAGGCCAGGGAGTCTGAAGAAGAGGCAGACCAAAACGCTGCAGCGCCAGAACAAGAAGCAGAGCAAGAGGCAGAGCAGCTAGCTGCAGACCCGGAACAAGTTGAGCAGGTGCCACTTGCTGATATTCCTATCGATGATGCACCGGGTCGTGACGACGCTCTTGGGTCTGAGTACTCCGAGGAAATCTTGACAGAAGAACGCAATGCGGTGTCTGAACGACCAAATGTGGAAGACTCGCAACCGCTATTGGAACAAAGCCCAGTCCCTGAATCAACTACAATTGAATTGGGAAAAGTGGCAGCTCCACCGTCAGTACAGGAGCCTATCCCGGACGCGTCGCAGAAAGTGTCGCTAGATGACGACTTATTTGTTTCGTCCCAGGCGCCGAGCCCTCAAAAGCATCAGCCTAGCGATGTCAAGCTTGGATCTGGCACTGTCAAGGACGTGCCCGTTTCGTCCAAGGGCCTCTACACTCTTGCAAGAGCAAAAAAATATGCTACTTTGAACAAAGTCGTGCGCATGGAAGCCGACCCGAATGCTATCCGCGAAAAATTTCGCGAACGGCGAAGATTGCATGACAAGTATCTGGATGCATCCAAGAAAATGGGTGTGCGAGCTGTCGATTACGCTGCCGATGCCGACGAGGTGGAGCAAAACCTCAGCCTCATCATACGCAAGTCTGACTTTCTGACTATGCGCGTCATTGGACAGTTCAACCTAGGTTTCATTTTGGTGATGAAGCCTCGCAGTGGTGCCGACCAAGGCATTGACGATCTGCTCATTGTCGACCAGCACGCAAGCGATGAGAAGTTCAACTTTGAACGCCTCCAGTACGAAACCGTCATGAAAAGCCAGCCGCTCGTCGTTCCCCGCCAGCTCAACCTCTCGGTGGTCGAGGAACTGACACTTATCAAACACCTCGACGTGTTCAAGAAAAACGGATTCGTTGTCAGCGTTGACGAGAGTGCTGCTCCTGGTCAGCAGTGCACTCTTCTGTCGCTTCCTTCAAGCAAGACACTTGTATTTGACGAGAATGACCTGCATGAGCTTATTTATCTCGTGAGCGAATCGCCAAATAACCCTTCTGTGCGATGCACAAAGGTCCGTGCAATGTTTGCAATGCGTGCCTGCCGCAGCAGTATCATGGTGGGCAAGCCGCTGACAACTCCCACAATGAAGCAAGTTGTTAAAAACTTGGCTGGTCTCGACAAGCCGTGGAATTGCCCCCACGGCCGGCCCACGCTCCGTCATATTACGACTGTGGACAAGTGGGTTTTTTACGACGAAGATATGTAATGCCATTTATCAATCGTTTGACATTTCGCATTATGAATACCAGGGACATTCTAGCTAGCAGCAACACGCGCAATACCAGTAGTCAGATCCAGCAGATTGAGGTGCTCGTCTGAGCCATCGTTGATGCGCTTATCGACGTCCGACAGCATCCACGTAATTTTGCTCTTTTGCTCAGAGTTGAAAAACTCGTCAGCAATGACCTTTTCATGCAACTGGATAATGAGCTGTCCAACGCTCCAGCCGTCAGAAATCAAGTTCTCAACAACAGCCCGCAGTCGCTTGAATACAGTTCCAAAATCGTCTGATGCTGATTCCGCTCGGCATGCCGTCAACAGCGCATTTACCAGCTCTTCTGGGATAGTGCCAGATATCTCGTTTACAACGCTGACGGTTAAAGGAGTAGGCTCGACCTCCATTCCATCGTCCTCTTCTTTCTCCTTGCCGTGTCCTCCAATCTTTGCTGCCGACTGTAGTAGGGTGATTGCCTTTCGAAGGTCACCGCCTGAGTTCTTGAGTAGGGCCGTCAGGGCCTCATTGTCATAGGTGACGCCTTCACTCTTGGCAATGTACGTCAGACGATCGAGGGCGTTGGACTCGTCAAGCGGTTTGAACCGGAATTTGGAGCAACGCGACGCCAGCGGATCAATAATGCGAGTCACATAATTGCAAATGAGACAGAAACGTGTAATCTTGGAGTAGTTCTCCATTGTGCGTCGCAGGGCCGATTGTGCGTCGTTGGTCATGGAATCGGCCTCGTCCAGGATGATAATTTTGTAAGGCGGACACGGGTAGTTTTCCAAGTCCTGCTGGCTCGGCTTCGAGACAGTCGTACGTGCAAAGTCCTTGACCTTTTCGCGAATGATGGAGATTCCTCGCTCGTCCGATGCGTTGAGCTCCAAAACACGACTCTTCATTAGGTTCGGTCCGTACAATTGCTCTGCAAGGGCCAGAATAGTAGATGTCTTTCCGGTACCGGGAGGCCCATAGAAGAGCATATGTGGCAGCTGAGGTCAGTTTTACAATATTATGGCGATTTGAAGCATATAACATACGTTGTTGGACTGCATTGTGCGTTTGAGAACAGAGACTGCATGTTCCTGTGCAGAAATATCGTCGAGAGTCTTTGGTCGACTGTTGTTAGATCTGGCTAGCGAGGGCCACAGACTGGCTGACTTACTATTTCTCCACCCAGGGAACGCGCCTCTTTGGCTGAGTAGCGCCTGCTGCCGAGCTCGAGCCCTGGCCGGGCGCTTTTTTCATAAAAAAAGACATGGCGCCTCCTTGCAACTGGTAGTTTTGACGTCAAACGCGAGTAATTTAAGGTCAAACGCGTCGCGATTACAATTTGGACTAGATGTGCAACATATGCAACTTGATGTATTATTTTTATATCTACAATTCATGATTTCTGGCACAACCTTGCTAGTCCTGCCATTTACCGTTGCGCTTATAGTCCTCATAAATGGGGCGGAGATAGGCACGGCCAGATGCATCAAGGAGAGCACCGACGTGAGCGACGCCTTCTGGTCCCAGAATGTCAAAAACTGGGTAAAAGCTCGGACGTAGAATATCCTTTACCGAAGAAGAAAATCCGGCATTGAGCGAAACATCCACGTATGCAATGAGAATGATTGGGAGATGCTTTGTCAAAATCCGGTTCACAGCAGCCTTGGTTGAGCTAAGACTGGCCTTCCCTGCTCTTTCGCGTACCGTGTACGAGGGAGGCTCGCACAAATTGCTCAAAAGTCGAGAGTAGGCGTGTGCTGCGGCCTCCGCTCCCCCTTTTTGTAAACACGACCTGGAATGCGAGGCAAGCGTCCTGAGAAGCTGTAGGAACACGCCGACGACGAGATGGTAGCGTCCACTAATACGGTGACGGTGGAATAGGAGCACTGAGGATACCAGACGACATAGACTGGAAAACAGGATCTCAACCTGGTCAGCCAGTACGTCAGTCAGAGTACCCACCAATAGTTTCTGTACCAATGAGAGTGACATTTCCAGTGTAAACTGGTTGATATTTTGTTGTCCATCGCGTACCAGTCGCTCCAGGTACTCGACAAAATAGACGATGGCATCAGCCTCAAGCGTATGGTGCTCCTTCACAAACCTGGCAACAGAAAGCGCAACGATTCCAGAATATGACTCCTTTGACTTTGCTGCCACATTTCCATAGCATTTGAGCGTCTTGAAGTTTAGGCTGTCCTTAAACTTGAATGCGCTTTCAACCACCTGGCCAAAGAGTTGTCGGAATTCGCTACTCTCGAGCCTAGCGATGGACGCTTCAAATGCTTGACTCGCGTCTCCGACGTCTGTTGTTAGTATTGATCAAATGTTCACAGAGTGTGTAGCTTACCTATCGTCGCATGCACGGCCGTCAGACATTGTATATCCTCGGGCGATGGACGCAAGAGAGCCAACACTGAAAAGTACTGCTGCAGCATATCCGGTCCATCCTTTCTTTCGAGCAGTAGCCCAGAAAGGCACTCTTTTAGACGACAGGCAGAAATACCCTGGTCTTTGGAAGCCCTCAGCACAGTACCAATTAAGCGCAGTAGTTCCGGTCTGTTTTCAGACATTCCCGCGCGTAAAAACGTGGCCACAGAGTCCATTGCGTCTGGAAGAAGCTCTGGAACGGCAGATGCCAATATCGAGCCCAAAACAGCCTTTGTCCTTCCGAAAGACATATCTGAGTAAACGGTTGCTAGATCTTTGACAAATGGTCGCGAGTCTTTTGATAGCTCCGCCAATAATGAGGTCGAGATATCAAACGTTACCCGCGCCAGTTTCTCCTGTGCAAGGCCACTTTCCAGGAACTCGACGAACGTGGGAACGTCTGCCTCCAATTTTGACTGAAAAGTCGGCCGTTCCAGGATCCGGCCGATCGCTGTACGAATTTCCACCAAGTCGGATACCGCCATCTCGGGTTGAGAGCGCTTCTTGCCTTTTCTGGAGGTGCGATGCCTGAGCTCGCCATCCAGGCGAAGCAGAGCATTGATGAAGTCAACACGTTGCGACTTTTTGATCACATCGACGGGGATATGAGAAAGCAGACGAATTTTGTAGTCGTAGTCGCTAGTATTGACAAGCGATTCGATCAATGAATACAGAACAGACCGGCAGAGGGTGGGTTGCTCAAAGAATTCGTGGTTGGCGAGCAGCTTTGTGAGTGCCACCTCGTCGTTCACCATGGCTTGGCTGAGTCTGGACATGCTAGATTTGTCGAGAAACCTATCGATGACAACAAACCAGCGGTCTGCAAGGCGGGACAGCACCTCGGAGTTATGGGCCGCGGTTGCAACGAATTTTTCGTCCATCGTCGGGAGCGATTGCTCATTAATCAGCTCGCGTAGCCGCAGAATAAACTCCAAAGCGCCGATTTCCGCGTCAGACTCCTTGATCTCGACCGACTTGAGTGCAGTGTCTGATGCAAGCGAGCTGTCGAGAGACACAATGAGATAACGTGACTCCCACGAAATATTTGACGAAATGACGAGTTTTTCAAGCTGACTCCGTATCTCGGCACTGATATTGCTCTGCATGCGTTTGTTCAAACCTGCAACAATAGGCTTGACTAGCATGTCGTTGTCGCTATTTTCCGCCAAAAGCTGCGCGATCTGGTAGTCGGATAGAGAGGTGACAGACGCCTCGATAGCCTCAACTACACGGCTCTCCCTCCAAATGTCCTTTGTGACGAGCTCGCCTTTCCATTTAGACAGGAACTCCAGAAGTCGTCGGCTCTGGGACAGAACCTGAACAATTCTGACAGCAAACTCCACTCTGGCATCCAATTCTTCCACGGATTCCGAAATCTTCCAGTAGACGAGTTCAATGTGCTTCAATACAGCCGCGGAGTTGAATTCCAGAATGAAGCGCAGGCTGGACCAGGCACTGGCCGGAGACAGCTCTGCAAAGTTTACGTCGTCGTCATCATCTGATGCGCCGAGCAGTGCGAGTGCGTACTTGCCGAGTTTTTCGTTGTCAAACTTGATTCCTGCATTTTTCGCCAGCCCGAGAATGAGATTCAAGTGTTGCGGGAATGTCAAGACGATATCGTTCAAGGTAGCACTGCTACCAGCATTCTGAGCTCGGGATGCGGCAGCAAACAAAATTTCGACGATGGTGTCGGGGCGCTTGTATTCTTGCCCTTGCAAACTGTCCTTGAGTTTGAGTTTAGGATCTGAAATAAGGACATTTGCCAGAATTTTTGTCGTAAACTCGTACAGATCAGATGGTGTCGCTCGCCCGTTGTCCACTGCTTGCAGTGCACTTTTGAGAAGCTCCTGCGAATTGTGACCAAAGTACGGTTTGCTGTCGATATGCTTCAAACGCTCGCTCAACACATCTGCCAGCCGTTTCAGAGCAAGCTCGGTGGCTGCTGACTTGAAATATGCCGAAACAAGAGCACTGCTTGGTTCCGCCGCTCTTGACTTGAAATACATCTGGTCCCGCGAGCTTGTAGCCCAAAAGTCAGATGCCACATCCAGAGCCGTTGCGTCGGCCTCGCTAAGAGTTTTCAAGAGTATGCTATTCATATTGTGGTTCGCGAGCGCCCGCTCCTTCGCGTGCACATCTGTATTCGGGGCTGACCATGTCGCTAACAGAAGAGACCATGCCCCGACGCTCCTTCTCCACACTGTCCCGTTTTGCTCGTCGAGCCGATCCAGCAGCCATTCCAGTACTACTGATTCTTTTTGTGGAAGGTACGTGTGAATGTCCCCAGATATAATCGCATTGCCAACGCGCAGCTGCTCTTCGATATTGCCCTTCCTATCTCGCAAAAACTTTGTTAGCTTCTCGTAGCTATGGAGACCCTGAGCTATCTCATCCTCCTGCTGTTAGATTGGTTCCTATATCGTATCTGAACCTACTTACCTTCATTGGTCCGAGCGCCCGAGCTTTCCAGTCGACGACTCGGTCAAAGGTCATCGTTGTAGATATTTCTGACAATGCGGCTGGAGTATGCATGTCATGCATAGTTGTTTGTCGGTAGTGTTATCCGGTACTCTGTGAGACGACGGATTGGCGACGAATTACCATGACTCTATTCAATGGACTTTTGCTTTTTTTGAAATCACGTTTTAAAGTTTGCGTCCTTGCCGAGTCCTTGCTCAATAGTCTTTGCCGTCTCTGTCGGCCAAAAAATTTCAAACCGGTAACCGTGCGGCTGAAATGGATCTTTCGAAAAAAAATATTGGAGACCGTCTGAACAGCTAAAGTACTCCACCAACCATGGCGAGGAAGAACAAGGATAAAGGGACTGCGGTCCTAGAAAAGGATGAGGAGGAACTTGAGCTTGAAAAGCTCGTGTTTGGTGACGCCGAAGGTTTTGAAGATGGGCTACGAGCGCTGGATCTAGACACATACGGGCTCGAGGACGAGCAGGATTCAGAGGCTGAGGAGCACGCTCGAGCAGACGCCGAGGACGTCGGTGAGGAGTACGACGTGTCGCCCGCACTTCAGGATGAACAGCTCTTTTACGTCGACGATGGTGCACAAGACAAAGAGGCGAGCGAAGACGAAGATATGGAGTCTGGTTCGGAGAGCGGGGACGAGTCGGATAGCTCTGAGGTTCCGGACGAGGAAGTGCTAGATATTCACGGCGGTACTGCAGCTTGGATAGACAGTGACGATGAGCGGACGCAGGTGTCGCTAGTTAGCAGCGACCGCTTGAAGAAGCTGCGCAAAACTCTCGACGACGACAGCATAAGCGGCAGAGAGTACGCACGACGACTCCGGGCGCGGTTTGAGAAGATCTACCCGGTGCCCAAGTGGGCTGCTGATGCCAAGAAGGAAGCTATGGGATCTGTGGGTGATGAGAGCGACAGTGATGGTGCCATGAGCGGCATTGACGAGGACGAGGACGAGTCGAGACGCGTTGTGGCCGGTAACCCGCTCAAGAAGCTGCTGGAGACGAAATCGACATACACTGCGCAGGGCAAGAGCAAACTGCTACCTGCAAGCAGCCTCGATATCACGCGTCTGCGTGATGCCAACGCTGCCAACAAGTCCAAGTCTGCGATCCAGTCGCTGCAGTTCCACCCCTCGCACCCGTTGCTGCTATCTGGCGGCTATGATCGCACGCTGCGCTTGTACCATGTTGACGGCAAGCACAACCCAGTTGCGACGTCACTCCATGTGCGGGAGTCGCCTTTCCAGACGGCGCGCTTCCATGCCGACGGACGTCGTGTGTTTGCTGCAGGCCGTCGCCGGTACATGTACATCTGGGACGTTGAGAGCGGCGGTGTTGAGAAGGTCACGCGTCTGTACGGCCACGACCAGCAGCAGCGGTCGATGGAGAAGTTTGAGCTGTCGCCGTGTGGCCGGTATGTTGGCCTAGTGGGCTCGGGCGGCTGGGTCAACGTCCTGTCGGCGTCGAATGGACAGTGGATCACCGGTGCCAAGGTCGAAGGCAACATTGCGGACGTGGCGTGGGGCCACGACGGTGATATGCTGACAATCGCCAACACTGGCGGCGACGTGTGGGAGTGGGATGCCCGTGCCCGCGCTTTTTCGTCCCGATGGAAGGACCAAGGCAGCGTTGGCGTCACCACGCTCGCTCTCGGCGGCCGCAACGACCGCTGGTGCGCCGTCGGCTCCAACAGCGGTATTGTCAATGTTTACGACCGCAAGAACCCCACCGTCTCCATGAAGCTTAGCGACGCCGAACCGGATATTCTTGAGCCCCGTCACGTTCTGAGCCAGCTCGTGACGACCATCAGCAGCCTCGAGTTCTCGGCCGACGGCCAGGTGCTCGCCATGGGCTCCCGGGCGACGCGCGACGCGTTCCGCCTTGTGCACGTCCCGTCCTTTACCGTCTTCAAGAACTGGCCCACCTCGGGCACGCCGCTCGGCAAGGTCACGTCCGTGGCCTTTAGTCCCGGCACTGAGATGCTCTCCTGCGGTAATGAGGGCGGCCATGCCCGTCTCTGGCGTCTCAACCACTACGTGTAGCATAATAATGAATTAATGACTCGCCTTGTGTTTTCTTTTTCCTGGGGGCGCTGCCCCCAGACCCCCGTAGCAACTGCTTCGCAGTTGGAGGCTCCATACATACATACAAAGAGCAAGTGTTGATCAACTGCGAAGCAGTTGTTACGGGGGTCTGGGGGCAGCGCCCCCAGGAAAAAAATAATAATAGAAAGCAAGCTACAGTCAAGGAACCTATGCACTTGATATGCACCAGTTAAGATCACGTGACTGGTGATTTGGTGACACGATGTCCCATTGCGGTTGGGACCCTCTTTCAGGTTGAAATATCTACCGGAATCGACGCCAGAGCCTTTGGTAAAGACACTTGCGTTTGTCCTGCCAGCATGTCGCAGATCCAGGTGGGCCCGCCAAACCTCAAAGAGGCAGACCCGCAGGCCGTCGCAGTCGCGTCGTACCTGCGGCACCACAAGCTGCTCAAGCAGCGCGAAGGCATCTTCAACGGCCACCGGCAGGAGTTCTTTCGCGTCAAGCGGGCCATTCGCGCCTTGCTGGCGCCCGAGTACGCCAAGGCATTTGCCAAGAACCCGGTACTACCCAAGATCACAAACGAAGAAGAGGCGCGACGCGCATTTAGCACGTTTCCGCAAAACCGGCTCGCGTTCAACGTCGACAAGCTCGAGACCCAGGTCGCGCTGGCGCAGGGTCTCAAGCCGGCCTCGGGCGTGCCCGTGCTCAAGATCTCGGGCCAGCAGACGTTTGGCGACGACGACTACTTTGTATGGTTCTACCACCCTGTCCGGCTGTCGACGTTTATTTATTCGGGCATTGCGCTTGTCGCGGTGTTTGCCGTTGTGCTGTTCCCGCTGTGGCCGTTTTTCATGCGCAAGGGCGTGTGGTACCTGTCGATGGGTCTTTTGGGACTCCTTGGTGTTTTCTTTGCCACGGCCATTGTGCGTCTAATCATCTTTGTCATTACCTACTTTACGCTTCCGCGGGCGTTTTGGCTGTTTCCCAATCTGTTTGAGGATGTGAGTGTGGTTGACAGTTTTATTCCACTCTATGGCTGGCACGGCCTCAAGTACCTCCCTGAGAAGAAAAAGAAGAAGAAGGCCAAGAAGAAGGCTCCTGTTGGTGGTGTTGCTGGTGCTGCTGGTGCTGCTGGTGCTGCTGGTGCTGCTGGTGCTGCTGGTGCTCCAGCTGCTACTCCAGCTGCTACTCCAGCTGCTGGACAACAAACCCCTCCCGGCACAATGCCGGGCTTACCGCCTCAGATGCCGCCGCAGGTCAAGGCGATTGTGACAAAGCTTTACGCGGCATACATGCAGCGCGCGAATCTCGTCAGCCAGACGTTTGAGAAGCGCAAGAAAGAGATTCTGAGCCAGCCGGACGCGCCCAAGACGCCTCAGGAGCTCCAGGCCATCCTCAGGCCGATTGCGCAGGAGGAACTGCAAAAGGCGCAGCCGGATCTCGAGAAGATCTCTGCCGAGCTCCGCCGCTTTGGCGTCGCCATCAACGCGCCCGGTCTCCAACCTGGCGCACCGCCCGGTCTCCAACCTGGCGCACCGCCCGGCGCTGCTGCTGCTGCCCAGCAAACCGCCGGAGCTATGGACCCTCAGGCCCCTAGTGGAGCCTCGTCGACTGCCACAGCGCCGTCCCAGGCTGCCGTTCAACGTAAGGTCACCCTCGAGGACGCTGACGAAGCCGAAAACTAACTAGATCCTGTGTCTAATGTATTTGCTGCACCTAGTCATTTTCGTACTGTTTGTTTTTCCTGTAGCGTTGCCCTCAGACTCCACCGTAGTTGAAGTCTAACAGATTTAGATACGTCATCCCATTGTATTGAAAAACTAAACGTGGCTAGAGCTCAACTGCGAAGCAGTTGCTACAGGGGTCTGGGGGCATAGCCCCCAGAATAAAAAAGGAAAAAAGTCGTCTCTATAAATACAGGCGTAGCTGTTCTGCGCTGTCTGAGTCGCGATCCGAGACCTCGTGAAGTCAGCCAAGCACCAGAGTCCCATCCCGGTCATAGCGGTTCGCCAAGACCTCCGGAGATAGCGCCCCCGGAGATATAAAACGTCATTTAAACCCACCCGTGGAGATAGCCCTGTGACAAGTTCGGGTCGGTGGATCCCTGCTTGGACTCGAGGATCTCCTTGACTAGCGGAGGAGGATTCTTGCCAAGACGTTCTGCTCGCATCCAACGGTCCAGCCGCGAAATTCCTGCCGTCGGTCCATACTCTGCTGTCATGTCAAACTGTTTGAGGAGCTTCTCAGCCGTCGAGATACCTTCCTGATGGATAGGCTCCGAAATGCTTTTCGCCGTCAGCTCTTGCAGCTTGTCGGCATACTCCTTCTTTTCTGGCTCTAGATCTGGCCTTTTCGTGTCCGGAATAGCCTCTGTACTGGCTTTAACGCTAGCTGCTGGCTCGCTTTCCGGTTTAACCAACCGAGCTGGCTGTTCTGGTTTCGAAGCAACCGGCTGCACAAGTGCCGGCTTGGCTTCGAGTGCCCGTTTGCCGGTCACCCGGCCCTTTGTCGATGTAAAATCGAGCGTTCTCTGTCCGCCCGAGTTTGTTTTTGTTGATTTCGGTGGCATTGCTCTGTGTGTATGGTTTGTCTGGCAAGTCTTTGGTCATTTGGAAGCTCGAGCAACTACAACTACACACTGTGTGTGGTCACGTGATCCAGCCGCATAATTCTGGGGTGCCTGTGTTTACATACTCCCTAATTTGGTTTGTGGTGGAAGGACCACAAAACTGGACCAGAACTGAGATCAACTGCGAAGCAGTTGCTACGGGGGTCTGGGGGTGTAACCCCCAGGGGAAAAAAAAAAAACAGCTCCCAGAAAACGTGACCACTTTTAGTATGCTGGGGGAAATGTATTACTTCAGTTTGCAGGGTTATAGAACGCTTATCTCCAGCCAGAGACGACCTGTTCAAGAGTCGTGTACTGGAACTTGCCAGCGGCGACCTGGGAGGAGATGTTGTTGTGGGAAAAATCAATCGCCTTGGGCGTGCCGGCGGCAATGCCACGCAGAAAGTCAACGAAAGTGCCGTCCTTGAAGCCCGTCGCGATGGCACGCTTGGCAGTGTCGACGAGAGACTGCTTTGTGACAGCCTTGGAGGTGAGCTGGCGACCAGTTGTCTTGGAGTAGATATCGGCGATTTCCTGGGGAGTCGCCGAAAACGACTGGACTGGGACGATTTCTGGAACCTGGTCGGCGGGGAGGGCGAGAACTCCGGCAACAACGAGTCCGATGTCACGCAGAGTCGAGAACGAAATGCGGTGGTTGAGACCCTCGACCTGTTCAGCAACGCCATTCTCCTCGTCGAGGTACACGAGCTGCTTGTAAGGCCCAAGCGAAATGTCGGCAAAGTAGCCTGTCTGGATCTGGACAAGACGCAGGCCGGCGGCCTTGACGGCATTAGCAGACACCCTCTTGCCCTCAAACGGCGCCAGCAATTCGTCCTCTTCGTAGTAGTTGAGACCAAAGTCGAACGTCACATAAGTCTTGACGCCGGCTTCCTTGGCGGCGTCAATAGGCTAGGTGTCGCCGAGAGCAGTTGCGGTGCGGAGATCGACGACGGCGCTGGCGCCATCAAACGCCTTGACATACGAGGCCTTGTCGGACGCAACGATGTACTCGACGTTCGGGAGCTCTTCCTTGGGGCCGCTTCGCGTAACAGCCCGCACCTTGTATTGAGAACCGAATTCGGGCCCGTCAAGCCCGCCAACACGGGCTTGCCAAGAGAGCCGTTGATGCCAATGACGGCGACAGTAGTAGTCATGGTTGCGTTTGTTCGTGGACTGGCTATTTTTTTTCAGTGAGAAGTACCAATCGAAACCACGACGCAATGGCCTGTATTTGTATCTGCCAGGCCATTCGGAGCACCGAATCCCCTGGCTTACAAAACGTTCCGTGGGTGCGTCTGTGCGGCGCCAACTACCATGGGCGCGTCTGTGCGGCGCCAACTGGCTTCATTGCACCAGGATCATCTGGATTGTGCGTGACGTGATTGTTATCTCTTACATATCGACGGCACATCATGCTGACAACGACAACGCCATCGATGATGAAAGTAGAGTTTGTTATACATATCTCCCGATAATTTGCCCGCATTACAAGAAAACAAACAAGTACCACAACCATTGCCAAACTGCAAAGGTACCGATGATCCGGCATCATATGCATGATCTCGTAATAAACGGCCAAAATTAGTACACGTCGCACTCGTCCTTTTACCGCTTGTAGTCCCCGTTTCCTGTTTAATTGGTTTCATGTCTATCATCGGCTCCCATAGCCTGTCTCTTGGCGACGGCTGTTTATGCACGTTCCGCGTCTGACTTCTAAACCATCGCGCATCATCGGCTCCCCGACTGGCATAATCTTGATGCATAGGCATGCCAGGGCAATACCGTTCGTTTTCGGCTCTAATAGGCTTGCACACACGGTACTTATAGTTTAGACTATCAGATCAGCAGTGCTACCGTCCGTAGTTTGCGTTCAACCGGGGAGTTGGCAATTGTGTCCGTAGTATACAAGCAAAAAGCAAGCCCCATATGTCTTGGCGGTTGGTACTACTTTTTTACTGGGGGCGCTGAACTCCCAGCCCCCGCTCACCGAAGCAACTGCTTCGCAGTTGACCGAGACAGAGGACGGTATGCCTATGGTAAATCGATGAATGAGCGATCGAAACAGCTCCACCATGGAGGTGTGAGCAGTGGGGCTCACTTGACGTCAGTAAGTATCAGGCTCGAGGATTGGTTGTGAAGATCGAGAGTTTCCGGAGTTGAAGTCTCTATAACTCTACCAATATCTGTCTTTATATAATTGGGCCAGTAATCACCGTAGTAGTTGATCATCCATTGTCCGATTGCAGTAGTGCCGAGAATTGCACCCATGCGACCTAATTTTTGACAAGTCTCGTGGTTGTGACCATTCACGGAAATCGGATTAGTGAAATAATCTCTCGAATGACAACCCACTGGGGACGTTACTAGAATGGGAATCCTCAGTGAAGAAGGAATCTTCCGGAGAAAACACACGTTTGTATGGATAGGAGTATGCTCCTCAGTGCACGACGGTTTCTACGCATGATGCAGCGGTGAGGCTGACAAAAGTGCATCATAACCAGATAATTGCACGCATATTCCAGCATAGTTATGCACGTAGCATCACCAAGCATTATCAACCGTCCCAATGATCTTACTCCGATGTTTTTGCCGAACACAATGTCTGCTACGCCATTCCATCATTTTTTTTTGGCCCCATCTCCTTTTGGACCACAGTTCACTTGGGTTTTCTGGCATTTGGCGCTTCTCAGTTCTGTCCTCAAACGTCTACGAACCACACTCGCCGCTCAAATAGCAGTCCCACATCGCCACAGCACGCGCGAATCAACTGCGAAGCAGTTGCTACGGGGGTCTGGGGGCAGAGCCCCCAGTAAAAGAGCCCCCAGACACAATATAAATCCATATTGGCGACTCTGATATTCAGAAAGCAAAAAAACCGCAAAATCGAGGGCACGGGCACGTGCGGCTCACGCTTCTCGGCCAAAAACCTAGGACGTAAAATGCAGGTTAAAGACTCATCGTGCGATAGGACTCCCCGCTTTCGCTTTGCTCGTGCACGAGATCCGAAAAAGCTCTTTCCCACATCGCGGTAAAGAAGCATACAGAGTAAAAGATGCTCCGAACCGTCGGACGCTCTGCTGCGGCCCGCGCTACCGCGCGGCGGCTCGCGGCCAAGGCACCCCGCGCTGTCGTCACGCTGTCGACTTCCGTTACGAAGCGATCTGTTTCGGCAGGTGGTGCCGCCGTGACTTCCCCCCACCGTCGTTACTCGACGCGTTCCACGGTGATCCAGTTGCTTGATAACATTGGGTCCAAGCGCGAGGTCGAGCAGTACCTCAAGTACTTTACTTCGGTTAACAGGTATGACTAAATCTTGTGTTGGGCGGCTTTTTCAATTGGTTGTTTTGTTCGTTTTCGTGGCAAGACTTGATCCCACTCCGTCGATAACAGCTGCTTTTCAGTTGAAGATTATGTTATTGTGGAGTCGATAATGCTGTCATGACGGGCTAATTCTTGGTTTTGTCTGTTTCCACTGCCTTTGGTAGACTCTGCAACCCAAAACCCCAGGTCAACTGCGAAGCAGTTGCTACGGGTGTCTGGGGACAAGCGCCCTCCTCGCGAAACAAGCAAACTCCAGCAACTAACGACAGCCAGCAGTTTGCCGTCATCAAGGTTGGCGGTGCGATCATCACACAGGAGATTGACGAGCTCGCATCGGCGCTCGCGTTTCTGTACCATGTCGGCCTCTACCCGGTTGTGCTGCACGGCACTGGCCCGCAGATCAACGAGATGCTTGAGAACGAGGGTGTGATTCCCGATTACATTGACGGCATCCGAATCACTGACTCCAAGACCATGTCTGTTGTGCGGTCGTGCTTTTTGGAGCAGAACCTCAAGCTTGTCGAGGCGCTCGAGAAGCGCGGCGTGCGAGCCCGTCCTATCTCGGGCGGCGTTTTCACCGCCGAGTACCTCGACCAGGAAAAGTACAAGCTCGTTGGCAAGATCACCAATGTCGACAAGACCGCCATTGACGCCTCTATCAATGCCGGTGCTCTGCCGATCCTGACCTCGCTCGCCGAGACCCCCGACGGCCAGATTCTCAATGTCAACGCCGACGTGGCTGCGTCGGAGCTCGCGCGTGTCATTGAGCCCCTCAAAATTGTGTACCTCAACGAAAAGGGCGGTCTTATGCACGGCGTGACCGGCGAGAAGATCAGCGTCATCAACCTCGACGAGGAGTACGAGTCGCTCATGAAGGAGCCGTGGGTCAAGTACGGTACCAAGCTCAAGATCAAGGAGATCAAGGAGCTTCTCGACTACCTGCCGCGGTCGTCGTCGGTCGCTATCATCTCGACCAACGACCTCCAGAAGGAGCTGTTCACCGACTCGGGCGCCGGCACTCTTATCCGACGTGGCTACAAGCTCGTGACGCGTGACAGCATTGCCCAGTTCCCGTCCATGGAGCAGCTGCGCACCGCCCTGTCGCGCGACGTCGATGTCCAGGAGAACCGCATCTCGGTAGCGTCGTACCTGCGGTCGCTCGAGACGTCGCAGTTCCGCGCCTATGGCGACGAGCCGCTCGAGGTCCTTGCCATTGTCAAGGAGGACGAGGGCGTGGTCCCGGTTGTCGACAAGTTTGTCGCGTCCAAGAACGGCTGGCTCAACAATGTCACCGACAACGTGTGGTCGGCCCTTCGCAAGGATTATCCGTCGCTGCGGTGGGTTGTCCGTGAGGACGACGACAACTCGGCGTGGCACTTTGCCAAGGCTGACGGCTCGTTTGCCAAGAACGGCCACATTCTGTTCTGGTACGGCATTGACGACACTGCCCAGATCTCGGAGCTCATCAACGACTTTTCCGCCAAGGTGTCGAACCTCAAGGCTGGCGCTCCTGTCAAGAAGCACGGCGGCGTCTCGGGCGTTTACCAGCAGAGCCGCGCGTTCTCGTCCAGCTCTCGCATGGGCCTGAGGGCCGCTGCCTCGCCGCTCGGTGGTTTTTTCCGCCAGACTCGCTCCTTTTCGACCAATCCCAACCCGCCGCTCAAGACCGGCACCAACACCGAGCCGGCCAAGGTCGCCCTGATTGGCGCCCGCGGCTACACCGGCCAGGCGCTCATCAACCTCATCAACGAGCACCCGTACCTGCAGCTCGCGCACATTTCGTCGCGCGAGCTCGAGGGCAAGAAGCTCGAGGGCTACACCAAGGGCACCATCTACTACGAAAACCTGCAGACCGAGGACATTAAGCGTCTTGAGGAAAAGGGCGCTGTTGACGTCTGGGTCATGGCGCTGCCCAACGGTGTTTGCGCGCCGTTTGTGCAGGCGGTCAACGACGCCGAGGGTCCCAAGAAGTCGGTCATTGTCGATCTGTCGGCCGACTACAGATTCGATGACTCGGGCGAGTGGACCTACGGTCTTCCAGAGCTGGTGCAGCGCAGCTCTATTGCCGCCGCCAAGCGCATCTCCAACCCGGGCTGCTACGCCACCGCTGCCCAGCTCGCCATTGCTCCTCTCCTCGACTATATTCCTGACAATGCCGTTCCTACCGTGTTTGGCGTCTCGGGCTACTCTGGCGCTGGCACCAAGCCGTCGCCCAAGAACGACGTTAACCTGCTGCGCGAGAACCTCATTCCCTACTCGCTCACCGACCACATCCACGAGCGCGAGATCTCGCGCCAGCTGGGCCGCCCGATCGCCTTCACGCCCCACGTCGCCCAGTGGTTCCAGGGCATCACCCACACCATCAACATCCCGCTCAAGGAGAAGCTGACGTCGCGCGACATCCGCAACCTGTACCAGGACCGGTTTGCCGGCGAGAAGCTCATCACCGTCACCGGCGAGGCACCGCTTGTCCGCGACATCTCGCTCAAGCATGGCGTCGTCATTGGCGGTTTTGGCGTCAACAAGGCCCAGGACCGCGTCGTCGTCATCGCCACCATCGACAACCTCCTCAAGGGCGCCGCCACCCAGTGTCTGCAGAACATCAACCTGGCGCTTGGCTACGGCGAGTTTGACGGCATCCCTGCTGATCACCACGGCATCCGTGGCTAAGTCCCCCCCTCCATGTAGTTCTACAGGAAAACGCGCCATAGAAGCATTTTGTCTTTTTTATTTTTCCTGGGGGCGCTGCCCCCAGACCCCCGTAACAACTGCTTCGCAGTTGAGAAGATGGTATATGAAACCGACTATGTAGGCATGTGGCCCCGTACTTGTACAAACGACCACTTGGCGATGGCGCTCGTTCAACTGCAAAGCAGTTGCTACGGGGGTCTGGGGGCAGCGCCCCCAGGAAAAGAACAAAATGGTGCACAAGCCGGCGTTAGATTAAGCAGATAGTATACATACTAAAGCGACAAGGGCCGTAGCTAGCGACGCGAGGGCGGTGCCTGCGCGTTGGCATCGGGCGGCAGCTTGGGAGTGCCGTCCTCGTTAAACATGTGTGGGGGAAGGTGCTGCTGGGGCGGCATCGGCATGGGTCCACCGTAGAATGGCGGCATGCCCGGAGGAAAGCCTGGAGGCGGGCCCTGGCCAGGCGGGAAGCCGGGAGATGGACCCATGGGTTGGCCATCCTGACCTAACATCCACGGAGGGAGAGGTGGCATGAACCGCTGGTCCGGACCGGCATGGCCCAGACCAGGAGGAGCCATACCAGGCGGGTACGGAGGCATTCCAGGCATAGGCGGCATTCCAGGGGGCATTCCTGGCGGCATTCCTGGCGGCATGTTCTGGTGATGTTGGCCAGGATGCTGGCCAGGACTCTGGACAAGATTCTGGCCCGGGTGCTGGCCCGGACGCTGGGCCGGATGCTGACCTGGCTGTCCCGGATGCTGAGCGCCCGGCTGCTGGCCCGGATGCTGGCCCGGATGCTGGCCCGGAAGGGGGGCTGGCATGGACTGGCCGGGGGATTGCTGCTGACGGGGCTTTTGCTGAGAAGAGGCGGTACGCGTCTCAGAGTTCGCGACTGCAGGGGTGCCAGGAGTCGACTGCGCCGGCGTGGCCGACGCGGAGCCGCTCTTGCTGAGCAGGCTCATGAAAAAGGCGTCATCATCGTTAGGACGGCTCGGACCAGACGCCGGAGCGGCAGCAGGCGTAGCGGTTGATGCCGCCGATATGGCAGGCGATGGCGTGCCGCTGGCAGAGCCACTAAGCATGGCCATGGCCCGCTTGAATCCCTCCTGATCTTTATCGGTCACCGAGGGCGCCGGCTGGCCCGCAGCCGGGACAGAGGCAGTGGCGGTGGCGGCGGCGGCCGGCGATGCCGGCTTAGGCGATCCGTCAGATCTGAAAAATGACGAGAACCGCGACGAGTGGCCAGCAGCTAGACCAGCTGCCGTGTCGTTGGAGCCAGGCGCGCCCGTTGAACTCCACATGGCAAACATGCGGTCCACCTGACCGCCCGGTGGCGACGCCGCCGTCTTTTTATCCTTTTCCTTATCTGTACCAGCAACTGCCGCCAGCACGCTCTCGACATCGGGCTCCTCAACTTCATATCCCTGTTTGCGCAATTCCTTGACGCGCATCTTTGCCTTCCACAGCTCAAACTCCTTGACGCTGTCGGCCGTCGCCTCTAGACCTGCATACGTCTCGCCCTCGCCCGCCCATTCGGGCACGCTCGTGTCATCCATATCCCCAAAGAAGCCAGAGCCAGCATTACCGCCGTTGCGGTCTTTCTGGCCGTGGTGGTGATGATGCGCTGGCCCTGTCCAGTGGCCAAATGTGCCCTCTGCATCCTTTTCCTTGCGAAATCCGCTGCTGCGTGCCGATGAAGCAAATTGCGTTCTCTGCGGTCCAAGGAAGTCTCCATGGTGATGATCGGTGCTGCTGTCAGTCGTATTTCCCGGGGCATCGTTTTACTTCCTGGGGGCGGGGGGGGGGCAGGGGACGGGGGTGATACAGGATAAAAGACCGGGGCATCGTTTGCCTCCTGGGGTTCCACCCCCAGAGCCCCGTAGCAACCGTCTTCGCGGTTGATCTCAATTCTGGCCGCATTCCAACTGCGAAGCGGTTGCTACGGGGGTCTGGGGGCAGCCCCCAAGAACAAGGAAAGCAGCGGTACCTTTTTTTGTTTTCCTAGAAAGAACAAGGCGAGTGATACAACCACAATACGTACCCTTGCGATCCTTTGAATCTGGCGCCCGCTTTCAGAGGCGGTCCTGGCGCTGCTTTTCTGACGTTAGCAATCGCAATACGCGCGGCCAATTGGACATTTGAAAGGCCTAAACGTACACAAGACTGATCTCATTGACAAATTCTGGGCACTTGACGAGCGGAGACGCCGCCAGGGCCATGAGGCCATCTACCGAGTAGTAAAACCGGGGCCCAGTGGACGCTGGTGCCTCTTGCTGTTCAGCACCAGCGTCGTTGAACGGAATGGTGCCTACTTCCGACGACATTAAACTTCGTATGATTCCTTTTGTGTCGACTAGCCTAGCAATCGTGATTCGCGAGTAAATTGCCGCGTGACCGCTTCTTAGCCGTTGGAGCGATCGGCCGTGAGTGCAAACACAACAGGTGCAGACACTCGCAGTGACCTGTACGATTTCTTTCGCTCTATACAGCTCTTGTTGCCTGTTTGACCAAGTGACACCTGGGCAGTCTCGTGCTGCTTGGCTGGGTTTTTGATTCTCCACATGGGACAGCCCTTCTGCTGACTCATACATTTGCTAAGCTAGATCCTGGGCGCTCAACTCTAGCTGTATTAACACCCGCCCTATAGCCTGGTGGACAATTGCTTTTGATTTCTTTCCGAGTTTGCGGTCAATCTTTTTTCCTTTTTTTCCTGGGGGCGCTGCCCCCAGACCCCCGTAGCAACTGCTTCGCAGTTGGGCTCACCGTATTCTCGTGTGTGTGTGTGTGTGTGTGTGTGTGTGTGTGTGTGTGTGTGTGGTTATAGGAGTGAAGGGGGGGGGGGAGTGTTGTGGCAGTCGAGCGCTCCATATCAAGCATTACACATTTTTCACTCGAGCTCAACTGCGAAGCAGTTGCTACGGGGGTCTGGGGGCAGCGCCCCCAGGATAAAAAAAAAGACACAGAAAGACCACATAGCAACCGTTTTACAATTGAACTTGTTGGCTCTTTGTGTGAAGGTCCATTGTGGTGGCCGTTGATGCCGCGCACTACACGCTCATACCTCCAGCTCAACTGCGAAGCAGTTGCTACGGGGGTCTGGGGGCAGCGCCCCCAGGAAAATAAAAGAACACATAGGAGCACGGAATGCACAAAGCTTAATCTTAAAGCACGGCAGGCAGTCAGATTAAAAGAAGCTGCGCGACGCGCGTAAGGTTGCGTGAGACGCACTACAGTTTGAGTGGAATGGAGTTAATTCTCGGACGCCATGTCCTGCTGGGCTATGTGTCTGGAACTATTCTTGGAGACACAGGCCCTATCTGAACTGCCAGCCACATGAATATCAAAGTGAGACCTGTCAGGGGGGGCTACGCAGCTAGGCTGAAGTGGCAATGGCGGGCACAGAGAACCTGTCAACAACACAACAAACCAGTGACGCAAGCTCGGGGCCCTGTTATGGAACGCACAAACACAGATGGGCCAGGTTGCCAGTTGGTGCCTTGCAGATAGAGGCCGAGTTGGGTAACCAGACTGACGATTCTGGCATGGGCAAGGGTGGAGGGAGCGACAACCAGCCTCCTGAAATTTTTCCCCAAAAAGGCATTGGCTAGATGAGAGATTATTTGGCGATCGCTAGAGACAAAATAATATGGACGTCGATTGATTCTCCATCACATGAATGGTGTGGTGGTTAGTCGAGCGGACGTTTTGCAGACAGCGACAGCGGAAACTGGAAGAGTCCCAAGGGACGGAGGACGCCTACCAAGCCATTGCCTAATGGGCTCATGTAGTACTCAATTGGGAATGCCATTGTTGGCAGTAAGGTACGTAGGTATTATGGACGACGCCGAAAAGCTGCGGTCTGCGTGTACCCCAGTGACCCGCGGGCCTCGCTAGCCACCTTTAATATGTGCGGAAGCAGCTTAACTAGATGATTGCGGCACGGATTGGCGTGTTATGTTTTTGTAATGTTGATCATGGCTACGGTCCAGCGTATGGTGTATGACAGACCAACGTAAAACGAGTTTATAAACAAGTTTGGACCGCGACCGTGACCACGGACAGTAGCCTAGCGCGACGTTGGCTCATTGAGGGATGACCATGCAGGTCACTGTGCGGCTCAAGCACAAACGATATAGCCAGCCACCAGCCATGACACTGGCTGGCTTTTTAAGTTTTGGGGACAGGTAAATGGTATATATGCCAAAGCAGGCGGTCAGGCGTCTGGCAGATTGCAGGAATTTGTTTCAAGATAGAGTGTGCAACCGAATTGAACGAACCACCACAAACCTCTACCACCACACAACTGGCGATAGAGCCAGGAGAGAGAAATGGCAACGACCAAGACAGGATATAGGTCGACGGGCCAGACGGGCGCCCGTAGAAGCGGAGGAACGCCTAGACGGTCATCATTGAAGAGCGAGGGCAGACTGAGCAATAGTGGTATTGATGGGCCGACAATTCGAACCCGTGTGAAAAAGGCGACTGCGTTTGTCCTGCCGGCAGGAAGCCAGGAGAGCCTCGAAAGTTTGCGACGGGCCCTCAACGGAAAGAGAGGCAAGCGGCCGTCTGTGACGACGCTCGAGGTACCCACACGGCCCGAGCGGCCGCTGGTTAACGATGACGGCGATATCCCGCCGCCAGTACCGCCGAAATCGCCAGTGCTGCTTGTGCGAAGACAGCGATCATTGCGATCGGTCAAGCAAAAGCGCGCATTTTTCCTCAAGCGATGGTGGCGACGGCTCGTACGCCGGCGGTCGCGGCCTAGACTATACTTCACCAAGCGGGAGATTGAGGACGCCCCGCTGTACACGCCCCGGGAGACCAACATCCGCAAGAACAGCTACCGGGTTTCGAGCAGGGACATGCTCCGGCTCAAGCCCAAGGTAGAGGCGCAGGTGCTGACTGACGAAGATTTGAAGCGCGAGAGCAAGACGCGGTTCCGCAACATCAGGCCGGGGACGACGGTACTGGTTCCGCCTCCGGAAGTTGTGACTCCCCCCGAGTCGCGCGCCGGTACTCCCGAGAACGAGACAATGGGTGTCCCGCTAGAGCAGTACCCGACTCCTCCTGGGGACGCAGAGCTGCACAGCGAGACAGTGCGGAGGGCACCCGAGCCGCCAGAGCCGGTGCCGGTGATCCCGCCCAAGAACAGTAGCCGGCACTCTGAGGCCGGCGTCCAGGAGGATCCGTCTGCGTTCCGGCGGTCGCCCAGACGGTCGCAAAACGTTCCGGGTGTGATATATCCGATTACGGAGGCATCTGCCGAGGACGTCCGAGCCGAGACGGCCTGGGAGGAGGAGGAGGAGGAGGCAGTTCCTGATTTGGTCCACGATGATGATGCTGGCCATGGTGTGCGCGGGTCGCTGAGTCGGCGATCGCGGCGCAGCCAGAAAAGCCAGCTGTCGCGCCGGTCGACTCGTCGGTCGCGTGCCAGCGCCATTCTGACGCGCGAGGACGTGTTTGGCCGTCGGACGCCGTCGCTGCGTGGCAACGTCGCTATTGCCGAGGAGCTCGATTTTGACGACCCGTCAAAGCTCGACGAGGCCCTCTCGTTTGTCAACACGTGGTCGACATACTTGCAGCGTGCCATTGCCGTCCGAGTTGTGCTCCGCAAGGAGATCCTGTCGTGGGAACAGGCCGAAGAGGAAGCGTGGCGTCGCAGCATGTCCGAAGCTGACACGAATTCGCTCTATTCGCAGGCGTCGTGCTCGACGTGCTTGTCAGCATGTTCGTGCGAATCAGTGTCTTGCTACTCTGCCAGCACCGCATCTCGTTCGCCAACACAAAGCAGTGCTGGATCCAAGCGGGGTGGTGTCGGTGCTGGTGCTGGTGGTGCCGCTGGTGACGACGCGAGCTCCGGCACGTATCGACGAGACAGTCATACTCGCAGCGTTTCGCAGCCTTCTAACGAGGCTGCGCGCCAACCCAGCACAAAAACGACAGTGTCTGCGCCGCAGACACACCGCCCGCAGCTGGAGACGGTCGCAAGCGTTCACAGCCGTCACGCTTCACTGAGTCAGACATCACCAGTAGGCCAAGGAGGACTGCACCATCAGGGCTCTCTCGAGATGCAGATGCCGCGACAGCTCGCCAGGGACCATAAGGAACCTTTGCGGGCGACTTCAAACTCGCCCAAGCCGCCGTCGCTAACCCCATCGCGACCGCCGTCGCAGCCACCGTCTCGACCTCCGTCGGCCGCGTTGCCTCGGCCGCCCTCTGCAACAGAGTCCAAGACCGATACTCTCCAGTACTCGAGCTCTGTGGAGTCGTCGCGCCGTCGCCCTGTCTACATTCAGCCGACGCGCCCTCTGTCATGTGCTGTCTCGTCTCCGCGCCAGCTGTCTGAATGGCATGACCAATCGCGGCCTGTGTGGTACGCGAGTCCCGACCTCGCGTCTCGCACCCGCTGGTCTGTTCAGAGTCACGACGGCTCGTCCATGTCCGAGGAACCGGTCACGGCCCGGCCGAGACCGCTCTCCATGGTCGAGGTGCTGTCTGAGCACCGCATGAGTCAGCGCTACAGCGCTCTCACTGGCGAATCGAACGGTGACGCCTCGAGTCGTCGTTCTTCATCCGACTCGTTGACACGCATCTCCAAGCCCAACAACGAGGCCATGTGGCTCCGCAAGAGCGGGTCACTACCCAACGCCCCTGCTACGACAGCGTCCATCACAAAGCCACGCGACTCGACCGAGCGCTCTGTCTCCCCGCGCAGCCACGATTCCGGCGCTGCTACTGCCACCAGCTCATCGTCCACCGAGGCATTTCGCAGTCTCGACGACCGCGGCCAAGTGGCGCAGCTCCGCCGCGGTGGCATCAACCGCAAACGCAACCTCCACACTCTCAGCAACCAGTTGGCCTCGTCCTGGCGCGCAGAGCACGACTCGGACACCAACTCCAACTTCTCGGCCGACTCCAACTCCAAAATCGTTTCTGGCGCCGCCCAGAAGCCCCATATCATTGAGGTCCCGACCCATCGTCGCGAGGTCTCTATGACTATTTAATATTGCATTCCCCATTCAAATTGCATTTTTTTCATCCTTTCTTCCTGTTCCCTCCAGGCACAGTAGCTGCTTTGGAGGTCAGTTCGTTTTTTTTCCTGGGGGTTCCACCCCCAGACCCCCGTAGCAACTGCTTCGCAGTTGACCTTATGCATTTCCCTCTTTTTTTTTTCCCGTTCTCTCCGGCCACAGTGGCTGCTTTGAAAGTCAGCTCGTTGTTTTTTTTCCTGGGGGCGCTGCCCCCAGACCCCCGTAGCAACTGCTTCGCAGTTGACGTCAGCCAAGCGTTTCTTTTTGTCTTTTTGTAGGAAAGTGGTTCCAGATGTCGTAGCAACTGACTTCACAATTGAGTTGGAGCCACCTTGGTTTTATGTTTCTTCAACACATCTGGTAGCAATAACATTACACATGAAAATATGGATGGTTGCTTCGAACTTGTGGCAAAAGTTCGACACTTCACAGATGAGCCAATCTTCCTTTTTTTTTTTTTTTTTTTTCTTTTCCCGATGCCACGCGAAGCAGCCCATGCTACAAGTAGGAAAACTGTCCTTCCGCTCCACCTCAACTGCGAAGCAGTTGCTACGGGGGTCTGGGGGCAGCGCCCCCAGGAAAAAAAGGAGCCAGCAAATAGTTGCTGCAAACGGCCTATGGCAGGAGTCTATGCGGTTCATTAGAGTCTATGATGCGTAAAAGGTTACTGAGTAGCCTCGACAACGGGGGCCGTGATGCCGACGGGGTGGTCAGTGGGGAGGACGAGGCGGTCATCGTGGAAGAGACGCTCGGGGGTGTCCCACTGGGCCTTTGCGTCGGCAAGATCACGGACATTCTTGTGGAGTGCCTCAAAATAGTTGGCGACGATGTGCGGGAACCAGCGGCGGCCACCAGGCTGGAACCAGCCGAGATGGCCGCCGACAGTCGTGGTGGCCAGCAGAGTGTAGGGGTTACGGCGGGCTTCCTTGTAAGGCAAGCCGGCGTCCGAAACGATGGGATCGTCCTTAGAGTTGAGGATGAGCGTCGGGGTGCGGATCGACGCAAGACGGTTGACGGAGCTGGCATTACGGTAGTAGTCGGAGCTGGCGTTGAAGCCAAAGAACGGGGCGGTGAAGTTGTCGTCAAAGTCAGAAATGAGTTTCGGAAACGGCGCCTTCATTGCCGTCTGGAAGTGCGGGTGCTTCTGCAGTACCTCGGAGTTGTTCTTGATGAGGCGCATGAGGTTCTTGGCCATGGTCGGCGAGTAGACGTTGCGGCCGACCCACGACTCGTTGATCATGACGTTGGACACATTGAGGTCCCACGGGTTAGCGACAACGCACGCGCCATCCACCTCGACAGCATCGCCCTCCTGGCCGAGGTAGTTGGCGAGAATAGAGCCGCCAAGAGAGTAGCCAACCAGGTAGATCTTACGGTTAGGCTGCGTGGCACGGACGCGCTTGACGAGGCGGCGGATATCGTCGGTGAAAATGGCGCAGAACAGCTGGGGCGTGGAGATGGGGGTGCGGTTGCAGCCGCGGGACTGGATCACAAGGCAGTCAAAGTCGCGCTTGACGAGCTCGGTGATGGTCGCGCGCACATACGACTCGTGCGAGCCGCCAGTCAGGCCATGCAGCGAAATGACAAGCGGTTTGGTGACGGACGGGTCGTCGAGGCGCGTGATCTCCTCGGGCCGCAGGTACCGGGTTCGCGACGGGTACCGGGGCAGGTTGGGGGCCGGGGCGTACTGGACGGCCTCTTGCCACTCGGCCTGCGAGGCTGGCGGGTCGACAACGTAGTCAATGGACACAGTACCGCCGTCGTCGGGCCAAGTCACGAGCCGGCGGCCGTAGTAGATGCGGTCGACGTGCTCAAAGTTGCCGCCGGCGGCGTACATGGTCTGAAGATGGCCGCTGCCGAGGAGCGGGTGGTTCCAGAACCAGCTGCCGTCGCGGAGCTCGGGAACACCGTCGCGGACGAGCTCATCGAGGCCAATGTAGCCGCCCTGGGTCGACGGCAGCTGGACGGGGTGGTTCGGGTTTTGGACCGAGATAAACGAGCGAAGGGACAACATGAGCTTGAGACTCACACGCGGCAGACGTAGACGGTTTTTGGTGCTGAGTACGTAGAGGACGAGGACCGCGAGCAGCGAGAGGCCTGCGCGCGGCGTGCCCGTAGCCAAGTACTTATACATTTTGCTGCCGCTAGCCGGCTGCAGGAATCCGAGCCTGGCTGCAGCCGCTTGCGCCACCACCGAACGAGAGTTTGCGGGCATTTTGAGTTTTGGGAGATGGATAAACCCGATTCAAAACGCGGCAGGTGCGATGGATCCCACACACGCGCCACCGCAGACTTTTTGTGCAGGGCCTTAACGGTCTGGTTTGGTGCCTAGCTCGGGTCGCGGCGACGATTCTCTTCTGAGTGGTAGTCCAGCCGCATCTGGCCCACAATCGGCACGGCCGTTGAGAGGGTAACCCAACTAGCCGCCAAACTACAGCGACGCGACTGGCGCTTTGCAGGGCAGAGGCAGTTCATTCCCAGTCCTACAAGCATTTGTGACAACGGAATTACAATGCAAACGTAAATCGGCAGTGCCCACCGTTTTGTGCGTCCGAAACAACGCTCTACTCGGTCGCATCGGCCTAGCCGGCACAGCCGCACGATTGTGCTTTGAGCCGAGGCAAAACCACAATCCCCAGCGTGGCCGCGCAGCGCACCCAAACGCTGTCCACTGCTGCGGTGCATTGCACAAGCGACTAAAACGGCTGTACGCAAATGTGCACTACTACGTTGCAGCCCACTGACGCCCAAACTCGGTCTCCCGTCGTTGCGGAAAAACTTTGCTTCCGGATCGACAGTGCGGCTCTCCCAATCTGTCGACTTGCCGAGGTCCAACGTGCCCGTGCGGTTTTTGTTCCTAGTTCATCCACGCTTTTCTTTTTTTTTTTTTTTTTCTGGGGGCGCTGCCCCCAGACCCCCGTAGCAACCGCTTCGCGGTTGATTAACGTTGGCGGGTCAATCCCAACTGCGAAGCAGTTGCTAAGGGGGTCTGGGGGCAGCGCCCCCAGGAAAAAAAAAGAACTCTAATAGCGATTATACTCGGCATCGACGCTTCTATTTCCTGGAGACGCTGCCTCCAGACCCCCGTAGCAACCGCTTCGCGGTTGATTAACGTCGGTGGACCAATGCCAACTGCGAAGCAGTTGCTACGGGGGTCTGGGGGCAGCGCCCCCAGGAAAAAAAATAGAAAAGCACTATAAACTCGTGATGATACGCATTACACGGCAAAAATGGCGACTGTAGCGCCATGTAACGCCGTGCGACGGTCCACGCCCACAGAGACTAATAAATCTTAATAATTAACGGTACTGATGTGACAGCCGTTGAACCGAACTGCGGGGTTCGAGTCGGACCAGGAGGAAAAAAAAATTGTACGGAAGGACCGGCAGCAGCACCACCACAGATAGAGTGTCACGCGCGCGGCGTGTTGTGGCTGATCTATTGCGCGCGGTCTGTCACCAGCCACTAATTAGTGTAAGTACTGGGCATCTTCTTGACGAGCCCGAGCGGGGAACCCGAGCCCTGCGTCATCGCTCTTAGTCGAGCGGGGGCTTCGTGAGTCAACCGAGGTTGCGAGCATGTCACCGGTGGCGTTTATTTAGTGGCGTGGACACCACTGGTACGTGACGACGTGAGGATCGACTGGGGATCCACCAAAGGAGCAACGAGCCCCAGTGGGTCCACTTTGTGCTGACTGTTGATCTGTGATCTGCCGTCTACGTACTGGCCTTGTCAACTGTCGCAGGACATAGCTGTTAGGATCCACAAACGAGCGAGCGGCATCACGCTAATTACAGATGATTGTACAACGGCTACTGCAAGGGGCGCGACCAGCGTTTGCTGCGTCGAGATACGCGAGCGTGCGGTACAGCCACTACAACGCAGCATCGATCGAGGGAAAGGATGTTAGACCAAAGGTCACGATTCCAGCTATTCGCAAACTGTACCGCAACAAAGAGCCCATCTCGGTGATTACGGCTCACGACTACATTTCGGGCATGATGGCCGACCGGGCAGGCGTTGACGTCGTCTTAGTCGGCGACTCGTTATCAATGGTGGCCATGGGCCACGCCAACACCAACGAGATTGATCTGGACGAAATGATATACCACACGCGAGCTGTGACTCGGGGCGTTGAGTCGGCTTTTGTGGTGGCGGACCTGCCGTTTGGCTCGTACGAGGTGTCGCCGCAGCAGGCCATGGCGTCGGCCATCAAAATGGTGAAAAAGGGGTTTGCCGAAGCGGTCAAGATTGAAGGTGGCCGTGAATTGGCGCCCACCATCAAGCAGCTTACATCGTTTGGAATCCCCGTGGTCGCCCACATTGGATTGACCCCCCAGCGCCAGTCGTCGCTCGGTGGGTTCCGCGTCCAGGGCAAAACGGTCGCGTCAGCCGTCTCTGTGCTTGAGGACGCGCTCGCGGTCCAGGAAGCGGGGGCATTCATGATGGTCATTGAAGCGGTCCCCGATAAGGTCGGCAAGCTAATCACCGACAAGATGAGCATTCCGACTATTGGCATTGGGGCCGGGCCCGGTACCAGTGGCCAAGTGCTCGTGCAGCTCGACATGCTCGGCGGCTTTGATGGCTTTGTTCCCAAGTTCCTCAAGAAGTACGCCAACATCCTCGAGTCAAATGTCAATGCCATGCGCCAGTACTCCAACGAGGTCAAGCAACGCTCCTTCCCAAGCTCCGAGCATTGCTACGCCATCAAGGACGACGAGTTCGCCAAGGTCAAGGACGCTCTCGACAAGATTGCTCCTTCCAAGTAATTAGCATCATCCACCATTTTTTCTTGTGATTGTCCTGAAGCGGGTCTTCTTTTCCTGGGGGCGCTGCCCCCAGACCCCCGTAGCAACTGCTTCGCAGTTGAATTGCGGCCCTAAGTGGAGTAGCCCAGCGCTGTCCCCAGACCCCCGTAGCAACTGCTTCGCAGTTGAATTGCAGTCTATGCGGAGTAGTCTCTCTTTGTGAGTCCTTCGAGGGACCCAGACCTAGCAAAACCGTAAAGAGTAACGACATGATCGGCTCCGGCGCCCAACTGCGAAGCAGTTGCTACGGGGGTCTGGGGGCAGCGCCCCCAGGAAAAAAAAAGCATTCTACAGATTATAATTTGTACAGGGACTGCTAGTCCATGAGGAGGGCGAACCCGTCGCGGAGCTCTTGGCGGCGGTTGGCGGTGCCACGCTCGTTGTGGTCGAGACGGAAGACGAGGGTCTGGCCAAAGGGAGGGGCGATGACGTCGTTGTCGATGCGAGTATGCTTAGCGAGCGCGTGGAGACGCTCGCGGGGCTCGACAAAGTGCTCGTCGCTCATGACAAAGGTGCCCCAGTGAACGCCGACCATCTTGTGGGCACCAATATCCTTCATGACTTGGAGCGCCTCGAGCGGATCAATGTGCTGGGGGCGGAGATGCCAGCGAGGCGTGTAGCTGCCGCACGGAAGCATGGCGACCTGACAGCCGGGACCAAACACACGGCGGATCGAGTGGAACAGGTCCGCAGAGTAGCCGGTATCGCCGCCGTGGTAGAAAACGGGCTTGCCGTGCCGTAGAACCATGAACGACGCCCATAGTGTGTGGTTGGAGTCGATCATCTTGCGGCCGCTCCAGTGCATGGCCGGAGCACAGGCGACCTCCCATCCGCCTGAGGGGTCACGACTCGGAAGCTTGGCTCGCTGCCACCAGTCGAGCTCTACAACGTTGGTGATGCCGCGCTTGCGAAGGTGCACGCCGACGCCCGTCGGCACGACCCACAGGGCGCTGTTGCCAATGACGTCGGCCGTCTCGAGCTCGAGATGGTCAGGGTGGTCGTGCGAAACGAGCACCACATCGAGGGGCGGCAGATCCTTGACGTCGCACGGGGCCGGCGAAATGCGTTTGGGGCCGACGTATTCGTTGACGAGATGGTCCTTCAGGCACGGATCTGTGAGCATAGAGATGCCCGGCAGCTGGACGTACGCACAGCTCTGGCCGAGCCAGGTGAGCGTCATGCGTTGGTCGACAGGCGGTAGGTCCTGCAACCCTTTGTGGCGGGCGAGCGACGAGAAAATGCCAGATTTTGACTCGCTCGCCGCCACTCTCTCGGCCGAAAATGCAGCCATGGTCTCCCGAAGAAGCTCGAAATCGGGCTCCTTTGTCGGCAGCAGTCTGCGAATCACTGCCGGGTCGCTCGGAACTCCGCCTCGCGGCTTGGTGTGAAACAGCTCAATAATGCGACAGTAGACAAACTCAAACACCGTCTGGGGACGGTACTCGTTGAACGGATTCACATACTGGGGTCCAACGCGCATAGATCCAAATTGGCTCTCTGGCAGCTCGTGCTTTGCGAGCCCCTCGGCCTCGACAGCCGCCAGCGACCGGCGCATGCGCTCGTTGATTTCATATGACGTGCGCAGCTGCACATAGGTCGAGTACGCCGTATACACAACGGCGACGCCGACGCCCGTGCGCAGCTTGTTGCGCCACAGCACCTGGAACACCATCGCCAACGATGCCAGCAGTGCCTCGCCGATCCGTGACGCCAGACGACCGACGTGTGCGAGCTGAAGACCAACGTCGACTGTCGAGGCCTGCTCGACAAAATAATTGACAGCCGCGCGCTGCCAGCAGCCGAGGCAAGGGTCAAACGCTCGGGTCGCGACAACCGACGAGGACATGGCCGTGTGCCTATGTAATTTTTCTGTGTCGTTCGGATGCTTCAGGACCAGCTTTTCTTGTGGAGTGGCCCTTGGCTTTTTAAGTTGTTGGCTTGATGAAGTTTTCCACACGATTACCTCGATGCAGGGACATGTGTGCACCAACAAGGGGTGGTTCTTTGTGACAGCTCCACAAGGGCATTTAGCGAGCGTGTTTGGCGAATGGCATCCCTAATTGGGTACTATAATCGCATGTGAGATGACCGCCCGGTGCTGTTTCTGGTTGTTTTTTTTTCTGGGGGCGCTGCCCCCAGGCCCCCGTAGCAACTGCTTCGCAGTTGAGGCGGTGGAGGAGTTTATAAATTGGGGCCCCTGTATGGCTAGGCTCGGGTGCAATGATCCGAAATGGTTTTCGATGCGTATAGTTCTCCAGTGGACAACAATTTGATCTTGAGCAAATGGACTATGATAGGGTTCTTGAGATTTTTGTGTATTTTAGTAGTTTTGTTTGCCTTTTTGTGTTTTACGAGGCGATGCATCCACACCAGCCCGTTTACTTCAGGGCAACAAGTTGCCTTGCTAGCTCAATCGGTAGAGCGTGAGACTCTTATAGTACACGTTATCTCAAGGTTGTGGGTTCGACCCCCACGTAGGGCTTCTTTTTTGTTCCGGGCTGCTATGAACAGGATCGCCCGCTAGTCTACAGTTTCATCCTAAATTCTTCTTGTTTTCTTCTTTTTTTTTTTTTCTTTTTTAGAAAAAAAAATGGTCCCTGGATGCGCTGCTCCACCCCTTCTTACCAATCGTTCCGCAATTTATCTCCACCAGCTGCATGGTTATCTTTTCTTTGGGACTCTACCCATCTCCCCACTATCAACTGCTCCGCGATTGCTGGCCGGAATCCAACTGCGAGGCAGTTGCTACGGGGGTCCGGGGGCAGCGCCCCCAGAAACAAAAAAAGCATACCACAACCGGTTTTGATATAGCCAAGAAATCATGACGAGACACCCAAGCTGTGCATCAGCTATGTACAGAATAAATATGCATGGAGAGGTGCTACAGACGACGCTGAGCACGATTGAGCTTCTTGGCCGTCTTGGCGTTGGTGCGCGTACGCTGGCCGTGAACCGGCAGCTGCTGGGCGTGACGGCGACCCTGGTACGAGCCGATCTCTCGCTTGACCTTGATGTTGTGGAGGATTTCGTTCTTGAGGTCCTGGCCAATGTTCATGCGTGATAGCTCCTGTGTGATGGCCATTACACGTTTTTCGTTGAGCTGGTGCATGCGCATTTGCGGGTAGAACCCGAGCTTGGAGCAGAGTTTCTGCGCCGTGGCAGGGCCGATGCCAAAGAACTGGCCAAGGCCGACCTGTTGTTAGTGTGATTCCATTTTTAAAAGGCTAAAGGTGTAGTACACACCTTGATGAGCGTGTTGCCCCGAAAGGTCTTGCCGAAAATTGCCGTAACCATGCCGAGTGTGTTTGGTAGTTCTGCTTGCCAGAGGTTCAAATTTCAACTACCAGCTCTGTGACCAACTAAGTCCAAGGTTCTGAAAAACTGTGCTGCATGGTATGCACCATACTATGTACCGTCAGCTGCCGTCAGCCGTTTGCCTCTCCGCCACTTGCGATGGCAACTATCACGTTACCCTTGGCTTTGTCCGTGCGATCCAGACACAATGGTCACTAAGAAAGAAGACTTTTTGCCAGGTATGTTCTGTTTGTAAGGCCACATTTTGGCGAGTGGACGAAATCGTCCACAAGTTGCCCCGAGCTCATCCATCGGCGCTAGCAACTCCCCATGCGGGGTTCTTTCTTCTCTTGGATGCGAGCTCCAAAGATGCTCCTGCAATCTCTTCGGGGCTAAATACCACCTGCCCTTTAATCCAGCTGCGAAGCAGTTTCTACGGGGGTCTGGGAGGTAGGGCCCCTTAGCTACAGAGATACTCTGCGGCTCAGAACTAACAACAGCACTCGACGAAGTGACAATGTACGTTTCCAGCGCTTCGCTACTTTTTGTAACATGAACTAACAATAGCCCGCTGTCGGATGCTGAGCTTGCGGTGCTGCGGAAGCAGTATGAGAGCGAGGGCCAGTTTGTGAGCCTGCAGACCCGGTTCAACTACGCATGGGGCCTCATCAAGAGCAGCCGAGTCGCAGACCAGCAGCTTGGCATCAAAATTCTCACTGAGGTGTTCCGTGATGCCCCGCAGCGCCGCCGTGAGTGTCTCTACTACCTGTCTATTGGCAGCTATAAGCTTGGCGACTACACGAATGCGCGCAAGTACGCCGACATTCTGCTCGATCTAGAGCCCAACAACTCTCAAGTGTCGCATCTCCGCCAGGCTATCGAGGACAAGCTGGCAAGTGAAGGCCTGCTCGGTATCGCTATTGTGGGCGGTGTCCTTGCCGTGGGCGCAGCTGTAGTCGGTTCTCTGATGCGTCGCAGGAGGTAGGCTCTAGACATTCACTCAATATTGCATTTTAATCAATTATTTGGTTCCGCTGCTGTATTCTTTTTGGTGCGCACTCGTCCAACCCGCCTAGTCTGTCCGATTGTAGGTTTCAACGAGCCCGCGCGCATTCTGGAGGCCGTCGGTGCTGTTAGATTCAAGCTTACTGATGATGAAGTCTCGTATTGCGAGGAGCCATATTACGCCCACAAAGCCACTTCTGTGGTCGCTCACCGACATCCTGAAAATGCGCTACTTTCCGTGGCTCAAGTCTGATCTGAGTCATCTTTTTCTTTGATGGTTAGGTCCTCGGTTTACATAAAGATCGATGAAGCAATCCATCCCCTAGGAACTAGTACTTTGTCCTCTTAAGACACTGGACTCCTCTTCTTTTTTTTTTTTGCTGTCTTTTTTGTTCCTGGGGGCGCGGCCCCCAGACCCCCGTAGCAACTGCTTCGCAGTTGAGAAGGGGTAACATCGAGTTCAACTAGAGCGGACTTAGCAGCAGGGCCTGGAGTGGAACTGCCCCCCCCCGGAATAGATTATAATGAGTAGTGAATGCAACTAATCGGGATCAAGATGCCATCAGCTGGGGTAGGCATTGATCCCACTCTCATATTTGTGTCGCTCTCATTGATATAACTAAAGCGGCCAAACTGGAATCGACAAGTTGAGCCCGCTTCTAACTGTGAGTCAGTTGCAGGTCCCCGGGCAACACGCCCCGGAAAACAAAGTCAGAGAGCTGCACGCTGATGAAGTTGCCCAGTTAGTTTTGGACCAGTTTGACAAGCTACCCAAAACGGGCAAGCCAGTTACAAGGAGAAACGGCCTCAGAGAGTGGACAGTACTGGCTGGCGTGGTGATAGAGCAGGACGGAGATGGACACTGTGTCGCGCTGGCTACGGGAGTCAAGGCTTTGCCGGACCGGCTGATGCCCAAATGCGAGGGCAATGTGCTACACGACATGCACGCCGAGGTACTAGCATTAAGAGCGTTTAATCGCTTTGCGATTGAGCAATGCAGAATAGTTGCCACTGGAGGATCTAGCCGCATGATAGAGGCTAGCGACCCCGGGCGCTTTAGGTTCAAACGCACCGTACGGTTGAGTATGTATGTGTCTGAAGTGCCGTGTGGCGACGCGAGCATGCCTGCAATGGCGCAAGCCGACCCATGGACACAGCAGGTAGTGCCTGTCGCCACAGAGCTCGTCCGCGGACGCGAGCACTGGGACGTTGTCGGGCGCGTGCGTACTAAACCGGGACGCAAGGACTCACCCGTAACGCTGAGCAAGTCGTGCTCCGACAAGCTGGTGATAAAACAGTTTACATCTGCTATTTGCGGCGTCGCCGAGAACTTGCTGGATCCCGTCTACATCTCCAGACTGGTGCTACCAGCTGACCAGGCTGTACCGCAAGACATCCAACGGGCCTTCCAAGGCCGTCTGGAGATCGACAAGTGTTCCGACTTCCACCCATTCGCATGTGAAACAACAAACGTGGCATTCAGTCACTCCCGCCAAGTAGTCCAGTCTATGGGCCGGGAAGAGGCGGATCCCAGTCCGTGCAGTATTGTATGGGCATTGGGGCTCCGGCCAGAATCCGTGGTTGACGGCGTCAAAAGTGGTGTAAAGCCATTCAAGGGCAAAGGCCAGAGCTTCGTATGTCGTCGCCAGCTGGCCGTGTCTGTAGCTTCCATTCTGCAGTCGTCATCGCCGCCTGCTGATTATGAATCCTACAAGCGGCACACGCGCCGCCTACGAGCAAAACAAAATGCCTACGACTCCATTCGTAGCCACTGGACACCTACTTCGCCCGACAACTTTGCATTCTCTGTATAATGCATCTATGTTCATATATCCACGCTGTCGTACAATGCAAGAGCAAGTTCCCATCTTTTGCCGCCGGCAGCCCACACTTAGTCTGAATCAGAGGCAGACCCTTCACCAGCGTCTTCGGCCTCCTGGGCCTGCGGCTCGTCGCTCGGACCCAACATCAAGGCAAATTCTGCGCTCTTTAGCGTCTCAATGAGGGCCGTGTTGGACGGCTGGGCCAGATCAACAGGCTTCTGTTTGTTCTTGTTGCGTATCCGCGGATCCGCGCCCGCCTCGATCAGCGTATCAGCTATAAACTCTCCGTGCGCCGGCTCGTCATAAGAATAGCGCACCGCGGCGTGCAGCGGGGTCTCGAGTTGCAGGCGGTTAAGCGGGTCGACCTCCACGAGCTCCTGGTCTAGCATCACGTCGAGGACCTCAAAGGAGCCGTTGCCAGCCGCCAAGTGTAGCGGCGTATTGCCCAGGGGGTCTCTCGAGTCGTTGATCAGCTTCGCGATAGCCTCAGCACCGTCCTGCTGGCCCAGCACCTCGTGCAGTAGCTCCACATTGTTGCGGCGAGCTGCCTCGATGATCTGCTCCTGAGCACTCGCTCCCTCAGCTGTCATTGGCGGTATTTTTGGGATTTGAATCAATTTACCAAGTCGGCGCAGTTTCACCTGGTCGGGGGGAGGCGGTGATCCAACGTCGCGTATGATTTAGAAATGCAACATTGTTTTATCTAGCCTATTTTGATTTCTCCATTTGTGTGGGAAGCTCTTCATCCAAAAGTATACATGTTCTTCTTTTTCATTTTCCTGGGGGCTCTGCCCTCAGACTCCCGTAGCAACTGCTTTGCAGTTCAAAAGGGGCTAGCGAGTGGATCGGGTACAAGAAAAGGTCGTGACAGGCTAGATTATCCTACAGCTGACAAAGAGGGTCAGATTTCAATCTCGATGTCGATGTCGAGTGAAGCAATGGTGTCGTCCATGGCGGCCGTCTTTTTGGCCGGAGGGACTGACGCATCAGTGTCCGGGGTGGACTCTTCGGCTGGTTTTGCGGCCTTGGTGTCCGGAGCAGGCGACGCACTTTGACTCTTGGACTCATAAAAGAGACGCGGGAGAGTGCGATGCCGGCTAAACGGGTCCGAGGCAGCGCCAGCATTGGGTTCCTTGAGGGCCTTGCGCCGCTGCTCCTGGGCACGGATCTCTGCGCGACGGATCTCGTCGAGGTTCCGTCGCCGATTGCGCTCGTTGACCTTTGCAAGCTTGTCGAGCTCGGACCGCCGCTTGTTTTTGTTCATTACGCGCTCGATCTGCTCGATCTTGCGGTTAATCTCCTCGAGTGCGTCAAAATCATTGCGCTCGAGTGCAACCGCCCGCTGCTCCTGCAGCATCGACTTGGTCACAACGATGTCGGTGCCAGTGCTTCCGCCGCCGGCGCCGCCCGCGAGCGACTGACGCTTGCGAATCATCTCGTCAACCTCAGCAGGGGTCAAAACGCGTTGCTGCATGGCCAGCAGCTCGTCGTACTTCTTCTGCAGCCGCCTCAGAGATGGAAGTGTCAGGTCCGATGCCTCCATGTAGTCCTTCCACCACTTGAACTCCTCCTCGGTCACATCCTTATCGGAGCAGATGCCCATCTCGATAGTGCGCTCGCTGGGACCGTTGGTGACCACCAGGCTCTGATCAACGGTGCGGTTCAGAAACTTGTACGGCTTGACAGTCGCCAGCTCCTTGACACGACACACTCTATATACATATGCCTGCTTGTCGCGGTTGAACCCAACATTGACGCGCACAAAGCTGCCAATGACGGCGTCCTCAAAACTAGGATGGTGTGCGTACTTGGCCAGCAGCGTTCGGCCGAACCGGATTTTGTTGATGTCGTGAGCTGTAAGCTCGCGGCTCTGTTCCTTGGCGCTGTCCGCCCACTCGACGCGATCATCGTCCGATCCGTACTCGTCGTCGTCATAGTCGCCTCGGCGGCCGTAGCCATCGCCTTCGGAATATTCGGACTCGGACTCGTCGCGGCGCCGCTTGTGCGTCGGCTCAACGCCCTCTGCGCGGTTTTTGGTCCGCAAGTGCTTTTCGTGTCGCTTCAGCTTGAGCTCCGACAGCTTTGTTTTCTTGGTCGACTTGCCGCCATCCTTCTTGATCGACTCCCGAAGCTCCTGCATCTCGCGGTCGCGCGCCTCTGCTTGCCGCCGCTCGCGCGCACGCTGTGCAAGGTACTTGCGCTCATTGTACCGCTGCATTTCCTGCGAACGGTCAAACAAAATCTCCTCGCGCTCGATTTCCGGCATGGCCTGCAGGCGCGCCCGGTCGGCCTCGTCTTTGTATTTGCCCTCGAGTGGATACGGGTTGACAAAGTCCGGATCCTCGTCGTCAGCGTCGCTATCTTCGTAAGCATCGCGTCTACGGCGGCCGCCCCCTCGCGATCTGGAGCGGGTCCTTTCGTCTTCGCTTTCTTCGTCTTCATCATCGTCGCCCCGTTCGCCGTTTTCGCCCTCGTAATCGTCGCCATCTGCGCCGTCCCCGCCATCCTCGTCGCTCTCCTCGTCCTCGCTCTCATCAACGGTCCCGCGCTGCTTGGCCGCCCTCTGTCGCAGTGAGACATCCTCTTCAGTCGACTCGCCGGCTCCGTCACCGGCACCCTCGCCGGCAAGCGCCAGGAGATCGTCGTCGGAGGTGTCTGACATGCTGACTCTTTTGTTGTGGGTTGAACACGGTGGGCTGCAGTTGTAAGCTTTAGTAGATCCTGAAGTGGTGATTTCGGGGTGTGGAATATTGGACGTGTCGCCATGGCAACTCATTATTTATTGTCTGATCCTCCGTGTTGATGTATTTTAGTGTTTGTTACTGAGTAATGACAGCTGGGTTGCCCATCGGGCTGACATGCCCCCAAGCTCAATCAACTCAAGCACCGAGCTCCTGTTCGAGCAACGGCATATGGCAGCTCGCAATGAGCAATAAGCCACAAGCTCCGACCGCTAAGCGGTCACCGTCGATTCTCGTCACAGATGCCCGCAGTAACAACTTTCGCCCAGCCCCGTTTGCTAGCCGACCAGTATCTGGCCGATCCAAGTTCTCCAAAGTCAGTCTCGACGACATTCTCGCCAATGTGAGCGACATTCCGTCTGGAAGACAACGGCCCGCTCCTGCCGCTGCGGCGCTCCGCCAGCGAGGTACCACTGGCCGGACAGGCGGCGCAGGCGGAGGTCTCCCTGGTCAGCGGGGCAAAGCACCTCCCATTCTGAACCAAAACATCCCGAGCCGGACAACTAAACTGTCGCAAAAGCTCGTGCTTATCCCAGACGAGATTGAGCCCGGTCACAGATTTATTGACGAGGGCGTTGATGTCGAAGCTCCGCCAACTCCCTGGGCACACCGCGAGCACCCCGAGGATGAGGCAGCTGAGTACCCGCATCGCTCGTTCGCCGAGCGTCTGCCCAAGGATCGCCGTACCGACAAGTTTCCCCGCGTGACAGCGTACTGTATCTCTGATGGTATCCGGCTCCAGGCTTGCATGCAGTTTCTCATGGATAACCACAAGATTCGGCCCCGCATCTATGACGAGGCCCTGTTTGCGCCGTACTACTTGCCGCTATTATCGGGCGACGGCGAGGGCTCGCGCGTCAAGAGCTCCCCTGGTGGCATCCAGATGCTGGAGCAGCTTATTGATATTTCCGAAGGTGGTGACCACCACTACGAGTACTTCTCGGGTCTCGAGGAGCAAAAAGATATGGCCCACAAGACCGACGATGAGTTTGATCCATCAGAACCCCAGGACTTTACGCCGCCGGCTTCGAGTTATATGCCGAGTGCAGCTCCAGGTGAACACGGCAACGAGCACGGAGATCTCGACCACCATGACCACCATCCCGGCCATCTCGGCGCCCAATCTGGCGATATCGCAGCCGAGACGACAGCTGAGCACCCTTCTGAACATGTCCATTCTGCTGACCCCCATAGTGAGGAGCTGACTCGTGGACACGCTCACCGCGCTCAGAGCCGTAGTCATCCGCCGCCTCCCCATGCACAAGCAGCGGCGCCCCCGCCGCGCGGCAGAACTCACACCGATGACCTAAAACATGCGGAAATGTTCATCTTTTCGTATGGCGTTGTTGTGTTTTGGAACTTTACCGAGTCGCAAGAAAAGGCCGTTCTCGCCGACATCACGTTTGCCAAGACAACGGTCGACGGCAAATCGCTCGTCATCCGACCCATTGGCGATCAGGACATTGAGACCGAGGAGATGCACTTTACGTACTCTCCAAAAACGGCGCGTCCCCGCATTTACAACGATATGATCACCCTGCGTTCCGGCGACCACATGATCAAGCTCGCCATGTCGCACGCGCTGGCGCAGTCGACCAAGCTCAGCCGGTTCGAGGCTCAGATGGACATCAACATGCACGACGTAAAGCACGTGCCCAAAATGCTTGCACTCACCGGCAAGCTCGGCCTCAAGCGTGAGGAGGTACTCAAGATCTCTGGCAAACTGTTCAAGTTGCGCGTCGACGTTAATCTGTCGTCAAATGTGCTCGATACCCCCGACTTTTTTTGGGAGTCGGAGCCAGCCCTCAACCCGCTCTACACGGCCATCCGCGAGTACCTCGAGATCGAGCAGCGCATCCTCGTGCTCAATGAGCGCTGCAAAGTCTTTTTGGAGCTTGCAGACATCATTGCCGACTCAATTGCCGAGTCAAATATGGCCCGCATCACTTGGATTATCATTATCCTCATTGCCTTGTCTCTCGGCGTTTCAATGTTTGAAATTATGATCCGGTTTGTTTTGTTGAAGAAGCATTCCGGCTAATCTTATTCTCCTTTTGAGTTCTAGGCATCTATTGTCCTAGGGATATACTCATTACAGCAAATCATTTTCCATGACCATCTCATTGCCCCATAACTTTTATGTTAATATTTGTCGCCAGTCGTGCCTCGTTCATGCTTCTTTTTATAATATATATATAAAATATATATCGCCTAGTCTACAGATAGTTGAACAGGCTGGTTGATGCAATATATGTCATAACTCGTGTGTCAGAACTGTGTGACATGCAGTCATCATGGTACAATCTCATGGGCCCACCCAGCTGAGCTCTTCATTCATAATCATGATGCTGCGTAAGAGCCCCAGCATTGTGGCAAAAGATGCAAGTCCAACTGGTACCACCGCAAACACTGCCACGTTGAGCAGGTCGACGGACCGGCCTATGTTGTCGAGTGCGAGGTTCGACGTGATAAAGTTTTGCACCGTGTAAGCCACGGTCAGAATGCACGAAATGAGAATCCACACATGCAGCACGTAAGTGCGGTCAGGCGATATGAGGTTGTGAAGCGTCTGGATCATGGTTACGTTAAGCGTCGCACACGATAGCATCCGCACAATGGCCGCCGGTGCACTGTACGTGACGAGCCATCGCACCATGAGCCCGTCGAGCACTGAGTAGCTGAGGTACCCGGCGACGATGCACCATATGCCGGCCATGAGCAGTTCGCTCGCACGCACGCTCGCCATGGGGTCCGTTTCTTCAGGCCCGCTCTCGAGGCGCATCGCGTCGTAGAAACAGTGCCACAGCCCGACAATGCACGGTAGCACTGATAGCGCGCGCGAAAATACAAGCAGCCATTTAAGCCGAGGCTTAACAAATTTGAGGCCAAGGTTTTTCAGCGGCGGTCCAGATGACACTCCAAGCGAAGACAGCTGTACGCTCGACGACGGACGCGACAATAGCACCGGAGTACCGTTGCCTCCGCCTCCACCGCCTCCTATAGACCGGGACCGTTCATGCCGGTTTCTCGCAGACATTCCGCGTTTTTTCCCCCCTTCCGATGGCTACCTTGCAACACACTAGTAGTTGAGGTGCCCCGGACGCGCCTGCGGGGGATCGATGCAATGTAAATTTTGACAACCGATGAGGTTTTTTTTTTTCTGTATTTTTTTCGTTCTCCCGTCGTACGTCTAACTGACACCACAACTTGTGTGTGTGTGCCTGGGATATGGAACCCCGTTTATGGGCAAGGGTCCTGTGACCAATTTCAACCCCGCTTTTCCGCGTTTTTTGTTCCATGATTCTAATGACCTTTATGCTATACCGTAATCCATTTGTATCCGCCAAGTCCCGGTATAATTGGTAATTTTATTTGCAAATGGTATCCGCTGGCCTGCAATTGTCCCCAGTTGTAGCAATGACAACCGCGGGGACAAAGAAGCCGGTCTTACCGATTCGAGGAAAGTAAGGGTCGCCCAATTGCGGGGGAACAGCCAAGCGGCTTCCTGTTTTTAACAGTGACATCACCGCGTCGATTGCGAGCACGGGATAGCACATGGACTGTCGCATGGTCAATCTGGCGTTGATCGTATGCATATCGCACGCGAAGTCTTCCGTCGAGGCAAATGCTCTCGGAACGGTCGTGTAAACAGTCACTGCCAGTGCCTGTTTCCTCTTACCGAAACCGGTACTGAATTTCGATGGGCTTGTCGAGACACGGGCCCCGAGACCCTGGCCTATCTGCTAGCAGCGTGCATCTACGTTGCTCTGTGTCAGGCATGGAGCCTACCGCGCTATACTGTCCAATAGTACCAATTCACCGTAGCCTATCAAAAATGCAACCTATAAACCGATGCTATCGGTCAGGTTTGGATTAGAGTTGTTTTTGGCATTACACCCCGGTGACGGTTTTTGACTTTTGTTGACTATTTTTATTATTTTTGTATTTTTGATCACGTTTTTGCACTTTAGTGGCCAATGCTTTGACACTATTGGCTGACCCCTGGCACACAATTCGAGGCTTCGTTGGCTCAGTCGGTAGAGCGTCAGTCTCATATTCAAGGTGCGATCGTGTCGCGTTGAACGTGATATCTGAAGGTCGAGAGTTCGATCCTCCCACGAAGCAGGCCCTTTTTTTTGCTTTTTGTCCCTCCCTTCTGATTTATTACTGAGTTCTGCCCTGGCCTTTTTTATTTATTTATTTCCTGGGGTTTCCACCCCCAGACCCCCGTAGCAACTGCTTCGCAGTTGAATTGTGGCTGTCGAGATCCTCTTTTTGACTATATCAACAGTGGCAACAGGGATCCGATCGTGGTTAGACTTCAAAAATAAACTTAGATCAACTGCGAAGCAGTTGCTACGGGGGTCTGGGGGTGGAACCCCCAGGAAAAGAAAAACAAAGCGCAATGGCGTTCATGTCACGTACATTTGCAGGGTGCTTATTTCTTGGCACCGTACTTAGAGACGACCTTGCCGTCGGGCACAGTGAAGAAGACGGCGGGCGAGCCAGATGCGTAGGCCTTGTCGAGGCGGTAGTAGCCCTTGCGCTCAAACTGGATGACGTCGCCAACCTTGAGGTTCTTGATGTTGAGGTCTGCGACAGCGGCGGTGTGGAACTCGGTCTCAGGGGTCAGGTAGTCTTCAAAGGACTCGCCCTCCTCGAGCTTGTCCTTGGTGATGAGGTGGTCAAAGTCGACGAGATCAACCGGAACGACGTCATCGGTATCGGCGAGCCACGTCAGCTTCTTCTCGGTCTTCTTAAAGTCGCCCTCGAGATGCAGCTTTGCGTCAATACCGGTGACAAGGTCGCCCTCCTTGTGGATCTGGCCGACAATGGCGTTGCCCCAGTCCATGAGCGTGAACTCCTCGCCCTCCTTGAGGGTGGCGGCGTCCTCCTGGTCAATGAGAACGGTTGACGCCAGCACGAGGTCCTTCTCGCCTACCTCCGGGTTCTTCTTGTGGCGGGCACGCTTCTCGACAACGGGCTTGTCAGGGCCGCCAGCGAGCGTCACCTTGACGGCATTGTCCTTGACGACGGCAGTGAAGCGGGGCGCAACAGGGTCAATGACCTTCTTGTTGACTGCCCAGATGAGACTCCAGTCGAGGTTCAGGATGTTCTTAGACGGGCCCTGAGCCAGCACAAACGTGCGCAGGCCCTCGACGGTCATACCGCGACGGCGCACACCGCGCACAGTCGGGAACCGCGGGTCGTCCCATCCCGAGACATAGTTCTTGTCGACAAACCACTGCAGCTTGCGCTTCGACAGCAGTGTGCGGACAAAGTTGGTGCGGGCAAAGTCCCAGATGTGGACCTTGCGGAGGTTGAGGGCGTTGAGCATCCACTCGTACTGAGCGTTGCGGTCGCGGTACTCAATCGTACGCAGCGCGTGCGTGACGCCCTCGAGGGCGTCGACAATCGGCACGCAGAAGTCATAGGTCGGGTACGCCTTCCACTTGGTGCCAGTGCGGTGATGCGGGGTCAGGTTGCAGCGGTAGATGACGGGGTCACGCATGGCCTTGTTCTTGTCGTCGACCGAGATCTTGGCGCGCAGGCAGTTCTTGAGACCCTCCTCGGAGCCCTTGGTCATTTCCTCAAACACGCGCAGGTTCTCCTCCACGGTGCGGTCGCGGCGCGCCGATGCAATGCCGTCCATGCGCTCGTCACGCATCTTCTCCTGGGGCGTGTCGTCGCAGTACGCCTTGCCTTCCTTGATCATCTGCAACGCGTAGTCGTACATCTCTTGGAAGTAGTCGGACGAGTGAGTGATCCGGTCGCCCTGGATGCCGAGCAGGCGCAAGTCCTCGACAATCGAGTCCTCAAACTCGACCTTCTCCTTGCTAGGGTTGGTGTCGTCAAATCGGATAATCAGCTTGCCGTGGTATGCCTGCGCAAAGTACTGGTTGAGAATAGCGGCCTTGGCATGGCCAATGTGCAGATATCCCGACGGCTCGGGCGGGAATCGCGTCACGACCTTGCCGTCCTGGGCGTCAACGAGATCAATGTCAAACGACGCCTTGGAGGCGACCTTCTTCTGGCCTGACTTGGCCTGCTTGCGGGCCTCGGCGACATCCTTGGTCATGGCCTCAACAGCACCGCCAAAGAAGCGGTGGTTGTCAAAGTACTTGTACCACCGCGCAATGTTGATGTAAGTGCCGTTCTTGCACACCGATGCAACGACGGCATTGGCGCGGAGGGTTCCCCACACAGCAACATCAGCAATGCTAGGGCTGTATCCCGCCAAAAACGATCGGAAGTTGAGGTACGCCTCGAGCTTTTCGAGATTGGGCGTCAGGGCCTTGAAGTCCTTGACGCTAAGCTTTTCGAGGCCAAACTGCACCCACTCGTCGGCGGTCTTCTTGTCGGCCTTGCCGTATAGGACGTCGGCAAACGTCTTGCCAAAAAATTCAAGAACCGCGGCGGTGCCTGCAACCTGGGCGTCTCCGCTGAGGGTGACGGCTGACTTGTTATCGCCGAGGCCGGCCTCGTCGACAAACTTCAGGTCCACCGGCGAGGTTGGCACGCCGGCGTTGACCAGGGCAGCTGCAATGAGGTCCACGTAGGCGACTAGTGGCGCCTTGGCGGCGATCTCCAGACTGTACATTTAGAGCTGGTACGCTTTTTTTTTTTGGTTGTTGTAAAGTGACGAGGAACCGAAGCGGTATAAATTTCACGACGACTATTTGATGACTAAGCAGATACGTGACGAATGCTGATCATATCCAGCCAGATATTGGATGGATAGCCGCCACAATAGCCGCCTAATATGTCATTCCAAATGACTGAACAGACTGTTTTCCAAAGGTTTTCATAGCGTTTGACGTAGTACTTTATCGAAAGCATCAAACAGGCGCGGTTTAATGTTGCCGCATTACTTCGCATATGCAGGCGTTGATTAGACAGTGGATATGTACTGGATGGAACGGCCGACCACCTCTAGTTGAAAAGGCAGTCTAGTAATAAATTATGCAATCCATACAGTAGTAGCTAACGACGACGGTCGCGGATGATTACAGTGTCGTTGTCGACCCTCCACTTTGTTTTGACAGCATCGTGTCCAAGCACCCATTCAGCATAGGCGCGCGGTAGCGACATGTATGACTTGGACATTGTGTCGATAATGGCGTCTTTAAAGACTGCCTGCTTCCATCGGCTGAGAAAGCGCTTTAGCAGCGGGTCGCGCTCACAAGCAACCAGATACGACCAGGACACAGGGTCCCGTCCCACAACGGCACGCAGGATCAGTGCTGGCCGTCTCTCTTGCGGAATCAGCTCATGGAGCATTTTTGCGGCTGCTTCATACTGCTCTGCAAAGTGGACGAGGTGATAAGCATACAAGGAACTCAACTGAATGAGCAGTTTGTTAGGCAGAGGCCGTCGTGGGTGTAGCGTGTATAGCACGTGCAGTAGCGCGGGCTGGTATGCCTTGTAGTCGCTGACGAGGGCAGAAGCCCGTGCAGCGAAAATAAATACTTCCTGAGTGAATGCATCGGCTTTGTTTTTGAGCAGTGCCTCACGCAGTTTGCGCAGAGACATGAGTATGTGATCAAGGCCGGGGTCATCGCATGGCTCGTCAAGCAACTTTGCGTTTACGACAGAGCGTCCAATTTCCCCTAGTTTGCGCGAGTCACAATGGGCAATGAACTGTTGTCAGAAGAAGCGATTGCGTTTTAAAGACGCCGTCATACCTGGCGTTGTGTAGTATCAAACAGCGCCTGCTGTGATTTTCTATCGGCCTGAAGTCTGCAGTTAGCATTTGGGAAACTAAGAATGCCGAATCACAAACCTTGAATCCTGGCCCCTGCTAACAAGTCCAAATGACGAATCCGGCGTTTTTGGCGCTGTAAATCTCGCGGCCCTAGCTCGAATCTTCGCCTCGTCGCTTGTCAATTGGGCTAGCGGAGAGGCATTTTCCACGGCACACTCAACGCTGTTCTGTGTTCCACGAGACTCTTGTTGCCTAGACGGGCCTCGCCGTCCAGGTCGCTTATGTGGAGGAACATAGGAAGACATGGGCCATTTTGATGTGGGGAATCCGAGAGCTGTAACTTCATAGTTCAGATGGGCATACAGTATGCAGCATTAGATATGCACAGATAACGACGAACATTTGGACATGGCGATATCGTACTATGACAGATCACAGAAACCGTACTCAGCACCATGGCCTCAATTGAGCCACCGACAACGGCGAAGGCGGTACTTCACACAACCAGGGGCCCTATAGAAATTGAAATCTGGGCAAAAGAAACGCCTCTCGCGTCACGAAACTTCTTGCAACTGTGTCTGAACGGATACTACGACGGATGCCAATTTCACCGCGTGGTGAGGGATTTTGTCGTCCAAACCGGCGATCCTACGAATACTGGTTACGGAGGAGCTGCAATTTATGAAGGCGAGTCTTTTAAGGATGAGTTTCATTCGCGCCTTCGGTACTCTCGGCGAGGCATTGTTGGGTGTGCAAACGCAGGGACAAAAGACTCAAACGGATCGCAATTCATAATAACACTTGCGCCTACGCCAGAACTCAACGGCAAAAACACTATTTTCGGGCGCATTGTTGGCGATACCATATTCAATGTTGTGAAGATCAGCGAAGCTGAGGTTGACGACAACGATAGACCGCTGTATCCTGCGAGCATCACGCACACTGAAGTGCTGGTTCCATATTTCGACGACCTGGATACAAGCGGTCCCAAGACAATTGCAAAAGGCGCGGATCAGGAGGAAAAGTCAAAGCCCAAGCCAAAGAAAAAGCCAGCAGTGAAGCTAGCTTATGACGATGAAAGCAGTGACGAGGACGAAATCCCAGCAAAGAAGTTCAAGCTACGGGCTGCAGCTGACGTTGTCGAAGCATCTAAACCTGACAACTTGGAAAGCCCGGTTACAACAGCAAAAGAAAGAGACGGATCCCTCGTCAAACCAAAGCCTAACGGCGAACCCTCCAAAATGGCGGACGTACCAAAACGAAAGCGTATACCTGACCTTGAGGACAAAGGTGTCAACACTCGAAAGCCGAAGGGCAAAAAAGGTAGTCGGGATCGTGAATTAGAGACTCTTAAACTGCTAGAGTCGTTCAAGGCCAAGATGTCGGCAAGCAAACCGGCAACAACAGTCGAAGACAAGAATGACGACAAACCACAATGGACCGAAGACGACGAAGTACCAAGTGACTACGAAGATGACGAAAAAGCAGATGGTTTCGAGGGTCTATCTGGCCACGTGTTTCATTATGACGGTCCACGAGGTGGCGAAGACGATGACACGCTTGTGGTCATTGACGACCGCGCAAACAAGTCGGGCTAGACGCAATGTTGCAATGTAATAATCTACGATGATATGATACCATATCCGCACTAGTAACCAATAGTGTCGCATTTCGCTGTAATTATATGGTGGACGTTCGTAAAAACAACGCAATTCGCCACCTGGATATCGTACCGCCACCCATTCTAGACTAAGATAAGCGCAAAAACCGCGAAACTTGCAGAAGATCCGGCTCCGCAAAGTTGCGTATTGCGTCGGTGCTGTTCAATTTGTGTTTTTTTTTTTTTTTCTTTCTCTGCAAATAAAACACACGCACACAAATAAAAAAAAACCGTCGTCATCACGAGAAATATTTTCGAGAACAGCTCAAATGAATCAAGAAAAAAAAAAAAGCGTCGTTAAAACTTCTTAACCTCGTTTGCCCACCCTTGGATGTCCTTGCCCGTTGAGCCGACAGGGCGATCAATATAGTGGTCTGCCATACCAGGGGTATCGCGCAGCCACGCGTGGTTCGACATGCCGCCTGCGTCTGCTCGCTTCTTGGGGTCCAGTTCCAGCATGGGCAGGAGCATCGAGGCCACAAGCTCTGCCTCGGGTTGCGGGAAGTTGTACTTCTCTAAAAGCACCTCGCGGAGGCCCCACATTTTGAGCTCACTAATGTTGCGCAGGCCGCCCTTGTGGTTGAAAAACTCGTATGTCCACTTGCCGGTGAGCAAGACCTGTAGGGGGATCTTGCCGAGCAGCTCGATGATCTGTGCAATGTGATCGTCGTCCTTGGTGTAGGTCCGTCCGCGCTGGGGGTCAAACAGGTAGTCGCCAGTGAGGAGCTCAAAAGTCATGCATGCCATGCTCCACATGTCGGCGGAGGCGCCCCAGTCCGAGCCGAGAAGAACCTCGGGCGATCGGTACTGGCGAGTCTGGATATCGTTTGTAAAGTGATGGTTGACCCAGCAAGCGTTACCTAAGTCGGCGATCTTGACGCTAATGTGGAAATCAGGTCCATCGTCAGGGATAGTTGCCGTGGATCGCCGCGAGAGGGCCCCTGGCGTCTGCATCCCAGTGCGCGTTGGTGACATCTCGGGGGAGTTGTTGCCGTTCTGAACGCCCTCCATGGCGTCAGGATCATTATTTCCGCCGGCCGGCCGTAGAGTATATCCGTCGAGGTCTACCATTTCGTTATCCTCGCTGAGGAACGATGACCGCGTCTTCATGGGGCTTGGAAGCGGCTGCGAGCCCAGCACTGATGAACGGCGGGACGCGCGGCCGTTACGGCTTGATTTCGAAGACGTGGACACTCCAGTTTTTGACGAACGCGAGCGGCGTATCTCCTCGGCGCGCTGGACCTCGCGAACAATCGCCTCAACGTCACCGATCTCAATGAGCACGTTTTCGGGCTTGAGATCAGTGTGGATAATCCCACACTCACGGTGAAGATAGTCGAGTCCCAGCAGCACCTGCTTGGTGATTTGCTTGACAATCGGTGCCGGAATGCCCTTGTGACGGTACCGTTTGATAAGTCCAAGCAGATTCTCGCCCAAGACCTCAAAGACCATGCAGACGTGCGTGCCGTGGGGGCCCTCATGGTGAAATGAGTCGAGCAGGCTCACGACGTGACGGCGGCCAGGGTGGTGCTCGTTTGCAGTGACAATACGGCGTAGTAAACTGATTTCGTCGAGTGCGGTCTCGGTATAATGCGATGCGGACCGAACGACCTTGAGTGCAACGTGGCGGCCGCCATTGTCGAGGTCGCGCGCCAACCACACCGTCGAAAAATGGCCCCATCCCAGCTTGCGAACAATCTCATAGCGCCCCTTTTTATATCTCTCTCCAATAGTCACCGGATGGTAACCTCCTTTGCAGTAGTCCTCCTCATCCTCCTCCTCGCGATCTTCGGGCTCAGGGCCACCATCCTCGCCAGATGAGTATGCTGGAGGTGCGTCATAGCCCGGCGGTGCCGCTGTATCCTTGTGGCCCTTATGTTCATCATGTTTGTGTGCAGTGCTTTTAATATGGTGGTCGTCCTTCTTTGATTGATGTGGTTTCATGACTCTGTGGTTAGTATACTGTTTTGCCGTAATCTGAGTAACAACCGAAAACAGTACAAACACATACGAGATATCGCCGGCGGTCGCAGTGGACCCCGTCGAGATAGCCAATCGTGCGATATCGGCCATGGCAGGACCCAAAAGCAAATGAACAAGAAAAAAAAAAGTGAGCCTTGTTCAGACCACCTATCCCAGATTTATCTCTCTTGGTCCCTTTTCTTCGTTGCCAGATGCACAAGGTACCAAAAGATAAATCAGTTGCTTAGCCTAAATCAACTGACGCCACTTTTTTTCTTATTCGCCAGATAAGAGAGGCGCAAAAGCAACGCCTCGCCTCAGCGCAACTGTCAAACGCAGAGTCGGGATTAAAACCAGCTGTGCCACAGTCGTGCGAGTGCCAAGGCTGAACAGGCAGTGCAAAGACACCTAAGACACAAGCACCGCCTCGAAAACAACAAAAGCCAGGAACAACGGCGTTCAGGCACAACCGGGGCAAACGTCCCACGCTGTTTTAGTAGATTGGCGCAGAGTGTCGATGGTTTGACGGCGCTGGTTGAGTCGGTTGGTGGTGTCCGGGTGCTGCGCCTCGCCTGGGTGTAGGGGAGACGCCGGACTAAACGTTACTGATTTCGTAATGACTGACAGTAAATGCGTCGTGGTTAGGGGAGAATACCGGGGAAAAAAAGGTCAACACCGTGGGAAACCGTGGCAAAAAAGAGGGCGGGGGGCGGGGGAACCTAAAGTTCTGTCTAGCTGTCTAACATAACTTTAGGAATCGGTCAGCCATAATGGCGCGCCGGCCGGCGAAACCGCCCGTAGATGCGTCGCTCCAAGAACAGACGCCAGACCGCCAGTAGTCTGCGCCGGGTAAGTCTCCCCACTAAAAAGCGTTTTGAGACTTGTAAGCTTGTTGGCGGCAAGTTGGTCACGCATGTGCCAGCCGTGCGTGGCACCACCAAGGGGCGCAGGGTGGCAGTTGGGGAAGGTCGGGAGCTTCCCGCAAGAACAAAGCCCTTGCCACTCGCGACCGCTCCGCCGCGTACCACCTGACAACGGCACAAACCACCACTCGGCATCCGGCAGCCGCGAGGCGGAGGAGAGCCCAACTACTTTGCAAAAGCCGGCAACACATTTCACGGTGGCGTTCGTTCCGAGTGACGTCACACGGACTCGCCATGATAGTTCTGGAGCAACTCGTAGACGCAAGATGCGCGCCCTGTTTGCTTCCACAGTACATGTGACCACGTTTTGTTGTACGGTCGCGCGCATAGTTCACATGGGCAACGGCGATGGCGTTGGAGTGGTCCAGTGTTGTCCAACGGCCAGAGTCCGAGGCGGTCGTCAATTGGTCAACGCGGTGATCCGCGGACCCTGATATTTAGGTACATCCTACACAGTAGACTACTAGAACGACAGCCAAAGAACATGCAGCACAAACTCGGTATTCCAGCGCCGAATGTTGCGGGAAGGACCCATTATTTTATCTGCGTGCCTAGTTACCTCGCGCGGCTCACCAAATGAGCTTAATTTTCTGGGTATGCACGATGACGTGCGATCGCCCGCTCGTCACTCCTGAGCGAGACCAGTCGGCAAGTGTTCCAACGATCATGTAGCCTTGGCTCTAATGAACACCAGGAGGGCCTGTTGATCTTGGCCGTGTTCTAGACTTTGAAAATAGGTGCCATGGCGACGTTTCTTTCTTTTTTCCTGGGGGTTCCACCCCCAGACCCCGTAGCAACTGCTTAGCAGTTGGAGTTGGAGTGCGAACCATCGAGGTTCTTTTGGTCCCTGAAGGGAAGCGCTCCAGCCCCAACTCAACTCAACTGCGAAGCACTTGCTACGCGGGTCTGGGTTCCACCAGGAAAAAAAGACCAGCTACAGCGACATCCTTTTCGTTTCCTGAGGGTTCCACCATTGACCCCTGTATCGACCTTTGCGGAGATCGAGACGGACTCCGCAATATGATACTAGACCACAATGACGCTGGAAGATAACAACGGAACTCATTAATTAGCGAGGTGGTCCCTTACTCCATGTCCAGGTTCATATTTTTTCCCGGGAACGGCGGTCACAGCCCTCAGCGGGCGTCCCTGCAACGAAGCATTGGTATTATTTGACGGTGTGACATGATTTGCCGCCACATAGAGGCTGCGGTGCCTGGTTAGAATACCCGCAGAGCGAAAATAAAGGCCTTGCCACCGTATCAGTTGAAGTCCAGTACTCATTTCTGTCCATTTCTTTCCTGGGGGCGGTGCTCCCAGACCAGCGTGGCAATCCCTTTCGCGGTTGATCAAGCTGGCCCGGCTGAGTATATAGAGCCGTCGTTGCTAGAGTTCAACTGCGAAGCAGTTGCTACGGGGATCTGGGGGTGGAACCCCCAGGAAGCAGAGAGCAACAACATTGGCTCCATTACTACGCATGCGCAGTCAGTTAGCACTTATGCGCGGAATGTGGCATTCATGCGCTCTGAGCGCATGCGCCGGGTAACTTGTCACTGAGCTCCCAAGGTGGACATACACATCTAGCACACATACAACTCCACGGCCAGCCAAGCCTGATAAATCGACAATGTCTGCACTCCGGGATCTGGCGACCGAGTTTGTCGGCCAGTTCGAAAAGGGCGAGTACAATGCCGCAATTGAACTCCTATCCCGCATAAAACGCGAGCTCGCGGCCAACGGCCTTATTGTGCCGTCGCCGAATGCCCGCCAGGAGGACCTTGTTGCCACACGCAAGTTGCTCGAGATTGGGGTGCTGGCGGCGATTCACGCCCGCAATGACGAGGAAATCAACCGTCTGGTTGCGCAGATCCGCCCTTTTTACGCGAAGAAACTCAGCCTGCCGCCCAGCGAGGACGAGACAAAGATCCTGGGGTTGTACCTGCTACTGCTGGTGGCCAACAATGAGATTGCCGAGTTCCACAGCGAGCTCGAGACGCTCGACAACCCCGAGGCTGACGAGCACCTGGCGTACCCCATTCGTCTTGAGCGCTGGCTGATGGAGGGTTCATATGACAAGGTGTGGCAGTCGATCACTCAGGAGTCTGAGTTTCCGTCGCCCGAGTACGCCATTCTCGCCGAGTCGCTGGTGGCGACCGTGAGGACGGAGATTGCGCTTTGTTCGGAGAGGGCGTATGCGTCGCTGCCGGTTGCCAACGCGCGGCACTTGCTGTTTTTCAGGACCGACCAAGAGATCATAGAGTTTGCATCGCAGCGCGAAAGCTGGACCGTCAAGAACGGCCGGATATATTTCCCGCAGATGGCAGCCGAGGATGCCGAGCACGAGGACTCGCTGCCTCACTTGGGTGCCGTTCCGGCCGAGTCGGTCATTGCGCACAGTCTCAACTACGCCCAGAAGATCGAGACCATCATCTAGGCGCGCCACCTCAACATGTACCGTAATGTCATTGATGTCAGCACTTGGTCTTTGGTCCTTTGCTTTTCCCTGGGGGCGCTGCCCCCAGACCCCCGTAGCAACCGCTTCGCGGCTGAACTCGACCCTCGGTGCACTGTTTCTCAACTGCGAAGCAGTTGCTACGGGGGTCTTGGGGCAGAGCTCCAGGAAAAAAAAAGAATTTTGCGAAGCGGTTGGTCTCCACCTGGGGTTTTACAACTGCGAAGCAGTTGCTACGGGGGTCTGGGGGCAGAGCCCCCAGAAAAAAAAAAAATCTTGCGAAGCGATTTGTCTCCACGTTGCCTTTTCCAACTGCGAAGCAGTTGCTACGGGGGTCTGGGGGCAGAGCCCCCAGGAAAAAAAAAAAGAATCTTGCGAAGCGATTTGTCTCCACGTTGCCTTTTCCAACTGCGAAGCAGTTGCTACGGGGTCTGGGGGCAGCGACCCCAGCAAAATGAAAAAGAGGCCCGAAATCTACAGCGATAGAAATACAGAGCAGAATACAACGGGGTGACGGTTATTGGCTTGAATGCGCCGAGTCTTGGGGCGTCATTTCGGCGTCGCCATCGGAGTCGACTAGCCTGGGGCCTGCGTCGGGCTCGGCGGCGACGCTGCTGGCGTGACTGATGGCGCGCTGGCTGACGGGTGCCATCTCGGGGAACGCCTTTTGCAGCTGAGCTGCCAGGAATCCCAGGTTCTGGGACGCGCCGCGGCCCTCTGGCGTCGAGGCGTCGATCTTGTCGGCGCTATCAAAGTGGATCGTGAGGTACGGCCGGACCTCTGGCGTCGCAAACAGCTCGGGCTTGAACACGACGGCAACGCCAAGCGCCTTGGTCGTCTTGAGCAGCAACCGCGGGTCGTCCGAAACCTTGAGCACGCGGACAAGCGTGCGCACGCACACATCGAGGTACGGACCCGCATGCTCCAAGGAGACGAGCGTCTCAATGGCGGCCGCAATGGCCAGCTCGCACTCGGTGCGCACAGTGCCGTCGGGCTCCTGGATCACGGCACCGGCGATGATCTGCACGAGACTGCGGTCGACGCGGTCGACGCCCGACACAAGGTTGCGCGTCAACTGCGCACCCAGGAACCGCAGCGTCGGAAACGCCTGGAAGGCCATGAGTCTGTCGACGAGAATGGCAGCACCGCCGAGCACGAGCTGCTTGCGGTACTTGGGGTCGATGGAGATGTTCTTGAGCAGATGCACGCTCTGGAGCTCAAATGGGTTCGTCATGCGCGTGCACACGTCCAGAACCTTGTCGATGATATCTGGGCGCGCCCCCACAAGACGGGCTACGACGTCAGCCGACGTGGCGAGGTTTCCCAGTACGATGCACCCAACGGCTGCTTGGCCCGTGTGGCCGGCGTCGAGGGCCGCCACGATACGGTCGGCGCGCGACACATCGTCCTCAAGACGCACCATATCCGAGAACTCGACATGCGACGTTACGTTACCGATAGCCGCCAGCGCCCGCTGCGTCTCTTCTTCCACGGTGCGCATACACAGGTTGTACAGCCGGCGGAACAAATCGCTACTCGCGGCGATCTTCTTCTCAAACCGCTGCGAAGCCTCCAGCACCCGCAGCGTCGCTGTTCCCAGCTCCTCGTCGTCCAGCGACAGCAGGTTCTCGATCACCTCGTCGGGTACTGCTGTTAGTAACGGGACCAAGCGTTGAGTTTTGTTTCCTGCGGGCGCTGCCCCCAGACCCCCGTAGCAATTGCTTCGCAGTTGGAAAATGGGGTGAGCAATGATATCAACCGCGAAGCGGTTGCTACGGGGGTCTGGGGGTGGAACCCCCAGGACAAAAACAAAAAGTGAGAGGAGATCCCTGCTGCTATGGTGATCTGGGGGTCTGAAGGAGCGCTAGACATAGTCCCATTTCCTGGGGGGTTTCACCCCCAGACGGCCGTAACAACCGCTTCGCGGTTGATCTCTTTGCTCACCCCATTTTCCAACTGCGAAGCAGTTGCTACGGGGGTCTGGGGGCAGCGCCCCCCCAGGAAAAGGACGAAGCGCCAATCCACCCGTAGCGTCTCACGGCGACGGCATCCCGGGAAACAACAAGAACGCAACATACAACTCTCGGGATCCATCTGTTCGATGAAAAAGGCCAGCAGTCCGGACTGCAGCTCACTGTGGCGACTGCACTTTTCTAGGACTGTGAACACAAACTGCCGGAACGTCTCGTCGGCGCTCGCCCACTGTATGCCCTTGTCTAGTGTTAGTATGGCACAGCATGGTGGCTTTCATTTAGAGACGTACCATAGTCGTTTGTGAGATTGAATACTAGACTCAAGACTAGATTCTGAGCATCGGTGGTGTCGGATTTAAGTGCCCATCGTTGAGCCGCTTGCAGCGCATCCTGATGGTGCTCAATAACGATATGCCGGGCCTCGTCTGGAGTTAGAATACTGCGGGACAAAAAGCACCACCAAAACAAATGAAATACGCACCATCATCGGCTACAAGGTTGCCTAGAACGCGAATCTGGAGGTCCATTTCCACCGAGTCGGTCGCCACAGTCATATCTCGTGCCAGCTCCGGAAGCGAGCCCCTCAGTTCCTTGTGGACAGTATCTAGCTCGCTGTCGTCGCCAGAGCGCGCATTCCGAAGTCGGTCAAGCGCACCGGTCCAGTTGTTAGCCATTGTGCACGCGAGAAGCGGTGGTCCGAGCGATTTTTAACCGTGTCTGAGAGCCTTTGATTGTTTTTTTGTAAGTCGGCGTCGATGCTCTCTAGCCTAGTTCTCACTAGACTTTCTATCCTCAGCTGTTTCCAAGTTGTGCCAGCCGTGTACGTAGTCTGCTCCGACGGGATCCTTCTGCTTTCTTACGTTCTTGTGTGTTCCCTGAATCCCACTGATGTCGCCCAAGGTCCCCCAGTGCTTTCTGCCAACACCTACTGCAGCTTGAGCAGTGGGTATCCCTGCAGCCGCGCGGAACATGCAGCCTTTGAGGTCTCGGCAGGAACGATGGTTTCAAATAGTTCTTTTGCTACAAGGACTTGATCACCTCTGTCCGCACATGTCAGTACACACGACTAGGACAATTGCCACTTGTCAGAAATAAAAACTTGGCAATCTATACAGTCTCCGGACTTTATGCTCTTGACCCAGTGCGGCGGTTGCATCGCGTCTTGCCCTGCCTGTTAACCTAAAATGGCACACCCGGCGCAGGGCCAAGCGATTGTGTCTGCGCGTGGGATCAGACTAGCGGATTTGGGACGAGTGTTTCTTTTTCTTTATAGCGATGTTATTTTCTTAGATGCATGGCCCGAGCCCAAGTTCATGCGTGCTAGGACCACTTTCAATAGGCGTTGGCTACTGGTATGCTTCACCGATACTGCTACGAACAGCACTCACTCTGTTTAGTGATGTAGCACTTCCCAAAAAAAATACGCTCACCAGCTAGCCAGACGACTCCACTTGCCGCACATACAGCCAAACGGCTAACCCTGTTGTCTCTGACTAAATCTATCTCACCTACGTCTCATGTCGACGCCGTGTTCGTAGAATCGCTTGTGTTTAAGTCCACAGGCCCCCATTAGCCACAGTCCGTTTCACTGGCTGTGCCTCGATGCGGGCAACAGTTGTCCGGGGGTTCTGGGAACTAGGGTGTCGTCGTTCCTTCAGACTCCCGTAGGAATTGGCGTGCAGCTGGAGTGGGCTTCGTCAACGCTCGCGGCTGCCGGATAGGAACAAAACCGACTGACTGCATCATCATTCGTGCTCGGAATGAGGGACCGACCGCTTACGTCGGCTTCTTGCGTCTGGCAGCGCTCCCACACCGGCAACTTGGTGATTTCACCCCTCGACGTATGGCATTCAAAAAAGTGAGCCTCCCGGTCCGCCGGGGCCAGCAAATCTCTGCACGTCAATAGTGCTTGTATTTTAGGGACAAAACTGGTACAACCGGCAGTATACCGTGGCCCATTCGGCAATATGGTCGCCGCACGTGTCAACGGCCATCTGAGACACCCTGACGCGAGGAGCCAAATTTAGGGCTGCAAAGTACCGAACTTTTGACGGTGCAGAACTGCGTGGATTTAACCCACAGACTGTCGCATTGCAGACCGGCGCGAACTAGACGCGTATGTATGGCAAAAATTGCATCGTCGCATTTACACTGAGACATTGTCCTGCAATCACTATAATAGTATTATTGTTGTATCGAGGCATTTTTTTTCTGGGGGCGCTGCCCCCAGACCCCCGTAGCAACTGCTTCGCAGTTGATTTCGAGTGTTTATTTTTTTGAGTGCTTCTTTTTTCAACTGCGAAGCAGTTGCTACGGGGGTCTGGGGGCAGCGCCCCCAGGAAAAAAAAAAAAATTAAAGCGCTTTATTACATGTTGCAAAATATGCAAATCGTTGCGTGAGAGATGTCAGCAGACGAGGTATGTAACCAAGTTAGGCACAGTGCCCACGTCGCAAACGCCAGCTTAGCAGCACCGCGTTCGTTCGAGACGCTCCCCCACAAAAAAAGAATGACAAAGGCTACGCAGACCCTCGCGCTCATCATTGCGTCGGCCGCCGCGTACTTTGCCCTTCTGACGGGCATTGTACCGACTAGCCAAAAGTTCCAGGACGAGGTCCTGCCGGTCGTGCCGTGGTGGGTTCTCGTGTCGTTTGGCGCATATGCCCTTGGCAATCTGGGTTACGACCTTCTCAGCATCAATGACAAGCCCGAAAAGTACAAGGAGCTTGTGGAGGTAAGTTTTCAGGGGGGTTTGACGCGTGGTGTAGACGCGTTGCCTATGATCGTTCAATTGATTCGAGTCGTTTTGTCAGTACTTACTGCAAATGCTAACTGCAGCAAATTGCCGAGGCCAAGACGTTTCTACGTGCAGAGGGCGTTGACATCGACTCGGATGCCGAGTAGAATAGCGCCGATGCACGGTCTGACATGTAATAATGATATTGGAAATGCTAATGCTAAAGTGCTAGTGGCATAGAGTACAGAGTGTAGTGGTGCTAATGGGCGTGCTGACTGACGTGTTCTCTGAACGACGCAGACCGCATCAAGCAAAGTAGTGAAAGATGACAAGTAGCTGCTCACAACGAGATGTCGCGAGCGGATACATTACCTTTAGTAGCTCGCCAAGGCCTGGGGTAGATATCATTGCTGCCGACGCATGCTGAAGCACAGGTCTAGCTCTCAGAGAAGCAGCATCACGGAGCAGGAGCAGCGGCAGGCATATCGCGTTTCTGCTTGCGGAGAGCAGCACGCTTTTTGATGCGTTTTTCTGTTTGGACGAAAATGCGAATGCCCACGTCGAGATCGTCGTCGCCATCATCCTCCGCAACCTGCGGTGCAGCTTGTCCTTTGCTGCGATCCGGCTCGGGACCAAAGTCCGCCGGCCACGGATCGTTGCGGTGTGCTTCGGTCATGAGCGCCTTCTTGGCCTCGTTGCGCTGGCCCTTCCACTCTTCCATCTCGTCCTTGTACAGCTCCCATACGCAGTTGACGCATCCGCTCATGCAGCAGTTGGTTGGCTCTTCGGGCTTTGCAGGCACGCGCACGCCGGCTATAGTACGTGCCTTGAGTTCTGCTTCCTTTTTGCTGGCCTCACGCGACCCCAGCTCGCCAAATACTTGCTTGACCCGGTCCTCCATGGACGGCATATTTTTCAGTTCTTCCGTGGGGTCAAAAGTGAGAGTTTTGGCAGCAGCTCTCGGCTGCTTTGCGGCTACTGTTGTTAGTATTGTCCGTATCGTCCGGATCCAGAGATCACTGGTTGGATATACTGGCAGACTTACAGTCATAAAAGTAGTATGGGTTCTTGAGGACAGCTGCAGAGCCGTGCAAGCTCCGTACACCAGATAAGCCGGCAGGTAGGGGCCATACGCTGCCGGTGCAAGGTAGTCGGCAAAGCGACCTCGCTGTTCCGAGGCGGAGCCCCATCTTTTGCTCTGATGTTGTCTTTTCGGATCAATGAACAGAACCGCTAACTGACATTGGCATGTGTGAGGCGAGGACCGGTCTCGGCCCTTGTGACCGTACCCTGATATGCATCAATGGTGCATATGCATGTGTGGTTGGCAAATCAGACCAGGGACGATTACTCTCGCTTTTATCTCTGGTTTCTTTCAAATACGTTGATCAAAAATCTGTTAGCACTTGTGCGCTAGCCTTGGACGGCGGCTTCGTTTGTTTTCCTGGGGGTTCCACCCCGAGACCCCCGTAGCAACTGCTTCGCAGTTGAGCTCGGCCCTCCGTAGCGACCGGTAGCAAACGCTTGGGGCGCGTCATATTTGTCGCTAGCACCATTCCAACTGCGAAGCAGTTGCTACGGGGGTCTGGGGGCAGCGCCCCCAGGAGAAAAAAAATGTCAACTCTGGACACCAGACCTCGTAGAGAAGGAGATCAGAGCAGCTATCAGCCCTGCCTGATCTGCCTGGCCTTTTCGATATTGTCCTTGAGCATTTGCTTTTTCAGCTCGCCGCTTCGCCCGCGTAGATCCTTTTTGGAGTCGGGCCACGGGTCGGGATGGAAGCCTAGATCGGGGTCGCGGGCGCTGGCGCACCATTGCGCCAGCATGCGGTAGTACTCGACGTCTGATGGCGTCGGGAACGAGTGGTAGCTGCGGCCCGGCCCGCTTTCGCGGATGCGCGAGGCCTCATCTGCGCGCATGTCATGCTCTCTGGGCAGGCTGAGACGGCCAGACCAGACGCGCGCAATGACTGCGCCTTGCGATTCAGCGAGTGGGAACGGCACAACCATTTTGGGCAGCGCTCCAAACGCCAGAGTTGGATCTGGCGAGTAGAAGATATGCTTGTACAGCCTGCGCACGCGATGGCCGTCAGTTATGGGCCTGTCGTCGTCCATATTGTCTTCGGTCGCCGTGGGCTCGATAGAGCTCAACGGCGGCATGCCGCCGTCGAGAAACGGAAACGCATAGAGATACCCGGTACAGAATAGCACGGCGTCGATGCCCGTAACACGGTTGCCATCGCCGTCTTCTGCCGACCGGCTGGCATAGTCGTAACGCACAATGCGCCCGACATTGACGACATCCTGGTCTTCGCCAACCCACGACGGTTTAGTGGACGAAATGTATACTGGTGCCGTGACACGTAGTAACTGTGTTAGGATATCGAGCCCGCTCGACGCAGATCCAATGACCAGTACCTTTTTGTTTTTGAACTCTGTCTCACTGTCGTACAGCTTGGCGTGGCGAATCGATAGGGGGTCCGCGGCCGCCCACTCAGCGAGTCCCGTCACGTCCGGCACGTACGGAAAGTCGTAGTGTCCAGTAGATACGACTACAGCATCAAACGTGTATGTCTTTTTATCCTTGCCGTCTCGCATTGACTGCACACCAACTTCCCACTGACCTTTGTCTTTGCGAACGTTGTTTACCTTTGTGCCATAAACAACGTCCGCTCCCTTGATCTGCTGGCTATATCGCAGTACATAGTCCAGCACTGTGTCTCGCGGCGGGTACATGCCTGCGCTGGGTGCAAATGGGGTGTCGCGAAACTCCATAAGCGAGCTGGGCAGGTTCGTCACCAGGTCAGCGTACATTGCCGAAACCATCGTGGGGTCATCGGACAGATGCTTCCGTTTGTCAGACATGTAGTTCCTGGCGTCAGCAGTTGTCCTGCGACCTAGACAGGGGTTTTTGTCTTTTTTTTCTGGGGGGGGGGGCTGTCCCAGACCCCCGTAGCAACTGCTTCGCAGTTGAACTAGTCCACTAGCTGAGTCCAACCGCGAAGCGGTTGCTACGGGGGTCTGGGGGCAGCGCCCCCAGGAAACAAAACAAAACAAAAAAAAAAAAAAGGCGCAACGCCCCGAAACACACACTGCCGGTTTCGGCTTGTGTCTCACATACCAGACGCCGCCGGGTCGGTCTCTCTGTTCAAATATCGTGACGGTGTCAAACGCGTTTTCGGCTAAAAGGGCCCTGGCAATTCCGAAACCTACGGGTCCACCGCCAATAACGGCAATTCGCCGAATCGTCCCCGTCATGGTGGTGCAGAGGCTGCCGAGATCACGTCACCCCGTTATCACACGTCGAGACAATGCATAATATGCACGAGTAGCGCCGCACGGCTGGCGCGTCTGCTGCTGCAGAGCTTAATTTACGGGTTCCAGACTGATGGCTCGATTGCTGCTGGTCCAAAGGAGCGCCAATCCCTGTTTGTTCTCGGTTGCTGTGATCTTAACGTCTTGTTGCTAGAGGTTGGCCGGTGTTGTACACACAGGGACTACGTTACGTAGCGCCCATCGCGACGGTCATTAGGCACCTGCTTTTGTCCCCCCCAAGGGCCCTCCACCACGTCAACCAAACACGCGTTTCGCGGGGTCCTTTCAGTGCCTCTATCTTTCGCTGACAATGGACTACACACCTACCAAAATCGCCAGCCTACGGAGACAGCGGTCCGTTTCGACACAAAAGTTGTCGCAAGACGTGGTATCCCCTGGGTCTGGATCTTCGCAGGATTCATCCTACTTTGTGTTGCGAGAAGCCAATCGAGTTACTAGGCGAGATGCGGTCGAGCGGACGCATAGCAATTCCGAAACATCCGACGGTGCCCGTCGACTGCTCTTTGAAGAGCTTTCCAGCGATGCAGTTCCCGGCAACCTTCATCTTGCACCCGAGTCGGTCATTCAAAAGTACGTTTCTCCCTTTTTTTTCCTGGGGGTTCCACCCCCAGACCCCCGTAGCAAGCGCTCCGCGGTTGGGCTCCACATACGATCGGATATCAACTGCGAAGCAGTTGCCACGGGGGTCTGGGGGCAGCGCCCCCAGGTTAGAAAAAAAAAAAAAAGAAGTAGCCTATTGACGCGCTAACAACAGCTTTGTACAAAAACATGGCACTGTAGAGACTGTGCGGCAGTTAGCGTCTGACCTTGCGGAACGAGAAGCACAGCTGTCTTTGCTTCGGCGTCAGCACGACGACCGTGAGCGCGAGCTGCGCAAAATGCTCATTGAAAGCGGCGTAGCGGTACATCAGATTGATAAGCGACTGCTCAATATCCCGACGACGGCTCTAAGAAGGCCGGACGAGGTCATTGGAGAGGAATTGGCAGAGGCGATCGAGACTCAGTTTGTTGTTAGTGACACGGAGCGGCGGAGAACGGCATTGCGCGAACGGCTGTCTGAAATCCGCGACAGCGACCAGGCGTCGGTTGGCAGTATCGGCAATGCATCGCAATCGTCTAAAAACAACGACCTCGGCAGCTCTATGGTCTCCGAGGGTGGCAGGTCGTTGGAGCAGGCGGGCCCGCCGCCGGCAGAGGGTAGCCATACGCAAACGACGATTACTGCGACAACAGATACAGCCAGGAAATCAAAAGAGACTGCAAATGGCGCGGCTGCTGCACTTAGTCTTCGAGGAGAATTGCCTCCGCCACCGCAGCATCCGAGTGCAAGTGTCAGTGTCGTGACCTCCCCAAGCTCAGAACTGGACCGAGCTCCACTTGAGCTCGCGACATTTGTCCCGGCGCACAGTCAGCCACCACCTTTGCGCTACGGTGCAGGAGATCTTACTGACCGGTACGGTTTCATCTACGATACATCTCGCAAGGTCTCGCCGAAGCCACAACAGCCAGACGAGACGCCAGCACCAAACGACGCCAGCGAAACTCGCAGTCTCGATAGCATCAACATCGAGTTCAACGTCAACAATGCGCCGTCGGTCACTACTGTCAGTGCTACTACAAACAACGGCCACGGAGGACGCAACGAACACGAGTCCGTTAAGCTACTGCTCAAGCACCTCAGCAATGTTCACGACGAGATGCAGAAAGTCCAGACATCCAAGTGGGACGAGTTCCTCGCCAAGCTACCGGATGACACCGTCATTGAGCGTGGAGAGCTGTTTGGTGTCTCTGGCACCGGCCTTGCGAGCGCCGGGGAAAAGTCGCTTGTCAAGGAGTTCAAAGCACTCGTGTACAGCGGCATTCCTGTCAAATACAGACCTCGCATCTGGGGTGAGTGTTCTGGCGCATGGGTCCTTAAGGAGCCCGGTACCTACGAAAGCCTCTTATCTCAGCCCAACCAAAACACAGAGGCCATCAACCAGATCGACCTCGATCTCCATCGCACCATGCCCCACAATGTGTATTTTCGGGATAATGGGCCGGGATTGCAGAGACTACGACGCGTCCTCGTCGCGTTTGGTAACCGCAACTGGGACGTAGGCTACTGTCAAGGCATGAACATGATCGCTGCAGTGCTTCTTTTGACGTATCCAACGGAAGAAGACGCGTTCTGGTCCCTTGTGAGTCTTATTGAGAATTTGCTGCCTGACAAGTATTTTTGCGCCCCTCTTGACGGCCCGCGCGTCGACCAGGCAGTTCTGCGCTACTATCTTTGTCAACGACTGCCGCAGCTCTACGGCCACCTAGTCGATGATCTCAACGTGCATATTGAGATGATCACGTTTGACTGGTTCCTTTCGTGTTTTACGGATGCGCTCCCGCTAGAAGTACTGCTGCGTGTGTGGGACGTGTTTTTATGTGTCGAGGGCCATGTCTACCTGTTTCAGGTTGCAATTGCTTTGTTCAAGATCTATGAAAAGGACCTAAAGTCCCTGAAAAGCGCAGCAGAGGTTTATTCGTTTATGAAGAACCTCGCCAACAAGCCGCTGGGCGTCGACACGCTCATTCGCACCGCCAAGATGTACGCGCTCGACCCATTGCATGTGAAGCAGAAGCGCGAGTCTCTTGCCACTGCTCACACTTAATTATTGCATGTAGTATGATTCATAAGGTTCAGCATGTCGGCTTTGAAGCCTGATTTTTGAGCAGCCCGTCTTCGGCAAAAATCACTGCAATGTAGTGTAAAATGACTTGTAAGCGTTGTCGAGATCAAATAATAGCTGCCGGACATCCTCCTCAGACAGCTCTTCATTTACCTTCATCTGGTTGAGCTTGATAAGCCACTGTACAATCTTGGCTCGCCCGTCAAAATCTGCAGCATTTGTGACCCGATTTACAGACGTCATGAGCTCGCTCAAGAGGGGGTGCAATTGGTCCTTGGCCTTGTATCCCAACTTGAGCCCGTCCATGGTAGTAATAAAGGCCCCTGTGGCCTCGGCTACTGCGCGCCCAGACACCCCGGATCCGGTTGGCGTGTCGGTTCCACTGCTGCTGGGCATTGGAGCGGCCGAGGTCTGATTCTCGACCGTAGCCGGTACGCCAATTTCCAAGCGTTGTCTGGCGTGCGGGTGGCTCATGTGATACTTGTTCATAAAAGTGTCAAGGTCAACAAACTCAGCAGCCACGTCAGTGTTCTTCAAAATGGTATTGTACTGTGCCAATAACCGCAGACATATCGGCGTATATTCCTGACTTGCCACAGAGTCTTTGAGAAAGGCCCGTTCCAGCTTGTCTAGGGCAACGATAATCGAGTAGATCTCCGCCAGGCTTTCCCAAAACTCGCGCTGTTTTGTCGTCTCGTAAAGCTTAATTTCGTCATTGAGTGCTGCTGACGGTGTTCGCCCGCTCAAATGACTTATTGGTGCGTATGGTTGCATGGTGTTAGATACGTGCACTGACAAGCCAGTCCGGGGTCGAATATACAAACTGCGGCTGCATGCATAAATATGCACAGCCTTCCAACTGCGAAGCGATTGTCAAGGGAGTCTGGGGACAATTGTGGAATTGACTGCTACTAGTGCTATGTGTGGCCTTCTTCTTCCCTGGTGGCGCTGTCTCCAGACTCCCGTTGCAACTGATTCTCAGTTCGGGATTGGCTGATGAGAATTACGAGCGGAGGGGGATATACGATCACTGAGTCAACTTTCACCACGTGCTATTATATAAAAATACATATAAAAACAAAAAAAGGTCAAATGTCCTAGATAAGAGCAAAGACAACACCAAAGACAGCCGCTACAAGACCAGTCGAGCCAGCAACAAGCGCACCATCGTTCTTCTTGGAAGTCGACGAGGCTGTAGTCGAGGCAGCAGCCGCGGAGCTCGACGAACTCGAGCTCGAGCTGTCGGCATCGTTGTCCGAAGCCAAAGAATTGATAAGGTTGGACGAGTCAATGTTGAGCGAAAGGGTAAGCTCGTCACCAGAGGAGTCGTAAATCTTGTACTTCGACTCGGTGGTGTTCACATCGACAATCTTACCAATGTTCTGGTTTCCGCCACCGTTCTCGAGCATATCCGAGGCCGGGCAGTCAGGCAGGTCCATGTCGGTCTGGAAGTCAGAGTTCATGCTTGAAATAGTATCAGCGGAGCACTCAGTCGGCTCGACATCACTGATATCACTGGCAGATGTGTTGGCAAGCTGTGGGATGATCTCCTGGTACTGCTTCTTGAGATTGTCGTAGTCATCCAGGAACTTGATGCTGCCATCGTCCTGGATCTCGACAAGGCCGTAATCGGACGTCTCCTGGGAGTACTCATACACAAGACCACCCGAGAAGGTGGTGTTGAGACCAGAGTAGACACCACCAGACACTTCGTCAAAGGTACGGGGTGAGTTGGTGTTGCAGCCGTACTCGGACAGAATCAGCGGAATCGACGTCGAGTTAAAGGTGTCGACCATCTCGCCATAGCCGGACGTTTGCCAATCGTTGACACCCGAGCACCACTCGTAGGTGTTGAGGCCAAAAAAATCAGACTTGGAGGTGTCATTGCCGCACTGCAGGTACTCCCAGGTGGCGGCGCGCAGAGAAACATCATCGGCGGCCGAGTAGCCAACGGGAATTGTGCGGTTCGCATGCTTCTCAATGTACTGCTTCATATCGCGCTGGACGGCACGCAGGTACTTGGGCACGACACCGGCAGAGGTGCCGTCGTTGACGACCTCATTGCCGGAAAAGAATCCGAGCAGGTTCGGGTAACCCTTGAACGCGTCAATGATGCCAAACACATTGTTAAGGTAGCCCTCGTTGTAAGTGGACTCGGGGTCGGTTCGGCTGAGTGCCTGGTAAGGGTTGTTGACGTCCAGAATGAGGTAGATGCCAGCAGCATTGAAGATACTCATGCACTCATCGTGGTTGAGCCACGGCGAGATGCTGTAGACGCGAATACAGTTGACACCGAGGTTCTGGAGCACGATCGCGTCTCGGAGGCACGTGTCGGGGTCGGTGAGAACATCCGAGTCGCCGGAAACGTCAAACGCCGACGAGCCGCCGGGTTGGTAGTCGACACCAATAACAGTAAACTCGTTACCAGGTTGCGACGAGTCCGTTGAAGGCTTAATAAAGCGCATGCCCTTTATCTCAATAGGCAGCATTGCCTGCACGGAACCGAGCAGGGCCGCCAGGGCCAGCATGCCGGCAGCTGTCTTCATTATTTTTTTCTTGTCGCACGACGGGTATTGGATAAAAACGAATGACAGAAAACCGGAAACGACTGGAGCACGAGGTTGCGTGGCCAGATGGATACGGGTGAGTCGGGTGTTTCGGTTTTCGCGAAGTTTACAGGCGTAGTCTGCAATATTCCCAACCTTAAAACAGGCGTGCAGTTTAAGGTGAGATTCGGGTGTACGGCTGACTAAGCTACGGTGCCGCGTGGTATGCGGGGTGCAAGTCTGGCGCGTAAAGACGCGTTTCAGCCGCGACTTTGTCAAATGTTGCCATTGTTTTTTTCTCATCTGTGCGGATCGCGTGCAACTAGAAACCACGGGCTTTGAGCAGCGCAGTACACTAAGATTTGCGTCAATGGACTGATGCTTGGTCTGATTTCTTTTTTCCTGGGGGCCAGACCCCCGTAGCAACTGATTCGCAGTTGGAATAGCCAGGAAGTTGAGAACAACCGTGAAGCGGTTGCTACGGGGGTCTGGGGGCAACGCCCCCCAGGAAAAAAAAAAAAGAAAACATCTTGCCCGTTCCCACTTCAATAAACTACTGTAAATCGCTGCATGTTCTACAGCCTAAGCCGCTCAGACCTCAAGGTTCTCGCGTACGGCTGACGAGATCTGATCTCACGAATCTGCGGTCTATTGTTCATCAAAAAGAAAAAAAAAAAAATACGTTTTGGCTTGCAAAAAGAGACAGCAGTACTACCTGTTCGCGCATGGTCACCCACTGCACTACTTAATGTAGCTGTAAGACGGTTAACTAGGACTGATCGGACGGGAAGTCGTGCTTTCGCCTTCATATGACCGCTGCCGACAGAATCCGTTGGCGTAATGTCAAGTGGAGTGGGTGGTCATAAAAGGTTGTCTCATGGAAATTGGCGATAGATAATATAAAAGAATGAGAATTGTACGAAATGCTTTGCCCGCATAGGCGGTGAGTAGCCAAATGTGAAAGGGTGAGAGACCAGTCGGCATTTCTAGCTAGCTTTCTTTCCTAATGTTGCATATCCCGTTCGCGCGTATATCGATACGTCCCCTGTCAACAGCTCTCTGCGCTATGAACCACCACATCGGCCAGAGGCTGTCTTATGACGGACATCTGTGTACAGTGAAATGGGTAGGAGACCTGGCGGCGTGGCCAGGCGTCGAAGCTCTTGGTGTCGAATGGGATCAGCCTGAGCGTGGCAAACACAGTGGTGAGTACAATGGCGTACGGTACTTTGACGTCAGACACCAGGGAGCAGGATCGTTCCTCAAAGGCACAAAGCCGTCGGATGGCAACAAGTCGTTCTATCAGGCAGTATATGAAAAGTATGTCGTCGACTTTGAGGAGACGCCCGACGTCACCGTTGGCAAAAACAAGGTCGTGGAGCGAGTCGGCATGCAGAAGTTTCATGAGCGGCAGAAACACGTTGACCGGTTGGTGGACATTGCCGTTCCAGGTCTATGCGTTTCCTCAGTTGGAGACGCTAGCTTTCAGCTCTCGGCCTGTCAAAGGCTAGATCTCAGCTTCAACTTGATAGAGACGTTGCAGGTCGCCTTTGACATTGCCAAGACGATCCCTTCTGTGCGCGAGGTGGTCCTCAATGGCAACAGATTTTCCAGCGCAGGCCGCGAATTACCAGCTGTTTTGTCTATCAGGGCCTTATTTCTCGGAGGCACGCAGATAACAAGCGCTTTCGTCCAACAGGCTGTCGCAGCACTGCCCTCCTTGAATACCCTCGGGCTGTTTAAGAACTCGTGGACTGACGCTGACTACAACCGTGTAGCCCCGCATTTACATTCTGTCGCGACTATGGACCTGTCGGAGAACGCGCTTGAGACAATCCCTGAAATCGGTCGCTTCACAGCTCTGAACCTGTCTAGCAATAGCATCACCTCCATTGCAAAATGGCAGGTACCCAACACAAACACTGCCGAGCTGGATCTCAGCAGCAACCGAATATCCTCGTGGACGGACATAGACAACTTGTATGCCAACTATCCGGGATTGCGACGACTGCGCTTGCGAGGTAACCCTGTATATACAGACCCGCATGCAGATGTCTTCGTACTTGGCCGCTTTGCAAGTCTCGAGGTACTAAATGGTAGTCGCATTACGTCAGACGAACGTCGCGACGCCGAGTTGTACTTCATGACAAAGGTTGCCAAGCATGAACACCTGTTTGATACGTCTAGTGTTCGCTGGAAACAGCTGTGTGATGTCTACGGCGAGCCAGCCGTATCCCAGAAAGCAAATGCATCGACCATCAAAAGCCGTCTCATGACCGTTTGTGTACAACATGAGACGGCTCGCAAGACCATGCCAGTTCTGCCAAATGCAACTGTCCAAAAGTTGCGTGTCATGGCTGCCAAAAAGTTTGGCGTGGACCCCTTTACGGTGGGTCTATACACAGCCCAAGGTACCCCGATGAGCGACATGCACTTGGTATCCTTCTACGCGCTTGAATCCGGCGACACCTTGCTACTTAAACCCGCATCGGAATAATGCTTTTCTTGTCTTGAAAATTTATACATGTATGGTTAAATGCATTTTTACATCCCCAGACTAGTTGCCCAGGTGCCACTGTCGTTAGTACATTATGTTGAGTTTTGCTTTCCTGGGAGCATTGCACCCCAGACCAACCTGTAGTTGGGGTCGATGGGACGCTGTTCACAACTTACCAGACCGTCGCCGAGATAGTTGATCACCTCGATGCCGATGCCCTTGTTCTCATTTCGAATCTCCTCCGTAGACATTGTGAGCTTTCCAACGGCCAGCGCATGCTCCTTGCCCTCTGCGTAAATAGCAACCACGGTACCCTTTTCATAGCCCGGAGCGTCAGGAACATAGCCGCCCTTGGACGTCAGGCCAGGACACATAATGTTGGCACCTCCCAGCACGAATTTCACGGCACCACGGTCCACCTGAACCCAAGGGAAAGCATCCCGCGGCAGCTTGTGGACGAGTCTGAGAGTAGGCACCAGCTCGTCATCAAACCGTTGCGTAAAGATAATAAAGTTGTCGATAGAGTAGAGCGAAATCTTGTCTTCACACTTGATCTGTTCCATCTGACTCTTCTTGGCGATGATATCATCAATGGAGGGCTGAAGGTTCTCAAACTGGTCGACAAACTTGGCCTTGAGCGACCTTTGCACGCTGGACTTTATATTGGCCCGCGAATGGATATCTTCTCTAGTGAATCTGGCATTAGCTATTGGGGACGTATTTGTTTCCTTTGCAGCTGGACCCGTACTTTTTGAACATTGTAAAAATCAGCCAGTGTACAAACGACGATCCGACGGCCTAGCACTATCTTTTACGGAAGTGCCAATTGGACTATATTGGTTGCACAACCTAGTGAGTGCCCGCAAAAATAGAGACAGCAGTAATACCTGTTCGCGCATGGTCACCCACTGCACTACTTAGTGTATCTGTAAGACGGTTAACTAGGACTGATCGGACGGGAAGTCGTGCTTTCGCCTTCATATGACCGCTGCCGATATTCTCGAATTGGTCTATCTTTTCGACTTTTGCATCTACACTTATATGCGACTATGCATGCTTCCGTTTCGAGCTCGAGGTCCGAGCGTCGTTTTTTTTTGTCTTGATTTCCTGGGGGCGCTGCCCCCAGAACCCCGTTGCAACTGCTTCGCAGTTGATTCAAATGGTACGTGGAGTTCAACCGCGAAGCGGTTGCTACGGGGGTCTGGGGGCAGAGCCCCCAGGAAAAAGAAAACGACAGCAAAAGCCGCTCTGATCACAGATCTTTGTAGCAACGGCGGATCCGCGTATTGACTAAAGAATGATCATGTCCTTACAGAATATACAACAAGATCCTTAGAGATCCTGTAACTTAATAGATCGGTCATGTACGATGCGCTGGCTGACATGGGTCAGAAGGCGGGTACTGATACCACAAAGGGGTCTGACCCAAGTATCGTTGTCTTGAACTTTTTGTCTTGAAGAGATTGTAATGCAAACAACATGAAAACAGGCTGGAAATGCGCAACTATTCACTCATTCACGGGCTGCATTTCTATGCTGGTGTTGCCGGTGGAGACTTTAGTCGGATCCGGATTTGGGGCAGCAACGTAGGGGTCGTCTGGCATATTCCAGCCCACGAAAAGCAGAACCGTAACGATTACCGCTTCAGGTATGTAACAGAGTCCCGCCAGAGCACCAACATTAGGCTCCAAGGGAAAAAACGGCCAGTCCCGTGCGTTGGTTTTCGGGTAGTATGTGGTCAACGCAGAATAGACATGTCTGGCGATCAGCATGGGAAGCAACGCGAGCGAGCTAGAATACCAAATAAGATAGTGAGGGTCCTGGTATTTGGCTATAATTTCTTCGCGTGTGAGGCCACGGTTGAGAAACGTTGCCCACAGACCCTGGTTTTGGTGGCGGTGCCTGATGGTGTAGGCGTAACCACCCTTGCGCCGCGACAAGAGCTTCGGCAACAATACGAATCCCAAGACGACGGTCGTGCAGACCGCCGAGTGGTTGAAGCCCTCGCCCGTGACATACACAGCCGATGCGTCGACGAAAGGGTCGTTCTTGCTGTATTCCCGTCCGACAAGCACCGATCCAGCAATTCGAAGCGCAACTGCCACGATACCGCAGATAATGGCAGAGATGATATTCCAGAACCGATCCTTGACTCTCCCGCTTGCCGCGAGCGACGCCATCGACGTTCCCAAACAAATCACGAGCGTTAGCACAGGATGTCCGACCTCGATAAGGGCCAGCCATGCCGATTTTCGCTGCCATGGCGCTGTGTACATGTCAATCTGCAAACCTGCTGTGGCTATTCGCAGCAGGCTGAAAAAAAAAAGTAATAGGAACTTCGGGTGCCTCGTTCTGGACAGCCGAAGGGACACACCTGCTGTGCCGGTGTAGACAACAAACAATGCCGCGGCGACACCATTCAATGCTGCACCCGACTGGTAGACCATTGTTTTCAACGGATCTCGCCCTCGCTTTCGTGGATCAAAAACTTAGAGATACGATATAAGTTGGTTCTGGGGTTTATGCGCACTGCCCACTTTTGTGCGGCTGAAGCGTTGGTGGACGAGGGTGATCAGCCCTGTCTGTCGAGTCACCGCGGCTCCAGGGTTTTAGCCTTTATATGTGGTCATAATAGAGTTTGCTTCCCCACATCCAGTGAGACGGGTCGGTCCACAGACGTCATAAGCGATTCCGAGTTTTTTTGCACGCATTGCCTATACCGAGCTGCATGCAAATCCGCCACTCATCTGCACGTGGCCCGCGCATGTCTCAGTGAACGCCAATACGGGCCTCTAATCCGGCAGTGCATCATTTGCGTCATTAATTCACATACAGTCGAACAGCGTGCCCATTTTTTTTTTTTCGTTTGTTTGATTTGTTTTGTTTTGTCCTGGGGGCGTTGTTCAACCGCGAAGCGGTTGCTACGGGGTCTGGGGGCGGCGTCCCCAGGATATAAAACAAAAAAGCCAGTGATCAACCCCGTTGCACGGCTGACATTCCCTGACCAAGTGCCTGACGGGGCACTGGCATCGGCCCGACCGTATTATAGAGCCAAGAGTTCTGTAAATAATGAACAGTTGCGTGCCGAATTGTTGCAATGGTCACTGGTGTACCGTTCTGCCGTGTGGTGAACTCCACAAAGTGATGGGGAGGTGTAAGATGAGGGGTGTGGTTGAGGCAGCCGTCACGTCTCAACGGACAGCTCAATGAGAGCGAAACATATATGTCGGGAAACCCCAATGCGAGATAAAGCACGAGATACGCCGAGCACGGCTTCGACGCGCTGAATTTGCCTGGGCGGCCCCGCCTCCGACGCCGGCGGCCGGCGGGCCGACGCCTCCGCCGGGTCGGAGGGTTGCCCGCCCATACATAAGCTGGGCCTTGTCGGTCTCAGAAGCAGGACGCTAGTGTGTGCGGTCGATGCGAGCATCATGAGCATGTCCACATACTTCTAGGCACAGAAAGCGGTGTATATCCCGTCGTGGCCGCCGCCATCGGCCAGCGGCATGAACTCGCCGCCTACGCACGGGTGGCCTGGTCCCCGCATTCCGGGGAACTGGGCAGACGTCCGCCGGGATGATCAGCCGCGTGGTCCGGAATTTTTGTGGGGCAATCGCGGGGGGGGCATCCTAGCACGCGACTGGAGCGTTCGGTCGGTGTTTTCGCTTTCGGTCCACACAGGACGATTTTCTGTGTCCAGGTTGGCGTCGTTTTGTATTTGGCGGCCTGTTAGCGCAATTTGCTGCGCATCTTCGTTCTCGGTGTCAGGCCCTGCACCGTGCGGCGTCGAGTGTGGGGGGCCTCTTCTGCCTACATTTAAAAATTGGTCTTCCTTTTCGGCATATATATAATGCGTCGAAACTGCTTCCGAATGAAACAATAATACCGGAGCTCAAGCTGTTTCTGCATACTGCTAGAGCTACAGCAACATGAAGACGGAGGAACAGCAGCCCAACGCGGTTGTCGAGACACAGGCTGACCTTGAGAACCTGGCCCAGGAGGGCCATGAGCTCAAGCTCGTCGATGTCATCCCCAAGCGCGACAAAATGTGGTGGCACTATCCGTTTCTGATCCGGCTTAATATCTTTTTGCTCGCCGGTATTCTGTCACAAATCGTGTCCGGCTATGACAGTTCGATGATGAACGGTCTACAGTCCCTTGTGCCTTGGCAGGAGTACTTTGACCACCCCAAGGGTGCCCGTCTCGGCACCATGTCCAACGGTATTACTATCGGTACTCTGATTGTGGTCCCCTTTGTGTGGTACATGTGCGAGGCGCTCGGTCGCCGCTGGACACTCATTATTGGCTGTGCTACCATCATTCTGGGTGCAATCATTCAGGGTGTCGCCAAGAATTTCGCCATGTTCGTCGTTGGCCGTATCTTTGTCGGCATGGGTGGCGGTATCTCACAGACAGCTGGTCCCGTCTTCCTAGCCGAGTGCGCCTACCCGTCTCAGCGACCGACAATCACTTCGCTGCTGCTTGCTTCTTGGCCGCTTGGATCCTTCATTGCCGCCATGGTGACGTGGGGCCCTTACAACTCGGATCTCAAGAACAACAACTGGTCGTGGCGCATCCCGTCTCTGCTCCAGCTTGTGCTGCCGGCAGTCCAGCTCGGCCTCGCCATCTTCGGCCCTGAGTCGCCCCGTTGGCTCATCAGCAAGGGCAAGATGGAGAAGGCCCTCGACTTCTTCTCAAAGTACCACGGCGACGGCGACGCATCCTCGCAGCTCGTTCAGTTCCAGATGGCGGAGATTTCCGCTACTATTGAGGCCGAGAAACTCCAGAAGCAGTCGCGCTGGACAGAGTATATCAAGTCCAAGGCCATGCTCCACCGTCTCTTCATCACTCTCGCTCTTCCAGCCATGATGCAACTGTGTGGTAACGCCGTTCTGTCCTATTACCTGTCGCTCATTCTCAACAACCTTGGCATCACAAACTCCCTCGACCAGCTCAAAATCAACATTGGTATGACTGTTTTTGGTCTTCTGTGGTCGGTCGTGTTTGCGTCCATTGTCTACAAGTATCCGAGACGCTGGCTCCTGATGCTCGGCTACATGTCCATGTGCGTGACCTATACCATCTTCACTATCGTGTCTGCGATCAACAAGGAGCGCAACTTTGAGCAGCACTCGCTTGCCATTGGCGCTGTCGTTATGATCTACCTCTTTGGCGGAGCCTACCACATTGCCTCGCCGGTCCCGCTCACGTACATCATGGAGATCAACCCGTTTTCGCTGCGTGCCAAGGCATCCATGCTTTACCAGCTTTCTGGTAACGTCATTGGTCTTTTCAATAACTACGTCAACCCCATTGCCATGGCTGCTATCGAGTGGAAGTACTACATTGTCTGGGACATCTGGCTTGTTGTACAGACTGTCATCGTGTACTTCTTCTTCCCAGAGACTCACGGTCTTGGTCTTGAAGAAGTCGCCGAAGTGTTCGGCGATGCGCTTGTCGACACCGACAAGACTCTCGACAAGATGACAGCTCTCAACACCTACAGCGAGAAGGAGCCTGGTCTTCAGCATGTCGAGACTATCCGCAGTCGAGACTAATGTTCGCTTTTTGTTTGACTTTTATCTGCGCGCGCATTCTACGGTAGCCTTTTTCTTAACTAAAATGATGTAATAAGTGACTTGTTTGCTTCGTGCGTTTTGTCGTTTCGTAGGAACTGGTTGGCTTTGGACTTGGCAAAGACTCCCTGCATGATGTACTGAATAGGATCACGCGTCTAGTTTTTGCTTTTTCTGTGTGTGTGGGTTATCCTCGATATGCGTACTTAACATGCAGCCATGAAACTAATTCGCTTAATGGTATTGTATGTTATACACAATGGTACGACCACCAAAGTAACTGTGCTCATGATATGTCTCAGTGCCCTCGCCCCAGTGTAGTACCTCCCCCTGCACGAGATCTCGAACTTAGCCGCGCAGTCTAACCGTAACTAGTTAAGATAGCAAGGACGGAGGGCGGACAAAAGTCTCCGCCGCTGAGTTAGAGTCTGATATGGCGAGTTTACTGGCAAAAAACACCTACTACTGTCTTTTTAGATAGCGCGCTTATCATAGAATCTAATATTGCCCGCTTTTGTTGTGTACGTTGGTGTAGTAATCCGGTATCGACGCAGCCTTCGGCGCGAGCGCCCACCCAAAGCCGTTCCCCACAGTTCCACTAGCGTGACGTACGTCTGTGCAGAGCGTACCCCACAGATATGACAAGCTAATCCGAGGCAAGATCTTTGATTTTTAATTTTATGTTGTGGTCTTCAAAGTGTCTGTCCTTTTGTTTTCCGCTTCTCTCACATTGCTGCCGTATGATTCCGTATGTGCAGTTTACTTTGTTCATTGTCAGTTACAGCGGCGCAAACCATTTGTTCCTTCGATGCGGGACCCGCGCGCCGACGTTCGGCGCGTCTCGCCGCCAGGGTCCAAGGGTATCGTGGGGTTATACTATCAGATAAACTTCGAATGTGTGATAACTGCGAGTACCCACTCTGTTATATAAAGCCCATCGAGAGTCCACTAGCTTATCCAGCAAGCAACTGAACATGGGTGGCTCTCGACGAAACAGCGCGCAAGATCACGACCAACACCCGCTCGAGGTTCCGCTCCCGGAGTCGGGCGAGCTTACTCTGAACGATGTGCTTCCCAAGCACGACAAGATCTGGTGGCGCTATCCATTTCTGCGCAAACTGAACATGCTGCTCTTCTCTGCAATTTTGGCCAACGTCGTTTCGGGCTACGACGGTTCAATGGTCAACGGTCTCCAGTCGCTCGAGTCGTGGCAGGAATACTTCGGCCACCCGACAGGCCAGCGACTCGGTACTATGACCATGGGTATTACCATTGGTACTCTTATTACAACACCCTTTGTGTGGTACATCAACGAACGGCTCGGACGCAGACCTACTATGTTGATTGGATGCGTCATTTTGATCCTCGGTGGCATTCTTCAGGGCTGTGCCGCCAACTTCGGCATGTTCGTCGCATCACGAATCGTCATCGGTGCCGGTGGTTTGTTCTGTGCAGCTGTTGCGCCTGTGTATTTGTCCGAGTGTGCATATCCGTCCCAGCGTCCTTCAGTCACATCTTGGTTCCTGGTCTCTTATCCTTTTGGAGCTTTCGTTGCTTCCGTCGTCACATGGGGTCCCTACAACTCGGACCTCAAGTACAATAACTGGTCGTGGCGAATTCCATCTCTGCTTCAGTCGTTCTTCCCTGCCATCCAGCTGGTTTTGGCGTTTCTTGGACCGGAATCACCTCGGTGGCTCATCAGCAAGGGTAAGATGGACAAAGCGCTGGATTTCTTCGCAAAGTACCACGGCGACGGTGACCCATCTTCGCCCCTCGTCCAGTTCCAGATGGCTGAAATCTCCGTCACTATTGAAGCAGAGAAGCTCCAAAAGCAATCTCGTTGGGTCGAGTACTTCAAGTCCAAGGCTATGCTCCATCGTCTTGCTATCACGTTGGGTCTGCCTATGATGCAGCAGTTGTGCGGAAACGCTGTCATCTCATACTACTTGCACATTATTCTTGAGAGCCTTGGAATCACAAACTCTCTGGACCAGCTGAAGATCAATATCGGCATCACGCTTGTGGGATTCATCTTTGGTGTTTTCTTCGGCTCAGTCGTCCACCGCTATCCCCGAAAACTCTTGCTTATGACCGGGTATCTGTCCATGTGTTGCACATACACAATCTTCACAATCCTGTCTGCACTCAACAAAAAGAGGAACTTTGAAGACGGATCTCTTGCCGTGGGTGCTGTTGTCATGATATTTGCCCATTCAGCTGTGTATCACATTTCGTCGCCGGTTCCTGCACCTTACATCATGGAGATCAACCCATTCTCTTTGCGCGCGAAGGCTGGAATGCTTTACGGATTCGCAGCCAGCGCAATTGGTCTTTTCAACTCTTACACCAATCCCATTGCCATGGCTGCTATCGGCTGGAAGTACTACATTGTTTATGACATCTGGCTCGTTGTCCAGACCTGCATCGTTTACTTCTGCTTTCCTGAGACTCACGGGCTTGCCCTTGAGGAGGTTGCTCAGGTCTTTGGAGACGCTCTTGTGTCGTCTGAGAAGACAATTGACAAGCTCCACACGCTCAACACGTATACGCCCAAGGAGGACTTCGTCGAGAGGGTCGAGGTCGTCAGTCCTAACGCTAAATAGTCCATAACGACAATCTTATGTTCTTGAAATATCTCTCCGTCCTACAGTTTCAGTCGGCGTATCTACTGCTCGACGATGACTATTGCCCGATTCATCATCCCCTTGGCCACTACAATACTATGCATACCTTTTGTAAACACATTTATAAGTTATCTAAGTACTTTAGAAGCCTCCAAGGCCGTTGGAGAAGCCGGGCGTCGAGGTACCAGTTCCCTGCGTAATCATAAGCCGCGTGCCGCCAAGAATCGGCGTCTCGGCCTCCTTCTGCGACTGCTCACGCTCGCGCTCCTTGCGCTCCTCGTTGTCCTTGTTGAGGCGCTCAAGCATGTCATTTTGTTCCCTTCGGATGTTGATGAAGTAAGGCATAGTGTAGTCCTTGAGACCCTTGCGCCACGACAGCTCGTCAACCACATCGGGTCGGATAAGGTCGTAGCAAGCAAACAGAGTGGCAACGTAGCACTCCTTGTTTCCAGTGTCAACAAAGTAGCGCAGCAGGTCCTCAGCAACCTCCGGCTTCTCCGATGCCGCAGCAGTAGCAATGGCATCCTTCCAGAGCTTGTCTTCCTTCGACAGCGCAATGCTCTTGTTCCACTTCTTGTTCTTCTTGTAGAGGTGAGCAGCAATCTGTCGGAAGTAAATGAGGTCGTGCTTCTCAAGACGCTGAGCAAGGTCAATGGGATCGTATCTATCAAAGTTATCGACCGAGTCGCGCAGCGACTTGTAGTCCTCCTCCTCAATCAGCAGATCGTGGTAGGCATTGTTAACCTGCGACAGGTTCTTGGACTGAACACTGACAAGGAACGGCTTGATCATCGGCAGGTTGTCGCTCTTCTGGAACATCTTGACAACACGGTTGACATCAATACGCGGCGTCAGGGCCTGAAGCAGGTCCGTAATGAGCTGCGGCTGCTCAGCCATGTAGAAGTTGATAGCCTTGTAGTAGATCTCAAGATTGGCAACCTTGACAATGACCTCTTTGAATGAGTTGTGCTCCCAGGCATCGGGCGAGTGCTCAATCATGGCGAGAGCAGCATTGTCGTACTCATCGTAGTGGCAGTACAGGAAAACAAGCTCCGGCCATAGGTGTGCCTGCTCGCAGGCAGTGATAACCTTGGGGATGTTGATACGCGACCAGAACAGCTTGAGGTGCTCCATAAGTCGGTCAGGGTGGTACTTCGAGTACAGAATAGCAAGCTCGGTAAACATACCCATGTGGGCACGCTCAAGGGCAAGACCCTGCTCGAGCAGAGAAATCAGCTCGTCAAAGCAGCCAATGTACTCGTAGCGCACGACAAGGTCCTTAAGCTCCTCGGCATGGACAATGAGGTTAAGACCACAGATCTGGGCAAGGCGGAACTCGCGGTGCTCGATACACGCCTCGTTGACCTGCTTCCACACCTTGATGTTCGACGCCTTGCGGGCACTGTCGACGGCAGCCTGGTAGTCATTTAGGAACACGAGAGTAGAAGCAAGCTTGGACCAGTTGCTGATCGACGTGAAAACAACCTTGGCAGCGCTGTACTGCTTCTGCTCATACAGACGGTCACCAACTGCCTCGAGATCAGCCACATTGGCACCACTGAGCATGTCCTCAAGCTCGTGCAGCTTGTCAGCGTTGGCGTAGCTGATCATGAGCTGTCCATCAATCTGAGGCTCGCGCAAGGTCTTGCGAGCCATCTGAAGGAACGGAATAAGCTCCTCGTCTTTGCCAGCACGTGTCGCAATCTCAATAACCTCGCTGAAGTTGCTAGGATCCTTGGCCTTGAGGTACGACTCAAGGGCGTCATTGATACGCATGCCGTTGAGCTGGGCAGTACCAAGTTGGCTCCAGACCTCGGGAGTGTCGACCTTCTCGGCGTACTGCTCACCGCGGTCAAGCGACATGATATTGTCAACGAGCACGTTGAGAGCATCGGAATGACGCTCGTGATTCTGGTAGACCTGAAGCGCCTCCTCGTACAGGCCGTTCTCAATAGAAATCTGGGCGATATCGTCGACATCAAAGTGCTCGAGACGCTCAATGTAATCCGAGACGCGCGACTTGTCGGCCTTGATGGCAGTGAGCACAAGCAGGTTCTGGAGGTTGGCGTTCTCGCTGAACGGCGAGGGCTCCAGGATAATCTTCTCGAGAAGCTCAATCAGCTCGCTCGGCAGGTCAGCAGCCATGAAAGCCTTGACAGCGACCGAGACGTTCTCGGGCGAGTCGCTCTCGGGCACGGCAGTACCAATGATGTGGTCGACAACCTGGCGACGGTGCATGTTGTCCTCCGAAAGAACCTTCGACCACAGGTCGGCGTCGGCACGAGCAAGCAGGTACCGAGCCTGGTGCTTGTACATCGAGTTCTCGTTCGTAATGTTGATGAGCTCATCGTCGTTCTGGCCTCGCTCATAAGCAATGAAAGCAAGGTAGGGGTCACGGCTCTCACAGTACTTGCCGACAACGAGTGTGTTGTACTTGTCGTTCTCGCGCAGGAACTTCTCCGGGTTGTTGTTCGAGTCAATGTAGATCTTGGCAAGAGCATCATAAACAGCCGGGTCCTGGGAGCCGCCGTTGAGTACGGTCTCAAGGAACGGAAGCAGGAGCTTGAGGCGGTTGCGCTTCTCCACTTCAGCAACAAGCGGCTCGATCGGCACCTGGCCGACAACAGTCATGAGCAGGTTCTTAATGATGGACTCGTCGCAGTCAACGTCAATAAGGCCGCCAACAACCTCGGGAGTCTTGGCCGGGTTGACGCGCTGAACGTAGACCTCAATGAACTTGAACTGCTGGTTCTGGTACAGGTAGAGAACAAGATCGTGGACCATGTCAAACCGGTTGCACACAATGATAAGCGGCAGTTGGTCGGCGAGCTTGGCCTCCTTGAGGAAGTTCTTGACCTTCTCCGGGTTGTAGGCATTGTTGTCGCGAGCAATGCGCTCAATCTCCGAGAACTGGCCAATCTGAGCAGCAGCCTGGATATACTTGAGAACCACATCCGGATCCTCGGTGAGGTTCACAATGCTCTGGAGGTAGTAGTACAGGCCCTCCGAGGTCTTGAACTCCTCAAAGAGCTTGATGAAGTTCTGGGCGCCCACAAGATCCGAGTACTTGGTAGCCACCTGGATGACGACCTGCAGGTTCTGACGGATGTTTACCTTGAGCATCTCACGAAGCGACTCGAGCGTCTGCTCGACAGTGAGCTTGCCAAAGTAGTTGACAAGCCACTCGGGGTTAAGCACGTTGGTGTGCACAACCACACGCTTGATGTCCTTGAGGTCGTCGTAGTGCTCGAGGGCGCGCTGGTAAAGGCCAGCATTCTCGGCAAGCTGAGCGACGCGCTTGCGGTCGTAGCGAGTAAACATGTTGTTGCCGAGAATGGCGTCAGCCACCTGCGGTGCGTTCATAAGATTGACCTCAAGCAGACGGGTCTGGAGATGGCCCTGGTCGGGCGAGTCATCCTTAAGCGCCTCGAGCAGGAACGCCGTGGCCTGCTGAACAAGGTTCTGCGACAGGAACACGTCGGTGATACGGTCCAGATTCAGGTTACCAGTGTTGGTCTCGACGAGCTTGGTGGCAAACTCGACGGCCTTGTCCGGGTTGATGCGGACAATGTTCTGGAGAAGCTGGGCATAGTCCGGAGTATAGCCGACCTTCTGGCAGTAAGGCACGATCTTATCAAACTCGCCGAGCTCAGCAAAGGCGGCGACAACCTTGATCGGTACGTTGGCACGGAGGTAGACGCTGAGAGCCAGAGTGAGATCGTACTGGCGGACAATATCACCGAGCTCCTCGCTCGACTCGAGCTTGTTCTCCTTGAGCCAGTTCTCAAACAGCGGCTTGCGGCCCTGTTGGAGGACCGGCATCGCGAGCTCGATAGACTCGAACTTGTTGAGCGAGCCCTTGTCGAGCAACAGCTTGAAGTACTCGAGGATCGGTGAGTTCTGACCAGGCGGCGCCTGGACGTTCTTGAGGCGCTGAATGGTCTCCTGGGTGCGCAGAATGCCCTTGGGCGACAGGGCGGCCACCTTGGCAGCATCTAAGTAGTTGCCGGTGTTCATGAGCTCTCTAAAGCGCTCAGTGTAGGCGCTGTCAGCACCGCTCAGATTGGCGCGCGACGCAATGTTGAGCGCCATTCCCATATCCTTGAGGTTGTTGATAATGTACGGCACAATAGTATCCTCGTTGACGGTGACCGACAGGACTTGGCCCTTGCGGTTGATGGCGATGATACCAAGGCCTTGGAAGTCGGTGGCGGTGAAGACAGTCTCGGTGGAGATGCGGTTCATAAAGATGACGCCGCCGCTCTCAATGTCGTACAGGTGAATGAAGCCAAACTTGGTGATGACATAGACGATGCCATACTTGTTCGACACCTGAACTGAGACAGGGAAATCGCTGGTAGCCTCGGGCGGGAAGTAGAGGTCGAGGGCCTTTTTGCGGAACTCGGGCTGACCAGCTTGGTGGTCGATCTCGACAATGTGGAGCTTAGCACCCGTGGCTGTCCGGTTCGCAAACGAGAAAATTTTGCTGTCTGCGCTGGCGCCCTGCACTCGGAACAGACCAAACGCGGCGGCGTGACCTTCTATGCCCTGCGAGACGTTTCTCTCAACCGAATAGAGCTGAATCTTGCCAACAATGCGGCCGCCCTGCTGGCTGATGCCGGTGAGCGCCGACCATTTGAGGTCCTTGTCAGCGGTGTAGTTGATGACCTGCGAGCCGGCAGGCCACGACTGGCGCTCGGTGATGCGTCTGGGCGCGTCCTGGCCGGCATCGAGCACATCCCAGTGGTAGATGGACGTCTCGGTAATGAGACCAAGGGTCGAGTCGGAGATCCACTTCCAGAACACAACGTCCTCATTCATGGTGGCGCTCTTGAGGCGCTGCTTGGTGCCAAGGTTGACAACCTGCACGGTCTTTCCCTGGGCTCGGAGCGCAATGATCAGCTCCTTGGGGTGCATAATGGCACTGTCGGCCGTCATGTTCTTGCGAAGGACCGAGTTGTTCTCATGCAGGTTAATAATGGCAACCTGGTTGCCAGAATCCTTTTGTTCACGAACGCTGGCGTTAGTCGTTGTGTGCTTGCCACTTTGCGGGGGCGGGGCTCAGCTCCTTTCAGACCCGTCATAGCAACCGTGTGGCGGCTGATCTCCATCCAATCCTTTATCTCAGCTGCTATGCAATTGTAACGGATGTGCCGGGGAAAGACTCCAAGCATCCGGTTCCCATTGGAGACAGTACAATTGAGACCTAGCCAACGATGCTACAGTGAGTGCCACTGTAAACACACATGTACATCAATTCAGTAGCAGTTATCCGCCTACTGATCCCCAAAGAAGCACACACACAATCAGACAACACAAACTTACCATACGAACTTGTCGGATTCGAGAGTACACGAGTTAAACGCAATAGAAGTGTCGGGCACGTTTACCGACGAGAGCACCAGGTGCTCCTGGAACGTGATGGGTAGATCGGAACTCATCGCTGCCAATCACAACAAATCCACCAATTGAGCAGCGTCAGAGGTGCACAGCGATGTTGCCCGAGGTGGATCGACTGTGTGTGTGATATAGAAAGCGATCTTGTGGGGAAGTGCTACTGCGGTTCCACTGCTATCGCCAGTTGGACAACTGGCACCGCGGGAGCTGGGTTGGGTCTCACATTTACGCGCGGGGGCGACTTGGATTTACGCGTTGTCAATAGTTTGTGTAGTGTGCTAACTCCTAGCCCTTGCCCTTGGATTGTGGCTCCCAAGGTGGTGGTTGGTTTCTGGTGGATGGTGTATTGAAATTGTCAGCCACGTTTGGCACGGCTGATAGCCGCACGGTCCGTGGCGGGGCAACACAGGGGGAAAACAAAGATGCCTAGTGTGCAGATGGCCGGAACTTTCGGCGTAGCTTAGCAAGGGGAGATAGACGTAGAGGCTCGGTTGTTTGTGGTGGTTCGGTGTCGTTTTGGCTCTGGATGGGCGTGGGTGTCGTCGGACGGGCTCCTAGCTGCTGCTTGAGAGTCTGGACCGTTGGGCACTCGCAGGTGGGGGCGACAGGAGGTCTCAGTGGAGGCACAGACGAAATTGTGTGCAGAGACTGGGCCGTATTGAGCGCCTTGATCGGCTTGTTCTTGGGCAAATATTCACAGGGGGCACTTGATGCTTGCATAACCATAGAACTGTCAAAGGACATGTCGCTGAGCCCCGTCCGGGCCGGGAACGCAGCGGCATGGTAATCAACAGCGGTCGTCTGGCCACAATTGCCGTTGGCATGTCCAGCCAGACGGAGTGCTTTGACAAACGAGAGTCCAGAAGAGAGGAGTGGACTGCCAGCGGAGCGCGAACGCTCGTGACTGGCAGATGATAACAGGACCCCGCCATTCACAGAACAATGGTCGCTATAGTCCGTTTGGCTTTGCTCAAAGTAGGAGCAGGAGCTTGACGACCTTGGTGCTGTCGCTCCCGTATCGTCGCTGTTTGACCATTTTGTTGTAGAATCAGCGTTTCCTTGGCCCCAGTCAAAGTCGCTGGTAGGTTCGTTGAGTGGCGAGTGCGGACCTGGAGCATGGTGATCTGCTCTCGAGTTGAATATGGTCTTTCGGGATGCCGTCAAGTCTATTGTAAGTCATTCAATCATTTGGCACTCGTTCCGTAGTCATTGCTATCGTCTGAGTTTCTTGTTTGCGGGGTACTTACTGTTTAGGGCTGACCACCGAAGAATCGAGTCATCGGCGTTGCGAACGCAATTACTTCGCCGGCTATAGGCGATTTCAACTTCGAGTGGACTGGCATGTTTGGATACGCCGAGACACGCGAACGGATCGGTGGCTCGGTTAATGCGCCTCGCGAGCCGTGTCGGATCGTCCTCTTCAAGGCCTCCGGCGCTAAAGGGTATTATGCATGGCCCTGCCTTGGGGGCGGCGATAGTTGGCCTGACAAGGCCCGGATGACTCTTGCGTTGTACCAGCAGATAAAATGCATGTACAAGTCCTGATGTTAGTATAGTAGCAGCCAGCCCGTCGTAATGAAAATGAGAACCTACTGTCGAGGGCTGCCTTCACCAAAGCACTGTTGGAACTGGTCCGCAGGGCGTCGTGCAAAACACTGTACTTGTCGAGAAATTGTTCCTTGATATGATCGATGCTGTCATCTGGCAGTACGCCGATAATTGCGTACGGATCCCGGAAATTATCTACGACGCAGGTGACGAGGTCCATAGCGTGACCAGTTGTTTCGAGCTGTGTTAGGCCCAAGCTCCCTGTAGTGGGATTTGGGGCCATGTGCCTGCCAAGGGCCCTACGCTCTACGCAAATTCGAGCGAAAGACTCCGAGGTGTGACGGCCCATGTCGGTTTCAAAGTTCATGCAAACCCCAATGTACGGTGCGGGACATGCATGAAGGTGACGTATGTGATGGGCCATTAGCGCCCATATTGGGATGCACAACAATCTGGGCTACCATCCAGGCAGAGATGCAGCATTTGATCTGAAAGGCGGCCCGAGAGACTGGAAAGCAAGATAATTCAAGATCATTCCATAAGATGAACGTTTGAATTATCGACAAGGGCTCTGATTACTACGAGGATCGCGAAACGTACCGAACCTAATACAGCTTAATGCCGCACCGTTGACGCGGTCTCTAACTGAGCCCTCGTCTCTAGGCACTGGACCTGGACCTAAACCGGTCACGTGCTACAGCTCGTGGTCCATGCTCTGCGTGTGCCCCGCGCATTTACGGCATCATCGAAAGAATCCTCGTTTACCATATTCCAAAAGCCAGCGTGGTAGCGAATTCTACCATCTCGGCGTGATTGGTAACAAAGAACCCAACTCGAGAACTTAGTGAGCTTCACCAAGGGCGTGTACACGACCTCGCACGAAGCTCACTAGGGATCTAAAACAGCCCGATCTGTCACTAAACAAACACACGCAGTCTCCAGCCATACACCTGAACGTGCTGGATCCAAGCAGCGGCCGCTTGGCATGCGCAGGCACGGCTGGAGACAGACAAGACGCGGACAGCTGCACAAGTCGCAGTGAAGGCGGCAGTTCATCCCCTGAACTGGACGTGACCTCAGAACCAGTACATAAAGCGAGCCTTAGGGCCACGGGTGACAACTACGCGCAAGCAGCATCAACAGCGGGCGTGAGCGACGGCTCTGTGAGCCCCACAGCCTCTCCACAACGTGACACCTCCACCGATAGTGACACCAGCGCACGTGAGGTGCAGGGTACCACAACTGTCTTTTACGAGGTCGAGTCCGACAGCCAGAGCGGGAGCGGAAGCACCTCGCGCATCATGGATAGGCCGCTCTTGACGTCGGCGGAAACGTATGAAGCTGAGGAGCGGCGCGAGAGTGCACTGGAACCGTTTTACGGGACGATCGACGAGGCGCCGCAGAGAAACAATGCGGCCGCGTCGGGCGTTGACCTTTTGCGGGACGGCGACGAGATCTTGGCTCTTCGTCGTCAGAATCCATACAAGGCATTCTTTCGGTGGCCGTTGTATCGCGACATCATGGTCGCCAATAGTGTGACTGAGGCGCGCGACCTGCTCATGAGCGAGCGCAATTACTTATCTGGGCTGAAGATGACGCTGCAATTATGCGCCGTCGGCGCCATTATGATAGCCAATGTCGAGTTCATTAACGACAGTGCCAGCGGCGGCGGCCACGGCAAGCTCCCGCCTCGCGTAAGCTACGGTATTGGCGCCGTCTTTGTCGTCCTCGGCCTCGTCGGATGCATCCTCGTTTTGCTCAACTACGCCAAGGCAGTCATCCGCTACGCGGCATACGAGTCTGTAGTTGTCACCTCGCGCAGCATCCACGCCCTTGTCATTCTCGGTGCAGTCGTCTGTCTCGCTACAAACATCTACATCCTCGCTGAAGGCGGGTCCACCTGATTTCTATTTTTCCTGGAGGGATCTACCCTCAGAGCCCCGTGGTTGAAATTCTAGCCACATGTAATGAGTTACGATATAATGCGACAATTTCCTTTCCTAGGGGACGGCGCCCCCGATCCCCTTGTCAACCGATTCGCGGTTGACATTCTAGTCAATGAGATATGGTACAATACGACAAGTGGCGTGCTTTCAGAATTTATGACCAGAGATATTCCAGAGAGAATATATGAACGGCTTTCAACTGCGAAGCAGTTGCCACGGGGGTCTGGGGGCAGCGCCCCCAGGAAAAAAAGACCCATCAGGGCCCCGAATCACCCGCCAAGCAGTTGCTACGGCGTTACAGACAGATGGAGGTCATCAATGCGTTAGTCGTTACTAGTACAGATTGTCCAAGAGCGTTTCGGAGATGAGACCGTATTGCTCGCCCTTTTTAGCGGCATTGCGGTCCTCGCTCCGCCGTTTTTGGAGCAGCTCCTCTAGACGGCGCTCCATCTCCTCAAACGGGGTCTTGGTCATCGAGGCCAGCGAGCCAGGAGCACCTCGCTCCTCGCGCGCCTCGTCGCTCTCTATATCGACCTCTCCAACGAGCGCAACATTCTCTCCACGCACAATGTAGAGGCCGCGGTTCTTCTCGCCGTAGGCGCCGTCGAGATAGATGCGCTCGGTGGCGTCCTGAAGCACGAGGTTGGCGTACTGGTCAAACGAACGGAGAATACCAAACAGCCGGCGACCGTCACGCAGCGAGACAACGATCTTTCCTGATGTTAGACTGAAACAGCGCACAAGGGGATCCGGCTAGACCCGGGCTGGGCCACACAACGTACGATCGACTGAGCCAATTAGGGCCGCTGCCGTCGTGAAGATCTGCGACGGCAGCAGATTTGGATCTTCGAGGGGATCCATGGCGATTCTAGTTCGGGTTTTACGAGTGTAGACGTCTGTCGTTTTGCCAATGTTGGTGGTGATGCCCGCTCGGGCGGGTAAATTCATGTGCATATATGCGACATCGTGCGCTGTGTGCACTTCTTTCATTCTAGCCCCTTTTTGTTTTTCCTGGGGGCTCTGCCCCCAGACCCCCGTAGCAACTGCTTCGCAGTTGAGGTGGTGGATAGTAGCCAGTGAATCGTCAATTGACACCTTTATCAACCGCGAAGCGGTTGCTACGGGGGTCTGGGGGCAGCGCCCCCAGGAAATATATAGCGGGGCCCTTACACAGGTACTGCACAGTGCGTCGGGTAGGGAAAACACAATAGACATAAAAACTCGTTACTAAAAAGCTACTCGGACGGAAAGCTGCGCTGATAGAACGTCTCCCATATCTCGATTGTCTCCTTCTGGGCCTCGACGGCGTTCTCGAGAAAGAGCTCTACGGCATCGCGAAAGTCGACAATCTTCTCGGTGTCGATGCGCTCGACCTCCTGGATGATCTGCTTGGAGATGTCGTCGAACGCGACCCGGAGGTTGAGGACTTTTTTGTCCTGAGCGTCGACTTCAGCCTCGAGGGCGCGGATCTTGTCCTGCTGCGTGCGGGACTGGCGCATGTGCTTTTCGAGCGAGGCACGCTTTTTGGACAGGTCTTGCGACGCATGCTGTGCCGAAAAGTAGAGATTCTGGCGCTGCGAAAAGACAGAGCGCACGCTGCCAATGATGCGGATGTACTCGTCGAGAGTGTTGCCGAGCGACATCATGTCCTGCATGCACTGGCGCGAGTAGACGTCGCGGATGCGCATGTGTGCGTCTGAAAACGCCTGGATGAGCTCCGAGAGCGAGCGGCTGACCTCAATGACGGCGAGCGACTCGAGGGTGGCGGCAAACTCGGTGGTGGCGTCCGACAGCTCGCGGCGCTCAGTGATGACGAGATCGAGCGCCTTGGAGAGCGACTTGAGCTGCGTCTCTAGAGTGTCGAACGTGGCGCGCTTGTCTGAGAACCATGGGTTCGACTCGATGAACTTGCCCTGGAATGCAAAGACGCCACCGAGCGCGCCCATAAACCCACTCGACTGGGTGGCCTCGAGCTCATCGGGCGACACGACGCGCGTCTTGATGTCATTGGCAAACTGGTCCGACTCGAGAAACAGCCGAAAATCGTTGTCGGTGCGGAGGCGCGGGTGCTTTGCGATCTTGACCAGCATGTTTTCGAGCGCCAGACGGCGCTGCTCCACAAAGTCGTTGTTAAAACGGCCGACCGCCTGCTTGTCTGGCGGTGGCGGCACAATGATGCCCGGGTTGTTATGCTCAAGGGCGTGGAACAGCCACCGGAAATCGCGGTACCTCCGTGTCACGCTGACCTCGGATTTGGCAAACTGCGGCGCCGTCGTCTTGGTGTGTACGGTGTATACGGTGTGCGCATTAGTGATGTCGCCGACCTTAATGGGATCGCCCACCGTAATGTCAAACGTGACGCCGTCGGCGGCGTTGTCGCGGCGGGCCGCAACCGTGGATGCAGTGTCGTTGGATCCTCCCAGACTCAGACGGGCCATGTCGTCACCCAGCGACGGCCCCCCCGCTGTGTCCTGTGTGGGTTTATCGGCGCCCTCGTCGCCCTGTAGATCCACATCATCAAAAACCTCGTCCTTTCTGGCACCGGTGCTGAACATGGATCCAGTGGCAACTCCGCCGCCAGCCGCCTTACCGCGTGCCTTTGTCAATCCCACCGGGCTCGTATCTTCTAGATTGTCGTCGTCATCGTCTCCACCTGCGCCAGGACCCCCGCCAAGTGGGCCCAACGGATCGTCGACAGGCTCTGCATGCTCGACAACGACACCCTTTTTGGCTCGGGCGCCTGTCCTTATTGCGGCCGTCACCTTTTTCTTTCTCGGCGAGGCGACACGCGCTGCTGCCGCAGTGCCGGCATCAGTCGGTGTGTCTACCTCTGGCTTCTTGGATTCCTCGCCACCGTCGTTGCCCGCAAGCGGGTTCGACACCGGCTCCTCGCTGTTATCGGCGGCCTCCTTATGGCTCTCGCTCTCAGCGGCTGTCACATTGTCGTGGTGATCAAACGACGACGTAGACGAATTTCCCTTGGACAGCGACACCTGATCGCCCCATGGCGAGTCAAACGGCTCGTCACTCATAATTGGTGTCCGTCCCCGCTTTTCTGGCCAGGACACTTGCACAGTGGGTGTGGTGTTGATACTGAGCCACTTGGGGTCGTGGTCCTAGAAGTGCACCATCCATGTGTATGTATTATTTTGCACCTCCTCCAAATCCCACGACGCGAACCTCGCAGAACCCCCGCCTTTTGGCTGCGAAGCTGGCGCTGCGAGGGGCTGGGGGTTTCGGAGACTTTCACTTCCTGGGGGTTCCACCCCCCCCCGACCCCCGTAGCAACTGCTTCGCAGTTGATCTCAGTGTTTTGCTTTTCCTGGGGGTGCCACCCCCAGACCCTCGTAGCAATTGCTTCGCAGTTGAGCTCTGGCCTGCTTTCGTTTCCTGGGGGTTCCACCCCCAGACCCCCGTAGCAACTGCTCCGCAGTTGATTCTCTTGCTTGTCACACCCCAACTGCGAAGCAGTCGCTATGGGGATCTGGGGGGCAGCGCTCCCAGAAAAATAAAACTCACCAAAATAAGCCAGCGCCAAAGTATGTACTGTTATAATTGGTTGGCCGAGCCCTGAATTATATAATTATCGCCCAGTGGCACCAGACAAGTGCCCGAGACAGGCATGTTTGCCAGAAAAGCCAGCAGCACTATGTCTTAGCTAGAACCGAGACTAGGAGGAGACCCATGTGGCGAGACAAGTACTGGAACGAACACAACAACGTGGCCCCCGTAGCAACTGCTCCAACGACTCAAGCTGCGGTTGTTACGTGTTGGGGGACTGCTTTTCCCTGGGGGGTTCCACCCCCAGACTCCCGTGGCAACTGCTTCGCAGTTGGAGTTGCTCTAACGGATGTATTAACCGCTAAAGTGGCAACTATCAGTTTAATCAACGATACAACTCTAAGGCGCGCGAACTCAACTGCGAAGCAGTTGCTACGGGGGTCTGGGGGTGGAACCCCTAGGAAAGAAATAAAAAAGCACCCCAGCGACGGGACGGCCGTGTCGCGGGTAAGTGCAGTGTTAGTTCCTTTAAACTTGAGCAGTTTGGCAATTTTGCGACATGCAGGCGCTCATAATCCTGGCACTTGAATTTAACAGCCGCCATGTGCGAGGGTACGATTTTGGACAAGCATGCTGCGTGTGAGCAAGGCACAATGGACAGCGGCATCGATCGCCAAATGGGCCTGTGTCTTGTGGATGTGGGTGTATGTGGTTGCCGAGGGTATTTGCCGCCTGACATGGAGAGGAGTCCACAATAGTGGCCAGGCGGTGTGGCCCGGGGTCCATGCTGCAGCTGTCAAGGCCATTCTTGGTGGCCGGCTTTTCTTGGTACCGGTTCTGCTTCTCGCGATTGCCATATGGCTACAACAAGTGAGTGAGCCAATACATCGAGCAGTCGTGACTCGCAGTTGTAGGTCAGGCGGACCCTCTGCCGTCGCCATTCGCGTCACACAGCACTCTGTGCGGTCTATCCATCTGCAGTTCCCGCCAGAACAACCTGACAGACCAACCAGCATGCGGTTCACTGTACTCACCGCTGCACGCGCTGTACAAAGAGCGTTAACCCGCATCGACCGGCCTACTCGTCTTCTATCCGGTGAATCGTGCGCCGTCTAAAACTGCGTGCCCGACATATTACTATCGTTTTTACATTTTTTTTTCCTGGGGGCGCTGCCCCCAGACCCCCGTAGCAACTGCTTCGCAGTTGTATTGTGGCGCCAATGATTCAAGTGACGTACTCTTGTTACCGGAAAACTTCCGTGAAACCCGTGCTGCCAACTGCGAAGCAGTTGCTACGGGGGTCTGGGGTGGAACCCCCAGGAAAAAAAGAAAAGGATAAAAACAATAGTGATTCGCTTTTACTATGGGGGCGCTGCCCCCAAACCCCGTAGCAACTGCTTCGCAGTTGTATTGTAGCGCCAATGATTGCAGTGACGTGCCCTTCTTACTAAACCTATACTGCCGAGTTTTCTTGAACTGCGAAGCAGTTGCTACGGGGGTCTGGGGGTGGAGCCCCCAGGAAAATGAAAAACAGCAAGGGCAATGTCTGGGGGTGGGGCGCCAGTGGTGAACAGCAAAGGGGATCGGGAAGAAGCCGGATATGAGGACCCGTACAGACGTATGCAAGATATTGCAGGCCATCCATTGTCCTGGTGCAGTTGGAGGTGGGGGAGGGGCGAGATGAGTAGGAAAGGAGGGACGATGCTGGATTTATTTGCCGAGAGACGGGGCGTGAGCGAATGCAGATAAATTGCTACGCGGTAGAATGCGACAAAGGGATTGGGAAGCGGACGGATCTCTGAGACAAGGGACGGTAAGACGCAGAGGGCCGCGAAATGAGATGCGCAGCAAAAGCGAAGGCGCATTGTTCGGAGAGACAACAAGCTGGACGGGCGGGCCGAGTCGGGCGACGACGGTGGGAACCAAGACGGTGGTGGGGCCAAGATGCAGGAACGTTGAGTGCCAAGCTGTATATTAGCGGGAGATGGGGCGGCGGAGGGCGCGAACATGATGCTCGTTATGTGCGGCAGGACTTGTGAATTGTTTTGTGTGGCAGTCGAGTTTGCGTGCCGATACGGGCGACGTAGCCAGCCCTAGTGGTGCACGAGAACAGGACGACGCACGCACATGGCGATCCCTGATCTGGTGAGGTGCATAAAAGACTCACACCGGCACACGTCAAAACTGCACCGAAACAGCGGCCCGCATTAAGCGTGTGGCAGCGTGGAGGCGTTGCTTGGTCCAAGGGCCAGCGTGCGCGCCGAACGCCATCTTAGCACCACATACTCCCTCCAGACCGCCGGTTCGCAGCACAAAAGAGCACTATTGCCGGTCTCACGCCGGGCCCCTCGCACCCACAGCACCTGCAACCGCCCGACATGCCACGCACGGCGCGTCGGCGTGTCACGACACAAGGGACCGCCGCGATTCGCCACAGGATCCAGCTGCATCGTAAACGACGACTGTCTGCAGGGCACTGCGTTTATCTGCGAGGCCCCTTCATTTCGGCTCGACGTCCCCAGATTTGTGTATTTACCTTTTTTTTTTTTTTTTTACTGGGGGCGCTGCCCCCAGACCCCCCGTAGCAACCGCTTCGCGGTTGATTCAGATCGTATGTGGAGCTCAACTGCGAAGCAGTTGCTACGGGGGTCTGGGGGTGGAAGCCCTAGGAAAGGAAAGAGAACCGACCAGGGAAGGAAAAGAAGACACGGCCCAAACGGGTAAGTTAGCCTTGGGTGGGCATCCTGGGTTTGATCGGCGATGACTGGGCGTTTAACGGCACAACTAATGGAGCCAGGGAGGGAGTTAGAGGTATGTATGGCCCCAGTAGAATGGGAGTAAGCTGCCGAGAGAAATGTTTGATAATAGCATAATGGGGTCCGACGAATATGCTGTCTGAACCGACGACCCTCGATAGTGAGATGGCCCTTGTGCCACTGAAATACGGGTGTTTGTGGTCGAACCTGGTGATCATTTCTTGCATCGCTTGAAACAAGATGCCAACGCCGCACAAACACCCAGTTTTGGGACCCCCTCGACTGTGCCCTGTTCACCCAGCAGAGCCAAGACAAGAATGGCGATTGGTGCATACCCCCCCCCGCAAAGCAGGCCTCCCGTTTTGGTGGTGGTCATGGTGGTTGTGTTTGTTGTATTGGTTGTGTGGGGAGGCTTAATTCCTGCCCCGCTCCTGCATCGACCAAAAGCGATTGACTTGTCAATAGAGTTTTATTTTTACAATGAGGTGCGGCTTTCTTAAACTATGCAAAAAAAAAAAAAGCCAGAGCAAAACGCACTTTATCGCGCCCCGCCGGAGTCGGATCGAACAGGGACGGGGCATCAGCCTGTCCTGTCGCAATTGACTCGAGATCTGGATCATTGCTTGGCGGGTAGCGGTGGCTGGTTTGGGGGATGATGGTGACTAGTCGTTGGTCGATGGTCGTTGGTCGATGGTCGTTGGTCGATGGTCGATGGTCAATGGTCAATGGTCAATTGTAGCCAAAGGCAGGGCGCTGGTCGTTTGCCGTCGTACATCTACTGACTAGATACTCATTAGATGCCGTATACTGACTAGAATAACCACCCAACAAGAGGAAAAAGAAAACAAAATCTCACACCAGATCTGCGGCTCGCGCCTGCTCGCACCTAGCTGCAAGGCAGGCACTTTTTTTTGCTGCTACTGTGCTGCTGCTACTGTACAGCTGCTACTGCTTATGCTTGTGCCACTGCTAATGCGCTGTTGCGTCGCCCTTGCGGCCAAGCGCCAGCATGGCCCCCTTTGCCGTCGCAGGGCTCGGCTGTCAGCACATGGAAAATGTCCAGAGTTTAGCTAATACGGCAATGCCGTGCGTGTGTGCGTATCTTTTGTATTTCTGTTCTCTTTTGGTTGGCTGGCGATAGTGCTACGGAACGCGTCATCCACTCCCGTTATCCGGCCCCGTTACCTGGCCCCATCATCCGGTCCCGTCCTCCGGTCCCACAACCGCAAGCCCATTGATCAGCTCCTATACCCGACACAAGAGCCAGCCAAGGCCCCAAGGGCCAATTTCTCCCTGCTTCAGGGCAGGGGTGGCAGCAGCAGGAGCACCCCAAGCAAGCAGCAGCCGCAGGGGCCACCCCAAGGACAAGCGTCGCCCCGAGTCTAAAAGAAGTGTGCAGCACAGAACAGGACACCGGCGCGGCGCGGGCGTGCCCGCCCTTTTTTTGGTGTCGCATATATATCGGGTCCCTTGCCGGAGGTCCCCCAGGCCTGCCGGTGATCACCCAGGCCACGTTTGACGACAGGTTGCGAGACAGTTTGTGGTTCTTTTTGTTTGATTATTTTTGTGTGTTACAAAACTACATTAACCGAACATATTGTGTGAGGTGGTTCAATTACGAGGTGAGTGACTGGGTGCTTTTATGGTGATGGAAATGACGTGGGGCCCGATCGGGTGAATTCGTGACATCCGAACCCGTCCGTCCGTCGGTTGGCAACTCGGTGGTTTTGGTGTTTGGTCTATGGAGTCGATTCTTGACGAAAATCAACCGACAAATCAGCCGACAAAATAAACCGATAGCCAGTGCAACGATTCCCGACTTTGTTGAGGATCACAAGTCGTAGCCGGCAATTCCGATCACCATTCACCGAGCTAAAACAATCACCCGATCGCGCCGAGACAAACGAACTAACACCAGAGGAGACATGCTTGGAAGCGATCCCCAGACAATCGTGCAGTGGCTGTGTTGCCAATGCGGGCAGTTTCACGCCATTCCGCCCGAGCGTTATGACTGCAAGCGATGCACGCACATGATGTGTCCGTACTGCCAAAAGTCGCGGTTGCGCGACAAGCGTTGACCGAGACTTGACCAAGGCATTTTGTAGAGGCATTGCTACAAGCGTGAGGCAATGCCACTACACTTATTTATCGGGCACCTGGCGCGTCGGTGTCAGGTTTTGCCTCGACCGAGCTGACGGAAGAAAATCGGCCTTGATTTTTATTTTTCGTTTTCAGCGCGGTCCCGGCCCGCCTACTGGTTAGGCTATGATCGGGTCATGTTTTGGGGGCTCTCACCCCCCCCCCCACCCAAGGCATATGTACAAAAAATACACGATTGCATTTTGGTGTTTGCCCTTCTTTTTTTCCTCCTGGGGGTTCCACCCCCAGACCCCCGTAGCAACTGCTTCGCAGTTGATTCGGATCGTATGTGTAGTTCAACCGCGAAGCGGTTGCTACGGGGGTCTGGGGGCAGCGTCCCCAGGAAAAAAAAATCGACGCTCGCACGATCTTGGGGTTCCTGCCGACGCACTCTGCGAGCGAAGTCACCGTGCATGAGCCCCCCAGGCCCAGCCCAGGCCCATGCAGCCATTACCGAGCAGATTGCATGTGAGATGGATGGCCGCCTGCAGCAAGGATGTTGGTCTGATTGGTGCCGTGTTTTGCACGGCTGTTGGCATTCCAATCGACAAAGAGAAGAAGAGAAGATGTGAGCATTCCATGTCCAGATTGTCGGTCAAAAACTTGAATGACTACCACCACACAAAATAAATCTGCAACCGTGAGTTTACGTCGGATCTCATTATATTACGTTCTGACGTCAATGGGCAGCGTGGAGGCAGCTCGGTCCGGCGCTACGACCTGCAGGCACCAACCACACCACGCCGTTAGTAGCACTCTGCAGGCACATTCTACGCGTTAGAATTGCCGGTGCCTGTTACGACGTTTTGCAGCACGCTACCAAGCACTTGCATTTCTAGCGTTGCACGGACCACTGAGATCAGCACAAAGATGTAAAACATGGTCCCCAGCTGCTTCGCTGATTAAGTACTAATCGCAAGTCGTGTTAGCAGCTGCTTCGGGGATAAATACTACTCGCAAGCCAATGGCGACTTTGAAACCACCAACGACCTAATGCCGCTGCAACAGCCCAAGAACAAGGCGTCTGCTAAACTGGTATAGGCTCTATTTTAAGCACTCGAGGCACAGATCTGCAGGGTCGATTAGGCCAAATGCACGGTGCTGAGTTTCCCGGCCGCTGTCTCTCTGCGTCGAACGAGAGCGATGCCAGGCTGTTGTCCGTTGATTCGATCGGTCGAATGTATTTTTGGCACTCCTGTCAGCGTTGTCAACCGTCCGTTTTGCACCAGATTATCTTCCGTGCTTGTCCCGTCCTCAAAAACTGGTACCATTGGTCTCCGCCGACCGCAACAAGTCCAAGACATTTACTAACCTAAAACCGATCCTACTATACGCTCCAGATCAACCGCCTAACCTGTATTGCATTCGCGGACCAGGATCCAACGTTCATGCTTGTGCTTTTGCACGGCGCTGGATGCGACGCCGCCATGCCCGACGATGCCGCGTCGGAGATGCAATGTGTGTGCGTGCTTTGTGCTTTTGTTTTTAATTTCCTCATGCCAGATGCTCTATATCGAGCACCCGTTGATGCGTTGTAGCTCGTAATTGTGCAGTGAGCTAGAGACCCGGCCATGCCAGTTGGATAGTTAATTTAGCAACGGCCAGCCAGACCATTCTTTAATCTCGCGGTGCATGCATTCATTCCGTTAGTGTTCTGCAAGTATATAAATACCACCAAAACCGTTGAAACGTCGCATCGCATCATTGGCACCCTTTTTTTCGCGCTTGTCTGCCCCCCTAGCTAGCGTTCTAATTTTGACCATTCGTTCGCGTCCCTCACCTTCGAGGGCCAGGCACTGATCTGCCTTAATCTGGGCCGTTTGCGTCCGGTCCCTGCATACCGAGCCCGCACGGCACGTCCGACGTCCGGATATCTCAAATTCACGACACGCCTGTGGGCGCTTTCTCTTTCTCTGGCGGCGGTTCGCGGTTGGGGCTTGCTTTGTTTTTCCTGGGGGTTCCACCCCCAGACCCCCGTAGCAACTGCTTCGCAGTTGAGCTCGACCGGGCCTTGAACTTCTTCCTAGGGAGATCGCTGTCGGCGCTTTCTTTTCTTCCTGGGGGTTCCACCCCCAGACCCCCGTAGCAACTGCTTCGCAGTTGAACTCGACCGCTTGTTTTGACAGTGCTATAAGAGCACCAACAGCCCCACCTCAACTGCGAAGCAGTTGCTACGGGGGTCTGGGGGCAGCGCCCCCAGGAAAAAAAAAACGCAACAGAGAAATGCAATGCAAATAAAAATACACTAGCCTGAGTCAGAGTCGGCGTCGTCGGCAGCGAGGGAGTTCATGGCCTGGTCGAGGGCCGGGAACTTGGTGTGCTGGGACGCGATTTCCGAGAGACCAAGGGCCATGCCGTCAAACGCGAGCGCGGTGCGGGAGTAGTCGGTGGTGTCGCTGAGCTGCGGGAACTTTGGGTACCGCTGCGAAAAGTGCGTGAGGACGACGTGGGAGGCACGCATTTTGGCAGCAACATCGAGGGCCTCGCTGATTGTCGAGTGGCGCTTGGCACGCGCCTCGGCCGCCAGATCGTCCTCGTGGGTGGCTTCGTGGACTAGTAGATCTGCGCCGGCACCGACTTGCGTCGCAAAGAACGGGTTGGGCCGAGTGTCGCCGCTGTAAGCGACCTTGAACGTGGCGTTGTCGCCGCCGCGCGTTCGCAGTTCAATCGCCGACGAATACGCCTGGTCGCAGTGGATCGCAGTGCACGAGACAATGCGCTGCACATTTGCCGAGAGCGGGGACACCAGATGGCGTTCCTCCGGTGACGACGTGCGGAACCCACGGCCCACAAGGCTATCCTCGAGGTCGTAGAACGAGATGCGCGCCAGGTCGAGGCCGCCAGCGCTGTCTACTGCCGCCCACTCGCGCAGAAAAAGGCGCATGTTGAGCGGGGCAGCCACAACAAGCTGGCGGTCTGTCGGGTTAGCCCGCATCCACTCTTGGATCACTGACAGGCACCCCAAATGGTGGTCGGCGTGCAGGTGGCTAATGTACAGCAGCTCGAGCTCTTGGAGCAGCTCGGTACACTTGTCGTCGCCAAAGAACCGCCTCAGCGATCCAAGCGTGCCCTCGCCGCTGTCAAGCAGGATGCTCGCAGTCTTGTGGTTGTGGGTCGTGATGTCAGCGGCCGGCACCCGCACGAGCGTCGACACAACGTTGCGATACTTGGACGGCTGCGCGCTGCCAGTGCCGAGAGTAATAACGACTGGTTCGTCGATATCTGTGCGAAGCGCATTAACGGCGCTGGTGTTGTTGGTTGTTTTGTTTTCCAGCTCGGCAGCCCGCTTGTCCAGCATCGCTCGCACGTCGGCAGTGTTCTTCCCGCCCTCGTTATCCTCGACTCGCTGAACGTCGTGATCAATGGCTATTGTGTCGAAGAACTTGGCAAACTGCACGCCATCTCTCGGCGTGTTTTCAGCAACAGTGGTGGCCGACGACGAAGCTGCGCAAAACGACTCGCCAAAGCTACTCGGCAGCACCGGCCGCAGCTTATCGGTCAAGTCCGCAAGCGACGTCAGCATCGGGAGATCGCGCGAGTATTTCGGATGTAAAATATAATGTTGGGCCGACGCCGGAAACAACTCCAAAACGCTGGTGTAGCTGCCAAACGGGTCCACGTCGGCGCCCAGCATGTGATACACTATGCGGATCTCGTTGTCGACAGGCGCGTCGTCGCCAGACTTGCGCTTGCGCCGAATGCCCCGGTACCAGTTTGTAGCTCGCACCGATGCAATGTGCGCAGGCGTTGGGCAGTCAATAACTACCATGCGCGTCGGCGTCCGTGGCGCCTCCATGACCTCGTCCGGCGTCACCGTCCGTCCATCGGGCGTCACCACCGTCTTGCCGCTCGTCAGATGCCCAAACATAGCACCCTTGGGCACGCCGAGCTCTATAGCTTTCTTCACTAGAAACTTGCCCCGCACAGGCAGCATCTGCACAATGTAGCTAGTACTAGAGCCTGATCCAGACTCGGCACATGGCTCAGGAGCCGTCTCGACCGGCTCCACAATCAGTGTCTCGTCCTGAAACACATTGCCCTGGCCGCAAATCGTCGCGTCTATGTTCTCGTGGTATACAAAATGGCCCCATGAGTCGACCGCCTGCCCGAATTTCGGCGCCCCCGAGTATATTTCAATCTTTTTGTTGCCTTGGTCAGCTAGCGTGAGCAGAAACCCGGGCATGCCGCCGAGCTGCTCCCACGTGGTCATACCTGTATAAAAAATCGCACTCAGCTGGCCGTTGCGAACGCGATACTGATGCTTGATGCGCTGGAACCCCTCGCCGAACCGCCCAAAAAAGTAGCGAGGGCCCTTCATGGTCCGCAGCATCAGTGTTGGCTGCGTATCGTCATTGGTGCGAGTCGCCACTACCTGGACGGTGGTGCCGATTCCGCTCATTTGGATGCTCCGACGAGACCACAGCGGTCTCCCCAGCGGTCTGCAGTGGCGTGCGAGTATTTTTGGTGAGTGTGTAGTGAGACAAAGTGGTGGAGTACCTTTTTTCATGGAATTTTAGATATGCACGTTATGCATCAACTCCGAGCCGGCAGTCGTGGTATCGACTGCTTGGCGGAATCTTATATTCTCGACGTCACCTATGTCAATCACGTCTACTATGTACCAGATCATCTCATTCAGAAGCCGCAAATCGCTCAACGACCCCGTTTACAGTCTGGCATGGTCATCGACGGTCATCACTGATAAGCCTAATCGGGATACGACGACGACCGGGTAAGCACTTTTTTTTTTTTTTGGCAAATCGACAGTATTCAAGGCAAAAAGGCCGTCTAGCCCACACTAGATACACACAAATGCCGTCTCGCAACTCTATCAACAAGCCTAGGCTGACGGCCCGCAAGTCTCATGCCACTCCTAAAAAGGGCGTCAAGCTGATTGCTGATTCCAAGCTTACTACAAAAGATGCCGGCAAGGTGACGACCGAGCGCACAATCTCTAAGAAGCGGGCCAAGAAGAACATGCGCAACGCCAAGTACAAGGCCGAGTACCTCAAGGCGAATGCTCCTGAGCTATTTGAGGATGGTATGCTCGATGACAGCGAGAGCAACCGACAGCGCAAGAAGCGTCTGCGTAAGGAGGCCCAACTGAATCTGATGCTTTCTGCTGATGACGCGACCGAGGAAATGGAGTACACTTCCACCGGTGGTGGCACTACTCTTGGCGGTCCTCCTCCCAAGTTCGACTAATATGTTTATTACCGCAGCTAGTCTTTCTCCGGGAGCTGCTCCCAGACCAACCAGTGCTCGATCTGTCGGCATATAACCCCTACGGTCGGGGCGTGGTTGATTCACCGACGCCGGTTTATTTAATGCATGTGACGTTTTTTTTTTTTTTCTCATTGTCTACTGTTCTGTGCTTTCTTTCCTGGGGGCTCTGCCCCCAGACCCCCGTAGCAACTGCTTCGCAGTTGGAACGCCACCGGAACAAAGATCAACCGCGAAGCGGTTGCTGCGGGGGTCTGGGGGCAGCGCCCCCAGGAAAGAAAAGCACGAACACAAATGCTCAAGAGACGGGTTCAACTGCGAAGCAGTTGCTACGGGGGTCTGGGGGTGGAACCCCCAGGAAAACAAAAAGACGCGCAGAAACTATGCAAAACCGTCAATGCAAGCTTGAAGGAAGTCACGGCGCTGACGGGAGGAGCGGGGGGCGTCGGGCGGGACGGCGATAAGGAGACGCTCAAAGCGCGAGAGGAGACGCTTGTCGTCAAAGTCGGTGTCGATGAGGTGCTTGAGGAACCCGCAGAGGTAGATGAGCACGTTGACATTGACCTTGGGAATAGCCTCGAGGATCTGAGAAGCGCCCTCGCGGCCGCGCTGAACGACGTAGTAGTACTCTCGGGGAATGATGCCACCGTCGAGGTTAGAGAGTAGGACAAGGAGCTGCTGGGCAACGGCATAGATAGCCGCGTTGGGCTCGACGCTGTTGGCGGCACTCAGGACCTCGGTGTCAAAATCGGAGCCGGTGTCCATCCACTCGAGCACCTGCTTGCACAGGGCCGGGTCGCCGTCGCGCTCAAACATGTCTTTAGTGTTGTGCGTCCAAAGGTAGTCGACGCAGTTGAACAGCTCGCGGGGCATATTGCTGATGGGCTCCTGGCTCATGGCGTTGCGGGCACCGTGGGGGAGGTGACATAGCAGGTCGAGGCTGGCGCCCAGACACGTCGGGTACGCCTTGAATGTGGCAGTGACAAACGTATCCTTGGCGCCGACGATGCGCACCACGAGAATCGACTCGACCTTGCGGTCCTTGACACCGAGGGTGCGAGCTACGCGAACTTCTTGTGTGGCACCCGACGGAAGCATGCCCTTTGCGGGCTCGATCTTGACAAGACCGTCCGGCGACACGACAGACCACTCAACGAGACGGCTCGAGTCTGGGTTTTTTAGGGTGATGTGCGTCGCCATTTCGCTAAGCACGGCGTCCTCGAGCTCCACTTCGACAGGGTCCACCGCCACATCGGGCCGATGCGAGTTTTCCTCAATGTCGAGCTCTTTAAGGGCGCTCGCCACAGCATCGCGCCGCTTGTCAAAGTCTATGAGCTCTGCCGTCAGCTCAAACGACGCCACGACCGGCTTGTGATCCGAAATCGTGTAGTCGCCGACGCTGGTGTAGGCAGTCTGCCGCAGCGAGCCATCGTCCGCGTAGAAAATGCGGTCTGTAAACGACGGCGTCCGGGCATCGTACTCGTCGGTGCCCAGCACGTACTTGTACGACGGCGAGAACCGGATCTCGCCCTCAACGAGCCCCGGCAGGACCTTGTTCTCGCGGATCTCATTGTGCAGCGTGTCCTGGTTGTATATGGTTTCGTAGTCGCGCTTTGCATCGAAATGCTTGACCATGTCGGGGTCCATATTGACACGATAGTTGAGGTCGCCAAACAGGAATAGCAGCTCGCGGCCCGTCGCCGCTTCTGGAGTTTGCCGCCTGGCATCTGGTTTGCCGTATATCCTGACTTGTACCGCGTCTGCCTTGCCATCGCTAGCTGCCAGCATGTCGTCCGAGATCGAAAGCTCCTGAGCGTCGTTGTCGAAAATGACGCTGCTTCCAATTAGTCCCGACAGCCCAAACTTTTTCTCAATGACGCTCAGCTCCCACCGGCGCCGCTGCAAAGCGGCTGCATTGTCGCCGGCCGCCAAATGGCAGTTTACAAACACGAGCCTCGCACCAGTGTCGGGCACCACGTCGTCAGCCCCCAAACTCATTTGCACCATGACCGCGCCCTTGTTGCCCCACACGCCAAACAGGCCCGTCCCAGACGAATCGACAGCCACATCCGAGACCTGCTCCACGAGCGGCTTGCGCACAAACACGCACATTAGGAGCCCTAGGAGCTGGTTGTGCGCCACACACGCGTACTCGTCCGCCCCTAGATGAGCCAACACAGCCCGTTTCGTCGCCTCGAGCGTCTCGGTATTGGCCACAATGTTCTTGTTGAGTGGATCGCTCTCCTGCAGACCCAGCACGTATATGTCCGACATTATGGGCAGTCCCAGCAGCCCGTCCAAGTTGACGCCCGCTAGCGACTGGCCGTACATATTCCATGTCATGACGCGCATATTAAGCGTCTTTTGCACCGCAATGTCCTTCCACCCTTTGCGCAAGCGCGCTAGCTTCGTGTCCCCGACAATCGAGCCCTTACGCTGCCGGTACAGCGCTCCCGCGTCAATCTGCGCTACAGCCTGGCGCCATGCCGACGCAAACCCAGCCAGCGCCTCAATATTAGCCGACCCCTCAACGAACCCGACGTCCTTGTCCCCGATCCGGACTCCAACCCGCGTCACGTCCGTCGCATCCGGGATCGTGTGCAGCTGGTGTTTTGCCGTCAGTCGCTGCGGCAGTGTGAGCCCCGCCCGCGCCGTATAACTCGCCAAAAAGTACGGCGGATCCACGTCCCCGTTCGCCAACGTCTTGCCGGGGTACAGCGCCACCAGGTGCGTCGACGTCACAATGTGCCGCATCCTGTTGTCAGTTTTTGTTTGTTCTCTTTTCTTTTTTCCTGGGGGCGCTGCCCCCAGACCCCCGTAGCAACTGCTTCGCAGTTGAAGAACGGGCGGACGGACTATCGCTGTAGTGGTTGTGTTGGCTTGTGTGGGAGGGATTTTTTTTGGCGCGAGTCGATGCGTTGTCGCGCCTTTCGGAGGTGGACGGAACCGCGTTTGTTTCTTTCCTGGGGGACTCTGTCCCCCCCAGACCCCCTGTAGCAACCGCTTCGCGGTTGAATAAAGGTTCTTTTGTGGGAGCTCAACTGCGAAGCAGTTGCTACAGGGGGTCTGGGGGACAGAGTCCCCCAGGAAAAGAAAAAACGACGGACCACCGGCCGGTGTATGGGTGAGAGTGGCACAGAACAGCAATTGGCCTGGTTTCATTTGTAAGGTGATGAAGTGAATGCTACAGGACCATGGACACAGACCACGCGAACACCAGGTGACCCGAGTCGGGGTGCCAAGGCAATACAACACTCTACAGACGCGTAGCCCGAAATAGTCGCCAATCAGCATAAACAAGAATTGCGGGTACTTACTGCATGCAAAGTGTGCCTGGTGGTGGACGGAGTTGTGACTTTACGCCGGCGGTCTCGGGACGTCGAGGGTGCAATTTCCAGCGAAGCAACGCCGTTCCCCGGTCCAGCCGCAGATAGCCCCGATAAGGATTATCATCGGTGCCCTTTGATAGCCTTGCCCGTGTGGGGTGCGGATGACTACATGGCGCTCTGTTTATTCGTTTTGTATGCAGAGTAAAACCACATCAAGAATCAAAATTAGCTGATTATTTGGGTGGTGTGGTTGAGTCTTGATCTCGTTGTAGATCACATGCAGACAATACACTTTGTCATATGTCGCTACATATGAGTAATATAACCCAGATATAGAGCCCATACAAGACGCCGTCCCAATCACGAAAGCCGAATACTCAACCGAACAACCAGACAGCCCTCCGGTAGACTGCTGACCGCAAAACCGAACGTTAATTGACGCTCCCAACCATATCACCCTGGCCGGCCACGCACCCGGCCACGCATCCGGCCACTACATCCAACTCCATCGCCTCACTCTCGCAAAACCCCTCTTCCAAAAATCATTCATTCAACGGCAAAAAAACAATCCCAACTGCGAAGCAGTTGCTACGGGGGTCTGGGGGCAGAGCCCCCAGGAAAAAAAAGAAACACCACCTCGCACCATGCATAATATGCACACGTCCACACGAAAATCAAACCCCCGAAAAATGCACTCGAAACCAACAACACGACAACACAATGGCAGGAGGGGTCTTGGTGCTGCGCCAGTGGATAGGCAGCATTGACCCGATTCTGTATGACAGTTTTGTGGCGGGGCTGTTTTTAAAAACGCTGCTGGTCGCAGGATACCACTCGACAGACTTTGAGGTGCACCGAAACTGGCTGGCTATAACGCGCAGGCTGCCGCTGCGCGAGTGGTATACCGAGGCGACGTCGCAGTGGACGCTCGACTACCCGCCGTTTTTCGCGTGGTTCGAGTACGTGCTCGGTCTGTTTGCGCCGCCGGCAGCGATCCGGGATGGCGTCTTTGACATTGTGGCCGAGCCGAGCTACGGCCCGGCTGTCGTGCTGTTCCAGCGGGCGACGGTCATGGCGAGCGAGGTCGTGCTGCTGGCAGCTCTTAATTGGTACATCTGCTCTACGCCGGCGCTCGATGGCGTACTGGCGACGAAGCGGGCGCGCGCCATTGCGGCGTCGCTGTTTTTGTCGCCGGGCCTGCTCATTGTCGACCATATCCACTTTCAGTACAACGGTATGATGTACGGAATTTTGGTGGCGTCGATTGTGGCGGCGCGCAACGGGCGTGTGCTGTTATCGGCATTGCTGTTTGCGGTGCTATTGTGCTTTAAGCACATCTACCTGTACCTGGCCCCCGCGTACTTTGCGTATCTGCTACGGGTGTGCGTGCTCGATCTGCCGCCGCGACTCCAAGACCTGCGCGACGGCGGCCTTGGGCGGCTTTCTCGCCTCGTGCGCTGGCGCCAGACAGCCCTGCTGGCGGCCGCCGTGCTGACGCCGTTTGCGGTCGCGTTCGGGCCCTGGGTCTACTTTGGCCAAATGCCGCAGGTGCTGGCCCGCCTGTTTCCGTTCTCGCGCGGCCTGACGCATGCGTACTGGGCACCCAACGTATGGGCGCTCTACTCTTTTGCCGACCGCGTTCTCGCCCAGATCTACCGCGTGCCTGTCGCAAGCGCGACGCGCGGCCTGGTTGGCGACACCGCGTTTGCTGTCCTGCCGGAAATCACCCCGCGCCACACGTTCCTGCTGACGCTCTTCTACCAGCTGCTGGCGCTCGTCCCGGTGTTTGCGTCGCCGACAAACGCGCGCTTTCTCGGCTGCCTCACCCTCTGCGGGTACGCGTCGTACCTGTTTGGGTGGCATGTCCACGAAAAGGCTATTCTGCTCGTCATCTTCCCCATGTCGTTTCTGGCGCTGCACGACCGCCGCATCCTCGCCGCCTACGTGCCCCTCGTGGTCGCCGGCTACATCTCGCTGTTCCCGCTCATCTTCACGTCCGCCGAGGAGCTCGTCAAGGACATATACACGTTTGTGTGGTTTGTCATGTTCATGATGTCGTTCAACCAGCTCGTGCGCGTCGCCGACGTCCGCCGTCGCGTCTTCCTCCTCGACCGTTTCAATCTGTTCTACATGGCCGGCTTTGTCCCTCTCATGCTCGCCACCGCCCTCATCGACCGCGTCCTTCCCCAGTATGAGTTCCTCCGCCTCATGGCTGTCTCGGTCTACTGTTCCATCGGCATCATCGGATCCTGCGCCGCCTTCTGGTGGCTCTATTTCTTCGACGACAAGCTCTGGATTGACGAAGTCCCCGCCACCAAGGACCGCTAATCCCTCCACCTAGTAATGCATTATGAGTGTCCCTAGTCCCCCTTTTTTTTTTTCCTGGGGGCGCTGCCCCCAGACCCCCGTAGCAACTGCTTCGCAGTTGGAAGGACTTCTTTACTGTCGGTTGCAGCCTAGGCCCTTTTTTTCCCGGGGCGTTGTCCCCAGACCCCCGTAGCAACTGCTTCGCAGTTGTAAAGGGCACTTGTCTGTGGGTTCCAGCCCAATTGATATGGGCCTTGTCTATTTCCGAGACATTATCCACTCATATCTATAACAGACTTTTGGACAAGAATCCTTTCCAACTGCGAAGCAGTTGCTACGGGGGTCTGGGGGCAGAGCCCCCAGGAAAAAGACAAAATCCTGGGCTGGAACCCACAGACAAATGTCTCTCTAATTCAACTGCGAAGCAGTTGCCACGGGGGTCTGGGGGCAGCGCCCCCAGGAAACGGAAAAAAGCTGATCCCCACAAATGCAGGATGCGGGGTCCAACGGCTATGCACGCGATGATATGCATATAGCCAGATGCGGATTTGTTTTTTTGGCCCTGGGCCGGCGAGGGCGAGGGTTAGCAGCCGCGCCACCTTCCTGCAAGGCGATGATGATTTCAAGACAGTTGGAAGCCGGGACGACTTTGAGGCTAACGACCCAAAGAAATAGGCTAGACAGCGCGACGGCCCGGCAAACACTAGACGCCACGGGCCAAAACAGCACCAAGGCACGTGTGTCTGGCCTTATGGACGAAGTCAAGCAGGACGTGTCGGTGTCGCTGGCACTGATCCGCCGCCTGGACGCGGCAGGAGCAGAGGCACGGCGAAGGGCAGATGCTGGGCTCAAGAAGTTGTACGGGACGAGGGCGGACGACGAGTCGCGAGCAGACCTGGCCGCCCAGATAGCGCGTGATTTGGAAATAGTGCAAACGGCCCGCGCAAATGCCGTTGCAGAGGCACGATTTCTGCAGGCGGCCGTACGCGACGCCAGACGGGCCATGGCCACAAAGGCAGCCGGTCTCGCTGAATACGTCAAGGCTGCATCTGAGGGTGTACCTAGTGGTCTTGTGCCCAAGCGTGGTGTTATTACGATGAAGGAGACCGAGTCTGCCCCAGGTGCCCTGACCGGGACCGTTGAGCAGGCACAGGTGCCGGCTGGATATGTGCCGGGAGATGACGATGCGTTGTACTGCGTGTGCAACCGGCCGAGCTTTGGCGATATGGTAGCATGCGACAACCCCACGTGTCCCAAGGAGTGGTTTCACATGGCGTGTGTTGGCCTTGACAAGGCGCCGCGTGGCCGGTGGATCTGTCCGCTGTGTCGGCGACCGCCTGGCCGGCCTCGCAAGAATCTAGGCCTAGAGGATGCAGGCATGGCCAAACAGGCGCTCAAACTGCGTCTCAAGGTGTTGGGACTCGGGCCGGTACCGGCACCGGAACTGGAACCGGAGACAGCGGTGGTGCACAAGAAGCGAGGACCAGGACGCCCACCAGGACGACGGTCAGGCATGTCAGAACCAGGGCGGCCACGAGGAAGACCTGGACGACCGCCCGGACGGCCAGGACGATCAGGACGAGCAAGACGAGCAGGACGACCCGGACGACCCGGACGACCCGGACGACCCGGACGACCCGGACGACCCGGACGACCCGGACGACCCGGACGACCCGGACGGCCGCGGGCTGTTGCTGCCGAGACTGGATCCCCCGGGCCAACGCGCATTCGTTTGCCTGTACCGCGTGCTAGTCGGCAAACTGTGCCGGTCCAGACATTGGTCGAAACGCTGGATGAGTCACTGGACGAGCGACTGGACGAGCGGCTGGACGAGCCGCCAGCGCTACCAGAGAAACCACCAGTGCAAACAGACGTTGCAGACATACCGATAGACCCTCGGCTGTTGCCCAAACGGCCCCGTGGTCGACCTCGCAAAGACAGCCTGCGGTACCTGGAGAGCCAGCAGCAGCGCGAACAGGCGGCTCGGGCAGCCCGCGAGGCGCAGGCAGCTCGGCAAGGGTCTGGCCGACAAACGCGCAACAGCATTCGGCGGGCCCAGGCCAAGGCCGAAAGCGAGTCGGCGGTGATTGACGCCAACGCGGACGCGCTCATCCGACGGCCAACGCGGCAAAGGCAGGGCTCTCCATATCGCCACGAGCCGACGATCCGTGCGCGAACGTCTCCACGGCGTGCAGTCCGTGCCACCACGCCGCAAAAGACTACAGATTCTGCCGCCACTCCATCGCAGCCGACTGTTTCATTACGGACATCTCCCCGGCGCACAGCCCGTTCAAACACTTCCCACGAGCCACCAGTCGACCCCGCTCCACCCCGGCCTCAAAGACGCTCTACGCGCCTCGCTGGTACGACGCCAACTCCGGAGAACGTGCTAGAGCCACCGCAGCGCAAACGCACTGCAGAAACGTCTGACCAACAACCCCGGCAGAAGATCCGGCTTGTAAAGCCGTCAGCCCAACCCAGCCGGGCATCCAGCCAATCCACACGGTTTGCCGAAAGCCGGGCATCCAGCCAATCCACACGATTTGCCGAAACCGCAGCGCGCGTCCTCCGGCGGGCCACTCGCCTCTCCGGGGCCCTCGAGCCTGCCTACCGGCGCAGCAGCCGTCTCCGCGGCATCGCCGCTCTCTAAACGTTCACCATGCGACACGACCTGCACGATTTTGTTTTCCGTTACGACTAAGGAATGTATATTAACTCTTTGTTCTTTCTTTCTCTGGGGCCCCACACCACGAAAGAATATATTATTCAAAAATCACGTTTTGCTTTTTAGTTTCTTATTTTCCTGGGGGTTTTACCCCCCAGACCCCCGTAGCAACTGCTTCGCAGTTGGATTGTGGTTTATATGAGTATCCCCGTGAGCCGGTTGCTAGAGTCCAACTGCGAAGCAGTTGCTACGGGGGTCTGGGGGGTGGAACCCCCAGAAAATGAAAAGCAACTTAGTGAGTTTGAATGATATATTCTTTTCATCTTCCTGGGGGTTCCACCCCCAGAAAAAAGAGTAAATCCGCTCAAGCACATATGTTGTCATTTCTTCTAGGGTGGAAAGCATAGGCAGCCATGGCTGATATTGACGGTAAGTGACGGTTGATGACGGCAGTCGGGAGCTGGGAGTTGCCAGGGCAACAAGTACGGACTGCCCCGGGGTCTGGTGGGAGCGCGGGTTGCTAGGACAATAAGGGCCAAAGAGAGCCAATCAGATGGGGAGGAAAGTGTACTGAAAAACTCACGGACGAACGACTTGACCGCGACAAACCTCCAACTGGCCGCTCAACGCTGGTGAGCTCCACAACCATGTTTCGGTTTGCGGTATGTATTTGCGCTGGGAGACACTGGGATTTGGGTATAGGGACATCGGGACACTGTTTGCGAGCCATTTTTGCCGTCTTGCGTCTTTTGCGATGAGCTCGCGGCCAATTGGATCGTCACCATCTCGGAAGTGGGTGGTGTGAGTGGGTGGTGGTTCGTCGGCCGAAAGCATCCGAGTACCGTGCTATCTGGCTCTAATGGTGAATACTATTCGGCTGGAAGCGGTCGAATCTCGCCAAACGCCTCGGGGAACTGGATTCATTGCGCGACCATCACCATGTCCCTTTGGGTATTTTTTTTTTCTCTTGTCCGCCTCATTCAGTCACCAAAAAACTAATAACAGTCTCAGAATCTGACAGCGCACGCCGTCACGGCGACGCTGACGACGGCCGGCCTCACCGCCTACTATGTCAACCAGTACCACAACCCGGCCAAGGCCATGACCGCGGCCGAGCACGGTCTGCACGCCCCTAGCTACGACTGGCCCCACCGTGGCCTGCTGTCGACTTACGACCACCAGTCGATCCGCCGCGGCTACCAGGTGTACCGCGAGGTGTGCTCGACCTGCCACTCGCTGAACCTTGTTGCCTGGCGCCAGCTCGTCGGCACGTCGCACACCGCCTCGGAGGTCCGCGAGATGGCCGCCGAGTTTGAGTACGACGACGAGCCTGATGATGAGGGCAACCCCCGCAAGCGCCCCGGTAAGCTCGCCGACTACATGCCCAAGCCGTACGAGAACGAGCAGGCTGCCCGCGCCGCCAACCAGGGTGCGCTCCCGCCGGATCTCTCGCTCATCACCAAGGCCCGCCACGGCGGTGCCGACTACATCTTTGCCCTCCTGACCGGCTACCCCGAGGAGCCGCCTGCCGGCGTTCAGCTCGCCCCGGGCCTCAACTACAACCCCTACTTCCCCAACGGCGGCATTGCCATGGCCCGTGTCCTGTTTGACGGCCTCGTTGAGTATGAGGACGGCACCCCGGCCACCACCTCGCAGATGGCCAAGGACGTCGTCACCTTCCTCAACTGGGCGTCGGAGCCTGAGCTCGACGACCGCAAGCGCATGGGTCTCAAGGCGGTCATCACCCTTTCGGCCCTGTGGGCCCTGTCGGTCTGGGTCAAGCGATTCAAGTGGGGCAACATCAAGTCCCGAAAGATCCTCTTCCGACCACCCAAGAACTTTTAAAGATGCTGCTATTAGGCGGTTCCCCGTAGCATATAGACCAGATAATTCATCTGTATTCTTGCAGTCTCTCTCGCCGAGGCTCTGCCTTTACCCTGGGGGTTCCACCCCCAGACCCCCGTAGCAACTGCTTCGCAGTTGGACTCGACCGGTCACCCGAGCCTATGTCTATTTTTTTTTCCTGGGGGTTCCACCCCCAGACCCCCGTAGCAACTGCTTCGCAGTTGGGCTCGACCTGTCATCGAGCCTAGGTCTTTTTTTTTTTGTTTGTTTCCTGGGGGTTCCACCCCCAGGCCCCCGTAGCAACTGCTTCGCAGTTGGACTCGACTCGACGGGGTCTCTGTGCGCCCCTTGATCTGGCTCACAGCTACTATCTCGGCGCTTTCTCAACTGCGAAGCAGTTGCTACGGGGGTCTGGGGGCAGCGCCCCCAGGAAATAAAAAAACCCGCTAAGGGCTCTGGGGACGCTAATTAAACGAAAAAGACCAAAATTCCAAGAGCCGAACGGATGGTGCTCGCGACGAGGCCCAGTCACGTGATCCAGACTGCCCAGCGAGAGATCGGGCTCGTGAAATATATGCAAATACAGTAGTCTTACACCTCGCACCCCCCCCAAAAAAAAACAAATGGATGGCGAGGAACCAAAAAAATTGGCTCACCGTCGGACGGTCGACCATGGAAACGCGTATTCGCGGTATCTGGTCGAACGGACGATCGGTGGGTACACTGGACCGGAGCGCATTCGCCCGGAACCGTCGTTCATTGCTGATTACATGCCGCCGCAAACCGCTAGGACAAACCCAGTGGCATCGCTGGCTACCAAGTTCGTGCACACCAGCATGAACAAGATCAAACACCCGGTCCTCGTTGTGCGCTGGACGCCCGAGGGACGACGCCTTTTGACTGCCAGTCTCAGCGGCGAGTTCACGCTCTGGAACGGCATGTCATTCAACTTTGAGACGATTATGCAGGCGCACGAAAACACAATTCGCGCCATGACGTATTCGCACAACCACGAATGGCTGCTAAGCGGCGACCAGGACGGTCTTGTCAAGTTTTGGCAGCCCAACTTCAACAATGTCAATATTGTGCAGGCCCACCGCGAGGTAGTGCGCGACATTGCGTTTTCGCCCAACGACGCCAAGTTCGTGACGGCGTCGGACGATGGGTCTCTCAAGGTGTGGGACTTCAACGACGCGACCGAGGAGGCGACGCTGACGGGCCATGGCTGGGACGTCAAGTGCGCCGACTGGCACCCTGCGCTGGGGCTGATTGCGTCTGGGTCAAAGGACAACCTCATCAAACTGTGGGACCCGCGTAGCGGCGGCAAGGCGCTCGCGACGCTCCACGGGTACAAGAACACCATCATGAAGACGCTGTTCCAGCCGACGGGTGCACAGCGACTGCTGGCAAGCGGATCGCGCGACTCGACGGCCCGCATCTTTGATCTCCGCATGATGAAGGACGTGCTGGTGCTTCGCGGCCACACATCCGACGTACTATCGCTCGCATGGCATCCGGCGCACGCGCAGCTGCTGACCACCGGCACGCACGATGGCACCATTTCGCATTTCCTGCTCGACAAGCAGCTGCCCGAAAACACGCCATCGCTCGAGCCGGTGCTCCAGATCCCGTGTGCTCATGACTACGCCATCTGGTCCCTCGAGTACCACCCGCTGGGACACATTCTGTGCTCGGGAGGCAATGACAAGATGACGCGCTTCTGGTGCCGCGCGCGGCCCGGCGACGAGACGGCGTTTGCCGACCGCTACTACTCCGAGGAACTCAAACAGCAGTACCAGCAGGCGTACCGACGGGGCCAGGGCGGCCAGCAGGGCTTCCAACCGCCCCCCTCTTTGCCCCCGACTGCTCGGGTGCCTGCTTCGGCCGCCCCCTCGGCGTCGGAAGCCATCCCCGGAGTCGCCATCCCGGGCCTCCGTTGACACCCATTCTAATGATCTAATGAGCATTGATGCATTTTCTTTTGATTTCTTTCCTAGGGGTTCCCACCCCCAGACCCCCGTAGCGACTGGTTCGCAGTTGGACTCGACAGCTGGCTAAATTCTTTCCTGGGGTTCCACCCCCAGACCCCCGTAGCAACTGCTTCGCAGTTGGACTCGACAGGTGGCTACATTTTTTCCTGGGGGTTCCACCCCCAGACCCCCGAAGCAACTGCTTCGCAGTTGGACTCGACAGCTGGCTAAATTCTTTCCTGGGGGTTCCACCCCCAGACCCCCGTAGCAACTGCTTCGCAGTTGGACTTGACAGCTGGCTAAATTCTCTCCTGGGGGTCCCACCCCCAGACCCCCGTAGCAACTGCTTCGTAGTTGAATTCTTTCCTGGGGGTTCCACCCTCAGACCCCCGTAGCACCTGCTTCGCAGTCGGACTCGACAGCTGGCTAAATTCTTTCCTGGGGGTTCCACCCCCAGACCCCGTAGCAACTCCGTCGCCGTTGAATTTCATCAGCCGTTGGGTCACATCACCGCTTGTTGTGTCCAGACGTCTGAATACGGTGCAATTGATCTCGATGAGACCAGATACTCCACTGCGAGGCGGTTGCTACGAGACTATGCGTCGAAGTCCAGGAAACGATAACATGTGGAGTCCAACTGCGAAGCAGTTGCTACGGGGGTCTGGGGGTGGAACCCCCAGGAAAAAAAAGTGATCTCGATAAGACCTGATATTTCCACTACGACGCAGTTGCTACGGAGGTCTGGGGAGGGACCCCCAGGTAACAAGAAAGCCGAAACACTGAATGCAAGAACTCCCAAGGAGAGGTCACAGGCCACGTAAAGGCCCTTGTGTCATCGTTCGGGGGCGCTCGGCGATGCTGGCTGGTGCTGACAGATGGGATGCTTACGGTGATCAGGTAAGGGCTGCTAGAGGAGGCCTTGGTGAGATCGTCTTACTGTAGTCCGACCTCGGCGAGAGGAAACGGCGGTCCGCGGCACTTTTCGTTGCTGTACGTAAAACTTGACGCGGCAAGTGCAGATAAACAAACAGAAAAAGTGTACTAGGCTATGAATGAACAAAACCGCGCTGGCAATTGACGTGCTCGTAGCTCGAGACTTGTCCCTCGGCTTGTCAGCGACGCGCGGCTGAAAATAACCCCACAGCCGAGAAGCCGAACAAGGTAAGGGACGCGGGGAAACTTACGCGGTTGTATAAAAGTATCACCACATGTCGCACCAGGTGTAGCATTCTGTCATCGGTCGCAAAGCTATAATGTCGAAACTCACAGGAGGTGCGTGTGTGTGGTTTCGTTTAGACTCTCTTGATCGGCCACTAACAACAGCTACTATGGAAATCCCCGAGCTGGTCCGGGATAAGATCTCGCCGCGGGGTCTCGAGACCATTGCCAAGGTCAAAAAGTTCATCGAAGAGGAGGTAATGCCGGCGATGAGCGAGTTCGACGAGTGGATCGATAGCAGACAGGACCGCTGGGCGCAGCATGTGCCGGTCATCGACAGGCTCAAGGCGAGCGCCCGCGCAAAGGGTCTGTGGAACCTGTTCCTGCCCAAGGTCTACAACGAGGGTGCCGGCTTCACCAACGTCGAGTACGCGCTCATGGCCGAGCAGATGGGCCGCACCGCTCACGGCGCCGAGGCCATGAACTGCTCTGCGCCCGACACTGGCAACATGGAGGTGCTGGCCCGCTACGCCAACGAAGAGCAGAAGCGCGAGTGGCTGCAGCCGCTGCTCGACGGCAAGATCCGTTCCGCCTTTTGCATGACCGAGAAGGGCGTCCCGTCGTCGGACGCCACCAACATCCAGCTGTCCATCAAGCGCGATGGCGACCACTACGTGCTCAACGGCACCAAGTGGTGGGCGTCGGGTGCCGGCGACCCCCGCTGCAAGCTGCTGCTGGTCATGGGCAAGACGTCCAACTCGGGCGACCGCTACCGCCAGCAGTCGCTCGTGATTGTGCCGCGCGACACCCCCGGCGTCAAGGTCGTCCGTCCCATGCACGTGTTTGGCTACGATGACGCGCCCCACGGCCACATGGAGGTCGAGTTCACCAACGCGCGCGTCCCCGTCAAGAACATCGTGTGGGAAGAAGGCCGTGGCTTTGAGATCATCCAGGGCCGCCTCGGCCCCGGCCGCATCCACCACTGCATGCGCTCGCTCGGAGCCGCCGAGGAGGCCCTCGGCTCTATGATGGCCCGCGTCACCACCCGCAAGACGTTTGGCAAGACTATTGCCGAGCACGGCACCATCAATGAGTGGATCGCCCGCTCGCGCCTCGAGATCGACTACGCCCGTCTCCTCGTCCTCGCTGCCGCCCACAAAATGGACATTGCCGGCCCTAAGGCTGCGCTACTCGACATTGCAAAGGCCAAGATCGAGTGCCCCAACGTGTGCCTCCGCGTCGTCGACCGCGCCATCCAGGCCCACGGCGCAGAGGGTGTCTCTCAGGACCAACACCTCGCCCAGGCCTGGGCGTTCAACCGCACCCTCCGCATCGCCGACGGCCCCGACGAGGTCCACCTCTACCAGCTCGGCCGTCGCACCCTCCAGGCCCATCTCCAAGCCAAGGCCAAGCTCTAGTCTTGTTTGTGGTATATATCTAATGAACTATCTTGTGTGTCCAGGTTTTCTTTTTTCCTGGGGGGTTCCACCCCCAGACCCCCGTAGCAACTGCTTCGCAGTTGAGCTGCCGGGCTGTTTTCTTTTCCTGCGCTTCCCGAGTAATCGCTTCGTGGGCGATCCGGCCAGAGTTCAACTGCGGAGCAGTTGTTACGGGGGTCTGGGGGTGGAAGGAGCCGAATTCATATCTAATGAACTATCTAATGTGTCCAGGTTTTCTTTTTTCCTGGGGGTTCCACCCCCAGACCCCCGTAGCAACTGCTTCGCAGTTGAGCATCCGCGCTGTTTTCTTTTCCTGGGTTTCCCGAGTAATCGCTTCGTGGGCGATCTGGCCACAATTCAACTGCGAAGCAGTTGCTACGGGGGTCTGGGGGTGGAACCCCCAGGAAAAAAAATAAAAAAAAAAAAAGAAAAGAAGCCGAAGCAGTTGCCACGGCGGTCTGCCGGTGGAAACCCCCAAGAAAGAAAGAATGCAATGAAGGTGGGCATTCCGACGCCGCACAGAGCGGATCGCCATAGGTTGTCTGCCGACTGTGACAGTCTCCAGGCGGACGAACAGATCGGTGCCGTAAATAGAAGCCGAATCGTATAGGGAGAGGCTCGTGTGGTAGGCTGTCGTTTGTGGGTATGTGCCTAACCCGCACGCGTGTGCCCCCTGCCGAAGACTACCGCTAGACGCATCAGTGACGCGCTGGCGGGACGCATACAAATGGTAGTCAGCACCATATGGCGCGCGACACCGTGTCTGAACTTTAATGCCAGTTGCGACAGTAAAAACTCAGACATCGGACGACAACCTGCTTGCATTTTGTGGATTGCGTCGTTAGCGGACCCCTGACCAGAATTACCACGATCCAACACTAAGTACAGAGCACAGCCAACGACAACTAATTCGGTCGTCTTACAAACCGCTGATTATTACATGTTTCAAACTGGATGGCCCACTTAATTCTGGCAACCACGCCCCCAATATGACAAAAGTAAAAAAAAGCCCATCTAAGTGCCGAAAAAGTCCCGCCCAAACCCTAAATTCGTAGCTCAACGCGCGCTAAGCAAATACCCTCCCTCACTCCGCGTCGTGTCCATCTTGCTTCCTTTGTTGTCTCGGTACTAGCGTGGGCAGACAACGGCACTGCACAGTACGGGCTTGTTCGTGTCGGCAGGTGATATTCCTGCTTCGGTACCTGGGACACTGACGAAGCTACATCTCTGACAGTCTGGTGAGTAGTCGTGGTCTTTTTTTGAAGTCTCGCTTTCTATCTTTTTGTCCTACAGGTTCTACCTCAGAACCCCCCCCCCATAGTGACCGTTTCCTACACAATAAAAAACGCCTCCAACTGCCCAACTGCGAAGCAGTTGCTACGGGGGTCTGGGGGTGGAACCCCCAGGAAAAGAAACAGCCGGTGATCCGCTTTGTCCCAGAGGAAAGATCCCATCGCACGATCTGCGCCCGAGAGGGGAAATACCAACTATGGAAAGTGCTTGCAGCGGCCTGTAGCAGAGGCGTGGCCTTTGGTTGTGGAGATCGTCGCCAGTGTGACAGCCGACAACGAAACCATGGATCGCGCGGTGCCGGCGTGGTACGCGCAACAAGCGGGCCCAAACGGGGTTGCTTTCTCCCCGGAGCGTGAAGATGCACAGGTGCGGATCAAGTATCCTTTTTTCCCCATCATTGAAGTGGTTGTTGTGGGGTTGTGAACACACGGCGACGCGAGAAGAACATGTCAAGACTAATACCAGACTCGAATGCTGCGCTCGCTGTCGATGAAACGCGCGTCGGCGCGATGGGTCGTCGCCATCTTGTGCCTGCTTGGCGTGTACTGGCTTATGGTGCTGCGATGGGACGGCGTTGCAACTGCTGTGGGCAGCAGCAGCAGCAGCAGCACGGGGGCGCAAAAGCCATTGTACGACCCTAAGATCGTGACGGATGCCATAAACAACCTGGACCGCCTGCGCAACCGCCAGGACTACCTCGACACTGTCAAGAAGATCTTTGCCAAGCACGATCCCAAAGTCGGCACCCTGGACGACTACCCCAACGGCAAGGCGACAAAAAAGGCGTTTGACGATAAACTGCCGTATTTCACCAACGAGGAGCTTGCGCAGTTTCTGCAGGTGTCTGACGACAAGCTCGATAAGATCGCAAAGGCGCATGCCGCCATGGTCGCCGACCTTCCGGACTCGTTTCCAGAGGCCACATTCCAGGGCGATGGCGTCGTGATCGCCTCGGGCGGCAAGTACATGCCAATTGCGATCCTGACGCTGCGCATGCTGCGGCGTGTCAGCCCGACGATCCCGGTCGAGATCTTTGTTGCAGACCGCCTCGAGTACGAAAAGGACCTGTGCACAAAGGTGGTGCCGGAGCTCGGCGCGTCGTGCCACATTTTGGCAGATGTGTACGGCAACGACTTTATGCGCGAGTGGGAGCTAGAGACGTACCAGCTCAAGGCACTGGCGCTGCTGGCGTCGTCGTTTGAGCGCGTTGCGTTTATCGACGCCGATTCGGTCCCGATCCGCAACGTCGAGGCCATGTTCGACGAGGAGCCGTTTGCGAGCACCGGCTATGTTATCTGGCCCGACTACTGGTTCCGCACGGTGTCGCCTCATTTTTACAATGTCACGGGTATCACGCTCGGCGAGCGCGTCCGCGGCGATCTGAGCGAGCAGGACCCCACCAAGATTCCCCAGGCGGACCGCGACGGAGCCATCCCGGATAAGTCCAACGAGACGGGCCAGATTCTCATTGACAAGCGCCGCCATTTGAGATCCCTTTTGCTCGCCGTCTACTACAACCTGCTGGGCCCCAAGGTGTACTACCCGTTGCTGACGCAGGGCGGTGCTGGGGAGGGCGACAAGGACACGTTTTACGCCGCGGTGCACGTCCTGGGCCTCCAAGACCAGGTGCATCGCGTCACGAGCGGGCCCATCCCCATGGGCATGTGGTTTGAGCGGCCAGACGGCGGCAAGGACTTTGACGGCTCCGGCATGGCCCAAGTGGTGCCGCTGGACGACTACAGGCAGCACGTGCTCCACACCATGCCCGAGAACGAGCGCGAGGCTCGGACCCAGTTTCTGCACATCAACATGTATAAGCTGAACCCGCGTCTTTTGTTCAAGGGCGAGCACCAGGACTGGTTCAGCGACGGCCACCGCATGCGTATTATTGGCAACCCCTCGGACAACACAAAGATGTTTGACTGGTCAGACCCGGAGCTGTACCTGTTTACTGAGATGAAGTGGATGATATGCGATGTCGGCCGCGACATGGGCATTCTCTTCAAGGACTGGAAGGTCAACAGCGTCGACGTCAACGAGCTGTGCGATCAAGTCAGCGCGCACCTCAAGTGGCTGCAAGACACCCATCTCGCCGGCATCTAAATTTCTCGAGTCGTTTGTGTAAAATAATGAGCTAATGTAATGTGCATGTTGTCTTTGTGTCGCTTCGTAGTTGAGCTCCGTCGCTGTTTTCTTTATTCCTGGGGGTTCCACCCCCAGACCCCCGTAGCAACTGCTTCGCAGTTGGATGGGCATTCTCTTCTTTATTCCTGGGGGTTCCACCCCCAGACCCCCGTAGCAACTGCTTCGCAGTTGGATGGGACATTATCTTTTCTTATTTAGCGGGAGTGCATAGCGAAATTCAGTCGCCCCAGGAAGATGGGACGCAAGTGGTAGAGCTCAACTGCGAAGCAGTTGCTACGGGGGTCTGGGGGTGGAACCCCCAGGAGAAAAGAAAAAAGCGATGGTACGGCGGTCTGGGAGTGGAATCCCCCAGGAAAAAAGAAAAAAAAAAAACAAGTCGTAAAGTCGTTACTGTACATGGGAGGGTCTAGAGAGAGGCGAGATCGAACTTGCCATCGGAGTTCTTGACGGCGACGCCCTTTTCGGTGACGATGGCGTCGATGAGCTCGGCAGGGGCGACGTCAAAGGCCGGGTTCCAGACATCAATGCCAGGGGCAGCGACGCTGACGGTCGCGAGGTCAGACGACTTGACGGTGCCGTCGGACGACACAACGGCGCCGCGGACCTGGCTGAGCTCCTTGGCCGGGCGCTCTTCAATAACGATCTTGTCGCCCGACGGGGTGTTGAGGTCGATCGACGTCGTGGGCGCAGCAACAATAAACTTGACGCCGTGGTGCTTGGCCACAACCGCCAGCTGATACGTGCCAATCTTGTTTGCAGTGTCGCCGTTGGCAGCGACGCGGTCGGCACCGACAACAATATAGCGGACCTCGGGGCGCGAGCGCAGCAGCGTGCTTGCCATGGAATCGGTGACAAGCGTCGCCGGAATCTTGTCGTGGACCAGCTCGTACGCCGTGAGGCGCGAACCCTGGTTGTATGGCCGCGTCTCGAGGGCGTAGGCACGGTCGAGCTTGCCGGCGCCGTGGACTGAGCGGATAATACCGAGAGCAGTGCCGTAGCCGGCGGTGGCGAGCGAGCCCGTGTTGCAAATGGTCAAAACCGAAAACTTGTCAACGTCGGGGGCAAACTGTGTCATGTAGGCGAGGCCGTTGCTGCCAATAGCCTTGTTGTCGGCGACGTCGGCAGCGAGCATGGCGACGGCGGCCTCGACAAAAACGTCGACGAGAGCGCCTGCGTCAATGCCAGAGGCCTCGGTCTCGGAAACGAGCTTGCCGAGATCGCGGGCCGCCTGCGACAGGTTGACGGCCGTCGGACGCGCCTCGACAATGTACGCAAGCTTGTCGACAATGGCCTTGGCAGCTACACTGGCCGGCTGGGACCTGTCAACGGTAGCGTTGATGTCGACAGCGATGGCAAGCATGCCCACAATTGCAATCGCCGGGGCACCCCGCACCACCATGCGCTTAATGGCATCGTAACCGTCCTCGGTGGACTTGATCGGCACGTACACCGTCTCGTACGGCAGGCGCAGTTGGTCGAGAATCTGCAGCGAGCGGTCTGCCGCGTTGTACCGGATAGCTTCGAGCGACATGGTGCTTTGTGACGAACGGGTGGTGGTGATTGAAGTCAAAAGCTGATGTCAGACATTTTGGTCCAGGGCAGGGGGGTGTGTGTAGATTTTGCCAATCCACGTGTTGGGTGCATTGCATATATGCAGAATTTATGCCGTTTAGGCACGATGCCGCCGCCGACTAAGAGCATCGCCCTCAAGATCAACCACGGGGATCCCCATACATTAACAAATTTGACGGATTGACAAATTTGCTGACGTCGTAGAGCGTGCCGAGAACGCGGTAAATGTCGTCGGTCGAGACTGCCTCGTAAAAACTCATGTCCTGCGGGATAGACGTGACGGGCGGGCTCTCGGTGAGATGCGGGACCTCCTGTCTAAACGTGGCGATGATGTCGAGCAGCTGGGACACGCGCTCCTCGGGTGTGCCGGTGAGGGCGTGCGGAATGATGCTGGATATGCCGTGGAACTCGGCGAGCGCAGATACAATGTCGTACAGCTTCATGATGATACCCTGGCCGTGAATGGCGATGGACGAGCGCGACAGCTGCTGGTCGATGTTCTCAATGTCGAGTAGGATAGACGCCGAAACGCGCGTGATGAGGTCGGGCGGGCTCGAAGAGCCCGAGAGCAGCCGCAGCCGGAACCACAGGTTTGAAATGTAAAAGTCGGCCTTGTGGATGTCAAACGTCGCGGATATCTTTGTGCGTTCGAGCTCGCTGAGGAGGCGGAACCCGTCCTCGATGCCGGCGCGCTCGTGCATGGCGCGGATCTCGTCGACGTACGAAAACAGCTTGGCCATCTGCACAATGCCACCGTAGACCGCCACGTCCTGGGGCGGCAGCACCGGGTAGGCGATGGTCATTTTGAGGGTCAGCGGGTACCCCGAATGGAGCGAGATGCCGCGCTCCGACACGTAGAGGGTGAAGAAAAGCATTTTGTGGGCGCGCGCGGTATGAGGGTCTAGGCCGATGTAGTACGACTCGCGGTCGATGCCGAGCAGCTGGCCGAGGGTGATTGCCTGGCGGATGTAGAACCACGAGCGCCACACCTGCTCGATGCGGAAATGCGCCGACGACAGCAGGTACGCCGACATGACTGCGTCGACGTTGACATTGGAGTTGTAGTCACCGCCGGCGTTGTGGGCGCGCTCCATTTCGCGGAGCAGCTGGCGGCTGAGAGCGTCACTGGCGGCGGGCGCATTGCGGGCAATGAGCGCGGCGAAGCAGACACCGAGAACCACCGCGTAGCGTTCCTGGCGCGCTGGCTCCTCGAGGTACCGCAGCAGGGTCGCGTGGTCGAGCACGGGCGTTATGACGTGCAGGTTTGCAAAGTACTCGCCAATGAGCTGCGTGAGCACGGTGCGGTCGAATGTTTCCCACGAGTATGATTCAAACGGGGGCTCTGCTGTTAGCTTGTGTGGTTGTTTTGTTTTCCTGGGGGGCGCTGCCCCCAGACCCTCGTAGCAACTGCTTCGCAGTTGGAATGAGCCATGAACTTTAGATCAACCGCGAAGCGGTTGCTACGGGGGTCTGGGGGGCAGAGCCCCCAGGAAAAAAGAAAAAAGCCGTTGCTTCGACTTAGTCAGACACAGCGGCCATGTTGTTCGCAATTGGGGGGATGCGAGGAGGGGGACCCACTTTTTGGTTCTGAAAACACAGAGCGTTTGGAGTCGTCGCTCTCGTCTGCCGAGCAGGTCGAACGCCGCGATGTCGCGCCCGGCGGCGCATTGGCGGTAGCGGTTGTGGCACCAGCAGCTGGTAAGCTGACAGGGGGTGCGGATGCAGCAACGGGCACCGGCTTTTGTAGTTCGAGGATCACCGATTTACGGCCACCCTTTGGGCCGCGTTTCCTCGGCGTCGCGTAAAAGCACGGCAGGTTTTTGGCCTCGCACTTTTTGCACGGGTTCTCGCCGTCGCACCGGATTTTGCGCCGGCGACAGCACTCGCACGCCGGCATAGTGCTGGTGTTGGTTGTGTTATTAAACGATGATGTGGGGGAGCCCGTTGGTTTTTTTTTGTCCACCCCGCCAACCGGGGGATCGAGGGGGGATCTGACCACTAACGCAACAACTCCGCCTACAAAAAAAAAAGGATAAGGTCTCCAAAAAACGAGTCCAGAGTCAGTTTGTCGCGACAACCTTGGTACGAGCTCGACGGCCTTGGAGATGGCACGGCTTCGATGCACCGCTTTGATAACCACTATGAATGGGTCATTGTCTGCCAAAGCGCCGATGGTGAACCGTGTTGCCGTCAGACGGCGTAGGGCAAGGGCACGTCCGGAACCGAACAAACACTTTATTTCCCCACAGTCACGGGAGCACGGCTGTGTCGGTGCTCGGCACTTTTTTTTTTCCTTTTGTTCCTGGGGGCGCTGCCCCCAGACCCCCGTAGCAACTGCTTCGCAGTTGGAATTGGGCCATGGGGGAGTTCTTCAACCGCGAAGCGGTTGCTACGGGGGTCTGGGGGCAGCGCCCCCAGGAAAAACAACGACGACTCCGCAATCGCAGTATCCTAGGTACCGTTTTTTCTCTTTCCTGGGGGGCGCTGCCCCCAGGAAAAAAAGCCAACGACGACTCCGCAGCCGTAGTGTGTCGCAGTACCTGACGTAACGATGCCAAAACGTATGTTTGCTGCTAAGATTACGAAAGACGAGACTGTTGAAGACGACCGTTGGACGTCGCATTTGATGCGCGGAAATATGGATGTTGCCGGATTGGGAACGTCGCCCGGCAAGGGGGAGGGGCAGGCACCCCCGATCCTAGGGCACGTGACTGAGTGGGTGCGGGGGCTGATTCTAAAAAAGTCAAAGGACCTGTCAGTAGCAGTTTTGCGAACGTACACCGGGGATAGGACGTACGTACGACTGGACAAAAAGTGTGATACTACATAAAAGTGGATACGACAGACTTTTGGTGAAGGCTCAAAAAATAGACTGCTCGTCGAAATCCAAGCCCGCAAAAAGGAGTTGGCGGTGGATCAATCGACCGGGTGTTAGGGCGGAAAAGCCACGCTCTGGCGGAATACAAGCACCGGATATTGTTCTGTACAATGGCAGAGAATGAGCTAGAAACCACAGGGGTGGTGTCCCCGACAAAGTCAGACGCAACGACGCCCGGATCAGCGTCGGCAGCAGGGTCGACAGCAGGAGCAGCAGCCAAACGGCGTCGCAACCGACATGCGTGCGATGAATGCCGGGCCCGCAAAAACAAGTGTACAGGCACGATGCCATGCCCAAGCTGCGTCAACGCCAAAGCTCAGTGCACGTTCACGCCGTCGAAAAAACGCGGAATCCCCACTGGGTACCTGCAGCGGCTCGAGCGCACCAACGAGGCTCTGGTGCAGCTGCTGGGGCTGTTTGTGGAGAGCGAGCCCAACGGCGAGGAAACGCTGGAGCGGCTCGCGTCCAAGCTGGCGGCCGAGTCCGAGAGCGAGCGTCTAGAGCACATTGTGTCGTTTGAGGACCTCGACGTGCTGTCTATCCTCGACCTGCATGACGGGCCGGTGGTGTCGGTCAAGGCGCGCCCCGGCCGCAGCCAGAGCCACAGCACCATCCGTCCCGGCAGCTACGGCCCTGTGGCGGCGGCCGGCAACCCGGGCTCGAGCATTGGGGAGCCGCGCGTCGACTCCAAGGTCCGGTTCATGGGCCCGTCGTCGGGCTTTGACGACAGCTTTATCGCGAGCTTCGAGCGCCTCCAGATGACGCAGACCACGTTCGACCCGGCTATGTGGCGGCGGCTGATTGCGCCGCTGTCCATCATCAATCTGCTCGACGTGTACTTTGCGTTTACGCACACGCTGTTCCCCATGGTGAACCGCGAGGAGCTGATCCAGTTTGCGTACTCCAACGAGACAGACCGCAAGTCGCAGAAATCGTGCCTCATGTGGTCCATGGTCATGATGGGCCTCAACCACACCGGCAACAAGCGCGAAAGCGACAAGTTCCGCGCCCGCGTCATGCACGACCTCACCATCTCGACCCTCGACGTGGTGCACTCGCTCGAGGCAGTGCAGGCGCTGCTGATTCAGTCGTGGTACTTTCTCGGCAAGGGCCACTGGAGCAACGCGTGGCTCATCGCCGGCAACGCGGTACGCATGGCGACCGAGCTCGGGCTCCACGTCGACAACCGCGGCCCCGAGAACGACTACTCGCGTCGGACCTGGAAGTGCTGCTGCATGATCGACACCCTCATCTCGGGCCGCACCGGCCGCGTGCCCCAGGTCTCGGCGTCGGACTACACGCTCGGGCAGGAGCCCGAGTTTGGCGAGGAATGGGAGCTGTGGCGGCCGCCGGCCGAGACACGGTCAGGCGGCGGCAACACCTGGAACGGCGGCGCTCTCGACACAGAAAGGACGTGGGTGCCCGAGCCCGCCCGCACGTTTTCGGTATTCAACCACGAGCATCGCCTCAACCACATCAACTCGGCGTTCATCAAGGTCGCCAACGACAAGTCGTTTAGACACATGGACGACAAGCAGCGCCGGCAAGTGCTGCAGAGCTACGTGCAGCAGCTCAAGACGTGGCTCGCGCAACTGCCGCCGCAGCTCGACCCCCTCAAGTTTGCCGACGAGCACCTGCCGGCAGAGCAGCTCATGCCGCACGTCGCAAACCTGTACATGAATTTCGCCGGCAGCTGCAGCTTGCTCCACGTTCTCGACTACGACAGCCGCTACGTCATTGACCAGATCCTGCCGCCCGAGACGCTCGTGCGTCTTATGATCAACATTCTGAGCGCCTACGTATCGCGCTTCACCTGGAACACCGCGCTCGTCCAGTTTGAGTACTACATCAGCCTCTGTCTGACCGTGGTATTCAAGACTTTTATCCAGAACAACGACGTGGTCGAGCGGCTCTCCGAGCACCCCGAGTTCAACACCTTGCTCAAGTTCCTCGATGGCACTGCAGCAACGTGGGCCGGCGCCTCAGTCTCGTACCAGTACTTCTGGGTCATGAAGCAGGCAGAGCTCGACAAGGTCGAGGAGCGCAAGAAGCAGCGCTCGTACCAGCCCCTCATCCAGGCGTCTATCCACGCGGAGCCTGAGCCGCTCGGCGACCTTGACTTTGGCTCTCCCATAGACGCCGCTGTGCCTTCGCGCAGCAACATCGGTCGCATGATCGAAAAACTCGAAAACGAGGGTCACATCGATTTCTCCAACTTTGAGTTCTAGCTCTCGGCGGCCCCTGTTTTCCTCCTGGGGCGCTGCCCCCAGACCCCCGTAGCAACTGCTTAGTGTTTGGCCGCGAATGAGTTGCTACGGTTGCGCCGCCATGAACGCTATACAGACGTCGTTTGCATCGTTTCCGTGGCTTCTTTTCCTGGGGGCGCTGCCCCCAGACCCCCGTAGCAACTGCTTCGCAGTTGGTTGACTGCTAAGTGTTCGACCGCGAATGAGTTGCTCCCAACTGCGCCGCCACCAACGCTAGAAACACGTCGTTTCCGTCGTTGCCATCGTTTCTTTCCGCCAACACTGTCGACTCCAACTGCGAAGCAGTTGCTACGGGGGTCTGGGGGCAGCGCCCCCAGGAAAAAAAAAATGACACCGACGGTCTCCAACTTGTATTTAATCAATAATTGACATGATTTAACGGGCCGTTGTATCCCCACACGTGTGGGGTGACTTCGGGCCAATCGTGTTTCGGGCGTTTATTATTTTTTGTTATCATGATCGAAGCTCATAACCGGCGATCGTATTCCTCGCTTATCTGTATGCGACCAATGCGATGGCCTCACAGATCCCTGCATGACAGGTAGAGTTTTAAAGTCGCGCCTCGGATGCGCCGGGTGGCCTGCGCTTGGAGAATTACGTGATGTGTCGACCCTCGTGGTGATGGAATCGTTTGTGACTGCAAAACATTTAAAATATTATAGTACGCTGTGAATTTAAGTGATCTCAAGACTAGACTACAATCGAACCTCGCATACGAGACCCTGACAAAGGTGATCAATGTCATCACGGCCGACACGAGCACAACAGTCCCCATGATGCTGGAGATGACACTGGCTATTGTCACAGTCAGCAAAAAAGAAGGGGCGAAGTACGCTTTCAAGCCTCACGCCGAGTCACAAGCGTTACAGCTTGGCGTCCGTGTCGTTAGTGTTGGCAGCCGATTTACACAGATTTTGAACGCAATCTGTGGCATGTGTACGGCCCAACGTCCAACGCATTCTGTCTGCAGGGTGGGTGGATGGCAGACATTAGTTCTAAGCTATTGTAGTCATTCGTAATCAAATGGCGCTGGGAACAAGTTTACACCGATTGGTCACCGGGCTGGATGGTGCCAAGTGTTGTCAGGGCAGGCATGGGACCGAAATGGGACTCAAGCAGAGATGGGGGCCCGGAACGGGATTATACCTGCATCCGAACATATTGGTCTTACTAGACTGTGACAGCAAATGTAACTACAAAACGCGACAGTCTAGCGAGTCAATTCATAATATTATTGCCAATTGTACCACTTGCCCAACCACTCCCCTACTGCCAGGCATTCCTGATGGAACGCATGCCGACGGACCCCGACAGGGACAAGGGCAAGGGGTTACAGATTATCGCACCACCAAAAAGAAAAACGCGGCACGGCGACAAGCCGTTTGCCAAGTTGGGCCAAAAAAAAAAAAAGTAACCTCCCACTAAACCCGGCCCCCCCCCCTCCCCCTGTGAGACCTTAACCCTCCCTTGACGCCCCGTCCGTGGTACTATATTTCTAAACCCGCACATACAACCCCCATTCGTTCCAGGACGGCCGCTGGCTTCACCAGCATTTCTTTTCTTGTTATTGGTTTTGTTTAAACAGCAAGATTGAATTTTTGCTTAAACAAGACTATATTCTTATCAGCAGAAAAGACCAAAAAAAAAAAAGAAAAAAACAATTCGACATGGACGTCGCCAACAACTCCGTGTGGATGGAGTCCGCAGCGGAAACTCTCCGCACCGATAGCGTGTCGCTCGTCGCCGCCACTATCGCCTACCTTCGCACTAACATCTGGTCGACGCTTATCTGCGCGTTCCTCGGTCTCATTGTATGGGATCAGGTCGCGTACCTCCAGAAAAAGGGCACCATTGCCGGCCCTAAGTTCAAGATGTGGCCGATTATGGGCCCGTTCCTCGAGTCGATGAACCCCAAGTTCGAGGAGTACGTCGCCAAGTGGGAGTCTGGCCCGCTGTCGTGCGTGTCGGTGTTCCACAAGTTTGTTGTCATTGCCCCTAACCGTGACCTGTGCCGCAAGATCCTCAACTCGCCTACCTACGTCAAGCCTTGTGTTGTGGACGTCGCCATCAAGATCCTGCGCCCCAGCAACTGGGTGTTCCTGGACGGCCGTGCCCACGTCGACTACCGCAAGTCGCTCAACCCGCTGTTTACGCGCCAGGCCATTGGCGTCTACCTCAAGAAGCAGGAGGGCATCTACAACAAGTACCTCGAGAGGTTTGTTAGCCTGTCCAAGGACGCGCCCATTCCCTTTATGCACGAGTTCCGCGAGCTCAACTGCGCGGTGTCGCTCGCCGCCTTCTGCGGTGACTACATTACCGAGGAGCAGGTCAAGCTCATTTCCGACAGCTACTACCGCATCACCGAGGCGCTCGAGCTCGTCAACTTCCCCATCATTCTCCCGTTCACCAAGCCCTGGTACGGCAAGAAGATCGCCGACCAGACCATGAGCATCTTTGCCGACTGCGCCCGCCGCGCCCGCATTGACGTTGCCAACGGCGCCCAGCCCACGTGCATTCTCGACTCGTGGCTCAAGCTCCAGCACGACGCCCAGCTCAACAAGGGCCCCGACGGCAAGGTGTCTGTGCGCACTTTCAGCGACAAGGAGATCTCCGAGACTCTGTTCACGTTCCTGTTTGCGTCCCAGGACGCCTCGTCGTCCGCCACTACCTGGCTGTTCCAGATCCTCGCCGACCGCCCCGACGTCATGAAGCGCGTCCGCGAAGAGCAGGTCCGCGTCCGCAACGGCGACCTCACCACCCCGCTTTCCCTCGACCTCGTCGACCAGATGGAGTACACCAACCGCGTCGTCAAGGAGTGCCTCCGCTACCGCCCGCCCGTCACCATGGTCCCGTACGTTGTCAAGCGCGACTTCCAAATCACCGAAGACTACAAGGTGCCCAAGAACGCAATGATTATCCCGACAGTGTACCCGGCTCTCCACGACCCCGAGGTGTACGAGAACCCCGACGAGTTCGACCCCGATCGCTGGCTGCCGGGCTCGGTCGCCGCCAACGCCCACAAGAACTGGCTTGTGTTTGGTGCCGGGCCCCACGTCTGCATCGGCCAGCAGTACGTGTACACCAATCTGGCCGCCCTCATGGGTACCGCCGCCCTGTTCTACGACTGGAAGCACACCGTCACCGAAAAGTCAGAGAAGATCCGCGTTTTCGCCACCATCTTCCCCGACGACGACTGTATTCTCCAGTACCGCCGCCGCCCCACCACAGAGATCCTCGCCGCCGAGTCTTCATGAGCATGCCAATCGGTGGCGTCCCATCTCTGCACGTCTGCCGTCAAGTACCTTTCCTCCCTCCCTGCCAGCGCCGCCCCCGGCCGCCGTTGCGTCCATATTAATTCTGGTGCCGCTGGCCGCATCTCTTTGGCTTTTAATTATAGGTTGAAAATACATCGTATATCGTGACAATGGGTATTTGTTTCCTGGGGGCGCTGCCCCCAGACCCCCGTAGCAACTGCTTCGCAGTTGGAGTGGAGCCATAATGAGAGTTCATGTTGGGCATTTGTTTCCGGGGGGCGCTGCCCCCAGACCCCCGTAGCAACTGCTTCGCAGTTGGAGTGGAGCCATAATGAGATTTAATGCTCCTTGTTCAATGGCGAAGCAGATGCCACGAGCGTCTGGGAGGTGCAAGTCCCACACGACAACAAAAAGGGGTGACCCACGACCGTACTTGATAGCTGGAATGGACCCGAGTCCAACTGCGAAGCAGTTGCTACGGGGGTCTGGGGGCGGAGCCCCCAGGAAAAAAAAATAAAGCCATACTGCAATGACGACGCTTGTCACGTATCAGCATGCTGTGCGAGCTGTTTGGCATAGTGGTAGTCGAGAGACGTTTCGACTTTGATGTCTTGCGACGCGATGTGCACAAGCTTGGCGAGAGCGCGCGAAATTGCAAACACCTGCTGCTCGAGTTCGGCACCTCGCAAGACCAGCGCGTCGTACTCGGCCCGCTTGTCCTCTATTCTCCTGGAGTACTTTGCGTGCACGCGCAGAATCGCCGCGGTTTTTTCATAGGCAAACTGTCGCAGCAGTTGGACACATCGGTCAAGCAACACCGAGCACAGTTTGAGAAATTTTCCTGTCACCATATTGCTAGCTCGTTTTCTTTGTATTTCCTGCCATAGACGGGCGTTTTCTTGTGCTAATTCCTCATCTCGTTGATGCTGCCCGGTTAGTGTGCGTCCTTTGGCCATTCGCGCGCAATAACCGTTTTGCTGTGGGATAACACTCGAATTTAGTAGCTGTACTTACGTCGTACTGATGCTGGTCGGTACCATTGAGAGTGATGCCATCTGCCAACCTGCACAGCTCGTCCACCGCATTATGGTTGTCTTCCAGCGTCGTCGCAAGCTCGTCTACAAGATTGGTCAGTATACTGAGGTCATCACCACCGGAAAGGCCTGGTACAGGAGTCGACGCCCCGCTCCTTGCGCTATTGCCGTCCATACTGGGTCATTTGTGGTATCACGGGCCGTGGAATCTCAGTATCGGGCACTTCAATCTACACACCAGCCCACACAGCCGTACAGTATACGCATAACATGCACATACGCATGCATGCATTTTTCCCACAGCAATTACCATCCGATTCCGCGCGTCGTGCCCCCCACACACAGACACAACCACGTCCGGTTTGACCTTTGCAGCTAGGTTCACGGCCTTTTTCCGGGTCAATTGACGAGACATTTAACTGTCTAGTTGTATTTTTAGAGTGCAACACGTCAGACGGTCTGCCGACACTCGCTACTGACAGTACAAAGTATGTGATGGCTCTGCGCGTTTTCTGCAAGTTGGGGTCTCGCTGCAGCTCTCTGTCGGCATGCTGCTTAATTCCCTCTTCAGTGCTTTCTTCCAGCCCCGAAGCCGGTCTATGTTGCCAATTGGCCTTTGTTCGTCCCGTTTGGGGCTCTGGTTTTGTGCTGTTTCTTCTATTTTTGTTTCCTGAGGTTCCACCCCCAGACCCCCGTAGCAACTGCTGCGCAGTTGGACTCGACGCATGCCCTAAATTAACCGCGAAGCGGTTGCTACGGGGGTCTGGGGGTGGAACCCCCAGGAAAACAATCCAGACTCGTGCTGACCACAGATGGCGTCGCTGTTTCGCAGCAATGCGACGTCGACGGGCTCGTCGTCGTCGGAGATTGACACAAACCAGGACAAGGTCGTGCAGACGCCGGCCGAGGACTCGATCTCGGACCTTTGTTTCTCGCCCCAGGCCGAGTACCTGACGGTTGCGTCGTGGGACAAAAAAGTGCGCATCTACGAGGTGCTGCCGTCCGGAGACACGCAGGGCCGCGCGCTGTACGAACACCAGGCGCCGGTGCTGTCTGCGCAGTGGTTCCCGGACGGCACAAAGGTCGCGTCGGGCGGCTGCGACAATGCTGTCAGGGTGTACGACGTGGCGTCGGGCCAGGCGGCCCAAATTGGCGCCCATGAACAGCCGGTCCGGTCTGTGCGCGTTGTCAATGTGCAGGGCAACCCGATTGTGGCGTCGGCGTCGTGGGACAAGACCTTGAAGTACTGGGACGTGCGGCAGCAGAACCCAGTCGCAACAGTTCAGCTGCCGGAGCGCGCCTACAGCATGGACACGTCGCGGGATCTGCTCGTAGTGGCGACGGCGCAGCGCAACATATGTGTGTTCAACCTATCAAACCCGCAGACCATATTCAAGACGGTGCAGTCGCCACTCAAGTGGCAGACGCGCGTCGTGGCGTGCTACCCACAGGGCAACGCCTACGCGATCGGCTCGATAGAGGGCCGCTGCGCGATCCAGTACGTGGACCCGGACGAGCAGGCCAAAAGCGGGTTCTCGTTCCGGTGCCATCGCGAGAACAAGACCCCCACCGAGACGCACATCTACCCTGTCGAGGCGATCTCGGTACACCCTGTCTACGGCACCTTCTCCACCGGCGGCAGCGACGGCACAATCCACTTCTGGGACAAGGACTCGCGGTTCCGCCTCAAGTACACGCGGAGCCTCGGCGGGACCGTCTCCGCGACCGCCTACAACCGCAATGGCAGCATCTTTGCCTATGCCGTCACCTACGACTGGTCAAAGGGCTTCCAGTACAACACGCCGCAGTACCCCATCCAGCTCCGCCTCCACCCGACAACCGACGCCGAGACAAAGCCTCGCGAAAAGAAATAATGTGACACGATATTAATGACTTTGCCGCTCTCTTCTCTTTCTTCCTCGTTTTTCCACGTAGCTCCGTTGTCTTCTTTTTTTCCCTGGGGGTTCCACCCCGAGACCACCGTTGCCTTCTTTTTCCCTGGGGGTTCCACCCCGAGACCACCGTTGCCTTCTCTTTTCCTGGGGGTTCCACCCCCAGACCCCCGCGGCAACTGCTTCGCAGTTGAAAACAGGTTCTTGTGGAGCTCAACCACTAAGCGGTACTACGGAGGTCTGGGGGTGGAACCCCCAGGAAAATAACAGCCGGAGGGGCGTACTTCAACTGCGAAGCAGTTGCTACGGGGCTCTGGGGGTGGAACCCCCAGGCAAAGAAAAGCCAGAGAGCGTACTTCAACTGCGAAGCAGTTGCTACGGGGGTCTGGGGGGCGAACCCCCAGGAAAAAAAACAGCCAGAGAGCGTACTTCAACTGCGAAGCGGTTGCTACGGCGGTCGGGGGGTGGAACCCCCAGGAAGCAAAGAAAGCAGCGGTCGAAGCAGTTGCGATGGGTCTAGATGTGGAATCGCCAGGAAACGAAGGCAAAGGTCGAGTGCACGTAATATATATTAGTCCATAGTACAAAGATTAGGGAAGCAACTGGGGGAGCGGAAAAAACAGTAGTCGCGGGAGGTGGGGAAAACGATGCTGCGGATGCAGAAAACCGGGACCGGCAGCACCTTAGTTGTTGAGGCCAAAGTGGAGACCGAGGGCGAGCGCCAGGACAAGCACGACGATGAAGATGATGAGGACGCACCACCACTTCTTCTTGCGGGCGGCGCGCGCAGAAAAGATGGCCTTCTGGGTGTGGGCGACACCGCCCTCGATGTCCTGCTGGACAGCGGTCGCCTGTTGGTCGATGTGGCGGATGGGCTCCTCCTGCTCAGCCACAAGGACCTCCATGTCGCGGAACAGCTGTGCCAGCTCGCCCATGGTCTTTTCGATCTTCTGGATCTCGCGGTGGCGGTTCTGGACCTCGGTGAGGGCGGTGCGGGCCTCGCCGCGGCGGTTCGACGACATAAACGCCTGCGAGAAGATCTGCTCGCCGTGCGAGTCCTCAATGGCCTCGCGGACCTCCGAGTCGGTCGCGTCCGGGCGCACAATGCGGTACTGGCGCTCGGCAACCTCGCGGTACCGCTGGCGGTACGTGTTCTCGACTGCCTGGTAGTGCTGGATCTTCTCCATAAACGACTTCTTGATGTTCTCGACCTGCGGACGCTTTGTGTTGTCGCGGGCGGCCTGCTTCTCGAGCTTCTTGATGCGGGCCTTGAGCGAGTCGCCGAGGCCGCGCGTCTCCTGGCCGACCTTGTCGATCTGCTGCTGCGTCCACTCCTCGTTCTCGCCGGCGACCTCTGCGAGCGAGCGCTTGTGCAGGCTCTCTACGCGGTCAATGTTATCGGAGAACTGGACGAGCTGGCGCTTGATCTCGTCGAGCTCGCTGAAGAACGCCATCATGTCGTCCGGCTGGGCGCTTCCGCCGTAGCCGCCCGCCGCTGCCGGCTGCTGCTGCACATGTGCGGGCGCGCCGTACGGGTTCACGTTGGACATCTCGTAGCTGTCGTTGGTCGCGCTGTAGGGGTTGCTCTGGCCGTACGACGGCTGCTGCTGGTAGCCGCCAGCATCGCTGGCATAGGGGTTCGAGTAGTTCTGCGGTTAGTCTTGCCCCCTGTTTTTTTTTCCTTTTTTTCCTCGCGGGGGCGCTGCCCCCGCACCCCCGTAGCAACTGCTTTGCAGTTGAAGAGCGACTCGCATCAAAACTAAGAAGCAGTTGGCACGGGGTGAGAGGCCCCCAATTTTCAGAAACACAAAACCGGCCCCAACCGCTCGCGGGGGCGAGGCCCCCGCACCCCCGCAGCAATTGCTTCGCAGTTGACGATCGACTGCCACCGAAATCAACTGCGAAGTAGTTGCTACGGGAGTCCGGGGCCAGAATGCCAGTAACACAAAATCGGCCCCTAACGCTCGCAGGGGCGTTCGCTGTCCTCGCGCCCGCATAGCAACTGCTTCGCAGTTGAGGATCAATGCCGCCGAAATCAACTGCGAAACAGTTGCTGCGGGGGCCTGGGGGCAGCGCCTCCAGGAAAAAAGAAAAGAAACAGGAACAGGAACAACAAAAGACAACCCCCTGGAATCTCCGTGGTACTTACCTGGTTACCGTAGCCCATTGTGGCGAATCAAAGCAATGAAGCCCGATAAATGTCCGTGACTAAACAAAGATGTAAAGAAAATAAGCTGATCGGGGACCGAGAAACAGGAAAACCGCGTGTACCGAGGAGACGAGGACACAAATCGACGGCGTCAACTCAAAGGCCGAGGCAATAAAGCACTGTGCGTTTATTTAGTCGTCCACAAATAAAAATAACACCGAGACTATAACACGTATCTCTCCGACCGCGCCTGCTACTGAGTCGACAACCTGTGTTTTTTTTTTTTTTTGCTTGAAAAGCGTCGTGGTGGGTTTAGACGTCGCCGGGTGCACAAGTTTAGCTGTCGTGGGACCCCCCCGTCTTTGGGTGTGTGGGCCAGTGACCCTTAACGCAAAAAGCCACTGATGAGCAGAAATTTCACACAAACGCGGCAAAAAACACAAAAACCGCAAAAACCCACAAAAAAGCCGCCGCGACTCCGCCAGGGAGTGGCTCCCTCCTGCCGCTCTGTTACCGCTTTTGGCAGTGGCGGGCTGGGCCGGCCCGCGCCCTGATAGCCTGCGGCCAGCCGATTAGTTTGGTGGTGGACGATGGATGGCGGTGGTGGTGGGGTTTTGTGGGCACAATTTACCGGGTTCTGGCAACTGCAGACGCGCCTAGCGGACATAGTCGCTCCTGGTTTACCATTCCTTACAATGACGCCGACAAATCGCGATTCGTCCTTGTTTAGCTGACGCATCACCTCGCAGGTCTTTCTGCAGGACATGCACTCTATTCGGACCAGCCTCTGCTGGCTTCCCAGCTCCGCCACTAGCTGCGCCGAAGCAGCGGTTTTTGGCGTCTCGACAGTCGTTCAGACCACTCCCTTGAAACCTTCAAACACAAAACGACCGGCAGTCCAGCCTGCATGCACAGCCAGGAAATCGGCAAGTCGCGCGACGCGTCTAGCAGATCGCTCCCATGCACCCCTAGATGGACCGGTGTTTGACCTGTAGGTTGTATAGCGCACTCTCTAATGTCTCGCGAATCCAACTGCGAGGCAGTTGTTACGGGCGTCTGGGGGCGGAACCCCCGGGCAAACAAAAAGACCTCCCTAACGCTGTGAGCAGCTCTCTGAATCTTGGCTTGGGCGATTCTTTCGCCGCCATTGGCGCAGACCGACCCTTGGGCTAACGGCAATGTGCTCACTCTTCTAAAGGGCCGATCCTCGTACCTCTGTCGCCTCCCCAGGGGTCCTCAGTCCACCACGATGCATGCCAATGTCTGCCGCAGGGGTTGCTGCAATGGGAGCATCTGAAACGTAGACGGTCGTTGATCTTTTATCTTTTTTTTTTCTGGGGGCGTTGCCCCCAGACCCCCGTAGCAACTGCTTCGCAGTTGGATGGGTAGTTTGTGGGAGGTGCTGCGCGGTTGTTCGAGCGGGAGGGGGGGAAGAATACATCTATGTAGCAGTCCATCTGTCAATGTTCGAATGGTTTCGCTTTTGTAATTGGCATCCTATCGATAGGCAGATAGGGACTTTTAGTTGTTGTCGACAACATAGAGACGTAAAGAGATCCAGCTGCATGTTTTAGGACCACGTACGAGATCTCGATACTGTATGGGATCTGAAAACAACCGGCACACAACACGGTCGGCCAAATGCTCGAGCGACCTACACAAGTGAGCCAATTCAGCTCAGCTTGAAACAATGCCAATGTTCAAGCTTGTGTCTATGCTCTTCAGCTGCTGATTTCAGCGTTCCCAGAATACGTGCGCATATAATGCGCATACACAGACAAATATGCAGAACCCTGTAGTGCGGCCCAACAAACCCACAAAAACGCCCACAGATATGCCTCCAACGTCATGTCAGTGCTATAACCAACTATTTTTGTAGCAGCTCCATTCCTCCGTGGCTATCGCTTCGCTGATACCTCTCCCAGTCCTAACGCTATCTCGCAAAAAAACCAGCCTCGGTCGAGCTCAACTGCGAAGCAGTTGCTACGGGGGTCTGGGGGCAGTGCCCCCAGGAAAAAAAAGAACCCAGGAAAAAAGAAACAAGTTGGGCAGAAACGACCCGAGACCGGACCCGGCTGCGGGCGGCCTGGGCCGGATTGATGGGGATGGGGATCTCAACCGTTCCCAAATAGGCGTTATCAGCGTCAGCCGTGCGCTTATCGGTTCCTCAACCAGGGCAAGGAACCCAACAATCATGGCATTTCGTTGAAATAAAATATAGACGCGCCCCTTTGAATTAGCAGGTATAGCCTACACCCCAGAACTTACAATGAAGGCTGAAGTCGAGCAGGAGCTCGCCCACGTTCTCCTTACGGAGCTTCTCGCGTACCAGTTTGCGTCGCCGGTCAGATGGTATGTCAAAACTTTGGGCACTTGTTGATCTGCCAGTTACGTACATCAACTGTTGAAGCAGTTGGTACGGGGCTCTGGGCGTCACAGGAAAGCCATAAACAACCAAACTAACGACAGGATCGAGACCCAAGATGTGATTCTGAGCGAGTACAATGCCGAGCGTATTGTCGAAATCGGCCCGTCGCCGACTCTTGCCGGTATGGCCCAGCGTACTTTGCGTTCCAAGTACGAGTCGTACGATGCGGCGTTGTCGCTCCAGCGTGAGATTCTGTGCTACTCCAAGGACACCAAGGAGATTTACTACACTCCTGACCCTGTGGAGGCTGCTCCTGCTGCTGCCGCTGAGGCCTCGTCGGAGGCTGCTGCCCCTGCTGCTGCTGCCGCTCCGGCGGCCGCTGCTGCTCCAGCTCCGGCTGCCGCCCCGGCTCCTGCCGCTGGTGGCCCTGTTGCCGCTGTTGAGGATGCGCCCATCAAGGCTGTCGAGGTCCTGCACGCCCTTGTGGCCCAGAAGATCAAGAAGTCGCTTGACCAGGTACCGCTTACCAAGGCCGTCAAGGATCTCGTTGGCGGCAAGTCGACGGTGCAGAACGAAATTCTCGGTGATCTCGGCAAGGAGTTCGGCGCCACGCCCGAGAAGCCCGAGGAGACGCCGCTTGGCGAGCTCGCGGAGCAGTTCCAGGAGTCGTTTGCCGGCCAGCTCGGCAAGCAGTCGTCGTCGCTCGTGCAGCGTCTCATCTCGTCCAAGATGCCCGGTGGTTTCTCCATCACCACCGCCCGCAAGTACCTGCAGTCGCGCTGGGGTCTCGGCCCTGGTCGCCAGGACTCTGTGCTTGTGCTGGCGCTGACCGAGGAGCCCAAGGCGCGTCTCGGCGACGAGAATGCCGCCAAGGCGTACTTTGACGACATCACCAACAAGTACGCCGCCAAGGCCGGCATCAACCTCAACGCCGCTGCCGCCGCCGGAGGCTCGGGTGGCGGCTCGGGCGGCGCCGTCATCGACACCGCGGCGTTTGAGGAGCTCACCAAGGACCAGAAGCAGCTCGTCCAGCAGCAGCTCGAGCTCTTTGCCAACTACCTCAAGGTCGACCTCCGCGACGGCAACAAGGCGTTTGTCGCTCAGAAGGAGGCCACCGCCGTTCTGCAGGCCGAGCTCGATCTCTGGAACCAGGAGCACGGCGACTTCTACGCGTCGGGCATCAAGCCCATGTTCTCGCCTCTCAAGGCCCGCGTCTACGACTCGTACTGGAACTGGGCGCGCCAGGACTCGCTCCGTATGTTCTACGACATCATCTTTGGCAAGCTGTCTAACGTCGACCGCGAGATCGTTGCCCGCTGCATCTCCATCATGAACCGTGCCAACCCCACCCTCATTGATTTTATGCAGTACTACATCGACCACGTCCCCACTAACAAGGGCGCCACTTACAAGCTCGCCGAGGAGCTCGGTCGCCAGCTGCTCGAGAACTGCAAGGAGGCGGTGGGCGTCAACCCCGTCTACAAGGACGTCACGTACCCGACGGGCCCCAAGACGACTGTCGACGAAAAGGGCAACATCGAGTACCGCGAGGTCGTTCGCCCGGCGCTTCGCAAGCTTGAGCACTACGTCGCCGACATGGCCGCCGGTGGCGAGGTCACCAAGGACCCGGCTGCCGGTGATGCTACCCGTGCTGAGCTCGGCAAGATCTACAAGCAGCTGTCATCGCAGCTCGCCGAGCAAAAGGGCGACAGCGTCAAGCTCGAGACCCTCTACAAGGACATGCTTGCCCTTGTTGAGAATGTCGACAAGGCCGGCGCTGCTGACCCCAGCATCAACAAGATGATGCGTCCCGACACCGTCCCGTTCCTGCACATCAAGCGCAAGGACGGCGACAACTGGCTGTTTGACCGCAAGCTCACCAGCACCTACTTTGACGCCCTCGAGGCCGGTGCCCGTGACGGTATGACCTATGCCCACAAGAACGTCCTCATCACCGGCGCCGGTCCCGGCTCCATCGGTGCCGACATTCTCCAGGGTCTGGTCAGCGGTGGTGCCCGCGTCGTTGTCACCACCTCGCGCTACTCGCGCCAGGTCACCGAGTTCTACCAGAGCATCTACACCAAGTACGGTGCTGCCGGCTCGACCCTTATTGTGGTTCCGTTCAACGGTGCCTCTGTCACCGATGTCAAGGCGCTCGTCGATTTCATCTACGACGACGAGAAGAAGGGCGGTCTCGGCTGGGACCTCGACTTTATCATTCCGTTTGCCGCCATCCCTGAGAACGGCGTGCAGATTGACGGCGTCGAGTCCCGTTCTGAGCTGGCCCACCGTCTCATGATGACCAACCTCATGCGTCTCATTGGTGCCGTCAAGACCCGCAAGCAGGCCTCGGGCTGCGAGACCCGCCCTGCCCAGGTCATTCTGCCCATGTCGCCCAACCACGGCACGTTTGGTTCCGACGGTCTGTACTCGGAGTCCAAGATCTCCCTCGAGACCCTCTTCAACCGCTGGTACTCGGAGGACTGGGCCCAGTACCTCACCATCTGCGGTGCCGTCATTGGCTGGACTCGCGGTACCGGTCTCATGTCGCAGAACAACATCGTCGCCGAGGGCGTCGAGAAGCTCGGTATTCGCACCTTCTCTCAGAAGGAGATGGCTTTCAACATCCTTGGTCTCATGACTGCCCCGATCGTCAACCTGTGCCAGGCCAACCCGGTGTGGGCCGATCTCAACGGTGGCTTCCAGTTCATTGAGAACCTCAAGGATGTGACCGCCAAGCTCCGCAAGGAGCTGCTCGACACCTCGGAGCTCCGCCGCGCTGTCTCGATGGAGAACTCGCTCGAGCAGAAGGTCGTCAACGGCCCCGACGCCGACCTGCCGTACCAGAAGGTCGTTGTGCAGCCCCGTGCCAACCACAAGTTTGAGTTCCCGGCCCTCAAGTCGTACGAGCAGCTCAAGGAGATCGCGCCCGAGATCGAGGGTATGGTCGACCCCGAGAAGGTCGTGGTTGTCACCGGTTTCGCCGAGGTCAGCCCGTGGGGTAACTCGCGTACTCGTTGGGACATGGAGGCCAACGGCACCTTTTCGCTCGAGGGTGCCATCGAGATGGCGTGGATCATGGGTCTCATCAAGCACCACAACGGCCCGCTCAAGGGCAAGCCGTACTCGGGCTGGGTCGACGCCAAGACGAGCGAGCCCGTGGACGACAAGGACGTCAAGGCCAAGTACGAGCAGTACATTCTCGAGCACTCGGGCATCCGCCTCATCGAGCCCGAGCTGTTCAACGGCTACGACCCCAACAAGAAGCAGTTCCTGCAGGAGGTCATTGTCGAGCACGACCTGCAGCCGTTTGAGGCGTCCAAGGAGGCGGCCGAGCAGTTCCGTCGCGAGCAGGGCGACAAGGTCGAGGTGTTTGAGATCCCCGAGACCGGCGAGTGGACCGTGCGCTTCCTCAAGGGCGCCAAGATCTACGTGCCCAAGGCCCTCCGCTTTGACCGCCTTGTCGCTGGCCAGATCCCCACCGGCTGGGACGCCAGCCGCTACGGCATTCCCGAGGACATCATCTCGCAGGTCGACCCCATCACCCTGTTTGTGCTGGTGTCGACCGTCGAGGCTCTCCTGTCGGCTGGTATCACCGACCCCTACGAGTTCTACAAGTACGTCCACGTCAGCGAGGTCGGCAACTGCTCGGGCTCTGGTATGGGAGGTATCAGCGCTCTGCGCGGCATGTTCAAGGACCGCTACCTGGATCGCCCCGTCCAGAACGACATTCTCCAGGAGTCGTTCATCAACACCATGCCCGCTTGGGTCAACATGCTGCTGCTGTCGTCGTCGGGTCCCATCAAGACGCCCGTCGGTGCCTGTGCCACTGCCATTGAGTCGGTCGACTCTGGTGTCGAGTTGATCCAGAACGGCAAGGCCCGCATTGTCATTGTCGGTGGCTACGACGACTTCCAGGAGGAGGGCTCGCACGAGTTCGGTAACATGAATGCCACGTCCAACGCCATGACCGAGTTTGAGCACGGCCGCACCCCGGCCGAGATGTCGCGCCCCAACACCACGACGCGTGCCGGCTTCATGGAGTCGCAGGGCTCGGGTATCCAGGTGCTCATGAACGCCAAGCTCGCCGTCCAGATGGGCGTGCCCATCTACGGTATTGTTGCCCTCACCGCCACTGCCACCGACAAGATCGGCCGCTCGGTCCCGGCTCCTGGCAAGGGTATCATGACGACGGCCCGCGAGAACATCGCGGACCTCAAGTTCCCGTACCGCGTCCTCGACATCAAGTACCGTCGCCGCCAGCTCGAGACCCGTCGCCGCCAGATCAAGGAGTGGACCGAGTCCGAGATCGAGTACCTCAAGTCCGAGGCCGAGGCGCTCGACGATCAGACGCTCGCGTCCCAGTTCTACAAGGAGCGTCTTGCCCAGATCCAGGACGAGGCCCACCGCCAGGAGAAGGAGGCCCTCAGCACTTGGGGCAACGATTTCTACAAGCAGGACCCGCGCATTGCTCCCATCCGCGGCGCCCTCGCCACTTACAACCTCAGCATCGACGACATTGGCGTGTCGTCGTTCCACGGTACCTCGACCAAGGCCAACGACAAGAACGAGTCCAACGCCATCAACAACATGCTCAACCACCTGGGCCGCGCCCGCGGCAACCCGGTGCTCGGCGTGTTCCAGAAGTACCTCACCGGCCACCCCAAGGGTGCTGCCGGAGCCTGGATGCTCAACGGTGTCCTGCAGGTGCTCAACTCTGGTCTCGTGCCTGGCAACCGTAATGCGGACAACATCGACTCGGCTCTCAAGGGCTTTGACAAGATCATCTACCCGTCGGTGTCGATCCAGACCGACGGCATCAAGGCCGCCACCGTCACGTCGTTTGGTTTCGGCCAGAAGGGCGCTATTGCCGTGGTGATCCATCCCGACTACTTCCTTGCTACCCTCAGCAAGGCTGAGTACGAGGCCTACGGCAACAAGGTTGCTGCCCGCTACAACAAGGCGTACCGCTACCTGCACACCGCCATTGCCGAGAACTCCATGTTTGTCAGCAAGGAGAAGGCGCCCTACACCGACGACCAGGAGCAGTCGGTGTACCTCAACCCGCTTGCTCGTGTTGAGCACGACAAGAAGACCGCGTCGCTCACTTTTGGCAAGAAGATCAAGAACGCGTCGGCGTCGTTTGCCCCTTCGCACACCGAGTCAGTCCTCAAGCAGCTTGCGTCGACCTCAGCCTCGGCAAAGACCAACGTCGGTGTCGACGTCGAGTCCATCTCGGCTATCAACATCGACAACGAGACGTTCCTTGAGCGCAACTACACCGCCGCCGAGCGCGAGTACTGCCTCAAGGCCGCGTCTCCCCAGTCGTCGTTTGCCGGCACCTGGTCTGCCAAGGAGGCTGTCTTCAAGTCGCTTGGCGTCAAAGGCAAGGGCGGTGGTGCCGAGCTGCAGTCGATTGAGATCCAGCGCGACTCCAACGGCGCCCCCGTCGTTGTTCTCCACGGCGATGCCAAGGAGGCCGCTGCCCAGGCTGGCGTTAAGAACGTCAAGGTCTCCATCTCCCACGACGAGTTCCAGGCTGTTGCTGTCGCCATTGCCGAGCTCTAAGCTTGTCGTTGATTTCATATAGTATTTAATGGATGTGTTTTGATATCGGATTTTTCTTTTCCCTGGGGGTTCCACCCCCAGACCCCCGTAGCAACTGCTTCGCAGTTGAGGCCCGCAAGAATCTGTGTTTCTTTGTTAGGGTGTCACTGCCTCATCGGTTGGACTCCACCTAGAATTCATCATCAACTGCGAAGCAGTTGCTACGGGGGTCTGGGGGTGGAACCCCCAGGAAAAAGAAGAAAGAATAAATAAGCTGTATCCCACAAAAATACGTCATCAACTGCGAAGCAGTTGCTACGGAGGTCTGGGGGTGGAACCCCCAGGAAAAAGAAGAAAGAATAAATAAGGTGTATCCCACAAAAATTCGTCATCAACTGCGAAGCAGTTGCTAAGGATGTGTGGGGGTGAACCCCGCCTCCCAGGAAAAAGAAGAAAGAATAAATACGCTGTACACCACAAAAATTCGTCATCAACTGCGAAGCAGTTGCTACGGGGGTCTGGGGGTGGAACCCCCAGGAAAAAGAAGAAAGGATAAATAAGCTTGTATACCACAAGAATTCGTCATCAACTGCGAAGCAGTTGCTACGGGGGTCCGGGGGTGGAACCCCCACGAAAAAGAAACAAGAATAAATAAGTTGTATACCCAAGATGGAATGCAGGTCGTTTAGAGACATTAGTGAGAGATGTACTGGAAAACAAAGCTGATGACGTCGTGCTCGAGCTCTTGGCGAAGGAGAAGGTCCTGGATATCTTTGAGCTCGGGCTTGCGGAAATGGTTCCAAGTGGTGGCGTCGCCGTAGAGCATGGCAGGCGCCTTGATGACCTGGTGGTCGTCTTTGCACCGTTTGCACTTGAACGTATCGTGAGTGTCGCAGAGGGTCTGGTTGTTGTACGAAAAGAGCTGTCTGAGATTGTCAAACGAAAAGAGGCGCTCCACGTCCTCGTTCTCGTCGACAACGCAGGAAGAGAGCGATTGCTTCATTGACTGCCGCTGGAAGATTTTCTCTTCGATGGAGCCGGTGGCAATAAAGCGGTATACAAAGCAGTCCTTCTTTTGACCGTCGCGCCACACGCGGGCGAGGGCCTGCTGATCCGACGCCGGGTTCCAGTCTGGGTCCATGAGGATTAGGCGGTTGGCACCAATAAGATTAAGACCACAGCCGCCGGCTTTGCTGCTGAGAAGGAAAATAAACTCGTTACCATCGGGATCGTTGAACTGATCGACGAGCTTTTGGCGCTTGTTGATGGCCATTGTTCCGTCGAGGCGCAATACTCCATAGCGGCGAGACATGCACATGCGCTCGATGAGGTCAAGTGTCGTTGTGTAGTTGGAGATGAGCACGATCTTATCGTTTGTCTCAGCGCGGATGCGCGCCAGCATGCGCTCCAGCACCATGAACTTGCCCGAGTACCATGACTTGATCTCGCGGTCGCGGCCGCGCTTGTGCTTGGGCACGAAGTCCTCTGGGAAGCAGTCCTCGCTGCCGTCGATGTCGGCCGGCAGGTCAAGTAGGTCCGGGTGGGTGCACAGCTTCTTGAGGACATCGACCGCTTTTAATGGTTGGGCGCCTTTGCCCTTCAGCAGCCGCGAGATGGTCTTGGAGTCGGTGTAGCGATTATAGAGGCGCTTTTGGAAATCTGACAGCTCGCAAAACACCACGTGCTCGTACTTGACCGGCAGGTACTTGGACAGAATATCGTTTGTGCGGCGGATGATAAGCGGGCTCACAAGCTGGCCCAGCTCCTTGAGCTTCTGCTCGCCCTTGACGACTTCGTCGTCGGTGGCGTCCGAGTCGCGGCCGCGCAGAATGTCGAGCTCGTAGTTCTTGCGAAACTCGAGCCGCGAGCCAAGGAGGCCTGGGTTGGCAAACGACAGCAGCGAAAAGTACTCAGAAAGGTCGTTTTGGATAGGCGTACCAGACAGAATAACGCGGCGTTTGCAGTTGAGGGCGTCGAGTGCCGTGAACGTGAGCGACTCGCCGTTTTTGAGGCGGTGGCCTTCATCGCACAGCAACAGGCCAATGTCGCATCCACGAAGCACGTCCGTGTAGCGGCGAAGCGTCTCGTATGCAATGATGAGAACAGGCCGTACCACCTGGCGGCCCGTCGCCTGGGCCCACTGGCCCAGGTCGGCCACCAGCTGCGCCTTGGACGCTTTGCCGTCGACAGCCAGCGGCGTAATGGTATCCTTGCCGAGCCACTTGACAAGCTCGTTGGCCCAGTTCTTGACAAGACTGGCGGGACACACAATGACACACTTGGAGATAACGCCGCCTTTGCCCTCTGGGCTCTGGCGCAGTAGCGTCCACATGAGCGCGATGCACTGCAACGTCTTGCCGAGACCCATCTCGTCTGCCATGATGCATCCGTTGGCATTGGGCATGACCATTCCGGTCGTGCAGCGGTACAAAAACTTGACACCTTCGACCTGGTGTGGGCGAAGGATCTTGGCGAGGCGGGGATCAATCACCACCGGCACTTTGGGGTGCTCCTTTTTCTTTTCGGTGGTGATGCCGAGGATGTCTGCCAGAGACGGCGTTTTTTTTGTGGGTGGTGGAGGGGTATTCGAACTATCAGTCGACGTGTCGGCGTCCGAAGGCGGGGGCGACGGCAGATCGATTTCGGTCACATCGGGAATCTTAGGGGTCGGCTTGTCATCGACCGTCGGGTCATACAAGACTATGGCAAACTCGCCACTCGGGTCGTGTAGAGGGCGTGGCGCAAAATCGAGACGCCTTTTGGTGCCGAGCAGCGGAGGCGGCGTCACGCCATAGCCATCTGGCTTGACTCGAAGAGGTGTCTTGAACCGCGACACCAGCACCGTCTGGCTGTCTTTGGGCTTGAACACAGGAAAGTTGCCCTTGTTGTTGGTCACGTCGCGCAAAGCGTCTCGTTCTTGCTCGTCCTCGGTAACTTCGCGGTAGTTTGTAATCTTGCGTGCTGTCCGCTGGGGGTTGCGCGAGTGTTTCATTGGTATCTTGAACGGTTTGAGTAGTGTATCAAACGGGTCGCTTTTGGGTTTTTTTGGTGTCGGTGCATTCTCATCTCCCGGTGTACCCGGTACCGGGACCACGCGCTTAGTTAGCGCTCCCATGGGATTTGGTCAGGTGCACTGTGTCTTGTCGGTTTTTCTTTTTGTTTATATGCTCTCGCAACCATAGGATTCACTCGTGTGCCTTTTGTATTATTTATTAAAATCGCCAACCAGACGCGCGTCCACGTGACTAGCGCGTCCGTTGCTGTGGTATCTGCAAAGCAACAGTGTACAGGCAAATACACACAGCTCTAATACGTGCCCAATGCCAATCCAAGCGTACACGCAGTTGCACATGTGTGTCCAATCTCAATCCCTACTCTGAAAGAAATCCCCCCGAACCAGTTTAGAAACGTTTTTTTTTGAGGTTTCAACAGTGCGGACCCCAAAAAAGAAGAAAAAAAGCCTTAAAAAACAGAGCACTGAACGCCGCACTAAAGAAGTTCACTTCACCAAAAAATCCGTTAAGAAAATGTCAAGCCCCCCGCCAAGAGGCAGATCGCGCTCGCGCAGCATCACTCCCGACCGGTACAGATCACCACCGCCTCGCGAGTATTCGCGTGACAGAGGCTACGACGACAGGTCCTATTCGCGTGACCGCTACCGAGGCCGTTCGCCATCGCCGCGACGTGACCGGTACGCGTCGCCGTCTCCTCGTCGAGACAGAGACCGCTACGTCTCGCCTCCGCCGTACCGGAGAGACGGCCGAGGACGCGGCTTCGGCGGCCGAGGCAGGTCCCCATCACCATCTCGCGACTACTATGACCGTTATGATCGCTATGATCGCGGGTACGACCGTGGTCGCAGATACTCGCCGTCGCCGGGCCCACGCGGTCGTCGGTATTCGCCATCGCCCGTACGCCGACGCGGTGGCTACTCACCACCACCACCAGGCCCTGGAGGCCCTCGCAGTGGCGGCCGGCCTCACCTTAGCTGTCGCATCATCATTGACAATCTGACGCGCAATGTCACTGCCGGGCACGTGCGCGAGATCTTCCGCAAGTACGGCGAGATTTTGGAGCTCAACTTCCGCCGCTCCGTCGACCACCCCGATAACCCCGACGTGACGGCATGCTTGATCCTGTACCGGTACCCGGAGGACGCCGATGACGCAGTGTACTATATGGATCGGGGCATGATCGACCGCAACGAGATTTCGGTGCGCATTATGAAGCGGCGCCGGCACAGAGGCGGCCGTCGACGCGGTGGGCGGGGCCGTGGCCGGGGGGGTCCCGGCAATGCCATCGCGCGTGGCGGTGCAGGCGGCGACGACGCCGAGCGGGATGCTGGAGCCCGGGAGGCTCGCTTCCGCTCTCGCTCGCGGTCCATGTCGCGCTCGCGCAGCCCTGTCATGCGCAACGGCGGCTCTGATGATGGGCCCGAGCGCCGGCGCTCGATGAGCATGTCGCCTGCGCGCGACTAGCTACCACCACACACAACCACCCATGACATCTGCCGACACACGCTTTAAATATGGACGCCATCAAAATGCAACAATTACGAACCCAAACTCTGCGGTGAGTCGCCCGCCCTCCGTTCGACGGGCGTGGTGCCCCGCGCGATTGCAAACTAGTGCAGTTAAGCAATCTACCTGTACAGTAGCCTTTTCTGTCTATTTCCTGGGGGCGCTGCCCCCAGACCCCCGTAGCAACCGCTTCGCGGTTGATTTAGGTGCTACGCCGTTTAAGCCGTTCACTGGTCATGATCCGCCTCCTCAACTGCGAAGCAGTTGCTACGGGGGGTCTGGGGGCAGCACCCCCAGGAGAATAACATAGCCATTGGCCCCATCCCAACTGCGAAGCAGTTGCTACGGGGGTCTGGGGGCAGCGCCCCCAGGAAAGAAAAAAAAAAACAACCTAGGGCCATGGACCAGGGCAAGGGGGGGGGTGATGAAGTATGCACGGCTGTGCATGATACGGCTCAAAAGTTTCTGGATGGCAGAGACCGAGAAGAACACTAACGATACATGACATGCTGAAACGGTGTGCGGCGGTGCCGGGCGCCCGGCCAGCTGGCGTACGATGGTACTCTATTGCCAAACAGTGGGTTGCCGAGCACGGGGCCGTAAACGTGGACGGATCACAGTCAGCTCTGGCAGCACTCGTCAAGCAGTTGAATGAGCCGACAGATGTACAGTGGAAAATGGCGGCCGTGGACAGCAGAGATGGATCGATGCTGGTAAGAGGGCCGGCTGGGACCGGCAAGTCAACTGGTGCGCTTGCGCAGCTCGCTAGCCGAACGTGGCTGGGACCGAGACCGAGTGCCAGGATGTCGGGACTGGTACTAGTGCCGACGCCCCAGCTGGCTTTGCAGTACGAGCAGCGGCTGCATCGAGTTCTTGATATGCTGTTGGAACAGAGTGGAGATGGGCGTGGTAGGCCCGGTGTTGAAAAGGATAGAGAAGTAAGAGTGCTGTTCCGTGGCCAGTCGAGCGAGGACGCGCGGCAGCTGGATGCACTAAAGCGGCACGGAGCGCCTCGCGTCCTAGTGGCGACGCCGACGCGCCTGCTCGACTACCTATCTTCCGGATACGACGGGCTGTTGCCTGTTGACCGCGTGCGCAATGTGCTGGTTTCCGAGGCGGAGGCGCTTTTTCCAAGCGGGGCAGACAGTGGCCCTGCAAGCACGTTGCTCGGGTTCGTGCACCAGTCGTGGACGCACGCTGCCGAGGCGAAGCGCGAAGCGGCCAGCCGCAAAAGGCGGCCAAAAAAGGGCGCGAGCGCGGCCGCGTTGGCCGCCAGCTCTAGCCCACTCGCCCCGCTGCGGTACACGCTGCTGTCGTCGGCGGAGCGAGCCGAGTTGCAGCCGCTAGCAGCCGCCCTTGACGGCTGCGACTGGATTGGAACACGCCCGTTGACCATGATAGGCACCAGTAAGTTTGCAGGTGTTAGCGAAGGTCTCGACGCGTTTCCGTCGCACGTCCGACTCCAAGTGTGCGACGACCAGACGGAGCCCATTTCGTTGGAAACCGCCCTGGCTGACGGCGTGATCCCGCGTCCTCCGACAACCGATTTGCCTGAAGCCTACGCCAATTTGGCCGAAATCGAGACAAAAATCGATTTCAGTGCCGACGAAACGCGCCAAGCCGACGCGTACGCTCTTACTCTCCGTCGGCTAGCAGCCGGCGGCACAACGCCTTGCCTCGTCCTCGTTCCCGACCAACTGCACCTCCCTTCGCTTGCCGACCGCGTCGAAGCTCTCTCCCTCCGTCCGGCCGTTGTCGGCCTCGCGCCGTCCTCTGACGGCACCCCGACCGGCTTTGTCACCTCTCAACCCGACGGCCAGCAGGTCTCGGTCTCGCTCGACGAGCTTACATCGACCACCACCACTACCACCACCACCGGTAAACCCAACGTTCTCCTTATTCGGGCCGCCGATGCCGCCGGAATCGACTTCCCGAACCTCACTCACGTCGTCGCCCTCGGGTTCAGGTCCCTTCCGTCTGGCAGTCTCGGGCGCGCTGCCCGTCTCGCGCGGTCCCCTTCCTCTACCCTCACGCTTGTCACGACGACCGTCAACCTCGACATCCAAATGTGGGAGCGCATCGCCCTCTCCCTCGCCAGCGTCCATCTCTAATACGCCTTCGGCGACTGTACATACATTTATGACGTTATGACTTGTTTCTTTATTATTAAGGTCCGGGTTTAGCGTTTCTTTTTCCTGGGGGCTCTGCCCCCAGACCCCCGTAGCAACTGCTTCGCAGTTGAACGACGGACTTGTTACTCATTGAATTGAGCGCCAGCTCTGACCGTCATCGCAACTACTCCCAGTTCAAGGTCTTCATCTCAGCCATGACTTGTTTTCCCTTGAACTCCCCACACTAGGGTCTGGTGTTTTTTTTTTCTTTCTCACTGGGGGCTCCGCCCCCAGACCCCCGTAGCAACTGCTTCGCAGTTGAGCCATGATTTTAGTGTCGTTACTCATTAAATCGAGCGCCAGCTCTGACCGTTTACGCAACTATAGCACTTCATGGTCTCAATCTCACCTGTGATCAACCGCGAAGCGGTTGCTACGGGGGTCTGGGGGCAGAGCCCCCAGGAAAATAAAAGAAAAGCAACAAAGAGCCAAACTCCAAGTCCGAGCCAAAAACTCGCTGGCAACATTCCTCGAATGTTCGCTCGTCAAACTGCAAACGGCTGACATTCAGCCGCACGCATCTTTAAAGCATGAAATCACCAAACCTTGTTGGAGCCCGTGTACACCAACGTCGCCGTGTGATTTCGCAACACCCGGAAGCAATATCGTGGCTCTTTGATTGCTGGGCATTCTAGCTAATGTCGCATACAAGTGCCGCGATGGACGTCGGCGTGGTGCCGCCAGCGGACCTCGTCCCGTCGCCGTCGCCTTCGCCGGTATCGCCGGGAGCAAACGCGTCTTGGTCATGGACGGTCCTGACGTTTGTCCCTCTTCTCGTTGCGCGTATTCTGGGATTCTTTTTCGTCACAATCCCTCCTCTTGTCGTTGAACGCGCCTCGGTCATTCTCGGACAGCGTGTTTCCATCACCCTGCAGTACTCCTCCTTGTATGTATTTACTCCGCCTGACTTTTGTGTCTAGCGTATTGCTGTCTGTTTGCGGCTCTAAAGTTTCAGAGATCCGCTCTACAGTCCATCCTTCATGGTGGATTATATCTCTTTCTCCAGGGTGCACCCCCAGGCCCACATGGCAACCGCTTCACGAGAGATATCGAGTTCATGGCCCAGCTGCGAAGGATGTGCTGTACCTTTTTTTTTTTAATCTGGGGGCATGGCCCCCCAGACCGCCGTTGCAACCTCTTCGCGTTTGATACAAAGTCCATGGCTCACCGTTCAGTTGCGAAGAATAGGCATTTCGTCGGGGGCATCCGCTTAGTGGTTAATATGGACCGCTCATTCAACTGCGAAGCAGTTGCTACGGGGGTCTGGGGGCAGCGCCCCCAGGAAAAATAAAAGTGCGAGCGATCGTGAGACTAACGACAGACTGATTGGCCTCGCAGGCGTGGTGATGCTGGTATGGGCGTTTGTGAGGTACCGGTTTTTGACAGTGTACTCACGGCTGCCGCCGGAGCCGCCAAGACAGGATCCTAAGATGGTGGATATTATTATGGAACCTGATTCGGACACGGAGCGCAAGTCGGGGATCTCGACATACTTGGACGACTTTTTGAGCGCGATCAAAGTGTTTGGTTATCTGGATCGTAAGGTGTTTCACGAGCTGACCAAGCATATGAGAACGCACCGGTTCGATGCAGGCGAGACTATCAAGCTGAAGGACCTGCGCGGGTTTAGCGTGGTGGTCGAGGGAAACATGGAGGTGTTTATCAAGGCCGGCAAGGAGAGCGACAGCAATGAGCTGACGGAAATTAACGGCGAGAAGTATCAGCTGCTGAACGAGATCAACAAGCCGTCGCCGCTGTCGTCGCTGTTTACGATCCTGTCGCTGTTCACCGAGGACGTGCTGCTGAACGAACATTTGCGGGATGAGCAGGGCGATATTGTGCTCGGCGAGGGGCTGGATGCAGAGGAGGCGCCATTTAACCTCAACGACGACTCGCGCCACGACTTGCTGCACTATCGACAGATGCACAAGGACGCCGGTGCCACCGACTTTGATATCATCAACCGGGATCTGATTGCGAGAGCCAGCAGCAGCGCCACCGTGTCGGTGATCCCGGCCGAGGCGTTTCGGAACCTGACGCGCAAATACCCGCAGTCCACCTCGCACATTGTGCAGGTGATTTTGACGAGGTGCCACCGCGTGACGCTGCAGACGTGCCATAACTACCTGAACCTGACGTCGGAAATCTTCAAGAGCGAAACGGTCCTCAATAACAAGGCGGTCTACGAGCTGCCCAAGTACCTGCACGATAGCGCTGTGCGCCGGCTGCGGGCCAAGCGCGACGAAGCGGCCCACCGCGAACAGGACATGGTGCGCCTCAAGCAGAAAAAGGCAAAGAAGCGGAAAACCAAAACCTCAGAAGCGCTGACGCCGCCACCGGGCACCGCCGCGTCGCCGGCCCGCCAAGTCAGCAAACACGTATACCTGGAACCACACGAGACGCACCCGGGCGATCTGCTGTCGAGCGTCTCGCTATCTCGACGACGGTACGAGCTGCCGAGCCAGGGCGAAGCCAAGCCCAACGACACACCAACGCTCAACTTTGCTGGCGACGACGAGACAGAGGACAAGTCGCTGCGGACGGCCCTGACCGAGTGCTTGTTCCGGATACTCGGGTTCGATGCGTCGCTCCTAGCCGGCGGCAGTACTGGTAGTCGGTCCGGTATGGAGTCGATTGAGCAAAGCCCGCGGCTGTCGGGCATCGACGACGCCAGGCTCTACCGGTTCCGGCGGACATCACTGTCGCGACTCATTGACAGCATGGACGCCAGCGACCGCGACACTCACAGCGACATCATGTCGTCGACTGGCGGTGATGACGACTCAACGGTGTCGTCGACGCCCGTCAGCTACGAGAACTTCCAGCAGGAGGCTGTCGACATGCTCGAAATCGTGTACTACAAGGAGGGTGCCTACCTGACGAGGCAAAATGACATGAGCAACGGCTTGTTCTATGTATTCGACGGCACCGCAGAAGTTGGGTTTACAAAGCAGTCGGCCGACGGCAAAAAGTCGTACAAGCACCTGCACGACGTGAACCCCGGCGGCGTCGCCGGCTATCTCGGCACGGTTCTGGGTTACAAGTCGTTTGTGGACATTCGCGCCAAGACGCCAGTGTATGCCGGTTTCCTATCGCGCGTAGCACTCGAGCGCTTGTCGGAAAAGTACCCCATGCTGTACATTAGCATTGCCAAGACGCTGACCAACGTCCTGAGCCGGCTCATCTTGCACCTCGACTTTGCTCTCGAGTGGGTCCAGGTCAAGGCCGGCAGCGTTGTGTTCCAGCAGGGCGACGAGGCCGACGCCATCTACTTTGTCCTCAATGGACGCCTTCGCAGCATCATCGAGGATGAGCAACAAAAGGGCAAGAACCGCGTCCTCGAGGAGTTTGGCCAGGGCGGCAGCATTGGCGAGCTCGAGGTCCTCACTATGAGCAAGCACCCCAATACTCTGCACGCGATCCGAGACTCGGAGCTGGCACGGTTCCCGCGGACCCTGTTCGAGAGCCTGGCTCTGCAGCACCCATCGCTGACGTTTGAGATCTCCAAGCTGGTGGCGTCGCGCATTAGACCCCGCTACCTCGCCAACGACCCGGACAATGAGCTGTGGGCCGAGTACCGGTCCGACTCGTCGCCAACCTACCGTACTGTTGCCGTGGTGCCGGTCACGTCAGGTCTTCCGGTGAGCGACTTTGCCGACAGACTTCTGACTGCGTTTCACGACACGAACCGGCGTGCAGCACTTGTAAACAACGCCACGATTCTCACGTACCTCGGACGAAACGCATTCAATAAGCTGGGCCACCTCAAGCTCGCCGGCTACCTTGCCGACATCGAGGAGCGGTTCCAGACAGTTATATATGTTGCCGACACGGGTGTCCGGTCGCCGTGGACGCGCAAGTGCATCTCCCAAGCCGACTGCATTCTGCTGCTGGCTGATGCGCGTGCCCCCACGGACTTTGGCGAGTACGAGACGCTTCTTGTCAAGATGAAGACAACGGCCCGCACAGACCTAGTGCTGCTACACCCGGAACGCTATGTCCCGCCGGGGTCCACGTCCGCCTGGCTCAACAACCGCATCTGGGTCAAGTTCCACCACCACGTCCAGATGGAGGTCGACACGCAGGCAGCTGCCGGGTCCGGCGGCGGGGGCCGCCTCCAGCGCCTGCGCACGCGTATGCAGACGCTTCAGAGCGAGCTCATGACCAAGTATCGCAACCGTCGCCAAGTGCCGTACTTCTATTCGGCGTCGTACTACCACCACAAGAACGACTTTAACCGACTTGCACGCATCCTGTCGGGCCAGGCCGTTGGTCTTGTGCTCGGCGGCGGCGGTGCCCGCGGCATCTCGCACATTGGCGTCATCAAGGCCCTCGAGGAAAACGGCATTCCCATCGACTTTGTCGGCGGCACCTCTATTGGCTCGTTTGTGGGCGGCCTCTACGCCAAAGAGTACGATCTGGTGCCCATTTACGGGCGCGCCAAAAAGTTTGCAGGCCGCATTGCTTCGCTGTGGCGCATGGCACTCGACCTCACGTACCCGGCCACATCTTACACGACGGGCCACGAGTTCAACCGCGGCATTTGGAAGACGTTTGGCGAAAACCGCATCGAGGATTTTTGGCTCAAGTTCTACTGCAACACCACCAACATCACCCACTCGCGCATGGAGGTTCACAACTCGGGCTACGCATGGCGGTACATCCGTGCATCCATGTCGTTGGCAGGCCTCCTCCCTCCGCTCACCGACAAGGGCTCGATGCTGCTCGACGGCGGCTACGTCGACAACCTCACAGTGAGCGAGATGAAGCGCACGCTTGGTGCGCGTGTCATCTTTGCCGTCGACGTAGGCTCCATTGACGACACAACACCCATGTCCTACGGCGATACCCTCTCGGGCATCTGGGTCGTGTTCAACCGCTGGAACATTTTCTCACGGCATCCCAACGTACCGAACCTTGCGGAAATTCAGCAGCGGCTGGCCTATGTCTCGTCGGTCGGCGCCCTCGAGCGGGCAAAGTCCACGCCGGGCGTCTTCTACCTGCGTCCGCCCATCGACAACTACGCGACCCTCGATTTTGGCAAGTTCGACGAGATCCTTGCCGTCGGCACCCAGTACGCCACCGAGCTCATTGACAGCTGGAAAAAGACCGGCAAACTCCCCGATATCCCTGGCTCGGGCATCGCAAAAGGCGGCGACTCAGGTATCCGCAAGTCCGTCACCCGTCGCAACTCTATCTAAATATCTAGTGCATTTTTTTCTTTCTTTCCTGGGGGGTTCCACCCCCAGACCCCCGTAGCAACTGCTTCGCAGTTGAAATATGGCCAGGATGGAGGCCAGCGATACCCGGTTAAAAAAAAACATCGCCGACGCGTCCAGCTTCAACTGCGAAGCAGTTGCTACGCGGGTCTGGGGGCGGAACCCGCAGGAAATAAAGAAATAAGAAATCATAAATGAATCGTGGAGCCAAAAGCATAGTCATTCTCCAACTGCGAAGCAGTTGCTACGGGCGTCTGGGGGTGGAACCCCCCAGGAAAAGAGAAGCAAGAAATCGTGGAGCCAAAGGGTCTAGGGCGGCAATCGTTCATTACGTCGTTACATCAGAGCTTGTTAGGCGGCGAGATGAGGATCACACTGTCTCCTCGCACAAACATCATTTCGCTTCGCTTCTTGATGTTCTGTTGTTAGTCGGGATTGATCGCCGGATATGAGGACTGACAAACATACCTTGGGCTCATTGTCGCCCTCGTCGAACTGATAGATGGTTTCTTCGACCTCGCCGAGAATCATATTGCAGTGCGAATCGTATGCCTGGAGTTAGTTTGAGCGGCGGCGATGTGAGTGACAGTGTAACCTTACGTGAAGACGTCCACGGAGCTCCCGTCGGCCGCGCAGCTTCACAAAAACCTGCTCGTCAAGCAGTAGCTTGACGAGATCCAACGGCTGGGGCACCGCGTCTACCGAATCAGACATTGTGTTTGGTTTTTAATAGCGTCGATGGCCGTCACGCTATAGTTTCACCAAAACTCGGAGAGCCGCAGAATATGTGCCCAACCCAGTCCATTTTTTTTGGTTGTCGTCTCTCTGGTGGTCGCTGACAAAGCCATGACATAAGCATCATCCCAAAGCTCGAAACTTTTCAATTTCACCCAAACCGAACCAAAACCGGCGTGGATTCCAGACACACCCCCGGCTACATAACAATGTTCAGTGCCCGGGTGCGGTCGTTCAGTACAACGACACCCGCGCGGGCGTGGTTCTCGCCCCGCAAGGGCAAACCTAAGACGCGGCCCCGGTACAAGCCCGGCGAGCCGCGGCCACTGCTCAAAGAAGACGGCCCGTCGCGGCGAAAGCTCGTCAACCACGGTCCCGGCCCGGAGCGCGGCGGTCAGGCGCTGGAGCTGCGTCCGCCGATTCCCCCGACTGTCAAGAACCTCGAGGTGCGCGACAACCACCCGCTGTGGCAGTTTTTCCACGATAAGAAGTACGCCCGCATGCCCGACGACCTGAGTGACATGGGCGAGTCGTGGACCATCCCGCAGCTCCGGCGCAAGGCGTTTGAGGACCTCCACACTTTGTGGTATGTGTGTGTCAAGGAGCGCAACCGCCTGCTGCGCGAGACCCGTGTTATTGAGCACGCGCTCGGCCGTCGTCAGGTCGAGGAAAACACGTCGCGCATCCCTAGCTACCAGGAGGCGCTCGACAAGATCAAGACGACCATGTGGCGCATCCGGCATGTGCTTGCGGAGCGGCACCACGCCCACATCAACGGCATGAACGCTTTTCACGAGAACTACGACGAGATTGTGGCAGAATTTGAGGCAGAGTACCTGGCGGGCACCGACGCCGAGGACGCCGCCATGGAGAGCATGCTGGAGCGGTTCCAGTATGCGTACTTTGGCATCAACCCGATGCTCGAGGAGAACTTTCCTGCTCCGAACGTCGCACGTGGTCTTAAGCTTGTGGCCAACCTCAAGCTCAAGCGGTTTGGCCCGGCCGCCGGCGCCGACGACGTCACGGCCGTCAACGACATTCGTGAGGCGTTTGTGGTGTTCATGGCTGAGCACACACCCGAAGGCATCGCCGACGCCCTGCAGTCGGTCCGCCAGTACCGCCAGGCGTCTCCGGCGCCCATCAAGCCCCACCAGGAGGTCGAGGTTCTGGCGCAGCTCATGTTCAATCTCGAGAAAGAAAAGGCCACCACTCCCGAGCCTGAGCCCTCTGTCTAGCGGCCCCCGCATTCTGCCGTCTAGTGTACATAGCAATTCATCGCACTTTGTCCTGCTTTACCTGGGTCCTCGTGGCTTTTAGGTGATTTGTTTTCCCGGAGTTCCGGCGTAGTAACTCTGCTGTGTTTTGTTTTTGTCAGTGCCTTTGTTTCCTTTTCCTGGGGGTTCCACCCCCAGACCCCCGTAGCAACTGCTTCGCAGTTGACCTTGGGCATTCGCCGGCGTGTCAATCGGGACTAATATCCTTTGTATCGAATCCATAGAAAACATAACCGCATTGCAAAGAAAATAACAACCACTCTCAACTGCGAAGCAGTTGCTACGGGGGTCTGGGGGTGGAACCCCCAGGAAAAGAAAATCAGGCGGCGAAGTCCAACTGCAAAGCAGTTGCTACGGGCGTGTGGGGGCGGGCAACTCCCAGGAAAAAAGAACCGCAGGTCATGATGCATTATGAATATATTACATGTCGATGTCGATTTCGTCAGGGTTGGCCGGCGCAGGTTGGGCGTCAGGCGGACGAACAGATGGTGGCTGCTGGGCGCCGAGGACAAACCCCACGGGGGCGTTGGCCTCCTTTTGGAGCTGATCCATGGCGTTGGTAATGCCCTCGCCGGTGGCAGCTTCGGGGGAGTTGGCGGCCTCGGCGGCAAAAGCCTTGGAGTCGTTTTCAAACTGGACGCGAACAGAGCGCTTGACCCGCAGCATTTCCTTGTACGTCTCCTCGGAGCCAAACTCGACCTCAAACTGCTGCCACCTTTCCCAGAAGTCAGCGTGCGTTTCTGGGTTGTTGAACTGGCTGGCAAACCCGTACAGAGTTCGGGCGCGCTCGACTTCGCCCAGCTTCTCCTCGACGCGAATAAACTCTTGGGCAATCGCGTTGGCATCGCTGTCGTTGAGGTTGTCGATAGCCTGCTGGAAGATGCGCCGCGACGCAGGGAGGCCAAAGTTGTCGACAACCCGCGACACGTAGTATCGGTACATCTCGAGGCGGTTAGCGTCGTCGACAGCCCGGGTCGCCCGGTCGTAGACCTTGAGCGCGTTGCTAACAAGACCGCGCTCCTCCTCGAGTTTGCCGTACATGATGTACAGCGGCTTGCAGAGACGCGAAGGGCAGTCTTCGAGCGCCTGCTCAAAGAGGTCTCGCAGTCGCTCGACACCGAGCTTGCGGTCCACCGCTTTGCGCAAGTAGATGTTCCACAGCTCAAAAGCGGCAGGATAGCTGAACAGGTCGACGCCACGTTCGTACACTTTGAACGCGTCCTCATAGTACCCGTTCTCCTCGAGAAGGTTGGCAAAGTTGACAAATGTCGCCATAGTTCCGATCTTGAGCTCAAACACCCGGTCGTACAACGGGCGCACCTCGCTCAGCTCGCCGACAGACTCTACAAGGTCGATGTAAAATGACCACACTTCCATGCTCTTATGAAGCCGTTCTTGGGGAGTGCGCGTCTCGTCAAAAAAGTCGACCGTCGACCGCTTCGGGCCGCGTGTCGCCTGCTCCATCACCTTTACTGCCTGGTCAAAGTCATTGTCGCGCAGCTCCATTTCGGCCCACGCGATCCATACCTTGGCGAGCTCGCTCACCGACTTGAATGACACCTTGGTCGCCTTGTCAAAAACTACGCGGGCTGTCTCGAGGTCATCGTGCGTCTCGTAGAACCGTGCGTAGTTGATCCACAACTTACTAAGCTTGCCGTTGGCTCGCGCGGGCTGGATCGTCTCGATCGCCTTGGCGTACGTGTTGACAACCTCCTCGGCATTGTCGCCCCACAGTCCAACGCGCTTCTCCCATTCGACGACACTGTTGGGGTCCTGTCGCAGTAGCACATCGTTGATAAGAAACGGACGACGGTCCATCAGCTGCTCAAACGACGCCATCAGCCAGTCAAGCTCTGTCTCATCAACAGGTCCATCGCCATTAGCGTCGCCGTCGACCTCGAGCTGTTCCATTTTCTTGCCAATCAGTGTCTCCTCAAACTCGACGTACGCATCAAAGATTTGGGTAAAGTCGCGGATCGTCACAGCCGAGGTGACGCCCTCCTCAAGAACGTCGACAGCCCTATCCATGTCCCCAGAGTTGACCCAGTATGTCGCCAGCTGCACGTACAGTCTTCCTTTTTGGTCCGTGTACCGCTCAATTCCTGCCCTTATTATCCGCTCGACTTCGAGCCCGCTCATACTAATCGAGTCGCCCTCCGACACCAGCAGCTCTGCCAGCTCTTCCCACAGCTGGAACGGCGACTTGCCGCGCACGGACTCAAAGTTTTTATCGTCCAAAACACGGACCAGCAGCTCGACGGCCCGGTCGTAAAACTGCAGCTCCACCATCTTGTCAATGCAGTCCTCGATCGCCGTCGCGTCAAACACAATGTACCTGTTCCACACCTCTTGTGCCGTCCACCGCGGGGCCGACTTATTGGCAAAGTCGAGAAACAGTGGCCATATCCGCGCATGCTGCGTTACTGGCAAAGCCTGCAGCGCGGCATCGAACTTTTCCCGCACACTCGTCACGTCCTTTGTCCTTTGCAGCAACAGCCACTCGAGGTAGTCTGTCCATATCCTTGGCATCTTATGTAGTAGCACGAGTGCCCGGTCGTAGAGTGCATTGACCTTTTCGTACTCGGTCGCATATCGCACGCTATCCAGCTTTCCCACTGTGCTCCGTGCCAAATCTAAATACTTTTTCCACACCTTGTACGAGCGTCCCAAGGCCGAAGCAGCCCGCTCCAGCACAAACACCTGCTCGGCCAGTGGCCGCTTGTCCTTGGCTTCAATGTACCGCAGCCATGGCCCCAGTTCGTACTGGTTTCGCAGTACCTCCTGCTCGTACACCACGTCCTCGTCGTTGACGGGGTACATTTGCTTACAGGCGGGTACTATGCATTTGGTAGCTGACACTATGGGCCTCGTGTGCTTCGTCTTTTTGCATCGCGAAGCCTATGTGACCATCTTGGTCCAACTCTACCGGTTCGTGATGCCTGAGCGGTTTCGAGACCTGTGCCTTGTATTTTTTTTCCTGGGGGCGCTGCCCCCAGACCCCCGTAGCAACTGCTTCGCAGTTGGAGCGGGATTTTTCTTATGGCCTACGGCCTATAAGTGTCTTTAAACCAGATCTCTCTACAATTAACCGTCAGATCTTGTCTTGTGACAGTAATGTCGCGTTGGTGTATTCTCTTCCATTGTTTAAACAGTCAGAAACTATTCACTTATACGCTTTGTACTTGCAATGGGACCTGGGTGAAACTCCCAGGAAACATGAAAACAGGGTTTCAACTTGAAGCAGTTGCTACGGGGCTCTGGGGTGGACCCCCCCCCCCGCGGGGAGAGAACAAAGCACCGACAGCGGTGTCCCTCCTAGGAGAACCAAGACTCGATCGAGCTCAACTGCGAAGCAGTTGCTACGGGGGTCTGGGGATGGACCCCCCAGGAAAAGAACAAGATGGACTAGGCCTTCTGTTAACAGGGAGGTATCATAGGTATGACGTGAGGGGAGGGGCAAGTGGATTTGTACTCAGTTTCCTGGGCAGGTGTTGGTTAGCTATGTTTTACGTAGATTAGTATTGTCATGCTGTCGTATCAACTAACGTTATATATAAATGCATTTTGGTCAACAGAGTGACACAATCAAAATGGCTATCGCCAAGTAAATGCATAAAGTATGCGATGCCTGAATGCGCGGTGCCATGGCCATGCCTATAACTCATCATTCATCGTTCAGCTGGTGGTATCCGAGAGGTCTGGTAGATCTGGCCGCTCGATTTTGGCGAGTCGTCCGCCGTCTGCAAGCTTGCCAAACCGCCACGGCGGGTACACAACGTGAACTGCCTTGCCGACAACAAGACCTGCCGACACCGGGCCAAACCGGTTGCTGTCGATCGAATGGATATTGTCGCCCTCTACCCAAAAGTGGTTGGCCGGAATGCGTACTTCTGATCGGGGATACAGGCTGCTAGGTCGTGGCGACACCGACTCGCCGGCAATACCGACAATGCGCTTAACAATGATTTTCTCCGGGTCCTCGGGAGACCGCAAGACGACGACGTCGCCTGTGTTTAGGTTTTTGCCGTTCCTGAACCCCCATTTCTGCAGGAAAATCATGTCGCGCCAACCGAGGTTTGTGTCTGGGTTGAGTGTAGGCTGCATGGACGTCCCGTCGACCACGATGAGGCTTCCGACGGCCTGTGTGAACGTAACGGCCACCGGGACCCACGAGAGCCACAAGGCACCTCGTCGCAGGACCTCGCGCGACATCAAACGCCTGCCTCTGGTGTTTGGTTTTGATGTTGGAGGGGGGCGTTTCCGCCTGCCCCCGACGGCATCTGAAATTCCAGCTCGGCCTCGTGATAAAATCACAAAAAAACGAAAAATACGTACGGCTTCGAGATCATCGGTCAGCCCCACAACGCTTCTCACTTTCCCTTTCTTTTTTCCTGGGGGCGCTGCCCCCAGACCCCCGTAGCAACTGCTTCGCGGTTGGAATTGACATGCTGAAGCAGCTGTATAAGGTCTGTGGCTACTAGATCATCTGACTGCCGGACCAGTGTATAAGAACATCATCTCCTAGCAGTTTACATTCCCCTATTTCTACTTCTCACTTTCGTTGGGTTTTTTGTTCCTGGGGACGCTGTCCCCAGACCCCCATAGCAACTGCTTCGCAGTTGGAATTGACATGTTGAAGCAGCTGTATAAGGTCTGTGGGTACCAGATCATCTGGCTGCCGGATCAGCGCCCTTGCAAGTATATAAGAACATCTTCTAGTAGTTACATTCCCCTATTTTTCAACTGCGAAGCAGTTGCTACGGGGGTCTGGGGGCAGCGCCCCCAGGAACAAAAAAAAGGCACAAGCAAAAACACAAATTTGTTTACACGACGGATCAGGCCTTGCGCTTGACAGGACCGGCAGTGCCGTTGGCGACACCAGAGGCGGTGGCCGAGTCCTTGGCCGGGGCCTTGTCAGCGGCCTCTGTCTTCTTGGCGGCGGCGGCAGCAGCAGCAGGGGCGGGCTTGCCGGACGAGAAGAGCACGAATCGAATGGTGTTGAGAACACCGAAAAGAATCGAGACGCCAAACACAATGGCGGCGGCAAAGGCGGCAGCCACATTGGGGTTGGTCTTGACGGCCGTGGCCGGGTCGGCCGAGAAGTTGAGAATAAAGACGCGGGCAACCTCGGTCACATAGCCAATAGGGTCATCCTTGAAGTAGTCCATGGCGCTGTCGTAGACCTTGCGCTCCTTGGGCTTCTTGGTGTCCTTGGGCACCGTCTCCTTCTCCTGGGCACGCTCAATCTCGAGCTTGGGCAGGAACGTGGTGTTGCCAATAGTCTCTGCCTCGTCGATGCTGTGGCCAAGGTACACATTGTCAAAGACAATGTCGCTCTGCATGGTCCAGAGCTCAAAGCCGAGGGCGCCAATGGGCTCGAGGTCGGCCGGCTTGGTGTCCTCGTAGTAGTCCGGGTTGGGGATCTGGCGCGGAGCCCACTCGCCCTTGTAGTCCGGGTTGTCAATGCGGGGCTGCACCCACTTGCCCTTGTAGGCCGGGTTCGGAATGAGCGGGGCTTCCCAGGGGCCGCAACCGCTCACGTCCTCGCACGCCGGGTTCGGGATCTCGGGGGCGACCCACTCGCCGTCCTCCTCCTCGTCCCAGTCCTCGGGCAGCTCCGCCTCGGGGTCCGGAATGTACAGAGGCTCATTCTCGAGCCAGTCGTCGGGCTTGGTGGCCTCGGGGTCCGGAATCTGGAACGGCGCGTCCTCGTCCCAGTCGTCGGGCTTGGTGGCCTGGTCCGGGTCCGGCATGGTGGGGTCGTCGACCCAGTCGGCTGGCTTGGTGTCATTGGGGTCCTCAATTGTCTCGGGCGGGTTGAGGGCCGGGCGGAACGTGCCGGGGGCCGTGAGCGAGCCGGCCTTGACCACGTCGCCGTTGATGCGAATGTCGTACGTCTGGTCGGGGCGGATCACCAGCGTGTACAGGTTGGTGAGCTTGTTGAGGCGGGCGGGCGGCGGCGCGCTCAGGTGCTTCTCCTCGTACTCGCCCGTCTTGGGCGACTTGCGGCGCACAATAAAGTGGACCTTGTTGGTGGTGCCGCACTTGTCGGGGCCAAACATGATCTGGTACGGCGAAGCGTTCGAAAACTCGTCGGCGTGCAGCTCCTTGTTCTCCGACAGCAGCTTGATGTAGGCGCCGCCGCACTCGAGGCCCTTTTGGAGCTTGACCTCGTACTGCAGCACCAGCGTGTTGTCGGTGTTGTCAAACGGCTCGCTCAGCTTGGCACTGATGGCGTGGTGGGCGGCAGGCGACTTGAGAACAAGACCCGTGTCGCCGGCAAAGCCCGGAAACACCTTGGGCTCCTCAATGGCCCACTTGCCAACGTAGGAAAACTCGTCGTTCTTCTTGGCGTGCGACTCCTTCCACTGGTCGAGGTTCTCAAACTGGTCCCAGAACGCCGCCTGTGTGGCCTGGAAAGGTGCAAAAGGAGGACGCTGGACGGCGGTCTCGCTCTTGGACGGCTCCTCCTTGTTTTCTTTAGCGTCGCCGGCCTGCTTGCCCAGCAGGTCGTCAAACACATTGTCGTCAGCAGGCGAGCCACTGCCGGCCTTTTGGGCCATGGCCGAGGCTGCAATCGCAGCGCCTACCACAACGTTTTGGAACTTCATTGTACCCTGTTTGCGGTTTTAATCACTGTCTTGCGCAGGAAAGACAAGAGCCACAACAAAAAGCACACAACCAACCGGCCAGAAACGAAACTGCCACTTCACCCACTTTGGCTTGACGAACGGCTTACCGTGGCCCTTTCCCTCGGTTTTTATATACCTGGCCGGGGCCTGCGGCGTGAATTATGTGGGACGCGCGGCTGAATGTCGACGTGGCAGCCGCGTGTGTGCCAGCCGTGCTAGTTCTCGAAATTTCACCCCCTGGCAGTTTACAGGAACAACCGTTGTACTTTAGTAGGACAGATGGAGTTTGAGATTCAATGCTGTTATAAATAGGTTTGGCTTTTGCGGGGTGCGCTGTCTGGCGGTGTACATCGCAGACCGGCCGTCAATTGGGCTGCTAGTGTCATGCCAGTCCTGGTCCCGCCTCCCTCCTTTTTTTCTTTTTTAAGAAGAGCCCAGAACCTAGCTGCTCCGTTGCAACCTGCTCGAGTTTCCACGTGGCCAAATCTGTGACGTTTGCGACTGACGCAGGCATCAACCGCCTGCTGACGTAATCACACGATTCTGACACCGAGGCTCTGCTTTTCTTTCCTGGGAGTACAACCCCCAGACCCCCGTAGCAACCGCTTCGCGGTTGATCTCCACACTGGTAACCTGCTATGGCTTTGCCTTTCTTTCCTGGGGCGCCCTGCCCCCCAGACCCCCCGTAAGCAACCGCGAAGGCGACCGCTTCGCGGTTGATCTGCACGCAGGCCAGGTCCCAACTGCGAAGCAGTTGCTACGGGGGTCTGGGGGTGGAACCCCCAAGAAAAAGAACAGGGAGGCCTAGCGCCGGTCGAAGGCGGCGTAGGACGGGAGTGCCTCGAGACCCGCTTTGCGGAGGACGCGGGCAAAGTCCTGGCGCTTGGACAGCGCGTCGTCGTAGCGGAGGTCATAGAGGAAAAAGAGGTTGGACAGCAGCGAGGTGACGATAGACGCGTCTTTGGTGGCCGTGGCTGCTTGTTCGAGGCGGTTGATCGCCGCAGAGAGGTTGCCCTGGTGCAGCTCGGCAATGGCGAGGTCGTTTTGGGCGGAAATCGCCGAGGCGTCCGGGGCCGTGTTGCCGCTGTCGGGTGCAAGGTCTTGGAGAGAAGCAGCGGCGGCGGCGTAGTCGGCGTCTGCAATGGCGCAGACGGCCTGCTCGAGCACTGCGGGGCCGGCGTCGCGTAGCCATTCTCGCGCAGACAGCGTATCTCCGACCTGGAGGAGGAGGAGTGCGACCACGGGCCGCAAGAGGTCTGCAAATTCTGTGTGGCCGGAGGCCCCGGCGTCGCTGTGCAGCTGGCGGAGGTGAGCCAGCGCCGTGACGTAGTCCCCCATGCAGATGAGCGTGCTACCGACGTAGAGACCAAGATCGAGGAGACGCCTCTTCCAGGTATCGCGGGCGGGCCCGGGCTCGGCTGCCAGAAGCTCGGCGCGGGCCTCGCGTACTAGCGTATAGATTCGGCCAACCGCCGCCTGGTTGTCGCCGCCAGACTGTATTGGGACCATGGCGACGCGGAAATCCCAGGGCGCGACCGACCGGCCGCCCGCATCCCGGTAGACATCAGCGCCGAGATCGCCCAGGATTCTGCTCTCCTCGCGCGCGATATTGTAGTACCGCGCGCCCATCAGACAGCCCATGCGTACGTGCCACAGGTAAAACACCCGGTCGGCGTCCAGCTGGTTTTTGCTGCCGGTAGGGTCCTCGGTGTACATCGCCGTCAGCTCGCGCTCCGCACGTCCCGCCGCCGTCACATAGTACTGCTTGGCCACAAGGTCCTCCAACGACAGGTCATCTAGATCCCGTGTATCCTTTTCAAATGCTTCTGGAGTTGGCAGTGCCGGCAACTTGTGGAATGCTCGCGGGTTGACCAGATGGGTTAGTTTGACACTAAAGTTAGCAATTGCCTCTGTTTTAATTATTTTCCTGGGGGCTCTGCCCCCAGACCCCCGTAGCAACTGCTTCGCAGTTGGGACTAGGGCCAGTGTGGAGATCAACCACGAAGTGGTTGCTACGGGGTCTGGGGGGCAGCGCTCCCAGGAAAAGTGACTACCGTCCATCACATACTCGCCGCCCTTGGTAGGCTGTTGGCCTGTGTCAGCCATTGTCCCTGTTATTAAAGTCAAGATGGTGTGAGAATCACAAGTAGTCCAGCTCTCGCAGCTGCCATGGCCCGGTTGAAGCAGCCGTGCGTGCATAAATGAAAAAACATATGCTTCTATGCGTCCACCCCACTGGTATAGGCAGCCGTGCCGCACGTGCCAACGGCGCGGTACTTTTGTCAATGGTCCACATCCTGGCTTGACAATCAGTCTGGCCTGGACGGCTGACACGGGTTCGCGCACTTGTGGCGTTTGTAGCTGTTCCCATGACTGTTTCCTAAATCACCCGGAAAAATCCAAAGACTATGCATAATCGTGCAGCCCGGCGACGCCTGGCGCATCCGGTTGCACCCACGCCGGCAGCCGTGTTTTTCCGGAGGGACGCCAGCAATCCCTGTTCTGATTGGATTTTGCGTTGTTCTTTGTAGCCCTCGCGGCGCAAACTAGGTATGCTAAGTGACTGCGCCTCGGAGTCCGCGATCCAGGCGCCCCGCAACAGATTGACATCTATACATGTGTCTCGCGCTACCGTATGTCTGCGTTCATTGTGTGGACTACACGCAACAAAAGCTGCCATTATCGGCAACCACGCGCCCTCTAAACTGCCACCACAACTAGAAAAAAAAAAACCAATGTAAAGTTTAAATCAACCGGAAAAACTGGATACCCTAACCGGCGCACATGGCCGAACTAAACCAAAACACCAAGGTTCTGGTCATACCTAAAGTCCCCATGCAATTTCTGCTCCCCTCGGGCATACCATTCACTATACCATCGTAGTGGCTAACAAGGGTCCACCTAGAATCTCTTGCGGCGCATCCTCTTTTCCCCTCCTTTTGTTCTGCCGCACAGCCAAATGCCAAGATATCCGCCCCTGATGAGCAACATTCCTCATTTAATTCAAAGTAACCGTCCTTGCACAAAGCACACCGCTCGGTACACCGACAATCCCCAGTCCCGCCCCACGAGCAATTCGGATTGTAAAGCCACCTACCAAACTTTGTCAATCGCAATCCAGTTGCTCTTGCGTCATTCACGTCGTTAACGCAGATCGCACAATGGTATATTAGCCGCACATAGCGTCTGCGTCGCCAACTGCGTGTCCTTCTAGCCGCCCACATCTTGAGTCCGAAACCATCTCTTGCACTTGGCAGGCTGGCGAAATGCGTTCCAGTATCCCACTTGCTGCCCAGAGTATCAGCAAGTACGTCACCAAGCTCTCTCGGAGCCCGGTCGTTCTCAATCCTTACACAGTATGTGTGTTCCGGCCTTCGCCGGCTGTGCTGCCAGCTGTGCTGGACTGATCCCGCTCATTCCGGGTCCTCTCGCTTACAACCCGTCTGTACTAACAATAGGGAAAAGAGCTTCTCAACAATGCTCGCTTGAACAAGGGATCTGCTTTCACGCTCGAGGAGCGCAAGCAATTCCGCCTCGAGGGTCTTCTACCTGCGGCGGTCAACACTCTTGGTATGTCTCCGAAAACAGGCTCCGAGCGTCCCCCGCTGTCCCCTGCTGGGTCCCTATCTGGCCTGTACTTGAGCCTGTGGTGCAACACGAAAAAAAAAAAAAAAAACATACTAACAAACAGAACAGCAGGTCGAACGTGCCTACAAGCAATACAAGGCCCGACCAACCGACCTCGATAAGAACAGTTTCTGCGAAAGTATGCGCCATCAGAATCAGATCCTCTACTTCAAGCTGATACAGACGCATTTGCGTGAGATGTTTAGTATTGTAAGTTTTGATAGCTTCCACGAACTACCAAACAACAAAAAAAGCAATGTCTAACCCCCCTCAGATCTATACTCCAACTCAGGGAGAGGCAATCGAGAACTACTCGCAGCTGTTCAGACGCCCAGAGGGGGTGTTCCTCGATATCAACCACCCAGACGACATTGAGAGCCGCTTGGCGCACTACGGTGATGCAGAGGATGTCGACTACATCGTTGTGACAGACTCGGAGGCCATTCTCGGTATCGGCGACCAGGGCACTGGTGGTATTGGCATCTCGCTTGCCAAACTCGCCCTCATGACCATTTGCGCTGGCGTCCACCCAAGTCGTGTAATTCCCGTCTGTCTCGACGTCGGCACCAACAATGAGGACAAGCTCAATGACCCGCTATACATGGGCAACCGCATGCGTCGTGTCCGCGGCGAGCAGTACGACCAGCTCGTCGACAACTTTGTGCAGACCGTCAAGCGCATGTTCCCGAGCGCAGTCCTCCACTTTGAGGACTTTGGTGTCAAGAATGCTAATCGCCTTCTTCGCAAATACCGCGACCAGCTGCCCTGCTTCAACGACGACATCCAGGGCACTGGTGCCGTCACGCTCGCGGCCGTCAATGCCGGTCTCAAGTCGTTTGGCAATGAGCTCGCAAACGCAAAGGTCCTTATCTTTGGCGCCGGAAGTGCTGGTGTCGGTGTTGCCGAGCAGATTTCTAATCACCTGGTTTCTGGTGGAATGTCACCCGAAGAGGCCCGTTCCCACGTCTATCTCATGGATCGGCCGGGTATCCTCGTCAGCTCGCTTGGCGAAGAGCACCTCAGCGAGCACCAGAAGCCGTATGCTAAGGATGACTCGGCCTTTGAAGACATGGACCGCAAGTCCCTCCTCGAGGTCGTGCGCAGAATCAAGCCAGACGTGCTGATCGGCTGCTCTACCCAGCCTGGCGCCTTCACCGAGGACGTTGTGCGCGAGATGGCGTCGCACGTCGAGCGCCCCGTTATTTTGCCCTTGTCGAACCCTACGCGTCTCCACGAGGCCGTACCTGAGGACCTCATTAACTGGACTGACGGCCGTGCTCTTGTCGCCACTGGCTCGCCCTTCCCGCCTGTCAACGGTCGCCCCATCGCCGAGAACAACAATTGCTATGTGTTCCCAGGTATTGGTCTTGGCGCAGTTCTGTCGCGAGCTTCCCGAATCAGCGACGGCATGATCGCCGCTGCCGTCGAGGAACTCTCGGAACTGTCGCCCGTCCTCAAGGATCCCAAGGGCTCTCTTCTTCCTGAGATTGACGATATTTTTGAAATTTCGGCAAAGGTCGCCACTGCCGTCGTCCTGGCTGCTGTCAGAGAAGGTCTCCAGCGCGTGGGCGACGAGCTGAGCCCCTGGAGCAACGAGCACGTTGTCATTCCCGACAACTACACCGACTGCCTCCGGTGGGTCAAGTCGCAAATGTGGAAGCCCGAGTACAGACCTTACCGCAAGCACAGCCACAGATGGTAACATCGTCGTCCCTTGATATAGACTACAGAGAAAAATTCGTGCGTTGCTCGTGGTAAAAGGCTATTGCTCAGTCATAAAATTCATAACTCGGTTACGGAAATGGGACAAAATGGTGGTGGGGCGATGAAGGCGGCGTGATCATATGCTTCTTGTGCAGTTCCAACCAAACGGCGTCCGGGTTGATGTCCTCTAACGCTACCTGTAGTGATTTGGCCCGATCATATTTCATAAAATCCGAAAACACTGCAACGGCATCATCAAACAGAGCTGCTGGGACGGGAGTAAACCCAAATATGACCGAAAGGCTCGAGTCCAACGACACTAGAAGCCGTTCGGCACTCGAGTGTGTCCTCAGTGCGTCTTGTACGCGCGGTGTTAACCGTTTAATCACTGGCCACACTCTGACGATGCGAGATGTCATAAAATCCCCAGAGTACTTGCACGTCTGTGCAATGCACGCGAGTGCCTTGTCGACAATAAACGGCTCAGCATCCTCGAGCCGCGACGACACAAGCGGCCAGTACGTGTTGACGACCGGTAGGAAATCATCCTTCGACGTCGCTAGAATTGGCACGGATAGCTGAATAAGATCAAGCAGCCTGTGTCGCAACGGCGCCGCCTCATGCGTGAGAAATGTGCTGCTGTACTCGGCAATTTTGCGAATTAGACCGTACGTTGGCTGAGGAACAGGCGAATTCCACTTCTTTGTGGTAGGTTCCTCGGCCGGATTTTCACCCTCGTCGCCGTCTTCTTTTGGCCTTCCAGTATGGAATGCCTTGGCCTTGGCATCATCTGGCAGATTATGGAACTCGCTTATTTCACGTTCGGAAATTAGTTCCGCGCCTTCGACGTTCACCTTTGGTTTGCGGTCGAGCTCCGCAAGCATGTCCTCGAGCGTCGATATGTGTGCCTTGTATTGGCGCATTGTCCTTCTGTCCTCTAGAAGCTGAGTTCCTCGCAGTGTTTTGCTGACCTCGCCCACAACACTCAAAAAGAACTGGAAAATGCCCTGAACAAGAAGCGCGTAGCCGTGGTAATTGTCCAATACCGAGAACATGGTTGCCACCAGGTCATCTAGATACGGCGCGACGCTAGACCCCGTCAGCTGTACCAGAGTAGTGAGAATCAGCGGTGTTGACGGAGTCAGGTCTAGGCTGGCCAGCCGTGATGAAACTCCATCGACAATGTAGTCCGCATTGTCAACGAGCACGGCTCGCACGCTAGGATATCCACACGAGCGACCAATCTGTATCGCAGCGAGCTTTGCCCGATTTGCTATAAGACCGTTGTTACTGCCAAGCATCTCCACGACAGGGAACAGCGTCTCAACGAGTGCGTGGCGGAACTCTTGACCCAGATATTGGGCTACGTAGGAAATAGTGTCGAGCGATAAACACGTCTGTGCAACCATCGTGTCGTGCTTTTGTGAGACAAAATCGGTGCTCATATCCAGTATATCCAGGACAACATCCGCACCCTGACCACCCGTGTCATCCTCAATAGATAGAAAAGATGACGACCTTGCCTGTGCTGCACCGTGGAGAACGTTTGCCAGTACCCAGTACAGAGGGATATCTGTTTCGGTTCTGGCCTGCATCCAGTTTGTCAAAAGTCTCAGTAGCGGTACGCCCATCTTTGAGGCTCCAATGTCTTCCAGTAGTTTTGCTACCGCCTTCTGGGTCGGTACAGGCAAGTCTGTGACGACACCAACATCGGCTGGAAGCGTGTGGTTCACTGTTCTCGGAGGTAGTGTCAGATCGCCCGTCACTGACTCGACAATCTCTGTAAAGTTTACCGTTGGAATAGTTTTCAAAGGCTCGACCTGCAGTGACGCCATGAGGACTCTCGCCAGCTTCTCTAGCACTTGCATCTCGTCTGCAGATCCAGAAAGATAGCTAGAAGAAAAGCGAATGGCTTCGATAAACGAAACTGCTCTTTGCGAATCTTGCACAGTCAGGACACGCGGTAGGGAATCGATCCAGTCATACACTCTGGGCTCAAACACGTTTTCAAATTTGGCTGTGTCTAGCGACCACTGATTGACAATGTCCTGAACAGAGTCTCGCAGGTCTTCGTTAGATGCAAAGAATACGACACTATCCACAAACAGTTCGGTACAGTTGTCCAGCGACTCTTGGGAATTTGCCACGAGGCGTCTGTAGAGTCCCAAAAACGCTTTCTGCACTTCCGGCCTTGAGTGGTATCGCAAATTCGTCAGTGTCTCGAGAGATATCTTTACCTGGTGTTTGGTGCCGTTTATCCACGCGTCTGTACGAACTTTGTGTACGTCGCTCTTCTTCGACTCTGTGCTCAAGTCAGACGAATCCTGACGCTCGAGATCGGCATCCGAAAAGCAGGATGATATCATTTTCCCAAGAATATTCAGCGCCCTGACTACGGCTTTGAAATGTGCTTTTCCAAATTTGCCGGTCGCCAACTTGACAAGACTCGACGTTACGCCAGGGAGAAACATGGCGAGCTTGTCGTTGCTGTCCACAACTTCAAACAGGACGGCATCAAGCATTCGCAACGCGTCAAGCTGCAACTCAGTCATAGATGCGGCAGACTCAATGCAATCGAGAGCCAATGACACCAGATGGGCTGTTGACGGCAGGTTCGTCAATGCAGTCTTGGATGCTTTAGCCGCCAAAATGATTTCTCTGATGGCTCTGCAGGCGCTTGCTTTGAGCTCGTTCGATGTCTCCATAAAGCGTCTAGTCTTGCTTTCGACAGCCCCATCCTTCTCAGATATTTCTGGAGGACCGCTCATCAGATATATCGCGACAGCGATGAACTGCTGTGCTGTGTCTGCGACAGTGGCAGTGCGGTACGCCGTCCGGTACAGAAATGCAATGACGTCAAGCACAAGTTCGCTAATGCGATCTCCTAGAGCGTCCTTACTCAGAACATGGCGTATGGGAAACATGACATAATCACCAAGTTGTGAGTTCATGGATGCAAGCTCGATCTCGGATAGGCCATCAAGAACCTTGATTAAGGTAGCCAGTGCCTTTTCAAGTGGCAGAGATTTCGGATCAAACGATTCTTGTGATACTAGCGCATATTGAGATACGTTAATGCAATAAGGCTTGAGCTGATGTTAGAAGTGGATCTCCTGGTCTAGCCGCTTGTTTTCGCAGTCACAACCGATAAAGCACATAATAATTACCTTGTCGAATAATTTTGCCCGCTCCTCCTTCGAGCCTAATGCGCCGGATGGCAGCATCTATCCAATTGGCTGAGCAACGTATGGTAACTAGACGAGGGAATGTTTATGGACTAGGCCATATTCTTGATTTCGACGGTACGGATGCGGCTGCATTTTTTGGTTTTTTGCGTATTTGTTCGATTTTTTGTGTTTATTTTTTGTTAGCTGCTGCAGTGATATGTGTAAGACATATGCTGATCAGTGAACAGGTCCCGTGGCCCAGTTGGTTAAGGCATCGTGCTAATACAACTTCTCGTTGACACGCGAGGATCGGCGGTTCGATCCCGTCCGGGACCATTCTTTTTTGCTGTTCGTGTGTGCTGGTAGTATTGAATAAGAGACATGACACCTCAAGTTCGTGAAAGACCGGCTTGTTTTTTTGGTTCTGCAACCGCCTAGCCGTCTCTACGCGCAGACCCTGAACCTTACAGCCCGCATCGAGATGTGCTTGATGGTCTACGGTGACAACGGGCCAAGGTTGCCGTATCCCGAAATCCGACACTATGTTTGAATATCCCATATATTTTCGGTCTTCTTCTCTTTCTGTGTTTATAATTACAGATGAACGGATCACACTTGTCGTCTCAAACGTTATTTCACGTCATACATGATCTATCTATGGAACACAAAATTACCTTGTGCATAAGCTGATCAATGATCAAATAACTCCAAACGGACAAACTGCATCATTAAGCTATCATTAAGCTATCATTAATAATAATATACACTAGCGGTCTCCTTCACTGCGTGCGTGTCGGTAGGCGCACTTGAACAAATCAGCGGCACAGTTATCGCGGCTGGTTCCGAAGCTCCCGCGGCTCTCTATGCCTGAACAAAAACTGCACAAAATACTCCTTTGAATCCTTGTCAAAGTATGTCCAGAATTTTCCTCCATCCCGCTGTATCTCGCGGTTTTCGATCTTAAAGCCCATGGTCTCGTATGGCTCGGCCGCGATCAATAGGTACTGGTAGTTGCGATCGGGCTCTGGGTCAACCTTTTGCTCGAATGCGCTCATGAACCGGTAGCGAGGCATTACATCAGTACCAATTTCAGGGTACTTGAGCTGGAACAACAGTCCAGTTTGTCGAGTTGTGGGGTCGCGAATCTTTGTGATTTTGTAACCAGGCCGTCCAATCTTAATTGTTTTCTTAACAGGAACTGAAGACGCACCAAATCCCTTCTTATCGCCTTCGTGCTGCTTTTTCTCCATTGCCGCGCGTCGCGCAAGGTTTGTCTGGTGCTTGCGGCCTTGTGTATGTGCTAGATACGACCCATCAGTGGTGTGCGTCGTCAAGCAAAGCCGGCACTCAAACATTCCCACATGATTTTTGAAAATATACGGGTCCTTGTCGAGATCTATCGTCTCGAGCGCCAGCTGCCGCAGACGTTCCCGTCTATGGGCATTTTGTTCGCTCCATCCTGCAACACCTCCGCCTGCTGTTAGTCTTATTCTATATGATTTTGGCAGTGCAAATGAAAATAAAAAACATTTACATACTTCCTTTCTTGGAGCCCACTCGATTCTGGTAGTCCATAGCGGGATTTGTCGACTGATGTTGTAGCTGATTTCTTGTCGAAAGTTGAAACTCTATATGGGAGTCATGCACACATACACGCATGAGTGTGGCGCTATGCGTTACCCGGACTGACGCAGCCGTATCATCACCTTTACGGCCGACCATCTCATTACTAGTGAGTAAATACGCGAACGACGCGACTTGGAACTCGTTGGCATTGAAATTTGACTTTACGACCGGCTGATACAGGATAAAATACAAGAGACTGCGGCCAAATACCGACAGTATTAATTGTTGATGTCGGCTTGCATAAAATTCCAAGCACATGTCTCTTCGTTCCAGGAGCAGACACAACAGGGTCCCAACTGGGAGGCGTCGTGGCAGGCCACCGAAGAGCGGGCGGTCCAGCAGGGAGCCAACAACTCATGCAGACACTAGTTCGGTCTCTAGTGCGACGCCCGGCCAGCCGCCCAAGCCAAGAGCTGAGCTGTCGTACCTCGAGGTGTACCCTGATCTGAATGTGGATGTGCAACTCGAGCTCAAGTTTGAGCCTGTACGGCCAAGCGGTCTCGTTCACCTTGGGAAGGAAGGGAGACGAGTTGGGCGCGTGATTGAAGACGACGAAGATGACGATGAGGACCGAGGGGAAGAAGCCATTCAATCTGTAGGTCATGAAGACGCGGCGACGAACGGGCACGCTACGCCGAATGGCGATAATGATACAAGGGCTGTGAGCGTGGTAGCCCCAGATGGCACTGTGCCTGTGGATGTGAAAAGGCCCATATTCCGCAAGCTGGACATGGAGGAGCGTTCGCTAAAGCCCACCGAAAACATGCGCCGAATGGGATACATTAGTGTTGAGGAGACGTTCAAGCTGCCCGACACGTATATTCGGCCATCTCCATCGGATTATTCGGTGCGACTACCGCGTGTTGAGTCAACCATGCAGAGTAACAGTGGTGTTGACGGCAGCATCATCGGCGCACGTGGACCCACGAACGGACAAACTGTGATGGGATCGTCTCCAACCGAGGAGCCAGCAGGTGTAACCAAGCGTCGCCAACCCAAAAGAGCAGCAAAACCAACAGCATCCGGGTCGAAAACAAGCAAGCGGAAAATTAACGCCAAGTCTGAGGACAAGTCTGAGGACAGTACGACCGTCATCAAGGCGTCTCCAGATGCCGGCGACGAACCACCCCTCAAGGTGGACTACGACATGGACGATCAGGATAAGTACTTCCTGGAGGACTGGAACCGGCGCCGAGCAAAGGCTGGACAGGCGCCGCTGACTGAAGAGCTTTTTGAATACACCATCACCCTAATGGAAACGGAATGGTTTGACATTGAAAAGCGCATGCCACCCAAGAAAAAGGCGCTCCCAGCAGTCGACCCCGCGAGCGAGAAATGTGTCGTGTGCGATGAGTCCGAGTGCGACAACAGCAACGCCATTGTATTTTGCGACGGCTGCGATATCGCCGTTCACCAGGACTGCTACGGGATCCCATGGATTCCTGACGGGCAGTGGCTTTGCCAGCAGTGCCGAGTCTCGCGCAAGCGCAAGGCGGCCTGTATTTTTTGCCCAAACAAGACGGGCGCATTCAAGCCGACAGACAGCCAACACTGGGCGCACATTGTTTGTGGCATTTGGCTGCCCGAAACGATTATTCTCAACGCTGTGTACATGGAGCCCATCTCGGGCCTTCAGCACATCCCCAAGAGTCGGTGGAAGCTTAACTGCTATATTTGCCAGCAGAAGATTGGTGCATGCATCCAGTGCATCAACAAGAGCTGCTTCCAAGCGTTCCATCCAACATGCGCCCAGCGGGCAGGGCTCTGTATGACGATGCAAGGCGGAATCCAGGGCGCCATGTACGACAAGGGCGGGCTGGCGGCGTACTGCGACCGTCACACGCCGCCTGAGTACGCCGCGGATCATGACGTGCGCCGGACGCTTTCCGAGGCTATGCGCTTCTACTCCAAAGAGTTCAAACGACACCAGTACGACGTCGAGGAGGCCAACATTGTTGAGCACCGGCGCAAGTTCAAGCGGCGAGCCGGCGCATGGCGCACCGAGGAGGATGTGCCCGTACTGCCCAAGCTAGTTGTGACGCGGGTCATTTCCGCCCTGACTCCTTTTTTTGCGGCAGAGCTGTCTCCAAAGAGTGGCGGCGCCAGATCGTCGTTGACTCCGCACCTATCTCAGGACCTCGAGACATATGTCTACGACATGGCAAGGTATTGGGTTCTGAAACGACAGCGCAAGCGAGGAGCAGCCCTGTCAAAGCGCCTACAGCTAGCGATCGAGTATGCGCGGCACCACCACTTTTCGAAGTCCGAGGCTCAGGAACGGCTCGAAAAGCTTGAGAACGACATGGGCAGGGCAGAGGACCTTGAAAAAATCGTTGATGCCGTGGCAGCACGCGAGCAAGTCAAAAGCGAGCTGGCCAAGATTGACGCCGAGACGGCCGCTGTTGTGTACTTTCCAGTGGAGCACCGCGTCGCTCAAGTATGGCAGACACTCATGGACATGGACACTAAGGCCGATCTTCTGGACCCAGACCTTGTGGGCGAGATTGGCGAGAAGGTCCGACTTCTCCAGTACAACGATGTCGACGCTTTTGCAGCCGACGTTGAACATCTTTTGGAAACGTCGCTCGCGGACTGTCAGCGAAAGTCCAAAGAGTGGGGCGTGTGCTCGCGCTACAAAAAGACCATGGCGCCCATTCTCGCCCAGCTGCGCGAGTACCCTTCAACGTTTCGCAGAAAGGATGATGGCAGTGGCCTGCCAGATCTACGCAATTTTGACCCTCAGGGCTTCTTGGTTCACGACGAGCAGTGGACTGGCCGCCGAGTCATGCAGGAACTGAGCGATCCTCTGACGGATCTCGACTCGGACGAATATGAGGAGCTCGTTTCTGGTTCTGCTATCCGCAAGCGGCGGAAACTACGGAGCCGTCGTTGAACTGAACTACCGCTGATACACTTATGCGGCTCGCCCGAATTTTTAGTTACGACATAATGATTCATGACTTTTTTTCTTTTCTGAATACATGACTTGATGATACTTCATAAAATCGTTTGAATCTATCAGCCCTTTGGACAATAGAGACGGCCAGCGCCATTTTTACTACTGCCGGCCCAGGCGCTCCTTTTCGTCATCAGTAAGTTCATACGCCGGCTGATACTTGACGCTGCCGCCAGGCGAGCCTGTTTTCAGATATGGGTTCTTGACTGTGTTTGTCTTGCCCCCCAGCGATGTGTATCCCATGTCGTACAGTTTGCAGTACCGAACCTTGATCTGTCTCAAGAACTGTGAGTTAGTGCGGTTTTTTTTTTTTCCCTTTTTTTATTCCTGAGGCTCTGACCCCAGACTCTCATAGCAACCACTTGGCGGTTGATCTCGGATCTGGCCGTGGTGGGGAAATTGCAGAGACGGCGACGGGGAGGCTCGGCCTGGGAGGTAGCGTCCCGAGGATAATAGAGCACAAAAAAAGTCAGTTGGGCAATACTTACATCCCAAATGTTGACAAAATGCCATTCGAGCACCGGGTGCACGCGCACAAACTCGGGCCAGCCGTGATCCGTCGGCTGGATGTACTCGAGGGTCTCGCCATATGGATCTGCGCGCCGAATGCCGACAAGAATGGCCTTTATTTTTGGCTGTTCCGTAAGGTAGGCTTCAAATGCTGGTTTGAGAGGGTACGGTCGCTTAGACACGTCGAGGGCGTAGGTTTCCGAGGATTCAACGACAAACTCGTCAACTTCTGGGAATGGGTCCTCGGGGTGTACCCAAACGGTGGGAATGCGCTCTATGCCTCGCAAAAAATTGGAATCCTGCACTAATCTTGCGTGGATCGAGGCAAGAAATACAATGAGCATGGCCTGGCAGTCCTTACCGCCATTGTACGAGACGGCCAGCTCGTCAAATCTGCCGTTAGTGATGACTGATGGTCTATGTCAAAGCACAGCTAAAAAAAGCTACAAGATGCGTAACCTGATCATGACAAGTCCAGTAGTAAATTCCACAACAAATAGCCAGCAGACTTACGCAAATCTGTCAAATGCATTCTCGATGATTCGGATCGTTTGGCGGACCTGTGATTTGGTCTCCCGGCGCAGATCGCTATCATCTGGTGTTGCAAGAAAGGCGTCCACAAGTTTGGCAGCCGAAGCAGCGGCCTCAGCGAGCGGAGAAGCCTTGGACGAAGTCATGACGCTGCCAACTCGATTCCGACGTCAAAGCGGGGCCCCAAGGTCTTATACCGAGGGCGTTTTGGGACGTGCGGCTCAGCCTCTGTGAGGGCTCGGCTATACGCTAACCAAGCCCGAGCCCTTGCCATCAGTACGGGTCACCAGGAGACGGTGGGGCCGGTAGTCGCCGGCTATCACCCGGTTAATGTATTGCCGAGGGCGACTGACACATCATGGTGACTATGTCCCTTTAGCTGATTCTCGACACAATCGCATTTGTCGTAGAATGTCTCTCTTTTTTTTTTGTGCTTTGATTGTAAGCTCGTAGTCTTATCATCAAAAGGACACCCTAAATGATCGGGCCGGGTGGGCCGATGCCGAGATGTGGCACAGTCGGATCGGCAACGTTAAATTGAAATCCAAACTAAAAGAGCAAAAAAAAAAATGCAGATAAATAGGATTATAGATCAAGATTCTGATTCCAAGGCTCAGAATTGACATAAAATATGTACATTACGGCCCTAACGGACCAGTATTTGGAGTGGTAGGGACATAACAGCCGTCACTCCAAAAAGGTCAACCGGTTGGTAAAACTGATGCGATAACGACGAAGCTCCTCGACAATGGCTTCTTCTTCGGCCGTCCACAGTGGCAAGTTGGCGACACCGACAATGCCGTACTTTGCGTCGATAGAGTCGCGAATGATGTTGCCTAGAATCTCAATCGTCTCGCGGTCAGGGAACACGGCGTTGACAGCCATTTCTGCCACAACAGACCGCGCAGCGTAGACGTCACGGTAGTGCTCCCAGCGAAGGCGTAGAATCGCGTTGTATACCTCAACGGTGCAGCCGGCGGCATAGACATCGACGTCCCGGCGCTTGGTCAGTTCGTACAAAGCAACAGCGCCGGACGGAGAGTCAAAGTCTTTGGCCAAGAGACTGATGCACTTCGAAAGGAGCAGCGGAAGCGACTGCCGTGTGACAGGTGGCGCGTCAACCGAGACAGTGGTATCGGGCTCAATTATGCCGTTACCGTCAAACGCCGGCAATATTTTCTCCTCGAAATACTTTATGACGTCGTAGTCGGTCTCCAGGGCGTCGAGGTGCTCCATAACTGGAGTGAGCTTGTCCGACACCACCTGCCGCTGTGTGGAAGACGCTAGCTGCGAGCGAATCTGCTCGACTGCATGCGACGTCTTAAACCCCATAGACAGCGGCATTTTTGTGACGTCCTCTTTGGCGAGCTCGACATCGGGCTTGTCCTTGTGCTGAAAGAGCGCCTGCAGTGTCGTGGTCAGCTTTTTCTTGGGCGCACTCGGCGGGGCATGCTTGTCCTGCTTCTGCAGAATCGAGTCATACAGCTTCTCGAAAATATCCTGCGACTTGATCTTATCCGGTGTCTCGCTGAAATTACGGGCCGCTGCCTCGTTTTTTCTTGCCGATGCTTTGTCGTTTCCTAGAGAGGCCAGGAAATCCCACGAATCATGCTCAGGCCGTCCCTCTCCGCCTGCGGCATCTCCCAAGCTTCTGCGGCCAGTAGCATTCAAAGACACAGTACTGATACGGCTCCGTAAAACCGCGGTCGCGCGTGGGCAACGCGACAACATGTCTTTACAGGTGCAAAAGCCACTGTATCCGTCCTACTCAAATATCGATGATAATTTCGCTGCATGGGCTAGGGCCGATAACCCCAATCGGGTCTCTGATAACGCCTTCTCTGTGACCGATATCAGTCCTATATCTCCTCCTCGACGTCTATCGCGATCCGTTCGAGGTAGCCTCCACTTGAAAGCCATACGCTGTAAACAGTGCAATGGCATCCATTGTTCATGCGTATCAGTGGAACGAGAATGCCACGCAGTATTTTGTTTCTCTGAGCGCATCGCACGACGAAATTGCCCTCCATGAATCGACTTTCAAGGTATTGCGTCTTGCCGGCCCGAATGCCCAAATGATGACCGCGCCAGACTAACAGCAGGACGGCAAGTACTCGACGAGCAAGGTCCGCTCAGTCGAGGAGTTTGAATCTATTCAGTGCTTTGAGCATTCGCCATACGAAAAGGGTACGAGTCTTCGCTTTGCTGCTGCGGGTTCCACTCATGGACCCGGCCATATATGTGATATGCGAAATACATCCAATGCAGCCGCCTCGCGGTTGCTATAGGAGTCTGAGTGCATTATCTCCGGGACAAAAAAAAAAAAGAAAAATCAAATGAATTCTAACGCCAGGCGTGATCGGAGCAGGTCTCTCGAGTGGAACTGTTAGTGTCTCGAGCATTTTCGAGGATGCGCCAGAATTGAAGCTTCGGCTCAAGCCAAAACAACCACGTCCCTGTAACAGCGTCAGCTTCAGCAGCAAAGGCATGATCGCTGTGGGCCTCGACAAGGTTCGAAGCGACGCGTGTCTGCTTATCTGGGACCTGGCAGCTGCTTCTCAGACGGCAGAGCCGCGTCCCGTGTACTCATACCTTAGCAATGAGGTTGTGCTGTCGACAGCATTCATGGCCCATGACCCGCGATCGCTGCTGTGCGGAAGTTACAAGTTTTTGCGTGAAATTGACCTTCGGGCCCCGAACCCTGTCTTTCAATGCGCTGCAAAATGCGCCCACGGTATCAGCGTCAATCCAAACAACGACAACTACTTTGCATCATACTCGGAGGACGGCGCCTTTGCTCTTTGGGACCGCCGCCGGCTCAAGACCGGTGCTGATGCTGGTGGCGGCTCGTCGCACAATGGCGAGCCTGTCCTGTACATGAACAGGATGTTTGGCGACATCAACCGCAAGAGCCACACTGCGTGTTTCCGATTCTCAACTAAGACCGCTAGCGAATTCACCATTCTCCACGATGGTGATGTGCTGCGGCGCTGGCGCCTTGGCCACATACCCGGCTCCGATGTCGAAACCCCTGCGATGCGACGAAACTCGACTCGAAATGGCGGGGCCCAGCATGCTCAGTTGTCATACATGTCGAAGCAAGACAACTTATTTGTGTCGCGCGTTCTAGACACGCGTACAGACTACGACAAGGTCGTGTCGTTTGACTATGCATATGACGACCACCACCCGGGCAGGAAACTCGACTTTATGTGCATCCGCCAGTCCGGCCAGGTATTCCGCATGAACGTTATCGAGAGCCCAGACGTAGTCAGATTTGATCCCTACAACGATGTTGCCGTTGTCGACCCCACTCAGGTCTCAATACTCGGAGACAATGCCGACGAGGTTCTGTCTGGTTCCATTCGCAAGCTGAATATAGGCGACGAGGGCGACGACACCCGTCATACCGCCGATTCGGACCACGAGGATGGAGATGGGCAGTCGGACGACCAAAAAGCCTATGATGATCGCTCGTTTGAAGGGCTGGTGGGCTACCATGACGTGCTGAGTGGAGACATTTCGACGCTAATGCGTCTGCGCGCAGCAAGAGGATACCACACTGACTGCGATGCTAACGTCGAGTTTTTCACAAATGTTGAAAAGAACGAGAATTTGAGGTACACATGGCGATGGCTCTCGCTGGCGACCAAATCTGAGAAAAAGGGCTCCATGTCGCGACAGTCGGACAGCGCCAGGTTCGATCTCGGCTACGAGGGTGTCATGGGCATTTGGGAAGGCGTCAAGGGGCTAAAGGGTCAGAACCGTTTAATCGGTAAATGGGCAGCCGATATGACAATGGCTGAAAAGGAAACCCTCTTCAACGAGACAGTGGAGCATATTGTCAAGGCCCGAAAAAGGCGCGTTTTTACAGCTGCAAACACCAAGCGTGACGCCCACAGACAATTGTGTCTGCGGGTATCTGGATGGAACTTTGAGACGAGCGAACTCGAAGCCAAAATCAAAGAACTGGAGGCAAATGGCGAGCACGAAAAAGCCGCAGGCTGGGCTGTGTTTCATGGCGACGTCTCGCGCGCCGTAACGGCGCTCGCCAGGTCGAGAAAGGAACGGCTAAGGCTTATGTCGACGGCTGTGGCTGGCTACCTGGCTTACCGCGACAGCGATGAGAACAGTCCCTGGCGCGAGCAGTGTCGAGTGCTTGCAACAGAGCTCGAGAACCCTTATTTGCGGGCAATCTTTGCATACATTGCCGACAGTTCATGGCTCGACGTTCTCGACGAAGGCTCTCTACCACTTGTCGAGAGACTAGGCATCGCATTCAGGTTCCTTCCAGACGATGAGCTAACAGCTTTTCTGTCTCGGCTGACGCAAAAGGCTATTGCTCGCGGGGATCTTGACGGCCTTATTTTGACCGGCGTGACACCCCAGGCTGTGGACCTCATTCAGTCGTACGTGGACAAGACAAGCGACGTGCAGACAGCCTCACTCATTGTCTCATTCGGTACTCCTCGCTACTTTAAGGACAAGCGCACGCGGCACTGGATTGAAGAATATAGACGGCTTCTCAACAGCTGGCGTATGTTTAGCAACCGAGCTAAATTCGATGTCGCACGAACCCAGCTGTCCCAAACGCTCGGAAACGTTATTACTGCAAAAGAAGTGCCGAAACAGATCTATCTCCGTTGCAATCACTGCAAGAACGTCATTACTGCTCCGTCCGACGAGCACTCCGCAGAGTCCCACAAAGTCCAGACAGATGCTTTATCGCGATGTGAAAATTGCAACAACCCGCTGCCTAGATGCGCAGTTTGCCTGTTGCCAATGGGCGGGCCTCTGCCGAACTTCCGTCTTGGTACCGATGGTACGGACGACAGAGCCCGTTACTTTGAAAGATGGCCGACGTTTTGCCTGTCGTGTAACCATGGCTTCCACGCTGGCCACGCAAAGGAGTGGTTCATGAAGTATGACATTTGTCCTGTACCGGACTGTACTTGTCTGTGTAACAATATTTAACAGCTCAATCAGATATGGTATGGCTTATGAACAATTTGTCATTATTTCGTAAACACACGGGAAGATCATGATGTTGGCAAAAATGTCAGGACAAAGATACGCTAGAGCCAAGTGTTGTGGTTGGTGGAGCAATGTACTTTGTTGAAGGAATCTGCAGATTAAATAGGGATCGACGATAGACGCGTACCCTCTTTCCAGCACTCGAGGATCCACTTGTGAGACGTTACCTTGACAGCTTTTGGTCTCAAGATCGACTTTGCACGAAGCTCTGCCAGTCGCGACTTGGATTTTTCATGCACAATGATCACAGTTAGGTTCGTATCGTCGAGATCAGTTGTTGTCGTGGCCCCACAAAACTCCGCATAGTATTGTGCTCTTTTGAGCTGTCGCTCAACGCATTGCGCGTCCACTTCTCCTACCTTTGTCTCCAGGCAATTTGCCTTGGCCTGCGACGGGTAGTCAAAATAAAAAACCTCATGTGGATACAGCATTCCGAGTGGGATCGTAGGCTCCACATCTAGAATGTCGTATTTGAGTTGCTCACCGCCCGTAGTAAGCGTCATATTTTTAGTTATGGCCGCCAATTCGGTTGGACTTATTAGTCGCGACATTGAGTCTCCATAGGTGTCAACATTGCGCTTCGCAGCTTGGACAGTTGATGGCCGTCCATGATAGATGTAGTGAGGTTCAAGTGCCATGGCATGACCTGTCGAAATACTGTCGTACACCCAGGTTGGTCGAAGAACGTCGTTCTTGCCCGCATTTATGACACCGGCAACTTTAACTAATCGCCGATCTGCAATAGTTATCACTCCGTCCTGTCGTCCATTCTGTGTGATTGATCCACCGTGCTTCTTGATGCGCTCTTCGAGGGCTCCCTTGTTCATCTTAATAGGCTCAACAACGTCAGACGGTACAAAGAAGGTCAGGTTCTTGAAAATGGAACTTTCTCTTGATACAGCATCAAGGTCTGCTGCACCATCTTGGCCAACTAGAGTGCGTTTCGTACGAGAATTGCCCACGTTGCGCTTCTTTTTTTCATTCTTTGCTCGCTGAACAGTCTCATCCTGGCGCTTCACCTGAGCGTCCAAGCTCACGAGCTCTCGTAGTGATAGTGCATTCTCATACGTTCGATCTCTGCGAATGGATCTGAAACGCGGAAATCGCAGAGTCATTTGAGTCTTGAACGATTTCGAGGGAACTATCTGCGCCGCCTTCACCTCGATGACCACCGAGTCCTGAGGCTTGATCCACTCGTCTGGTATGACCTTGGCCTCCAATTCGACTTCCATGTACTGTTTGGGCAAGTTTTTACGATCAAACTTGTGCCATTTTCCCTCCGTGAGATTCCTGATCTCGCCGAAGTCCGTTGCAGAAAACCCGCCGCCAACGCGACAAAAAGAAATAAAACGTCCGTCGTCTCCACGAACTCCACATAGGAAACTTCCCATACTATTTCCACGACTTCCGGAGCCATGGTAACCTCCAATGATCACCACATCCAGCTGTTCTCCAAAATCTTCGCTGTACTCTGGCTTGATCTTTAGCCAGCTGGAATTGCGCTCGTTCACGCGGTATGCGGATCCGGGATCTTTGATAACAAGACCTTCGGACGCTTGCTCAACCACTCGCTGGAAAGTTCGATACACTTCCTGTGCACTGTTGCTCAGCGTAGAGCTGAGGATCTCGAAATGTTGTTGTTTTGGTGTAACGATTTTTTTCAATGCAGCCTTGCGTTCTCGCAGTGGATAGTTGACGAGCGACTTGCCATTGAGGTATACCAGGTCGAAGGCAAGAAACATCGGATACATGTGCTGGATATCACCAGCGGCGGCTGTTTTCAGAGTTCCGAATGGCGCAATTCCGCCCTCCCGGCTATCCCAGGCCACCATCTCGCCGTCGATAATGCAGCTGACGACCCGCGGGTTTATCACTCCAGGTAGATGCTTAGTCATTGATCCATTCTCATCGTTAACGGAGTTTCCGTACAGATAGCTGTAGTCCTTGATTCGACGACTCCAAAACTTCACTTTCTTGCCGTACTCTGCGTAGTGAATCTGAATTCGCTCGCCGTCCATCTTCTCCTCGATATAAAACTCTCCCGAAGGCATGCTCGCCTGCAGAATATCGTCCAGTTTGTCGTAGCCATGGCGCCGAAACGAAGCCAGTTGAGGCTGGAAACAGTTCATTAAGTGGATTTGGTTCTCCTTTGACGGAAGACGGTACATAGGATCCCATAGCTGCCAGCAGACTCTTTTCAGGTCGCTCGTAACACTGTACAGACTCTCAGCGTCGGGATGCCACATGTTGAAGAACCGTTTTTCGCTGGATCCTATACGCACAGATCTTAAAATGATACGCACAATCCAGCCCATTTCCTCGGCGTTGGTGTCGTGAATCAATTGGCGAATCACTGGTAGGTGTTGCTCCTTTTCCGTACTCAACTTCTCTAACAAGTCGTTGACATCACCGATAGACAAATCGCCAAATGTGGTTCTCGTGTCTCTCTTGGCCAGAATCTCGTAGGCCCTCTGGGAAAAGTTCCCCGCAGATGCGGCGGACCCGGACTTCCATTTTGACAGTGCCTCGGCGTCGGGCGACGTGGGATTGATGTTGAGCACCTTGACCAGTACCTTTCCGAGAGCACTTTCTTTCAATCCGTACATGGCTCGCTCTTTATCGAGTTGCGGCAAAACAAGACGAAATGCCGGGTATATGTCATTTCCGACTTTCTTGCGCCAGTTCTTGATGAATTGCCGAATTATATCGTCTCGCACTTCGCTGGGTCCCTTGCGAGTTGCGATCGTCAGCATTCGCAACTGCTCATTGTCGGACAGCGGCCGTAACAATCCTGTAATAAGAGTATGAAACGGAGGTAACGGTCCATGGTTCTCAGGTTCTGGCAGCTTTTCATCCGCCTCCGGACTCATGGCGCGTGCGTTGCTCTGACTTTTGCCAAACGTGGGGAGAATGCGGTTGGATAAGGTGCATATAATGCATATCGTGACGATCGCAATGCGGCGTTGGATCTTGTAATCATAACCACACTGGAAACTGGCAGAGCGCTACATCTCTAAAATTAGTCGTGGAGTTGCCAACTCTAGTACAATATATCCCTAATCGACACCATTTTCCTCCTGCGTACCCCTACTGGCCATTGCGTCATCGTTCTGCAGTCATAACCAATACTCCAGACACGAACGGCTGTAACTACAAAAAAATCAAAAAATTGGCGATGTCCTTCCGGTTGCCGGTGTCCGAAACTTGGCTCGTCTAAAAGCGTCACCACTCTTTTGCACCTCACTCCACACCATGAGTTCGGTCATATCAAAAATCAGGAATATCGGAGAGAGCGACTTTTCTCAAGCTCTCTCCGACGGTCTTTTCAAGATGGATGACGTGAGTTGGTCTATGACAAACGCTTCTGTGTTTCCGATAGTGCCGGCGCGTATTCTAACAACAGCTTGCCCATTATGGTATCCCTGGCATTGCTACCGAGTTGGCGTTTGATCCTGTTCAGAGCTTGCTGGCGGTCGGATCTACGTATGGATCTGTCCATGTTTTTGGCCAGAGGAATGTAGCAGTCGAGTTGACGGTGCCGTCTCACCGGCCCATTCGCTTTGTCCGCTTCGTCAAGGAGTACCTGGTAGTCATTGATGAAAGCGACGTTCTATTCGTGTTCATGTTGGAAACCAAAGCCATTGAATTCACCTACAAGGCTCCGGGTCATGTGACGGCGATTGAATCTGATCCGTCGCTCGACTGGCTCTTCCTTGGACTTGAGAATGGTCAAATTGTTGTTTTCGACGTCGATCGCGGCGTTCAGGCTCCGTTTCGAATCGGTAACCTTCAGAAGTCAGTCCTCGCCAAGCTGCGTATGTCTCCGGTGCGGTCGCTGGCGCTGCACCCGCGTGATCCGGGCACGCTGCTTGTCTGCTACGATAACTCTGCTGTCATTTTCAGCCTTGCAAGGAACGAGATTGAGAACTATGTGAGGTACGAGGTGCCTGCCGGAGCTCCAGGTGGGGATCTGACTGCTACAGCGATGAAGCAGTTTAGGTTCCCAGATTTTGTCAAGGCAGTTTGGCACCCGCATGGCCACCATTTCTTGACAGCCCACCAGGATGGGTCTCTAGTGTTTTGGGATACAGCGTCGGTCACTTTGTTGCAAGCGCGTACTCTTGTGGACACTTTTGTGAACGAAGTGCGAAAGTCGTCGGTAATTGACAATTCCCAGAGTATGCCCGGGAGCCATCGACGCATTATCTCGGACCTGAAATGGGTTTCGACTAAAAACCCGGAGGATACGTCTATTCTTGTGTCTGGTGGGGAAGAAGTGATGCCGGGGTTTGCTGGCGATCGCGTTCTGACAATGCTAGACTTTGGGCCCACGCCGCAAGTGGCAATCACCTCCTACCAGAATATGGGTAACCACTATGCCAACCCGCGGAAGCACAAGATGTTTCCACTGATGCAGGCAAACCCTTGCGACACAACAAAGATCTTGATGCTGCCGCGCACCAGCCCTTACTACGCTGGCAACCATGACCCGAGCCACTGCCTGGTGCTGTTTGCCTCGGGCGAGATCATGACACTACGGTACCCTGACGGCAATGTTGTTACAAATCCAGCCCTGCTTCCGCCAGCTCTTGGATGGGTCAACCCGTTTGTGACATGCCTAGCATCTTCGTTCGCGCCGCGTAATCAGTGGCTTGGCATGATGGCGGTCACTAGCCGTGCCGACACCATTTTCATTGGCGGAGCTCCTGCCAAGCGCCACCTGAGAAGCCAAGCGCTGCGTCAGGCGCTGGCTACTGGCCATGAGGACGGTACCATTAAGATCTGGGATGCATCATCCGGCGAGCTCGAAGACAGCAACGTGCTCGAGGCTCAAATGGTCACGCACCAGTCCGTTGACAAGTTGTCGCTTGCTGCTGGAGTCGGCGAGATTGCAGCTGCGGACGCAAATGGCGATGTTGTTTTGTTCAATTTCCGCAAGAATAAGGGCACTCTTAATTTGGCCGGACTCAGCCTCAAGGACGGTCCAGTGAGGAACGTGTCTTCTCTGGCTCCGCAGGACGTCAAAGAGGGATTTCTTCCCGAGGTCCTCATTTCGAATCAGTGTGGGCGCGTCACGGCTCTTTGCAACTCCAATGTCGGGTTTGTTGGCATTGGCTACGAGAGTGGACAGCTTGCTGTCATTGACCGCCGCGGTCCGGCTCAGATCTTCTTTGACAATGTCGGCAATGTCGATGGCAGCTCGTCCTCGCTCTTGCGCAAACGCTCCTCGGCGCGTGGATCGGTGGGTGGCTCGGGAGATCATCCGACCTGCATTGAGTTTGGCATCTACGCCATCGGTAACGATGAGTTTTCTAGCATTGTCATGTCAGTTGGAACCCAGGCAGGCAACGTGCTTACCTACAGATTGATTCCCCAACGCACCGGCGGCTACGCAGTTGAAGCTATTGGTACGTTTAATGTAGCTCCGGAGCCTGTAATCGCACTGGCTCCGCTAGACGTGGCTGTTGGCAAGTCTGCTGTCGCCCAGTCGGATGTCATGAGCCAGCTGTCTTCGGGCATCGTGATTCCTGGCGCACTTCTAGCCGTGACCGCACATGAGGCACGTATTTTCCGTCAGCCGGGGTCTAAGGTTTCGCACAAGAAGTTTGCGTTCAACGCCATTTCTGCTGGTCTTTGTTATCTACGAGAAGGCGACTCGCTAGCATTGGTATGCATAACAGACGCGTCCGAGTACCGTGTCATGGCTATCCCTAGTCTGCGAGAAGTTGTCACGCGCAGGCTGCCGTTTGACCTGTTTGGCGACTCGAGCAACACTCCGCACAATGTCCGGCCGCCACGGCCTTACCCGTGTGATTCCATTGTTGCACGCATGGGAGACCTATTCGTTCGTTCTGGACGGTCTACGGCTGCGATGATCAATATCTGGGGCCGTGGCATGAACGCCAGCGACATTCCGCAGGACTATCTCTATGATGCCATGAAGGCGCTGCCTCCCAGGCCAACTATATCTACGGTGCAGTGGGTGCGCGGAAGGCAGTATATCACAGTTGAAGACCTCGACAACCTGCTCGGTGGTCCCCGTCGCCCCAAGAACCGTCGCAAGGCAGAGATGGAGCGAAGCCGGGAAGAACAGGCTCGACTTGTAGATATGAAAAAGACGTCATCACGACGAGAGGCAGAGTGGAGTCGGTACGAATCTGACGACGCCGAGTCGAGCAATTCGCGGTTCGGTGGCATCTCTGCTGCATTCAGTAATCTCGAGCAGTCCACTAACGAGTACGTCGACTCACTAGGCGATATGATCAAGAATGCCAAGAACAACGCCGTCAAGTCGTCGCTCAAGTCGTCACTCAAGTCCAAGTTTTTCTAATAGAAGATCTACGATGTTTCAAAATCACAATTGCATAAATAAAGGTACTCTAACTTCGTAAGCAAGACATTGCAAATATCTAAATGGCAGGGAAACAAAAATAACAAAAAAATCGCGAAGCTGGCAGCATTCAAAAAAAAATCACCAGTGGTTACCGCTTCCGTTGTCGTTGTCCATCTTCCAGGAGCCAGCAAGACCCTGAATCTCCTCACTCTCGGCGATCTGAGCATTGGCCTTCTTTGCCGGGTTCTCTCCCTCTTCTTCCGACGATGAGAAGATGTGACGCTTCTTAGTGAGCGTAGCAAGAAGGTTCTTGTTCTCGGTAAGAAGGCGCTTGCCCCAAGTGCCGGCAGCGCTATCGCCCGTCTCGTCACGAGCCTGCTTGAGGAACGGAATCAGTGCAGTACCACCAGTGCCACGCTTGCTCTTGGAAGCAGCAGCGAGGCCATGACGAAGCGCCTGCTGCATCGGCTTGTTGCGCTGCGCCTCGCGCGCCTGAAGTATGATGTATCTCGACACAATCTGGATGTGGCGATCGCGGAACGCACGAAGCATCGCCAGGCACGCGTCGTACGACAACGTCAGAGCCGGGCACTTTTCCTGGTTGGCCATAACATAGTCGCGGATTTCGGCAACCTTGGACAGCTGCTCTAGGAACCGGCGGTGCTCGCCGGGCATGTACCAGCGCATGCGCTCGATGAAATTGTTGCGCTTAGCAGCTGGGAGGCCTGCCGGATGCACCTCGTGGTCGCTGTCCGAGTCGTCCTCCTTCTCAGCGGCCTTCGCGGCAGCCGCCTCGCGGCGGTTGCGCAACAAAAGAGCGCTCAGCGAGCCGGGGTATCGGCTCTCAGATCCTTGAGGCTGCGGCTGCATCAGGGCTGCCGGGGTCTTGGAACTACCCGCGAGAGCAGGCGAGGCGGGCGGAGTGCGCTCGCCCGTGGGCTGGTGCTCGACATTGAGCAGAATATCGAGCGCCTGGATCAGCGACGACTGCGCATTGGATCCGCCAGAGTACGAACGCGGGACAGGCTCGTCGCCATAGATAACGCCGTTGGGCAGACCTGCCTCGGCCATGTTCTTCCAGCCAGCGAGGTACGGGCGAATGCGGAAGTAGAAAATGTGGGGGTCACAGAACTCGTACATGCGGGCGAGCGAGGTGTTGATCTGATCGATGGACTCGGCCAGCTTCTGCAGGCACTCGACGACATGCTCTGAGTCGTTGCGACGGCAGGCATGGATGGCCTCGATGCCAGTAGCGAGTGCCGGGGCACCCTGGCGCTCAATAGCAGTGCTGACAAGGTAAAACCAGCTCTCGTCAATAGCACCGGTAAATGTGTTGATGGTGGCGAGGTTGTCTAGATCCCACTCCTCGGGTTCGCACGGGACAACGGTCTTGAAATTCCACAAGCATAGACCGGCGTATGTGCAGATCGCAGGCAGTTCAAAGTGATCGACAACTTCAAGCCATGGCTCCGCCAGCTGCTTCGGCAGACGGTCCGATGGCTTGTCACCGGCCCACACATAGCCGTGACACAGGAAGCCAAGCACAGAGCAGGCGCGTCTCCACTCGGCTTCGGTCTTGAGTTTCTCCGTCGTGAGAAGCGGAATCTTGTCAACCAAGAATCGTAGGCGCTTTGTCATGATCAACGACGGCAGATCCGCGGCGATGTTCTCCCACGGAGCATAGTACGGATCGGGAAGGCGCTCCAGCGGCGGTTCCTCTGGTAGAAAGCCCGTCTTGGGGCTCACACCGTAGTCCTCCAGGCGAGGAATCTCGGGCAACATGTTTTTTGCTGAGGTTAGTTGCGTTGACGACGTCAGACTTGCTTGACCACAGTACTGAATAAGAACAGACTCTAACACACTGTCCCAAGCAGAGCTCCAAGACGCAAACTGTCCCTTTCTGCAGCGGCAAAAAAAAATCCTCCTGAATGGATTTGTCACCTACGTATCTTATCGGGTGATATCGGATCTGACGGTATTCAAAGGCTACCGCCACGAGAGAAGTGCGTCGTTAGACTCTCTTTGTAAAGAACCAAAAATCTGAACAGAAAGCTGTTGTGCGGAGAGGGAAGCTCAAATTAAGGTTGATATGTAGTGGAGCATTCGGGTGATCTACGGGCGGAGCTATCACAGTACTTTAAGCGCGATTGACCTAACCGCCGGGTGGTTGACGGGGGACAAGGGGAGTCACCGCACCTGTGATGTAACCACGTGACTTTATATCCGGTCCAGCGCCGGCACCACCGGCATAATCGTTAAAGCCGCGGGGATTCACGACACCTTATCACCGCGGCTGACTGCTGGCGTGACTGCAATGTTCCGCTATTCGTGCCCACGTTTTGCGCTTACAAATGTATTTTGCTGGCCGGTCACGGTTCTGGATACATCTCATCATCTCGGGTATCGGAGGAGGTTCGAGAGCCACGGCTGACCTTCAGGGTCTTGCAACAACCGGACCATTCCGTACGGGTGGCAACTAGAACGAGCTGGGTACTGTAAGGTCCAGATATCAATATAAAATTAGCAAGAATCATATTTTCTGGTTTTATGCTGCTGTCTTGAGATAGCCGGCGCTAGTGGTGCTGCAAGTGGGTCGACTAATCAGTAGCCGAATTTTTTGTTTTTTTGTTTTTCGTATCAATAAGCCCTAGACCATATCGACGAGACGCGTTGCCTCGAAAGTCATCCCTCGTCAGTTAGCGCACACGCGAGGACACACTCTTTTGCTCTTCATCAAGTCATTGCAATGCCTGAGCTCGGTGAAGTATGTCAATTTTGCGTAGCTGAGTAGCTGGGACTACATATTTCGTACCAACAGATTTCCAGGCACACTGACAACAGGTCGCCCATGCTGCGAGCATTCTGGGACGCTTTCTCAAAGGCAAAACCATCGAGAGCGTCGAAGCACCAGAAGACCCAATTGTGTTTTCCAAGCCCCTTACCAATGAGGACTTTAAGGAACGTGTCACAGGCAAAACTGTTGAGGAAGTAAGCAGGCATGGAAAGTACTTTTGGATCCGTTTTGACGGCGGTCTCGTCGCCCTCCTCCACTTTGGCATGGCGGGATGGGTACAGGTGAAGGGCATTAAGACGCACTTTATCGTCATGGAAAATGGTGGTGACAAACGTGCCAATGAACGCAACGCCAAGCTCAAGGAGAGCGGCGTCGGCGGTGCCGACATCGGTATTGAAGAAGATCCAGACCAGGTGTGGCCGCCAAAGTACTACAAGTTCATTCTCAAGTGCAACGACGACGCCGGTACAGAGATTGCGTTCACGGACCCGCGACGCCTCGGCCGCGTTCGGTTGATTGAAGCTGCTGACGACACTGCTCTCATGGCACTTGAGCCACTCAAGCGCAACGGCATTGACTTTTCAAAGAAAGACCAAAGATGGGAGATGGATAAGTTTGTTGCAGAGGTTACGCGTCGCAAAGTCCCGATAAAGTCCTTGCTGATGGATCAAGCCGTATTTGCCGGCGTCGGCAACTGGATTGCGGATGAAATCTTGTATCAGGCTCGAGTGCATCCAGAACAGTTCTCCGATACCCTCGATGATGACCAGTTGAGTGCCCTTTACGAAAAGCTTGTCCACATTTGTAACTTTGTTGTAGAAGTCGAAGGTGAGTAGGCGTCGCTTCCTTTTTGTTGCTGTTGTTGTCGTTCTCGTTGTCGGTATCGTTGTTGGTCCTGGGGCTTACATCCCCAGACCCCCATAGCAACTGCTTCGCAGTTGCATTAGGGCTATTGTGGAGTCCAACCGCAGAGCAGTTGCTACGGGAGTCTGAGGGTAAATTCCTCCCTGGAAATGAAGGATGCAATGTGTTAGTTTGGACCGTTCCTAAATGTCTACATCCAACTGACAACAGGTAACACTGCTGCCTTTCCCGAAGACTGGTTGATGCTGCACAGATGGGGCAAGAGGCGGAAGCAGAAGCAGGTTACTGCGCAAGGCCACGAGGTTGCCCATGTCACTGTGGGAGGAAGAACAAGTTGCTACGTTCCCGCTTTACAAAAGAAGACTTCCAAGAGTAGGGCTGCAGTGAAAGACGAGGGGGATAGGCCATCTCCAAAAAAGAAGACGAAGCGGAATGGGCCGGACGCCGTACCGTCGAAGGTCAAGGAAGAATACACAGATTCGCGACCAAAGCGGGCGCGCACTCGCACATCGAGCACATAGGAAATCACTTTTTGGATCTTTATCTGTTAATATATGCGTGTGTTGTATGTCTCATTACCATTACGCACTGCAAATTTTATGCTCTAGTTTGCATATTATAGGGCTGAGCCCTAGCGCTGCCCGTGTGTAAAGTTCATACTGCGTAGTACTGGGTATGACGTTCAGACTCGTGCCCATACTAAAAGTTTCAACCACCTCGACTTGTGCTCCTCACTTTCCGTCAACAAAAACATAAAGGTAAGTCTGGAATCGGTCTCCTTACGATGCCAGGCGATACGACAGAGATATTTGTCTACTAGCAGACAAATATCTTCGTCGAATTGTTTCGCAAGTCGTGATGATACACCGATTTCCAAAGAGTTCTGGCTCAGGATCTTTTCGAAGACACCTCTGGGCTGTTTCAAAAGAACTTTATAATATTCAGTGTAGATATTCACGACTTTGCGACTTGTCTGGCTTCGTCCTTACGACGGTCGTACAAATGTACTAACTTGCAGAATGACCCGCTCGTCTGTCCTCGCCGACGCTCTTAAGTCGATCACCAACGCCGAGAAGGCCGGCAAGCGCCAGGTTCTGATCCGTCCTTCGTCGAAGGTCATCATCAAGTTCCTTCAGGTCATCCAGAAGCACGGTATGTATTTCCTTTTACCCTTGCATTTTTTCGAGTTGATAACTGGATGGACTGGCTATTTTCAGTGTCTGTTTGTCTTTTAAGTGCTCGATAGATCAACTTGGTCTTGCTATAGACGGCTATACTTGCTTTTCTTGCTTTTCAAAGTATGGACGCTTAGCGGATCGAAACAACTTTTGCTCCTTTTACCCTTCTTTAGTGGATAACATTGTGCTAACTTCAGGCTACATTGATGACTTCGAGTTCGTTGATGACCACCGCTCTGGCAAGATCGTTGTCCAGCTCAACGGTCGCCTCAACAAGGTCGGCGTTATCTCGCCCCGTTTCAACGTCAAGATTGACGACATTGAGAAGTGGGTCACCAACCTCCTTCCCTCGCGTCAGTTCGGTTACGTTATCCTGACCACCTCGGCTGGTATTATGGACCACGAGGAGGCTCGTCGCAAGCACGTTGCCGGCAAGATCCTCGGCTTCGTCTACTAAAAAGTTGCTCGTGTTTTCTTTTTTTAAAAATTTCCTTTTTGGGGGATCTAGTATTGCTGTAATGGTGTAACGAATAACGACTGTATCATAATACAATGCTGGTTCCGCTGGTTCCGCTTTGCGCCTTAAAATGTTTGCTGGTATAGAAAAACATAGTCTGGTCATATAATGAAAACAAGGACTATTAGTTCGAAGTATGTACACTGCTTCGCTATTAGGCCAGTCGCGGAAGCACAGGAAATCATCAACGCAGACTTCGCACTCCATGCTCATATGCATTAACAAATGACTCTGGACGGGTCGCAAATGAGCCACATTTCGACGCTAGTAGGTTGACCGACCCCTCCCGAACAATGCGCTCTATGCTCTTCTCATTTTCCACCCATTGGCGAATATTGTCCTCCGGCGTAGGATCCACTTTGCCAAAATCTCTGGCTCCATAGGGATCAAGGCGAGGATCGATCTTGGGGATAGTGTCAGCGGCACGCTCGTCGTCGGAAGACGGAGGCTTTACAATACTAGGCGGCTCGTCAGTGTGAGCACGAGAGTTGGCCACATTGTCGCAAAATGATATAAGAGTGTCTCGTTTCAGCCATTCAGGAAACAGCACCGTATTGATGTGTTCAGCACAGGATCCAGTGCGTGGCAAATGCGTATGAAGTTGATCGTCTGATTGCCGGCGCGAGTATCTCAGAAATGCTCTAATGGCTTCCGGGCTGTAGCACAGGTGTGGCTGCAGCAACTCGCGGACCTTTGGATCGTCCCTCATTTTTGTGGCGGGCTTTTGAACCTAGATAGCAGGTGCTTTCGTATCTACAGACGGATTTTCTGTATAAACTTATGCATGAGATGCATAATTGTCTGGTTGCTTTTCTGGTGTCACCTGACGGAAAGTTTCCTCCATCCCGCACGGCTAGCGTTTTTGCCGTACCACCTCCCCCATGTACATAATTGGAGTGGGGCAAGGGGCGGTCCGTCCATCCCTTTCGTTCACAGATCCCCTCACTAGGCTACTAAAAGGCGTGGTGGAATCCCGGACTTTTCTTGAAGGATACTCCTGTTGAAGAGAACGGAATTATTTTGCCACGGTACCGCTTCGAAGCTTTAAAGAGTCGCCCGGTCCCTTGGCTTCGGCTCTCGCCCATGTTAACCGTTCTGCAGTGTCTCCGCTGAAGCGTCCATCGTCAGTGATCATACAAAAAGTCGTTCGCCTGCGTATGATCTTACATGAAGAAGCTTTTCTCGCGCAGGAGTCGGTCTGAAGTACCCTCGGGTACATCACCGAGATCTCAAAGGGTCGCGAAAACGCCTATTGAGACCCTGCCGTTCGAAATCTTGGAAAAGATCGTCGGCTATCTGGTCGCTAGCACAAGAAGCCGTGAGGAGATTGCGCGCGACCTCAGAAACGTCGCAAAGACTTGTCGAGCTTTCTACGATGCAATTGGCGAGGAAGTCCTCTACGAGCGCGCCGTTTTGTATAGCAAGAATCAAGCGCTCAAGTTTTATCGTTCTGTTGGCAAGGGCAAAAAAGCAGGCTCTGTGAAGTTCCTGACAGTTGTTCATCCTACAATTGAGGTCGATCAAGAGGTAGGCGGGTTTTACTCGCTGTCTTCAACCTCGCCGGCTACGCAAAAAGCGTGGCCCGAACTGATCCTGGACATCGTTGCTAGGCTGCCCAACCTTGAGTCTTTGGCCCTTGACAGCTGTTCGCCCAAGTTTGAATTTCCACAGGCGCTTGCAGTAAAGCCGTCCCGTGCCAGCTCCAAGGTCAAGAATCTGTATATTTCCTGTGAGTCAGGCTGGAATGTTAACGTGTCGTCAAGGCTGTTATGGCCGTTCAATCATCTCGAGCGTCTGGCTCTGCATCGTATGACTTTGGCTCTTTCAACTTCCGCGACGCTTAACGGGTTGCCACCCCGGGTTCATGAGCTCGTTCTTTCTCAGTGCACTGTCTATCCTTCGGGACTTCGCTCGCCTTACTTTTCGTCAGTTACTGTGTTGATGACCGATGACTTTACAATGGATCACACTGATGGAGTTCTAGATTTGCCACAGCTAGAAACAGTGCGCCTGGGACTGCTTCCGCCGCCAAGCCGACTGCCACGCGCTATCAACTTCAAGTTTCAGCTTGACATGCTTTATAATGCCGGCCCACTGGCGTCGTCAGAGGAGCGTCTGACTACCGATGAACGGGCTGCTCAGTTACTCGACCAGTTGTCACACCTGCCCCTGACAGTGAGTGGAATTGTCTTGGGCAATGTGACTTCTCTAGAGAAGGCAGTGCCCTTTGTCAGTCTGTCGTCCATTCCTCAGTGGACATTGGTCCTACTAGACCATCGGCGCAGAGGAGGCTTGCCCGAGGGTGTCACTCTTTCCTCGGACAAGTCCCTATCTGTTTATAACGCTGGGAGTGCGTTGGTATACTCTACGAACCCTCTGGCCCCTCCGACGACCTCGCAAATGATTTTACGTGTACCGGTTACTTTTCCATAATGACTTTGCTTGCTTTGTTATTTTAATCTCCTGTCATTCACGTAACGCATACGGCTTATTTCGTTTTAAAATAGCCACCCAGCTGAATGAAGGAGTGCGTTGATGATGCTAGCTAATAAAAATAGTGAGTCAAAACACACACAACCAACAGCGTCGTCACAGCAGGCATGGTGCCTCTTGTAGCTATGGACGTCTTTTCACCCGGCGTCATGCTCGCCTGTCTGTGCGTGTCCTTCAAACCTGAATCAATCAACGTCGAATGGTCCTTGTCGATTCCAGAACTCGTCGGTGCTGCGGGCTGTACTGTTTGCGGCGGCTGTCTTCCAGGTGCTCCAGCTTTTGGTTTCATCTGCTCGCGCAAAATTACCAGCGGAATGTGATCAGCAACAGCCTTGATCTCCTTGTTCTTTATCTCGGTATCACTCGAATCGAAAATAGACTGCTTGATTGTGATGTTGCTTGGGTGGATGTCGATAAGCTCTCCTCTCCGGGCAAATATACCGTGCGCAATCATGTCGGTGCCAAAACTGTCGGGAATTGGCATACCGGTGTTGATGTTCGGGTAGGTTGCGTCACACTTCGGTCGCGCCAGCGTGTCTTGGGAAAGTGCAGGTTCGGCATCTGGAATCTGGGAGAACTTCTCCCTGAGCGTGTCAAATTCCCCATTGATAAAAGCATTACCAGCTCCATCTATATCTACAAGCCCGTACTCGTTGGGGCCCTGCGTAAACTCATATACCAGTCCTCCAGAGAAAATAGACGACATGTTGTGCGAGTATAGAGCCTCGACTTCCTGGAAGATTCGAGGCTTGATCACATTGCAACCGTACTCAGACAGCATCAGAGGTTTGGTAAACTCGTCGTAATCATGGAGAAGGATGTTGTAGCCGCTCGTCAAAAAGGATTGTTCTCCGCACCACTGGTAAGAGTTGACTCCGTAGAAGTCAACTGCACTTGTTTCATCGCCGCACTCAAGATACCTTGCGAGCGGGATTCGATACCTGAGGTCATCGGCTGCTGAGTATCCGATAGGAATGGGACGGCGAGTATGTCGGCGAATGTATTGCTTGATATCGCGGACAACAGCCCTAATATAGACTGGCGAAACCTGTTGTCAGATGGTCTGTAGACCATAGCTCATTATGGATTCTGCTTACCCGTGCAGAACGGTCGTCATTAACAATTTCGTTTCCAGCGAAGAAGCCCAGGGTGTTGTTGTACCCCGAGAACTGGTGGACCACTCTCAGAACACGCTCAATGTACTGCGGAGTGTAAGATGTCCATGGCTCGTATCGGTTGATAGACTCTCCAACACGAGGTGAATTGACATCAAGGATCACATAAATACCAGCAGCCGCCAAAAGCGACATGCAAGGGTCATGGTTCAAGTCCGGATTCACGGTGTATACACGAATGGTCTGGTGTTATCATACAGTAATTTTAAACCATGTTTTAAGTCGGTGCTTACATTGATTCCAAGCTGTTGGAAAAGAAATATATCGCGCGCGCAAGTGTTAATGTTGCTCAGTGGGTCGGCACGCCCATGGTATCCCGACGATCCACCAGGCTGATAATCAACGCCTTTGATCAAGAACTGGCGTTAGTATCACAAAGCGTTTCACTTGGTGAGTTACACTTACGGGCTTCCGTGTGTCAGAGTATACGAACGCTCTGCCCGCGACCTCAATGGGCGTGACAACGGGTACGGCGACCGCAGCTGCCCAGAGAAGCGCCGCTACCAGAAACGACTTCGAAGCCACCATGATAGTCAAGTGGTAATGGTACTATGAGAATATTCGGGCTTTACATTATGGTTACCTACATGATAGTGGTCCGAGCTGGGGCACTGTGGTCTGCCGTCACTTGTGTCTGCAGTGCATGACACCTTGCGCGCGCGCAGAGATCATCAGATCTACGGAAACATTTTATGCATGTATATATATTCGAACACATATTCTTTTGATTATCTCTATATAGGTGTTCTGTATGCGAAAGCGTGTATGGATAAATAAGCATTTAGCGGGCCATCCAGCCACCGTCGACAACGACAAAGTCACCGGTGACATAGTTGGATGCATTCGATGCGAGGTACACCACCGGGCCCTTGAAGTCCTCGGGACGACCCCATCTGCCAGCGGGGATACGCTCAAGGATCTGGCGAGCACGAGTCTCATTGTTGATCAGAGCCTCGTTCATGTCGGTAGCAATGTAACCTGGAACAATCACGTTGACGCAAATGCCACGGCCAATCCACTCGTTGGACATGCATTTGGACATCTGACCAAGACCGCCCTTGGCAGCAGCATAGGCCGGAACCGTAATTCCACCCTGGTAGTTGAGCAGAGAGCCGACATTGATGATCTTGCCGCGCATGCCAAACTCGTCAGGCTCGCGAGACAGGAAGTACTTGCCGATAGCACGGTTGAGCACAAAGATCGATGTCAGGTTCACCTGGAGAACCTCATCCCAGTCCTCGTCAGGGAAATCCTCGGATGGGTGTCGGCGCTGAATGCCAGCGGCAGTCACGAGAATGTCGAGTTTTCCGGCGGCCTTCAGGGCCTCAGGGACGACAGTCTTGACCGATTCACGATCAGCGAGGTCACAGACGACAATGTACGTCTTGCGGCCAAGAGCCTCGATTTTCTTTTTGGTCTCCTGGTTCTTGGTATCGCGCTGGGGTTAGCCCGTAGTTTTTCCGATAGCCGTTGAACGCCGGCTAAGTTCCCAGTTTGGACGATTATGCATGCACCATGGTGCGGGGGTACCCGGCGGGGGCGTGGGACAAGTGGGATGAGAAAGGTGGGGGAATGCCATTTGCCGAACCGTCCCTAACCGGGTGGGGTCTTTTTTGCAGTTCCAAGCAGCCGAACTCTCGAATAAGGCATTTCGGGACGGGTATGTGACTAAATCAAAAGTGTAACTTACCTGAACGAGGACAATATCCGCTCCGGCCTCGGCGAGAGCCATGGCCATCTCAGAGCCAATGCCCCGGGTGCCGCCGGTGACAAGCGCGACCTTGCCGTCGAGCTTGAAGAGATCACGGGCGCTAACCATTGTTGACGCGGTGTGTGTGTATGTGTGTGTGCGTGTGGTGATGGAGTGGATTCAAGAATCGTTGTGCGAATGGCAGCCTTAAGCCGACAGTTACCGGGGTATTTATGTGAAGCGTGGGGCTCTCGGAGAATAGTGCCAGGAGATTGCCTATTTAGGCAATGACCCCGCGGGGGGCCGGCCCGGCTATTCGCCATACATATAAGATGCACCGCGTTGAAATGTCAGATGCCGTCAGTTACCGCCGGCTATTCATATACAGTACGTTTTCTTTTCGACGCTGCATCTGTTTTCTTTATACCTCTGTCAGCACTACCGGCTAATTGAAACTTCATCTAATACCAGATGACTGCTACCGAAACGAAAGCGAGCGTCCTCGTTGAGGCGGGCAAGCTCGAGGTCCACACCCGTCAGCTGAATGATCCGGCGCCGGACGAGGTCCAGGTGGCCGTCAAGACCACGACTCTCTGTGGATCTGACATGCACTACTACCACCATGGTGCTAACGGCGATTTCAAAGTCCGCGAGCCATTGTCGCTTGGTCACGAATCCTCGGGAGTGGTAGTGGCTGTCGGCCAAGGCGTCCAAAAGCTGCAGGTTGGCGATAAGGTCGCGCTTGAGGTCGGTAACCCGTGTGGTGAGTGCATTCGCTGCCGCGAGGGCCGGTATAACTTGTGTCCGGACATGAAATTTCGTTCGTCGGCCAAGATCTTCCCGCATTACCAGGGCACCCTGCAGGGGCGTCTCAATGTTAAGGCCTCGTGGTGTTACAAACTTCCCGAGGAGGTCTCGCTAGAAGCGGGTGCTCTCCTGGAGCCGCTGTCGGTCGCCATCCACGCTGGTAAGCGCGCTGGCCTTCAGGCGGGCCAAAGTGCACTTGTTATTGGTGCCGGCGCCGTTGGTCTCTTTTGTGCCGCGGTCGCCAAAGCCAACGGTGCAACCACCGTGGCTATCTGCGACATTGCTAAGAACCGTGTTGACTTTGCCCTTGAGAACAAGTTTGCCACTCACGGCTACGTTGTTCCAATGAAAAGAGGCTCAACGACCCAGGAGAAGCTAGACATCTCGAAGGAGAGCGCAGACGCCCTCAGCAAGCTCGTCGGTGGTGAGCAGTTCGATGTCACATTTGAGTGCACTGGCGTTGAGAGCTGCGTTCAGGCAGGTATCTATGCTACTGCTCCCGGTGGAAAGCTCATGTTTGTTGGCATGGGCCAGCCGGTCCAGACTCTGCACATGGCCGCTGCTCTCTTGCGCGAAGTTGACATGCTCGGCGTCTTCCGCTATGCCAACACGTACGCCACTGGTATTCGTATGATGGCTGCTGGTCAGATCCCTGCTCTGGATCAGATCATCACTCATCGCGTCAAGGGCCTCGAGAATGTCAAGGATGCGTTTGAACTGGCTGGCAAGCCTGTTGATCCCGAGGGTAATCTGGTCATCAAAGTGGCCATCGTCTCGGACGATCTCTAACTGTCTATACTGATGAATTGCATGAGAATCTAGAGTATATTGAGTAGGTCGGTTGTGGGGTTTGTCTCCCGGTTCGTCTTCGCGTTGCTCCCCCATAGTTGATAGTTGCATTTCTGGTTTATCGTTATCATTCCCTTTTTGGATGATAAGCTGGAATCTAAACACCAGCCCGTCGCTGTCAGAGTGTTACCCATGACACAAATGGACGACGAAGCCAAAACGGCCACGGAGTTTTACGAATGGTTTCAAAGTCAAGCTTCAGGTATATGGGACGTGTCTTTTGCGATTTGGGTTGAGCTGACAACAGAAATCAAGGCGGCAACGTCCAAAGCCGCAACAGACGGGGACAGAAATGAAGTGCTTCGGCAAATATCAGACCTCTCGGCTATATGTCGACACAAAAAGCATCAACTTGCGCAGCATGACCAAGAACTTTACAATGCCGAACTTCAACGGCTTGCCAATTCCCTGAACGACTCTAAGCAAAGGGCCAAGCCTCGGTTCGCGTTTAGCAAAAAATTGAACATAAAACGATCGGTACGCGATCAGCCAAACGAACAAAATGAAGAACAGGGACAGAAGTCGGCAAATACGCTATCTGCATCTGAGGAGACTATCAATCAGATTGTATCAAGAGTGTTGGTCGACTCGCAGATGTCAGGCGTGCTCAAGATAAATACAGTGGAAAATTCGATAATCGTCCTAGATCGGAACTGTTTGTCTACTGTGCACTTGAGCAACGTCAAAGACAGCATAGTATTCCTGGGAAACGTCGAAGGATCTGTCTATCTGGACAACGTACAAGACTCGACCCTCGTTATCAACTGTCAGCAGTTCCGCATCCACAAGTCCAATTCGGTTGACGTTCTAGTTTCCTGCGCTTCAAGGCGTCCGATTATTGAGCACTGCACTGGCATGAAATTTTCTCAGTTCCCAGAATCACTGTCAGATGGCCGTGTTGTTTACAGATGGGAAACCGTGGATGATTTCAACTGGATCAGGAAAGAACACAGTGACAATTGGAGCACAGTAGATGGCTCCAATGACTGGCGCTGGCTTCAGCAGCCGGCATCCGCTATCGATGGCCAGAGAGACGACTTGCTATACCGCTACAACAAGCACGGCGAGGCGGCTAGATCCGGCTCTAGATGAAGATGTAATTATGATAAATAACATGCAAATGTTTACACGGCCTTCTTCGTCCGTTCGGAAAGCTCCATTACAGCAGGCTTGGATAACTGTCGAGACCGCTCTTCTGAGTTTGCTGCTGCGCAGTCGAGCTGGTGTTTCTCTGTGGGTTAAGAGCTGGCATGCTCCATTGTTGCGAGGATTGCGACGACTGTGGCTGACCGATAGAACTGTTGCTTGAGCCCCATGCATTCGAAGCTGGCTTGGGAAGCAATGGCGGTATGCTAGGGCCACTGGAAGTATTTGTTGTGGCCGTACCGCGGCTAGCGCCCTGGAACGAGCCAAATCCGCCGTTTGACGTGGAATTCGAGGCGCGAGTCGGCTGTAGCGTCGACGACCACTCTTTGCTCTGAGTTGCTTTGGACCAGTCGATAGACGTCCCGCTGGTGGAGCCAAACGTGGTATTCCCAGTAGATCCAGAACCAAACGTAGCATTGCCAGTAGACCCAAATCCTCGGTTTTGTGCACCGCCCATTGATCCCGACGTATTAGCAGAACCAAAAGGCTTTGTTGTTGGGGTGAGCGTTGCGCCAGATAAGGGGGTGGCCTGTGAGAACGTCAGGCTTTCCAGAGAAGAAGTTAGGTTTTTGGCAGCCACAGGGGTGGGCTTGTGCTGAGGCATGGTCGGGGCCGGAGCGGAAAACATCGAATCAAACGGGTCTGGCTGACTAGCTGCCGGGGTGCCCGATTGGGACATGGAAGCAGACGGTCCGTTTGACTTGCCAGCAATGAGATCGTCAAAGCTGAGCGGCGCGCTGGACGCAGCTTGGCGGGATCCATTGGCGCCAGGCACAGGCGTGTGGCGTGCATCCTGGGCCACATTGTTCACGAGACGCTTGCGCCGGTCGTCCTCGACCCGCTTCAACATGGAGCGGATGTTGTTGAACAGGACCTCAAACTGCGACACAGCAAGAGACGTCTCCATGCTGAGTGCCAAGATCTGGGGAATAACCGACGTAGCCAAAACCTCGATATCGACGAGCGTCACCAACGACGCGTAGACTTCAAGTGCGGCCATAATGATGTTGGCTTCGCGCGTCTTCATCTTGTACAGAAGTGGCAGCAGCTTTTCTGTGACAGTGTACTTGTCCAAATCGTGGGCAATCATGACCTTGAATGCGCGTAGCGACTCGAGTTTGACCGACATGGATGTTGTTTTAGAAAAGAGCTCGCTCGTCGCCGGGAAGAACTCATTCTTGAGACTAACAAAATCGAGCTTATCGCAGATTTCGCCAGACCGCGACAGAGCCTGGCGCTGTTTTTCAGGCTCGGCATTGAGCATGACATTGACAATCACCGGCAGCACATACTTTTTGAATTCTTCGGCATTGAGGCGAGACAGCAAAATGTCAAGGTAGTCCAAAATGGCTGCCTGGCAGCCGGGGTCTTTGTTTAGCCGGTGAATAGTGGGCAGGATTCTCTCGGAGAATCCGAGCTGCGACATCTCCTTGCCGACTGTCAAGACGTTTTTCAGGATTAGGTATGTCGCGCCTTCATCCTTGCCCGCCTCATCCAGCAACGTCTGCAAGACTTTGCGCTGCTGGATTGACTTGGGGATTTGCGGCAGTATTTGATGCAGGCCTTCAAGGAACACGCGCTTCTCCGAGAGAAGTTTCGCTGGGAATACGTCCAAGAAATTGACGACCCGCACCAACGGGTTGTCAAAGAACTCAGACTCCTTGAGCGCCTCGAGGCTCATGCGGTTCATTGGCAAGCGGTCAACGAGCTGCGGCAGGACACGCTGCAGGTACTGAGGCAAATCAGGGTTGCGAAGTGCTCGGTTGATAGTCGCAAACTCGGACTTGTACGAGTTGGGATTGCCGCGGTTGCTCATTGGCGGCTGCCCGGTGTACGTGGCAAGAATAAGGCATCCGAGCGAAAAAACATCGCTCGCTGGGTCTATTTTGTGGTCGATCACGACCTCTGGTGCCGCAAAGTCGAGGTTGATATGTACAAAGTCCGGCACGCGGGGATCGTACTGCGGAAGAAAGTAGTCTCCTGCCGACTGAAACTCGTGCAGAAACCCGAGCCCGGCCAGTTTCCAGTCGCCCTTGGAGTCCACGAGAATGGACGTTGGTGTCACATCCAGATGCACAAGGCCGGCCTGCTTGTGCAGAAACAACAGGCCCTCTATGATCTGGAGAAGGCCCTTCTGGATGGCAAGCTCGTTCATGTCCTCAGAGTCGCCACGCTGAGCCTGGCTTATGCTGACTAGTGTCCGTAGACTGTTGTTCACCGGCTCTGTGACAAATTCCATGCTGCTTTTGGACTCCTCGAGGGGCTCAATGATCTTGAGAATCGACGGGTGGCGCGTTTTTGCGAGCGCGGCAGCCTCGCGTCGAAGACGTTCGTATATGTCCTCTGCTACGCGGCGTCCAACTCCGCTTTCAGTCAGCATGGTCGTTAGCGCCTTTTTGTCAAACGCAAAGACCGAAACCGGCTCGCCAGTGCCTTTCTTCTTCCCGGGAAAGATACTCCATGGTCCCGCTCGAAACGACGGCTTCCCTGCTACCGAGTACTTGGAGCGAATCCCGCTCGACCCTGGATGTTAGCTGTAAATCAAATGAAATGTGTCTCGTGGTCGTGTGAAGCAGGCACTGGGCAATGCGGGTCCCTGGTGGTCGCATTCGGGATAACGGGCGGTGCAGGCATTTGCTACCAGAGTCGACAATGGCAATGGGATGCCAACACTTATCCAGAGAGTCCTTACTTACACGACTTGAATGCCCCTGAAAACATGGTGGAGCTTGCAACGCAGAGAAGCGCACGCTCTGAGTGATGTCAGGCGGACCTTTGTTACAGTGATGTTTGAAGGCGTCAGATTATAGTGGGACGTGTATGGAGCTGGGATTATTCATCGGGCCGGGTGTGATTATGTAATCGAGTGGTTGAACCAAGACATCTCGCGTCAGTGGGGCAGTGTTCACGGCCAGGCCCTTCTAAGCTCTGAAACAGTTTCTTTGACTGTCGCATGTCCTGTGACATTGGACTCAAAACTTGCTATTCGAGATATTAATGAGATATTAATCTTTATGCGCCTATCTCACATGGCCATAGTCCTAACTTGACGTCATAATGGCGTCCCGCCATAATTTCCGTCCTTGTCTCATCCCCGAGTTGCCCTCTTGCCTTGCACTAAACCTTTTCTGGCCGCTATCTGTGGTGTTACTCTGTATTACAACACTACTTACCCACAGCCACGACAACGGTTTACCGTTATCATGATAACGGTTGATTCAAGCGTTATCTATCCCAAAATGGTATACAACCCTAACTTACCAAACGGGGGGGCGGTACCGAAGACGACAGGACTGTCCTCGACTGACCCCACAGAACAAAGAGCACACACTCAATGCAAAACGGAGGCGGAAATGGGCCCCTCGGCGAGACGGGTTCTAGTGCAGTAATGGTAGATATGGACGAGACCAGACACTCAATGGAGGGTGTGAGGGACACAGACCGCACACCAGACAGTTTGGACCATGTCAACGACCGACCAGGGGAATATTCTGGGGTATCAACGTCGCCTGTTCGGCATAGCAAGGACCGTGGATTTGTTCCGAGAGATTCAGAGCCGGTGTCTGGCGTGTTTGATGACAATATACAACCTCAAGAGAGCGGGACGTCGGGCCACACGCCGGCCCCACAAGCACTGGCCGCCGCCGGTGGCCAGAGCTTACCACCGTCCACAAAAGAAGACAGCTTACCTGCTACGGAGTCAGAGGCAAAAAATGTAGAAAATACGGCGCCTCGCGTTTCGCCTACCCCTGAACGGTTCCAGACAAAGGATATCGATGTCACGCTCCGGGGAGACGAGCAGCAGACACTGACGATTCTAACCCAGAACGAGAATGGCCCGTGCCCGCTGGTCGCGCTTGTCAACACAATGATGCTGACTGAGACCGTACGAGGTGACGGACCGGGAGCGCTGGCTTCGTATGTGTCGGGCAAGGACGAGGTAGAGATCAGTCGGGTTCTGGAGGTCCTCGCAGACATTGCGCTGGAGAAGCAGCGTATCAAGGAGACCCCTGACGACGTGAGCGAGGTCCTTCGGTTTCTGCCGCTTCTGGTTACTGGCCTCAACGTCAACGTCAAGTTTGACGGTACGTTTGCCAACACGCCGGAAATGGCGCTCTTCCGCATTTATGACGTCGATGTCGTCCACGGCTGGGTGTGCGATGACCAGGACCCGAACCAGGCCCGCGCTCTCGAGGTCGACTCGTACGACGAGTCACAGTCGCTGCTTGTCAAGTATTACGAGGGAAATGCCAATGAGCGTGAGCTCGATATGGCTGTCGCCATGGAGGCGTTTATCAGGGAGTTCCCGACACAACTTACCCCGTACGGTCTGCGGTTCCTTTCGGATCTCCTCGAGCCAGGGGCATTTGCCGTGTTCTTCCGCAATGATCACTTTGCAACGCTGTATAGAGCACCAGCTACCGACGCCACCAAGTTGTATACTCTTGTGACGGACGCAGGTTTCCGCCGTGAACGCAGTATCGTGTGGCAGTCAGTGCGTTCTATAACTGGAGCCGACGACGAGTTCTTCGGCGGCAATTTCAAGCAGCCACAGCTTTTAGAGGCCCAGGGATCGAATCGAGGCAGTGACCAGGCACTTGCTCGCCAGATGCAGGAGCAAGAAGACCGCGAATACGCCATGGCTCTCGACAAGCAGTATCGAAACACCGGGTCGAACGGCAGGGGCGGTCGTCGTCGCGACAATCAGGTTTCCCAGCAAGCTGACAGCTCCTCCCGCCAACAGCGCTCAAGCAAGAAGGGCAAAAAGGACAAGTGTTGCATTATGTGAGGGGACTGATCATAAAATAAGATGCCATGAGCTCCAAATCCATGGATTATTCATTACGCTAGTGGTCCATAAGCCCGGTTTTCGGCTTCATTACCTAATCAAAAAAGAATACCATTAGACCAAACACATTAAGACATTAGAAAAAAAAAACCGCTTTCTATCATAGCTATCAATTTAATCATTAAATAGTCATAGGCGCAAATATTCATCAATGAGCGAGACAGCGAGCTGGACATAAATAAACCGTTTCAGTCCAGCGAGCCGGTGCGCCGTCGTTTCCGGTCATTAGTCGGTGGTTCGGCAGCCTGTACTGGCTCGGTCTGTCTAAGGGTATCCATATCAAACGAATTGGGGTCAACGTCAAGACCATTCGAAGACGTGTAGTCCAGGAACTCGTCAAACGGGTTCTCTGGGTTGTTGCCAAACCGCTTTTGGAGCAAATCTCCAACATGCTGCAGCGACATCTCGTTCATATCGAGGCCGTCGCGAATGCGGCCGAATTCGTCCGTGTTCTTGAGAAGAGCTGCATCGATATCCGCAGTCTTCTGCTCAAACTCGGGGTCGTTGAGGTCCGGAAACAGCGGTCCGCTCGACGTCGGGGTATCCTGCAGCGCCGGAGGCATCATCGTCAGGGCCAACTCATCGTTATGATTGTTGCTGTTGTCATTGTGGTGGTTGCCTGTACCAGCCGCAGGAGGCACTGCAGGGCCCGGCGCAGCCGAGCTAGTCGTCACTGGCACCGCTGGCGCCGGCATGCCTGAACCCGGCGATGCTTCAGCAGTCGGCAGTTCAACAATCTGCTCATTCTGCGGGGGCGGTGACACGCCTCGTCGCCCTTGAGCAGTGTCAGACACGACAGACGAAATCCGCTGATGGCCATATTTCGACGACGCATCCGACACAGGTGTCTGCACCACAGGCGTGTGCTGCGCCGACGGCTTAAGCTCGGTAATGTTTTCCGCGTACGGAAACTCGTCCGCACCGGTGAGGAGCCTGGGTCGCGGGTCCATGTCCTGCAAAAGACCACGCTGGTTGCCGTACAGCGATGCAAGGAACCGAAGAATGCGATTAAGCGTGCGTTCATGTTCTTGATGGCGCTCATGCAGCCGGTAGTTTTCGCCCCAGAGCATCTCATTGTCCTTTTGCATGCGCATCAGTTCGCCTTCGATGTTCTTCTGGTTCGACCGGATGTGCTTGAGCTCATCTAGTATCATCTGAAGATCGACCGTCTCTTCGTCGCCCTTTTTGTTGCGCTCGATATTGTCCAGCAAATCCGCTCGTCCTCGGATGAAGTTAGGCGACTGGAAGATCCAGCTTTCCTCGCTGCTCTGTAGGCCGCCTGAAGAGGCGTCCAGTAGCTTGTGCCAGCCGTACATATTGAGCTGACGCACAAACGACGAGAATTTGCTGTGCTTAAAGTATTTCTTCAGCAGCACCTTTTCAAACTGGTCCTTGTCAACGACTTGGAACGCCTCCCCATCCGGAGTCCACTGAATATACTTGGCATTGGCCGGGTCGTTCACCATGTTCCACAGTTTCATGACAAACGGCGCTGGCGTCTTCTTCTGCTGACCCACGGGCCGCTTAGGTTTAGCGAGCGCCATTTTTCGTGTCCCTATGAGCGGCGATGTGTCTCGCACCAGCTGGCCATCACCGCCATTGTCGTCAGTCTGCATCCGTACAGGAGCTCTGTCGTTAGTATCTCGTTACTCCCATGCATCTATCTAGTAAATGAGGCATTAGAGATGCTACATTTGCATAATACCCGTCGGCGATGACAGTCTGTTATTCCTTGTTGCGTGATGCACGGGCCTATACGCTATCAATCCATACCTTTAAGCCTTCTTCTCCCTGAGGTGTAAATTTCTCAGTTGATCACCAAGAACTCAAAATAAAAATCCAAGGCGTTGTTATTTGCGTCAGTTCGCACTCGTTTTGTAATTCTCTCTAATGTCAATACTCTGCCTTCCATCCATCGTCCGGTGCCAATTCTCTTCCTTGAGAACTATATTTGATCTCCCATATCCTGCTTTTTTTGATCGTATTCCTTATTCATTAAACCTTGACAATATCCGTGATTTTTCCTGCGAAATCGCTCGGTTCATAGCGTAGGCCCGTTGCGTAGTAAATAACAGACTGGTCATATAGCACTCTCTTGTGGTTTATATCCACACCAACCGCGTCAACACATATTGACATCGGATGGATACACTAGCACCAAACGCCATACCTCACAGTCAAAAACACGGTGCCTGGTATCGATACACCAGGCTGTTTATAAAGAGTCAAATGGTCATCGGAGTTTGGTTACAAAAAAATGTGGAGTCCCATACTCCAACAAAAAGGTAACACCACTCGGGTAATCCCACTCGACTTCGAAACCCAAAAGAACACCCACTATATATGTACCAAATATGAACTGCAATATGTCTACTCACCTTCTCTTCCGTGTCGGGTACCGCGACGTTCGCGTAGGCACGGTCCTCGTAGTAGTTACGACGGTCATACGTAAGGGCACAGCGGACAAGGTCTTTTGGGTGCCCCAGCGCGCACGGCTGTAGCGGGAGTTCAGTTGCTGTAGGGGAAGGAGCTCGTGGGATGTGCACCGAGAAACACTCTGCTTATATAAAATTGAGCACCGTATCCATGGTAACACGAATCTGTCTCTAGAAGATTCTGTTGACGCACCCCTCGTACACACGTGCTCGCGGTACGAATTGCAAAGGTACGCGTGTTTCGCGTTGCAAAGAGCAGTTTTGCTGTTTGCTACGCTCTGAGTTCCGATGATTCCCGTGCGATTGCCCGTAGTGGAACAGTCAGGCGTATCAAGGCCAAATCATTAGCTTCAACGGGCACGCAGTGCGGCTCTCCCGCCGGAATTGTCGGCTACTCATAATGGCGGGATTCTCGCTTCGCTGAAGCAGGGTAATGGAGCTGCCTCTGGTTACCCTCCGTCATCTCTACCAGTGAAAAATTCTCGAGTCGCGGCAGGCTTACACTTCACCCTTCACATTACAGTCAGAAAAAGAATATCAAAAAATGGCCAAGACGTAAGCACAGCATTCAGATCATTCTTGAATGCGACTACGTCTGTGTGAACTGCACTTGATGCTTTGGTATCGCCAATGTCTTGCGTTGGCCCCGTTTCTCTATTAGAGAGAGTGTTGAGATCGGTGGTGTCCATCCACCTTTCTTGAAATTTATTCACGCACCGTGTCGGTTACTCTGTACTGAACACAACACTGCAGACTGCCATTTTCAGTTGTCTTGTGTTCAATCTGACAGTCAACCGTGGTGCCTTAGTGTGTGTCATTTTTGACGCTTGTTGCCATTGAGAATTTTTTGCATTCTCTTTGGTTAAAATCAAACAAACAGCATACCATCGGCATACATGCCCCCTGATGCTTCTTATTGAAGCGCGTTGAGCTTAGCGTTTTTTTGTCAATGCTTTGCTTGAAAATTTTTTATGTCTCGATGAGAGACGATATGGTCAGATTTATTTGACCGCGTTGTCATTGACGGCATTCTCGTCGTCTGTGATGAAATATAGATAGGATTGGCAATGCGGGCCCACAGAGTGGTCGCTAATACCGTTTATGTTATGAGCGGTATTGCATCCTGAGACCCGTGCTAACAACAGTACTGTTCCTTCGCACACTGAGGTGTTTGTGCCCGAGTCGCTTCTTAAGAAGCAGAAGGCCGGCCAGGAGGCGGCTGCAAAGAAGACTGAGCTCGCTCAGAAGCGCAAGCAGGTATGTTGAGGCATGATTTCCAAACCCCCCTCTGGCGCTTAATGATGAAAATACCTTTCTTCTCGACTAGCTACGGCTGTGCTGTCGTCAAGTTAACCATCTTTCGGGGCTGATCGCCCATACTAAAGACTTTGGTGTTACTAGTATCTGAAATATTTAACTAACATAAAGGCTGCCAAGGAGAAGCGCAGTGTTATCTTCAAGCGTGCTGAGAAGTACGAGCAGGAGTATCTCAAAGCTGAGCGCGACACCATTAAGGCTAACCGTGAGGCTCGTGCTGCCGGCTCTGTCTTCGTTCCGGCTGAGGACCGTCTTGTGTTTGTCGTTCGTATCAAGGGTATTTCCAAGATTGCCCCCAAGCCTCGCAAGGCTCTTCAGCTCCTTCGTCTGCACCAGATCAATAATGGTGTATTTGTCCGTCTGTCCAAGGCGACTGCTGAGCTCCTGCGCATTGTCGAGCCCTACGTGGCTTACGGCTACCCGTCGCGTGCCACTATCCGCAAGCTTCTGTATAAGCGCGGTTACGGCAAGGTGAACAAGCAGCGCATTGCGCTTTCGGATAATGCCATTATTGAGCAGTCGCTGGGTCAGTATGGCATCATCTGCATGGAAGACCTGATCCACGAGATTTACACTGTTGGTCCTCACTTCAAGCAGGCCAGCAACTTTCTGTGGCCATTCAAGCTGTCGAACCCTTCGGGCGGATGGGGTGTTCGCCGCAAGTTCAAGCACTTCATCGAGGGTGGTTCGCTTGGCAACCGCGAGGAATTTATCAACGCCCTTGTTGACCGCATGAACTAATGACCCCGTTATGCCGTTTGCGTTTGTTTGTTTGTAAAATAGGACGAGAAAGAAAAAAATACCAGATAAATAAATAAAACGTTTGTGTCGAAAGCCTGCTAGAATATTTATGTAAGTACACAGCATTTGCGCGGCGTTGAGGCCGTTGGCAAGACCTAACTCTATTATTGCGAACATCAATAAAAAAAAAGAAATAGGAAAGCCCTCCTACCCGTAGTGTCGAAAACATACTGGGCATCGAGAGCTCATCACTATTCTATATTCGATTGGCCGCTCTTAGGCAAATTTGTCTCGCTTTGCATTTCTCTGGCATCCGTAGCACCTAGTTCGAAAGCTGTATCGACGTCCGCAGTCAGAGGCACAGTGTCTGATCTCTCGGTTACCGGCCGAAGAGAGGGACTTGACGAACCAGAAGTAGTGGCTTGCCATTCCGAAACCTCTGCTTGGAGTTTAAGGAGCTCCTTCTGAAAGCGCTTGCCAAAGATGTCAATGTAGTAAGTAGCTCCATTGTAGGCGGCCTTCATAAAGATGAACGTCATGAACAGCGCCGAGAGCGTTTCAGAGTGATACCAGATGGGACATAACAGCATGGTGCCCAGCTGATAGCCAAACTGAATGAACGTGAATGCAACGACAGGCAAGAATCCCGGCAAGCCGTTGACAAACATGCCTAGTTTCGTCTTGGCGTACGCTTTGCGGAGGTACTCAAACGATGTAACGCGGCCAGCTTTAATCTTGTCCTTGCGACGAATCGTAATGAAGTAGTGATAAAGAATCTGCCACGTGAAGTAGGCAACTGTCGCACATAGAATCCCAGGAATGACCTCCCATCTTGTCAGCTTACGTGCGCCTTCGAATCGCTGTCGCTTGAAGTTCTCGTCGATGCGATGCGTAATAGTGTGGAACACAACAGGTGGCAGAATATGAATAAAGGTCGAGGTGGTCTTCTCTATCGAATGCAGTACAAGCGAATTGCGCCATGTAATGACGGCAAACGACAGGGTGCCGTGAGTAAGCGCATAGCACGCCACAAACAGTCGCTTAGACGATGGGAGCAGCCAGATGTAGACAACACAAAGAAAGTTGACAAAGTAGCAAAGGTCGGCAAGGTAGTAGTGGTATTCCTTGCGACTGTAGCTGTAAATTCGTATCGGCAACAGAAAGCAGAGCTGAATCGAGTATGCAATGTGAAAGTATTCAGGCGCGTTACCCATGAGAAATCCCAGAAAAAACACGTTCAGCAGTCCTAATGCGAAAGTGTACTTTTCTGTCGCAGTAACTATGCGCTCCTCAGAGAGTTTGTGCTCGAGCTTGCCCACTTGGCGGAGTACGCTTCCTCTTAGCCGTTCAATGTCGGCTTCGCGACCCTTCATCACGCGATTCCTCTGACGGACAGCCATATCCTTGAGTTCGCCACCCTTGCGTCTAACCCTTGTATTTATCTTCTTGAGGCTTTGGCTGGTAACCGAGAACGAGTCCAGGAGATCAAGTACTGAAATCTTGTCAGTCGGCAACGAACCCATATCGTCCTCAAAAGTTGCCAGGTCTTCAAGAGACCCAACGCGGCCAAGCTTTGGTGACACTGTCGTAAGTTGCTGCCTGATCGTGTTGACGCGCAAAGATTCGTCGCCACAAGCGCCCGTGATGTAATGAGTCAACTAGAACTAAAGCTCATTTTCTGTCAGACCAAAACCTAGGATGCTAAAGTTTAAAAATATAGACTAAAATGCAAGATTCTCAGTTCGCGACACCGCTACAACAGCAGATATCGCTAGCCGCGATGTATCCAGGATGCGACGCGTGGTCAGCAAACACGCTACAGCATACTTACTGGCTCCTCCCGACAAAGGTTTCGGAGAGAATGTCAAGCCGGGCGACGAAACGGGCCCCATATTGGGCGAGACCCCCATGGTGTGCGGTGTTGTTTAGCTCAGATGTTGGTGTGTGGTCCAAATCAGTGGTTAAAGGTACTTTTGGGCTCATGTCCATCCCGGATTACTATGCATACGGCAACAATACGGCTGCAGCCGCACCATGGTTATGGGCACAGTAACGTCTCTCATAAGCTATAATACAGTGGGCGCTCCGCTGATGCAGCACTAAATGGATAGCTATGTAGCAGTGCAGTTATGTACGGCGAACTCCAATCCGAGATGATGTGGCAAGCATACTTGAAGATACCAAATGTAGTGGTCATCGGTTGTTTAGACCACCTGATGCCTGGGCGATAATCTAGCTTTGGACAAAATTGTCCGCGCCCAAACCTCGTGTTGCCCCACGTGTTTTCAGGGTCGCGAAGCTCAGGCACGTAGTCGGGTCAAACGAAACCGCTGGTGACCGGTCATCTCGGCATGATCCACTTGTGGTTTGCATTTGGATGCGTGTGCAACAGCCTACCGGGGGGAGAGTTGCCGCGAACCCCGACGGCCGGTCCTAGGTCGCGCTAGTTCAGATGGAAAAAGTACACCTGTTTGTGTGTAAAGTGGCGAGTGCTCACGCGTCCTTTGCAATCAGGCGCATAAATGCGGCGCCCAAGGTGCACCGACATTTGTCCCAAATCTAGCTCACGACAGACTCTGTCCTGTCACACCATAGTTCATAGTCTGGCGATATACCGACAGGATATCTCTTTATAGCACCGCATTCGCACTCATAACACAGTATGTCACTCTTTGACGAGTCCGACTTACTAGAGTTCAGTAGTCTCACAGAGCACGATATGCCAGGAATTTGTACTCGCGAACACTTTTTGCAAACTTGGCGTTTGATATGTGGGGACCTATGAGGTGAGTCGGCGGTCATGGATATTGTCATGTAGAGTACTTACTGCCGTAGAACCGTTTTAGAAGCGACAGCCCTCATTGTCTGCGCATAGACGCGTGACAGGGCCTGTGTGCTCGAATGTCCTGAGGCGAGCCTGCTGGCTTGGAGTAGGAATGACATGCGCGCAAAATGGTCCCGTCCCTGGACATTTTTTGGTCCATCTTGTTTTTTAGGCGCCATGTCTTGGTGAATCAATGCTTGGCCACTTCAAATTTTCATCACGTCAGTAGAATGGACCGTGTTGAGCACAATGTTTTGCTCTGGTACGGCGGTATACAATACGAAAATGTGGACTATATGAACATCAGTCCAAACTAACGCGAAGTGCAACAAACTAGCGAGCTGCCAGATCCACACGTGTAAGAATATCAAACGGTTCTGACGAGAAAAAGGCGAATGGATTGACGAAGAAACAAAAACAGTGCCTCAGAAACTTGGCATATCCGGTCTTCAGTCTTTTTGGAGACAGCAACAGCAAAATATTACAGATAATATGTACCAGCGATGCTTATGCAATATCGGCCTAACATGGTCACACACTTGCCATCTCTCCAGGATGCTCGGTGTTGGAGGCGAGGATCTCGGAATCGCTACCATTAACTTCCTGGACTGTTTGCTGTTTACAACTTCGCATTCCATCCAACTATTAGCACTAGCACTCAAGTCTGATTGAGTACTAGAGAAGATGAGTGGCTACGATCGCGCCCTCTCTGTTTTCAGGTAAGACAGCTGACAATCGTGTGGTAGTCAAAGTGCAATCAGGGCGCGCGAGTGCAGTGGCAATTTTACCAACAGGCACCAATGAGACTCAGAAGCAGCCATTGTTGTGCTAGTGAAATCATGATTTTCTTCTTTGGCCATTCTAGGCGCACCGATGTTGTGCTTGTCTTGAAGGTGGCGTTTTCGAGATTGGCCGTGCGGTGGCCAATCGACCTACAATCTGTGGAGACTATTGCTGTTCGCATATCTAGAAACTCGAATAGAACGTGAATTCTTGTTACTGGAAGATAGGCAGTTGGGCGGTTCATGGCTTTCAACCTCTAACAACAGTCCTGATGGACACGTTTTCCAAGTCGAGTACGCACAAGAGGCAGTGAAGCGCGGAACATGCGCAGTTGGTATCAAAGGAAAGGAGGTGGTTGTTCTTGGATGTGAGAAGCGCAGTGCTCTCAAGCTTCAGGACACTAGAACGACGCCCTCGAAGCTTTGCAAGATCGACCGCCACATCACTCTGGCTTTCGCTGGACTGAACGCTGACGCCCGAGTGCTCATTGACAGGGCGCGTGTTGAGGCCCAATCCCACAAGCTCAACCTCGAGGATCCTGTTTCGGTTGAGTACATTACGCGTTACATTGCCGGCGTGCAACAAAGATACACGCAGAGTGGAGGCGTGCGACCATTTGGCATTTCGACGCTAGTAATTGGTTTCGACCCCAACGACAATGTTCCAAAACTCTTCCAGACCGAGCCGTCTGGTATTTTCTCAGCCTGGAAGGCGAATGCAATTGGCCGCAGCTCCAAGACTGTGCGTGAGCTGCTGGAGAAGTCGTATGAGGAGGACATGGACCAGGAGCAGACCGTGAAGTTGGCCATCAAGTCTCTGCTCGAGGTTGTGCAGACTGGTGCCAAGAACATCGAGATTGCCATCATGACACCCAACAAGGAGGTTGAATTCCTCGATCCTGAGCTTCTCGCCACTTATGTCACTGAGATAGAAGCCGAGAAGGCCGCTGAGGAGGCGAAGAAGAAGCCGCGCTCTTCCAACACTAGCTCCTAGAGCTCCAATTATCTGACCGGAGCTATGTTTTGTTCTAGTTAAATAGAAACATCATCAAGACTGGATTACTGTAATAGTGGCGGCCCAAAAAATGGGCTTAAACACAGCCAATAAATTATATGGTATTACTTGATACAAAATGTTGCATTTCTCAACCAAGATCCCAGGCGCGTTAACATAAGCTCGACGAACATCTCGACTACAAATTCCACCAGCGCAAAACGCGGCGACTCCGGCCACAATGAATCAAGGAGGCGCTCAAAACTCGGGCGAGCAGCGAACGGGCCAGGCCCCTGTCGCGCAGCCGCAGCAAAATACCCTTGCTGTGGCTGATCTGAACAGGATTGTACTGGAATACCTGAACAAGAAGGGTTACACAAGAACCGAGGCTATGCTTCGAATGGAGTCCTCTCGGACGCCTACACCTCAAACAGGTTCTCACACGGGTATTCAAGCCGGTCCAATGCGACCTGGGGCGGGTACGGGCTCCAGGCCTGGTACGCCATACCAGGGCCAGTACACGCAGGCTGGCCAGCAGCAGCAGCAGCAGCAACAGCAGCAGCAGCAACAACAACAACAGCAACAGCAACAGCAACAGCAGCAGCGAATAGAAGATCCCAACCTGTACGTGAACGCGTATGCTGCCGTCAAAGACTGGACCGAGAATTCTTTGGACTTGTACAAGCCCGAGCTCCGTCGTATTCTGTACCCTATCTTTGTCCACACCTTTCTGGAGCTCATCGCGAAGAACCATCCTGCAATTGCCAAGGAATTTTTTGAGGAGAATTCTGTGGACCATATGACGCTGCATCAGCACGAGTTGCGCCAGATGGAGGCGATTTCGCTGCCTGGCCACGTTGAGGAAAATGAAATCGCCAAGCTCTTCCGCACAAAGGAGTACAGGGTCAAGGTGTCGCGAACGACATTCGACCTGCTGCTGTATTTCCTGCATGAGATCGAGGGCCATGGCGGAGCTATCATTATTAGGCTGCTTAACCAGCACATCAAGACGCTGGTTACCAGCACTCGACCCGGACTCAGCGACACCGAGCGGACGCTGGATCCGGATGAGGGCCTTCCTGGGATCGCGGGAGACCAGCAGATTGACGCGTTCAACTCATCTAATGTGAAACTGGGGCGCATGCCGATGGACCCGGACTTTCAAAATGAGGTCCAGGCCACGCTCGAGCAAAAGGACAAGGAACTAGGTGAGGAGTTCAGACAAAAAATCAAGGAAGAGGAGACGGACGCTCCGACTCGCGAACTGCTGCCGCTTCCCAAGTATCGTCCGCTAGATGTTGACGAGGAGGTCCGCCGCATCATTGACGACAAGGAGAAGGTGACACTATCTGCGAAGCAAAGTACACTACCTAGCGTGTGCATGTACACTTTCCACAACACTCACGACGATCTCAATAACATCGCATTTTCTGACGATGCTTCACTCGTGGCAGGAGCGTTTGCAGACTCGTTTGTGAAGATCTGGTCTCTCAAAGGCGAGCCGTTGCAGTCTGTCGTCAAGGGCGACGAGCCATCAAAGTGCAGGCGTCTTGTTGGCCACTCAGGGCCGGTATATGGGCTGTCTTTTGCGCCTGACAACAAGTACCTTCTGTCTAGCAGTGCCGATGAAACTGTTCGCCTATGGTCGCTGGATACGTACACTGCACTTGTGTCGTACAAGGGCCATAACCATCCCGTCTGGGACGTTGCGTTTGGGCCGTTTGGGCACTACTTTGCTACTGCGTCTCATGACCAGACCGCTCGCCTCTGGTCATGCGACCATGTTTACCCACTGCGAATCTTTGCTGGCCACTTGAGCGATGTCGACACTGTTACCTTCCATCCCAACGGAATGTATGTGTTCACGGGCTCGTCGGATAAGACAGTGCGCATGTGGGATGTCAACAAGGGCAGTAGCGTGCGTGTTTTTATTGGCCACACTGGTGCTGTCAACGCGCTGGCAGTTTCTCCTGACGGTCGCTGGCTAGCGACTGCTGGGGAGGACGCCCTTGTGAACGTGTGGGACATTGGCTCTGGTCGTCGGCTCAAGAGTATGAAGGGACATGGCCGCGCATCAATCTACTCTCTTGCGTTTTCTCGCGAGGGTAGCGTACTCGTGAGCTCTGGAGCCGACAAGTCAGTTCGGGTGTGGGACGTCAAGAAGGGAACGATGGATGCTCTCTCTGAGCCTGAGCCCTACACTAACGGCCAGCAGAAGACGTCCCAGGCACCTGTTGCCGAGGCCGATGGCCGCAAGAAGCGCGAGATTGTGGCTACTCCGGACCATATGGCGGTGTTCCACACCAAGCGCACCCCGGTGTACAAGGTGCAGTTCACACACCGGAACCTCTGTCTCGCTGGAGGTGCTTTCATGGGATGAACAGCTTTAGTTATTCCTTGTATACTATATGATAATGACTAGATGGCGTTGACTCGTTAACACGCAAAGGTTTTATGTACATGTCATGGTGCTTCAGTTGAAGCAGTATATTCCATGGGCTTGCCCGTCAGGTTCTCAAAAACGGGGTTCTCAAATTGCAGCCCACAAGAGCGACCATATTCGTACCACCGAAGTGCGTCTGTCCGGCGCCGGTCCTTCATGTTTTGCAGAATGATAGGCACAAGGTGTTCGGCGCGGAGCGGGAGCTGAGCTTTGACAATGGCCTCGATTAGGTGAGCGGCACGCTTCAAGTCGCGACCAACCAGCGAACGACACAGGTACTTGGCACATAGAAGTCTGCTTTCTCCCTTCATTCCGTTGCTGAAACGCATGTTTGTAAGCGCATCCATGAAGATATCATAAGCGGTATCAACGGCGGTTGGAGAGGTACTCAGTTCGCAGAGACTGTGGACCATGCGATCAACGACAAACGTGCGTGGCCTGGCTCGCCGCGACAGTACAAAATGTTTGTACGCCTCATAGAGAGCCCAAATAACTCTGTCATCTGTGACGTGCCTTAAAAGGGAGTAGTAAGTCACATTCAGAGACGCCTCGATGTCTGCAAAAGAGCTCAAGTCAATGTCGTTCTTCGCGAAATTGAACTCGATAGGCGGCCGCCGTTCATCCCATAGGGAAGCAACTGCAGGGCTGCGCAAAACCTCATCGAGGCCGAGCTCCGAAAGGTGGTTCGGTGAGATCAGGCGAGCGTACAGTTCAGCGACCATCATTGGCGAGTATGTTTGGCTCACGGCCCATAATATCTCAGAGCAAATGTACTTGTTGAGCGGTATGTCCTGCTGGAGCAGCATTTGCAGGACTCCGGAATAGTTGTCCTCATGTCCATGCCGACTAAAGCCTCGAAACAACAGCATGAGAACGCGGCTGTCTGGGACCACACCCTTTGACAGCATACTGTCGAAGATGCCGGCAGCGACGCTCATATCGTCGAGCTCAATAACGCGCAGGAGTAAGCTCTTGTAAACCTCAGTACGGTTTGGTGCTCTTTCCAGAATCGTGTCGAGCATGCTGACAGTCCTTTCAGCATCCTTCTCAGCAGCCAACCGCTTTAGCAGGTATCTGTACATCTCAAAACTGTAATCGCCATTCGAAGCATGTTCGAGCACAAGACTCTTGCCCTCGTGCGTTGTGAAGTAAGTAGCACGCAGGAACTTGAAAATATGCTTGCTCCCCAGGTGTGCATTACCTGCAACGAGAGCGCTGAAAATGCTGGGCATGCCATGGTATGGGATAACTCGCGCAAAGCCATGAGCAACTGCCGGGATAAACCTGAAATCTATGCGTCCTGCAAAAGATTCCAGAATACTATGAATGCCGGCGTAGGCGTTATCGTCTGAGTGGGAACAGTCTACCATAAGACGCCACAACAGCGCATTCAGGCCAAGCTGCAAACCCTTGGCATATGCTTTGGAATCGACCCTGTTCTCGCACATCCAGCTGAGCAGAGCTATGGCGTGCTCGTGCGACGCAGAACGCGTTACAAGGAGCGGAATTAGTTCAACGACGATGGGGAGCTGCGACACAGAGGCGCCAATCCAGAAACTTGACAGCTGCTGACCGTTTAGTCTCGAAAGCTCATCAACCAGCCGGCTCCATCCACTAGAGTTAAAAGAGCCCAGTAGATTTTCCACTTTCGCCTCGCGTTGCAGACTAGACTTTGCAAACGCCTGGCGACACTTTTGGAGGTCTGTTACAGTTGCTTTCCACAGCTCCAGGGCACGAGCACTATTACCGGCGCGGAGAAGACGGGCTATTTCCAAAAGCTGAGCATCGTACGGACCTGTCAGTTTCCCAAGCAAGTGCAATACGACGGTGAAATTTCGGTGGACGTCACGATCGCATGTAAAGTACCAACGGTGCCAGATCTGCTTCCCCCCGTAGCTCTTTTTTCTGTAATTCGAACTTGGTGGTTTTGAGGGCGTACTTATTTCTTTGCATGGTTGAGTAGGATCCGCTGTGTGGGCATGTGCCGGCGGCAGCTCGTTTGTCAAACTCGCGGTAGAAATGTGCCTCATCAGAGGGCCCGAGGGCCCGAGCCTCTGCCAACTGACATGCCGGGCCAATGTCAGGCCCGCATACCGCAAAGAAGCGCACTTTTCCATATAAAATGCATAAGCCAAGCTCCAATATATTGGCCCTCGACCAGTGTCGGATTATGTGAGCTTTCTTAGTTGTTTGGCGATTGATTGAAATTCATAAATTGTTGCCTAAACTGGACCCCTCAGCCGGATCATGAATCTCATGGTTATTAATAACTGTACCAGATTAATACTGGTGTTTCCAGGTCGCTTCAAGATACCATCAATCAATTATCAATCAACGGAGACCCTCATGAGAGCCGGCTCTACAGTAGAACAAATGCAGTCATGGTAATCATTATTAAATATGCATATATACATGCTAACTTGAGTGGTGCATTTTAGCAGCACTGAGAACGAATTTCCTCGTCGTGTATTGAGTCGGCACTGAACAGGAAGTAGCCGATAAGATAACCGATGAGAATGCAGAAAAACATGTAGCCGTTGTACGACATAATGAGAAGCATGGTGATGTAGGCAGCACCGACTTCAACAGCATAAAAGCACGCGCGGATCGCCTGCTGAAAGATGTTCGGATAAAACATTGGAGTATCACCATGCGACATACCCATGACAAACACCTTGTTTGCACGCTCCTTCTCGGCGTCACCAGAGGGACTTCCGGCGCGGTTGCTGATCCGCTCCCTCCACTGACGGACAATGAAGCGGTCGTACTCGCGGTGAGCGCGGCGAACAAACTCGAGGGCGATTACCAGGAAGATGACGCCAATGCAAGAGCCGGCAAACATGCCAGACGAGGTGACGTGCCACTGCTCAGAGAGGAAGCACGCATCGATTGTGTACCAGTTCCAGGTCATGGAAATCTGGCAAGAGGCAGTGCTACCACTGTCACCCATGTGCATGCCCGACATATCGGTTGCGCTAGACGACGCAGCAGCAGCGGCTGCCGAAGTCGCCGAGGCCATCATCGACATTCCGCTCATAGTTGCCGACGCCATATCCATCGTCATGGACGAGCCCATATCCATGCTCATGCTGCCCATTCCTGTGCTCGAGGCCATTGTGCTCATAACCATATCAGACATGCTTCCCGACATGATTCCTCGAGGCAATAGTAGCTCAAGGGCCGTATGTCGACTGAGTACGGCTTTTCCCGGCTGTTGGAGCTTGTCGCGAACTAGTTCTGCCGAGTACGCGGGGCTAATCTATATACGCACACAAATTGCGCACTGTGAGCATTATTCCACCCGTAAGCGGCGATCGTGCGGCTCAGCATGACAGCCGCTACCTCAGGCCCAGATGGGTAATTTCAGCCGTCGGCTAAAGCCAGCCAACGAATCATTTGTTCATAGGACATTCTCAAGTTCAACAGGCGACAAACGCGAGTGTTGGCTTTAAAGTTTTTTGGGACCGATTCTTGAGTGGACCCAATTGCACGAACATGTCGTATTCCACAGGGTGAGCATTTTACTACATGGGCTATTGTAAGAGTTCGCAATACCATGCCCCTTATTGCCGCTGAGCAATATCAGGTACACCAAAGTTATGTAAATCTGACATAGATACTGTGAGCACTTTGCATAATATGTGCGCGGGCAGCAGACGGTTTGAGAAGATTGAGCCAATAAAGCCGTATCATACGTATCATGGCCCACGTTTTTATGGATTTTCTGGCTAAATATGTTTTCTTCCGAAACTCTCCGTCAAAAAATGAAATGAATATCCATCCATTCGAGGTGGATATAGGACGCTCAGGCGATATCACATTGTTAACGGCCTAGTAGTTGATCGGCAGATCCTGCATGCGGGGTTCTGACGTAGGTTGAGACACAACTGTGGACTAGTATACGTTCAACCTAAAAGTGCCGAGGAAAAAAGATTTAATGGTAACGAATATAAGCCCCTGAAAATAAGAATGTAGACCTACAAAAAATATTTAGACCAAATGATAAAAAAAAGCTCCCTCGCAGGGGCTCGAACCCTGGACCATTCGGTCGGCTTTTTTGGTGGTAATCATAAAAGCCGAATGCTCTACCGACTGAGCTACGAGGGACGGAATCCGACTTGTTCCGCCTTATGTCTTAGTAGTGCAGCTGGTTAGATACTTCATTTTGTATTTTTTGACAGTTTTTGTAGTTTTGTACAGTTTTTTAGTCGATTTAGGCGAGATAGTTAGACGGCATCAAAGTCGCAAAATTGGTAGTTAAGGACGTATCAAGTTCCTAATCATTTCATAGATGTGTAAAATCCACTGAAATGCACCTGTACGGCTCGTATGAGCCCGCTGTCTCGGTCAGAGCTGTCCCAGCCTTGCAGCCTTTGAAATTTCTTATCTTTGATCATTGAATTTGCGTCTCATGTCTGGCATTTGCACTGATAACCTGAAGCCTCATTGAACCGCCGATTTTGGTGCTGATACTGATATGCACCATTGCCGAGCACTCAGGTGTAGATTCGGGCCCTGCATCTTTGTTTTATTCTGCTTTCTTATCGCTCACATCATGGGTTCCACCAATAACAAGCTGTCCAATGACCAACAGTGTCTGGTTTCAACGTAGTAAAATGACGTAAAGCGTGAACAAACGGGCTTTCACCCCACAGGTGCAGATGCAAGGGTTGCATTATTTGAGGCATTCCCCCATTGTGGATCCTAAAATGGAATCTCGCGGACAGAAATTAGCCATTGGACATCCAAATACAGAGTATCAATGGCCGTCCAGAGACCTCCATTCCATTGGATAGCGGCTGCAACGTGCTTGCCGTCGTAGATTATAAAACGAGGCTCGCAAACGCTCCTGGGCCCATCAGCACAGCTATAGCCAGCCAGCAAAGCAAATTCACCCTCAATCTTCAACAATGCACCCCGTCACTTACAAGCCTACCCCCGCTCTCAAGGCCGACGACGAAGTCGGTATGTGGAACAGCGGTTTCCAAGGTCCAGTAACGACCGAGATGCTAACACCAGAGTGGGTCTTCTACGAGGCCTGTGTCATCGCCTAGATGACCGGGACATTTTATGGACTTTAACTAGTTTTTCTTTACTTTTAATTGATGGCCATCAAAAAAAAAAGAAGAAAAAAACCACCACCACAAACCGTAGTCACAAATTTAAATTAGATCGTCGGCGTGGAAAGCCTAACCCTTGACTACTACTCACGTGGGCCGCGGGTGTCTCTCCTCGATGCTTTGACCAAAAGCACGTAGTAACTGCTTTTCATTTGCCGTTAAACCGTTTGTATCCACTCTTTTTTGAGTCTTGTTACTAGGACTAGTGTTTCATCGCTATGCGTAGATCTACGCCTTAGGCTGCGAGATATCGGTCGTGACACACCGACGTACGATCTAAAAAGCCTAAAAAAGGAAGCAAGCTCCTAAATCCAGCTGCAGAGCAATGTCTACAGCCTTTTTGGTGTAAATGGCCTTAGGAACAAAACAAATCGAAGAAAGCCACGCACCCGCTTGCATCACATGGATATGCACCCCTTACCTCAAAGGTCACAGGCCGGGTGCGTTTGACGGTGGGCCATCGCCATCGGCTTGCCCGGATAAACCTGGAGCCTTGGAAAACCCAATGGGCAGTCGGCGGCACTTTTCGCCTCGGCGATTTGTGCAGAGCTGTAAAGACACCTTTTACTGGATTATCGTCGCTTGGCTGGAGCTCGTGGTCGATGTGTTCTGGTTTTGGAAGAATGTATGAAGATGCGGGGTAGCATTTCGAAACAATGTGCGTGTACTAATCTCAGAAAATATTTGCCCATTTCACAAAGCAAGACGAGAAGTCGCTGCTTCTGCAGGACTTGGAACAGGCTAGAACGTTCCAGGAGTGGGAAGCCATCGCCGGTAGGCTGGATACGGTTCTGGGCAACGACATCTGGAGGCAGAATCCTGCCAGCAAGCATTATGATTACAAGTTGATCGCAGGCCGTTTCAAACGCCTGATTCAAGCACGGAAAGAAGGCGATGTCAAGGAACTAGTGAGTCTTTTGAGGTCTGGCCTTCTGCGTAACCTCGGCTCGATAGGGTCCATCTCTCTGTACAATCGTGCATACGCGGGGACAAAGCTGCTCATAGAGGACTACGTCAACGAGGTTATTAGCGGCCTTTTGTACATCGATGAGACGCCTGCAGAGAAGCTGCGAATGTCTGAACAACAGCGGCTCGACTTTTTTCACGACACGCGCCAGAGCTTTGGGCGCTCGGCCTTGGTTCTGCACGGAGGTTCGCTCTTGGGGCTCTGCCACATTGGCACGGTAAAGGCACTGCATGAAAACGGCCTACTGCCACAGATCTTGTCTGGTGCTACGGTAGGCGCTATGGTGGCGGCGCTGGCATGTTCAGTTCCGGATGAAGAGCTCATCAGCACTATTGACAAGATCTCCTCTGAGATGCCATCACTGAGCAAGGAGTACAGCTCATTTGGGTCCGTCGTTGAAGGCGTCATTTCATCTCTTTACCCACCCGAGATCCTTCTGTTTGAGCAGTATGTGCGGGGCAGGCTCGGCAACATGACGTTTGAGGAAGCGTATTTGCTGTCAGAGCGTGTTCTCAACATCACCGTTACTCCCAAATCCGGCCCAGGGGGCGTACAGCGCGCGCTGGAACTGCCACGGCTCATGAACTATCTTACGACGCCAAATGTCATTGTGTGGACGGCAATCCGAGCAAGCATTGGCACTGGAATTCTCCCTGGCAAGGTCGAAATTCTCGCCAAGAACAACAAAGGCGAGATCGTGCCGTACCTACGCGAGAATGTCGAGTACGTGCCCTCAAACACAACAGTGTACCTTTCCCCGCGAGACTCGCCGTACACGCGATTGTCTGAACTATTTAATGTCAACAGCTTCATTGTATCGCTGACTCGGCCGTATTTTGCACCTCTTTTGTTGTCTGACTTCAAACACCGCGGCCACCACAACTGGGGCATGCAACTGCTCAAACTAATTCGCCTCGAACTTCAGCATAGGCTCGCACAGCTGACGCAACTGGGACTGCTGCCGGGCCTTATTCAGCGCATTTTTGTCGACGAGGACATCCCTGGCGGATTCCAAGTCACAATTGTGCCGGAGCCGCCTTTTCTGCGAGATTTTGGCAAGGTGTTTGACTCGCACAACATTAAGGAGAAAGTCGATTACTGGATCCATGTCGGCGAGCGAGGCGTTTGGCCCATGATGGCTATTATATGGGCACGCAGCGCTATTGAGATTGCGCTCGACAGCATCTACAGAAAGATCCCTTCATATTCGTAAGCGCATGGCTTGATATGTACAGTATGAATGCATCGTGATGATGAACCGGGATGTTTTTTTTTTTTTCCTTTTTTTTTCCTGAGGGCGCTCCGCCAAGGGCCCCGTAGTAACTGCTTCGCAGTTGGGGTTGTGCAAAGCGCTGTGTTTCAGCAGCAAGACGACTGCTCTGGAGTATAGGCAGAGATCGAGAGAGGCCATTAGCGATGAAAAAGTTTGGCTTCGCCGTACTTAGCTGTATCGCCGACGTAGTATAAATATTCTGCCTCTGTGACGTTTGAAGTCGGGAAGAAGCGCGGCCCTCGGGATATGCGAAGAACGCCGGTCACATCGCGGGCCCGGCCGGTAGGTAGAGGCCGCATGTCAATGACGCAAGAAGAGAGGTGTAGTAGAGCACTTGACAAATTATAGTGCTCGTCTGCAATTGGCGAGTTGCTGCTGATCATCTCAGAATCTAGGTGACAGGTGATAAACGTGCTGGCAGCTGCAAGACGGTGTACGTCCACGGCAAACGCACGTGCTTCCTGTGCAGACCATATGCCACTTCCGATTGCCATGTCCATGTCCTCAATAATAATAGAACAGTTTCCTAGCGACTTGACAGCCTGCTCAATCTCCGATAGCAGAGCATCTGACTTGACGCCTGCAAAGCCTGACCGGCTGCGTGTAAACAACTTGGAGGACAAATCGAGGAGTCTAAGGCGCTCGCTCGGAACGTCTGGTCTCCTAATTGCTTTTGCATGCCCTTCTGTTTTGTTGACAAAGCTTGCGAGCACCACGCTCCTGCCCTGCTTAAGTATTCTCTTCGCGATGCTGTCTATCATCCAAGCCGGAGGAGTCGGCGATCGATAAGTTACCGTTGTCAGCACCGAGACATCAGGCAGGACGCCCTGGCCAAAGATTGCTAGATCAGTGTCTCCAAAGCTTTTGCTCATGAATCAACACTCGTTTTGAACAAGATTTGCGTCTAGACCTGTGGAGAGACCCGATGGAAGAGCTGCCGAGAGATCAGATAGAGGTCAACCGCACGGCTGTGCAAAATATCGTGGGCAAGGGACTTTTCACGACTGGTGGAAAAAAATAAAAAAATATGAAAGACCAAAGAAACTTGCGTTGAACAAAAAACACATAGAACTCACAAACGCAATGACTTCTACTCTGCCGGTTCTGCCGAGTGGCTGGTCTGCCGCCGAGTCGTTTGAGGCTCACAGCACTTTCTCGTCGCCTGTCAAGCGCGCCATTGAGCCTGTTGGCCCTGGCTTCCTTGCTCACGCCCGTCGAACTCTCCGTGGTCGCACCTGGTCCGAGGATGAGAAGATCCAGGCCGAGCAGAACGTCAAGAAGATTGAGGACGACGGCGCAGACGAGTCTGACGATGAGCCCGAGACCGAAGAGATGCTGACTCGTGACCCCAAGGACTGGAAGGAACAGGACCACTACGCCGTCCTTGGTCTGTCCAAGTACCGCTACCGCGCCAATGAGGAGCAGATTCGCGCTGCTCACCGCCGCAAGGTCCTGAAGCACCACCCCGATAAGAAGGCCAAGGAAGGTGGCATCAACGACGACGGCTTCTTCAAGTGCATTCAAAAGGCGTTTGAGGTCCTGATGGACCCCGTCAAGCGTCGCCAGTTCGACTCGGTCGACAAGGAGGCCGATGTTCTGCCGCCCAAGAAGACCAAGGACTTCATTGCCCAGTGGGGCCCTGTTTTCGAAGCCGAGGCCCGTTTCTCCAATGTCCAGCCCGTTCCGCTGCTCGGCGACATGGACACCCCCAAGCAGGAGGTCGAGGCGTTCTACGCATTCTGGTCCAACTTCGACTCGTGGCGTACGTTTGAGTACCTCGATGAGGACGTTCCGGACGACACGTCGAACCGCGACAACAAGCGCTACATTGAGAAGAAGAACCGCGCTGCTCGCCAGAAGCACAAGAAGGAGGACAACGCCCGTCTCAACAAGCTTGTCGACGAGGCTCTGTCGATCGATCCCCGCATCAAGCTCTTCAAGGAGGCTGAGCGCAAGGAGAAGGAGCGTCGCCGCTGGGAGCGCGACGCCGACGCCCGTGCTGCCGCCGAGGCCGCTAAGAAGGCCAAGGAGGAGGCCGAGGCCCGCCGTATCGAGGAGGAGCGCGCCGCAAAGGAGGCCAAGGAGTCGGCAAAGAAGTCTAAGGAGGCCGCCAAGAACGCTAAGAAGAAGAACAAGCGTACCATTCGTGGCTCTGTCAAGGACGTCAACTACTTTGCCGAGGGCGATGCCTCGCCTGCCGATATCGATGCTGTCCTCCACGACGTCGACGCCCTCATTGAGAAGCTTGACGACGAGGGTCTGCAGGCTGTCGCCACTGATCTCACCGGTGCCGACGCCGCCAAGGTCCGCTCGGTCCTTGGTGCTGCAGTTGCTGACAAGGGCGTCTCGGCCAAGTACTCGTGGTAATCCGCCTCTCTATATGTGCTGATGTAGATGTTTTCAATAGAGCCTAGGAGCCGTTTTTCTTGTTTTCCTGGGGGCGCTGCCCCCAGACCCCCGTAGCAACCGCTTCGCGGTTGAGTGACGCTACCGAGAGAAGCGACTACATCGTCACAGGCAAATGGAGGGCAGTCTCCTCGGGAGTTGGAGGCCACAGTTGATATACATTTCCTGACTAGAGCTATCTACACCGTTGGCCCATCCCAATGCTGTGAAATTCTCATTAGTTGGAAATCGCCTCGTGTGTTGGTCCTAACACTCACAGCTGTCTTCAACTGCGAAGCAGTTGCTACGGGGGGGGGGTCTGGGGGTGGAACCCCCAGGAAAAACAAATAAAACAACAAAGAACACTGAAGGGCTAATTCCCTGTATCCCAACAGGGAAAATCAAGGGTTAAAGAAATGGTTTACTGAGTTGTCCCGCAAGCTAGACGATAAGCCTAAATTTAAGGTCTGTTGCATTTCTAGAGGCATTCATCTGATCCGCACGGCTGTGCACGGCACCCCAGGCGAGGCACAAGCGCGTGTCAGCTAACTTAATTCCTTTTTTTTTTTCTTGTCAATTCTTCAATTCTTGTTTTTCTTGAATCACGGCCGAATTAGAAGGAGGGCGGCCAGCTGCGGGCGCTGGTCGAGTCTACAGAAACAATGGGTAAAAGCAAGGAATCTCACGGCGATGTGTACGTAGCCCCCGATGTGCCCTACAATTACATTGTGATCATTGATGCTGGATCCACCGGGTCGCGAGTCCACGTGTACCACTACCCAGGAGTTTCTGACAACGAGCACCATGTTCAAGACGGAGAAAAGCGCAGACTACCGCAAGTATCCAAGAGCGGTCACAAGTGGCGCAAAAAGGTGCGACCGGGTCTTGCGTCCTTTGCCGACGACTACGATGATCTTGACGACTACCTCGAGGAGCTGATCGATTACGCCGAGAGCATTGTGCCCAAGAGCCAGCGAAAACGCACCCCCATCTTCTTATATGCCACTGGAGGTGTGCGTGCTCTGCCAAAGGCAAAGAGACACAAGCTTCTGCAGGAGACGTGCAAGCAACTCAAGGAGGAGTCCCACTTTTACCTGCCCGACTGCGATCAGTACGTCATGGCTATAGACGGCGAGACAGAGGGCATTTTTGGCTGGCTGGCTCTCAATTACCTGATTGGCGGCCTCGACGACCCGACAATCCATGACCACGGCAAGGGCCATTCGACTTACGGCTTCCTCGACATGGGAGGCGCGTCGACGCAGATCACGTTTGCGCCCAACACGACGGAGACCGACAAGCACAAGCAAAAGCTGTATCGCGTAGCTCTGGGCTCGCTATCTGGAGATGACGACGCCTTCTACGACGTGTACTCGAGAACATACGACGGGCTGGGCGTCCATCTTGCCCGCAAGAACTACTTTGAGAAATTGAGCGAGGGCCATGACGGCGAAGTCGAGGATCCGTGCCTGCCTCACAAGCTTACTGTCGAGGAAGGTGGCGAAAACGGCATCGACACGCTTCCTGAAATTGGCGGTGATTCCAGCGCTGTGACCAAGCTGGTCGGCACCGGCGAGTTTGACGTATGTGCAGAACGCATCCAACCGCTTGTCAAAGGTATTCAGGAGGCTGAAAAGCCAGCATTTGACTTTGAGGTCAACCACTTTGTCGGCGTGTCTGAGTACTGGGACACTCTGGGCGACGATGGCTTCCAAATGGGCGGCAGCTTTGACTACTCAGAGCTCAGCTCAAAAGTCAGAGAGTTCTGCAGCCGCGAGTGGGATGACATTGAGCAGAACCGTAAAACGGAATTCCCCAACATGAGCGACGAGGATCTTGAGCTACTGTGCTTCAAGTCGACGTATCTTCTCGAAGTCGTCAGCCGCGGCCTCGGGTTCCCGACCGACGCCAGCCCTGTCAACTCAACCAAGCACCTTTCTGAGTTCATGCAGCCTCTGAGTGCTGCGGAAGAGATCAACGGAGTCGAGTTCTCGTGGACACTGGGTAGGGCTCTCCTTTTCAGCTCCGCCGAGCTCACTCAGAGCAGCAAACACGTTGGTATCCAGATGAATGAAGCGTCAAGCGCTTGGAATTTTGGCGCAACCACTTACAAGAGGCCAAAGTTCGTCGCTTCCAAGGGTGGCGACGATGATGACGATGGCAACTGGGACGACTGGGATGATATGTTTGACAAGCACTCGCACCGGCTGTGGGGCTCGCTGCTGTTTCTCCTCATGCTTGCCGTTGCATGTTACCTGCTTCTCGGAAAGGCCCGCCGAGGATACATCTACCAGAGCATACGCAGCCGGTTCGGACGCAAGGGCGGATACACCAATCTTGGACGCCGCAATGAGAGCGACATTGAGACTGGTGTTGACGATTTCGAACTTGGCCAGATCGACGAAGAAATTGACGATGCGTACGAACTGGACGATGACGACGGCCGCCGCCGTCCATAGATGGCTACATTATGAACAAAACTCTCAAGTTCTAATACATGGCATTGCTAGTACATAAATAGTAGGACAAATAAATGAAGCGACAGATGGCATCCATGCAACTCACGCACTGCGGTTGCCCAGAGTTTCTTGGTCGTCATTATCGTCGTCGACATAGAGGTACTTCATAAGGTTTGCGCAATCGGTCCAGTGGCGGACGCGCTTTCCGTAAAAGTACAAGGGAATGCCAAATAAACAAACAAAGATCTCAATGCAACCGAAAACAACAAACGAGTTTCTTGAGCCCTGGCCTGCCACAAACTGCGGCACAAAGAGCGAAAACAGAAATCCCATGGTGTTCTTGGTCATGTTGAGCGTTACCAGGGCCTCGGCAGCAAACATCTTATACGAGTCAACGGCATAGGTGATGGCAGTTGTCGAGCCGAGGGAGCAGCCAAAGCCAAGAACTCCGAGGAAAATGGCCGGGACAACCCACATATCCTCCTCGAAAGTCGACCAGCCAAAACCCATCATGCCAATGCAGATAGCGATGAGGACGGGCCCGATCATCATGAGGCGAAACTCTGGCTCGTATGTTCCGTTGTTGCGACGCGACATGGCTCGCACAATAAGATCCGAAATGCGGCCCGCCACAGCAGAGCCAAGACAGCCACCGATAAATGTAGCAATGTACAGCAGACCGACCGACGTGATGCTGAAGTTGTACGGTGGTGACGACATGATGTGCGAGATCGTTTCAGAGATGACAATGAGCCAGACAACAGAGAGTGAGTAAATGAACGTCGAAAACAGAACGCCCGGGTATAGCAGCAAGAAGAAGGGCCGCAGAGCAACCATCCAGTACTTGTCATTGGTGTAGCGGCCGTTGTAGACTTTGAGCAGTTCCTTGTATGTCTTCTTAGGGTTCATCTCCGAGCCCGCCGACACGCCACGGCGAAGGTGTGGTCGCAAATAGTGCTGAGCACGCTCGGCGGGATCAAATTCGCGCGATTCGGTGCGACGCGGCTCCAGCACGCCTCCAGCCGAGGTCTCACGATGGGCAGTAGCTTCTTCGTCAAGTGCGAAGGTTGGGTGGCGCGCGAGCTTCTTGCGAGGAGATGTCACTTTTGCTTCAGCAGGTTTCGAGTCTGTGTCGTTGGTGGCAGGAGCAGTCTTTTCAGACTCGGTTTGCTGCTGGGCCATATCAACGGCTTCATTGGCAGTCGACGACTCGCCGCCCGTGCTTGGCACCTCTCCGTTACTTGACGCCGCGGTGGCGACAGTAGTATCAGTGGTATCTGCTGACTGGTCCTCTTTCTCAGCGTGCCGCTCAACGTCAGTGTCATGCGACGGACGCATCGTCTCAGCGGGGCGGAGTCGCGGAATGGACATCGACGAATGAGCGCGCGACAAATCCGCAAGCGACGAGGCGCGCGATCGGAGTGACGACGCGCGCGCCTCACGAGCGAGCTCCGTCTCGCGGACAGACCGCTTGTCGGGAGTCGGCGTGCGGTCCCACCAAGTCTCTGGCACAAAGAAGAACATGAGGGCAAAGTTGGCACTAACGATGATAGTGAGGATCCAAAACACCCAATTCCAGCCAACGTCACCAATAACAAAACCTGCGACCATGGGAACAATGTTCTTGCCGCCAAGCATGAGAAGCGTGTAGATACCGAGGCGGTACGCGCGCTCGTGAAGAAAGTAAATCTCGGCAATAGATGACGACGGCAGGGATTCGGTCGGCGAACCGCCAATACCCATGAAAATACGGGCGCCCATGAGCGAGCCAAAAGAGTTGGCGCAGCCGCCCCAGATGGCACCGCCAATAAAGACGATCTGTGACACAAGGTACACAAGACGCTTGCCGTAAAGAACGGCAGTGGGAGCAAAGAAAATGGAGCCGACGCCCATCGCCAGCATGAAGCCGCCAACAAGGTAGGCGATAGTGCCCTGTGACTTGTTGAACTCTTCAGAGAAAGTGGTAAACGCGGCCGCCAGCATGGAACTCTGGCCGCCAATGATGAACGAGTGGAAACCGATGATGCCAAGCGCGAGGTCGCGACGCCACACTGGCCAGTTGAGCGGATCGTTGGGGTCATTCTGGGGCTGCGGATTAAGCACTACGCCGCCAGGTCCCTTTTTGAGACCGTCGTCTTCAGAATGACCGTCGTCGCCCTCCTCGCCGTCCCGCGGGGCATGCGACATCATCGTGACAGTGCCCGTCACCTCGCCATAGTAGTCGCGGGGCTGTAGAATCCCCAGATGTTTAGATGGCATGTTTAAAGTGTGGGTTTCTAGCGTTAGTTGTGGTTCGTTCTAGGCTTTTTTTTCCTGTTGTGCCAACTGGAGATCAAAGCCATCGATTTGGACTAGGACCACTGGCACTAAAATGAGCCCCTCACCGCTCAAAATACATACTTTTTTCCGGATTTCACTGCCAAGTAGCAACGGGACGCTTGCAAATACAGCCACGACTTGTGTCGCAAGCTTGTATAAGACGAGCGAGTTCCCCTGTGCCAAGAGGTCACTTTGGCCACGAGCCCAAACAACCATTCCGGGGGGGGGCCGCGGCGTGGCGCGCAATTTTCAGCCGTATATTTGCCTTGTTTGGCAGAGCTGATAAGATGGGCAGTTAATGGGCACAACTGAGTCTAGTTTCTTGTTTATCTAGTAAAAAGATATACCATCGCTTTTTGCGCTTTTGCGAAGGATTCACTGGAAGACACACTAGGGAGACAAGGAGAACACTTCGCTGGCAAAGAGCTGAGCACATTCCACAGTTAGCTGCAGTATTATTGTGCCCCTAGTGTCATCATGTCACAACTCCGCACGAGCCCCCGTTTGGTCCCTTCCCTGCAAGCGTGCGCATGACATGTCGCTACCATCTGGTGGTTTGAGGTCCAGATTTTCGCTTAAAGTATGATATGCATAGGGTTTGTAGTTTTAACATTCGTTGTAGAGCATTTGAACGTCATCCAAGCTTGTTCTATACTACCAAAACACATACCTACCGGCGTGCCATCGATCGCTGCAGGAGGGTCATCTGCCACTAGATGCAAACAATGACATTCAACATCGCGCTGTAAGCAACTATGTCGAGAATGGAGCCTGGCTGATACAAGAAATCGAGCTTAAAACCTGAGAGCTTCAAGTATGGAGCTGCTGTTTGTCATTTTCAAAGTTTATGGTACGCTTCTAGAAATAGTATGAGCCGGAACGCGCACCCTGAATACGTGAATCTACACGGGGGATCTGCAGAGCCTTCTGCGTGGTGATGTAGGAGTGCATCGCTCATCTAGCTCGAAGACCAACTGCCAAGTTGCCACGGGGTCAGTCTGGGGGTGGAACCCCCAGGGCAAAAAGAAAGGCTCAATCCCGAAGAGTATACAGAGTACAGCCTGGTGGGTACTGTTGTGGAGCTGTCAGTGTACTCGATGCCATAGATGAAAAACAATAGCTTGGGAAAATGTATAAGCTGCCGTCGTTTGGAATAATATTGAGCTACTTCTATGCTGCCGTGAAATGCTTCCAAGGGGACGAGGCGCCCGGGATCGCTGGTTAAAACCGTGGCAGTTGTAATCGGCAGGATAACGCGGGGGTACGTGTCTCCGGGTAACAGTATTATTATGCCGTTTCCATGCCAGTGCTGCATATCTATCCCCCGCATCGTGGTCCGTTGGACGTGTCTGGGCGCATGGACTTCAAGTGGACGGGCTGGGAGCTTGGCCCGAGTAAACTCCTCGTGCTTAGGCTGCGAGACAAGGAGACATCGGGCGCCGTCTGCTGCTGTTTGCCTTGAATATGGTATGCTGAATACGAAGACTTTGATTTCTGGTGTTTACAAGAACATGGCATGCCACCTGCTCGTACAATTGGTTATGTTGCCGGGATATTTTCAAGGAGCAGCAACTTGCCCACACTCTTGAAACTATCTGGGGCATCATATTGCCAATTGGCAGTGAATCTGCCTGTAAAATGCGCATCAGACTCAATTCATGACTAACCTCAGACACAGGAGAACCCGGTAGCAGTGGTCTCGAACCCATATCTGGACGAGATCCAGAACAACATCCGCGTGCGACCGATCCCCTGGGAGGGCTATGTTCGCGCGAACTTGCTGTCGGCCAACGAGGCCGGTCTCGTCAAGGCCGTCGAGAAGGCCTCGCCGGAGAAGCGCGAGACCACTGTTTCACAGAATGCCAGCGTCTATGCTACGACCATTGTCACGCTCCTCGATCGCATCACGCGTGATGATGTTGTCAAGTATCTGCTGTCGCTGACGGGTGACTTTGCGACGTCGGTGCCGGCATTTGCCGAAGCGCTGCTTCAGGATGCAGCAGCGACATACAGCGCGCTGCTCAAGCTGCTCAAGAAGTCGGACGAGCAGATTTACCTGCTGTCGGCGCGAGCCCTTGTTACGCTTTGCAGCGCCCACACGGCCGAGCCGGCCGTCATTGGCGAGCTTCTGCTGTTCCTCTCCAACAAGCTGGCGTCGTCATCCAATGTAAACCTCCAAGACATTGCTGTGCAGTTCTACGGCGTGCTGCTGCGCAATAAGGCGTACCGCAAGACGTTTTGGGACAATGGCAAGACTCTTGTACCGCCTCTCATTGCTATTTTGGAGAGCAACCGCGGCGGTATCCAGCTGCAGTATTACGCGCTACTGGCACTGTGGCTCATGACGTTTGAGAAGGAGCCTGCAAAGGTCATTCCGCTCGACTACGGGCTCATCTCGCTCCTTCTTGATTCAAGCAAACGCTCCCCAAAGGAGAAGATTGTGCGCATTTCTCTTGCCATCCTGGTCAACTGCGTGAACCTGGCGCCGCAGTCTTCGATCCCGATCCTTGTGTCGTCGGGCGCGCTCCCGCTTGTGACAACGCTGTCTGACCGCAAGTGGGCCGACGAGGAGCTCATTGAAGATCTGTCGTTTCTCAAGACGCGCCTGCAGGAGGCCATCGACTCCATGTCGACTTTTGACGAGTACTATGCGGAGCTCGTCAGCAAACGTCTCCAGTGGACACCCGCGCATCGTTCTGACAACTTCTGGAAGAGTAACATTGAAAAGTTCAAGGAGCACGATTGGAAGATTCTCAAGCAGTTGGCTCACATTATTGCCGACTCGCAAGATGTGGTGGTTCTGGCAGTTGGCTGCTCGGACGTCTCGTACATCATCAAGGAGCTGCCCGAGTCTGCGCGCATTCTCGAGAAGCTGGGCACAAAAGTTCGGGTCATGTCCCTCATGAGCTCGAGCGATCCCGAAGTTCGCTTTGAGGCGCTCAAGGCGACCCAGGCCTTTATTACCCATTCTTTCAAGTGATTGGCCTCGATTCAGACGCCCCATAGATTTATGTCAAGTTATCCTGTGTGTTTTACAGCAATAGGCGTCGTTCCTGGGGGCGCTGCCCCCAGACCCCCGTAGCAACTGCTTCGCAGTTGAGCAGACCGGGCCCAGTGACGTGTGTCCAAAATAAAGAAAAGAGTGCCCAATTTCAACTGCGAAGCGGTTGCTACCGGGGTCTGGGGGCAGCGCCCTCGGGCAAAACAAAATGAAGCGCCTAACTACTTTCAGCTGAGCTCTGTCCTGTAGTCTACTCAAACATCTATAAAATATTATCTATGACCTAAGACAATCTAACCATATAATGAGCGTCAAGGAACAATGTGTTCTCCTATTTTCGCAGTTTTGCTCTTTTCTTTTTTAGTTGCTGGCCTAGTAGTAGGGCTGACCGGGAGGAGGCGGCGGGGAAGCATTCCAGTACTGACCAGCGCCGCTCTGCTCAGGTGGAGGCCCACCAAAAGCGTTCGGATAGCCTCCTGGGTATCCGTACGAAGGCGGGACCGCCATTGGCGGCTGCTTGCGAGATGATGACGCCGGACCTAGTGGCATGCCACCGGGCCCCTGAACAAACATGGGCACACCTCCAGCAGCAGGCGAGTAAGCGCCTCCAGGCGGTGGCATAGGCGCTTGCATGGCGCCCCAAAGATCGGCTGGAGGGTACATCATACGCTGAGGCTGGTGCTGTTGTTGTTGATGGTGCTGGGGCCGTGACTGGTGCTGTGGCTGCTGACGTGAAGGCGGGCCTCCCAGAAGCTGTGCAGCAACAAGACCGTACTCGTAGTGAGGCGCCCCATGATACTGTTGATGAGACATGGAGTGATCACCTTCCTTTGTAGACGCCGACGGAGACTCCTTGGATGCTGGCTCTGGGCCCGAGGTGGCTGTAGGAGCAGGTGTCGGCGGAAGAGGTAGAGGGGCATCTGCAGACGAGTTAACGGCGCACATCCAGATGCGTGTCTTGTAGATACGGAACAGCTCACGCACCAAATCTCTGAAGTCGATGCGGTGCGATGCAGAGTAGAAAAACGTCAGCTTGCGACCGTCCCATTGGTACTCTGCATCAATGACTGTCATGCTGAGCCCCTTCTCCTCGACCTTGTGCATGCACATGGCTACGGCCTTTTCCTCGTTGACCTCCTTTGTAACAATCTGGTGGATCTCCGACAGCTGTGCGTAGCGTAGAATCTGCTTCGGCATGGTAACCGGGGGCATCGACGCGCTGGCGTTACCATTTGCGGCATTCGGATTGTGCTGGAGGATCGCCTTTTGCTCGTGGTGTCGACGGTACTTGAGCATTCCGGCCTCCTCCAAGGTGACATGGTCCTTGACAACACGGCCCAAGTCGCGACCGCGGTCGGCGTCGACAATCACAAGGTCGTTGATCATCACCACCAGGTTGGAGTTCTCAGGGATATAGAAAACGTCGATCCGGCCGCCTTTGAACTGCACAAAGTACAGCTTGCGCGACGGCACTGAAATAAGCGCTGCTGCCTCGCTGCTCGTCAAAGGTGGGTGCTGCTGGTCACTGGGATGCACCGACCCCTTGCGGTCAAACGAAAAATACCGGTCAATGTGGAGCTCGAGCTTCTTGTCCATTGTAGTGCCGTTTGTACGGCCGTCGCCGTGGTGTTGTTGCTGTTGCTTATGGGCGGCGGCCGTCCCGCCATGATTTTGATTTTCACCTTGATTTTGGTTTTGGTTTTGGTTTTGGTTTTGGCTTTGGTTTTGGTTCTGGTTTTGATGCGGTGCCTGCTTGCGCGCAACGGCCGATGCGCCAGAAGCACCATCATTCGAGTCGTGTCGAGTGCCGCCATTCCAATTAGAATTATCGTTGCTAATGTTCTTTCCCGTGGACGATGTCGTCGTTGTAGTGTTTATAGAATCGTCAAGATGTTCACCTGCGTAAGAATGCCGCCGCGAAGCCGGTCCCCAAAATAGCGGATTCTGTCCAATCGGGGTCGGGTGGCCCGCTTGCGCAACCTGGGCGGCTGCGTGGCTGAGTTGTTGGTGCTGCTGTTGGTGCTGCTGTTCATTACTGGGCGGCGATTGCTGCTGCCGTCTCTCATCGTCATAATCCTCTTCTGCAAATGTATCCAAGACATAAGGCGGCTGGCGGGCACCGGACGGCGGCGGGGCGACGGTGGCGTGGGGAAAACTCAGGCTCCGGAAGTTCTTCTTCTGGCCTGGTGACGCCGGCAGCACAAACTCACTGCCAACAGGGGTGCCCGGTGACGCCAACACGTTTTCAAGATTGCTGCCAGTCTTTGGGGGTGACCCAAGCCGCGTACTGCTACTACTGCTGCCATCGTCTGTACGCTCGGCCGCCTGACTCGGCACGTTCCACAATGACCAGTTGGGCGCGATACCGGCATTCGGTCCACGACCTAGCTGTGACAGCCATCGATCTGTATCTATCAGAGGATGCACTGTGGGGTTTGAAACTGTGACGCCGAGTTTTGGTAGTTCCGAGCTGCGTGAAAGCGGCGAGCCAGAGCCAGGAGCAATAGAGCCTCCTACGGCAGCACTCAAGCCGGTCCCGCCGGCCCCGCTACCACCACTACCACCACTACCGCCCGTTGATCCGATGGCTTGCCCGGAACCAGTTGCGGGCCCGACGCCTGGAATCTGGCCCAGCGACTCTATGAGGCGTGGGCGCGTCGCAAATTCTGCCGCATATGAAGGGCGGCGCGACGAGACGGCGCTCAGTCCGCCATCACGCAGCGACGCAGGCAGCAAGCTCGCAGACGTGGCCACGCTGTCATCGAACGGCGAAAACGTCGTCGATCTCGGCGAGCCGTCTGGCGCTTGCATGCCGTTGTAGCCTGTCGGCGCGTCGTGTGTTTGGGTTTTTGTGTGCGTGTGTGCCTAAGAGAATCGGCCCCGATTCGTGTACCGTGCCTCTCGCAGTGGGGGGATAAGCTCTCGCCTAGCTCCACGCTACCTGGTTATCCGTTACTGTTGGGCGAATAAAGGGAGGCCAAAGTTTTGCAAAGTTTTCTGCTCGCTTGTCTTGGTTGTGTTGGGCTTGACAATCAATCAGCTTTAGTTGCTGGTCGCTCTAGAACAGAATCCTGATTGTTAGTGTTGTGCACAAGTGGGGCTGTTGTACCTGCCGCGTGCGGAAGGAGTATCCAAAGGTCGAATCACTGAATGGCTGCGGACGAATCGTAGCCACTTCCACAAGCACTGAGAGTCGTCGCCCTTGTCCATTTGTACAGGTCAACAATTGCAATGGTGCAAGGCGATCAAACCGCATCATCACCACGGCACAAGCCGCTCAAAAGTGAGATATGTCGGCAACTTGCTACACTGATTTGGCGTATGTCGGGGGACAGGCCCAGGAAAATAAAGATAGATGGGACGCAATGATAGTTGCTCGTCTTTTTCTCTCTCCTGGGGGTTCCATCCCCAGACCCCCGTAGCAACTGCTTCGCAGTTGAAATGCCGGTCTATATTTTCATTTTCCACCGATCGACCCAGTAGCAGCTGATTCGCAGTAATCTGGATTTTTCTCTACGGTCGCGATCGCACGCCAGTCCCGTCGACTCAATGCTGCGGTGATGTACTCGCAATGCAGACGCCCCCCGCAATATCACCCCACGCTGCGTCTAGGAGGCATGCCTCGGCATCTTACCAACAGCTGGCATCGCCACCGACTATCAGATCGAAAAAAAAAAAAAAACCAGACAAACAACCACCACATCATCCGGTCCACACGGCTTGATATCCCCCGCCCCCTCCTTGTTCCTGTCAAACACAGCAGCAATTGCTACAAAGGCCCACCAAACATAGAAAAAAGATCGCTTACCCAACGTGCAGAGCCAGGTTAAACGCAAACGTCTAGCCCGCTCGCAGAGCAATTCAGCTAAGCTACGTCTGTTGTTGGAAGCACAAACACAAAAACTTGGTATCAACGTTCAGTCCCGTTTTGCCAGCCTGTTGTGTCTGTGTGTCTGGTTGTGGTCCCATGCAACCACCCACCGCCGCCAAGCGCCCATTTTGTTACCCCACAATATTCCTCGACCGGCCCTTCCGCTCAGTGCTGGCACATACGCAGCGCGTGACCCGACGTGCACATCCCAGCACCACACCCAAGCACCAAAACGGCTGTTGTGGAGCCTGGGCTAGGCTGGGCTCGGCGCGCGGCGCAGAGGGACAGAGCGCGGCTGGGTCGCACGACCAGGAAATACCACTGGGCTAGCACCACCATTAGACGGGGTGGGGGAGGGGCATTTCCAGTCCTTGTAATTATTGTGGTGTAATTTCCATCGACCCAAAATGTAGCGACTCATATACCTCGACTGAACGCGCTGTCTCCACCTGTCCCGTAGCCCCACGATCCATCTGCCTGGGCTTACGGTGCCAGGGTACCCCAGTGCATCCGCAAGCCAGAGAGAAAGAACGGGGGTTCACTTTGAACCCTGCTGGCCCGACCATGTCGTCGTAGCCGCGACTGCATTTATTTCCAACTATTTGAATCGTGACTCCCGATCCACGGCGGCCCGTTAGATCTTAATCACATAGACTTTACGACACCCTACGTGCTCGGGGCGGAATCTGTCTGCAGCTCTGGCTCTTGTCCTTGTAAGCGATTCGCGCATAAAGGCGCGGCTAGGTGCTCTGTGTTCATCTCCTGGGGGGTCTGCCCCCAGACCCCCGCAGCAACTGCTTCGCAGTTGATTCGTCGCCGGGTCGCATCGTGGTCTTCTTTTTCCTGGGGGCCCTGCCCCCAGACCCCCGTAGCAACTGCTTCGCAGTTGATTCGTCGCTAGGTCGCATCGTAGTCATCTTTTTCCTGGGGGCCCTGCCCCCAGACCCTCGTAACAACTGCTTCGCAGTTGATTCGTCGCTGGGGCGCATCGTGGTCTTCTTTTTCCTGAGTTCGCTGCCCCCAGACCCCCGTAGCAACTGCTTCGCAGTTGAATTCGTCGCTGATGTGGAGTCCAGCCGCGAAGCGGCTGCTACGGGGGTCTGGGGGCAGCGCCCCCCAGGAAACGTCACAAAAGTAACGGAGCTGCTTCGCAGTTGATTCGTCGCTGATGTGGAGCCCAGCCACTAAGCGGTTGCTACGGTGGTCTGGGGCAACGCCCCCCAGGAAAACACAAAACAAAGTATCAGAACTGCCTCTGCTCTAGGCTAATCGAGCATTCATTAGCAAATAGCGAATATATAGGCCAGGCACCTGCCTGGAAGACCAGACTGCAGGGGCCAACTTGAAAAGCAAAAAAAATAAACGTCCCCAGGCCGCTACTTACAGGCAGCCGCCAATCTGCTGGTTGACAGCCTCGATGACATCGTTGTCCTCAATGTCAAGCTGGAGTTAATATTGCACTTTCCTGGAGATGATGCCAAACACTCCGTCTTTCTTTCCTGGGGGCTCTGCCCCCAGACCCCCGTAGCAACTGCTTCGCAGTTGATTGCTGGAGCCGTCGTGTCCAACTGCGAGCCAGTCCCCACGGGGAGGTCTAGGAGAGCGATCCCAGAAAGCGATCCAAAGCCATGATTACGCGCGTAAACAAAGTCTCTGTGTCCGCGCCCGTGTGCCAACACCTCGAATCGCCGCGTCCAACCGCGAAGCGGTTGCTACGGGGGTCTGGGGGCAGTGCCCCCAGGAGAGAAAGAAATAGAAGGACCCATAGTCAGGTCGGTAGAACGAGTTCTTTTCGGGGGGGTCTGTGCCAACACCGCGTGTTCAACCGCGAAGCGGTTGCTACGGGGGTCTGGGGGCAGCGCCCCCAGGAAAACACAAAATAGTCAGGACCTATTGGGTTTGGTGCAAAAACGTCGCAGCAACAGCCAAACAATAAAAAAAACAGTCGCCACTTACCGAGGCAGGAGTGTCGTTTTCAGAAACCCGCTCGCCGTCATACAGAAATCGCAGCGACTTGGCGTCCTTGCCTGTCCGCTTGCAAAACACGTCAATGGCCTTGCGAAGAGGCGTCGTGCGCTTGATGCGGAAAAACACTTCGGTCGTCGAGTCCGTCACCTTGATGTTGATGTGTTCGGCCGACTTGTCGCCGCCCTCGGGCTTGACATTGGCGGCATCATCTGCCGGCGGTTGCTGCGGAGGAGTCGACATGTCTTTATGAAAAAAAAAAAAAAAAAAAAGTGTAGAGTTTTTGGTGTCGTAAAAAAAAAGGGGGTACTGATGCCTGTAGTTGGCTTGTCTTTGCGCACCTGTTAACGATTACGAGAGCACGATATTTCCGCCATCGGCCCAAAGTTACTTGGCCTCGTCGGGAATTATGCTGGTTGTGGGTTTTGTCGCGGGTTAGGGTGCCTCCCGCCGGTTATGGTTATGGTACCAGCTGTTTATGTCCAAAAGCGCTTGTTTGTACCATGCGTGTTATTGTAGTGTGTGCACGTAGCAGGACTGTATTCACCATGGGATAGGGACGTTTGTGGGATCGCCTGTACCAGCACTGTCCATCGGCGTGCATCGTTCCCTGTGTGCGTCTAAACCGTCATCTATACATGCAGCGTGCCCGCCTCAACCCGAGAACACATGTGCTATCCCGCCTTTTTATGGGAACTAGTCGTCACGGAGCTTATGGCGACTGGCCTTTTTTTTTTTTCTTTCCTGGGGGCGCTGCCCCCCAGACCCCCGTAGCAACCGCTTCGCGGTTGGAACACAACCGGCCCCTAAATCAACTGCGAAGCAGTTGCTACGGGGGTCTGGGGGCAGCGCCCCCAGGTAAAAAAGCGAAAGAAAAAAAAGGACCTTTGGTCACTCCTGGAGCAGCAAGAGTCGTCCGATCAAGTATATGCCAAAAAGTACAAAATACTAAAAAAATCACCGAGCCGCACGGCTGAGACAACCCTCGAAATTTATTCTTTAGAGACAGTAGAGGCAGAACCACGACCAAAGAAAAAAAACGTCGACTCGCCATGGCAGACAAGGTGCGATACTACCTCGAGCAGAGCGTAGGAGAGCTCGAAGACCTGGAGAAGCGCGGAATCTTCACGCGCCAGGAGCTGGCGATCGTAATGCGCCGAAGGACGGACTTTGAGCACCGGATCAACGGCCGCACCGCCAAACCGCGCGACTTTTTGCGGTACGCCGAGTACGAGATGAACGTCGAGCAGCTGCGCAAGAAGCGGCTGAGGCGTATGAATGGCACTGATAAGAAGAACGGCGGCGACGACGGCGCGCCGAAAAAGGGCGGCGTCTCGGACTGGGCTGGACCGCGACGGATCATGTTCATTTTTGATCGCGGCACCCGCAAGTTCACGGGCGATATCCCGCTGTGGTTGCAGTACCTCGAATATGCCAAGAAGCAAAAGGCCGTCAACGTCGTTAACAAGATCTTGTCGCGGATGCTGCAGCTGCACCCCACCAAGCCGAGCGTGTGGGTGCTGGCTGCCAAGCACGAGGCCGAGGTCAACGCCGCCATGAAGAGCGCGCGGTCGATCATGCAGCGGGGCCTGCGATTCAACGCCGACTCGGAGCAGCTGTGGCTCGAGTACATCAAGCTCGAGCTCATCTACGTGTCCAAGATACTGGCGCGGCGCAAGCTGCTGGGCCTGCACCTCGACGACAGCGTGCAAGAAGAAAAGGTCGTGGCCGACGACGGCAAACAAGAGGACGGCCACGTCGAGCTGCCGGGCGAGGAGGAGTTGACGGCCAAGGACATAGTCAAGGCCGAGCTCAAGAGCCTGCCTGAGGTCGACATCAGCATGCTGGGCGACGTGTCCAAGAACCCGGCGCTGCGGGGCGACGTGGCGCTCATTGTGTTTGACGCCGCCGTCGAGGCACTCCCCGGCGCCGAGGACAAGATGTCGTTTGCGCGCAAGGCGCTGTCCCTGTTTGACGAGTTTCAAGACCTCGACCGTCAGCACCTGTGCGAGCACGTCGTGCAGTATCTGCTGGCGGGCGACAAGGCGTCGACCGAGGCCCAGATTTTGAGAATCATGCTGCCCGTTCGTCACACGGCGCACGACTCGGTCGCGTTCCCAGACCTGCTCAAGCTCGTCATGGCCCGATACAACGGCCTCGACACCAAGACGCCCGAGCTGCGGGCTGCCGTCCGCGACCACATCACAGACAAGTACCTTGCGCCGGAGCTGGTGCCCCCGCTTGACGCCAACATCCGTCTTGTTCTCAAGGCATTTGTCAAGAAGCTCTAAGTTGGTTGTCGCGACTATTGCTTTTATCTTATGTGCTGGGGACAGCGGATCCAGAGCCCAGTTATTACGCCAATTTTCTCATTTCATGCATTTTTATTTTGCGTCTTGCGCCTCTAGTCCAGCTTGGAGTACTCGCCGCCAGACCCATGCGACGCCCGCACCTTTTTGGGAAACACAAGGCTGTACAGTACGACAAACGTCAAAGCGCCTGCCGCCACAGCCACGCCTCCGCACAGAATGAGCACCGTTGCCGTGCTGAACTTGAACGCACTGTACGACGGCAGCGATGTGCCACTGTACCACTTTGTGTCGATCTCAAATGTAATATAGTCACCAATAATATAGCGCTTTGGTTCGCGGAACGCCGTACTGAACCCGACACCCGAGACGGGCGACACGACGTTTGCATTGAGCTCGTCGGCCGCCCGGCTAAACAGCAGCACATTGAGCGTCGGGTCGATGTCGAGATGGCTCTTCTCAATGACGCCGCGCACATTCAGCGGCAGGTGGATGTACCCGCCGTCTGTGCCATTGGGCACCCGGCACGAAAACGGCGCATCCTCGTGTATGTAGAGCTGGAACAGATGAAACGTCTCGTCCAGCAGCGGCAGCGTGCAGTTTATCTGCTCATCCTGCAAGAAGTGGAGCTCGAGCGGCTTGCCGGTCTCCTTGCATGTAGGAAAGTCTACGTAGATGATGTTATCTGAGTGTTAGTTTTGCTGTTGCTGTTTTTTTTTTTTTTTTCCCTGGGGGCGCTGCCCCCAGACCCCCGTAGCAACTGCTTCGCAGTTGGGATGGAGAATCGTTCGATTTGTGAGTGCGTACCATTTTCGTCAAATTTATGCTCGCCTGTGTCGATATTGCGCGAGATGCAAGTGACAGGGAGTGTGTCACCCGGTGCAAGTGCTGCTAAACAGCTAGTCGCACAAAGCACAGACGCCACGACTCTGGCTGCGCGCATTGACTTTTGTTTGGACTTGACCTTTCTGGTTCGAAAGGTCCCGCCTTGACCAGATATGCTACTCCTCATCTCAGCCGTTCATCATGGTACATACATGCCATTCGACGAAGCATAGGATCTTTTTTTTTCCTGGGGGCGCTGCCCCCAGACCCCCGTAGCAACCGCTTCGCGGTTGATATCGACCAGCCCACGGATACAGCTGTCGCTTACCTCAACTGCGAGGCAGTTTGGCCGTGACCTGGCTGGACATAGAGCCCCGAGGCGGACATGACTTGAATCATTGGAGGTCTGGGAAAAAAAAGAAAAAAGCACAGGCCCATAAATCAACTGCGAAGCAGTTTCTACGGGGGTCTGGGGGTGCAACCCCAGGAAAAACTAAAATGCACAGGCCCATAAATCAACTGCGAAGCAGTTGCTACGGGGGTCTGGGGGTGGAACCCCCAGGGAAAAGCGCAGGCCCATAAACCAACTGCGAAGTGATTGCTACGGGGCTCTGGGGGTGTCCAATTCTCCAGTGCGAAACAAGACAGCTAACTTCCCTCTCACAATTCTTGTTTCCAACAGCACATCCCCAGGCCGGCCCAACTCTTGCTGCAGTGCTTGGACGCATTACTCACTCGAAGTCCCCGATACCCAGCCCAACTGCGAAGCAGTTGCTACGGGAGTCTGGGGGCAGAGCCCCCCAGAAAAAAAAAAAAGTTGTCCCGAGTAGACGCCAGGAAACGCTGCGGGGTCACCCCTCAGATACCTGTGTCAGGATCGCCTAATATGGAAGAAGATGCAGTCCAGGAGGGGTGGTGATATGCACCGATTTTGCCTGTTTGTGCTTGATGCGCTTAAGCCTCTCGACCCCGCTCAGCTAGAGAGGTTGCGACATTCGGCCGTGCACGCGCTGCAAGGTCCGCAAGCGACATTGAGAAGAAAATGGCACGTGGGTGACTGCAGTTTGTATAGTTAGTGCCAGTCAACTCCCACAACTGCTCAAGACCAAACAGTGGGGTGGTGTCTCGGACTACCAAGCATGGGAGATCGTACATGTCGCACCGGCTTGCGGCAGGTGGGCAGCATAGCCGATCGTTGCCGCTGTTGCACATAGCCAACCGCACGTAGCGTGGTATCACACCGACCTGGGCCCTAGACTGATAACGACAAAACTGCGCGGCGCTATCTCCACTGTCGATCGGTGCAGCCTGGAGAAACTCAGTACTGGCGGACCCGAGTGGACCTGGATAGTGTGTTCGCACCTGGGAAGTCTTGGCATGGATGGAATGTCATCTCATCTACGGACTACGGATCGTTGAGTTTTTGGTGCTAACGAGTTTCTTACGATCGAGACGCCAGCAGAACCAGCTGTTGCCTAATATACGCCAGGTTAGGGCACTAACCCGCATGCTCGCCCTGGCAAAAGCACTTGTGCGTGCCGCCAGAAAGACACTTGGCACGCGTCCCGGCAGAGGTAAATTCCTGTACTCGAGAGACACGTAGCCGAGTAGCCCCAGATTGAGACGGGTCGGGTCCTGTCGGATCCGGCTGTATGCACCGTCCCGGACCTAATGCCGTCCGTTCCCCGGACTATCACGACCACCACCACCACGATCTGGAGCTTTGGAACCCCGCTGATCGACAATCGTGGCACAGCAGATTACTCGGCTATGGACGGTCGACTACTCGCCCATGCTTTGTCTGGTCCCTTGCTTCGTTGCGTGCTCTAGCGTTAACCACCTTGTGCACAGATCCCCGCCTGAATCAGGGGAGCCCTCACCCACACGGCATCAAGCAATTCAAGTTGGTTGCATAGTACAGGAGTGAGCAGACCTAAAAAAAAATTTGGAAAAAGATCACCGCCAAAGGCTACGCTGTGTGTGTGTTTGGAGGTCATGTAATTAAAATGATAAACGTTCAAAACAATTCATCCGACCGGGAGTGCCAAAATTTATTGGTATAACGTCCCTGACTCGCAGTCTAATCGAGTTTAGCTTACTGTCGCATATCGCTCACGCTACCGTTATGCACAGCTATCTCTGTTATCCTTATCTCTACGGCTTATTGGCCTATCGCCATGCTGCTAATCTCGCAGTAACCGGTCTTGCGTCATTTGCGGCGCGCAGGCTTAATCGCAAACCACCAAAAAAATTCGCTCGCCCCCACCACCAACCAAAACCGTTTGTGTTCTTTGATGATCGTTCTGGGGAGCTGACAGCGGCCCTGAGCCCTGACCGCTACGCCGTTGGCCTGCAGCTGCGAGGCGCATGCACCTCGGGAGCGGCTTCCGAGGCGTTGGCGCCGTAGAAATCCTACTTGCATATCTCGACGCAAGACTACTGCGTCGGCACTTGTCTCTACGGAGACGCCGGTTCCGTTGAGACTGCGCGTCCGTTTTCGCGATACTGGCGTCCGATTTCGCTCGCAACAACAGCAGCACGCGTAAGCATTATCGCGGCACATTGGCGGCCCTATAGGCCCGTGATAACAGCCGTTTAACAGACCCCTGGGCCGGTGCGACGTTGCATTGTTATCTGAAGGGTCATAGCTCATCTCCGGCGGTAGTTGCCAAGAAATGAGCCCCTACTGACAGGCTACATTTTTACCCCGGCTAGCGGAATAACCCGCCATATCTCGCCCTGGCCCCTGCTTTTGCCTGTACCGCTTTCATTTTTACTCTGGGGGCAGCGCCCCCAGGAAAGAGATGAAGCACTGGTCAGATGCAAACGCAGCCGGCACCGGTAGTGCCTACACTTGAACGGTGCCTGTGACAGCGCAGTGAATCTGCAGTAGTATTTAGCCTGTCATAAAGGGCAGTATTGTTGTTGTGATTGTCTGAGAGTCACCCGATCTCGGTTGGAAATATTTCTCCCGATTTGAACTACTATCTGGCTTTGCGCAAGCGTTTTTCTGTCTTTGTCGCCGGAGACAGAGAGGTGGTGGTGGCCTGCCCACTTTGCGGCGATAAAGCATCTGATAGTGCAAATAATTTCTGCATTCTATGTTGTGCCAGGCAGGCTCGTTACCGCACGTCCAACAAGAACATCTGCACACTTTGACTGTACTATCTGGCTAAACTAGGCTCGCGCACTCCAGTATCTCCTCTGCTGGCTTCCGACGCCGCGGAAGAGGGTTCTATCCACAACGCAGCCAGAAACTGCATCCGATCCCAATACCAGTAAAACTTTTCCAGCCACCCGACCTGGTCCGTGTGCGGCCCCTACCAGCCGTATGAGCTTATGTAAGCTCTAACAGGAGCCCCCAAAATCGCATGCGCCCTGTATCTAACCACTGATCTGGTCTTTATCTCTCGACAGGGCTTAGCTTACAGTGTTTGCTCAATCGGGTCTGCCCTGCTTGAGGGGCCATCTCAGCTATTGGCCAACGCAGTCCGTCGGCATACCGCCGCAGACGCCGCACATCACCCTCTCACGCGCCGCACAGGCCCGGGCATTGGATTGGTGCCGTGCGGTCCTACCCTCACAAGACCACTACTTAAGCAAAAACCGCCTGCCGGCACTCGTCCAGTGGGAGATCCTATCAGGAGCCGGCAGACTCTTCTATTCTTTGATTTGGGTGTTACGGACAGTTTCACCTTGGCTCATACACTTGTTAGTCTATTGACTCCAAGTGCTTAGGCTTTTTTGGTCGATAACTTCTTCCTTTTTTTTTTTTTTTCTCCTCCCGATTTTTGCTATTGACAATTTGTCATGTCGACTGAAAAGCTCCCCGAGGTGCCGGTTGACACCAAGGTCCACGAGCATCATTCGGGTTTCCGCGGCGTCATTGATGACAATGCTGCCGCCCTTCGCAACCTCGCGCACGAGGGCGATGCCCACCCCATCCACCCCGAGAAGGATCTTTACAAGATCCCCCTCGAAGAGTTTCTGTTCTGGGCCCGCGTCCAGCGTGAGTACGAACTGTCGGATATGAACCCGACCGTGTCCAACTCGTTCATCCCAGGTCTCTCGTTCTTGTTTGACAAGTTTGGCAAGAACAGCGGCGCTGCGAAGGCCGTCGAAAAGGTCCCCGTCGTGGACGAAAACTCGGACATTGCAACTCGCGTCACTGCCAACCGCATGCTCCGTAATGCTTCGTGGGTCACCGTGTTCTATCTGATTACAACCGATATTCTCGGCCCCACCTCGGCGCCCTATGCCATCTCCCAGCTCGGCTATGTGCCTGGCTCGCTCCTCTACTTTCTGCTCGGTATCGCCGCCGGTTACTGTGGCTGGATGCTCCACAAGCAGTTCCTGACTCTCGACTCGGCCCACTACCCCATCCGCACGTACGGTGACCTTGCCGGCCGCATCCTCGGCAAGAACTTCCACCTTGGTGTCGACGTTCTCCAGTCGATCCAGCTGCTCTGCAACGTCGCAGTCATCATTCTCGGTAACGGCCAGGGTCTGTCGCAGATCGCCAAGGAGAAGGTCTGTTTCTCGGTCCTTGTCGTCATCTGGGCGCTCGCCGGTATGATTGTTGGCCAGATCAAGTCGCTCCAGCGCTTTGGTTTCCTCGCCAACGCCGCCATCTGGATGAACCTGTTTGTGTGCTTTGCCACCATGGGTGTCGCTGCCCACTCGCTCCCCAACTACTCGGGCTCGGCTAGCCAGAACGGTACTCCCGCCGCCGGCGGTCCCGTCGTCACTCATGCCGTCGTCTCCGGCAGCGGCAACTTCCAGGCCCAGACCCAGGCTACCATGAACATTGTCTACGCTTACGGTGGTGCCATGGTCTTTGCCAACTTCATGGCGGAGATGCGCCGTCCCATGGACTTCTGGAAGGGTATGGTTATGGCCGAGACCGTTATTGGTGTGTGCTACCTGCTCTTTGGTCTTTTTGTCTACGCCTACCAGGGTCAGTTTGTCCTGAACCCGGCCAACCAGGGCCTCTCGCCCTATGGCTGGCAAACCGCTACCAACGTTATCTCGCTCGTGTCGGCTCTCATTGCCGCTGGTCTTTACGGTAACGTTGGTATCAAGGTCGTCTACACCACGTTTGTGCAGCGCATCTTCCGGGGTCCCGAGCTCGATGGTGGCATCCGCGGCCGTATTGTCTGGACCATCCTGGTCATTGTCTACTGGGCTATTGCCTTTGTCATTGCATCTGCCATTCCGGCCTTCTCGTCGCTCACTGGTCTCGTTGGTGCTATTTGCATTCTCCAGTTTTCGTACACTTTCCCGCCGATCATGCAGCTTGGTCTCGACATGCAGCTCAACGCCATGAAGGCTGACGGCGAGTATGACCCGGTCAACAAGATTACCAACCGCATCGACACCTGGAAGCAATTCTCGCGCTGGTCCCGCGCTTTCAAGATGCGCTGGTACGTCAATGTGTTCCACATCATTTTCTTCCTGGCTGCTCTGGCCACCGCGGCTCTTGGTATCTACGGTTCGGCCATGAGTCTTAAGAGCGCCTACTCCGGCTCGGTCGCGGTGTCCTTTGGCTGCAAGTCGCCTGTCTAATCCTGATGACACCCATACCATCGCATGTATCATAGCACATCTTTATCGATTGTTTTGTTGAGACGAATAATCCACCATTGCCATTCTGACACCCCCTTGTAGTATTTGTTTCTGTTTGTTAAAAGAAACAATACATGCATATTCACGCCTAAAAAGCCAAGACAAGATCTGCCGTCGTCGGTGCATATGTTGACAAACGGTGATGTCTCAGCCGCACGATGTACTACCCCACCACATCCACAGTGAAGCCTGCACAACCGTTCTGCCGGACGACTGCAGTTTGTGCGCAGGGAAAGACGTCGTAATGTCGCAGGGGAATAATGACTCATTATGCTTAGATGAGCCGAAAGAAAACGGCGATGCTCAAGCGCTTCTAGAACAGATTTCGTGCATTCTTGAGCACCTCCGCTGCGAGTTCAAGGCAGCTCGGTCCGGGGCGCCTGTGTACCTCACAATTAGGAACCAGAACGGCTATGCTTTTCGTAGCCGGTTCCCTAGTGCTTCTGGGAGCGAGCAGTTTGGTACGTTCTTATTTTGTTTGTTTTTCCTGGGGGCTCTGCCCCCAGGAAAGAAAATCGCAGCTGTTACCGGGAAAAAAAATCCGCTATCACAATTTGAGTCTGACGCCAGTGCGCACGGTACGCATTCTACAAATGATCCGCAACAACCTCGCAGGCGGCCGTTACTCAACGCGACGTGACATGTACTACCAGGATGTGCGCTTGTTCAAAAGCCAGCGTTATGTCGACGGGATTGTGAATCGGCTGGGTCGCGCGTTTGGTGTTGATATTTGGCACTTGAATGTTTTGCCGTCGCCAAAGGGTCTTGTGTGCGGCGATCTTGTGATTGAGTACGACGATCGCACCACTCGCAAAATTTCGTCCGACGATTGCGTACGTTTTTGTTTTGAAAAAAGAAAAATCTACTGCTTAGAGTTGTTTGTGAGGTGTCGCGTGAGCCCCACTAACTCTAGCCGACATTGGTGCCAGTACACAAAACAGGCATTGCCTATGTGCATGTAGACCCTCGGTACAAGTGGGTCATTGTGATTGAGAAAGAAGCTGTTTTCGACAGCGTCTGCAAAGCTTTTCCCGACGCTATTGTTATCACAGTAAGTATATGCGTGGAAGGACGCATGATTTTTGCAAAATAAAATGAGTCATTGACACCAGGGCCGGGGGTACCCAGACCTCAGCACGCGTCATCTTGTGAGCAGCATTGAGCGCTCTCAACCGCATTTGCGCATTGTTGCCCTTGTGGATGCAGATCCACATGGCCTATGGATCGCGGCGACGTATAAAAATGGCAAGCGTCCGAAACAGGCCTCCGACACCCGCGCCGACGTCACGGTACCCAGTCTCGAGTACTTAGGTGTCGAGGTGCTTGAAGTGAGCGCCAGCTTCCTAAAATATACAGCAACCGACCGGCGCTGCGCATTGTCCCTACTCAAGCACGACTGGATCCATCGGCCCGAATTTGTCAAGTGGAAGCACCAGATCCAGCTTGGCCTTTTTCTCGGCTACAAGGGCGAGCTCAATGTAGTCACTCGACAGGATGGGGATCGGCTAGCACAGTATGTGCGCAACAAGCTAAACTGTAGTCGCCAGCCATCTCTCTTCCCTCCCAACTATACATAGGTTCGACGCCGTCCAGGCACAGCTCAATTGCTCGATCTGAGCAGTTCCAGCATCTATCCGAGACCCACCCTAGCACCCGCTTCTGTGTATACTTGTTCCCTTCTGCTTTATTCTCCTGGGGGTTCCACCCCCAGACCCCCGTAGCAACTGCTTCGCAGTTGGTGCTAAGCCTTGTGTCTCTTTCTCCTAAATATCTGTGCCCCCCCCCGACCTCGTAGCAGCTGCTTCACAATTGGATCGTAAGTTTTGATGAGTTTTGGTGGTATACAAATGCCTCACCTGAAATCTCAAATCCCAACTGCGAAGCAGTTGCTACGGGGGTGTGGGAGCAGAGCCCCCAGGAAAAAAATAAATATAGGCCCTACAGCTCAAGTCTCATTCAATCGTAGCATTCGTATCAGTAAATACACAAGTGGTTCTATACAATGCAACCTGCCGGCGTCCATCTGGTGTAATAAATAATGCCGTTTTCATGATGTCGACGGAATCCAGTGCTGGCTCTGGAAAAACTCGTAAATTCGCGCCGTCTTGTTCACGTCAATTTTAATGAGCTCGCGCGCTGTCTTCTTTTTGAGCACGCCGTTGTTTTTGAGGAGCTCGCGGAACAGAGTCTCCTTGATTGCCAGGTATGGCTTGGGCATGATGCGCAGCTGGCTGCATAGCACCTGCTCCTGGGGGCTCAGGAGCTCGACATCGCTGGCGTGCGAGATATCGAGCGGGTTCACAGCCGGCTTCCGCAGCTTTGACGACACGCTCGAGTGGCCGTTGGCAACCCCGTTGGGCACGGGTGTAGACCGGTCAGAGTCTATGCCGTTTGACAGCGACGAGCTGAATTTGTTGCCCAGCGCTGGCACAATGGGCTGGGATTTGACCAGATTCGTCAGCGTCGCCGACGGTTGCGGATTCGTGTACTTGCTGGTCGGCAGCAGTACCGCTGCTGGCGTGCCAGTACGCGAAAGCGCGTTCAGGCGCACTGCCTTGTCACGCTCGTACTTGGCTGCGCCTTCAAGTGTACGGACGCCAGCGCGTCGGTACTCCTGTAACTCGGCAATCCGCCGCCGGCACTGCAGCTCGACAAGCATCGACTCTGAAAACTCGTCAAAGTCCTTTGGAGTCATTACCCGTGCAAACGGCTTGATCCGGTTGACGAGATCGCGCTCTTCTTTTGTTCGCTTCTTCTCAACCGCCTGGTGCTTGCGGTACTCGAGCAAGCCATGCTGCAGAATAGTCCGCTTGCGCTCGGCGCGCTGGGTCAGCCGCGAGTTATATATATCCAAAATAGTGACCTTGAGGTCAACATCAGCCTCTGTGTCCTCGGGGTCAAATACCATGTCCTTGACTGTGACCTCAGCTTCGTTCTCGACCTCAGTCTCAAACTCTAGACGACCCGGCATGTAACCCTGGATTTCGTGACACGCAGGTACAGACGCAGTCGGCTTCTGCTTGGGAATAATTGACATCTGCTGACTGCGGCGCGTCTCGAGCCGCTGGCGCTTGCGCTCAGCAAACTCAGTCGGACTGATGGTGAACTTGCGCTTCATGTTGGGAATCGGGTATGTTTCCGACTCGAGGTACACTTTGCGGTAGTGCTCGTTGACCTCGTCCTTGGAACGGCCACCAATGTGGTCCGCAATGTCTTGCCAGGACCCGAGACCAAGTGTCTCGGCTCCTTCGACGAGCAAAAGTTCCTCGTCGGCTCCCCAGTCCTCATCAAAAATGGGGTACGCGTGTTGCTCTATAACCATGTAGCTGTGCCATGGCTTGTGCGTGCCGGTATGTCCACCAGTGGCGAAGCATTGCACGCACAGATCGTAGTCCTGGCACTCGGCGCATTTAATGCGCACGAGGTTTGTGCAATCGCACGAGCATACGTCGCAGTGGTATCTGTCGTTAGTCGTTTCATTTTTCAACAAAGGAGATCCAATTCAAAAATAGGCATCATCCGAGGCACAGTATCTCCGAGTCCTTACTGTGCATTTTTTGCACATGTTCGATTCACGTTCTGCACACCCAAATGCCCGTTTCCATCGTCCAAACACTATATTTAATAGAGTGTACCAGGCGCTAGGCTAATGACCAAATGCGGGCACATGTGGGGTCGCGCATACGTCACAGGTAGCATACCACGACCAAGCCGACAGCGCACAGACACGGCCCACAATCAAGCGCATATAATACAATAAGCACGGAACAACGCCCAAGACAACAGCAATGCCTTTAAAAACGCGAAATCGCTTCGATGAACCCGTGTAGCCGCACGATGCATACTATAGCATCCAACAATGACTCCCTTTAAACGCCAAATGCCAGTCCAGACTAACGCCACGAAAAAAAAAAAAAAAAAAAGAACAAACTAGCTTACAGTCCCGTGCGAGGCATGATGAAAGACAAGCCCCAGTTTCAACCCGTCAAAGGGGTCGCCCCTAAAGAGTGCTTCGCGTTTGGAGCCCGCAGCCACGTCTCCAGCCACCAAATTCCAAACAGGGGCCCTTGCTGGGGCGACCACGCAACGACGCCCGCGGGGAGGGGGGGGGGAGGGAAGCCAGTCTGGCGGTAATTTCGTTACCCTACTCACCTGACTCCTGGCTCGGATACCGATGCCGACGACGTGGGTTTCCTGTTGATGACAGTCATTTTAGGCCTGTGAACGCGGCGTTGCCGGTCGATCGCGTTCGCCTAAATGCGTCTCGCGTCTCTCTCTGAAGCGTTTGGGCCGAGAAGTTGTCGTGAGTGGCGCCAGCGCCTCAAGTTTTGTGCATACAGCAAAAAAACGCGTTCCTTCCCGATACCCTCAATTCCCAGCCAATGAGCGTGCGTTCTGTGATTTGTTACCATGGCAACTGCAATAGAAAATTGGTTCTAGAGAGCTCCACAGATATGCATATAGTCCCAATAATTATGTACATAGGCTTGATGATCGCAGCATTACATACCAGTCACAGTATTCCATTTTAGGAAAGAGTGTGCTAAACATTTCCGGTCCCAAATCTACTGTGGACTCTGGCTCGGCCGACTCAAGCTACGCTATCCCAAGCACGCGAGACGTCCGTACCTAGCGACAACCGACAACTTCAACAAAATGGTGAGTGATGAATGCTGTTGGAAAGGGCCGTTATACGTTCTGGATGAGAATTTTCTTGCTTCTATAAACTATCAAATCTGAGTTGTGAGGGCTCTTGTGGAGGTCAGACTGGTATATTGTCAGAAGCGGTGGTTTGCCATTTGAGTTTTGGCAGGGCCAGAGTCTCAGAGATAGTAGCTGTATTTTATACCAGCCGGATTCAGCACATTAATCGCATGCAGAGACCGGCGATCTTTGTGTCGCAACAATGTCGCTAACATCCAGGGACGCGTCAGAACCAAGACCGTGAAGCGTGCTGCTAAGCAGATGATTGAGGGTTACTACCCCAAGCTCACCCTCGACTTCGAGACCAACAAGCGTCTCGCTGACGAGATCGCTTACATTCCGTCGAAGCGTCTCCGCAACAAGATTGCCGGCTACACCACCCACCTCATGAAGCGCATCCAGAAGGGTCCTGTCCGCGGCATCTCGTTCAAGCTCCAGGAGGAGGAGCGTGAGCGACGAGACCAGTACGTCCCTGAGGTCTCTGCTCTTGACGTTTCGCAGTCGGAGAACGGCCTTGAGGTTGACGCTGACACCTCGGACCTGCTCAAGACCCTTGGTTTTGCCAAGCTCCCTGTCTCTGTTGTCCACGTCTCGCACCAGCAGATTCCGGAGCGACGATTCCGCAAGCGCAACTAAATTATAATGACCCCTGTCACATCAAAAAGTGTATAAATACATGTCCTGCTTGTAAAGTTTTGGAAGTGTTGTAGAGTAGTCTGCTTTGGTCGATGAGCCATGAACAATGCCACATGCATAGAATTGCGGGCTTTTGATTGGGAAGACGTGGTGCTGAAGATGTTTGAAATATCTCTGAAGAGTCATTTATTGCTCTTGTGAGTCCACGTCATAAACTTGGAGTCGGGGTGCTTTACTGACGAGCGAACTTGAATCGTAATGCCCTTTGATTTTTGACTTAATTGCATAAATCATATATGCAAGCATGAAAGTCGTCCTGTCGGCCGCCCGGCCTTAGTACCTTACTAAATATGCAGATCCGCCATCCTGTATGTCGCACCCTACAGGAAGGGCGCGTATTCTTGCGACACAGAGTACGTCATCCGTTACATTCATGGATGGTTGTCTAGACTCTTGTGGGCGCGAGATCCAATGGCATTTATTGCTGACCAGGGGATTTCAAGTCTGCTGTGGCTGGCCTGAGGTTCCAGAAACGCCTACACATTAAATAGTATTTCGCGACAACCTCACTTCTTCGGGTTACCGTCACGATATTGAAAGTCGGCCTTGCGATTTGTAAAGCAACTCGACCCTGATGTGCGTCCCGTCAAATTGCCGATGCCCAGCATGCAGGTTCATCTACGAGAACATGGGCAATTAGTGGGCGAGTTCGCTAGCTGAGCGCATGAGGACAGCCAGATTGAGAACCCCGATGCTAGGATAGGTTGTAGGCACAATAAATCCATTCTTGTAGTAGTTTCCAGTAAATGCTTGAAAGGCATTGACTGGATGGATCTCAGGGTCCAGCTGTCGGATATATGTACAGCCGTGACCTCCAGCCTAGACTCTTACCTATGATTCCTGTCTCAGCCGTGCACCACAATAAAAAATCGAGATCAAAAAAAGTCGGCGTGTGTAGCGAGCAAATAAGTAAAAATGTGGAATTTAGAGCAAGTATGAGCTTTGAACGAGACTACGAGGTTGGTCCCTGTACGAAGGTTTCGTATTGGCTTGTCGAGCTTGATGGCAATGATCCGAAGGCTTGATCCTGCACGACCGAAGGAGGGCATCTCGAGTGCCAGCCGTCGCTGGACAATGATGCAGTACACAAATATGACTGGGGGCGCGATATTCAGAGCAATACATCCTCCGTTTAACCGATTTGATATTCAAATCGACAAGACGCACTGACTAAACATTTTTCTCTGGGGTAACTTTTGCCCAGATTCTGCGCGGCGCAGTCGGAAGGGTCCGAACTGCCTCGAAACATGATCCGAGTCAATGTATATATACGAACACAATGGTGCGCGGTTCCAGACCATCACAGATGCAGAAAGCATGGGATTGAATGAACACCACATCGCTTCGCCTGGCATCACAGACGAGAAACGCGTCTCGACCAACGAACGCGCGCTACAGGGTCATGATGATGCTTATGACATGGAGTGTCAGAGGCAGGCTGGTGATGATGGCACACTCGACAGCCTTTCTCGCGTGGTTTCCAACAATGCCCGACCGGATTGCTTCAAAAACACTTTCCAGGAGATGGCGTGCGCTGTCATTTGCGCGTTTGCGACGATGCTCGGTACTATCACCATGGGCGGCATGATTGTCGCATTACCAGAGATTGGCCGCGACTACAATGTGTCTGGTGGTGCCTTGACGTGGTCTGTTTCGTCGTCAGCTTTAGCGACCGGCTCGTTTTTGCTTCTGACTGGCCAACTCGCCGATATGTTTGGACGCAAGTGGTCGGTCATTATATCTTACCTGTTCTTCGCGGTGTCAGCCCTTATCGCCGGCCTTGTCCACAACTACATCATTTTTCTCGTTTTTCGTGCTATTGGCGGCATCCCTGCTGCTTCTTCTGTCACCGCCGCTGTTGGAATTCTGGGCGCTGCGTACAAGCCGGGCAAACGAAAGAACGCGTCTCTCGCGACTTTTGGCGCTGGATCGCCCGTTGGCTTTGTTGTCGGGCTGGTTGCTGGTGGTATCTGCACAGAGATTGCATCATGGCGGACAACGCTCTTTGTCTTCGCCGTCATCTATTTGATTGCCGGAATTGTGGGCATTTTCGTGCTGCCCAAGGACAAGATTACGCCCGCCAAGGAGGAACGCTGGCGCCTGCTCAAAACGGTTGACTGGATTGGAGCGTTCCTGACGGTCGCCGGTTTCACGTTGTTTGTGTTTGCTCTTTCGGACTGGGACACCTCCCCTCACGGCTGGAAAACTTCGTACATTATGGCGACTCTTGTTGTTGGCGTGGTGCTAATTGTGCTCTTTTTTGTCCACGAGACGTATTGGGCGAGCAATCCCATGATGCCTATGCACATCTGGAAAGCCCCAGGATTCTTGTTGTCGATCATGATTATCTTTTGTGCGTGGGGTGTCTTTACTGGCGACTTGATCTTTTATGCGACTCTGTATTTCCAGAACATCAAGGACGCTTCGGCAATTCTGACAACTGCATACTTTATTCCCCAGGTCGTCGCCGGCGTGGGTGTCAACGCCGCCATGGCATTTTTGTTGCATCGCGTTCCTGGCCGCTTTATACTGATTGTCGCGTTTGTGTGCTATATTGCCGCCGGCGTCTTGTGGTCTCAGGCGGACGTCGATACACTCTACTGGGCCATGCCGTTTCCGGCCCTCATATTGATTGTTATTGGGGCTGACGCAGCATACAACGTTTGCAACCTGCATGCGCTATCTACGGTCGACCACACTCTGCAGTCGACTGCTGGCGGTGTTTTCAATACATTTTTGCAGCTGTCGACGGCGGTCGGCCTGGCAGTTGCCTCGTCGGTTGTGGCTGCCACTCAAGAGGATCAAGAGAATGCTACAAAGCCGCAGCTGGTCCGTGCATACCGCTCGGCGTTTTACTTTGCGATTGGCGTCTCTGGGGTCGGTCTCATTCTGTCCATCTTTCTCAAACTTGGCACGGTTGGCTACAAGGAGAAGAACGATGAGCAGCCTACGGAACCTGCCAGTGCATCGTCGAACTAATCTAACAACTCACGCTTTGCTTTAATATGTTTGTTCTAATAGGCAATTGATGTACTGAAATGTACTGAAACGACATTGGCATTACCTACGTCTAGATCTGAAGATCACGATGTACCCCACTATCAATTGTAGCGAGTGTGGAAGTAAGGTCCTAAATTAGGGTACATAGAGGGAGTCCGTGCCGCACACACCGTCGTATTCTGTCGTTTAGTACGGTGACAGGCGCGGCAATGGGGACCCCGGCACGTCATCCGTGCAAACGCGAGTCCTTCGGCGAGATAGTTCTTGATCGATGTCGCCGGCTCTGACTGCCCACTTTGGCCGTACTGGATCCCCCTGGCTTACGGTGGCAAATATATGAGAATGTCCTTGCCCTGAATGTTGTGCTTGTTTAATGCAGCGACTTCATTGATTATAACTGTATTAAATGCTAATGTAAGAGAGAAAACCTCAACGCTTTCAGGCATGACCTTTGGACGTAATTAGCTCAACGGCGCACCACTGTCGTCAACAAGATCCTTGCCAAACATAATGGCGTCCACAGGTTTGGCGTATCCACGCAGGCGCGCAACGCCCTTGATGTAACCAATGCGCTCAAAACCAAGGCGCTCCCAGATGCGAATGGATGCAACGTTTGTGACAAAAACAAGATTGTACACAACGTATGTGTAGTTGAGGCGAGGTCCCCACTTGAGGAAAAGCTCGCCCATGGTGGTGCCAATACGCTTGCCGCGGATGCTGGCGTTCACGACATAGCCGGCATTGCAAACATGCGCACAGCGGCCCTGATAATTGGGCTTAATGTAGAAAGTACCGAGGAAATTAGACGACCAGTCGGGTCCGGCTTCGTCCAGCGACGAAACGTGGCCCCTGACGAGGATGGCCACAAAACTCGTGAACCAGTACGCCTTGAAGCCCTCGATGTCGTACGGCACATACTGCGGATAAGTGTCACCTCGCTCAATCTCGCCGTTGAACTCCTCAAACATTTTCTGTACAAGCCCTTGAGGTACCTGGTCAGCCGATGTCACTCCGAAAAGTGTTGCCGGTGTCTCACCATCCTTGAGAGTTGTCTGGATGGGCTCGATTGACTTTGCCAGCTCCTCGATCGGCGTCAGATCCACATATGCGTCAACATCGGGGTCGTATATGCTTTTGGCTGGAGTTGCAGACGGTGAGGTAGATGAGCCTCCCGAAGGCAGCTTTTGCTCATCCGTTGTAATCATTTTTTTGAGATTTGCGATAATGCGTCCAGTTGCTTCTATCGGGCTTGCTTCAGTTCAAGTGAGAAACTCAGTGAGTATACAGTAACCTGCCAAGCGTGCGAGCGCCTAGAATCGCGGCCAATACGGCAGGACCCACCGTCCTATCAAGCGCAGCTATACCTCTCGCTGTCGTTTATGACTCACGGCTGCGGCGCTTTTTGGCGGCTAAATGGAACTCCATGCTTTCAAACATGCATTAATGCGCTTTTGGATATGTTGATCTCGTTACTTCGTAATTGTCCCGGTCGCTAGGTCCAACGGAACCCGAGTCACATGAGATATTTGTTGTAGCGTCGTGATTTGGACATCCATGCAACGCTCCCAAATCATATATTGCGTCCCAATTTGACCGCGTCAGGTCGCGGGGGGATTGGAATGTGTCTCGAGATGCCGGTGGATGCTAAGTCGTATATTTACAGTGCTCGGTGCACCTTGTCCAACGCTGTATCAAAAGATGTCTCTGCGATGCGCAAGTTATCACGCAAACGGGCGAGCTGTTCAATGTGGTTGTGTGCTCTGAACTAGCGACCTCGCTGCAGCGAGCGTCCAGCTCGCCGAGACGCTCCTCGTACCACGGCGCTTACGGAATTGGCTTCTCAGCCGCACTGGCTTGGTCTGCAGCGGAGAATCGTTTTTCAGGATCAAGAAGGTTAGCCGTGCGGCACGACCCTGGGCCTCGTGCATAACGATTACGTGCTGGCTAAAAGTCACATAGATTTTCCGTCCCATGTGTTTTCTATAAAGCGGGGGTCGCCGACTCTTTGGATGCGCACACAACATGCGCGGTAAAGAGGGCGAAGCGCGCGTCAGGGACGATGCACTCGACGACATGACTCTCAGCTACGCCGGTACCGAAGAGAAAAACATCGCGGAACGAACATGCCCCGCAAACGGCACAAACTCGGAATTATTCCGAGAGGCCGAAGATGGTCAAAATGACCAGGAAGGAGAACTGGGGCTGGACCGAGTCTCTACGGTGGCCACTATGCAGCGGCCAGCCATCTTTAACAGTACCATACAGGAAATAGGCTGCGTCGTAGTGTGCACAATGTCTACGGTTCTAGGAAGTCTCAATTCTGGAGGCCTCAGCGTAGCACTACCGAGCATCGGCACGGAGTTTGACGTTACCGGTGGTAACCTTTCCTGGACGATTTCTGCGAGCTCGCTGTCGACGGGCTCACTGCTGTTACTGGCAGGCGCTATTGCCGATAACTTTCGGCGCCGCGAGGTAATCCTGGTGTCGTATATTTTCTTTGCCATCATGTGTCTTGGCGCCGGGTTTTGCAAGAACTACGTGGGCTTTATCATCCTCCGAGCATTACAGGGCATCCCCGCGGCGTCATCGGTTACGGCGTCCGTGGGCATCCTTGGAACCGTGTACTCGCCGGGCCGCCGCAAGAACTATGCTCTAGCAACATTTAGCGCTGGAGCACCGATAGGCTTTGTGTTTGGCATCATCGCTGGAGGTGTCTGCACTCAAGTTCTGTCGTGGCGAGCAACCATGTACTTTTTCGCAATGGTGTACGCCGTTGTTGTCGTCATTGCGTGGTTCTCAGTTCCCAACACAGAGGACAGTATGTCGTTTGAATCATCGCTGCCGCGAGTGGACAGCCGGGCACAAGAAGGCGCTAGCCAGCTTCCGGCGCCTCCAAGACCAACAAAATTTTCAAGGCTCAAGCAGCTCGACTACTTGGGTGCCGCTATTGCATTTGTCGGTATGGTTTTGTTTATTTTCTCTCTTTCGAGCTGGGAGAGTGCACCACAAGAATGGAGGACTCCATACATTATTGTGTGTCTCATTCTGGGGCTGCTTCTGATTGTTGCCTTTTGCGCTTATGAGGCCTATGTGCCCCAAAAACCGCTCATGCCAATGTACATTTGGAAATACAAGGGCTTTGCGTTGTGTATGGGCGTCATCACCCTTGGGTGGATGAATTTCACCGGCGTCCTTTCGTACAACGCGACGCTCTACTTTCAGGACGTTCAAGGGTACTCACCAATCATGACGACAGCTATGCTGGTGCCGATGGCAGTCTCGGGCATCCTGACCAATGTTTTTGCCGGCCTGTTTTTGCACAAGATCCCCGGACGCATCCTGCTGATTGTGGCGATGGTAGCATTTACTCTGGCTGCTGTCCTGTGGTCGCAATGTGATGTTGACACTTTGTACTGGAAGTTTGCATTCCCTGCGCTTATTATCCAGGTGATTGGCGCTGATCTCGCTTTCAATGTCTGCAACGCATATGCTTTGTCTGCAGTGGACAAGTCGCTCCAATCTACCGCCGGCGGCGTTTTCCAGACGATCTTGATGCTTGCCACGACCGTTGGTCTAGCTCTTGGCACAACCGTCAACAACACTGTCGTGCCGGAGAACCCAACACTGGAAGAGACGATGCACGGCTACCGGGCCTCGTTCTACTTTGGCATCGGCAGTTCTGCACTTGGCATTATTCTTGCGTTTTTCCTTAAAATTGGCACCCAGGGTGGCAAGCAACAAAGTAATCCTTAATAGTAATTGTTACACGTAATTGGACCTCAATATTACCCACCCAAGAGTTATTTGTGTATCCAATGTCAATACATTTTTGGTTATGCAATGCTGCGTACAGAAATGGAAAAAAGAAAAAAAAATGGAAGGGGTTACTACCAGTTACCTGAGTTTGCGAGCTTAGAGTCATTGTTTGTGTAGGTCCAGCCACCAAACTGCTTCTGCATCGAGTCGGAGAGGTAAAAATCGTTGTCGACAACCGAGTCGGCCGGCACCTCGTTGGTGAACTCTTGATCAAAATTCGAAGTGTCAGTTGCCGAGTGCACGGCCGGTCGAAACGGCGCGGCATACTTCTTGCTCATCAAACGCTTCCAGTCGATTTGCGCAAAAAAGGGATGTGATTTGATCTCTGCAGCCCCATTGACTCCAAGACGCTTCTCCGGGTTGCGGTCAAGCAGTCCCTGGAGCAACGACTTGGCTTCTCTGTCCATATAGTCAGGGAACCTCAGCGGGTCCGACAGAATCTTGCGGTACATTTCATTTGTGTCGGTGTCGTAGAAAGGCGGGAGGCCCGTGAGCATCTCGTAAAAGAGGACACCAAGGGTCCACCAGTCCACGACCTTTGTGTAGCCCTGGCCGAGGAGAAGTTCCGGCGCCAGGTACTCGGGCGTACCGCAAAATGTGTTGGTGCGCTCGTCGCCCTCCATGTTGAGCTTGCAAAGGCCAAAATCGCACAGAGCAATATGTCCGGTGTAGTCGAGCAAGATGTTCTCCGGCTTGAGATCGCGGTAGATGACATTGTACTCGTGGAGGCACTCGAGGGCGCAAAGCAGTTCGGCGGTGTAGAAACGGGCACGGTTGAGATCAAACCGGCCCTCGCGCTGCAGGTGATGAAACAGCTCGCCGCCATTGACAAACGCCAGCACTAGATACAGCTTCTCTGGGGACTGGAACGAGAACTTGAGGGGGACAATAAACGGGTTGTTAATCTGTGCGAGTACAGTGCGCTCGGCCAGGGTATGCGTGACCTCGGACCGCGACACAATGAGCGCCTTGCGGATTGTCTTCATGGCGTAGATGCGCTGCGTGTCCTTCTTGCGCACCTGCATGACCTTGCCAAAGGAACCCTTGCCGATGACCTTTAGGAGCTCAAAGTCTTCGGTGGCGAGATGATGCTTGGCATTTGGCTTGAACTCAACCTTGACCCGCAACTTACCGGTACCCGAGCTCAGCAGGATGGTGCCATCGAACGGCTTGGACAGAGCGCTTGTGTCGATCTTGCATGAACCGAGAAACACGTCCTCGGGCTGCTTCTTCTCTTCGGCCGCGCCAGACTTGCCGCCGTCCGACTCGCCGCCAGATCCGGGCCCGCCGTCCGACGGCTTACGCCGGCGAAGTCGCGCATACAGCTGCATTGTGAGAGTCTCGCCGACGCGCGACACGTCAAAGTTTGTCCGATTGTCCCAGACAGGGTTCTCGAGAGTGCCTTTTGTGGCATCTAGGATGATTTGTGTCTTGTCGTACTCCACCACCAGATAAACACGACGGAGACACTCCTTCTCTGTATCCTCGGGCAACGAGAGGCCGGACGCAGAATACACGGCGACCTCAAGTAGGCCCGGAGTGTTTGTAGAGGTAGATGCGTTCTGAGCCTTTGAAATTGTGGCTGTATTGCCATTAGCGGCGGTGTCTACACCGCCTAGCGACAGGGCAGAGCCAGCTGGCACTGACGACGACGTCAGAGTGCTGCCATGAGCACCAGGCCGGTCCGTTGCAGTAATTGTGCTGCTTCTGCTCTCTTGGTACGAGGGCCGCGGCGTGATGGACGACGGCCCAGAGTCCTTGTCGTCATTTTGTGACTGGGTCCTGTCCTGCGATTTGTCGCGGCCAAATGCCGAAGACAGATGCGTCTCTTTTAATTCTATATGTTAGTAAGGAACAAGAAAGATGAATGCTGAAGTAGCTAGAAGGCACATCACATACTCTTTGTCAATTTCCAAGTCGACATGATGATAATGGCTTGGCAGGAACTAAACCGGTGGGTAACACGTCAATCAACAAAGGCCGAGGAAAAAAAGGAAAAAAAGAACGAAAATGCCAGTGCAAAGAAATGCAATGCTTGGAGAACTCTTGTCGCTTCAGAAGTCGTTATTGTCAAGAGCTAGTGGCGTTGTGGCTTGACAAAAGGCGAAACAGGGGGCAAGGTGGCTGGTGCTAATATGCTTTTACAATCTTGACGAGCGTGAACGTGGCGACAAGAAAAGACACAAGACAAAATATGCCAAAAACCAGAGCCAATAAGAAAACAGCAAATCAAGGGCTCACCACAAGTGTTGGTAAACAGAAACGGGCGGTATCCGCGAACAGTTCAACGGCACGGCACACACGGATCGAACGACGCTGGACAAACTGTTTGTAAAACGTAGCCTTGAAAGAAGCCGACACGAACCGGGAACCGTGAAGTAGCGAGCACGATACGACGCAGGCGAGAAAGTTAAAAAAGTACCGTGTCGGGGAGCGATGTGCGAGTGGCACGAGTCTAAGAATGTAACGGGGCTAGTAATACGGGCCGTGTGGGCCGGGACTAGTAAAGGGAGGGGCGAGCTAGGTACTGTGTGATTACGATATTTGTTGCCATGGATACAAACATCGTAAATGTATGAGGTTACAGTCCATAGTTAGGGATGGAGCCTTGAAACAAAAAGTTTGAGCGACGATTTTCTGTGGTTACGCTGTGTGCAGTAACAGTAAAAGCAGCAAAAAACGTTTGGGCGTTATGATAGATGGCCGTCTTGGTATATAAGATCTGTAATAGAGGTTGCACCGGCTTCAAGCATGCGTGCATACTCCTGCGTTTGGCAGGCACTGTACCTGCTCGGCGAGGCGTCAACGCTGAACGCGAGACAGCGACGCGATAAGTACGTAATCTGCAATATGTGACGATGCATGATGTTCTGATACGTTTGTTAAACGTTTGATAAGTTTTCTAGTGTGAATAATGGGCGCTTGGAAGCACACAAATTATTAGATGATCGGCTTGAAATGAGAAAAATCGATAGTTTGAGCCAGGGCCAGGTCCGTGCATGTTTTACCCCTTGGAATGTGACGGCCCGAGACGTATCGAAAACGATAGTTCGGTGCATGAGCACGGCATTGTTGCCTTGTAGAACGGCATGTTAGCCAGCCGTTCACCTGATCGGGAGTCGAATCGACGGTCGAGACAGTCGTGGATGACACTAGCAAACAAATTTTCAGGTTCTAATATTGGCACCGACGCCTTTATGTAGGCACCCGTTTTGAGGGGATGTCAGGAGGTTCCTGTGGTTCCTGTGATTCCTGTGTGTTTGTGAGCGAGGTACGACAAGGTGAACGGTTGATCTTTATTTGTCCAGCATTAATGGTTCTTTGCTCTCCAGTTTACTAAAACTACCTACTAGACTTGATGCTATATTTGTCGGTTGGGACATCTGAATAAAGTTAGACTCTGGCGAGCAGATGCGAGCGGCTGCTCGAGGCGTGGGTGGCTCACGGGTACGATTGCAGCAGCCTATTGTACTGCTATTGTTAGAGGAGCGAGAATTTACACAGCATTTCCAGTGTAATGATTTGTTGATTTCATCCAGATCCCAGAAAAAAATCCAGCGAAGAAATAAAAAAAAAAACAGGGAAGCGATGCACCCAAATAGCAACCGATCGGCTAGCAATATTGCCAGGTTCAATAACCAACAAGAACAGTTCGCCGAGACTGACGCGTCGCCAAACAGGAAAATAAGCGGCCGTGTCGTGCAGACGCTGTTTATTTGTGAGCCACCCAATCGGGGCAGTTGCCACGGGAACCATGCACCTCGCCAGGTGTTCAGGGTGGGCCCCGGTCTTTGTTCTGTATTTCGCTTACAGCGCGGATGCCCCATGAGGCATTCGTTAGGGCAGTCACCAGGGCATTCGTCAAGCAAGCCTGTTGGATACAGGGAACCTAGGATGCACAGCTGAAACGACTTGGTAGAAGTGGGGTATACCCTTCAACCTTGTTGAGTAAGTGCTTCAGTGGATCGTCGCCTGCAACGTCTCCATTGTGGCATGGATGTAGCAACACATGGTGCAATTTTTGTTCGTTGGTATTTGACGTCTGGCGTTTTGTTCGATGGGAATGACGGTTCCCTTGCAACAGTAGTAGATGATGCAAGGCCCCACCTCTGGCGGGCACCGTGCGCCGGCCCGCCGCGCCGGAATGGAGAGATGCAAGCCATCTGAGTGGCATCTTAGTTTAGTTTGCTCTATGATTTTTTTTCGGAGTGCGTAATGTGCACTTTTTTTTTCTTGTTGTTATTTCCTATTTTACGACCATCTATCGGATTGTGACCGTTCATCACGGCACAATCATCACCCCCTAAGTGTGTACGACGCGAACAAAAAACCCGCCCACGCGTGAGCGACGCGCCGCATCGACAACGCGGCGGCATGCCAGGGCGCATGCGTGTCGTTGTTTGGGGTATTGGCCGGGCGCGCAGACCGGCAGTACAACGCCGCCATATTGGCAGGTCCCGCGTGGTTGCGCATCCGTCACGCATCCGCGCATTCCACTGCCCGCTTTGGATCTCGAGGCGCTACCACAACCCTCGGACACCCACCAAAGCACATTCGAGCTAGTTTGGATTGGAGTTTTGGGACGACGACTATTTTGTTCTGATTGTCACAACGCTTTTTGTTTTTGTGTTTGTCTGTGGCGGTGGCTTCGTTTTGTTTGTGGTGTTTGGTTTATAAGCCATCCGTATCGTCATTGCCTAATTTTTTCTTGTGATTCGGTGTGTCTAGCGTTTTGCTGGCCTGGTTTTTGTGTGCTAGTTTTCGTGCTCTTCATCGCAGCTAGCGGCAGCTTGTCGCTTGTACAAGATCACGCACAGACTTTGCTAGCTTGACTGTGGACCGGATCAACGCATACGCTTGCTACAGCACCGTATCTTTACTCGATAACGACTAGGTATGTGTTCCAAAACGTTACCTTCACCCACGAAGCGGGTGCTACGGGTTCCCAGGTCATTGAACTGATGTTTTTTTACCTGGGGGCGCTGCCCCCAGACCCCCGTAGCAACTGCTTCGCAGTTGGAGGCGTATGCTTACAACAGATAGAACAAAAGATGGCGGCAGTAGCAGCGGCGCAAACGGCAACTGCGTCTGCGCACTATGGAGGAGGACCAGATAGTACTGCTGGCAATCGGCTGTCGGTGATGTCGAATTCGTCGACGGCTTCAATGTCAAGAAGAAGCAAGTCGCACGTCGGGCCATGGCGGTTGGGACGCACTTTGGGCCGCGGGTCGAGCGGACGCGTGCGCCTGGCAAAACATTCGATAACGGGCCAGCTGGCAGCCGTCAAAATCGTACCAAAAAGCATAGTAGGGGGAGGAGTCGTGCCGGCACCGGGGCCCAATGGAGGGCCCACTGGGGGCCAGCAGGCTAGTGGGGCCCAAGGGGCGGCGGCGTCAGCAGCAGCAGCAGGCAATGCCGACGCTGGCGGTCTACCGTACGGGATTGAGCGTGAAGTTATTATTATGAAGCTAATTGAACACCCAAACGTCATGGCGCTCTATGACGTGTGGGAGAACAAGGGCGAGCTGTACCTGGTGCTGGAGTACATCGAGGGCGGCGAGCTGTTTGACTACTTGATCAAAAAAGGTCGGCTCGATGAGCGTGAGGCCGTGTCTTACTTCCGGCAGATCATCGCTGGCGTCGACTACTGTCATCGGTTCAACATCTGCCACCGTGACCTCAAGCCCGAGAACCTGCTGCTCGACAAGCACCGCAACATCAAGATTGCCGACTTTGGAATGGCGGCTCTCGAGACGTCGGAGCGCATGCTCGAAACGTCGTGCGGATCACCGCACTACGCGTCGCCCGAGATTGTCGCTGGCAAGATGTACCACGGCGCGCCGTCGGACATATGGTCGTGCGGAGTCATTCTGTTTGCGCTGCTGACCGGCCACTTGCCATTTGACGACGAAAACATCCGCAACCTTTTGCTCAAGGTCCAGTCCGGCAAGTTCAGCATGCCGCCTGACCTGTCGCCCGAGGCGCGCGATCTGATCCGGCGCATGCTGCAGGTGGACCCGCAGAGGCGTATTCCCATGGCCGACATCTACGCACACCCGCTGCTGGCCAAGTACCCGGCGAGCAAGCGGCAGCTGCGGGCGATGGCGGCGGCGCAGCAGGACCATCCGGCCATTCGCAACGTGCAGCGGCCAGTGCGGTCGCGGCGCGAGATCGACCGCGAGATTTTGAAGAACCTCCAGACGCTGTGGCACGGCGAGGACCGCGAGCGCGTTATTGCGCGGCTGCTAGCGCCCGAGCCCAACGCAGAAAAGACTTTCTACTGTCTGCTGCTCAAATACCGCCACGACCACCTGCGCGAGTACGAGGCGGCGCAGGCTCTGGCCGAGGGGCGAGCCAGCCGGGCCCCCAGCCGGCCCACAAGTGCTGTGGGCCCGGCGGCGGCTGCGTCGACGTCGTCGCCAAAGTCCCACGTCAGGACACACTCGAGGCCGCATTCGCGGTCGCATTCGCGGTCGCATTCGCAGACGCGCGCAAAAGCGCGGACGGTTCGAAGAGCCCCGCACCAGCATCACCACGTTGCCAGCTCGCGCAGTTCGAACCGCGTCGTGCACGTACGTGCCGGCTCGCGATCATCGTTGTCGGGCGTCCGCAGCGCGTCCCGCACTTCCATCAAGGCACATTCGCGGCACGGCTCGCGGACGTCGATCCTCAGCGCGTCGTCGAGTCGTACTCGTGCCAAGCACCTGTCTGTGCAGTACGCATCGTCGCCCAAGCGTCACCACCGACACCATAGTTCGCGGACTGGTCCTGTGCTCGCACCAGCACCTGCTCCAGCACCTGCTCCAGCACCTGCCCCAGCACCTGCTTCGGTGCCCCCTGCCCCAACACCTGTCGTTGAGCCATTTGTCAGCCCGTCTCAGGACTTTTCGTTCATGCAGGATAAGCGGGCGTCTGTGCAGCTTGCCGACTTCTGCGACAGCGCGTTCAACCCCGAAGAGGCGGCCACCAGCACACCTCGCGCCGTCTCGGACCCTGTCCGGCCACCATCGCTGGACAACGTCGCAGCAGCGCAGCCAGACAAGCGCGCATTCTCGCTCGGCGAGCGCGAAAGCGTGTTGGATCCCGGATCCCGCCCTTTCTCGGCGTACTCGACCTACAGCGAGTCGGTCGAGGCTGAGACGCCGTCGACTGCCGCGGGCGCCCGCGATTCGTTCTTGCTGCCCATGATCTTCGAGGAGGACCGGTTCGCCGACGCTGTCGAGGAGGAGATCCAGATCAAGGTGTACAATCGCAAGGAGCGGTACTCAGCGCTGGCGTCCAAGTTTTTGGGACCCAACAGCTCGCTGTTTAGTGACACATCGTCTGGCGCCGACGAACTGTACAAGTCGCTCAAGGTGCCGGCTGCTGCCCGCTCCGACAGCCGCCATCATCAGCCCGCTCTGCACAGCCAAGACCCGAGCAGGCTCCAGATCGCTGACATGTTGAGAACTGATAGCTTTGCTGGGGCCAGCGTCGCCGGACCGTCTGCCCAGGCCTCTGGCCCCACGACACAGGCCACCACTCCAGCCACTGGTGTGGCCGTCCAGCGCAGACCCCACGAGCAAAAGCCAATCCGTGGTCTTGGATTCTCGGCAAACCACACCGACCCGGCACCTTGTGTGCCCAAGGAGGAAACGAAATTCCCGGTCCAGGACAAGGCAGAAACGGCCGTTGGCATCACCCAACAGCGGGCCCAGTCTGGTGCATCGGCCAAGTCCACGGCGTCCGCACAGTCCAAGACCCAAGCGACTTCGGCACCAGCACCAGCCCCAGCGCCGGCAACGCCCCGTCTGCCTACTGTTCTCAATGGTCCCCGGCCGCAGCCCACGTCGGCTCAGCTGTCGCCGCGCAAACGACAGCAGGCCCACGATATTGTCTCCAGCGACCGCGGCGCGTCCACTACTTCAGTAGACTCGCAGCGGGCGAGGATCCCCCGCAAGCCGCTGGCGGTCAAGGACGTCGACAATACCCGCAACGTCATGATCACGTCGTACGACTACTTCCTCGGCAAGGAGAGCGCGCGGGCGGTGCCCAAGGAGGACGGCGGAAGCAGCCGGGGCGCGTCGTCACTGCTGCGCAAGCTGACGCTCCAGCCCAAGCGGCCGCCACCTCGTCCGCCGACGCAGGAAGAGCACTCGCGCGCCGTGTCGCAGTCGAGCGAGATCAAGCAAAACTGGTTCATGAAGATGCTCAACCCGCAGCAGTACTACCCGGCTGCCAGCTCCGGCGCCGCAAAGCGCAAAGGCACAACAAAAACGCTCTTCTCGACTCACAACGTCCAGAACCTCCGGCGTATCATCGTCGAGGTCCTCGAGGAATGGCAGCGCTACGGCATCTCCAACATCTCGGTCGACGCGCGCGCGTCCACCATCCGCGCCGTCATTTCGTCGCGCAACGTGCTGTCCCTCCGGTCGTCGCGGTTCCTCGTCCACGTCGCCGCCATTCCTGGCGGCACTGAAGCCGTTTTCACTCAGGAGCGCGGTTCATCCGCGTCGTTTATGCGTTTTCTCGGCGAGCTCGAGCGCGCCCTCGACTCCATGGCCGTTCTCGCCCCGCCCCGCGGCGGCGCCCAGATCCCGGCCTGACCCCTTTCTGCATCATGATCACTTGTATTTTTCTTTTCCTCGCTTGTTTTTGTATCATATTTTCTAATGAAGCCGATTTACGATCACCCCCCTCACTCCGTTTCTTTCCTTCCTGGGGGTTCCACCCCCAGACCCCCGTAGCAACTGCTTCGCAGTTGAAATTTGGTGAACTTCTGTGCTTCTTTTTTCCTGGGGGTTCCACCCCCAGACCCCCGTAGCAACTGCTTCGCAGTTGAACTTGGGTGAACTTCTGTGCTTCTTTTTCCTGGGGGTTCCACCCCCAGACCCCCGTAGCAACTGCTTCGCAGTTGAAGTTTGGTGAACTTCTGTGCTTCTTTTTTCCTGGGGGTTCCACCCCCAGACCCCCGTAGCAACTGCTTCGCAGTTGAAGTTTGGTGAACTTCCGTGCTTCTTTTCCTGGGGGTTCCACCCCCAGACCCCCCGTAGCAACTGCTTCGTTCGCAGTTGAAGGTTGGTGAACTTCTGTGCTTCTTTTTCATGGGGGTTCCACTCCAGACCGCATATCAACTGCGAAGCAATTAATATCCACGCATACCATAAATCCAACTGCGAAGCAGTTGCTACGGGGGTCTGGGGGTGGAACCCCCAGAAAATCAAAACCCATTGTACCAAAAATAATACAGGCAGATGTAAGGACAGGTGTGACCAGAGTGGGTCCAAGCAGCCGCACGGCGGGAACTATCACGATTTGCCATAGAGGGGCTCCGAGGGACAGCACCTGTCTGGCAAACAAGACGGACAAGGGCCGGATCGCTCGTGTCAACGGCTTGGGGACACACAGAACGTATAGTGAAAGATGCCGGCGGAGATACAGCGCCGCGAGGGCAGTGCGCGTCTCGCGGAGAGGGCCCGCAAGCGAGGTGCCGCCGACAAGAACCTGTACCCGGGCCTCAACGATCTGAGCGACGCGCTTGAGGCGATGCCAATGGATATCGTGCGCCACTTCACGCTGCTCAAGGAGATCGAGGCCAAGTGCGTCAATACGACGCAGCTGCTGTCGCGCCTTACTGTTGAATTTCTGGAGATGCCCCCGGACCCGGCCACCGTCAAGGACCGCGAGAGCCGACTGGCGGAGCTGCGAGCGCAGATGCGCGAGCTCATGCCGTGTTTGGAGGAGCGGATGCATGTGGCGGGACTCGCGGCCGAGGCTGTCAAGCGGCATACGAGCCGGCTTGACTACGACTTTGACCTCATTACCAAGAACGAGATCCCCGAGGACGTGCAGTTTGACTGGGGCCACGAGGCGATCAAGGGCGACAAGGCGGCCGAGACCAAGAGCACGACGCGGTCTGAGTCGCGGCGCGAGGCGATGGCAGCCAAAAAGGCAGCTGCGGCAGCGGCCGCAGCGTCCAACGGCACCGAATCGGGCCGTGGCGAGGGCCGTGGAGGCGCTGGCAGCGGCAGCGGGCGCAACGGAACGCCTGGACCCGGGACCGGTGGCGGGAGCGGCGGAGGCAGCGGCGGCCGGTCGGGCGCGCAGGCTGCTGCGAGCGCCTCGTCGCGCTCCAGCGGCCGTCCGACGCGCGCCGGCGGCGCCCAAAACTCGGCCAGCAGCAAGCGGCGGCGTGCCGACGACGACGACGGCTACGAGGAAACAGACTCGCCCGTGTCGCGGCCAGGGACCCCCAACGGCGCCTCGGCGGCCGCGTCCCGGCGTCGCCAGAAAAAGGGCAAAGAGGAAGTATACTGCTACTGCGAGCGGGGCTCGTTTGGCGACATGGTGGGCTGCGATGGGCCCGACTGCAAGCGCGAGTGGTTCCATCTCCCGTGTGTTGGCCTCACCACCGTCCCCCAGGGCCAGTGGTTCTGCAAGGAATGCGCCGCAAAGCTCAAGCGCGAGGGCCGCTAATAACCCCTTCATGTTATGTATTTATTCATTTGCTTTGGTCTCGGTTCCACCCATGGCGCGCCGATTTTCTCACTAACCTGGGGGTTCCACCCCCAGACCCCCGTAGCAACTGCTTCGCAGTTGGACCTAGGGGTGCCTCGATATTCTGTTTACCTGCGGGTTCCACCCCCAGACCCCCGTAGCAACTGCTTCGCAGTGGGACTTAGGGGTACCTCGATATTCTGTTTACCTGGGGGTTCCACCCCCAGACCCCCGTAGCAACTGCTTCGCAGTTGGACCTGGGGTGCCTCGATATTCTGTTTACCTGGGGGTTCCACCCCCAGACCCCCGTAGCAACTGCTTCGCAGTTGGATCTGAGGTGCCTCGATATTCTGTCTACCTGGGGGGTTTACCCCAGTCGCCCGCTCCCCGTAGCAACTGCTGCCACGATATTTGCTCTCTCTACCTGTGCTGATCCTCGTAGTAACCGCTTTGCAGTTGATCTCCACGTCAGACAATTTTCAACTGCGAAGCAGTTGCTACGGGGGTCTGGGGGCAGCGCCCCCAGGAGAAAAAAAAGAAGACCCAGGACAGGGCACCCTCCCGAGTGAACAACCAGAAGCAGTCGGCCCGAGGGGACGATGCAGTGGCATGCACCCGGCTAAATGCATCATAAGTTGCAGAACTGTTTGGTGACGGTGCAAAGAGAGTGCAAAGGGTAAAACGACGGGACTGGAGAGCCAAGATGGGATGTTGAATGACACATGGTGTCAAAATAGACACGCAACGAGTCAGCATGTGAGAGAGGTATGCCGCGCAGTTGCTCACCTGAAGGTGCATCTGGCGCACTGCCTGGATCTCGCATTCAACCCGAACCGTCACACAGCAGACAGGTGGTGCGGAACCTGTGCGGATTTTGGCCTTCCAAGTGGGCGCGTTTGTAAAGTGGCTAAGAAAAGTAGAAAATCACAACCAAGTTAATAGACAACATTAGCAGGATGACTGACAAAATAATACGGGGTTTGCCCCGCCTGCAACTGACAAAAAAACATGCGTCTGTCTCACCTGCATGGAAGTGCCATGGCAGCCAGGGGTGAGGCTTGCGACACAGTACGGCGACAGTGCAACTCAAATCGACAGACCCCCGCTGTGAGCAGTTTCCCGACACGTTGCACTCGCCGTAAAATGCCTCGTATAAATTATACGGTGCACGCCACAGGCCGAGACGCATGTGTGTCTATGCGGGGCCCAACGCGTTTGCCTGCACGGCTCCGGCCCGGTTTTTTTGACCGGGTGCCGTGACCAATGGGCGTTGGTGAGACAGGGACCCCCCTTTGGCGGACCGCTTGTTATCTAAATACTATAGATCTCGGCAGGTAGCGATCATCACGAAGGTATCAAGTATCCGGAACCCGTATAAAAAGGACGCATTCTGCACATGCTCTAGGCGGCGGATCGGGACGCTACCTTTAACAGAAGGAGCAGGCAGAAACCCGGCGTGGCCAGGCACCTGGCGGGCTAGGGTCTGGCTGGGTGAGGACTCCTAGTAGCTTGGTAATTTCGACCGACCGGTGTGCTTGTCGTTGAAGGTGGTGATTGCGGACCTGTGCAAGACGCAACCACACGATATCGGCCTGGTAAATCCAAAGCCAAAGCGGCGAGTCTAGCTACGAATCGTTTGTTCGCGGTCTAGCCTGCTGGCCATGCATGCCCTAACCACCCAATTTAGGGGGTCACGGAAGAGCAGTGTCTTTTTGGGTCTCGGGCACAGTGCGGGAATCACACAAAAAACCGGCCGAACCTTGGTAGCCTTAGGAACACACAACAAAAACGAGCTTCCAGTCTACACATCATTGACCACACAGGCTACCACACACGACACATTGTGCACTCGGCGTTAGACGACATTGTCGTGCGCTATTTGTATCGGCCCAGCGAAACTTGGCTCGCGTTTCGCGTCCATTGTGCTTGTGAGATCGTGTGACGCTAAATTTGACGACAAATCCGCCTTGAACAAAAGCTGAACAGTTTGGATATATATTTGGACGTTAAAATGGTAAGTTGGTGTCAGAATGGCGGGTGGGGAGGGGGCAGTTGTGACGGGGGACCGGGCCATGGATTGCGGATTGAGACTGAAATGGACGGACCATCGACATGGATTCTGTCGGAACCTGTCGGGACCTGACGGGACCTGACGGGACCTGTCGCAACCAGGTGACATCGAGGCTGACCTCTCTGGCCATGTGCTCTTTCAATGCTGAAACAGCTGAAACACAAATTGGATGGGAGCCGACGGGCTTTATATTTGCGGGGTGGGATGCTCCGGTCTAGTCTACCGGGGCACTCAGCCTGCTTTCATGCACTGTCAAAGCTAGTTGGGGCACCCTATGGTGATCAGCAGCGGCTGTTTGTCAAGGCGTGGCTTGGTGAAACGAACATCCAGTGATTGGCCCTGATTTTGTGTTCTGTGTTGTCGCCTTGGTTGCTTGGTGGTGATACGGAGGGGTGCTCGGTCTATCGCCATATACCGGTCTGTAATTTAGTTGACTAGATGGCAGCAGGATCATCACACAACACCCGCGTGCTGGTTCACAAAGAAACTTAGCATAAGCGGCACACGCATGTGCCCTGTCAATTGCGTATCTGCGGACCGCTTAGCGTTGGTTGGCTGTCTGAACCGGATCGATGCATTATCGTGTACCCCCCCTTTTTTTTTTTTTTTTTTTCCCTAGGGGTTCCACCCCCAGACCCCCGTAGCAACTGCTTCGCAGTTGGGATCCATGCTATTCCCACTCATAGTTCTCGAATCAACTGCGAAGCAGTTGCTACGGGGGTCTGGGGGTGGAACCCCCAGTTTATTTCTTTTTAAGAAAATAAAGTGACAGTTCCGGCAGTTGACTTCAAGCGGCTTACGTGCAAGATGCCCCTTTGATGGCGGTGGTCCTGCTATTTACAGGGCCTGGACGGTTTTGCACCTCAGCGGACTTGCGCTTGCTCCTAGTGCTTGCATTTGCTGCCGATGCTTGCGAGTGCTCGTGCGGGGCTGCGTAGTGGTCCACTTTGGTGGGACAGATGCGTCAGTGCGTCCGTTCTACCGATGATGTTGGTTCTGCAGATGCAGCCGGTTCGGCTCTTGGTTTTGCCACTAGCACCGAGTCCTGAATGCCCGTTTGTTCTTCACCTTTGTCTTCCATCCGCAACCTGCCGTGAAACGGATAGCCTATTTCTATGGAGCTGCGGCGCATTCCCGTCTCGAGACGATGCGGGCCCTAAGGATCAGCGACCTGCGGCGATCACTTGTATCCCGCCGTACCGCAACCACAAGGAAACTCTGTTTTTCTCGCAAGTGCCTGAAAAAAATGAACACGTTTCTTTTCACGCTGTCATGAACCGAAATCTTGACATCTACCGTGGTGTGAGTGGTTGTGTCGTGGCTAATCCTTTCGCGGCAATGAATTGCACACCTCTATCCACCAGCATATGTGGGCTTGGCTTGGATCTAGAGATATCCCGAATTTGCCCTAGTGCTCACCCGGAATTTCTGTTCAACCGCGAAGCGGTTGCTACGGGGGGTCTGGGGGCAGCGCCCCCAGGAAAAAAAAAAAAAAAAAGAAAACCACACACTAACAACAGGCTCAGTTTGTCAGAGACTACAAAATCGTCGTTGTCGGAGGCGGAGGCGTGGGCAAATCGGCCCTCACTATCCAACTAGTGCAGAGTCACTTTGTGGACGAGTACGACCCGACTATCGAGGACAGCTACCGCAAGCAGTGCGTGATTGACGACGATGTTGTACTGCTCGACGTGCTCGACACTGCCGGCCAGGAGGAGTACAGTGCCATGCGCGAGCAGTACATGCGGACAGGTGAGGGGTTCCTGCTTGTGTACAGTGTAGCGTCGCGCCTGTCGTTTGAGGAAATCTCGTCATTTCACCAGCAGATTCTGCGGGTCAAGGACGAGGACGAGTTTCCGATGGTAGTTGTCGGCAACAAGAGCGACCTCGAAGGGGAGCGACAGGTGAGTTACGAAGAGGGCCTTGAGCTTGCGCGCAAGTTCAACTGCGATTTCATTGAGACTTCGGCCAAGCAGCGCATAAACGTCGAAGAGAGCTTTTTCCAGCTGGTACGGGCCATCCAGCGGTTCCAGCGGGGCGACTCGCACGAGCAGCCCGCAGCAGCTGCCGCCGCTACCGCCAATCCCAAGTTGTCGCAGCATGAGTCCAACGGCGCGCGGTACCAGCAACGATCGGTCTCGGGCGAGACTGGCACCAAGAAAAGGTCTAGTGGTGGCGGCTGTTGTGTCATTTCTTGAGCATTGTTTGCTCCTTGGCATTTTATATTTCGGTTCAGACAAGTATGCTGGACGCTGGGCTTTTTCTTTTGTCTAAAAAGTCCGTTGATTACGACAGACACGACCACGGCACAACTGGATATTGTGCCCCTCGACTAGAATCACTCTTTATCTTTTTTTTTTCTATTGTTTTAATACACTATCCCATTGGGGATGATAGCTAGGTGGTGTAGCTGCAGCGCTCGTCATGACGCTAGTTGATGAAGTGCCAGACAATGAAATGGAGAATCAAAGACCCAAACAGAAAGTCGCCAAACGCCCGCTCCGGCGACACACTTGGGAACTCGGACTTGTTGGCAGGGTTCACCTGGAGACGCAGCGACGCAGTCAGCACAAACTGGCCGACGGTCGCGCCGAATCCGCCAAGAAACGCGTTGAAAGGCTGCTGTTAGTCGCGTCAGGCTTCCAGTGTTTTTTCTGGGGGTGCTGCCCCCAGGCCCCCTTGGCAACTGCTTCGCAGTTGACCTGTTGCAATTGCAACATTATGTAGCGAGAGAGAGGGAGAGAGAGAGTCTCCCTAGCTCGAGATGCAAAGGTTCAACCACGAACTCGTTAGGCGGCTCTATTTTTTTTTTCTGGGGGGCTGCCCCGTGGCAACTGCTTCGCAGTTGAAAGGTTGCAATTGAGACTCTCGGTAAGCTCGAGATGCAAGGTTCAACCGCGATTTGCTCATAACTACAACAAAAAGCACTCAAGCCCAACTGCGAAGCAGTTGCTACAGGGGTCTGGGGGCAGCGCCCCCAGGAAACAAAAAGATGGCAGGACGAGGATACTTACAAAAGTGCCAAAGATGACGCAAAACACAAACTGGAACACGCCCAGCGCGACCAGAAACACGAGAAAGGCGTCAATGAGCTTTGCCCGCGGTGGGGCAGTCTTGTAGTCAGACAGCAGCGTCTGGGCGGCCCTGTTAAAGTCGGTAGCGATACCGTTTTTGCTGAGTCGCGCGGCACTGCCTGGCCGCGACTTGACGCCTGATTCTTTCTTCATTGCGGGGTGGTTTTTCGGGCAACGTCGACTGTGCTTAGGGGCCGCCGTCTAGAGCTACGTAGTCCATAGGCGCGGCTGACCATGTCCCTAATAGCATATATGCATGCAAATCATGCACCGGTGGGGTCCCCCCGCACTAACAAATCAGCAAAAATCACAAAATCCGACCGCCGCCGGCCTGGATCGGCTAATCCAAAGTGACCTGGACCACCAGACCCGAGGCCGTTGCCGTCGCCACAACAAACACAGGAAGACAACGCCCTGCGCAGCACGGAGACACCCAGCGGGCGTGCACCGATGCAGAAGGTCGTCAGACGTCGGCCGCACTATCGCGTTGTGCCGCCACTCAACTTTGCGCCCGTCGAAGAAGGCCTGTATCGCAGCGGACAGCCGGTACCGATCAACTTTCCATTTCTCGAGGAGCTCAAGCTCAAGACGGTTGTGTGGCTTGCGGTGGAGGACCCGTCGGACCGGTTTCTGGCGTTTGCCGACGACAATGAGATCGAGTTCCACCATTTGGGCCTTGTCACTGAGGGGTCGAATCCGTGGGACCAGCTGACGGAGGACTCGATTATCGAGGCTCTGCGCGTCATTCTGGACCGCAGCTCGCACCCATTACTTGTGTGCTGCGGCATGGGCCGCCACCGCACCGGCACCGTCATTGGGTGCCTGCGCAGACTCCAGGGCTGGAACGTCGCGAGCATCTCGGACGAGTACCGGCGATTTGCAGGCGCCAAGGGCGGCCGTGTGCTTGTCGAGTTGCACATTGAAGCTTTTGACACAGACACGGTACAGATAGACATGAACAAGGCGCCCGAGTGGATCCGGCGGACCGCGCTTATCGAGGAGGACCGCCCTGTCAACGGCGACGAGGACGATGACAATCGTATTGCCAAGGGCGAGAAGCGGCCGTCAGATGCGCTCGACAGCGACGGCATCCCGGACGGCATCGCCACTACCTCACGATAGCCCTCCTTTTTTTTTTTTAATCACAAACTACGCATGAACATGATGACGGCTACTGGGCGGTGATCCCCGCCAGTTTGAATAGACGCGTTGCGCTAATACATTGATGGACTCCGCACGGTTCTCTTTTATTCTCCCTGGGGGCGCTGCCCCCAGACCCCCGTAGCAACTGCTTCGCAGTTGAGCTCTACATTTGCGGCTTCGGAAGTACCGCCTTTGCAGACGGCATCCCACTTGCTAATGCATTGATGGACTTTGCTTTATTCTCTTTCCTGGGGGCGCTGCCCCCAGACCCCCGTAGCAACTGCTTCGCAGTTGAGCTCTACATTTGCTGCTTGGGCCCCGTCCCGCCGTAGCACCACGGCCCAAAAATCAACTGCGAAGCAGTTGCTACGGGGGTCTGGGGGCAGCGCCCCCAGGAAAAAAAAAGGTAGACGAAACACTAGTTAAATACAGAGCAGGGGGAAGAGATGCCGGATGCAGAGGGCCAGACGGGATTTCACGATGTCTGGATGTTGAAGGAGAGACGCGAGAGGTTGCCGGCGTCGACCTCGTACGCGACTTTTGCGGGAATGCCAAGGCCAGCGAGCACCCCGCGAATGACACCGCACGGGAACCACAGGTACGGACTGGCACGGCGGGCCGTCTCTTCTGGGCTGTGGGGTGTGCTCATGCGCCGAGTGTAGCGGAACGCGTTGTCGACGAGCACAAACGTGCCGCGGTGGTTTGTCTTGAGGTTGTCGACTTGCTTTTTGTATAGCACGACCCACAGGTCCTTGCACACAAACTTCATGACGTCGAGCTGGTCGGCAAAGCGAGCGCGATCGCGCGTAAACACCTCGCTGAGACCGCGTCCGACGCGAAATCCGTAGCCCTCGACGAGCGCATCGACGTCGTCGTCACGGCCCTCGAGCGTGCCGTAGCGGTCGGCGATAATGCGCTGGGCGAGCGGCACGACTTCAATAAGCAGAAAGTCGAGCGCCGCCTGAGAAACCGCCGGAGCGGCCCCAGGACCCGCAGGCCAGGACCCCGGCCCACCGGACGGTATATCTGTGTCCATTGGGAGCGAATGCGCGTCTGCAGGTATGGTTTTTGGCAGACTGCGGGTGCTTGAAGCTATCTTGTCGTTCCTAATTGGAACCTACAATAGAGGTTTCAGCCGCACCGTGATGGTATATGAGGCCATGATCCTCGAGGGTCGGCGACGCCAAGCGGTCCAAAACACAGGCCAGACCAGCAAGGAGGCGGGGAAGCAGATAGGATAGGAGACCAAAAGCATAAAGCGCCACAGCTAGGACTTAGCAGGAGACATACGCCATGCCTAGCAGGAGTCCGGCGCCGCAACAAGGCCACTACGAGGCTGAAATCGCCCTCACGTCGGCGCTCCTGGGTGTGGTCTTTGCGGCCGGGCTTCTACTTCGCTTTGATTACGTCCAGCTGCCTCTCTACGGCGCGGCGCTTGCCCTTTTTCATTTTCTCGAGTTCTGGGTCACGGCCCGCTACAACGGCAGCCGACTGACCGTTGACTGTACGTCTTTTTTTTTTTTTTTTTTCGTGTTTTCTGGGGGCAGAGCCCCCAGACCCCCCGTGGCAACTGCTTCGCAGTTGATTTTGAGCCAGGTGTCTATTTCAACTGACTCCGGTAGCATTGGTTCGCAGTTGATTGTCAGCCAGGCATCTAATTCAGCTGATCCCCGTAGCCACTGCTTCGCAGTTGATTTGAGCTAGGTGTCTTATTCAGCTGATCCCCGTAGCAACTGTTTCGCAGTTGATTTTGAGCCAGCTCTGTTCAACTGCGAAGCAGTTGCTACGGGGGGTCTGGGGGCAGAGCCCCCAGGAAAAAAAAAAAAACGCAACTAACAACAGCGTTTCTGATTCGTAACGGTCGTTCATACATAGTAGCACACGCGTTTGCGGTGTGCGAGGCGGTGGTAGAATGGCTGCTATTTCCGGGGCTCAAGCGGCACTATGCGGTGGCGGGAATGGGAGCTGCTGTTGCTGCGGCGGGCCAGTTAATGCGCAGTGCGGCCATGATCCAGGCATCGTCCAACTTTTCGCACCAGATCGTGCAGGAGCGCGAGGAAGAACACGCGCTCGTGACGACGGGCGTGTACGCGGTGTCGCGGCACCCGTCGTACTTTGGCTTCTTTTATTGGGCCCTGGGGTTGCAGATCTTTCTCGGAAACCCGCTGTCGACGGTGGGGTTTGCGGTTGTGCTGTGGCGGTTTTTTGACAGTCGCATCCGCCACGAAGAGGAGCTGCTGGTGCAGTTTTTCGGCAAACGCTATGTCGCGTACAGGGCCCAGACGCCGACGCGTATTCCGTTTATTGCATAGCAAGTCGCCACACATAATATCCTAGACCTAGACCGGCCAAAATCCTAGATCACGGAAATGTCATTTTTAGTCGTCGTCAGACATGGTGAGGTCGATGATCTCCGGCTGTGGTGGTGGGGCCGCCGATGGCGGCCGTGCCTGGGCTTGAGTCTGAGCCATCGGTAGAGGTGGCAGCGGATGCGGTTTGCCAGGGCGATACGGCTCTTGGCTGGGTGGTTGCTGCTGGCGCTCGACATGAGATTGCGATGCAGGCGGCGGCGTGTCAAAGAGAGTGGACTGACCAAATAGACTGCCGAGGCTCGTGGTGCTCGTGCTTTGCAGGCCGCGGTGGGCCGCCGACGGAGCGGGAGGCTCGGCTGTTGTGCGGTGCGACGCGCTCGCCGATGACGGGTTCGAGTCGGTGGCGCCAATACCGAGCAACGCAGCTGCTCCATTGGTACCTGGTCCGCCAAACAGAGGAGCCGACAGCGGGCCCGGGCTGCGGGCATCGCTGGGGCTGGCCAGGCCCGCAGCTCCTGGAGCGCTTCCATTGCTCTGCGAGCGCATCATGGCTGGGGCTGCCGGCTGGGACTTGGCGGCCCCGTCGCCCCGCTGCACAGGCTCAAACAGGGACATGGCGCCGTTGGACAGGCTAAACAGCGTCGAGGCTGCAGCAGCCGTCTCGGCATGACGTTCGGCCGACCGTTCAAGCAGACCAGATTGGCCAATGCCGCGGTACATTTCGTCGAGGTTGCGACGCAACAACGCCGCCTCTGCGCGTCTCCTTCGCTCTTCATCCTCGCGCGCCCGCGCAGCGGCCTCTTCGTCCATGCGTCGCTGCTCGTCCGCTTGTGCTTGCAGTTGCTGCGGCGTAGGACCCTGGCTCGGAGCGCGATCCGCAAAGCTGCCCCGCATCGGCAGTGGGCCTTGGTTCTGGCCTTGGTTCTGGCCTCGACTCTGGCCCTGGCTCTGGCCTTGACTCTGGCCAATACCGCTGCTCGATGGCGGAACAGAGTCAGCAAGCCGCATCATCATCTCCTCGTCGTCCGAAGACTCGTCGAGGTCAATAACAATCGGCTCGGGCTGCTGGCGATGCACAGTACTGGCGACCGACTTGGACCGCGACTGAAGCGGCACATCGCTGTTGTCACTGTCGTCGTCGCTCGGCTCCACGTCGATGCGCTTCCACTCGCCGTTAGGCTGGACCTCGACCTCCTCTATCTCCTGGGGCGTTTGCCGCAGCACCTCCTCAAAGTACGCGTCAACCGCCAGGTCTTCAAACCGCACCCGCTTGTCGCACCGGCTGCACGTCCACGTCGGCGCCTGCTGCTGCAGCTCCAGAAACGTCTCCCCGTCCATGCAGTCAATGTGCTGGCAGTGCACCGATCGCACCGGTACCTCGATGCGCGAAAACGAAATATTGTCCCGCAGCGAGTGCACCGTCGCCATCGCCACAATGTCTTCGTCGTCTGCCATGGCGTGCAGTAGCGCCACGGCACTCTCGCGGCTGATGCGCGGCCGCGCCTTGATCTCGTCGAGCACCTGCTGTGTTGGCACCGTCGTGCCGGTGTACGCGCACATGGCATACGTGTACTGGTCGGTGACGTCGCCGCGCGACGGGTCGCGGTTCAGCGTTACGTTGACCGAGACCGTGCTCCGCTTCTTGCCCATGCTCAGTGCCCGCGCAATGTGCTCAGTCACGTCGGCCGGCCGCGTCGAGCCCACTTTGCCCTTGACGCCTCGAAAGTTGGCCGACACAGGCTCCATGTTGACGTAAACCTCAACATACACCGGAAACTGGATGGGACGCTGCTCCGCGGTCCCATTATATATCTGCGATAGGAAAAATACCCGCTTGGTGCCCGACACCACCGCCTGCTCGTCCTCAGTGGACAGGGTGAAGTTGGTCGATAGATGTACCCGATCGCTTTGGTATGGGCCCTTGAATAGAACAGGCGCATGTAGTGGTTTGCCCAACCGGTAAAATGGGTCTGGTAGAAAGTCGAGCTTGATATTGGCGGCAGTTTGCGGCGTGCGGCCGCCAGAACGATTGGCTCCGCTGCCGCCAACGACATGGCCATTGCGTGCACCAGCATGTCCAGACGACCCCAAGTTATTAGCAGCCTGCGTGTATGTCGGCTGCACAGTTGCCCGGGCCATGGACGGATGGTAACCGACCTCGTTCATGATCGCAACGTACATGGACCGCAGCTCGTGAACATCGTTGCGTCGTAACGACTGGCCCAAATGGTCAGATATCCGCTGGACAAGCACTGCCTTGCGGCCGCTCGTCATAAGCGATCCATTCTTGAGGATGTTTTTCAGTTGGTTCACCGTCAAGTTGTTTTCCAGTAGCCGGACGCTTTCCCGGTAAATATCTGTTGGCGAGCTGAGTGTAGTTGACATTTTTCGCTTTGCGCCATGATATCCCTTTTGTTGATATTTTTTTTTTTTAGTCCATTTGCGCGTACCGCTCTGTTCTCACTCGGCTAAAATAGAGTATACTCCAGTCTCTCCTTGGCTCCTATCAGCGTCCCCCAGTTGCGGCTGCTCGTTTTTGGTGTGAGGATTTTTGGGTCTCACCGTTTTGGTATGTCGGATTTGGTTTGGCTCTCGCACTGTACGGATCTGGCTGCATAAAAATCATCACGTGATGCATAGATAATACCAACCCCACCGCTCCTGTGTTTTTTCTTCAAGCACTGGGAAATTTTCGTCAAAAAACAACTCCATGGACCTTCAAACCGCTTTCGAACGTTGTTGTGACGCTCGTTAGGCTCAGCCGCCGGTTACTGATCTTGAGAGCTGTATCCGCGTGTTTCTCGCTGCCGCACTAGGATTTTTCGTGACTCTCACTTGGATGATCGGGCACAATTGATGACTACCACTTTTTTTTCTTCCCTGGGGGCACTGCCCCCAGACCCCCGTAGCAACCGCTTCGCGGTTGAAAAGTTCTTGCTTTTGTTTTCCTTCCGGGGGAAGCGCTCCAGTAGTATTGTATTGCCCTCTCCGTGGGCTTGTACATACTTATGTAGTTGATACTCTTGATATGGCCATATACTTGGTGGGTAGCTTGGAACCAATAGCCGTCTCACTGCATGAGATCCGCTTGAAACTAGCGTTCAATATGATACCCTGAAGCAGCAACAGACGGAAAGAACCGCACGTCCTGGAACCCCGAGCAAAGTGTTACCAAGTTGAACGAGGCCACATTTCATGTCTTTATTCTCAATCTGGGCATTCCAGAACCGGTGCCTCGTTCACGTGTTCCTGCCCGTCGGAGCTCCGTGGGCAACTGCCTGGAAACCAACCGCGAAGCGGTTGCTACGGGGGTCTGGGGGTGGAACCCCCAGGAAAAAACAAAGAGCCAAAGATTCGTCAGACATCATTAAAATAAAATGCAGGTTAAGCAATGGGGACGGGTGCGCCATTGGTAACAAGGTTTTGGCGGTCAAAGGACTCGGACTCGTTGCGCTTGTACTTGTATGACACGATAGAACCCGACTGTGTGTCGATTTCAAAAAGACGCACCCGCCGAATGTAGTCACCGTAGCCACCGTAGCCGCCCTCTCCGACAGCACCGCCGTAGCACAGCATAATCTTGGACGGGCTATCGTTGTCGGAGCCCGACTCATCGTACATGCAAAAGTCGTTTGCATGGTCGTGGCCGACCGAGACCACAGAGACGCCGGCGCGGGCATAGGCGTCACGCGCGCCGGTGTTTTCCCACGGCGCGGTGCACCCCTCGGGGTAGCTGCCGACCCATTTATTACCGGCATTGCGATATTCGGGCAGCGGGATGTGCTGGAACGCCATGGCAAGCGGGATGTGCGAGAACTCGTCGATGCGAGGCTTGAGCTCGCGGTGCGTGGCGTCGACCCAGTCGATCTGCGACTGCTTGATGTGGTCGTAGCGCCGCGGCTTCTGCATCGGGACGGTATACTTGTGCGAGTCGAGAAAGTATAGCGTAATGGCCGGGTGGTCCGACTTGGGCGCCTGCACCTGGAGCACGTAGTTGCCAACGCCGTCGACGTCGGCGGGGCCCGGCTCAGCCAGGTTGTATGGCAGACGCGACACAGCTTCCATGAGGTGTTCGCGAGACAGGGCGCCCTTGCCAATGTCGTCATGATTGCCAAACACAGTCGCGTGCGGGATCTTGCGCCGGATCACCGGCGCGTACACTTTGTAGAGGGCGGTGACGGGGTCAGGCGCCGACTCGCCCAGCAGCTGGTCGCCCGTGAACACGACCAGGTCCGGCTTCTCGCGGTCGAGCACTGATTCGACGAGCTCGAGCGTCCGGGGGTCGGCCTCGCAGCCAGTACCCCCTTCGGCCGCCGGCACTGTGTCGACGCACTTGCCCGGTCCCGTCGAAAAGTGCATGTCGGCCAGCTGGAGGATTTTGAACTTGCCGTTCGCGCCCGCCTTGAGCGTCGGTCTCTTGATCTCGACGCGCGGGCCCTTGCGCACCGTGAGACGAGGCTCTGCCGACGAGTCGGCCAGCAATGTGCCGTCGAGCAGGCGCCATCCAGGCCTGGGGTCGGCAGCGTCTGAGCCAAACAGCACGTCGATGGCGCTGATGGTGGACCCGGGCACATGCTTGCCGTACTTGACCCACAACAACCCGCCGTCCTTGCGCTCCCAGCCAGCACTGGCGGCTGCCTTTTCGTCGACTTCCTCGGGGCGCATGGTTTCCTTGTTGCTGGCCATGCCGCCCTTCGCAGCTCCTACCGCCACATCCTGCTGCACGTACGCCGGAACAGCTCCCGAATGTGTCGCATTACCAAGAGCAGCATCCAGCACGACCTTTGGACTGCCCTCGAGCTCGTCCTGCGAGACCCGGCGCGCATACACAAAACCGCTAGTGACCCACGACTTTTGCAGGTACAGGTCCTTGGGCACGCGGTACCAGCCGCCGGACTCCTCAGACAAGCACCCAGACAGCGTTACGCATGTCCGCACTTTCAAATCAAGCACGACGTCGCTGTTGCCATACAGCGGGAGCCTCGCTTGCACCGACGTTGGCAGAAAGTTGAGATACACGTCGGACACAATGACCATCATTGTCAGCACCGCGAGGCCGACCGCCAGCTTAACAAGCTGGCGAAGCCAGAATCGCGGTAATCCGACCATTTACGCGATGATTGACGCAGAATCAGATTCCTTGCCGACTCTAATCTCGCCAAGTTGTGACTTTTCGGTCCTCGTAACGAGGCTTGGCTTCCCAGGATCCGTGGCCCTTGCCCCATGCACTGGATCCCTGCTTCCACGGCTGCTTTCAGACTCTCTTAACGATAGCTGTCTAGCGGTTTGAATCTGTTTATTTTGTTCTGTGTTCAACGGAGGATTCGTTAACTTTTTTTTTTCCTGGGGGCTGTGCCCCCAGACCCCCGTAGCAACTGCTTCGCAGTTGAACACAGACCAGCGAATTGATCTCATCTGGTCTTGTCCTCCTGAGTTCTATGATTATCATCCAAGGGTTTGAGCAGACGCAGAAATGAACTCCTCTCAACTGCGAAGCAGCTGCTACGGGGGTCTGGGGGCAGAGCCCCCAGGAAAACAAAGTACAAACGAAACATGACATGCATTAAATAGGTCGTAACACAGAGCGGAGAAATGCCTAAAAGACGTCGGGCAGACGCTCAATAACATAAGAGTGACCGCCAACAGACATGAGAGGGATACCGGGAACCTTTCGGATGCGTCGCTTGAGATCCTGATCGTTGGTCGCCACAATATAACACTTGTGCTGCATCACTCGCTGCACAATACAGTCATCGGCGTACGTGCCCTTGTGACTGCACTTGAGTCTCTGAACCCGCGGATCGCGTGCCATGCGGAGTGCGATTCTGTACTTCGGTCCCAGCTTCTCCAATTCTGCCATCACACAGTCTGTCACAATCGGGATACACCGCGCAAGAAGCGTGTCCATCATGCCCCGCACAAGGTCGAGCTTCTTTTGAATGCTAAAGTTGATGAAGTTTGTATCGACCAGAACCTGGTACGGCGGCTTGATCGCCTCGTTGTACTGGAAAAAGAGCGACGACGATACTTGTGGGCTGGTGTTAGGTCGACTGGTATGTAGTACACCAAACTATATCGTGTTTGTCTTCTTTTGGTTTCCTGGGGGCTCTGCCCCAAGACCCCCGTAGCAACTGCTTCGCAGTTGAAGTGGCGTAGGAAATTTCAACCGCGAAGCGCTTGCTACCGGGGTTCTGAGGGGTGGAACCCCAAGGCGAAAAAAAAAAAAAAAAGTAAGAGGGATGTCACCATGCGTGTACAAGTCATCTCCAAATGCCACACCAAAAAACAAGGACAACAACTTACATTTCTCTGACAAGCTCCTCGTCCTTCTTCGGCTTTTCGACCTTGTCTTGGTTCTTCTTTCTGACGTTAGCATAGGCAAGATGACCCCAACAACTGGAGAAAAGCACATACATCCTCTGATCCTTGGCGCTGATTATTCGCTTTGTCTGCGCAAACTTGCGCGTCTTCTTGGCTTTTCCCATTTTGAGTCCTTGGAAGAGCCAACTTCGTAAGCTCCCTTTTGAGATGACATCGGTCTGAACGGTGAACGAAAAAAATTGTTACCCGGATATTCAGCCGTATCAATGGGCTGGGTCCATACGGCTGAACGTCCCCCGGCTCATACTGGCTTGGTATCACCAAGACTAGAATACTAGTTGCCATCGCGCTGCTTATTGCCGAACAAATCGGCTTTATCGGAGCTAGAAATGTCGCTCTCAGGAGTAAGTTTGCATTCACTGACATACGAAAATATCAGTGCTAACGTGCAGTGGCGCGAGTTCAAGTTGTTTGACGACTTGCCTATCCGCGATCCTTCGTCGTCTTCGGATCCCCTCTACTCGGTATGCTATTTTACTCTAGTAACTCAAACCGGCAGCAACCTACAAGTTGGTTCCATAATCACAACTGGATTCTGGTGTGCTCCAATTGCAGTTGCTCTATTGGTTTTGGGACTACTCCAGCAAATACTGTCTAACACCAGGACCCCTCAATTACGGCGTTCTCCTCGGGCCGGGACTCGATATTCTACGCTACCCAGGAAGGAGTAATAAAGGAGTTTGACAAAAAGCTCGAACTGGTACAATCTTTTGTTGCGTACGAGCCAGGATGGACTATAACACACCTGAAATTCCTAAAGGGCACAGGATTACTTATGACGGTGGGCACGATGCTCGAGCATCCTGTAACAATCCACCTATGGGACCTGGAACGAAAGGACCTAGAAAAAGGCCGCCCTTACTTGCACGCGACTGTCAGAGTCAACAACGGACCAAACAGACACCCGCTATCGGCATTTGCAGTATCCGCCGAGTATAATATACTGGGTCTCGGATTTGCCGACGGTGCAGTTATTGTAGTACGTGGTGATATTCTACATGACCGAGGGTCTCGGCAGCGCGTCGTATACAATGCCACCGTGGCGATTACGGGTCTCGAGTTCTACGAGGACAGGGACAAAGGCACTGCTCTGCTGTACGTTGCATCCCTTAACCAGATTTCGACAGTGTCAACTACCGGCAAAAACTCTGGAAGACCCGAAAAGGTCCTCGACAAGTCTAAAGGCGCGACTCTGGGCTGTGTCACCCGCGAGCCCGGAAAGCCTGACGGCCAGCTCATTGTGGTTCGCGACAACGAGATCTGCTACTACTCGCATCGGCGCAAAGGTGTTTCTTACGAACTAGACGTGCCCAAGCGCTCCGTCATGGCTTACAAGCACTACCTCGTCATCACAACTACTTTCTCTACAGGCACAGTTGTCTCTACTCAGACCACAAGGCTGCTCGTATTTGACACGTTGAACAAAGTCATTGCATTCAGCAGCAGTATTGGCGTTGGCGTGAGAGAAATTCTGGTAGAATGGGGCGAGATCGTAGTCATTGGCACAGACGGCATCATGCACATGATCAAAGAGAAAGACCTGGACACGCGCCTGCGGATTATCAAGGAGCGCGAACTGTACGATGTGGCGCTGGAAATGGCCCGCAACCTTAACGTCGACGAGAAGAAGATTACACAGATTGAGCGAGAGTATGGCGACTACCTGTACAGCAAGGGTGAAGTGGGAGATGCGATGGTCCACTTTATCAATGCCGTGGACCTTGGCGATACGAGTGAAATCATCCTCAAATACCGGGACTCTCAGCACATGGAGAACCTGACCTCGTATCTCGAGGCTCTTCACCGCAAGGGCGTTGCGTCTACTGAACATACAACTTTGCTGCTCAACGCGTACTCAAAGCTCAAGTACGTTGACAAGCTGACGGCGTTCATCGAGGGAAGCTCGGCAGAGAGCTACTCTTTTGACTATGAGGCGGCTATTCGCATTTGTCGACAGGCGGGCTACGCAACGCTGGCGGTATACTTGGCACAAAAAACGGGAGACTGTGACCTGGCAGTGCAGATTATGCTCCAGGATCTTCACGACTACAAGGGCTGCTTACAGTACGTCAAGTCACTCATTGTTTCTGATGCACTTCGTATTCTCGTCGAGAATTCTCGAACACTTCTTGACAACTTACCAATGGATACGACAGCGCTGCTAATTGTGCTGTTCACGGGCAAATTTATTCCCGCGCCCGTCAACCTGGCTCTGCCGGCGGAGAGCGACCTCAATGCTACCAACGGCAAGTTCTACACGCCTGAGCTCAGCACTCTGACAACGCCGGTGATCCAGAGCTACAAGGCATTTTTGAGCTATATTGGCGGTCTCGGTACAAGTTCCAACGTCGAAGAATCTACGGCAGAAGTGCTGACTGGTGCAACAGAGATTCCTGAGCCGACGTACCAACCGCCGCGGCCTCGCCTCATTTTTTCGTCCTTTGTCGACCATCCAAACGAATTTGTTGTGTTTCTTGAGGCTTGCATAGAGGCCTACGATTCGTTTGAAGCGAATGAAAAAGACCGCATCGATCTTCTGACTACGCTGTTCGAAATGTACCTCAACCTCGCACACAGTTCTACCGACGAAGATAAGAAGCGGTACTGGCAGTCCAAGGCCCGCGACCTAGCATCTGAAAACAAGAACATGGTCGACAAGACGTCAATGCTCCTTACCTCACACCTGCTCAACTTTGAAGAAGGAGAATTGTTGGCGCGCGAGAACGAAGAGAATTTTCACGTCGATCTGTTCCGTGCGTGCGTGGCAACAAAGGATACCAAACGGGCCATCGAGATTTTGCACAAGTACGGAGACCAGGACCAAGAGCTCTTCCCATTGGCATTGCTCTATTTTACTTCTTCGGCAGAAATCCTCCAAGAGGTTGGCAGCGAGTTTGATTACGTCCTCAAGGGGATCCGCGAGACTCGGGTCTTGTCACCGCTGGAAGTTGTTCAGATTCTAAGCAAAAACAGCGTTACGACCATGGGTCACGTCCGGGACTTTTTGCTGGACCTTATCAAAAGCGAGACTGCCGAGATCGAGCGCAACAAGGGCCTGTCTGGATCATATAGAAAGGACGCCAACGAGCTCAGAGATCGAACTCACAAGGTACTTCACGATCCGGCGGTTGTACAGTACTCTGAGTGCGCGTCATGTGGTCTCACTCTCGACTTGCCAGTTGTTCACTTTGCATGTAAACATTCATATCACCATCACTGCATAAGCTCTGGCGTCGTATCGGAGGTAGATGGTGAAGAACTCCGGTGCCCACGGTGCATGCCAGAGCTTGAAGGACTACGCGCGATGCGTCTTAAACAAGAAGCCGACGCCGAGCGTACCGAGCTTTTCACGAGCGCTCTCAAAGAGTCTGACAACAAGTTCAAGGTCATTTCAGACTTTGTTGGCAAGGGGGTACTAACGAGTTCATAGTTTGTTTATTTTGTTATGCCCAAAAGGCGTTAATTTCATGTGCATTGAGATACTATTAACTTAGCTGGGGGTTTGAATATGATACTTTACATGCGCTCAACGGGAGTGAGACCCAGGAGCCGCATACCATTGCCGAGAACCTGGCGAGCAGCCTTGTAGAGGGCCATGCGGGCGGCAGCCAACGACTTCTCCTGGCCAGCGACCCACAGAACGTCGTACGACGACGAGACAGTGTGCGTAAGCTTGAACAAGTAGGTGACGACCGTCGACGGCTCCTGGTTCTTGAGTGACTGGAGCAGGACATCCGGGTACTGGGCCAGGGTGCGGGCGAGTTCTTCGGCGTGCTTCTCCTTGAGCAGAGAGAAGTCAGCATTGACCATATCCTCCTCGGAGATGGTGTCAGCGGCGTTGCGCTCCATGGAGCACAGACGCGAGTGAGCGTACTGCAGGTAGGGACCAGTGTCACCCTCAAATGACAGCATGCGAGACCACTCAAACTTGTAGTTGTTGATACGCTTGGCGGCCATGTCCTGGACCATGACGGCAGCCATGCCGACGAGGTCGGCAACCTTGTCAGCGTCCTCGACCTGGGCGTACTTCTTCTCGTTCTTCTTCATAACTTCGTGCATGGCGTCCTTAGTCTCGTCAAGAATGTTGTCGAGGAAAACAACGGTACCCTTACGAGTACTCATGCCCTGCACGAGACCGTAGTTGATGTGCACGAGGTTCTTGGCCCACTCAAATCCCATGAGCTCAAGAATCTTGAAGAACTGGGCGGTATGGAGATCTTGTTGACTAGATATGACATAGATCATCTTGTCAAACTTGTACTTCTCGTAACGGTCGATAGCAGCACCGACGTCACGGGTAAGGTAAAGAGTTGTGCCATCCTTCTTGCGGACAATGGCCTTGCCAAGCTTCTTGTTGTGCTTTGTGAGGTCAATGAGAAGGGCACCCTTGTCCTCCTCAGCGAGACCCTTCTCCTGGAAGATCTTGGTGACCTCATCCATGCGCTCCTTGGACACTTGGGACTCGCCCGAGTACTCAGTGTACTCGACGTTGAGGCGGCCATACGTCTCCTTGTACTTGACGATCGACAGGTCGCGGAACTTGCGCCACAGGCTAAGAGCCTCCTCGTCGCCGTCATCCATGCGCTTGAAATAGGCGCGGGCCTCATCATCGGTCTTGGACTCGCCAGACTCGCCCGACGCCGCCTTCTCGGCCTCAATGTCCTGGTTCACGCGAACGTAGACCTCAAACAGGTGGTTGATAGCATCGGCCTTGAGCTTCTCCTCGCTACCGTATCGCTTGAAACCAACGGCGAGCACACCAAACTGCTTGCCCCAGTCACCGAGATAGTTCATGCGGATGACCTCGTAGCCAAGCTTCTCGTGCAGGTTCGACAGGTAGCCACCAATGATGGTCGAACGCAGGTGGCCGGCATGGAACGGCTTGGCAATGTTGGGCGACGAGAACTCAATGAGTACACGCTTGCCCTTGCCGACCTCTGCGGAGCCAAAGTCCTCCTTGCGGGCCAGAATGTCGCCAATGACAGACTTGTATACAAGGTTGGGGTTGAAGTAGAACTGAATAAACGGGCCCTTGGCGACGGCATCACGGAGAAACTCGCCACGCGGGATCTTCCCCGCCCAATCAGCGGCAAGCTCCTGGGGGTTACCGCCCTTGATGCGCAGACGGGGCACCGGAATCACCAGGTCACCGCGGTCGAGAGTCTGGGTCCACTCGAGTGCGGGGAAGATGAGGGACTTGTCGACACCCGACAGTTTGCTCAGCTCATTGGTGATATAGGAGCGGAAGAGATCGAACGGGTTGCGAAGCGGGTTCGAGCCGGGGAACGCCTCGACGGTCTCCTTGATGCCCAGCTTCTGCAGCTTGTCGGTGAGCTGGTTCATTTCGCTAACAGAGAACGGATTCGCAAGCAAACGGAGACCTGGTGGGACCGATTTATTCTTCGTGCTGAATCGTCTGACAGAGCACTGTAAACTCTGACAGCGTAGCCTGAGAGGACTGAGTAAGTTGCGCCCTATCTCTGGTGATATCAGCTTTCGCATAACCAGCGAAATGATTCATACGAGCCCCAAATTTTTCCCAGACAAACCCTAATCAGGTACCTTGCATAAGATCATCGATAGAGCATATGCATGGATCATGGGATGGCTTATCTCTATGCGTTATTGCATATACTTGGCGTTTGTACGGCCAGCTGCGAGCGTTTTCGAGCCATCTTTATAGTGGCTACGTAATTAGATTAGTGCTTCGCAGCTTCCCTGGGGTTTGTACTCGCGGAATAATATTCTATAGGGGGGAGAGCCCCCAGACACCCATAGCAACTGTTGCGCAGGTGAGGTTGCCTCGTGCCTAGATAGTAGCCCAAAGATTCTACCAATGAGTGCTCCAGACAAGCGGCTAGGCAGTGATCAAGTGCGAAGCAATTGTAGTGGGGCTGGGACGACCCCCCGCCCCGGGATCGATTTTTGGACCGCAACGTACGGTGTAGCGGAACGCGCAACGTGACTCCGAGGATTTCTTACGACTCCCATGGACATTCCATCTTTTGCTGCCGAGTACACACGACGTTGTTTAGTTCTCTAAGCCCGAAGCGAACCGGGGGCGAGGAAGCGTCCCCTTGTTGCCGTGACAACTAAGTTTTCCTAAATAGGCTTATCGGATGTGCCCAAAATGACCACGGGACCCCGCGTCGTTGCGATCCATCATCTATCGCAGGCGATCAGACATTCGTAACACACCAGACTTACCGGGATTCGCGCTATTTTTGACATTATTCATGTTACGGGTGGTATTGATCGGACTGGGGACTGCTGTTGCGGTTCTGCTTATGTCAGATGAAGGAGTGCGCGTCATCGACAGGGTGCTCGACTCGCTCGTTTGGACCCGAATTAGGTCTAGCGACGATGGCCATGGCCAGGTAGATGCGATCGCTAGCGGGCTTGAAAAGGTTTCCAAGCAGACGTCCGGCAGAAACCGTATGCAACGCCTTATTGCCCGTGCCAGCACCGCTTCTGCGGACGCCAAACTTTTTGATGCTCCGAACAAACTGGTGGAGCTAATTTGGGCACAACTCGTTGTCGATGGCTATCTGCGCAATAAGGACGGTGATGCAACTCGTTCGCTCGAAGGAATAAGCAAGGTCTATGGCATTGTAGACGAAGCGGGCCTTCGGCTGCTGCGTTTGGCGACTGAGGTGGCGCATGCCGTTGACGAGGCGTGCGACGAGCTCCTGCGAGACAGTGACACCAAAGTCAGCTGGGACGCCGCCGAATCTATTTTTCTCGAGATTTACGATGCTATATTCGATTTATCATCCTCTTGGGAGGCTGTTGACGATGACACCTCGCGCCAGCGGGGTCCCATACGAGCGCCGGAACGCAAACTGGGGTCCAAGGGCGACATTGATTGGGTGGCTCTTGGTTTTCAAGGCGCAGACCCGGCAACAGACTTCCGCGGCACCGGAACGTTTGGCCTGGGGTGTTTTGCTCAGCTGTGTACCAAGTACTCGCAGCTTGCACAACAGCTGATCGTCGAGTCTGGCTCCTTGGCACCGTCAAACAAGGACGCGCCATGGTACTCGCTTGCGCTTGTTTCGATTCACATCTCCATGTTCCTGCTGACCATGATGCGCGAGCAACGTCCTGCGCTCGTACGCTACTTTCTGCATACTGCCGACCTCGGCGACTGCGACACTCCCTCATCGACTGAGTCTGGATCGTCCGACGCCAAGCGCCTAATGGCGCTTGGGTTGATCAAGGACTTGCATGCGGGGCTACTGATGGCGTTTCACAGACACTGGGAGCGCGGAGTATCGCGCGGCGAGATCGACAGCGTGCTTGTGACGGAGCGCGAGCTTGACCTCTTTTACACTGCTGCATCTAGGGCATTGTGGTCTGCTGACGTCGCGCCGATCATGGAGCCTCTATCTGCTTCTTGAATCAATTAGCTGACGTATTTCCTCTTTTTCGAAGCGTTTACTTTTCTTTAGTTTCAAGCTATGTTCGTTTATGCTCAGATTACTTTGCCACCGTATCCACCTGCTATATGGCATGCACATATGCCTGTCATGAATTTTTTTTCCTGGGGGCGCTGCCCCCAGACCCCCGTAGCAACTGCTCCGCAGTTGTAATAGGACCATGGTAGATTTCAATTGCTCCTGGTAATGGCCTCCAGGGTTAAAGGACCTAGCGATTACGCAAAGTGGGGACCCCACCCATTCGATCTACTATGCAGCCCTAACGTTTATTGGGTACATAAGCAAGGGGCCATTCCTACTGTCGTATTTTACATGCTTCCACTGGCAATGTTGAATACGACCCCCATTACAGGTTACAGGGACTTCTTCGGTAGTTCTTCTCTTTTCCTGGGGGTTCTCTTCCCGGGCCCCGTAGCAAGTGCTTCGCAGATTTATCAACCGCGAAACGGTTGCTATCGGGGTCTGCGGGTAGAGCCCCAGGAAAAGAGAAGACAGCTCCCAAAAAACATTGCGCAGCGATCCGTGAATTTTGCATACCAATTCGGGCAATAACGATGACAAGGGGCCATGAATTGCAAATCTCAGGACCTACCCTGATTGGCACGTCGGTAGTGTGGCAATCAAGTGTTCAACTTGCATAGAACCTTAGGGCTTTAGCACGCTGGATAAGCTCAATACCGGTGGCATTAGTAACGGTTGTGGGTTCACTGCGAAAAAAGAAAAATGGTGGCCTCGTACCTTGCACGTGAGTTGGGCGCAGACGGCATGCCGGGCCCGGCTAGGACCAAGGGCTCGCCGAAACGCAGCCACTACCGAATGTGCGGCGGGATGATCCGTGCATATACCACCCGGCCTTGTCGGTGGTCGGATGACAACTGAGCCCGATCTCCGCTTGCCGTGGTCGTCCGAAAGCGCACAGTGAGTTTAGAATACGTTCAAACTCAGGACGATTGCTACAAAACTACAATGAGCAGTCTTTGGCGCCAATGCGTCGTCACCGCCGAAATTTTCGCCAAGTAGGCAAAGGCAAACGGACCCTATATATGACGTCGCCGGGACCGGTAAAGCTTAGCACAACGGAAACACCGACCCTGGACACCCCTGGCGGACAGACTACAAGGCAGAGCCGCTTCTGTTGACGAGTCCCGTCTCGACAGCCGTCAGGCGTGCGCTTGCTGTGCATCCCGGAAAAACTTTTACCTTTGCTGCGATGTGTCTGCAGTGAGCGCCGTGCTACACTACAACGCGTGAGGTGGCCACGTAAGTTTCTAGTGCTACGCTGGTATGGTGGGGTTATGGGTGAGCGTATATCCGCAAACGTTGTGGGCGCTTGACCTGGATATTAAGCATTTTGGGGGCATTCAGATGCTAACCCAGCCAGATTTCCGTACCGCTACGTAGAGAGTGTAGCTTGTCATACAGACATCTCACAAAAGTATGGCCCAACAACTCCAGTTACCGAGTTTGCTTGCTCCAACATATGTGACACACAACGCACTGCGCTAAGACCAGTGGGTGAAAACTCGCGGGAGCACAGACTCTGGCAATATGTGGGCCTAAGCGCTCGCCCCGGACTTCGCCCCGGAAAGCTCGGGGCGATCGAGTCTGGGGCACTCCGGGGCGGAGCGGGGTCGCATGCCCTTTCCTCTCCACACGAGTGGAGATCCCTTTAGTTTTCCCCAACGCGTTTGTAAGCACCAACGGCTCGAACGTCGTTTCCCTCTCCCGTATGCAGTAGCAGCCGAAGGGGGCACTGCAGTTGCGTCTGGTCCAAGGGGTGATGGCAAGGTTTTTCCGTAACCCGAACCCGACATGCGAGTTTTTCCGGCCAGTCGAGACCCTCGGTAGGGACCGGAAGGGCGGATCTCGGCAGTATTCCGGGGGCTGAGACGGGATCGTTGCGCACCGCAGTAGCGACGAGGCGGCCACGTGGCTTGTTTTTTTTGTTCTTCTGAACGTAGCTGGCAGGCGTACAGAGCCTCGAGTATACTACGTGCAGCCACCGGAAAAACTTGCTCATCGGCATGAAAGGCACAGGGCATGGCCGGCTTGCAGAAATTTGCGGCAGCTCTTGGGACGCGGTTGGACCAATTCCCGTAATAGTAGTGCATCCGTGCCGCTGACTAGTTACTAGCTGCAAGCTTGATTGCAAAACCTCGTTACGTAGTAGCTATCTGCCCAAAAAATTCATGCCTTCTGGTCACTAAAAATCAGACTTTGCGTCGAATTAGCACCGCTTTGCGCGTGGGGGTCCTAGACACACCCGTACCTCTGTTCGACTGTTATTGGCCTACAGTACGTTACTATCAATCAGATCCCTGTCGGACCGATGCACCTCGACGTAGGTGCGTACATATCGGCCGCTTTCAACGTTCTTGCAGGTCTCGACGTTTCGCAACAACTGCCTGCTGAGGCATGCAGAAGAAGCGCAATTTGTGGTGTACCTACCCCGTCCTGGCTTAAAATCGTCTGCAGAATTATTGGCGGGGCCCCGGTGGAGTCCCATGGGGAAGGAAAAAAAAAATCATGGAGGTTGGTGGCTAGTTTGCTTGAGAGGATGTTGGCCACCCCCAAAGTCGGTAGTCCCGTTGCGGGCATTGTAATAGACGTGGTAGCTGGGGCGACACCTTGCATCGCAAATGTATTGCTCAGCTGTCCTCGGCTAGCCGCCCAATTCGAACTCGGTACTTGGTACCTGGCACAAAGCACCACGTGCCACGTAAATACCCGGGATCAAATCAAGTAGAGGAGTCACGATTCATGATCAAGGATGTTTCGGGCTTTGTCCGATTGCCCGTTGGAGCCTTGAATGAGGACCCACACCCGATTCCGATTTCATCCTGCATGTGATGGCTGGCACTTTTTCACTCAAAAAGTCCGATCTCGTATTTTACATGTAACCAGCCAAAGTGTTGACATGAGTAAAAACAAGCGTTATTAATGGCTGTCGAATAAATGGGTGGCATTTTATCGTAAAAAGAGAAAATAAATCCTCAACCTGTCTACATGTCTACACAAATCGGACCGAACGTCGTACAGATTTTTTTTTTTGGCAGACCACATGCATGCTGCTGATCGTGAGTGCCCTAACTACACATCACCAGGACCATCACCTAAGTGGCTCCACACACACATTCGGCATGGACGATCCGGACGGCACAGCTGATAGATGGCGATGGCGCCGCAACTATCCATAGGGAAAAATTATCGCTAAACGGCATTTCGTGGAGAAATTTGGCGCAGGGCACGCCTTTGTGCGGGACCCTGAATGGGTGTTACCGGTAGAGCGGCACGGTGGTTGCCGGCCACACAAAGAAATCCGCCGCGTGATGTGAGGCTGTGCAGTACAGTTGCCAATTGTGGAAGTAGTCACGCAAGCCCCGTGCGTCGTGCCGCATCGTGCTGCACATTGCTTTTGGCAGGCATTAGAGGCACATCTAAGAACCCCTCGGCCAACGCCTTATAAATTTGGGCGGTCGGCCGCTCATCACCCCGACCAAAGTTCAACGAGCAACTTCAACTTTCAACAATCCAATAAAGGCGTTGCCTTTAAATCAATCAATCAACAACACTCTGAGCAACTAATGCAATCTCAGGGAGAGTCAAACGTGCCGTCTGAGGCTTCGTCCCGCAAGGATGAGCCCGTCGGTGCTACCGACGGATCGTACTGGCTCGTCACCATCCTGTCGGTCTTTGCCGCCATGGGTGGTTTCATGTACGGTTTCGACACTGGTACCATTTCCGGATACATTAGCATGGACGAGTTCCTGCAGCACTTCGGTCAGGTCCACGAGGACGGCACCTACTACCTGTCCAACGTCCGTTCGGGTCTCATTGTGTCGATGGTCTCCATTGGTGCCTGCATTGGCGGCATCTTCCTGTCTGGTACCGCTGACATGTACGGCCGTAAGTTTTCCCTCTTTCTGGCTGCCGGCCTCTATGTTATCGGCTACCTGATTCAGATCACTGCCATGACCGCCTGGTACCAGGTTATGATTGGCCGTATTGTCGCTGGTCTTGGTATCGGTACCATTGCTGTTGTCGTGCCCATGTTCCAGTCTGAGACTGCCCCGCCGAAGATCCGTGGTGCTCTTGTGACGTCGTTCCAGCTCATGATCACTCTTGGTATCTTCATTGGCTACTGCGTCTGCTACGGTACCTACGACCGCGCCGACACTGGCGCTTACCGCATTGGCATGGGTCTCTGTTTTGCCTGGGCCCTTTTGTTTGTCATTGGCCTCACCTTCATGCCCGAGTCGCCCCGCTACCTCATTACCAAGGACCGTGTTGAGGAGGCCACCCGCTCGATGAGCTACGTGTGCCGCAAGGACCCCAACGATCCGGAGATTGTGGAGACAATCAACGAGATTGCTGCCGGTGTGGCGTACGAGAAGTCGCTTGGCAAGGCCTCGTGGACCGAGCTGTTTACCGGCAAGCCCCGTGTCTTCTTCCGTCTGTTTGTCGGTGTCATTGTTGCCATTCTTCAGCAGTTTGTCGGTGCCAACTACTTCTTCTACTACGGTACCACTGTCTTCAAGGCCATTGGCATGACCAACTCGTTTGCCACGTCGATGATTTTCGGTGCTGTCAACTTTGTCTCGACCTTCTTTGGTATTTACATTGTTGACCGATTTGGTCGCCGCATGTCGCTCTTCTGGGGCGCTGTTGGCATGTTTGTCTTCTTCATCATCTACTCGTCGCTCGGTGTCCGCGCTCTGTACCCTAACGGCGAGGACCAGGAGTCAAGCCACCCTGTCGGTTCGGGTATGATTGCCGTGACGTGCTTCTACATTTTCTGCTTTGCCACCACCTGGGCCCCGATTGCCTTTGTCTACATTTCGGAGATCTTCCCGATGCGCGTCAAATCGCACGGTATGGCCATTTCGCTTGGCGGTAACTGGATCGGCAACTTCCTGCTGTCGTTCTTCACTCCGTTCATCACTGGTGCCATCGGTTTTGCTTACGGCTACGTGTTTTCGGGCTGCTGTCTGTTTGCCGTGTTCTTTGTCCTGTTCTTTGTCCACGAGACCAAGGACCTGACTCTGGAGCAGATCAACGAGATGTACGCTTCGAATGTCGGTGCCTTTGCCTCGATGTCGTGGAAGCCGTCGGAGCACCTGCAGCCGTCTGCCAACAACGGTGAGGCAAAGCCTGGTGTCGAGGCCACCCACTCGAATGAGCAAACCGTCTAAAGAAAAGGAATAAGCTGTGGAAAGAAAACGCACCAATTTTTTTTTACGCCACCACCCCCACCAACAAAAAAAACCCAACGATATCCATGAACAGCATTTTTTACGCATTATGACAGACAGTTTGGCATTGCGCATATTTATATAGATATGTACATGATCACCACGGCTTTGGTTGTGGAATACCATGTCTTTTGATTTATATCCTTTTTTTTCCAGGGGGTTCAACCCCAGACCCCCAAAAAGCAACTGCTTCGCAGTTTAAGGCCCCATGTTCTGATTTTTATCCTTGGTTTTTCCTGGGGGTTTCACCCCCCAGACCGCCGTAGTAACCGCTTCGCGGTTGGAACCTGCAATGCACGGCCCCTAAATCAACTGCGAAGCAGTTGCTACGGGGGCCTGGGGGGAGCGCCCCAAGGGAAGAAAAACGGTCGATCTGTCGATGCTCTCTGGCTCGTGCATAAAGGGAGGGGAGCCGAGGGTTCGCACGGCTGAAGCACGGCTGAGGATTTTACCCTCGTGAGGCTGGAATGGCCTGCGATAGGAGAACGTGCTTGTGGACGTAAACCGGATCCAGGAAGGCAAAATACAGGGCCACATAAAGTGTTTAGCTACGCGCGCGCGGAAGCAGTGTTACATGGCCATCACGAACCGGTTGCATCGTGACCGTGTACTGTTTTAGTTGGGCGTGTCCGCTGGGTGAAGATGGGTTCAGCACATAGCACTTCCCCGCCCGACGAGCAGGACACATATATTAGTGCTGTCGTCGGCATAGTGTTGGCGATTTGCGGTAATGTTGTCATTAGTGTCGCACTCAATGTCCAGCGATATGCTCACCAGCGGCTGCGAGCAAAAGCTCCTCATTCGGCGGAAGGGAGCAGTTTTCTCTACGTGCGTGAACCCCTGTGGTGGCTCGGGGTCGCGTTGATGACGTGAGTGTTTTTTTTTTTTCTTTTTTCCTTTTTCTGGGGGCGATGCCCCCAGACCCCCGTAGTAACTGCTTCGCAGTTGATTTAGGCAGGCTGGGTTCCAATCGCGAGCCAGGCGGTTGCTGCGGGGTATCTGGGTGCATTTTTTTTTGCTAGGGATGGTGATTTGTTAATACTAACGACAGTGTAGGCGAGATTGGAAATTTTCTTGCTTATGGGTTCGCCCCGGCGTCTATTGTGAGCCCACTCGGGGTGTTTGCACTGCTTTCAAATTGTATTGTTGCGCCTATCTTCTTTAATGAGCGGATGACGCGGACAGGGGCACTTGGCGTGCTGGTGGCGGTGACCGGCATTTTACTGGTTATTTTCTCCTTGCAAAACGAAATGGATCTGCCGGATGCGGACCCCGAAGAGCTTATCATTGGAGCCGTGAAACAGGAGTCGTTCAGAATATATGTGGCGGTGAGCTGCACCGCTATGGCGCTGTTGGCGGCGTACAGCCGGTTCCACAGCGCTGCTGTCGACGCTAGGAGCCGCCAAATGCTCGTGGTAAATATTAGTTTGGTAGCGCTTCTTGGCGCCTATACCGTTCTGGCCACAAAATGTTTGAGTTTACTGCTGTCGCGTGAGTTTGCAATCGCCCTCGGCAAGCCCGTGACGTACATTGCCGGGCTGGTGCTGGCGGTCACGGCAGTACTGCAGGTCGCGTATCTTAACCGAGCGCTCAAGCACTTTGCTAGCACGGCGGTGGTGCCGATGCACTTTGCATTTTTCTCCGTGTCAGTGATTGTCGCATCGGCCATCACGTTCCACGACTTTGACGCGTTCGACGCCCTGCACATGGCCATGTTTGTGGCCGGGTGTGCCACGATTTTTACCGGCGTGTGGCTCACGTCCATGAAAACGGAATTTTCCAGCTACGTGTATGGTGAAGGTGAAGATTCCAGCAGCGAGAGCGCTGACGAGCAAGCGTTCGAGGCCACGCAGGCGTCTCCGTTGCTCAGAGTATCGCACAGGCGGCACACGTCTGCCGACGATGCCTCCTCGGATCCGTCGCAATCCTACGGGGTTTCAGTTCCGGGTCTAGGATTTGGTTCTGTTTGGCGGTCTCGACAGTCACTTCGGCCAGTTCGGTCTGCAGACGATGAAAGTGACTATCGGCCTAGATCATTAGAGTCGTGAAAGAGAGAGAGAGAGAGAGAAAGAAAGAGAGAGAGAAAAAAGAAGCTGCATCTGTAGTCATAGCATTTTTGTATTATTTTTGTAATTACCCATCCAGTGATATTATAATATACCTTTTCTGTCTTTGATAGCACACCTAGCCTTTTGTTTTTGGGAGTTTCAAGCTTTACCGATGCCAATCGACCAAGAACTCTGATCAACGCCGATCTGACCAATAAGCAAGGCTTTGACAGTGGAGCCCTGGACAAGACGAGGACCGTTTGTCTTGGACGATGGCAGACAGAGCAGGGCGTTGGCTCGGACCATACTGCCAACACGACTACTGCGCTGGAAACCAGTGGACACAGCAACCAGTTGCGGCTTGCCATCGACCATCCGCTGAGCAACGTGCACGCGATGGTATTCGGGACGCAGGTCCAGAGATACCTCAGATTCAAGGATAACGTCGATGCGTGGCAATTCGGGCAAATACCCACGCTCCAGGTCATCTGGGTGCTTTAGATCAACGCCATAGCCAGACATAAGGCGGAGCGCTGGCAGCACAAACAAGTGGAACGTGACCATGGCCGAGGCTGGGTTTCCTGGGAGCGCGAAGATGGCGCGCTGCTTGTCTTCCATCTCGAGAGTAGCAAAAGTCGTTGGCTTTCCGGGCTTCATGTTGACCCGACCAAAGTGGATGCGGCCGCCGAGGGCACGCTCGATCGTGGGCTTGAGCAGGTCCGTTTCGCCCATTGACACGCCGCCGGTCGTGATGAGCAGGTCAACATTGGACTCGAGAAACGCATCTGTGAGCGCGAGCTCAAGCGTCTTGGCGCTATCGCTGGCGATGCCCAGATCAACAACGTCGGCAAAGCCCCAGCTTCGCAGGGCTGCAATGAGAGCCGGTCGGTTCGAATCGTAGATCTGGCCGCCGTGCAGGTGAGTGCTCGGCGCGACCTCGACGAGTTCGGCGCCGGTCGACAGCACGCCGACAACCGGCTTCCGAAACACCTTGACCTCGTAGACGCCGACGCTTGCCATGACGCCGATCTCGCCGCCCACAGACGTGATAGGTGTACCGTGGTGCATGATCGTATCGCCGCGAGCCACGTCGCTGCCGACCTCGCGAATGTTGTCGCCGGCCTTGACGTCCTTGGCGAGGATAGCAACCGTTTTTTCCTCGCGGCCATCTTCGGTGACGGAGTCGACGGCCGTGTTCTCGACCGGCACGACCGCCGTCGCGTATGCCGGAATCGGCGCACCAGTGGTGATACGCGCAACCGTGCCGGGCCGCAGTGCTCCGGGCACCTTTTCGGACGCGTGCGATACAACGCTCACCGGCATGACCCGCGGACAGTCTGAGTGCACGACCGCGTAGCCGTCCACAATGGACGCTCGGAACGCAGGAACGTTGGTAGGCGACACTATGTCCTCGGCAACCACGTAGCCAGATAAGTCGTCAGTAATGGGTCGCACGTCCATCTCCGGCAGTGGCGTGTTGTCAAACACGAGCTTGAGGGCGCGCTCGACGTCGACCATCTCGTACGGCGACTCACGCGCCCGCTGCGTCACGGGCCGGCTCGGATCATTGGAGATCATCTCAAACATCTTGACGCCGCCATGCCGGTGTCCGTGCGCCTGACCATGGCCGTGCTGGTGGTGGCAGTGGTGGTGGTGCGGGGCGCTCGAGCTGCTCGCCCGCCGTCTCTGGTGCTCTACATCGGCTACTTCTTCGGCAACCGCCTCTTCACTGTCGTGCAGGCGACGCGAATTGGCTCCACTGACCAAATCGAGAGCATGGGGCAGCATGGACACAATCGCCAGCAGGTTCTCGACAGCACCCTTTGGCGATCCGGGCAGTGTGACGATAACAGCGCGGTTTTCGCCAGCGACGCCGGCCACAGGTCGCGATAGCGCCGCCCGGGGTGTGATTTCGAGCGAGCTCGCCAGCATCGCATGCACAATGCCAGGCGCACTTTTTGTAAGAAGCGGTCCAACGGCCTCGGGCGTCACGTCGCGGTCGCCGAAGCCTGTCCCACCACTCGTCAGTATAAGCCCGCCCGCTTTCCACTCATTGTCGTCCAGAATACGCTTGACGGTGTCCCGGATCTCGCTCTCGCTGTCCCTCACAAACGCAGTTCGCGAGATCTCAAACTCGCGCCCATCCTCATCCTCCTCCAAAGCCTGTCGCAACGCCGGGATCACGCGATCGCCCGCATGGTCCTTGGCAACAGTGTCGCTCACAATAACAACCGCAACCTGGTACTTTGCCATTGACTTTTTTCTTGTGCTCAACTTGTAGCTAAAAGGGTGGTGGGGGTCATGACCAGTTTGCTTGTCTGCTGTTTTAGGCGCCCGCTGGTTCCCATACTTGGACGCATGCATGCATTATCTGAGATAGCAGCCGTACGGCTGTCTCCGCCCCCTCCCCTGTTCGTTTTCCTTTTTTTTTTTTCCAGTGTCGGGGGGCATCTTCTCCAGGCCTGCGACAATAGCCTCACAGGTTTTTAAGGCCTGTTTTGAAGTTTAACGGCCAGCCAATTGCTATGAGTATCTAGAAGTGCCTAGTGTGGAACCTCCGGGACACAAGCATTTACCCAGTCGATAATGATATATTATCTTTGTGTGAGCTCTCCCTGTTCCTTAACAAGCCGTTTTCATATGAACGTAAATAGTAAATCGACGCCGAGGGCTTGCCAAGGATAATCTGAGAGCGTCCACAGAAAATCAAAACACAAATGCTTGTCAACAGGACGGCACGGCTGAATTGGTCAAAAATACTAATCAGTATTAGGACGAGTCTACGCCTACATTCACATAATGAAATAACGTTTAGGACGACAAACGCTCCCCCACCCTCGCAAACAGTGCCCTGCATAGACGGGCGGTCTCAGGGCGGCCATATAAGCCATCGGCCATCGGCTACATCGGCTCTAGACTGTCAAAAGCATCTGTTGATACGTGCATGCTAATACGAGGAAACAGTAGTACAGGTGCTAACGCTGGTGGGAAGCCCGGTATTTGCTTCTGGAGGCTGTTCAACGCTGTACAACGCAATTGTTAACATTTCGGTTTCACTCGAAATGAGCGACTTTGACGGCAAACTGTCTGAGTTCTTGCCGCCACCGGCGCCGGTGTCCCCGTTCAGAGCGTCTTTTGCAGACGAGCCGTCATCGCCCCCCGACACTGACCCAGACTATCTGGGCTCCTTTTTGTCCGACACGCGAACATCGAGCAAAAACGCGGCGCCGCAAACGAGCTACGACTTTCGAACTCACCCGACACCGTCTTCGCCCCCGCAGACTTCGGCAGCCGCTACTAAACTACCGTCGTCGAGTAGCCAAACTGCAGAGTACGGCTCGTCGTCGCGCAACCACGGGCAACGAATAGAACGAGTCAAGCCTCCCAGTCTGGACTTGGGCACGCGACCATCTCTAGGCACAAACACAGATGGCGGCGGCGGCGGCGGTGGTGGTAGTGGTAGTGGTGCTACCACTAGCACTGGTGCCAACACGACGCGTGCTACAAAGCCTGTTCATACGTGGGATCAGAGCGACATTCGCGGCTGGCTTGAGGACCTCAAGTGCGGCGAGTACTATGCAAATTTCAAAAACAATGACATTACTGGCGACCTACTCCTCGAGTGCGATCAGGCGGTACTCAAACAACTCGGTATCAACAAGATTGGCGACCGCATTAGGATTCACCAGAGTCTGAGGGCCCTACGCGCCGCCAATTCAGGTCTTACAGGTGTCAAGGCATTGCACGCTCTTAACGAAACGGCGCAGCTCTCTCCATTTCGCCCAGACGATGGCTATTTCAGTCGCAGTATCAAACAGCCGTCGACGGGATCAATGGCAAAAGCAGCGGCCGGAGGCGCGTCCTCATTGCACTCGCTCGGCATGGGTATCGTTACTACACCTGGCAGCGGCCCCGTCTTTACCCCCGGCGCGGCCGAGATTCTCTCAAGCATGGGCCCTATATCGTCTACCACCACTCAAACGGTCCTGGCCAACCAGCCGACCGCCAAAAAGGAGATTCTTAGCATGGACGTGGTCAGACAGAACACGCTCAAGTTTATCTACGCCCAGGGTCAAAGCAAGACGGTCAATATCGCCGAATGCAAGACCGCCACAGACATCAAGGCTCGTGCTCTCCGAAAGCTGACAGAAAAAGGTGCATCCACAAACCCAGACCACTGGACCGTGCACGTGGCCGACAACAATCTTGGCACAACTACGCGACAGCTGCTCGATGCCGAGCTCGTGTCTATTAGCCATGACCCAGAACGACTAGAGCGCCGGCGTCTCATCCTGTGTCCAATTGGTAGCACGCCGACGCTCAAGCAGCTGTCAAAGAGCCAGCAGATCTTCCGCGACTCGCTGGCCGAGCGGCGCAACAGTTTGACGTCGAGCAAGCCGCCTGGCACCAAACCGGACTCGGTGCACACTGGCAGCACAGATGACAAGGCATATGAGCGTGCTTTTGAAGACGAAGATGATGAGACGGCAACGGTGTTCCCAGACGACATACAACGAATGCGCCAGGCAGCGCTCAAAGCCGAGTCGCCGAGCTCAGATAGCAGCCGCAAGCTCGATAAGCTGTCTGGCCAGCGTCCGCCGAGCGAACTCATTTCGTCCAACCTCGCCCACTACTTCCCACAGGCCCGCGAGACGGAGCTCAAAGAGACGATTCGCAACTCGATTCGCGTCAGCAAGCGAATTTCGCGTCTCAGCAACCGACTGTCGACGGCCTCGTCGCTCTGGGGAGTGCCAGAGGATGACGAAAATGTCCCGCCAGTGCCGAGCATTGACGACTTTGAAGATCACAGCAGCAGCATAGCGTCACCGCCCGTGCCAGCAAGGACCCCTTCAATTACCGGTCCGCAGGATATGCCACCGTCCCAGTCTCAAGAGGCCCCGCCCGCCGCCCGCAAATCGATTCTATCGCGGTACAATAGCCGCCACTCTAATAGCAGTGGCGCATCGTCGAGCGCGCTATCTGCGCTGTCTAACCGCCTTTCCATGGTTACTATTGCCAAGACGCTTGCCGTCGAAGGCGACGCAGCCGAGGACGATGCCGACGCCGACGCCGACGCAGAGGAGCCCCAGTCTGATAGTGAATTTTTGGCTGCCATCCGCAAAGAAGAGAGCTGTCCATCTCGCTGGATCAAAGGACGTCTCATTGGATCTGGCAGTTTTGGTACAGTGTATCTTGGCATGAATGCCTTTACTGGTGAGCTCATGGCCGTGAAGCAGGTAGAGCTGACGACCGACGACAATGGGGAGAACCAGTCACGCAAAAAGAGCATGCTCGATGCCCTCCAGCGTGAGATGCACCTCCTCAAGGAACTTCATCATGACAACATTGTGCAATATTTGGGCTCTAACTTTGAGGGTAACTTTTTGAACATTTTCCTCGAGTACGTTCCTGGCGGCTCGGTGGCCAGCCTTCTCACCAACTATGGCAATTTTGAGGAGTCGCTAATCCGCAACTTTATCCGCCAGATCCTCAACGGTCTCAACTACCTTCATGGCAAAAACATTATTCACCGAGACATCAAGGGCGCCAATATTCTGGTTGATAATAAGGGAGGCGTCAAGATTTCTGATTTTGGCATTTCCAAGAAGATCGACACAAAGTTGCTGACGAGCAACCGTGTATCCCTCCAGGGTTCGGTGTTTTGGATGGCTCCAGAGGTTGTCAAGCAGACCTCGTATACGTCCAAGGCCGATATTTGGTCTCTAGGATGCCTCGTGATTGAGATGTTTTCTGGGGTGCACCCGTTTCCCGAGTTCACACAGATGCAGGCGATTTTCCGTCTTGGAAACTCGGGCGCTCCGGCCATCCCAGACGAGTGCAGCGAAGAGGCCAAAGAGTTTTTGTCACAGACGTTTGCCCTCGATCATACAAAGCGGCCCACCGCCGCAGAGCTTCTCAAGCATGCATTCATCAAAAACATCATGCAGCCATGATAATATTTAACTATGCTATTTTCTTTATTTGCCTCGCGAAGTTTTTGTATCGTTTCTTAATACATGGAAATCAGCGATTGCTGTCTTCGTCGGCATCGTAGTTTTCAGTTGTCGTCGCAGTAGTGACAGATGCCGACTCGAGAGGCGTTTCCTGACGACTTGTCGAAACTTCTGTGCTCTCTTGGCCCTGGTGGAACCGCACAACTTCGTTGTATAGTGCGGACTTGTCCTGGCGAATAAACTTGGTCAGTGCGTCTGTTAACGGCTGCTTGTGAACCTCCGAGTCGAGTGCATAATCGTTGGCGTAGACGGCAACGACCTCCTGCCACCTAAACTCGGGCGACCCAAGCTGGGCCTGCTTGATGGCATCTTCTTCGGTGGTCTTGCTCACAATGGGATTGAATGTTGACGTGTAGCACACGCGGTACCACTCATCTTGAGGTTTACTGTCGCTCTCACTATCGTCGCCGTCAACATCAATCAACAGGGTATCCGAGGCTGACGCCGCCTGCCTTCTGAAGCAAAACTCAGTTGGGCTGATAATAAGACCGAACAAGCGATACGGTCGCAGCGGCGATGGCAACTCGGTATCGTCCTCGTCCAGCAGTTCTTCGACGCCCGGAGACTCTGCGTCTTTGAAGTACTCGTCCAATTTCTTGACATACTCCTGCAGCTTGACCATTTCGTCCGCAATGTCCGCTTTCTTTTGTTCAAACACCTTTTGAACCTGTTCAATATCCTCCTTGGCGTCGCGTAGAGCGTCGGAGTCCTCTTCTTCGTCTTCATTGTCACCATCAATGACGGTATTCAGGTACTCGAGCGTCGTGCGCAACAGCTTGGAGTTATCCTTGCCCATGGACGTGGAAACTTGGAACTTGCGCTGGTTCAGCTGCGCCATCTGCTTCTGGGCCTCCTTACGCCGTTGTGTGATCTTTTTGACAAAGCGCGAAACCTGCTTTGTGTACCGATCCGGGTAGAAAACTGTCGGGACCTCAATTCCAGTGCCCGATGTGCCGTCATCCCGCTTAAAAGTAATAGTAACAATGTCCGCAATCTCTTGGAGGCATTGGTCGAACTTTGTAAGGTTGTACCACAGAACCTCGTCCAGTAGGTCATAAATAGAGCTGGCCAGCGCAACGCTCACTTCAGCAATGAAGTTGGTAAACTTTTGTTGCTCACCGCCATTCTCGCCTCCGTCAGAAAGGTCGACGGCTGTTGTCTGGAACACGCGAGCCTTCTCAGTATCCTGGCCCCAGAAATATGTCAGATCTTGTAGAAACCTGCCTACAGGCTTATCAGAGAGCTGCTGGCCACGCATTGACAAGACTGAGGGCCTTGGAACCCCCAAAACTGCCAAATTCGACAGATCACTCAGGGGCCGGCGCGACCCGCCGTCCAGAAAGGCGGCGATCCTCTGTGTTTCAACCATGAGACGTTTGAGAGAATTGGTAGCGTCGTCAATTCCGAGCTCGTCCGCCAGATCTATGTATCCGCCGTTCCACCACATGGGATCATATCCGTAATCTTCGGCCAGGTCCTCGCCAAAGTTGAGAAGGGCTTTGCGCCCCAGCGGAATACCATGCAGTATGACAAGAAGCGGGGCAATGTATAGCGCATCCCGACTAGGTATCAGAATAGGTATCTCGTCAGCATTGCGCAGTCGTGGTCGTGAGGGCGTGAACTCAAGCGTCTCCGGAGCAGACACGGAGCTTGCTGTTGTCGGCTCGCCTGCCGCTACGACGCTCCACTGCTGCGAGTCATAATACTCTCGCGTAGCTGGCCTAAAGTTGTCATTATCACCTTCAATGCCTGTTACGCCGTACTCCTGACCTTCGCGGTCGGCGTCGTAGTCGTCGTCGTCCACTGGCTGGAAGCCGCCATATCCACCAGTACTGTCTCCAGACGCATCATGCGGTCCCACAACTTCTCGTTCTGCTGTTAGTGTTCTATATGGACTTGCTTATAGCAAATACAGCAGTTTACACACCATGAACTCGCACTTGCTGGTCTGCATACTCTGATAGTTAGCGCTGAAGTAACTCACGAAACAGATGGGGACCACTCACCGGTATGAGCAAACGTAGGCGACTCCAACATAGCCTGCTGCTCAAGCTCCTGCGGGCCCTGGACTGCCTGGCCAGAAGACTTGTTGAAGATGTACTCAATTGCTCCAGAGACGTCGTTGTTTGTGCTCTAGAATTAGTATGGAGCCCTGTATCCTATATTGTCCCAGCCTGTTCCGGCACGATATGATGATCCTTCTTCCTCTTTTTAGTGGGGAAGCTGCCCGCAGACCCCCGTAGCAACCGCTTCAGGGTTGGTTCTTCCCCAGGCACAATCAACATCTCACTGTTTTGTGTAACTGACCTTGAGAGCTTCTATCGCCTGGTCCCGCGTGAATCCCATGTCCACGATCGTTTGGATCTCTGGACTGTCTGACACGTTGTTGATCATCTTGAGAGCCTCTAATCCATCCTTTTTCTCCTCCTGGTACACCATACTGCTGTCAATGACGCAGTTCTCGATAGCAGTGCCACTGGCCGCAGCCAGCATGAGAATGTGCGGCTTTAGAACCAATGATAGCAAATAACTTCTACTGATGGACTGCCCTCCGTTAGTCTGGCACCGACACTTGAGTCCTAACAGCCGTCTTTGCTATTGAACTACAGTAGTCTTACATCAAAACTGTGAAGTAGTCTCCATCGGGTTTTTAAGGCAGATACTCAGCCAAAAAAAAAAAAGAACAACTTAAAATAAAAATCCATGAGAGAGAAGTCCTGAAGAGAATACAGCGATATGAGTTGTGATTGTCTACGAACATCACTTGATATGTACAATCTGGCTAATCGCAACGGCCATCTTTCCAACCGTCTTTCCAGCGTTCCTTCCACTGGCGACAATCAAATACGGGCTTGCCAAGGCGAGTGTTGACCTCGTTGTGCGCATCACACAACCAGTTGGATAGTTCTTCTCGGCCTTCAACGCGGGGTGCGTTCTCGGGCTTGGCCAGCCAGCCACGAAACTCTTTGGCACACCACCAGCACGGGTATACGCGTGAGAATACACCCAGGAACGAGCGCATTTCCTCCTGTTGGGTCTCAGTCGCCTTGGTCGGGTAGTTAGCCGCCATTGTGTGGAGAAAGGTCCAAGTCGAGCGTCCCAGCTCGGCAGAGTCAGGTGGACAGTCGCTAGGCACCGTATCTTCGGGCACAATAGCCGTTTTCTTGTCCGCTGTTGCTGCTGCTGCCATTGCACCTGCAAATGCACCAAAGCCTGCTGTGGCGTTAGAGTTCTTGTCGGTCTCCGATCCAGTGTTTGGGGTCTTCTTCGTAGCACCTCCAAACAATGCTGATGACGCCAGTCGGAAATCAGTCAAGCTATTGCAAGATCGGCATCTGATTTAAGTTAGTGTCACGCCACCTGAACTGAACTCGATGGCCCCAGCAATCTCGGCGTGAGCATTCGCCTGCGTATACTTACGGCTTCCCATCCTTGTCTAGAATAACACGACGTCCCTCTATGTACACAACCTTTCCCCCGGGTGGTACGCCCGCGACATCCGAGCCCTCCGTCATGGTGTGACCTTACTTCAGACTCGACTGGTTGTACCTTAAATCCTCATCTTAGTAATTCTCGAGAACTTACAGCCGTGTAGTGCGGCTCATGAACCCACCTCAAACAAAGCATAGACCAATTAGTCTTTGCGACGCCACGAGCGGCCATGAGCATTCTACTATGATTCAAATGATACCAAGAACCAAACGCTTGAGAATACGCACACATATTTTGCGCCTAAAAAAAATGTCGTTCTAACGAGCAGTTTCTCGGTATATCATTCTTCAGTCGCTCTGCACCAGACATTACAAAGTGATGCGAATGCTCCAATCAAAAACGATTACACCAAAATGCAAGAAGATTTCGCTGGGTTACATGCATACTCTTTGTAACAATTAATTGTTTTTTTGAGCCCATCTCGCGACAAGAGCTCAATCTGCAACCTCCTGCACGATATTGTGGGGCGTAGAAGCCTGCGAGGCTGTTGTCACAAAAAAGTCAGATGTCCGAAGCGGTCGAACATTGACAGCGCCGTCGCCTTCTTCATCTCCGCTAACACGCTTGCCATTAACAAAGTGCGCGCGAATGTACTCACGCGTAGCATTCATGGCAGCGTTGCGGCATACCTCCTTGATGTCCGAGCCCGAGAGACCGGCGGTCTGCTCCACCACAAAGTCATAGTCAAACCCCTCTTCAAGTTTTGTGCCCCGAAGCATCAGGTCCAGGATCTTACGGCGCTGGACAGCCGTCGGTAGTGGTACGGCGAACCGTTTTGGCATTCTCCGCAGAATTGCAGAATCTATGTCGTTTGGCCTGTTTGTCGCGCCCAACACCAAAATACGTCCCTCGGAAGTAAGGCCATCCCAAAGGGTCATGAACTCAGCCTTGAGCATCGCAGTAATCTCATGGTCGCCCGACGAGCGCTCGCGCAGAAATGAGTCGATCTCGTCAATGAATATGATACAGGGCTGCAGCTTGCGGGCCAACGAAAATATGGCAGCTACCAGCTTGTTGCTCTCGCCAAACCACTTATCCATAATAGTTGACATCTTGATGTTGATGAAATTGGCAGAACTCTCTGCTGCCAGCGCCTTGGCCAGCATGGTCTTACCACACCCAGGCGGTCCGTACAAAAGGACGCCCTTGGGCGCCTCCAGTAGCGAAGAACTGTGTGTAAAAAGGCCGGGCACCGTTAGCGGGTACAAAACAGCCTCTCTCAGTTCGTCCACAATGTTTTCGAGACCTCCAATATCTGTTTGTCAGTTTATAAAGTCTCCAGAGAGCCGATGCCACTTCGCCATGTGATAACAAAACGTACCTTTAAAATGCACCTTAATCTCAGCCGGAGTCACGACGTTCGTGACGATGACTTGTTCGTACTCATCTAGGTCCAGTTGCAACTCAGGATTCCTCGCCTGCAGTCGCTGTAGCGAAGCGTTTGCCTTTTTCTTAGCCTCGGCAGAGCTCTTAGAGTCACCCACTTGTGCGAGAACGTTGCTGAACAGGTAGTACATCGACACGCCTGTTCCCAAAAGGAACGCAAGGTCGATGAGGACCCGAGGATCAAAGCGCAGCTTTGGCATGTTGAACTGACTGCGCTGTCAACCTTTGTACTAGACTAAGCAAACGATACTGGCATTTGCCCAGCATGTACAGATTGGAGATTCCGGCAGGTGGTCAGCCGTGTACAGCCGAGGAATATCCGAGGGTATTCACTTGATATGCAACAATACTGGCTACGACTATGCATGCTGTTCATAAATACTAGCAAAGAGTCGACGCGGAACCGACGCGAGCCAATTTATTATTATTACATTGGCCAAGACGCGTCCGGATCTCGAGCACACCTCAAGTTAGCGGCGGGCTCGCATGGCCCACTAATGGAATCCGACCCCTTTCAGCTCTTGGACGATGCTGCCAGTGCGCTGGTAGCTAGCCGACAAGCTCGTATGTTTTAGTGCTTTTTTGCGCCTCGCTTTAGGGGGATCTAACAGCAGTCCGGCACAAGGTGACTGAGCTCGTTTCTGAAAATGATCACCTCAAACAGCGGGTCAACGCTCTGGAGAAGGATAATACTGAGCTGAAAGAAGCGTTGGAGGAGGCGTCGCGTATGGACGGCAAGGCGGCAGTGGAGGGCGATGCGGCAAATGGGCCAAAGATCAGATTGCAGGATGGGACATGGATGGACATAATCGAGCTAGAGAAAAAATACAGAGCGACAGAGTATGCCAGAAAGGCGCTTGAGGCGAAGAGAAAGGAGGACAGGAATAGCATACGCAACTGGGAGAAAGAAATGGGACGCATTGAAAAGGAGCGTGACGCACTATCGTTTCGCGTCACGGAGCTCGAGAGTCAACTGTCTCTGTACGTCAAGGATAAGGACGCGAAGAAGAACAATTCCAAGGAGAATAGACCAGAGAGCGCATTCCGTGAGCCCCTGAGAGATGTCACTGCAAACTACATAAACACTCGCGGTCAGCCTAGCGTCATTACACATTCAGCGATTGCTAATGCTGTGCCATCGAGCCAGGCGTCGACAGTTGGTGAGACTTCGCCGCCATCAAATCACGGTGAATCGCCTTCAGCAAGCCGCGCTATCAAGCGCGAGTCGCAGGGTATTCCGTCGAGCCCATCACGCTATGCCGCAGAGAGCATAGACTTGGCCGCCCTAGGTATGACGCTTTCATCTCCCCCTCGGCAACCTCCAACAAGAATGTCCATGGTTATGGAGGAAGAGGAATCCAAGCACCACGAGGAAGACGTTGTCAGTTCTCCGCAGGATGTGAGTGCCGATCCGCTCGCCGACAGCTCGTCGAGCAATAGCGGTGGACAGCGCGTGCAGCGGGTCCCTGCCACCGAGAGGAAACGCCGGCGGGGCGATTTCATTGACGAAATCGACGAGGATCTGCGTACCGGAAGACGCGAGGTAATGTTTGATACAACGACCGAACGATTGGCTACTGAAGAGCGCGTGCATGTACACACTCCAGGAGCAGCACTGCCTCGGTCAGTGGCGACTCCCTTGGACATGTGGCTCGGACACAAGAAGCAAATCTTCTCGGCCAATACTACAGAGCAACAGCAGCTGCCCACCCCGACCTCTGTCGACAACGCCGGCCGAACTTCTGGATATCCCAACGAAACGCCTACCAGGGCTCGCGACGCCTCCAAAACCGATCGCATAACTGTCAAGAAGGAGCACATCACTATTGCTGATCTTAAAGCACTTGAGTGGCACCCGCGGGATTTTGTTGTTAACCCCAATGCAAATGGTGGTACAAAGCACGCGTATCAGGAAACAGTACGTGGCAAAGCTAGGCAGTGCGAGCATGGAGCCAGTTGCAAAGAGTGCAGCACCGTAAGTTGATGGTCCAGAAAAAAAGGGGGGTATCATTCGCTGCTAACGACAGTTTTACAAGGTCGCTGGCTTGGATGAACGTTTAGGCATGCCCGAATTGGTGTCTAGCGGATCGCGCCATCGCAATAGATGGCAACGGCCTCCGTCACCTCCAGGGTTTTGGCGCTCCGAATTCCCGAACACCCAAGAACAAGAGGCCGACAAGCGCACAGCCCAGGTGCAGCAAGCTGAGCTAGCTAAAATACGACTGGCCGAGGCCCTCAAGCCCAATGGCGCCTACATGTTTCGCAAGAAAGAGTATCGCGAAGCCGTGCGTGCTCAACTTCACAACCCATGATTTTTTTTTCTGACAGTTAAATATGGCATGATGTATTGTATCTCGATTTGATTCATTTGATTTATTTTGCAACTGACTCAAGACTGTGCTTGTCGTCGCGAACATAGTATCCCAGATCGCCTCCATCTAGTTCCCTCTGTGTCCAGCCGTTTCCAAGGTATTGGAAGCGATTTTCCGTTTCGTACACGTAATGGAAGTCCTCAAAGCGCACTTCGTCGATCGTCTCCAAATAATGGATGGTAGAGCCAGGCCATGGGCCGACAACATTGGTACCGCCATCAGTGCCCTTGTACCACGACGAGCAGTTTCCAGCAAACGTTGTTCGCTGGACAAGTGTATCTTTGAACTCTCCAAATTCTGCGGCCGCTTGGTCGTCGACCACAAAAGAACGGATCTTCTGAGTCTGGAGCTTCTTTATCATCTTGAGCGACCACTCGATCTGCTTCTCAAAAGTCGGAACCAGAGATCCTTGAGCAATAGGAGAGTTCGGGCCACCAACCATGAAATAGTTTGGAAGGTGAGGTACAGAGACGGCTAGATAAGTTGCTGCTCTGTTGTTTGCCCATCTTTCTCGCAAGTCACGTCCGTCGTCACCAATGAGAGGGAAGCGAGGCTGATACGTCGTGTCATAGCCTGTGCAGCACACCACCACGTCAGCTTCAAAGTGCCTACCATCCTGAGTCGTGAAGCCGGTCTTGTCCATCTCAGTCACACCAGACGCGACGACCTGGGCATTGTCCGCAACAAGCGCTTCAAGATATCCGACGCCAGGAGTGATGCGGCGACAGCCGAGCTCAAATTCCGGAATGAGCACCCTGCATAATTCAGGATCATCCTTGAGTCTCTGCTTCATAGACTCTACCGTTAAGTGGCGTGCGTACTGCTGCATTTGACTATCTCGGACAAAGAGCCCATAGGAACTGTTAACCGTGTGCTCGACGTGCTTACGCCATTTGAGAAAGTGCTCCGGGTCCTCGCGGAACTTCTTGCGTTCCTCTTCCGAATAAAACGTGAACCGGCCGTTTGTCGCCAGCTGTGACGCCACTTCGTTTGAAATGTACGTTGGCGACCTATTAACCGAGATGAGCTTCTTCACGATGGGCTGGATCTGGGGCACCACTTGAATTGCCGAGGATCCAGACCCAATGACGGCGACTACCTTGTCGTTAAGATCGATGCTGCTATCCCAGGCCGCCGAATGCAAGAGGCGACCGCCAAAGGATTCCAAGTTTTTGATATTAGGCCACTTATAGTTGTTGAGAAACCCTCCCAGGTTGAACAGAAAGTCAGCCTTGTCCTTGAACGCCCGTTTGGACTGCGTATCCTCGACTTCAACCTCCCACTGGGCCTCGTCCTTGAGCCACTTGGCGCCAATGATCTTGTGGTTGAACTTCGTCTTGTCCATAACACCGTACTCCTCAGCAAGCCCCTTGTAGAACTTGAAAATTTCCTCGCTACCGGCGTAGAGTCGTGACCAGTCGGGGTTGCCTTGCCATGAATACGTGTACGAATGGGACGGTACGTCACACGAGCACCCTGGATATCTCGCCTCGTACCAAGTACCGCCAACGTCGGGGTTCTTCTCATATATGACAAAGTCAAAATTGTTCATCTGCTTTTTGGCCATGTACGTAAATGCAATGCCAGAGACACCGGCCCCAATGACAATAGCTCGCACATTTCGAGGCTTTCCGAGTGGCTCCTCCGAGAGGCGGAACCCGACTGTCATATTGCCCAACTCTTTAACTGTCTTTCTCCAAGGCAAGTACTGTTTTGAGCTCGTATTTAAGTAATCTTCAGATAGGCGGGGTGCACATGCTCGTGCCGATCCGATACCCCCTCCTTGGCGGGGCAGTCCTTCCCCACTCTGGGCAATAACCAGCGGGGCACCCAGATCATGTGGATGGTCAAGGCTTGATTACGGCAATTACAATCTGCACTAAACCCCATACCGGATTTGTAGGAACAAAAGAACCATGAATCAAGAAGTTCTGAGTCTCCATTGTAATGTTCTGTCTTGCAGGGGTGAACGGTGCTTCCCGCCTTCCCCAGATTAAGGGCAAGGTTGAAGCAACCTAATGCGGGGATCTGAGACTTTCTCCTCGGCTTGTAAAGTTACGTTGTAATGCCTTATGGTCGTCTCTAGATTCGGTTGTTAACTCACATAATGTGTTGATATATTCAATTTTCAAAGATACGTAAGATCGTTAAACGTGTCGCAGTGAAAGCCCTTACGCCTTCGATGGAGGTGCAGGAGGTTCATTAAGCTCGAGAGCCGTGAGATTGTGTTTATCGTCACGCACATAATACCCAAGGTCGCCTTGATCAAGCTCGCGTTGCGTCCAGCCGTTTCCAAGATACTGGAATCGGTTGGCCGTCTGGTACTTGTATGAAAAATCCTCGTAGCGAGGCTCCTCAATTGCCTCGAGGTAGTGGACCTGGGAGCCTGGCCAGGGACCGGTGACATTCTTGCCTGTCACGCCACCCTTATACCAGGAAGCACAGTTTCCAGACCAGGTCGTCCGCTCCATGAGCACGTCCTTGAACTCGTTGAACTCTTGGGTTGCCTTTTCATCAACAACAAAGGATCGGATCTTCTGGGTTTGCAGCTTCTTGACCATCTTAAATCCGTACTCAATCTGCTTCTCAAAGCCCGGGACCAGCGATCCCTGCGCAATTGGAGTATTGGGTCCTCCCACGCACATGTAGTTGGGAAGGTGGGGAGCAGTTACACCGAAATACGCCGCGGCATTTCCGTTGGCCCATCTGTCTCTGAGATCGACACCATCGTCGCCGATTAGCGGGAAGCGAGGGCGGAACGAGGTGTCGTAGCCCGTGCAGCACACAATTACGTCGGCATCAAAATACCGACCATCCTGTGTGACAATGCCATTCTCCGTGATCTCGGTGATGCCAGTCGTGACAACCTCGGTGTTGTCAGCCTGGAGCGCCTCGAGGTAACCATAGCCCGGGGTGATACGCCTGCATCCGAGCTCAAAGTCGGGAATAAGGGCGTCAATAAGTTCCGGCTTGTGCTTGAGACGCTCCTTCATTGAGGCGACAGTTGCCTCGCGGGCCTCTGTCTGGTCCTTGCTGTCGCGCACAGCGACAAGGTAGCCCTTGTTGACGACATGCTCCACGTGCCGTCTCCACTTGAGGAAGTACTCCGGATCCTTGCGGAAACGCTCTCGTTCTTCCTCGGAGTAAGCCGTCAAACGACCGTTGGTAGCCAGATCAGATGCTAGCTCGTTCGAAATATAGTTTGGAGACCTGTTGATAGAGATAAGCTTCTTGACAATGGGTTGAATTTGGGGCACAACCTGAATGCCTGACGAACCAGAGCCGATGACAACAACAGTCTTGTCCTTAAGCTCGATCTTATCGTCCCAGTTGGCCGAGTGTACAAGACGGCCCGCGAAGCTGCTCATGCCCTTGATCTCTGGCCACTTGTAGTTGTTGAGAATGCCGCCGAGGTTGAAGAACACTTCGGCCTTGTCCTTGAATCGCTCCTTGGTGTCAAGGTTCTCGACCTCGACCTCCCACAAGTCTTCCTCATTGAGCCATTTGGCGCCAACGACCATGTGTCTGAACTTTGTCTTCTCGGCAACCTTGTACTCCTCGGCGAGGCCCTTGTAGAACTTGTAGATCTCCTCGCGACCAACATAAAGGCGTGTCCAGTCCGGGTTGCCTACCCACGAGTAAGTGTAGGAATGCGAGGGGATATCGCAGGCACAGCCAGGATATCGTGCCTCGTACCATGTACCGCCGACATCGGGGTTCTTCTCGTAGATAACAAAATCAAAGTTCTTCATGTGCTTCTTGGCGAGGTAGGTGAAGGCGATCCCCGAGACGCCAGCGCCAATGACGATAGCACGTACATTTCGCGGCTTGCCCAGGGGCTCCTCGGAAAGTTCAAAAGCTCTAGTCATGGTGTAGCAGCCTGTGGAAGACAAGTCATGGCTTCTCCAAAACTTGCTTTATATACTGACGCGGGGATCGACGCTGACAGATGAGCCCCGCTTTTTCCTGCCCCACTCTTTTTACCTAACCTGGGGACCCTTTTGTGCAGTACCCATTCCGTGTGTACCCATTCCGCGTGTAGTATCCATTCCGCGGGGCAGGTCCTAGATCCTTATTGCCGTCGGGGTACTCTGTGTGTGGTACATTTCCAGATCATGTTGGTTAACATGATACTCATTATTTTGGTTAACATGATATTCTAGCATGTTTGCCTTCTATTTTTGATCGTTCGGCCATAACGGAAAACGCCAAATCAAAGGTTCAGTACATGTGAGGGACTTTCCGGATATGCACCCCGCAACGCAGGTCCCTGCATGACCGGCAGAACGATTCTCCTGATGTCTTACGCCCAGGACTCCGGAGCCGGGTGTGGCCATCCGGTACTCCCAAGCTTAGATTTTTTTGGATAGGCTTCTATTTGGGACGTAGTTTTCTTTTCCCTTCTTACCGTGTGAAACGCTTTATCGACGCGGGCATTTGGACGCCGTCTCGGTCCATGATGCTATGACATGTGTCTAGTGGTCGGGTACATGGAGCCCTGGGCAAATGATGATGGGCTGGCGCCAAACCCACAAGTGCCCACCAACGAGAAGAGTTTCATTTTTCTCCGTTCAACCGAGATCCCTGTAGTTTTCGCTCAAGCGTTTTCCGAGGGCATTCTGTCAACCGGCTGCAAGGTTTATGCAGTAACTCCGCAGTAGTGCAATGTTATTCTATGCTTCATGACGGCAAGCGGGTAAACGTTTAGTAGACCCTGTGAGCTCTTTTTTCATATTCTTTTTCGTTTTCTGACAGCACTCGACCTTTTTCTGGGCAGTGTGCCGACGTATTTCCGGCGGCAAAAGGACGATTCCAGCGGATGGAAAAGTTAACATAACCAGGTTACGTTTAGGTAAAGAAAGATAGAATCACAAAGCTACGCTTTTGACAGAAATGCCGGTTGAATACTTCCTATATTCGATATAAGTCACGTTACAACTTATCTTATGAACTGTCGTCACAGAAAACAAATTGCTCGCACTCAGAAGGTCTGCAGGTTGTGTTCGCAGCTGATTCTGGAACTCGATTTTGTTAGTTGCCGTCCAACATGTCTTGGTCATTAGATTATCATAATAGCATAGGTAAGCAGGTAGCGTGGTTTCGAGGTTTAGAAAACACAGAGTGCGGGACCACGACAGATGGAACAGCAAAGCGCGCGCTTCATTCCGCCTCAGATCCAAGCCATCGAAGACGCCGCTCAGGTGCAGCGACTGCTCCATCGTTGAGTGCCCATTTCTTGGATTGTAAGTCACGTAGCAAACTGCGTAGAGGCATTGACTCTTTGTTTCCCTGGGAGTTCCACTCCTAGCGGCGGGATTCGAGATCAACCGCGAAGCGGTTGCGACGGGGGTCTGGGAGCAGCGCCCCCAGGAAATAAAGAGTAGTTAGTGCTTATTATGCCGATGGCGCACACCATCTTTGTTGAGTCGTAAAGTCGTAAGGCCGCGGACTTCGTCTATGTCGGAATGAACAGCAAAGCAGGTGGTATGGATTCCGCGATAAAGTTCACAGACATACTTGGCGTGGCAATGGGGCCCAGATCCCGTGGTATCAGGACTCACTGGCCTCAGCCTGGTCTTGAGTCTCGTCATTTGCGGTTGGAACCTCTGACGTCGTCTGAGATGGGTCAACTGCCAACACTGTAGCCCCACTCGCAAGTTTGCGCTCCACATCGGCTTTAAGCCGGTCGTGCGCCATAGTTCCGCCCAGAAGCTTGTCAAAGATTTCAGCAATGCCGTCTGCGGTAAGCTCGGCCTTCGCACGCGGACCGGCAAAGTAGCGGACGTATGCGCGGTTTTCGGAATCTCTATAACGCTCCTTGACGAGATATCTGTGCTTCACCATGCGCGCAACAATAGACTCGACGTTCCCAATAGCCGTCATACACCGACCAGAATCTTCGGCTGGAAGACCCAGTGCCTTTGGTAGGAAGTCTACAAACAGCTCCGAGCTCGTGACAGATCCGTTGTTCAGTAGCACAATGGCCACTATCGTAAAGACGTATCCCATGTAAATCTGCTCATACTCCGAGTCTGGTGCACCTATAACGGCGCGATATGCTGGAGGGAGTGTGCTCGTCACGAAAATTATATCAGACTTCTCTTCTTTAGCATCTGCCGGTTCCTTCTTGCGCTTCTTGTTTCCAACACGGTCTGCGCTGACATCCTGGAGATGCGCCGGTACAGTTTTCGGCATGCCAAATGACACTTTGAGACCGAACTTGCTTGTCAGGATTTGTTGCGTTCGCCCAAAGGCTTCTCGTACAACCCGGGTCCGGTTTGGTGTCGTGGCCTCCAATACATTGTCTGCAAGTTTCGCTTGGCGCACAGTCAGACGGTCATGCTCGCAGAAGAGAAGCAGGCGGACAATGTCGTTTGTCGCACGTCGAACTGTATCCTCGGACATCGAAATACCACTTGCAGACACCTCGCCAGAGAACGACGGTGAGCCTTGGTACGACGGTGAGGCGGTTGGTGACTGTGTCCCGCTGCCGGGGAGAGACTCTACTCGTGACCGGCTGCCACCGTGGCTCTGGCGGCCTTCTGAACGTCGTGGCATGGTTTGAGGATAATTGCAGCAGACGCGAGACGCGTCTAATATATTACGAGTAACTGATCAGTACTTACTTCAGTATGACTGTGGTTCAAAATACAACTTTAACTGTGGCGATTCTTCTCGTCTAGTTGAACGAAATGGACTTTTTGAATTGTCGTCCAGACTTTTTAAGCAGTGCTCCTATTTAAATCTTTCAGTACGATTCGCAAGCTGGGCACATGCCATGCAGCGCTCGAATCGAGAATGTACATGGTTGCTGTTCGGCAGCCTCATACCAGTATTCAGCCGCACACCGCCGCAGGTTCCGCCTTTGAGCGGGGAGGGGAGCTAACTGTACTCGACCACTATCATTCGGCTAAGAGGGCCCTTTTGCACAGCATGCCACGAGATAGTTACGCGATTGGCGGTAGCGAAATAGGCGCAACCGGCTTTGGTCTACTTGGATTCACGTGGAGATATGATCCGTCCAGTTCCTACCCCACTGACGACGAGGCATTCAAGGCAATGAAGACGGCACTTGAACACGGGGCCAACTTTTGGAACACTGGCGATTTCTATGGAGACACTCCAACAGACAGACTGGCAAACCTCAAGCTCATCCGTCGCTATTTCGACAAGTATCCTGAGGACGCAGACAAGGTGTTCTTGTCTGTCAAAGGCGGCAACGATCCTGTGGCCTTGCAGCCAGATGGGACGGCCGAGTCGATTGCCAGGACCATTGACAACGCAAAGAAAGTGCTAGGTAACTCAAGAAAGCTCGATATGTTTACGCTTTCACGCGTCGGCAAGGTACCCATTGAGGAGTCTGTGAAGGCGATTGACGAGCACATCAAGAAGGGTGACGTAAAGTCTTACTGCCTGTCTGAAACTGCCGCCAACACGATTCGACGCGCGCACAAGATCCGCCCTGTTGATGCCATAGAAATCGAGGTCTCCCTCTGGTCTCGCGAGGCCGAATTCAACGGCGTTATGGCGACTTGCAAAGAGCTCGGTATTCCCGTCATTGCGTACTCGCCGGTCGGCCGCGGCCTGCTTTCCGGCAGGTACAAGAGCCGTGATGATCTTCCAGTGGGTCTAAAACTTTTAGATCGCGTTCAAGACAGCGTCTGGGACGCCAATATGCGAGTTGTCGCCAAGACAAAGGAAATCGCTGATCGCAATGGCTGTACGCCTGCACAAGTTGCCCTTTCCTGGCTGAGAATGCTGTCTGACGATGCAAAGCATCCTGTCATTGTGCCTATCCCTGGTTCTACAAGTGCAGCGCGGGTTGCAGAAAACTCTACTCATGTTAATCTTCCGGCGAGTGACTTTGAGGAGCTTCAAGCATTTCTCGAGTCCTACAACCCAATTGGAGGTCGCTACTTTGGCGATCTAGAGAAACATCTGTACCAATAGCAGTAAAAGAATGAAATTTTTTCATTTCATGACACTTTCCCTCAGACATGTGTGGCAATTGTTCCATGGTTGATTCTATAACAACACTACATGTCCTTCTGGACTTTAGTATATGCATGATAAAAAGGCAGCGAATATAGTTGATGCAGACACCGTTGGGCACAAATATTCTGGTCCAAAGGAAGTGCATCTATGCGATATTCAATGCATATGCTTGATTGATTGATTGATTGAATATCTTTTATTGTCTTTGTAAGCTATATATCAGCCAGCGACATCTTATGTATTTGTTCGAATTTTCGTTTGTGTACCGCCAATGCTGCATTACTCCGAATACTCGCCTGGCTTGCGCCAGTGACAACGGGAAACAGTCCCTGAGTAGGGTTAAAAACCGCCGCCGAGTGAATGCAGGATTGTACTGCGATAATAGGCGTTGATTAGGGATCTTTGGAAAGACAACATCTGCCGTGATTGGTGGTATTATTCATGTCCTCCACAGGACTTCGGTGGTGATAAGAGATGACTCGATGGCGAATCGAACCCATCCCTCCCCCCAGGGGACCGAGCGGTGTTAACCTACTCGGCTATAACCCCTGAGGGTTCAATGCATATGCCCATTTTAGGACGAAATAACTGCTGCATTGAGAGGCGTATGTAATCACGAAAAAATATGTCGCACAACAAGCCTTGCTAGCTCAATCGGTAGAGCGTGAGACTCTTAAAACAGTACACGTTATCTCAAGGTTGTGGGTTCGACCCCCACGTAGGGCTTATTTTTTGTGCATGGCTTCCACAGGTGCGTTCCATAGGTCCCTTGGACCTGGACCCTATCTGTAGAGCCAATACTTAGTGGTAGGCTCCCGGTCAGTCTTTTCGGCACCCGCTACGTAGTCTGTCGACACGGTTAGTCGTCTCAATGCGAAATTTTGAATCTTGTAAGTAAATTATTTTCTTGGGCAAAACAACACCTTTTCTACTCTTGGCTACGATTTCTGGCTCAAAAGCCTCAATGATGAATTCATACATACGTTTTTGTCTATCGGAATAACGGCACTTGTCTCACAGACTATTAGTAGAATTTTTAGGCCCACTTTCCGAGAAGAGCCATGAGACCAGCACCCCAGAGAATGTTGTTGACGCTGAAAAGGAGCTCGCCCATGCTCTTCGTGCGGTGAGGGTTGAAAATAAAGTCGCGGGCAAGAAGCTCGACAAGACCAGTGTACAGCAGAATACCGGCAGAAATGGCATCGAGTACACCCGAGACAACATTCACCTCGTACGACGAGCCCACGTACGAGTTACGGACGCCGAGTCCAATAGCAATGGAAATGGGCGTACACAGACCGTAGGCGAGACAGCAGAAGTACGGAAGCATGCGCTTGGAATGCGGAAACGGAATCTGCGAGAGACGAGCCCCCATACCAAGACCCTCAAATGCCTGGTGGAACACAATGACAGGGTACAGGGTCTTGAACTCATCGCCGGTAGTACCCAGAGTGAGGCCAATCATGACCGAGTGGAAAATCACACCAAACTCAAGAATGAGGAACGCACCAAACTGCGACTGGAAGTCACGTTCGGTCTCGATGCTCTCGTTCGAGCACGAGGCGTTGTCACGGAACTTGCCATCGGGCACCTTTGGTGTGCTGCGCTGGGCGTGCGGGGCGGTCACGAGCTCGCCGTCAACATGGTGCTCGTGGTTGAATCCCTGGTGTTGGTGGATGTGGCCACGCTGCTCGATGTCCGAGGTTTCAGTGCGGCTGTCAGAAGCAATAACGGCGCCGACATGGTCGTGCTGGAAATCCTCCTTGACGCCAAACTTGCGCTCAGTGTAGACGCTGGCAAAAAGATCAACGAGGAAAATAACGAAAACGCTCGCAAGCATGATAGCCGGGCACCAAGCGTAGTCAGCCCAGTGGCCGGTACCACCAACGCACGAGTTGCCACCAATAGTGGAATAGGCGGGATCAAGCAAATGAATAAATGCAGTAGCGACAATGACACCGGTACCGAAGTTGCGTGCAAAGAGGTAGACATATTTCGGAATCTTCATGCTGGAACGTTCGCTGATAACGGGAAAGAGCGTAGCACCAAACGACGTAACGAGAACCACAAACACGGCAGAAATACGGGCACCGAGCATTCCATTGTACTCGTTCTCGCCAAAGTAGACGCCTTGCAGCACACAAGTCTTCCAAGCATCATCAGGCTCCTCCGCCATGAGCATAACATCGTCGGGGTTCCACTGGGCCCACCAGGGTTCAGACATTTTGTGTGTGTATGAGTTTTTGAGCAAAAGTCGAAAAAAATGCGAATGCACACTAATGTGTGCCAAGATCAAAATAAACGGCGATGAGCTCTGTTACCTAATAGGAACGAGTCCCAAACCTTGTCGAAGCCTGAGATAGCAAACAGGGGGGGCAAGGCACTCTTTAATAGTTGAGTTCAGCACTGCTGGATGTTTAAAAAAACGGTGAACTGCAGACCAAGCATGCAAATTCTTCTGGCCGGCAGAAGTAACGGCTCGATCAAAGAGATTACCACCAAGGTGCCATATAATCTCGAGCCCATACCCCAGCCGTGCCCTGGACTATAGACCCCGAAATCAATGCAATCTGATCGGGCGGACACACGCACAAGGATCCAAAAAAATAGATCAGCGACAGAACGCACTAGCGCCACGCTCTACACAGATCTAGCTAATTCTTAATTATGTCTGTTTTCCAACGTAAATCGACAGGACCCGCCAAATCGGCACTAGACTGGCCTAAAGCTGTGACCCTTGTCCATACTAGCCCCCACACCTTGGTGGTCTCGAGCTTGGTGCATCCAGGCACCTAGCTGGCCCGTGCAGCCGTGTATGTCCGATGCAGGGTGCCGACCACTGTGTGAATTATGTGGGCTTTCATTGGCACATACTGGCACCTACTGTCTGTACACATGGTCAAGGTGTTTTGAACTTTCGTACACGAGCGAGCGTCTTGGAGGGTTGTTTGGTTTTGTTATGCCGTGAGAATCTTTGCACTTTGGGGTGTTGTTGAAGTGATTTGGCAATAATGTGAGCCAGAACTAAAACCAATGCCGAGGAAAGTCGATTAGTACAACAAGGCAAGCGGGTCGCTCGTAACGAATCACGTCCGATGTAGCATACCCACCTTGGTAGGTGCGAGCACTCCTGTGCCGGCTAGTCCCCGCATGCGGTACTGCGGACGATGCTTTGGCCGCTGCGTCCTGTGCGGGACAGTGGCCTCTGTGCCTGCACAGACTGATGAAAATAAGGTGCCGCCTGCCAGCCGCAACACTTGGTACTCGACGACTATTGCTTCTGTGCCTTTCGGAAACCGGTAGGACTTTTGTTGGATGATTCAAATAGCCTATCCCTTTTCAGACGTTAGGATCACGATACTGTTTGTTACAGACACGCGAACAAGTTGTGTTTTTTATGATATTTTATGAGTGTACACAATAGCCGTCTAGCGCAAGAACATGCACTAACCTTGGTGGATAAACTGGCATCGGGCATGTGTGAATGCATTGTCGTATGATCGCACCAACAATTTGACATTCGCTGACAACCTCACGGGTAGCGGATGCGTCCGCCCTTCTGTTCTACAGACACATACGGAAATGTTGATTCTAAGGACAAATACGCAGCGAGCAATGGGATGACGCATCAAGCGCGCGGCGCCAGTCTTCCGGACCCAATGCCGAGGCTCACATGTAGAACATCGATACAGTGCGATACCGGGCGACGAGCAACAATTGAGTTTTTGTTTTCAGTGGTAATAATTGGGTTGTCTGAGAAATGTCTGCGTAACGGGAAAACAGACTTGTCACGCCTGTTGACAGATGCTAGATCTGACGTCTGTGAATCTCAAAAACTAGCTGATCGTCGGTCATGCACTAGGCAACAAGTGCCCCTTCAAAAGAACTTGCAAACCCCGCCCTATTGGTGCACGTTCTCAAGATTAGGTGAATGCCGAACAATGTGTTGCCATCGGGAAGGATCTCCAAGGGTAACTCTTAAGAACAAAAGCGAAAATAAGACACGAGGTCAGGACAGTTTACGACTATGTATCAGTGTTAGCTGAGCTGATCTGCGAAAATGTAGATTGAATGTGGCGTTGATTTCTAACGGGCACCGCATCCATGCAGTTCACAAATGCTTAAAGTGCCTTGTGAGGACGATCGTGCATGATAATACTGCATAATTGTATACATATGTATACATATGCATTGGAGCGCTGGAGTGCAGCCGTGAGGTTGAATCGACGTGCACACAGTTAGTGCAGTCCACCTCGAAAAGCTGCTTTGCAATGCCGTCACTTAAGGATTACTTGACGTCAAAATACGGATCAGAGCCACCCAAGAAGAAGAAGAAAAAGACAAGCGCTGCAGAGTCGTCGATTCTGCAGGTGGAGACAGACGACCCCGCTATCCCGGAGCCCGAGACAGCAGATCCCGATGATTCAGACGAAGAGACCGTACCTGAGCCCGATACAAGCAAGAAACAGACAGGTTGGAAAAAGCTGGGCAGCGGCGATGCAGTAAAGCGAGAAGAACTCGAAGCTGGGCGTGTAAAGTCAGAGCCCGCGGAAAGAAACGAGCCCACCATGTCGTCGGGCGCCCGCGCTGGTTTGCAAACAGCAGAGCAAGTTCAAAAAAGCGTAGCCCAAAAGCGGCGCGCGGAGTTAGAGCGCCTCGAGGCATCCGAGACATCGGGACGAGGAGCAGAGACGGTGCACCGCGACGCGTCTGGCCGCATCATCGATATTGAGGAGTTCCGTCGGCAGGAGCAAGAGCAGAAAGAGAAGGAGGAGCGCGACAAGGTACGCAGACACAAGGAGATCAACCAGGGCCTTGTGCAGCGGCTAGAGGCGGAGAAACAACGGCGCGAGTTGCAGGATTCGTCGCGCAGCTCGCTCAATGTATCCAAGGACGACAGGGAACTCAACGATTCGCTTCGGGAACGGGATCGTGAATTTGATCCCGCGGCGCCATTCGTATCCAAAAAGAAGCGCAAAGCTGCTATTGCGGTATCTGCCACAGGGCTTCCAGTTTACACAGGCCCGTTTGCTGCCAATCGTTTTGGTATTGTTCCTGGCTGCAAATGGGACGGCGTTGATCGCTCCAACGGTTTCGAGCGCAAATGGTTTGAAAAGCAAACGGAAAGGCAGCAGAAAAAGACCCTTGCTTACACAATGGCTACAGATGATTGATTATGGATCCCATGGCTTGTTTTTCCTGCGTGTTTCAGGAACCAAAAACAAAAAGCAAAAAAACGAAAAGAAAAACAACAACAGGGGCTGGAACACAAGAACAACAACAAAAAAAACCATCACGATGACACGATTTTCTATCCTTGCACAGTTGCACAATTATGTATATTATACAATTTAATGGGAGCCACGGTTTGACGAACCGCGTCCGCGGCCTCGTCCACCACGGGCACCGCGACCTCCACGACCCCGTCCGTTGCCACGACTACTAGCATGATCATTCTCGTTTGCGCTAGAATCCTGCTGGGGTCCATCGCTTGAACCCGAACCAGAGCCGGAAATTTGCAACTGAGCCATGAGATCAGCGCTGGCCTGCTCGTCGTATTGAGGGCCCGCCATTGGTGGAGGAGGTCCAGGCATAAAGTGAGGCGGCGGAGGACCCATGGAGGGGTCAAATGGCATAGGACCCGGCATAGGACCCGGCGGCATGCCAAACGGAACCTGACCAGACATAAACTGCGGCGGCACTGGCGGCACCGGTGGGCCCTGAGGGGGCATAGGGCCCGGACCGCCAAACTGGCTGTAGATAGCATTGTTGAGACGCTGGAACTGCTGTGCCTTTGCGCCTGTGCCCTTAATATTCTTGAGCGCTGACTCGTTGTTGGCTTGTTGGGCAGCTGGGTCGACAGGCGCCTGGGCGGGTGGTGCCTGGCCCGGCGGTGCAGCAGCCTTGAGCATGCTAAGTAGGTCTTTGCTGAGTTGCTCATTGCTAGCTTCACCTTGAGCCTTCACTGAAGCCTTGGGCTGAGCCTGGGCCTCAGATTTGGCAGGAGCTTTGACGTTTGTGACGACATGCTTGTTTTGCTGCTTGGCAACTTGAGACTGAGCCTGAGCCTGAGCCGGAGCCTGAGAACGACCAGTGGGACCACGAGGAGCAGCAGCAGCAGCAGCAGCAGCAGCAGGAGGAGGAGGCTTTGTTCCGTTGGCACGCTTGGCAATGACCGGCGGCGCCTTGCTCCACGCAGATTGGACGGTACCGACAGACGACGGGCGGTATTGAGCCGTGGCGGCCGCCGCATGCTGCTTGCGCATCTCAAGGCTCTTCTTGGACTCGAAGATCAGCTGGCGGTTCGTGAGGTTGATGACCGAGCCGGCGTCGACCGTCAGGCCGCACTTCTTCTCGAGACGACCTCCGAGGGTCGTGCCCTGCTCAAACTGCTGGTCGAACATGACGTCAAGCGTCACTTTGCTGACATGGCTGTTGATGGCAATGACAGTGCCGCGGCTGTAAAGCTGCACCTTGCCGAAGTTAAGGGCCGACACGACGCGGTCGCCCAGAGAGAATTTTTGCATGCGAAGCTGGTGGTAGGCGTGCGTCGGCGTCAACAGTGCGCGACGCGGCACTCCGTGGAACTCCATGACGCGCACCGGCTCGTGGCCGTCCGAAAAGTACGTATCGGTGACGGATTCAATTTTTCGGACCGTCTGGGGAGCGAGCGCCTCAGTCTCAAGCTCCACGAGCGAGTACTGCGGGTTCTGTGACGTGTTCTTAATGATCCACTTGCGCGCCTCCTCGACCTGCGCGCGGAGAGTCGGCGAATCCACGTCCTTGAATACCGTCTTGAGGTCCGGAATGTCCGATACCTTGGACAGCGTCTGGAGCGCGGCAAAGATCCGCGGGTACGCGGCCCGGTACTGGTTGACGAGCTCAACGGCAGCACCGGTGAACTCCCAAGTCTTGGCACCCTTGCGCGAGTAGCCGAGAACCTTTTGGCGCTTGGACTCGAGCTTGAGCATCAGACCCAGGTCGTACGACCGGTCATCAAGCTTGACAAGGTACTTGGACGTCACCTTGGACAAAAACAGCGGCGTGATCTTCATGCGCTTGGCGATCTCGTACGACGGCATGTACCGGATCGATTGGCGCTCAAACTGCGCAGCCTTGGCGCCAATGGTCGGCTCGGGCCGCTCGAGCTTCATGAGGTGGATGTCGAGCTTGTCGCCGGTGGTATGACCCTTGACAGTCACGGGGTTGCCGTAGCCCTTGGGACCCAGGTAAATGGCCCGCGAGTCAACGGGAAACTCCTCTTCGACCGGCAGCGGGTCGCGCTCCTTAAACCGTTCGTCCTCCTCCTCGACGTTCTCGACAACAGTCTGAACGGCAAACACCTGCTCTGCGCCCTCCTCAAAGTCCTTGACAAATGCACCATTGTCGAGGCGCTTAAGACCGCGGAGCTTGCGCACGTGCACAAGGTAGTCAACGGGCCCAATCTTCGTACCGTACTTTTTGTACTCACCAATAATCTGGCCAATCTGTCGGGCGCGCGTCGAGTACGCCTCTTGATCCAGTGGGACGCCAGCGACGCGACCATGGCGGACCTCATACCGGAACTCATCGTCGCTGATGGCTACGACCTTGGCCTCTCGCAGGTACGGCCAGCCAATGTGGATGTTTTCGCCAACGAGCTTTTCGACAAGGCCCTTGCTGCTCTCCTTATCGTAGCCGTTGATGACGGTGATGATGCGCGACTCGCGCCGGCTCGGCTGCTGAAACACTTGGACGCCGGCCATTTCGAGCTTGTGCGTAAACTGCAGCGTCTTGAGACTGGGGAAGCCGGCAAGCGACGACTTGCCGAGCTTGGCCTCCTCCATGAGACCGAACCGCAGGCTGTTGGCGCCGAGCGACGGCCGCTCCAGCACAATCTCCTTGCAGTGGCAGTGCTCAATGTCCAGCAGCGCGCCCGGCATCGAACTCGGGTACACATAGTCGATTTGCGGGTTGTATGCAAACTGGATGTTTGCACCAAACTTGTTGCGCTCGCGTTCCTCGGGCGTCAACTTGGCCTCGGCCGGCGCCATAGCAGCCAACAGCCGCTTCTCATCCACAAATGGGATCTTGACAACTGCCTCCCAGTCGTTCTTCTTGCCGTTCATGTCAAGCGCAAACTCGTGGGGATAGAAGTCGATAATAGGGGACAGCTCATCGCTCATGAGCCATCGGTAGGGCTGCGGCACGAGCGCCTTGGAACGGTCAGGCAACACGCCCATGAGCTGCTCAAACGGGTGGAAAGGTGTTCCGAGCGTAAACTGAGAAAAGTTCTTGCGGTTCTTGAGACCGAGTTTAATGTCGGTGATACGCGGCGCGTAGTGGTAGCGGAAGTACCACCCCCACGACGCGATGCCGCGGTAGTAGTAAAACAAAACCCACTGCAGACCCTCGAGGTAGTTCTCGGCGACCTCGGCGATCTTGTCCTCCTCCTTGATGCTGAAGCCAAACTTGAGCTCGTAGTATTTGTTACGCCACCTGTCAAACTTGGTGTTGTACACCTCACGCTTGTGCTCGAGTTCCTCGTCCTTGATGATCTCGGCCTTTTCGTACTTGCGCAAAAACCTGTTGACGCGGAGCAGGCGCTCCTCGCCGTCGTCTTCGTCGCTGTCCTCGTTTTCGACCAGATCATCGACATCGAGCATCATAGTAATACGGCCGTCACCCTCGACGATCTTCATGCTGGTGCGCGCACCGACGCGGCGCAAAAACAGCTGATCCTCCTGGGACAGCGTTGGCGGCAGGTCCATCGAGGGGGGATCTTTCTGGGCTTCTGTCTTCTCGACATTGTTTGCAGCAAGAATAAACGGCTTGACCATGCGGATAAGCTCTTTTTGGCGCGGTGTGACGGCCACCTTGCCCGTAAACGGCTTGGCCATGCCGGGCTCTTTGGTCGCCGCGTCCGACTCGTCCACCTCGTCGCCGGCCGTCAGCGACACCATCTGAAGGTCCTCGTTGAAAAAGTCAACGTCGATAGCAAGCTCTTCAAACTTGCGGTACTCAAACTTGGAAATCTCGTCGAGCCACTCGCCAAGGCGTTCAAAGTCAATGACGCCATCTTTACTCAGGTAGCTGTCGGACTTTTTCAGTACTTCTTTGTACGTCGCCAACACGATTGGCAGGGCACCGTCGTTGATGAGCAGTGACGGCAGCTCCGGCAGGAAATCGTTGCCAATGAAGAAGTTGAGCAGAATAAAGTCATCGAGGACGCGCTCAAAGTCCCAAGCGACGCCCGTAGAGTCGCGTACATCGTCAAACTCTAGCTCGAGGTATTCGCGGACGAGAGACAAGTGCAACAAGTAGAACTTTTGCTCCGTCAGCTCGACCTGGCGCTTGGCGCGCGGGCCAAACGTGACCTCCTCACGGAGCAGCGCAAAGTGTGGGTCGTGGGACAGCAGTCCAAGCATAATAAGATCTGCATCCAAACCGTACAGACAGTGGCGGACGTTGGAATCGTAGTCCTTTTGGGCGCGCATGACTCTGATCTGCTCCATGATCTTGTGCTCTCCCTCTCCCGGCACCTCATGGCCCGACAAAATGATTTCGATATTCTGCCAGTTGCGATCCTCGCTGACCTTTTTGTTGATAAAGTACTTGAGCTGTACCGTCAGCCTCGCCATAAACTCGGTACCGGGCGTGATGGCGTTGGAGTCAAACGGCTCCTCCTTTGGTAGCTCCACACCTTGCTCGATAGCCTTTTTGCGGGCCTTTTCGGCATCCAGCGCCGAGCGGAAGCGGCGTGCTCGTTGTTGGTTCATTTTTGCGCGTGGCGCGACACCATCAATGGCCATGTAGAACATTTTCTTGGGCTTGATCAGGTCAAACAGATGTTCAATGTAGTTAAAAATCGCCACGTACATCTGCTCATCAGATAGGCGCGTTGTCACGTCTGCATCTTTATGTGTTGCATTGTCTGCTGTTAGTCGAGTCCGTTGAGATCATGGCAAAGCCGTTGATATTTTTATGACATACGCAAGATCGAGTTCATGTCGAGATACAGATTGTCGAACCTGAGGTTAGTATAGTTGCACAGAGTGAACGAGTAAAATGGTCGTAGCACTTTGGTACACAACAGATGGTGGGTCATTGTTCTTTGTGCACTTGATCAATTCCACGTACTCTGGCACCTGCGACTCGTTGATGAGCTGCGATATGTGGGGCCATCGCTCCGACACATAGCGGAAAAACTTGGGAATTCCTGGAGTTAGCAAAGATAGGGATTGACGATTTTATAATAAAGGCGGACAACTCATACCCATTGCGCTGGTTTGCAGACGCTTTCCGGTGACTGTCGGATTGTCACCTTTGCCGGGGTCTGACACTTTATGGCTGGCTCCACCGGGCCCATATTGGGAGTGCCTGGATTTACTGAGGCGGAGGGAACTGGTGACGATCCGTACCCTAAGGTCGCCCCGCGCGGGGTTGCTTTTTTGCACGTTTGCAGTGAATTAAGAGCGTAATCCAGCGAGCTTAGTAGCCTAGTCTCTATTTATTTTAGTAACTAGATTTTAGATTTTTTGTATGGAACCCGGAGCAGTGTTTCATGCCGCTGTGAACAATGTTCGGCATTCTGCACTAGTCGTCATGGCAACCACCATAATCACCGGCAGAAGGTTGGAACTTTTTGAACGCGTTTCAACACATTTGGGCCACTGAGGACTGACAACAGCACAGCTGCCAGGCCTCAATTGAGACAGCACAGTAGTTGCATTGTCGCACCACCGCAGGAATCACGCCATGTTTGGGGGAGGGTCTTCTGGCGGCTCGCTGTTCGGGCAGCAGTCGCAGCAGCAGCAGCAACCCCAGCAGGCATCTGGCGGCGGCGGTGGCTTGTTTGGAGGATCGCTGTCAAACAATCAGAACGCAGGAACAGGTGGAGGTGGTCTTTTTGGTAGTAAGCCGGCTGGAACGGGTACTGGGACAGGTGCTGGAACAGGATTGTTTGGTCAGACCGCCCAGAACACAGGCACTGGCGGTTTGTTTGGATCCAACACGAACCAACAAAGCGGTACCACCGGAGGAAGTGGTGGTCTGTTTGGATCCAACACGAACCAACAAAGTGGCACTACAGGTGGTGGACTATTTGGATCCAACACGAATCAGCAAAGCGGCACTACCGGTGGCGGCTTATTCGGATCCAACACGAACCAACAAAGTGGTACTACAGGTGGTGGCCTATTCGGATCCAACGCGAATCAACAAAGCGGAACTACGGGCGGTCTGTTTGGATCGAACGCCAACCAGCAGAAGCCGGCGACTGGCGGTCTCTTTGGGTCAAACACGCAATCCACCAGTGGTACGGGCGGTCTCTTTGGTCAGAGCAAGCCTGCCACCACCGGCGGTCTTTTTGGCGGAGGAACAACTCAACCTAGCACTGGTACTACTACCGGAGGCTTGTTTGGTGGAGGAGTCCAGCAGCAGCAGCAGCAACAACAACAACAACAACAACAGTCGCTAAACATCACACCGCTGACACGGCCGTCAGATTTGCCCGAAAGTATCCAGAAGGAACTAGAGGCTCTAGACGACTATATCAACCAGCAAAGCCGGATTGGCGAGGAACTCAAGGCGGATCACGACACACAGGAAGAAATGATCGAGAGTATTCCGAGGGACGTGGAACTAGTGACACGGCAGCTTAGAACAGCCCTTGAGGCGCTCAAGTACGACAACCGCGTGCTTTCAGACATGAAGAAGATGTCTGAACGCGTCGTACAGGATGCCGAGGCGTGTGTCGATTTGTTGGCACATATGCGCAACCCAGTGGCGCTTGCGTCGTCGACTTACGGCGGTGCGTCCAAATTTGGCCGCAAGGGCGACACATTGTACCCGTACTTTACTGCCAAGATCGACGAGTTTGATGAGCGCCTGCGGGCCATGGCCAACGTCATGACCGAGATTGAGCGAGGCGTTGAGGGTGCCGAACGAGAAATATCTGAGCCGTCGCACGGTGCCAATGACATTGTCGCATCTCTGCGCGAAGAGTACGCTTTCTTTATGGCGTTGGGCTCTCGCGTCGCCGAACTCCATCATGCGGTTGACCGACTCGAGATCCGTCCGTCGTGAGACCGAGTTGTAATATTATCTATGTAACTTTTCTTTAACGCAAGCCATGATCTTTGTGATACAGTTGGTCCCTCGCCCCAGGAAAGAAGTGTCGTTTCTCTTTTCCCTGGTGTTCCACCCCCAAACCCCCGCAGCAACTGCTTCGCAGTTGATATGACATTGCGCAGGAACCTTTGTTCAGCGGCGAGGCGTCGTTCCTCCTTTTCCTGGGGGTTCCACCCCCCGACCCCCATAGCAACTGCTCCGCAGTTGATTTAACACTGTACAGGAACCTTTATTCAACCACGAAGCGGTTGCTACGGGGGTCTGGGGGTGGAACCCAGACCCCCGTAGCAACTGCTTCGCAGTTAATATGACATTGCACAGGAACCGTTGTTCAGCGGCGAGGCGTCGTTCCTCCTTTTCCTGGGGGTTCCACCCCCAGACCCCCATAGCAACTGCTCCGCAGTTGATTTAACACTGTACAGGAACCTTTGTTCAACCGCGAAGCGGTTGCTACGGGGGTCTGGGGGTGGAACCCTCGGGGAAAAGAAAAAAATGACAGTGTCAGGAACCTTTATTCAACCGCGAAGCGGTTGCTACGGGGGTCTGGGGGTGGAACCCCCAGGGAAAAGAAAAGGAAATAGAGTCCTGAGTTTGAGTAGGGAAAGCTTTGAGTCACTACAAGCCGACGACTGAGTCGCGTAACAAAACTTAAATCCATGAACTAAACAATTAAAAAAATGATGCTGGTGCTGTGTTAAAACCAAGAGCTCAACCGCGAAGCGGTCGCTACCGGGGTACGCGGGGAAGAGTTGCCCAAAAAACGAATTAGGGGCCCACAAATCAAGCGGCCCCCACAATCGAGGTGTTGTTAAACTCGTTGCTGGGCTCCTGCAGCCCGTCCAAGTCGTCCTCCTTATTGCGATGGGCGGCGTCAAGAGCCGCCTGGACCTTGCCGCCCTCCTGCTCTTCCATTTCGCATGGGCCACGCTCGAGCGGATCCACCTCCTCCTCGTCAGAATGGAACTGCATCGAAGTCTTGCGGTACTTGTCGGTGGGCGACCCAATGGTGCCATCAAACTGCGCCAGCACTTCGTCGTGCTGGCGGTGGAGTTCCTCCTCCTCCTTGCGGAGGGTCTCAAAGTAAACGTGGGGCGGCGTGAGGGCGCCCAAGACTCGGCGAGCTCGGCTGTTGAGCAGGGACAGACCATAGACGTACGAGGTATTGACCCAGCCAAAACCTTCTGTTGCGACGCCCTGGAAATTGAGGCCCTGGTTGCCGTACTCGGCGTCGACGCGCTGCGGGTCGCGCGGGTTGGTAACGTCGTACTTTTCAACAACCACGCCGTTGTAGTCGACAAATGCTTGCGTCATCATGTACAACCACCGATAGACGAGGCGCTCGACCTCCTTGGTGTAGCCGTAGCGCAGCAGCCCCATCCACGCGAGAATCTGCTGCGGAGCCCAGCCATAGGGCCAGTCCCACTGTCGATTGGGTCGCGACAGGCCGATCTTGCCGCGCGACTTTTTGGTGCCCGACGCGAGGCCGCCCTTTTCCTCAAACAGCGGTACGGCGTGTTCGACGAGGCAAATGGCCTGGCGCGCCGACGCCAAGCCGGCCCACAGTGCCCAAAAGGTTGTGCACGTCTCGTACGTGTGCTGCTTGCGCTTCTTGGTGTTGTAGTCAAAATACATGCCCTCTTGCTCGTTCCACAAGTAGCGGTCGACGGCGAGCTTGCGGAGCTGGGCGCGGCGGTCCCACGCAGACGACGTCTCGATGGAGCCATCGCGCATCACGAGCTTGTCCTCAAAAAAGGTGCGGATGGCAAACGCAATGTCGGTCTCGTACTTATACAAGAGCGAGTTGAGGTCGATGGTGGCCAAGTCGGCGCACACGCCCTCGAGGCGGTACGACGTGTCGTGACCCGACTCGCGCACGCCGCGGTCGTGCAAAAAGTACTCGTCGAGCTCGGGCTCCACAATGACGCCGTCGTTGTACAAGCGCTGAAACTCATCAAACGAGACGCCGTGCTTTTCGGCGTAGGGCATGAGCACGTGCTCAAAGTGCGACGCCTCGGTCTCGGGCGGAATGCCCTTGCCGTCTGGCCTGTACCGCGACAGGCCCGTGACGGGGTCGAGGCGCGGCTCTGACGTCCACACCATCTTATACTCCTTGATAGCCGCGCGGATAGCGTTTGCCAAAAAGTCGAGCGCGCCCGTTGTGTACTTGATCTTGTCGTAGACGCGAAGCGCCATGTCAGTCAAAAACGGCGGCTGCGACCGCGACAAAAAGTACGAGCGGTTCGCATTGAGGATCTTGCCGTAATGCTCAATCTCAAAGCACTGGTTGATGACAATGCCCTTGGCCAAGTCGGTGCGGTTGTCGAGCAGCAGACCAAGGACAATCATGTACGAATCCCAGCCGTAGAGCTCGTTGAAGCGGCCGCCCGGCACGACGTACGGCACGCCCTCGAGGCGTGTTTCGCCAGTTGTTTTGTCCTTGACGCGGCGCATTGCCAGCGCCAGCAGTCCCGGTTTTTCGTTGATGCTCTTGACGTAGTCGGCCGTGATGTGCCGCGGAAGGTACTCCACCTGCAGCTGCAGGTGCGGCCGCTCCTCAGAAATCTTCTTGTAGTACTCGTACTGCTCGACCTCCTCGGGCGGCACGTACACGCGGGGCCGCTTGTCCTTTTGGCGGTTCTTGGGGTCGAGGGCAATGAGCTCGATGTTGGACCCGTCGATGCGGCGCGTCAGCGAGTTCCAGAACTCTTTGGTAATCAACCGCGACAGGCGCGCCACCGGGTTCTCATTGAGGCGCTCCTCATCGAGCTGGATGCGCTTGCGACCAAACTTTTTTGCCAGCGTAAGCTCCTGCAGCAGGTTCGACAGCATGTACGTGCCGCGGATCTCGCTCGTCTTGAATCCGTTGGACGCGAGCGTTCCAACCTCAATCACTTTGGGGCCGTTATCGTCGATCGTGATTTGGACGTTATCATCTGTGTCCTCTGACGCCAGCAGCCGCTCCAACGTCCTGTCCACGTCGATAATGTACTTTGAAGGCGCCGATTTTTCATCTGCTGTTAGCTTTGTCGTGCTTGGTGTTTTTTTTTTTTTTTCCTGGGGGCGCTGCCCCCAGACCCCCCGTAGCAACTGCTTCGCAGTTGGAGAGTGGCAGTGTGAGATCTTGCAACGGGGTCTGGGGGCAGCGCCCCCAGGAAAAGAATGCAAAGTGCGGACACTGTCGCAGTTGCTACGGGTGTCTGGGGTGGAACGCGGGACATACCATAAGAACCACGGCGTCGGAGATTCTTTGTCTCCTTTGGAAAATCAGCAGTCAAACCGTACTGATGTTAGTGTGATGGGGGGGGAGGGGGTGGAGAGGCGGTGGAAGACATACCATTGACTGCGTGCGCTGTCGGATCTTTTTGCCAGTCTTACGTGACCGCTCAGATCCATAATACTCTTGCGATGTGCCTCGAACATCCAAAGGCCCGCTAGCCGAGACGTCAGACGACGACTGGCGACGGTGACGACGCGCGGCCGCCGCCACGTCCTTGATGAGACTAGCGTCCTGCGACGACATTCCGTTGGGGTTTGCTGGAGGATCCATTGTCCAGCTCACGTTCTTTTTCCAGGTTTGAATGGGAACGAGTCTTCGTAGTGTACCACGCGCCCGCCTGCCTTGTGGGCTCCTTTTATCACCTTGGGGTCCTGACGTGCCCAAAACCAAAACCATAACCACGGGGCGAGTCGCCGCACGATACGCCGCATGCACACGTTGGTTTTCTGGGGGTGCGTTTTTTTTTTTTTTCTTGTGCTCGCGGTAGTATTGTGGGGGGGAATGAGATGACGCATTTTTTTGGTAGTGGTAATAAATAACTACAATACAGAAGCTTTTCCTATTGTAGCACGATATGCCTGGAAAAATAACGGCGTTCATAAAACTGGCATAATCAATGTGGCTAATATGTATTTGGTACAAAATGAACTACAGGGGGCTGGTTTCAAAAGGGTCACAAACTGCACGACCGCAGAAACTCGCCGATTGCAGGTCGTTGATACGGGTCCAACTCCCTGACTGTGCTTTGCAGTTAGAGAAACGGCCTCAAGCCTCACCGGAATCATTGTTGGCGGGTCGGCCGGTTCGCAGGATCGACAAACCCGGCGCCCTGGTCTAACGGTTTCACCGCTGGAATCTTTCAGTGCTTGTCCGATGCGGTTCACAAACCAATACGAACTGACCGACATGGCCCGGCAGTCGTCAAGATTTTATTCTAAAACAAACCACACGCCAACTGCAAATTCTTACCCGATGGCAGGCCCCGACACGCTACCGGCCCGATACCATCGGATGCACGATTCAGGGACCACTGTGCATCACCACAAATATCATGGCCGCCTGCGGCACACTCCGAACGAGGTGGGGGGCGTGACCGGGGGCCATTGCTGCATTCCGGATCAAAACGGGCCGATTGTCCCTTTGTATAACCCGAGAAACGAGTTTGCAAATTTGTCGCAACTCGCGGTCTGCAGCAAGGTGGCCACTTGCTCTAGGTTTGGGCACTGCTAAATTGCGTCGCGGTGCATGTAGGATGGTCCAGGGACCCGAGGGGTTCGTTTCCGAGCTTCCGACGATGGAAACGGGAAAGCGGGTAGTACAATCAGATTTCTGATTTCGTGTCTCGTATTCATCGCCGTCTCTGTTGCGTCGCCATCTCCGCCATGATCGCCATCGCCTTCGCCATCAGGAATGCAGTGGCACGCGAGATCGCGTTTGACAGATGAGTCAAACTGGCAGCCGAAGTGGGGAAATTCGGTTGCAACCAGGTCGAAAAAAAAAATAAGCTGGTAAGGGGTAAAAAAAAAAAAAGAGCATACGAACGCCCCAGGGTCCTGGTCAGTCGCATCACGCATTGGATTGTACGTTTGGTTAAATATTTTTGCAGTCAGTTTGGCAGAATCGCCTACTACTGTACTATACTCAGGGGGGGGCTTTGTTGACTTTGATTACTTAGCTATAAGTTTGACACCAAACAACTCCAGGTCCAGGGTGCAGCCACTGCTATCCTGACCGACCGCCTATCGCCACAGCGACGGGAATGCACCATTCCCCGCATTCATGCACAACACCCCTACCCGATGCGACGGTAGCTGGCCGTTCAACGCAGTGCGCTTGTTTTTTCCTGGGGGCGCTGCCCCCAGACCCCCGTAGCAACTGCTTCGCAGTTGATTTTGGGGACAAGTGGTGTATAGCTTGGCTACGTGGGTGACGGGCGTCTGGATAGGAACTACGAGACGACACTCAGTACCGGCCAGTACCACTCTGATTCTGGCTCAGACGCACCAGCTCAACCGCGAAGCGGTTGCTACGGGGGTCTGGGGGCAGTGCCCCCAGGAAAACAAAACAAGCACCGCGCTGATGCTGGTTGGCACCGAAATTGACGGGTGCTAACGCATACCAACGGCCAGCTACCGTCACATCGGATAAGTGATGTATAGCTTGGCTGCGGGGGTGACGGGGGTCTGGATAGGAATTACGAGTCGACACGCAGTACTGCCCAGTACCCCTGATTCTTTCTCAGATGCACCAACTCAACCGCGAAGCGGTTGATACGGCGGTCCGGGGGTAGAGCCCCCAGGAAAACAAAAAACAAAAGCCCAAACTTACAAACCCGTCGTAGTACGACGATATGCGCCAAACCACGTGGACACGGCGGTATGGGCTAGGGTGGACGTCACAAGTTGGACGGCATGACCCGGACAAGTCGGGGGTAGTGAGTCACTAAGGGGGCTATTTGGCTGATTGGGCGGACGGTTGCTTTCGAGGTGAATTTGTGGGTGGTTTTGTGAAGCGATACCGGAATCGTTGGCTGTTTGAAACGGCGCGCAGCTTCCGCTCAGGCGACTGACGCATCCGGTGCATCGCGGGGCTACTTGCATGCGTCTCCCCCCTCAGTGCTGCACTTTAGTGTGTGGTTCGTTTTTAGTAGCTGCTCTGCCTCTGCGTAGACAGCGCTCCATGACCAGCAAGTACGTTGAGCAGAGCGGATATAGGCACAGCATGAATGGCAATTAAACCAGACCGCCGGATGGGTCGCCACCTCGCAATACCAAAGCGGCCGCTCCTCCCCTAGCCCCTGCATATGATAAGATACAGATCAGGCAGGCAGGTGCATGGGGGGAGAGGCGATAGAGACAAGTCCAACCGGTCGCCAGAGCGCACGCGCCATCCACAAGAGACAGCGTACGCATTTGACAGACGCTAAGCAGACCTTTGAGTGTTCAACGTGCACTGCTAGCAGTGGTGCTGGTTTGTCGGGTCCATTTGTTTAGTTATTGACAAGCGCGACTCGCAACGTTGTTGAAGCCTGTTTAAGCTACTGATAGTGCGGACGTCAGGTGTCTTTTGGCTCGAACTAGTGCAACGCGAGTGGCGCCAGGAGAATTCGACGGTCAACGAATCTTTGCTGCAGACGGTAGGCTTGGTACAAAAAGAGTTGTGGCAAAGCATTGACTTTTGAGTAGACAACAGGACGTGCCAAGCCTTGAAGTCCACCAACGCCACAGTTCTAGTTGACCAAATATACGTGGTCGAGAGGCTATCACTATCATGAGCAACAACGACATTCCATGGGGAGAGTCGGCACTGTGGTCGTCTACGTCGTCGCTCGGTGACGTTGAGGATGAGTACGATGTGGTGAGCCGGCGAAGTGACGAGGATGGCGACGGCTTTTCTCTCTACGGAGGGAGCGAGTCGAGTGGCCGTCGTCATTCAGTGGCGAGTGCCAGTGAGGGGGAAGTCATGACCCCTTCTGAGGCTTCAGAAGGTAGTGGTCTGCGCACGCCACTGAGCTCGTTGTTTTCTGAGCTCGTGCCCGGCAGTGACGACAACGACGTTTTGTCGCACGAGAGTTCGATGTCACACTCGAGTGACGACGACGTCGATGATGATGACGATGGCAATGCATCTAGTGAGACAGATGGTGTTGTCGTTGGCAGTTCTGTTGGCAATTCTGTTGGCAGTGTCGGCGATTCTGACTCCACCAAAGACGCTGGTACTAATGAAGCCAGCGGAGGCATGTCGGCGTCGGATTACGGCGTGTTGACGAGCTCGAGTGTCATGACCGACGTGAGCAACTCGAATTTGACGCTGCGCATGCCAAGCGCGTCGCAGAGCGCCATGCTCGGGTCGTTGTCGGAGCAAGGATCCACTGACGGACCGGTCCTCGAGGCCCTTGGCTGGCATAAGTACCCAGGCGCCGCCTACTACCCGGGCCCGTCTGCTGCGTACGAATTTGGCCGCAAGCCGGTCCCGCCTGCGGGGTTTACAGGCTCGGGCGTCCGCCTGCTCGGCTTTGGCACTGGCGTCGTCTCTGTGCTCGAGATTGTGGCTGCAAAGTTGCACCGCGCCGGCATTGCGGCCGACGTGTATGTGCTGAGTGCCGACCGGCTCAAGCCGTCGCTGCTTGTCCCCGGAACAGGTCACTACCAGTACCAGACCCGGCGGGGCAGCGCGCTCGTGCGGGTTAGCGGCAACGGGCCCGACGAAGACAGTACAGTCCCTACAATGGCTATAGCGTACTATAGGGCGAATCACGCACTTGAGTTCTCGCCCGAAGATCTCGCAGACCGCCTCGAGACGATGTTTGGCAAGAATGTGCCGATGATCGCCGTCTCGAACCAGCTTCTCGACCCGCTCGCAGGGCCTGTGCGCGAAATTTGCGTCGCCAGCTCGGCCTGGCGCAATGCCCTCGGAGTCGACGGTGCGCTCTACGATGTCCCCGTCCCTCTGCACGAGCTTGCGCGCCTCCACCACTACGACCTGCTCGCTGCCTTTACCGACCCGACCCCCAATGCTCTGCCATGGGTTGACACTGGTGCTGACGAGGGCATCAAGGCGTCCAAGCCCCGCAAGATTCCTCGGGGCGGCCAACTCGTGACAATTTGGCAGCTAGCAACTGCAGTTCTGGCCCTGTTTGCCCTCTACCGCAGTTCTATCTGGCTTTTCGGGTCGAGCACAGCGACCGCCGGCGGCGCTCCGAACGATCACGCGTACGGTCCAGAACGCAGCTCGAGTCTCTCAAACAGCATCGGCGGCTCTGGCACTAGCTTTTCTATTGCCAACTTGCGCTTTGAACTCACTGTCGATGTACGTTCACCGTAGAGCCCAGCAATGCTCAACACTAACAACAGAACAAGCCGGCCTGCCGCACATCGGTCGTCGATTTCAGTCTCAATAGCAAGTACAGCGACATCGAGGGTCTCGAGATTCTGCTTGGAGTAAGTGTTATTTGTTTCCTGGGGCCGCTGCCCCCAGACCCCCGTAGCAACTGCTTCGCAGTTGAGACTTATAGGGCTTGTGCTAACTCCAGTCTACGAGCGACACTGAGCGGCCAATGCGACTGATTACATGGGTACGTTTCGATAATCTTCAACCGCGAAGCGGTTGCTACGGGGGTCTGGGGGCAGCGCCCCCAGGAAAAGAAAAAAAAAAAATGACACTAACGCCAGGGCTCGCACGGGGTTAGCGGGGTTACGGAAATACCGCTGGACTTTGCCCTGGGAATGGCGTCGCCGCCGGCGGAATGTGAACAGGCTAAAGGCAGTGCGGACGACGCTAAGCACCGCAATGTGACGGACACCAGCGATGCCAAGAAGACTCTGACTGAGGCAGCGCGCAATACCAGTGACACGCAGCAAGTGTTGGCAGACCTGGGAGTGCCGTTTGCACGCGAGCTGACCCAAGCAGCGTCGTACGCAGCAGAGTTTGCGGTGTGGCTGTTTTGGCAGGTTGTGGATGCGGTAACCGGCTTTGTCGGTGCCGTAACCGAGGGCTCGCGCGTCGCGGGAGAGCGCATCGTCGCAGACGCACCGGTCGTGGCCTCAGCCGCTGCCAAACACGCCGCCAACGCCCGCCACGCCGCAGAGGAGTCGTATCACCACGTTGTGCACACAGTTGCGCCCGTGGCGGTTCGGACAACAACAGACGTGGCGGTGGTCATTGGCGACGCGGTTGCGTATCTCGCAAAGATATGGACAGAGACGGCCCGCGTTGTTTATGAGGAAGTGCGGACTGTCGCTAGTGCAGCGGCGGGCGGCCTCGAGCGGGCCGCTCGCAGTGCCAACCGCGGCGCCGACAAGGCGAGTCGCGGGGCTTCGCGGTGGGTGCACGACCGCAAGCGCGAACTCGCCGCCCACGCCCGCGCCCGCTACCGCAAGGGCCCATTTAAATTCGTCACGAGCGCCTGTATTGCAGGACCGTCAAACGCCTGGCGCGCAAGTGCCCACTCCGCCTGGGCCCAGATGCTCGAGTGGCCACATGTCCGCGCGGCCCGCCGAAACGCCAAACGCCTGTCCAATGCGGCCGGATCCCACGCAAAGGGCCTCTCCGAGCACGACGCAGCCACTCCGCCATCAGCAAACAAAAAGTGCTGCAGGAGCTCGTGCTCGAGTCGGTCCAAGGGCCGTAGAAGCGGCAACAATCGCCGCTACTAGCCACCACGTCCCTTCCGCATTCGTCTATACTTTTTTTTTTCTTTAGTTTTATGGAAAAGTGGTGAAATCATATGGTCTGTTTCGTGGGGGCGCTGCCCCCAGACCCCCGTAGCAACTGCTTCGCAGTTGAACGGGCCCCAGTGTGGATCTTAGAGGTCTTGACAACTGCCTTGCCAATAAAGGAGGGCCAACGACGACCATATTAGCTTAGATAGGACGTCTGGGAGGTACCTTCGTATTCTCCTGGGGGTTTCACCCCCAGACCCCCGTAGCAACTGCTTCGCAGTTGAAATGGGCCTAATGGGTGTTTGAGACTTTTGGCAGCTGCTTTGACGTTAAAATAGGGCCAATATCAACTGCGAAGCAGTTGCTACGGGGGTCTGGGGGCAGAGCCCCCAGGAAAATGTTAATGCTCTGCCTAAATCCCGGTAAAGAATGCCCCGCAGCTGAAATGGGCCCGCAGTTACCAAGTTTGAGGGCCTGACCAGACTTAGAGCAGCTTTGAAGTAACGTCAACGATGCTCATTTCAAATGCGAAGCAGTGGCTACGGTGGACTGGGAGACGATATCCCCCCAGGAAAGAGACCGAGTGCAAGCATGGACAACACAGAGCTTGGCTACGAGCCGTCGGTGCCAAGAAATGCGGGGCAATTCGGCACTTCGGGGCCGGATTACAGTCTAGGATACGTACAGCTAGTGGTGATTGCATAGGTGCCATAGATGAAGTGGGAAAATACATGGCGAAACAGTACCCAGAAAATCGCTAATCACATTGGGCCGAGTCGGCGCCCGAGTCGGGGTCCGCGCCGGCTGTATGTTTAAGCCGGTCGGCGAGATGCAGCGATCTGCAAGAGTGTGGAGAATTGGTAGACAGGCACTGCAAGCCTAGTGGCCAACGGGTGCTTGGCGCGAGGTTGTTGCATTTCTGGGTCCATTTGCGAGCGCGATCCGAAGTGCGGGCCGCGATCGGCCAAAACATTAGCCGGTGATTTGTAGTTGGCGCCAACACGTCGTTGTGTCACGATTGTGTCACTGCAGTAATGCGACTTTACTCTACACTGTTTCCATGAATCCATTTGATGAATGACGGTCCTTTGGCAAACACAAACGGTATGCTGCCAATTATTTTGGCTGACACTTGCCAAGATTTGACAAGCACCCCCCACATTACATGCCCACTAAAAAAATAAATGTCGCCAATGGCGTCTTAGCTGAATATGCCTTATGCCGACACCCTGCACCCAACGCTTAGGCAGCCCCAGAGTGCGCACGCCCACCCATCCCCCGCTAGTGACTCGCCAAAGAATTTAGCCGACACACCCCCAGTCCTCTCCCGAACTGCCAGCCGCACCTGTGTGGAGGTACTAGTTGACACGATCCTATAAAGGACCGTCTTTGTCCACCACCAACAATGTCGTTCGTCAAAAACGCCGTCAGAATGTCCACTACCTACGCCCGTAACGCCCGCAAGGTCATCTGCATTGGCCGCAACTATGTGGACCACATCAAGGAGCTTGGCAACATCCCGCCCATGGTTCCGTTCTACTTCCTCAAGCCCACGACCTCGATCCTGATGCAGGGAGAGGGCCCCATTCTCCACCCCAAGGGCGTCAACCTGCACCACGAGCTTGAGCTCGCTGTTGTTCTCGGCAAGCGTCTCCAGAATGTCGATGCCAAGAACTTCTCCGAGGCCGACGCCATTGACGCCATTGACGGCTACGCGCTCTCGCTCGACATGACCGCCCGCAACATCCAGGAGGAGGCCAAGAAGAAGGGCCTTCCGTGGTCCATCTCCAAGGGCTTTGACACCTTCACCGCCCTGTCGCCTCTCATCTCCAAGGAGCAGATCCCCGACCCCCACAACGTCCACATGGAGCTGCGGGTCAATGGCAAGGCCACCCAGTCCGACTCCACCAACCTCATGATCTTCCGTCTCCCGGAGCTGCTCGCCACCATCTCGTGCGTCATGACCCTCGAGCCCGGCGACATCATCCTCACCGGCACTCCCAAGGGCGTCGGCCCCTGCAAGGCCGGCGACCGTCTCCAGGGCGAGATCAAGGTCGGCGACAAGATCATCCCGGAGTCGCAGATCGACTTTGAGATCGCCGACAAGCCCGGCCCCTACGTCTTCCGCGAGACCTAAATAAACCAGTACATACTCTCTGTTTACTGCAACACGACCATAGACTTTCTGCCGCGTCCACACCCGTAGTTGGGCATGCCTTTCGGTCTTTTTTTTTTTTTCCTGGGGGTTCCACCCCCAGACCCCCGTAGCAACTGCTTCGCAGTTGAGTCACGCGTCCTTTTCGTCTTTTCCTGGGGGTTCCACAGCCAAAGCCCCGTAGCAACTGCTTCGCAGTTGAGTCACGCGTCCTTTTCGTCTTTTTCCGGGGGTTCCACCCCCAGACCCCCGTAGCAACTGGTTCGCAGTTGATTCTGGCGCCAGTAGAGTGCCACCCGCGAAGCGGGTGCTACGGGGGTCTGGGGGCAGCGCCCCCAGGAAAAAAAAAAAAGGCAGGGGCGACTCAGGAAAACCGCGAGCAGAATCATGCAAATGCAATTGGTGTTTAAATAGAGAACGGGCTTTAGACAACAAAGCCCTGGGTCGGCGGGGAGAACTGGCGGAGGGTTACGCCGCCGTTGTGGAGGACTTGGGCTGAGACATGGTCCATGGAATAGGACTGCGAGTAGACAACCTCGCGGATGCCAGACTGCACGATCTTGATGGAGCACGTGAGACATGGACAGGTGTTGCAGTAGAGGGTGGCGGCGGCGCCGAGACGGTCGCGGCCGGCCTCGAGGATCGCGTTCTCCTCGGCGTGGAGACACAGGCACGTCGCGAGCTGGGCGCCCGAGCCCAGGCCGGCATTGCAGCGCGGACACCCGCCTTCGTTGCAGTTGACGAGGCCCCGCGGCGTGCCGTTGTAGCCGGTCGCAACAATGCGGCAGTCGCGGACAACAACACAGCCAACGCGACGCTTCATGCAGTTACTGCGGAGCGCTGCCAGGTCCGCTAGCTTCATGAAGTAGTCGTCCCACGTCGGGCGGAGACGCGCCGGATCCGTGAGACGCAGATTGCCCAGACTCACATACAGCTTAGTGAGTGTGTCCGACGAGTTGAGGAGCGTCACCTGCGCCCGCGACAGAACGTTGGCCCCTCCGCGCTCACCGTACATGTACGCGTCGGACTCGGCCGCAAACGTCTCGAGAGACACCTTGGCGCCTGTTTTGGCGCAGTGTCGCTGCCAGCGCGTCTGGATAGGCGCGTCGACGGCCACATGCAGGAAAAAAGGCCGCTTCGAAAGTACCTCGAGGGTACTCAGGTCGGGGACTGCAACGACAAAGTTGGACCGCCACCGTGAAGTCACAAACTCAACAAGGTCCTCTGCCGAAGCGAACGCCGTCTGCTCCGCAGTCTCGGACACCGGCGAAGACGCGTCGGTCGGCGGTGGAGTGTTGAGGCCCGTGTCGGCGCTCACTGCTGCCCGCACCTCGAGCTCTGTGAACCCCTGCAGGCCAAGGTACTTGCGGATCTCGCTTTTACCGGCACATATACTTCCAGACACGCCGATGAGCATTGTACCTGTGGGTTCGCTCTGACGAGGTCCTCGAGTGGAGACTAGACCCTTTAAAGCGACGCGAACCTGTGCATATGCACAACTCTAGCCGTATTATTACGCTTTTACTGGCGCGCTCACGCGACCCGCTGCGTCAATCTTTCACGTCAAACAAATATGCCACGTCTAACCGATTCAGCGTCCAGCCGGTGCTAGTGGGATCTAAATCCAGCGTATCTATCGCAGTGCAGTATCCCGTATGCATATGTTGGCATATTTCCTGGGGGCGCTGCCCCCAGACCCCCCGTAGCACCCGCTTCGCGGGTGGGATTCAACTGGCGCCAAAATCAACTGCGAAGCAGTTGCTACGGGGGTCTGGGGGCAGCGCCCCCAGGGAAAAAAAAAAAAAAAGAGACGTAACACAATCAGCCATAACATTCCACACGAGCCCCTGCACGGCTGAGCATCGCGTGCGGCTGACATCCCCCCCCCTAAACTGATAATAAGGCACTTGTGTGGTGGAAACAAAATCCTAACAAAGAAGGACCTTGGACACCGTGCTATCACGAAACCCACAACCCCGCGCTCAGGGCCTCCACCACCCCCGCTGTTCCCTCTTTCAACATCCCCCCGCCGCCTTTTGTGCTACCATTCTTCCCAGCCGAACGGATATTCGCGAGGCGGGAGGACCCGGCCATTGTGCAAGTCCCGGGTCGGTGGATTGATTCTGTTTGCTTGACTGATACCGCTACCAAAGGTTTTTCAAGCCACGTCAATATGTACGCAGCATCGTCTGTTGCGCGAACACAGTTGGCAGCCCAGCTGTCGACGGCTACGGCCGCCGTGACGCACGCAACGGCCGCTGGAAAAACTGCTGGCCGCGCCGCCGCTGGAACGGCCATCGACGCTATTCGCACGTCCGAGCCAAGGCGGACAGCCGGCCGGTTCCGCATGATTTCAAACTACCGGTACCCGTTTCCTACGATTCCGCGGCCAAAGCGCAATCTGTTTTACTACAACCCCGTGTCGACGCTGACGCGTGGCCTGCGGTCGATCCCGGTCAGGAGTAAGGTCGGGTCGTACTTCAAGGTCAATGGCGAGACGGCGCGCCTCGTGCCGCGGTCCGTGCGCCGCGGGTACGGCACGCTTCGCCGCTACTCGACGAGTCATGGCGGGTCGGGAGGCGCGGCCGGTGCTGGCGCCGGTGCCGCCGGGCCCGGCGGATTCCGGCGAATCTCGTGGCAGTGGCTAGCGGTCCCGGCCGTCACTGTCGTTATTTGGACTGTACTGCGCCGCCGGCGCCACGACAAACAGTCTGACGAGGACACCGAGGCTCAGGTCCCGCGCCCGGCAAAGCCCTGGCAGGTCGCCGCGTACTCGACGCTTCCTCTCAAGGCCGTCTCGCGCCTGTGGGGCCGGCTCAACGACATTGAGCTGCCGGTGTGGATGCGCGAGCCCGGCTTCAAGTTCTACTCGTACCTATTTGGCGTGAACCTCGACGAGGTCGCCGAGCCGGACCTCACCGCCTACCGCAACCTCGGCGAGTTCTTCTACCGCAAGCTCAAGCCCGGCGTCCGGCCCATTGCCGACACTGCGCTTGTGTCCCCCGCCGACGGCAAGGTCCTGCATCTGGGCGTTATCAACGACGGCGTCGTCGAGCAGGTCAAGGGCGTCACCTACTCGCTAGACGCGCTTCTTGGCGGCAGCGGCGACGACAACGAGCACCGCGTCCTCGCGGTCCCATCGCGCATGGTCGACTTTGACCATCACGACGAAAGCGAAATCATGGAGCGCCACAAGGAGTTTGCCGTTGTCAACGGCATCTCGTATACCCTTGACGAACTCATTGGCCATGGCGAGGGCGACCACCACAAGGCCCACCACCAAAACTCGGGTGCCGAGTCCCCCCAAAACGTAGAGGACCAGGGCGACGCGACCTATTTTGACAAGAAACCGTCGCCCGGCGCCTCCACAAAGGTCACGTCTGAGCTTCTTCGCCCGTCTATGGCGTCTGACTCGGAAAAGGAGCTTTTCTTTGCCGTTATATACCTGGCCCCGGGGGACTACCACCGCTTCCACTCCCCCGCCAACTGGGTTAGCGAGCTGCGCCGCCACTTTGTTGGCGAACTCTACTCGGTCGCCCCCTACTTCCAGACGCGCCTCGCTGGCCTCTTCTGTCTCAACGAGCGCGTCGCTCTCCTTGGCCGCTGGCGCCACGGCTTCTTTAGCATGACCCCTGTCGGTGCCACAAACGTCGGCTCCATCCTCATCAACTTTGACAAGGATCTCCGCACCAATACCGTTTACGAGACCGCTACCGCGGCCCAGGAGACCGAGTCTGTGGCGTCGCGCCGCCGCAAGCGCGTCAAAAAGGCTACGTGCTATGAGGCCAACTACGCAAAAGCCAGCAAGCTGCTTGGTGGCTACCCTCTCCTCAAGGGCGAAGAGATGGGTGGTTTCAACCTCGGCAGCACTGTCGTGCTCGTGTTTGAAGCCCCCAAGTCGTTCAAGTTCAATGTCAAGGCTGGCGAGAAAGTCAAAGTTGGCCAGGCCCTCGGCGACATAGCATAACCCCTATATGTAATAATAGAGCATCAACTGGACTTTGATTGTCTTTTTTTCCTGGGGGCTCTGCCCCCAGACCCCCGTAGCAACTGCTTCGCAGTTGGAAGGCCGCCAAAGACTACAGAGTTTCCTTTTTTTTTGTGTGCCTGGCCGCGTTGCCCGGGAGAATAAACGGCAGATGCCACAAAAAACGCCACGATTCAACTGCGAAGCAGTTGCTACGGGGGTCTGGGGGCAGCGCCCCCAGGAAAACAGAAAATAGAATGCGACGGGGGTCTGGGGGAGGCGCCCCCCAGGAAAACAGAAAACAGATGCCTGCCGGAAATGGTATTAGATATATAGCACCAAGTCGCGATTCGTTTCAATTAGCCAGCGTCGAGCGAAGCGACCAGAGGGCCATGCGCATGATGTTGATCTCGGACAGAGACAGATAGCGCAGGCTCCTGCCGTAGCGGGCCCACGCTTCAGCAAATATGAATACAAGCCGCAGATTAGAGAGGTCATCCAACGTGCGAGGACTGCGCGCCAGTTGCCCAAGGGATAGACGAAGGTCGACGGCCGTCTGGTATACCATTTTGGGTCCCCATGCCGCGTCCGACGGCTCGAGGGATCGGTACAGATCCTGGCCGTCAATACCGGTAACGCGCGCGAGCACCTGCAGAAGGTCCCGCTTGGGAGTGGCCGCATACTCGCTGGCGAGCTTGAGTTTTGACTCCAGAGTAGCGTCGTCGGCGCTACCAGATGTCCGTGTTGCAACATAGACTGTGAGCCGCGACATAAAGCTGCTAGTGAGCTCGTTGCCCGGGTCCGCGAGCGATATCGTCACGGGGTGGTGCTTGACACTGTTCGTCCTGACGGACTTGATTGTGTCTAGGCTCGGGAGCAGGCACGGCGCGTGACGTCGCAGACTCTCGCCCGTTTTCAGCTCAATTGTAACGTCGACACCTGTTGGCACGTGAGTCGTTGCGTCGCGGACCACCAAGCACCGCGGCACCGCCGCAAACGCCCAAAAATGCCTGAACACCTGTGCGTGCGCAGAGTTGCTCGTTAGAGTCTGCGGGAACAGCGGGTAAAACGCCAGAACGAGACTTGCAATGGCAAACTCGGATGTATCAAACACGCACTGACCGCCGCTCATAAACAAAAAGCCCATGGCCATTTGCGACGCCGTAAAGTCTCCAAACGTCGTATCCTTTGTTGTTCGTGAGTAGAACCGTCGTAGGTACCTAAACACCTCGAGATCGCCAGTGCCTACCATGACAGCTGCGAGCGCAAGACACGTTGTATTTTGCACATTGACAAGACTCTGGCGCCCAAGCGACTGGTCAAAGTTCGTTGCCGGCAGCTCGCTCAACCGCATCATGTGTTTGAGGTAGTGGATGAGCGTGTCGCGGACTTCGACGTCGCCTGTCGACGCATAGCGCAGACCTACCGCCAGTAGCGTGCCGCCAAGAATGTTGAAATACGCCATTTGGTCACTGTCCAAAAAGCGAATCATTGCAATATCCAGCGGCTCGTCTTGAAGGATAGGAACAGATTTTTCCACCCAGTCCCGTGTCTTGCCGATTTCGTCCCACATAACCAGGTGCTTGGTGAGCACACGCACAAACAGCAAATCAGGTCGGATATAGTCGAGACGCTGCTCCGTGTCTGGTACAAGGAGCTTCTTTGCTATACCATGGTTGTTGGATTTCAAAAACATAAGCATGAGCGCAATGGTGGCACCGGCAACACACATATCGACTTCTAGAGCGTCAACATCACGGTATGACGCCACAATTGCTAGCAAATTGTCAATGACGTTCATGTCACCAAACCCTTCCAGCGACCTGCCCTTGCCGAGGTTAATCAGGCCCAAAGCTGCTCCTGCCGCCAGCTTGTAGCCTTCGTCTTTCTTCTCGCCGCTCAAATGCGCCGCCTCACTGTCAACCTGTGACCTGACTTCGCGGAGCATCACTTCGGTCATGCGTCGATGCTGCGTCCCCTGGTACAGCAGGCCGATGCCAATAATGCCCGCCGTTTGCACAACCAGTGGCACGTTGAGATCGGCAGAACCCACCGGCAGCAGTGCACTAACGTGGATTCCAAGAACCTTGGTCAGCTTGGCGTCCATGCTGCCAATCTTGCTAGCCGCCATGCCAACAAGCAGTGCAATGCTGATATGCCTGTGGTCATTTTGTCGGTTCAGGTAATTGTAGATGTGCCACTCCTCGAGCTTCTTGAGGTGACCATTGATACCCAGTCCAAGCAAAAATCCGGCATGCTGCGAGATCAGAGCGCTATTTGACGGCTTGTTGAAAACAATCCAGCTTGCAGTAATTTGCTTCGCGTCCTTGCTAATGCTCAGTCCCGATGACACGCCGTTGTGGAAGTATCCCCACGCCATCTCCTGCTCAGTAAACACGTCTTTCTGCATTGATATAGTCACGTTTGACGGTTTGACAAGCACATTGAAGTTCAGCTTTGGTATTGGGAACTTGTCGGTGACAAGCGGCACCTGTGTAGAGTAGAATAGAGCGGCGCGGCCAAATGTAATGGAAAACTTCCGTAGGGCTGTAGCTTTGAACAGCACCTGCTGCATCATCATCCATTCATGTTCGTTGGTCTCGGGTGGTTGTACGAGTCTCGCTGTTTGCGTTCGCGAAGTTTGCAGCAGTTTCGTGACTTCGTAGTACCTCCTATCCTCAGAAAACAAAAGTCGAGAAATCGCCAGATTGTCGGCCGCTGACTGCACATCCCAAGAGTTGAACGTGTCCTGGTCGCCCTTTTGCGTCAGTTGACGTATGTCCTTGGGTGCGTCTTTGCTTTGCACTATTCGCGTGCGAGGATGAACGACGCTGAGCATGTCAAACAGATCCTCTCTTTCCAACAGACGCATTGTATCAGGGGGCCAGCGGCCTAAGCTGTTGTCTGAATCTCTATGATGTGCGATAACTTCCAGCAACGGCAGGCGCAAACCTTCGGGGTACTGGTCAATACGTTCGCGTGTAAGGCCGAGCGTCACCATCAATTCTAGAGCCTGTTCCGTCTCGAGCGCACCTATTTGGTCGAACAGCGGAATAAGCATGTAAAGATTGGGAAATATACTTTTTTCTCTTGTGAGCGATACGGCCTCTGATGCTTGAGACGGCATGAAAAAGCTGTCAGTGTCCGATCCAAATGAGCCGAGTATTCGGCGATACACAGATGGGGGCTCCTCTGAAACAAATGCGGCTTCGACACTGACTCCTGACGTTAGCGTTGTTGTACAGTATTAGCTGAGAAGTAGTTTTGGGGTTGGCCCATCTAAACAGACAGAAAGAAACCCAAGCGACATACCTTTTGGAACTGCACTTTGAGATTCATAGTACGCTGCCCATTGGTGCCAGCCTGCCCACGTTACCACAAGCTTCAAAAACTCGGCGAGAAGCTCGACATCCTTGCGGCACGAGATATCTAGCTTGAGTTCCTCGTGTAGGGTGTGTAACGCGATAATTGAAAGCGACCGCTCCTGTGGCTGCATCTGGATGTCATCGCTGCTGGCTTGTACGCTTTTTGCAATACCCAGCAAATGTATCTGGTCGCTGTCTGGTCCACTCAAGTTCTCTGGTGCCGCGGCTAGAAGTACAAGAAGAGCGACCACTAAAGATTTCCACTCATCCAACGACTCAGATACTAAAGGTCGAAGTGCGGCCCATTTGAATCGCAAAAAATCCATCTGTGCATCGCCGAGTACTAGGCCGAGAGCGCCGAAGCAGTGTCCAACGAGCTCGTTTCTCGGCGTCAGTGTTGCAACGACAGTACGCGTTGTTCCTCCAGCTTCAATGGTTACCGCACCCGGGTGGCTCGCAGATATTGCCGAGACGCGACCCCATTCTTTGGGCACGGCCCACGGATCGGAAAGAAGACCCGTCACTGGGCTCAGCCACCGCAGGTCCCCGTGGTGAAGCAATAGCATATACTTTCCCTCTTTCCCATCTACGTCCGCCACGTCGTCGGCTGTAATCGTCCGCGTTGCTATAGCGGACGGCAGACTAACTGGATCATCCGAGCGGCGAAAATAGTGCAGGTGTGCAACCTTGTTGTGTGCATCATGAACCACCAAGCACTCTTGTTCGTCAGCTGCAATGCTAAAAACCTTGATGTGATCGCCACTAACTGCGCCTTCGAGAGGGAACGACTCCAGTAGGGTCAGAATAGCGTCCTTTCGCATATTCGACGGGTCGAGAACGTCATCAGCCTCAAGCAAAGCAGCTTCTACGAGCCCGTCTCCAGTCCCCGGTAGCTCTTCGCGCGCCAGCGACAACCTTTGCTCGAGCGACAAACTGATCTCGCCGTCGTCACCGCTGCTGGCGGTCTCATCTTGTGGACGCCTGGCAAGCGATGAGCGCCGTCGAGACGAGCTTCGACGCCGCTGCCGAAGCGTCCGCAGGCTGCTTCTTGACAGATACCTGATGTGGTAGACCTTGATTTCGTTGGTATCAGAATCCCGTGTTGCGCACAATGACGAATCAGCTCCGTTGCCAAAGTACATCAGTTCTTCACTAGCTGAGATTGCAGACGTCGAGGACGACACCACAACGCCGAGATCTAACACGGGATCTGTCATCATGAAGAACTTATGGCGTCCTTTTACCGTATCTTCCGGGCTCAATTGGCGCTCGAGCACTAGTCCTTTATTGCAAGCCATGGCTTTGCGTACCGTGAACGGCATGTGGAGCACATACGTGCCGCCACTTTCCTGGTATATGTACACTGAGTCGGCCAGGAACACGACTGCAGAGGTGGTGGGTTTGTCCCGCTCGTCATTGATCTGCGCAAACACCGTCTGAACCACTGGCTCCGGGTATGAAAACTGCTTGATGATGACGCCGTTTCTGTACCACTTTACGTTGGTGCCATCTGCTGCGAGTTTGTCGCGGACTCCAGCATATTGAGGCAAGTGCTGATCTTCAGTCCCAAAACCAGTTTCCCTCTTCAGCTCCACAAGGGGCACCCGCAACTCCATTTCATCACGCAAGATTCTTTGCAATCGCGTCTGCGCGTCGTCCAACGTGTTCGTGGTTATAGACAGGTCAGCCGTGTCATGATATTTACATTCGTAATATTATTACAGATAATTATGGAGATTTGGAGACGCTCATGTCTTGTCTCCTGTGGGCATGACAAGCCTGCATTAGACTATACAAGTTGTTATTTTAGATCAGTTTCAACAGAGGCTTTGTTCGGGCTCATGGGCTCAACTGCAAAGCGGTTGCTACGGGGAGTGTTGTTTCGCCCGCACCCCCCCCCCCCCCGGCTCCGGGAAAACACGAGACAGAGCACGGTTCCTTTTCCGTTCTTAGGATACACCAATTGTGCGGCGTCGTAACTCTGGTGTAAACCGCGCAGCGCTTATGAAAAGGTGTCACTAATTACTATTATCCATCGCGTCTTTGTAAACTGTCCTGCTTAGATGCAGCCATGATCATCGGATGACGGTAACGACTGCACGGACCACCTGCCGAACGTGAGGCTTTGCATGACTTCATGCTACGCCTAGAACTCTAGGGATCTTAAACAAGAGCGTCAGTCCTCTGCTTTCCAGGTACCAACGACTGTGACGACCTACTCCTGTAGGAAGCAACTCGGGAAAATATGGTCGGATTTCATTGGCAAGTCTGGACGCCTGCCGTTGTGGCGGCCCTAGCTGCCGTGGCTCACGCCAACAGCGCGCTTGATATGCAGCTTGACGTTCTCAAGGAGCACTGTGTAAGCATTTAGCCTCGGCGGCAACTGCAGTACAGTACTAACTACAGAGCTCCGAGGCCTATGACAAGTGTCAACAGAGCGCCATCGAGGAGCTCGGCAAGTGCAGCGGCTCTGAGCTAGAATGCCACTGCCACGCCCTCGTTATGGTACGCGAAACCTGTCGCGACACATGCTCGACTTCTCTTGATGATGCCGTCGCCAAGTACGTGGCTGCAGCATGCCCACCATCTTCAGAGATTGAGACGGCTGGCTGGCGCCGAAAGTACTTGCAGAAGCTCCGCTTTCTAACGTCTGACGACGATGAAGACGACGACTGCACTGGGGAAGATGACGACGGCTGGATGGAAGATACCTGGAATGACGACATTTTTGCTAAACGCTCTGTCAAGCGGAGTGTTGACGCTGATGATGACTCGGAGACAGCTACGGAGACGGTGATTAGCAGCGATGAAGTCGTGGCTGAGAGCTCCTCCTCGGGTAATGCAGCTCCTGAAATGCGTCTGCATGCTGATCCGCCCGGCAATGTCAATCGTGCGAAGCCTTTTCCTGGCGATGACGAAGACGATGACTGTGATGGTCCCGAGGAGGAGGAGGAAGAGGACGAGGAGGACGATGACGATTGTGACAATGGTGACGACTCGGATGATGGCTCGCGCTACCACAAGTACACCCCTGCTGGGTACCAGTATCCTCGGGAGAGCGCTTCGTATCCGCCTCCTGTCGCTGCCGAGTACCCTCCGTCGAATGCTCCCCCATCTGTGCCCCCACCTGTTCCTCCTGCTGCGCCTGGTGCGCCTATTCAACCGGCGGAGCCTGTCAAAAAGCCGCTGCACCCCAGCGTCGAGACTATTGACATTCCCCGCGAGGCCATCTCAATCTATGAGCCCATGTCACAATCGGACAAGTATATGAAGGCTCCGCGTGATGAAAAGATATGGGACAATTCTGTCGGGGCCGAAGATGTTATGCAAAGCGCTGACAAGCGTTCGATGACAGAGGGGCAAGCCAATGAGGCTAATATCGCCGGCAGAGACATTGACGATGATGACCACGCAAGTCTGCGAGCCAAGCTCGCGAGCGTTTCCGACCAAAGTCCTGTGATCCAGGCCCGGCTCGCGAGCTTGCTCAACTTCCCGCTTCCTGCAGCTGACAAGTTGTTTTGCCAGCGCCAAAAGGGTGGCAGCCTTTGTTGGATCCCCGACTTTGGCGGCGACAACTCTGACGAGTGTGGCGAGAGTGGCGGCTGTGAAGACGAGGGCTCGTCATCATCGTGGAAGGACAAGTTCAACTTCTGCAAGGGCGGCTTTTGCTTTGGATTCAACAAGAACAACGGCAAGGACTCTGAGTCTGACAACTGTTCTGGTGATTCGTGTGTCGATGATCGCCCCGCACCATGCAGCGGCGATGAATGCAGCGGCGATCGCGAACACGAGAACGAGCGTCCGGAACCTGTGCCCGAATGTCACCCTACAGACTCTTCATGCAACGACCTCATGACCGGCGGGCCCAAGCGTCCTACGCCCACCAATGTGTACGGCCCCGATCGTCACCACGAGGAGCCGTACCCTGGTCCCCCGCGCTATACGCGTCCGCCGAGCACCTCGATTTTCGAGTGTCCCGAGAGCGGCGACTGCGACGGCTATCTGTATGAGGAATGTTCTGGATCGGCCTGCCGCAACTTGCTACAGAGCCCGCCGGAGAACCTCATCAAGACCACTGCTATTCCTGTGAGCGATGCTGAGAAGGATGTCGAAAGTGTTGTCTCTGGTCCCGAGGATCAAATCAAGGAGGGCCCTTCGGCCGCCGACTCTGACGCTGGCTCTAAGGTCGATGACTCTACCAAAACAAATGACGTTGCCGATCAGGCAATTGGCGGCATGGATGAAACCAAGGACAACAAGGACAGTGAGGCACAACTAAAAAGCGATGAGTCGACGAAAGAGAGGACGACCGAGCCGGCACGCAAGGCTCAGGAGACAAAGGTCCCAGGTTCCGAAGACAAGGTGCGAGCAAAGCTCGACTCTCGAATGGATAAGCTCAAGAAGAACGTCAAGGATGCAGCCGGAATTGCTGATAACAAGTTCAAGAAAGTCGTTAGTGCCTACAATAGCACGAATCATTCGAGCTCCATCAACTGGACCACCACTGGCAACTACTCGGCTGTCAAGATGCAGTCTGCCGGCGCACAACTCTCGACGCCCATGTACGAAATCGTACTTGCAACTCTGTTGTCGGTGGTGTCGTCCATTCTCTTTCTCTAAAAAAAAAATTCTATACAGAAAACCCGATTCAAGGTATACATGTCCCGGGCAGCATTTGTAGAACCTCGTAGTTACGGGCACTAACTATGCCTTGTATGCTGGAATACGCCCTAACATCGATGTTTAGATTGGAGATAGATACACACTGACGAGACACAACTTTGACAACGCCAATCTAACGAGCGCATGTTTCTGCTCAAATGATATCTGTGGCGGCGTTGGATGCCGTTCTTTATTCAGATGTCGCCCCAGACGTGTCCAACAGCTCGGCGCACGAGCGCGCATGGAACTTGCTCGTCCAGTGGATGGGTCCACATGATGAGCCAAAGGGTCAGTTTGTTCTAAAATGCGAAACCGCAAACCGAGCTAACACCAGAACCAAACGATGATATTGCAATTGCATTGAGCTATTTGCCTGACCTGGAAATACAGCTTGTTGAAAACTATGAAGGAGCTGTGTCGTCACACTTTACTACGAATGTCATGCCGTTACTACTACAAGTAGGTTGCTTGAAGATGATGTATCGTTCTAGTACTAACTACAGGATGGAGCCAACACGACAGCACTCGAAACAATTCAGAGCGTGCTTTCCAAGTTGCGCAAATGGTATCTTTTCCCGCTAGAAGCCGCCGGGTTCTCGTCGCTGTCCAAGGCGAGGCTAGGTCGCACCGTCACCGCTCTTCTCCGCATGGCGGTACCAAGGAAACGGCTCGTGGAGGCATTATCGAGCCCATTAGAATCGCGTACTGAGTCCAAGCCACTGGGTCTTTCGACAGCATATGCGCTTTTTATCGAGTGCGGACTGACTGACGAAGTGGAGGAAGCGCTGTCCAATGTGCTGATCCAGGATGTTCGGAAACATGTACACGACACTTTTGCCGGAAAATGGCACGAAACAATCATGGAGGACTATGATGCATGGGTTCAGGGTGAAATGCTGGCTGGAGTACAAGATCTGTTTCCGCGTGGAACAGATATTGCATGGAGCGAAATAAGGGCTCTTTTGAGCGACGTGGGACGAGACGCACTTGTGGAGCTGAGGACAGCCGAGCTGTTTGACATAATAGTGCAGTATCCCGAGTCGCAAGCCGCCTTGCTGGATTTGAAAGCGTGCCTCAACACGGCGGACCAGCGAGCAAGGGTTGTAAACGTGTTCCAAAAGTCGTGCAAGAAGCGCCTTTTGCAAGGAGGTGCGACAACAGTCGACATAATATCTTGCTATATTTCGACAATTCGCGCCTTTTGCCTTGTTGACCCGCGAGGCGTCTTGCTAGAAAAAGTGGCCCGTCCCATCAGACGCTACCTGAAGGAGCGCGAGGACACCATCAGCGTGCTCATTTTTGGTCTTCTCGGTGAGCCCTCATCTGATATCAGCTTCCTGTCCGAGGAGCTAGCTAATACCCGCAAAACTCAGGGCCAGGCGGTCGAAGATGACCTTGCTGATATGGAATGGGTCCCGGACCCACTTGACGCTCCTCCTGATTTCCGAAAAGGTCTACCGTCCGATATTGTCGGCAGCCTGATCTCTCTGTACGAAAACAGAGAAGTGTTTGTCAAAGAGTTTACCGCTGTTTTCGCCAATCGATTGCTCACAAATCGCAACTCAGTCGACGACGTTGTAAGTTTTTCGCACCTTTAAACCTAGCCTCTGTCCCCAGATCGCCTTTTCGAATGAGCTATTACAATGACTAACTGCAGATATATCATCTTGAGCTACTCAAGCTACGCTTTGACGAGCGCGAGCTACAGAATCTCGACGTCATGGTCAAAGATATTGTAGAAAGCAAACGCTTCGACGCCGGGGTTAGATCAAAGAGCCAAAACATTAGCGAAGAGTTCCGGGCGACAATTCTTTCGCGGTTGTTTTGGCCACCATTTAAAGAATCGGCGCTGTCTTTGCCCCAGAACATCATGTCGTACGTACCGCGTTCCAGTTTGGCGCGACTGCATCGCGACTGCACAAAACTAACAGCAGACAAATCAACGAATATTCACGACTGTTCAGTGAGCTTAAGCCAAGACGAAAGCTTTCTTGGATTCCCAATCTGGGTTCTGCGACAATCGAGATAGAGTTCAGGAACCGCACCCAAGAGTTTTTAGTATCACCTGAGCAGGCAGCGCTAATCGGAGCCTTTCGAGATGGTGAGTATTTAATCAAGGCGGGACCATTATAATGTGCTAACGACAGGAGGCAATGAAACGGTGTCGTATCTCGCCGCAGAACTCGGCGTTGGCGAGGATGCAGTTCACCAAATTGCGGCTTTTTGGGTGTCCAAGGGCGTCTTGAAGCGCAAGGGAGACGGCTACGAAGTTCTCGAATCTGGGGATGACCATGAAAACGATGAGGATGATGCTCCAGTATTGCAGTCTGTGCAGACGTCGGAAGAGAGATCGGCGGAGGAGATGAGAGTATACTGGCAATACATCACCGGTATGCTGACAAACTTGGGATGCTTGCCTACGGACCGTATTCACTCGTTTCTGAAAATGCTCGTTCCGCGCGAGACTCCATATACCAAGTCAACGCACGAGCTGGAGCAATTCCTATTATTGATGGTTGACGAGGGAAAGCTCGAGTCTACGTCGGCTGGCTTTAAGCTAACAAAGCAGTCATGAATGAATGTGTATATATACAAGTCATAGATATCGTAATGGTCATTAATATTAGTGGAAAGTGATGTTGCGCAATGGTGCGAGGCGAACACACGTAGTCACGGGTGTCACCGAGACATAGGGTTGGCCCATGCCGCCAGTGCGACATCGCTGCCATTGTCAGCACTGTTTTCAGTAGTGTTCCGAATGTGAGTGTAGAGGTCTGTATCGGCATCCCATAACCGCATGACGCCGTCATCGCCAAGGCTCACGAGTGCACCGGCATGTTTCTGAAACGCGATGCCCGTCACGTCAGAGGAGCACGCGGGTGATGTGAGCAAAGCGTGGTCACGCGTCCTAGTCGCTTCGGGCGTAGTCGGATTTGGGAAGAGCACAACACCTTTGTGGCCGGCACACGCAATGTACGAGCCGGCATTGTTGGCAGACGGGGTAATGACCGTAAACTTTGTGTAAAACGATTGCACTGAGAGGTCGTCGCATCCGAGAACATCATGTGCTTGTGGCTGGCAATCGAAGTACGAGTACACTCTGCCATTTCTACCGAGAGCCCAGAATTTTTGGTTCGTGGGGTCCTTCACCAGGGACGTAATGCCATAGTTCCTGTCCTTGGTTGTCATTTCCGGTGATGCGACATTTTGCGGCACGGTTCGCGCTCTGTGGCCAAAAGTCCGCATGTCCCAGAACTTGACAGTAAGATCGTTCTCGCCCGCAGACGCCAGAACATGTTCGCGGCCCCACGCTATGCTCGTGACCGACACATTTGCGCGCTTGACTTTTCCATTTTTGACGTCATGGACGCCCGCGACACTCCGCTGCGAGCTCGCTCGGAGATCAAACAGCGCGATGCGCCCAGACCGTGAGGAGGCCGCAACCAGGCTATTCGACATAGGACTGAACTGTACCTGCTTGAGGTGACCCGCGTCTGGGATCGAGAGGGTATGAATTGTCTTGCCCTCCGTCAGGTCGGTAACAACAACGGCCGAGCTCGATGTCGCCATGAGCGTATCGTCATAGGTCAGACTAGCGTCAAAAATCGAGTTCTTGTGATCCTTTTCGAGAGACGCCATAAGTGGCGACCCCGGCGTTTCATTGACGCGGTAGCGCGGCCGCTTGGATGCGTCGAAAATGAGAACAGAGCCGCCCTCTAGACCGACAGCATAAAAGGGATGTCCTGTTGTTAGCTCAAAGTTTGGTACCGACAAAGATTTCAACGTACGGTTGAATGATGCAAGACAAAATGGAATATACGGATCGCCCTCCTCGAGGTAGTCCTGCAAGTATAGCGGTCTCAAAGATGCAAAAGTGTTCATTTCGAATTTGAAGTCAACTGTTTGTTAGTACTCGAACCCGAATTGCAAAACAGTTGAGACGTACAATACTGTAACCGCCTAGCCTCCTTGGCGTCCCATCCTCCTAGGCTAGTCATGAATCGGCGGCGTGAATAGTTTGGCGTTTTTGGTCTAGGGGGAACCTCCGCCGGTGAAGGCGTGTGCTCCGGGTCGGAAGAGCATTTCAGCCGCTTTTGACACTTTTCAGGCTCTGATACTGGCCGTTTTTGCTCGATAACGTTTGTTATATCTTGGCCAAAGCGCCGCTGGATCATGGTGGCTGTTGAGGAAGTAGAGAAACGCGTGGTGGCCGTAATTAATGGCGTAGGCTACGCGGTGTGTTCGCGTTTAGGGTACCGATAATGCATCGTTAAAACGGATTGACAACAATACTAATATATATAAAGTTGAACTGACGGGAATATCCTCGACAGCCACTAAAAGAAAGAGACGACATAAACTCTGTCCCAGGTTCTAGGTCGCACCTGCTTCGCACATGTCAGGACCACTGAGATGCATGCTCCGTTGAGTTGACACGCAATTCGCGCGACATTTCCTCAAGGACATTATCTGATAAACGGTATGGGAGGAGGTTTTTGCGCTCAAATACTCGAATGATTTCAACGGATGGCGTACCAGCGGAATGATTCCGGGGCGAATCCTCCTTGTCGCCATCATCCGAATCCTGGTCGCGTGCCCACTCGCGCGCACGGGCGCCCATGTTGTCCTCGAACACTAGGATTACGGGCTTGGGAAGTCGCGAAGGCTTCGCGCTGAGGAATGCCGCCCAGTACGAGCCAAGAGTGAAATCGTGAAATGCAAAGCCCGTGAGAAGCGCTAGGACTGGGTTGACGTATGTGGTATCGATATCGATTGTCCATAACTTCACGTTTGTTCGTGGACACCGGAACTGTGCCGAGTAAATACGGGCTACTCGAAGAGACGTCGTGGCGAGACCGTCGAGTGTTGCAATACGGTGCAGAACGTATTGCGGCCCTGTATTCTCGGAAGCTTTACCATTGGGCGTTAATGATGTCCAACGGTAGCTGTAGGTTGGCGATATGCGCATCTCAATATAGTTGCGGGCCCGGTGGTCGTAGCCATAGGCGATGCGGAGGCGAGCAGGCGGTGCCACATTGCAGTCTGGAGATGGCGAGCGCGCAAGAAGTGGCGACTCACCGGGCAGCGATGTGAGGTCAAGGATAATTCCGTGTGTTGATCCTCTTGTCAGTGGCGTGTAGACGGCCAGAGGCTTGACGACAAGCGCTGAGCCGGCAGTCGCGTCTGCTGACAAGACCGCGTAGTCCGAAGCCCAAAAATTGAGTGGAACCAAGAGATATGCGGGCATCAGCTTGCCGCGAAGCTGCGGAGTCGCCGCCAGTACGCTGTAGACTCCATCGAATTGGCGGACTGGCGTTAGCGACAGCGTGGGTCTGGACAACGGGCATGCAACGGGAACTGCCAGGTCTGCCTCTATGTCTGTCATGTCCCACACGGTAACGAAGTATCAATCTAAGCGAATCTACATATGTAGTGGCCGGTGCACGGTGCTCCTGGCGACGGCAGTGCAACGTAGTACTGGCAGATAGGTTCCTGCGCGAGCCGTTCCCATGATCTCGGAGCAACCACTTAGCGCTCGGAGTTCCTACTTAGAGGCAATTGCTAGGGGTCTCGTGAGGTGACAAGAACACTCATATAGAGGCTTCTACTGCCGTAGTAAACGCGAGTAGACTGAGGCATTACCTGCATGCATGATGGATCCGGATTAATGCGCCGATTTGTATGCAGGGACCCGCATAAACTACGGATCCCCGCAAGTCACGAGCCAATAACAGAACAAACACAGGAAACACACTCACACAAACACAACCTATTGTATGCCAAGCGTCACGATTATCGGTGCCGGGATTGCCGGTATCAAGGCTGCTGTTGATCTGACGCGTGCCGGCATTCAAGTAACAGTTTTGGAGTCATTGGACAGAATAGGAGGCAGAATCAAGACATTGCGTAGAGACGGGATCCGATGTGAGCTGGGTAGGTGAAATTGGTCTTCTTGGAGATTGTACAGCTAACGTTAGGCGCTGGATGGTTGCATGATGTGGATAGTAACGAGGTATTCAAGGCATTGAGCAAAAAAGGCTTCGAGTTTGCGTACGACGATGGCGACTATCGCGAGTACGCATACGACACGACCGGGCTCGCGAGCACTGACGCATCTGCCAAGGCTGCCAAACAGTTAGAACTCTCTGTAATTAAGCGGCATGAGGATCGCAGGGCCGGGAAGCTTGTTCAATCGCAGGATCAATCGCTTCGCGACTTTGTGCTTGAGGTGATCAATGCTGCATCTGTAAGACTTTGTGCCTTTGTTGCGATGAGACAGCGACTTTGGACTAACATAGCAGGACGAGGATAGACCGGCATTGATGCAGGCGGCCGCGTCTATGCGCCCGATTGAACTGTGGCACGGCATTTCGTGGGAAAAGATCTCAAGCTTTGATTCGTACCCTAGCGATGAGTCTAGGGACGCAATTGTCAAGAATGGATATGATACCGTCGTGGAGGACTTGCTTGCCGAGGCAGACGCTGGCTTGCTTCAGATTCGCACGAATACAGAGGTAATCGAAGTTTCTCCGACGTCCAAGGGCACACTTGTTAGGACAAAAGCGGGCGGATCCTACGAGTCCGACTTTGCTATTGTGACAGTACCCATTGGTGTCCTCAAAGAGCGACATAAAACACTGTTTAAAGCAGGGTCTATTCCGGAGCCCTTGCGCAAGGGCATGGACACGGCCACACTTGCAATGCTCGGCAAAGTGGCATTCTATTGTGACGAGCCGTTTTGGGACCCTTCTCTTGAGCGCGTTAGTGTGCTTCCGAAAGCTGCACACGTCTGCGAGGACCCGAACGCGCACGCACCACCAGTCCCGTGCACGATGCCACTGTTTTTCCAAAACGGCCTTAAAGTTTACGGAATGCCAGTGCTGCTTGGCCTCATGGGCCAGCCACTAACGGAACATCTCGAAGAGCACCCGGAGGAGACAATGACGTATTTCGGGCCCGCACTCGAGCTGCTTCGTACGAACAAGTCCAAGCCGCTACCCAAGATAGCCTATGTGGTAAGTGACTGGACCGCTAACCCGTCATTCCGGTGTTCATACTCGGCGTGCGCAGTTGGGGAGACCGTCGACGACAACGTTGCGCCGTTTATAGCCGGCAGCGGGCGCATTCGCTTTGCTGGAGAACACACTGTGGTTGACGGTAACGGTTGTGTTCATGGAGCCTATGCGTCAGGCGTGCGGGAGGCGTCGTATATTATGAAGGCCGTTGGTCTTGTGCCATCTTCTTAGTATTCCATTGCTTGTAAACGCTGAGATCTGCATTGAGCAAAGCCTTAAAGCCCCGCAACGGCTAGCTCTGCTACGGAAGGGGGTGTCAAGTGTACTTGGTTCACGGACAAATATCTGTGTTGTGCAAATGGAACATGGAGTCGAACTGAACGCGTGTTTCGAAGACCTTATGCCATGTCCCTAGACAAAGTCGTCAGCTGCCCGACTAGCACATCATGGGGCTGAACTGCCGTTATGCATGTCTGCGGTACCCCTCGCACCCCTCCGTGCAGATCTCCGCGCCCCTCCTGACATCGGCCCGAAATCTAGCTACTACGCCAGCACGCGTACTAGCGAATTAATAATACACTCCGCAATCAAAATCTGCTTATGTAGCAAGTTGCGGCGTGCATCGTGATATAGCAATCGATCTGCTGTGCTGTTGGACTGCGCTTTTACCTGCAATCCAGCTACGGGAAAAACTGCAAGCGTCTGTCATCTGGCTAATATTGCAAACTGTTCATTCAACAGCAACCAGTACAAGACGAGAAGTTCTTTCAAATGAACCAAGATACATAGAGAGCGCAAGCCACCACTGCCCATCAACACGCCAGCATGCTGCGCAGAAGCCGATTCGGCCCAGTTCAGTAGTTATTGCCGGCAGTAGCCCCGCGAAATTAGGCTAAAATTTAGGGTCGCGCGGCGCGGCTTCGTGTATGCCTTCCCACTGCAGTGAGAAACGTACCGATCAACATTAAACCTTGTAAATATGAAGAGGTGGATGGTTTTTTTTCCCCTTTTTTTGGAGAAGAGAAAAGAGGTCTCCTTATAGAGACGAGCGAGAGAGGCGAGGAGAGGGGTAAGCCCTCTACGAGGCTGCGACGAGTCAAACTCCGCGCGCAGGAGACTGTGCGTGCCGGCGACTGGTCATACTCCGTGCTCAGGAGGTTCTGCCAGCAGAGCCTCGAGTCGGAGTAGACACGGACCGGTGAGATTCCAATAGGAACGGAACGGAGCGAGAGAACGAGCAGGAATCCGGGACAAGAAATGGAAATGCACATGCCAGGTGGGTATGCAGAGAGTGCAATGCATGCAGAGGAGGCAGGTTGGACCAGGAGCCAGACACAACTTTTACGTGCAAGCACCGGCCCATCCTTACGTAACAACAAGCAAAGCGGAAATAAAGCATCGATCGTATGAGTCACTGATTTCGGCTCCGCCATGACGCCTGAAACGCTTGGTCAGCGACGTAGCCGCCGAAATGCAGTACCACGGGAAGTGCGATCTCTACATTCGGAAGTCTTGTCGCCCCACGGTGCCAGGGTAAAAGCCGTAACAGGCAATCGAACGGCTGCTACATGGGCCAGACGGCCAAAGAAGTTACCGGCCCGATAACTCACCCGCAGAGCCAAGACGCTTTGCTCCGCGTGATATGCCGTTCAGATTTTTACAGTCGTTGACAAGAGCTAGGCGGTATATAACTGCGGGGACATCGTGGTCAAAGTAAGAGGCATCGGTCCACGACCCTTGTGACTTGTGTCGAGCATGGGGGAGGCCGCAACGACTTCTGTCGACGTCGCTACACAAGGCAGTGGATCGTCGCTGCGGGAGAAGGGCTATGCTGATGGGACTCAAGTGCCTGTAAGTTCTGGCGTTGACTCCATGGCCTGAGTACACATGCTAACGGACAGAAGGTTCAGACAGTTACCCCCGAGCATGGTTTGCTCAGCGAAGATGCCGTCGGTACGACCGTCAAGGCCCACGAGCGGGCGTCACTCGACAACATAACCGACGACAGTGGCATTGACACACGAGAGCACTGGAAAACCCCTCGGAGAAACATGTACAGAGTCATGGCATCTTTTTATGGCTTCATTGTCTTTGGCATGAGCGATGCGTCTATTGGTGCACTGCTGCCGTATCTAGAGGAGGACTACGGGCTCAGTTACCTCGTCGTCTCTATTGCATTTCTTACTCCTTTCACCGGCTACATTATCTCGGCGCTGTTTGGTGAGTATCTGCACCGGTACCTGGGACGCTGGGGCGTCGCAATCTTGGGCACTTGCCTTCAACTCGTGTGCTATATTATCTGCGTCTGTCACCCGCCGTTTCCACTATTCGTTGTGGCCTATGGTATCTGCGGATTCGGTAACGGCGCTATAGAGGCATCGTGGAACTCCTGGCTCGGTGGGCTGCAAAACTCGAATCAGATTATGGGTCTGCTCCACGGCTTTTACGGAGCTGGCGGAATCATCTGTCCGGCAATCTTCACCGCCATGACGGGCTCGGGTCTGCGGTGGAACATCTGCTACGCGGTAATGATTGGCTTTAGCTCGTGCTCGGTTGTCTTTAGTACCATTGCCTACTGGGGCGATGGACCCAAAAAGTACCGGGCTGGTTTTACCAAGGAGGATCAGGAGAGTTCGCCGATCAAGGATATTGCAAAGACAAAGGTAAGTCTGCAAACGCTCATGGTTCGGGGATTTTTTGCATGTTAACTTCAGATTGTGTGGATTGTGTCGCTCTGTCTGTTTACGTACGTAGGTGCCGAGGTCACTTACGGAGGCTGGATTTCGACATTCATGATTGAGAACCGTGGCGGTGAAACTTCTAAGATGGGCTACGTCACAACAGGCTTCTGGGCCGGTCTCACTGTCGGTCGTATGGCACTTGGTTTTGTGGCCGGCCACTACGAGGGCCATGAGGAGTGGCTGACGCTTGGGCTTCAGCTTTCATCGTTGGTTATGCTGGCGCTTGTGTGGGCCGTCAACAATCTTTATGTTTCTGCTGTCTGCAGTGCTCTGTTTGGTTTTTTCATCGGACCACTTTTTCCTACAGTTGTAGTGGTTGCTGTGCGCAAGCTCCCAAAGAAGCTGCACGTCAGTGGTGTTGGCTTTGCCGCTGCACTTGGAGGTGGTGGTGCGGCCGTTCTTCCGTTTATCAATGGTGTGATTGCCGACTCGTATGGTCCCAAGATCATTGGACCACTATGTGTGTCGCTCATGGGGGCCATGACTGTGGCCTGGGTTATTCTTGTCAAGTTCTTTTAATGTGGATGTTCTTAGAAGCTTGACAACTAGTGGTTGACGCTACAAGGCGTTCAATCGCTCCAAGAACGTGCCTTCTCTATTGCATGTACTGTGACATGAGAACGCGATATAATGCGACCAACCTAATTAACTTAGCGAGCCTATTTTAATACACTTAATTTCATCCAAACATGGGGTCAAATGTCAACAATCACTCTTTTTTTTTTTCTTTTCCTCAAATGCACACAGTTGTGACAAACGTGCATGAAAGTTTTTAACATCAGACACCGTCCGCTATAACCTAAGACCAGAACAATCACAATTGGTGCTGGCCGGAGTAACGCTTTTTCTACCGGACAAACGCTTTTTCTACCGGAGGAACGCTTTTCCGACGATCCGACCTAGAGCGCGCGGACAAGTGTATTTTTGCCGCCTTAACTATATCCAAAGACCGGGAACTAAAAGAAAACACGCTACCAGATGTACAACTAACGACAATTGTGATGTTGACCCCTGACTCCTGTGTTCTAGCAACGACCAACCAGGTATCCACTTCGCTCCCTCAAGGTGGGGGTGCGGGGCACGGGACCCTGCAGGTTTATGCGGGGTACCCTACGGCTCTAGGGATCAAACGTAATTCCGGACTTTGTATATATAGGTGCCCGCACTGCCATAACGTCCAAACCTCGGAATAGTACACAAATTGTGTTAGGACAGATGGGCAAGTCTGACTTTGAAATCAACGAGTACCATCGCAAGGCATTCCACTGGGCTGAGACCCAGAAGGATGGTGAGGTCCCGAGTTTTGGCACTCGTGAAAACGACCCCTACGACTACCAGTACGGTTTTGGGAATCTGTTCCGATCAGAGGCGGTTCCCGGTACTCTGCCTCATGGCCAAACAGCACCTCGCAAGGTTCGCCTTGGCCTGTACGCTGAGCAGCTGACTGGCAGCTCGTTCATCAATCCCCGTCACGTCAACAAAAAGACGTGGCTCTATCGCATGCGACCTGCCGTTGCTCACAAGGGCTATGAGGAGCTCTCCAAGCCGCCGCCTACAGAGTCTTGCTTCCTGTCTCTGAATCCCAAGGTGCGCGTTTCGCCGACCCAGCTGGCGTGGCTGCCATTTGACATTCCCTCCGAGCCGACTGACTTTGTCGATGGTCTCCGATCTGTCGCTGGTGCCGGCGATCCGTCGCTACGCGAGGGCATTGTGAACCTCGTTTACGTCGCCAATACCTCGATGAAGCGCGCGTTCGTCAACCAGGATGCCGAGATGCTGTTTGTGCCGCAGCAGGGCCAGCTTGACGTGCAGACCGAGTTCGGCAAGCTGTGGGTCGCGCCCGGCCAGATTCTTGTAGTGCCCCGTGGTATCCGCTTCAAGGTGAATCTGCCCGACGGCCCCTCGCGCGGCTACCTCGTTGAGCTCTACGGCTCGTACTGGCGCCTTCCCGACCTGGGCCCGCTCGGTGGCAGTGGCCTTGCCGACGCCAAGGACTTCCAGACGCCCGTCGCTTACTACGAGACCGAAAAGGTCAAGGACTACGAGATCGTTGCCAAGGTTGGCGGCAAGTGGTTTGTGTCCAAGCAGGACCATTCTCCGTTCGACGTTGTCGCATGGTCCGGCAACTATGTGCCTTACAAGTACGACCTGACCAAGATGGTCAGCATCTGCTCGGCGTCGGTCGACCACATCGATCCGTCTATCTATTGCGTGCTGACGGCCGACTCACGCGATCCGCAGGCCCCTCTTGCCGACTTTTTGTCGTTTAATCCGCGATGGGACGCGGCATCACACACTTACCGCCCGCCGTTTTACCATCGCAACGTTTCGTCCGAGTACATGGGTCTCATCTATGGCGAGTATGGCGGTCGCTCTGACTCGTTCCTGCCTGGTGCTATCTCGTACGAGACCGGTATGACGCCTCACGGCGTTGCATACCCTGAGTTCTGCGAGGCGTCCAAGGAGGCCCGCCCCGTCGAGCAGATCTCGCTTGGATCGATCATGATTATGGTGGAGTCTGCCCGACCGTTCACCATCACTGACGACGCATTCAACTCGCCCAAGATCCACTTCCACGACCCCAAGATGTGGGACGACCTCAAGTCTAACTTCGAACAGCACCTCGACGAGGTTAAGAAGCTCACAAACGGCAACTGGGAACACGGTACCAATGTTCCCAAGCGCGAGGTCAATAATAAGTAATGTAGTTAGTGATGTCATCGTCAAGTTTTCTTTTTTTTTTTTTTTTTCCTTTTTTTCTGGTTCCTCGAGTATCAATCTCAGATCCCTGTAGTAACTGCTCATACCCGACCAGTGCTAAACTAGGCCACCAAGAAACCACGTATTTCAGCTGCGAAGCAGTTGCTACTGGGTTCTGGGGGGTGGAACCCCCAGGAAAGTCAAGAAAGCGAACAAAGCCACTGACGGAATGCAGGACCTGCATAATCTATACACCTCACGGAAACAATGGCCTTTGTTACCCCACATGCATAGCGATGTGCATACATTGTAGCAACCATATCCGAGCCACCACGCCACATTATTTTTGTCACATGCGTGGGGCCAAATCGGTGCAACTAGGCGTCGAACGCTCGGCAAAAAAAAAAAACTCGACGCCCCACATTTTGCCCAGCCTGATTGTAGTCAATTGCTACGAATACCGGCCCTGGTGTTACCATTGCTACGTAGGATGTAAGGGCCAGTGCAATTACACTCGCCCCTGCCAGAATAGAGCCCCCAACGGACAACTTTACTGTTTCAGCCGCCTCGAAACGAGAATAGTGCCTTGGGCATGTCTGAGCCTTGGGTTCCAGTTTAATTTGTGATTATTGGACGAATTGATTTCCTCCAGAGCGACGAATTCGCGTCTGTCTGCCATCATGCCCAGGATTATTCGCCATTGTCGTCTCTTGGCACGTGAGTCTCACGCACTTGCTGTAGCATCCCAATCGGGCGATAGGGATGCTCATTATTGCTATGCGTGGGCGGCATAGTATAAGTACCGCCAGAGTGCCACATTACGGCAGCGTGTTTTGCTCCCAGGATCTACGAGTGGATACAGCACGAAAAAAAAGGGCAATCAGCAAAGGGAATTGAGCCTCGACAAGTACTCTTGACAGCGCTAGGAGCCACGAGACAATGAAGCTGAAGGGATTGTTTGCTTACACGCTGGTGGCATTTGCTGCCGTTGCACAGGGCCGCCAGTACTTCTTTGCGACGAATGAGGGAGAGAAGATCTGGAACCAACTTGACCTTGCGGCCAAGAAGGTCTTTGATAAGGCTGGCGCCGTCCGTGACGATGTGTTCAAGTCGTGGAACGACGCTCAGGTAGCCGCTTGGGCCAAGGCGCACGACCTGTACGACGAGTCGTATTCGGCCGACGAGCTGCGCAGCATTGCCGAGAAGAACCGCCAGCTGCTGGCTGACGACGTGCGCGCCTACGCCGACAAGGCTCAGAAGACGGCTGAGCCGTACATCTCCAAGACCAAGGAGAACGTGGCGCAGGCCGCGAGCGACTTGTTTGACTCGACGGTGGCCGCGTGGTCCGAGTCCCGGCTCAAGGCATTTTTGGACGCCCGTGCCATTCCGGTGCCGCAGGCTTCCAAGAAGGACGAGCTAGTTGCGCTCGTGCGGCGTAACAAGCACAAGGCCGTTCAGCAGAAGCAGCCCTCTGGCTCGTGGTGGTTCGATACCTGGTCGACTGATGCCATTGTCAAGCAGCTCAAGGACCTCGGAGCCAAGGCCGAGGGCACGCGTGAGGAGCTCGTGCAGCGCCTTTACGATGCGTACTCTTCGGCCAAGACGTCGGGCCAGGATGCTTACAATGCGGCTTCTGCTTCGGCTGACAAGGTCGCCCAGCAATCGGGCGAGGCGTGGGCCAAGTTCCGCAAGGAGTCCTTTGAGCAGTGGTCTGACTCGGATCTCCGCGCATACCTTGAGTCGTACGGTGTTGTTCAGCCCAAGGACACTCATAGCCAGCTTGTGCAGAAGGCCAAGGCCAACTACAGGTGGTTTACGCAGGGTACTACGGAGACGCCGACCGAGCGCGTGATCAACCACGCAAAGGCCTTTGGTTCCTATGCGCTCTCTCAGGCGCAGACGTGGTCGCAAGCCATCTATTATCACATTCGCGCTCATTTGAATGGCCTCTATGCCAAGTTCTTTGAGAGCAAGGCGAAGAAGGATCTCTGATATATATATATACGTAGTGAATGGTATTTAGTTTCCGTTGTTTCGACCGTGTCTCTAGCTCAGTCTGTGGATATCAACAGCTCAGCCTAGTATGTCAAACCTTTTACCAAACCATCATTGGCATCTAGCATCACCGGTTGGCGAAGCAATTATTTTCTAGAGTCTGCCGAAAGTAACGCGGCAGACCCTGTGCATTGATACTCGGACATCATTAATGGCCAAGCATATTTCAAGCAGTAGAGTAGACTCACAAATTACAATTGCAGATTATCGTGATCGCTCCGAGTGCCGAAATTGCCTCAAAGCATCAAGATGCATCAATGACGCAGGGGATGGGTTCTCTGCCTCCAGCAAGTATACAAGAGTGTATTTATTTGCTCCTGTAGAATGTTGTTCCAAACAGCTACGTTCGAGTCACGTTCATCTCCTGCAAGTTCGTCAAACCGACTCTGGTTCACTATGAGCCAGACCTCTCAGTTAGGATGTGGGTGCTTCCAAGAGGGCGGCGATGTTGTTATTAAGGATTGCCCCTGCAAAATCGTGCAAATTTCGAGCACAAGAAAGACGCCACGGAACTAAGGTGCATATTGTCGACTCGGACATCTTCACGAACCGTCGGTGCGAGACTACAGCTCCTTAAACGCAGAAAATGGACGTCCCGAATGCTGTTCGAGAACAGAGCTTTTCAACATCTACGACAGCTACCTTCGTTTGCAGACTTATGATGGTGTGGAAAGCAACGAGGTTTCTATTCCTGACGGGGAGCGGAGACTGGATAGTTGAGGTGTTCTCTGCCATGGGTAATGACGAGGCAGTTATGTGTAAAGGGGTTGCGGAATGATACTCAAGCCTATTGCTAAAGTAACTTGCAACAGATCCGTCTTAGTACATATATCTCCTTTGTATTCCACAATTCGTAGCAACCGTCTGTGGAGTTCCACTGCCAGGCCACAGGCAAGCCTCGGCCCGTGGATGCAGGTGCATGCATAAAGGCCATGATTCTGTGATTTTTTTATCCTTCACGCGATTTATGTGACCATCTAGATCCAAAAATGCCTCTGCAAAATTACAACCCCGACATCTACTCCAGGCTATACCGCCAGAGTCGTTGTCCAGCCATGTCGTCCTTCGGCCCGTTTGGTGGGCAGCAGCAGCCCCAAAACTACTTTGACATGACACCCGAGCAGCAAGCACAGGCGGGCGCTGCTGCTATGATCTCCCTCATGCAGTCGTGTCCGGGCAAATCTGTTATTGCTGGTGTTAGTGGTTTCGGTATCGGTGGTCTCTTTGGATTTTTCATGGCCAGTGTAAGTAGACAACTGCCTAAAATATGCGCTGAATTGCCCTTTAACAACAGATGAGCTACGACACCGCGATGGCAGGGACTGGCCAGCTAAAGGAGCTGTCGGAGCTCCCGTTCAAACAGCAAATGAAGATTCAGTTCACCGACATGGGCAAGCGAGCATGGGGCTCTGCAAAGAATTTTGGTTTTATTGGTTTGGTCTACACGGGCGTTGAGTGCTCGGTGGAGTCGGTAAGTTGTGCTGTGCTAGTTGGACAGATGTCGTTGGCATGCAACGTGCTAACATCAGATCCGTGCTAAGAACGACATTTACAACGGCGGTATTGCCGGCTGTCTTACTGGAGGTGGCCTCGCCATTAAAAGTGGACCGCAGAGTGCACTATTTGGATGTGCTGCTTTTGCCGCCTTTTCTACTGCCAGTAAGTTTTAGTTTTTTCCCTTTTTTTCCTTTTGTCTTGTGCGACACAATATCCGGCAATATCTGGTCTATGATGTCGCCCAAGACCTGTCTAGCACTTCGTTGGCCTATTCTAACCTCAGTCGATCTGTATCTTCGCAGTGACGCCAAGCCCCCGCCATCCAATGACGAGGACGAGTAGACTTTTTTGCACCATGCCGCCGATCCTCTGTAAATACTATGCGGCAACGGTTTTTACGACTCTTTCAATGCATGTCTTACGATAGAATATTGGTCTTGTTAATGGTAGTACGAAAACAAACGAGTAGTAGTTTCTATACGGTCTGTCGTCGATGTTGTTGCATTTCTGATCATATGATCGTTCCGTCCCATTTTCTATAGACTATCTCGAGATGGTGGTGTTGATATCGTGCATTACAGTCGATCCGAGCATTGAGGAGAGTCGCTAACGCTCTTTGCAGCAAGGCTCGTATTCGTCTCTGGTGTATACGCCACCGTTCTTTCAGCTGCACTTGTCCGTTGGAGTGCTGCGTTGAACTGCGATGTACTCTGCTCCAAGAGGGCCAGGTCGCCCGCCGGGGTCGACCTCGGCCGCGCGGTACGAAGCTGCCAACGCCATTCAACCTACATATTCTGGTCCAGCTGCAATTCCTATTATGACGCCTGGGAATAACCCGGGAATTTTCCCTCCTGCAGCGTACCGACGTGGCCCCGGTCATACCAGCCAAACGTCGAACGCGTCGTTGGTGGTGAGCTCACACGACTGGCTCTACAGGATAAAAATGGCCCTGAAATCCGGCGTCAAGTCGGAGGTTTCGTGGGCTATCACTGCTGCTCTTGAGGCTTCTTTTCTTACGTCGGCAAGCCTCAAGAACTATCCGGATATTGTCGGTCACATACTAGAGTTTGCGGCCGAGGCACGGCCGTTTATTATTGTGGCCGAGGGAGGCATTAAGCAGCTGCAGCATGAAGTTGATGGGCTATCACAGACGGCTGATGATGTTTTGCAACGACAAAAGGAGCTTGAGGCATTGCTGTTTATTCGAAATGTGTCGTTCATGCCCGAAACAGCACAGATGCTCGCCAACTCTCGACAGTGCATTGATATGGTAATTTGCGGACTACAGCTGCCGGAAAAACAAACATTTGTTGAGATGAAGGCATATTGTCTTGATATTGCTGAGGCGATTTCGTTTCACGTCACACCTGAGTCTGGAGATGATCCGCTTTTCGTTGCAGTTCTACGCAACTTTCAAACAAACGGAAGCGATGATCGCGGCGTTTTGATCCCCTCTTTGCGATGTCTTTCCCGAATGCTGGTGCGTGCGGATGCCAGTCTGGTTGAGGCTATCCCCAAGAAGACCGTCGTCAGTATAGTAGAGCTGTTACTTGTTGACGACGAAGACGTTATCGGCATTGTCCTTGATTTTCTCTACCAGTTTACGGCAAATGGGTCAAACATTCCCCGGTTGCTTAACAGCAGTCCGTCAGTGGCACGACTATGTGAAACACAATTGGTGCGTCTTCTCACTTGGAGAATGCCGGACCCAAAAATGGATTACATTCGTCTTCCGCGCAAGACGAAGAAGAAACCGCCAGAGAACCCGCCGTCGATTTCAGACGAGATTCTGGCCGAGCTGCTCGACCTCCAAGAGCCAGACAGGGCGACTCACTGGATCCGAACCGCATACGAGGACGACCCAGATGGTGAGGTTACGCAGATCAGCTTGTGGAAAGCATATGAATCCCAATTTGAGCAGCACGCACGGACACATGGGCGTCGCCTCCTCCCGGCAGTCGATTTCATCAAAAACGTCACGTCGGCATTCAAGACTTCTGCTGCCATGGTGGTGAACCTCCCAGATGGAAGCAAGCGATTTATTATCAAGGGTATTCGGCCCCGTGAAGTTGCAGTGGCGCCGTCTGCGCTTCGGGCACAGGCGAATGCCGAAGCAAACCCGCAGCCCGACAAGCCCCAGAGCGCCGAACCCACGTCGTTTGGAGTTACGGCCACACTTGTTCTGCAAAATCTGGCACGCACTCCCGACGGCAGGAGGATTCTGCGGCCCGCAATAACAGATCTGGTGGCCGCCAGTCTCAAAAACACGGCTATCGCCCAGTACGTCGAAGATCTTCTCGACTTACTCAACGGCGAGGACCCGCGAGCTGACGCTGGCAAATCAGCGTCACAATAAATAATCATTTGTACAATATAGCAAAAGGCTACTAGACTAGTGCATCTGTAAGAACAAGTCAAACGAAACGAAAGGAAAGAAAAAAAAATTGGAAAAACGTAACATCGTATAAACTTTTTGATCTATGTAGTGATCCTGCAGAGTCATTGCACATTAAGAAGTCGTAATCTCATGATCCAGGTTGTGGGAATGTTTGGATTCCTGCTTGAAAATCGATTGCTCCATAAGGGCGTCGGCGTTGTCCTTGACACGAGCAGCGTTCTCGGTTAAGAAAGCCCCAACTTTATTGACAACGGCCTCAGGAAAAGCCTTGCTCGCCATGGTATCGACAACGTTGCGAGCGCTGGTAACATCACCGTGGAATAGGAACGCACGTACCATCGACTCGTAAGACGATGGCTCAGCCACATCTCGCGACAGGATGTAGTCAAACACGCCAACCGACTTTTCGAGACTGATAGTCGCCCAGCCGCGGATAAGGATGTTGGCCATGTAAGCCGAGAGCTCCACGTTGTAGCGCATCATCTCGTTCAACACAGCCGGAGTGTCCCTCACCGCGTCATTGACGACATACGACTCGAGTAGTGCCTGGAATATGATAGCGTCTGGTCGAACTCTGTCATTCTTGACAAGGCCGGCATAAAACGACTTGGCTGCTTCCAGGTCGCGCAAAGCAACGCCTCGTGCGAGAATAAGAGCAGCAAAGTGCTGGCTTGTGGCGCGGTTGGCATCGCTCTTGATGATGTCCAGGACACCGTCTGCCGCCTCGAGGTTCACCGGCTCAATCGTCGTATACATATCGATCAGAAGCTTATAAGTGTGTGCCGACGGCGTGAGTCCTCGGGCCCGCAGACGGTTATAGGTCTCGAGAGACAAGCGACGGCTGCGCTCCGTGTACACATAGTACTGGAGCATAATGTTGAAGGGCGCGATGCGAGGCTCGTAGTTCTCACTCGCCTCCATCTCAGCAAAAAAAGCCTGGGCTCGCTCAATACTTCCTGCACGGCAGCAGGCGTTGATCATGGTACCGTAAGTGAAGCTCGTCTTGTCCACGCCATGGGCCTCCATAAGGCTGTAGGCATCCAGGGCTTCCTTGAGTCGTCGCGCCTTGGATAGCTTCGACAGGAGCACATTGAACACAAACGTGTTCATAACAATCCCGCGTTCAGACGCCTCCACAAATAGGCGCATCGCCTCGTTTGCCTCGTCGCGGTTGTTAGAATGAGCCATAAGCAGGCCGTATCCGGTCGCATCAGGACATGCGCTCATACGCAGGAGACCATTGTACGCGTCGTAGGCGAGATCGTAGGCCACGGGTGCTGCAAGTCTCACGGTGGACTGGTAGATCTGAACCCACATATCCATGAGGTCCACAGACATAACAGGAGCCGGGTAGTAGCGATGGAGCAGGTCGTAGGTTTCAGTGAGAACAGAATGGTTGCGGTCAGTGGCAGCTCGTTTCAGTAGACGGACAACAGCAGATGCTTCAACAAGACGACGCTGGAAGAGCGTTTCACGGAAAAGCTCGAGCGCCGATTCAAGGCTGTGCTTATGAGATGTGAGGGCACTGATGCGTCCACTGGCCTCACGATCCACAAGTGGAAGTTCCAAGAAGGGAGACGCGACAACTGGTTCTGGTGCAGGCGTCGCATTGTCAGAGACAAGAGACTGCACAGGAGCAGGGGCCGGCGCGCTAACGTACGCCTGCCACATTTCTGCTGCGTCGTGGGCGTTAACAAGACGGAGAGACTTGGTAACATCGTCTGCAAGCGAATCCGTCACGAGTTCTCGACGGCCCGAGGCAACAATCTCGCCAATGATGGCGGTGTAAAAGTCCGTGACACGCTGGAGCAGCGGAGTGGGGATGGCAATCGAGCCAAGCGAGTTGCTGTCGCCCGAGCTGTGGATCCAGATGTTGTGAACGCGAACAAGGTCAAGTAAAAACGCCGGGGAAGAGGCGGCGAGGTCGCGATAGCCGCTATCACCGTTGGCGCGCGCAGTCCAGAGCGTCTCGAGCAGCTCGATACCGCCAGAGCGGGGGTTAGCAAACGCCCGAGGCGATTGGCCAAATGCACTATGGAGCAGCGACATTGCCGATCGCGCATCGAGCGCATCGGCTCCCTTGAGCGAGGAAACAGCAGCAACTAGTGCATCCTCGCCAAACTCATCGCGATGAGTCTTGAGAGAGCTCAGAGTGTAAGACTCCGCCTGGAACAGGTCGACGGCGAGATCGCGCAGCTCCGGATCCTGCTGCTGGACGAGAGCATCAAACACTCGGACGACAGTCGTGATATCCCATGCGCCGCGGCGGAGATGGGTCTCTTGGATCGCCTTAAACAGCGAGTCGAGGTGGCGGGCCTTGATGGCGGCCGCCAAAAAGTCGCTACGCAGCTCAATCATCGAGGTGCTCTGACGCTTGCTAGTCATGCGCTTCTGCGAAGCAACATAGTCAAACATGTCATTGGCGAGGGCCATGTCAGGTACGTCTTGCGAGCAAAGCAACGCAAACACCTCGTTGACAACTTTAACGGGGACGTCACCCATCGAGCGGTCTGCACCCGCCTCGCGAATCCAGCGCCAGGCGGACTCAAAGTCCCCATTCTTGGCGAAGCCAACAATGGCGGCTCCCAGAACTCTTCCAAACGCGTCGCTGGCCGCCAGTTCCGGCTGCTGGCTGTAAAGCTTGTCGATAAAGCGCACAGCGTGATCGTCCATGTCGTTGTAGAAATACGCCATGACGAGGCTTGCGTAGACGTAGCAGGTCGCCTCGGGGGTGCTGGCGCCAACCAAAGTTTTGTACGCCTCGTATGTCTCAAGAGCAGCGTCGAGGTGGCCACTCTTGCCGTACGCGCGAATGGCACGCGACGTCAGCTTCGCGTCGCTGGCCAGCACGTCGGCCGGAATACCCTCAAGGACCTGTGACACACGCTCGGGCGGGCACGCCTTGAGCAGGCGGCTATACAGCTCTGCAGGGTAGATGTGAGTGCGCTTGCCTGCACGCGACGCCATGAAAAAGTCAACGGCGTAGCGTCCAACGTTGCTGGCGGCCTCGGCGTCATTGACGGCTTCGGCCACAGACGGCAACAGCTCGGTACCGTGGCGGCGGCTCGCGTTGCGGAGGTGGATGTCGCTCTTGAGGCGGGCAAGACCGCTGAATGACACATCTAGAACCGTGTCAAGGATCAATGTGTAGGTCTTTGTGTCCGGGATGATTTCCGACGCCAGCATGTGCTCGTACTCGCCGACAACGGCCACAAGGCGCTGGTCAAGCGGTAAGCTAGCGAGGTCTCGTGCCAGGCGCTCATTGAACTCGACAGTGCGAGCGTCCGGCGCCGGAGCAGCGGCAATATCCTCAGTAGCAGACGGAGCCGTCTCCGTCTCGAGCGCAGCCTCAGCAGGCTCCTCTCCCGCAACCCTTGGGCTCACGGGCGGCGTCTCCAGCTGCACCGTCTCGCTTGTGTCCTCAGCCTTGACAACTATCTCAGCCGGCTCGGCAATAGGCTCTGCGACATCATCTACCGGTACCCTGGAAGCGAAGTACTCTGGGGCCTCGCGGGTCGTCTCTTCAGAGGGCGGTGTTGGCGCCCTGACCGAGTCACCAGGCGCTGGTGTGGCGTCGCGCGACGGCGCAGGTGCGCTGTCGGCTCGCTTCGATCGGCGGTGGCCCGGTAGCCGGCCCTCGGATGTCGCCACTGCCGATGTTGCCAGATGCCGTCTGACCTCTATAGACGGGCGACGGGGCCTGGCATGTCCTGACGGTCCGGAGCGCGAAATAGCCATTTCGAGCGCTAGCTCGTGCTGCCGGTCGTCATCCAGCGACGAGAGAGGCGAGAGCGACGAAAAGGAGTTCGAGGCGGCCGCGAGGCCGGCGTACGGGTTCGGACCAGCCCCGGGTCCTGCGCGCTGGTTCTGGCTGAACGTCGGGCCATTCCTGACGGCGACCTGCGAGTGTTGCCTTTGCAACTGGCCGGTCGTCACAAAAAATGCTGGCTGCTGCGACATCGTCGTCGGATTGCCCGACGACGTCCACAGGCTTTTCGCCAGCGAGGCATGCCTGCTAATGTGCGCAAAGGACTTGAAGATCATCTGCCGTTAGCCGTCAGCTCTCCAGGGTTAGTGTCGTGCTTTGCCTGGCGGTTCCACCCGCAGAACCTCGTAGCAACTGCTTCGCAGTTGAAGACAGCTTAATAACCGTCGATATCAACCATAAAACACATCGAGAATCAACGGGTGTCTGTGAGTGGAACTCCCAGGAACCAAAACTGCAGTGGCAGACAACGAAGAAAACACCTCATAACCGCAAATCCGCAGACGCAAAGCATATTCAGTCCTTTAAAGACACTTACCTTGAGCTTTGTCCTTGTCGCACAGTTAACAGTTCCTCAGGAAAAAAAAAATTCAGATGTCCATGCAATTTGCCAAGGGCTCTACTTTGTAGAGTGTTGTTTGAGCCCCCGACACTGCACGCCAGTAACAACTAGAACTCAAATGAAACCAATAGAGTCAAGCAGCAACGCCAGTGATTACCTGTCGTTGCCGCTGCTCGCCAAAAATGTGATCCAGGCGTCCTGTCTGCACTCCACACCGGGCCTGTCTTGTCGGTTCTATATACCTGCTGCGCTAGGAACGCAGTCGGTCAACATCCATGCATGCGGCGACGGCAACTTTCGGGGCCGACATGGGATCCAGCCGCGCGCGCCTGGCCGTGCGTGAGTCAGTGAAAAAAAAAAAAGGACCAATCGTGACGTTTTGAGGGGTAGTGTCGCCACCGCAGCTGGTGTCCGATTGAGATACGAGGACACGCCAGGTCGATCCAATATATGGGACGTGTCGGACAGGGTGATTTTTTTTGAACACCAGGACAACTTTCTGAGTTCCGGATAAGCGCCCGGTGCAGTTCCGTTAGCATGCATGATGCATGCACTCGGAGGTTCGGAGACCAATTGGGGTTTTCAAGTACCGGCTCGGGACTTGTTCGGTCCGGCCAGACGGGTAGACACCATGTGCAAAAATATTTGTCTAGACACTTAGCCGGTTGATACCATCACGAGGACACGTAATAGTCGCACTTGTATGAGTACTGACGGGAGAGCAGTTGATCGCCCCCCACAGGACCCTTCCCCGCCATTAGGATGGATCCTGCATCGGCGTGAAACGGACACGGCCGTTTTGCATCGTGATGGCACTCATGCGGTCGCCGTGGACACCAGCAAGGGAGAATGGGTGGCAACAAGGAGCAATGACGCGGGGGTACAAGCAGCAATTCCCCTCGGAGGGGACTACCAAAAACGCGTAATATGTGGGGTCATTCAGGTACCTCTTTTTTGGTGTATCACGGTGCCGTTGTAAACAGTGTAAACTACAATCAGTACTTGGCCTGATTGATTGACAATTCATTCGGCATCCGGGACGCGTCGCGAAACATGGTAACTGAGTATCCAGCCACGCCTTCAAGGCACCAAAACGCAATCACACTGTACATCATGCACGCTGCAGGCGTTCGCCACCGGGACCCTCGAACCTGTTTTCAGCCTAGTTACGTTAACCTCTGTTGTAACTGATCCGATAAAGCCCGTGGAACGGTGAGCTACTAAATTGGGTCCCCTATGTACAATTGGCCACAACAAGAACAACCAATTAGGTGTGACCACACTGACTATGTGACATTGTTCCGGATACGCGTTTGACCACCGCGGGTTTTACGCCAGTCTGGCGCAACTCTGCGTGAGCTTACTTTGCCACCAAGCTAACGCCGTATGTCGCTTGACCGGAATCCCCCGGCCGACGATTGGCCCCTGTCGGTGATGTTCCAGCTGCTTGACCGCTGCGCCGCACATGGCCGGTGTCGAGAGTGTTTTTTTACATTTTTTGGGGGTTTTTCCTGGGGGCGCTGCCCCCAGACCCCCGTAGCAACTGCTTCGCAGTTGAAGTCCGCGGAGAGTATCGTTTGTGTTTGTGTTTAGCAACGAGGAGGCATCGGGAAAGAGCCAAGCAGAGTCCGCAGCTTGAACTGAACCCTGCATGGCGTTATGACGACACCAATCTCTCAACTGCGAAGCAGTTGCTACGGGGGTCTGGGGGCAGCGCCCCCAGGAAACAAAATAAACAGCTTCGTCGGACCAGAAATACATGGCAACGGTATTACCAGGACGTGCAGTCCCAGCTCGCGCCGGAACCCCGCATACTTATGACATGATAGCACCAACCACAGCTCAGAGTCCCAAGAAAACAAAGAAAAACAAAGAAAAAGAGAAATGCTTGGGTATTACAAATGCATGAGGGGTGGCAACGTTAGCGTAAATGGCGAGGCCGGGGTGGGTCGTCTATGTAGATATACCGGCCATCTGAGAACCATTTGGGCACAAAGTCGTCGCGTCGGTGAAAGAGCATGACTCGCGGAAGTTCGAGCCCCTCGTCGAGTCGGTATAGAATTTTTGTGTGCTCATCCACATAGAGAGTGTATGTGGCCCTGTTGTTAGTGATACTGTTTGGACGCGAGGTGGTGTGTGAGTGATGAAGCAGACTCACCATCCTAGGGCGGCCAGCGCCGCTAGTACCGACGCATAGATGAGCTTTCCAGTAGCAATGCGAAGAAATGGCGAAGTAGCTGTAGATACAGCGTGTTGTAGGGACACTACTGCAGTTTTAGATGCACGTGTCACTGCTGCCGGTTGGGGTGTGACGGCAGACAGCCCCCGTTTGGTAGATTCCCACAGGTTGGTGAATACGCTTAGCACTGCGTAGTAGCATGTACTGATAGCGGCCAAAATAGCATGCAGAGCTGAGAGCGGCAGCGATAGGGCCATCTTGATAGGCGACACGATCCACGCCAATGCGCTAGTAAACAGACCAGCGTTCGGTTGGCGGGGCGTGTTTGAAGTTGTGTTTGCCAGGCGAGTTTTGATCGCAGCCAGCCTGGCTTTGTTATCTGCACGGCGTGCTGTAGTCGCGGCCTGTCGCTGCTGGCGACTTGACGCCGCCTGTGGCAAGTCGTCCGAGGCCAATGGAAAACTCCATTCCGTTTGGACAGCCTTGTCTGACTCTGAGACCGTCCTGGGACCGATGGTGCGTCGTCGCACGCCGGGCTGGGACTCGGCTCTAGGAGTTTTTGCCAGTGCAGCTGGCTCGACATCATCCTGCAGCCGGCCAGGGCCTGGTTTACGCTGGGACTCAGAGGGCGACCCGTTATGATTTGCGCGCCATTGAAACTGCTCCGGGCCGGGTTTGATAGCTGACTGGGGAGTGTCTAGGCGCGTATTTGCGTGCATCGGCGACTCTGACTTTGTGGCAATCGTCTCCATTCCCAGTGCCTGCTGTGAGCCCTGCTGCGCGGATTTTTGTTCTAGTTCTTGCTCTGGCTCTAGGTCTTGGTCCAGCAACACGTCTCGTGGAGCCGGCTTTCCAAGGTCTACTGCCGGTGTCTGCGCGTGCCCGTCATCCTTGTGCAACAGCTTGTCGAGCATGGTCTGATTAAGCCCAATGCGGTCAGAGAGTGCCGCCAAGATATCCTGCGTCAGCTTGATATCCTCCTCCATGCGATCGACCGTCACATCTCGGCTCCCGCTGCTGCCGTCGCCAGACCGGCCCGACGACGCGCTCGACTGTGACCACTGGCTGGCGTGCCCGCGGACCGACCCACTGGCCCGGCGGGCGTGGCCGGCAGTGTGCCGTCGCGGCGGGGTGCCCGGCAAACGCGACTCGTACAGGCCATGCTGTCTCGCGTGTACGTCTGCCCACCCGGCTCGCGTTCCTGCCGGCAAGGCGTCAAGTTCCCCGTGATACAGCCCTCCACTGCCGGCAGATAGTGTGCGTCTCGTGTCACGTACTGAGTACGGCCGCTCCAGCTGCTGCTCGACGCCGCCGCGTCTCTCATTCACCCGTCCTTCGGTCCTGGCTGCCATCCAGCCTCCATTTGCTTCGCGTGTATGCCAGTACCGTGCCTCTCGCTCCGCGTCTCCGCGCTTTTCTGCAAACAAAAGCTCGCGCTCAGCACGCACTGCTTCGCGCGGCAGCAGATGCGGAGGGCCTTCCCGGCGGGGTCCACGCGACGTTCCCTGCGCTTCATCGCGGCCCGCGTTTTCCAGTGCTCCCAGGTACCGCGGTTTGTACAGCTTCCTTCTCTCGCCAAACGGCGTCCACTGGATCTGAGGGGGAGCGGCTACTCTAGGCGGGGACGCTCCTAGTCCGGTATCATCGTCGTCCACTGGACCCAGAATATCGCTGAGGTCCGCCGTCGACTCTGCTACCTGCATTCTTTTCGTTTCGTCTCTGTCAATTCCCCTCGCAAACCGGTATCTCGCTCGGTTTCTTGTATATTATTATATTCAGCCGCATCCTGTCCACACACGAAACCGACGCGTGCGGCTCACTTGCCGAACGCGTATCGATACTGTCTTCACCTTTTTTTCTTCCTGGGGGCGCTGCCCCCAGACCCCCGTAGCAACCGCTTCGCGGTTGATCTTGACTTGGGCCCTTATTTCATCTGCGAAGCAGTTGCTACGGGGGTCTGGGGGCAGCGCCCCCAGGGATAAAAAAAAAAAGGTGACACATCACGTTCCCCAACAAAAAATAGTGCTAGCCAGAAGTAGTCTATTGCAACATTACACAAATTGACATCAACGCAAAGGTTTTAAAACACAAACACAAACCGCCCCAGCGCAATGATCCGGCTAGTTCTTGATCTCGTACGAGCGCTGGAACCGGTCGTCGACAGACACCAGGTAGTAGGTGCCCTTGCGAAGCGAGTCGACGTCGCCCTTGGGGGTGAAGTTCTTGGAGAGGTGGGCCTGCTCGCGAAGGGCGAGAGCCGCCTCGTACTGCTCCGGCGACAGAGTGATGCGGTTGTCGAGCTTGTTCTTAAAGTCGAGCACTTCGACGATCTTGGAGATGTCGCCCTTGACCTGCAGCGAGAAGAACGATGCGGCAAGACCCGAACCGTACGAAAACAGCGACACGCGCTTGCCGGCAAGCTGCTCCTGCGGCACAAAAGTCAGCAGCGACGCCAGCGACGAGTACACCGACGCCGAGTACATGTTACCGGTGTTAGTGGGGCCAATGAGCGACGGGGCCAGGCGCTTGGCCGACTGCTCCTTGGCGAGACCAACAAACAGCTTCTCGACGTTTCTGTCGGTGAGCGACTCCTCGTAGCTGAGTTTGGCGATCTCCTCGGGCACCTTACCCTCAAAGGCGGCCGGGTTCGCACGGTAGTCGTTGTACATGAGTCGCGCGTAGCACTTGGTCACGAGCTTGCAGGTGGGGACGTGGAAGACCGAGTAGTCAAAGCGGTCGAGGCCAGTAGCGGACGACGTGCCGTTGACAGCGCCGTTGACGGCCGAGCCGTTGGCCTGGGCCTCACGGCGCTTGGCCTTTGCGTTGTAGGCACCGTACGACTGGTCAAGGGCGCGCGTGTAGCACGTCAGCGAAAAGTGGCCGTCGACAACGGGGTACTCGGACGTGAAGTCGGGCTTGTAGAAGTCGTAGGCGTGCTGCATGTACGAGCCGTGGACGGGGTCGAACACGAGCGGCGCGTCGGGCCCAATGAGCATGGCAACAGCACCGGCACCACCAGTGGGGCGAGCGTTACCCTTAGCGTAGATGGCGATATCGCCGGCCACAACAATGGCGTTGCGGCCATCCCAAGAAGACGACTCGATCCAGTTGACGGCGTTGAACAGCGCATTGGTACCACCGTAGCACGCGTTCATGGTGTCGATACCCTCAATGTCATTATTGCCCTCAAACAGCTGCATGAGCACACTCTTGACCGACTTGGACTTGTCGAGCAGCGTCTCGGTGCCAACCTCTAGTCGGCCAATGCTCTGGGGGTCGATGTTATAGTTCTTGAGAAGCTGGCTCACGACAGTCAGAGTCATGGAGTAGATGTCCTCGCGGTCATCCACAAACGCCATGTTAGTCTGGCCGAGACCAATGGTGTACTTTCCGGCGGGAATGCCATCGTACTTTTCCAGCTCTTCCTGGTTCACAATCTGCCATTAGCATGTGGTTTTTTTTTGTTGTTGCTTCCTTTTTTTTTTTTCCTGGGGGCGCTGCCCCCAGACCCCCGTAGCAACCGCTTCGCGGTTGATTCAACTTGGGGCCCTTTTCCAACTGCGAAGCAGTTGCTACGGGGGTCTGGGGGCAGCGCCCCCGGGGAAACCAGAACTAATAAAAACACACCGTGTTGCGACGGGGGTCGGGGGGAGGTAATCACAGAACACGTAGCCGTTTGATCTCGTTGGTGACGGTCGTTCAATCGGCGACCGGGCCCTATAGGACTCCAGAGGAATATTGAACGACGCTGGAGACCATTGAGAACAAAAACGCGCCGAGTAAAACGCGCCAGACTGGTCGTGGACCATTACGCGATTGGATCACTGGACAAAAAAAAAACCAGGAGGCAAAACCGTATCAGTACTTACGCGAGACGGAACGTAAATCTCAAACGCCTTGATACCGACGTTCTGCGGACGCGTGGAGGACGACATGGTCTGGTAATGAAAATGAAAATGTACACACAGACACGGCGGTGGAGTTCGGTTAAGTTGCAGGCTACCGCCAGGTATATGAAGGGTCTGCGCCGCACCGCTCCCACTCGCCCGCCAAAAATCCCAAGCGCCCGCCAGGTGGCCCAGTAGGGGAGGGGGTGCGTTTTATTCAGTAATTTTCAGAACGACCGTTGGTAGTGTCGCACGAGGGGACCCCGATTTTGCGGCAAATCAAAACCAGATAAGACCGGAGATACGGATGGAGTATCGCATTTGGATATAACTAGATGATTAAATATGTAGTCAGATTACTTAGGGACTCGTACCGAGGGATTCCACTGGGGGACTACAACCAACCTCGCCAACCCAGATCGGGGACTCAGTCAGCTCCTTGCCGCAGATATGACAGATCTCCGGCCAAACGCGAGCATAACGGTATGTCGAGACGCCGAGCACAGCCCGCGAAGCAGATCATCAGGGCCCCAAGGGACGCACGGCACGCTTGTCCATGTGCTCGTTTGTTTGCTTTTCCCTTTTGGTCAGACAGCCGCCCGATTAAGGATATATTTAGTGTTTGCGATGTTCCATGCGCCGCGCCTATGTTTTGTTCTTGCACAATCAGTGCAACTGGCAACTGCTTTTACATTTCCCCATCCCCAACGTAGTGTTGTCGGTACCCAATAGCCTGTCCCGTTGAGGCCCGACGCGCGCTGCGTGGTACCGCATATGGAAGGACGATTTCCCTACACAGAGTGAGTGTGCGGCTGCCATAACTACGAGGAAAAAAGGTGGATCTGGCGCGGCTGATGTTCTTTCAAGGCTTGTAAGTGGCCGACCGTTGGTGAAAGCCATACCTAATGGACGGGAGGCATTTGCGTTATACAAAAGAACTAACTTAGTCCTGTCGCTGGTATTTGTGTTGATACTAAATGTTGGCTACACTTGAAAAATGCAGCCCCCTTCTCCCCCCAACTTGCTGGACAGTACTGCGTAATCGGTTGCCACCGCAACTCAACTATTGCGATACCGTGTCTTATTCTAGTTTATGGCATTCTATGATAGTCCGGAGCCCGTGTGACCATGCCCTTTCGTCGCATAACCAAGATCTTGCAGCATCGCTCCCCCTGCACCGTCTGGGCAGGGCTGGTGCCCCTGTGCCTGCAATCATGGCCTGATTTTCATCTGCGCACCTGCCGTGGGCGATTGCGCATTCATGCAGGCCCGGACGCACGCTATCATCATGTGCTGAGGCGTGCCATATCCCCGGCGGTTTCAACGGTCGTGGATGGTGTAAAACGAGTAAAACGAGTGCACACCTTGCCGACACGTCAATACCATGCTAATGACCACCATTTCAATCGCGAAGCGGTTGCCACGGGGGTCTGGGGGCGGGGGGCCCCAAGGGAAAACCGAACACCAACAAATAGGAGCCACAGACACACCGGCCAAGACAAAGCAGTCTAGATCGAGGGTCTGGGGTAGAACGTCTGAGCCAGCCGTGTGACACAGCCGAGTTTGTATGACTCGACGGCACATCACAGAGTCATAGGGGTCCGTGGCTTAGGCCCGTAGAAACTCCTGCACCGCAGGTCCCCACTCGCGTGCCTTTTTGTACTGGACCAAGGGCTCTGGGAGACCGTCAATGGCCGTGGCGAGGTCGGGACCAAGACCCTCGGCTTTGACTTGAGTGAGCGGCGTCGCATAGGTCCGGATGGTGAAGATGAGCGCCTTAGACACCGGCAGCCGCGTCAGAATCTGCCGCTCGACGCGCAGAAACACCTTGTCAAAGTCGAGATCTGCGAGGGCCAACGGTTTGAGCTCGACGTTGTCGTCGGCATGGTTGAGCGCCGGCGCGTACAGTTGCGTGTGAGTCTGAATAGACCAGTTGAACCGCTCGACCCACTGGCCGACCTTCATGCGGGCAAAGTACCGATCCATGCTGGCCTCGATCGTGTCCTTGTACAGCGGAACTGGCCCATGGACGTCAGCGAGCTCGAGGTCAAGCTTCTCAGCTGGGTCAAACCCAGATGGGAACGCAAACGACCCTCCACGTAGGTGGTATTTGCCCGTTTCCTCATTGGGCAGCAGCAGTAAAAAGTCCTCTTCGAAGTTGGACGCCGCTGTGCGCACCATGGTGCCGATGTCATCACCAAAGTCAGCAGCATGGGCATGGAGACGCGTGCCTCGCAGGGCGTTGACCACCGCCTTTGGGTCCTCCGGGTCTGCGTAAAAGTACTGCGGGTATCGCTCCATCATGAACCGCAACATTGTGTCGTACGTCTCGCGGAGGGCTTCAGTCGCCACCGGGTTATAAAGCACCGTGTGCTTGCGGTGCTTCTCGACGATGCTGGCCCGTAGATCTGTAATGTCCTTGTAGGTGTCTTCGATGAGCAACCACTCTGTCGGATCCAACCGTCGGATGCCCATTGTCATGTGGTACTTTCCGGGCTTGAATGGCCGGTACGGGCGCGGTTTGGTAGCACTCCAGTCAAAGTCAGAGCCCACCGGCTCAATCTGCTTGCCATACATGGCCATATATGGAGAGACGGGCTCGCTTTCGCCGGTGGTACCACGAGGTCCCGACTTTGCCGCGATCTTTGGCCGCCGTTTGGCCGAGAGCAGCCCGATCTGCGCAACAGCAATTGCTGCTGCAACTAGCAGCAGAATGCGCACATCACTCGCCAGCTCAGCAATCTGTGACACCACTCTGTCCATGGCGCTGGTTGGTTCTGTTGCCCTCCCGTTGTGCCTCCCGCCCCTCTTTTTATCTTCTCCGCATTTAACCGCTTCGATAACGCATATATAGCCGTGTACGGTATCTCAACGCTTATCAGTATACGGTAAGACTTGCCGATATTATGTGACGGAAGCTTTATGCTGAGTTTACAAGAGTGCAAAGTCTTTGAATTCCTGGTTAGTTGCTATATTTCAAATGGTTCATTACCTATAGCCAGCGTTGTAGCTTGGCGACAGATTCGTGCGGCTTTCAACTATATACATTTTATGCGATTGGTAGCCGAAGCAGGTCACTAGCAATGCCGAGACGTACTGAGACGATCAGCAGGGAACGATAAGCAAAAATATCAGACCATTTACAACAGCGCACAAAAGCTTATCTGTTTAGATTTAGTGCTGCTGATATGGCCGCTATCGTTTTAATGCGCACCACCTTTGAGTCTTCATCGGGATCCCTGGCGGATGGAGCCCCACGGCTTGGCTCTTTAAAAGCCGGTCCCTGGCAATTCAGCGCTTAAACGGCCGACGGAACCGACCGCCACGGTTGCGGTTTGTCAGGCTCTCAACACTCGGCAAACGGGCCCCGTAGAGCCGGTCCCGCCCGTACACTACCAATGCACGCGGGTCAGCCCGCCGTCCTGCAGCCTTGGTGTTACCCTTTTGCTGTCTCCTCCGCTCACGCAGCTTCTTTCCAGGCCTCTTGTGGCTGCGCTTGCGTTCCTCCTTTGCAGCCTGCGCCAGCGCCGTGTAGTCGACTACGCGATGAGGCATACACATGCCCGGGTATGGCTGCTGTGACTGCTCCAGGACTAGTTCGCCTGGAATAGCGACAGCTTCAAACTCACTCTGTCTTCCATGCTCGCGCTTGTAAAAATAGTACGACTCAGGCCGCTCCCTCTTCACAAAGTTATCATCCTCCTCTGTCAACTTGACAGCCTTTGGACCTTCTGCCGCATCTGATCCGCCAAACAACCGGAAAGCAAACACATCGCCCTCTTCATTCACTGGCTCCGCAACTGCGTCCTCAGCCACAAAATCATGTCCTGCCTCCACCTCCTCAAACTCGAGGTCTAGCACGTTTGCCAGCTGGTCGCCGTCGTCATCGCGTCCATCGTCGCTAGCTTCGTCTGCAAACACGTCCTTCCGCGAAACCCTAACGTTAGTATCATATCCTCACACGCCCATCACCGCTACAACGTACTTTACAGTCCCGTCAACGGGTCCTAACCGGTTCACGGCTCCGCCCACCATGGCCGTAGTGACGACCCTAAACGGTCGAGATTTCTTACTTTGGAGAAAATATGCTCAGCCGCATATGCTCGCTCTTGCATAACATCACCAATCCTGTTTCTTTTCTCCTGGGGGCGCTGCCCCCAGACCCCCGTAGCAACTGCTTCGCAGTTGATTATACGCAATGGTGGTGTTCAACCGCGAAGCGGTTGCTACCAGTGTCTGGGGGCAGCGCCCCCAGGGAAATGGAACATGTGGTTACGCAACGCCAGGGCTCAGCAGTACGAGATTTTGCGTCAGAGTAACATTCTACTTTTATTTTTGTTGGCATAACTCAAAGGTGCAGGCGATAAAAGTTGTAGGTGGCGGGACGGCCGGTGAAAAAATACACATTTGCGATGCGATCACGAGTTGATCTTGTCCCGAACCTGGCCAAGAAGCTGGTAGTACGAGACATGCTGGTCGGTACGGTCCTCAATGAGGAACGACGAGGCCCAGATGCGCAGGGGCGCAGACGGGTCGTTTCGCGGGTCTGTCTGCTCCTTAACGATGAACAGCGATGGCCAGGTGATCGAGTCCTTCTTTTCGCGGTTCTTGGCGATAATGGCGCGGATGCGCTGGTTGAGGGCCGAGTCGATCTCCGGCAGCTCCTGCTTGCCGAAGGGAACCTGATCATAAGAGTCGACACCAAACGCATCTTGGAGAAGCGCCGGCACCGCATCGCGGCCGACCCACAGAAACTGCGTCTGGCCATCGGTCAACAGGTACAGACCGTGCGACACAATACGCTCGCCCGACAGGTTGAGCTTGGGCGGCATGACGACCTCGCCAGTCTCGGCGTCGGGCAGGCCGGCGTCGTCGGGCATATCGTGAAGGCCGAAAAAGTCAGGGTGGATGTACTTGATGAGGTACTTGAGTGGCAGCGTGGACAGCAAAACAAGAGCAGCCGAGCGCAGGTCCGAGCTGATCTGCGCATTCTTTTTGAACGCAATATGCTTCATGAGGCCGTTGATGAGCAGCGGCAGCATGCGCAGATTGGCACTGAACTGCAGCGGCGCGCCGCCGCCGACATTGGCGTTCATGAGCTCCTTCTTGTACGTCTGCACCAGCTCCATCATGCGCGCCCACAGATAGTCCTGGGCGTCCGAGGGGCCGGCAGCAAGCGCCCGCTCGACCGCCTTTTGCGTGTAGTAGGCGCCGATGGCGAGCTGGTCCGCCGATGCGTACACGTCCTGGAGCATCGTCGACGTTGGCACCGACAGGTTCATGACCCGGACGCGGCGCTCGCCGTCCGATGTCGTGTGCAGCACCGCCGCCTGGAACGTGACAAACGGCTTGGTGATGGTCTCCTCAATGGCGACCTCGATGACGTAGCTCTGGTCGCGCGGGAATGTCGGGAACGAGCACAGGTCCGACGAACGGTTGAAAAAGTTGCCATAAAACGCATTCATGCGCAGGCCCGACGACGCGCGCACACGCAGCACCGCCTCCATCGAGATCTCCTGCGACAGGTGCTCGCCAAGCTCGTGTGCAAACTTAACAGCATCCTCGGGGCGCTGCGCCGTCCAGCCGGGGTAGAAATACGTCTGGCCACCGGTGAAACGCGGCAGATTCGACAGCGACGCCACGTCCTGGTATCCAGACGAGAACAAAAACATGTCGACCGTGACCTGGCTCTTGTTGCACTCGACAGCAAAGCTCTTGTAAAACGAGTTGGCCGTCTGCAGCAGCTGGCCCTCCTTGGAAGTGCCGAGCGCACGCTTGTCCTCGCGCACTTCGAGCTTGGCGGCGCCAAGGTTGGGAATGCTCGACGACAAGCAGATAATCTTACCGCCGACCGAGCTGATGAGCTTGTTGGCGGCCTTGAGTGCCGAGCCCAGGGCGTTGCCAGAGTTGACATTGGACGCAAACATGTCGCCAATGTTGGACAGCAGCAGGTCGATCGACTCTCTGCACTCGGTCAGGTTAACGAGCAGGCCGTTGGGCACCGGCAGGAACGGGTCCTCGAGGTCACTGACCACGAGCTGCGTCGGCTCCTTCTGGGCGGCGCTCGGCAACGGGATCGAGAAAAAGTGTAGCCACGAGTCAACGCCGATAAAGGCGACGCGGGTGCGGTTGTCCTTGTTGGGCAGACGGTCGAGGCTCTCCTGGATGGTCCGGGCAGCCGTCGCCAGCAGACCGTTGGAGATGGCATTGACCGACACATCAAGCACAAATACATACACGGGCGGCTGCGGCGGGCGCACCATGTACTCCGAGGGCGCCAGAAACTCGACCACGCCATAGTTGATCTCGTTGCGCGAATAGCGGTCCTGGTGCATGTTTTTGATAGGGTCCCAGTCAAACTGGGTCGGCACCTCGTTGGTGAGGCCGCACACGTTACACTTCCACCGATGCGTCGACTCGATAAACTGCACAAATGGGTTGATGTAGCATCGGCAGCGGCGGCAACGGGCAATAACCTGGTCAGACACGACCGGCACCGGCGCCGTCTCGTTAAGGAGCGACGTATAGGGTCGGATGACAAGCGCCAGCGGAAGCTTGCTCTTTTTCAGGAGCGAGTTGGTCGTCGGCACCACATTGAGCGTACACCGCATGTACTCGGGCGACGCATTGGCGTCAGGGCTGCCAGTGACGGTGGCGTCCGAGGGCAGGATTATTGGCGGCGGCGGCAGATCGAGATCAGTGATGGGAGGCGGCATCGACTGCAGCAGGTCTATGTTGTAGAGCTGGTTAAGCGGCAGCCGCTGCTGGGGAGCCTGCTGAGGAGCGGCGCCGGGCTGTGGGCCGCCCATCGGTTGCTGCTGGCCATAGCCAGGGGCGCCGTATGCCGGCTGGCCATAGGCAGGCTGGCCGTACTGGGGAGCAGCAACACCAGGGGTACCCGGGGCACCGCCGGCACCGACACTGAGCTGGCCAAACTGGTTCGTCATGGCAGCAGTGGGATCCGGCGGCACTGCCGAGCCGTAGCCGTTAGCCTGGGCACCAGGCGTGAACACCGCGCCCGGGGCACCGGGAGCAGGAGCTCCTGGCGCAGGCGGCTGACCATAAGCAGGCGCCTGGGCAGCGTTAAAGTCGTACTGCTGCTGCGGGTAGAGCCGTCGTCTGTGGCCGCCCCGTGCAGACTGTTGCTGTCCAGCCTCGTCCTGTTGTGACATCTGGAGTTAGTTCGATTCTTTGGCGTTTAGTCGCGATTGTTCTGGCGGCACGAGTGGTGGAACGATCCGAGGCGGCCAAATTTCACATGCGATCTGGAGCGTGAAGTCGTTTGTCGGATCGTTGTGGCCAGGCACCACAATCAACAAAAACGCGTCTATAGAAGCGATCCCAGTACCAAATGAGAGAAAACGCCATGCATCAGTGCATCTGCGCCAGCTATATTCCACAAACAACGCGCAAAGCTGCCAAATTTCACTAGACCCGTGTTTGGCTGACTGCGCCGCCAATTCACAACAAAACAGCCATTGCTTCGCGTAAAACAACCCTCAGTACTCACATTTCTGTCAAGACCCGTGGCTGGAGAGAAAGCGGCAAAGGGATAGACAGGTGACGCGAGAGAAAGCAGCGAACTTCGCGCTTCAAGCTGCTTGTGCTGCTTCACTCATAGTGGCCAGCCAAAGGCCACCTGGTGCGTTCCACGATGTGCGCAGGGCCCACATCTACAGTGTGAACTTTGTTCGTTTTGGCATTTCCCCACAAAGCCTCCTTGCGATAGCAGATGCCGCCGAGTTCCACGTCTCCGCTGAATCCGCCGGGTCTGTATCTCTTTTTTTTTTTTTTTCCTGGGAGCGCTGTCCCAGACCCCCGTAGCAACCGCTTCGCGGTTGAACCACGCGGTTCCTGCAATCAACTGCGAAGCAGTTGCTGCGGGGGTCTGGGGGCAGCGCCCCCAGGGAAGAAAAAAAAAAAAAAAAAAAAAATAAACAAACTACGTCTTGTTATGTCTTGTTTTACAGAAGGAACTTGCTTGTATTGTATTTCTGAGGTTTCCAAACTAAATAACTTGTCGTAGAACAATACTGTTAGTACTGATCATTAGTGATAACTATATGGCTACCCCCTAGGAAAGAGACCTAATCGCGACAAACTAATTGCTGCAATCGCAATGGCAAGCTCGAGAGCTACAATTGTCGCCATGGGCCGTGTCCAAGGTGTCTTTTACAGAAAGACGGCCGTTAGCATAGCGCGGGAGCTCGGTCTCGTCGGGTACGCCAGAAACATGCCCGACGGGACAGTCGAGATGGTTGCCGAAGGCGAGCGGTCTCGTATAGAGCAACTAGTGGAATGGGCGCGCCAGGGCCCAACGCATGCGCGCGTGGATGACGTCCGCGTTTCGTGGGAGGAGCCAAAAGGTGACTTTGCCGAGTTCCGCGTTCGTCATATCTAGCTTCAGTGCTGGAGATTAGATTCCAAAGCGACAGAATGTCGCAGACATAAATGCTGAATGCTGTACTTTTTACAGCACTCACTAATTATATGCTGTCTACGAGCAATAGAATATGTTGCAGTCATAATTGTGCGTAAGCCGTATATAATATATGCCCGTAAAGTACACGCTAGATATACTTAATTGGCAGATTGTGATGATGTGACGTTGACATGTGAACATATGGATGCAACACAAGAATACAGCATGATGACGCTAAATGGATTTATAGATTGGCAAGAAAGTTGTCAGAGTCTATTTATCCGCTCGTTTGCTCTACACCAGGGGCCCCGCCATTGTTGCCCGGATCGACTTCAAGCATGACAGTCACGTGACTACATGTTTGGGTACGGCAGCCGCCCCCCCTGCCCCCGTCCCCCCGGGTGATACCCACACAAAAGGGAGAAAAGACAATTTCACCCATCAGAAATTTGACTACAAAGTAAACAAGACACGCGGCACCAGCAGGACGCGAGCGCGAATCAAAACACATGGATACAGACGCGACATCCCGCTTTGTCCCGGAGCACCGCCGGACGAATTTCAAGAACCGCGGTCGCTTTGGCGCCGAGGAGCTTCGCAAGCGTCGTGAGGAGGCCCAAATCGAGATTCGCAAGGCCAAGCGCGATGAACAGCTAGCCAAGCGTCGTAACATCCCTGTTTCTGCTGATATAGCTGCTTCTGATTCCGAGGATGAGTACGATGATGATAGCCAGAGCCTTGAGACTCAGGTATGTTTTGATTTTTTTTTTTTTTTTTTGGGATCTTTTTTTTTTTTTCTTTGGTTGGGTAGTTTTTGATCTATTTGGAACAGCGCCACCTTTGTATTACTGGTGATTGACCACGATATGAGGCTTTTAAACTTGTTTACTGGACTTGATGTAGCCGATTGGTCCGGTGTTGTCTTTTTGTATGGCAGAGATCGATCTAGGTGCCTTTTTTTGTTGTTTTTTCCTGGGGGCCCTGCCCCCAGACCCCCGTAGCAACTGCTTCGCAGTTGGAATGTGGAATTGAGGATCTCAGCTGCTGGGCGGCTACTATGGTTGGTTCAGGCAACACATGTCTTGTCAGCATGAGGTCTAGGTTCTTTTGCATTGTGGCCAGCGACAAAATCAACCGCGCAGCGGTTGCCACGGGGGTCTGGGGGCAGCGCCCCCAGGAAAACTACAAGAAAAAAACAACGAAACCCGATGGCCGTACCGTACCGACGTGGTAAACACTAACAACAGCTGAACGCTGAGCTACCGGAGATGCTCGAGTGGGTCAACTCGGACAATGTTGAGCAGCAGCTGGAAGCGACGACCAAGTTCCGCAAGCTGCTGTCCAAGGAGCGCAACCCGCCGATCCAGCAGGTGATCAACTGTGGTGTTGTGCCGCGATTTGTGCAGTTTCTGCGCTCGCCGCACACGATGCTCCAGTTTGAGGCTGCGTGGGCTCTGACCAACATTGCGTCGGGCTCGCCCAAGCAGACCAAAGTCGTCATCGACGCTGGCGCCATCCCGCTGTTTGTGGAGCTGCTGGGATCGCCGGAGCTCGAGGTCAAGGAGCAGGCGATTTGGGCTCTCGGCAACATTGCCGGCGACTCGCCCCAGTGCCGTGACCAGGTTCTGGCGGCCGGTGCACTCCAGCCGCTGCTGGCGCTCCTGCAGGAGTCGCGCAAGATCTCTCTGACCCGCAATGCCACCTGGACGCTGTCGAACTTCTGCCGAGGCAAGTCGCCGCAGCCCGACTGGGAGACCATTTCCAAGGCGCTGCCGACGCTCGCCAAGCTCATCTACTCGTTTGATGACGAGGTCCTGATTGACGCGTGCTGGGCCATCTCGTACCTGTCGGACGGCTCCAACAACAAGATCCAGGCTGTTCTGGACGCTGGCATTCCGCGCCGCCTCGTCGAGCTGCTGAGCTCGCGCTCGACTGCCATCCAGACGCCGGCGCTCCGGTCCATTGGCAACATCGTCACGGGCGACGATGTGCAGACGCAGGTCGTCATCAACGCCGGCGCCCTGCCGGCGCTGCTTGGACTCCTGTACTCGCCCAAGGAATCAATTAAGAAGGAGGCGTGCTGGACGCTGTCCAACATCACTGCCGGCAACTCGTCGCAGATCCAGGCTGTCATTGACAACAACCTTGTACCGCCGCTGATCCACCTGCTGTCAACTGCCGACTTCAAGACCAAGAAGGAGGCGTGCTGGGCCATCTCCAACGCCACGTCGGGCGGCCTTTCCAACCCGGACCAGATCCGGTACCTGGTTTCGCAGGGCTGCATCAAGCCGCTGTGCGACCTGCTCACATCGATGGACAACCGCATCATCCAGGTTGCGCTCGACGGTCTCGAGAACATCCTCAAGGTCGGTGAGATGGACAAGGAGCAAAAGGGCCTCCAGTACAACGAGTACGCGCTCTATGTCGAAGAGGCCGGTGGCATGGAGAAGATCCACGACTGCCAGAACAACGAGAACGAGCAGATCTACCAGCGCGCATACGGCATCATCGAGAAGTACTTTGGCGAGGAGGAGGGCGATGAGGCCACTGGTCTCGAGCCGCAGACCGCCGGCGACACGTTTGGATTTGGCGGTCAGCAGCCGCAGACAGGCTTCAACTTCAACTAATTTGCGCTTGTCAGCTAAATTGTGCGGTTGCGTGCGCGTGCGCGCTCTTTCCTGTTGTTAGGCATGGCGTGCTCTTATTGCATCGCTCCTGCCTACCACTCGGGGGGGCATCGCGCCCGTCTCCTCTCAAAAAAGCGTTGGCTTTATGCTCTCTCCTGTCATGACCTAGACTCGCCTTCATTGACCACCGCCCGTTTTTCGTGCTTTCCTCACACATACCCTCATGTAATTTGTGCTGCAGCAATCTATGTATGGATTGGAGTTTTGTAGCGGTCTTCTTCTTTTTTTTTTTTTTTGTTTCTTACCTGGGCGTTCCACCCCCAGACCCTCGAAGCAACTGCTTCGCAGTTGAGAGGGATATGAAGTTAGATGGTCACCCACAGGTCACGCACCCACTGCCTCGCAGTTGAGAAAAGCGGTCGAGTTCAACCGCGAAGCGGTTGCTACGGGGGTCTGGGGGCGGAACCCCCAGGAAAAGATGAAAACGTTCAACGCCATTGATTTAAAACAGTCAGTTGAAATACTAGGGACCGTGCAGGGTTCGGTGAAAAATATGCACACTATGCGGCAAACTCTCGTGGGATCACAAAGTCGAGATAATGCGAACAACGACAAAAAAACTAGTCTCCGCGATACAACGGTCTGAAGAGCCAATGGGGACGAGAACATAGAGGAACCATCATGGAATCGCATAACGAAAGACGACTGCGCCAAGCATGGGAGACAACACAGGATAACCTCGAGCTCGCGGTGGGGTCGGCCTATTCGCGATGGCAGCGGATCAATACCGAGCACGTCGAGCCGTGCTACCTGTCTTTAAGGGGATGCTTTGGCGCGTGTATTGGACAGACAGTTGGACTGTTTGGAAGGCATGACTCAGGCGTCGATATTTCGTTTGACATGTACAATGACGAGGCAGTCGACGCCGATGAGCTCGAGTGGCTTGTGGGAGATGACAGCGGCAGTGGAGGCCGAGGCGGCGGATCCGTGGCGGTTTCGAACGGTCGCGGGCCTGTCGTAGGCTGGCGTGCGGCCCTTGAGGCGCTAAATCCGTTTGCTAAGGTTGCAAGAGGCAAGGAGCGACCGAGCAGCGGCGGTGACGATGGCCCTCGGGCCCAGCGAACAAGAGCTCTCACGGTCGGTTCGACGCAATCGTCTGCCACATACCGGTCACGCGACGATCTTGGCCTTAGCGATACAGGAGCTGAGGATGCTCAGCCCGTCGGCGACAACTTTGAAACGAGTCTCGTGTATGCCGACTCTGCCACCAGCACTAGCAGCATTGTAGGCGTATCGTCGCTTGCTGAGCGCTATCCAGACGGCCGCGACGAGGATGCTCTGCGAGAGGAGGAAGAGCGGGCGCGACAGGAGGAGGAAGAGCAGCTTGAGCGGGAGCGCCAGCGGGCGCAGGAACGCGCGCAGGAGCTAGGACTGATATCTGGCGCCAGTTCTGCGCGTAGCCACGGCGTTTCGCAAAGCAGTGACGACAGCTCAAAGCGTAATGACGAACAGAATCAAGAAGCGTCATCCGTCCATAGTGGCAAGGGCTCATTGCTGCACACCAGCGAAGACGCAGAGAGCGACGCCGACGATCTGCCACAGGATATCACTGACGACGAAGAAGAGTTCGGAGAGCTTACTGGACCTGCGTCTGGATCAGCAGCCAAATCGTAATCGTCAGAAATACTGTTTGGAGTTCATTCGTTGGTTTATGGCCAACTGTCAGAGTCTACACGTGCCGTATAGACTGGCGTCTCATTTTTTTTTTTATCCGCAAGGCGGTTGCTATACGGGTCCGAGCATAGCGGTAGCCCAGAAAAGAAAAAACTACAACGCTCTTGATGTACCTAGAGGTAATTTAGGTACCTGAAGCTAGGACTCGTGTGTCACAGTGTCACAAGCTTCGGAGATGGAATGGTGGCTCGTGCGTTCATGTGCGAGCATGATGCATGACGCATGGCGCTGATGGGTGTGCCCGTATTAAACGGTGGATACTGGTAGAACTCGTTTGTTTCTCCAGTCTTTGAAAAAATGACGCACTCAACATATCATCGAAGCATCTCAGGCGGAAGCGAGGGCCTGTGCTCGGACGACAGTAACTGGGACACTAGATCCGTGCAGTCTTTCGTGTCTAGATACGGCTCGCTGCTCAGCGATGACGACAAGGAAAATGTGTGCGATGGACCCATCGTGCCGCCGCCCCAATGGCATGCGCATTCACGTAGCCAGCGGGCCGCCCGGCGTAGGCGGCCTCGCGGTGCGCTTGCGCCTCTGGGCCCGTCGCGGGTCGCACTAGAGCGGGCCGGTCGGGAAACCAAGGCACCCCGCGGGCGTGCATTGCGACGAGAGTTTTCGCAAACAAGCCAAGCCAACTTTTATGCGTCGCGGGAGATTCCCGACGGCGTGGCCGCGTCGATGGGCAGCCAGTATGCCAAACACGACGGGCCGCGGCCGTTTACGGGAGACTACTGGTACAATGGGACCGCCCGCGCCCCCGCCACCGACGCGACACGCGAGAGCGTTCGCGTGCTCATCTCGGCAATGCACGGCGCCGACGAGCGCACCTTTTGCGGTCTGCTGTACGACCATGTCGAGCGTGTCGCCAACATGGCGATGCGCTCGAAAGATCCAGAAGAATGTCTTGAGCTCATTACGCCGTTTCTCGAGGTACGGCACCATTGCTCCAATTCGAACAACTATGTACGGGCTTTTGACGTCCACTGCCAGCTGCTGTCGCGCATCGCCGCCGAAGTACCCTCACGGTCGCGTGCCTTGCGCATTATCTCTACCGAAGTACTCTCGCTGCTGCTCGACGCCAACCGCACGCCGTTCGACTTGGATAGTACCAGGGCCAGCACTAGTCATGACAACGACCACGACTCAACTGTGCCAACACCCGAGCTCAGCATCATTGTATTCGATGCCATACTCCAGATCATCGCCGTGGCCCCCAACCCGGTCTCTATCCTACACCGGATGATAGCGATTCGTGAGGCCGACGAGAAGTTTTTTGCCGATCGGCTGGCGCCATTTAGAGCCATGCGTGCCGAATACCTCAAACTGCTGACGCTCCGCTTTACGAAGGAGCCGGCTGTCATGCACCGCGGACATTTGCGGGCTTGCGTTCGCGAAGTCTTTGTCTCTTGTGTCTCTGAAACGTCGCTCGAAGTGCTACTGCATTGCGAGCGTCTCTGGGGCTCGACGTTTGCTGAGGTTCTAGAGCAGGGCCAACGTCTATACCGTCCTGACACAAAGCGCATGTCTGGCATTGTCCGCACCTGCTCTTCATTCTTTGCATCCACTTCTGGCGTCATTCGGCGTGTTTTTCGTCGAGTTCCGCTGCCAATCGTTGCTTCGTAGCACTTAATTATTGATCTCGGTCTTTTTTTCTGCTGGAAACGCCGTATCCAGATGTCAATACTTGCCTCGCAGTGTTGAAAAGGAAGGAGTACAAAGCCGCGACGCGGTTTGTTGCTACGGGGTTTGGAGCGCCTCCAAGTCTTTTTGTTTTAAAAAGGAATATCAGATTGCTTTCGTAACAGTTCGTCAATGCTATATGGACATAGAACAGAGTGTCGAGGAAAAAGGTATTAGCGCGCCATGGAGGTAATAGCGTTTACCATCACCTTGATTTCTGGGCCTGAATCGGAAACACCACCGCCGGAAATGATAGCTGCCCGAATTATTTCTGTAAAGCGCGAGGCATTGGCCTGCAGACTGCGCTTTCCTGACGGGTTGCGCAAAAGGGTTGAGCGTGTGCGCGCATCGAGACCAGACGCCACATCACGCCAATAGTCGGTTACGAGGCTCTTGATGTCGAGCGATACGAGCACCGAGCCAAGGAGACTCGACTTTTTGCCATCACCAGCGGCACCAGTAGTGGTAGTCGCACGTGCGAGCGCCTCAGTCATAGCAACAAGGCATTGGGCGCGCCCGCGGGCGTCCGATGCAGCGCTCTCAAATGTGGCAATTGACCCGCCAAGTGCCCGCGATAGATTATTGCTGGCAGCCGCAATCTGCGCTTTGAGGTAACTGAGCGTCGCAGTAGGCACGAGCGAACTATTGAGCGTGTCGAGCGCCTGAAACGCTCCTCTGAGCCCATCAGTGCTCGACGACATGGAAAAGCCTCGGATAATATTGAGCGCGCTGCTCTTAACCCGCTCCTCGGTGCCATGTAGCGTGTTCTCGTGTGCTCGCACAACAGAGAGGCTGCGCAGAGATTCGTGAGTGTCAATCTGGTGCCGCAGCTCCACAAGCGTTTCGGCAGCTTGGTGAAGCGTCGTGCCGGACTCTGCTCCACCAGATACAGAGGGGCTGCCGCGTCCCTGAGGCAGCTGCCGGGCAAGCTGCCGTGCCAGTACAAGGTACCATGTCAAGGCACGTAGCAATACGCTTGTCGAATGCAGTTTTTTCAGCACAGCATGGTGAAGCTGTGCACTTTCATAAGGGGCGACAACGTCCCGCTCGAGTTTGGCGTAGGACGAGTTAGCGTGGTCAAGTGCGGCCCGCACAGGTGCCAGTCGCTGCTTGGCTTCCACTGCAGCTCCAGCCTGATCTAGGATCTCTACATAGTTCGCGCCCGCTAGCTTGTCCAGTTGTTCGTCCAGCTCCTCGATGCTGTATTGGACTCTGCGTTTTGGCGCATCCAGATCCACATCCGTGTCGGTTGCGTTGTTTGTCGCTACGACCAGTGAGTTTGCAAAAGCAATTGGGTCGAATCCATCCTCCAGAAACACGTCATAGTCAGCGTATTCGCTTTCGTCTTCTGCCGTTGGCATGTCGTCGAGGTGGTGACAAGACTGCTACGTCGCGCCAGTCGTCAAGTACGGCTATGCTTCAGTGTCCTCATATATGCTTTGGATATGCGCCATGCCGACCGTTTTTGATCCTGATGACGCCGTCCCGTCTGCATTCCTGAAAGGCTTCGGCAATTGGTTCATGGTTGGATTATTGTCAAAGAGGATCTATTTTATGAGTGACAGCTCAAAGCCGTAGTCCGAGTTGGTTGGTCTTTTCTTTGTTTTGTCAGGCACGCGGCGCTTTTGCGGACCCAAAGACAAAATGGAGTATACTTGCTACGCGAGCCCCGGAAGAGCGTAGGACCGCGCTAGTTTGCCGCTCACATACTGTGATTTTGTGGTAGTGCCTGCCAAACCCCATGGCAGGTTCTTCTCATTCGAGGCGTGTCGATCTGTTTGGATGCTCGGTCTCGGAATACAACCCCTGCAGGAGCGAGGAATTCTGTGCATGATCGCAGGAGTTTATTTTTGGCTGCTCAATGGAACGCGGCACCATACTTGCCCCTTTAGAGTGCGGGGTTACAGTAGACAATGTCTGTATGCTCACTGTTGCATATTTATTTGCTGAGTTGCTTAAGTTTTTGGGCTTGCAGGGACGCCTTGGTGTAGGTTTAAAGTGATGATGGACCAGCGTTCAGGTGCAAAGCAAGTTCCACGCGATCTCAAGACAGAGCTCCGAAGAAAGAAAATGAAGACCTGCTGACGTATTGTGGTCAGTGGCACAGGGCCCATTCCGGACCCCGTATAGTGGCTGGCGATGCAGGTGTCCCGATCGTGTATAGAACACGCGATAAAGAAACAACTGCGTTAGAGTCCAGATATGATCGGCACAGCCAAATAAGTAGAATAATACGAGTATGTTGATGGGACAGCTAAATGCTGGAAAGGTGTTGCTAAGCGCTTGATGGTGCGAGGTGACTGACGTGACAGGGGCGATGCCATCGGGATGACTCGATCCAGTACGTCACAACGTGACTAACCGTGCAAGCCAGTTAGGCAGGCTTTAGCTATCTAAAGTCCAGTCATGTGCATCACTGCCATTGGCAGTTACAAGAAGACTCACGTACAATCCGTATATAAACCTAACAATGTGGCGGAAATGCTAACCGCCAGGTCAAACGGTGGGCAGCCGCACACCCCGCGGCTAACTTCTGGCCCTCGGAATGCGGTGCTATAGCAACATGCAAAATGATTAAACGGGCCGGCGCACGACGAAAAAAAACCTTGATTGTATCACAGCCGCAGCGCTTGACGAGTCGCGGCGGTTTCATCGTGGCGGGGCGCTGACTGTGGTCGTCCAGGATCGCACAGTTTCTTTTTTTTTTGTCCCAACTCGGTCAACGTCAGTAACAATACACAATGAGCTTTGCATTTGGCTTCTCGGGCGATGACATAGAAGACGGCGGCGATACTCGGGCATCTCGGCCCCGAGCCGCTAGCCTTGTTGATGAGTTTATGAGCGAGGATATGGCCATTGCCGGCCCATACCGTCCACGCGCGAGCACTGCAGGCGAGCTGCTCCGTCAAAGCGCCCCACTCCGTGTGTCGTATGGGCTCGTCCACACCGCAGGCGGCGGGCCGGTCCTGCCGCGACGTGATCTCTACGACGTAAAGTACCAGCTCATGTCGCAAAACAAGCTGAGCGAGACCGACGAGATTCTGCTTGGAACCACCAACGAAGACCTCCGGGCTGCAACGTACGAGGGTGGCCTCAAAACATGGGAGTGCTCATTTGATCTCTTGAGCGCCATTTCGTCGGAAGCTGATGTCGACAGCCTCGGACACACCGTTAACGGCGCTGGTGCCAGCTCTGTCGGAACAAAAGCTGCAACTTCGGTCATCGAGCTCGGCTGCGGAGCCGCCCTGCCGGCTCTCTACCTCTTTCACCGCCTTCTCACATCGGACGCCCGCAACGTGCGCCTCGTCCTTGCAGACTACAACGAGAGCGTGCTCCGGCTCCTGACGGCGCCCAACATGCTGCTAACATGGTGGACTGCTGTCAACGGGCCCTCGGGCGGCGAGCTCGACGTAACGCCAGAGCTCATTCAGCAGTTTGAGGACGACCTTGCGCGCCGCCACATGGAGCTCACGTTTGTCAGCGGTGCATGGTCCCCACAATTTGTGCGACTTGTCGGCCAGGGTACCTTTGATCTTGTCCTCGCATCTGAAACCATATATTCGCTTGAAACGCTACCTGTCTTCACTGACACAATGCTCAACTGTCTGGCGCAGGATGGCCAGGCACTTGTCGCCGCCAAAAAGATTTACTTTGGCGTCGGAGGCGGTGTTCCCGACTTTATAGAGGCTCTGCGTAAGCGCAGTGCTCAGTACGAGTCGGTTTCTGACCATGTCGACGGCGTTGGCCGGGCCGTTCTCAAGGTCCATCGTCCCAGGGCTTCGGTGGACATTTCCAATTAGGCGTCTGCCTTGTATTTCGCATGATTCTTTTTTACAGTCCAAAAAAAAAAAGGCTGTTGTACTAATATTTTGGCGGTCTCGCTCATTCTATGTAATTATACGCTTTTTCACTACGATAAGTTTTGTATTTCGGTTGGTAGTCTGCCAGATCCCGTAGCAACTTTGCAACAGCAGTTGGGCTATGGCTAGGCAAGGGTCAACTAGCAACTCATCAATGTATCTAGTATGCATCCAGTAGTAAAAGCCAGATCCAAATGCATTTACTACGAGGTACTACCGTGCTGAAGCGAAAAAAACGAAGAAAAATATGCCCACGCAACTTAATGCATATCATGCACTTGACCTCGTAGTCTCACAACCGCAACGGCCCAACGAAATGTCAGTACATAGGGTAAGGGTGCGATGGAGAAGCACAAGGCCGAAATTCGGTTGTACCTGTCGTCCCCTTTGTGTCGTAACCGGTTAGCACAATCTCGCGACTGTTCACAACCCGAGCAACAAACTCAATTCTATCCAAAATGGTATGTTAAGGAATGTTTATCATAAGAAGAAGAAACCGTGGAATCGTTGGCAATGATCCTGGCCTCAAAAAATCAAGTTCACCCCGCCAGCACTATCCGCAATTGGCAAGTCAGCCGACTCTAACAACAGGCCCGCAAGTTCTTCGTCGGTGGCAACTTCAAGATGAATGGCTCGCTTGAGTCCATCAAGTCGATTGTTGGCAACCTCAAGGAGGCCAAGCTCGACCAGAAGGCCGAGATCGTCATTGCCCCGCCCTTCCCGTACCTCCACTGGGCCGTCCAGCTCTTGAAGGACTGCCAGACCCCTATTGGCGTTGCCGCCCAGAACACCTATGTCAAGGGCTCGGGTGCGTACACCGGTGAGGTTTCGGTTGACCAGATCAAGGACGTTGGTGCCGCCTGGGTTATCCTCGGCCACTCGGAGCGCCGCACTATTATCAAGGAGGACGACGAGTTCATTGCCGAGAAGACCAAGTTTGCTATCTCGTGCGGTGTTTCTGTCATTCTCTGCATTGGCGAGACCCTTGAGGAGCGCAAAGCCAACAAGACCATTGACGTTGTCAAGACGCAGATCGATGCCGTTGTTGCCAAGCTTGACGCCAAGGACTGGGAGAAGGTTGTCATTGCCTACGAGCCCGTCTGGGCCATCGGCACCGGCCTCGCCGCCACTCCGGACGATGCCCAGGAGGTCCACGCCGCTATCCGCGCCCACGTTGCCGAGAAGGTTTCCAAGGATGTTGCCGACAGCGTCCGTATCATCTACGGAGGCTCGGTCAACGGCAAGAACGCCTCGACCTTCAACGACAAGCCTGACATTGACGGCTACCTCGTTGGCGGTGCCTCGCTCAAGCCCGAGTTTGTCGACATTGTCAACTCCCGCTCTTAAATACACGCGTAACTATATACGTAACAGTCAATCTATTTGAGTGCAGGTTTATTTTTACTTGAGGACGCTGTCCTTGGGGAGACGCTGTTAGCTTAAACTCCAGTTCTGTGTTTGTCAAGATTGAGGTCTAATCCAATGAGAAGCAGTTGCTACGGGGGCCCTGGAGACTACTCCGAGGAACAAAAGTATACAGGAAGAGGCTACTCTATCCAGTGCTTTGCACGCATCCATCGCGCTTTGAGGTCAATTGCGAAGCAATTGCTACGGGGACCTGGGGGTGGAACCCCCAGGAAAAAAAAAAAAAAAAGAGTTGGTTGACTCGCGGCACAGCTACTGCTACAGAGTTCTGGGGACGGTGCCCAAAGGAAGAAAGAAATCATTAACGTCATTAATCATGCTAGTTGCCGCGACCAAAAGTCTGAGACTCGAGCTGGTCGCGGAGGATGCGCTTTTGTGCAGAAATACGCCACTCATCGCCCTTGGCATTGCGGTTGAAAAGAGGCTGGATGCGCTCGCCCTTTTTGCGCTTGGACATGTGCGAATCGGCGACCTTGAAGAACGTGGGAGCCACGTCGACGAGCCAGCGGGGGTCAATGAGCGAGACACATGTCATGTACTCCTTGGAGGTCAGCAGCAGCGTGTGATATACGACGTACTCGGCATGTTTTTGAAACAGCGCAGATGACGGGTGCATATACACGGGTGTGCCCTGGGTCAGCGTCTTATAGCCTTCCTGCGGGTCGCGGCGTGCTGTGTTGCGGAAGTAGCCCGAGCAGATGGCCTTGCGGACGATTTCCGAGTTACCACCGCAGCCCCGAATCTCACGGCGCGATCGCTTCATAATATTGTAGAGCTGCTGGCGGATCTCGTGGGCGCGACGCATGCTGCGGTCCTGGATGAAGTTATCACTGCACCACGCCTTGGAGTAGCCGCTGCGGACCCACCCGTTGTATACATTGAGCAATGTCATGTGGTCGCCGGTCGGGTCATTGAACTTGGCCTTTTTCTGGTCGGCCTGGTTCTTCTTATCCGAGGGCCGGTAAAACACGTTTTGCATCGACAGCATGGACACAATTGTCAGGATCTCCTCGGTGCAGCCGGCCTCGACAGATGCAATGAGCACCTTGGCCAGCGCCGGCTCCATCGGGAACTCAGACATCTGGCGGCCGAGGCGCGTCAGAAAGCCCTCGCCGTCTAGTGCGCTCAACTGGTATAGCTCCTCGAGCGCGTTGAGCATTGTGTTTGTCGGCGGTGGGTCCATAAAATCAAAGTGGAGCAGGTCGTTAATGCCCATGGCCTTGAGCATCAGAATCGTGTTGGCGAGGTTCTGCCGCTGGATCTCGGGAACCGTGTTGGGAAGCATCTCGTTTTCGTAAGCCTCCTCGGTGTAGAGCCGATAGCACTTGCCAGGGCCCGTACGGCCGGCGCGGCCAGCACGCTGGTTTGCTTGTGCCTGCGAGATAGGGCTGATGACAAGCGAATCCATGCCGAGCTTCGGATCGTAGGCATTGACCTTGACGAACCCGGGGTCGATCACGTAGTAGATGCCGTCGATCGTGATCGATGTCTCAGCGATGTTGGTGGCGAGCACCACCTTTCGCTTGCCCTTGGGCGTGGGCTCGAATATTTTGCTCTGCATCTCGCCCGGCAGCGCAGAGTACACTGGAAGAATGATGAGCTCGGGGACCTCAGGCCCAAGTGCCTTCATGCGATTATACAGTGTCTCACAGCTAGTGTCAATTTCCTCCTGACCCGTCAAAAACACAAGAATGTCGCCCGGCGGCTCCGAGAGATGAATTTGAAGCGTGGTCATGAGCGCTGCGTCAAGGTAGTCCATTTCGGGCTCCTTGGAGTACAGAATCTCAACCGGGAACGTGCGGCCCGGGATCTTGAAGATGGGTGCGCCCAAAAAGTATTCTGAAAACTTGACAGCATCGAGTGTCGCAGACGTCACGATGAGCTTTAGATCCGGCCGCCGCGTCGTGGCATCCTTGAGCAGCGCAAAGAGCACATCTGTCGCAATAGTGCGCTCATGTGCCTCGTCCAGCATGATACACGAGTACTGCGACATGTCTGGGTCCTGAAGGGCCTCGCGCTGCAGCATGCCGTCTGTCATGTACTTGATCTTGGTACGCGGCGACGTCGCGTCGTCGAGACGCACGGTGTATCCGACTTCATCGCCGAGCTTGACGCCAACCTCCTCGGCGACACGCTTGGCAACACTTTGGGCTGCAACTCGTCGTGGTTGCGTGCACCCGATGCGGCCATGACGCGCAAACCCTTCCTCGTACAGGTACTGTGTGATCTGCGTCGTCTTTCCCGAGCCTGTCTCGCCGACAACGACCAATATTTGGTTGTTGCGCACCGCCTCGAGCAGTTTTTCTCGATACTCAAAAACCGGCAGCTGCCGTCGCTGTTCGCTGATCGGCAGCGATGTCCGCTTGCCAAAAGAAACGCCACGTCCGCCCTGAAGTACGCGTTTCCACTCGGGAACTTCTTCTTCCTGCTGCTCCTCGCTGGCACGCGACGGCCTCGCCAAAGGATCATGAACGCGCTCCTTGTCGGCCGCCTTTTTCTCGGCCAGCTTTTCGCGGGCCTCCTTCATTTTCTCCTCTCGTCTTTCTTTGGCGAGAGATGCGCCGTTCATGGCTGCTCGGTTGAGTGAGCCGTCAGGCGCCTTGACGACGCGAATGGGACTCAGCTCTATACTCTGCTTGGTCTGACCAACCAAGAACGGCGGCTCCTCTTCACGGATCTCAATATCTACCTCCTCCTCGGGCTCGAGGCTCTCTGGCGGTTCCGTAGTTGCCGTCAGGTCTTCCTCAAGCTCAGGGTAGTCGGCCGCGTTGATGGCGCCAGACGCAATCAGCTGGCGCAATTCCCACCGCTCGGGCGATGTCAACCGCTTTCTAGGCCGTGGCGCCGCGTGCATATTACCGCGGCCGCCATTTTCCTCGCGTCGTCGACTTATGTCCTCGCCTGTTTCCTGGTCCACGTCTTTCATCGACAAGCTGATGCGCTTGTTCTCCTTCTTGGTGACCTTGACCTTGACAAGCTGATCGCGCCGCAGCACGTCCGACGGCCGCTCAACCCGATAGTCGGCAATCGCAGATACGTGGATCAAGCCGTCCAAGCGGTGGCGAAAGTCTATGAGGGTCGCAAACGCCCCATAGGTCGTAATATTGGCAACGCGAGCATCGTAGATAGCTCCTACTTCAGGCTCTCCATCAATAAGACGATCCCGCTGCCTTCCTCGACGGTCTTGCTCGTCCTCAAACCGCTCGCGGTCCCTATAGTCGCGTGGATCGCGCCGTCTCCACGGCGGTGACCGGCTACGACGCCTGGGCTGTGGGCTCGGACTGCGCCTGCGATCCCGGCCCGAATCCGAGTCCGCAAACGCATTATCCAGCTTCTCGGGCTTTTTGTCTGGAATAGCCAAACCCTTGAATACTCGCTCGTCCCGCTTCGTACCGCCTTTGTGACTTGGTTCACCCGTCGCAGAGACCCCCGGCCCGTCTTCCTCTTTCTTGGCGCTCCTTTTGAAGTTCGGATGCAAATGTCGAATCATCTCGTCCATCCTGTCGACAAAATCGTCGCTAAAGTCTGCTCCTGCTTCTCCGAGCGCTGCTCTGAAGCCTGGGAGCCCTCCATTCTTCTGCTCATTTTCGGTGTGCAGGTCAATAACAAACTCCGCGAGCGTCTTATCATTGATTCCCGCTTCTTTTTCTATCTCAGACGTAAGTTTCGACACAAGAGACAGCGTCTCGAGCCGCGCAAGAGAGTCCATTAGTTTGTACCGGCGCGCAGTTGCGCCTGAATCTCATAGTTTGTTCACCGATGATCACGAAGGGAATAAATATCTGCGCCGCAGATGTGCATATTATGCATAAGCACACCCAGTGTGCCACAGTGACGTTGAGCGGTACCAAGGCTAGTTTTATCGGTTTGAATGCAGTTCAGCTCCAGTTGTTAGCTAATATTAGCTCTCTATTCTCTACTCCCCGTCCCCGCAGAAGAGCAACACCGCGTCTATGTTGTCTTCTACACCATTCACCACCGTCCCACAATACCACCCACCAGGCCAACAATGTCAACATCATGACTCTATTCGTTACATATCGTCGAGCTGCCTGACGCCGTCCTTGTCGACGACCTTGACTTGAATACCCTTGAAGTCAAGGGGCATTCTCAGCCGGAGCTCTGCAACACACATCTTGAGCAGCTCCACACCCTGGTCCAGCGACATGCCCGGCTTATGGTGGCGGTCCAGCAGCGACAGCACATAGTAGGCCGCGTATCCATGCGCAGCGTACGGCAGATCTGCCCGTGCAGCAAGATAGTCTATCCAGCTCAGCGCCGGCTTGTTTGTCTTCGTATCCCAGCCACCAATAAGAATGTTGACTTGGAACGGTTTCTGGTGTTAGCTTGCATTCAACATACGGATTGCCACATCCATAGCAGTCCTTTGTGGGCCTGCTCCTCTCAGAGACCTGCAGCAACTGTTTCATAAATGGATGGCAAGTGATCGGGTGTGAAAACGCCGCAATCCAACAGAACAAGTGACCACGAGTGCCTTCAGGACGCATTCCCAGGACACGGGTCATCATCCAAAAGAGACTCACGGAAAGGTAAAATCATAGCCCATTCAAAAACATACCCTCGATCTCAGAGACTCGGCAAGCGTGTTACGAGTAAACGACGCCACGGCGTTGTGCGTAAGCTCGAACCCATTGCGAATGCCATAGAGTTGGATGTTGGCCTGGATATACTCTGCAAGCTGGACAGTGTCACCGGCCTCGCCAGAGTACGCCATTAGCGAGTGGTCCGTAAGCTGTCTCGTCTTGTCGTCGGTCGCCTTGAGCACGGTGATTCCGCGCACTGCAGCCTTGGAGGTGGCAAGCAGCACGCCATCGGCGGTTGTAACTCCCAGTACAATATCCATTGTGCACCGCCAGGTGTTTGTAGGTCCTTTAAATGCGGTGGTGCTAGTGTATGGGAATGATGTGGTTGCCACTCGAGGTTTCGGCACTCACCACAAATCACCCAGTATGGAGGCGCCATAAGGGTTGGGGTTTAGTGCATTTATGCTTATAACAGGTATATATTGGTGCATATTGATGCGGCCCAAAACGCGTATGTAGATTCGCGAGACCTTAATTGAAAAGGACCCGACGCGTCAAACTCTATTGTCGAAGTTCAGCACAACGCCATTTGCCACAAACACCGATACACAGCCGGACACAAAAATGCCGGTAACTACAGACTCGCCGCCACAGGTGCAAGATCAGGCCGTGGATAAGGATCTTATGGATCAGTACTACCATCGGTTCTTTCCGTTCCGACAAGTCTACCAATGGCTGAACCACTCACCAGCACAGTCAAAAGACTTTGGCCACCGCGAAATCGCCTTTACTGTGGACGATGTGTATGTGCGATATCAAGCGTATAACAGTGCTGAAGCGTTCAAGCAGGATGTGTACAGAATGGTGCCCGAACGGTTTGAAATAGGTGCAGTATACAGTGTGAACCCGCGGGATCGAAAGCTCGTGAGCAAGTCGGCGTTCCGTGCACTGTCCAAGGAGCTAGTGTTTGATATTGATCTGACAGACTACGACCCAGTGCGTACCTGCTGCAAGGGCACCGATATCTGCCACAAGTGCTGGGGGTTCATTACAATTGCGATCCAAATTCTAGATACGGCATTCAGGGAAGACTTTGGGTTTGAGCATATCTTATGGGTGTACTCCGGTCGCCGAGGAGCTCACGCATGGATTTGCGATGCACGAGCGCGCGTGCTTGACGACCAGAAGCGTACTGCCATTGCCACGTACCTCCAAGTTCTCGGCAAGGGTGCCCAAGGCAAGGCTGTGAACCTCAAGCGGCCATTCCACCCTCACATCCAGCGGAGCTTCAACCTGCTCAATGCTGAATTCCAGCGGCGCGTCCTGGAAGAGCAGGATCCATGGCGTGAGCCCGAGGCAGCCAAGCTGCTGCTGTCGCGCATGCCGTCTTCTCTGGGTCCAGTTCTCGAGGCCAAGTGGGGAAGCGGTGCTTCGGTTCCGTCGGCCAAGCGATGGCGGGACATTGATGACATTGTCCGCAACGGGTCTGCCAAGGATGTTTCTCCGGCCGCGCTACTAGCGGCCAAACAAGATGTCATCTTTGAATACCTGTACCCGCGGCTCGATATTGCCGTGTCCAAGCACGTTGGGCATTTGCTCAAGTCGCCATTTTGCGTACATCCCAAAACGGGCCGTGTTTGTGTGCCCATTGATGGACGGCGTGCCGCCGACTTTGACCCTCTCGCCGTCCCTACCGTCCCTATGCTGCTGGACGAGCTTAACGAGTACGCGGCCGTGCACAAGGGCCAAGAGACAGGCGAGGAACGGATGCACGACTACGATAAGACGTCACTTAAGCCGTATGTCGAAGTGCTCACCGGTTTTGTCAGCAACCTGACCAAGTCCGAACAGCGGGCCAAACGCGCCCGCGAGGGCGACGACGCGCTCGATTTTTAGCGGTCGCTACGTAGCATGCTATTTATATCACGGGAAATGATCAGATCTCTGGACCTCTACATTTGATTTCTTTCGGAGGGGTGTACTCAATCCACCCCCTATAATAACCGCGTCGCGGTTGCTGACAGCATAACATTCTGGTCACGGCTCGAGTGTGAAGCAGTGGTCCGGAGTTCTGGCGAGCAGCATTGAAAAATGACAGAGAAGAAACAGACAATCAGCGAGCCAACACAGCGAATCGGTCATGACGATTTATTTGTCCAAAGACTATCTAGCGTGGCATGTTTTAATGAATTTGGCCAGTGAAAGGTACCACCGCTTATTTGGCGACGGCAGCAAGAGCCTCAAGGATCTCGACCTCAATCTTGCCCTCGTTGGCAACAGCCTCATCGGCCGACGAAGCGTTCTTCTGGGCCTCGGCAAGGAGGTTCTTGACGTTGGCAGCGGAGAAGTCCTCAACCGGGTAGGCCTCGGCAACGTTGACCGACAGAGTGTTGTCCTCGGCGACGGTAGCAAAGCCGCCCGACACAAAGAACTGCTTGGTAGCGTCGGCACCAATGATCTCGACAACGCCAGCGCGAAGCTCCTGGATGATGGGAACGTGGTTGGCGAGGACACCAATGTCACCGGCGGTAGTGGGGAGGTTCACCTGGGTACTGTTGTTAGTATATTCAGTCGTAGAAAAAAAAAACTGTGAGTTGTCGGCTGTTGCTATCATTTAGAGCTTGTCGTTGCGAGGAATTGTCACATACACATCCGTGTTCTCGTAAAGAGTCTATAGTTAGTGGGACTGTATTCATGTGTGTCTGAAGACCATCAATCGTTGCAAAAAGTACGTTCTGCGCGTCGCGCAAGATGAAGAGCAGAAGTCCAACAGCTTTTTCTTCACAATTGGCTAATGCTTCCTCAGGAGACCAATTGCCGAAACTCGCACAAAAAACACGTTTGTAATATACCTCACGCGGCAGGGCGAGCGACAGACGGAGCTTGTCGCTGGTGGCAGCCTCAGCGTAGCCACGCGAAAAGACACGGGCAGCCGGGCGGGAAATGCCACGCTTGAGAATGCTTCTGGCGAGGACCGACATATCAAGGTACTGTGGTAGTCCGAGCTCGTTGGTCTGGCGGGAAAATGTAGCTGATTGGGTGGAAAAGTCTAGGACTGGGATAGGGGTTGGCCGGTTATTCCGTTCCTTGTATCCGTGGCAACGCGAAATGTCAAGTGTTTGTTAGTGACTGGCCATGATCCCGCACCCATATCCCGTGCAACCGGGGCCCCTGTACTTCCACCTTGTGTCCAGCTCCCGGCCCCCAGCCAAGCTCGGCGTTCGCATACTCGCAAATCAGGCGACTTTTGGTACCTTGACGCACCGAGCAAACCCCCCGAGCATTGTTAGCCTTGACTGACAAGGGCGGCATGGATGAACAGCTGCGCAGTGCCGCTCAGGTGAGTGGAAGATTATTGGCCTAGGCTCAATTTGGGGCGACTGACTTTATGGTCTAAGTTCTATGGGACAACGCTAACATTAGGCTATTCTCGTAAGCAGTGGACAGCTCATTTCGCATCTCAACGCGAATGCTGGCCAGAAAGTCGTGCCCAATGCAACGGCGTCGATACAGGCGACCATAGACGCTGAGGTACGCAAGTACCAGTCAATACTGGACAAGATCGACATTGAAATACAAATGAGCAAGCGCGTCATCGACGCTGCACTCGCGGAGCGACAAAAGCGCCTGAAAGAGTCTCAGAACGGTCCGGCGGAGGAAACCAAGGTCAAGGAGGAACCAAGCGAAGCCAAAAATGATAGTAGCGATGATATTGAAGAAATCAAGCGGCCAGAAGATATTAGTGGTTTCAACGACCTCGCACCAGCAGACAGTTTTGGTGACGGTCTTGACCTGATCATGAAGGCCGTGGGTGATGACAACAACGGCGGAGATGACCTCAACTCGCTATTTACAGATTCGTTTGACATGATGATGCCAAACTGATGGGTGGGTGTGTTATTTAACCCGTCGCATTATTGATTTATTGATGACCTGTGTCTTTTCCCGTTTTTTTTTTGTTGTTGTTGTTTTGTGCTTTTGCGTGTGTATTGTTGTATATTAATGGCACCGGTTTCATGGCAAACGGTGACTTAGATTGACACGCTTAAAATGCGTTATAACGGCTAATTTATTCTTGTGCTTTTTCGTCATGAACAGAGTAGCAAAAAGAATTCCTAGTTCAGTGTTGTGCAAACAGTCTATCTAGTGCGGGAGTATGTGCAGATGCCTTAAAGAGGTAGATGTGGCGTCGGGCAATGCTACGCGAGCGCCTCCTGGTCGAGACGGACAACCATGCATGTAAGGTTGTCGGTCGAAAAGTTTTCAAGGGCGTGACTGACAAGGACGCGCGCGGCCTGCTCGGGATCCGTAACTTCGCGGATCAACGATACTGCCGTCTCGTCGGTGCACACATCCCACAGGCCGTCACATGCAATGATGATGAACTCATCCTCGGGCCCTAGGCGTGTCTCGGTCGTGTACGGTGCGCCCGTGACCAGCTCCTTCATGTAGCAGTCGCCGAGAGAGCGTGTCACTGCAAGAACGCCGCTTACACGGTTGTTCATCATAATACCGCCAACGTTTTGGATCCGCTTGGCCTCGTGCGCATCCGAGCCCTTGTGGTCGTAGGATAGCCGATAGGCCCGACCGCCTCTACTCAGCACGACGCGCGTGTCGCCCACGTTGGCAACGTACAGCTTGCGCACCTGCTTGCCGCTACCGCTTCCAACGCTGGTGCGGGTACCGTTCTCCGCTGGCGATTCATCGCCTGATAGTTGCGACGTCGGCCCAGCCGGATCATCTTCCCACCGCAGCACCGCCACCGCAGCAGTGCATCCAGATGACTGCACGTTGAGGCGCGCAATTTGACTGTCGACATCGAGAAACGCGTCGTTGAGTGCCTTGGACACCTCGCGCGGTCCATTTTTCTGAATGTGATTCGACACGTACGTGTGCATCTTGAGGGAGCACCACTCGGCGCACTGGTGACCGGCGTGGCCGTCATAGACAGCAAAGAAACCGGCATCCCGCGAGTCGCCAAAGTTGTAGATATAAGTGTGGGCGTCCTCCATAGTCTTGCGGCACTTTCGATTCCTATCTTCTGCCACACCCACAGTAAAAGTGCAGTTGGCATTGTCGGCCTGCGTGCTGCCACTGCTGCCGCTACTATGGCTACTGCCACTGCCCCTGCTGCCATTGTCTCCCGCGGGCGGGGACGGCGACTTTTTGCGCCTGAACATCTTGAGCAGGCCCCCGCTCTTGTCTGCTCCGGCACTGCCGGCGACCGGCGCGGGGCTTGTGTCGCTCGCGGCCATGCTGTTGTCTTGTGACGCGGTTTCTGGCGTATTTAGTGCAGCCATGCGCTTTTGCAAATACCAATAGTCGTGTTTCCGCGTTTTGTGCGCGCCAGATCCTCGGGTCTGTGTTGTCTTTTGCACGCGTGTTGCCGAAACTCCCGCTTCTCGGGTGTTGTATTTTCAGTACCGCACTTCCTGGTGCCGTCCTTTTCTAAAATTGCTGTATGCCGTTGCAAAGTCTGTGTCCCGGTCTTCTCCTGGAGACCACGAGCTCAAACCGCCATTCCCTAGACGGTTCGACGTTGTTTTCTCGGTGTATTTTGGGCCGTCAGGTCAGTTTCCCAAAGCGCTCGGGTAGTGGCACTCGACGGTACCTGGCGTAATAATGCGCTTTCCGACGCCACGGTTGGCATGACAATATGTGTCGAAACTGTCGCGTGCATACGGAATATGTTAAGTCCATTGCATATGTTTGTGCGGGCATATATGCCATTAAAATCGGCTACCCCCGAAGAGGTCGTGTCTTTTAAGAAAAAAACTAGATCCCGTTCTTCGAAAATGTTAACGTTTTTGTCTATTGTGGTATCGTTCACGCAACATTTCTAAGCTTCGGCTGTGGACGGCTCGGACCCCGACCGAAGTATCCCCGAGGGGAGCACGGCTGAATGCGGGGCACCCCTCGTCTCCCCACGTTTTAAAAGCTTAGAGGCGCCGACGGCGGCTACGACTTTTTTGTTTGTGAATACAAACAAAAAGATGCTATCGGGTCGCGTGTGCCGGGTATCGCGCTTCAACGCGCCGACTGCCAGCCGGCGTGCCCTGTCTACTACTAACCCAACTATGACCCGCTACGGCTTTATCGGGCTTGGACATATGGTTCGTCTATTCTTGCCTAGGTCGAGGCCACATTTCGAAACACTAACAATAGGGTCTCAATATGGCAAACAATATCGGCAGAAAAAGCGCTCCTGGTGATACGCTCGCAGTATTTGATCTCAACAGAGACGCAATGGCACAGGTACAGGGCAACAATGTCCTGCTCGCCGACAGCGTTTCTGACATCGGTGAGAACTCGGTATGTCGAAGGCTCTAAGCGGTTATATCGATTAAAACAAAACTGACCATTAGGATGTCGTAATTACCATGCTTCCCGAGGGCAAGCATGTTAAGGCAGTGTACAATGACCTACTGAGCGCATCTGTTCCAGGCAAGAAGACAATATTCATTGACTCGACGACCTGCGATGTCAAATCTTCACTTGAGGTCGGTGAAAGGGTTCGCGCTTCTGGCGTTGGTAATTTCTTCGATGCTCCTGTTTCTGGCGGCGTCAACGGTGCTCTCAATGGCTCGCTTACGTTCATGGTAGGAGCTGAAGATGTGTCGCCCATTATGAGCGTCTTGCAGATGATGGGAAAGCGTGTGTTTGCCTGTGGTGGACCGGGAAAGGGATTGGCAGCCAAGCTCGCAAACAACTACATGCTTGCTCTCAACAACATTTCATCTGCCGAAGGTTTCCTCCTTGCCAAAAAGCTAGGTCTAGATGCCGGACTTTTCTCGAGCATCGTCAACACCTCGACCGGTCGCTCGTGGTCTACCGAGGCCAACAACCCAGTTCCCGGCGTAGACCCTAACGCGCCATCCAGCCGCGATTACAACAACGGATTCGGCGTGAATCTCATGAAGAAGGATCTTCTCCTCGGTCTCCAGGCCGCTGAGATGTTCAACGCCAATATCCAACTTGGACCCGAGGCTAATAAGATCTACCAGTTACTGGCCGACGAGGGCCTTGGAGCGAAGGACATGTCGATTGTTTACAAGTATCTGGACCGTGAATAATAACCTAGTTGCATAATTAACTATAGATGCCATCTTACTGCGGGCGAAATAGTTCTACTCCCAGATTGGTAGCAACTGCATAGCGGTTGTAAAGAGCTGTGACTATCCATTGCTTTATTTTGCCTGGGATGCCACCCAAGACCCCCGTGGCAACTAATTCGCAATTGTGAAGGGCCATGATTGCCATTTGCCTTATTTTTCCTGCGGGCTCTCTCTGAAGGTTCTTCTTTGCTGTCAAAGAAGAGCCCGCCTGTGTGCATACATTCGCCAACTTATTGAGGAATTCCTTGGTATGTTTTCAACTTTTCAAGCGCACCCGATGGACTATCTGGCTCAGAACGCGGGCACAGTGGATGCGACGCGAATGGGGGCGGTTCCGCTCCCAGAGCCAGTATCTGCCGCTTTGCGGTTGAACATGGTCCGATTTCAAGCTGCAAAGCAGTTGCTACAGATATCCGGGAACTTTACCCCCGGGAAAGGTGTAAAAATAACAAGATGCATTAAAACATCACCTACGCGATTACAGATAAAGACCCTCGAGGTTCTCCTCGACCTTGTTCTTCATGACCCGCTCGCGTGCCTGGCGGAAGTCTGAAGCCGTGACCTTCATGCGTCGCTCGCGGAGCGCGAGCAGACCGGCCTCGGTGCAAATAGCCTTGATATCGGCTCCAGACAAATCGTCCTTCGACGAGACAAACTCCTCGAGGTCGACGTCCTCGTTCAGCGACATCTTGGACGTGTGAATCTGCAGAATCTTGCGCTTGGTGGCAGGGTCGGGGTTCTCAAACAGAATCTTTCGGTCAATACGGCCAGGACGGATCAGCGCCGGGTCCAGCGACTCGATCTTGTTGGTCGCCATAATCACCTTAACGTCTCCACGGTCATCAAAGCCATCAAGCTGGTTGAGCAGCTCAAGCATTGTGCGCTGAATCTCGCGCTCACCACCTGAGGTCGACTCGTAACGCTTGGTACCAATTGCGTCAATCTCGTCGATGAACACAATCGACGGAGCATGCTCGGCAGCAATCTGGAAAATCTGGCGCGTCAGACGCGGGCCGTCACCCAGGTACTTTTGGATGAGCTCCGAACCCACAATTCGCAGAAACGAAGCAGACGTCTGATTCGCAACTGCCTTGGCCAGAAGCGTCTTACCCGTACCGGGGGCGCCGTAGAGAATAACGCCCTTTGGCGGTTTGATACCCATTTCCTCATAAAGTTCAGGGTGTGTCAACGGCAGCTCGACTGCCTCCTTGATCTCCTGAATCTGCGACTCGAGACCACCGATATCCGCATACGATTCGGTAGGAGCCTTGTCCATTTTCATCACAGACACCATGGGGTCAGCATCATCCTGCAAAACACCCACAATGCTGATCGACTTGTGATGCAGTAGCACACTGCATCCCGGCTCCAAAAGATCCTTGTCCACAAAGCTTCGGATCGAGACGTAGTACTCCGGCCCGCTCGAACTAGACACAATCGCGTGGTCATCGTCCACAATCTCCTCCAGAGTACCCACACTCATTGGTGAACCGCGCATCTCATCGACCTTACTCCTTTCCTCCGCAATCTTATCGTCAATGGGCTTCAGGCGCTCCTGGTTCTGGACAAACTCCTCCTCCAGCAGCAAATGGTCCTTGATACGCTCCATCTTGAGCAGCTTCAGCTTCGATCGAGTGGTCGGGTACACTGCTGGCAGCTTTTGGGCGCTGTCGGGGCCCTTCTTCTTCTTTTTCTTCTGGGTCCTGGTCTGGACAGGAGGCTCATACTTGGGCTCTGTTGTTAGATATGGGTTGATTGGTGCTTTGTCTGTCGATGCTGTGCAAATTGAAGCACCAGACTGTCACTATTTGACAGTTTCTCGTTTATTACGCGCAGAATATTATGGCGTCTACTATAATTTGCCACTTACTCTCCTGCTTCTCCTGTTGTCAGTATTCGCCACATTGGATCGGGTTCAAGCATCATTGCACATACCTTTTCCTTGTCGGGGTTCTGGCCCCCCATGCCGGACGGTGTTTGTCCCTGCTATTAGTACTCTCAGAACTCGAAGTATTGCTGAAGCAATACTTACCATTGTGACTACTGGAACAGCTGTCTATTGGCGTTGTGTTGCGGGTTGAGACGTTGGCAGTCTTCAAGACTGTGAATATCAAGGTGTTCCCAGCTTAGTCAGCCGCGAGGTAAAAATCGAAAAACTCCAAAAAAAACCGAAAAAGAACTCCCGTACTAACTATGTAGCAAGTTGGTACTTCGAAACAAAACAATTCATTTACAGATCCATTCGATTTTTTGTTGTTTCTTAAGCTGTTACGTTACTTGTGATGCATCTGCATCCTTACTACAGTTTATTAAATATGTAGACGAGGAGCTCCCGAATTACTCGCGCAAAAGCTCTTCAAGAATGCGATTGTTGGTAGTCTCGGGGTTATCGCCAGCCTTCTTGATACCAAGACGACGCAAAACCTCGACGACGCGCTCTTGCGCAAACCCCATGGCGACAAAGTTTTCCACAAGCGAGCGATCGATGCCATAAAGATCAATAGCATCAACTCCGCCGCCCTCTCCGCTCTCCGGGTTGCAATAGGTCTGCGTCCAAAACTTGGCAGTCTGGTTGAAGCCGTCTCGGTCCGACAGAAAGTGCTTAGCGACTTCAGCGTCCTGCGGGTCGTTGGGAACCGGGTCCTGCAGGAGCGACTGGAGCGAGATGAGAGAAGACTTGAGGGTCAAGACAGGCGACCATTGGTCCTTCAAGCTGCAGTTAGTTTTTCTGAGAAGAGCAGCCAATAGAATGCACAGCACAGCCACGGAACTTACATGTCAAGGCAGATCGCGCCAGTCTGTGACGAGATGTTGGGGTGGTAGATCTTGGAGTCGAACTGCATTTTGGGAGGCTTGAACGGATCTGAGGTTAGACGATATATAGAGGAATCGGTTATGTTTTGGCGAGCCGCTTACATTCTTGCTGTTGTTAGTAAGTTTCTATGGGTTCTGCCGAACATTTGGCAGCAACACGGCCATTGCGCATCGTGTAGTGACCGCAAACCCCCACACGACACTTAGCCATTGTCAGAAATGCAGTGCGTTGTCCGATCAAAATACGATCGGCTATGTAGATCACCACAAGCAAATTACCGGAACAGTCACATACAGGAATCTGGATATCGACGATGAATTCACCGCCTTCGTAAGGGGTTCCCGGTGGTCCGCGGAACTTGCCCTTGAGCCGCGAGATGTCGCTGTCGTTGACGGGCTGGATATCGATGCCTGAGCTCACGTCAGCTCTGACGTCATCAAGCTCCTTCATAATTCTCCTTGTGCGCGACATTTTTGCGATGTCCTCGTTGTGTGATTAGCAATAGAAAGTGCGGATGCGAGGCGCTTCGAGGATCCACATCTCTAGGGAACGGTCAGCCGCACCCCACCTGAAATGCATCGTTGTGCATGGAGGCTGTGGTCAGGCAGCCGATATTTAAATAAAAATGGCACATTACGCGTGTATGAATATATCATGATTGAATGGAGGTAAAGGGCCCGGTGCAGCGGTAGCTGCCTCGCAAAGAAACAGCTTCGTCTTACTTTACAGATAACAAGATCCCCGAGAACCACGGGGCGGGGGAGTAAAGATGCACGGGCTAGAGACAAAGCAGGGTGTTGCAGTGAATGCGGGGATGCAATGAGTTTAGCGGTGCTGGCACGTCGACCGGGTTGTTGGTGCTAGTGCTTGGTGGTATCAATCGAGTAACTATTACAGGTGCATATATATAACACACATCTAAAGTTCATATGCTCCAATTTGATTGCTATGTACAGAATCTAACCACTCAACGACTGCCCTTGTTGAGCAGCGAAATGTACGACCGGTTCACCACGGCCGTCTTGTGGATCGTCGCCTTCTTGTCGTAACCAGGGGACTTGCCGTTGATGGCCGACATAATCTCCTCGCTGAGACGGACGGCAAAGTCCTTACTGGGACGCTTGCGCGACGCCTCGAGAATCCAGTTCCATGCAGTGCGGAACCGCTGTCGCTCTGTCAGAGGCACCGGCACCAGCTCAGCGCGGGCACCACCGTCTGACCACCGCTTCATGCGGGCAATCGGGGCCATTTTGTCGAGGACCTCCTTGACGACGGGGATCGGATCGCGGCGGATCTTGAGGTAAACGAGGTGAAGCGCCCGGCTCACGTACTTCTGGGTGCGCTCCTTTCGGCCGTGTCGCATCGTTAGCTTGACGAGATAGTCGAGCGTGTCGTCGCGCTTAGGCGGAATCGGCAGATTCGCTGTACGCTCGTACTGGGCAATCTGCTCGGCGGTGGGCACAAAGCTCTCCTTGTCAAGAGGCTCGGCGTAGAAGCGGTAGTCGGCAGCATCGCTCGGCGCGAATAGGCGGTCACGATCGTATCCGCCCTGTTTGTCGACATGCTGGCGGAAGTTTCGAATAGCATTGATCCACTCCTGACCCTCGGCGTCGGCCTCCTGCTGAGTTTGCGGGACAAGCCGCTCGGTGTCTTTGAGCGAGACGAGGAACTTGGCCCAGTTCTCCTGTTTTGTGCTGGCGCCTGGGGCGGTGCCGTTCAGCCGTCGCCACACAGCCGGGGCGAGTCCGGACGGTCCCGACTTTAGCAGACGGCCCCACACCTGCAGACCGCTCCTCATCTGTGTTGTTTTGGCTGTGAGAAAGGAAAAAAAGCAACGGGCCTTAGTAGCGTCGGGTACAAATCTTTTGATGTCTCGTCGTTTGACTGAAATTTAGGGTTAGGAATAATGACGAAAAAGTATTCCCGACGGGATATGCAACATATAGTCGTTTCTGTCGTCAATATTTTATCGTTTCTTGGCTGGATTTGGCATTTCCCCGGCGAATTCGAGCCCAGACGTCTGTAACAGCCGCTTCTCAGTTAAACTACAAAATGATCCATGGATGTACTTCTTTTCCTGGGGGCGCTGCCCCCCAGACCCCCGTAGCAACTGCTTCGCAGTTGGGGATGGCTGCGTCCTCAGTCTGCCTCGAGATGTATCTTCCACCGCGAAGCTGTTGCTCCGGGGGTCTGGGGGGCAGCGCCCCCAGAAAAAAGAAGGTTCCTTAAGCCCTGGCATCGTAGCTGATCTGACCAATACTGTATACCCTACAACCTCTCTCTATATGCACGGTGTATTATACGGCTAGGGGGGCTACTTGGCGATGATGGGGGGTACTTCTTAAAAAGCAAAGAACAATTACCAGCGCATCATGCTCATGTCGTTTCGGATTCTGGCGTAGTCAAGCAGGCCCTCGATGGGGCCAATGGCGGCAATGGCAATGTCCTTGTCCCAAAGCTGCTTCTGGGCCCACGCGTTGACATCCTTGACAGTGACGGCGTCGACGGCGCGCTCGACCTCCTGGGGCGAGGCGCGGCGGCCAGTCGTGATGATCTGGCGACCAATGTCCTCGGCAATGGCGGTCGAGTTGTCGAGCGACAGCAGGAGCGAAGCCTTGAGCTGAGCCTTGGCGCGCTCAATCTCGGTCTCCGAGACCGAGACCGACAGGCGGTTCCACTCCTTGAGAGCAAAGTGGACGAGGTCATCGATGCTGTCGCGGTTCTCGGTCACGAGGTAGATACCCCACAGACCAGTGTCGGAGTACGAGGTCGAGAACGAGGTGAACGAGTTGGCGAGGTTGTTCTGCGACACAATAGCCGAGAGCTTCGAGCCCTGGTTGGCGGCGGTACCCTGGACACGATCCCAGTTGCCAATGACGGCCTGGGCGACGAGGGCCGTGTAGTAGTCGGGCGAGTTCCAGCTGACACCCTCGACGGCAATGGCAATGTGGGCGGCCGGCATGGTGTCGTCGCGAATGCGGACCTCAGAGCCGACAAAGTTGGGCACATCGTGGGGGTTGCGCGAGCCGGCGCCAATGGCAACGGGCTGAGCCGAGGTCGGGAGGGCGCCAAAGTGCTGCTCGCAAAGCTTGACGAGCTGCTCGTGCTCAACGGCACCAGCGCCAACGACGACCATGCGGTCGGCCTTGTAGTTGTACTTGATGTAGTTCTGGAGCTCGGTGCGGGTGATCTCCTTGATGTTCTCCTCGGGGCCGAGAATGGTGCGGCCGAGCGGCTGGCCCTGGAACGCGACCGAGTGGAGGTGGTCAAACACAACCTCCTCGAGCTGCTTGCCAACCTCCTCGGCCTCCTTGAGGATCACGTCACGCTCGCGGTTGACGGCGTGCTCCTCGAGCTTCGAGTTCTGGAGAATGTCCGACAGGATCTCGACAGTCTTGGGAACGTCCTCCTTGAAAGCGCGAGCGTAAAAGGCCGTGTTCTCGCGGCTGGTGTAGGCATTGAGGTGGCCGCCCATGTTCTCGATCTCGAGTTCGAGCTGGGTCTGCGAGCGCTTGTTGGTGCCCTTGAAGGCAACGTGCTCCAGGAAGTGAGCGGTACCGTTGTTGGCCTCGTGCTCGGCACGCGAGCCGGCATCAATCCACACGCCGACGGTCGCAGTCTGCGCCAGCGGCGACGACTCGGTCGCCACCGTCAGACCGTTCTTGAGCGTCGTGGTCTGAGTCTTGGGGTACGCGACGTTGAACGTCTGCACACCTCTGCGGAGCACTCGCGGTCCGAGGCCACGCGCCGAGAGACGAAGGAGGGCGGACATGGTGGATGTCTGTGTGCGATGTGGGTTCTCAAGACTGGGCCAGGCCTTTTGGGGTATTTGTCTGAAAAATGGCTTTTGCCCAAAAACCCCGTTTCCTGATTGGCTGCCTGTTGTCCTGGCAACTCACCGGTTCCGCCGGTACTGCTACAGCCGTACGCTTTTTGACTGTATTATTTGCATTCAACAATTTGTTTTCCTGGGGGCGCTGCCCCCGGACCCCTGTAGCAACTGCTTTGCAGTTAATTTTCATGAGTAGCTGACGTTCAACCGCGAAGCGGTTGCTACGGGGGTCTGGGGACAGCGCCCCCAGGAAAAAAAAAGACCGGAGGACCCCCCTTTTAGTTGGAGCGAGGGAACTCGAAGTACAGTGCTGTGGAGCCGAAGCAGTTGCTACGAGATTCTGTGGGGGGGGGGAGCGCCCTCAGAAACAAAACAAAACGAGACTATCGTCATAAACTACTGTTACAAAAAGTCCCCATGGCAATTAGTGCTCGCAGAGTGAAAAGCTGCGGTAAAATGGACGGTCGTCGTAGTCGTCGGGCTCGCGCTCGGGAATGGCACGCTCCTTCATGAGCTCTTCTCGGACCGCCTTGGCAGCGTTGAGTGAGAGCGGCCAGTCGGCGGCGTCGGCAACAGCCTGGACAAGCTCTGGCGGCAGACGAGTGCCAGCGTCAGCGAGGGTCTCGCGCCACCAGGCCGACTGCTGCGGAGGGACGCGGGCAGTGGTGATGGTCGTGATGTTGGTGGGATCGACCAGGAAGAAGCACAGGATCTTGCGGTGACCAGGACGCGTCTTATCGACGAGCTCAAACGGCGCGACATGGTGCTGGTACGTATTGGGGAACGTGAGCAGGCGGTCCTCAATGGTGTCGACGGATCCGACCGGGAACGCCATCTTGTCCTCATCCTCGAGACCAAAGATCTCGCGGCAGCCGCTGATGTCGTTCTGCTCGTACTCGGGATCGTCATAGGCGGCGCGGAAGTCGAGGGCGCTGTGCGTGATGTTTTCCGAGTCGTAGTAGTAGAGGGCGGTAGCGACAATGTCCTCATTGGCGGTACCTTCGACATGCCACGTGCCGCCATCGTAGCGAGGCTTATCCGGCGTCAGCTCGATATTTGCAAGCTTGACAATGACCTTGAGCTGGCGGCCACGTAGGTCGACCTTGGGCCGCTCTGTCCAAGCCTTTTCGAGGTCAAACGGCTCGAGCGGGGGCATCAGCGCGCGCCGCTCTTCATACCACTCATCGAGGGCATCGTAGTCGCTGCCAAAGTCGTCCTCGTCGTGCGGCGGGTCATACTGGAGCTTGTACATTTCGACGGGGTGGCGAATGCGCTCCTGCAGGCTCTCCGACAGAGTGTTTGTGAGCGACGGCAGGGCGGCCTCAAACACGCGCTCAATGAGCGGGTACAGCTCGCGCTGGTGGACCGGATGCAGGTTGTTAATGTACGACATGATTTGCACCTTGCCGTGGGACGACACGTTAAACACCGACGGCAGCCACTGGAAGTTGGGCGACTTGCCCCACTCCTGCACGTCTACCTTGTCGAACTCGTCCACGTAGGTAATAGTACGGCACCGGTGGATCTTGCTCTCCGGAGTGACACCAATAAAGTCGAGAGTCCTGTCTAGCGGGATGAGGATCTCAATCTCGGGCGACTTGAAGTTCCACTTTACAGCCTTTGCGGTCTTGTATACCTTGCCTTCGGGCGTGATGTCAAAGTCGGGGTGCAGCAGGACCTCGACAACGCCGTTGTTTTTGCCGACGCCGCCGGTGGAGTTAGCAGATTCAGTAGTAGTCGTCGACTCGGTCGAAGCGTCGGGGGCAGCGGGGGCACTAGTAGTCGCGCTATCGTCGCCGGTGATGGCATTCTTGATGGCGCTGCCAGTCTGCTTGACGGCATCCACAGCAGACTCGCCAAGGCTTTTTTCGTTCTTGTCCTCTTCATTCTCGTTTGGCTGTTGTTCGGGCACAGGGTCCGCAGGCGGGCGGCGGTCCAGAACGCGCATGCCGGGGGTATCGCTATCATCGTCGCTGAGCAAAACAGGTGTACGACCAAACATAAGAGGATACAGCGACGGGTGGACGAGGTCGAGTACCTTTTCACCCGAGCCCGGGTGCCAGTCCTTGGCGTTATCCGGGACGTCCTCGAGGAGTCGGTGGACGGCATCGCGCAGCTGCTCCTTGACGTCAGCCGCCACCACGTCGTCGCCAAAGTAGACCTCGTCGGCGGGACCGGCACAGAACTTGCCGCCGGGCGTCTGTTGGCGGGCCCGGTCGTAGTATGCGAGCTCGGCCAGCACGTAATCGATCTCCTCGTCGGTCACGGCCTCGTCCTGCTCCTTGACCTCGCGGCGCCACTTGGTGGTGATCTCCGGGTTCGTGTACTTGGTCCACCACTGCGGTTTCTGACGAATGGCCCACGAGACACGCTGCAAGCGCCGCTCCACCAGTGTCCTCATCGTGTAGCCTTGATTGGACCATGTATCGGCATAAAACGGGTGCCGAAACGGCGACACAGCGACTTTTTTCTTGTACACCATGGTTTCCGTCGCCTTTGTTAGTTTCCAAGAGCAGACGTCGGTTCTGTGCTTTGAGCCTGCCTGTACCTTGCTTTTGCTTGTTGTCTTTTACGTCTTACTTAAATATGGGTCGCCAGTTTGGGAGCAAAAAGGCGCAGGGCCATGTTCTGCTGCATTTTTAGGGCGCCAAGCGAACGTATGACTCGGTGCGGCAGCGGCTAGGCATGATCGAGGGGCCTAATCGTGAAAAAAGATGTAGGGACTAGCAGGGGGCATGAGGTGGTGAGTGGGTTGACAAACAGCGACGAACCGTTTGGAGTGACATACTGAACAATTTAACAGACTTATTGGATTGCTTTTGACACCTGTAAACTCTTTTGTTCATTGCCGGCCACAAGCGGCCTGGACGGCATCATTTCTCCGGAGTCAAACTGCCGGCATATCAGCTGCATGCATCAGGGCGCGCAGGACATTAAGGCCTAGTGTTTTGAAGTCTGAGGCCCATTCTCTTATATCTGCGCTTACGCGCAAGACCAATCAATTTTAAATCACACGTTGTGACGCCACAGTCACGCCGTTTTCGCCTCTTAATCTCCAAACTCCCGGCCCACGAAGCCTGCACGCTGGCGCATGCAATTGGCCGATCTAGCTTTGAACCCTGCATCTAACCCCGGACATGGTGCTAGCGTGGCGCGGGTCGCACAACGTTTCCGGACCCCGTTGCATTTCTAGTACGGTGGGCCTGGCGTGGGACATGTTGCCGACCGCCGGATGCGTGTAAGACGGCGATTCTGATGGCATTATCAGTCTCTTGGAGGGCGCTTTTGCTTTTTCCTGGGGGTTCTACCCCCAGACCCCCGTAGCAATTGCTTCGTAGTTGGAAAAAAGGCGCTTTTGCTTTTTCCTGGGGGTTCCACCCCCAGACCCCCGTAGCAACTGCTTCGCAGTTGAAGAAGACCCGCTCTTGCTCTTTCCTGGGGGTTCCACCCCCCAGGCCACCATGGCAACTGCTTCGCAGTTGGCAGTGGGCGCTTTTAAACAACCGTTCAAGTTGCTCGGGGCCGTCTGGGACCTCTGGCATCAGTGCATGCATGGACAGAGGCATGCATCGGCCGAGGTCGGGCACACTCCGGAGACAGCCCCGTTGTGTCCCGATACTTTTCGTGCGTCGGCTGAGCGGATCCTGGTGTATGACAGCGAGACATAATCCAAACTAAGCAAACGCACTTTCTACCATGAACCAAGAATATATCTGAAATTGCGAGCCATACGACCAAAAAAAAATACTTGTTTTCACTCGCTTGCTGAATAAAAAGACCCGGAATCAGAAAGCCACTACTAACATCATTACTAACCATTAATAACGCCACGGCTAAATGCAAGGCCAGCCAATGAGAGCCTAGGCTTTTCACTACCAAAACGTCCCAAATCCGAGTCCGGCGCCCAGCCCTGAACCAAAGCTGGGCGAGATATCTGGGGCTAAAATCCAAAGTCTTTCTACTGTTCCAACAGCTGCATTTTGCACTTGCACACCCACAAAAAATAACATACAATGCTGCTTAGAACTGCCGCCCTCCGTGCGCCTGTGCGCCGTCAGATGCCCGTGCTGGCGCAGACTATCGGCTACCGCAGCCTGTTCACCGTCCCGCAGCCCCCGGGAAACATCGTCGGTGGTGTCAACGACGCCGTCAAGCTGCCGACACCGTCGCCGTCGCACGGTTCGTACCACTGGTCGTTTGAGCGTCTCGTCTCGATCGGCCTTGTCCCGCTCGTGACGGTTCCGTTTGCGGTTGGCGCGCCCGCGCCGCTCCTCGACGCCTCGCTCGGCGCCCTCCTCATTGCCCACTCGCACATTGGCCTCGGAGCCTGCATCACCGACTACATCCCGAAACGCAAGTACGGCAAGCTGCACGACATCTCGTTCTGGGCCCTCTACGCCGGCACCGCCGTCTGTCTCTACGGCCTGTACGAGTTTGAGACAAACGACATTGGCCTCTCCGAGACCATCCGCAAGACCTGGAACGCCTGATGTCATATACGATTCAATTTGCACTGTTCGACGTTATCCGTGGCTTTGCAGCCAACAGTCTTTGTGGTTTCCTGGGGGCACTGCCCCCAGATCCCCGTAGCAACTGCTTCGCAGTTGAGGGAGCTTCTGTTTCTTTGTTGTTTCCTGGGGGCGCTGCCCCCAGACCCCCGTAGCAACTGCTTCGTAGTTGAGGGAGGTTCTGTTTCTTTGTTGTCACCTGGGGGCGTTGCCTTAGACCCCCCGCAGTTAAGGACGGATTACTGCGGTCGCTATCCAGGCCCGGGGTATCGCATCACACGCCAATCCCAACCGCGAAGCGGTTGCTACTGGGGCCTGGGGGCAGCGCCCCCAGGGAAAAAAAAAGTCGTAACATCATCACATTGAGTTCTGGATCGCAGACACCACGCTAGCAAACTCGGCAACCTGCTTGCCGCGCGACACGCCAGCAGATACGCTCTCATCAGCAATGTCGCGCGTGCAAGCGACAACCGAGTCAATGTGTGCTAGCTGCTGTGTGAGGATCTGCTGGAGCTCGTCAAGCCGCTGGCGGTCGACGTCGCGGCCGATCCGGGCGCTGAGGTCCACTTGCCGCTTGCTGGCGTGGATTTGGCCAGACACAACACCACTGCTCACTCCCTCCATAATAACGTGCTCTACCTCTGCGTCACTGCTAAGTCCAAGAGCCTTTTTGATGTCGTCGTAGCCAGCAACTCGTACCGTCCGGCACATAGTCACGAGGCTTAGTATCTTGAGCTTACGGGCTTGAGAGTCGCTCAGCGGCGCGACATCCTGGCCAAGGGCCCCATACTGCTCCCACGTGCCATGCGCAAATACCTCGAGCGCTGCATGCCACTGGCTTACCTGTGGATCCTCGGCCAAGCTCTTGTCGGTTTGCAGTTTGGCGTTCACGGGTCCCAATAGATCCGCAAAGTTGAACACGCCCCGAGCGTCGAGAGCACGCTTAATCAAGTCCACAAGAACAGGAGCCGACAAATTTGCTTCGGAACTTTTGTATAATGCCAGTATCTCGTCCATTGTGTCTATGGCTATTGGCCTCGTATGCCTTTCCTGGATTCGCGACATGCAAGGTCATGGCCACCCCGTACTTACCCTAGCCCGGAGTCATGCTGGCGCCCCTGGTCCTCTCTTTCCTGGGGGTTCCACCCCCAGACCCCCGTAGCAACTGCTTCGCAGTTGAAATTGCATTCCAAGAACCTTTGTTCAACCGCGAAGCGGCAGCTACGGGGGTCTGGGGGCAGCGCCCCCAGGGCAAAACGAGCTAGCGCATACGGCGGTCATAGTGTCGCCTTTGGTGATGGATGTTTTTCTTTCTTAGGGGTTCCACCCCCAGGGCGAAACGAGATAGTGCATGGTACCAGAGTATATGAGGTCGCTTGCTTGATACATCGCAATAGAATGCTACACTAGCAAATTCTAGCCTGGTCAACGGCACAAAAGTCTGTGGATCACGAACTTGGTGTCCAGCACGGCTGACGCACGGCTGTGGAATTATATGGAGGTCCTCGACTGTAATAGTTTTGATCGTTGGAGACATGAAAAGGACCGTAAGTGGCCCGCTGGTCGATTTGCTGTATCGAGAGCCGCACTTTCTCGTGGTAAACAAGCCACCGGGGGTGTACAGCCAGCCGAACTGGTGGACCGAGAATGTCAAGGCCGAAGGTGCAACGACCATCGAGACGCTGATGCGGCAACAGTACCCAGAACTTTTTCACGTAAGGCCCCCGTTTTGTGGCCCGAAACTGGTACACAGACTCGATCACAATACGACGGGTGCCATGATAATGGCGACAAGCGTTAGGTCTGCCAAGATGTTTGCTCGCGGATTCCAGAGCCGCGGAGGCTACAACGTTCGCAAGTTTGTATGTTGTGTGGAATTGTCATGATGGTTCTAAGAGTCAAGGGGGAAAGCTAACAGCAGTATCTTGGACTGTTGCAAGGAGAACCAGTTCCGGACAGCAGTGTCGAATGGATTGTCCAAAATGTGCTGGGAATGGCTAAGAGTCGAATACAAGGCAAGTTTGCCGCGACACGATTCCATATCCATAGAGACGTGCCGGTTCGCAGTGGCACGACGCTGTGTGCGTTTGAGATCCTGACTGGACGCAAGCGTCAGATTCGCGACCACGCCGCCAATCTTTTGGGAGCGCCGCTGTGTGGAGATGACCGATTCGGGGCAAAAGATCCAACGCCCTCTATTGCGCTGCATGCGTCAAAGCTGCTCATAGACGTAAGTTGGCCGTGTTCTTTAGTATACCCCCGGGCAGACTCTAACAACAGCTAGGCGTGAGAACTGTAGAGGTTGATGCGCCGATCCAGTTCAATCGTGGGGCCGTGTGGGGTCTCGACGGCCCCAATGATGCTTTTCCTGATACGGTGTTTGACGAGCTGCGAAACTGGCGGCAATAGCGTCAGGGGGCCGCTGCCGCTGGTGCCGCAAGTTCAGGGTAGAGCTCGACGATGAGCAGTTCGAGTATGCGGTAAACGAGATGCTTGTTGATGAGTGGGCTGTCGAAAGCGCACAGCAGGTGGTCCACAGACTCATGGCCAGCGGGAGCGAGGCGACCAAACTTTTTCGTGAGGAGCTCAAGTACACGCTGGCGCATATTCGCCTGTTCCTCGGTTGTGGGCACGACCCTTGGTGGGCCCATGTATCCAGTAGGAAACAGGGCGAGTCGCGCGGTCTTGAGCACGCGGGCAATGACTTCATCGCGGCAGAGTGTCTTGGCCAGCAGCTGCGACACGATGCGGTTCGCGACAGTGCCGAGCCGGCCTCGCGTCAGAGGCGCTGCCAATGCAGACAGCGTCGCCACCGCCAGCGGCTTCTGCGTGTATGCCGCCAGCGTCTCGCGTAGCATACCAATGATGTAGCGGGCGTCGAGCTCGCTCGCCTGCTGGTGGCTACCGGCGCTGCTGTACATGGTTCCAAGGTACACTAGCAGCTTTGCCCCTGCGGCAATAGCGCTGCTTCCTGTCTGTATTATTCGCGAGTAGACGCCGGCGACTTGGTCCGTAATTGTTTCGCCCTCTCGCCACAGCGAGTTACGCGTTTTGCCGGCACTGGAGCCCACGTTCGGTTTCGGCGGCATGGGCCCGGCATCCGGCGGTGAGTCTAACAGCTTTAGCACGATATCATGTAGCATCCAAGGCTGTGCCAGCGTGTTGACGGCGTTCTTCAAGACTATACTGCTCAAAATCGACGCTACCAGCGATCGTGCCGTCTCCGACTCGCCCGTCTTGTCCCGCAGCAGTACCTCAGCCAACTGATCTCCCAGCACTTTGAGGTACAACTTTTCGTTTTGCTCGTTCCCGAGAGCAAGGTGCGGTCTCAGCCTTGAAAACATCTCTTCTGTTGTGCCAGCACTTAGCCCGCATTTGATCCGTTCTTCCGCCAGGAAAAAATCTGTCGTTAGCGGTCCAACTTTTTTTTTTTCTCTCCTGGGGGCGCTGCCCCCAGCCCCCGTAGCAACTGCTTCGCAGTTGATTTAAACGGGTCTCCTCTCAACTGGGACCCCCATAGAAACTGCTTCGCAGTGGGTTTCATCACTGATCCCTTTCCAACTGCGAAGCAGTTGCTACGGGGGTCTGGGGGCAGCGCCCCCAGGAGAAGAAAGCCAAGACACCATGTATCAACTGAAGTCATGACAAGCAACATACCTTTGATGTGGGAGTCAATGAGAAACGGAATATCGTCTAGAAGCACACGATCCAAATCCAGCTGGATGTTAGTACTATGCCATTTTTCCACGCTGCAAACGCACCTTTGAAGCTCGCTGCTCAATGTCCTTTATAGCTCGCGATAAAGTTTCCAAAATAGCAAACACAAACGCGTCGTCATCCACAATCGCCGTGTGCCATGACTGAACAAACTGACGCAAAACCACCCCTAGAAACGCGTAAAGCTGGACGTTAACGGTGTCGCTGCTTGTCAGATGCGGCAGCCGATCCCGCCAGTCCTCCTTTCCTTCGGCAGACGGGAGGAATATCTGGTAGATCAGATGCTCTTCCTCATCCCGCATAGTCTCTGCCTTTGCTCAACCTCCTCCGCACTCGTCGTCCCTCAGCATCACCGGATCTAAACAATTCTCAGCCGCGCCCCGCGCCGCACGTCTCCGTTTAAATATAATAATCCGTGGATGTGGGGTCGTCGGCTTTTTATGTCTCGTTGTTTTCTCTCTTTTTTTTTTTCTTTTTTTCCTGGGGGCGCTGCCCCCAGACCCCCGTAGCAACTGCTTCGCAGTTGTAATGGGAGTAGTTTTATCAACCGCGAAGCGGTTGCTACGGGTGTCTGGGGGCAGGGCCCCCACGAAAAAGACCTGGACAAGGTCATAAATCGTTATTAATGCAAAAAGTCTATCGAACAACGAGGGTCTGGCCGGTGGTGACGGCCGAGCCAAGCTTGTCGCTGGGGCTCAGCTTGATGTCCTCGGCGTAGAGACCAAGACCAGTCTTCTTGGATATGCCGACAAGGTCGCACGCAGAATCAAACGCGCGTCCGACTACAGTATCCTTTGCGAAAAAAGCGGGGACCGTCTTTTCTGGCCTTGTCGCCGGCTTGCCTGTGATGGGATCGTTGTAGGTCGAGGCTGGCCGCTGCACATAGACATAGACGCGGTTCGGGACCGGGATTTTAGCATCACCCTTGGCATCCTTCTTGAGAGCATTGAGCTTCGACGCGGCCAACACGCTCGGCTTGAGCGCGCTCTTACTCGAGGATGAGGACTTAAGGGCAGCGCGCTTTGCAGACCAAAACGCCTTCATCTTCTCAAGAGTCGGGGCAGTCTTGGCTTCTGGTTTCGCTGCCGGGGCCGGCACAGGCGCAGACGATCGAGTAGCTGGGGCGGGGGACGCAGAAGAACGGGCTCCAGAGGCTGACCGCGGCGATACGCTCCTTCGGGCTGGTGCGGCCTTGGTGTCCTTCTGGGTCTTGAGAGCCTTGCATTCGTGCTCAGCCTGGGACTTGTGTTTTGAACAAAATGTGTCTTGGCATTCGAAGCACTTGAATCTATCGTTAGCATAAGATCCAGTGTAAAGAGGAAAAGAGCAGTCGACATACGGTAAGAAGTCCAGGTCGTTGCAGTACGCGCAGTGTTCGCCGACCTTGAGAAGGCCTTGAGCACGCTCCTCTAGTGATGTGGATGCCATAATGTTTGTCTAGTCGTAAGCCGATAGCAAATACGCCAGTGGCGTTGAGATCCAGTTTATATATGCTCGCCACTAGCGTCAAGACGTCCGCCACCTTTTCCCCATAAGTGAGGTGCCATGCTTAGTCATATGCACGATTGGGGACCTTGGCGTTATGTCATCATTATTCACCGATGATGTATTCTCGAACCTCCGACGAGCTCCCTTCACTTGTGGCTTGACCGGATTATTTCGGGATCAAGATTTGAATCTCTCGCGTCCTGGAGTCTCGGAAAGCCCACGATCCATATGGATACCACCGTCCCTGTATGCATGCATCATGATGCATATACGGCCAGTTATCACGGGTCTCGTCCACCCCACACACACACACACATACGCTTGTCTAGAGATCAACAGTGATAGCAATGGCAAGCAGCGTGGACGTGCCCCCGCCGTTGCCGCAAAAGGGCACACAGCCCGCTAGCAATGGACAAAATGTTCAAACGCCGCTGGACACTACTGTGTTCCAGATCAAGCCATCGGAGGAGATATTGTCGCACAAGTGAGTTCCTTCCAGGCTCGTGCTTTCTCGTTTTATTTCTCGGGGCGCTCTTCCCAGACCCTCGTAACGACTGCTTCACAGTTGGAACGGGACCAGTTGTGGTATCAACCGCGAAGCGGTTGCTTTGGGCGGATCTGCAGGAAGGCTCCCAGGAACTAAAGTACAGCTAACAACAGGATTCAAGCCATTACAGAGCTGGCACAGTCTCCAGAACTACTCAAAGGAATGTTTGAGAGCAACGAAAAAGCCGACGCACTGTACAAGCAACAAAAGAGCATGGCCGAGACGAATATTGCAAAGGCGAGAGTGCTCACTGAGCAGCTGCGTGAATTAGAGGAGCAGCGGAAAAGTGTGCAAGAGCTATTGACAACGGCGAGAGAAAAGGAGAAACAGTGGCAGGAAATAGAAGGTGAGATGTACCGCGCGATTCAGCCGTGGAGTTTGCCGGCTCTGCAAAGCAAGCTGGCGCGGATCACCGCCGAGTCCGAGTCTCTGTCTGAGACGCTTGCCGGCAGTTTCCTGGATGCGCGGGGCGGTGCTGCAGATGCTGATGAAGTGGCAGAATTTGTGCGCGAGTATTGCAAGGCCCGCAAGACGTTTCATCTGCGTCGCGAGTGGCTCGCCCGTTGGAACGAGGAGCGCGTCAGGCATGCTTAGCAGTAACCGGGACGCGCAAATTAACGGGCCCGTTTTTACAAATGTTGGAGCAACTTATTTGGCAGTTGAGGAGCTTCTTATCATCATCACATAGATATATACATAGCATTGGCGACATTAGCTGTCGCAATTCATGATTCATTGCACACCCCCGATGTAGGCCGGTTAGTCGTCAAAGTCTTCATCAGAGTCATCGTTCCGACTCTTTTGTTTGAATCCGAGAATACTGTGTTTCGCGGATCCTAGCTGAGCGTTGGCGCGGTTCAGGGCCCCAAAGCGAACAAGATAGCCCTCCAGATCCTTGGTTGCAAAGTTGTCGCCGCCAATAAACTCAAATCCTACAAGGCGCGTAAGCTCCTTGCCACGCGAGTACGCAATGACAAACGGTAGAACCTTGACCCCAAGACGTGTCGTGAGAAACGGCGCGCTTGCTGCTTCGATCTCAAAGAACTTGGTTTCGAGATGAGCTGTTGCGAGTTTCTGTAATTAACACGTGCTCCATTCCGTATGTTCCGTATGCTGTACACTGACTTACCGATAGTTCGCTAGACATCTTGGCGCACCGGCGGAAATCCGGATGCGTGAAATGGACGATGCAGGTCTGGGTATCCTTGACGTGATCCATAAGCTCCTTTTCGCTTCCCACAACGTTCATCTTGCCGTATCCCTCCTGAACATTGCGCCTTGCCGTCTGGAATCTATTGTTAGCGGAGACGACGCTCAATGTGATGGAGCTTGCTTTACTTACTGGTGGGCAAGCTCTTGTTTCCGCTTTTCGCGGTACCCTGATAGATACTCGTCGTCATCCAACAAGTCCAGAAGCTCGTCGTCGTCAGGATCAGAGTTGTCCTCATTGACTCGTGACGACAAGAGCTTTTCCTGGTACTTGTCCACCAACTGACCAGTGACTTGATCCATCATGTTGACAAGCGTGTTGACAAGATTGTTGACAAAACCTGGTCCCCGAATGAATTAGTTCGGACGCGTAGCCGTGGCGTGCATATGCATATCCCTGAGGAAGATGCGTAGAGAAGTTTGCCAAAAAGCCGTCTTGCTGTCGTCATGAATAGCCATTCACAATATGCAAAAGCACCGTGTCAGTATGTCATCAGGTCGTCTTGGTCTAGTCGCTCGGCAATTGCCGCAATCTGGTCAAACACTCTCTGTGTCAACTGACGCCAGCGACCAATATCGACTGTCTGTCCCCCACTCGCTTTTTGCGCACCTATAATTTCCAAACATGCGACTAGATTCTTGTTTCTGCTATTAGTCAATTGTCGTATTAGCTCAATTTTCTCCAGTCGTACATTGCAATCGATGTCTCGTTGATCTTGCGTAGCTCGTCCAGGATCTTTTCTTCTGTCTCGCGCAATCGCGCTTCTCCTCTCGGCTTTTTCTGCAAAGTGTCTGACATTGTTTTCTGTTGATCTGTCGATTCCGAATAGTCCGGGGCCGTTGGCTACGCCAAAACAAATCGCAGGGAATGAAGGATCCAAAGTCGACGTCCTTTCCAAGTATCGGTCTAGTTCCTGCCACAGCCGTGCTGTGCGGCGCCCCGGGCCTCATGTCAAAATTAGAAGGATGCCAAAGACTACAAATCTACACACGCCGTGAAAACGTGTTTGTTTTCTATGTTCACTTGGATTACCATTCAGCAGATGGACTATACAAATGCCAGTTTGCCCTTGCTCGGCATGTAGGACACCTCTTCCTTTGCAACTTGCAGGGCGATTCCGCCAAACTCTGCAACAGCAAGACCGTCAAACGCCGCGTCAATAAATACTAAAAGCCACTCGAGCACGCAGTAGCGTCCAAACGCACCTGGAGTATTGTAGAGTCGATGCTCGGAAAAGTAGTGCACCAGTAGCATAAACGCAGCGGTGTACCCACACAAGCAGTTGCGCCGTTGGCGGTAGGCGGCGGCACTGCTGTCGGTGTCCCTCGACCATTTTGTGAGTCCGACCATCCACACGCACGAAAATGCGCCATACAGTACGCGGGCCAGGTCATGAGTGTCGTGGTCGTCGCCAATGGGAATAAACGCTGTGGTGAGACGGGAGATCAGGCGAGACCATGGAGCCGTGACAACTTACCCAAGAGAATACCAGTGACGAACCGCAAAACGCCTGCACATGAAATCTCACTTGCATAGGGCCATTGCGTACCGCGCAACAACAGGAACCAGACGCCGATGAGGGCGGCACGTGGGCCCATGGCGATAGCACTCAGGATCTGGAACAGCGGCCGCTCGGGGTACTCGCCGCCAATCACGCGCGACACCGTCCACCGGCCCTCTACTCCGATTTGCTTGTCTTGCGTTAGCAATGACGCCGCAAGAGCCACAAGGTACGCAGCTGGTGTTAGTGCCATCACGTATTCAGTCTGGCTGCGGGGCGAGGAGGGACCTACTTACCAGCACCGACTCCTGCGCACAAGCGAGGTATCCACTCGGCACTCAGCTGATGTTAGAGAATCCATGCTTCTGCCATAAACCGACATTACATACTGCTGTCCTTTTTTCATGGTCGTAGTCCGACGGCATTGATGGTTGGTTTGGTCCTGCGTTGGCGTCGAATTTCACGTTGACGCGCAGGGGCCCGTGCATATGCAGGGCTCCTGAGCGCTGTTCTTCAATCGATCAATATTTATGTCCCCCAGGAAAAAAAAAAAAAAAAAAAAACAGACGTAGAATGCAATACTATTAATGGTGATGCTAGATTAGGGCGTCAGCGTCTCCAGTGCTCTGGGATTTCAAAGTCCCGACGCAGCATGTGGGGAATCTCGCACCCAAATGCGTGTGTGGTGCGGGCCGGCCGCTTGACAAGTACGTCGAAGCGCGGTCGCTTGCGTGGGTCCTTGTAAAAGGACTTAAACGGTTTGATAGGGATTATATCCGGCCGTTGAGTCTCTGGGCTTGGCACTGGCGTTTTTTCATGCTCAGACTCGGATGACTCGGACACAGAAGAGTCGTTGTCAGACTCGCCGGATGCCTCGTCGGGCGTGTCGAGCGTGCCGCCAAACACATATGCCAAAGGATTGCCCTGCGATCCGCCGGCCCGTTTTTGCGCCTTGACGAGCGCCTCTCGCTTCTTCCAGTCGCGGTACTTTTGCAGGTACGCCTCTATCTCCTGCAGCGTGAGTCTGCGTTTGAGGTCAATAGCGGCCTCGTCGTCGGTGTCCGCGATGCGCGTGATGTACCGTATATCGTTGCGCCACGACGGGCCCGTTAGGATCCCGCGCTGGGCCAGAACCCGGTCAACCTCGCCAAGGCTCCGCTCGCGCTCGATGCTCTGCATGCGCTTTTCCTCGCGTTCCATGCGCCGGTGGTACGCGACGAAGCGGTCTTCGCTGAGCGGGTCCTTTGCTCCGGTGAGCGCCGCTCGTCTTGGTGACGCCGCCGCGAGGCGTGCCGGTGACGCAACATCGGCTGTTGTTGTTGGTGCTCCGTTGGGCGGCGATAGTGTCTTTGCGTTGCCGTTCTCCAGCGACGCCTCAGGCCCATCGTCGTCTGTGAATTCAATTGGCGCGATCCGGCGCGCGCCTTTGACCTCTGGCAAAGATACATCGCAATCGACCAGTTTGAGCGGTTCTATCGCGTCAATAACGTTGGTAGGCGCGCTGATATCAAAGTCATACAACGCGGGCTCATCGCCGCCGTCCTCCAGCTTTGTCACCGACCGCAGCTTGCGCTCGGTTTCTGGTTTGCGCGACGCGCTACCACGCCCACCTGCTGCTGCGCGAGATGCCCCCGGCTTCTCAGCTGCCTGAACTGAAACTGGTCTTTGTGTAACTGCAATACCCGCCGTCTCGTCATCTGTTGTTATGTTTGGTGCATCTGGCGGTCGTATCGGGCTCATCAGACTCTGCGTCGTATTTTGGAGCCCCTTGAGGACTAACAAAAACGGATTCGGCATTGGCCCCGAGTCAGTCACCCCTGCCTGTCTCTCATGAGTTGCGCGTAGAATCGGCCGCCTGGGCCGTGTTTTGTCACACAAATCAAACCCGTCGATGGGGCTAGGACTGTGATGCGGTGTCAAGGATTACTTGCCGACCAATGTTGCACCAATAGTATCAGTCAGTTCTGACCCGAGCATTAAGTTATATTCCAGTATTTGCCGTAACGATTTGTACTTACGGCGTAAAGCCACAAGAATGGCGTAAAAAAATACTACGAATTTGCATATAGGCTGTCTTCCGAAGCATCGGTTCATCTGCATAACGACCCACCGCTGTGCATATATCGACGTGTGACCACACCAGCTCAGGCACCTCCAACTAACTCGACAACAGCTGCCTCGACTTGCACCGAATGTACTAGCCACGCATCAAAAATGCTGCTGTTCAGAGGAAGGAACGGCAACGAAGAGACGAGTGCGCTCAAAGATGACGACGATAACGTCTTCCGGGCTAGGAAATCCTGGAACAGAAACGTCCCGGCCATTTTACGAAACGTCACATATGTCCACGTCTTGTGCCTGGCATGGCTCGCACTCTTGTGGTACGGCGAGAGGATATATCCCCGCGGCGTCTTGCGCCAGTGCGAGTGGTGGACACCAGCAAACGTGCAGCATACTGCCCGCATCGCGCTCGTGGCCGATCCTCAGCTCGTCGACGACAACACGTACCCTGGCCGGCCCCGGTACCTATTGTCATTGACGCAGTACATCACCGATCACTACCTGCGCAAGTGCTGGAATCTCATTAACCACGAGCTCAACCCGGACACAACTGTGTTTCTTGGTGACCTATTTGATGGTGGCCGGGAGTGGGATGACGCTACGTGGCTCCTTGAATATGAGCGCTGGAACCGTATCTACAACCGGCCAGCCGACAAACGCACCATCATGAGCCTTCCGGGCAACCACGACATCGGCTTTGGTAACACAATCGTGCCGCGAGCGTTCTCGCGCTTCAAGAGCTACTTCGGAGAGACGTCGAGCTCATTCGACATTGGCAATCACACTATTGTGCTGCTCGACACTATCTCCATGATGAACACCATTGACCCAGCCGTCTCCAGTTCTCCGCGCGAGTTCATCAAAAAACTCAACGCAGATACGGCGGGTTATGGCACTGACCTCAAGCCTCGCATTCTGCTTACACACGTGCCTCTGTATCGACCGGCAGATGCACCGTGCGGCCGCTACCGCGAGTCCGAAAAGGCTCTCCCTTACACTTATGGCAAGCAGTACGAGACGCAGATCCAGCCTGAGCTTTCCCAAGAGATTCTAGCAAACGTTCGCCCCATCGCCGTCTTTTCCGGAGACGACCACGACGCGTGCCACGTATCACACACCTACGAATATCAGGGCGAGACGCGCCGAGCAGACGAGTTCACGGTCAAGTCGGCGTCTATGGCTGCCGGCATCCAACATCCAGGTATCCAGCTGCTTACTTTGCACTCGGATCTAGCACACTCTGACCCGGTCGGTTCGTATCACACAAGCATCTGTCTGCTGCCATCGCCCTTTTGGCCATTCATGTGCTACGCGGCAATGGCCACTCTGTCTGTCGCTGCTCTCCTGGCCTTTAACTTCAGGCCGCATCTGATCCCGCCGCAGCTACGCGTTTTGCAAAAGGCTAGTAACGACGCTCGCAGTACAAAGTCTTTGCCACTCCCGCTCCATCATACTAAAAACAAGCCCGTGAACGACAAGCGCGTCGCTAACAAAAAATATGTCAGCATTGCTACAGACGTTGCGCTCGTCGGTGGCGTATTCCTTGTGGCGTTTGCATATCTGAATCGCAGCCTCTTCTAAATGCTTGTAAGAGGTATCTTTAATTTATTTTCGTTAGCTCTAGAACATCAATGGATATGTTGGCATTGCCGCGCGTTGTAAGCGTTCCGGTGCAAACTGTTTGTTAGTTTGATTTCAATGTTTGGCGTGAGTAATAAAAAGGCTCGGTCACATACAATTTTATTGATCGACTGGGCGTAGTAGTCTGATCGCTTTGATAGATATTCGCGAATCACATATGGCTTGAGCTGTGACAGGTTGCTGTCCCGCACAAGTGACGGAAGCACCTGCGGTCTGTTGTTAGTGTATGCCGGCAATCTTTATAGGATACGTCAACTTACTCTGCCGTGAAAAGATTGCCTATGCTATGAAGAATGGACATAGCCTCTGATAGGTCAGAAAGACCCCACTTGTCGATGGTCTCCTGATACGCCTGCAGGTCACTGCTGTTAGATGACATCTCTGTTTATTATAGATGCCGCGCCAGTTTTCAACTTACTGAGAGAGAATAACACCACCAGTAGTGCTGACTGTGAACTTTTTGATGTGCGTCATGAGCAGATCGCGCACGGCATAGCCGACCTCGCTCAACAGCTGGACAGCATTGCCGCCGTCAAGCCCTTCACTGGCTCCTTCATAGAACCTGTCTAGCGCCTGGCAAATGTCGACACACGTCGTCGTCTCCTGGACGACAGTTGTGCCATCCTCCTTGGGCTGGTAGTCCTTCTTCTTTTGCCGTAGTAGCAGCGAGGCTACGCGACCGACAATCAAGTCGACTGTAGCGCGTATAATAGACACAATCTTTTCCTCCACAGTTGCAACATAGGTGTTGAGACGCTGCGCGACCTGCGCCTGCGCCTCCTCGACACCATTGACCATGGCGGAAATAACAGTCTTAACAAAGTACGACAGCAGTCTCACTATGCTCGTCGCCTTGCGCACTGCATCGAGATACGTCCACGACAGATCAGAGCTGCGTGCGTCCTGATTTGCCATTGCAAATGCGTCCTCGAGCGCCACATTCACATAGTCGAGCCCAATGCCGCCGATGGCGATATCCAACAGTCGGTAAGTGTCTTCTGTAATCTCGTTAGACGCAGCCAATTCAAGGTCGCGGCTCACGGCTTCGCCGAGTGCGCGCAGTAGCAGCTGTACAACGTCGTAGTCGAGCTCCAGGTTCTTGGGGTCAATCGGTGCAATTTCACTTGGCGCCGCCTTTTCCTTGCCTCCAGACGTTGGTCGTTCGAGACGCACTGCTCGCTGCATAATTTGGCCAATGCGCCGCCTGTCCATCCGGCCACCACTGGACCCCTCTCGGTCAACTTGACCACCAGTACTGGCGTCGCGCTGCGCAGCCGAGTCCAAGTTCGACGTGAGTCGCGAAAAAATGCCCTGTTCTCGCTGCAGCTTTCGTTGAGCATGTGCCTCCTGGAACTGTCCCAGAGTTGTCCTGATAATCTCATTAAGACTGCGACGCTCTGCCTCAAAGTACTGGTGGTTACCGACACGCAACATAAAGGTCTCTGCAAAAGAGCGGTCTGCCAACATCGCAAGCTCGCCATCAGGATCAATATCGTCCTGAGCGAACAGCTCTTTGAGGCTCTTGACAAGCCCACTGAGACGGCTGTAGCAGATATGGAGCGTCCGCACGTATGCAAGGCCAGAGACCGATTCTGCAGTTGTGAAGAAAATCTCGAGCTGCTGCTGAATCCGCTGCGCAAAGAGGCGCTCCAAAAATACCCGCTGCACCATAACTTGGTCTCTGAACACATGCGATATAATATCTGTCTCTGCTTGCACCGCCGATCGAATTTCCTCCACAAAGTCGTCGACAATTTTCTCAAATTCGGCAGAGGACCCTGTCGGGTCCGCTAATTTCTCCCACATTTCCTTTTCATTCTCAATATTGGCCATGTCGACAAGTTTTTCCCGCGTGATGAACAGGTCGTGCTGGTTGACATACATCTTGACAACTCTCTTGCCCTCGTTGAAGTCCGATAAGATATCTGCCGCTTCACGCATTGCCGACAGATCAGCAGCAATGTAAGCGTTGTTGAATTCATTGAGCAGATCCTTCTCAAGACGCTCCGCAAACAAGTCGATCTGCTCCTGCGCCGCTAGGTTGTTGGAAACATCTCCAATCTTGCGGCTCAGCTTCTGTAATTGCGCCACAACAGTCGCGCTTCGCCTTCTGTCGGCGGGCACGCCGCTCTCCCACATCCTCGTTAGAGCGGTGCTTTGGCCCGTGTTCAAGAAACTGAAATATGAGTCAACCAGGAACTTTGAAAACCCTGTCTGCTCATGCTGCCTCGAGAGCCGTTCTAGTTTGTCGCTTAAACCCGAGGTGGCCGTCGTGATATCACTGACAACTGTCTCCAATGCGTGAAAGTCGTTCATCATCTGATCAGCCTGCTGGCCAACGCCAATCATAGCGTGTGAATGCTCTAGCTCCGCATCGTGCACTGCTTTCGACAGGTCGCGTTCGCGCCCGCTCGTGAGCTGCTGGAGACGCTGCAGCTCTTGCAGAGCCGCTTCAAACGTTCGGATGTACGGTTTTGGGTCGAGACCTTTGCGTTAGCGATGGACACATTGCATGGACTACAATAACATCAAATGCATACCTTCCGTATCAGTAATTGCAATGCTGGCACTCAGTTTCTCAACAAAGTCCTTGGCAGAGAAATCGCTCTGAGGTTAGACGTTGACATTGATCAAGACTTAGTGGCAAAACTCACCTGAAAAGTCTCCAGTCTCAGCAGCTGCTTTGCCGACTCATCCAGACCGTATAAACTCATTCTTGGGTCTATAGGCCCTTTGTGTGGGCCATTGAATTGGACTGCTCACTGTCGGCCCTCGCGACGCGTATTGTGGATATGTGGTCTCCAGTACCAGATGTGCAACATTGAGTCACAACAGCTTGACTAAATATATTAATTTTTCACAGGCAGCGAACACACACCAACAGTCATAAAACCTGATGGCACCCCGTTCAAACGCAATAACGTGAACCCCTGTAACAGCTATCCGAGGTATCCAGTTTCTCCTATACCCTAATAAGCTGGTGAAGTACCCTGTCTAGCTAAGATTGTCACGCAACTTCTTTACATGCTCGCTTTCAATGCTGATGAGACGCACACCACTGTCTCTTAGCTTCGCCTCCGTTGCGGGTTCATCGTCGACGCTCACTGGGCGCGTCGCCTCATCAATCACAAATGTATTCCACCCGCGCATTGCGGAGTCAATGGCCGTGTTCAGCACGCAATAGTCCTTTGCTAGCCCCACAACGTAAACGTCTGTAATTCCCTTCTCACGCAGGAGTGAGGCCAGATCAGTGGGGTTATCACCCCACACATCAGCGAATGCCGAATAAAACTCGGCGTCCGGTTGTGTGCCTTTGAGTATCTCGACTGCTCCTTGTGGCACATCCAGTTCTGGGGCCAGAGCTGCACCACTGGTGTTTTGAACACAGTGGTCTGGCCATAAGACCTGACCTTTGCTTCGTCCTCGACGCTCGACCGCAATCACATTGAAAGGTTTTTGCGAGTCATGATTCGAAGCAAAAGATACGTGATTTTGTGGGTGCCAATCGCGTGTGTATGCGACGAAGTCCCATTTAAGCTTCCCTAGGTCGTTGACAAGTGGGATCACGTCACGTCCACTTGCCACGGCTAGCGAGCCATTCTGACGTCAGCGAGCTGCTATATCTCTAACGCAGTACTTATAACTACACATACTGGTGGAAGAAAGTCTTCTTGGATGTCAATGATCAACAAGGCCGACGGCATTGAATGTTGCGAGAATGGAGAATTTATCTCCACTATCGACCTCCTTATCAGATCACCCAAGCCGGACAATATCACGTGAATTGCGAGCGGCATACGGACCTATTTCACCAAGACACAGACTTTTGAGTCCTTGAACACGACAAAGAGTCGTTACATAGTTAGGTCTCATTTTAATATTATTGTCTATGAGAGTCAAACGCGACCGGCCCCGTTTAGCTGCTTCTATAGGAGTATCCCCCGATGCGTGACCCTTGCCCTTAGACGGTGCATACGAGATGTATGGAATTCCAAGTGAGACCGGGGGGATCAACCAAAAAAAAAAGAAAAACATCAAGTACCCCAAGCTACAATGGCCGATAGCGATCTCAGCTCCCTCAATGTGGCTGAACTGAAGAAACGACTAAAAGACGCCGGCCTCTCGACCAGTGGCCTCAAAAAGGATTTGGTGAAACGGCTCGAAGACCACAACACCCAAGGTGCCAATGATGCAGGAGAGGCTAAAGGCTCGACCAATGCCGGAGAGGAGGAGGACGTACAAATGTCTGAAGAACAGCCTCCGAAGGCGGAACACTCTGTGAATATTTCTGCTTCCGGAGACGCCCCAGAGGCGTCCACTGACACAGAGATGGGACCAGTCGGCAACGACGTTGACGTTGACAATGGTGACAACAATACAATAAAACATAGTGCGAGCAAGCACCCGCCAACATCCGCGTTGTACATTGGCAAATTGTCGAGACCTCTTGCAGTGCCCAGCTTCAAGAGCCATATTGAAGCTCTCGCAGGGGAAAAGCCCATCTTCCTGCATATTTCCGCGATACGGAGTCACAGTTTTGCGATTTTTTCCTCCAAGAAAGTGGCTACTCTTGTGCGAGACGCGCTTAATGGAAAACGCTACCCGGAAGGAGATTCTAGCAGGGAGCCGTTGTTTGTGGACTTTTTGCCCGCAGATACAGTCAAGACGTGGGCAGAAGACGAGGCAGCCCGGGAGAACCCGAGCGATCGCTGGGTTGTTGACTACGTTGAAGCCGATGATGGTGGCATGGAGCTGACTCACAGACTCATTGAGGCCAAGGTGAATGACGTTAGGGACCGTGACGATGATCGCCCGAACAAAAAAGAGTCTGGTGAAACCCCACGGAAGCGAGCGCGTTCCAAATCGCCCCCTCGAAGGCGCGAGGAACCTCCTTTGTCTCACTGGCCGTACATCAGACGTACACGGGTCCATCCGTCCTTAATGTATAGCGAGGCCCCGCCGCCGCTGCCACGATGAGGTGAGAAGCGCCCGATTTCTAACGTCCTACTCATCGCCTTCCCCCCCCCCCCGCCGCCGCCAAAACAACACTTACTTCCATCTACTTGACGTACAACACATAATACGGTGGTCAGCCAGCAACTACATATGAGGGACGCGAGTCATGGCGGATAGAATATTTATACATGCTGTAGGCTAATTTTTGCGACGCTTTGACGGACGCTGGGATGATTGTCCTTCGTCGTCGTCATCATCGCCGTCATCAGTTATTCTTGACTCGTCGAGCTCCGCCTCGTCAAAAAGCGCGCCCGAAACATCCTCCTTGAGAGTGAGCTCGCTGAACTCACGTCCCACCTTTTGATACCACTCAAGAGGTCGCTCACTTGGGCTCGTTATCAAGTAGTCATCAAAAGACACGTCCAGCGGCGTGGCCAGCTTTGGTCGGCGCGCCTCCGTCTTCAGCTGGCTGGTTCGAGGCGTGAACTCCATGCACATAGCGTCCGTAATCTTATACAGCTCGCGCAAATGGCCGCGAAGCGCCCATAACAACAAAAGAATCGCGCTTGCAAGTCCGTACCGCTGCCAGGTAGCGATATCGTCGCCTGCGCGTTCGATTCCATGAACAATCACTGGGCTCGCCGCGTGGTAAACACTGTCGATTCCGTACAGAACCATGAGAACTTCGTCCTGGAGTGCAAACGGGAGCAGTGACAAGGAGCGCACCATAAACACAACATAATCCAGGTGTTTCAAAACGTCCGCGACACTGCCATGGTCAGGCTCAAATGCCACACTTCGGCATAGCTTGACCCAGAAGACTCGGCGTTGACTCTTTTTCATCTGATTGACGATCCCATACAGCGGTCCCAGGGGGTTCTTATCGGCACCGCCTTCTGTACACGTCCCCTCAGCCAGCTGCTGGACTCTGATCCTCTTCTTGTATTCGCCAGCGAACTGCAGACCATCAACGTAAAATGACTCGATCTTGGATTCGCGCGTCTGATGCAGCTTCTCGTGTGTTGTCGTGGCGACTCGCGAGACATAGTCATTGCTCGACATCTCCAGGCAAATGAGCGTATGGATCAGCTTGAGTGGGCTTAGCAGGCCCTGCTCCAGTGATCTTGCAAGCAGCAACGTAGCCTTCTCCGCCAGACCCGCGTTGAAACCCAGAGCGAAATTCACGATATCCTTAAATATGAGCTCCAAAAGTGTCTTGACTGCAGCATCATCCGGTTTAGCAGTGCCAGAACCATGCAGTACATGGGTTTCCAACTGTCCAGCTTTTTCGCTCCGCTGGACTAATGCAGTATTCGCAACATCGCTCTCAAAGGTCAGGTACTCGTTGATGGAGTCCATGAGTTTCGCCTTATCAGCATTTGCTGCCTCGTCTCGTGCGAGCAAAACTCGTTGAAACAGGTTCTTGACGACCGGATTGGCAAAATGCTTCGGATGCATAACACAAATCGCGCCCATGTTCGAAATTGCCGCAAAGCTCATCGGTGTACCAGGTTCTTTCGTAAACTTCGAAATGCTGCGTATGACGAGATCAACAATAGAAGTTGCGTTGACTTCGGTGTCCATACCAGCAAAAAGTTTTGCGTGCTCCTCGAGATTAGTGTACCGTGCAATGTTCCCGGCAATGCTAATCATGCGGATCAGTTTCTGACTTTCGGATTCTGTTCTCATACCCTTCAAAACTGCTTGTAGCAGGCGGGCTACAGGGACAGTATTGCCAGACTGCTGTGCTGCACTCCAATAGACTGGAACCATCTCAGCAAGATCATTAGGTGGAACCTTGGTCATTAGCTTGTGAAGTGATGTGCAGAGACCTGCAAGAAACTGATTGCTTATCAGTACAGACTTGGCGAGCGCCGACCGCAATATGACAAATGTATGATGCCTTGCAGCTCGTTCCAGGTGGCCCGTGGCGCTCACTTTGATAAATCTATCGGCCAAGCCAACAATCTCCTCTTGACTGATCAAGCCGGCGTTCGACCGCACGAAAACGGCAATAAGATCAAGCAAAGTGATCAAGTCATCATCCAGGTCCTCGAACGGTGCAAGAATCTTATTTATCATTGCAATTTTCACCATCTTCCTGGCAACCTCCGCGACTTGTAGCTCGCATTTGGGCCCAATTGCCTTAAACAAAAAGGCACGGAGATGGTCGTCACGCTGATTAACGTGCTCCTTTGTCAACTTGGCCTGGATTGCAGTGAGAATCTTGGCCACGTCCAAGACAAACGGGGCCGTGATTTCTCGTTGAGCATCGAACAAAATGCCGGTGAGTGTTTTGCGGCCGAGATCTTGCACGCCCGGGTCGTCGTCTTGATCACGCAATAATAGACTGTATATGACTCCGCCACTCAGCTCCAGGTTCTCCAGGTTCTTGGTAATGACTGGAGCCAACCTGATTGCGCGCTTCCGCACAGACAGTGCTTTATCAGACGCACACTCGCAAACAGTATTGCTAACGATCCTAAAAGCCTTGGTTGCCAGATCATCGTCCTCAAACTTGATAGTCAAGAATTTACTAAGAAGCTCAAGTGCAGCATCCTTGACTATCGTCTGGCCACTTCTCACAATCTTCTGAAGCTGGAACAACATGCTAGACTTTGCAAAAAGCTCTGCATGGTCATCTGCTAAGAAACTGAGAACGCTCAAGGCCTTGCGTTTGACGTTGGCCCGTGTGTCACTAACACATTGAAGCACCGTATTTAAAATAAGATCGTTCGCTTGAAGAAGATCATGCATACGCAGGTACTCCATATAGGCCGTGTCGCCTTTCTCGGACTTACTCGTGAATCCGTTTTGCTCGGATAAGCCTGCGGGATCCGTCAAGCGCAAAATCACTGCTGCAGTCTCCGAATCTTCTGAGCGTCAGTATGCAATGTGCGTGGGCATGTGAACAGCTTACCATTATCGACCACCAGCGGAAGCAATTTAACTGCTGCATCCATTCGCAAAAACGCCGTGACTTCTGCGGCTCTTGCGGTCTCGCTCCAGTTTCTTTGTGCTAGAAACACATCGCGAAGCACCTCTAGAATATGTTGCAAGTTGCTAGGGGATGTCCCGTCGATATATTCGAGGTTTCCGGATCTGAAGTGGTCAGACAAGATGTTTGAAAGCGCCTCCAATGCCATGACCGAAGCCTGGGATTCCTTTCGGTGCGTCTCATTGATGAGGAGCTGGACAAGTTCAAGTAGTATCATCGGAACAGCGGGAAACTCTATCAGATACTTCATGTTCGACCAATCCTCCACCATTTTATCAAAAAGCGCCCTCGCAGAATGGTACTCAGTCTTGCTCGCCGATTTTGCTTCTCCTTCAGCCGAGGCCAAGAGCCTAAAAACAATGATTTTGGCAAGCTTCACTGTCTTCATCCTCATGCACGAGTAACTTTCCTGTAGTGCAAGAGTGCGACCAGTCGAGCTCGTCCTATTGCTTGCGTCCTCTGCCTGAGCAGTTTCGATCCCTTGCTGGTCTCCTTCTCCTCCGCTGCCGCTACCGCCCCGTGAGGGCGTGAGCTGTACAAGACGCGCCGCTAGTACGCTAAGAATATGAACCGTATGGTCCTTGACCCGATACTGACGGCTATGCTTGTCAGTACGCGCCTTTTGAAAGCTCTCCATTAGTTGCTCCATGAAAATGTCGTCTTGCTGTGGATAATGAGAGTACAAGATAAGTATCAACTCCAAGCCCAGAGACCTTATGCGTTCCACGTTTGTGGCTCCTGTGAGGCACTCGGCTGGATCGTCGATCGTCTCAACTGACAAAATGCCGAACGCCATGTATACCGCTCTGACAACCAGAGCTTCTGGGAGTTGGTCCTTGCACAAATACGAGAGTAGCAGCTCGGCGGCGCGCTCGAATTCTTGTGGAATCTGCATAAACGCTGACTTTGTGTCCGGATTGACACCCCGTGCCGAGCCCTTAGATGATGGCTGTATGAACCGATCGAACACCGCATCCAATGTCAAAATAGCTTTGCTGATCACCTGTTCCGACATGAGCTGAGCATTTGGCCTGAAAACGAACAAGAGTAGCGTCAATGAAGTCGCGCGAAGAGAGAGCGCCACGGTCGTCATGGAATTCACGTCATTCGATTGTATAATATCCTCATATGAAGAAGATATCTCGACATCCAATGACCGCTCCAGAATTTTTTGCAGCCGCAATATAGCGTCGTCGTTAAGCTCGTTCGTCGATCCGAGAGATATTAGCTTCTTCAGCATATGCTCCACCTTCTCCATAGCTATTTTTGACAGACTTTGTAATCCACTTTCAGTAGGCTCCCACCATTGTTGGCCTCGACGATCGTACTCGTCCTGTTCAATAAGGTCGTGCAACAATGTCTTGGTGGACTGGGCAACTGTCGTCATCTTTTCTTGTTGGGTGGGGACAACTTGCACGTCTTCCAGTTCGTGCTTCGGTGCTGGCTCTACTTTGTTCGTCGGCATCGGCTCTTCGACTGATTGCCTGGCGACTTTTTGTCTGGGGATTGGAGCGGCCACAGGAGCGCGGACTCCCAGTTCTTCCTTCACTTGAACAACTCGGGCGGCCAGCGCTTGCACAGCCTCTGGAACCTCGGTTAGCGGTGGTGCAATTCGACTATCGTGCCTCAATGTCAGCTTTCCCATATCAACGCGAGCTATTTCCTGGGCCATCTGTTCAGAGTCCGGTATGTGCGTTTGTTGGCGCACCCATTCTGGAAGGCCCTCCGACAAGTCAGCCCAGGAGACGCTGCTAGCATTTGGTAAATCAATCGTTTCACTGACTGCCATTAGTTTCGTTTCCAAAATATCGGTCGGTGTAACAAACTCCGACTGCTCGACACCGGATATGTAACAAACGGTCCTATCGCATAAGGATCAATCACAGAATCCGAAACAAATTGAAAACTTACCAACATCCGGCTGAGCGACGGACGTAATTGGCGTTTCTCTTAATACCTCCCAGAACGGGAGACGTCCCGAGGGACTGGCACCTGGATGCATGTTAAGGCGCACGGCCAACAACGTATCAATCGCGGGCCGCTTACTGCTTTGTTACCAGCAGCATACGCACAATTCAATAAGCGTTTAAACAATAAATGAGATGCTTGGTTAGCACGAAAGTAATGCACCGCCGAGACGGGACGCCGGTTCTAGATGGCCCGATGCCATGCAATACAATTTTGATGATCCGGAGTGGTTTTTTGCGGTTTTTTTGGTAATTGTACGATTTTTTACTGATTCAGTATAGAAAAGAATAGGGTCTGCATACAAACTTGCGTGTTCGGACTTTCGAAAATGACTCCGTGGCCAAGCTGGCTAAGGCGTACGACTGTTAATCGTAAGATCGTGAGTTCAATCCTCACCGGGGTCGTTTTTTTGTCATCTTTTGCTTCAGATGGTCGAGGATCCTTTTTTTGTTTAAAACCCAACAGGGCGCGGTTCTCTGCCTTTCTCCGCCCCTTCCGCGAGAAAACGCACCCACTGTCGCCAGTGTGCTTTCTATGCCCAAATGATGCTCTGATCCAGAGGTTGATAGTTGTTCTACGAGTTAAGCGGAAGCATGACGACTCGTGTGTTTTGCAATGATCGACCACTCGCCTCTATATTTCGAAGAGCTAGTTCATGCTTCAGTAAGTTGTCCGTAAGGAGAACCACGTCGCGACCAGCTATGCGTCTATCCAACCAGCCGTAGCGAGCTCGAGCTCAGTACAATGGTCGCTGCCCAAGATATGTAGTAGCAGCCGGGAAAATCCGTCAATGACGAATAGTCAGGCACGTTGGGATTCGTTACAGTGAGGGAGCACTGTAGTACTATGAATTATAGCGCCTTTACACATACCACCAGCCTAGGGCCACTATCAACGGTTTCGCTCCAGTAACGACGGATAGACCCTAACCTCGCGGGCTCGAATGATTATAACTGATTAATAATTTAAGGTATGCGACCAAGCGGGCCTGCTCGAGCCAATCAGAATTGGCGCATTGTTCGCAGACGAGGATATTTCACTTCACAGCTCGCGACCCCCCAGTCGGTAACCTACACAATGCTGGCGGCAATTCGAAGGCAGGCCGTTGGCCTCGGACGGAGTGGAGCTCGTGTATACTCTTCGCATGCTCTCCACAGAAACACTCCGGACAACAACCCGTCACTTCCGTTTGAGTTTACGGCCGAGAATGTCAAGCGTGCTAACGAGATTATCGCCAAGTATCCGCCAAACTACAAGAAGGGTGCCGTGATGCCGCTGCTTGACCTTGGTCAGCGCCAGCATGGCTTTTGCTCGATCTCGGTGATGAACTACGTCGCAAAGCTCCTTGAGATGCCTCCTATGCGTGTGTACGAGGTCGCGACTTTTTACACCATGTTCAACAAGGATCCCATGGGCAAGTACCACATCCAGGTCTGCACCACAACGCCCTGCCAGCTCTGCGGATCTGACGCCATTATGGAGGCTGTCACTGAAACCCTCGGTATCAAGCCCGGCCAGACGACTCCGGACAAGCTCTTTACCATCTCTGAGGTCGAATGCCTTGGTGCCTGCGTCAACGGTCCCATGATTGGTATCAACGATGATTACTACGAGGACCTTACCAAAGAAAACACCATCGCACTCCTGAAAAACTTGCAAGCGGGCAAGAAGGTGACGCCTGGCCCCCAGGACAACAAGCGAGAGTCGTGCGAGCCGTTCACAGGCCCTAAGGTGCTCACTAACAAGGAGCCCTTCAACGTCGCTGAATTTACGCGCGCTGACCTATAGACGTCCCACTCTAATGTATTTAGCATCGAGCAGCCATGGCTAGCTATATTTCTCTGGCCGTGGCACCAAATTTTTTTCAATATATTACGATCCTGGATGAGTTCCCTCGGCTACAGCGAAAGGTCCTGACACATATTCCTAATGCTACTAGGCTGAGCAAAATGGCGGGAAGCTGGACAGAGTCCCTTCGATTGTGAATGCAATTTTCTCTTCTTCTTTGGTTCCTGCCTTGAGATGTTTGAAGGACATGAATTGAACCCTCATGAGTGAGACCTAGAAAAGCGACAAATCACTGTCGTTCATGGCGTAACGGCCGTACTCATTACTACTCGCTCTTAGGTTTGCCCCATCGGACGCCCAAAAATCCCGCACTCGTGTCTTTCTTGCGAGGCTTTTCAGAGTTGTCGATGATGTAATGGCGCGGGTGGCCCGGCACCTCGAGAACCAAATAGCGAAAGTCATACTTGCCGATGCCAGTCTTAGACTTTTCCTCTGATTCAACCATTTCGAGGCGAACAAGGCCAGATGCAAGCTCGCCTTCGACGTGGAACTGCATGATTAGGTGCTCGCGGCCATGTCCGTCAAATCCGCGACGGGAAGCAATAGGTCGGCTCCTGGCCCACTTGTTGTCTGTCTGCTCACCGTAGGCCTTTAAACGTCCCCCGCCAAGAATATTCGCACTCTTCTCGTCCTTCCTCACAATTGCAAGCGCTCGGTTGAACACACGTGCATCTGAAGTCGGCAACAAGACGTCCTTCACAAAATAGTATACGACAATGCCAGTGAGTCCAATTCCTCCTAGAACCAGGCCGGTATAAAAGGTGAAAGATGCTGCTCTTCTGATTCGGAGTCCAAGGCTCAGCTTCGGTGTCTGCTGCTGATGTTGTTGCTGGGCTGTAGAGGCGTATGATCTGACTGTACCAACGATTCGTGGCTGTCCATACAATGAAATGGATCGAGAGATCGGCCTGAGAGCTAAGCTGTTCGCCGTCGAAAGCTCTCCATTATAGATGCTGGCTAGGTTCAGCCTCCGAGAGGCATTGAGTCTCAGTGTTCCGAGCATCGCGTAGTGTCCGGCACTCGTTCGCTACTTTTGCGGCAAAAATCCTTTTGGCAGATTATGTGAAAACATATCTGCATACATGCTGCATTACACGCACCAAGATTGTGGGGACCTGTGGATCATAAGAGCTCAGGATACAGTTGCTCCTCCAAATCATTTCGCGCATCTTCAATCCCAGAGAAAATGATTGGCCTGCGACTGCTGAGAGTGGCACTGGGTCCTTCATTTCTTGATCCGCTCGAGGAAGATGCCGAGGCCCAACTAGCAGCCCGAACCAACAAGGAGAAAGGAGCCCGGCTACGAGACGCCGAGACACAAATGCTCAACTACGTTGGTCTCGGGGCTAACCCCCATGGAGACCTCGGCGGTGTCGATGAGGGTACCGAATCCATTGCGGGCATTGGGGCAGTCTCCAATCCAAAAGCTGGTCCTACTATCATAACAGGAGCCTTTCATATCTCGCAGACTCTGCTTGTATGGAATATGACCCGCGTCCGAGCTCAATTGCAGGTCTATACTGCTCCAGGGATTTGGCAATTGTATGGATCTTTGAATCTCAGCTCTCCGCGAAATTATATCGGTCTTGGCTATGTGTTTGGGTACGATCTTGTCCGGCAGGTGGCAGGCAGCATCTCGCACGTCGCATTTGGGTCCAGTCTGCCAGCTGGTCACAAATGGTTCGAGGAGATTTTTTCATGGGTGGCAGCATACCCTTTACTGGAGAAAGCCGTCAGCTACATGCTTGGTGTCGGATCAGCTTCCCCTCCATTGCCCGATATGTACTCCGGCACGTACTTTATGGCAAACTGGAAGTTAGTGCTAGCATTCGCACTGTGGCGAGTCGTTGATAACATCGTTCAGGGCTTTGTTTCGTCACGGCTAAGGCGCGTGATCGGGCCAACGTCCCTGTATTATCCTGCGCAGTTTGTGCGCAGCTTCTTTCTGAGTGTGTTGTCTAACGGGCTATGCGAGATTTTGACTCTGCCGATCACGACGGTTGTTTATCACATGGTTGCATCGAAATATCACATGGCACGGCCTTTGGGAATAAACGCGCTAGCTCTTCTGCAGGCTGTGGTGATGGAATGGTTTAGCACATGGTCGCTTGTTGAGCTACATCAGATTATCATGTACCTGTTCTACTACCGGTGATCAACTGTCGGTCATTACCTGAGAATTGCTACTACTTGGAAACACAGGTGGACAGTTCTGACAAAAACCATGGATTGGCCAAGAGCACTCACTGCCTGGATCCGCCTTCCTCCCCCCCCCCGACCTCGCCCCACGCCCTCACATACACACAGACGCACACACGCGCAGCCAACGGTCGGTCGGATCTTTTTGCCCAATTTGGAAATTGAACGACCAACGCGAGGACAACGTTGCATATCCCAGTCCATCTGACCGAAAGGAGCCCGAGAACTATAAACAGGATTGATTCCTCGCGAAATATGTCCTCAAGCCCCAAACGAACAGCCTGTGACTTGCAAGCCCTGTACATTAAGAAGCAATGGCTGGTTTGAAAGCGTGGTCTGTCGCAATTGCCGTGATCGCCGCCGTTGGTGCCATCATGTCGCACATCCACCAACACTACCTGCCCCGGCACTATGTCTTCGACCACAAGGTGCTTCAGAAGCTTTCCCAAGAGGGTATCGCTGCTGCAGAAGGCCAGAACTCCACGGTCGTCCTCGCTGAAGTGCACCGCCGACTCAAGGATGCCTACCCCGACTACATCAACGACCTGAACGACGATGACTGGATGTTTAACAACGCCGGCGGAGCCATGGGATCTATGATCATCCTGCACGCTTCGATTACTGAGTACCTTATCTTCTTTGGAACCGCTATCGGAACTGAGGGCCACACGGGCCTTCATTTCGCTGATGACTATTTCACCATTTTGCACGGAAAGCAGGTGGCAGCCACGGCCTCGGCAAACGAGCCCGAGGTCTATCTGCCAGGAGACTGCCACCACCTGGAGTGCGGAAACACGAAGCAGTATGGTATGCCCTCTGACTCGTGGGCCCTTGAGCTTGCGCAGGGTTGGATTCCGTCCATGCTGCCGTTTGGCTTCCTAGACACGTTCTCGTCGACCCTTGACTTCCCCACTCTGTACAAGACTGTTCGTCTCACGGCTCAAAACATGGTGGGTAGCCTTCTCAGTGGCAAGTTCTGAACGCTGATAGATCAATACGGTAGTATACATGTACAATATTAGAGGGTATCGTCTTGGTATTATTGCTGGGCTTTGTCACGCCGGAACTCGCACGGTTTATTACCTGGAAATTGCCTCCATTAACCGGCAGACATAGAGCTCGAATAACAGTGGGCTTCACACAAAGTACGTTTATTTCGTTCACACATCACTTAACTCATTCAAACTCATCACACACACCACAGGTAATGAAAAACTTACGACTACTAATCTATCATGATCACCTCGTTTGAGGTTGTCGGAGCTTTGCACGATAGAGACTTGCAGTTAGGCTTCTCACTCGCCCATGAATGCTACACGCATTGCCAGAGCCGCCGCGAAGACGGTTCTAGAAACAACCGATCACAAATGGCCAATGCTCGAGGGAAAAACCGTGTTCAGCGCAGTACAACCGACGGGCGTCTTTCATGTGGGAAACTTTCTTGGAGCGCTCTCTGCATGGAAAAGTATGTCCCAGAATGCCCCCGCCAGCTCCAAGCTCATTTTCGCTACCGCAGACTTGCATGCCATCACACTTCCTAAAGAGCCGGCGAAGCTGAGGGAGTGGCGCCGATTGGCGCTTGCCAGCATTATCTCGTCTGGTGTTGATCCTGACAGATGTGTCGTGTACCATCAGTCGGCTGTGCCGGAGCACACTCAGCTGTATTGGATGCTATCGACTCTAACAGGTATGGGGTACCTGAACCGTATGACTCAATGGAAATCCAAAAGCGGTGTCTCGGAACACATTTCGCTTTCGGACATGACGCCCGAAATTCTGTCGGAGCTCAACTTGGGTCTATTTGCATATCCGTCGCTTCAATGTGCCGATATTCTTATACACAAGGCTGATTATGTTCCTGTTGGAGAGGATCAATCTCAGCATCTGGAGCTGACTCGCTACGTTACAAAGACATTTAATCACCGCTACGGCGAGATTTTTCCCGTGCCCAATACGATTCTGACGCCCTTTAAGAAGATCTTATCGTTGCGTGATCCCGCGAAAAAGATGTCAAAGTCGGAGCCTGCCGGCTGTGTTTTTGTCGCAGATACACCGGACGACATCATGCGCAAGATCAGGCGAGCTGTCACGGATTCGGTGCAGGGCCCCATCACCTTTGATCCCGAGAACCGTCCTGGCGTTGCTAATCTACTGACGATGGCATCTGGGCTGCTTGAAGCAACCCCGCAGGACCTTCTAAACACCAGGTTCTCGCATGTCAAGGACCATAAGACACTCAAGGACTCTGTTGCGGAAGTTCTAGTTGAGACTCTAACGCCTTCGCGGATTGAATTCAACAAGCTTCTGAACGAGCCGGGATATCTTGACGGCCTGGCTCAAAAGGGTGCCGAGTCAGCTCGCGTATCGGCGTCTGCCACTCTTCGACAGGTTTACGAAGCTGTGGGTTTTTGAATGGGCATTGGATGATAATCAGTCGCTTCCTTTTTGTACCTAGTTTTCTGCATGCGACCTGATTACGATAAACTTTACTTCCGTAATAGGACTGGTGCATGTTATGCATAATCCCGTGTATGAATTTTTCTCAGCCGTATGAAAGAAATACAACCGTCTCGAATAGAAGCTGTCAAGTTTCCTGAAATAGTTTGCTAGTGACGCGACGCTATGGCGAAGAAAGACATAAAGTCAAAAGGTGGTCAAAATGGCCCCAAAAAGGCCGTGACGAGTGACCCTCGTTTTGCGGCTGTGCACAGCGATCCGCGCTTCAACTTGCCGCGACGACGACAGCTCAAGAGTAACATCGACCAGCGGTTCAAGACGGCACTTGAGACTGATGAGCGATTCAAGGAGCGGGCAACTGTTGATAGATATGGTCGCAAGGTCAAGGACGACAAAACTCAGAAGGAGCTTGAACGGTATTATAACATGGAGGAGTCTGAAGGTGAGAGTGGTGACGACGGCGGCAGTGACGAGGACGACGTCGCTGAGAAGGCCACCACCAAACCTGTCGCTACCGAGGACTCCAGCAGCGACGACTCTGAAGAGTCATCGGATGAGGCCGAAGGTGTCTCTGTTGGCTTCGTGGATAGAGCCCGAGGAGAAGGCTTGGTAGATACATCTTCGTCGGACGACAGTTCCGACTCGGACTCATCGGACAGTAGCGATGAGGAGGACGAAGAGGAAGAGGAAGCGGAGATTGGCGCTACCAAGGATGATGTTCCTCTTGGTGATGAGACGGATACCTTTGCTGTTGTGAATATGGACTGGGATCATGTGCGAGCAGTGGATCTGATGGCGGCATTCTCGTCATTTGTTCCACCGCGGAAGCGCATTCTGTGGATCAAGATCTTCCCTTCGGAGTATGGAAAACAGCGTCTGGCAGAGGAGGAGCTTCACGGTCCCTCCAGGGAGTTTTTTGAGGACAAGAAGAAAAAGAAGAAACACGCGGACGATTCTGATGAGGAAATCAACGAGAAGAACATCGTCCAGGAGGACAAGGGAGAGGAGGTCGACAGCAAGAGGCTGCGAAAGTACCAGTTGCAGCGCATGCAGTACTATTACGCAGTTGTCAAGTGCGATAGCGTGGCTACAGCCAAGAATATCTACGACAACTGTGATGGTGCCGAGTACGAATCGTCTGCTAATATCTTTGATCTCCGCTACGTCCCGACTGACATGGTTTTTGACGACGAGCCCCGTGATGAGGCCACCAAGGTTCCAGCCGGCTACAAGCCCAATCAGTTTGTGACAGATTCGCTTCAGCACTCCAAGGTCAAGCTGACGTGGGATGAAACGCCGGCCGAGCGCTCGCAGATGGTCGCTCGCGCGTTCTCGCAGCGTGAGATCGACGATATGGACTATAAGGCTTACCTTGCTTCTGATTCGGAGTCTGAGGAGGAGGCAAACGCTGCTGAAAAGTACCGTGCGCTCCTCGAAGGCGTCAACCTTGGCCCCAAGAAGGAGAAGAACACTGATGTCGAGATCACATTCACTCCGGGTCTTGACGATGGTGCCAACAAGGAGGATGATTCCGACAAAAACGAGCTCGAGGAGACTACCATTGAAAAGTATAAACGCAAGGAGAAGGAGCGCCGAAAGCGTCGTCTCGAGAAGATGAAGGCACGCAAGGAGGATGACGAGGACTCCAAGCGGGCGCACGACGACCGTGAAGCCAAAAAGGCTGCAGAGCTCGAACTCCTCATGATGGATGACGACTTGACTTCTGCTCCTAAGAAAGCCGAGGGTGAGTCTTCCAAGTCCGGTAGCAAGAAGGACAAAACGAAGAAGGGCAAGAAGGGCAAGAGCAAGAAGCAGCAGGAGCTTGAGGAGCAGGAAAGTGGGTTCGACTCGTCCGACCCGCGTTTCCAGAGTCTATTCAATGACCCTCAATTTGCCATCGACACTACTGCTCCACAATTCAAGAAGTCCAAGGCGATGGAAAAGGTCATTGGCGAGCGCCAGCGCCGTATTCTCAGTTCTGAGAAGGACGGAGTTCCAAGTGGCGAGACCACGACTCGCAAACGCAAGGCCGAGCCATCTCAGAAAGATGACTCGCTCGACTCGCTTGTCGACAAGATTAAGCGCAAGTCGCGAAAGGTTTAGACTGGGAGTATACATAATATATGCATTATATCTGGCAGTTGTGATATGGTCTCGTGAGCCATCTGGCCGAGAAATCTTACAAGTACGCTGTTGCGTTACTATTGCGACCCCGCAAAAATAACAAAAAATGCACAAAATATCACAAAATGTCACTTTGTGTTCAACCCAAACCCTGTTGAAAGTGTACAACTGGCACAGAGACACCTCAACGCGTTTGCCCATAAAAAAAGCCGACGCTAACAAGAGAGGCTCCGCAGTCGTGTGTACAAGCCTTCTCCACCAGTAATGCTGCAGCTGAGCTCGCTTGTTTTCGCGCTTTTTGCGCTGTTGGTCTCGCAGGCCCATGCTTTCCATTTTTACCTGGGCGGCGGCAACAACCAAAAGTGTTTCTATCAGGATCTGGCCCAGAACAGCGTCCTTGCTGGTGAGTGCTCCAATTATTAGTGTGAAAGTGCATCTGGAAGCAGGAAAACGCGTGTTCAAAATAAGAAAGTTGAACAAAAGCGTCCTGTGTACCGGCGCGTCCTGATTGAACTGATCTTGGGCAGTGAGCAGTGTGCGCCAACTAGTCTGCATCACGTTGCTTAGTGGCATTTTTAGTCTCAATAACTATCTTCAATGGCAACGATGAGCACTATTTGACACGTTCGTCTAGCATGTGGCCACACGCCCATGTTCACTCGGCTGCTGCAGAGTTCACGTGTGGAAGGGCTTTCGCTAACACCAGCCAAGCATAGCGCATGGGAGCTCGAGGAGCACACTGGCAACTGGGTCAGGTCAGAAGACCTTGCCATCCAAATCACTATTGAGGTATGTTTCTGTGCTCCGATGGGCAAACATACTCGACGACCAACCAACGACTATTCTTGGGTGGGGGGATCTAGCCATTAGAATATCACTGATGTGAATGACGTTCGTCAAATACGTGGATAATCGGAGAATAAATGACTAACAACAGGAAACCTTTGACAATGACCACCGTGTCCTTTTCCAAAAGCTCAATGCAAAGGGTGATTTTATCTTCACTGCCGCTGACCAGGGCGAGCACCGTATTTGCTACCGCGCTCTGAGTGGAGGCTGGCTGCACAACAACAAGGTCAAGATGGATATCGATTTTGTCGTGGGTACCGACGCTACGTTTGACTCGAAGCAGGAGAAGAAGATGGGCTCGCTTGCCCAGCAGGTCAAGGCTCTGAACGACAAGATGGTCTTCATCCAGCGCGAGCAGAGCATGATGCGCGAGCGTGAGGCTACGTTCCGTGATCAGTCCGAGTCGACCAACGCTCGCGTCGTCCGTTGGACTTTCATTCAGCTGTTTGTGCTGGGCATCACTTGCGCCTGGCAGCTGTCGCATCTCCGCTCGTTCTTTACCAAGCAGAAGCTTGTCTGATACAAGAGCCGTTCCGAGACCCGCTTATATTATGTAAATTACAGAGTGTTTGTTTGAATGCGTCCAGATTTGGTGGCTCTAACGAGTAGTACGGCACGGTGTTTGTGTCTGCATATTAATGTCTTGAATTACCGGGATGCCATTGCTTAAGGTGCGGCTGAACCTCTACTACGCGTTTTGCATTCAGGTTGTATATGACGACTTGTCGGCTAACTGCGACGAACCCGTAGGTTGTACATTTAACATGTCGGAAACAAGAGTGGATGCCAACGGCAAATCGCGTTGTTCAGATTCACGCACTACTAGACTGTGCAAGGAGGAATACTCACGCTATGGGAGGCAGCTGATCGTGCCCGAAGTCGGAATTGATGGTACGAACAAGAACACAGAAGTACCACGAAAGCCCAAGCTAATCACAGGCCAAAGGAAGCTCAAGCAGGCACGAGTACTAGTTATTGGTGCTGGTGGCCTTGGCTGTCCGGCTCTGGCATATCTAGCCGGGGCTGGAGTGGGCCACATCGGCATTGTTGATAACGATACTGTCGAGGAATCTAACCTGCACCGACAAGTTCTGCATACATCGTCGAAGGTAGGCCAGCCAAAAGCGCTATCTGCCCAGAAGTATCTAAACGAGTATGGATTATCTTACCAGTTTTGTGCCTTCTCACGCGACTAACACCAGCCTAAACCCGTTTGTTGATGTCCAACCATATGTCACCAGATTCACGCCAACGAACGCCTTTGACATTGCCACAGGTTATGACCTGATCCTTGATTGCACGGACACCCCAATGACCCGGTACTTGATAAATGATGTCGCCGTCACTCTCGGGGTCCCGCTTGTGTCGGCATCAGCGCTCAAGACGGAGGGCCAGTTATCCGTATTGGGCTACAAAGACGGCCCCTGTTACAGATGCTTGTTCCCGACGCCTCCCCCTCCCGATAGCGTTCTGTCATGCGGGGACGGTGGAATCCTTGGACCCGTGGTTGGTGTTATGGGTGTATTCCAAGCCACGGAAGCGCTTAAGGTTCTGACTGGAGCGTACGAGGAAGCGTTTAAACCATTCCTTACCATTTACTCGGCCTACTCGTTTCCGCCGATGCGGACGGTAGCAATGCGAAGAAGGAAACCAAATTGTTTTGCATGCGGTAATGAAGCCGCGCTCACCAGGGACCAAATTGAAAACGGTTCCATTGATTATCTTGCATTTTGCGGCTCGCCAACACCGGTTGGCATCGCGCCCACAGAGCGCATCACTGTTCAAGTACGTTATGCGTTGCAAACCAGCGCTGTAGATTTTGCTAATGCCAGGAGTACAAGTCCATCAATAATCAGCACACGCTGTTGGACGTCCGCGAGGCGGTTCAGTTCAAGATATGCTCTCTCAGTGGCGCTATTAGTAAGTCATGACAGCATGTAAGGCATTCTCAGTACTAAGCTCACCACAGATATTCCCCTCAAAGAACTTGAGAAGAAAGAACATATAGATGGGCGGATTAGAGAACCCGTTTATGTCGTGTGCAGGTACGGAAACGATTCGCAAGCGGCGGTCAGGCTACTTAAGGACAAGTTTGGCCTGGAGAACATCCATGATATCGCTGGAGGACTGCATCGCTGGGCTATTGATGTTGATCCCGACTTTCCAATCTATTAGTCCGACGTGCGCCCTACGAGGGCCAAAAATCGCATACATTTAACACATTTAGTACGGGCACCGTCTTGACCTGTGCGGACAAGACGTCTCAGAGACGGTCAGCGGTTAGGCGCGTGCAATCCACTTCTCGTGCATGCTGATAACTTGAGGAATGATTAACGACTCAATGGCGATGTTCTCCTTTACCTCCTCGTCCGTTAATCGTAGCGTGTTTACCTCGCTCGGAGTTACAAATGTCACCTCCTGCTTACGGTTCTGCAGCAGGTTTCCAATGACAAGCTGGTGTTGGTACCTTTCGAGGGCTTGTCGCGCCTTTGGTAGCAGTAGGTTGGGATCGGTCTCCAGCTTGAACGAGATGATCATCGAGTCTGGTGACCATGACTCGACAACACGCTTGAGGAACTTTGGTACCGGGTCGAGATTGAGCTCTAGCTTAGATCCGGAGCTCTGGATTTTATGATCAGAGGTCTTTGATCGGGGCAAAAAGAAGTCTGAGACGGCGGCAGCGAGGTAGAAGATCACGTTGCGAGGCGAGAAACCACTGTCACCGTCAGACTGTTTGCCCAGCTCCAGAGAAATCATCCGCAGAGTATGTAAGTACTGGTTCACTGTAGTAAACGGCACCAGGTGCAGGAGGTTCTTGCGCTTGGCGGCCTGGTACTTTCGGAGAACCTTGATCATCTCGTCTGCGTACTTGTCGTCGACCTTGACGCTCGCGCCGTCCTCGCCTTCGACCATATAGTCAAGAAAACAGTTTGTGGAGTGAGAGTAGTGTCGCGAGTATGGCATCAGGGAGAATTGGCGATGGAGGAAGATAACCGCGTAACCGGCCTCGAGGAACAGTTCAGCCGAGGTCGCGCCTCGGGTACCGGCCGAGAAATTGTCGATGAACCGAACAGTATTGTTCTCCAACGGGACGGTCGTACCACCCGACGTCACCAGGGCGATTCGATTACCGGCGCGGCGGTGATAGGCCACAAACTCGTCGACTTGTTCCCGGAGCTCAGGAAGGTAGTCCGGGGCAGGGTTCTGAGCGAAGTAGGTCTCCTCGTCGGTTGTCTCTGCCACTGGAAGAACAGGCGCATCTCTATCGAGCGCATGGCTCACGTTGGGTGCGTTCGTGCGGATCATGATTACCTGCAGTTTATGGAGGTCCTGGTAGCCCAGCAAAATGTAGGAATTGTAATGTGGTCCGACCGTAGCCGAAGCCCTCTTTTGGCCGATATATGTTGACGTCATGATGGGTCAGCTAACTCTCTGACCCACCATAGTGCGGCTGACATGGGCAGTATATGCATCAAATGTTGTTTGTTGAAACCAGCCGATGTGAGATTATCCATCAACACTCTACACTATGGCAGCTCCTAATCCAATTGTTTTTCTCGACGTACGTTTGTTTTGTTGTTTTGTTATGATTCCATGTGATTGTAACCGCTAACCACAGATCGCGCTCGGAAGTATGTAATTGTGGTGATTATGGTTCTGGAATTCTCATGCTAACGGCAGATGATGCCTCCCAGTCGCTCGGAAGAATAAAAATCGAGCTGTTTGCTGATAAACTGCCGAAAACAACGGAAAACTTTAGACAGTTTTGCACGGGGGAGTACAGAGTCAAGCGCATCCCCCAAGGATACAAGAACTCGACATTCCACAGAATCATTCGCGGATTTATGGTACGTGCACTCACCGTTTACCGGGCCCGCAACTAACTAACACCAGATCCAGGGAGGAGATTTCATCAAAGGCAATGGTACTGGAAGCCAGACAATCTATGGGTCAACTACTTTTCCCGACGAGGGGTTTCCTTACAAGCGTGAGTGTGCAATACTTTTATTCCTCCTTACACACAGACTAACTAAAAGATCTAAAGTACCATGTCTCTATGGCAAACAGCGGCCCAAACACAAATGGATGCCAGTTTTTTATTTGCTGCGAGAACCTGCCTCACCTGGACGGCAAACACGTTGTATTCGGCAAAGTCATCGAGGGCCAGAGCATCGTTGACAGAATTGAGCGCGTGCCTGTTGGCACCAATGACAGACCTACGCTGCCTGTGACGATCGCGAACTGTGGCGAGATGTAGTTGCGCTAGGCGAGCTGGCGACTCTTGCGAGACCGCTGTGTGGCCTTGTAATGGGTGCTGGGAACTTGGGCGGTAGCTTGTCAGCGCCAGTGTCGTCGCCAAAGAATTCTGCCAGATCAAGCAGGTCGTGGTCAATGCCTTGACTGCTATCAGTAGCACGTGTGAAGCTGACGACTGTGATTTGCAAATCGCTGGGCCGCACCAAAATATGGTCGACGAGCTGCGTGTGAGCAATACCTTCACCGTGTATCGTTTCCACTGCTGCCGTGATGACCTGCCGCACTTTTTCGCGTAATTCATCAGGCGACCAATATCCCGAGAGGCCGCTCAACGGCTTGCGCCACCAATCTCGCAATGGAATGGAGTCCCAACGATACTCAAGAAGGACGCCAGGCTTCCTCACTCCCAAATGCGTGTTCAGCGGATCAGTCATGATAACTGCGTGCACGTAGGGCAGTGTAGTGCCCTGCAAATAGCTTAGCTTTCGGTACACGGCCATTTCAGTCTCGAATGCTGTAGTAGTCTTGTAGACCTTTTCCACGTAGTGGGAGCCGCTGTCATTGTTGGTCTCCCTCACGAGCCGTATCGCTGCCTGGCCCTCAGGACGTGGCCTACAAAGTCGTCGCCGAAAAATAGAGTTCATGGGCCCACTATCGTACAAAATAGAGCGAGGAACCTCTTCGAGCTTGAAGCTCGACTCTGCATAGTCTATTATAGCTGGCAGGACCGGCATGTCGTCGTAGGCTCGCCTTGAAGCGCCTTTGGGAGATACTCGCTGGAGCTTTCGGATATCACGGTTGGGCCCGCTATCGTACTGGCGATCTCGAAGCATGCGGTACCAATTCACATACGCTTGCATGTCACTAAACAGCGTGGGCTGACACCCGATAGCCGCCGCCGAGCGGACAAGCCCATACGCTGCGGTGCGCACTTTGTCCTTATGGGCCGGGTCGTACTTGACCCAGCAAACGCGATAGAAAACGCTGCCCTGCATGGCCGTTTCAATGTCAATGAATGCCCAATCGTTAAAGTCCGTAATAATAGAGTGCCGGGATGGACGTTTGCAGTGTCTGAGCACTGCCATAACCAGCTCCTCCATCACCTCTTGCCACGAATTGCCGTGTTCCAAGTAAACATTTTTCAAACCCCGCTTCATCTGCTTAAACGATACCGTAGTTTCTAGTTTTGAGGCGTTTTTGACGATGCCAAACACTGTAGAACCCCGTACAAAGCGCAACGACGGCGCAACTAATTGAGGTTGTGCCGAGTCACCCTCGGCCTTGAGCGAGTTGACGACCCATTGAATCACGTTGACGGTAGCCCCGATAACTACCTCGAATTCGGACTCGACGGGCCTCGAAAAATTGATCTCGTCGCCCGATTCCGTATTCTGCTCTTGCACTTTTGGCGGAAGTGTACCAGTGCCAATATCCTTTGCAAACTGGGCCAGATGCCATGGCCTCGCAACAAAGTACGGACTGTGGCGTCTCCACCGACGCTCCGAGAGGTGCTCGTACCGCCGTAATTGTTCCAACATTATTTCCCGGAGCATTGTATGGCGGGAGGGTCCCGCAATATAGATGGCCGCCGGGGCCCTCGTTCTTTCCTAAAATGGAAGCGACATCGGGTGTGATCGCACAGGTACGGACTGGTGGTGCACGGGATCGAGCATCCATCGCTAGATTTTTGCGGTCCACTTTAGCAAAGTAAGTCAGCGTATTTGTACCATAATAGTCGTGTACCTCAACAACTCAAATATCCGCCAAGACAGTAGGAAAGTGGCGACTGGTTCACCTTTGGCTTGCTTCGGTCCTTGTCTGAAACTGATGGTATCGTCAGCTCAGGGCAGGGGATATGCCGTTTCTTGCAGCTCAGATGCGTGTCTAGTTCAACGTTCCCCATATGTTCATGCGGTGTCCCACGAGGGTTTACAGTACCGGTTTCACGGGAAATAACCTCCAGAGAATTTTTAGAAATGATAAAGTGGCCCACCTATGCGACAAGTACAATCTCATATCATTTGTATCTGATATTTAAGATGGGACGATCGAACCTGCAAGCAGTCTTGCACATCGTCGACGACGACGACGATCACGCCGCACTATTAACCCACGGGTCTAGCACAACGAATGAGACACCAGAGGTCCTTGTCTTGTCAGCACGTTCTACGCAACTGATACTCCAGCTCGAGACAAGTGAAAGCCACGACAATAGAGTTGCATGAACGTGACATTACGGGGGTTATTCATGGTGTCAATGCCATGCCTTGAGCGTGCGTCTAAAATCGAACAGTCTTTGTAATAATTTGTTGTCTACCCTTTAGAGGCCGTCAGCCCGCAGTTATACAGGACCCTTTCCTAAAATGCTCCTTGTAAGCCCTGCCTCGCCGCACGGGTCATGCACCTCAGATAAGCTAGATGGCCTCAATAGCCGGTGCTCCCAACAAGGGCCACAATTCGTCTTGAAAGCAGGACGGGCCGCGAAAATGAAAAGACTGAATTGAGTCGCAGCAGAACCCTGATTAGTCTGATTAGTGAGCGGAAAAGGAATAGAAGTTCTATGATTGCATTTCTGCAAAATATCTATTAGCCATGCACTGCTTGGCCCGCTTGCCCCCAGAAAGGGCAATAATGCGGAATATACAGGCACGGCAATACTGTGGAGACAGTCAATGTATTAAGCATTAATTTTTCAGATATGTATATGTGATCGTACGCACAGATTGTGGTTTTGTGGGGCTTACGAGCACGCTCGACGGTATTTGAAAACGTCAGATACATTGCAAATACAAAACAATTGCTGAAACAAATCGTTCGCATGGATAACGTTTACAACGCGAAGGCCAAGACCCGGGTTGCGAGGGATTTAGTGGCGAGTTGCGGCGTACGTTGGGCCATGCGTATGATTGAATGCATAACACTTTGCGATCGGCAACCAGGTTTCGATGCACTAATACTAGAATAAAAATTCAGGCTTGTCGTGGTTGCAGCTACTCAAGGTGTTCTAATTTGATATTTTGGCGATACCGGCTCCGTCCGAACGGCTGATCTTTCAATCTGGGAATTGTCTACCCCTGAATTGCCTGTTTGAGGGACAGCCCTTGCCCCAGGGGGTTTTGTACGGTAGTTGACGAGTTTAAGGGGCTGGAAGGCGAATCGTCATGGTGGAATGATTTGCACTAGTTTTTTGACGGATGCCAAAGTCTAAGCCACCAGCAGGCATTTGGTGATAGGATTACAATGTCGCTTTCTCGTTTATTTGGTTTTGCGTTACCAGAAGCGAGTGCCAACTCGTATTCATAGGACCCCTCGCCTCGCACACCTCCCCACATAGCTTACCCTGCTATCGTGATCGCGATATGTACGCAGCCGTGCTTGGTGGGTGCACACTTGAGCAAACGCCGTAGGCCCAAGGGAGTGTGTTTTTGTGGCATGCTCCAAGAGCATCAAAACGGTGCCAACGTCGTACGTTTCCGCATAGTTTGTTGAGCTACAGCGCACGCAATACCAGTGGGCTGGAATTCGAAGCGCGGGCACGTCAGATGACAGAGGCCCCCGATTCGCGTGGAGTCACGCCGAGCCGCAACGCGTCTACGGCCAGTCAGTCTTCGACACGCAGTGACAGCGAGCCACTGACGCCGACGCCTTTGAGCTCTCCACCTCAAGCGACAACACTGGCCAACGCGGCCTCTGGCGGCCGTGAGATCAGCCGCCAAGTTGTTTACGTGGGGCTTATTCCACAAACAGTCCCTGAGGAGGGGATCCGGGCGTTTTTTTCTGCTGTTGGAAACGTTGAATCAATTCGTGTCCTAGTCGACAAGAACGTAAGCAGTTGTCTAGCATTTTTCTTGATTTTCGAGTTGCAGCAGACAGTTTCAAAAAAGGGGGTCCGATCCATGTCTGGTTCGCCGCAAAGCGTCAAATCAACAGGATTCTGGAGTAGCGGCATGCAGATCCATAAGAAAAGCGTCTAACCGCAGAGACCAGGCAAGAACTATGCATTTGTGGAATTCGACAACGCTGAAAGCGCAGATAGGGCTATTAGCGAGCTCAACGGTAAGCCTCTGGACGGCAGCGAGCTAAAAATCAATCGGGCATACCAAACGCAGCAGGCGATTAAAAGCCCAGACAAGTTTAACATTTTTGTGGGCGACCTTTCAGGCGAGATCAACGATGAGCAGCTTTTCAAGGCGTTTGCTCATTTCGGTTCTTTGGCAGAGGCACGCGTCATGTGGGATATGAGCACCGGCCGTTCTCGTGGATACGGGTTTGTGTCTTTTAACAATCCCGAAGACGCAGCCGAGGCTATTAGGACGATGGACGGCAAGATGCTGGGCAGTCGGGTTATTCGGTGCAACTGGGCCCTTCATCGTGGAGGCACCAAGGGCGGTGGTGCCGCCGGCTATATGTCGCCTGATGGCCAACTGCCTGCCCACGCGAACCCTCAGATGGCGGCACAAATGTACGAAGCGGTGCTGGCACAGACGCCCAGCTGGCATTGCACTGTCTACGTGGGCAACATCCCACAGTTCACGTCGGTGACGGCGCTCTTGCCCATTTTCCAGAGCCTTGGCTACGTGGTGGACTTCAAGTATCAGGCTGATCGAGGGTTTGCATTTGTACAGTATGACTGCCACGAGAGAGCGGCGTCAGTGATTGTGCAGCTCACGGGGTCGCAGATTCAGGGTCGCGTTCTCAAGGTCGGCTGGGCGCGCGAAAAAGCATACGGCAGGTACCCATCTCCATCACAATACGGAAGCTCCTTTAGCCCCATGCAGAACCCCTATCAGTATGCGGTGCCGTATGGATTTCAGCCGCTGCCACAATAGCATATCATCGGTAGGCCCGTCGGTAGGCTCATCGATACGGACGGTATGATCGACCGCGCCTCCAAGGCACCGCATCGTGTAAGACTAGCAACCTCATCTCGCATAATAATAAGATGTACTGGTGCCTGGCGGCACGCTATTCCTCCTTTTTGCGGTACTGTGTAACGATCTTGTGTCTGACCTGCGAATCGGCGACTTTCTTTTCTAGCACCTCCTTTTTGGCCAAAGCGCGCTCAAGAGCCTCCTGTTGGCGCTTCTTCTGCTTTGCGCTGAGCTGCTTTTTCTTGGTCTTTTTCACGCCCCCGCCAGCCACTGCTGTCTTGGGCCTTTCCGGGTCGAGCTCACCCCGCACTGTCAGCTCGGCCAGCTGCTCATTGACCTTTGTGCGTCCATCCTGTGCAAGGCTGTTATCAGAGTCTGCCGTAGGCAATCCCAGATCCGGTTCTGGGCTCGCGGCCCTGCGGGCAGCTCTGGATCGTTTAGTTTGTTCTGTTATTAGTTTTAAGTTCATTTTCAGCACCAAAAGAAATGAATGGGTAAAATATTGGTCGCCGCTCAACATACTCTTTGCCATTGTCGGAGTTCAAGAACAGAATACGCCAGGCTTTGTGATTGAAAAAATAGATAAATAGTAAGTTACTATGTACAGAATTTCTAAGTCTGGTACCTACCAGACGGCGTATCACACAAAAAAAACCTCGAGAACCGCACAGCCGTACTGATGGGTAAGGCAAGAAACTCCGAGGAGAAATATTCAGAAGGCGTTATAACTACACCGATCCAAGTCGATTACTACACCGTACTACGGTCCGCATTCGTCGGGTAAGCCATCGAGGGCAAAGGAGAGACTTTTGTACCAATCCTCAGCTGAGGGCCGCTGCTCGGCTGTCAGACGTGCTGCCATTAGCAGAGGGCACTTTGGATCTCGTCGCTAGCGTGGCGCTTGATGAATCGTGTTGTGGTAACAAGTTGTGTGGTCTTGGTGCTTTCTTTGGTGATCTCTGCGGTGGATAACGCGTATTTACGGATACCGGCAGTTGTGGCGGTTGCAGTTGCGCTGATATCGATGTTTGGTGATACTCTGAAGGGCTCGGTCGACATGGCGTCGGCGAGTATGAAGTATCTGTACGACAAGGCAACCGTGAAGCTCGGCGGAATGCCGTTTGATGAGTCGGAGCTGACGGCCGAGGAAAAGGCAAACGGTATCGACGAGATGATGAAGCTGAATGTCGGCGGACTGTACAATGAGGGGAACACCTGCTTTTTGAACTCTGTTGTACAGTCGCTTGCAGCGTGCCAGCGGCTGCCGCCATTCATGGGCAGCGTCGGGGGAAATTTTGCGTCGACACTCGGCAAGCTTATTGAGCAGATCAACCAAAAATTCGAGTACAGTCACACATATAGCACCGGGGACCTGATCCGGGCGCTAGGCAACGAGAGCCGGTGGCATGGCTACGACCAGGAAGATGCGCAGGAGTTCTTTCAGGCAGTACTATTGAAGCTTGAAAAGGAGCAGCAGGAGAAGGAAAAGTCCGAAAGGGAGAGCGAAGATACTGCTGTCGATGGGACCGCCGGCGGAGCTGCCAACGGCACTGTGAGTGGAGACAGCCGGGCCAGCACCCGGGAGAGCTCGCCCGCATCGAAACCGCCGGCCAAGCCGGTTACGCCGTTTGACGGCATGTTTGCGACCCGGGTGGGCTGCGTAAAGTGTGGCGAAATGGAAGGGATCCGCAAAGGAGTGCTGTCGTCTGTGGACCTAAGCTTGCAGAACGTCAACGGCGGCGTTGGACTCGAGGAGCTGCTAGCCGAGTACTGCATAATGGAGACGATCCCAGGCGTCGAGTGCTACCGGTGCAGTCTTGTCGAGTACCAGGAGGAGCTGAAGCGCAAGGCCGGCGAGACTGACAACGACAAGCTCAAGGCGCTGTACGAGACGCGCGCGACGGAGCTGGACGACGCGCTCGCGGACAAGACCATCAGCGAAGAAAAGTACAAAAGGCTCAAGCCAGCTAAGATTAAGGAGCTTGGCGATAAGACCAAGCAGTCGATGCTGACGCAGCCCATGTCGGACATCCTCATGATCCACATCAACCGGTCTGTGTTTGACCTGCAGACGGGTTACTCCAAAAAGAACTACACGCCGGTTGTGTTTCCAGTGTACCTTGACATGGGCAAGTACATTGTGGACGCCGACAACCAGACGAACCACGATCCGCGGACGCCTATGAGCGGCCTGTCGGACTTGTCGGTGTGGTACAAGCTCAAGGCGGCTGTTATCCACTATGGGTCGGCACATTTTGGGCACTATGTGTGCTACCGACGATGTGATCGCGGGCTATGGTGGCGAGTTTCGGACGAGTCTGTGTCGCTGACCAGCGAGGCCAACGTGCTGCGATCACAGGGCGTCTTTATGCTCTTTTATGAGCGCACAGACACGCCGCCGCCGGCCACTGCACTCGAGCCGGCAGCGCCCAGCGACAGCGACGCCGACAGGCCCAAGCCGGCACAGCCCTTGGACGCAGACTCTGACGATTCGACGTCGTCATCGGACCTGGATGCTCTGGCGTCCACGCATCAAAAGCTGTAACGCAGCGTGCATTTAATACGATCAAGCATGCATTGTCTCGGCAATGCCCCGCGACTCGCAACTGCTCAGCTGTTGATTTTTTTCCTGGGGGCGCTGCCCCCAGACCCCCGTAGCAACTGCTTCGCAGTTGGAACTGGCCAGCGCTCTTTTTTGGACCTCCATGGCAACTTCTTGAAACGAAACGGTTCATTTTCCTGGGGGCGCTGCCCCCAGACCCCGTAGCAACTGCTTCGCAGTTGGAACTGGCCAGGCTCTTTTTTGGACCTCCATGGCAACTTCTTGAAACGAAACGGTTCATTTTCCTGGGGGCGCTGCCCCCAGACCCCCGTAGCAACTGCTTCGCAGTTGGAACTGGCCAGGCTCTTTTTTGGACCTCCATGGCAACTTCTTGAAACGAAACGGTTCATTTTCCTGGGGGCGCTGCCCCCAGACCCCCGTAGCAACTGCTTCGCAGTTGAGGCTAGAACTGGCCGCTGTTTTACTTCCAATGGCTGATGTTATGGGCTTCTATGGCAACTGTTTCGCAATGAAACGCGGAGCGGACCACTGGAACCGCCGCCTCGTAACTGGACTTCAAATGGATCTCTAGCTCAACTGCGAAGCAGTTGCTACGGGGGTCTGGGGGCAGCGCCCCCAGGGAAACCAAAAAAGGGCACAGGAGCATTGGATTGTCATTCAAGAACCCAAAATCAACTGCGGAGCAGTTGCTACGGGTATCTAGGGGCAGCGCCCCCAGGAAAAACGGAAAAAAAAAAAGCAGAACAACTCAAACTGTAAAGCAGTGGCTGCCCCTGTCAGAGGTAGCGGTAGCGCTAATGCAGCGGCGATGTCGTAGCATTTGAGTTGGAACAACTAGTACTGTCCAGGACCGCAGACCACGGGGTTTGCTTAAAGTTTAGACGCTGCAGATGTCCGACGAGGTCGCCATCTTGCGACGGGGGTGTAACCCACGATCCCCTGCCCTCCGGTCACGTCGCAATTTTGCTGCGATATAGCAACGCCCGTTCTGTTCCGATGGATTGGCCCAGAGCCAAAAAAAAAAAACAACAAACCAACAACCACTTATGACTCTTCAACACATGACTGTTGGCCGACAACAGATGGTCTAAAAGCAGCGTCGCTCATGTCCAGCACCCAGTAGCCGGGCCCACTGTTTTGCGGAACACCGGACAATGAAACGGCCCGCGGCCCTAGCTGCATGCGATCGCATCGCAGATACCGGGCAGCAGCGAAACGGCGCTAGATCAGACGTCAGGTAGACATGACTAAGGCCAAGGCTACGGCGGTGTATCGAGATCTGGATGACTGGCCAGATCCGCTAGCCCAGATCTCTGCGGGTGCGCAAGGGAGTGGTGTGCCGCTGCACGCAAAAGTGGAAGACCGCGCCCCCCGCCATTGCCCGTTTTTGTTGTCTTTTGCATTGGACCCCTAGCTAGAGAAATTAACTGCACTATCCCAGAAACCAAGCCGTACACTAGGCGTCCGCATTGGTCGAACGCTCGTCCCAGAAAGGACTGGGCCAGCTGCCTGGCAAGGAAGTTAACCCGTGCCGCAGCCGCGCCCCACTTTTGGTCCCCTCTGCGATTGTACCCCGCCGGGAATATTGGAATACCCTGGGCACATGCATCGCAGCAGATATTGAGCCGGCCTAAGCCTGCCCTATGGCGTAGGAGGGGGTGAAGGAGATTCACAACCTGCAGACACCGTACTGCGCCATGTGCGGCCAGGCTCGTGGTGGTGCCGTTCCGGAAATCATAGTCTATGGGTCCTGGCCAGCCATAAGTTGAATGGATGGTTGTCAAGTGGCTCGCGTACTAACGAGATTTTTGCCGAGAGAAATACCAGCGGTAATGGCTGCAAAACGGACACTTTGGACAGACAAGGTGTCAAACTCAGTACAAAGTTCACAAGCTTTTCCTGTGACACCACCACCCACCGGACCCTGGGAATTACAACCCGCCGGGGGGTATGGGCCAACGGTGTAGCGGGCCGTTGTTGCTGCCGCATGCGAGCCCCTCACTGTGCAGACATGCAGGCAGCAGTGTGCTGATCACAGCTTGCAGATGGGTGCGACAGCCAACAGGCACTGGACTAAAAAGCATTGTACAGGGCGAGGCCGCGAGCATTGCTGCACATCTGGAGTTTGGACTAGCAACGGAGACGGGTTGGACAGTCACAGGGTAGGCAACCATCCACCTAGTCGAGTACGATACTTAGCGTACAACAGGACAAAGACCACAGGGATCACTAGCTAAGAATAGTATGGCCTCTTTTGTTGTTGTTGCCCGGTTTGGCGGATTCATTTCATCTTGCCTGGCATGACGTTGCTGAATGTGATGCCCCGCGGGGCTTAAACTTGCGCGTGATCGCCGCTGTGGATGAGACCTTCAGGAGAAGCATGCAGTTGCGCGCATTGAGACAGCGCCAAGCATCTGTTGATGGTTCCCGGTGGGCAGCGCCAATCTGCCTGTCGGTAGTCGCAAAAAGGTGGTAACAAGTTTGCTTGGAGTGGGACTCAACGGAGCTAAAAGGAGAAACGCCGCTAGTTGCCTATCGAGACGAGGCCCTGGCCGGCCAAAAAGGTACCCCGCACTTGCGCTGTAAGGTCCCTTCTCCCTAGATATCCGACCATCCGTTATGAAGATAGACCAAGGCAAAACGCCGCGACAGCATTGGGTTTTGGACACGGCGTAGGGTGGCACTAGATCCTAGCTGCAATTTAGCCTATGCCCCAAAAAATCTGGGCACTGCAGGAGGCTAGAGTGCACGCTACGCGTCGATCCCACAGCAGTGAGACCGAGCCAAAACACCGCTGAGATGCCGTTGTCCGGCACGCCCAATTCCGGCTGCTGTGTCAGAAGGTCCTTCTCCAACGTCTTAGGAAGGAAGTTTGGCGTCTTTTTCTTTTTTTTTTTTCTGGGGGTTCCACCCCCAGACCCCCGTGGCAACTGCTTCGCAGTTGAGCGTAGACGCTGTGCGTCGTACGAAAGTGCGGAGAAGAGCCAAAAACTAACACCGACAACACAGGAGGCTAGCGCGCCAAGTCAAGCCAAAGAAAAAAGAAAAAGAAGAACCTAATGAGCCAAAAAAATCTAAAAGTACCTACACTAGCGCCCCAAGACCGTGCCAGCCATGCCCATGCAAGCCTCACACGTGCCGGAGCTGGAGCACATCGACCACGCGGGCACCTCCAGACTAGAATGCCCGACTAAGCAGGCCCTGTATCAGACGACTGCGATACTCACTGCCGGCCGTGCCCTAGACCCTGCATTTGTGCTTGCGCAGGTGTTTAAGACATAGTAATTGCGCAGGGCCAACCTTTGATAACGTGAGACGCAACCCAGACGATGCCCCTGAGCGAGGAGAACGAGCCGTCGTGAGTTCAAACCTCGGTTACTGTGTGTCTTCTCTTTCTTTTTGTTTTCTTGGGGGATTTGCCCCCAGACACCCGTAGCAACCGCTTCGCGGTTAAAGAGAAGGTTTTTTTTTCTTCTGGGAGCCCATCAAGACTCCTTTTTAACTGCGAAGCAGTTGCCACGGGGGTCTGGGGGCAGAGCCCCCAGGAAAAAAAACACTCCGAGGAGCACCGGCAACGGTGACAGAGTTCAAGCTTCGGTTGTTGTGTCTGTCTCTTATTATTCTTTTCCTGGGTACAGCGTTCCCAGGAGAAATCAAAGATATGCCGTCCCAGACAGTGCATGGGCAGCGGATCTCGTCACGTCCTAGCTGCATCGCGGACCGCAGGATCGTGTGAGCTGTTTGATGCCGCGTTTCGCTAGTACTGAGGTGCCCACCGGCGATGGATTGCGCAACACAAAACAAAACGCTGAGTATTCCGCCGCTGGATAACATAATAATTTGCCACGGTGCCGTTGAGATTGCCCCGGCGGCTATATTGGTGGTGCGCGGGCAAAGACGCCGCACTGGCTGCAATTGCAATCGCAGTGCACCGCAGCGCTAAGCAGCCTTTCTCGGACTTGTCCGATTAGTCCAGCCGCATGTGCGTTAGACGCCGGCTGTGCGTGTGTTTTGGTGGGCAAAAAATACCGAGTGGAAAAATGCGAGTGTGTGTTTGGCGAACTAGGTTCCTGGGGTCGTATGAACCGTCATATGACTCTCCCAAAAAATAACAAAAACATAAATACTAAAAAAGTCACCGTACAAAGACCGCGACATCACGATGCCTCCCCATATCTGCATGCGAGCTTATTCGACGGCGCTACTGTAATTCGTTGTCACAGCAACCGGGCCATAGTCTTGCCGACAAGTCAAGGTGATGACGCAAGCGTCAACGGTGAGACCTTTTTTATCGCTCGATGCTACGCATCGAGGGCCGTGGACGGCGGAAGATCCCGCCAGCATCGCCGTATTACCGTACACGTGGCATCTGCCGTTGCCAGATTTCGCATGTTTGTCATAGTACGAAAAAATCTTGACAATAACCAAGTTACGTTGACTCCCTGCTCCGACTTGTGTTTTCCTGCCCCGTTTCCGGCTACCTGCTGCGCTACCTTGCGTGCTTGCGTGCTGGGCTGCCTGCCGGCCGGCCTGCTTGCCACAGCACTGTGGCATTCCCATCCCAACCCCCCCCCCCTCCTCCGCTGCACCGCTGAAACAGGGGGCCGGCACGCATGGGTGCTGGGGGATATTGGTCGTGTGTTGATAGTTTATTTCTAATTCTTTTTTTAGAGAGGAAAAATAAAAGCCCGGGTAGACAAAACCAACTTCAGAGGAGTTTTAATTACCCAAACCGCCATCACCAGCCTCCTTGTCACACCCCACGGCAGCGCACACTTTTATTATTGCAGGGCGGCACCCTGTCCCCGCCGGCGGGCTGTAATCGCCCGACAGCTGAGATGGGACCCCGGTTGGTATCATCTGCACTATAGTGGGGTAGGGCATGAGCACGGGGCGCCGATGCAGCAGAGAATCGGTTTACCCGGCTGCTTGCCCAGCTCAGCTGTCTTGAGACAGCATCGGGGCCGCCGTGTGGGCAGGTGTCGACGGGACCATTGCAAATCGCAAACGCCCATCCATTAGCCAGGCCACGTATACAACGTAGATCTTTAAAGTGCCTGATGCCAAGTTTCACGTGCAACTATCGAGAGCCCCCATTCTGAGTGCCCGTCCGTCCATATTGCCAAATCAAAACGGTCAGGTCCAGGGTCCGCGATCGCAGACCCCGGCGGGCGGTGGGCATACGCTAGACCAGCCAGGGTCCCAAAGGACGACGCTATCCCGCTTACACCTAGTCCCTCCACTGACCAATCGGAACTGAGGCGGCGCACAGTTATCTCACTGCGTCTTGGCACACGTCCCTCCGCATTAAGCCCCAACCTCTCTGCGACCCATGGGAAAGTTTGTATCTAGGGTGAGGGCAAATGCTAAGTTCGATGGCCTCATATTTGGCCTCATATTTTAGTTTTTGGCGGCGTGGTGTTCAAGGGTGCATCAGCCGGTTGATTTTATTAGTGGTATGCCATTAGATACGTCTCCTAGATACGTCCTACAACAAAAACTAAAGGCGTGTCAAGCCCCTATTTCCTTCGCTTCTAATGCACGCCCTGTTCAAAAGAACATCGTAGCCCATGTCCAGGGCTAGACCTGGTTTGCGCCAGACTTGTGTGGCCACAGACTGGGGTAGGCCAAATGCGGCAGCAGAGCAGCAGCAGAGCAGCAGCAGAGCAGCAGCAGAGCAGCAGCAGAGCAGCAGTCACGCGTCTACGCGCATTGTAGCGTGCATCATCGTGGCGCTACCATCTAGGACCGGTGTTGGCATCGCGCGGCACCATTGCAGTTGACTGCTCGGAGTCCGTGCATTGCGCAGGTTGTTGGGGCGAGCTGGCCGCGCGAGCTTGGCGAAGGCTTATGTGGCCGGGTCGGGTATTTTCCAGGTTCCGTGCGTGGGTTCTTGACGACACAACCTGGTGATCCCAGTACGAGGAAATGTGGTTACCAAAATCACCCATACAATACATGCACAGTAAAAATCGCACGCGTCGCTAGTAGCCAACGGCGCAGCGATGGTATGGCAGTGCGATAAGACCGCACGGCATCCAAGCCACACGCGTCATCGCGCACCCAGTACAAGCATCTTAGGCAGCGGCCTGCTGCCGGTTTCCATCCTACCTAAGATGCTGCGACGTGATGCGTCTGTCTGTACCAACAGTGTGCCCCTCCGGCATTTCCATTGATTGCCGCGCGGGGTGTTTGGATTATTCTTTTCCTTTTTTTTTTTTTTTTGCTTGTTTTTCTCTTGTGGTCAGCAGGACACCACCACAATGCCACGCCACCACTCAATTAAATAATAACATGCGGCCACTGCAGAATAATACCAGTGGTGGTGCGTTCCCGACGGCTTGTGCGCGCGTGGCGCGGCGAATCAGACGGCACATCGGGGGTTTGCCCTGGACGCCTAAGCCTGGCACTAGTTTAGCCGTGGGACGCGGGGCGGGAGCATCGGACTTTTCTTACTCATCACCGGGACAGCCCGTCCATCGCGCTGGGCCCTAATCTATCACGTGACAAACTCTTCAAAACGGCCTTGCGGCGCTGAGCCGACATTCCCCGCCAACATCAGCCACTAGTGGGCCCCACTCGCGATTTTGCCCCCATAACACTGTCTGACGCGAGACTGCTATGCTCTATCTTTTTTTTTTCTTTTCTCCTGGGGGCGCTGCCCCCAGACCCCCGTAGCAACTGCTTCGCAGTTGAAAAAGGGTCCCAAGTTGGATCAGCCGCGAAGCGGTTGCTACGGGGTCTGGGGGCAGCGCCTCCAGGAAAAAAGGCCGAGGTTCACGGACAAATTCGCCCTAGCAAACGCTATCTGGTGGCGGATATCAGGCACAAACTCCCGGGTCCGGCACTATCGGTGCCGAGTCCCCCGTGCCATGTACCCGAATGTGCCCGACGTGCACCATTTAGACGCACACCTGCTGCGACAAGCGCTAAGATAGCAGCATTCAGCAATAAGTATGCACGTCCTCGTAGGGGGGGGTACTGGGTGTGCACATCCACAGCTAGCAGCAGCAGGCAAGGAGCAGCAGCGGGCGTCTGAGCGGCGATGGTCATCGGCGTGATTAGGTTTTTGACCCCGGGCTCGTCGTAGTAATTCGCGTGCGCAATAAGTTAATGCTGGCAAAGGGATTTTTTTTTTTTGTTGGGATCGATTTTTTTCAATCTTGGCTTTAGTACTGTTCTGTTACCTCTTGGGTAAAGGTACGGCTCCAGTCCCGGCACGGAACACTAGACACTGCCGGGACTACAAAAAAAAAAAAAAAACAACTCACTGTGGGCGAATAATGCTCCGTGAAACCTAGCCCCGCCCTCAACTGCAAGCAGGGCAGCTCAAACGCTGGGGCGGGCAGCCAGGGCCGATGCCGCTGCTCGACCCCGCAGGGCAAGGCTCGCGAGCCAAGCCGGCGGCGTAGACCCGCTCGCGCATTGTACGCACGTCGAGGTCTTAAGCGACGGGCGATACCGCAACGAAGCGCTTGTTGTGGTGACGTGAGACAGTCTGATGGCAGACACATGTGGTGAGTGGCCGCGTGCCGTGTGTATTGACAGAACCGTTTGGGCGGTAGGGTTAATTGACAAGCCGTTGAGACGGAGAGCTTGAGGGAGAGTTTGAGGGACAGCTTGGGACGAATGTTGAGAAATACACGGGAGTACAGAGAGAAAATATTGAAGTTCAAATCGGTGGTTTACATTGTCTAAAGAACTCCATGGATACCCTCAGGGACACAGGACACAGGACACTGCCGTGATCATGTTAACGGGGCTTTTTTTTTCTCTCTTCCGTGGCGTGTTACATCTCATGGCTAGTCGGGCCCAAACCCATGTGTTTCGGGTAAGGGCGCGCTGGAGAGCCACAAAAGTCCGTTGCCTGTTTGTCAGTAAAGGATGATTTAATTTCGTCTTTCTTTGTTGTGCAACTGGTAGGACGTTTGATAAAAGGTTCACAAACTACTGGGATTCATCCATGGAGGCTCTTGCAACGTGCAGGGGTACGGCCAGCAGGCCGATGTGGGGGTCAGCATCGGTTGGTTGGGGCTTGGCCGGAAGGGGGTTCATGCTCTGGTGACCCCAGGGTCTATTGCCCATCTTACTTGTATTTAGCCAGCGACCAAGAATAGCGCATGGTTTCTTGTCCTATGTCACAGAACACGAAACAGTACCAGGGGTCTTTGAATTATCAATCTGTTCGTCCGACTGCGAAGCCGTTGCTAACCGTCGACTTGATGAAGATCCCAAAAAAAAAGCCAAACCAAACGACCAAAACGCAAACTAAACGTCAAATCGCAAACTACTACCACGACGCTAACTCCATCCAGTAGCTTGCACCAGTACTGCAGCGTTATCCTCCGCACGCCCGCTGCCGGACCCTGGTGGTGGTGGGGCAACGACGAGGGGTAGCTCATTTGTTCAATGCTTCTTTCTAAGAAAAAAAAGATGCGCTGCAGGTTATGGTGTGCATGGGAGGGGACCCTGCATCGGGGGCGTGTGTCGCCGCATCGGTGGCAGCAGGACGAGGGAAGAGGCAGCAAAAAAAAAATGTAGGTGCAGGTGCGGCGGAAGCGGCGTTATACTCGCAGATTGGCGTGCTACACCGCGCTAGATGCCTAAGCAGCTGCGGGGTCCGAGCGCAGCGAGTGCGGCGGGTTCTGTGCGGCACACGTATGCACCACCAAGGAGCGCGACTCACCGCGGCCCCGGGGGCGCGTGGGCTGCGGGCACATTTAGTCTGTGGTGCCTATATAACCGGGGAGACGCCCGAGGCTTGTTGAGACTTTTTGAACAATCTCCAAAGACGGGAACTGCTGATCTGGTTTGAGGTTTGTGACGGGCTAGTGTTACAAAGACATCATTAAAGGGAACAACAACCATCACCCGACAAACGGACAACAGAAAAAACAGTACAAATACCATCACTACTACTACCGTCGTCACTACTACCTACGATTTATTGACGGAGGGGCCTTTTTCTATTGGAACTTGACCTGTTGTTTTCTATTTACTAGTTTACACTACCACCACTCGCTACCATTATGTCTGGAGTCGCCACTGCTCATCACCACCATCACCAGCAGCACGAGCACAACGCTCACCACCGACACCTCCAGCACGAGCACCATCACCGTCACTCGGGCTATTCGTACGGCATGGCACCGTACGAACAGCGGGGAAGTTATTCGGCTGGCCCCGGAAGTCCTGCAGAGCCGTCGTCCATGACAAGCTCCAGCAGTGGCAGTGTCGGAGCAGCTGCGGGCCCCGTTGTTCGTCGTCGTAAGACGCCGTCATCGTGGGATCCTCATGACGACCTGCTGCTGAGACATCTCAAGGAGCAGCAGAAGCTTGGCTGGAAAGAGATTGCTGCTCACTTTCCGAACCGTACTACCAAACGCTTGCCAGTTCCGTTGGCGTCGTCTTGTGTCGGGCACTCTACGCTCGGCACCGCAAAGCCCGCAGTCGGCTCACGCCTCGTCACCGGTTGTGGGCCCGCCTGCCGCTTCGCCTCTTCCTCCGCCAGCTGGACACCAGCCCCAGCCCCAGCCTCAGACGCAGCAGCAGCAGCAGCATCAGCAGCAGCAGCAGCACCATCACCACCTACAGGGCCACCCGACTAGCCACCCGTCGAACCACCATTCTACCGGCTGGACGTCGGAGCAGGACGAGCTTATTGTCCGCCGCAAGGACCTGCGCGTCGATGAGCTAGCCCTTCTTCTGGGCCGCGATGAGCGCGACATCCAGATGCGTGCGGCCGTCCTCACGGCTCCACTGACCCCGGCTGCTTCGGCCGATGGCGTCAGCGAGTCTGGTGATTCCCCCTCGGCTTCGCCTGACCCGTCGCCTGTGTCTCCGCGCCCTTCGGGACCCGCGTCGGTCCCGTCGTCGCTGCCCTCGAGCGCTGCCAGCACGCCCCGCCCCTGGATGCATTCGCGCCGTTGCTCCTACTTCGAGGGCCTGCGTTTGCCGGTCCCTGTCCCGCAGCGGCCCAAGGCCGGCAGTCGTCAGTCGTCGGTTGTTTCTCTGCCGCCCCTGACGCCGCCCCTCCACAGCCAGTAAACTGAGCTAGCCAGTTAGCCAGTCAACTGTGCCAGGAACTACAGCCAGTCAACGCTAGAGTCCTGGACTGTACTTGTATTCTTACGACTTTACGATTAGATGTATGAATTGACGAATCGATGAACGGGTAAATCTTTTCTTTTTCTTTCCGGGGGGTTCCACCCCCCCCGCAGACCCCCGTAGCAACTGCTTCGCAGTTGAAAAGGGCTTCAAGTTGGATCAACCGCTAAGCGGTTGCTACCGGGGGTTTACGGGTGGAACCCCAGGAGAACTAAAACCACGGTAAGCCCGTCGGTTGACCCGCCGATTGATCTGCCAGTTGCCCTGTCCGTTGCATCGCGTTTAACTGCGTCACTAGCGTAAGCCCCAGTTTGCTCTAGCGCGCGCGGCATCAGCGTCGATCACTGATGGTTGATCGCCAAACGACGTGCAGTGGAACCTGGATCCAGTAAAGACTGATGAGCAAGATATACCCGGCGGAGTGCTCCGCCTCGGCGATGCCCGCCCTGGCCCCGCCCCAGTCGATTATAAGTTGCAAATCATCGCACTGCCAAAATAATTGGTGACAGTACAGGCAGATCTCGTAAAATAAAAAAATATGTGGGGTGCACCGGACAGGCGTTCGGGGATTACCTCTTAAAAATGCCCTTGGTCGGGTTCCAGTCTTCATCCCAGAGCTAAGATAGTATTATAGCAGTGGACGATTGAACGGGGTGGCGTCTACTGCAAGCAGCCTGCCCCCGCTTCCCCAACAACAGCTCTGGCAGATCATGGCTAACTGGGACTGTCCACTCGCAAAAACCGATGATCGGCCCCCGACTAGCAAAATCGACGACAGCCTCGCCGCACGCTCCAGTTTCTGCGCTTGCCATACGAATCCAATGATCTCCTGACAGCATCATTTTAGCTCCGATACTATTATTTTGCTCCTCGCCTGTGCTTCCTTGCGAACAAACGTTTTATACTCCAGCTATTCTAGTAATCACAGGAACGAACTGGTTACTCACACTTGATCACCTCTGTTATCTGCCCGAATCTCTTCATGGCAGCCCCATATACCAGAAGTAGGCCCCATTTAAAGTTGGTGGGCCAATTCCGATTTGAAACAAACAGGCTCGAAACACTCATATTCCCAGCTATGGAACAAACTATTGTGCTTTCCGAACTATAGCGTACCTAGCCACATGTTCGCTCGCTTTTCCGTGGCGTGTTTAGAGGAGTGTCGGGTTTGTCGATGGACTAACGGGCTTTTTCCGGTTCCGGCCCTCGATAGCCCTGCATTATACTGGAGGCTGCGCAGCCGGTGTGCATTCCTATTGGCAATTCAACTTCTCAACTGTTGCGAAGCAGTGGCTACGGGGTCTGGGGGCAGCGCCCCCAGGAAAAAAAAAAAAAAAGGAGGAACAAAATAATTACCAATCAAATCCCGGCCCTTCTTGATTGCCGCATCATAGCCACGGCGGTTACTGCCTGCCACAGTAGCAAGAGCATCCTCGCATAGACTATCCCCGCCGTACATTGGTATGGTGCCAGGATTGGCACCAATAAATCCCGTATTCAGTCCCCACCGAACCGTCAAGGACCACCCGCCTGCCGCGTGAGCTAATGTCACATCGTTAGAGCAACTCGATCAAGCAACTCGGACAAATGTAAAATACTGGAAGCCCCACTTTTGACGACGCCCCGTCCTCGCCAGCATCGGGCCCTTTTGCGCTCTGCCAGATATTTCAGCGATTTTAATGAATTCTACGATACTGTTTTCCAGAACAAGACCTCCCAATTGTATCTCTAGGGCTCTTGCTTCTCGGCTCTTCATTTTTCCCCACGATTTGATGCACCCAAACTAAAGTTCAGTGCCTTCTCATCGCTACGCGTCTTCCCTTGCCTCGACGAGCATTGAACGTTCGGCAACATTTTTACGCATCGCAACTTGTTCCCCGTTACACTAGTGAGTTCCCTTAGACGTCAGGTCTCGCCTCACTCATCTACTGTTCTTGTTGAGCACAAAGGTCCCCACGCTGTACATGGCCCACTCATGCCCAACTTTCCGACATACTGAAAGCTCTCTGAAAATCCCTGTTCACAAGCGTGGTTCTCAGAACTCTAAATTTGATCCGGAAACCCGGAACCGCGGCGGCGGCCAAACTAAAATAAAGCCGTCTGCGAGCTTGCGTACGTCGTCGACGATCGCTAAGAATCCAAGGGTTTGTGTACCTTGGCACCAGGGGTTGACACCGGTGTGTTGTCCTTACCTTGCATAGTACCGTCTGCCATCCGCAGGCTCATGCTCGCTTGATGGAATGTAACTTCAAGCAGATAAAATCACCTCTTCGTTGACCCAGCAGGCGAATTCTCAATCATTTTCAAGTTCATTGCAATAATACCAACCGCGCTATTCGCTGAATTATCAACGAACATTACGGGCCAGCTCTTGGAGGTTGCTCGTCATGTGCCATTTTAACCAAGCGCCTAGTCAACGGCATGCATTTAGAAGGGCATGTCAGTTGTGCCTTTTATTTTTCTTTTCTGGGGGCACTACCCCCAGGCCCCCGTAGCAACCGCTTTGCGGTTGGAATCCTCCAAAGCTTTAGTTTCAACTGCGTAGCAGTTGCTACGGGGGTCTGCGCCCCCCCCCCGGGAAAGAAAAAATTGTGGCGACAGCTCTTTGCTAATGCGATTGTTTAACGCCAAAGTCTCGCGCAGTACAGTTTTTGGCACTCACGTCACGATGACAATGCCAGACGCAGGCAGCTTTCCGTATCACATGATAGCTCACGGATAATAGCATCCACCAGGAGACAATTGTCATTGCAAGTCTCCCGCCGGCCACCAGCATGCCGTCGGCATATCAGTCGTTCCCCGCGCGATGACTTGGCCCATCATATTGCTCGGCATGAGCATCCTGCGAGACATGCTCATCACTGGAATCACACAATCTCGGTAAACGGCGCAGGGCGATTATCAAGGGCTTAAAACCATTCGAGTCTATGCGCATTCCGAGACCATAGACGTCGCTTCTCTTGACGTGGCTCAAGACAGCACTCTCTTGCAGTGCCCCATTCTGCATGTCCCTCTTCTACAGACATCATGCAGTAGATCAAAATTAGCCAGTTGCACGCTGACCGGTTTACGTCGTTTCCTATATCGAGATATCTCAACAAATCTCGACATTTGCACGGCCCTCAAGTTTCACGAGATTTCCAGTTACAATGAGGTCAATGTCCCTGGTCAGCGGGACTCATGTCCCGTTAGGGGAACTCATGTTAAAGTTGCATCAGACAAGCTAGTTACGGCATAGCACACCAAAACACGAAGTGGCAGTACTATAGCATGCTTTGACCACCCACTGCAATCACCTGCTCGTTCACATACCAACAGCCGCCACCGTATTTATTCCTTGGCACTGTCGGCACCTGCTGATCGTTGTCGTCCCGAGGGACATCACGCAACGCTACTTTGCAGCGATCCTTGCGATCCATGCGATCGTCCCACCGGCAATATATTAGAACATTCAAGAGTCATTAAGCTTTTGATTCATAAACAGCACACATATGGTCACTCGCGCGATGCCCACATGAGTTTTTCTGGGACAACGGTAGTGTAGCCTTTAGCCTCCCATTTTGAAATTCGCGTTTTGACCTCTGACAAGTCGACGTCAACTCTGTACTGTCCAGCGGCATCGACTTGAAGGAATCCGAGCGTTTCAAGGGCAAAGATAACATCATCCACCGTCATACCTGTCTGTCGCGACAGCTCCTTGATACTAGTCGTCGTAGTGACAGATGTGTCAGAATGTCCACTCCCCTGATAAATATCACGCAGCTTGTAGCAGATTGCCAGCGCCCAATAGTTTGTGTATGAAAGAAGGCCCAGGGCGCTCAACGGTTTCTCGGGCGTTCCAGTCCGGTTTTCTTCCCGGCTTAGCAGGTATGAGAAGTCAATCAGGAAGCTGCCATATCCCCGTCGCTGTGCAGTAGGAAGCGTGAGAATGCACGACACATTATTTATGCCTGGCTGCTTCTGCTTGGAGAAATACCCCACAAGATGGCAGCCTTTGCTATCATTTTCGGTCAAAACATAGAACAAAAACGGTTCGACGTCGTAATACAGCGTTTTGGATGCAAGAAAGAGCTTGGCCAGCAAACACAGGTGCTGGCAAAACAGCGGAAATTTGGCGCCGTCTACCTCAAACACGCTGTTCGGGCCATGACGATAAATCTCCCTTCCAGGCGGGTGTCTGAAGTGGCACTTCATCCGGTGCCGTTGTAACGCATAGTCCGATATCAGATACTTTAGGCAAAACTCGCATAACCGCAGAATTCGGTGGCTCGAGTACTCTTCGGGATACGGTGCAGTGTACCAAGTATCGACTTCGTAATCACCTATTCTGATCTTGCGAATGCGAGAGACGTTTGCAATTCCATGATGTCCCCGAAACTCGTCCTCGGTCGCGGCTGAACCAGCTGTAGGTTCAGAGTCCTCGGACCTCCGCGCTGCATCGGCTTCCTTAAGCGCTGCAGCAAACCGCTTCTTATCAGTCTCGAGAGGGAACGTTTTGGACGTCGACGCGTCGCTGCCTTTGATGACACCGCGATACGGCTCCTTGTCGCTATCATCACTGTCGTCCTCTATGACCTCCACTGGGATCAATGGAGGGGGCTCGAAGTCTGGCGGCGGCGATGGCCCTAGGTGCAAGTTGGACGTCACCGCTCCATTCGAAGGTGCTGTGACGTACTCTGATGGTGCTGCAGGCGCATTTGGCGGCTCTGATCGTGCTTTTCTAGTCGTAAACATTCGAAGTCGCTCTCCTGGTACCCGGAGCGTCACCATAAACTGAGACCTGCTGCGGCTCTTGCGAACAGACACTCGTTGTGTATCCTCATTATCTTCAATGTGCTTTCCGGCTAGAAGATCGTGCCAAAATTTTCCGCTCCGTAACGGGTCAATTAACGAACCTTTCGGAGCCGCCTGTCGTTAGTTACAAGGCCGAAATGATCAGCGTTGTTCCAACTGCAGCAAAAGCTCTGAGCACTACAACACAAGTTAAACACTATCTTCTTTGAGCTGTGTGATTGCAGTATGTCGTTTGGGTCATATCTACTGAACCACGCCACTTCGCGCCACGTCAAGAAATCGCAACATACCTGTCGAGTGGGTCGCCGTCGCACATCGTTAGTTTCATGCGGTGTAGTCGACCGTCCTCTGCCACGGAGGTTCCTTCTATGCCCAGCGCTCATGTCTCACAGATGTATATCGGCAGACGGACGGCTAACCATGGTTCGGCGGTGTATTCTGGGCTATACCCTTCGCGATGACCCCCAGGGCCTTTGACGCGTCCGGTGGGGGGGGTCTCCAGTTACAATCAGTAATTACTACGGATAGTGCAAGGCTGACAATCAGCCGCGCTGCACTCTGAAAAAGCACTTGGAGGCCCCGGAGTTCAAGATTGACAAGACACATTGTGCCATGCGCCTGTCAAGGTTATTCGTGCCTCTATCAAAGGCAAAGAGCACAGCCGTATCTGATTTGCTAGTGAACCACGGCTATGTCAGACACGCTGGCTCTGGCGTATACAACATGCTGCCTCTAGGGCTAGCAGTGCAGACTAATATCGAGAACATTATACGGAAGCATCTCAACGCAGTTGGCGGAGCTGAACTAGCACTGACTTCACTCAGCTCCTCGGCGCTTTGGGGCGAATCCGGTCGGCTCGCTGACAAATCTGAATTCTTCTTCACCAACGAGAACAAGTACGTTTTGGCACCAACATGCGAAGAGGAAATTACGGCACTAGTGTCGGAGACATCGTCGTACCGCCAACTTCCGCTGAGACTATATCAAATAACGCGCAAGTATCGGGATGAAAAGCGTCCTCGGGGTGGGCTCCTCCGGGCGAAAGAGTTTGTCATGAAAGACATGTACAGTTTTGATGAGACTCGTGAAACTGCACTGGAGTCTTACAACGCCGTACAGGGCGCATATGATCGCATTTTCAGGGAACTCAATATCCCATTTCTCGTTGCAGAAGCAGATTCGGGCTCTATTGGAGGCTCGCTCTCTCACGAGTACCATATCATGTCGCAGAGTGGCGAGGACTCTATCGTGCAGTGTGACAACTGTGGCTACACTGCCAACATCGAGCGTGCACAATCTACCGGAGGACGAGGTAGCTCACACATTGCGACAGAATACTTCCACGCTGATCCCAGCGGGGAGTTGGTAGTTGAGGTGCGATATCCCGCGGATCGCACCCTCAATCCGCTGGCTCTCAAGCAGATTTATCCGGAACTAATACCAGCTGCCATTGTCAGCTACAGTCTGGACGCTGGTATTACACGCAATGTTGTCGAGGACGTTCGTTGTTCTAGTGGCTCAAAGGATGCCACTGTCGCATCTGTCGTTAACGTCGAGGCTTCAGATAACTGTATCCACTGCGGAACCAACCACCTGTCACTCCACAACGCCATAGAAGTCGCCCATACTTTTTACCTCGGCACAAAGTACTCGCGCGTGTTCAAAGCAGCGGTGCTCAATAGAGAGAATAAGCGGACGTTCATGGAAATGGGCTGCTATGGCATTGGCGTGTCGAGGCTGATTGCAGGTATTGCCGAGGCTACAAAAGATGAGCATGGACTGCGATGGCCTAAGAGTGTGTCACCCATGGACGCTGTTGTCATTTCAACCAATGAGTCCGATGCCCTTCACGCCTGCCAGCTGCTAGCTGATAACGGGATCCGTGCTGTCTGGGATGACCGGTCATCGCAGTTTGGCCTTCTCCTGGGAAATGCCCGTGCGATTGGATTCCCGCTCGCAATTGTACTTGGCAAAAAGTTTACCAAGGATGGCGTGGTCGAGATCCAGCCCCGACACACAACTGATAGCATTTTCGCCTCTATGGAGAACCTGCCACACGCAGCCCAACAAATCCTCGAAGCCATGTAAATATTCATCATGTAACTTTAAACATTAGTGCATCCCGTCCTAAACCATCGTCGCACTACTACGAAAGTGTCAAGCTAATATAAAACTCATCGATTATGATATGCGTTAGAGCAGTTACAGCCAACCGTGGGCTCCGACTGTGGCAGCCTTCCAAACGAGTACGGTGGCTGCGCGAGACATATATTCGTGATATCGTTCATCGTCTTCTCGTTCCTTCATTCTCTTCAAGAGAAATTGCATCTTCTCAAGAACGTCTGCTTCGTCTCTTCGTATTCTTCGTATCACATGAAACGGAGCGAGTGTCAAAACGTCTTCATCTTCATCGTCGTATTTGTCTTTTTTTTTGTCGCTTTTCTCAGAATTTTGTTGATTGTTCTTCTTGTGCTTCTTTGTCTCGGTGAAAATAGAACTTGTCGTTTTTTGTAGTGTTGAAAAGAAAAAAAAAAAATTGGTGAAAGAAAGAAATAAAAAGAAAGAAGCGTTGCATGTCGAGTGCATTCCATTCCTGTCTATGAAGTCAGGTCGTAGATCTAAGACGTAGGCTCATTAGAATCATTAGCAGCGTTAGGGTTCGTTGTCACATTGGACCCAATCACTCCTGCAGCGCAGCCAGAGTCGTGCGAGTGAATGGACGCCGTGGGACTCGAAGATGCATCGGCATTCGAGTTGGCGCCCACGGGAGCAGCTCGCGCAGTGCCATCGTGACCACGATTATGGTTAGACGACGGGGTGCGTCCAATGGGCGTTCCACCGAGGCTCATGACACTCGAAAACGAGTCAGTGAGCGACGTGATACTCGACGTGAGACCGCCCATATGGGAAGCCGACTCAAACTGGCTGTGGACTGGTTGATATCCGGGGTTCGTTTGTCCAAAGTAGTGGCCCCCACGAGACTGCTGCAAGCCCAGGGAAAGAGGGGGCAACCCCTGCTGGGACTGGCCCTCGCGGGGACCTTGCGCCTGCTGCACCTGCGTCTTGGACATTGGCGGAGGCGGCGGGGGCGGGGTTTGAGAGGTAAAAAACGGAGACCCCGAGGGCGTGCCCGGATTCGACATCTGGTACGGGTACGAAACCGGGTTGCGAATGTCCGCGAACGACTTGGTGCCGCGAAGCTGAGCAGATGGCGGGCCATAACCAGCAGCAGACGGACCCTGCTGGTGCTGATGCTGCTGCTGCGGAAAACCGTAGGGCTGCACGTTCATGTGCGGGACCGGGTAGTGAGGCTGGGGCTGATGAACCTGGCCGTACTCAAAAATGCCAGGCGGCGGACCACCCGCGCCAGACGCAACGGGCGGCTGCTTTGTCACCAGCAATGGGCCGACGCCGCCGGCGCCCTGTTTCTCGATGACGTGAAGCGCCAGCTGGGACGCAAGCACTGACACGATCTTGCGCTGATGCGGAAGAAGCGTGACGGGGAACGCCAGCTCGTTGCGCAACTTGTCGTCGCGGAACAGCAAAAGCTGAGAGTAGAACTCGAGTGTCTCGGGGTCATTCAGATCCACACGGCTGGAGCCATTGACCTGTGCGTGGGGCGGGTGCGCGACGCCGCCAGCGGGTCCGTGGTTCTGCGTAGCATGGTGATGGTGCGGGCCCCCAGCTCCCATGGGCGAGGCACCCTTGGGCTGGGACCGGTGCTGCTCCTCGAGCTGGCCGCGACGCTCACGCTTCTCACGCTCAATGCGCTCGCGCTCGGCAAGCGGCAGCATCTTCTTGTACTCGACACGGAGCTTGCGGCCACCAATCTCACGGCCATTGAGATTCTGGATAACGGCACCAGTCTCCTCGGGTGTCGTGAAGTTGGCAAAAGCGAGGCCGCGGAACACACCGTTGTCAAAGTGGTAGTTGAACGCGTAGGGAATAGGCAGACCAAGGCTCGTCATCACTTCAAGCAGCTGCTCCTTCTTGATAGCAAATGGAATGTTCTTGATGACAATAGCCGTCGGGATAAGCTCGTCATCCTTTTGGCCTGCACCAACGCTACCATTGTGATTGGCACCGCCGGCATTGGCATCGGAACCAGCAGGTGAGACACTGCCGGCACCATGGCCGGCTCGCGCACTCGGAGTCGATGCCGCCGACTTCGCCGGCGACACTCCGCCAGATGTTGAGGCTCCACGCTGGCCACTAGAAGGACCCTGCTCGGGACCAAGGCCACCACCGTGCTGCTGCGGCTGCGGCTGTTGGGCCTGGCCCTGCTGTTGCTGCTGCTGGTGCTGCTGGGGATGGCCGGGGGTACCCTGTTGCTGAGGCTGTTGAACGCCAACAGGAGCACCCCAAGCAGGCGGCTGCTGCTGTGGCTGGCCGCCATTGCCGCTACCAATAGAAAGAGCGGCGCTCTTATCCGAGGCGGGCGACGGTTGCTGCGGAACACCCCATGCAGCAGCGGGGCCTCCATCATAACCATATCCAGGAGCAGCACCGGGAGTCGGACCACCAGGACCCTGAGCGGGTCCAGGTCCGCCGGCCGGCGCAGCCCGGTCGCCAAAGGCGTCAAAATGTCTGGAGCGACCGCCACGGCCGTAGGCATTTGAGCCCGCATTGTTCCAAGGTCCCTGGTTCGCTCCACCGGCAGGACCGGGACCAGACATGGTGGGGAACGTGGCCGAAGATTTCAAGAATGTTGAACCTCCTGGGCCATCGCCACCATGATGATGCTGGTGATGATGCTGATAGTCTGAGTGAGCGAACAAGTACGACGATGAGGAGGTGGGATCAGCCATATTGTTCCACTAACTCCTAAACTGTGGTCCTTGTGCTTTCTGTTGGCTTGTAGCCTTTTTTTTTTTTGAGAGTACCTGTCACGCGTGTATTCGTGGCCCGACTGGTGCTTTCTGGCGGGTTGTAAATACCCCTTGAATCAAGGCTTTCCCTTCTGATTCGTTAGTACAACCTGGATTGACCTTCGGCCTTTTTGTTGGTTCCCTCCCCTTTTTTTGGCGTGCACTAGCGTGGTTGACGGTCCGACTCAGACCTGGGGGTGACACCGCAGAGCATAAGACTTGTCTCCCTGGCGGGTGCCGTTTTTGTGTCCTAGGGCTGGGGTTTCTGCCACGCAAGGTAGCTAACGTAAACCCGTACCGCAGCACGCCGTCATCAGAGACAAAAAAAACCTGTGCCAAACACATACACGCCAAAGGCCCACTGGAAATTTCAGGGCTAGCCAGGTAGACTAGAGCTGCCACCCAAAGTTCCAGTTTACTTTCCAGTTGGCTTCACATCCCATTGCTAACAGAGTTTGGACGATCCGGTGCCGAGGGCCGACCAGCCTCGTTCTAGAAAACGGGCCACCTCAGCCGTGCACGACGGGCCTCTGGACTTTTTGTTTAATGCCACGCCTACACCGGCCACATCGCAAAGCATGACTCGCACAGTCAAAAACGTGGGCCGACTCTAGTTCCGGTTTTGAAAATCGCCAATAAACAGGGCGGGGGGTTACAGAAAGGATGCACAACGAGTACGCCAACCACATGCGCCCATCTTTGGCGTCCATTTCGTTACGAACACACGCGCTCCCCTTGTTTCATCCATAAAAACAACTACCAACGTAGAACGGAGCACTTAGGACAATAGCGAATGACGGCTAGCACGATGACTGGCCCAGGGTTGCCCTTGTTTGGCGCACGCCTTCGCTATACTCCTGGCTCTCCCCTGCAGTCCTCCATATGCCTTCATGCCACAGAACAACCCCAGGGGGTGGCTTCGCCTGCGGCATGGCACAAAGTCCAAAGTGTGTCAACATGCAGAGCGACACTTCTTTCAGCCAAAAGTACCGCTATCCTTGGTTTGAATGACAACTCAAGCGGCGGATCAAGCAAAAACAAAACTGTTGGGCCATGCCGGGCTGTCTAACAATTATAGATCTTACATCACTTGCTCTTGTCCAACACCACACCCTGACTGGTCCCCTATATCGGAAGCAATACAGTATCGGACTAGCTTATACCCCAGGCTTTCTTGCAAGGTAGATTATTCTCCCTCAGACACAATGCCGGCAATCCGGCACACGAGACAGGTCTCATACGGTATATGCTCCCGTGTCATGTGTATAACCCAGACGACTTCCCTCTATCAAACAATAGATCAGACTATCGGCACTCAAAAAATATCATTGCAAAAGAAAACCAAAATCAAAACAAGTTGATACACGTACCAGACAAGAACGTAACGGCTCTTTTCTTCACTAGTGGGAACGCGGCAGACCAGGCAGAAATGATCTGTCTCGCGTCAGTGCTGTTGCGCAGGCAGCAGTAATTTGCTGTTTGGCACAAACGGTACAGTAATGGTTTGCAGCGGCGCTCTCAAGTGGTGCTGCGAGCAGGCTGGCCAGCAATGTCAAATGAAATTTGATGGTTTGGTTCAGAGTTTACCCGGCAGGGGTCCCTTCCCCACGTCTGGGTGGTCTTGTCGCCCTGCGCGACAAGGACCTTTCTTATGGCCCGAACACAACAACAAAGAGCGGCGTACATGGAGTGCCGTATTTTATTTTAAGAATTAAAGGTTTTTTGTTATCTAGACGAGTTCTCGACTTGTCACACTGACTTGTGCCAAAAAAAAATAAAAAATGAACCGGATCATGCTATTAGGGTCATTCTAAAGAGTGATGGGACGAATGCATGACTAGCGGCACGACGGCCTGGATCATCAAGCCGTCGGTTGTCGCTAAGCGCTTTTACCTGGGTATTCCACCCCCAGAACCCCGTAGCAATCGCTTCGCGGTTGATCACCGCGTCGGCCACATTTCAACTGCACAGCAGCTAAGGGGGTCTGCAACCCAGGAAAAGAGACTTAATTCCAAGCTGCCGTCCTGTTGACTCCCTGAATCCGATTCAGGCGTTGTTGCGCGTATCTTGCATGACGCTATTGGATCTGATACCCGATGATTCCGAGATACAAAAATAGCAAACCAGACACAAACCGGGATGGTTTGCAGCATACGCTTGGCCCCAGGGTAATTTAATCGACAAGGGTGGAAATACAGCAAGCCGACACATACGATAGAACCCCGTTCACTGGAAAGTTCACTAGGGAGACAGAGCCACAGAGATTGCCCAATTACCATCTTAGCTAAGATGCGCCGTATCCTCACGCGATCGGCCGGCCTTGCAGGCAGGGCGGCGGCCATAACGTAATATCCCATGGCGGGCATGAATCACGATCCTCAAACGAGAAATTGGTACTCAGTTTGCTCTATCAAGTTTTCTTTTTCCTGCGGGTTCCCACCCCAGACGCCCCGCTTCGCGGTTGAAAACGTCTCCAGCGCAAGATCAGCTGAGAAGCAGGTGCTACGGGTGTCCGGGATAGCGCCCCCCCCCCCGAAAAATACAAGAGACACTTCACAATAGTCGGTAGTTGCACAAACAATGGGCCATGAGTTAGCTGCCAGAGCTGTACGGCTGCCAGTTGCAGACTGCTCCTAATACACCGACACTTCCGGTCTAGGGCCATTGATGGTCCCTGAAACTACGGGCTACCAAGCAAGGAGCAGTTCTTAGTTCTTGGCGCACTATCGCAGTACCCCGTCTTTCGTCATTGCGGCTAGCCCCGAACATAACAGAATTCGAGCCGTGTCTTGACGACTAATCAAGTTGGAATATCTGATTAGGCTACATTAGTATTGGTACAGCCGCACGTCGTTTGGACATTTGGAAAACCATGATTATTAACCAAACGGCCCTACAACTGTGATCTAGTCCACGCTAACTAGGTGCTGAATTATCGAATGAAGCTGTGGTTCTGATGATCTATTCATATGCTCTCCAAGCACTGCAGAGGCCCGCTTGTCGGGTCAGCTCATTGGCCCGCCATTATATCCGACCTGGTATGCGAGAACAGATGGAGTTCAATTTCAGAGTCTGCAAAGGACTCAACGAGACCTAGACTGCAAACACCGCTCTAACAACAGATCGTGCATATCGACCGCTCGCCCGTCCATTATCCTCGGGGCGTGCTTCCTACCAGGTCACCACAAGGGTTCCTGCTTTGACGGGTTACACCCACCTTCAGAACCGGCGCCTAATCGCGGTTGTGGGACCCGAGAGCGCCAAGTTTCTCAACGGTTTGGTGACCAAGCGGTTAGTAGGCTCACCTCCAGGTGCATCTGACTATGATGCCGACGAAAACCTCCACGGGCTCTACACTGCATTTCTTAATGCTCGTGGTCGCGTCGTCGCCGACAGCTTCATCTACACGGCCCACCACACACGTCTTCTAGCTGGCTTCCCAGAGGCGGCTGGAACCGCACAGTACATTGTCGAAGTCGACGAAGACATTTACAATACGCTACACAAGGCGCTCAAGATGTACAAGTTGCGCGCCAAGATCAAGCTTTTGCCTCTAGATCCAACCCAGTTCAGCGTTTGGGCACTGTGGGACGACACGCAGCGCATGGGCGCCGTCGCTATCGAGGATCCATTGCTCTTTGACCCGTCGGTCGCACGTGACGTTGTCGGCCTTACGGACAACAGAGTCCCTGGTTTTGGCCTCCGTCTTGTGCTGCCCGCATCCCAAACACCGGCTGACGTGTTGTCGCAAACGTTTTTGTCCATGGAGGGAGTTGCAGCTGTCGACAACCTCGACTACCGTGTCAGACGATACATTCACGGTGTGCCAGAGGGTCCCACTGAACTCAAGCCGGACTCGGCTCTGCCGCTGGACTCGTGTATAGACTTGATGGGCGGTGTTGACTTTGACAAGGGCTGTTATGTCGGCCAGGAACTCACCATCCGCTCACATCACCACGGCACTGTCCGCAAACGGGTGTTGCCTGTCGAGTTTTCTACGAAGCCATTTGGCGACGCCAACAACGGGAGCGCGCACGAGCAGGAACCGTTCAGACCGCAGGTTGAGCAAGAAGGTGCGGAGCAGGCTGACGAGGCGCAGCCGGACTACACAGAGCTGTACCAGCCTGACAGCGATGTCTCGCAGCTCACGGCTTGTCATGACATCGTCGGTGCCAACATTCATAAGCAGGCGCCTCTAGTCGGCGACACCGGGAGGCTCGCCAAGCGTTTGGCCATGCCCTCGCCCTTTGGCGATTCTGTAGACACCGCCAAGAGGCCGTCACGTCGACGAGAACGGCCTGCCGGCACCGTTATTGGTTGCGAGGGCAACCTCGGGCTGGCCATTGTGCGCGTCGAAGAGGTCTACAACTCTGCAGCAGAATTTGCAATCGAGCTGCCAGACTCTGACAAGAAAATCTTTGTCCAAGCCTACCTTCCGAGCTACTGGCCCACCCAAGAAGACGCGCCCGAGGATGCCGAGTAGCTGGAGCTGGCGCAGAGTCACATTGCACCCATTATACTAAAATATTTGTACATAGCAGCATAGAATGCATTGTGGTGCGCCCTCTCTAGCTTCTGTATTGGTAATGACCGGTTCGAGACTGGTTGCAGATCCGCCGCAGATCCGGATTAACTGATGAGCCGCACGGAACTGCTTGACATATGCACAGGGGCTCTCGTCATGCAGATGGTACTCATTGCGCTTCGTCACACGCTATTTGCGGCGTTGTGGTTGAGAGATATACAGTGAGCCCAGCTGTGGAAATACAATGGAAAGATTGCTCAGTCAATGCACGTATTATGGGTGGCGTGGGCTTCTGCGGCCCGAAAGCACGTGTTGGTGCAGTCTGAAAAATACGCGTAGGTGACCGTTTTGTGGCGTAAAGCCGTGCATGCAGTGACTCTTCCAGATGGGGCGGGGCATCTGCGGCCAGAAATATTTCAGTGTTCCGCTTTGCACCTCGGTACCTTTCATCAAACGTTTGTCAACTGCACACCACACCAACAAAAAATGCCTTCGTCACCGGTATGTTTTCATTTTATTTGTTCCAGAGTTTCAGGAGACTTTCAGGGACTTCTCTAAAGAAAACTAAATAGAGCTCCCTGCGAATACTGTCTCTACTTTTTGGTGATGTCTGCAAGAGGGGTTAGCTTATGGTTCCGGTCCAATTTGGTGCCAGTCCAAGTCCTCAAAACTCTACTAACAATAGATGTTCGGGCCCGATGGCTCCACCACTACCGGCACTCCGGTCATGCAGGCCGAGGATGTTCGTATTCTCGGCTATGACCCGCTGATCCCTCCCGCCATTCTGCAGTCGGAAATCCCTCTGACCAAGGAGGTCAACGACACTGTGTCTCGAGGCCGAAAAGACGCCATTAAGGTTCTCAACAAGCAGTCGGACAGAGTTATTGTCGTTGTCGGTCCATGCTCTATCCACGACGTAGAGGCCGCCAAGGACTACGCTGCCCGCCTGAAGAAGCTTTCGGACGAACTCAGCCAAGATCTCGTTGTTATTATGCGTGCTTACCTTGAGAAACCGCGTACTACTGTTGGCTGGAAGGGCCTGATCAACGACCCCGACGTCGATGAGACTTTCAACATTAACAAGGGCCTGCGCGTGTCGCGTCAGCTCTTCAAGGATCTCACCGCTACCGGCGTCCCGATTGCTTCGGAGATTCTTGATACTATCTCGATTCAGTTCACTGCCGATCTGATCTCCCTCGGAGCCATTGGCGCCCGTACTACTGAGTCCCAGCTCCACCGTGAGCTTGCCTCGGGTCTTTCGTTCCCGATGGGCTTCAAGAACGGCACTGACGGCTCGGTCGGTGTCTCTGTCGATGCTGTCAAGGCTGCTGCCGCCCAGCACCACTTTATGGGCGTCACCAAGCAGGGTCTTGCGGCCATTACCACCACCAAGGGTAACGAGAACTGCTTCGTCATTCTCCGAGGTGGCACCCGCGGTACTAATTACGACGCCGAGTCGGTCCGTGCCGTCAAGGAGAAGACTTCGATCCCACTTATGGTTGACTGCTCGCACGGCAACTCCCAGAAGGACTACCGCAATCAGCCCAAGGTCCTCAGCACTGTTGCTGAGCAGATCGCAAACGGCGAAAACGCCATTGTTGGTGTCATGATCGAGTCGCACATCCACGAGGGCAGCCAGAAGGTTGGTCCCGAGGGCAAGAAGGGCCTTAAGTACGGTGTCTCGATCACTGACTCGTGTGTCAGCTGGGAGACGACTGAGGTTATGCTTCGTGAGCTTGCACAGGCTGTTCGTACTCGTCGTGAGAAGGCTGCTTCGCAGTAAGCGTGTCAAGACGAACCAAAAACAAAAAAGTTAGTGTATTATTTATCCAATGAAATGACTATTGCAACTTGTATGATTTTCTTGTTACTATTTGCCTGTAGCTTCAGGAGATTAATCTAGGAGAAAGGTCGCACGGCTTCTTGATTTCATGCACAAAGTGCATTGTGACTAAGCAGACTAAACCTCTTTGTAAGACACAGCACCACTTGGTTCCATTCAGCCGCATGTATTTGGACCCGCCGCACAAATAGGCGCATAAAATTTCAGTACTGTTTACAAAAAACAATTCAGTACACTCAAAGAAACCTGCCTAAAACCTGGGAATACCGAGGACGTAGCAACCGTCGGTTCACAACAATGGCAGGACTAAACAGAAAACGCTCGAGCGACGAGGCCAATGGCTCTGCTCCGAAAAAGGCCCGTGTCGATAGCCGGCTTGCCCGCGGCCATAGCAGAACGCCTTCTGTTGTTCGATCCAGTCGTGGAAAGCCCGTCATCAACGAGATCCCGGCGCTCCCGACCCAAAAGCTCAACGTTTACGTTTTCGGAAGCGGGACTATCTGCGAGCTCGGCCTTGGACCTATGGTGACCGAAGTGAAGCGACCACGGATCAACAAATTCCAGATGCCCGACGAGGTCGGCGTGGTGGCTCTCGCGTCTGGCGGTGCGCATACACTTACGATTGACCATGAGGGCAAGCTCTGGAGTTGGGGACAGAATGACTCGGGCGTCCTTGGTCGCTACACCAAGGAGACGGAGGACGAGGCCGACGACGACTACTACATCAACTCCAAGGAGTCGACGCCAGCAAAGGTGGAGGGTCTGCCTGCGTATCTCAAGTTTGTGAGTGTCGCGGCTTCGGATAACCTCTCTGTAGCTATTACGAGCGAGGGACACGTCTGGGCGTGGGGTACGTTCAGCGACGAGGGCGACAAGGCATTCAAGAGCGGTGTTGAGATCCAGCGTGCTCCTGTGCTCATGCCGTCGTTTACCGGAATCGTTCAGGCCGCGGGCGGTAAGGAGCACATGCTGTTCCTTGACAAGTGGGGCAACGTCTATGCGTGGGGTATCGGGTCAAGTTTCCAGCTCGGACAAAAGATCAACCCGCGCCTGCGTACCAAGACATTTGGTCCTTTCAAAATCCCCGGTCTTAGGAACATCCGCAGCATCGGCGCCGGCGAGTACCACTCCTTTGCCATCGATACCGAGGACCGCCTGTGGAGCTGGGGCCTCAACAACTTTGGCCAGTGCTTCATCCCCGAGGGCGTTGGCTCGGGTGCCATGATCGAGCAGCCGACGCTTGCCACATTCTTTGATGGCATTCCGATCCAACAGGTGGACGGCGGCAACCACCACTCGCTGCTCCTTACCAAGTCGGGTGACGTCTATGCTGTTGGCGAGATGAATTTCCACCAACTCGGTATCCCAGATAGCGAGCTGCCTAAGTCGACTGTTCGCGAGGCCAGCGGTACGCCCTCGTACGTGCCGACGCCGACGAAACTGACGGCCGGAGACGATAGCGGCCTCGGTGATGGCTCAGGAAAACTCCCCAAAATGAAGTTTATTGCTTGCGGCACGGATCACTCCATGGCTCTCAGCGCCGAGGACGGCTCAGCATGGACATGGGGCTTCGGCCAGACGTATCAGCTTGGTCACGGCAAGGATCCCGATGCCGACGATCCCGATGACGAGGTTATCCCCAAACGCATCAAGAACACCGCTACCACTGGTATCACAATGACTTCTGCCGCCGCGGGCGGCCAGTTCTCGGTTCTGGGTGGCATTCCGGCCGAGGACGTGAACATGGCAAACGGCAACTGAACAGAGTAAAGTATGGCCTGCAGCAGCATAGTTGTTGATCTTCATACTCTTGTGGACATATGAGTGTCAAAGGTGATATGTAACATTATTGCGTTTTCGTTTGTGTACAAGACAATATCTATAATATATATATATATATGTGTGTGTGTGTGTGTGTGTGTGTGTGTTTGTGTGCGCCCGTATGCAATTGAGTCGTCCTGTCGCTACTATAGACGCACGGCAAGACCAGATTCGGCCAGGCATTCCTTGACGTCCGACACCTTGTACTCGTCGCGGTGGAACATGCCAGCACCGAGTGCAGCGTCAGTGGTCGTCTGCTGGAACACATCACGGAAGTGCTCAGGCTTGCCGGCTCCTGACGACGCAATCACCGGAATTCCGACCGCAGACTTGATGTCCTGGACCAGCTCAAGATCGAATCCAGAGTTAGTGCCGTCCTTGTCGATGCAGTTGAGCAGGACTTCACCGGCACCAAGGGCTGCACATGCCCTCACGAGCTCGTAGGCACCAAGATCACGGGTCTCTCGACCACCCTTGATGGTGCACTGGTACCAGACGTATTCCTCGCCGTTGGGACCGGGGTACTTGGTCTTGAACGTGTGATGCTTGACATCCTCAGGCGACTTGACGTAGACGCGCTTAGGATCAACAGAAATGACAACGGCCTGAGCACCATAGGCGCGCGAGATCGTCTCGATTGGCGAATTGCCGGTGCCCTTCTCTCCGTTGGCATAGTAGTTCTCGGCGATGAGAACGGCATCGGTGCCGATCGAGACCTTATCGGCACCCGAGCGGAAGTAGAGGGTAGCCACCTCCAGAGCGGGCACCAGCTCGCCCGTCGATGGATCCACCGTGTCCTTGATGCCGCCGCCGATAGTGAGAGGCACGAACACCGTCTTTGACGTGAGACGCAGAATCTCGAGCATCGGTAGGTCCTTGAGAGGCGAGTTGCGGAAAGACGTGATGTTGAGGAACGTTACCTCGTCAGCACCCTGGTTGTAGTACTTCTCGGCCACCTGCACGGGCTTTCCGAGATTTCTGACAGCCTCGGCTCCGTCAACAGTCTTCTCACGCACATTGTACTGGTCGCCCTTGGTGACAACAATGTCGCCCTGGTCGTTGGTGCGCACATCGAGGCAGGCAATCACGCGGCGAGTCAGGCCAGTCGACTTCTGATCGGAAATATCGACGCCTCGGTCCTGGCCATTCAGGAAGCTCTGAATGACCTCAAGACCGGCGTCGCCGCTCTTCTCCGGGTGGAACTGCGTCAGAAAGACGTTGTCCTTGGCAAGGGCCGCAATGAAGCGCTCGGTACCATACTGAGCGACCGAGTAGCGCCAGCCGTTGGAGGTCAGGTTTTCAAGCAGCGACTCCGTGGCAGGAGCGCAGAACGAGTGGACAAAGTAGTACTTCTTGCGAGGCTCTATGCTATACAGGGCCTTGTTGTTGTTCTCGAAGACCTCGGCCGAGTTCCAGCCAATGTGGGGAACAGCCTTTTCGGCATCATCGAATTTCGCCAGCGTGCTATCGATAATTCCCAGTCCGCGGGCCGAAGGCGACTCAACAGATGCGCCAAAGACGGCCTGCAAGCCGACGCAAATGCCCATGAGAGGCTTGCCAGAGCCAATATAGTCACGGATCGGCTGGGCAAGCTCTCGGTCATTTACATGATCCATAAAATGGCCAAAGTTTCCCACTCCGGGAAGTAGTACCCATTCGGCGGTCTCCTGGGCCTTTTTCATATCGTCCTTGTTCTTGATGTACTCAACGGCGTATCCGAGCCTGTCCAGTGCATTGGACAGTGACTGCAGATTGCCGCTCTCCACGTCGATGACGTGAACAGTACGAGGCATTTCTTGACACTTTGACCTCAAAGACTTTGAAGCTTGCCAGAATATAGATCGCGGCAAGTCGTGACTAATGTGTAATGAACCTTCTTCCGGAGCCCGGGTTTTTTTGACGTACAGTGACTGAAAGTTTCAGGTGCGGCTGAGACTTAATTGAGGGTTTCTATCGCCACAAAACGCGAGTCCGTTTGGATTTGCATCGGGTCGCATATGTCCAGGGCTAGGACAATTTTTTTTCTTGAACTTCATGGAGATGGAGACATTAGGCCCGGCGAACACAACACAACAAAACCCGCCTCGTCGAAATGCCAAAGACTAAATCCGAGAGCAGGCTGAAGCAGAGACACGATCCGCTTCACGTGGAACTCGCCCACGGCAACGGTATTCTGCGTAACAAGTCTCGCGGTAAGGCAACGAACCGAGACAGCGACGATGAGCGTGAAGAGGAGTTTGTCGACGCTAGTCTGTCGCGAAAAATCCTCAAGATCGCCAAGGAGCAGCAAGACGAAATAGCAGACGAGGAGGGCGAGGATAGCGAAGAAGATGGTGGTAACCCGTTTATGGTCAACGACGAGGAGACCGTGGGCGACTGGAAGGATGAAGACGAGGAGGAGGACTACGAGGAGTACAACGAGCTGGACGACTTGGAAGTCGATCCTGAGGAAGATGCGTTGTTCAGCAGATACATGAACAATGGCGAGGGACCCGTCAACCTTGCAGACAAGATCATGGAGAAGATCCGCGAGAGGCAGATGCTTGACGCTGGTATAAAACCAGAGCCCCAACAGGACGGCGTCATGCTGCCGCCCAAGGTTATTGAAGTGTACACACGTGTTGGAGAACTGCTCTCGCGATACCGATCGGGCAAGCTTCCCAAGGCATTCAAAATCATTCCGACGTTGCGCAACTGGCAGGACGTTCTTTACGTGACTAACCCGGGAGCGTGGTCGACGCAGGCCATGTACGAGGCCACTAAGCTATTTGTGTCCAACCTCAAGGCCAACCAGTCGCAGAAGTTTATTAGCATGGTCCTCCTGGAGCGGTTCCGCGACGAGATCCAGGAGAACAAGACCCTCAACTATCACATCTACCGGTCGCTAAAGAAGTCGCTTTACAAGCCGGGCGCCTTCTTCAAGGGGTTTCTTTTCCCGCTGTGTGAATCCGGTACCTGCACGCTCAAGGAGGCGATTATTGCTGGCTCTGTCCTAGCCAAGGTGTCTGTTCCGGCTTTGCATTCGGCGGCCGCTCTGATGCGTCTCGCCGAGCTCGACTACTCGGGTCCTAATTCGCTCTTCATCAAAGTGCTGCTGGACAAGAAGTATGCGCTGCCTTACAAGGTTATTGATGCCGTGGTGTTCCACTTCCTTCAGTTCCGGGCCGAGGAGCAGAAGCTTCCTGTGATTTGGCATCAGTCATTCCTTGTGTTTGCGCAGAGGTACAAGAACGATATCACCGAGGACCAGCGTGACGCTCTCATGGCGGTACTCAAGGTCCAAACGCATCCTTCCATCACCTCCGAGATCCGCCGTGAACTTATGACGGGTGCCACGCGATCCACTGAGGGGGGAATGGATCTTTCTTAGGATTTATTTCTTTCTGAAACGTCTTTGTTCTCAGTCTGTATTTTTGATTTTCTGTCGATCGGCATGGGCATGGCTTGTTGCCAAACCAATCTAGTGAGGCGTCTGACTGAACACAAGGCTGGTGCCATAGCATTATTAACGCCCACTAATAGTGGCCGGCTACAGCAGTTGTTCAAGACTAATTATATTCATGAGTCGTATGTATATATACAAAGGTGCACAGCACACTGGAGAAAGAATTTTAAGGGCCTAGTCACCGACCTCGACCTTGATGAAAAGGGAGGAGAAAATGTAGTCCTCTCCCTGGAGGTCCTGTAGAGGGAGATGGCGGTATCCCTGGTTGAGTGTGCAAAGCCGTGAGGTGTAGACAGCAAAGCAACTCTCGCCGGCATAGACAGCAAAGCGTAAAAATACAAAAGGAAGCTGGTCTTTGTCGATCTCAGACTGGCACGCGACGTTCCAGACGGGATTGAAGCCATTGTTAAGCACCGCTCCGGTTCTCCACTTCTGCACGGATGTGGACAGCTGGTTGTCGTTGCGCTTGAGCTTGGGGAACGGAGACGTCACCGTAGACGAGTTCTGACCCACAATGGCCGACTCGGCACCGTACATCTCGACAACGACATAGGGGCTGAAGCTGTCATCGCCCTTGAGGTCCTTGGGGCGCGGCAGCTGCTGGGCAGAAATGACCGTGATGTTGACCTTGAGCATCTCCTTGAAGAACATCGATGGCTTCAATGTCTTCATCAGCGACGTGCGCTGGTTGTTGAGGAGTTGTTCTGGCTTGAGAACGTATCCGGATCGAGTGCCAAACAGTGCCTCGTTGAGCTGCATGCCAATGTCATTTCGCTGCCAGTTGAGCGCGACCATCTGAACGCCGCGTTTCCAGTACGGAATGGGGTCAAAGTTGGTCGACGTGACACGATAGGCAGACGGGTAGACACGCATGAGGTACTTGCGGTTGTGCTTGTATAGCTGCGAGCGGGTCTCGCCGTTCTTGATGAGCGAGTTGAGACTGCGCTCCGAGACCGAGAAGATGTGATTAGGCGTCTTGGAGATAGGCAGCGAGAAGTTGCGGTACTTGACGCCAGACATGTACACGCCGAGGGCGCTCAGCGGTTCAATGATCTTGGGGCGCCGCGACGACCTGGACCGCGAGAGGGGTCGACGGGTCGGGCTGCCATCATCACTGACGCTGAGATTGTCGGTCGAGATCTCGCTCGAGTCTGTAGCCGAGACCGCAGGCGTCGTCGAGGCGGAGTGGGTGCTTGTCTGAGAACTGCTGGCAATTGACGACGAAGTCGAGGCGGTCGATGACGATGTCGCTTGCGGGCATCCAGACTTGACCTTGACAAGGACGCGGTGCTTCAGGTCCTCGGGGCTCGGCAGCTGCAAATAATTAGTCATAAGCGGCTCTGTCACGAGGAGCTCGCCAAGGATGCTCCTAAGGCTGTTGACGATCTTCATCTGATTGTCGGCATTGCAGCGAATTTCAAGCGACAGGATCAACGGGTACGGCGATGCAATGAAACCATACTTGCGGACTGCGAGAATAACATCGTCAAAGTCAATGCTGGTGGTGAGACGGCGACCGTGGCACACGACGGGCTTGCCCTGGTCGCCATCCCAACAGTCGATCTCGATGCAGCGGCAGCCATTCTGGAGCGCTCGCACATATGCCTCGACGGACGACTCTCCGACGACCTGGCGGCCCAGCAAGTAGGTGTTGTGCGACGACGAGATGAAGTACTCGTTGAGAGGGCGTGTCATATCCTGCTTGTCGTCGTCCACGTTGAGGGCCGGGAAATAGGTCTGGGACGAGATGAGGTCAGCAAATGCCTGCTCTGTGATGTACTTGTTGCCAAACTCATCGCGAGCGGTAGCAAAGCGTTCGAACATCTTGATAATAGTCGAATTGCTCATGTCGGTCTGCTTCTGAACGTTCCACACAAATGCGCGGAGCCCGTGGAACGAAAGCAGCTTGGCAGCAACACCAGTAGACTCAGCAGCAGTGCGCAGAGATGACGTGCTAGTGTTGCTGCCAGACAAGACGGTACCGCCAGCGGCGTTGCCCTCGTCATAGTTGTCGCGCTTTTCCGAGGACACATCCTCGTGGATGACGCCAGCCGCGTCCCGATCGGCAATGGAGTTGAAAATGGCCGACAACTCCTCGCGCCACTTGAGAAGGCGCACAAAGTCCTGGAACTCTGCAAAGTTGAGATAGCCCGAATGATCTGCGTCCGCTTGGTGGAACAGAGTCTCGAGGAACTTTTTGGAGCAGTTGATATGCAGGCGCCTGGCCAACTTTTGCACAGACTCGAGTGTGAGACGCTCCTCGCCGTCGTACTCAGTCGTAACGTAGCGGGACCAGTGCGCGTCGACAAAGCGCTCGCGCGGCATGGCGAGTCCGCTCATGATTTCACGTCGGTAGCGCACCAGGCGCGTCAAGACGTCAATAAATAGGTCAAAGTCCTCCTGCGTTGAGCCGACAACGTGGAGGGCCTTGAGTTTGTTGTCCTCCTTGGAGTAAATGATGGAGGCCCACCGCGACGAGAGGTCCTTGGAGACTTTGAACTCCTCGCGGTAGTTCATTGCGTCGTCGCCGACGCGGATCTCGCAGATGCGGTCGATCTGGAGGCGCGACGACATCTTTGCGTCCCACGCAACGACGCCGGCTTCGGGGTCGAGCGTGAAGACGCGTTGGACGCGTTTGCGATGTGTGACGCGCGTAAACAGCACGCCTCGCTGAAGTGAGTCTGGCACCACGACACGGCCCCAGTCTGCTGCTGCAGTCGCTGCTGCGATGGCGCCCGCGCCAGATGCGATACTGCTGTTGCCACTGCTCAGCGTGTTTGCTGCCGTTGCCACGACGTTGCTGCTCGAGGCGGCGCTGGACGATAGACCTGCAAAGTCTGCGGCGCCGGTGCGGGCTACATCTGCAGCAGCAGCTGAAGCGCCACTACTACTGACACCAACCGCGCCCGATGACGGCATGTGGCGTAGGGACTCGTACGACGACTTGGACATGCCCGAGTTTCGGCGCACACTCACCGGGCCAGCCGGCGGGAGGCCAAACTCATCGTCGACAAGCGTCGTGGACGAGCCAGAAAATGCACGGGTGCGACGCACCACGGGAGCAGCCGAGACAAGCGCCTCCGCGTTGCGGCCAATGCCCTGCAGTTTGTTCGATATCTTGAACACGAGGGATGTGAGTGCCGATGGCGACAGAGTTGGCGAGCCCTGCGACGAGTAGGTGCCAGCATCGCTCAGGCTGACATCACTGCCATTCTCCTGGGTTAGCGTGCGCCTGAGGATGTCGCGGCCGCCTAGTTCCGACAGTGGGCCGTAGTTGGCGGAGCTCGACGGGGCACTCGATGCAATGGGCATGCTTCCGGGAATGCTTCCAGGCCCAGTGGTTGGCGCAGTAGTGGTCGCTGAGTGTGCACTGTGGCTTTCGAGAGCCAGCGAGCCGATACTGTCGCTAAGGCTTTCAAGATCCTCCTCGTGCAGTGGCTCGAGCGAGTCGACGCCACTGCAGCTTCCTCCACGACCCCTCTGGGCCATCAGCGGTGAAATAGCTGGTGGTGTCGGGGATCCCATGTGGTCTAACATCAGCATATCAGGCGGAGGCTTCTTGTTGGTCCTTTTTCCGTCTTAATGTTGATCGACTTGAATAGCGGTTTGTGAATATGCGTTTGACAGAGGGGACGAACTAGTGCTTTGATTGCAAAGAGCTCAGAAATGCATCTTTTTTTTTCCTTCGTCCACAAAATCTGGGGGTTAGTCGTTGGTTCATAGTATGACTTGGTTATAGTTCTCGGAGCCGTTAGAAGGACAAAACTAAAAGCACGGAAAAAAAAACATACCAAGAAACAAATAGAAACAACAGTTGCAAAACGCAGAGGTTGACGTTCTGATTCGGGTGCGCGCAACTATACCCGAAACTGTCGTGTAAGTAGCGCCAGATGGTCTGGCGTGTCCCGGATGACGTCAAGAGTGGCGGAAACACTGGCAGAGAGTAATCGAACAAGAAAAGACGCAACTCCGACACTCGACAGGTGTATAGCACGTCCAGGTTCGAACAATAATGTGTCGAACCAAAAATATTCTTGCTTTCGACCCGTGGCGAAGTAACCAGACTGTGGAAGGCAGTGTCCGGGCCGGCAATCGAAAACACCAAACGTCAGCAGCAAACCTAAATAAGGAGAGGCTGTAAATGGACGTTGCAAAACACCCGTGGTTTCGAGATTACCAGCGGTTGTTTATGCTAGTCCTCGTCCGGTTTTTCCGAGTTTTTTTTTTCTGTTGTGTGTCGTGCCGCGTTTCTGGAAAAGTGTGGGTGAGTGGGAGTGTCGGGCCAGGACCCGGCGAGGCGATGGGCTGGGACAAGAAATACCACTGTCGGATGAGCCGCGCCCTTTGGGAGAAGGGCTTGGCAATGGGGTTCCCCTGTTTATTAAGGTTCTGGTTTCGGGACATGTAAGGCTGCTGAGGCTTGAAGCCAGTGCGAGCCCCAAACCGCATTATGCTATGCACTGCCTGCGCGCTTTGCAAAACAGTGGCACCCTGGATGTGTGATCTGACACTCTGATGCCGCGAGGCAGGCGTGAAATTATTTTACAACGCATTGTGCAAGATTACCTGCACGATGGTGGAATTGAGGACCCTGATGGTTTTAATATACTTGCTCCACTGTCCATGAGGGGGGGGTATCGTGGCTCTTGTTCCTGGTTGGCAAGTTTTTTCTTTTTTTTTTTTTTTTCGTTACCAGGCAGGCTGTGCAACCACCACAAGATAGTTCGAGTCACCGTGCCGTAATAAACTGCGCGGCTGGATAGGTTGTTGTTATTCTCTCAAAGGGCATGGTAGTAGGATTCTCCTTGGAAAGACAACTGGGGTAGTCTAAAATGAGACACTATGGTGGGTAGACTAAAATAGCGAAAGGGTGGCTAGTTGGTCCCGTCTCCCCACAAAACAAATAGGGTAGGTTAATATGCGTGTTGTGACGTTTTCAATTGACGCCGATTCAGGGACTCACAGTATTGTCAGCAAGTACAAAAGTAAAAAAAGATGTGGCGGCGTCTCGATCGGGCGGTCGAGAAGACCAACTTGCAGCAGGTCCGAGCGCCGATCGTGCGGGACCGCCACTTCTCTACCTATCGCAAGACTATGTGGCTTGTCTGGACCCCTGGCAGAATGCGGGAGTGCATTGGATATAGACGGACGAGGGGACGTGGCATGTAGGGAAAGTTGCATGTCGCTGTCGAAACACCGCGGGTCTAACAATGGTCAGAGGAGTCCTTACGATTACCATTGAGCAACTAAAGACAAGGGCCAACATACATTATGCATGATCCCGAGGGGGTCCGAGTGAACGACGAGGAGCCGATGGCGATTGCGGTGGGTAATGGAAATACGAACTTGGTGGTTCTTTTATGTTAAAAGTCATAAAATAGCACTGAGCATACACTCTTTGCAACAAAAATAAAGGCCGTCAAATTGTTTCAGTGGGCAGGGCAAAAAAACAAAAAAAGGTACCTTTTTGTCATGCATCTTTAATCAGTTCATCCATTCCACGGTGGCACGGATACCGCCTAGACTAGTTCAGATCGACATGATCGTCAAACCGGTTTTGTGACATGCTCGCCCGCGTTGGCCTTGTTTGAGAGTGATAGTAATAGGGCACCGTCTCGGCATTAGGGATTTACCGCTCAGGGGTCACACAACTTACATTGACAGCCAAACGGACGGACGTCGGTCCGACCGGCACCGTCGGAACCGGGACCGGCAGCGTTCCCCGGGGGCGTGTTGGATGTCACTGGAACGCATTGGTGCGGCGTAACCCCTCGATTGACGCACTGACAAAACAAAATCCTACCCGATAAAAACGGTACTAGGCTAAGATACAACGAGCACATTTTTCTTGGGATGTTATATGTTTCTGATTCTCTTGAACAGTACTCCAAGTCCCTGGATATCCACTAGAAAAAAAGTACAACCGGCGGGGTACCCGAGGGAGCTGTCCGATGACTCGATGGGCGATCATCGACGTAAGCGCGCAGCAAGAAGTCAGCCGAGCCGCAGTCGGCGGCAGACAACGGCGTGAGTGGCGGGATAGCGGCGCGTAACGGCATAAGCCGGCTAAACCAGCATGTTCTCCTCGGAATTGAATGACTAGTAATGCGAGAATTGGCATTGATTTCTGGTGAGTGGTTAGGCTGATTTGTGCTCAGGCCACATTTCATACCGCCCACCTAAGACCTCTTACGCAAGGGCCCTTGTGATTCTGCAGGTATTCAGTTTGGGGGCTGAGCGGGAGCTTTTGGCGGTTTGCTTATCCCCAAGCTCCGTTAAAGAGCCGCCGAACTCCCAAGATACGAAAAATTATGCTTTACATTGACAAAAAGCAACGCAGATGATGGATCGCAAAGTCGACCTGCTTTTGGCGCTTACTACGTACGCAATATGCCGAAATTGGAACCCTGTCAATAGCGTTCTCGGCCAATCCCCGCGCGGCGGTCGTATAACGGGCCAAAGGGTCCTGACCGGTACAGGACAGCGCGCACTGGTGCCATTTTTAAAATCGAAAAAAGTTCCTAAACGTACTGCTTCGATTGTACTCTTTGTCAAAAACATTTCTCCATTCATTAAAAAAAAAGTATGTCCCTCTACGCACCGATCTGGCCGCCAATTTCCCACCATCGCCCCTGCAACTCCTTGCATATGTATGGGGTTAGGCAGTAGCAATGGTGCAGCGAGGGACGCGTCGGTCCCTGCCCTCGTTTCTTCTTGCCTGGATACTCTGGCCCCACACCCGATAGCAATCGCTTCGCGGTTCCTTTTCCAGAAACAGTCCTCAAGTATACAACTGATACCGCTATTTTCAGGGGTCGGAGTCTTCAGGAGAAACATAATGAAAAGCTACGTTGGGGTCAAAGACCCTGGCCGGAAGGCCCCCGACGGCTCTTGTTTTCTATGTTTAACTTTGAGCTGGATGAGTAACATCCCAACTGGACAGCACAAGACTATGTTGGGGGAGGGTCGGCTTGAAACTGTCTCCAAACCGGTTAGACACATTCACAAGATACTTTGGTGGCCTGTGCACAGCCTCACAGTATCAGCTCAACCGCGCATGGAAACCTGCTCCCAATGTGGGGTAGAAACAGGGGAAGACCAGGGGTCAAGTGGTGCCGTGCAGAACCAAAATGCTCTTAACACCAAGGGGCAGCTGGAGGTTGTGGGCAACACCGGCAAACAAGGTACTTTGTTTTTTGTTTGCCAGGTATCCTGGATCCTTGCATCTAGGCGGCAAGTGCGTAAGCGTGTGTATTGTTTGCTCTCTATGGTTAATATTTTGTGGGGTGGTGATTTCAGCCGTCCAGCTTTTTCCTTTTTTTCTTCATGGCTGCATGCACCAATCGAGCCAAGGAGTCTGGGGATGCCCAGCCAGGGGGTGATTGTCTGATTCTGCTTTTGATTCTAATGCCAATATGCTAGCCTGTATAATGGCAACTGTATCCATAAAAAAATGTTTTCCTCCGTTGTAGCAACCTACCGACCATGGCTAGACCCTGATGACCTTTGTTTACAATCACCCACCAAAAAGACTGGAACTTTTGTCAACTCGACAGCCATGATTCTCGATGGCTTGCACCGATTGTCAACGCCGCAGGTTGCCATATCTTGCAGCCCGATATGCTACCTCGCGCGATTTCGCACAATCGTAACCCCCGACAATGCTGCCAGGGACCAGCTGGCTCGTTTCATGAAAAATATCTCCCGGCTAATGCATAATGTCAGGATCCGTTCGATGGCGGCGCGAGTAACCCCATTGAGGAATTCTTCCGGTGCGTAACTAGGAAAAGAAAAATATCGCCGTTATTTCACGCCAGTGTCATTAACTCGATTTATTCCCTTCATATCGCCAAGATACTCCCCAAAATCACGCCACTCCGTTTCAGGATCTAACGGAATTGTACCCCCCCCCGATACTTAAAACTGATAGCGGCGGCCTTTCTTAACGGTGTCTCGAACCATGCCTTCTAACACGCGTAGCCATTTACCCAACGCGCCCCAGACGCGCAGCCATCCCTGCCCTATCTGCGGTGTACCTGAAAATCCACCTACCGCTATACGCATCGTTGCCCTTGACCAGTGGGAAAGCAATTGTTAAGCATTTAGCAGGAGGGGAGGGGGGCCTCAGACGTAGGATATTCATATAATCGCCCTGATATACTTTTTGAAGGGAACGCCTTAGGGCTCCCGCCCCTCATAACAGCCGCTTCGCGGCTCCGACGCCTCGAATGTCACCCGCACGTGCCTCCTCAGGGGTAGACCACAGTTTTGTCTCAGAATCTGCTCTCTTCGTGCTGATGCGACTGGTACTACGTGCCTGCTATGTGCGTGAGAAATGTATGCAATCGGCGTTGCACCTTTTTGGATTCTATGTTACTAGAGTGGCCAGTATCGCTGTGAGCGGAATGCAGGCGTGCTGTTGCAGCATTCACGGGAGAATAGAGTTTAGATTGTCGCCACTGCGCGACGTTGGTTTCAACGGCATAGGACGCGGTACTCTGTTAGATAAGCTTTGCCATACAATACACTTTAAGTACTAGCTTTGATATGCTGCAAGGTGGACACGCTTCTGCGTGGACATTTCCAAGTTTCCTTCTCATGTTAGAGAGCCGTGTCTGAGCACTTGGCCATTTAATTCAATTCCCGGTACACTAAAGCAATACTCTACGCCGCAGCCCTGAAGCAGCTGATATCGGAGTCTGGAGGATGCCGCTTCTCTTTTTTTTTTTTTTTCTGGGGGGGGGTGCCCCCAGACCCCCGCGAGCAACCCCTACGCGGTTGATCACACTCGGAGCTCTATCCAACTGCGGGGGTCTGGGGGTGAGACCCCCAGGAAAGAAAAAAAGGAGGCAGGCGCCCCGGGAATAGTTGCCGGTATGCAGTGATCAAGGATCAACATATAGTAATGCAATTACTCGTATATACAGATTCGTCACCCCGCCCAGGATCGGCAAAGAACTCTTTCCCCGTCATCAGTCAAGCTTTCTGTTCTTTTCCTGGGGGTTCCACCTCAGACCCCATAGCCATTGATTCGCAGTTGAAGTTTGGCCTGGTGGTGATCAGCCGCGAAGCGGTTGCTACGGGGGTCTAGGGGTGGACCCCCAGAAAAAAGAAAACGGCTTACATTCTACAAGGCTGGCACGTTCCGTCTAATATTTGCTGCCGTTAAATTATCTCGTCAGTGCCGAGGCGGTCCTGGTCGCCATGCACTCGGTATCTAGCGGCTATCTGCGCTTCCTCGGCAATTTATGCCTAAAATGGCAAGGCCCTTGACTAATAACGTAAGTTCGGCGTAATTGGACGGTGAGCTCAAACTAAGGCTGAACGTGCTCGCAAACTATTTTAAACCTTTGCACTGCCGCAATAACCGGCGAAACTGGCGAGCAAGCAAGGGCTGGCCGTCCATCAAGTGTCAATGTCGACATTTGACAGCTCTCACCCTAACCACCGAGCCTTTTTTTCCTTGAGCTAAATTACCCCACTAAATGCTCGGAGTCATTTAGATACGTTGAGAATGCGCATTTTCTTGTTTGTTAGCTGTGTAACCTGCTCGTCAAAGCGTTATTATCATGTGTGACCGATTATACACATGCTTGAAGTCCAAAAACAAACATTGCGATCGCCCGCCTTGAATCTCACTATAGCACAGATCACCCGCTCGTATTATGGTCACGAACCCAGACTCTCGTAAAATCCCCAGATCCTGGGCATCAAACAACAACAACAACAACGATAAGTAAAACACTGCTCGAGCAACTTTACTCGTGGAAAGTTGCTCCCTATGGAACGCCTGCGTCAACTAAAAGTGCACGTCACGCCCCGTGCATACTAAATTGCTCGTGTGCGCATTTATATATTACAACTGACGCCCCGCCTTGATCTGGGCCTCCACAGCACCACTACCAGAAGAATGCCGTTCGCGGCCGTTAACCCCGTCTACGGATGGATGGATGGCATCGAGTACGACTGCCGAATTTCCTCCGCCGAAAACAAGACGTTATCGCAAAGCCTGGTCAACTGGGCAGATCAGCCGGCGTATGCATCCTACACGGTCTACTTTATCGTTGTGGTCATATTTCTCAGCATACTGGTTCGGGCATACTATCATGCCATTGACTACCGGGATCCGCCAAATACCGGTGCCGTCTCAGATGCGCCGCCGTCGAGCCCACCAACGCCAACGGAGAGTCCCGCTTCCATGGCGGCAGAATCCAAGGTGAACCAACTAAGTGAAATGACAACCACAGGGAGCCCAGCCGTTTACAAACAGGAGCGAACAAAGTCATTCCACCCACTTAGTCGCCTGTTCGCCGTGTGTCGCTTTGTTGGCTACAGGAGGCCGCCAATCTGGGCCCAGCGCTTGGGCGCAAGTCCATCTCTCGCCATGAACCTTCTTGTCGTGGCGCTGTTTCTGTACATGTGCCTGTGGTGCTTTTTGCCACGATTTTGGTACAGAGCTTGTGCGTACATGGGCACACCGCCGCTAGCCGTCCGAGCTGGTCTCATGGCCAACGCGCTGGTGCCGTTCATCTACGCGTGCGTCGGCAAGGTCAATGTGCTCAGCGGTATAACCGGCGTGTCTTACGAGCGCCTCAACTTCTTCCACCGCGCCCTGGGCTGGATCGCCCTGTTCTTTGCATTTGTGCACACTGTGCCCATTGTGATCCAACAGACTAAGGAAGGGATCATGTACAAGTCGCTCGTTAGACCTGACGACCGCATCTACGCCAACGGCGTCGGGTGGCTCGCAATACTCTTTGTGCTGTGCGTGTTGTCGCTCTCTTCATTCCGCAAGGCTTTCTACGAGACTTGGCTCATCCTCCATTGGCCACTTGGCATCGGCTCGCTGGGCGTCGCTTTCTGGCACTGCGAGAATATGCTCAAATCTTGGGAGTATCTGTACGCAACCGTGGCTGTGCTTTTGTCTGGGTACTGCTACCGCGCACTGATGAAGACTAACTTCCTTAATCTTTTTGGCGGCAGATGGTACTCGACGGACAAGGCAGTTGTACAAGAGATTCCGGGCACCGACTGTCTCGAAGTCTCGGTCTTCTCCGAGATTATCCGCCGGTGGGTGCCGGGGGAGCACATGTACCTGCGATTTCCGAGCATCGAGCCGTTTGGCAATCACCCGTTTTCTGTGGCATCCCTGTGCCAAGCGCCCAAGCGTCACTGCGGCCAAACCGCTGCCGCCCGCTCGCTTCTTGCCAAGGACGACGACAGCATGGACACCGCCGTCGCGGCGCGCAAGGCCTGCCTTGCGTCCACTTCCGACAATGTCCCTGTCATGAAGTTCGTCGTGCGTCGTCGCAACGGCCTCACCCGCAAGCTGCACGTCAACGCGACGAACCAAGCCGGCGAGCTTACGCCACTGTCTGTCATGGTGGAGGGACCGTACGGAGGTCTCCACCGCCGGCTGGATGCATTTGACGAAGTCGTCCTGTGTGCTACCGGCAACGGTTCTGCGGCAACAATCCCTTTCTTGCTCGACCTGGCCCCCCGTATTAGCAGAGGAACCACATGCGTTCGCAAGGTGCGTCTGGTCTGGGTCGTTCGCTACGCCGAGGACATTCAGTTCTTTGACTCTGAAATTTCACAAGTCCTCCAGATCGTCCCGTCAGCATTCCTCGATCTCCACATCTACGTCGTCAATGACGGCACTCCTGCCAGCCAGCGATTCCGCGACCTCGAGGTCGACGGCTGCAAGGTGCACTACGTCGGCAGGCCCAACATCCCCAAGGTACTTAGTGACTGGTCCCAGGACTATGCTCCCCGCACGCTGTTTGTTTGCTGCGGATCCCGCACCTTTAACTACGATGTGGGCAACACAGTTGCTGGCCTACAGAGTCTCGTTCTCACCGGCAAAAAGAACGCGGCCGGTGAGACGTACAACGACTTTTACCTTCAAACCGAAATGTTTGACTGGTAATCGAACCACCTGCCCTTTGCATTTGTTTATTTGTTACGCATAATTTTATTCTTCTCGTCCTACTGCCCTCAGTATCATCATTTTCACCCCTTTTTTTCCTATTCCGCTGCCCCTAGCCTTCATGGGAACTGCTTCACTAGATGGTTTTGATGTGTCGCTTCCAGCCGCGAAGCGGCCAATACAGGCATCAACGGACAGCGTCTTCATGCAAACACATAGCCGCGCCCTCAATACAAAGCTACGCATACAGAGTCTATGCAACACCCATTTCATTCGTAAAAATAAAACTGTAAAGACGTTCAGGCCTTTTTGGGCTCGGCCTGAGGCGTGGGCGGAACAGGGTCATCGACTTCCTTAATTTTCGAGGCCTCAACGCGTCGAGGGATAATCTCGACATAAGTTGAGGGAACGTAGCCCGAGCGGCCGTCGCGCGTCCGCACACGCCACCACTGGCTCGGGTTGCCACTGGGGTCCGCCTTTGAAAGAATCGCAACAAGGTCGCCCTTGCGGAGCTCCAGCTCGACCTGTGGGTTCTCGGGGATGAAGTCAAACAGAGCGCGGCAGAACTCGAGCTGGGAAGGGTCGACGTTAGCCATGTCCTCACCCACCAACATCCGCTGACCCTGTGCACCAGCCATGGCACGAATCAGCTTGCCGAGCAAGTACGGGAAGCCAAACACGGCTGCCAGAAAGATGAGCAAAGGCTTGAACGAAGGTCGTCGCGGCGCACCGCCAGAACCGCCGTGCGCTTGAAACTTGGCAAAGTCCTCAGCAGTTAGACCCACTGCCGATGCAGGAACTTCGCGTCCAGTCAGCTTTGCCAGAAGCTTGCGGGCCCATCTCATGATCGCGAAAATACCAAGAATAGAACCAAGCGAGTTTTTGAGATGGCCAAACTGCTCCGCCACTGACACCATCGCGAAAAACGACGAGTGCGTTGCCATGTATGTACTCTCCAGCATCTGCGCAAATCCTCCCACTGCGCCGACAATCGACTCAATCAGCTGGAACGTGGCTTGTGTGCTCTGTTCTAGCCCTTGTCGCATGTTGCCCTGACCGTACATACCGGCCCCCATACCCCCCATACCTCCCATACCATATCCTCCGTATCCGTACATGCTGCTGCCGTACCTACTGTACGGTGATGAGTAACTTCCATATCCACCATATCCGCCGTAGGAGCCGTAACCTCCATAAGAGCCGTAGCTTCCGCCTCCATACGACGTGTTGTTCGAGTACGGGTTGTACGACGTTGTCGGCACAACAGAGTTCAGGCTCGTTGGTCTAGCTGGAACTTCGGGCACTCCCGTTGAAGTTGAGGAGCTGGCCGGCGGGTTACTTGCCACGCTTGTTGCAGGAGCAGTGGCTGTCGCGGTTCCCCCCGATGCCGATGCTGCTGTTAGTTACCAAACCTGCAGGAAAAAACCGATCCGCACTGTGAGCATCGCAACTGCCAACGATTGCACGATACTACATACGGACACATTATACTCGTTTACTGCCCGGTACAGCGTCATTCGTCCTCATCAATACTCCACAGAGATGGGCCAAGTCAATCCCCCACGTAATGCCCCGGCTAATCGCACAACAAACAATCAAACTTACCTGCTGAAGTGCCAGCAGACACTTCCCACGGTTTGGGACGTGACGCAGACATGTCGCTATACGCACCACGAGTAGTAGCTGTCCCGCTCCGCGTGTCTAGCGGATTTGCCTCGTTTTTTTGCCGAGCTTGGGTTGTCTAAAGTGGAGAAGGCGTTCTCCGCGGTTTTCCATAGGCATACCGAACCCTAGGTCCCAACCGAGGCACGGGCGCTTAGATAAGCATCTCCTGGCCGATCCGGGGCGCAGACAGAGACGAGAGCACGGAAATGCATGAAGTCTCTATCAAAATGGGCCGGTGGGTATCAAGCACGCCATAAATATGCTAGCTACACGTCTGAATTTTCAGCCTTTGAGATACGACTGTCTGTTGCCTGATAAAAGTCCAACCCGCTATCAGTTATTAGCTGTCATGTGCAATTTAGGGGTTTGGGGCCATGGAGATATGCGACAAAAGAACGCAGTTGACAGAGCGGGCGTAGTAACACAAAAATGAGAAGACGAATGGATAACAACGGTAAAACTATGATGAAAAGGGGAATTTGATCGTTTGGATTGGATACCTCGACAATATCAGAGTGCAGATAAGCAAAAAAAAATGGACGACACCGGAGTCGAACCGGGGACCTCGCGCATGCTAAGCGCACGTGATAACCAACTACACCAGACGCCCAATTGTTGTAGGGTGTGGTCTCTAGTACATGATAGCTGCAATACAGTCCATCCTAACTCATGATGATGTTTCCTGAAGGCTATTTTATTTCTACTAAAGTTGAAGATATGTTGCAGTAGAGGTAACACACGTACCCGAGGTCGACTAATGTGAATATGAACTTGGTGAGCGTTTAGATAACGCTACTGTTTCCTTCAGTCTTGCGCCATTAGTCTGGTACATGGAAAAGCTCAAGGATGTATACGTTCGACACATTAAATAACTACATATAGTACAAGTAACCAACCAAGAGCCCAAGAGCCTACAAATCCCAGATCGCAGACGGACCAACGTCATTGTAGTCCTTGCGTGCCACAAAAGTATCGTCCACAGAACCGGTGAATATCTGCTTCGCCGCAATCTGCGCACCCAGGAAACTGGCGTCGTCCCATCCGTGGCCTTTCCACTCAGGGAAGTAGTCGGCCATCTTGGCGACACGGATAGAGGTCGGTGACTGGCCGTGTCCCTGGTGCAGAGAGCTATGCTGCGAGTACATCATGTCTGTTGTGGGCGTGTTTTGGCCCGTGTTGAAAGTCGACGGCAGCTCCGAATACGTAGTAGGGCGCGAGATCAGGTACCGGTTTTGGAAGCTAGCAAATAGCTCCTCTTTCACACCTTTAACCATCCCGCCGCGTCCGATGAACACGAGGTTGTCCCATAGATCCTGACGCCTGTTCACCTGATCAATGAGCTTGACGACCGTGCCAACAGCCAGCGTCAGCTTTTGCACCAGCTCATCCGTTCCAGAAAACCGTTCCTTACCAACTTGAATCTCGTTTCCATTGGAGTCAACAAACGTGTTAAATTCACGCGCCATGTTGGTTGGCTCAACGGGCTTTTGCTCACCGGCCTTCTTCGCCTTTTCTCGCTCCTCAAGGATTTCCCTCGTGCGTCCACTAGAGACGATGGCTGCGATATCAACAATACCATCGTCTTCGGGATTGTCGGCTGGCGCACTATTCATTCCAAACCACTGAAGTAAGTAAATGATAACCGATTAAACATGCCAAACATTTGGTGCTTCGAACGTACCGAGTTCTTAGAATCATCCTCAGACAGAACTTCAAAGACGGGCGATCTTTTCAGTTCTTCGCATTGCGCTCTTGTTAGGTCGGGCCGCAGGCGGTGGAGCTCATCGGTGATGGTATCTCCACCTACACGAACAGACCGCTGCGCGTGGTCCACGACTCCGAAGTCAAGGACGGGAGTGATCTCAGTGCGTGTTTTTCCAATGTCGACGATTAGTGCATCCTGGAGTCCATACGCATACGCGGCAGCAAGCGCGTTGGGAATAATGCTGAACCCCGGAACCTTGATCGACTCAAATGCATACCGCGTGATCACCTCAATCTGTGGGCGCGTCCACTCGCTACTTGACACAAGCAACAATGCAGGCTGAACGTACGCGCCTTTGTATCGAATCAACGACCGATAGAGAAGCTTGCTGTCGTTAGTCTCACCTCTAAAAACAATCCTTGGACGTCAGCACATACACGAAACAATTGAATGCATTGATGTCAACAATGGCACCATGCCGAACAGGATAAATCGCGTCTTTCTCAACTCCATTTGACTTGTAGTAGTTTTTGTCAGGATGATCGGGGTGTTTGAAGATCTTTGTCGGGATTTCGTAGGTTGCCGGCGTAAGCGACTCACCAAGACCATATTGGACGAGCGTCGTCTCGCTCCCTGGTGAGATGACCTAGACGTTAGTACAGGCCGCAAACACGACGAAGACTAGCCTTACAATTATGCTGTCATCGCGAAACAGTGGCATCGTGCCTGCGCGGGTAGAAACGTTTAGTCCCAGGCGTGAGTTCAATCGTGATCAAATGACATTCAAATGTCTGGGAGAATATGCATAGAAATATGCACGTACGTGCATATTTCTATGCATACAATGGATGCCGTGACAACTCAAGAAGAATAGCCAAAAGGAATGAGAAGGAAAACCACATATGTTTGGGATATACATAAAAAATGCTTAATAAATAGCTAATGCAGGGCCATACTGTACGTTGATCAGCCGACGTCGTGGGCGACAACGGATAACACGTACTGTGCATTCATCGAACTTTGATCTCCTTCTTCGCCTTTACTGTGGATGGTAAGCTGCCAACAGATAGCCGCCGTTTGTACCGTGATCTGCTGCTTCTCTCTCCTCTGATACTCATAATGCTCCGTTGTTCAGAATCGATAGCGCCGGTAGAGAGCTCTTTGGTTTCAAGAGCTGGAGACTCCTCTTTTATCGAAGCATCGACTACGGCCTCCTTGACCAAAGTCTCAGCTTCTGATGGCAACGGAGAGGCGCTGTTTACGCCATTATTGAGGTCGCGTAGATCGGCTGCAAACAGCACAGAGTGTGCCCATCCTGCATAGGGGCCCCACAGCTTTCGAAAGTAGTCACCTACTGCCGCATAGGCGACCTTGTTCAATGTCTTGTACTGCCGGCCAAACTTGTAGTCGCGCTGGGCGATCTGCCATACATGCGTATCGACAGGCACGACATCATGCTTGTCGAGGCTCATTAGGCACTATGGTTAGTGAACACGATTAGTCACTGCTCGAGAAGACGCCAAACATACAACGCAATCTGCCACTTTGGGACCAACGCCAGTGTACTCCAATAGCGCTTCGTGCGCTTCTGCGTACGGCTTTGCACGAAGATCAATGAGAACTTGAAGGCCCTCACGTCGGGCGGAAACCGCCTGTGCTGTACGGTGAATGTACTTGGCACGGTAGCCAAAACCAAGGCCACGGAGCTCCTCCTCGACTTTTGGTCCAGACAGCTGAAGCGGGGTCGGAAAGTCAAAGTAATCGATGCCCTGGTAAGACGTGATAGGGGTGCCATAGTGAGTGCAAAGGTTCTCCACCATTTGAGAAATGCGCTTGATGTTGTTGTTGGAGCTGCAGATAAAGCTGCAGAGGTTTTCCCACGGATCTTGTCTCAGTATGCGTACACCAGCGAACGTCCCGCTCTTCTTGAGAAAATGCGCGTCGCTCGCGCTCCACTGTTCGTAGAGATCGCCCAGCTTGACGTCAAGGTTCAGATAGTCTCGCACGATGTCCAGCGTAGAGTCTAGGGCAGATTCTGGCAACGCTGAATAATGCAGTTCTGTCTCTGTTTGACGCAGAAACACCACACGACCTCGCATGCCGATGCTCCACACGCCATCAATGTTCTTCCAGCGAAACGACTGGCCACAGCGAAGTACGCGTGCGAGGGAAAGCTCCCGAGCGTCAAGTGGGATGCTTCTCCAGCTCAGCATGTTATTGGCAGTCGTATGGCCCGGCTAGTAGATACAGATTCTTGGTGCTTTATCTGCGGGGTTGACCAAAAACCGCGTAGTTTTCAGTTTAGCTTGAATGAAGAGATAGGTTTAGGTGCAATCACGCGTTTTGCCAGTATTATTAAATGGAATTTCTGGTATGGCGTACGAGTAGTTGCATTTCCCGTTGAAAGCATCCGTCAGCGCCGCGACGCGCTTAGACTACCAGATAGAGCTTGACAATAGCCACAAAGTCGAAAACCTCATTTTACAGCATTAGTCTGAAGCGCGGGAGGCGCGCGCGCTTGGCTACAACACGGAAGGACTGGGAAATATACCAAGCCTGGCGTGTCAGTCTTTGGCAGCGTCTTGCAAACTGCGCCCTCCCCACGCCAAGCCGATAGAGGAACGCGCATCTTGCTGGCGCGATTCTGATTTTGTTGAGGTTCCGGAGCTACCGCGTGCCGCCACTGGGATTCAGAGCAGGCTCGTGTGTCGGCGAGTCGAGGAAAGCAATACTGGTGGCGGCAGCGGCGTACTGGGCCATGGATCCACCAGCTTTGCAGCGCACCCGCCCGAGCGTCTTGCCGTCGGACGAGGTGGTTTACGACCGATATGGGAACTCTGTCGCGCGCCTCAGCCAGCTGAGAACGTCATCTGGTGTGTTTGAGCTGGCAGCTAACTCTGCTGGACAGGAAACGAGCGCGGCTCTCATAGATTCCGAGAGTTCGACAGATGACGACTTGCTGCAAGGTTACGAGAGTTTAGTGCGTCCAGAATCTAAATCTGCTGTAAAGCGTCAAAATATGCTATCCTCCGACACTGAAAGCGACTGCGATGAGATTGCCGAGGCGCTTGCTGCTCTGAGTTCGTCGCCACCGAGACCGCACGATTTTGCTACTTCATTGACGCCCGCCGCGGGCCGCGTGAAGAGCCCTCTGCGTCCTGCATCAAAACGGAGTTTTGGGATTGCTAGTCCAGAAATACCGAGGCGCCAATACCATTCTGAATCCTCGCCTGTTATTGGGTTCGGACTCTCGGAGGAGCACAAGAGAATCCTGGCCGAGGCTGAGAAGTCGCCAAAGAGGGCCGTTGTAACGACAGGTCCTTCAAAGTCGCCGAGATCCTCGTCTCATGCCCAGATTTCCGGTCAATCGGTACAATCGTCGTATCCGTGCACATGGTCAGAGTCGCCTGTAACGCATTTGGACTCTGGGCTTCACCTAGCACAAAAGGCCGGAGCACAACAAGGTCTCGGAGACGTCCATTTCAGCGAATCTATAAGAGTGTCGCAGCTATCGCCACGACATGGAGCGCGGGAGCCATGCAATCAAGACGAGGGGCGCGAACCGCTACAAGATTCGGCAGGGGAGCCGTCACTGGAATTGGTAGAGGAGCCGCTAGAAAGTTCACAGCCGACCCCCGCCGTCCCTATTTATCAAGGTGCTATCGAAGGTGAGGATATTGCACCTCCTGAGCCTGAAGGTCCTGTACAGTTGGAGCATCCTGATGTTGCTCCGTCGCATCTTTACGCATATGAGGACGAATCAAAGTCTGAGACGTTACAGAGCAAGAACCTGGAGGAGAAGATACAGCTCAGCCGTGGCATACAGAATCAAATGACATTTGGTTCTCGTATGCCTGGCGGCCAGACTAGACTGCATTCGTATTTTTCCGAGGTGCCGAAGGAAAAGGTCGAGGAGACGATCAAAGAGGACGCCAAAAAGATTTTAGAAAAGGAGGCAGGTACCCATTCTGCGATCTTCCTCAGTTCGGAGCAGCGACGTATTCTGGACATGGTTGTGCAAGAGCGCCGCAATGTGTTTTTCACTGGTGCCGCCGGTACAGGAAAGTCTGTGCTTCTGCGGAAGATCATTCAAGATCTGAAGCGCAAGTATAGAAAGAACCCAAATTATGTTGCCGTTACTGCGTCCACCGGATTGGCCGCGTGCAACATTGGAGGAATCACCCTCCACAGCTTTGCTGGCATTGGGCTGGGCACTGAGCCAGTTGACCGTCTTCTTACAAAGGTGCGTCGCAACCGCAAAATCTTGCAGCGGTGGAAGGACGTAAAAGTGCTTATTATCGATGAGCTTTCGATGGTGGATGGCGCCTTACTCGACAAGCTCAACGAGCTAGCCCAGAGACTTCGGCGCAAACGAGAACTGCCTTTCGGTGGTATTCAGATTGTCATGACGGGCGACTTCTTCCAGCTTCCGCCTGTCATGAAGGAATCTGATGACGTGAAGTTTGCTTTCGAAGCTGACAGCTGGCGAGATATCGTTGATGATACCATGGTTCTCACGCAGGTGTTTCGGCAGAAGGACGACCGGTTCTCAAGTATGTTGAACGAGATGCGACGGGGCGAGATGTCGGAGGAGACGATTCGCACTTTGCAGTCGCTTAGCCGCCCGCCCAAGCTGCGTGATGGCATTAGTCCCACCCAGTTGTTTCCTCGCCGCTACGAGGTGGACAAGTCTAACCAAGCCAAACTGAGAGAGATTCGGAGCAAGACGGTGACCTACACTTGCGACGACCAATACGCAAACAGCGAAGCCGAGCAAATGTTCAATCTCGACAATTTAATGGCGGTGTCCACTTTGTCACTCAAAAAGGGCGCCCAGGTCATGATGATCAAGAACGTTGATGAGACATTGGTCAATGGTTCTCTAGGCAAGGTTCTTGGTTTCATGTCAGAGTCCAGTTTCAAGCTGATGCAGGACGATATTGCAGCTCTCCCCAGTCAGGAGGTTGACGTGTCTACTTCCAGTGATGACGACAAGGACGAGGTCATAAAGGCCGAAAAGAAGAAAAAGCCGTCAAAGGAAAGCTCGGAACAGATTCCTGACGATGTCTACGGCATTCCATCGGACGATGAGGTGGAAGCGGACCCTCACAACGTCAACTGGAAACGCAAGCGCGCTCGAACAGCGATGCTTGCTCATGACGCAAAGAATGTTGGCACAAAATACCCTCTGGTCCGCTTTTATCTCACGGATGGAACGACACGCGATGTACTGGTGCAGCCTGAGACGTGGGTCTGCCAGGATCTGGAAGGCCGCGACGTCGCTTCCCGCACCCAAGTGCCGTTGATATTGGCATGGGCGCTGTCCATCCACAAAGCTCAGGGCCAGACGCTCGAGTATGTCAAGATCAACCTGGCTTCGACATTTGAAAAGGGCCAAGCTTATGTGGCGGTGAGTCGTGCTACGACGCTTAGCGGCCTGCAGATACTCGGGTTCTCAAAAAGCAAGGTCATGGTCCACAAAAAGGTTGTTGACTTCTATGATTCATTGACGTCCGTCGCGCCAGAGTGGCAAAGTAAAGAGAACTTTTCTGCAGAACCTCCCCGATCACTGCTGAAGGCGCCTGTTGCGAAAAAGCGGCCTCCAAAACGCGGTGAGCCCGATACCAGTGCTAATATGGAGCGCCGGCGTCCAAGACGACCCCTGAATGAAGTTGGAACCCAGAACAGGTTTGGTGACTTTAGCTATGTTCAGCCAGCTCGTCCCCCTCAGTCAGCATGAGCCCCCTCTGCCCTCGCATTTATGTACTTATGAATAACATGTTAATATTACGACTATCTCAAATACTTTTGGATATTCAGAGATGCTATGCATTTTCCTGTGCCAGTTGCGACCTTGCGTTTTCCTTTAGCGCGTGTTGGCGCCAATAGCCCAGCCCAAACCGCTGACGAGCATGTTAGAGAGCTGGTCGCGCTTCCGTGGACCACGCCGGCTCGACCCCGGAGAAGAGGTGTCATTCGTGGATGCAATAATTGGCACAGATGATATCGTGTCCTCCGAGTCAATCTCTTGCGAAACCTTATCCAAACGCCGCCAAGCCGCTAGGACATTGGTAATATTCTCCTTGGGGCAGATCTTCAACGTTGACGCCAGTATGCTTACTTGCTTGGATAGAATCCTTGGCGGCGGAGCCTCATCCCAGGTCGGGGAAACATACTTTCCCACCTGAAAGCACGCCTCCCAGGCAACTCGGCTGTCTTGAAGCGTCGACAAGACAGGGACGCACAGGGAGTACGCCGCGTCAAACTGATCGTTCACAAGCGCCGCTTGAACACACATAGCCCGAATTTGAACATCGATGGCATCGTCAGTAGTATTCAAAGAACCGCCAGTGCCCTCAGTGAGATTCTGTGCAATTTTCACAAGTGCGGCGAGATCGTTGTAGGCCGCGGGGTTCAGCTCCAGAACACGTCGGATAACGTCCAAGGGTGGGTACTCCTTGATGTCCACGGGTCGCGCAGGTACTCCAGGCTTGAACGCAATCGTGTAATTTGATAATTCGTGCACAGCAGTCAGAAGCATACGGGAGGCGCGTACCTCGGGAGAGTTTGTATTTGTGACCAGCGCAATGGCGTTGGTAGCGTTGCGCATGCTTGGTAACGACGGACTGCCATTGGAAGCCGAATCAAAGAAATGCCTGAATGCCACCAGTGCCTGCGTCTCTAGAGATTTGTGAGTTGCAAATTTGGATTTAACCAATCCAAACTGCGAAGATGCAAGTGCCCTGCGAATGAGCTCGTACTCGAGCCAATCTAACGGCACCCGCTTTAGGAGTGTCCTTTGCAGTTCAAGGGCGTCATCAACCTGCCTTTGGACCGAGTCATTGTAGTTGGCCAGAAATCCGAGAAGAGCCCCCTTTTGGTGATCCTCCATGGCGACATACAGCCGGACGGCCGTCTGAAGATGGATGGGAGTAGCGCGCTCGAATATCCTGCATGCTTTGATCAGCGTCGAAAGTAGATCCACTGCTGGCCGAGAGGGCTCTGTAAGCTTGCTCGACACTAGACCTTCATAAGTAAACTCGTCAGGAATATCCCAATCGCTGCTATTTCGCTCCGAGATTGTAGTGGTTTCCTCAACCTTCGTGCATATAGCCTCCATCAGATCCCAAGCTCTCTCTCCAGTGCCCGTGTTTTTGTAAAGCGCAGCCATTACAGGTTGCAGAAGGTTCGGCACATCGGCAGCCGGCAGTATTAGCGCGAGGTTCTGTTGATCGACGATCCATCGGTACAGTGGCTCCCAATCGCCAACATACGACAGATAAGGAATCACAAGTTTGTGAAGCTCGCGACCAGCGCCGGCGTTCACGGCATGCTCCAGCAGACGAGTAACATTCGAGCTCACTGAGCTATTTTCAAACTGCTCAAGTGTGATATCGTCACTATAATGCATGCGTAGCTGGTACACGACGTTGCAAACGCCGTTGTACCAATTCAGGGCACCAGATGGAGCATGTTCCATGAGCGTAAACATCCACTCCAATTTACCACACGCGTTATCAATCTGAACAAGGCGTACCTTGACCCATTTCGAAAATGGATCCCCGACGTCGCTGGGCCCTTGCGCCCATCCCACCTCCTCGCATCTCTGCTTGACAAATCGCAGCAACTCATCTGATCGCGATTGCACAACCTCTTCGGGGAGTTCCACTTTTCCCACGTCGTCATTAGACGTCTGAGCCAGTTCTCCACTGCTGAGATCTACCAGAAGGCGGACATATCTGTTGGGTTCCACGACCTCGGGCAGCAGTGCGAGCAGAATCGACCATGCGCTCTGCGGTTCAAATGGGTCAGCTCGCACAAAATATTCCGGATTGAGGGCAAACACCGCCTGCAGCGCTTCAATCTGTGCACGCGACGCGTATTCTGCCGCTAGCAGGAGCCCTTCCATTGGTATGTAGCACGCTATTTCAATTGCGCTGTTCACCAAAATGTCATGTGGCAGCTTGGTACGCTGCTAGCCAGCAATGCACGGTTATGCGTTCAGTTTGCATACATATGCATTAGAGCCAGTTGGCAGCAATACCACTAGGGGGGTTGTCACATTGGGCACGTCGCCGCCGAGATGGTTTTCAGGCCCTTTATGCATAATAATCCCCTCGTATTTTCGTCAAACAGCAACAACAGCAGTCCATGACCTTCCCCGCAGAGCGCCTAGTCACCAGGTCAGGCTTCCGGTGCGTTACTGATTGTCACGCGCTACCCTAGCCCCAACAAATAGGCACTCCTGTGAAAACTTCACAGGGCGGCGAGGACTACTTTTTCATCACCACATTGGTAGGCCATATTCGAACAAAAAGCCTGTGGCGAACCTGTATTTATTAGACGAAAACAAAGCTTGGAATAGACCGAAAAATGGCGCCCGAACCGGAAAACGAAGCCGAGAAGAACATCGAGATCTGGAAGGTCAAGAAGTAAGTGAGGGACAAGAAAAAAGGTGCTCGGAGTCGCATTTGAGCACTGAAGTCAGTAGTTGCGTGGTGAGGTTTTGCTCAGAAAACGACGATAGCTTGTTAACTGCTAATGATCCGTTGGCACTCCGTGGCCAGCTTGTGCTCCATCGAGTAACCGCTTCGCAAAAGCCTGGTCAGATATACTAACAACAGGCTTATTAAGAGCCTCGAGGCCGCCCGTGGTAATGGTACCTCGATGATTTCGCTCATTCTTCGTAAGTTGCACACAAAGGAGGCTCCCACCTTCAAGCTAATAGCTAACAACCAGCACCTCGGTCCCAGATCTCGCAGAGTTCCAAGATGCTTACAGAAGAGTACGGTACCGCGTCGAACATCAAGTCCCGCGTCAACAGACAGAGTGTACTCTCTGCCATCACTTCGACACAGCAGCGTCTGAAGTTGTATAACAAGGTCCCGCCGAATGGGCTTGTTATCTACTGTGGTGAAGTCATCACCGCTGATGGAAAGGAGAAAAAGGTGAACATCGATTTCGAGCCGTTCAAGCCCATTAACACATCGCTCTACCTCTGTGACAACAAATTCCACACTGAGGCTCTGTCGGAGCTTCTGGAGTCGGACTCGAAGTTTGGCTTCATCATCATGGATGGTAACGGAGCTCTGTTTGGCACTCTTTCTGGCAACACTCGCGAGGTTCTCCACAAGTTCACCGTCGATCTGCCCAAGAAGCACGGTCGTGGTGGTCAGTCGGCGCTGCGTTTCGCTCGTCTGCGTGATGAGAAGCGGCACAACTACGTTCGCAAGGTTGCCGAGGTCGCTGTCCAGAACTTCATCACTGCCGACAAGGTCAATGTGACGGGTCTGGTTCTTGCGGGTTCGGCCGACTTCAAGAGCGAGCTTGCCGGTTCAGATCTTTTGGACAACCGTCTGCAGGAGAAGGTCATTAAGATCGTAGATGTTTCGTACGGTGGCGAAAACGGTTTCAACCAGGCTATCGAACTGTCGGCCGAGACCCTGTCTAACGTCAAGTTCATCCAGGAGAAGAAGCTTATCAACGAGTACTTTGAGGAGATTTCGCAGGACTCGGGCCGCTTCTGCTACGGTGTCGACGACACCCTGAAGGCGCTCGAGCTTGGTGCTGCTGAGACTGTCATTGTGTATGAGAACCTGTCGATCATGCGCTACACGCTCAAGAACGCCGAGGGCGAAGAGACTATTGTCCACGCCGATCGCGATGCTTCCAACAAGGACTATCTTATTGACAAGAAGACTGGCGCTGAGCTCGAGATGGTTGAAGAGACTCCGCTGCTCGAGTGGCTGGCTGAGAACTACAAGAACTATGGTGCCAAGCTTGAGTTTGTTACTGATCGATCGTCGGAGGGCGCTCAGTTTGTCCGCGGTTTCGGTGGTATTGGTGCACTGCTGCGTTACAAGGTCAACTTCGAGCAGCTGATGGACGACAGCGATGACGAGTATTATGATGATGACGAGGGCTTCTAAGTTTGTATGTTTGATTTTTCGTTAGCCCCGCACGCAGTTTCCAATAGACTTGAGTGTTTTCTTCTAAAAGAAAAATAAATGTAGTTTCTTTTATTGTGCCTCCACTTGTTTTGTAGGACTTCGGAATGCTGTCTCATGTCGCCGCGTTCAGAATTTGCGCGAGCAGCCCACAGCCGAAAAGCAGATATAAGCCTTTAATAGCAAACGCCTGCTTGAGATGTTTTTTGCAAAACGTTTTAGGAGGCCACTTACTGTAACTGGCGCCTGCCTACCAGGAAGTATGCAATAAATGCACATGTTGTGCTCCAAGTCATGCAAACACCGAAATAACTGATAATTACATATTATGGTACCATAAGTTAGGTCCCAACGTAGTCTCACCAAAACTCGGTTCCACAGAGCACCGCGTCGAACAACCAGGCGGTCCTGCAATGGAATCGGGTTCCCAAGCGATGCTTGGGCTCTGGGTCTCGGATGACCCGGAGCGACTGAGGCGACTGGCCGAAGATATCGAGGCTCATGATGGCTGGCAAGGATATTTGTCTATTGGCGAGCACTTAATATTTAAGAGCGCACTCGAATCGTCCAATCGCGATTTGTGGCCCAAGCTGCTACGAGGCGATGTGAAAGCGCGTGTCGAGAGCAAGGATGTGCTCAGTTCGTCTTCTGCGCCAAGTGCTTCGATGACAGGGGCTACACAGAGTCCGACACCGGGCAATACTGGGACACCAGTACCCTCGGCGCCTGCCCCAGCTCCTGTCACAACGACTACTGTCACAAGTATTGATCCGATTGCTTTGGCATTCAGGGTACGCTACATGCTCTATGACAAGTCGTTTGCCATTTTATTCCCGTCTGTAGACCCCGAGGCGTCACTCGATATTGGCTCTTCGGTGTTCGAGAGTCCGACAGACGGGCCAAATGGTAATAATAAACAAGAAGCTACTCGACCACCAGCTCGCACAACGGACGATGACTACGATTTCGACGAAGACGATGAGGATGAAAAGAAGGAGGAGGCCAATGAAAAGGCAGAAGGAAAGCAAGGCAATGGCACTGTTGACAGTGGCACTAATGACACGCAGGATTCTCCCATGGATGGGATTATCAACGACGACACGATAAATGGTACGTCTTTCTAAGTCGGCATACTGTAAATACTGCAGTACACGTGTGGTATACTAACAGCAGTTTCGGTTGAGCCTAGCGACGAGCTCGAGGCCAAAACGACTAGCCGCGCAGTGATCGCCTACAATAAGCTCTACCACTTGTTTGAGAATGACCGCGAGATCGCTCTCAAGCAGCGCAAGCTAGAGGAGTCTGACAGACAGATGGACTCGGACCTCGGCCAGCTTGATGCATCGGCCGCCTCCTCGTCCACCAAGTCGAACGACAAGGGGTCGGCGTCATTTGGAGCAGCAAACCTGAGTTTGAAGCACCTTCTGGCCACAATCGAGGCGAAGAAGGACATGCTGAGCCTCACTGATGTGGAGTTGCGCAATCTGATTCTTGACGTTCGCAAGAACAGGTCAAAGTGGGCCAGCGAAGACAAGATCGGGCAAGAAGAACTCTATGAGGCGGCCGAAAAGGTCGTTATGGAGCTGAGAGGATATACCGAGCACTCTACTGCATTTTTGAACAAGGTCAATAAGAGGGATGCGCCTAATTATTTCACCATTATCAAGCACCCCATGGATCTAAACACTGTCATGAAAAAGCTCAAGAGCTTCCAGTACAAGAGCAAGAAGGAGTTTGTGAGTGATCTCATGCTAATATGGAAGAACTGCTTGACCTACAATGCCGACCCGAAACACTTTCTCCGGGGGCATGCCATTGAGATGCAGAAGAAAACGCTGAGCCTCATCCCCTTAATTCCTGACATCACCGTGCGCGACCGTGCCGAAGTGGAGGCCGAAGAAGCAGCTGCAGCAGCTGCTGCTAGCGGTGGTAACTTGCAGAGTCAGGAAGAAGATGAAGGCGCACGGGGTGGTAAGCACGCCGCCAAAGGTCGTAAGCGCAAGGTGGGCGAAACAGAGGAGCACACTGAGGAGCAGCAGCGAGGCCAAACGCCGGACTCCAAGAAGCCTGCGACTGCGGGCCAGTCTGTTCCGCCGACTAGCGCTGCCGCCGCAGTTGGCGTCGGCACTCCCACTCCAGCGCGTGCCAGCCCAGCTCTCGCATCTGTCGCTGCTGTTGCTGCTGGGGCTAACAACACACCTACCCCGGGGCCGGACCTCGAGACCGAGCTTAAGGAGACTTTGGAGGAGGAAAGCAGGGAACAGCAAGAGGATGCGGCAGATTTAGACGTTGAGCAAAAGGTCTGGCAAACAGTGTATACTAAACCACGCTCCCTCTACTGTGTCCGACGCGCGGATATCTTCCGCAATGACAAGATTCAGCCCGACGCTCCGGCGCCCATGAGGACGTCGGAAAGCATGGGCAGATTTTCAGAGGCTTTGTCGCAGGTGTACAAACGTCACAAGGATGAAGAGCCCTTGATAGCGCGCCGATTCCGGGCCAACGGGGGTGGCGCAGGCTTAATGGATGCGCTGGACAAGGATGACGACAAGGCCAAATTCATCATCGAGTATGAGGCTTCGTCGGGCCTACCGGTGGTTCCATGGGCTGTTTCTGCCGAGAACGAGCGGGACGACCTTCCGCCGAATTTGCAGATCCAGGACATCAAGACAAGCGGTTACGTGCTCAAACCTGGAGGCCTTGGTGAAAAGATTAACAAAAATCTTGCCGAAATGCAGCAGATCCGCAAGATATGCTCCAAGATAGAGCTGATTAGGCAAATGCAGCAGGACAGCTACGTCCCCAATGCCTCGAATTCGGACGCGTACAACCCGCCGCAGTTGACTGATGAGGACCTGGATCTCGAATCCCGCCTGCCTAACCGCGACCAGTTTGACGAGGAGGCGTCGGCCGCCGCCATGTCTCGCGCCGTCGGTCGGATAGCGATGCACTCGGGCTTCGAATCTACGCAAATCACTGCTGTTGAGACATTGTCTGAGATTGCTGCATCTTATCTGACCAAACTCGCCAAGTCGTTTAAGGAGTACCTTGAAAAGCCGGACAGGGCCGATATGACGCAGGAGAATCTTGTTCTTGCTGCTCTGCGACAGCACGGCATTTCTGGTGTGGGCCCACTGGAAACCTACGTCCACGATGATATCGAGCGTCACGGCGTCAAGCTTCAAGAGCTGAAGCGAAAGCTCACAACGTTTATGGGGGAACTACTACGCCCTGCGACCGACCAGGAGTTTAGTGACCGCCAGTTCAGCGACAACAGCGAGCAATTCCTTAACGGCGACTTCTCGCAGATGCTGGGAGATGATTTCTTCGGTTTCCGCGAACTTGGCCTTGATAAGGAACTTGGTCTGCTCACCGAGTCTGTTCCCTTCCATCTTCTTCGCCGCAGGTTGCAAGCGAGCGCCGTGACGGAGGACGCGATTCCAGAGCACGTCGACAGAGTGCTGTCTGTGCCCGAGTATCCTCCAATGGACCGTACAGTCGCTGCGAGACAAATTGGCCTGCTGCAGGCGTTCTTTGCATCGAAACTCGATGCGCACAACGGCAAGGCGCTCACTGAAGTGGAGCAGCTACCGCAGAAGCAGCGTCTCAACAGAGCGAAGCTCGCGCCGACGGGTAAAATAATGGGAACGCGCAAAAAGCCGTTGTCACGCGCCTTCATTCGGCCGCCGCCAGTGGTCGAGCCGGATAGTGCAGAGGAGGAGAAGGCCATTGACGACGGCATTGATAAAGCTCTCATGGAGTTTGATGATGCATTTATGTAAACTGTATATTCAAGTTGAGAACATTTTTGGAGGTAGCGGCCGCGCTAAAAACTAGCTAGCTAGTTGCAAGCGGATAGCAAACAGCGCCGATCTCTAGGCGCTCAAATATTTGGCACAACTACAATGCCAATGTCGTGATTTTCGGCAGACAGAATATTGAGTGCCTCTTCGTCGCTCAGTTGGTAAAGGACAACGTCTCCGTCCTCCAACTCAAGATAGAATATGACATCCTCGCCATTTTCCGCCTGGAACTTTACGAGATCGGAGATTGATTCATGCGCATGAGCAGGCTGGCCATCGCTAAGAATGAGCGTCCCGTCTACCACAGCCATAGCTATGGCTGACTTGAGTTTCTCCAGCACATCCTTGCCCACCTTGCCTTCCGTTATAGAGACCGTTTGCTCCGTTGAGTGAGCAATGTGTGCCAACTTTGTGTGCTGTAGAACCCTCTCGAGATTTGAACGCGTACTGGACAAGTGCGGCAGGGCCGGCTGTTCGGCCCTCTTTTCGGCATCCTCGTCGCTCAGGATGCGCTTACACACAATCTTATTCATCTCGGGCTCGTTCGACGGCATAAAGACAGGATCCTCACACAAATGCGGGCTATGAATAGTGACCTGGTATGCGCACGTCCTGATTTCCTTGACGGAGGCAATCACCTCGTAATCATCCTTCCTGGAGCACACATACTGAATCTCAACGGTACGGTCCATATTTGTAAGATCACATTGAGAACCATGCCGCAGCTTTTGCGACACATAGTGCGCAGATTCGCTGTGTCCAATAGACGTATTTGTGTCGCTGTCAAAGCGCCCCAGAATGTATACTGGCGTGCCTTTCTCGGGCTTTGGCGTATGACGGCCCTCCAACCGGATCTGTGTGGCGTCATGAAACTGCTTGACATCCTCTCCATAGCACACAGCGTATGTCCAGTATGATTCGATATAGTACAAGCAGCCCTTGTCGAGATGGCTCAGTAGCTGCGTCGCACGATCAAGCGCCCCATCGTCGACTGCAGGAAGCACATCTTTCTCCTCAATTGTAGTGTTAACAACCGGAATGGCGCATAAATAGTTATCCTCAAAGAGCTTCATTGGCCGGTACCTAGTAGTTGAGTCGTCATTTGCTATTAGACTCTCGGCTTCTTGGGGTAAGAGGTAACTTCCACGGTCGTAGCCGTGGGCTATTGACACGTCATACGCCGGTTTTGCGTATATGTCAGTATACACGCTGAAAGCTGAAGCCGAACTGACGGCGACAATCGCTCTCAATGCGCCTAGCATCTTCACCTCATATCCGGCCGTCTGGCTGAGAATCGTGGGTGTGGCCGCTATCGCCTATCTTCGTGTACGTTTGTGGGCAGCCGTGCCTGGTATAATCATGGTTTATCGGTAATAATGACTATCGTGCAAAAAGGTTCAAAAACGCGCATTTTTCTCTGAAGAGCCAGTCTGGCACCAATATACCTGGCATAACTGCGGGATAAATTTGTCAAGTTTTGTCTTTCACGGTAATTTAACCCCATCTCAGAGGAACAGACACGAAGCAAAGCCACTTGTTAGGTGCTACGGCGAGTTAGTAGGGCAAGGGCAGGATTGGTTGAAAAATTCCGGATCGTCTTGTACGCAAATGACCCTGTGCCGAAACCGACGAACTAAAGAAAAGGAATCGAATCGGCAACATGCGGGGCGGTCCAAGATTGGGCAGTCTGCTCCGCAGAGCATATTCTACTGAGTCCGCAGTGGAGAGTCTCCGCATTCAGAACCCCAAGATCCGAGCGGCCGTCGTTGATGGAGTTTGGAACGAAGGCCCGCCAAGTCTCAAGTCGCGACGTGCTCGTATAAGGTACCAGAGCCCCGAGGGACTGAGCGAGGCCTTTCCTCTTGCATACGATATCATTCTTAAGGAGAAGGCGCGCCACTACAAACTTGCCGAGGAGATTAAGCGGAAGCTGGCCGAGGCATCGGAGCCAGAGGAGAAGATGGCTCTCCAGCAGCAGCTGAACAAGCATCTCGTCCAAGCCGAGGTCAACGATCCCGAAGTTAACTACAACCACCGCATAAATGCCATGGATCTCCGGCAGCCGGTCTACCGCCATCTAGCTCAGCGCGACTGGAAGAGCTATGACATGCTGCTCCTAGTGCAACGACTCGAGCAGCTGCACGTGCTGCCTGACACAATGCCTACTATCAACCCGCGGGCCAAGGTCGAGCTTCAGTTCCCAACGGCCGTGAACCAGTGGACGACACCTGGCCAGTGGGTTCGTAACGCCATTTGCGCCAAGCAACCGATTCTGCGCGTTCAGGAGTTTGAGGAGATCCCTGACAATGCGCTTTACACCATCCTCGTGGTTAACCCCGACGTTCCCGATCTTGAGAATGACACATTCAAGACTGTGCTTCATTGGGGTGTCTCGAATGTGCCGCTCAGCAACGTCGACGCTGCCGTGGACGTAACCAAAGCGGATGAGCTCGTCTCGTATCTCCCTCCTCACCCTGAGAAGAACGCGCCGCCTCACCGGCTCTGTGTGTGGGTCTATCGACAGGCCCAGCAGCCTGGCGAGATTCGCCGCGTCGACGTCGAAGCTGCCGATGTTGCGCGAGACCGCTTCGACATCCGTGCCTTTACCGACAAGTACGGTCTTGACGCTGTCGGCGCTCATGTCTGGCGCGTCAAGTGGGATCTGTCCACGCCCGAGGTCCGTCGCAAGTACAATCTTGGCGAGGGCAACATCTACTCTAAAGTGCGAGCCTAGGCAGTTTTATTTAGCACTTCTGTATATATCGAAATCAACTTGTTTAGCTCCAGACATTGGCCAAAGGCCAATAGATAGGTGACCGAAGGTCAGTACAAGAGATGGCAGCGTCCACATAACAGCCAACTTGAGCCTGCAGGGAGAATGAGTACATTGGAATGAAAATCTATCTACTCGGCCTTGGCGAGGGCCTGGTTGATGAACTTTTCAACGTCAAAGTTGGGGTCGTTGATATCCTGCTCGGCGCCAGCAGCGGCCTCGGGCTTCTTGTTCTGAGCAGCCCACTTGGCCTTGGCCTCGTCAATGAGCTTGAGCTTGCGCTCCCACTCAGTGGCAGCCTTCTTCTCCTGGGCAGCGCTGGCAAGCGTCCGGTTGTGGACGAAGCCGTAGACAACGCCGCCGGCAAGGGCCGACCATCGCAGAACCTGTGAGTTAGTATATACCATACAAATTGTTGGAAGGCCAATCCGGTGACAAGACTTGCAAATAGCATCGATAGCCATTTTGCCCATTTTTCTATCAACCGCTTCTTCACTGCATATTCTTGGTAGAACCCCGATGTATAATAATGACAGAGAAGCCTTGTTTGAGATGTTGTCTATCCGTCCTTGTTGATGGATAACCGTATCCGTGTTTGGCAGGCTTCAAACTGCTAAAACTGTGCCAAAAAAAATTCGTAGATTCAGTCCAATCTTCGCTTAGCGTCTCATATCAGCAAACAAACTTACGTTAAGCGTTTGAGAAGCCATTATGCAGTGTGTTTCGGCTCCAGACAGTCCCGTGAAAAATCCCAGTTGTGTCGGACCAATGAGTGACGCCGACTATAGTTCCTCGGATTGATTGTGGTCACATAGGTCGGTTAACGAAAGGTAGTCGGCAGCAGCGGCTAGCGAACACAATCTGTACCTGTTTGTGGATATAATCTAGCTATACGTAGATATTCTGTTACTAGACATAAGACAATATTGACAGCGCTCTCAAGGTCGCTGAATGAGCGTTTTCGTTCATTCACAACCTTAACTTTAGTGACATATACATATCATTACAGATCGCGGTTGATCACGCCTTTAGTGAGAGGGGGGGCAATAACCGACTTGGAATCCAACCCCACAATGCTCCAGGGATTGGTTATTCTCGCGCTGTTGTGTAATGTCATTGCAGCTGGTACCAAGAACATTGACATTCTGGCGTCGCCTTTGAATGGTGGTGAGTTGGAGCGGCTCGGAACCGTCGCCCTTGACACCAGCACCTTGGAGGCCACCTACTACAAGGTCCAGGATGCCACGAGCACTGGCGTGAGATGCGTTGGCACGAAAAACAAGAGTGGCGAGTTTTCTTGTATGAACGTGGCTACCATTGCATCGAATACTGTTGCTGAGATTACGTTGTATCTGGATAGCGACGAGGAAGTCGCAAACTTGGCGTACGTGGAGCACCTGGCAGCCAACACAAATGGCGATAGCTACGAAAAGGTCAGTTCCGTCGAGACCATTGTGAGCCCTCATGAGGGTCCTAAACCAGAGCTCAAGGAGCCTGTCAAGCTCGTTAATGGACAGGTGCAGCAGCCGGAGCAAGAAACGTCGTTCATTCAAAAGTACTGGATCTACATTGTTCCCGCTCTTCTAATGATGATGGTCTCTGGTGGCGGTCAGCAGTAGTGAGCTCTGATTTGATGTGGTATTGCATTATTTATATAGATTGTATGTCGTTAACGCATGATTGTCTTAATAGCTTGGGTCCGCGACGGTTTGTATAGTGACCACGTTTGGTCGAACAGCGTCTCCTCGGACATGAATAATCTGCAACCTACAGCGTGCACAGACCATCTGATAATGGACATGATGCATTAATCGGTAGTTCATCAATGGCTTCGATGTAAGAATATATCGTGCTGGTGGCCATGAAACTATTCAAAAAACGCAGCGAGAAACGCGACGCTCTCCCTCTTCAAGTGCTGGAGGTAGGATCAAAGCCCATCCCAAGAGGAATCGATGCATTGGTGCTTGACGAAACCAAAAAGACAGGGTCTGACAAGAAAAAATCCAAGTCTGATGAAGTCATTGAAAAGCAGCTTAGGGGCTTGCTGTCGACTCTAACCGGAGAGAAGACCGGAAAACCAGGGTTAGAAGGATTCTCTTTTTTGGTGGACAAGATTTTGGGTAACGCCACTTCAAAGGACAAGGAGGACTCGACAAAGACGGACGATGCTGAAGAGTCGAAATCCTCTGAAGACAAGTTTGGCGACAACGAAGCGATGTTGGAGCTCCTGGCAAAGCTACTTGCAGCAAATATGGAACATAGCGATACGGCATGGGATCCGGACATTATAGGAGAGGAAGTGATAGCCGATAAAATACAAGAACTACTGCAGGACCGCTCGAAGGAAGACACCAAGGGGATGATGTGTCAACTGAATCGCAATCTGTTGTTCCAGCTGCTTGTTTGTAGCATCCGCACTGTTATGAAAGTGCTAGACAGAAGAGCGTGGACGCTGTGGGATTTGCAAGCTGTCATGCTCATTCTACTGCTTACTTGTATGCCGCTCTGGTTCCGACGATTGTGTGCTCTTGGCCTCGCATGCTATCTCAAGGCTAGCCGAAGGCCGCTCGTCTTTGCACAACCAAACGCAATAAAATGACCATATGAATCTTTTTTTTTTATTCTGCACTCTATAGAAGGGCTGTGGTAGCCTACACGTCCATACGGAAGTTTCCAGGCTTGCTCTGGACGTCGCGGACAGTGAGGCTAACAAACTCGTCGAGATCGTTGCCGCTGAGACGCGCCGCCTCGATGTTGAACAAAATGTTCTTGATGCCGAGCCCAAGGACAGACGACTGGGTTTCCTCGCGGATCATTTCAATGGCCTGCTTGCGGCGTGGCGGGTCCAGGAACTTGACCTCCTCAAAGACGCTCTGGAGCTCGTCGATGGAGGCAACGTTGGGCACAAAGATCTCTTTGTTGAACGACTTGAGGAGGTCCATACGGTCAAGGACCTCCCTCTGTGCACTCGTTGCGAAGACAATGAGCTTGCGATCCTTTGGCGGATTCTTGCGTAAAAATACCTTGAGAGCCTGTAGGACCGAGTTCGAGAAGCGGGGGCCAATGTTGACCCAATCAAGAATATCTTCAACCTGGTCGACAACAAGGACGTTGAGTGGCGACTTGTACGAGTCCTGAAAGATCTGCTGAAGATGAGCCACACGCTGGGTCTCGGACATGCCGATCATGTCGTCTGGCGACACGAGCTTGATGAGCGGAAACTCAGAGTCTAGGGCCATGCGCGATGCGAGAGCAGTCTTGCCTGAGCCCGGCGGGCCGTGCACCAGCACCGAAATGAGCGGGAACTGGTCACTCTGGCGGACTTGCTCGATGAGCTGCTTTCCAAGCGACAGAATGTCGGTAATGTGGCTCGAGTATGTGATCATGCCGCCGCGAATATTATCGCTGAGTTCCTGCTCTGAGACACCAAACGCCGGCTTGTTCTCGTCAAGGGCATCCATGAAGTCCAGGCGCTTGACAATGACTTCTTTGTTGTCAAACGTAATGCCCTTTTTGGGGTCGTGCTTGATGTTGCGGTTCAGCGCAAACGAGGCAGCACTCTTGACAAGACCCTCAATCTCAGCACCGGAAAAGTTCTTGGTGCGAGCCGCAAGCTCATCGATATTGACGTCGTTGGACAGCTTCTTGGCGTCGCGCATCTTGTGCGTGTGGATGTTGAGAATTTGGCGTCGGCCTTGCTCGTCGGGCAGCGAGATCTCGAGTTGCACTTCAAAACGTCCTGGACGCAACAGCGCCTTGTCGATAAGATCGCGACGGTTCGTCATACCAATGACGAGAATGTTATTGAGCTGGTCGACACCGTCCATCTTAGCAAGCAGCTGGTTCACGACATTGTCGCCGACACCGGTACCGTCACCCCGCGAGCCACGCTGCTTGAAGACAGCGTCAAGCTCGTCGAAAATGATAATATGGAGGTTCGACTCGTCGCCTTTTTCTTTGTATTCGAGCTCTGCCTCGCGGAACAGCTTACGGATGTTCTCCTCCGAGCTTCCGACGTACTTTGACAGCATTTCAGGTCCGTTCACGATCTTGGGCTCGACGGCGTTGAGCATCTTGCCAATTTGCCGGGCAATGAGCGTCTTACCGGTACCGGGCGGGCCATACAGAAGGAGACCTTTGACGTGCTTGATGCCGAGCTTCTCGACGTCTCGCGGTGGGTAAATACGCGAGGCAAAAGCACGTCGGAAAATAACATTGAACTCTTCATCAAGACCACCAATTCCCATGTCCTCGAACCGGAAGTTGGGCTGCAGAATGGCATTGACGCGCGGCTTGTTGCCGGCGGTCTTGAGCACAATGAGGCCATTGGGCGGCTTGAAAAAAGTGATGTCTGTCTGGGGGACAAGGATGCCGCGAGCGCCCTGTGCGCCTTGGGCGCCGGCGCCGGCAAGGTCGACAACGCTCGTTTGCAGGACCTTGACGCGGAAATTCTTGCCGGACATCTCCATGGCCATGAGCTGGCCCGGTTCAAAGACCTGGTCCTTGAAAACATGCAAAAAGCGCTTTGCAAGCGTCTCCTGCTCGTACGGCGTCTGGGTGACGTTGTTCTTCGAGTAAAAATCGATCTCAACATTGATGCTTCCGAGGTAGACGTTTTTATTGCCGCGAGCAAAGATGTCAAATGGATCAACCTTGACAGGATCACGCAGCGACAGCTGGCCCCACTCGCGCTGCGGGCCAGTAGGTGCAATCGTGCCTGGCTGAAGACTGCGGTGAACGCGGGCCGTCAGGACATAGCGGTCGTTGATGATGACATAGGATCCGGACGGAAACGAACCCTCGGGAACAGCGACGACGTTCTCCTGTGCATATGACGCCATATCCGACGTCATCTTTTCGACGCTATAGTGGCCGGCAGCATGACGGCCACCAGGACTCGGAGACGGTTCAAAGTCGAATCCGCCAGGACCACCGCCACCGCCTCGTCCAGGGGGGGGCGTTCCGCCAGCTCCGGGGCGCTGCATGTATGGATCGTTGTACGCCGGAGGCTGGGCGTATGGGTTCTGTTTGTTTCCGCTGCCGCGGAATAGTCCAAATTTATCCATTGGACTGGAGATTCGATTGTAGATTGTGTTTGCGAGCCACCTCGACTAGTTTGTCTTTCTCCACGTATACTGTCGGAAGCGATGGACGCTTCAGCCGCGCGTTGCAATATTGCATTGATGCTGGATATTATGCTTTTAGTCCTCGGTAGCAACCGCTTCTGTGGTTGGAAAAGGAGAATTTACTCACTATGTACTATTGACGGGGTCTTGTTTCCTGGGGGCCCTGCCCCCAGACCCCCGTAGCAACTGCTTCGCAGTTGAGATCGCCGTATAATTGAAAGCAGGCTCGTTACAACGCTGTGGGCTCGGAAGATGTACCCCCAAGCTACCATAACAACTTTTTCGCAGTGGAGTTCAAGAGAATAGAGTCTCAACTACGAAGCCGATTCCTACGGGGGATCTGGCCGGGGACCGCCCCAGGAAAATAAAATTGAAATCCACTCCATAATGCTCCACAGCAGAGAAAAAACGATCGGCTTGATTCTGTGTCTAAAGTATAATGAGGCTTAATGGTAGTAACAGATACCAAGAGACAGCACGCGACGACTTGTTGCCCTAGTCAGCATGCGGGGGCCTGTGGTTCATGCACACGCGACGCGTGCCAGCGCAGGGTGTTACGGTGTCACGATGACTCGCGCTACGAGAGTGGTGCAATAGTGGACATTTTGGGCTGCGCACAGTGTAGGCAGTTGAGGGTCCAGTCTCAGGGCGGCCTCAGCTGCCAAGTTCTAGTGCCGTATTATTCGAGAACAGAGATGCACGGCGCGGATCAGCACAACGGTCCCGGTTCCCGACGGGCCGAGGGTTGAGGTGCATGGCTCAAGTTATGAATCCGGCAGAACCGCCGGCACGCCAGGATTTTTGCATTCCATCGTCGCCAGCAATACCAGAAAGAAAAAAAATACTAAAACACACAGCCAAACGGGTATTAGCTCGCCGGGGTCTGCGAACTATTAATACAAGTCATCGCACCCGCATTAGGGTTTAAACGTGCGGCTTTCGGGAACGGCTTTATCGGTCCAAAACCGATCGAAACGGATTTATTCTCTTGAACCCACGGACGGGCATTTTATGAATTTAGCGGCGGTTCTCTAGTGATCTGGTGCTATTGACCGGGAGAACGGAGCTGCTAAGAAACAATACAAAACATGAGCCGTGGCCTTACAAGGCGGGTGAAGCGGCTGCTCAATCCGAGCGAGTGGGATAACGACGATAATGGAGCGCAGTCAGCCACGGCCACGGCCACGGCCGCGGGCGACAGCGAGCGGGGAAGGTCCGGTCGCGGGCGTAGCCGTGCGAGCAGTCGGTATCTGATTGCACTTGATAGTCCGGGTGGTCGGTCGTCATCCGCGGGGTCGTCGGATCGCGTGACGCCGTCTGGAACCTGGTCGGGGACTGAAGGCAGCAGCAGCTCGCACGAGACCGCGGGGGATCCCGGCAACAATGGCGTCAGCACCGTGTCCAACGGTACGGCCGACGGTGGTGCAGCCGAAGTTACAGCCGATGCCAGCAACGTGCCGACGGTCGTGACAGCAAGCCCAGACGGCAATCGCAAGCTCGATTTGGAGGACGCCGAAAGCATCATTGGCGGTTCGACCGTCACTTCGACAGACAGCCCCGCCGAGGAGGCTGAAAACGCCCGCAAAGAGAAAAAAGTGTTCAAGTTCTCGCTTCCGTTTGCCAACCCGCTGCCGACTCTCGACATCCCCACAACGCTGACTAGCCGGCTGTCGCTGGGCCAGGCGCAGCCATCGATCGAGGAAATGGCGCAGATGGACCAGGAGACAGAGGACAGGCTGTTTGCCAACGTGCGCGTCCAGGATAACTCGCGCCGGCGGGCGGTGCGAACCGCAATTGCCGGCAAGATGCGGTCCAAGCCCGTGTCGTGGCCCGAGATCGACGGGCCAGTGGTCATCATGGGCGGCTACCGTGGCTCGGTGCTGCGCGACCGCCGGACGGGCCGGCGTGTGTGGATTCCGTTACGCGCGGGCCTCAACATCCGGCGCGTCGACTTGTCCGTCGGCATCGACGACGCAGACGAGGAGCAGGAAGCCGACATGCACCTGTACGCGTCGGGAATGCTGACGCATATTGGGCCCGTCGACATCTCCAAGAACCTTATTCGCCAGCTTGACGCTTTGGAGGACGTCACCGTCTACGACTTTGGCTATGATTGGCGCCTGTCCTGCGACTTCAACTCCAAACGGCTCCAGACGCTCTTGAAGAAAATCAAAGACAAGTTCGGCAAGCCCGCCATCGTCATTGCGCACTCCATGGGGGGCCTCATTGCACACCATGCCATGCAGTCGACCCCTGAGTTGTTCCGCGGCCTCCTCTACGCCGGTGTCCCGTCGTCATGTCCAAATATCCTAGGCCCGCTGCGCTACGGCGACGCGGTGCTGCTGTCGTCACGCGTGCTCACCGCCAGGGTCAACTTCCTCATGCGGTCGTCGTACGTGTTCCTGCCGCTTGACGGTCACTGCTTCGTCGACGCCAAGGACCCCAACACTCGCTACGACCTCGACTTCTTTGACGTCAACACGTGGATTGAGTATAACCTCACGCCGTGTGTGTCGCCTGTCATGAAGTACCGCCTCACCCAAAACGGGCCCGACCAGACACTCGAGTCAACCATCCGCGCAGCCTCGAGCACAATATCGCTTTTGTCGCGTGGCAGGTCGCCGTCCCGCGAGCGCTCGCGCGAGCGCTCCTTGGTTGCTAACGAAGAGAAAAAAGACACTGAAGGCACTCGCCGCCTCGGCAAGCATTCGTCTAACGATAAAAATCACGCCCACGCCCATTGCCGGACCACCGGCCACTCCAGTCACGACCGCCAGCACTACGTGCACCACGAAAACCACCACGCATCTACGCACCCCCCGCATCGCCGGTATCACAGCCAGCCCCAGCGCCAAAAACAGCCAGAAGATTTATTGCCTCTAGAGGATGCAGTCGCTTACTTGGATCGCACCCTCAAGCGAACAAAGAGGTTCCTCGAGGAACTGGCGTTCAAAGAGGGTGTCGACTACCCACCCCTCGCCGTCCTGTATGGCACCACGGTCCCCACGCTCCGCGCATCCAAGGTCAACGGTAAAGAAGGCATCAAGGACGGCGATTATAATAACCTGCTGTTTGGTGCTGGAGACGGTGTTGTCTATAAGCGCACTCTGATGCCAGAAGCGCGCGGTTTCTCGCTGACGGCAAAGGTTCCAACGGATCGCGGCCATGTTTCGCTCCTAACGGACATAGATGGCGTCGCGCAGTGCTTCCGTGCCATCATTGACGAGGAAAATAAGCGCAAAATCCGCAGAGAGATGAGCAGTCACCCGCCCGCCTGAATGAATGCATGCAAGAATTAACAACCACCAAAAAGAGAAAACTCAACATGACCAGATCCCGGATCATGCCTCCTGGTACTGAACTGTAATCCATAGTGAGCATCCAATGCATTGAACTGCAACCTCTTCCAAATCGAGATTGTCCTCGAGGTCCTGTTCGGTAACGACGTAACCATCCTGCTCGCCGCATCGGCACGGCCACGTCCACTCAGAAGTTTGATCTGGCCTCTCGTGCACCGTCATGTCTCCTAGATCCACAACATCGCCACGATCCTGAATTTTTGTAGCCGTCCTTAATCTTTCAGTATAGTCTCGACGTTTGTTGTCGTCTGTCAAAGTCGTGTATGCAAGTTTTATGTCCTGGACAGCTTTTTGTGCCGAAACGATTGTTCCATTCGTTCCATTTGCCTGCTGCTGCTGCTTGTCTGGATGATGCTCTAGCAGAGCCTTATGATACGCCTTTTTAAGTTCCTCGGGCGTTGCAGACTCTGCGACACCTAATATCTCGTAAAAGTTTCTCATGGTAATGCTTTGATAAATATCGCGGAGGACGGTGTAAATGCTGAAAAGGAGGTGCGGCGATAATATGCATGCATTCCTTGAGTCGTCATCAAACGTCACCGTTACAGCTGCGATGTTTACTTCCACATATTATATATCCGCCTAAGCCCTTCCTTCTTTGACAATAATCCACGACCTTGCAATCCGGCAATCAAGAGATACCCGTAGCCGAACGGCCGACGAGTACTATGCATAATATGGCATAATTCAGCACGGCTGATTCCCCTTAGCCTGATAAAAATTAGGATCATTTGTCTGAGACCCCATCGACAACGGCTCGACATCAAATGCCGGAGGAAAAGAAGCGCAAAAGAGAGGCTGACGGCCAGGGTGTTAAGGTCGGTAATGTTGTTACCGACCCTTCGGTGGTCGTTGGCTCTTTTGCCGGCATTAAAGTAGCCGAAAATGCCAAGTTTGATGGTTACCGTAACAAGACCGACTTTTTAATACACGGCGAGAACGAAAAGATGGAATACAGCGGTAGTTCACAAGACCGCAACCAGTTTTGTATTGCTGTCTACGACGAAAAGACTAAGACGGTGGACTTGGTGTCGGCGCCGCATGTTACAGTCACGAGTGTTGTCAAGGCCCGCAAGGCCGCCCAAGGTGACGCAATCAAACAGTCCAATGTCAAGGTACGTGCCTTTTTTTTTGTATCCAGCTAATTTTTTTTTTTTTTGCACTATTTACGTATCTTGGATTTCTAACTCCAGAACATTGTTTTGCGCAACCAGCTTGGTACTGCCTTCGGTACCAAAAAGGCAAAGAAGGCTCTTACCGACTTAGAGAAGAACAAGATCGACGCCGACAAGCTTCAGGACTATGAGTCTGCTATTATCGACAACATCAAAGTTACCACAGAGAGCTTGCCCACGCGTGAAAAGCGTGAAGAGCAACTTTCTGGAGAGCGGCCTATTCCACCGTTTGACCTGGAAGCTACCGATCCCCAGTACGCATACCCGCTCGAGGGTATTATTCCGCAGCGTGAATGGGATGCCATCCGAGTCAATACGATCCTGCGTGAGACAGACGAAAAGAAGCGCAGTACTATGTTTGCCGTGCAGTCTTCAGACTATGTCTTTCCGCGTGTCGATGCCGCCATCTCTGCTCAGGGCACCGACGCCGAAAAGCGAGTCAAGATGCTCTACTACGTTTCTCTGCTGCTGGCACTCTACAGCAACCGACGTATTACGAACAAGCAGATGCTCACTGAGAAGCTGGGAAACCCGCCAGAGATTCTTATCAACGGTCTGATTGCCCGCTTTGCTGTTTCCAAGGCCGGTCAATTCGGCAAGACCAAGGACCGCAGTTTCGCCATCGACCCTGCCCGTGAAAACAAGCTGCTGTGTTACCTGCTGGCGCTCACGCTGCACGTCGACGGTTTTGCAGTTGACATCAATCCACTTGGCTACGAGCTCTCGCTCAAGCCGTCCAAGGTTGCTGAGCTCTTCAAGGCCCTTGGCTGCAACGTCAAGCCCATGTCTGCCGCCGAGGCCGAGGCACGGAGCGTCCCCAAGTCACAGGCTCAGAGCCACAAGGTTGCTCATCTGAGGGCGCCTCTTCACCTTCCCGAAGTGGTTCGTCGGAAGCGGGCCGGCGGTCGCTGAGAGCGCCTTTTCGGTCTATTGTATAAAAACTAATTTTAACGCATCGCATACTGGCATTTTGGGGCTGTCTTTCATTCTGAGACACCGCGTCCAACGCTGGCAACCTGTTCGCGTAGGATATACCGAATGTACAATATTAATCCGACGGCTCTGCAGATCCGACTGCAGAGCCGGTACTATAGGGATACGGAGACAGCCCCTCAAGAGAACCGGACCAGCGAACCAGTAGTTAGCTAGCTAATAGGATAAAAGGAGAACGGTTGTGATTCAAATTGGTCACATAGATAGCCGTACGGCGGAAACCTACCCTGGATTTTACTCTGAGGCCCCTAGAGATGGATGCTTTGCTGCTTGACAGAAATAATTTCAATTGCCTGGTATCATGAGTGCAGAAGAAGAAAAACCCGTGCAAGAGACTGTTGAAGTCGACTCGTAAGTCCAGTCCCATTACCATGTCCGACACCGACGTGCTGACAACAGCGAAGACCTCAAGAAGCTGAGCGAATGCCTGAAGGAGCAAAACGACGTTGAGTTTGAAGTTTGTAAGCGCAGGAAACACCAGTCGGGTGGCAATTGAGTATTTGGATACTAACTGTAGACAAGCATGGAATCAAATTGATGAAGCCCATTTATGAGAAGCGACGTGAAGTCACTAAGCAGATTAACATGTTTTGGCCCAGCGTCATTGAGATGAGCGAACTGCTCGCGGAGTATGTCACTTACGAGGACAACATTCTGCTCAACAGTCTCAAGGATATTTTTATCGAGTGGGATGAGGACAATGTGAAGAACTTCACCATCACGTTTGAGTTTGCCGAGAATGACTTCCTTGAGACGCTCGTGCTCAAGAAGAGGTTTGAACAAAAACCAGATGACGAGGAAGGCGAGCTCAAATCCGAGCCGGTTCCAATGGAGTGGAAAAAGGGCAAGAATCTCACAAAGCCGAAGGCTAATTCTGAAACGTCGTTCTTCAACTTTTTCAACTTCACTGGGTCCGGTCCTGGTGACTATAAACCGGGTTCCGTCATCGCTCTTATCATTGCCGAAGAGCTGTATCCTCACGCCATCAAGTTCTACACCGAGGCATTGTCCGCAGAGAACCAAGTTGAGGAGGAGTACGATATTTCGTCTACTGATGAAGGCGAAGGTGATGACGATGATGAGAATGGCGAGGATGACGGGGATGGCGATGAGGACCAAGATGACGAAAAGCCACCGTCAAAGAAGGCAAAGATCTCCTCTTAGCTTTTTTCTAGCTTTTTTTACTTAAGCAACAATAATATGGTGTGGGTATTCTACATTCGCATAGTCTCGTTTATTTGTTGCGAGCACCTTCATTGATCTATGTAAAATGGATGTCGCAAGAAGTCGGGGCCACACAAGTAGTTTGCGTGGAAGGGGTACCAAAGCTATTCGTTTTTTGCCGGTCCCAAAATTGCTAAACACTGGAAATCATCTCGCCCGTCCATGACTAGTCCTCGTCGCGGATCGGCCGTGCGAGTTCATCGTCATCAAAACCGTCGTCGTCATCGCCAGCCAGAATTTCGCTCTCCTCAACGTCGACCGGCGAGTATCGGTGGCTGAAGCGAGAAAACGACGAGCGCGACGTATACCTCGGTCCGCCAAAACGCTGCCGAGCCTGGGCCACAAGCGAGCGCACAGCTCCAGGAAGGACGCTCACAAACGCAACGACACCGGCCAGAGCCGTAACTGCCCACTGAACAGCCAGTGGCTGGTCGCTGTCCTCCTCTCCAAGTCGAATCTGACCATAGTTTTTAGAGTAGTGCTCCCAAACAGTGTAGGCCAAGACCGCCACCATGCCGATGGGCAACAAAATGACAACCGCAAGCCAGAACCCATGCAGACCACGGTGTTTGCGATCATAGTCCTCCTCGTGTCCCGGGCAGGGATGGGACACAATCTTGTCGAGCTCCTTACCGCCCTCGCAAGTACTGAGGGGAACACGACGATAGCCCGTCGGCTCCCACCACTCGATAACGTTTGGGTTCTCAGCGCAAACGGCCTTGTGGTCCGGAGGAGTAAAGCCCGGAACCAGCTGGCATGTACCATCTGGGGCACGCACGTAGTTAAAGTCGCACTCAAAGTCCCGGCGCGTGCAGGTGCAGTTACGCACAACCATATGAGGCTTGCCAAAATCCAGATCAGGACTCCAGCCAATGTAGCAGTTGCGCTCAGGCTTCTTGCGATGATACTGCGCTTCGTGTCCAAATAGACAGTTGTCCTCTTGGTTAGGGTGCGAAGGAGTCCAAAGCTCAAAGTCGTCAGACTCCGGGTTGCCAGTGTCGAGGGCGCATTGTTTATCGGTCAGCGTAGAGAAGTCCACTTGTATGGCAAACGACTTGTCGCCCTCCTTGGTAGGAAGCCGTCCGAAAAGCACAAACTTTCGCGACGTGTCCGAAGGTACGGTGGCAATGTCATCAACGCGGACGAGATCTTCATAAAACTGGTACTCCTCCCAGGTGTTGCCCTCGTCCAGCGAGTAGAGCAAGGTGTTGGTCGAGTCCTGTCCATTGACAAGAGCAATAATCGATCCGGAATCACCATACTCCCACATGTAAGCGCCCTTGCGGACTTCCTTCCAAGTAACGCCGCCGTCGCGAGTCAAATATGTGTTGCCATCCTTGTAGTCGGTGAGCCAAGGTCCGACATTGCCAACACCAATCATGAGTCCCACCGCAGAGCCAGAGGAGAACGTGTCGCGGTAGTCGATGCGCTCAGTATATCCGTGAAGGTTGAGCGAGCAGCCGACAATGGTGCGATCAGAACAGTCGTATTTGTTGCCGTCAATGTCCCTCTCCGGCGGCTGCAGGAAGCTCCACTCAGCGCCGTCATTAAACGTAATTCGAGACTTGAGCTGCTTGCGCGAGCCACGATTCGCCTCTCCGGGGTTGATGACACTGTTGATAACAATGACACCTTCAAGGCCCTGCATTCGCTCAAAGTCCACATAGCCAAACTCATTGCGGTTGACTTCGTCAATGCTGACGACGTAGTCCGTTCCGTTGGAGTTGGACTTGAGCAGGCTACCGTACTCAGAGCCCTCCTTGTCGTTCACGGTGATGTGCATAAAGACAGAGTTTGTGCGAGACTCGAGGATCGTGTATGCCTGCGTGTGCTTCACCGGGAAATTCGCCGGGAATCGGGCAGAGGCAAAAGTCTTTCCATCCACAGACACAAACGCGTTGAGCTCATTCTTGTTGTCATCAACGGCAGCAACCACCAGGAACTCTCGCTCAAGCGCGTAGCCGACAATGGACTCAAAATGCACTTCGGACGATTTGAAGAAATCAGTCGAGGACATAAGCTGGATGCGTGATGCCAGGCTATCCATCTCTCTAACCTCTGTTGTACAAAATATGAGGCTCTCATCCGAGGTCTCCTTGAATCCACCAATCCAAGAGCAACTATCGACACCGCTGAGCTGGTCCCAGCTCTTTGCGGCGTTCTTGGAATAGAAACTCTTGACTTCACACTCGGAAAAGGGGGAGTCACATTGGTAGCCGTTGAAGATGAACCAATCCTTGTTGGTCTGGTGGAACACAACGGGCATGGATCGCGCAAACGCCATCGGGATATCGCGCTTATCCCATGTACGACCCCTGTCAAGCGTGACATGAATGCGCATTTGCGAGGTGAGAACAATGGCGACATCAGCAAAGTATGGGTTAGTAATAATGCCAATGTTTTTTGAGTCGGTGAGAATCTGATCCCACGTACTCCCTTGGTCGTGAGTGATAAAAATCTCCTCGCGCGACGTACGGACAAGAATAGTCTCGTCGTTGGGCTCATCACCCGTCTTTTTCAGATAGATGTACTCGCTGATTTGGCCCGGGAAAGAGAACATGGTGCTGGAAACAGTATTGCCGGCATTGAGCTCGTTGCACGCCACCTCATGCTCGCCATCTAACTGCTCGCCGTTTTCATAAGTACATTCGTTGCCTGGAACAAGGCGGTAGCCCGTGGAGATCTGTGGTCAGTTTGTGGGGGAAAAAATGACTTGGAGTAAAGGCAAAAGACAAAAAAAAACGAAAAAAAAAAAGCAGGAAGACATACAGTGACTTTGCTGTCATCGCTCTTACAACTGTCGAGGAGCTGAGAAAGGAGCGGGCTAGTCAATGTGCATTGACGCGAAGAGCCGTTCCACACAAAACCCTTGTCGCACTCGTAGTCAGCCCTTGTGCAGGCACATGGCTCAGCCGAAGCAAACTGCTCATGGTACAGATCACTGACAAGACAGTCAGCATCACTTTTCTTGCGCCAGAAGTACTGCTTGCGGCCCATGACGCAGCTCGGCGTGCCGTCTACAGAATAGCGAGCATACCACTTCTCAAAGTCAGCAGACCCATCATCCTTGAACTCGCACTTGCGATCGTACACGCTGCTGAAATCAAGATGGACTGCAGACATGCTCGCATCGCCAGCAGTGCCAAGCACGGTGAACTTGGCCGACGTCGAATCAGGGACCGTAATGACAAAATGGCTCTCATACTTGTCAGGAAGAGCAAACTCGTCCCAAGAGGAGCCGCGGTCGAGTGAGTAGTACATCTTGTTAGTGCTGTCGCCGAGTCTCGCCGCAAGCAAGATGTTGCCCTGGTCGCCAAACTCGTAAATGTGGGGTCCCGTGAGCGCCCTCGTCCAAGAGAGGCCAGAGTCGGTAGAAACGTAGAGGTCTGCATCATCGCTCGAGCCGAGCTCGGGACCCATGTTACCGATACCAGCAATTACACCAGGAGCTGGCGACGAAAAGATCCGTCCCACCTGAGCATAGTCCGAGACCGAGTGAAGGTGCAAGGAGCACGTCGACGCGTCACCGTCGCAGTCCTTGACCCTCAGGGCATTCCAGGTGCGGCCGTCGTCGTACGAGATACGCGACATGGCGCGTCCACGGGCACCAGGGTCAATGTTAGCAAGCAAGACGCCGTCGATGCCCTCGAGTTTTTCCATGTCGATGAGGCCGTTCGGCGAGCGGACAACGTCTTCGAGACTCTTGGTGAAATGCGCACCATCACTCGAAGATGTATAGAAGGTGGCGACCCCGCTGCCATCGCCGCGGTCGCCGTCTCTGCCGGCCACACTCACGTGCAGCGAGTGGTTGGACGACTCGAGCACCGTGAAATGCTCGGCAACAACGGTGGCGCCGTCAGCAAACTGCGCCCACTGCCAGGTGCGGAGGTCCGCCGATACGCCGAGGCGCGCGCCGTTTTCGCCCTTCTCAGTGTCGGTAAAGATAAAGAAACCGTTGACGAGCTCGACATCGCCAGCATTCTTGACCTGGGCAGCGTCGATCTTGACCAGCTCGCGCGATTTGAAGAAGTCGGAGGACAGGACAACGGAACCGTCATTAGTGGTGCACACAATAGTCTTGTCCTCGATTTCGTCGTTAGAGCCCGTCGAGCCGTGGGCCCAAACACACTTGCGGACGTCGGGATCAACAAGGGCGACGGAGCCAAACGAGTCTCGCGTGTACCAGACCTTGTCATCGCAGCCGCTGTCGGAGCACTCCGAGGTTTGAAACAGTATGTGATCGGGCAGCGACTTGTGGAAATGGAGGCTGTTTGGGGCGACGGGTCCCTGGGCGACGTACTTGTCCCACGACTCACCGCGGTTCGTCGTGTAGGCAATGGTGCTCTTCTTGTCGCCCTTTTTCGTAGGCTCAAGGACTGCATACGAGCGCTCAATGTGAAATGGGTGCATAACAACATTAACGACGGTGCCTAGTTTCTTGTTCTGCTGCCACGAGGCACCATCATCGGCGGACCTGTATAGAGCGCCAGTACTGTCAAGATAAAGGATAACAGACGAGTCGTCAAAGTAATGTAGCAACTGAGGCGCATGTCCGATCTTGGATGCTTTGATTGATGGTTTGAACGAAGATGAAGAAGCTGCTGCTGCTGCTGTCGTGATGGCCGTCAATGCCATTACAACAGCGTGGAGCCATGCCAACGCAAGCAATGGGCGAAGCATTGTAAATTGTGCGCGCAGCCTTGCGCCTTATAGACACAGATAAAGACAATGCAAGGTATCGCGCTTTGTTGTTGGAGAGGCCACCTGCCCTGAGGCTCGTGTGTGCTTGTGTGGAAAGTGAAAGTGGGGGCGAGTTCACAGTGGTGGGCTGGCTATCGCTGTGACGATGGTAAGGGCAGCCACGTCCAAGTCTGGGGTGTATTGAGGAGAGCCACGCTGGCGCTATGAGACCAATGTCCAACCAAAGTGGCCTGGAAGCTACAGCGCATAGTACGGCTGTACCATTCTATATGTATTTTATATGTGGCCAAGACCACTGTAATTATATGCCCCCATCATCCAACCTGGAGGCAAAGTGACTCTGTGGCAGTCCGCAATATGTCAAACGACCTAAATCTGAAGAAATCATGGCATCCTGGTCTATTCAAGAACCAGGAGGCCGTATGGAAGCGCGAGCAGGAGGCTATTGAGGAGCGCAAGAAGATCCTTGAACGCCAAAAGGAGATCCAAAGGGAGCGCGAGCAGGATGAGCTTCTCAAGCTGCAGGAGGCCGCCACCGGCAAGAAGCGCATGCGCAAGCTGGACTGGATGTACACTGAGGCGAACGGCGGGACGCTCGGCACTTCAGACGAGAAGGAGGCGTATCTGCTTGGCAAGAAGAAGATTGATTTTTCCATGACTGGCACTAGGGCCGGCGAGGAGCTAGAGAAGGAGCGGGCACGCTTTGAGAATCTGGCATCTCAGCAGGCGGCGGAACCTAGTGTAGCGTCGCAGCGTGATCTTGCAATGAAGCTGCGCGAGGATCCCATGATGGAGTTCAAGCGCAAACAGTTAGAGGCGGCACGCCAACGAGCGATGGAGTCCAAAGGTTCTGACAGAGAGCGCTCACATGCACGAGAGCATGACCGTATGAGGGATCGGTACAGAGATGATCGTCGGGGGGAGCATTATCGAAGTGACCGTCATAAGGACCGAGACCACGACAGGGACAGAGATAGGGACCGAGACCGAGAGCGGGAGCACCGTCGCCGCCACCGCGACGAGCGTGACCGCGGCAGAGACAGCGACAGAGATCGACGTCGGTACCGTGACGATCCCCATATGGACAGGGACAGTGACAGGGACCGCTATCGCCACCGTAGCGAACGGGACCACGAACGGGACCGCGACAGAGATAGAGAACTGTCGCCGAGACGTCATTCGAGCCGTGGAGATGATATGCACACGCATCGTGACGATAGAACCAGTCGAGATAGTCGCTACAAGTACGGCGATAAATACGACGACAGGAGTTATCGACAAAGTGACGGCCGCGATCGCCACAACAACGATGGAGGGCGAGATCGTTCTGAACGGCGCTTGCACGACTCAGACAACGGCAAAGCACCAAATGATTTAACCAAGGCCGACGATGACCGTTCTGCCCGTCTCGCGGCCATGATGGCTAATGCGCAGGACCTCGACTCTGAGCGGGAAGAGCGTCTTCGAAGAATGCGCGAGGATGAACAGAGGGAGCGAATGGAGGACGACCGTCTTCGGAAAGACACCAAGAAGTTGGGGGGTACGGCGTCATTCTTGCGAAACGCTGGAAAAGCCATTATCGCACAAGATGACGATGAACTCCGCCGTCGCCGCAGATGACCGTACTCGGGGCCAGTGCGGGCGAACCGGATCTATGGATCGTGTTTCCACGTTCATTAAAGCGACGAGCATGACCATCACGATGCTTACGAACTTATGAGATTAATGCTATTATTCCAGTATATCATACAAACGTAGAGTCATTCAATCATGACATGCATTTAGACTTCCGGCTTTCTTTTCCCTGGGGGTTCCACCCCCAGACCCCCGTAGCAACTGCTTCGCAGTTGATTCACGGGCTCGGTGGTGGCCAGCCGCGAAGCGGTTGCTACGAGGGACTGGGGGCAGCACCCTAGGAAGAAAAAGAGCACTAGCCAGAGCTTCCGGTAGATCGTGTATGCAGTGCTCTTGCCGGACAGAATTCCGCGGTTCCAGCCACGGGCTTGATGCTGTTGTTGGAAGGTGTCATTCGCCGTAGCCTGGCCCACTCGGTTGGACAAGTCTAATTGCAACCGGGATCACCTAAAACCCGCGGCAAGTTTGGGAAGCGACCCCGACCAGGTAGTGCGACGCCCGTAGGACCCGAATAGACCCATCTATAGGACCCGCTCCAGTATCCACCGCCGATGGGGCACCAGAGAGGGCCGCCCACGCTGCAGAAAGATCCATCTCGGGCACGCGGATCCACGCCTGCGGCCGGCCCAGGTCAGCTTTTTGCCCGCTCGCGCCCGCGTGGAGAATATCAGCTGGAATCGCTTCGCCTGTCAGACCCAGGAATCTGCTCAGGGCGTTTTGAACTGCCAGCTTCCACCCCACTATGTCTAGCTCCACTGGCTCCTCGGTCATTCTGTCGTTAGCAAGCGAAATTTTAAAACTATTTCACCGGCGATCTGTAATAGATTGCCAACACATTAAGACAATCAAACCGTCTCAAAAGGTAGTAAACCAGTTACTCCCCACAATACTGCATCTCAGCTGACGCCTTTATTGACTTACATCTCCAATTGTAGATACGCCCAGTCGGCTGTGTTGATGGCAAAGGAATCCATCGTCATGGTATGAAATGCAAACGCCACGCCTCGGGGGTGTCTAAAGACTGTGTTTTGGCTCGGCCTATAGATCTGCGTTTTTAACGCCTCGGACGCGGGGTGCCGTGCTTTAAAAAGTGTCCCTGCGCTGATGTTTACGTTTGTGCACCTCAGCGATCGGCATCGTTTTACTTTGCCAGTTTTGGTGACGTCTTGTCCTGCCCTAGCCCTGCATTAAACTGGGCTGGTTTATCGTTGCTAGACAGAGTCGTTTTGGCTCGTGATTTGGCTGGTGCTTTGGCTGATGTTGTGGGGAAAGGGAGATGGAGTACAAATTTGATCAGCAAATAGAGTCTGGCACTCCGCACACAACGGCTATGTGGGTGATGATAACCGTTCCTGCGGGGTTCAGGGGGGTAACCCGAAATGCCGTTATACCAATGACAGATCGACGCTAGGACGATTTTGGGCGGGCTAGTAGTTTTACCATGGATGCTAATTCCATCTTCGTTATCTCTTGCATGTCGTTTAAAACATGAAACGTACCGTTTGTCGGTCAGCTCTTTGCATGCATCCGTGCCATCTTGCAACGTTCGGGGATGGGATGCGATCTTGTCAGGCGTGTCTCGATCCTTCGCGTCGGCAATGCACATACACCGTATCGGCCTAACAGTACCATGAGGAAGATGGCAGAGGCCACTTTCAATGATGGTTGGTCCCAATACCAGGACTGCGGCCGGTTTGACGCACGCATGAGCAATTGCCGTTATATTGCCGCATGCAGAACAAACAGAAATACGCCTTGCGCTGCCTACAGGCCACTGCCTAGCCGTGCATCTGCAGGGGAAGATCGTTCGTTCAAAGCCCGGCGAGTCTGCGAGATTGGGTGCAAACAACCGACGCACGACAGCAAGCGGTGAAATTTTTGCATGATTCGCGGCTATATCGGAGGCGATAAGGCGCGCAGTCATGTCGGCTAACGCTTGCACCGTGGACACTGGTCCAAGTGCGGGTCATTGGTCTGGCCATTTTTCCGAAACTTGTATCACGGCTTTATTTATATGAAGCGTGCGTCAGTCTTTTCCGCTACAGTTCGATCGATTACGCCAGATCTTGGTTTTTCCTTTGATACGAACTAACTGGAGCCGGCAACTCCGCGTGGGGTCCTGCTTTTGTGGGCCAATTGTTTACAAACGTACAGTTACGGCCATATGGACGTCCTTTCTTATTTCCTGGGAATGCTGCCCCCAGGCCCCCGTAGCAACCTCTTCGCAGTTGGGAAGAGGCCCGATTGAACGTCAACCACGAAGTGATTGGCAGGGAAGCAGAAGCCTGGGGAGTGCCCCGAGGAGAACAAACAAGGAAATGCTAACTACGACGCATTCGCTACAGGCCCCATTGTCCACCTCACTTTAGAATACACAATAATTCAATATGCAGATTGTATCATTCCTCATAACATGACGTGCGGTCTAGTTGCACGAAATAGACGTACTATACACAGAATAGCCAAGGCCAAAGACATGCACAAATCTTAACGCTCCTTGAGAAGCTTGTTGCGCTTCTCCCGCCGCCGCATACGCTCCACCTTCTTTGCGTGCATTTTGGCTGCCATGAGCTCGTAGCGTTCACGTTCAGCCTTGGCCTCGCGACGAGCCTTGATCTGTTCAATGCGCTCCTTGCGCTCTGTCTCCTTCTCCTCTTTAAGCTCGCGCTCCTTGGCCTTGATCGCCTTGAGAGCAAGGTCCTTTTCCCGCTTCTTGTCCCAGCTGCTCTTGGAAACACCGATAGCCTTGACCCGCAGCGGCTTCTTGACTTCCTTCCATTCCTTGATGCGCTTGCCCAGCAGCTGGGGTGGGACTTTTTCCTCCTTCTCTGTCTGCACCGACTTGTCTTCCATCTTAGTTCCTTCGGGCACCAAGTCTGCTGAAGTCTCGGTAGCACTCTTGCTTTCCATGCCCATCTTCTTCTTGATATAGTCGAGCATGGCTGTAAAAAAGTTTCTGCTCTGGCGCAAAAAAAAAGAATAAAAACCACTAGGCTGGTCACGAGCAGCCATCTGTATAATAATTTTTACTAGCCGTGACCCTTGCCCTGGTGATAACGGCTAATCTTGGTGATTTTACGTGATTTATGGATTCGGAGAACTCGGAGCCCCCACAATTTACTGGTCGAGCGTGTTTAAGTCTGCGTCGGTGGATAAGCAAATGGACGAAGTTGGGATTACGCTGAGAGAGCACGTTGTCAAATCCAGCATTGACACGCTATCGGTTTGCAACCTAGACGTGTACGTCTACGGACTCGACCAAATCCAGGGCTCTGTCGCTGACGAACTGACCATTCTGAGCGTCGTCCACCCCCGAGGCAGGGACTATCGCTACTCGGAAATAGTCGCCCACGACGTCCTGCACTACTACCGTACACATGGCGGTACCAAAAAGGTCATTGCCGTGACCTTTGATGCCTGGAACCACGGAAAGCGCCTGACGGAGCCCGAGCGCAATGTCGATTGGAAGAGTGGAAACAAGTACCATGCCCAGGATATGATGGCGCAGATTGAAGGTACTGCTCGTGAGGTTTCGCTTGTTATGGACTTTCTGCCGGCGTATCTGCCGTTTGAGGCGCGCAATGTGTCCCACGTCGTCACGGGCGTATCTCTCGGCGGCCACATTTGCTGGCGGGTCGCGCAGCACCGGGGTTCAGCGGGTCTTCGTGCCATGGCACCCGTCATTGGCTCTCCATACATGTCGCTGCTGCTTCTGGAACGGCTGCAAAAGCAGGTTCCCGCCGGAGGCTCTGTCACGGACATTTCTGACAAGTCGCATATCAAGACAACTAAAACATCTTCCAAGGCGGCCGCCGACGCGCTCAGGGCCGACCTGGGCCCGGACGCCGCAATGCTGTGGTCCCCGGCCGTGCACAATCTCATTGTTGGTCTCGACAGCCTTTCTGTTGACTCTGGCATCAAGGTGCTTGCGTGTAACGGCGGCCGTGACAAGCTGGTGCCTGCCAAATTCACCGAGGCATTCTTTGACGTCCACAGCGGCAGCAGTCCGGATCTCGAGCTGTTTGTTGAGGCCGACGCCCCGCACACCTGCACGCCCCAGATGCTCGAACGCATCGGCCAGTGGCTAGTAAACCTTACCGTCTAAATGCTTGTGTTCCTTTCTGTCTGGGGATGGGACCCCAAGGAACAACAAAGAAGCTGGTAACGACTACAAATGCAGGTTCACTCACATATATTAACTGGAGCCTTTGTTTTGTCCAGGGGGTTCCACCCCCAGACCCCCGTAGCAACTGCTTCGCAGTTGGATTATGGCTGGGCTCGAGATCAACCGCGAAGCGGTTGCTACGGGGGTCTGGGGGCAGCGCCCCCAGGAAAAATACAAGGCACCGGAAAAAAAAAATACAGATGCAAACACACTGAAACATCCGATATCGTCGTATATATATAAATCGTTACAAGCCGAATAGATATCATGGGCACGCGAGAAGGAGCGCTTATACCGCGGCCGGTGGCCGTTTACCTGCCAGCACATATGCGGCAGGCAGACGGCATTCGACGTTAATTGCAGGCTAGCAGACGATCCGTCAGCCGGGTCGCCGTCAATAAATAAACCCTTTAGTATGCCTCGATCGACGGGTACAGGCGCGAGGCCGACTCGGTCTTGGGCTCTGTGGCCTCGCCAGCCTGGTCCTCAAGGCCCTGTAGCTGCTGGGCAATCATGTTGCGCAGAGCCTGGACAACCTGGAGGTGACGCGACGAGCCCACGTCGGACTCGTCATCGTCATCGAGCTTGGCCGACGACAGCTTGTCTGCCAGGTCGTTCATACTCGTGTGCTGCTTGACGCCCACAAGAACCCGCTTGCCGGTGTCGTAATCGTATCGAGAAGCCAGCTGCGGGTATCCGCCAGCGTAGCCACTACCGTTATTATCGCTCACAGATGGGTACAGGTTTCCTGCATATCCGCTGCCGCTCTCGGTACCGCGGACCGGCGGGTACGTGTAATTGGAGTAGCCTTGCTGTTGCTGCTGTTGGTGATGATGCGAACCGCTGGGCGCGAGTGGTGAAACGTTGCCGTTTTGCTGCGGGTTCGCAGGCTTGGACTGTGATTGTTGTTGTTGTTGTTGCTGCTGCTGGGCCGGCTGCTGGGCTTGCGGGTGAGGCGGCTGCGAGTGGGACGGGTGAGTCATGTTGCTAGCAAGCTGGGACAGGAAAGAGTCTGCCTCGAGCAGCTCCTGCTGCGAGCGGAACGGCGGCAGAACGCGCGAAACGTCCTGGTAACCGTTGCCGCCATAGTAGCTCTGCATCGGGACCAGCTGCTCCATATTGGCAAGGCGACCCGCCATCTCCTGCGAGTACGTCGGCTGCATGCGGGCGCGCTTGATGTCCTCAAAGAACTCAGCCGAAGCCTCGAGGCCGCGCTTGCGGCCAGCAGACGCAAGTCCTGCGTCGTAGCGGGCTCCGTACATGTCACCAGCACCCAGAGCAGGACCAACGCCAGGTTGCTGCTGCTGCTGCTGCTGCTGCGGGTACAGCGGGTACTGGTGCTGGAGACTGGGGTACAGCGGCGCCTGTGTCGGGTATCCATACATGTCATAGGGCGCCTGGACCATGCCGGCGCCGTAGCCGTAAACGTCAGTGCCGACGGCCGGCTTCTTGTCCTCGGCATTGTCGTCGGCGTGGGTCTTCACGTGCTTCTTGAGATCCTGCGGGCGCTTGAAGTTCTTCTTGCATACCTCGCACTTGAAAGGCTTGAGCGGCACGTGCACGCGGACGTGCGAAGTGATGTGGTCGCGCTTGACCGTCACAACGCGGCAGTGCTCCCAACGGCACATGAGCGAAAGGTTGTTAGTGCTCTTGCGTCCAACGTGGACCTCGCACAGGTGCGTGTAGAGCTTCTCGGCGCTGTCAAACGTGCGGTCGCAGTTGGCCCACCGGCAGTACAGGCGCGAGCTCGCCTGGCCATTGCCCTCGCCGCCGCTCTCGTCCGACTCGGCGATGCTCTTGGGGCTCTCGCTGGCTCCCGACTGAGGAGGAGACAACGGAACTGCGACGCGGTCGTACTGTGGGGCACCAGTGGACTGGTTGCCATTCATGGCTGGACTATCGTGGTGGTGGGAGTTCTGCGGCTGATGCTGGTGCTGCTGGTGCTGCTGCTGCTGGTGCTGGTGCTGGTGCTGGTTAGCGTTGTTGTTGGCACCCTTGTTATAAGCCATGGCGGCGGCGACCTCGGGGCTCTCACCGCCCGATGTCGGCGTCACCGGCGAAACACCGGCGCTCGAGTTGGTGGGCGAAACCCCGGCCTTTGAGTAGCTCATATCCGGGGTCAGCGAATCCAGGTACGCTGCCGACATTTCGTGGTGGTCAAAATAATAGTTTGAAGTAGTTGACGTTATTGTTTGTGTTGCTCTGTTTGTGTTTTGCACGCGTTTCTCTCGACTAACAGCTCTGTTCGAGTACCGATTTCGTTGGCGTAGTAAAGATGCGTCTTGTTCCCGCCTCTACCAGAGGCGGGCTGCTTAGTCGTTTTTATCTCCCAACCGCACAACCCAAATTTGTGCTGCTTTTCAAACCACCTGGTTTCTTGGCACCTTGGCGTTGCCCTTGCCGCAGTCCACTTAGGGCTCTAACTGTCGCGGGGCTGTTTTAGTTATGCGGTCGCCATGCCAACGCGCGGCTGTGCACCCGCGGTCGTCCGCCGCCGAGGCCTCCCGCCCCGTTCACCGACCGACTAGCAGCGTTATTCGCACAAGTCCCCATTCCCGCCGGATCCGGCTGCCTGCGCGTGCCGCGTTAGCCGGGGGCTCGTTGCATGGGCGTGCGCGGTGAAGACGTTTACACGAATTAAATGCCTGTCATGTGCGGGGATTCAATGGCCCTTACATTTTCTTCGCATTTTTGTCTTTGTTTGCAATAGGTCTTTAGACGCCGGCAAAAAAAAAAAAAAAAACACCATCGACTCCCAACGACTCGCAAATCAGATACCCTTGAGACACAGATGTCCCGGTCCCCGTTCTTGGCCCTCGCGCAGTCTCAGTCTCCCGACGTCATGATGCCCAGCAAAACCCCTCGCCCGACCTGGCCCGTGTGCAATCTGGAGTGCATCGAAGATGCAGCCTACGCTGCGGCCATGGGCAGACATCGAAGCACCCTACCTGCAGTCGAGGTCGGCACCGCCTGCCTGCCTTGCTATGTGCACGATTTTACTCAATGCTGGTTTGAGAAGAGGAAAAAAAAAACTGTGGGCAATTGGCGAAACGACGATGCCGGTTTTTCCCATCCTGCGGTACATATCGGATCGGATCCAGAGCATCCGGCGCAAGGCGAAAATCTGCACATGGGCCACCTTGCCGGGGAGGAGGCGCAGCGCAGATCGGTACGACAGGTGCCGTGCCAGATGACCAGGAAAAATTCGTGGGCCGACAAAATGACAAATTTGTCGGGTACTACACAGGGTCAAAGGGTCTTTGGAATAATGAGAGGGCCCGACGCAGGTAGTGGCCTTGTCTTTTTGTCCCTCTTCCCCAGGTTGCTAGGTTGACGGCTGGGCGTTTTGGCTTGGCACCAGCGGGGTCCCCATGTTTATTTCATTCGGCCTAAAATGGGCGGCTGTTAAACTCGTCCTTGGTGCGAGCACCACGGGATTTGGTTGTTCCATCGACGTTGCAGATTTCCCTCTAGTCGGATTGGTTGTCAATAGTGTCGGACCACCTGGTCTTTTCCGTACCCATTTTTACTTCTATCTGTATGGATCTTGTTGCCTCATCGTTTTGCCGTTCGTCTCACGTCATCGATCTGCCTTACGTTTATCACAAACCGTATCTCGAGTGGCTCGCTTTCCAGACGTTAAAGTATAACATTAACGTTACATGTAACACCGCTTCCTTGCTTCTCTGCACAAAAAGTGGGCGCTGGCATGATCGTTCCGATGCCGCACCATCACGCTACCGATACCGATAAGCATTTGCTTGCTAATAATAGTCCGGTGGGCCTCTGACCTCTGGTTGGGGATCCTTTGTGCCCTATTTGTCGTGCTATCAAGCTCTGGGTCCCCATCAGCCCAACTGGCTCTCTGTCTGCTCGGTAATTGGCTCCCAAGGTTGACGTCCTTTTTTTGTCCTGGGGGCCCTGCCCCCAGACCCCCGTAGCAACTGCTTCGCAGTTGATTTAAGGTGTTCGGTTTACAGGACTGACTTCGTCTTTTTATTTCCTGGGGGCTCTGCCCCCAGACCCCCGTGGCAACTGCTTCGCAGTTGATTCAAAGGTCGTTGAAAGTCACCTGTGGCACTCGAGTTTGGAGGGAGGGAGTGTAGATTCTGAGTTCATGCCGTTGGGCTGGATTTGGTGCGCGTAATACACTTGCGAGATGATCGCTTCAGTGCTCAAAGACGCTCACTGCTGTGAGTACTGTGAAATTTTCGACTCTCTTCGCGTTTGGTTTTGGGGGCACACTCGGCCCCGACAGTTTCGTCTTGGCCAGACCCTATGTTGGTCGTACCTTCGTAGTATACAAGCAATTGCTTGCCAGTATATGTATCGCACTCCTCATTGAACACCGGTAGACCAATTCTCGTTTCCATTCTAATTAGAACTGCGAAGCAGTTGCTACGGGGGTCTGGTGGCAGAGCCCCCAGGAAAGAAAAAAGCACCACCGAGAAACAATTTAGCATTAGACTAGATCATTGGGCATACACCCCGAAATTTTGTTTCGAATTACTACACTGGTTTGATTTTTTTTTTTCCATCGACGTTGATTAGATCACCCGTAGGGTCAATATTTATATACGACACAGATCTAAAGAGCCGCTTATTTCTTGGCAGCCTTCTGAGCAGCCTTGGTGACCTTGCCACCCTTGCCGTCAGACTTCTCGACAGCCTTGATGACACCGACGGCGACAGTGACACGCATGTCACGGACGGCGAAACGGCCAAGGGGCGGGTACTCGTTGAAGTTCTCGACACAGAGGGGCTTGGTCGGGATCATCTTGACGATGGCAGAGTCACCGGCCTTGATGAACTTGGGCGAGTCCTCAACCTTCTTGTTGGTACGCTTGTCAATCTTCTCAACGAGCTCAGCGAACTTGCAGGCAATGTGAGCAGTGTGGCAGTCGAGAACCGGGGTGTAACCGGCGGCGATCTGACCAGGGTGGTTGAAGACAATGACCTGAGCGTTGAACGAGTCGCAGCCCTTGGGCGGGTCGTTCTTCGAGTCACCGGCAACGTTACCACGGCGAATGTCCTTGACCGAGACGTTCTTGACGTTGAAACCAACGTTGTCACCGGGGACACCCTCAGTAAGCTGCTCGTGGTGCATCTCGACCGACTTGACTTCGGTGGTGACGTTCGACGGAGCGAAGGTGACAACCATACCGGGCTTGATGACACCGGTCTCGACACGGCCGACCGGGACAGTTCCGATACCGCCGATCTTGTAGACATCCTGGAGCGGCAGACGGAGGGGCTTGTCCGAAGGACGAACCGGGGGCTCGATCGAGTCGATGGCCTCAAGAAGGGTCTTGCCCTTGAGGACACCGGCCTTGGTCTCACGCTCCCAGCCCTTGTACCACGGGGCGTTGGTGGTGGGCTCAATCATGTTGTCACCGTTCCAGCCAGAGATGGGGACGAAGGCAACAGTCTTGGGGTTGTAGCCGACCTTCTTGATGAAGTTCGAGGTCTCCTTGACGATCTCCTCGAAACGCTGCTCAGACCACTTGACCGAGTCCATCTTGTTGACGGCGACAATGAGCTGCTTGACACCAAGGGTGTTGGCGAGAAGAGCGTGCTCACGGGTCTGACCGTCCTTCGAGATACCAGCCTCGAACTCACCAACACCACCGGCAATGATGAGAATGGCACAGTCGGCCTGCGAAGTACCGGTAATCATGTTCTTGATGAAGTCACGGTGACCGGGGGCATCAATAACGGTGACGTTGTACTTGGGGGTCTCGAACTTCCAGAGAGCAATGTCAATGGTGATACCACGCTCACGCTCAGCCTTCAGCTTGTCAAGAACCCAGGCGTACTTGAACGAACCCTTACCGAGCTCGGCAGCCTCCTTCTCGAACTTCTCGATGGTACGCTTGTCAATACCACCGCACTTGTAGATAAGGTGACCGGTGGTGGTCGACTTGCCGGAATCGACGTGGCCGATAACGACGACGTTAAGGTGAAGCTTTTCCTTTCCCTGTTTGTTAGTTTTGTCGGTTTTTTTCTTGTTATGCCATTAATGTAGTCGAGTATGTGCTGGCGAAAATTTTTCTTTGCATCCTCGTCATGCAACAACACACACAAAAACCTTCAATTCTCAAACTTAATCCACTCGAAAACAAATAATCGCTTCCATCAATTCCATCCCTCAATCCCCGTCATCATCAAGTAGTTGCACGCACCATTTTTAATTACTCAGGTAGAAATGCACGAATTTCTGGTGTGAGTTGACAAGGAAGAGAAGCTGGTGGTGGGAGAATGCCCCTGCTTATATACTGCGGGCGGCGGGACTTTCCCAGTTTGAAAATTTTTGCGGCTAACACGCGCGTATACATGGTACCGCGCGCGTAAAGGGAGGACCGTGACCGGTTTTTTTCCGCACATGCCACCTAGAACTAAAATTTTACTGGTGCAAAGGTGGCAACCGTTGTGGGCGTAGTCCGGTTTGGTGGTTGTCAACCACGCAATTCATTCAGGCTACGTAACTCTCACATTCTAGTAGCCCTGTTTCTATGACAGAATCCTTAATTAATCGCCAATGGATGGGGCCCGTCTGCCCTCTGGCCTCGCCCCGACACACCACCACGCTTGCCGCAGAACCGCCCCACTGCACGCAGCCAGGCGGACCCGATCTGCCGTTTCCCTAGCCCGCCATGTACGGCATGAACCCTCGAAATTTACCTCCCACCATTGAGGTTGAGACAATTGACCGAGCGACGGACAGCATCGGTCACGGTCCCAGCTACTTGGCATAGGCGGTTTAATAGCAGCAACGTGCTCGTAATCTCGACGAGTTGTACTTTTAACGTGCGAATTGCCACGGGGAGTAAAACGGCGGCACAAGCAAGCTGGTACGTGAGTCGCCCGGCGAGGCCAAGGCCTGGGGTTCTACCGTCTCTCCAAACTGGGTGAGGTGAGCGGCTGACGTCGCAGCAAGGGGCTTGTCCCGGTCGCCACGGTGTGCCATCGCCGATTGGGGAAGGGAGCAAACACGCGACCGACAGGCATGGGTAATCGGAGATCTTTGAAGCCACCAGGGACAACGACCAAAAGGCGAAACGGAACTAGCGCTTATTTGCGGCGTTTGTCACCACCTTGCTGGCGCCTCCAGTGCTAATGACAACCCGTGCAAAAAACAAAAAAAAAACTGCCAGGTAACTGGGCAAGGCTAACGAGGCTGCCAAAATTTTTCTCCCTAACCTGCTCTGCAAAAAAAAATTGTGGCATCGGTGCCACCGTCGGCTGTACGGTTCACTTAATGTGTACCTTACAGGAGTGCTTTCACCGAGCAAAATTATTGTAACGTAGAGGTTGTCGGTTTACACCATGGCACCATACCCCGAGCTTTGAGACCTGCTATACGCAACTCGCAGCTTTTTCTTTCTTTCCCGCTTTGCTCCGACAATCTCGCCGTCTCGCATTGCATTGGCGGCAAATGCCCATGCATGCGAGCGCGAGAATAGACAAGCACTCTGGCCGGGCAAGGCGACAGCATACGCGGGCCGTGTATTGGGTTGCTGCAGGCCACAAGGTCATGGTGAGGCGGCGTGTCGCATCCCGGGTACAAGGGGCCTATTTTTTCCGGCTGCAGACATCCCAATTTACGGCAACTGTCAAATAGCGATCCCAGGCGTTTTATTTCCGACCGCGTCAGTTTAAATTACGGTCAACCTTCGCCGGTTAGGGTCTTACATCGCCATAGCTCTTGACTTTTTTTTTTTTTTTTTCCTGGGGGCGCTGCCCCCAGACCCCCGTAGCAACTGCTTCGCAGTTGAGATGAGCCTAGAATTGAGATCAACCGCGAAGCGGTTGCTACGGGGGTCTGGGGGCAGCGCCCCCAGGAAAAAAAAAGACGCCACGGGGATAAGAAAGGGACCGAGAGAGCCACTTGTTCATGTCATGCAGACACTATATAGAAAGCGTACAGACACACAAGACTGAGACCCTGTTGGCCAAAGGGAACAGAGGTCTCAGATGGGGCCAAAGGGCCATTGGGGGGATAACGGGTCTAGACATGAACACTAGACACGTGTCTAAGGACGGTGAGTCGGGTGTATAGAGCTGATTTGGAGTGCGCGCGGGCACTCTCACAAAGAACTGCTACTGTGCGATCAATGCACACGGACGAGTAGCCTACGGTGCAACAAAATAGAAACTTAGTATACGCGCGAGCGCTGGCAGCTGTGCCATTGTTTCTTACCCCGGCAGAAGCCAAAATCAGACGCAGTTTGCGTGCGGCCGTTTCAGCCGTGCAATTCCACACTAGCGCTTCACCTCCAATAAAGCAGGATCGTCGTGCGTTCATAACGGCAACGGACAGGATCCGATCCGCAGTTTCGTTCGTTTGATTTTGTGGAGGTTGCTGCCGGAATCACAGAGGGAATTGGCTGGCCCCAGATGAGTGCCCGCGTCACCCCGAAGATGGCCCCGCCTCGGCCCCCGGCCAAGATGCCTGAGTCGCCGGCAAGGCCTGGGCGTCCTCCGCCGGTGGCCCGTCCACCGCCAGACGACAAGGAGCCCGAGGCCGACTTTTGTTCGGCACAGTCGCATGTTTCTGGCAACTACTTCTCGCTCGCAGCGCTTACCGAGTATGTTTGACCTTTGTAGCCGCCGGGTCGTCTCGGTCTGGGAGACTCATCGAAACGAGGTCCGCTTGGGCCGTACGCCCTAGAGGGTTCTTTTTTTCTTTTTACACTGGGGACGCTGTTCCCAGATCCACATGGCGACTGCTTCGCAGTTGGATTATGTCGGGACTCGAGATCAACTGCGAAGTGGTTGCGACGGGGGACCGGGGGTGCAAGGTGCCTTTTTACCGTTTTCTTCACTGGGGGCGCTGCCACCAGACCCCGTAGCAACTGCTTCGCAGTTGGATTATAGCTGGACTCGAAACCAACCGCGAAGCGGTTGCTACGGGGGTCTGGGGGTGGAACCCCCAGGAAAAAAGAAAACAGCTTGTGCAGCCACTAACTCCAGAATCGACGACCTGACTATCAGGAGCCCAGATCTGCCATACAACTTCACAATTAGCATCTGCAGACCGCTGAATGGCTCGTACGCATTCAGCGACATAACGGACAAGGGTCTCGTTGCCGCCATGTACAGCGACGAACAAGGAGACCATTCGCTTGGGTGAGTACACTTTAACTTTGGGAATCGCGACACAGAGCAAGGACTGCTAACTATTAGCCAGCTTTCGACCGAGCCGTACCTGCGGGGCCGCAGCCTGCTGCTGCAGTACGAAAATGGGTCACCGTGTCTGGACAGCGCCGGAAATGCGACTCCGTTTCGCAAAACGTCCACGTTTTCGTTCAAGTGCGACCGCGAGCTGCCGCACGAGCGGGCCGCCGCGGTGTCATTTGTCGCATCGCCAAACAACTGCTCGTACTTCTTCGACGTGCGGACGTCGTACGCATGCCCGAGCATGAACGCCAAGGAGACGGTACACCCTCTGACACTCTTTTTTGTCATCACACTTGTGGCATTTGTCGTGTACACCGCCGGTACGTGCGTGCTGCGGCCCGCAAACGTCGTGGTCAGTGTGGCACGCATGAAAAACGCGCTGCACCGCAAGCTGCGGTCAAGAACGACGGGAGGAACCGCGCCAACAAGCACAGATGCGCCATACGCCAAGCTATACTCGAACAAGCCACAGGGCCAGTTTGACGCCACATACCCGTGAATTTCTTTCTTTCGAAGCACTGCCAGCATGACCATGACGAGTCCTAAGTTTTTAATGCATTTTCAGTTTAGTGTTGAGCTTGTCGCTTCTTTTCTTCCTGGGGGCGCTGCCCCAGACCCCCGTAGCAACTGCTTCGCAGTTGAGAATAGGTGCGCGAGGGGCCTGACCGTTAAACAGGGGACTCTCTGGCACGGATAACAGGGCTGCACTAGCAGCACCAATATCATGTACGAGTCGACCGGCCTTTTCGAGGTCTGTTCAACTGCGAAGCAGTTGCTACGGGGATCTGGGGGCAGCGCCCCCAGGAAGTAAAAGCACACAAGACCACGTCTATTAGTAACTACTAAAGCGTATTGTATCATCACATCGTAACAGGGGCAAAAGTGCCAAATTCGCGGAGAGCGTCGGACAGCATTGCGTCGTCGTCAAACGACGTCGAGGAATCGCCAAGAGCTGCGAGCTCGGAAAATAGATCGAGCGCCGGGTCGAAGAACTCCTGGGGGACATCGTGACCGTCGCGAGAACGCCGCATCACGGCATCGAGATACCGTCTGTGCAAACCGGCCTTGTGGATTAGTTGGCTGGCAGTATCCTCGGAAGCCACGCTGCGGGGTGCGCTCGAGCCAGGGGCGGGCGAAACGTCGAGCTCCAGCAGTGAAGCGACGTCGTCGAAATCGGCGCCGTCGCCGGCATCGTAATGACCGTCGACCGAGCCCGGGCTGCTGGCGGCAGACGCCGTCTGCGGCGGCGAAACCGAACCAGCGACGCCGCCAGGACGCGACGAGATTTGCGCACCCGTGACTACAAGGCCCGTCACCTCGATATCCCAGGAGGTGATGGCGTCGCGGGCAGAGCAAAAGACAGTGTTGGCGACGGCATTGGGCTGCTCGAGAACGGAATTACACTCAAACGTCGACACGACATCACGGGCAATGTCGATCAACAGGAACCGGAGCCGGCTGTGCGATGTCGAGGGTCGCATCTCGCTGCCATCGATCCCCCCAGCCATGGAGGCGGTATCGATAGCCGGCGCCTTGTAGGTGACATGCATATCGACGTCCAACACAGCGTGGTCCTTGGTCACGCACACACTGGCGGTCAGGTCGACACGCCTGGTTTCGTACTTGACCGGCCGCTGGATCTGTTGCTCCATCTGCTGCTGCTGCTGCTGCTGCTGTCCACCTATCGCAGCAGGTGCAGAAATGGGTCCAGCAGGCTGGACCCGTGAAAAGTTGGTATCGATAGGTGCGGGATCGCCATAGTGCACCTGGGAACTCGGGGCACTGCGGCTCATCGCATGACCACCATCGGGAAACCAGTTATCTGTCCTCGGAGCCATCAGCCTCGGAGAGGCGCCAACAGCAGCACACCCTCCAGGCGTAGAAAAGCGAGACATCCCATTTCCGTACAATTGACTCAGCTCAAGGGTGCTGGCGTATCCAAACGCGCCCGCTTGGCCAAGATCCAAGTGTGGGCCGGGGGACGGCGGACGCGGCACGGGAGAGACATTCCAGTAAGCATTGGGATGAGGCGAAAGTGGTGCAGGCGCTTGTATTGGTTGGTACTGAAGCTCGAACTTGGACTGGTCGTGCGGGAGACCTCCGTACGCACCGGTCCAGTAGTGGACCGCAGTGGTAGTGGTGCCGGGGTAGGAGTCCCCGGCGAAACTCGAGCTCTGTTGCTCGTACAGGTGTGTCGGGTTGTGAGCTATCGTGAAAGCTGTGGAAAGTAAGAATGCCTTGAGTAATGCAAAAGCTCAATGGGCAGAGTGTCTAATGTAGTGATGGACACTCTGGCCGAGCCTCAAGCCTTTGTCTGTGGTTCTGGCACAAGACTCACAGCGCTTGGTCGGTCCCTATTTATCTACCGAGCCTCGTGCGCTCAGCCGCCTCGACACTGGTCTGCAGATTGCAGATTGTAAGCACGGAAGAATGCAGGTGCAGGTACCGGACCCCAGAACCAAAAAGTCCTACTGATCTCGGTACAGTGAAGATCGGCAAAGCCGCGCTGCCCGTGGCGCCAACTGCGCCGACATCGGTGAGTGACTGCGACAGGGGCCGAGCCGGCAACTGACCGCGACGGCTCAGTGTGAGTGGATCGATAAGGACCTTGTAACGTGTAACGGGCGATTGTGATGTTGGGTTGTTTGCGACAATCCTTTTTTGCTCGGTTGCCAGTGTTGTCAACGAACCAATTGGGTTTTTACCCCAGATCAATAGGGCAGGGCTGTACAGCGGGCAGTGCTGCGTTAATTCGCATAATTTACAAATGCGTATTTGCATCAAAACAGTTTGCGCAACATAGGATCTGACACGTAATCCAGGATCTGCAGGAGCATCTAAACGTTTCTTTGGGGAACGCTGGCCGTTTGGGACTAGAGCATCCTCCACCGCCATCGCCAAACGCTGACCGCCTTTGACTTGGGGACCAGCCCTTGCCCTTGCCGAGATCTGCGCAGTGACATCAAAACCCCGCCTCACATGGTCACCTTGGTCATGTCGGAACGTTGAGCCGATAGACGAACAATGCGCGGCGGATGCGCACTGAAAATCCATCTACTGCTCGCAGACAAGATATCACAGCGAGTAATATGCGGCGTTACTTGCAGTGCAGCGTATCGTTGTAACTGAAGCGTGATTACTGGCGCACCAAGTGGCGCATTACGCGTGTCGCCGCAGATTGGGTTCTAGTCATGGGAACATGACCGATATCGCAAAAAACGTGCTCAAACAAGGTCCAAGCTTTGATCAGGGATGTGCCGGCGGGATCGCGCAATTACCGCCGGCTCGGTGCTAAACGTGATGCCAAACCACTGCGTGTGGCCAATCAGTTTGGCCCTCCCGAAGCATGCGGTGCCAAACCTTACTGGGGCCGTTACACGGCTGAAGAGACCGGTTGGCTTCACCGAGATCGGTACCCGCCGCACATGGAACCGTGCTTCAGCCAGTGTGGACGTAGTGGTCGCCGGGCCCGCCAACGTCGCTATTTTGAAACAATATAGCGCTTCCAGAATGACCTCCAAGTGCTGACGATTCGATCAAGTGGCGACATGGCGGGGATAGGACTCGGTTTTAGACATGTACGACTAGTGTCTCGACGGTACTTGGGCAAGGGTATCTCCGTCGACTGAATGGCGAGGCGGGGTGGTGAGGCGAATAGTGGCCGGCTGACACTGAAAACATTGTAAAAGGAAAGATCTTACGTATTATTCGGCTGCTATTCTATGATATTATGCTATACGTGAAGGAAAAAAATGAAAATGCCTCGAATCGACCAACTGTTCCGACTAACCGTTGTGGTTTCGGACTCCGGCAGGCTTTGCATCATCGCTCGCCAAGGAACACCGTGGGGCAACTTTGTCTACAGCATCGCGTCGTGCAGGTCTTGGTATAACGACGTCACGCGGTGAACAATACTGTTATGCTTGTTAGCTAGTAGCATCGAAGCACGTTCCCTGACCATCATAGAGTCATTCGCATCGGTACCACGAACAAAGACATGGACCCGGCGAGAATAGTAGAGTAGATTGACACAATTGATACGGTTAACAACTCATTCGGCAACAAAGTAAGCGTGTATAAGCACTACAATTTGTCCCAATATAGCCTGAAACTGACACACGCGACTAACAAACAATGTTGTCGCTATATTTGGTCATCACCCTTGGCCTATTCCCGACCAGTCAGGTCGGGGACGCCGATGCGTGTGCCTGAAAAGCCGCGGACTCAAGCGAGTAGATCTGCTGACGCCCTCAGGGGCCTGCTTGTGTGCTTGTATTCCTGGCATCCAATCGGTTCGAGTCGATCTGCCAATGCACGTGCGGCATATGTGACCCCGCCGCGAACCCGCGGGACAAAAAGGCACACGTTGATAAACACCAATAAGCGTGATTGGCCCTTATCGGTCCAGGACCGGATTCAGGGCCCAACTGACGCGATGACACACACCGACGGCTATAGGCGGACGTCCCATATGCACCACACGGTGTTTTTCCTCGGAGCTCTATCCCGCAGTCCAGTGGCAAGTGCTTCGCAGCTGGAAAAAAATGACACAAAACGAACCAACTGCGAAGCAGTTGCTACCGGGGTCTGGGGGGCAGAGCCCCCAGGAAAAAGAAAAAAAATGGATAGTAATATACACCAAACATGACCAGAAAATGAGCCAACTGCCAACCAGTTGCTACGGGGGTCTGGGGGCGGGGCAGAGGCCCCCCAGGAAAAAGAAAAGCGGATAGTAAATATACACCAAACATGACATTATACATTATAATTAGATACCCGAAATACCGGATAGCTCCATTTGCTGAGAAACAAAATCGTCCCAGCTACTTCCTCCAGTGCCGGCTGACTGGTCTACTGAAGGATCAAACGGTGGCTGAACTTCGCCGAGCTGCGACGGCGTCGCAGACTGCAAACCAGTCTCTGCTGTGCTTGGGGCGGCGGCGGGCGTGCCGGTCATCATTGTGGTCGAGTCGGGCCCGGTCGCACCGTCCGCACCGGCGGCTGACGCAACACCTTCGCCTGCGGCGGCGTCAAAACCACCGAAATCACCGCCATTGGCCATCATAAACGGAGGCAAGAATCGTCCAAATAGCTGCGTGTCAAACTGGTCCATAAGTCCAGGCACATAGGTCATTTGGTTCCCAGAACTGCTGCCAAGCATTCCTGCATCGTAATCCCCGGCGAGCATATTCGATGATAGCCCTGACGGCGAAACGTCGTCTGGTCGCTGCGATGGAACATACGGCTGCTGCTGCTGCGGTCTCGCACGCTTGAGAGGTGGCTGCATGGGCTCAGATGTACCGTTGCCGCTCTGTTCCCCTTTGACTGGCACTGACTCGTCGTCCTCAAGGATGCCGCCGCCAGGCTTACCTGGTGTAGAGGCGATTTTATCGCTGAAATTGGGAGCGTCGGCAATCGCAGTGTCGCCCAGAATCCGCAGGTTGCTCTTCGCGATCCGGCTCGTCTTCGCATTAAGCTCCTCAAACATGGAGTTGAGCAGCTTATACGTGCGGTCGGCGGCGGTGGAGCCGTCCCGGAGTTGCCGAAGACAGTCCTTTCCAAGCTGCGCAACCTGCTGGATTTCTGCAGCTTCTGGGTCGTCGTAGTTCTCGTGGACAAAGTACACCAGCGAAGCCACTGAAAAGAAAACAGCGTACACCGAGAACCAGTATGCGCCCTTGAGCATCTTTTTCTGCACGAGCTCGTTGCACACAAAAACTGCCTGCTTGGCAACGCCAATGCACTTGCGACCATAGGTTTTTGCTCGCTCGTCGACAGGGTCCTTGCTGTCCCGGAACCGCGGACTGCAGTAGTGGATAAATGGCCGGTACAGCACGAGCTGGATGTAACAATAGGAAATCGTAAGAAGCCTGTTCGCCTTGAAGTACGGCGCTGGGACGTCGGGGGACGCTGGGTACAGCGGGGCTGGCAACTGCTGCCGCCATTGGTAGATTTCCTGTTCCATCTCCATCACGGCCGCAAACGTCATACGGTACTTGGAGGGCGGGGGCGGGTCCTGCTGCTGCATGTTGGCCTCGGGTCGTACCGGGTAGATGCGCTTAACAATATGACCAAGGATGTTCATGAGGCGCGTGTGCGCGTTGGCAATGCCGCTGGACGACAGGTGACCCTCGGCCTGCTGGTACAAACTATCCTCCGTAATGTTCTCGTCGTCAAGCTCCAGCGGGTACTCCTGGTCAAAGTCCTCCTCATCAACGGATCTTGGCAGGCCAAGCATGGCGCTAATGTAAATGTCCATCTTGCGCACTGTCCAGAATAGGCGCTTGCGGGTCTCGAGCTCGACATAGTTGAAGTTCTTGTTCACCTTGCGGTGTAGACCGGCGCGCAGAACCTGGCGCATTGCGATTCCGACGTACGAATAGCATGTCGACAATCGAGCCGAGCACTGCAGGAAGATGACCATCATGACCGTCGACTGGATCGCATACAAATCGCGGGCATCTGTGATATCGAGCTGTTTGCGTGCCGCCATGAAGTACTTGTACCCCTCGCTTGCGTCCTTGAAGCCCAGTTGCTCCGCCTTGTCCATGGAAAACAGCACACCGACCGCCATGATGGAGTAGGCGAGCGGCAAGATGCGGAGCTGCTTGTCCGAGTAGTCCTCTGGGTCCGACTCATACAGGAGATCCAGGTCTCGGATAAACGATGGCCGGTGGTAGAAACGGTACAGCACGCACGCGTGCTCCCACACCGCCTCTATGAGCTCTACTGCAACGGCACGCGGTGGCAATATGACCTTAAACTCCGCCTCTTCGCTAATAGGCGAGTGTGTCGATAGGTGGGCCGAGGCTGGCGAGCCACCGAAACTCAAGTTCTTGAGTGCCACGGCTGCGTTGCCCTTAAGGAGCGGCGCAAGCTTGGACAAGTCAAAAGTCGGGCTGTAAATGTCGACACCTGGTAGCAGTGCTTCAATAACGGCATCTGCGATCTTGAGCCGAGACTCGATAATAGCTCCTGTTTTCCGTTTGCGGTTCGACGGCTTCTCGTATGTACACTCTGTATGGTTAGTGGCGTCGCTTTTATGTATTTCACCTCTACCTCTGGGGCTGTTGCCGTAGACCCCACACATCTAACTGCCCCTTCCCCTTCCGTCACAAACTGCGACGGTCTAACCTGGGCCACTGCTGCAAAAAAAAGGCTATAATACTGGTCTACCGCTATGCCCACACCTCTATTGCAGAAGCTGAGGCATTTGCTGGTTCTTAAGTACAAAACAAACTTACCAAAAGAATACGTCGAGCAATGAATACACGGCTGTAGGCCGTCGCATTTGATCTTCTTCTTCCGACCTAAATGTTAGTATATTCATCGCAAAACGCCAACTGAGTCGAAATAAACGACCCCTGGAATATATAGACACATACACTCGTCGCATGCCCGGAGCACTCGTGTGCGTCTCATTTGCCCGTCGCTCGACGCAGACCCGGGCGTCGCCGACTCGATCATCGCAATCGGTGGAGGAGCCATGCGCGGCGGGACGTTACCGTAATTGGGCGGAATCTGGCCATTCATCTTTGCCTTGAGCTTTAGCCACCCCACGTCCGTCGTTTTTTTCTCGTCCCGACGCTGCTCGCCGATGGCCGTGCGCTTGTGAACAAACTGTGGCGGGATTAGTCACCGCGAGCGCAAACCGCAAATCGCAAGATCGTAGCTAAGAGTACTGTTATATCTCCAGACACTCTGCGCTGGGCGCTAGGCGGGTCGCAAATGCGTCGTCCCTTGGTAACACTGGACCAAGAATCTAAGTTCGACCCATGAATTGGGAGTAATGTAAAATGACGAACATCATTAGTCCCAACCCGGGGAGTACGGCTAGCACCTAAAAATGGTCCGGCGTTTTTTTTGCCGCGGCGTAATTCGCCGAATACAATGCACCGCACCAGCTTACGCAAGAGTTTAGATAGTTGTACTTTGGGGATTTTTTTGTTTGTTGTTAATGGTAGAACCACGGTCATTGGTTGCTCATACAGATCAATAGATCCTGAATAGGAAACCAGCGTAACAACGTAGCAACTTATTTCCACAAGGAAAATCCAGGACCTACTACGAAAAAAATACCGGGAAAATCCGACCAATAAAAGTATAAAAAGCGGTACTGAACGTCCTGATTAGGCTAAACACTGGCCCGTGTGGGTCAGAGCATAGTGCTAGTCAAACGCCGTGACTTGGGGCTTTGACCTGGGTTGCGTGCGTAACTCGTGAATGGATGCCCACATTGCCCAGCTGACTCAGCTGCGGCTGGGAGTGCATATGCGCTGTGCTCCACGGCAACTCGTTTTTATCAGGCCTTGCCCTGGATACCGCCAAACAAGGCAATGCACAGCAATGCACAGCAATGCACCATAGCCATGCACCGGCCGTCCTGTCGCTTCTGCAGGTTCTGCCGTTTCCGAGGCAACGTCGCGCTGCGCGCGACCTATCCCACTTTTGACAGAGAAAAACACACACAAAAGTCTCACAAATTTGCTAGCGACGGCACAACGGATCGCGGCTGCAGAGCGAGAATATACGCCTGCACAGAGGTCGTACTGGGGGTGACGCGTGCCGGGACCGGTACTAACTGGGCGAGTCCGAGGAGTGGGACGTCGTTGACTGCCGAGAAGCTGGGATCGACTGTAAACAAAGGTACGTCTGAGCGGCGCGGTGCTGTCACAACTGGTAAATTGGATCCGCGACTGAAGGCAGATGCGGATCGCAGGTTGGCGAGACGGCGAACAGGTTGTGTTTAAAGTTATTGGTGCGCTCGTGTTTCGGTACTTGTTCTTGTGTCGGTGCGTGCGTTGCGTCTTTGGTGTGACAATGCAGGCAAACCTGTTCAATGACCTGCCTGAATCCTTAGATATGAATCCAATCTAGTGTATGCTGACAGTCACCAGAATGTGCTGCTAACGCCAGATGCCATCACCGTCGCGGAAAAGGCAAGTGTCTGCATCGGCAGAAACGCCTGGCCGCAAGGTTGCAGCCGTGGATCGTAGTCGGAGACGGGCGCCGACGGTTGAGGAGGGAACAGCGGAGGAAACACAACAAAGCAGCGAAGTACAGCAGCAACAGCAACCACAAGAACAACAACCGCAAAACAGGTATGATAGCGAGGAAGACGACGTCAATGATGTGATTGCAAACTTGGCGTTGCCGGAACCTCGTATCCAGGTGGCAATAGACCATTCGAACGAGACGGCAGGGAACCAAGGCGTGCAGGCATACGCCAAGCTGGCAGGAGCGACATGGACTTACTATGTGCAGAGCCTACGGGTCGAAATAGGGCGGTCCTCGGACGACACGGCCCCCGGTGAGGTCGATATTGATCTGGGGCCGGCAAAGGTTGTTAGCAGGCGTCATGCCTCAATTCAGTACAACACCCAGGATAGATATTGGGAACTGACTGTTTCTGGACGCAACGGCGTGCGTATCGATAAGGTGGCCCACAAGACTGGCACAATAAGGCTGTACAGTGGCAATGTACTTGATGTGGGCGGTGTACAGATGATGTTTGTGCTGCCAGATGTGCGACCGACTGTCGCACCTGCAATCCGTCGCAGCATCGAACGTGCCAAGGCATTAGTGGCTGCCGGACAACAGAGTGGAGGAGCCCACGGTGGCGTTGTCGAGCGGTCGGGCGCTGGAGCCCATCACCAGCATTCGCGGACCCTGTCGCACGACTTCAAGGCGGAGGATGTTGGACAGCCGCTGCACATGGCGGCTCCCGGCGCCAGCGCAGTTGGCGCTCACATTCAGATCCATACGATGTCGGTGCCCGGGGGCGGCCAGGCTGTTGCTGCGACGGCCGGCGTTCCGGCGGCAACGGTCCCTGGCACCGGCGCTGGTGTCGCGTACCCGCGAGGCGTGGCGATGATCTCGCGCCCTCAGATTCGTGGTGTGGCCAATTCAAATCAGTACATAGACCAGGACCTAAGTCTTGACGAGGCAAAGGACATCAAGCCGCCCTACAGCTACGCCACTATGATCTCGCAGGCGATTTTGTCGCGTGAGGACCAGATGATGTCGCTGGCGGACATTTATGACTGGATCTCAAAACAGTATGCATTCTACAGGCACTCAAAGTCCGGGTGGCAGAATTCGATTCGGCACAACCTGTCTCTGAACAAGGCGTTTGAAAAGGTTCCGCGCAAGCAGAACGAGCCTGGTAAAGGCTCTAAATGGCAAATCACGCCAAAGTATCGCGACGAATTTATCAAAAAGGCCATGCAGGGAAAGCATATCAAGGGCGTGTCGCGGTCAGTTCCCCGGCAAAACCAGCTACAGCTCAAAGGAATCTATGATCCGCAACAACATCAACAGCAGCAGCCGCAACAACAACAACAGCAACAACAGCCAATGGGTCAAGCATTCATGCCCCAGCAGGCACAGTTTCAGCATCAGTCTATACAGCAAGCCCGACAGCTCCAGTCTCAACCGCAAATGTCAGAAGGTGTTCTCGACCGGCAGCCTTCGCTGGGACCACCATCCCTGCCACCGATCCGAACCAAGACGGATGAGGCCAAGTTTGAGACGCCGCAAAAGGGAGTGGCCATGGAGCGCAACGGATCGGACTTTATGACAGTTGGATCGCCAGTGTCGTCGCCAGGATACCCGACGCAGCTAGTGGCCTACACGCCAGACCGTGGAGGCGGCAGTGCGGCGCGTGCTCAAGATTCTGCTGGTGCTGCAAAAGAAGGTGGCGACACCAACGACGGTAGTGCCAATGAAAATGATGGTAAATCTGGCGGTGGCCAGACAGCGTCTGCGACTACGGCAAACACTGCCGCACCGGCACCAATGTTGGGCATCACGCCCGCTCGCCAGGCATCGCTTCAGCTGGCTCCTCCGTCATCTGCTCAACAGCGAGAGCTTCCATCGTCTTTCATGCCTGGCAGCTCGCCAGCGCCGTTTTGGAAACTCATGCAGCTTTCGACCCCTGTGCGCGGTAATGACTACTCGCCGTCCAAGTTCTCGAGCCCGCCTGTCACCTCGCAGGGCGAGCGGCATGATGGAGACGAGACGTTGGGCGACTTGAAGGACGTGGACCTTGCGAAGTAAGTTGATACTGCCTTTGAGTCCCCAAGCATTGTTTTTCCAATGTCTTTTGGAACTGGTGATTTAATATACGACGAGGCTGACCGCAGGGGGTTCAGACATATTGGGAACTGGAAGGATAACAACAACGGCGAGAGCCCAGAGAAGCTCAAGTCGTAGAAGCGATGAGTTTACGATTCTTTTTCTCGGGTTTGTTCTATCTTATTATGGATTTTTTTTGTGGTTCTTGGCAGTTTAAAGAGCTACGATGCCGGTGGCTAAAGCGGACAGGGCACGCTTTACTGTTGGAACTAAAACAAAAAAGGGTAGACAGACGTTGATGTAGTTTGCGTGTTCCGCACATACAATACCACTCGTACAAACCTGATACTAATATGAGACATGATGGTATAAATGGGAAATAAATAGCGCCGACGAGTCGAGGCAGTACATATAATAAGCTCGACGGCTAGATGCGGGTGTGGACGCCAGGCAAATGTCTGTGCGCCAACAGGTCAAAGAATGATACAACAACCGCCCGTCGACTGACGGCCTGACGAGTTGTCACGAGCATTTCCTCGCGAGCTATGATCGCCACCTCCGGTTGAGCTATTGCCACGCCGATGGCGAAGCATAGACTTCTTTTGGACCTTGACAGGCGTTTCGAGGTCAAAAGATTCTGGCTTGACAGACATGTGCACCACATTTGCGCCCTCGGGTACAATACCACACTGGTCCAATGTCTGCTGCTCTTCGAGGACTTTTCCCAAATGAATAAGGCGGATATGCGAAGGGTCAACTGGTGCGTTTCCCCAGTTTTCGTGCCACATGCCAAACAGTACATCCTTTAGAGAGCCAACAGTAAAGTCGCCTGGCGCTGTGTCATCACCTGCATCATGAGCCTTGAGGAACTGCGAATCAACTCGAATAGAGACACGCAGCGCCGACATAAGTAGCAGCGTGACGTTGAGCGTCTCCGAAGCGGGACCACCGGAGTCCGTCTTCGGTTCCTCCGAGGAGGGGCCTCTATTAGAAACGGGCGCTGCGGTATCGGCAGTGGTCATCTCTGCCAGATCGATTCAAACAGTTTTGTGCGTGTGAGTTCGGTGGCACAGAGTCGTTCCGTTCACCTTCTTGTACACTAGGGATAAAGTAGCGCGTGATGCGCCTTTCCCTTGTTGTCGAGCGACAGTTGCGGTCTTTTTCACCAGGACAGGACCACGCGATCGGCCCTTTTTTATTTACAGCCAGTCAAATAGCTGGTGTAGAGCGAATCCAAAACCAGGGGCCTTTTGTGTCTGTGCTATAACCTACCGGTATCCTTATACCGACAGGGCGGCCTCTCGTCACCCCCTAATCGGATCGTCCCCACAAGAGCTGATGCATCTCCCTAGGGATTGGACAAAGCATGGTCGCATATGACTACATGCTGAACAAGATGAGGCGGGTGGTAGACCAACAGCACAAAGAAGCACTGGCGTGGGCTGTGCTTTTTCTTTTTCCTGGGGGCGCTGCCCTCAGGAAAGGAAAAGCAGAAGTAAAACAGTTATATATTAGCAATGAGTGTCAAGACATCATTTAGAGGAACGATTTGGCAGCATTTATGGCGACGTTACTTCACCAGATTGAACAGCACAGGCAGAAATCCAGCCCATTATTTCAGATACACATTGTGACCAGAGAGGCCCATACTACAGTTCAGTTTCGGTTGACCAGAGTGCGGCTGGTCGTGGAGCTATTGTGTTCGGTACAGCTGTGGTGTATGCCGATCGGAGGCACTGTACATTTCAATGCAACATAAATGCATGGCCCTAACACAGGGCTGAGCCCTAATTCGAACGTCCCAATTTAAAACCCTAACTAGGCGATATATGTGATCGTTTTCCTAAATGGGTAATTTGGGAACACTCGACTCAGTCCTGACTGTCGATAGCCCTGCCGACCCTATAGACTCTGCAACTCGGTTTTCGACACCGGACAACAACCAGTACAACGAAATGAGCAGCAACTTCGAGCCCCTTGTTGTTATCGATGGTACGTGTTATTCCCTTTTGTGAATGTTGAAGCTGTGAAGTCGCCTGGAGATTTTGAGCTGTCTAAGCTTGGAAAGCGAGTGGATCGAATGTTCGACGGCAGCCGGTTGAAACGACACCGATACCCATAAAACAATGCCAGTGGACATTGAAAAAGAAGGCGTGGAATGTGCGATGCGGATACTGGTTTGACCATATTTTCTGTTCCATAAAACGCTTTGCTCTGCTTGGTCTTTTGCAACTGTTTACATTTTGCACCACGGCTCTAGAAAAACCAAAGTAGAAGCAAAAACACTAACATACAGGCAAGGGCCATCTCCTTGGTCGTCTCGCCTCGACCGTCGCCAAGCAGCTCCTCAACGGCCAGCACATTGTTGTTGTCCGCTGCGAGGCTCTGAACGTGTCGGGTGAGTTCTTCCGCAACAAGCTGAAGTACCACGCTTACCTGCGCAAGGCCACTCGTTTCAACAAGACCCACGGTCCGTTCCACTTCCGTGCTCCTTCGCGCATCTTCTACAAGGCTGTCCGCGGCATGATCTCGCACAAGACTGCCCGTGGCAAGGCCGCTCTTGAGCGCCTGAAGGTCTTTGAGGGTGTCCCGCCGCCCTACGACAAGAAGAAGCGTGTCGTTGTCCCGCAGGCTCTCCGTGTCCTGCGTCTCAAGCCGGGCCGCAAGTACGCCACCATTGGCCGTGTCTCGCACGAGGTCGGCTGGAAGTACCAGGACGTTGTCGCTCGTCTCGAGGAGCGCCGCAAGGTCAAGTCGGCTGCCTACTACGCCAAGAAGCAGGCTCTTGTCAAGAAGACCGCTGCCGCCAAGGCCTCGGTTGCCGAGTCGGAGGCTTCGAAGAAGCTCGCTGCCCTCGGCTACTAAGCACTGTGCTTGCTATGATCTACTCCGCCATTACCCCCACTTTCCCCGTGCTTGCTTATGTATAAACAAAATCAGTCGACGCACGTCGGCAAGCCCACTTGAAAATATAATGTGTGCCTGAATTCTTAGTAGCTTTGGTCTCCTTTTTTTGTTTACCTGGGGGCGCTGCCCCCAGACCCCCGTAGCAACCGCTTCGCGGTTGGTTCAACTTGGGCCCTTTCTCAACTGCGTAGCAGTTGCTACGGTGGTCTGGGGGTGGAACCCCCAGGAAATACGACTGTAAATCAACTCCTTCTACGGATGACAGAATATATGCACATGGACTGGGAAGAGACCGTTATGCCGGAGTCAACGGGCGTTTGCGTCCGGTGCCTGGGGGCGCTGGCCCCCAGACCCAGGTAGCAACCGCTTCGCGGTTAAACTCCACTAGAAGCCCGATACCAACTGCGAAGCAGTTGCTACGGGGGTCTGGGGGCAGCGCCCCCAGGAAAAACGTTTGCAAGCACCGCTGGGGTCATAGCACCGTCACGGTAAGGTCCCACCTTGGTAGACAAACATTGCATGTCATGCACAGGGCCACTAGGTAACGGACGCGTCGAGGAGACACCGCACTGGTAAGCGAAATGACTGATTGACAAAAGTGTCATGGCCAAACAATGGTAGGGGCGGACGCGCTACTGCGATCGAGCAGCGGATAGGTGCAGATTCTGTATGGGCTATCTGCTGCATGCCAGAGACGCGTCGAGTGGGACTTCGGCTACGGGGGCGAGATGAAAAATCCATTCAGTTGCAGGGACTTTGGACATCCAGTGTCCCCGAACAGCACAATGTAGTACGAGCTGCGCGCAGGCTCATGGTCCGAATGTACTAATCTGCAGAGTATGTCCCGCGCATGTAAGCTATATGCGTCATGGGGGATTTGATAGCATTTGTCTGACGTGGGAGCGCTGTCCCAGGGACCCCCATAGCGACTGCTTCACAGTTGGATCGGTCCTCTAGTGGGGTTCAACCGCGAAGGTGGTTGCTACGGGGGTCTGGGGGCAGCGCCCCCAGGAAACAAAAAGAGACCGTTGTTTGTAGTACTGTTTGACGTGGCAGGACGCGGCCGGACCCCAGGACAGGGCCCTCGCGAGACTACAAGGCCGTGTGCGCTTTGTTGTGGCAGGTTCCGGGTCTGGCAAGACAAGGTGTAAAGACAAAAGCCAGTTTGAGAGAGCGGGTGTCTCAGGGTTGGGGAGAAGGCGGCGTTTGAAATTTCACCTGACCTGCTTTTTGCCATTGCCATGCGTAATTATTTTGTGACACGCGCATCGGGCGGCCCTTATCAGCTGCCGTCCGCGGGGCGGGCAGGTACGACAAGCCCGAGACCCGCTAAACGTTAAATGGCGAGGTAGTACCAAGAGACCTACACATTGCGGTCCGACTGAACAGCTGACCGAGTTACCCGAAGCCATAGCCCTCGATCCGGACCCGACAAATGACAGGCATGGAACTGGCAGTCTGGAACGGGGCCCGACTACGCCACAGATGCCCAAAACAGGCGGCGGTAATGCCCAGGTCGGCAAGCCCGGACGGGGCCGCGCATGAGCCACATGCGTTGTGGGTGAGTCTGATGACCACTGGCCTGTAGGCCCTATGACGTATTGGGCAGCCGCCCGCGCCCAGATGCGGCTGTCAATTGGAGAATCCAAGCAAAGAATGGCAGTGGCCGAGGGGCCCAGACTATGATTGTTGCTTTGCCGTTTTGGTTGAAACTTCGGCTTGATGAACATCAAAAATAGACACAGAAGAGCAACACCCAATGTAAACGATGATGTTCAAGGGACAATCGCACAAAAGACATGTAACGCAGGGGGCGACCAGCGGGCCAGCACGTTGTGGTCCGCGGCGATAATATCCGGCTCAACCCGTTGTAATGGCTGCTTATGGGCTAAAAGGTCCGACTAGGACCGACTAGGGCCCGACACAAAAGCCCATCAGGGTGGGGTACGAAATAGATCTATGAAATTGGACGCACGCTAAGGGGTCCAATAGTTTGGTGGGGATTAAAGATCTGGCACATATACAACAGGTTCATTAATTGTGTGGTGAGACGTCAGACGTGAGACTTGACAAAAAGAAAGAAAAATCATAGCTTATACAGGCAGTAGCGATGCCACCTTTTTTGTTTAGTTCGTGATTATATGCTAGCAGTGGTTTTGGCCAAATTCGAGGATGTACTCCATGTCCGATCCGCAGTAGTCATACAGCACTATACAAAGCACCCAACGTTTCGGTGACCGACATTTCCCCCAGACATTGCCGCACCATACGAGGCTGCGGGCAATTAAATTATGGTTGTGATGGTAAGACGCTGAAGCGGCTCCGGGGGTCCTTTGGACCGCTTGCTGTCACCTCAGTGTGACGTTTGTTGGCGGCGTGTGCAAGCAATCTCGCATCTTGCACTGCGGCAGGTGACTGTAATTGCGCCACTAACCGATGCATTATGTTTTTTTCAATAAGATCAATCGAGACATGGCTACGGCCATGGCTGTAGTTACAATGTAGTATTACAATGTAGCATTACAATTCTTGTTCACCTACCCCCAAAACTAAACATGTTACCAAGTTACCAACGGTCCAACAACGTCACCCAACCCCAGCCTTTAGTGGCTGTTTGAGTGATCGCTGCAGGCGCAGGATGCTCCCCGGCATGCGGGCGGCGCCTAACCCTGCCCGCAATTGGACCCAAGCGCCGCTGCGCGTCGCTGCCCCCGACGGGTTGGGAAACGGGCCCGGAACTGGTAGTGGGTGCTGGGGGCGAACCCAGGGCAGTTGGGTGCGAGTCCGTGTTCACGTGGGTGGGGGCTATAATAGGCAAGCCACGCCCCGGCGGGTCCGGCACATACCACATTACTTACACACTGGAAGAAAAAGATATTTGGCAACTGTCGAAGGACACGAGTCGACATATTGCTGTCGGGAATTGGTTAGCGGTTCAATTGGATAAGTTGCTGTTTGGACGTACTTTGACCGAGCACGACGCGACAAATTGCAACTGCAGAGTGAAATTCGTCAGAGTTTCCATCAATTTCCATTTGCGAGTGTTTGTTGATTTATAACGTGCCCGACACTTGTCAGGCATTTGTTTGATCGGACAACAGCTAAGCATCCGCGTTTACGACACATCATCACGAAGACCAAATTAAGGCCGACTTGAGAGACCAAATGACGGGCAGTAGCGCGTTGAGTGCTGCGCTCAATGCCTACGACGCGGGCGCGTCGTCGAGGCATAATGATCGCTACGAGCAATACTCTGCTCAAAGAGGAACTGGAGCCGCCACTTCGGAACGCACAAGCGTCGTGGATGTTCCTGGAAACGCCACAACCACAGACACGCTACAGCGGCTGCAGGCATCGTCGTCGACACCCCGGAGCGCGTCGCCAGCCCGACGGTATGGCAGCCCTTACTCACGACAGGGCCCGAGCGAGATGCTGCTGTCTGCGAGCGCTCCTAGCGCCGCGGCGCGACGGCGTCGGCTTAGCAGCAATGGCGGCGGAGGCGGCGGCCCCAGCAGTGTACTGAGCACCACGCCGCCGCTGAGCGCCATTGGCAAGGGCCCCTTGGCGGCCGGCGGCTCGATGCGCGCGTCGGGCAGCTCGCCGCCTCTGAACACCAACTCGCCCATTGCGCTGGCGGCGGCGGCGGCCGTGACGCCCGAGAAGCTGTCGCGGCTGCTGCTGAGCCAGGGCCCGCTGGCGATCCGGCACATTACGTCGCACCTGGCTCTGACGATCCCGGGGTTTGCGGACCTGAGTCTGTCTAAGCAGCGGCGCCTGATTATTGCGGCGCTCGACGCCGGCGACCAGACAAACGGCGTCGCGTTTGAGAAGGTCGGCTGGGGCCGCTGGGCCGCCAAGAAGAACGGCGACGCGCGCCCCGCCGCCGTCGGCTCGGCCACATCGGCGTCTTCGGCCGCAAAGGCCCGCCGCGAGTCCATCACAGCGCACCTGGCGGCCCAGCAAGTCCGCCCGCCGGCGTCGCCTGTCCTCCGGGGTGCCTCGGCCGCTGGCATGGCGGGCCGCTGGGGCGGCCCCGACTCTGACGACGTGGACCTCGCCGACGACGACATGATGTTCCACAACAAACCCGTATTTGACGACGACGATGATGATCTCGACGACGACGATGACGATGACGACCTCGACTCGCTCGACGATGCCGCCATGTACAGCGGCAGTCACCATCACCAGCACCAACACCACGCGCACAACACGCACCGACGGCAAGCGTCGCACTCGTCGATGCACGCGCCGCCGCCTTCCAACGGTCCCCACAACACCCGTCGGCCCCGTACCGGCTCGAGCGGCACCACTGGCCGTGGCGGTGACACCGACGACGAGGACTGGCGCAGCATGGGCGCGGCGTCTCTGCGCAAGACATCGCCGGGCGGCACCGTGGCCCCGCGCTCCCCCAAGATCGAGCAGGCGTCTCCGCCCGGCGGCTTTGTCGTCGACCTCGGCGACCTCGGCGTCAAGCTCGGGCCCCGCGAGCAGGCCGCCATTGACGCCCTCGTCCAATTGCGGTCCATCTGAGAGCTTCAACACGCTCCCCACCCTTTTCGGGCTCCACAGCCCCCCGTTTCTACTTATTTATTGGCACCAATTCTTACGACACCGTTATGAGCATATAGGGAATTGCATATGGTTAGATCTGACCCTGTTTTATTTTTCCTGGGGGCGCTGCCCCCAGACCCCCGTAGCAACTGCTTCGCAGTTGGAACCAGGCCTATGGAGCGACTGATCAGTTTCCTGGGAACTGCATATGGTTAGATCTGGCCCTGTTTTATATTTCCTGGGGGCGCTGCCCCCAGACCCCCGTAGCAACTGCTTCGCAGTTGGAATCAGGCCTATGGAGCGACTGATCAGTTTCCTGGGAAATTGCATATGGTTAGATCTGACCCTGTTTTATTTTTCCTGGGGGCGCTGCCCCCAGACCCCCGTAGCAACTGCTTCGCAGTTGGAATCGGGCCTACAGACCAAATGATGGGTTTCCTGGGGATATTTTGCAGTTGCGAAGAGGCAGACGCTAATCAACTGCGAAGCAGTTGCTACGGGGGTCTGGGGGCAGCGCCCCCAGGAAAAAAGAAAATAGACAGTACGGCCTCAAAATGCATTTTACTAGGCTGCATTAGATATACAACAGACGGGATGCCTGCAGGCGCGACGGGTCGCGGCAAAACGGCATTAAGCTCTCCAGAGGGACGACACGCTTAGGCGCCGAGAGTGGGGAACTCGGCGTTGGAGGTGACGTTGACCGAGCCCTTGGCGCCGGCAGCGGGACGGCCACCGCGGCCACGGGCACCCGAGGCAGCACCACGGCCGCCGGCGTTGCCGCCACGGCCGCGCGAGCCAGAGGCAGCACCGCGCTGGGGACGGCGCGAGTCGCGGTCGCCGCGGTCACCACCGCGCTGGGGACGGTCAGAGCGGGGCGACGAAAAGGTGATCTCGGGCTCAATGACCTGCTTCTCCTTGCGGTTCTTCTGGCGGAGCGACTTGGTCTGGCTAGCAGGCACAAGCACGTCGTCCTCCTCGGCGCGCTGGAACGTCGAGGCGTTGGCCCACTTGGAGTCCTCGACACCCTCGTTGGGCTTGCGGCCCTGGCGGGCCGACTCGAGAGCAGCGTTCTTGATCTTGAGCTCCGCAAGGTACTCCTCCAGAGTCTGGGTGTTGTCCTCCTCCTCGGCGGGAGCAGCGGCAGCGGCGCCCTCGGCGTCCTCGCCGTCGGCGGCGTCCTCGGACTTGGCAATGGCCTCGGCGGCAGCCTCGTCAGACGCCTTCTTGTTGTCATCGCCCCATCCCTGGCGGACCTTCTTGTCAGAGTCCTTCTTGAAGTCGCGGGGCTTGCGGTCGGCCGGAGCGCCACGGCGCGGGCGGGCACCGGTCGACTCGTCGGCAGGGCGCGAGCGGTTGGCGCCACGGGCAACGTTCTTGTCGCGGAAAGCGGCCTCGTTGCCAGTGGGCTTGGGGCGGTTCGGGTTGGCCTTGGCCGGGTTCGCCCGCGGGTTCTCGTCAGACTTCTTGGTCGAAGTCGTCTTCTTGACGGCCGGAGCAGTCACCGGCACCGCCGAGGTGGTAACCGAAGCATCTTCAGCGTCGTCGCCAAGCACGGCGAACAAGTTCTGTCGTTAGAATGTATGCTCTGTACTTATGGGATGTCCACTTTGAAGTCCTTTTTTTTTTTTTCTGGGGGCGCTGCCCCCAGACCCCCGTAGCAACTGCTTCGCAGTTGGGTCATGCCCCTAGCTTAATTTAATCACGAAGTTCGGTTGCTTAGCGGGTCTGGGGACAGCGTGCCCCCCCCGGAAAACAAAGACCGAGCTCGCGGATATAGACCCGCATCAACATTCAGCCAAAAAAAGCGCGCATCGGCCGCCTAAAACTTTAAAGCGGCAAAAAAAATCAAACTATGGCAGTTCAATTGCTCGTCTGGGCCAACCGATCGCCGTGAAAACAGCGAATGGCACGGTACGATGCACGCGTGCCAGCGCAAAACTGGCTCAGCACAAACTTTTCACCCTGTGGTCCGGCTCGAAAATTTTGCCGTCGACCGGCTGGCGGCGAAATCTGCACCTGCAAACAGCCCACCATATTCGCCCCATCCAAACGTGCCCATTCAACTCGCCCGCTACTTACCTTGGAGGCAGACATTGGTCCCGTGTGTACGTGCAAGTTTCAAACAACTGCCTGCCTAGCAGCTGATTTGAGTGGTGTTTTCTCAGTCTGCCGTAGATGTGGGTCTGGCGACACCGCGATCCTGGCCCTGGGCTCAGAATACGCAAAAAAGTGCAAAAATTCGTGCGATCCGCGGGGTCGTCGCCCCAGTCCCTGGCTCCAACCACTTGTGTCATTTACTGGCTGTTACCATATAAATGCTGTGACATCCCTCTTTATGTGCAACGATTGCGTCTGCAGCATTCCGACCAAAAGTCCATGTCTAACAAAACCACTCCCCACGCAACCCTACTCTCTTTGCCCACTCGACCCCACCATCATGTGCTACAACATTTCGTCCCACATAACTACTAAGCGCCGTATTATATATTCGTCGCAGTAGATGGCGATTGTAACTATATACGTAGTATTGACGTTATCATATTTTCCTGGGGGTTTCACCCCCCAGGAAATAAAAAAAAAAAAAAGCACAACAAAGCACAAGCTTATTATCGGCGGCATCTTCCTGGAAAATCAGCACCACCTGCTTGGCAGTCGTCCCACATAACTACCGTCCAGATAGCCATTAATCTATCATTTGAAAATCTACATGCTAAATTTCGTCCTAATAAATAGACAGTGTCCTCTATCAACTGCGAAGCAGTTGCTACGGGGGTCTGGGGGCAGCGCCCCCAGGAAAAGAAAAAAAAAAAAAAGGCACCAGCGATCAACCGCAAAGCGTCTCACACAGCGGGGGGCAAATCAAACGGTGGTGTCGGACTGGGGTGTACTGGGACGCTCGGCCTTGCTGTTTTCGCCGTCGAGGGAGCCGAGAGCTGCAACAATGTGCGGAAAGACAACGCTGTCGACGTCCTCGCCCCAGATGAGGTCGAGGTGCTCGTGGCCTTCGACAGCGACCGGGAGCGTCGTCAGCGGGAGAGACGAGAGCATAACGTCAATGTCAACGAGGCTGTCAATCGTGCCGTAGACGAGTACGACGGGCGTCATGATGTTGCGCGTAGGGAAGGTGGACACCTTGTAGAAGTTGCGACTGCTGAAGAGGCCGCCGCTGTCGTCGTCATACATCTGAAACCGGCCGGCCCGCATGATCTGGAACCAATGCACCACAGATTTTACCGACGTGAACGAGTACAGGTGCGGATACGCCGCGCGCTTCTGCGCGTATGAGATGTGGAGACTCTTCCAGTTGAACAGCTGGGAAAGCGCCCAGTCCATGATGCGCACAAACAGCACCGGCACCATTATAGACTGCCAGAAGATGGTGCTGCGCAAGATTGCGCGCCGTCCAAAGAACAAGTACATGACCGACGGTGACGCATTGACAAGCGACTGCACTATGCGCTGCCGAATACCCGGCGGCGACATGGCCGGCGCCAGCGCAACAAACAGGTTCACCTTGTCGTTGAGCGACGGGTTGATGGACAGGGCGGCAAACGCCTGGGCGCTGCCTTGGGAAAACCCAATGTACGACAGGTTGCGCTGGCCCGTCAGCTCCAAAATGTAGTCGACCGTGTCGGGGATGTCGTACAACGCAAAGTCGTCGATGCTAAAGTTCCAGAAGTTGGCGTCCGACGGCTCGCGGAAGACATGCTTCTTAGAGTACTTGTTGCCGCGGTTGTTGCCGAGCCACACGTCATAGCCGAGGTCGGCCAGCACAAATGGCAGCGCCCGCTTGGGGTCCGTCACGCACACCCAGACCTCGCTGTTCATCAGGAGGCCGTGGTGCAGGTACACGACGCGCTTGTTGCTGCGATGGCGCGGGCCACTGGCGCGCCATGTCGAGTTCCGCGGGCCGCCAATGCGGTGTAATCCCAACAGGTACCCGTCCCTTGTCTGGACAATGTGCTCTTCTGCTTGGTACCCATAGATCTCGCACAGCTCCACAAAGCCGGTAGCGCTCGCAATGCGTTTGACGTGATGCTTGAGCCCGCTCTCGAGGCCAGCGCTACCCTTGGCGGGCATGACTTTGAGTACGTCTCTCGCGAGCCTCGAAAACCCGTCAATGATCCACGACGGCAACAGACGGGTCAGCGTGGACATGATGCTCTCGAGGACGACTAGCAGCAGCGAGCACACGAGTATTGGGTACTCCGACGCCCTCAGACGCCCGATGACCGGCAGTGCCATGTTCTTTTGCGCGGCTTGCACACGTCGACAAGAGCGACTGACCGTTTCAGACGTTTGCTGTCTTACCGGTTACATCAAAGATAAGATAAGTGTGGACGTCCACAACTACTAGCTGTCGACTGCACGTGACCTGCACGATTTCAATTACGGGACCAAATTGAGAAACCGGACGGTCCAGCCACACACACCCCGACGTCCCTTGTCTCGCATTATGTGTAATATTATGTCCCGCGCCTCTCACATTCTTTTTTCCCTGGGGGCGCTGCCCACAGACCCCCGTTGCAACTGCTTCGCAGTTGGAAACTGCCTGGAGTGGAGATCAACCCCGAAGTGGTTGCTACAGGGGTCTCCGTAGAGGGGGGGGGCGGCTAGCGCCTCCAGGAAAGATCCAGCAATTCGACACTAGAGGTTGCTACCGAGGTCTGAGGACAGAGTCCCCAGCAAGAAAGCGGCAATGACAAAACATCTCTTTCGTAATATGTACATGCATTAGATACCAACCGAACGGGCAGGGACTAGAAAATGCCAAATCGCTTCTTGGGGGCGGATGATGGTGCCTGGCCGCCGCCCGAACCCGAAGCAGACAGTTGTGCTTCGGCAATGTCCACGGCTCGCAGAATCGCCTCCTCACGTTCCTGACGGATACGCTCGGCCTCGATGATGTGCGTCCGCTGAGGACGTTCCATCGCAATAGAGTCGTCCTCGGTGACCTGGCTGGGCAGCGTGGGATTGTTGCCCGAGCCGATTTTCGTGATACCGCGATGGCGCGAGCCCTGGAGATCACGCTGCTGCTGCTCGCTCAGATTACCAAACAGCCATTCGCGCATCCGCAACTGGAATCGGTACGGTGCCGAAAACACGTTCTCGTAGCCGTCATTCCATCTGTAGAAAAATACACCTAGCACAACAATGCCTGTTGTTAGTGTTTGGTTCTTCACGTTTTTCTTTCTATTCCTGGGGGCGCTGCCCCCAGACCCCCGTAGCAACCGCTTCGCGGTTGGACTCCGTTGTGGCTCAAGATCAACTGCGAAGCAGTTGCTCCGGGGGTCTGGGGGTGGGAACCCCCAGGAAAATAAAAAGGGCAGAACCTTGCTTGGGTGCCGGGTCGCCAGCTGCATATTCGTGTAGCAATCGCCGGTTGAGCTAAAGGGCAGATAAGAGAAACATACCTCCTGTGGCAACTCTGGTGGCCAGCTTGACACCGGTTTGAAACTTTGTAGGGCCCACACGCCTCAGAACCTTGTACTGTCCCGGGTAAAGCTCACTGTGCGGACGCGGAGTGTACTGCATGCGCTTGAGCGAATCTTTGACAACCCGATAGTTTGTGGGTTCTGTCGGGATCATACTCCAGTTGCGCTTCTTTCCCGGTGCCTGAAACTCAGACGGGTACCCCTCTGGCGGTCGAACATCCGTAGGATCGTATGGGTTGTACGGTGCCCGTGGAGGTACCCATCCCGGCGGATTCGGTCTCCGCTCGTCAGACATTGTATGTTGTGATTGATCTCAAAAAGATAGCCGTAGATGAGGCCGTTAAATAGTTTATGCGCGAAGTTTCACCATATGGGCCAATTAAAAATTGCTGATTAGTGCGCATCATGCACGTTCGAGCGGGGGGTACGGACCTGCACCGAACACGAACGCGTCAAAAATACCAACGCGAACTACTTAGGCGACCACTTGAGAACGGCGATTACCGAACAAAGAATTGCCGGTGACGCCAGCAGACGCATTCAGCCATGTTACAACTAAGCAGGCTGCTGTCGCTGTTCAGCGTCGAGGTTCTCGACACTCGCTTCGAGCCGCCTCTCGACGAAAAGAGACGCCAACAGATCCTCGCTCGGGCAGGTCCTCCCCGGTGGAAAACAACCGAGTTCTACTTTTATGCGCTTGCGTTCATTGTGTGCGTCCCATTGATGCTCAAAGCTGCTGTCGACGCCTCGAGTCGTAAGTATTCGCTCTCGAGCCCTACCCCGCCCCACCTCTAACAGCCAGCATCAAACGTAAACTTTGACACATACAAGCACAGGCTATCGCCGGGATGGATTCCCGGACGCTTGGTGGTAAGCAAGTTATGCCTGGCCGAACTGCCAAGCATTCGCTACGGTGACCTCGGTCCCGTTCTTTGCACATGTGCTCTTTACTTTTCTCCTGGGGGCGCTGCCCCCAGACCCCCGTAGCAGCCGCTTCGCGGTTGATCTCGACCCCGCCTTGTTCTTTCAACTGCGAAGCAGTTGCTACGGGGGTCTGGGGGGCAGCGCCCCCAGGGAAAGAGAGAAGAAAAGAACATGAGCACTGCCCGCCTTGTTCTTTCAACTGCGAAGCAGTTGCTACGGGGGTCTGGGGGCAGCGCCCCCAGGGAAAGAGAGAACAAAAGAGCATGAGCACTAACAGCAGGATAACTCGGATCTGCAGTACTCTGGGTTCAGAAATAACCTGCCGTACCTGGCGGCCGCAACAATTGGCCATATGATTCTGCGACGGGTGGCTACTGGCCTCGGGGTGCAGAGATTTAATTTTGATATTGCATTTGCTCTTGTGTTTCTGTTTGTGCTTCATGGAGTTAGTACCGTCAAGATTGTGGGGCTGCTGACGGTCAACTTTTACATTTCGCGGATTGAAGACCGCCGCGTGGCGCTGGCCATGACCTGGGTGTTTGGCATTGCGTGCCTGTTCGCCAACGAGTTGCTGGAAGGCTACCCTCTTGCGATTCTGAGCCCGTCGCTGGGCTGGATCGATGCCCAGTTTGGCGGGCTCATGACCCGCTGGGATGTACACTTCAAGTTCACGATGCTCCGCATGATCTCGTTCAACGTTGATTATCTGCGGGCGCTCGAGGCCCCGGCGTCACCGCGCGCAACGTCCAAGCCGAGCGACGCCCTTGTTGAGAAGCAGCGCATCGAGAACTCGCACGCCCTCAAGGACTACAACTTCCGCAACTATACGGCCTACGCGCTGTACTCGCCGTTTTACGTAGCGGGACCCGTTGTCTCGTTCAACGACTGGTTCGTGCAGTCCCGCCACAAGCTGCCGTCTGTAAACCGCCAGCGCATCACCGCGTACGCACTGCGCTTTGGCCTATGTCTGCTCACAATGGAGCTCGTGCTCCACTACATGTACGTGGTGTCAATTTGCGAGACCCGTGCCTGGAAGAACGATACGCCGTTCCAGATCAGCATGGTCGCGCTCATGAATCTCAACGTCATCTGGCTCAAGCTGCTGCTGCCGTGGCGACTTTTCCGCCTATGGGGCATGCTGGACGGCATCGATGCCCCAGAGAACATGGTCCGGTGCGTCAACAACAACTACTCGACGCTCTCGTTCTGGCGCTCGTGGCACCGCTCCTACAACCGCTGGGTCACTCGCTATGTGTACATTCCGCTCGGCGGCTCGCAACGGCCCATTGTCAACTCACTCATTGTGTTTACGTTTGTCGCCATCTGGCACGATATCCAGCTCCGACTGCTCATCTGGGGCTGGATGGTGGTCTTCTTTGTGCTGCCCGAGGTGACCGCAGGCCTAATTTTCCCGCGAAAAGTCTGGGGCTCTCACAAGATCTACCGCCATCTGTGCGCGGTTGGCGGCGTCGCCAACATTTGGATGATGATGATTGCCAACCTTACTGGGTTTGCAGTCGGCGTCGATGGCATCACGCAAATGCTCCACGACATGGTCACAACTGCTGACGGCCTCAAGTACGTCATCATTGCCTCGTGCACTCTATTTGTCGGCGTCCAGGCGATGTTTGAGTTCCGGGAGCGCGAGCACCGCAAGGGCATTGATCTGCGCTGTTGAAAAGACTGCCGTTGATCGTTATCACAGTATGCATTGATATAAAACTACAAGCAAAGGAAAACAAACAGGTCATAATCATGAGCAATGATAATGCAGAGTGATGCTCCTAGACTTCTTTTTTTTTTCCTGAGGGTTCCACCCCCAGACCCCCGTAGCAACTGCTTCGCAGCTGGGATCTGGCGGGCAGCAGGCCGTGGAGAGAAGTCTGGTGGGTAACGACTCGTGGATGAAAGGGAACGGCATCATCCCATCTTCACCTGATGAACACTCGCGGATTGGCTCGCAGTGTCAGTGATACCTGCGCTTATACTCGGCAGGGGTCTCTAGGTGCTTGGCACCCCGACGGAATATGCCTAGGCGTTTGCGTTTGGCCTCGGCTTCGAGTGCACGGTACTGATCCTCCTTGCCGTTGAACTCTGCGCCCGTTTTTGCCTCGTAGACAACCGCCCATCCGTTGCGCACCATTTCAAGCCCAACGTTTTTGCGGCCCGTCCACGTCCAGATCTTAGCCTCAGCTACCGTTCTGCCGTACTGATCTCGTGCCAGAGGCAGGATTCGCACCCTCTTGCCAAGAACAAACTTGCGGAGCCACGCCAGTGCCTCTTTATAGTACTTTTGTGATGGCTTGCCAAAATGCGAGCCTTCGGGGGCGTCGATGCCGCAAATCCGCACATGAAGGGTCTGGCCCTTCGCGTCTCGGTTAGTCTGCGGAACCTTGCGCAACCAACCCCATCCCAACAGCCGTCCGCCTGGCGTATGGAAAAAATGAAAGTTATCAGCGTCCCCAACGGAGGTGACGGTTCCCAGAAGCGACCGCTTTTTCAAAAAGGAGTCGGGAAGCTTGCGTGTGCTTGGAACGCGCCGAAAGTATTGTCTGTACATATAAAACCCACCTAGAAATGCTGAACATAGGACTCCTGTTGGAACTAGCACTTCACTGGACAAATATGACACTTTTCTGGCCCTTTCATTCTCTTCGCTCCGTGACCTTCCCCACCACATTGAAAAAAAAAAAAAGATGCAGATCAGTGGCTGTTAGCCCCGTTGTTTTGATCCAATCTCCAAAGTTTATTTGGTGAGGGCCGGTAGTGTAGTGACCAGTACGGCTGAATTTAAGCGCAGATGACGGTGGTCAAGGGATCTTTTGGCTGGGTCTGGGCAAAAAGCACGTTCTCTTCTAAAAGCTTCCCCGCCGAGCCTTTGTATGCTAAACACAAAGTCTGCATGGATGAAATCCCACTGTTCAGTGTCGGAGTTTCTGAAAGACTGTTGTGAATATACCGCAGAGTCATTCACAGACCCAGTTGTGTTGAGTCAAGATGAGAGCACACAATAGTAGAAGTCGTCTCAAGGCATGGTTAAGTTTGGTCGGTCGAGGCATGTGGCTAGATATCAAGAGCAGAGCGCCATATTATTTGTCTGATTTCACTGACGCTTGGGACTATCGTGTCATTCCAGCTACAATCTACATGTACTTTACAAAGTGAGTATTTGCTGCCCTTTCCGGGGGTAACCCCCCCCCCCTCCAGACAAATGCGACAACCAAAACTAACGTTATAGTCTGTTGCCAGCAATCGCTTTCGCCCAGGACATGTTCGACAAGACGCACGACTCGTACGGAGTCAACGAGGTGCTGCTGGCAAGTGCGCTCGGCGGCATTGTGTTTGGCTTATTCGCCGGCCAACCTTTGTGTATTGTCGGAGTCACAGGCCCGATTGCCATTTTCAATTACACGGTGTACGAAATTATCGTGCCAATGGGCATTCCGTATTTTCCATTTATGACATGGGTCTGCCTCTGGTCCATGGTCATGCACATGGTACTGGCCGTCGGAAACGCCGTGAGCCTGCTCAAATACGTGACCAAGTTCTCGTGCGATCTGTTTGGTTGCTTCATCAACGTAATTTATATCCAGAAGGGCGTCCAGATCCTGACGCGGCAGTTTACCACTGGCGACGAAGCCGCTGGGTACTTGTCAGTTGTCATTGCTCTGCTCGTCATGATTTTCGGCATGGTCACGGTGATAATAGGCAAATTTTCGCGCCTGTTTAAGCATCCGATTCGCAAGTTTTTTGCTGACTACGGCTTGCCACTGACGGTCGTGTTCTTCACCGGGTTTGCTTACTTCCCGGGCCGACTGGGCGAGGCGACGCTGCAGCGGCTGCCGACGCGGGGCTCGTTCACGCCGACAACTGACACAGGCGGCCGCACGCACGGGTGGTTCATCCACTTTTGGGACATTGCTGTGGGCGACGTGTTTCTAGCGATTCCGTTTGCTATTCTACTCACGTTGCTTTTCTACTTTGACCATAACGTGTCGTCACTCATTTGTCAGGGCACCGAGTTCCCTCTGCGCAAGCCCGCATCGTTCCACTGGGACTTCTTCCTGTTGGGCATCACTACGGGAGTGTCTGGCCTTATTGGCATACCGGCACCCAACGGTCTTATCCCGCAAGCACCGTTGCACACAATGTCGCTGTGCGTGAACAAGATTAGGCACGGAGAAGGCGACGACGATAACGAAAAAGGAGAAGAGTACATTGAGCGCGTTGTCGAGCAGCGCGTCACCAACCTCGCCCAGGGTCTCTTGATTCTCGGCACAATGTCGGGCCCGCTGTTGACGGTCCTTGGACTCATCCCACAAGGAGTTCTAGCCGGCTTATTTTGGATGATGGGACTCTCAGGGTTTATGGGCAATGAGGTCATTGCGCGGCTGCAGTACGTGTTCAATGAGGATCAGTTCAATCCGCGCAGCTCTGATTTCCGCAAGATCCCCAAGCTCTACTTCTACGGGTTTGTATTGCTCGAGTGTCTTGGTACCGGTGCCGAGGTGGCCATTACTCAGACCGTTGCGGCCGTCGGTTTCCCAGCCGTCCTGATTCTGCTAGTCGTCATTGGGTGCTTTTTTCCGCGCTTCATACCCAAGGAATATCTGGACATTCTTGACGGGCCGGCTGGGTCTGAGTTCATTCTGGAGAACCTTAGTGTATCCGAGGGCTCGGACAAGTCGACAAAGTCAGGAAACCAGGAGACCCATACCGAGACAGTCGAGCTTCCAGTGATGGAGCCGACCGACTCCCGAGGCTCCCGAACCTCTCGACTCCGTCGCCGCGAGTCCCATTCCATCTACCGCTAGTTCGATTTTTTGCCTGTTCTAATTTTGAGCGTTTTCTTACATATGGATCAAGACATGGTCATTTGGTCATGTACACGACACTGAGCCGCGTTTATTCCCTGGGGGCGCTGCCCCCAGACCCCCGTAGCAACTGCTTCGCAGTTGGATGTGGATCAGGAGATATTCAACCGCGCAGCGGTTGCTACGGGGGTCTGGGGGCAGCGCCCCCAGGAAATAATAATAAAAACAACCCCCCCCTCCGTAGGAAACAAGAAAAAAACAACAAGGCGCGTAAATGGTCATTAAAGGTCGTAAGCGTAAACGTGGTACAGAGTTCGGGGGCTTATTGCATGCGGCCCTTTGTGTTCTCATAGAGCTCGAGGTTAATGGCAGCAAGGAAACAGGGTATATCATTGCGCTCTTTGATCCAGAATGTCACGAGATTGTCGTACTGAGACGCGAGGGGCCTTTTTTCAATGCCGACAAACTTCTTGCCCTTTGAATCTGCCAGAAACGTGAAGGACTCGTCTTCAGACGCAAAAACAGACGAGACGCGCACCTTTTTGCTAGGCAAGAGGTCGATCCGGTACCCGAGTAGCTGGAATACCGCCTCGCGGAACTCGAGCGACTTTTTGGAAAACACCTCCTTGAGGCGCGTCATGCGCTTGTTCTGCTCGGCGATGGTTCGCTCGAGCTCGCGGAGGTCTGCGCGGCTTCGCTCGAGCGCCGATGCCGGCACCGTCGCATCTGGCGAGCCGTTTGCGTTGTTTTCGACGGCGGCAAGCAAGTCTTCGTTTTCCTTGCGAAGGGCCTCGAGCATCTCACGCTTGATCGCCTCATGCTTGGCAGTCGGGTTGGCGCGTAGCTCGAGGATCCGGTGCTTGGTCTCGGTAGCAGCCTCGGCGTCGTGGAGGCGGCTCGTAAGGACTTGGATCTCCTTGCGGGCGTCCGAGAGTTCGCCGCCGAGCCGATCGATCTCTGCTTGCAGGTTGCGAGTCTTGCGGACCTGTTCGGCCAGGCGTTCGCCGCCGTCGCCGTCCGGTCCCTCTGCGAGGCCGACACCCGAGGGACGCGGCCGCTTGGGGCTGTTGAGCTTGGCCACCAGGCCATCGCGCTCAGCGAGCGCCGTCCGCAGCCGCGCCGCCTCGCTCTTGTGCTCTTCAAGGAGCTTCTCGAGTTGGGCAAGGCGCTCGGGGACTGGCTGGCCGGCGCCCTCGGTCTGCTGGTACGACTTGAGCTGGTCGGTCAGCATTTCGACCTCGCGGCCTAGGAGGTCGCACTGGGTCTGCAGACGGTGCTTGTTCTGGAGCTCGGCATCGAGCTTGAGACGCAGGTCCTCGGTCTCTTCGCGGGCGCGTGCCACATCTGCCGACATGTCAATGCCCGTGTCGGCGGCTGCTAGCTGCTCCTCGAGCTCGCCGATGCGCTCCTTGAGGCGGACAGCCTCGAGGCGCGCGTGCACGAGTGCCTTGGCCATGTCCTCGGGGCTGTTGAACTCGTCGCTATTGTCAAGGTAAAGGGCCCACTTTTTGCGTTCCTGCTCGAGGTCGAGCACGCGGAGCTCAAAGCCGCCGAGCCGCTCGTTCTCCTGCTCGAGCCGCTGCACGCGCGAAGCCAACGAGTTCTTTTCCTCTTCGACGGCTGCCGTCAGGCGGCGCTGCTCGCGGAGACTCTTGACCTCTGTCTCTGCCTTGGCCGCGGCGTTTTCGATGGCCCGCGTGTGCGCTAGCAGCTCGCTCAGCTCGGCACGCAGAGCCTCGGCTTCGTCGGTGCTTCCTTGCTCTTCGCCAGCAGTACTAGAGGCAGGCGCACGTCCGCCGGCCCGGTTCCGTAGCTCCTCGAGCTCCTCGTCGCGCGCTGCCAGCACCCGCTGGCGCTCGCGCAGCTCGCCGTTAAGACGCTCGACCTCAGACTGCATCGTCTCGAGCGATTCGGCCTGAGTGCGGCACCGCACGCTCAGCCGCTCATTCTCTTGACTCGCCTTAGCGGCCGCGCTCTGCGACTCAGACACCGCGTCCTCGTACTCGACCTCGGTTTGCACCAACTGCTCACGCAGGCCCCGGATCGTCTCCTCGAGCCGCTGGCGCTCCTGCTGATGCGCGTCGCGCGCCTTGGCCAGCTCCTCGCTCGTCTCCTTGTGGCGCGCAAACAAAAATGCCTGGTCTGACTCGAGCCCATCGGCCCGCTTGCCCTCACGTTGGACCCGCTCCTCAAGCTCGCGCACTGAGTTATCAAAGCTCACACGATCCCGCTCGCGCGCATCCCGCTCGGCCTGCAGCTCATACTCGAGCGCGTGCACACGCTCAGTCAGCTGAGATATACGGTCAACTGCCATTGTACTCCGGCGCGATCCACCGTGTGTCCTTCCATTGCCTGGAGTTGTCGACCCTGGCGTCTGCATTGTAGACGCACCTGCAGTTATTGACCCACCACCGCTTGCGTCGGGGCTCTCGACGAACGGCGACGACGGCGGCACAGACACGACGCTCGAACGCCTCGACATTGGCGTATATCCTATTTTTTCTCAGTTCTTGCCGGACGAGATCCGTAACGTGCGTCAGGACTACGACCCAAACTATTTACTGATCCAAGTGTAAACACAGATCACCGACCGTTTGGACCGATGCCGGTCACCTACCCACATCACCCTGGCAACTCGTCAGGAATCCCACCCGGCTACCGGGCCCAGGCCCAGGCCCTCCGCATCGAGCCTTTGACCCATCAAACGAGGCTTTGCTCTCCTGCGCGTGCTGCCAGAAGTCGTGTGCGTTCGGATTACGTGAGGTAGCTTGCCAGCTTCTGGACCGCAATGTCAGCCAAAGTGTAAGTACTGATTGGGCCGCCCCCCTTTCATAGTATATGTCCTGGTCGTTAAACGACAATGGCACTCGTCTCTTTTCGTCCCTGGCGGCGTTGTAGTCGGATCCCGTGGCAACTGCTTCGTAGCTGCATCTCTGATTACGTTACACTACCACAGAAACAGGAATTTCGAGCTTGTCGCGACACTGCTCAAGGTCACAGGCACCGGGAGCTAGCAGGTGCACACACGCCACGAGTCTAGACTAACACCAGACCGCGCAGCTTCCGCCTCCTGGAGGAGCTTGAAAAGGGCGAAAAGGGCCTCGGCAGCGAGTCTGTCTCGCTAGGTCTCGCCGACAGCGACGATATCAACATGACCTACTGGAACGGCACGATCCTCGGCCCGCCACACAGTGTGCACGAGAACCGAATCTATAGCCTGTCGCTCGAGGCGGGCCCGGAGTACCCCGATAAGCCGCCGACGGTGCGGTTTTTGTCCAAGGTCAATGTCCCGTGCGTTGATGCCAAGACGGGCGTTGTTGACCCGGCACAGGTCCCGTGCCTTGCCAAATGGCGCCGCTCCAACACTATGGAGACTGTGCTCATTGACATCCGCAAGGAGATGGCTACTCCCGCGAACCGCAAGCTGCCGCAGCCTGCCGAGGGCTCGCGTTTTGATGAGTAGCCTGTGTATCCCACATAGCATTTTTTCATCCGATAGATTGCCCGTGTTGCCGTCTGCTTACCTTTTTTTTTCCTGGGGGCGCTGCCCCCCAGACCCCCGTAGCAACTGCTTCGCAGTTGACCACACGGAATAGTACTTCTGCGGGGTCCCGGGAAACGTCTAGGAACGGCAAGAGTCTATCTTCGACTGCGAAGCAGTTGCTAGGGGGTCTGGGGGCAGCGCCCCCAGGAAAACAAAATCTGATGGCACGCAGTAGTACTTCTACGGGGTCTCGACAAACGTCTAGGAACGGCAAGAGCTTATCTCCAACTGCGAAGCAGTTGCTACGGGGGTCTGGGGGCAGCGCCCCAGGAAAACAAAAAGCAGACGGCACGCAGTAGTACTTCTACGGGGTCTTGACAACGTCTAGGAACGGCAAGAGCCTATCTCCAACTGCGAAGCAGTTGCTACGGGGGTCTGGGGGCAGCGCCCCCAGGAAAAAAACAAACAAAATGGCACGTCTAACATGTATTGAGTGGAGTCAATGCTGAAGGGATCATTTGTACATGTCAAGGAGCTGGGAGACCTTGAGGGCGAGCGTGTCAGCCTGGTCGCGGGTCTCTGCCTCGGCGTAGATGCGCACAACGTTCTCGGTGCCCGAGGCGCGCACAAACGAGCGGCCCGACGGGAACTTGGATACGAGCTCGTCAATGTGCTGCTGGAGGCCCTCGGGCTTGACGAGCTGGCGCTCCGCATTGGTGGTGACAAACTGGGTGCGGTCCTTGACCTGCACCTTGAGGAGCCGATTCGGGAGGTCACGGTACGCCTCGTCCCATTCAGATGCCGACCAGTGCTTGATGGTGAGGATGACAAGCACCATGAGCAGGTCCGAGATGGCATCGCCGACCGTCTGGTTGATAAGGTCAGACAGCGCCAACAGCGCTTCGACAGCCGACTTTTGAGCCGGCGTCGCGACCTTGGCCGTCTGCAGCGACGAGATGGCCGGCGGGTCAAACAGCACCGTGCCATGGCCATTGGCCTCAAAGTACACACCAATGTCGTACTTGTGGGCGGCGCGGTGCAGGTGCTTGACACCGGTGGGCGTGCAGTCGGCCTGTACCTTGAGGACGTTCTCGAGGTATGCGGTCGACGCGCCGTTGGCGTAGGCGGTCTGAACGACGCCGACGCGCAGCGGCAGGCCGGCGGCGCGCGCCAGGTCCTGCAGGTGCGCGGCCGCGAGCGTCGCGATCTTGTCGCCGTCGAGGAGCCGGAACTGGCCCCGCTCATCGACGTAGTAAAAGATAATACGGTCGGCGTCGCCGTCAAACGATGCGTACAGCTTGCCGGCGACGGGCGCATCGATGCCGGCCGGCAGCTTCTGGTTCGTCTTGACAAAGTCAGCGCCGCAGTCGGCGTTGAGCATCTTGGGCTCGTCGCACTTGCCGTTGACTACCGTCACGTCGACGAGGCCCTCAAGGTGCGGTGCGAGCGCCGCCAGCTTGGGCGCGCCGACACCGTTGGCGCAATCGACCGTGATGGCGTACGGACCGGCGCCGGCGCCGGCGCCGCCGGCCGCGCTCACAAGATCCCTGTACGCTTTTGCCATCTTGCGATAGTATCCGTCCTCGCTCGGCTCGCCGTACGGGTTCTTGGTCTCGGCAGTGTTGAGCGCACGCACCAGGTAGTGCAGCTGCGGGGTCGTGACCTCGCCGAAATCGCGGGCCTCGGCAACGCCGGCGTATCTGAGGCCGTCGACCAGCGCAGCCACAAGCGTCGGGCCCGACTCACGCGAGTCGCGACCGTAGATGACGCGAGCAGTCGCTGCCGGCTGCTCATCCTCCTGGATGCCGAGCGTTTTGGTCACGCTCTCCACAGCAGCCGTGATCTCGTCGGCGGTGCGGGCACCCGCCAGCACTCCGCACGCCTTTTCAATGTCCTCGCCAACCATGGCGCCCTCCGGATCGGTGATTTTTAGGCCATTGTCGCTCCACACGTTGTGGCTTGCAGTGATCATGACAGCAACGTACTTGCCCTTGTGGAGCCTCGACAGCAGCGCAGCCATGATGCCCATGCGGAACGCAGTCGACGGCAGCTCCTTGGCGTCCGTCCGGAACCCAGCCGTACCGTACGTAGGCACCACATCGGGCACCGGGTACTTGGTGACCAGTTCTTGGAGTGAGGTGCTCATTGTGTGTATGAGTTTAGGATTGTCCCGAGCAGGGGGGGGGGTGCAATTGTGGCTGAAATTTCCACACGTTTCATGCCCATGTGTGTTTCCCAAGGTTAAATATAAACACGTCAGATACAGCCGTGCCATGCACGCATGAACCGGCAAGGTCGACCTCTGTTTTATTTTTCCTGGGGGCGCTGCCCCCCAGACCCCCGCAGCAACTGCTCCGCAGCTGGAAAAAGGGCTGTGCAAACGGAGTCAAACTGCAAAGTGGCTGCTAGGGAGGTCGGGTGGGGACGCAGATGGCGAATTGAGTATAACTATACTCTGTTTGTAATTCGAGATGACATGTTGCATTACAGATGTACGCAGTTACACACAGAAACCATTGCCTGACGTCGGGGGTGCCTGCACTAGTCGGCGCACCATGGCGCCCCCCGTCGAGGTTATCACGCCCGAAAAGGCGAGAAAAAGACTTGGCAACATCAAGGACTGCCCGCTGAAATCGCTAACCCAATTTGAATGCGGTATCTACGATGGCGAAGTGGTGTGCGCTCCTTTCAAACGTCTGTTTCATATGTAAGTCAACCGTCAAGGTATGGCATACCGTTCCGGCCAGTACTAACCACAGGTGCACCACCAAAAATGGACAAACCCGTCTCCTCGAAGTCACGGATACGACAACCAATGAGCCACTGGTCGCACCATCAAGTATAGCCAAGGTCATGAACGAAGTGCTATCAATGTAGCTTTTGTTCTCTTTTTATGGTACGCCCCGAAGCAAGACCATGATCACTCAAAAGACAGTAGCACTACCATTCTGGATGGGATTACTTTTCGGTTATATGCTAATATGCACCCAGAGAGCCCCATGGCGACTGCTTCGTAGTTGGAACGAGGTCTACAAGCAAGCCAAACGTGGAACGGCTGCATCACAGCCCTGGGGACAGAACGGGACGTCCCCCGGACTCTAGCTTTACATCACGACATAAAAGTTTTGCATTTCCATGAACAAGTCTCAACTGTGAAGCAGTTGCTACGGGGGTCTGGGGGCAGAGCCCCCAGAAAAAAAAAAAAAGCCGACATAGTAATACACCTAGTTACAAACACGATGGCGAACCCCCCGCGGCTGAAATTGAAGGGTACGGGCGATGGGGCTCTCCTTGCAGCTCGGGCGGCGAACTGATAGCGACTGCCGGTCCCCAAAGTCCGACAGGTCCGCCGCGAGCCCGTTTCGAAGGTTGTTGACGCCGCCTGCAAGAAGTAGCAAGCTGCTGTTTACCCCGAAACCTGTCGAGGTTCAGGTTCACGTAGGTACCCGTGGAGCGGTGAACGACCATGAGCACTCAAAGTGCAATTGCGGGGACGATGCCCCACAGTCGGAAGCGGCCCGACTTTCTGCGGTTCGTGCTCGGCGAGATCAACGAGCAGAATGGCGACTGGCAAACATGGCAGTACCGCATGACCATTGATGAGATTGAGAGCTTTATTGTCCGCAACGTGCAGGGACGGGGCTTTTCAAAAGCGGAGCGGGACGCTTGGATGCGCTTTTACGGCCAGGCAGGCGAAAACTGCACTGACAGCCAGCGCAAGGACATTTTCAGAGTCGCCATTGTCATGGTGTTTCAGGGAGCGGTACGAATAGGGAGCGTGCCCGACAATAGTCCCATATCGCCACTGCGCCTGCGGCCTGATCCCGTGCGGGCAGAGCTAGTGGATCTTGTCGATACCCTTTTGGAGACGGGCACCGAGTTCCCAGCGACTCTGGCCTCGGACGTCGACGCAATCCTCGAGATGCTACTTGACCACCGACCTGGCAAAAACAGCGTGCTAGAGTTCACCCAGTGCAACGGGCTCCTCGGCTGGTCGCACAAGAGCACCGTCATGGAGGAGATATACCACGCCACAAAGCACATGTCGGTCTACGCCCTAGACACAGAGATGAGCCCGCAGCTCGTAGAGATCGCCTGCTCCGCCATGTCGGCGGCGTATCCTCTTGGCGGGCCCATGGACAGCTACAAGCGCAATCTTGTCCGCACCTGCACTGACATCGTCCAGAGTGCGTACAGCGAGGTGCTGCCGCTGCTGGAGCTTGCAAACAAAAGCGTGCATTATGACTCAGAGGACGAGCCAATGGAACCATGGTTCGGCAACACCGTCGCGAGGATCTCGGCCGAAAACACCGAGCTCGAGGCCGTGCCGTCGGCCGCCGTCCATCGCCGGCTCGAGCGTGGCGACTTTGGCTACTTCCCGGGCTTTGGGCTGCCGGGCGCGCCTTCGTCGCTGGCGCGGCCCATGTCTACGTCTGAGATGCTGTACCTGCAAAGGTGCGGGTTCCACGTGCCGGCGACTGAGTTTGGCAAGCGGTACCTGCCCAACAACACGGGCCGCCTGCTGGCTAGCTACGATAACTGGGCCTACGGCGGCAAGTTCAGTGACGACGGCAACATGTTCTTTTGCTACACGCAGTCTTATGCCACGTATGTCTACGACACACGCGATCTGTCCAACCCCAAGTTTCTGTACCGGTGTCCGTTCCCGACAGCTGTATGGACCGTCACCGACGCCGCCATGGACCGCAAGAACAGATACCTCGCCCAGTGCACTCGCTCAGACTGCATACATGTTACGCGGCTCAAGGACGACGGTAGTCCAGAGTTGCTAGGCCACGACCTCGAGGTCCCGACCCGCTATGGCCGCCATGTCATCTACTCGGTCGAGTTTACACCAGACTCATCCGGCATCCTCTACGCCAAGGGCGATGGCACTATCGGCTTGTTTGACTTTGAATCGACGCGCGTAGTGCAGATGCGCAAGCGCCACGAGGACGAGGTCAACTCGGCACGCTTTGTTGACGACTCGGCAAACGTTGTCGTTTCCGGGTCAGACGATTCGACAATCCGTGTGTGGGACCGCCGCGACTGGACCAAGCGCGAATCGGGCGCCCTCGTCGGCCACCTCGAGGGCATCACGTCTGTGGCGTCCCGCGGCGACGGTTTTTACATTGTTTCCAACTCCAAGGACCAGACCGCCAAGCTGTGGGACCTGCGGACCATGGTCACAAAGCCGCGCGACATCAAGCGCAGGACAGAAAACCTGTGTACGCACTTTTACTACCAGGATCGTGACTACATTCCGGCCAAGGTCAAGCGTCACCCGTACGACCACTCGGTCATGACCTACCGCGGCCATGAGGTGCTGCAGACTGCCATCCGCGCAAAGTTCTCGCCGCTCCATTCCACCGGCGGTCAGTATATTTATTCCGGTTCGGCCGACGGCGACGTGTACATTTGGAAGCTTGACGGCACCCTTGTTCGCCAGCTCCGTGGCACAAAGGCTCTGCGCAAGTCCAATTATCTCACCTCGCGCTTCTACCCGGACTACGACATGCACTCAAACAATACCATGGGCCTCAGTCGCGAGGCATCAAACTGCATTCGCGAATGCTCGTGGCACCCGCACGCCCCCGTCATCTACGCACCAGCAATCTGCAAGGACCAGCGTCACGACGCCTTCTTCGGCGGCAAGGGAGCCTTGTTTTCCTTCACGCACGAACATGACTTTTCCTACTCGCACAGCGTACCGAAAGGTGAGTTCGACTATGTCACGACGCGCGAGAGCAGTTCGCTGCGCTACCTCAACTCACTCTACAACCGACGTCACGTCGCTTAAGGCGACACCCACCCGTTGAAATTAACAGACTCCATCGCATGCCTCTAATACGTTATATGATTGAGAAACGAACTATGAAAATTGGGTCTTTCATCTAGAAAAAAAAATATAGCGCTCTCTTTACCACTTGGTGGGAAGATCCTTGTAAAAGCGCTCCAGACCAAAGTCCTTAGAGAACTTGATGCCCAGATGAGAAAACGTGTTGACAGCCTCGGCAATACGCGGGTCCTTGGCAGCCTTGAGAAGAGCAGACGTCTGGGCACCAAGAAGCGGAATAAAGCGCTTGGCAGAGCTCGTGGCAACGTCGATAACCTTCTTGATGTTGAAGTCGGCAAGGTGCTGACTCACGTACGCAGCGTACTTGGGGTACGACGGGTCGTGCTGGAACTTGTCGAGCACGCTGCTCACCTCATGAACAAGGCTCTTGGCCTGAGCGGCATCCGGAGGCGGACCACCAGCCATGTTCAGCACCTTGTTAATGAGCGAGTCAACTGGCGGATACGTCAGGACACCGTCAATAATGTGGCCAACCTCCGATGCAGCCTGAGCAGCTCCAATGTTGGGGTTGCGAGCGCTAGTCATGACCCGCACAGCGATCTTCGAAGCGGCCGCAACGTAGAAGTTCTTGGCAGCGAGGGCGGTAGTTGCCAGTGCAACGGGTACAATGATCTTGTTGAAGGAAACCATTCTTTTTTGTTTGTTTGTGTGTGATGGATATGCCTCTGTTTTTCTTTCCCAGAAGTCGAGCGAATCTCAATGGTAGTTCCGATACCAAATACCGGCCTTTATATGATACGGATAAGCATAGTTTAGAAACTGGACTTCTTGACCGACTTGCGGCTTAATTGAACTGAGTTCGTTGCAAAATAATTCGTGTGTCTGACGACGAGAAGTTTGCATCCAATATTTTTGCTAACAAAAACTCTGCCAACTCAATCACATTTTGCTCAGCTTTATTTCAAACACCACAAGAAAAATCAAAAACAGCATCAAAAATGCATTGTACAGTAGATTAGATATATACACATCGCAGAGATGGAATCAAACAACAGCCAAAAGCGAGCGCACGACTTGCTTTGTTTCGTAAAACTCTGGATCGACTGAACCTTCAATAACAATGCGCCCTTCTGCAATTTTGCGGATGGCAACCTTGTCGTCGCAGACAAGCAGACCTTCAGCACGGAATTCGGCCCGGTGACCCAGCGAAATCAGCCTGCGCTTCAATTCAGCAAGTTTGATGTCTCCAACAAGAAGCGGGTTGGAGCGAGGAGCAACAGCAAACTCCGCAGCAGTCTGCAACGGATACAGCAGAATCTCGTTATCTTGAGTTTCGGTACCATTAACATTCTCCACTGGCTCGACAGCCTCGCCATTTGCGCTCTCGGCGCCATCTTCCATCTGGACGTCTGCTTTGCTATCGCCTTCAGTTTGGCGATCTTCAACAGCGGTCTGGACCGCCGAATTGTCGCCATTATGGGCGGCCTTCGCGTCGACATTCCGGGGTAGCATCAGCTTACCCACAACATGAGCAACAGAAAAGTCACCGATAATCTTCTGCCATTTGAGGAGCGCTTCCAATTCTGGCGTCACCTTGACATCAAAGGCATGGTTTGCGACCGAAGCCACAACTGCCATATTCGGCCTCGCTTCGACGACCGACTCAATGCCTCCTGCCTCCAACGACTTGCCCAAATCGTCTGCGCTATCCGATTGGGCCAAAAGAGCCACTTTCTTGGGCTGTACTGACGCCAAAATCATCTTGAGAGACCGCTCGTCAGTTAGGCCCTCAAAGTCAATGAAGGTCACTGAACAACTGACAGACAGCTCACCTCGTATATGTGTCATCTTGCGAGGACTTGTAAATGCAGGAAGGGATCCAATTAAGTCGTCGGCCACCTGGCGCTTCTCACGTCTATCACCAGCAAAGGTGCGCTTCTCCCCCAACTTTGGATCATCGCCAGAAACACCTCGCTTGGCTGCTCCCTCGTCATCCTCGCGAACATTGTTGATCTTTGCAAAATCCTCGTGCTTTATAGCTTCGCCATAGTCGTCAACGCGAACGCGCTTACCGGCGAGCGGGAAAGTTCTGTTTTTGCCCTTGAGCGTGCGCACGTCGTAGTCGTGAACGTCATTACCATAAATAAGGATTCCCAGGTCCATTTGTCCTGATAGAATCATCTCGTCATCCTCATCCTCTGAGCTGTCGCTCTCTTCCTGCTCCAAAATGTTGCGATTTCGCATGTCGATTGCATTCTGCAATTCGCCTTGGCGTTGCTGCTCGCGAATCGACTCATTGTATGCAGCGAGCTCCCGGCCCTTGAGTGAAGATTCCTCGTATATCGTAGTTTCAAGCTTGGTGGAAACAGGCACGGGTACGTCTTTGTTTTGGGAATCCATAATTTGTTGTTCCGACTCCATAAGCCGCCACAACTCATGAGCAACCGTACCGGGCCCTGTGTCCTCGGTCAAAATCACCGTAGTCGCAAGATTGTTGCCGAGCTTTGCGAGTAGCATCTTTGCGAAACCAATGTCGAGTGAGGCGCCATCCGCCAAAATAACCTTGGGACCCTTGAACGAACGGTCAAATGCTGACACGTCGGAGATCACCTGCAGGTGCCTGGTATCAAAGGGCGATTCGTTTTTGATTTCCCAGTCCTTCATGATGCTTTGCGACATCCACTCGAGCATGCTGCTTGCATATTGCAAAGTTCGCTTGCCTGTGTACGACGCGTAAACTAGTGGAAACGCTTTGCGATTCGTGTGCCAGTGGGCGTCCAGAAGGTATGCTAGCTCCAGGAATCGCGCGGCGCTGGTCGGGAGCAAAACGGTCCCTCCTCTGCCTAATATACTGTCAATCATATTCAGCAAGAGCTCCTTACGCTTCTTAAGACCGACAGAGCGGCTCATTTTAGCACCACACACCATAAACGAAGGCTTGACAAGCGCCTCAGTGATCTGACCATTGGGCTCGAGAAATGCTCCATCCAAGTGGCTGTCGCGTGTATGGTTCCAGTCAACCGCGTACAGGATCGTCTCCTGCTCGCGCTGGATTCGCCAAATAGTTCCTCCCAAAGTGTGACCTGCCCGAAACGCCGTCAGTGTGATTCCCTTTAGCTTTCCTCCCAGTTGCAGAGGCTGACTGTACTTCAAAGGCTCTATTCTGTCGAAAGACGCCTCGACATCAGCCATTGTCAATTTGACATCCTGAAAGGGGCCGAGCAGGCCAACACTGCGGTATGCTTCGATAGTTACCATGCGACCAAGATTGATAACAGGTAACGTAGCATAGACTGGGATATCCTTGAACTCGGGTGCCGTCTTGCAAAGGTAGCTGTAGGCACCGATATGAGATACCGTAGCATGGGTTAACAATATCACATCGATTGTCGGCGCCAAACTGTTGTTAGACTGAGTTCTAGCACGCGGGCAAATTTTTATCCTGGTTAAAACGTCGCAATGAAACATACTCAGCTAGGTAGTCGAGATCAGACTCCAGTTTGGAGTCCCAACCTACGTCCACCAAGATCCTGACATTCTCCCCTAGAGTTAAGAGCGATTGGTGGATGTCACCCTTGGGATATATGTAGGTGCCATCCTCATTTTTGACGCACTCCGCCTTTGAACGCAGAGACGTAACAGAGAACATGAGTCCTCGAGGTCGTTTGAACGCCGGCTGGATTGCAATGTTGGCCGCGATCAAACACGAACCAAACGGTACTTCGGATTTTTGCCGGTCACATATGTTTCGGGGCCATGCATTGACGAATGCAGAGAAGCTGTCACGCGAGCAATAGACTAGGACTTTGATAAACTGAACCTCAATACTGAGATATTAATTAAATTCAGAGGCAGTTAAGCTTGCGTAGTCGCACCGTAGAATATCTATAGGACATACGTACACTGCTTGCACTAAGGCGATTACGTTGCATTTCCCATGCATGGACACTCCACTAACTTCCATCCACCTGGCTTTGGCCTCCTGATCAAAACCTGACACAAAAGCACAAAGACACGATGTCTGGTGAAGCCTGGTACGTTTTGCGCCAATATATAAGCGGTGTGCACCAAGAGACGACGATACCGTAAACTGTTGAGCTAACTCCAGGTTGTTTCTTTTTGCGCTGCTTGCGAATGCAGTCAACCTGTTTTTGCAGGTCTTCTTTACGATGATGTATTCTGACCTGGGTATGCTTCTGAAAAAAATGTCTTTCTATGGTTAGCTGGCTTGTGACGGCGAGTATATTATAGCCTGTACATGAGCTGCTGCGCTTTCTAATGGCGTGTAGCCTCTACAGTGGACAAGATAAGCACTGTTCAGACAAGTCACTAACAAACAGAAGTCGATTACATTAACCCCATTGACCTTTGCAACAGACTTAACAATGTACGTACGAGTCTCTTTGAATTATTGGCGATCATAGGAAGCATCATTAACAACAGTACATCCAGCCGGAGGCAGCTGTCCAGGCAGTTCTTACCGTTCTGTTCCTTATTACTGGCCACTGGTTTACTTTCCTACTTAACGTCCCGCTACTTGCTTACAATGCGAACCGTTTCTACCACAACAACCATCTTCTCGATGCCACGGAGATTTTCCGCACTCTCGGCCGCCACAAGAAGGAGAGCTTCGCCAAGCTTGGATTCCACCTGCTCATGTTCTTCTTCTACCTGTACTCTATGATTGTGGCCCTTGTCGCTGACGACGAGTGACGACGATTACATGGTTCCATTAATGACAACCACGACCGACTCACATACAGCCATAGTAATGAATCACGTTCCCCACCAACTTGTGACGTATTCGTTAGTCTATAATCATTAAATCGTCTCACGGGCTCGGCGATGGCAAACGAGTCCTGGGATTTTGTTTTTGGTTCAGTGCCTTGAGGAGCTCGGTTGCGGACTCTAGTCGTTGACGAGCGCCCCAGAATTTGGAGAATAATGGTCTTAGAGTCTCCAAGTCTGTGTTTATGACGTTGGGGATCGTGAAGTCATCGTTTGAGATGTCGCGTTCTCGTCTCACATCGCCAATGTATGATCCAACATCGAGGATTTCCTGCCTTTCTGCGGTGCCCTCGTACATGTGTTCCGAGTCGGCGCGAATCTCGCTCTCAAGCTGAAATATTTGGCCATCGAGATTCTGTAGCCGAGCCGTGAGTTCCTCGCGAATGACCGACGCCCGCTCTGACGCCTCGGTATAATAGGCAGAAACACTCGAGTAGTTTGATAGGCGCCGAAACAGCCCACTGAGCTCATTTGAGAGTTCACGAACGTACCTATCAATACCCTCTGTACTCAGCTCCTGCTTGGCTTTGCTCACACTCTCTGTAACAATATGCTCCAAGATCTCTGGGACTAAGCGAGCGCGACGTTGCGACTGTACAGACGGGTTGTTAATTGTGTAGCTCACCCGTTGTGTACTTGGCCCCGACGAGCCATGAGCTGGCGCAGATGGCAGATACTGGCCTTCAACAGCACGCTGGTGCTGCTGGTGCTGGTGCTGGTGCACGCCAAGCTCCGCAGGCTGCCGCTGATATGATTGTGCGGTGTCCGTGTATGGCATGTCCGAGGGTCCAGAAATTTGCTGAGTCTGGCTCATGCTAGGAAGAGCTGTTTCTGAAATACGAGCTGTCGCTGAGTTGCCGTTCTCAGCAACGTGGGCTTGCACAGGAGGTGACGCTTCTGTGGTCCCAGAGCCATCCTGTACTGGGGATCGCGCCGTCCGCCGGGGCGTTATGTCCCCGCTTCGCAACTCCCCTGCCTCTTTGGCCACCAGTGTCGTCTCGATATCTTCCAGGCCAGTGTCACTGGCATTTTCATCGTCGTCTCCCTCTTCGCTCGAGCTTGCGCTTGCCATGATCTGAAATGTATATGTTTCACGACGTTTCCGCCTGCTTTCTTCCAAATCTCTAGTATCCGAGAGCGGGGCTTGTCGCTTCATAGTCTCTTGCTGTACAGGTATCGCAGGCTTTTTGACAAGTAAGGGCTTAGTGTCGGGCTGTCGGGCAAGAATTGTATGGGTAGCGGGCCGAGACTCATCTCGCGACTGTGGTAACTGCACTTTGTGTCCTTGTGCCACACTTGGATCAGAATCCCGAAGAACATGCGCATTAGACACACCTTTTATGGGGATCTGATGGGTGGACTCAGAAACGTGACCAGATCGCCGTAAAGGGACGGTCGAGGTATCGTGATTGATATTGGGTCCGTTGGAGGGCACCACGGCCTCAGGAACGCGTATACTCTCCCCATTGCCGTTCTTATCATCCTGGTCATCACCACTGTCTTCAGACGAAGCACCATACCCGCCTCCAATATCCAATGAGCCGCTAACTCGTCTGTTTCTGCCGTTAGAACGAACACAATAGCAGCAGGCACAAGTACTTACGCCGAGCCTCGGAGCCGCTGCGCGAGACGCGCAGGCTCATCTTCGGGATTCATAACAGTTCATGAATCCCCGGAAATACCATAAACGACTAATTCGTCAACTGCCGGCAAGTCACAGACTCGAAACTAATACCCTCTTCTGTGAAGTTGTCGATTTGAGCCGCAGATCATAGCGAAGAGGGGACGGCTGCGGCCTAGCCCTATATTCGAATTTCAGCTCAGAGCGATATCTATACTTTCGCAAGTAAGCACACGGGTAAAAGGCTTCAGAAGGCTTCTGGGCACCAGCAGAAATGGGTCTCTTCTGGAGAAGCAATGGCTCAAAGAGCACTGAGAGCGGTACCGGCCAAAAGTCAGCCGAGGAGGCTCAAACGTCGATAGAGATCAAGGATCCGCGACTGGCCGAGTTCTACAACACCGCCGCTCCACCAACACCAGCTGGATTGAAGGAGGCACAAAAAGAGGCTAATGCTGGCAAGGGGCCCTCAAAGACCGCTACTACTGATTATGAGCCCCAACGAAGAACTCTGAAGATTGCCGCACGCGACAACTGTGTCGAATATGAGTCTGCACTCTCCGACTGCCTTCTGCGCGGTACATACTGGGAGCGAGTTATGTCATGCAAGGCCCAAATGGACGCCCGAAACACATGCAACGAGCTCCAGGAGTATGCCTTGAAAGTTCTTGGCTACGAGGCGGCCTCAATGGAGAAAGAGCGATTGGATATTGCCCATCGTGCCGACGACCTCTTGATCAAGTACTGCCCGCGATTGACTATTACGCCCGAGGAGGAGACATCGTTCAAAACAGCAATTGATGCGGCAGCAGTATCGCGTTCGCGCTAAATTGTATCTGCAGAGATCGATATATGCCAGTTGCAAGGACACCAGTATAGACGCTGTCTTCAAACATTACATAACGAATTATGACGAACGAGCATTGAAGGCATTTGACTCCCTCTTGAACTACAAATATGGTTTTGTGTGTAATACATGCGTACGGTTCATTGTATGACGCTTTTTCTTAGGGCGGATCCGACCAGAACTCAAATCAACCTGGCCAGTTCTTTCCACAAACGGAGCTTCTCTGTTCGCGGTATACCACCAACGAGGCCCGATGTCGAGGGCACGACATAAATGCGACACCCTGCAAACTTCATTGGCTGCAAGCCCCACGAGAAGTCTTTGGTCAGCTTTTTGCCTCGCTTGACTTGGTATATTGCCTCCCAGATACCCTTGCCGACTATTACGACGATCCCGGGGGAATTCGACGCAAGACGCTCCTCCAGAATTGGGACGCCTAAACTGAACTCGTTAGGCGCCAGATCTTTGATTCCGGCGGTAGAGCGCGAGACAAGATCCGTAAAGCCAATACCAGCCTCGTCCTGAAGCTTGACATCGTCCTCATAGGTCACCTTCCGGTTGACAATGCCCGACTCATATATAAGCTTCCAAAACAAGTTGGAATGGTGTGCGTAATAATGCCCCTTTGCCATTGAAACAGTACCGGGATTAAACCCCACAAAAACACATCTCAGGCCCGGTCGAAGTAGTGGTTTCCACTCTGTTACCTGGCGAGTTTCGGGTACACCCGTGCTCTGGACGGGCACACTCCTCCCCCGGCGTCTCTTAGATGGCGAGGCAACCGGGGACACAGAGTCATTTTCGATATTGGTCCGTTTTAACGGCGATCGCCTCGGGGTTGCAGGTGATGATACAGCTTCACCCTGCTCGCGGTGAGCAAACTGATCTAGCAGACCTCCAAACGAAGGAGGACTGACAGGTTCTTCATCTCCATCTGGCATTACCCATTATTGCGCCAGAAGCAGTAGTTAAGATATTCGTTTGCCGTCGGCTGGTTCTCTGTGTTTGGCGGGTTGGACCGATGTTGGTAACAGATGGAGAACGACTATGAGAGAACAACGATAAACTGCCAGGCACCCTTCGTCACGTTTGCAAGACCAGCGACGTCAAGAATATGCCCAAGATAAGTTTTTTATCCCGTATTTCAGATTATTCACTACTAACAACACTACGTCTGCAATTACTGCGGTGTCGCGCTCACGCACGACTCACTGAGCGTTCGGCGCGCGCATGCGCTTGGTCGAAACCACATAAAATACGTCACAGACTACTATGAAAGTAAGTCATCCCTCTGCCTTCGTCGCTCATTTTGACTCCGTTGCATACTAACCTTCAGATGCAGCAAAAGAAGTTGGCCTCCTGCCTGAGGATATGCCCTCCAGCACAGATCCGTTTGCGTTCACTGATGCGAAACCTCTGAGCGCCAACCCGCTTGACCAGACGGTTCAGCTTCAGCATCTTAACCGTGGTGTGCCTGGCATTGGACGTCGCAATCCGGATGATCCTCTGGAGTTTGTTTTTACAAAGGTACGCATGCCTCCACCTGCGACGATACCCGATCTTCCCCAGCCGCCACCACAGTTTTACTCTACCACTCAGTGAACACCTTAGAGCGCGATAGGCGATACAGCTTGTAATCTTAACACATGCAAAAATGCGCGGTTCACTACGACGACCGCCACACGCCGTTATATTGGCGATATCCTTCGATGCATTATGAACATCCTTCCCATCTACTTATTACTTGACACATAATTCAATGAACCACAAATGGCCATCTATTCAACAATTAGCTATAAATTGAGTGATACACGACGCGATTACAGGTCGGCATCGTCCTCGTCCGGAAGAGGAAGAGCAGCAGCCTGCTCCATCTCCTGCTGGTACTTGGCAATAAGAGCCTCATCAACCTGAGTTTCCGGAGGAGCGAGGGCGGGGGCAGAGACAAACTCGAGCGAAGCGTTGCCGACAAGCTTACGGGCGAGCCACAGGAAAGGCTTCTCGAAGTTGTAGTTGGACTTGGCCGAGATGTCATAGTACTGAAGGTTCTTCTTGCGGTGGAAAGTGATGCTCTTGGCCTTGACCTTGCGCTCCTTCACATCAACCTTGTTACCGCAAAGGACAACAGGGATGTTCTCGCAAACGCGGACAAGGTCACGGTGCCAGTTGGGGACGTTCTTGTAGGTGATACGCGAAGTAACGTCGAACATAATGATACCGCACTGGCCGTTGATGTAGTAGCCGTCACGCAGACCACCGAACTTCTCCTGGCCGGCAGTATCCCAGACCTCGAACTTGATCTCACCGAAGTTGGTGAAGAAGCCAAGCGGGCGGACATCGACACCCTGGGTGGCATTGTACTTCTTTTCGAACTCACCAGTCAGGTGGCGCTTGACAAAGGTGGTCTGATGTTAGTAAACAGTCATATAGAAGAGAACGATAGCAATGTTCGTCACAGAGCTGGTCGATCCGACGCAACTTGGTAATCAAACCTCAGCAGGCAAGGCATATGAGACGCCCGGCAGACGACATACAAGACCGTCTATCATGTCACAACCACTGCTTTTCGCACTGCCACTCCAACTATCGCCCTTCACAACAAGAGATGCGTGCAGATAGAGACGATAATAATCAACATGGCTGCTACCTAGCCTCATCGGCGGTCGAAAATCCAGACAATGCCTGCGGCAACCAGACACACCTGTCGATAAAAAGTGAGACCTAGAAGAAAAAAGGGCCTGGAACCACTGTGAATACCTTCTGGAGGCGGACAAACCTGCATTGGGAGGCAAATCTACGATCTCAAAACAGAGCACAACATACCTTGCCAGTACCACCATCGCCAACGAGGACGAGCTTGAAGACGGGAACCTGCTGCTCAGCCATTTTTTTCCAATCGGTTATCGATGCTTTTCAAAAGTGCCTGTGTGTTGTGGGGGACCAAACAACAAGAAGCAGGCTCGTGACAGAAGAAAACAAACCGAAACTTTTCTCTCAGCCTGGCAAAACACCGTGTAGTGGAAAAATAGGGATCCCTACAATTTGCTGCCCTAAACCTAAATAGGGTAAGCGCTCAGAGGCACTCGCCAGCACCTTCTATCATGAACAATCACGAATCAGCATAAATTTTTAGCCATATGCGGCATTTGGCAGTAATGACAACTAATGGCATATGCAGTAGGCTGTGTTTAAGTCGAAAAGGCTCAAATACCACGTTGATCAAAGTACATCTTGACTAGCCCAACGAGGTACATCCTAGGACCCGAAGCACTGCTTCCGGCCACATTGAGCAAATTCAATCTACAAAGGTTGGGCCCCTGGCTAGTCGATGACGTCGCAGCGCAGCGCTGAAATTTCTCGGACCCCATCACCACCCTAGCCCTACAATTCTGCGGCTTTACATATCCATTGTGCATAATGTATGAGACCAAAATGAAGGTCAATGTTTTTTCGAGGGCCGACATTGGCAAACCATTCTTGACTGCTTGATTCAGTACAGTAATGAGTGACACAGAGGAAATTGTGCCGGAGCTTTTCGAGGAACCAGAAGGATTTTATAAGCCACCTCCGGAACCAACTACAGCGGTGTTCGACAGGCAGTATGCACCGGAAGGCGAGCCCAAGGAGATTAAGCTGCGGCTAGTCGGCAAGTCGCCTCTCTGGGGCCATTTGCTGTGGAACGCGGGCAAGGTGACGACGGATCTGATTGACCAGAACCGTGATACATGGGTCAAGGATAAGTCTGTCCTTGAGCTTGGAGCGGCCGCTGCCCTGCCTTCACTAGTTGCCAGTACGGCTGCCAAGAAAGTTGTCATTACAGACTATCCGGATCTTGATCTACTGGAGAACATCAACATCAACGTCAAGACATGGGAGAAGGATGTTGGTCGCAAGTTGCCAGTGGCTGTTGAAGGATACATTTGGGGTAACGATGTTTCGGATCTTTTGAAAGCCAATGACGGCAACAAATACGACTTTATCATTATGTCCGATCTGATCTTCAACCACTCGGAGCACGAGAAGCTTGTGCGATGCTGCGACCAGGTGCTGGCGGACGATGGCATTCTTTTTGTTGTGTTTACTCCGCACCGGCCGAAGTTGTTTGACCGTGACCTTGCGTTCTTTGAGCGTGCCAAGACCCAGGCTGGTCTTGTGTCGCGTCGTATTATCGAGAAGAAGATGTCCCCCATGTTTGAGGAGGATGAGGAGACCAAAGAGATCCGATCGATGGTTTACGGCTATCTGGTGACTCGTAAGTAGTTGGGTTTCTATTCTGACGCCGGGAACGCTGGCATCCGTGTGTACGATAGGCTCGAGGCCGAGACTCGCCAAGGGTTAATGCATTTTTTGTCATTTTTTTGATTCTGATATACACGGATAGGGGATAGAGGGGTATCATTGACATCGTTGTGAGTGTGAGTCGGGTGTGCAGATTTCAGGCCAGCTGGAATTTTATACCTTGACAACGTTGGGCTCTCCGGCGAATCGGTGCACATGGTGGGCGTGCACATCACGCTTCTTCTGGGGCCAGTCACACATGGCGGAACCGCCATCGTCAATACGGCACTCAGTACCAGTGGGGCACTCAAAGAGGACCCAAGCGCTAAAGTTGCATACAGCGTACTTGCCATCGATGCAGCTGGTACCGGAAGAGCAGGTGCCAGGTGCCAGAGTCGTGGTAGCAGCAGCGGGCGCAGCTCCGGCTGCGGTCTGGGCGTCGGCAGTAGTGGGAGTTCCAGTAGAGCTAGTCTCGACAGCCGCCGACGAGCTGACCGACGACTCGGCGACATTGGGGAGCGACTGGACCACATTGTTCTGCTGATAGTTACCCTCGCCGGCGGTAGTAGTGAAGGTAGAAAGCACCGAGGTCAGAGTCGTAGTGGAGGTCTGAGCAGATTCGGAAAACTCTTGAGCCGCAGGGTAGGAGCTGGTCTCGAGCTGCACGGACGAAGTCGATGCAGCCGTGGGCTCGCTGGTGGGGTTGCTGGCAGACGTGGAAGAACCGGAACCGGTATCGGAGCCAGAACCGCCAAGAATGCTCTGCATAGCCGCGGCGAACGACTCACCGTTCTCGACGTTGGAGAACGCCTGGGAGGCATCCCAAAGCATAATGCCGCCGAAGTTGGCTGACGACATGATGTTCGAGACTTGCGAAGAGACGGTCGAGACGTCAGCATATCCGGAGCCGGCAGCCGAAGTGGCACCAGGAAGGCCGACCAGCAGCTTGATGTCCTTGTTGGGCGAGGTGTCCTCGGCAAACTTCTGCCAAGTATCCCAGTTGAACTGGCCGTTGGTCAGACTGCAGTAGTTGTTGTAGAACTGAATGAAGGCGTAGTCCACTTCAGCGTTGGCAAGAAGCTCACCAACCGAGGCGTCCGGGTAGGGACACTGCGGAGCGGCCGAGATGTAGTAGGTCTTGGATCCCTGAGGGAAGTAGTCGGAACGGAGCTTGTTGACAAGAGCGACGTAACCAGTTTCATCGCCATTCTCAATATCAAAGTCAAATCCGTCGACTACTGCATCGTCGAACGGACGTGTATCGCTCGAGCCTTCGCCAAAGAGGTCCCAGAGCGTGCCTGCAAAGTCCTCGGCGCTCGAATCGTCCGAGAATCCGTACGATCCGGCAGCACCTCCGAGAGCGAGAAGGACCTTCTTGCCGGCGGCCTGGCACGACTTGATATCGCTGGCGACGTCAGGGCAGTGCAGCATGCCGTTGGAATAGGCAGTGCCCGAGCAGGACGAAAGCGATAGAGAAGGACCAGAGATGCCGAATTCATAAAGGAATGAGACGACATAGATGTCACCGGCAGTCTCCTGGCAGTACTCGCCGAGAGACTTCTGAGTGCCTGCCGAGTTCTGACCCCAGTACATGACAAGCTCAGAAGCGGAGGCGAGAGTAGGGGCCACCAGGGCACCAACAGCAAGGAGAGTTTTGGCCAGCATTGTTTCGAATCAATGAGTGAATAGAATAGATAGAAAAAAAAAAAGAAAGAATGTGAGTGCCTCAAATAATAACGAGTGAATGAGCGCACAAGGAGTTGACACCAGGTCCTACTCAGATAGTTTTGTTTTGTTTGATCCGGCCGGCGGATTGAACGTTCGACTGGGCTGATAGCTGAAATCCAGCAAGGAGTACAGAAGGGCATCTTATATAGAGCACAATGGACTACGCATCTCAAAGGGGTCAGCTTATTTTTTTGAGTGGGGTTTTCGGGATGCTTGCAGGGTGCACGACGCGTCTCCATTCCGGCCCCGTGCAGGTACATGTGACGCTCGGCGCTGTCCTGCAGCTGCGTCTCAGGTTTGCTTAACCAATTTATCGGCTTTTTCAGTTTTCTTTTTGGGTCTTTTGATGCGAGCGACATCTTTTCTTTTTGTTCGGCTAAGTAATGACAAGATAGTTTAGAGTCTAGGAGTCTTTTGCGAATTAGACTCGAGACGCCTTGAACCATCATATATATAGCCTAGTGACGTATCTTGCAAGGGGCCATGCTGATCTTCGATGTTCGTAGGCGCTCCGAAAGAAAAGTCTACGCGCAACCATCACATAAGAAACCAAAAGCAGAGTTCGGACCTATTGGTCCGGCTGAACGCGACAGCTCGCTTGCGGACTGATATCGAGCACGGCCCAATTTGTTTCGTCGCAGGAAGCTCGAGCCGCATCGTACGGCTCGGGTCGCCAACGACATTTCATTACTGGTGCACGGACCCAATCGCAAATTAAAGCACAATTTAAAGTTAAATAAAGGTATCGACGATTTAATACCCACCAATATCTGTCAATGGCTCCAAAAACTGCCCCAAGAGAACTTTGGTTTTGTTCGACGCCCCTTGATCTGCAGCCTTTTGCAGATCCCCCTGAAAGATCCGCGTCCAGGCCAATTAGCCGAATCCGTGAGCTTACATCTGGGACGCAACGCGATATATAACAAATTAGCACAATGTACACTAGTGTCGAACCACAGTCTTTTTGGCTAATAAACGGACAGATTTTTTTTGCCTAGTCTCGGTTCCACAGACGGCATGTAGACCTGAGGAAAAAACCGTTAGCCCATGCCCTGGAATTTGACCATTTAACAAGGTCCAGCACGTTTGGCCTCGGACTTTTAAGTAGTCGTCTTAGTTTGTCTACATAAACGGACAAAATGCGACGCCAGTTGCCTAGAAGATTTCTTCTCTCTAATGGTTGAACACTGTCATGACGTCATGTATCTTCGGACTTGTTGCACAATGCAGAGAGAAAATGCACTCTCAAAAAAAAAAAAAAAATTCAAACCTATAGATATGGATCTAGATATCGTAGAAACTACAGGCTCAAAAAATACATCTAGAAGCAAACATAATATATTTGCAGAGTATAGTAGTCATCTCGTGAGCGACTCATGACAAAGAAGCAACTCTGCCTCATACGATCCGGGGCTAACGACGACCCTGGAGTGCCATTCGAGAAGCAGGGACGTCTCGACTAGACCAAAACAGAAGCAAATCGTCTAATTCTGGCCGACGGCATCCCTCGGATGCAATGAGACCAGGGGCCGCAGTAAGGCATCGTGCCTAATGTAAGCTGTTCAGGGCACCTGGTGTTTAAGGAGACACCAGGAGGCGCTGTATCTCATCGAACAGCGCCACGTGGGGTCGGGAGATATACAGTTGTGGATCAAAAATTATACGGCCAACAATGGCAACAAGACGAAGCCACAAGCATCAAGACAAACGCAGAAATAGACAGTAATGCGAGACGCCATGGAGTGACGCCCGATCTGCAGTACCAAAGGGGTAGTGACGCAGCGAGGACATGTGTAAGCGTGCTTTGCTGTCATGCTAGACGCAACGGAACACGCGTACCGATGCTTAACCCTGGTCCTTGCCATTTACGTCTCTCGGCGTTGTGACTGTTTGTGTTGCACCGCACATAGTGGCCAAAAAGAGATAGGGGTGTGATTGTCCCGTCAGAAACTTGCGCCCTATGGCTCACGAGTTGTTCGCCGCCCTAGCGCCCTTTGATCGGCTATCGTCTAATGGGTCGAGGTTTAGAGAGGTCGCGTCAACGCGTTAATATAAATAGAAGACTGTAATTAGAATACATGAAGCAGTTATACTGCAGCGGGCGTCACCATCTTCGCGACGCATAAAGTTGACAAGGCGGGTCCATCACGGTTCTCCCGCTCAATAATAGAGTTGAATCAATAAAGTTATGGACCAAATCAGTGTGTTTTGGTACAGTCTATATACCCATTTGTGTCTTGCCTAGCGTGGGCCTCGTAGGCCGTCGATCTTCATAGGAAGAGCCGCGTAACGTCGAAATCGCGTAGCCGCGTACGCGCCGCGTCGTATGCGACCGAGCGACTTTGCATGTATAGATTTGGACACGGCCTGTCATGGATTTTCCCATTGAAGTCTCTGCCCCCCACAGACGTCAGTAGCGAACTGTTTGGCAGCCGGAAGATGTGCCAAATGCAGATCAACCCGAAGGTGTTGTCATAAACAGCTGGGACCAGAGTCCCGAAACCAAAATGTCTCGAGAACTTGTTTCATCCTGTATTGTATTGCACTGTTTTTTTTTGATGAACGAGCATTCAGGGGTACGCGGCCTCGAAATTACTCTGCACACGATCTGTTACAAAAGCACAGTAAGGCACAGAAGCAATATAACTAGTGCTGTGCGTTCCTCAGATGCTAGACATCGACATAGCCGTACTTGGGACCTGAGACACGCCCCACGGTTTGCCGTCGGTACGGTTCTTGCATTGTCTATTTGGGGCGTTCACCCAAATCGTGGCCATTGAAGACATTACCGATGTATTCACTACATCACTGCTTGGTTTGTCTTGAGCCGGTTTCTTTTTTCCCTGGGGACGCTGCCCCAGACCCCCGTAGCAACCGCTTCGCGGTTGAACTCGGGGTGTTCAACTGCGTAGTAAAATTAAAGATAAAGATCGGGGTCTGATATATACGGCTAAGAATATAATCTGGCTATTGGAAAGGCAGTAAGGCAGCAGATGGTCCGATAAGTATGGAGCAGCAGTTACATGGCTCTGGACAGAGCCGTTGGTAAGGACGGCAAGCCTGTTTTCTTTTTTTTTTTTTTTTCCCAACTGTAAAGAAGTTGAACGGAGGCATGAGAGAAGCGGCCAAGAACAACAAAAGGAAAAGTGGTAACCCCAGCAGTTGTGGTTTGATCGCGTGCGCAGTTTGTTGGCATAACGGCTTGATGAGACTCATTGCGGCAACCGCACGCCTAGTCCGACGCAGTGCATGCCCTGCCCGATGAGAAGACGGCGGGGTACATCAACCGTCTCCTATTATCGCCGTACTTCCATTGCCATCTCATTCTACATACGGAGAACGCGCTGACTCTTTTTTTGTCCTAGTGACACCGTCCCCAAAATCCGGTTAGCAACTGCTTCGTAGTTGAGAAGGCAGAGTCGAAAATTTTAGAGGTTTGTGCAGTTCGCATGAGTCAACGACGGCGCGATTACTGCGAAGGTCCAGGAGCAGAGCAAAAACTATGTATATAAAAAGATGTGGGACACGCTGTGTCAGACCAAAGAACAAAGTTAACTCGTCAACTCAGGTATCGGATATATGGACAGAGTAGACTGTAGCGGGCGAACTAAAGCAGATAGCCCTAGGCACTATAGAATTACGCATGCTCCAACGAGGCAGTGATCAGCATGCGAGACTCGGCCGTTTTCTCCAGAATGTGCAGGTCCCGCGCGATACCAGGAGTCCGGAAGCATCGTGCCGAGACGATCCTCAGGGATATATGGCCTAGACTGAGTGCCGGACGAATGGACGTGGGCAAGGGCAAGGGAGCTTCGACTTCCAGAAACGGCTCGCAACCTACAGGCCCACTTTGCGTCGATAATGCACCCCAGAAGTTTCGCAATGCCAGCTTAAAACGTGTACTTTATTCGAAAATGTTTGCACATAGAAACATTGATGTTAACTTATGGACTACTCGCCAGAATAATCGCACGTTCTTGGCGTGGGACACGCCCGCCCAATGTGCAAAGAGGCCCTGCGCTAGCCAGCAACTGTTTTTTTTTTTTTGGGGTGACGAATGCGCAATCATACGACCAAGGTGGGCGGGTCGAAACCGACAAAAACGCAGAAAATTCAGGGGTCAAGTCATCGGAATACCGGCACGTGAGTTCGTTGACACCGAGGCAAATCGGGTACTAGAACTGACCAAATGCAAAACCGGACATCGCTGCGGCGTGACGTTGAGTCCTCGCCCTCGACTCGTCTGCCAAGTAAGGCAGTGCAGAATGGGGGGCTCTAAGCATCCAGCCTCGGAATGCATAGGCCTGGACAAACAGCTCTCACGGGAACGGGCTTGCGAGCCGGTGACCGGCGGTCCTTAGCAGCGAGAAAATTTACATATACCATTGTACGCTAATGAACGCAGACATCGCCGATCTCGATCCCTGCCCTGATCAACGGCCCGACTTGTGGCATGGGCTGTATGTAGTTGAGAAGCAGTCCAACTCTACCAAAAAAAAAAAAAAACGAAGTGTAAGACAAACATTTGTTACGCATGGAGGTAAAAACGAATGCGGGTCCAAGGTCCGGTTGTCGGGCACGAACCCCGGATCTTGAGCCGCAACGTTGGTGCCACAACGTTCAAAAATTGAGATTCTGGGGTAAAACCGCTGGGGTACCCGGGGCGGTGTTGCAGCGTGTTGAGTAAACGTCGAGCGTCGTAGGCCTGTACGGACCCAATTTCTGTAAGTAGTCAAGGGCAAGAGAAAAAGCCGGACGCCCGTCCTTGCAGAAAGGGGGAGGCAAAAAAAAGCGTGCCCGAGCAGCCCGACAACCCTGATAAGTCGAAACCACCAACAATTCTCCCAAGCAGACAAAACCGGCTCAATCTATAGCTCTAAGTGTCTTGGCAGCGTGACCCGAGATTTCGTGCCCCAGGTTCAGGCGCAGTTGCGCGCTTTACGATTGGCCCCGACCGTGCATCGGCACACTCTGCCGGGGGTAGGGGCTGCAGATGAAGCTAAACGCCGGCAACTTGGACGCACCGCACGGTGGGGATAAGCGGTGGGCGAGGGTTGTATACCAAACCGGTTGTACACGAGGGGTCAGACTGTCTGTGGGGAAGGGCTGGGGTGTGGACGGAGTGGCCGGTATATATACTGCGGTGGGCAGTGGAAAGTAGGGCGGTTTGACCGTTTTTTGACCACACTAGGAGACATCTCGTCAAAAACAAAGATGCCCGACGGAGCACAAGCTTGGTAAGTAGACAGTTGAAGTTTTTGACGGCATGTGGGGAAAGTTTTACAGTCGTTGGGCCCATGACGCGGGGGACCGGGCCGATTGAGCATCCGAGCGTGGACAAGCCGAAGCCGGCAAAAGCCCAAGAAAGAAAAAAAGTCCGGCGAAGTACAGTCTACGCTATACAGAACAAAAACTAACAACAGGAAAATGATTAAAACGCCCGGGTCGGCAAAAGACCGGATTGCACAAGCGTGTGACCGGTGCCGGTCAAAGAAGGTAAGATTCTACATCCCCTTGTCCGCCTCCTCAAACACAGATTCTAAGTACCACCAACCAAGACAAAAAACGAACGAGCCCCCGAGATTCAACTGCGAAGCAGTTGCTACGGGGGTCTGGGGGCAGCGCCCCCAGGAAAAAAATAGATCTTGTTGTGATGGTCAAGGCGGGGTGGTGTCGGAGTTTGTAACGATGTCGGAGTTAACATCAGATTCGATGCGATGGCCTCCGACCGCACTGCTCGCAGTGTGCGGCCATTGGATTTGAATGCAAGGTTACGGACAAGCTGACGCGACGCGCGTTTCCGCGGGGGTACACAGAGTCGTTGGAGGACAGAATACGCCAGTTGGAGGAGGAGACGACGCGACTAAAGAACCTTGTGGATATCAAAGATGAACAGCTCGAGATGATTGCGCGGGTACACGATGTGAACAACAATGGGGTTGAGCACCAGCACCACCACCGGTCGCCGTCGGCGTCCATGACGGCGAAGCCGGGGCTGGACCCGAGCCGGCAGCCTTCTCATCACGGTGAGCCTGTCGTTATTACACCTCCAACGAGCGACTCGGGCAGCGACGAATACGATGAGCACTACACTGTCAAGAGCACCGTGACTCTGGGTGCCGACTCGTCGTATATGGGTGTGTCTGCGGGCGCCGCATTTGTCATGGCATTTATGGACAAGCTGTCGCACAAGGTGCCCGAGGCGACGCTGTCTGTGCGCAAAGTTGCCGATGGAATCCAGACACGTGCGGGGCTGGTAGAGCGGCCATCAGAAATGACAGAAGCCGCCGCCGCCGCCTCCCCGTACGTCCCGAGCCGGATGGCGGCCGACCGGCTCGTGTCCATTTACTTTCAGGAGTGGCAGAGCATGTACGCGATTCTTGACCAGGGCGACTTTTTGCGCCGCTACGAGGAGTACTTTGAGTATCCGGAGCGGGATCCAATATTTGCGGCGACGGTCGCGTTGGTTTGCGCCCTGGGGTCGCTGGCAGCCAAGGACGCCGTGATTGGGTCCGAGACGTGGCGCCTCGACGCCGAGTGGCGACGGCTGCTGTCGCCTGCCGAGGCGGTCGCGGCTCCGAGTCTTGCGACGCAGCAGGCTCTGCTGCTGGCGGAGCTGTACGCTATGCACACGGGCGCAGTCGACGACATGTGGCGGTTCCGCATGGCGTCGCACTCCATGGCTCAGCGGCTGGGACTCCACCGCGACGCGCGCCTGCTTCGGACGCACAACGGCGACGCGTTGCCGGCGGCGGAAATCCACATGCGGGGCCGGCTCGCGTGGGTCGCGTATGAGCTCGATGTGTTTGCGAGCGCGGCGCTCGGAGCCGCCAGGCTGTTCCGCGATACCGAGATGGAGTGTCCCATTCCATCAGCGGCTGTCTGGGACTTTCCCGGCGCCGACGACACCGCGACTACCACCACGTCGCTGCCCGATGCAGGCCCCGTGACTAGTTGCGAGCTGGCAGTCGTGAAGCTGTCGCGCACGGTCGCCCAGATCCTCGACTGTATCTACTCGTCCACTAAGAAGTCGCACTCGCTCAAGGAGCTTGTGGTGTTTGAGGACGAGCTCGAGTCATGGCGGCGGGAGCTTGCGCCGGAGCTCAAGTTTGAGTTTGCCAACAACCAGCCTGCACCGACCCTGCAGCCGCTGCACCAAAAGTCACCACTGCTCAACCAGCTCTACCACTATGCGCGCATCCTGCTTCACCTGCCGATAGTGTCTGCGCCCGCCGACGAGAACAACATGAGCCGCGGCAGTGGGTCCAACGTTGCAGTGATGCAGTCGGCCAAGACGTTTATCCAGGTGTTTAGCTACCTGCGGGAGCGCAACGTGACGCCAACGCTGCCGCTGTGCAACACGCGGGCGCTCGTGCTGTGCGGAGGCATTGTGCTTTATGGGGCTGTCGACTACTCTCGAAGTGGTGCACTCATCCGCCAGGCCCGCAAGACTATCACTGCTTGCCTCGGGTTTATGTATGCAGACTCCAAGGCGCGCCGGCCCGGTGCTATCTCGGGCCCCTGTTACCAGTGGCTCGAGGAGGCTGCGGACCTCGCCCTCAAGCGCAAGCAGCAGCCTCCTCAGCAACGCCGATCATCCTCCGGGTCGGCGACCTCTAGCCGCAAGCCACTATCGCCGCCAGTCTCTGCTCGCGACCACAGTAGCATCGACCACAACCCGCACATCAAGCTTGAGGAGCTGACTCCGACCAGCGACGGTGATCTGTCAGTGTTTGACGGCTGGTTCCCACAGAGCCACGGGTCCATTCCCCCGCCGCATGCCCCCGACTGGAACGTTGGGCTTGCCAAGGACTACCAGCCGCCGCATCCGCATCAGCATCAAAACCGTGGTCACGTACACGGCCACGATTTTGACCCGCTGGATCTCTACTGCTGCATCGAAGAGCTGGCCCAGTCCACAGCGACCCCTCTCGACCTTCCCAGCACTGTTCCTGAACAGCCTCTTGATCTTGGCGATTCCACCACCACCCCCGCTCCGACCTTACCAACCGACTCATGGCCGGCTATGCCCCACATGCTTCTGTCTACCAACGCCTTATGATTTTACGTGTTATGATGTACCATTTTAGGACCCCCAATTTAGGACTTGTTGAACTCAATCGTAGCGTCGGTCTACGACTTTCTTTTTTTTTTTTTTTTTCTTTTTCTTTCCTGGGGGCTCTGCCCCCAGACCCCCGTAGCAACTGCTTCGCAGTTGGGATTGATGTGATCAGGCAATATGGCATTGCTTACAGTTGAAAACACAAAACACGCCAGCCCAACTGCGAAGCAGTTGCCACGGGGGTCTGGGGGGCGGAGCCCCCAGGTAAAAAAACAGCAGTTGAGATTGATGTAATCAGGCAATATCCCATTCATACTTGTATCTTACAGTAGAAAAACACCCTGGCTCAACTGCGAAGCAGTTGCCACGGGGGTCTGGGGGCAGAGCCCCCAGGAAAAGAAAAGGAAGGCACAAAAAGTCGTAACGTCGTTGAGTACATGCAGGATGCGGGATGAAGGAGGGCTATTTTGGAAAGATCCAGACAATGGTCATGCCAAATACGAGAGAAAGAAAGATTCCAAGTACGGCAAGAATGTAGAACTTCCAGCCAAGGGCGCCAGACTTGTTGTACTTGTTGAGCTGGTTCGAGGTCCGCTCGACGCCGCCCACAACGCGGTCGAGTGCGTCGCCCGCAGACTCGACAAACTTGTTGTCGGCCGCCAGTTTCTCACCCATCTTGATGGCGTTGGATTTGAGAGTCGACGCAAAGCCGAGAATCTCGTTCGACAGAGTCTCCTGGACGCTGCCTTGTAGCCCGAGCTTCTCCTCCATAGTGAGCTCGCCACGGTCGGCCTTGCTCTTGGTCTTGGCAGTGCTGTCAACGGTCGTTTTGGGGTCGGTGGAGCCGTCACTCGCGGCTGTGATGGACGCTTGGCGACGATGCGTGAGGGTCGACTCGACAGGCCCGCTCGCAACGCTATCGCGCCGCCGCGCCTGCTCTCTTCTCTTGGCCTCTTCCCGGAACGCCGAGGTCTCGGCTCGCCGCCGCTTCTCCACACTGTGCTCAATCTCCTGGATTCGGTCGTTTAGACGCTTGAGCTGCTTGCGGGCGGGCGCCAACCGGGAATGCGCTCCACCTGTCGGTGAAGTGGCGCGCTTAATGTCCCGCGGAGCTTCCAATGTCGAGCCAAACGGGCCGTGGCCACCTCCTTTTGTATCGTGCCGCTCCTCCTCCTCCAAATCAATCAGAATGCTGCGGGCCTCGTCCATGGTGATGGAAAGACGGTGCAGCTGCAACGATGTCAGAAAGTTCTTGTCATTGTACACACGCGGGCGTGCCTGCGGTACTTCCTCGCTCGTTAGCGTCAGCACTGCTTCACCACGCGATGACTCGTTCTGCGATGACTCGAGGCGACTCGTCTCGCGGTCAATGTAATTCAGCAGGCGTGTCAGCGTCTGGCCAGACATGGTGGCAGAAAAGACAAGACTGATGGTTTATTTTGCCCACTAGATTCCAGTGAGCTGCTGTTGTGCTTGACGCTTAGGTATGAACTGTAGATTCTCGAAGCGCTCGCTTCAGGTGTTTATTGTTGACAGTTGTTGACACCCACAGCCACACGACCACACAGTGGAACCAAGATGCAGTGCTTTGCGCCTCGGGTCACCAAAATCGTGCGAAAGGCCAAAAACGGGCGTTTGACGTGACCTAACCCTGAGACGTACCGCCGACGGCGGTTTTTTTTGCCCCAGGCCTGGCACAACACGGTTCCACACAACCGTGTACTGTAGGTGTGAGAGATATGGGCTTTATGGGCGGTAGAGGCGGATAGTTGTTTTATATTTTGCGAGTCTGTCCGGCTTTTTTGCGACCAAAAAGTACTCGTACCTCTTCCGGAATGGGCAGCTCGTATAAAACTGTTTGACCAGATCTGGCACCTGACGTCGTCCTAGTCCTTTATGGACATATCGCGGACGCTCTGGTTCCCTATTGTGGCCAGCGTGCCAGCAACTGCGCCGCTAGTTGCCGCGCTCATGTCCGATCGAACAATGGGCGGAGCTGCATATCGACGCGAGTCGTCTGGAATGCAGCGAAAATGCCAAGGCCAGTGTAGACATAGGTAGAATTTTTTTAGTTTGGATGAGAGAGAATTCCAGACATGTTTGGATTTAATATCTAACTACTTGATGTTTGCTGTTTCTCCGCGAAACACAGTGCTCCAGTGGTTTTGACCGGTGGCTCGTCTACGGGCGGTTTGCTGCAAGCAAGGAAGTTTAGCATGCAAGGTACACGAGCTAACTAGTCCAAAAACATCCCACACTGTTAAAATCCTGGCTGCGAAGCACTTTGCGGGCGACAAGTACCAACGATAATGACACTAGTACAAATCACCAAAAGCACCACCGTAGGACAGCGTATCGCCACGGGCGTTACGACGCTTGCCGCCCTTTTTAAAGTGCTTTTTCGAGTTCGATGCCGCGGCCGCCGCATTGCGCTGGTGGAATGGCTGCAGAGTGTGACCCTGGGAGTTGCCCATGGCGAAAAAGTCGCGATCGAGCTTGTCCGAGGCGGTGGAGACGTTGACACGAGCATCGGTGCTGCCGTGCTGCGAGAAGCGGAGACCTTCGAGCGCCGTTGCCAGGTTGACGGTATCGGCGTCTACGGCCTCGCCAGTTGCATTCTGCAGAGCCGACAGAATCTGTTGCTGGCGCGTCTCCGGCAGCGATTGCAGCGTGTACAACTCCTTGTTGAACTCGGCGCCAGGGTCCTCTGGCGCGTCGTCGGCCTCACTATATGTATGCGGCGGATGGCAATAGAGCAGCTTGGCGTTAACATAGTCCTTGAGAACGTACCGCGCAGCACGAGATTCGTCGGGAGCGCCGACACCCGAGCGCATAAATCCACGCGACCGCGCGTACGCCACCAGCAGCTCCTCGGCGGTCGGGGTTCCGGTGCCGCCCTCGGACAGCGGTTTGGTGAAGATAGTGATGCCGTAAAGCGCTTCGAGGAAGTACTTGGGAATGCGTTCGCACACGAGCTGCACGGGTCCCGAGAATTCGCGCAGCTGATCGATGGGCAGCACACCGTTGCACACAAGATCTGCATTTGTGGTGGCAAAGTTGGGAAACACGAGACCGGGACAGTCGCACAGCACAATGCGCTCCGACAAGTGAATCGTTTGGAAATGTTTAGTTTTGCCGGGCGTTGACGACACAGACACCTTTTTGGCGCCAATGAGGGCATTGATGGTCGACGACTTGCCTACGTTCGGGTAGCCGACGAGGCCGATCTGGAGCTTGGCGCCTGGCGTCTTGGGCTCAGGTGCCTCGCTCAACAGCAAGCCCTCGAGCTGGTCAATGGTCAGAATGCGGGTAGGGTCATCACTCATAACTGCGTAGTTGGACGTCTGGCCAGACTGTTGTTGTGAGGCAGCAGATTGGATGGTTTCGTTATCGTCCTTTTGGTCCTCGCTGTAGACATCATCGTCATCATCATCATGATCATCATCATCATCGTCGTCGTCGTAGTCCGCAGCGTCGACTTTATCACCGATCTTGTCCTCGTCGTCATCCTCATCAGCATTGGCAACATTGTCAGCATCTTTCACTTCTTCATTATCTTTCTCGATCTCGTCTTCGTCTTCTTCTTCGTCATCGTCATCCTCATCAGACAACAGAGCAGCAAAGCGCGACGATGCAACAACCTTATGATCTTCTTCCTCCTCTTCCTCAGAGCTCTCCTGCTGCTCGGCCTCGCGCTGCTCCTCAACAATCTTGAGAGCCGTCTTGGCTGAGAAAAATGCGTAGCGAATACCGTTGTCGGCGAAAAACTGTGCCCATATCTTGCGTTGCTTATAGGTCATGAGATCGGCTTTGTTGATAAGTAGCAGATTGCGCTTGTGCTCGTCGATCTCCTTGACATAGTGCTCGAGGTCCTCAGAGCGGAACAGCATAGGGTTACGAGCGTCGACAATCTGAACCACGAGGTCCGAACGGTCGACCACACGCCACAGCTGGCGCCACACCTCAATGTTTCGCTCAAACGGCGTGAGAAGCAGGTCGTTATTCTCCTGCAGCATCGCGAGCTCGCGGCGCCACTCGAGAAATGCATCCTTTTCAAGACGGTCCAACTGATGCGCGGTCATGTCCTCTGTCCAGTGCGGGCGGCGAGGGACGGTCAGTTTGCCATTATTCTCGCGCTGCTTACGCCGAAGTGCCCGGAACTCGTCCTTGGACAGTAGATGCGGGTTGCTGTTGGAAACAACGCCGCCAGACGACACGATCTTGATATTCTGAGTTCTTTCGGTGGTGAAGTCTGTGTCGGCCAGCTCGGCTGTCGACAGAAAGTCGTCCAACGCACGCTCCTGTGTGACGGAGCGCAGTTTCGTCCACGAATCACCCTGCGGATTCACATCTGTCGTATAGAGATCACTAGTGGGTCCTCCTGTCTTTGATCGCTCTCGCTCGTTGACGAGCGCCCGTCCGAGGCCGGTAACGTTCTTTTTCTTGTTGCGCTTAACGGCCCCTGGCTTGGGGCCTTGCGGGTGAGAAAACCCGGCATTCTTTTTCGGCTGTATGTTAGTATGAAAACTGTAATAGAGCTATCCAGCTACAGCGTAGCTGAAGCGTCTCGGACATACCATTTTTCTGTGCCGATATTGAATAGGTTGGAATACCGTGAAGGCGATGATTGCAGGCAGTTTTGCGGGACCTGCTTATGTAATTTTTTTCAAGTCTTGACGGAGGACCGAAACGTGAGTATGCATATGCAACATCAGCCAACGTGTAGCCTTGCAGTCGCATACACAACAGTCAATTGTATGAATGGGCGATCAGACTACAATTTGAGATAGCAAGGCAAATAGTCGGACGAATGCCTTCTAAAGTATTTCGCTTTATAGCGGGGAACCGTTCGTCAGATGCGGTGGTCGGCGTTGAAAGCAATATCGAGCTGGGGAGTGCCGGGGAATGGAAGGCACAAGTGCAATGCCGCGACAGCTCGCGCGTGTGGACTGGGGAGATTGCAAGCAAACATCTCGGAAGGCTCAAGTCGCAGAGTAACAGTCTGATGAGCGACGACGACTGGTCGCGCATAGTACGATGGACGTTACTAGGCGAATGCGATGGAACATGGCCGGGCCTGCTCGAGGGAGTGGAAATTGAGGCGACCTGGGACGATGACGCAACTACTCTTGGTGTTTACTCGAGTCATGAGGCCAATATGGTTGTAACGCTTGGGGAGATCAAGTTAAAGCGCGACCACAAAACTAAAACCACCAGGAGCTGGGACCAGTGGCTTCTTGCTCTCGGTCAGCAGAGCCGGCAGGTTCTGAGACAGCAACAGCTCGACAGTGCCGAACTGCATGCGCTGGAGAAACAGTGCGAGGAGCTTGTGCAGGCCAAGAAGCAGTACGAACAGGAGCTGTTGGCGCGGTGCGCGGCGCTGATCAACGAAAAGAAAAAGAAGATCAACGAGTTGCTGGGTTTTGAAGAGGGCGAGGCGGCGCCAGACTTGCGGCCCGAGATTCTGAGTACTGGCATTAAGACAGAGGCGAGCCAGGAAGCTGGTGACCAACAGACTAGCCAGGCTACCGATGTGGTCGATGGTGAGAAGTACACCAGGCCGGCGCCTGCACGCACTCTGTCGCCCGTTGTCAAACAGGAAAGCCAGTCTGACATGCCCATGGCATCACCGTCAAAGCGCGTGCGATCGCCATCACCGATCGAGCCCGAAACCGGGGAACAGCAGGAAAAGGTCGGTAGTGACTACTCAACTACTGACGACGAGGGCGAAGGTGACGACTAGTCTAACTGAACGGTTTTTCGGTCCCAGACAAGGCGCCTGCAGGTCGGGTCGGGTCCTCTGAGCCCTTTGGCCCTTATGATGGCGGGCGCACGGTTACAGCAATAAGGCTACGTACAACATGCGTCATTGCTATGGGTACCGCGGCGCTAGGTTTGGTCTATGGGTTATACTTGCGACGTGGATCTGCGCCCAAAACGTGTTGCCGGCCAGTGTGAGACTGAGACTTTGGCACGCGCCCGTCTCATTGCAGTGATGGCATGGCATTTCTATCGAGGGGTGCATGGTGCATGATATTCGGTGACCCTTGGACCTTACGTGTAGTGAGCCGAGTGACGTCTCGCACCACGCGCACGCATTCCTAGACGCCATCAAGCCCATGGCCAGCATCATCCGTGTTGCTCATCGCTCATGACCGAGCGCTGCTGCTGCATGTGAACTGCGAGATCAGCATTGTGCGGTGGAGCGGCTGTGGCATTGTTCGGCCTGGGGCCCGCAGTAGCGCCGATCGGGCGGCAGGGACAAAGCTAGGTTAGTACAATCTGGAGCCGGTCATTTATCCAGAATACCTGACTGCCTCTGGTATGAGTTAGTGACCTCGCACCTGCGTGGCAGCCGCCTGCCAGTCGTATGGCAGTTCTCCCCACTACTGCCCGATTGGACTGGCCAGGCCACCCATCCCGCAGTCCCTGTCACTTTGGGTAGCGGGCGGCCCTTGCCCATACATTTTTATCCCCACTTGGGACTTGAGTGGATTTGGAACAGGCTACCTAGCCACGCTTTACGGCCACAGATGTCAGAGCCAGCCAGGCCATTTATCCTGAAACAGCTGGTTTTAGCGCCGGAAATCCAATACCGCGGGGTTCGGTTGTTAATAGACATGTTGCACGTAGACACAAACATACACGTGTTGTTGGGCACACGGCAGAGGCGCGTTCTTTGTTTAGGTGATTGATGGAATATCTAGCACCGATTTAGCTGCGTGTGCGTTAACTAGCAGTTGTCGACTGCAACTGCAGGTGCGCGCACCGGTTGCCTATCTTAGCACTAGAGATGCCGGGATGTAATTTGTGTTTCATCATTGCTGGCATTCCTATAGTAAACAACTAAGCTGGCATTAGGTACTTTTGGACATGATTCCAGGATCTACCGTTGGGGGTGATTTCAAGTCAAGGGGCTTTGGCCCAGGTCCCAGGACCCTTTTGGCGTGGGTTTTTTCGCCGAGTCTATTTTAAGGTTTTTTTTTTCTCCTTGCGTACAGATTTAATACGCCGTGACATGGACGGCATAGCAGCATCTGAGGCGCCGTTGCTGAGTAGCTTGTAGAGCATGCGACGTAGGATTCAAGTTTCGGCATTTGTATTGCCAGAAGTGCAACGTGAGTGGTTAGATATTTTGGGCAATGTCAAGATCGGATTTCGAGTGGTACTGAAGTAGGCAAATGAAGGTGGTCGATAATTGACGAGTGGACGTGTTTACCTGACTTTGAAAGAAAAGAATAACCCTACTTATATATATATAGAACTGAGAGCTCAAGACCACCATCATCATTTAGAAAAACTACCACTACCACCACCATAGACCACGCGGCAATGCGGCTGACGCACACCATCTCTCCCTTTCCTGTCCCACTCGCAAAACCCACCCATACCGTAAGAGTTACCCCGGGCAGCGGTGCGGCCAAATCTGGGCTCGGGCAACCTGGGCGGTCCAGGTGCCGACCCCCTTTCCTAGGGTGAAACACACAACGCCCTCACCGCACCACCTTGAGTTGCTAAGTTTGAAGAGCATTTGTTTTATATTTTTTTGTTCACCTACTTTCGCTTTCTTCCGTGTGTCGTTGAACGCCGTCGTCTTTTCTTCTTTTCCATTCTGTTTTCTACCTTCGTTTGACCTCCCCTTGTTGTTTTTATTTCGTCGTCGAACAGCCGGTCCACGACCCTTGAGCAGTTTGGGTCTCTCGGCTAGTCTTTCGTTTTGAGTAGGATCGTTGACGGTTCCGATACGCGGTGATCGCGCGCACAGTGCAACTGCTCTCTTTTGCTGTCTGGTTGCCCGGTAGTGTCTAGTGTCGACGCACGAGGTTTCTGGCACGTTTCTGCATCACCTTTTTGATTTGGGCGCGCCGCTGTATTTGGTTGCTTGGTCCCGTGTTTGCATCGAAGTTTGCAGCATTTATTTCTGGCGGCGTAACGTTACGATCTTTTGTGCGCCAATACGTCTTTCATAAGAGGTGAGTTTCTATTGTTTTGGGCTTGTTGTTCGCTGTCGGCCACGCACTCGTTCGTCTGGCAATGTACATACCACGCGTGTTGCCCGGCGTTTTGGCCTTCTATTGCCTTGTACACGCCTCCGGTACGTCTCTGGCGCGTTTGGACGCGTCCCAGGGACAGCCTTGAATGGTGTGATGTACTCGGTTTACTGAGCACGACTGTTTGAGATGCGCCGTAGGGTCTGCGGGAAATGCTCTTTTTTTTTTTATTTCCCGGGGCCTCTGCCCCCAGACTCCCGTGGCAACTGCTTCGCAGTTGAGATGGGGCACGCGGGAAACGCTCTTTTTTACTGGGGGCTCTGCCCCCAGACCCCCGTGGCAACTGCTTCGCAGTTGAGATGGGCCACGCTGGAAAGGTCTTTTTTTCTATGGGCTCTGTCGCCAGACCGTGGCAATTGCTTCGCAGTTGAGATGGGCCATGCTAGAAAGGTTTTTTTTTTTCTATGGGCTCTGTCGCCAGACCGTGGCAACTGTTTCGCAGTTGAAATGGGCCAAGACACTGCGTTTTGTACAACCCACGCGTGACAGCTGCTTGACACCGTTCAACTGCGAAGCAGTTGCTACGGGGGTCTGGGGGCAGAGCCCCCAGGAAAGAAAAAAAGCCGAGACTAACAACAGAAGCACTCGTTGAGGTACGGCACGCTCGTTTAGCCGATTGATAAATTACGAAAAACACAATGTCTAGCACACCCAAACACGAGTATAGCGACACGCCGAGCGCGGGCGATTACAGCTCAATGCACTATGAGATGCCGTTTACGCCGCTGCTGCCATCGCAGCTGCTGATGGGCTCGCCGTTCCAGCCAGGGACGCCGGCAATGGCACAATTTGCGTCGTTTCCGGGTCCGCCTGGGTCTGGTGCCGCGGCAGCAGCAGCCGCGGCCGCGGCCGCTGGCCAGTATGGTGGATACCCATACTATGCTGCTGCTGCTGCTGCTGCCGCTGCCGGCATGGAAAATGCCCGCACCGTGTACTTGGGCAATGTGCCAAGCGAAGCGACGGCCGAGGAGCTGCTGAACCACGTGCGGAGCGGTGTCATAGAGAATGTGCGCATGATGCCCGAAAAGAACTGTGTGTTTGTGTCGTTTTTGGACCACGCCTCTGCGGCGCATTTTCACTCTGACGCGATTCTCAAAAAGCTCGCGATCCGCGGCAACGACATCAAGATCGGGTGGGGCCGCTCGTACCCGGTGCCGGCGCAGGTGCAAATGGCAGTGTCGCAGGACGGCGCCAGCCGCAACGTGTACCTGGGCCACCTGCCCGACGACGTGACTGAGGAGGACATTCGAAACGACTTGGGCCAGTTTGGGCCTATTGACACCGTCAAGCTTGTCCGCGACAAGAACATTGCATTTGTCCACTTTTTGAACATCGCCACGGCCGTCAAGGCGGTGCACGAGCTGCCGCAAAAGTCGCCGTGGGACACGCGCAAGGTGTTTTACGGCAAGGACAGGTGCGCGTACGTGTCCAAGACGCAGCAGCAAAACGCTGCCCAGTACCTCGGCATCCCACCGGGATCCGAAAGCATCATCGCCAAGACAGACCGCGAGATGCTGACGTCGGCGCTGGCGCAGCAAAGCGCCGCGGCAGTGGCGGTTGCCACTACGGCTGGCGGCGCAAGCAACGTTGGCAATCGCACCATCTATCTTGGCAACATTCACCCAGAGACAAGCACTGAGGAGATATGCAACGTTGTCCGAGGCGGTCTTCTGCACCACATTCGCTATATCCCCGAGCGGCACATATGCTTTGTGACATTTGTTGACCCCACGGCCGCGGCACAGTTTTTCGCCATGGCGTCGCTCTACGGCGTCTCGATTCACAACCGGCGTCTCAAGGTTGGCTGGGGTAAGCACTCTGGTCCGCTGCCCAACGCCATTTCGCTTGCCGTCACGGCCGGCGCGTCGCGCAACGTTTACATTGGCAACATTGACGAGAGCTGGCCCGAGGCCAAACTGCGCCGCGACTTCAGCGAGTTTGGCGATGTGGAGCAGATCAACTTTTTGCCGGAAAAGTCGTGCGCGTTTGTCAACTTTACCGACATCACCAACGCCATCAAGGCGATTGAAGGCATCAAGGAAAAGGGCGAGTACCGGCAGTTCAAGGTCAACTTTGGCAAGGACCGATGTGGTAATCCACCGCGGTTGCAGTTGTATCGCATGGCGCAGCAGGCCGGCGGCGCCGCTGCTCAGCAGCTGGGCGACGATGCTAGCAGCGCCGGTGATAGCGACGGCGGCACGCCAGGCCCCAACGGACATGCAAACGGCCACGCCAATGGCCATGGGCGTTATGACATGAACTCGCCGGCTATGGCATCGACGTTTGGAAGCCACATGCTCGCCCAATACCTAGCACATGCCCAGCACGAGCAGTACATGTATGCTGCGGCAGTTGCGGCCGCTGCCGACGGCCAGCAGCAGCAACAACAACAACAACAACAACAGCAGCAGCAGTACGACTCGCAGCACCATCATCACCATCACCACCACGTCCACCATGACCAAGGGTACACGTACGAGACGCGACGTAAAAGCGATTCGTCGCTGTCTGGTGGCGGTGACGAGTCGCCGTCGCCGCCCGGGCGTGGTGCGCGTGACGAGGAAAACGGGTCTGCGACTCCAGCAACGTCTGTCACTGCTACGTCGCCCCGCGGGGCTGCCACGTCGTCTGACACGACAGTTGGTGACGTTGACGAAGCCGATCTCAAGCGCCTCGAGTCGCTGTCGCTCGGCACTGATAACTCGAACGAAAAAGTTTACGGTCTTGCCATTGAGTCGACCTGAGGCATCACGAGGCCCCCGCATCCGTTTATATCCCAGCCTCTTATCCTTGAGTCGGCTCTCTGGCGCTATGTAATGATACGCCACGGCCCTCCATAGCCGCGCAACACCGACGCTGGCCCCGCCGGCTCGGACCATAGGGTAATGTGATGATTGGTCTTTCTGTCTTTCTTTTTCCTGGGGGCTCTGCCCCCAGACCCCCGTAGCAACTGCTTCGCAGTTGAGAAAGGCGGGCTGTTGAGCGATTGTTGTCTCCTGGGGGCGCTGCCCCCAGACCCCCGTAGCAACTGCTTCGCAGTTGAGATAGGCGGGCTGTTGAGCGATTGTTGTCTCCTGGGGGCGCTGCCCCCAGACCCCCGTAGCAACTGCTTCGCAGTTGAGATAGGCGGGCTGTTGAGCGATTGTTGTCTCCTGGGGGCGCTGCCCCCAGACCCCCGTAGCAACTGCTTCGCAGTTGAGATAGGCGGGCTGTTGAGCGATTGTTGTCTCCTGGGGGCGCTGCCCCCAGACCCCCGTAGCAACTGCTTCGCAGTTGAGATAGGCGAATGATGGAAAGTTTTGAAAGCGTAACGAGTGCTGTTCCCCCATTTCAACTGCGAAGCAGTTGCTACGGGGGTCTGGGGGCAGCGCCCCCAGGAAAAACAAAAAGAAAGGTATGCATTTCAACTGCGAAGCAGTCGCGACGGGGGTCTGGGTTCAGCGCCCCCAGGGAAAACAAGAAAAAAAAAGGTATGCATTTCAACTGCGAAGCAGTTGCTACGGGGGTCTGGGGGCAGCGCCCCCAGGAAAATCAAAAAGAAAGTATGTATTACAGCGAGTTAAAAGAGGTTCGTGCAGATTCGTAGACTTCGTGACAGAGCAGGAGCGCCGGTTAGGTCTCGGAAGAGATGTCCTCAAACTCGAGAGGAAAGTCGTCGATTTCGGCGAACTTTGCGCGAGTGGCAGCAATGCGCTGCTCGCGAGACATTATGTCTTCTTCGGGAGCCGGAGGCAGTTCAGGTGGCTCTTCACGGGGAGCGGGGGTTCGGTCGCGGCGGATGCGCTTGCGGTCTTTGGCGGTCGAGCCGTACTCGACGTCGGAATAGACGTCGTCGCTATCGGTGTCGTCGTCATCGTCTTCGCTGGGCCACGCATAGGCGTTTTCGTCGCCGTCGACAGGGTCTGCCTTCCGGGCCTTCTTGGCGAGGACCGGCATGCGCTCAAGGGCCTCACGGGTGGTTAGCGGTTTGAGAGGCGAGCGCTTTAGAGACGTCCGCCGTTGCGGGCTGTTTTTGTGGCTGCGGTCGGGCGACGACGCGGGTGAGCTCTGGAGGCTCGCGCCGGGCGACGACATGTCCTGGTATATGTCAAAGTGCCTAGGCCGCTGGGGCGACCGCTGGGGACTGATTCGAGCACGCACGTTTGCCCAGGACGCCTCGGCGCCAAATACGGGGTCACTGCCTGGCGTATTTGCACCAGTTTCCGAGTCATTTTGGGGCGACGAGCGGGTCGAGCGGGTCGAGCGTCGAGGGCTGGCACTGTTCGACTTCTGTGGTGACTGTGATTGCGACTGCGGTGGCAGCTGAACGCCTCGCCTGGCGCGTTGCGGACGCGGCATTGTGGTACTGGTTTTGTGAGATATTCTCTGGCCACCAACACACAAAACTACGCGTCTCTGTCGCGTTTGGCGATGGAACCTCAGTCTAAAGATATGTTGTCATGGTAATAAGAACGTTTGCATCTCGGTACGGCTGGACCCCTCGTGCGGCTGCATCCCCCCGGGGGTTAAACCTCGGCTGGTAAAAGTGATGAGTGACGGCCTCGACATAACGTCACCCAGGTATTTGTACTTTTACTTCCTCGCTTCCCCCACACAACCACACACATACGCACACACACATACGCGCCAGGCAACAATGTCGTTCACAGAAGAACGCATTGTGGTGGAACCGGGCCGTTTGGATGTTGTCGGAATATTGACAAGCCCAAACAATGCTATTCCCGGCCGGCCCCGACGACTTGTGTTTATTGCCCACGGCCTCGGAGGCCACAAGGATTACTGCTATCAAAAGATGCTGGCACACAAGCTCGCCGAGGCGAACGGCCTATTCAGCTTTCGGTTTGACTTTCGCGGCTGCGGAGACTCTGGAGACGTGCCGGACCCTCGCGGCGCGGGCCGGACGATCCTCGGGACCGACGACGAGGACATCGACGCTATGTACGAGCATTTCATCGTCCGGCAAGGCTTTGAGCTCGCCGGATTTGTGTCGCACAGCCGCGGCTCGCTCAGCACCCAGTTGTGGGCGCTCAAGAACCAGCACCGTGTGTTTGTGCCGGCGCTCGTCAACTGCGCCGGCCGGTTCAGATCTGAGGGCCTGCTTGAGTTCGTACGCAAGCACACGCCCGACGCCGAGGAAAAAGGCGGGTACTGGCTACAGGCGTACCGTCACGGCGCGTACCCGCGGCTGTGGATCCCGTGGGAGGAGTCGGTGCACTGCGGAACCGTCGACACCTCAGTTCTGCGGAACCTCCGGAGGGACACGGCCGTGCTCAGCGTGTACGGCGTTTTGGACCACATTGTGCCGCTCGAGGACGCGGCGCGCTACGCCAATATTTACGACGGCCGGCACGAGCTGCAGCTCATCTCCGGGGCCGACCACAATTTCTACGGGGGCCGCGACAAGGAGACTGGCAAAAAGATCAACTTCAACCCGCAGGTGACGCAGATTGTGAGCGACTGGTTCACTGCCGATGCAGAGCGCGCGCGGTTCGTCAAGGCGCACGGCGACGTCGGCGCGCGGCCGCGCTTTATTGCGGTTGCGGGCGTCAATAACTTCCGCGACTTTGGCGGCTACCGTGCCGACCCGGCGGTGACCGGCGGCGCCGTCCGCGTGCGTGCCGGCATCCTCTACCGTGCCGCGAACCTCGCGCTCATTGAGGACGCCGGCATGGCGACGCTGCGCCGTCTTGGCGTCAAGACCGTCTTTGACCTGCGGTCCGACCCAGAGGTCCGCCGCATGGGCGTCGCCGTCATCCCGGGCGTCGACGTCCGCCGCAACCCGGTTTTCCGCGATGTTGACGTGTCTCCTGAGGCCCTGGCCCGCCGCCACGCAAACTACCACGACCCGCTCAAGGGCTTCCACCTCGCCTATAAGGAGATTCTCGACAAGGGCGGCGACGCGTTCCGCAACATCTTGCTGCATCTCCGCGACCGCCCCGACGACGGCATCCTCATCCACTGCACTGCCGGCAAGGACCGCACCGGTGTCGCGTGCATGCTCATTCTGCTGCTCATGGGCGTCGACGCAGACACCGTCGCCCGGGACTACGAGCTGACCACCGTCGGTCTCCGCCCCGAAATCGACCGCATCCTCAGCTCCATGGATGATGCCCCCGCGGCCGACACCCAGGCCATGCGCAACATGCTGTCCTCCAAATACGACGCCATGATCGCCACTATCCGCATGCTCGAGGCCGACTACGGCGGTGTCGTCCGCTACCTCAAGGACCACTGCCGCTTCAGCGATCGCGACATCGCCACCATCCGCGCCAACCTCAGCGCAGACGGCCACGTCCGCTGGCCCTCTCTTCTCTAGACCCATGCATTCTGTGTTTTCTTCTTTCTTCCTGGGGGCGCTGCCCCCAGACCCCCGTAGCAACCGCTTCGCGGTTGAAATTCCACGGTTTGGCCAAAACCCCAACTGCGAAGCAGTTGCTACGGAGTTCTGCGGGCAGCTTTTCGCGGTGGAGATTCCACGGTTTGGCCAAAAAAAAAAACCCAACTGCGAAGCAGCTGCTACGGGGGTCTGGCGGTTTGGCCAAGAATCCCAACTGCGGAGCAGTTGCTACGGGGGTCTGGGGGCAGCGCCCCCAGGAACAAAAAGCAAAAAAAAACAAAAAAAAAAACAGAAAAACGCCTCACTGCAACTCAATTGTGAGACCGCAATTGACACGGGCACGGGTGTCGGACGAATGAGTACAGGATAAAGGGTCACCAAAAGGACCCGTCAAAGTTCGTGATGTACAGATGGCACGGCTGAAATACAGGGTGCAGGGCTGAAGTGCAGATCTCTGTTGGGTTCCTCCGGCAGGGTTCGGCTGGATAAATTCGGTGTACCTAGAAGTAATATATTATTGGTTGAGATTCGTAGCCGTTGGAGTATTGTGATCAACCAAATAAAATGTCGGACCGTTGGTTCGTTCTTTGTCTTTTTTTTTTGTCTCTATTTTTCCCGTCATTTTGTCAGTAGTGACCCTTCCCCTAGTAAACGCTTCTTCCCACCAGACTCGGCCAAAACCTCAATTCAACTGCGAAGCAGTTGCTACGGGGGTCTGGGGGCAGCGCCCCCAGGAAAAAAAGAGAAAACGCGACACAATGAACCACGGAGAGTCCGACGGGGCCAACAGTAGCCGCACTGACGTCTGTCTGGACAGCGACAGCTCGTTTCTGCATAATCGGAAAAATGGCCCCAATTGGGTCGCCTAACACGATTATCAGGGGAGAGTGTCTTGCCGTACCAAATTTAAGGTTTACGGGCGTATACTGCCAGAGCAGTGGGAGGCGCTGGTGGCCCGCAATGTCGCATGCAGCAGGTGGCGGCGCGACGTTATCGCAGTGCCGCTCTACGCAGCAACCGACGCAACTCAAATGACTGTAGTTCATTCAGACAGCAAGCCACCCGCCGGAAAGCTGCAGCGTGCGAGGGCAGGCACGGCGGGTTGGCGGCTCAGTTGGGCAAGGCTGGGCAGCGGCTGCCGCGGCGGGGCTAGGGCATGGTGCTAAAATGGGCTGGCTGAGCTGGGGGGCACCGCAGGCCAGAAAGAAAGTGGATGGGTGGCCCGGGCTGCATTTTCTTTGCTAACTGGACCCAATTCGGTGTTGGATTGTGTGACACCTTGTGGAAGCGTCTGCAACATACTATTGCTTGAACAGGAAATACAGAGAATATATTTATAATGGGTGCCAGTTTCACGGCGCGATACGATGACGGCGCCCAGCACGGGACTGTCGAGATCGCCGGCGAATTCAACGGATGGACGCCGGCGCCTCTGGCAAAGGATAGCAGCGACGATTCGACCGCGTGGTCGACCGTCGTGTCGGGCCTCGAGGCCGGCCGCTCGTACGCGTTCAAATTTATTGTCGACGGCGACTGGCGGCTCCAGCCGGGGGCGACAAATATCGTGACGGATGAGCACGGCAACCAGAACCACTCTGAGATCGCAGAGGCCGACGAGGCCAATGCGGCCGATTCCGAGGTCAAGCCAGTTGGCGACCAGACCAAGGCGGCACATGAGCCCATTGGCGTCCCCGGTGAGCAGTCTGCTGCCGTTAGTGGCCCTGGCCCGGCCGACGCGGATGCTTCTGCGCAGGGCGAGAGCGAGGCGGGCCGGGCAGCTACCGTCGGCCTTGTAGGTGCCGGAGTTGCTGGCATTGGTGGCGTGGCCGCTGCAAAAGCCAAGACGGCCGAACCCGCTGACAAGTCAGCCGAACCGGCTGCTCGATTCATGGAGAACATTGACTCTTCAGAGTCCGAGACTCATACAAATGGAGGAGCTGGTGTCGGTGATTCGGCGGCAGTTGGTGGTGCTGCTGTCACCAACACGGGCGATATTCCGCGTGCTACTGTCGAGGCTGAGATGCTTGCTAGCATGGAAAAGAACAAGGCCGGCACGAGCCCACCGCCGGTAACAGTGCCTACCGGCGAGCAGCCGGCGCCCAAGGGCTACCAGATTGGCCGCGATGGCCAGCTTGAGCCTATTGACGTCAAATCGTCCTCGTCCTCGTCGCCTACTTCCCACAGTCCGACAAAGACTCCGGGCGAACCGCCTCGCATCGCCAAGGCAACTAATGGTTCGGAGCACACTATTAAGCCGTTGAATGTCACTCCGTCTACTACTGGCGCCACCGCGGGTGCCACCACGGCACCCCTGCGGGTCGCTCCAGAGACTGGCAGCCAGCCGGCGGTAACTGCACCGCCGCGTTCGCCCCGCCGTGAAGTGCCTACGTCGACGACTGCTCAGCCTGCCCAACCTGCTCAGAATGTAACTACCCAGCCCTCTACCGACCGGTCCGCTGCTGTCGCCGCTCCGGCAGTCACCACTGGATCCAGGCTTGAACCTGTGGCCGACACTGGTGCTCCACGTGCAGAGCCAGCAGCCCGGGCAGTTCCTCAGACTGCCGCCAAGACCGCTCCGACTGCTCCTCAGACTACTCCCCAGACTGCTCCCCAGACTGCTCACACTACCACTCAACCTACGCTCGATCCTAAAGCCATTGGGACCAAGACAACCGATGCCATTGGCAATGCTACGTCAAAGCCGGTGGCGGCTGCCCAGGCTGCTACTGCCAAACCGGCTGCTGTCCAGTCGGCGACGGCAAAGCCCGTGGCTGCTGCCCAGGCTGCTGCTGCCAAACCGGCCGCTGCCGTTCAGAACACCACTGCTACCAGCACCACCACCAAGCCCACTGGTGCCACTGGTGCAACGGGTGCCACCACCACTACTAAAGCACAGGAGGCTGGAACAACGCCCAAAAAGAAGCGTGGCTTCTTTTCGCGCCTGTTGGGTAAGCACTGAACGCTCTCTCGGATGTAATCTAGATATTTCGGTAACTGCAGTGTAATTGTATGTTTTAATGGTACAGATTTAGGAAAAAGAGTCTACAATCTCAGTGGCCCGTGCACTCCCCCGCCCCCTCCCCCGTCCCACTATACTGTCCTTTCAACAAGAAAAAAAAAAAGAAAAAAGAAAAAGAAAAAGAGGAAAAAAAAAAAAAAAAGCCGTGACACGCGGCCCTCGCCTGTGTCTTTGCTCGTATCATGTGGACCGCGACTGTGCTGCTGGCCCTGTGGCTCGAAGCTATCGGCGCCCAGGTGCTGCCTCCCCAGGGCGGTTTTCGCGGCGACTGCATGCAGCCAGTCGATCTGTCGCCGCCGTCACAGTTTTTGAGCCTTACCAACAAGATACCGAGGCCGCAAGAACACCCACCCGGTACCGGGCCCCTCGAGACAAATAAGTTTTTCACAAACCTCGCGCTGGAAAATCGAACGGCTCCGATCTGGACACACCCGTATCGACTGGCCTGGACGGGCACTGCTTGGCCTCACGGCATGGTTATCGCCACGCAGCAGGTGGCGCCAGTGACACTGACTTCTCCTGAATTTGAAGAGTGTGGAACATCGCTCTCAACCTCCAACATGACGCACATGTCGGTCGGTGTGACCCTCAGATCCAAAAAATGCGGTCTCCGCACCGTCACAATGCCTCTGGTCTCTGGTATGGGTTTTGTGACGGCTGAGTATCACAATACTGCGCCTGTTCTAGTGTCGCAGGTCCCGTTTGCCAGCGTCACCGTCTCGCCCATTCAGCACGGTAACCTCGAAAAGTACCACATTGAACTGCGCGATGGCCATGGTCAGTGGCTCGTGTATATTTCCAAACGTTGTCCACTGCGCATAGCCGATGACAACACACTAATTGCGTCTACAACCGACACATACTGCCTAGTGCAGCTTGTGTCTGTGCCTGAGTTGGGCGTATCCCTAAAGAAGCGGGATGAACCTGAGTCTGACGACAGTGTTGACGACAGCACAAACTACCAGGACTCGGTAACAACCGCGAGCTCGCTGGAAACACAGGTAACCCACACAGGTGGCCCGTATAGAATAGTCACGTCTGGCCCCAATACCAACCAGCCTCCTCACAAGTATATTTTTCGAATCCGGCTGCCTCCAAAGCGCATATTTGGGCAGCCGCCAGGTCCGAAAGCAAAGGCAGCCCTCGACACAGACCCACGAAAAAAGGGGCCTATCGTAATCTCACTTGTACGTGCGTATGTTGAGCAGCCAATGTCGCCCCTAACGTCAGCAAACAGCGGTAACAGCCACCACTACGGAGACGCAAACATCTACAGAGACATCAACAAAGACCACTACCAGCACAGAGACTTCTACCAGCACAGAGACCTCTACCAGCACGTCGACAGCAGTCTCAACCCAGACTGAAACGTCGACCGCAACAGCACTGACGCCGTCTACAAAACACAGAGAAGATGTGTTTTTGGATATCGTGGCTGGACGATACCCCATCAGCGCGGATGTGCAGGCTGTAGTGGACGGCTCGTTTGCAAGATATACAATTGCATACGAGCCCTGCGGAACTAGCGTAACAGACAAGATGCTCATCTGGGCCCTGCCTCACCAGACTGCAAGTCTTAGTGTACGCAGCGCGGCAAACACGATTCCACTGCTCGCCGAGACAGCTACCATGGGCAATGCAACCGGCTGCCTCGCAAACGAGCTGGAAATGGAGGAGATCCTACCCGTTGGCATTGGCTTCATGCCGTGGTCCCGACTTGCCCAGCAGTCTGGCAGCATATTGGACAATGACGTCGTATTCAGTGCCCGCAAAGTGTACAGGTCGACTAAAATTCGTGCTCTCCTGTCAGAACTAGCCCGCAGTGAAATCGAATCGGCCCTGTCCGAGGACCCGTCTCGTGGGCCATCGATGTACTTTGCCGGCAAAGTGCTTGACAAGCTCGCAATGGCGACGTTCACTGCCATGTACCTTTCGCAAGATCTAGATACGGCGGCGCTGGGTCTCGCCCGACTCAAGCAGCTCTTCAACGTTTACTTCACAAACGCACAACGGTACCCACTGGGATACGACTCAACGTGGGGCGGGCTTATTACATCCCTTGCCGATGGCGACTTTGGCGCAGCCCAGTACAATGATCACCATTTTCACTATGGGTACTTTGTGCACGCAGCGGCGCTCGTCGGCGCCATGGATGCGGCCCTGGGCGGTGTGTGGGCGCAAAATTCAACACACCGTGCCTGGATAGATCATCTTATACGCGACGTTGCCAACCCGTCTGGCCGCGATATGTGGTACCCCAGATGGCGCCATTTCGACTGGTACGTTGGCCATTCGTGGGCCAAGGGACTCTACTCGTCGCTCGATGGACGCGACCAGGAGTCGTCGTCCGAGGACTATAATTTCATCTACGCAATGAAGCTATGGGGCCGCGCCGTCGGCGACGCCGCAATGGAGGCCAGGGCTGACCTCATGCTAGCTGTTATCCGGCGGTCGCTCAACCAGTACATTTTGTTTTCGGACAGCACAAAGGGCGCATCGGCCGACCAGCGGCGCAACCGCGTCGCTGGGATTATCCACGAGGGCAAAGTTACGTACGCGACATGGTTTGGCGCCAATCCCGAGGAAATTCACGGCATCCACATGCTCCCGGTGACGCCCATATCTTCATACATGCGTAGCCCGGACTTTGTCAGTGCCGAATGGCAGGAAAAACTCGAAACGCGGGTCGAGGAAATAGAGTCAAATTGGAAGGGCATTGTAATGCTCGACCTGGCACTGTGCGACCCAGAACGCTCGTATGAGTACTTTGTGCAAGAACCGTTTTCATACAGCACTCTCGACAACGGCCAGTCCCGTGCCTGGTCCGTTGCCTATCCCTACGCTATTGCCGCCGCCGTTCGCCAGAGTAAGGGTATGACCGGCCAGGTCTGACTTACAGACCAGTTACGATTGTTTTTCCTTCCTGGGGAAGCTGCCCGCCTGGTCCCTCGCAGCAACTGCTTCGCACAATTGAAGTCGGCCAATCGCTGCATCGGAAAGCGGGTTCGTAAGCACGCACACACATTTAGCTTGAGGAACCTCCTGGGACACTTGGTTCAGACCTTAGCAAGTCAGTTGGCAGTCGAGGCTTTGTAGGGAATCATCAAATCATAACGGCATTCTGTCGAGCGGCGTGATACCACGGAAGTTTGGCGGCTTTGAGTTCGCCTATGGACTTCTAAACGGCAGGCCAGTCGGGCCTGTCTCAAGCATGTGATCATTGACTAAATCGTCGAGATAATCAGAGGAAAGATCTGGAAAAGTATCCCAATAGCACACCAGGGCTTTGTCTGCGCTACAAGCTGTTGGGACTGGTAAATCCAACTTTCCAAGTACGAAGCTTGAAATCAAAGAGCTCAACACGTGGCTATTTCATCGTAGCAGCAGGGGCAATGGTCAGCGCACCGTTATCTGTGGCTGGGCTAACGCCAGCCTCATGGCTAGCAGTGCTGACCTGGGACTCATGGTTCGCGGATGGGGCGAAGCGGTCGAGACAGAGGTGGATTCAATCTTCATCTGAAACTCACAACGTGCTATAGCCTGATCCTCAATAAATGGTTGCGCCTCATTACCAACGCAGCAAGTTCTTGGTTGCGAAGTTCGCGAAGTTGAGAAAGGGTCCGAGGTTCTGCCGGAGTCGGAGCTGCAGGCGTATCGTCACCAGAAGACGTAGTCGGGGAGGCTGTGAAAGATGGTTCAAACAGAAAAAGAGAAGAAGGCACAAAAAATAATCTACGCGGAGCCGTAGGTGGTTAGTAATGTCAGAGACACAATAGAGTTGTGTGTCTGTTACGTAGTTAGTGGTAATACCAGTCCCGTTAGAACGCGTCACTGCAAGTACACAAGAGCCGAGTATATGCTCACCTATCGTTACAGTGACCAACTGTAATTCGGCGAGCATCTCACTAAAGACTGACCCTCTGGCTATATAGCCCCCGTAACAACCGCTTTTTTTAACGCAGTTCAGATTATGAGAGACGAGAGTGGTGGTCCATTTATGTGCTAGATCTCAGTTGCGGCCTTCGAGGTTACACCCCCTGACCAAAAGAAAGTACCGGAATCCAACTGCGAAGCAGTTGCTACGTCTGGGGTGGAAACCCCAGGAAATAATGCTCGGAAGAAACATGCACACTCGAGGCATATAATACAATGGCAAACCACGATGGGATGGAGTACCACGACAAAAAGCGGCCCTGACCCACCGCCGCCTATGACGCTTTGCATGATGAACATCCTAAATGGGACGATAACTCGCAGATGCGGCGCACTCAGCCTACTCGATTTGGCACAAACCCGACCCTATTTGGGCAAAACGTCGCATACTACCGACAATGTTGCAGCTAAAATTTTGATGCTGCCATTGTGCGTCGGCGCTAAATGCGTCCTTGTTGGTTCTAGTGTTGTTGTCAAATAGCCAGAAAAACAAATCGAAAGTTCGATGTCTCACTCGCGTCGCGGCAGGGAGCGAGTGTTAGCCGCCAATTGACCCAGTCAAGCAAACACCGCACGGCGAGAGCTTGTTCGGTGCATGCTTCCTTGGCTGGCACGCAGTTCGGGCTGCGATACCACGGGCAGGGGATGACAGTAGATCCCGGGCGGGGCATTCCTACCTTGATACTCGACTGTCCGTCTATCGAGGATTGTACCTCGCCGACATCGCCAACAATGCCAGCCACACATATGAACGAGACGGCTGCACGGCCGACAACTGAAATTCGAGCCCCTGCAGAAGCAGCCAGCAGGATCCTGCTGCACCAGCTACAGCCAGGTTCTTGTTTACGATTGCGTACATTTCCTGCTCCGGACGGGTCCAGCTCTGCACCCAGCTGTTTGGACTCGTAATAAACCCAGTATCTGAACGCAGATTAGTTACAGCCCAAACCAATCTTTGAGCGCGTCCATGCCAGAGATTTATAAATCACAAGACAGACCAGAGTTACCTTGGTAACAGACAGACCCTCGGCACCAAGCTAAAGATGCAGCAGCCGATGAACGCTGCGCTGCAGCTTAAAGAATGAACACATGCGTGCAGAAGTACGCACGCCCTAACGGAGACCGACAAGGCACCAACACCAAGGAAAAATCTGACGATTTTTTCCATTCTTTGCTGCGCTCTGCTACAAGAACATAAGAAAAATTCAAGAATCAACACCCACGTTTGTTATATTATTATCTGGAGGGTGCAATACACAAATAGGTGGTACAGGGGGTATATCGGTGGCATGAATGATGTGACAAATGAAAAGACAGCCTTCCACAAAATAAACTCTTTTGACGGTCGCGGCAGACAATTTCCCCCTTTTTGAAAAAATTGAAGCAGCGGCAAACCAAACAAATCCAATTGTAGAGCTGTGCCATCACCAATCCTAGTCGGATGTCGCATGAAGGTCAATTTAGACCTGCGACATGGTCGGGACGCCAACCGAACGGGGCGCAGTGCGACGGCGCGAGCCGGGCAGGCTGAAGGCGCCGTTGCGCATGACCTGAATGACATCGTAGATGAGCAGACCAACAACGGTGAAGAAACCGAAGTAAAGAAAGGCAACCGAAGCCTGAGCCTCGCGGCAGCGCTTGCTCGAGCCCTGAGTGATGGTGTTGTCGTCAAGGTAGTCGGAGTTGCTGCACGAGTGAACGTGAATGTTGGCAGCAATGGCGGTAGCGCCGGCAAACAGGAATACAAAGTTGAGGAAGTCGAAGAATGCAATCACAATCGGGAAAGCAAGGAACTCAATGAAGGCGGCAACGATGCCGTACAGACAGCTGAACAGAATGGCAAACGCAGCAGCGAAAACACCAAAGTTAACCTGCGGGTTCTGGCGGTCCGAGGTGGCGGCGAGGTTACCAGTGAGACCGAGGGCAATGATAGCCCACAGCGCCAGAACACCACGAAGAACGGGGTCGATGAAAGCAGCCATTATGTAACAACTTTCAAGTCACAGTGGCGTGCAGTTTGTCGAGGTCAATGGCTTTTAAATAAACGTCGCAGACAAACAAACGGGGTGCACAAACACAAACAATTCGAGATTGGGTGGTATGTGCGGATGGGGCGTTTGGTTGTTTGGATGTGAGTAGAAAAAACAATCGCCTATGCAGGCCAGCGCCACACCGTCTCCTTATATACGGGGCCGGCCGCCCCCAGCAACGCAAGCCCAAAACAACAGCAACTGTCCGTACCTGTTTCCGCTTTGGGCCAACGCGCGGCGCAAAACCTTCCGATGCGTTACATGCCGGGTGCTGCTGCCGGCTGCCGCGAGCCGCCTTGGGTGCGGTCTGGGATGCGTGTTTTGCTCAGTATCGGTGGACTGTTTTGATGTTTTTGTTTTGCCCAAAGCAATGGGACACTGGGGGAACAAACAAAAAAAAGTAAAAAGCTTCTACTGCTTGCCCACAACTAACCTGTAGATCCCCATAGTACTATAGAATGCAAAGCCGCAATCGCACAAAGATGCAATTGAATCGTATTTTGGCAATGGTGCTGTCTGTGCGGCACACAAACAAGTCAATTAGTCGGGACAACTAGAAAGTTTGGGGCAGGCTCCTTACTACCGGTACCAAAACAGCCAGGCGATTAACCTGCCTCGACACCCATTGTTGGTCAGCTCAGGACAATGGACATGTACAAACAACGCCCGATGATGTCGAAGTGCCGCGGTCACGGAAGCACCGACCTGAGCGGCGCGCTCAGGCATGGCGCTGCAGGTCCAACTCCGGGTGTGCCGGACCGGATTAGAGAGAAAAAGCGTCCTTTGAACTGGAACAGAACGTGTAGTGAGCAGTACTGACCAATATACAAAGTACGAACCGAATTGCTAATACGTTTCTCAAGTTGGCTTTTAAACACATCCCGGCAACTCATCGGCACGGTCCCGTCCGAGGTCTTTTACCAACCGATCGAAGAGCAGCGGTGGGCTCACGGGTTTCGCGCGGGTTTCGCACGGGTTTTGGAGCCTCTAATATCCGACCTATCGCAAGTGCCTGTGCCTGTGCCCCGTTCCGGCGCCTTGCGGTTCAGCTACATCATTGCCGACCGGTCCCGGTCCCACATTAACGTACTGGTTGATCCTCCGATGCATTCTACACCGCACCGAAGCTTGTGCGGTCTACGTTCCTGTTCACGTCGATGCAGCAACTGCCGCCGCGTACGGGTCTTCCATAGCATGTCGTCTTACAAACTTGCTCAGGGACCGCGCTCGTTGCATGCTGTGTCCCCACTCGGGCTGCAGCCAGATCGCCGACGACCGACATTTGTTTAGTCATGACCATGTTCATGTGTGTGCGTGTGTGTGGATGCCGGGCCATTACGATGCGCCCCGTACCCTGGTCATGCATGGGGTATCGGCCCAAGGTCAGGGCGGGGGGAGACCACGCGGCGGGGAAAACGAGGGTCCCTTTCAAAACAAACATAAAAGCAGTTGGCTTCCGGGGCGGACACTAAACTAAAGCCGGATGGAGGCAATCGGATTGTACAAAAGCCGCGCCAATGTGAGATGGACATCTGCGCTGGTGCGTGACAGCGTGACGCCCGTTTCCCTCGGGCACAATGCGGCTCTGAGTCCAGTTCTTTGTTTGAGGGGTGTTAAAACGAGCTTCTTGGTCCCCATGGTCATGTATTCCGCAGAGGCATTTTCAATTCAATTATCGCGTATAGCCTCAATTATACTCATAATACCTCCTGAACTTGACCACGGCCGCCCTGTCGCTTGCTGCCGCAACTCGCCCCCAGTCCACCCGTATGACGCACTTGCGCCCTCACCCGCCTGTAATCGGGACCACCTGTGACCCATAACTGGTCCCGTGCAGAATCCGTTTATGTCGGGGCAGATCGGCAATGGCGTCAGGCACTTTGAGCCTACACACGCATCGGCACCTCTAGGCGTGAGCAGACATTTGTCAAGTATGAATGCCCCGCGCTCTTGGCTGCATGTTGGCCTTGTCCTTGCATGCGCACTCCTTTGTTCTGCATCCGACGCTCATCCGACGCTCACTTAGGTGCAGCACAAACCATCGTTCATCACCACCGCAATGTCTACAGTGCACCTACAGCTTCTGCTTGTACATGCTACGATTTGTAACCACGGACAAGCTGTGTATACTCAGAATGAGTCAACTTAGCCTCCCTTTTTGCTCCTTGACGTTCTAGCCCTTGACCCGCTTCGCTCTGTAATCTAGGCATCTAGGCTCCCCACGGCCGGCCCTTTTTTTTGTTCTGGGGGGGTTCCGCCCCCAGACCCCTGTAGCAACTGCTTCGCAGTTGGGCTCGACAGAGGCTTTTCTTCTTTTCCCGGTATCCCACCCCCAGACCCGCGTAGCAACTGCCTCGCAGTTGAACCCGACCGGCCTTTCTCCCTAAAAAGGGTTCCACCCCAAGACCCCGATGGCGAAAGGTAGGCAAAAAGGCACAACTATAGGCCGGAAGAGCACCTCGTGAGCACTGTTTAGTTACAAGCCTTATGTCCCAGCATGTTTGAGAACTGTCGTCTGCTTTTGCTGACAGCGGTGATTCCTTGCAAAAACTTCATCAATCTCTAAATCTTGTTCCTGCATTCTGCAGATCTACCATCTTCACCAGTTCCGGGTTTTCCCTCTGCTGCTTACAAATGAGCCCGAGATTTCTATGTAATCAACCGCGACCAGGTTTCTTGTCAGGAAAGGGCATTGCCGCTGGGATGCTAGGTAACTAGTCATGTGCCGTCGGAGTCTCCCGGCTTTCATATCCCATTGCTCTCTTTGCATTGTTCCACATATTAACGTCTTCTCAAGACCCCAACGGTAATTATTTGCGTCACTCTCTAAGACGTGAGTCAAAAGCTAGAAGAACCTTTAATTAACCGCGAAGCGGTTGCTACGGGGGCCTGGGGGTGGAACCCCCAGAAAAACGAAAAGAACGTGACGCAGCTGTTATAGTAAAGAAATAGGGACATGTTTGCACTTCGAAACGCCTTTGAATATCGCTCGTTATCTACCCAAGCGAAATGATACTGCCGGCAGCGGTCATATGAGAGCGAAAGTACGACTTCCCGTCCGATCAGTCATAGTAAAACGTTCTACAGCTACACCAAGTAATGCAGTGGGTGACCATGCGTGAACAGGTAGTACTGCTGTTACTTTTTTTTTTATTATGTACATGTGTGTTTTCGTTGTTTCCCACCGTTAATTGACGGGTTGTGGCTCCCACCATCCAACTGTCAGTATGACATCATCATCATCACCACTTCTATGCAGTATGCTTTCTGGTAACGCCGCACACGGCTGGATTTTGGCAATATAACTCAAATAGGGCATGTAAGTTAACCAGTCACTCACTGAAACTCACCACTGCCAGTGATGGAAATTGCCGGCCGCTTGTTCCCCCGGAATCGGCTAGAATACGAGGTAGACAGACTAATAGAGGATGCCGACCGGCAGGACTCTGTCAACGAGAAAAGAGCTGGAGAAGATACGGACCAGCTAGAACCGTACGACGAGTTTGCTCAGAATGTGAAGACGATCGTTCGACAACGGTATCTTGAGCGATTAGAAGATCTCGAGGCTGGTTGCCGTTACTGGGAATCCATTTCTCGGAGTGGTACTGCTGGAATTGGGTTGCACGCTGTGCAGCTTGCGCCCCGGTGGGTTGCGGCCGGGCTCGTGCGTGTGGCCCACGGCGAGCCTTTTGTGGCCCTCTTTAAGCTTGAAAAGCGGGCCAAGCTCCGCCAGTTGTCGGATCCAAAGACTGTGGTGGCGCACGCCAAACGGCAGTGGCGTTTGCTTCACGCTCACCTTCAATTGAGCCACGAGACTCTCGAGGCGGAGCGCGACGCTTTGTACGAAGCGCTCGGCCTGCTATGCGAGGATTTTTCTGACAATTCCGCCGACCAAGTGCTCGAGCGCGTCGTGACCTCTATTTCGACATATGCAGGAACCATGCAATCCGAGCTGGGTAGCACTTCGCCGGCTGCCCACCAACTTGGCGTCAAAGAGGCGCTCGAGCACTTCCTTGCCAACGACAAGCGTCTGGGTACCGTGCTGGCTCAGTATCAAGGGCCCTCGCGTCTGGAGCGATACTGGCCGCTGATTCTGGTTGCACTCTATGGCTCGTGGCGCATTTTGGGCTCGTGGCGCGAGATCGTCGAGTGGACACGAACCAACATCCTGGACACAGTCGAATCCTTTGTCCGCAATTGGGTCTGGGAGCCGCTGGTCCAGGTGTACCGCACTGTCCGACACGACGAGAATTCGCGCGTAGCGCTCATGGCCAGGGCCAGCCTCGACTCTGATCTCAAGTCGCTCGAGCGCATGGTGGTGGATTATGCGCGTGACAATGGCTCTGCAGCTGACCTCGACGCAGTGCGCGCCGCCGTGGCCCACGGTGACCTGTCGGCCGTCATGATGCCTTACGAACAGCAGTTGCACTCGCCCATCAGCTCGCTTCTCCGCGGTCACCTTGTCCGATCTCTTCTGATCCAGGTCCAAAAGACAAAGGTCGATGTGGAGGTCGCGATGGACGGAATTGACAAGATGTTGCAGAGTCAGCAGCTCGTGTTTGGAATCGTCGCAGCGCTCCCTGCACTCGGCGTTTCGTGGGCCGCCGTGTCCTACTTTGTCAGCTCATCGCGGGCTGGGGGAAACAAGCGGCGCTTCCAAAATCTGGCCCAGTCCAAGGCTCGGCTCCGCACTCGTCTTCTCATGCTCGACAATATCCTCCGACACAGCGGTGAAACCAGCCACGAGAAGCGATGCGGAGAGGTGCTGTATTTGACCTGGAAGGCCCGCCTTGCTGGTCAGAGCTACCTGTCTCATGATAATTACGAATTCCTTGTTCGTGATCTTCGCGTCATTGAGGAAGACATATACATCGACCCTGACCAGGTTGTCTCGGATCTTGACAGAATCTTCTTACATGGGTACTTCTAGGGTCTAGAGCTGGTACTGTTTGTTTCTATAGGTATAATATATTGCATTTCACAGTAACTTTTCGTAATGGTTTCGTCTCTAAAGCACTTTGCATTGTCTCTTGCCGCAATTTCTTTTGTGGCTACATTCCTGGTCACTGAACGCGCATTGAATGCCAGCTATACACATGTCAAGTGCTTCACATATAGTAAAGCCACCTCTTATTAAAAGACTCGAACATATACGTCAACGCGGTTCGACTGTCTTGGCAACAACCGTGGTTACAGCATTATGAATATCGAATTCGAGAAACGCGCACCCCATCCCATACGTGTACCTCCGCTTCCTATAGAAAGTATCGACATGTCAATCCGAAAGCGCACCAGTGCACAAATACATTAGGCCATACGTAGTCATATCGCCATGGAATTCTCAAAAAGGAAAAAAAAAGAACCACAAACGGACAACCACTAGCACCACTCTGAAGACCCAAAAGTGTACCGTTTTCGAGCGCTATGGCCTCCTGCATGGTTATGCATCATGATTCATTAGGTTACACTATACGAAAGCTGTCGGATCGGGTCCTTCACACTAGAAACGCCGGTGCCAAGATATGCCGCACTCAACGGCCACAGGTTTTTTGCTTCATGTTAACATCCGGCAAGCAAATAAATAGTTCCGAAGCCAACGCACACACCAACGCACACACATAATGTACTGTAATATTATGCTGAACATGCACGCGCCGTACGCCCAACGTGGTCACACACAAAGGAGGCGGTTTATACACTGCCTGCGCCCGCGTTCGATACGCAGCCAACGACTGGACATCCTGCACTACCGTTGGCGAACCATGTCCGCTTCAGACGTTCGATATATTAACAAGTCTTTGACTACTATTTATAATGTATGTGACTTTACATGCAATGAGATGGTGGGGCGTTTTCTTGCAATATGAACACCATCAGCGGCTCGGGGGATTATTATATCCGAGGGCCTGTAATTTTACGGGCTCCCTATCAAAACGTGCGATGCCAAGAAAAGAAGGACTTCTCAATGGGAGTCTGAACAAGCTACCTTCGTCTTGGAGTTGAGTACTAACGTCAGGAACTGGAGTTTCTCCAGGACAGCGGTGTGGTGAGCGCCACATTCATTTCAGACCTGGAAGCTTGCCTTCCCCGAAAATACACTGCTGGCGCGCCTGCAGTGGACCTCGTCCCCAAAGACTCGGCAAAGGCGGCGTCCAACCAGTCTCAGAATCCGTCGCACAACACTTCGCAGACAAGCCTGGCGGCCCCTCCTCCTCCGCCACCGCCGTCCTCGTCGCCATACAAAGAGGTAGTTGAGGCGCTCTATGACTATCAATCCCAGGAGCAGTCAGATCTCCCACTCTACAGAGGCATGCGTATTGAGGTTCTGGAGAGACTCAACAACGACTGGTGGCGCGGTCGTGACATGTCGTCTGGTCGCGAGGGTATTTTCCCATCAAACTATGTGCGTGTCCAGGATGAGAAGTCCGCCGCAGGGCCCCCATCATACTATGGTGCTCCCCAGCAACAGCAGGGCTACAGCCAGGCACCGCCTCAGCAACAGGGTGGTTACTACCCACCGCCAATGGTTGTCACCCAGAACCCTCAGGAATACGAGCAGCAGCAACAGCAACAAGGTGACGGTCACCATCACCAGGCAGGTCAGGCTGTGCGTCGTTTCGGATCGAAGCTCGGGAACGCTGCCATCTTTGGTGCTGGAGCGACTATTGGTTCTGATATTGTCAACTCGATTTTCTAAAGTCAATAACCTGGGTATAATACTTGCATAACAATTTCATTGGTTTGTCAATCGTTTATCTGAGAAAACAATGACAAAATACGTCGAATTAGAACCGAGCCCGATGTGGAGTGCTGTAACTCATGGAGAAATACGTGAACCGTTGTTGTTTGCTTAGGTGGGGCCAGATAGTGCGTGCCACCATCTGTTCAAGTCAAACACGCCATATAGAACAACCAAGATTTTGCCTTTACCACCCTCTCAGCCATAATAACGGCTAGATCTCTTGGATCATGCTCCTGATGAATCGAAGGACCAAATGCTGAAAACCCAGAAACGAATAAAAACAACCTACTGTGTCCCTGGTCTACATTCGATGACGGGCGTCGAGTGTTTTGTTGGAATGTCGTTCGCTGTGAATAATATTCGCACCGTGGTCACAAATGTAAGTGTCGGCGAATTGCATTACCTCTGTTATTCCTGGAGCTATTTATTCCGAGAATCTCGAGTGGCCGTTCAAACTTGGTGTTCTGGCACTGACGCGTGAAATAGTGTAGAATACACCAGCGGCTTTAGCGCTTTAGCATTCGCTACCTGACAAACAAGACATTCGTGGTACAGATCTTGCTAACAGTTGAAGTACCCATCAAATATGGGCACACCAGCATATTTATTGCATGCGCCGTTCTACTGGCAGCTCCATACCGAATAATACACTTCTGTCACTGTTAATTCCTGCGTGTTCCGCCGCCAGACGCCTGTAGCAACAACTTCGCAATTGAATAACGCCATGTCTTTAGTAGTTTTGAGGGTTCGCCGGCCACCGGCGATGCCGCCCTCAGCATGTCGCCCTCGCATTGTGGTATTCATGACCCAACAAATATATAGAAAAATTAACCCTGCACGCACCAAGGGCAGACAACAAGAAAAAAAAAGAAACAAGACCAATTTAGGACTTACAAATATAAATACAAATACTCTTGCCAAAGTCAGTCCAGTCCATGGTTGATACCAGTTGCCATGCTCTTATCAGGGCGCACTTCCGGTAAAATACACCAGCTGGACAGGGGTAGCAACAGCCCCGTATGTTAGTTTGTTTCTGGTAAACAAAGCTGCGCCCCACTGCAAGCACCACAAGACCGATAAAAAAGTGAAAGGTGTCACAATGTGAAGGTGTTATCTGAATCAGACGCAGAGACTGAGCCTAAGTGAATGCAGTTATCGTTGACCAAAGTTTGCGAGCAGACAATGTCTCCGATCAGACTTTGACTTCGCAACCGCGGTTCCTAGAATTCCACAGCGACTGTTAATTGTGTACAAGAACCACGACCACAAAACAGCGAGCGAATCTCATCACAAGCCTCAAGTAGCCAAAACTGCACACTAAATATCTCCCTCGAATCTCACTAGGGTTGTGCCCCATGCACGCTAGAGTCATGCTTGCAATTGGTTGAAGTAGCGCGGGAAGAGCACGACCGATTGGGATAATCCTCAGTTTGAGGACCCAAACGCGGCCTGTCGTCCACTTATTTTCATTCACTATATTAAGCTGAACCGTCAAAGTGCCAAGCGCAGTATTTTGCAAAATCAAAGCGAGAGTAATTGGCCAAAAACTGGGATTTCAAACGCTATGCGACCTGGAAGTTGACAGAATCAACCAGTTATTCTGAGATGACCAGACAAGAAAAAAGCCATTTTGCAAATATTACGAGCAATACCAACGGGCACACAAGCATCATGCATAGTGTTTAGACAATGAGATAATATTGTCCGGCATTCTCTTGTTCTGTGAAATACTGCAGAATCTTGAGACAACGAATGCAACCCCCTACTAATCCCCAACGTGCATCGTAAAACAAAGTTCGTAACGCACTATGGTGTGTTGCACTGGCATCCTAATATGAAGGTTAACAGTGCATATATTGACCGATTGCTTGAGACAATTCGCGGGAATTAGAAGATGCTCTTTGCCGACCAAGGAGTCTCGGATTGCTCACTCTACTTGCACGGGATTGGACGGCGGCTGACGCACGTCGGCTTGCCTCCGAAAAGGTGGAGGATGCGCATATAGATATTCAACCCTCGTACTGGGAGTTAATCTCAAACGCTGTACGGAACTACGTCACATTTAAAATAGTACTCGGATGGTCGCAAGCCTCGCTTCTAGTTGTCAAAGCCTTCCAGGAATTATCGAACCTGTTTGAAACGCCGTGGGAGGCTGTGCTTGCAAGGCCCGTGATATCTTGAACCCCGAGTATCTTGGCCAGACTGTATAGTTTGACTCTGTTTATTCTGTTATATATTCCATATTTCGCTGCATTAACCACCACCGGTAGCCGGACTCGAGATTCAGCGGCCGCCAATGTCGCAGAACCGGAAGCCGGGAACCGCATTCCCCGCATAGCGCAAGAGCGTTCAGCAAATGTAGGGCACGGGTGACGTGCATCAAGAAGATTGTTCAAGACGCCCCTCTTGGAGATCCGAGGGTTACGAGGTCCCTGGTAGATGCCAGGGATCCTACGCTATATGGTACTGCGCTACAAATGGAGTAACGTAAAGCCTAGTCCATTTAATTTCATTTCCTAGCTATCACATATCCCCCATTCTTACTGTATCACTGTCGTGGGCAGTGCGGAGCGGCCTGTCCGAGTGCCGTTTACGTATACTTCCGTATTCGGTACGGTACGTGCGCGACTCTGCATGCAGACACGACGATGGGCGGCATGTCACAATAGGCGCTCACAAGGGAGAGCGCGTCAAGCGAGGGGTGCTTCGGTGCATGGATGTGCGTTCAAGGGGCTCACAATGATGCTGCAGCGTTTTGGAACACAGTCCTTTACTTTTTCCACAGAGCAAAATTCCTTTGCAGTGGGCGAGGCACACTGCATGCGCCTTAGTAACGCATCTATTACGTTATGGTAGGATAACGTTGCCGATCTGGGCTTATGATTATCGGTCGCCTGCGATGTCGCTGGCGGGTAAATACATTGCGGAGAGCGATGGTTTGAAGGCTAATTTTCGGCCCACCAAACTCTGTTATGGCCATGCGTGGAAAGTGCCAAAGCGGTCTGACGGTGGCCACTTTGGCTCACGCAAGTTGTGGCCAGTTTGTTGCTTGCATGCCACGTGCCGAGAAATTGCGAGACATGTGTCAAGTGAGTCAATTCTGCGGTAGGGTGGGGGAGGGGTTTGAGGATTCGAAGTCGCGAATAGAGTTCAGCCCTGCTTTTCGAATTATTGTGCGTCGATGATCTTGGCCTGAAGTGTTCGAAAAGCAGGCTCTGCTACACGAGACAGGTTTCTTTGGGGAGCCGCAGGTAGGGGAAGGCAGAACAGCAAAAGAAAAGAAAATGCACAATCTTTCAATCTCGCAGATCAGGTGCATGCGAGATCGAACGGGATACAATGGGTAGCGCTACAGTATGCCCAGCAGAAGTGTCTGATGACAATGAAAGAGCGATACTACGTAGTATGAGCCGCGTGATGTTTGTGAAAAGTGGAACGCCTTATTGCGTCTCATTGTTGAGGCTCGGACTAACGCAGTGTATCGCCCGTCGGGACTCATCACGATCCGATATGCTGCGGCCTGCAATGAAAGTGGGACCGTTACAATGCGGTATTCTATTGCTGGTGCACGAGGTATTGTGGCTTTTGACCAAGCGTTTCTGGAGATAGGGCCGCGTCTCTTCTCGATGCGGTTAGTTCAGTGACAGTATTTCTGGAGCAGGGACGTTAGACTTCTTCATGTGGCTGCCCCTGACAGTATTGTCTGGTTGTCGGAGTAAAAAATGGATTACGGCTAATTAAAGTCGATGAACTTTCTTGGAAAACCGTGAACTTGTCAGTTCCCGTACAAAGTCAAGTACGCTGAAAGTATTAGAAATGCGAATAAGTGGTGGGCGGCTACTACAGAGATTGGCGATCGGCTTCGGAGGCCGACCCGGCACCGGAGATGACCACGACCAGGGTTCAACGAGGCAAGGGCGGCGTAGGATCAGCAATTGACGTTAGCTGTGTCCAACAATGGTATATGCCAGGAGGAAGTAGTAGAAAAAGAAAAAAAGGGCATGAGCAAATATCTTCAATCATAGACAGGAAAAAATACGCGCGAGTTTGTGAATGCAATGAATTCTACACGGCAGATTCACCTATTCCTGACTTACCGACTGGACTCGACTCTCACAGCCTAGCGCTTTTTATTTTCGTTTTGGTCGACTTGTCATGTAGTTCGCGTCTAGGCACTATCGTTGGGAATCCGATTTGCGTGTGTATACTAGGGTCGAAGTCTTGCTTCAGGAGGGGGAAGAAGGGACGGGACGCCAAGGGCCAATTATGGAAATATGTCTTAGCCCTTGGACCGCGAGTCCCAAAAGAAAAATAAAAAGTTTATGGTATCATCGCACAGAGGACTCGCCAAGGTAAAGTGTTTTGTGGTGTTCAAGTCATGCCACGCGGGAAGAGATTGTCACACTCTATGTGGATGCATTTGAAAAGGTACGTTGTGCAGCTTTCGTCGACCCTTGTGCATTAGTGTGTGACGAGACGCTGCATTAGCGCAAAACTAAAGCCCTAGGGCCGGGTTCCGCTCTATTGTCCACCGGAATGAGAGGTGTAAGCAACCGTTGAACGTCCTGACGGAACTGCCTGCATGAACTAGGTCCGGGGCCACAACAAAGACGGATAGACAGGCAGACGGGCGACATCTAAGGATTCCTCAGAGTGCCAAGGGAAATTGTTAGTGAGCCCTCCTAGCTGTGATGGACGCCACGTAACTAGACGATCGGAACGCACGGGCCACACTAGCTCTGCGGCAAATCCTTGCAAGTCACGCCATCCCTGTCGTTCGTATATTGGCCGGGATCGACCAGTTGGGTTGAATCGTAGACGCGATGACATGGATTGCTGCGTGATGTGTGACCTCGAGGGTTTGGATGGTCTTTTGCAGGGCGGCGGCTGGCGGCGACCGGCGGCGCCGGCGGGCCAATTGATGCAGCACTTTACTTTGTGCCTCGACATCCCCGTCAGCATGTTTGTTTATGGAGCTAATGGGCTGAACTACTGCAACGTTGTTTATGAGCTAGAGTACGTGATGATAATAGGACAGACAAGTAACTGGGAGCTGCGTACATACGGGTGGATTTCTGTAGACTGCGGCCAGCTCGTTCAAGGATTAGTTTGGCCGTAGTCTTGGAACAGCAATAAGCAATTCTTGCACGTCAGCCAGGGTACTTCAGGGCCAGACTGCATTGCATTTGAGAGTCTATCGGCGTTTCTGAGTGTGCCTACCAAAGGGGATAGGACGGAGAGACACAGCAGAAACAGTCGTGGACAAATTATAGTCAGCCGGATTGCGGTCCCATGGACGATGATGACAAAACTGTGAACATAACAGCATTGGACTATTGGCCTTGAATACGATGCCACGTTCGTCTAAAAGGCATAAAATTGTTTTTTGGGGAAAAAGTGGCTAGATTAGTATCCAAATACCCAATCGAGAGATAAATAGCCTTCTAGTCCATAGATTTGTGTAGAGGTGAACTAGTACCAGCTCAATCGCGCGACGTGGACGCTGTGACGGTACTCACACCAGACAGGCAATGACGCACAGCAAGCCCATTAGGGTGGGCAACAAGCGCTACGGACTGAGGGACATGGTAACACGAGCAGCGAGGTTGTGTTCACGTACGGACTAGGCTATGCTAGGCAAAGCAAGGCAAGAGCCCCCCAGTAGAACCTTGTTTTTTTTTTTTGCCTCACGGGCCAGTAAAAGCGCAGTACCTACGTACCGATATTAACTAAAGGAAGCAAGCGTCATCACAGGCTTTTGGGTTTCCACAACCAAGACGTAGTAGTAGCCAGGACAAACCAGCATTTGGCACTGATATCATGCGAGCTTGGCCTGGCTCTCTTGGACATGCTGCCGTCGGCCGACATGTCCCGCCGTGCAGATGGTGCAGCCAGAGAGGCACGGGGGTGCGGGTGAGATGCAGTCTATGGCAGACGAGCCGAGGTTCGTCAGTATTACGGGGAGAGGCGTCGAGTACACAAAGCCATAAGATGTAATGGACCAAAGGAGTTGTTGATTTCTCTATAATGCAAGAGTCTAATGTGAGCGTATGGGTATGTAGGACAAAGCCCTTCCCCGGTATATGCGACAAGGTTTTCGAGGGAACGGCCCGCTGCGGGACGAGGGCCGTACAGTAGAAGGCGGCATGATTTCTTTTTTGATTACTTTTTCTTTCTGAAGTGCCCTAGTCCACACGAAGGAACGATGCCAGGCATGAAATGGACGAGTCCATGCGTTGCGCCGAAAAGAGGGCGGGACGAAGAAGCTGCGGCGATACACCACTCAAATGTACTAGGAAAACAAAAGACAGATTAACCAAAGGCCGATAGTCGATAACATGGCAGAACAAGGGTCATTATAAAATCATTATCAACAAACAAACGATCAACCTCATAAACAAAGAACAAAACGCATTGCCGCGCGCATGGGATAATTACGCGGGCTGCCCCTCCAACAACCTCCAAATCAGGACAACATCTAAGACATGGTGCTGCAGGGCCCCTGCACGCTACTGCAGTATGGTGCAGGGTGGCCTGCTGCGGAAGGTAAGTGCCACTCGGGAGTGCCCACGCAGCGTTCAAGGTGCAGGCGGGCCAGGTTTTGTGGGTTATGTTAGGCCTGTAGTCGCAGCTGGCGCTCCTGGCCAGTCGCAACACACAAGACTGAGGCGAGCACACGCATTTGCGAGGCGGAGTTTGAGCGGGTCTTTGCGTTGGGGGCAAGGAGACAGACGTCAGCGGCACTTGGTTTGCAAGTACAAGTACGGGGCACCCGGTCCGAAGTGCGGAGAGCGGCTGACACATTTATTAGGCGCGCGCGTGAGTGTGTATGGACGAGCGTCTGGGTGTGTGTGTGTGTGTGTGTGCTTGGTTTGCTTGTGTACTTTAAGAAGTATCAAGACTCGGCATAGACGTGCACCAAGTCTTTATTGATCATTGCGACACTCAAGCACCAACTGGAATCTGATTCTTCGTTCACGGCAGGTGCACATTAGTGACCCGACAGAAGGTCCTCACGGAGACACTTTTTTTTTTGTTTGGGTCTTTCCTCTCTATTTGAGGCATAAAGCAGCCCGCAACTGGGCACACAAGCCGCAAACCAATCGGTCGGTGGCACTATAACTCTCAGGTAACGGCAAAATCGTATACAGGGACAATAGGCCCCCGAGCTGGGTATGATGAGCCCACTGGGGCACGACCAACACCAGCAGGGGTTCCCACGGTTCGCTACCAATACCTCGCAGCAAGGGGACTTGGAAGGAGGAGGGAGTGCAAGTGCAGGAAGTGGAGGAGCAAGTCATTCGAGCGGTGAGGTTGGTGCTCATCACCAAGAAGGCATGCCTGTTGCTATCGGAGGCCCGCCACCATCTCGGCCGCCCGCCGTCAACGTCGACAGTTCTGGCGATAGTCAGGGCCCGCGCATGCCTCCAACAGGTGTAACGGGTTCATGGCCCCAAGCACCGCTTCCCGGTCTTCCGGCAATGGACACCGGTGCCCAAGTGATGTATTCACGGCCACAATCAGTCCGTTATAGTGGTATGGTTTTGTTCTATTTGTTGTTTCCTGAGGTTTCCGTCTCCAAGCCTCTGTAGCAACTACTTTGGTCGATTTATGACATTCAAGGCTTTTTTTTGACCACAAAAAGCTTGCTACAGAGATCTGTGATACCGTCTCCACCTCACTCCACAAGGACAAACATAACTAACAATAGCACCGTACGATGCCGCGTTCATGCCGCCTCGCGTGACGTCGCTCGAATCGAGCTACTACCCGCGGGGATCATTCGCAACTCCTCCAGCGTATGTGCGACCGCCTCCCGCGTACGTTTATGATTCAAGTATGCCGGCTCCGAGCGGGCCGCCGTCGATCGACGGATATGGTGCCGCAAGTAGTGCAGGAAGGTCTGCCGGTAGCGGCGGTGGTAGTTTGTCGTGTGGAGCAGTGAGCCCTGACGGGTCAGGCCCTGGACCCGTTCCGGGACCTGGTACTGGACCTGGACCTGGACCTATCCTTGGCTCTGGTCCGTCATCCGGCCAGCCGTTCATGCCGCAGATGGTCAACTATTCATTCGTGCCAGCCCCCAATAATCAGCAAAACAAGCGACCTCGACGAAGATACGAGGAGATTGAGCGCATTTATGACTGTAACTTTCCGGGCTGTACCAAGGCTTATGGCACTCTCAACCATCTTAATGCTCACGTTGCAATGCAAAACCACGGAAAGAAGCGTACCCCCGACGAGTTCAAGGAAACTCGGCGTCTTTGGAAGCTTAAGAAAAAGCAGCAGATGAAGGAGCAGGCGGTAAAGCAGGAGCAGCATGGCGCGTCAGGATCGTACACTCATCATCATCACCACCACCACCACCACCAACAACAGCGACAGCAACACATCGGCTCCATGGCTCATTCACAAGCAAATCCGCATTCTCAACCACATCATGTCCCACATCAGCACCAACATCATTCCCACCAAAGCATTCCGGGATCATCAATGGATGGTAGTAATGTTGCCGGTATTCCAGGCACCGAAGGACAGTACTACTCAGAGACAGTGTATCCGGTGGGCTATTCGGCTCAAACCGAACAGCCATTCGACCCGTCAAGTTCTTCGTACTTCACAAAGGGTCAATAGAATGGTCGCACGCTTGCCCGAGACCCAGTAATGAGATCATGATACACCCTTTGCAAAGGGTCACAGATATAATTTATATGTACAATTAAGACATGTCTTGTCCAATCTTCTCACTACTCTATACACGACTTTTAGATTGGACTCTAGCTTGCTTTAGTTTGCTTTAGTCTACGTTAGGCTATTCTACGCCACCACACTTACCTAGATACCCACTAACAACTTTAAAACAATGCCATAGTCCCCGATCGCGAGCGAAACCACAATGGAAACGTAAAACACCCCAGCCCAAGCTTGCGCAGGAGGTCGGGCAAAGCTGTCATCGTAACGTTTTTCAGCAGGGGTAGACGTGCACCGCAGCTAAGACAGAACCTCACCGTCGTCGCAGCATCAGAAACAGGCACCAATGCTGGGATATGTAAGGGCGGGGCGAGACGCATGCAGGGAAACAAACAGACAGCCCTAAACTAGGTCGTGCATGCCTTATTACTGCTCAAAGGAAAAATTGTATCTTGACAAGGAGTACAAGGAAGCGCATATAGCACTGCTGTTGGCTTTCCGTCGGTTCTTAGTCACTCACTGCTCTAGAGCGGAACCAGTTCCGCGATTTGAGAGCTTACGGCTTTGCATGGCTATGCTCTGGTCATTACCGACGAAGGTAGGAACTATGTGCCCAGTATGGATCCAACCTTCCACAAAAAATATACACAGCAGCACCGGCTCGATATCGATCGACAGAACAAGCGTCGTCGCGCTGCCAGTGGTACTGCGAGTTATGGTACACTCTGTGAGCCCGCGGACACAGATCCTGACCACTGCGGCGATCTCGTCCGCTGTTGCGGTGCTGGCGACCCTCGCCGTGCAGTCGTTGTGGGAGACCAAGTACGTAACTGATCCGGCACGCGACAATAAAGGATATTTGATCGATCTGTCAAGCGAGGCTGAGCGCTGCAGTAATATTTTTACAGCCTGCTAACTACAGAAAGCGCAAGGCACGCACTAGGCTCGTCAAAGAAGAGGCCGCTAGATCCGAGCATCACGAAACACTGGAACAGCATGGCATCGCAAAAGAGTACAGCGAAGAGCTCGTTCGCGAGCAGCTCGCCCGCAACATTGCGTTTCTAGGAGAAGATGGCGTCAATAACATTCGCACAAGCGCCGTCGTCATTGTAGGTGCGGGTGGAGTCGGATCCTGGGCTGCAACAATGCTCGTCCGATCCGGTGTGGGCAAGCTAAGGATCATCGACTTTGACCAGGTCACACTGTCGTCCCTGAACCGTCACGCTTGCGCCACGCTTGCAGACGTCGGCACGCCCAAAGTCAACTGTGTCGCAAACTTTCTACGCCGTGTCGCGCCATGGGTCAACATTGAGCCTGTGGTTGCGCTATGGAATAAGGATGAGACGAAGCTGCTGGAAGGTGCCACCTATGTCGTAGACTGCATTGATAACATCGACACCAAGGTTGACCTCCTTGAGTATTGTGCAAAGAACGGCATCAAGGTGATCTCGAGCATGGGAGCTGGCTGCAAGGGCGATCCAACGCGCGTGCTTCTTGCAGACATTTCGGCGACGATCGAAGACCCGTTATCCAAGGCGACTCGGCGCCGCCTCAAACTCAAGGGCATCACAACGGGCATTCCGGTGGTGTTTTCATCTGAAAAACCCGGCAAGGATAAGGCCAAACTGCTGGAACTCGACGAATCCGAAATGGAGAAAGGCGAAGTCAACGAGCTGGCGGTACTTCAGGACTTTCGAGTGCGCATTCTGCCGGTTCTGGGACCTCTGCCCGCTATTTTTGGCCTTACTCTGGCCACTCACATCATCACTGAACTTGGTGGCTATATGTCGGTATACGATCCCATTCAGGGCGGCTACAATCTCGCTGGCAAACAGCGCACGAAGCTCTATGACAGCATGATGCAGAGTTTCAACGGACAAGCGGCGCGCATGGACTGGCCCGAACAGCACAACGTGCCAATCGATCTCAATGACGTCGGATTCCTTCTCGAGGAAGTTTGGCGCGGCAAGTCCATCACTGGCCAGACCAACAGGCTCCAACTCACTGTTTGGGACCCCAAGGGCCCCAGAACTCTCCGGAATATGGTACCTGTCAACAAGGAGCAGCAGAGACTCCATGAACGGGAGATTTTGAAGGGCGGAAAGTCGCTTGAAGATGTGTATCCGCAAGAAGTGATTAATCTCGTAAACCGGCGCTTTGAGTTACATCGCTGGTACGAGAATTTCCGCTAGAGGACGACAGTCAAGCCTCAAAATGTGTATATAACCGAGCGCTGTGGAAGCGCATTTCTCATTCCCATTTGCGGGATTCGTCAGGCTTTACCACGAAATTGCCCGATCTGGGCCCCGCTCAATTGCATTAATATAGTATATTATACTGTATTAGCTAATGACGATCGAGTCGACAGAGCTGTGCATGTTGGCTGCTGGTCATCGTAGCGGCCCGCACTGGCAGCCAGAGCCGTGCCGGGAGCTTGGGATCATTTCCCTAACAAGTAATTCCAAAACCAGAACGATGCTTATCATGCACTGTTGGCAATCGAAGATTTGAACGCGACAGCAAAAGACTGGTTAAAAAGCAGTCATATTCTCTTTGTATTGTGCCATGAGCCAATTGCGTGCTCAGGCACAAGTATGAACCCAGAGTTTTCAATCGAGATGATGCCATCGTCGTTTGGTCGACGCCTCACGCAACGAACAATGGACCCACCAAGTGCACGAATGTACCCTGCAATTCTCGAATGCAGGGAAGTACGCAAGGCTAGGCGGAATGTTCTTTTGAAGGATGCGTACATCATGCAGGGAAGCACTACTGCTCGTCGTTGGGACTTTGGGGCGTCTGCTGTGTGGCGAAACAAAGTCAGCGAATCTTACAATGTGAAGCAGGACATGACTGTCGTAGGTCGTGTTTGTCGTGCCGGACAGCTGGACAGTAGGACATCTTTTGTTTGTGCATTGGTACAGCTCTGAAATTCGGAAAAATACCTGATCATCTACTTATGCCGTATCGCACGCCAGCTACAATCTGGCTTTAAAAGCCGCGAGCCCATCACCGTGTTTCACGACGACGCCTTCTAGAGCCAATGCAGTTATGATATGTTTGCTTCCTCCTGGGGGGCTCTGGGGTGGAACCCCACCCCCCGTACCAGCCGCTTCGCGGTTGACCTCTGTTCCTGCCAGTTGCTACGCTTGAACAGTCCTTTGAAATATTTTGTTCTATCCAGGGGGGCACTCGTAGCTACCGCTTCGAGCTTCGTCCCACTCGGATTCCAACTGCAAAGCGGTTTTGCTACGGGGGTCTGGTGGGTGGAATCCCTCAGGAAAAAAAAAATGGCATCACGGCATAGCTCTACTAAGTCACCCAGGCTTGGCCACGTGCTTAAAAATTGTAAGGTGGAGATTTGGAAAGACCAGTTTCGAGTATAAATGCCCTAGCTGCAAATGTGCGTAGGCGCGAAGCTTGATCCAATCCCATTGCCACATCACCAAGGGCCAGGTACCGACCTGCCATATCAGAGATAACGTGCAGTATGGAAAGTAGCCTAGCATTGCAAACCAGGACAATATCGTATTAACCCAAATCATTCCAATGCATGGATTGTAGTAAACTGACAGAAACTTATGTGCAAAGACGCTTTAACATCAAAAAGAAATCAGAAATGACAACCCTCCCCCAGCTATAATGCAGAAAGGGAAGAAATGCCAATGTCGTAACATCGTGAGTCAGCTTTATGATGGCGGAACAAATGCAGATACAGCAGCTACACCAGAGCCGTCATGGGTCACAGCATGCTGCCTAGATGCCTACCAGCAATTTTGCGCGCTCGTACACAAAGAAAGAGGTCGCAAACATGGGCATCACCTTCATATAGCCAATGCTAAGTCCCACAAAGAGACCTCTGATGCCGCGTTCACGAACCACTCTTAAGAAGGTAGGAATAATGCGAAGACGTTCTCCCGACACGCCGCCCACTTGCATTCGCCGCCTAACGACTTCGAGCGGATAGCTGGCAGTCTGTGCAAGCAGACCTGAAAGCGCACCAGCACTTAGTTGCGCCCAGACCTTGAGCGGCCGCCTGCCAGTCGGATTCGGCTCGTAGCTGTAGTCTACAGCTACATCCCTCAATAGTGGTGAGCGGAAGACGTCGTGGCACGAATCGTGGACGAGGAACGAAACGCCTGCATAAGGAATCATTCCAAGGACGGTGGCTGTGAATCCTCTATAGTAGTTGGACAGCGGAAACTTGGATGGTTCGCGCCAGATGGAACGAATAATGCGAATGAGCCGGCCCTTCGCCGGTTCCGTTGTGGATGAGTTATACGCCAGCCGGACGCGAATCACGTCCAGCGGATACGTGCAAAAAACTGACGCAACTCCCGACAGGCTACCAGCCATGAATCGGCGTATATGCGTCTCCTTGTCTCTGGTCGGGATAATGTAACTCCTAATCTGCTCGTAGGCAACAAATTTGATGGCAGCGTAAGGGTAGACACGAAGAAGAGTTGCAGAGTGGCCACGAAACAGCCCTATCAGACCCTCTGATGATAGAATATGCCTGGTTGCGTTGAGAAATGCGAGTTTCCGGCCGCTGAACTGCTTGTAGACAGGGTTGCCGGTCTGGAAAAGAATCTTCACGCGGTCGAGCGGCGCAATCAGTGTTTTTGCCACACACCCGGCCAGTCCGCCGGCGATCCCGCTGCGAACCATATAGTTAGCCGAGTGCTTGTCAAGGACAGGATCCAAGACGACGACGCCTTCCTTGTCGTCAACTTTGCCCTTCATTTTGCTGCTCATCGAAACTGCTCCGGTTGACAAGAGCTTCTCGTCCACTCGTGCGCTCATAGTACTGTGTCTTTTCGCTTTGCCCCCATACACTTCACACTAGTTTTCCGTCTAGTTGCAGTTCCTTTTGTGTAAAGTGTTTGTGGCGCACAGCGGGAGCCTCGTGTGGGGTACCGAGATATAGTTTTACAAACACCTCCGGGGAAGTATGTCCGCACTCGGCAAATAGTCGGAGGATGGGGTTGGGGTACTGCTGACAAGTGATTCTCGACGGAGGTGGGACCGGGGCCATTGGCCTGGTATTTCGAGGAGCCACTTGAGTTGTTAAACAAGCTTTAATGGGTGGATTTTATAGAATAGCGCCTAATAATGCTAATGGCTATTATTTACACGCTTGGGCAGTTCGGGTACGTGGCCCCATGGTGCTGCCGGAAAAGGTGGGGGGGGGAGGTGGGACCGCCGAGCCAGCACGGCTAACGGCGGGTTCGGGAGACCTCAGTTAGACGGCGGGGGTGAATGGCCGTTCACCTTTGCTGTCTCAACTGTTATGGTTCATACAGATGAAAAATATACTTGTAGTGTATCGTAGTCATAGTCGCCGCCGCTTATGAGCACGTCTGGCGACGTCTCAGCCAATAGGGCTCAGTCAAAAAAACAGCTTTCCCAAAGCATGCGGCTGCGCTAGTATCCATGCTCTATAGATGCAGGCATGCACACATGTCGCATGCCCGTTGACGATATAGGGGGATAGGCACGCACAATATGCTCCCGTCTCGGTCCTACTCATAATTAAGGTTCATCAACTGTATTCATCACAGAAGTGTAGTCATACTGTCCTAAAATGTAGCTCCTTAGAGCTTCGACTTGGATGGACGAGCAACGGTGCACTTGATGAGGCCGTTGGGCTCCAACTGCGGAGCATACACCTCGGCATCAGCACCAGTGTTCTTGAGGCCCTTGTGCCATGACAGGTTGATCTCAAAGTAGTGGTTGTTGGGCAAGACGTACGAAACAGTGCTGATTTCCTTGACGTTAGCAAGGATCTGCGTCGCCATGTTGTACATCGTAGCCTGCACCGACGCACTGTTCTCCTTGGCAAAGGTGTCGAGAGTGACGTTGCGGGCGCCATCAAAGGCATTGTCAAACAGGCCGGTTTTGGCGTAACGGTCGACAGTCGCAAGGTCACGCATGCCTGCCCAGGTCCACACAGCCTGGACGTCGGTGGACATGATGCGGTCCCAGGTCTCGGGAAGTGTCGTGTATTCACACTTGTTGTAGCCGTGGAACATAGATCCAGTGGACTTCAGGACTTTGAGGGCATCAATTCCAGAGGTGATCTCCAGGGGCGAGCCGTTATCGCGGCCCGTGACCTTGGCGATGCGCGTCTCGGCGCCATCACGCACAAACGAGTGCGGGTGGGGCTTGCCATCAACGTTGTACCGAGTCCAGCGGTATTGGATAATATCAACGTGAGCGGCGTGGATGTGACTGTAGCGGGTGGTGAAATGCGTCGCCAGGCGAGAACCAAACAGCTCAATGGGCGACACATCGCCCTGCTTAGCGAGAATGTGGATGGTGTTCTTGACTGTATCGGTGGGAACGATGGGAGTGTTGTCGGCCCTGGTGTACGACTCCTCGATGTCACCCTCGAGCAGGACGCAGACGCGGATTTCAATGACATCCTGCTTGTTACGGTCGTTCGGGTCACGGCGGACCTTGAGGAGGCGGACGTTGTCTTTGCCGTAGCGGGCTGCAGTGAGTGTACCGCTCATGGTTGTAGTTAAAGGTGTGGTGGTGCAAGGAGTTTTAGGTGTGGAGAGAATACCTCTTGGAGTATCACTTGTCGGCAGAATCAGACGGTTTATATACCATGGAGACCACGGCTTGCCCTGCTGCGGCGGTTTTGATGTGTATCGGCGATATCCGAGGCGCACCCCGCGATAACGCCATCACGTGATGCTCTCGGTGAACCCCGACGACGTCCGAGTTCGCGGCCGAGCCCGACCCCGCCTACAAGACTGTTTATCGGCTGCAGCCATCAGGCCATTGTTTGCTGATCAATTCGACATACGAGATAGATATTTTTTTACGGAGTTTGACTTGGTTTGACTTGGATGCCCGCTGAGCCGAATACACACGGAAATTTGTCATTTGGCACAACGTCCAGAACAAGACTAACTTGCGTCCAATAAAGGTCGGTAGAGGTCGCTGTCTAATCGTCCAACCGGTCTACTTCCTGGCACGATCAATTCTCACGGCAATCTCCGCCTGTTTTAGACCCCGGAATGTCTATGCTCGACACCCGGAAACGGCATGAAGAATTGTTAGACTACAGAATGACAACGAAAAAAAAAAATTACGGGTAACTCTTTGTTACTATCCTGGGTGGTGGAAAAACTAACACACTACAGTTACTCGTAGATCCAGGCGTGCTGCGACGGGTGGTAGTCGACAAGCTCCTCCTTCTTGAACCAGAGGGCAATCTCACGCTTGGCAGACTCAACCGAGTCCGAGCCGTGGGCGACGTTGCGGCCGACGTCAATGGCGTAGTCACCACGGATGGTGCCAGGAGCCGACTGGAGCGGGTTGGTGGCACCAAGGATGGCGCGGCCCTGCTTGACAACGTCCTTGCCCTCCCAGACGGTAGCGAGGACAGGGCCCGACATCATGTACTTGAGGAGACCAGCGAAGAAAGGCTTCGACTGGAGGTCCTCGTAGTGCTCACGGAGGAGCGACTCCGAGGGCTGGGTGAGCTTGATGGCAACAAGCTTGAAGCCACGCTGCTCAAAGCGGCCGAGAATGGGCGAGATGAGGCCACGCTGGACACCGTCGGGCTGTTGTTAATACTTGTTCAGGATGAGGTAAGATATTGCGCTTATTTATTCTCATTCCAAGTCAATTTGATGATTTCTCGGCAGGCTAGTGGTCCTGCTGGGTGCTAGGGGGTGCCCCTGCTCCCTAGTCAGAATTAGCCAATAGCGTTGCTGGACGCATTGCACGGCTTTGTCAGAACGTCCACAGTACGCCAATGGATACACAACTCTAAAGATCATTGAATGCTTACCTTGATGGCAATGAAGGTACGCTCGTCAGCCATTGTTGAGGTTGTAGTTCGAAGTAGGCTGTAGCAAACTCGAAATTTTTCAAAGACTGGTACATAGCTCTCCACGTTTCTGGGGCAGTACGTGATCCGCACATGGTATTCTTCAGCACGAGATGTCAGTTTGAACGGCCATTGGCAGGTGACGTTGCATTTTTACACTACAGTTCATGCTGCATAGTTCGAACTCGGCCAGTATACAGCTACCTGATGTTACGACGCTACAAGCTGCAATCTGGGGCATTGTTCGTCGATATGACAGAATTGCGGGATAACAGGCGTGCTAGTGGCACGTGCGTACGGCAGCATTAGACGGCACGAGCTTCAGTGCCGTAGTTTGATCCGTAGTCTGACGAAGAAAATCTGTATATTGTACTTGAAGTTGATCCAGGCGCGACCGGCCGATACGATGGAGCATTATGATATTACGCTGTCCCATCGTTCATTGTGCACTTTTTTATTTTCATCCTTTGGAATAGCGAATACTCTTTGGAATAACGCCGACCAAACGCAAAGCGCACAGTCCCACAGCGCACGGCAACAGGCCGAGAAGGTATGTTTGTAGACAATCAGCGTCATAGCTTGTGTTGGGGAGAGGGGTAACGCTTATGTGAGCACGGAAAAATTCACGGATAAACGTCGTGCATTATCAATGCATGTTGCTGCCCAATGGGCGATCACGTAACACGGTGCTATGCCCTGCGGATTCAAGTCGAGAAACGCTGTATTGTAGACAGTATGACGAAAGTGCTCATGCAACTCTTGTCGTGTCCCAAGTGCTGGTGACAGGTCCAAGTCTGATGTCATCGGACGATGCCCACCAGTGAGTGCGGACGGACTCCGACAAGCAGGTATCTTCTCAAACTATTGCTAGATATCGGCTTGTAGTAGCCGAACCCGTGATTGGGCGTCCTATATCGTCTTAATACTGTATTCACAATTTATGCCAACTGTGTTGTCTGAGCCCTACTGAAATGTTGACTCCCCCTTTGGGCACCCCCTGGCATCGCATATTTCCGATTAAGCACCGTTGACGGTGCAGTATCGAAATTACTGACACTTTTGGGTACCCCATGCCTCCTTTGCCGTACTACGTGGGCAAATAGCCGTGAGCACCCACGCGCGGAGTGCCAATCACGGCACCGTCAATTGGCTCGACACAGGCGATTAGGCAGCTTGAGCCGCAGGAGAAATACTTCGCTGGTGACGCACGGGCCGGAAAAAATTTTGTGTCCTTTCTAGTAGCTCAAGGCACTGGACTTCAGGATTACCATCCACTCTAGAGTATGCTCTTAATAGAGACAACAAATCGGCCATCATGGCCCATGCAATGCCTGTGTTGGGGTGCCAAAACAGTTGAAGGATGCGTTGTACAAGGGAGGGTAATCAGCACACCCCTCATGGGTCTGGGCTTTTTTTTTTCTTGGGCGCCGAGATGTATATAAGGCGCGGCGTCCTCGATTACACATAAATAACGTGGTCGAATATTTAACGCCAACGCACACATTCTTGCGCGGTTGACCTTCATAATTAGCCAAGATGCTGTATAACTCCAGCAACCCCGTGTCCAACCTTCAATGGCTGTCGACCCTCGACACCAACACTCTCCCCCCTCACTCCTTCCGCCGTTCGTCGATCATCGGCACCATCGGTACGTTTTACATTTGTTGATTTCGCTTGAAAGTGGAGCATATTGCACGTTTGCGTCGTTGTAATATCGCCAATCGTCTGTTTAGTGGAACCAAAAGGCTCCCAATTCGTGTCTGAATGAGCATTGCGGTAAAGTGCAGATCTACCCCGTTGTGATTGCTGATCCGGTGCGATAGACCGGCAAACGCGGGCTCAAGCCCAAACAATGTCATGCCACACTGTCCAACTGCTCCGGGACTGTTTCATTATCCAAATCTCGCCACATAATCTAACCGCAGGCCCCAAGACCAACAGCGTCGAGATGATGGTTGCTCTTCGCAAGGCTGGTCTTAACATCGTCCGTATGAACTTCTCGCATGGTGAGTACTCGTACCACCAGTCGGTCATTGACAACGCCCGCGAGTCTGAGAAGGTCTTCCCCGGCCGTCCCCTTGCTATTGCTCTGGATACCAAGGGCCCCGAGATCCGCACTGGTAACACTGTGGAGGGCAAGGACTGGCCCATCACTGCCGGCCATGTCATGACCTTCACCACCGACGAGCAGTACGCCAAGGCCTGCGATGACAAGATCATGTACATCGACTACAAGAACATCACCAAGGTCCTCGAGAAGGGCAAGATCATCTACGTTGACGACGGTGTTCTTTCGTTTGTTGTCGAGGAGATTGTCGATGACAAGACTATGCGCGTCAAGGCTGTCAACAACGGCCAGATCTCGTCGCACAAGGGTGTCAACCTCCCCAACACTGATGTCGACCTCCCGGCCCTTTCGGAGAAGGACAAGGCGGACCTGCGGTTTGGTGTCAAGAACAAGGTCCACATGGTCTTTGCCTCGTTCATCCGCTCTGGTGAGGACATCCGTGAGATCCGCAAGGTCCTTGGCGAGGAGGGCAAGCAGATCCAGATTATTGCCAAGATTGAGAACCAGCAGGGTGTCAACAACTTTGACGAGATTCTCAAGGAGACCGACGGTGTCATGATTGCCCGTGGTGACCTTGGTATTGAGATCCCGGCCTCCAAGGTCTTCATTGTTCAGAAACAGCTGATCGCCAAGTGCAACCTTGCTGGAAAGCCCGCCATCTGCGCTACTCAGATGCTCGAGTCCATGACTTACAACCCTCGTCCTACTCGTGCCGAGGTTTCGGACGTTGGTAACGCCATTCTTGACGGTGCTGACTGTGTCATGCTTTCCGGTGAGACTGCCAAGGGTAAGTACCCTATTGAGGCCGTCAACATGATGCATGAGACTGCCCTTGTTGCCGAGAAGGCCATTTCGTACCAGCCTCTGTTCAACGAGATCCGCACTCTTGCGCCTCTCCCGACCTCGACCTCCGAGACCGTTGCCATTGCCGCTGTCTCGGCCTCGTTCGAGCAGCAGGCCAAGGCCATCATTGTTCTCTCGACTTCGGGTACCACCGCCCGTCTCTGCTCGAAGTACCGCCCCAACTGCCCCATCCTCATGGTTACTCGTAACGCTGATGCTGCCCGGTATTGCCACCTGTACCGCGGTGTCTACCCATTCCTGTATGAGAAGCCCCGTCCCCAGAACGCTGAGGAGTGGCAGGAGGACGTGGAGGGCCGTCTCCACTGGGCCATTGATGAGGCTGTCAAGCTTGGCATCCTCGCCCACCACGACACCGTTATCGCCATCCAGGGCTGGACCGGCGGTCTTGGCCACTCCAACACTCTCCGTATTCTGGACTCTGGCTCGCTCAATGCCTCGAAGTAAGCCTCTTAGATGCGTATTTATGAAACACGGTTGTGACGATTTAACAAAAAAGTCTATTGAGCGCTCTGCTCAATATGGTAGATTGAAGTGAGACGTGCATGATACTGACGATGGTTCGGATTATTACTTAAATGCGTGGTAACTACAACAGTTCTCAATGGCGACGCGGTATCCAAGGCGCCTGTTCAAGAGGTCTTGCACAACACCCCTCCAGGCATTGGCCAGGTAAAGCCATTCGCGAAGGCCACGCCGTTGTTTCAACTCCAGAGAATATGAACAAAGAGTTACAAGCAGCACTTCAATTACGCGCACGAGCTTGCCCCAGTTCAAATCGTTAGCTGCGACATCCCGGATATACGCGTCAAATAGCACCATATCGTCAAAGTGTGGGCCCTCGTCCACCGTAGCCGATACCCATTCCTGCAGTTGATCGCATATGACACTCACATTGGTGTTTCCGCGGAAACCTACTGGGGTGTACTTCTGCACCAGCAGCCGAGTTCTCAGTTGTGCTCCAGGAACAACCTCAGTTGGCGATTGTCCTCTAATCTCCTGGAGTTCATTGCGTATGTCCTCGCGTATTTGCGTTGGGAGCTCGTTTAGGACGTTTTCATCAATAGCCTCTTCATATGTCCGCTGAAAGTGTTGAGTAAGTGTAACAGGCGCGGTCTTCTTCTGGCGCTTGGAGGGAACTGCTAATGAAATCATCTTCCTCTTGGAAGGAGATGCGCCGCCAGCAGGTTGCAAGGCGGGCAGCCTCGGCGCGGATGTAACTGACTGATTCGTGCCCAGACCGTGGGCGGGAGACACGGATCTGCGAGAGCGCTGTGCAGTCTCAGTAAGACGTGACTGGAAATGCAAAGTAGAGCTTGAATCGGAAGATTCAGCAACTTTTATCTGAATTCCAAGTCCCCGAAAGTCGAGTGGAGGACAGCCAAAGCCACGTACAAGTGTCTGTGCGTTCTCAATGATTAACTGCAGCTCGTTTGTAGCATATGAGAACTGCACAGACTTTGAATATGTATCACATTCTCCGCAGCCCAGATATTTCGGTGGGTCAATTGGCGCGTGTGCTGCCCTTCTATAGATTTTGACAGACATCAGTTTGCCCTCAAGATCGTCCCTCACCATTCGGGACTGAAGTTCAGTGCACAAATTCGCCACAAACAGGTCCATCTCGTCCTGGTTGCTGACGCGAATGCCCCAGCAGATTTCCACACCGACTGATTTAGGACCCGGTATAACTGAAATGTCTGTCTTGTCGATCCCTCGCGAGTGGTCATAGATGCGAGCGCCATTCTTTATCCCCAGCAGATCTTGGAGCTTGGCTTTGGGGACAGCCCTCAGATCAAGAATTGTCTCCGCACCCAGCGCTTCATGAAGCCGTTTGGCCGTATAGTGGCCTACCCCTGGCATATTGGCGATGCGCACATTTGAAAGTGCATCGTTAACTGCGTAGGCGGGAATATAGCGAGAACCGGCTGGCTTGGCCTGTGCTATTGCTATTTTTGCCACAAGTACGTTTGGTCCACCACCCACAGACACTTCAACGCCCGTTAGTTGTCTGATTTTGTTGCGAATAGTATCGCAAACTTGCTCGACGTGAGCAACTCTCTGGACCTCGTCGGTCTCTGATATCGAGGAGGAGATATCAACCAGAGCCTCATCAACAGAAACCGGATAGATCAGATCGGGCTTGAGCTCCAGCAGCGTCGAATAAAGAGCGTCCGAGCATCGTTCGTAGTCCTCAAAGTAGTATGGGACAGCTTTCAATCCTGGGCAAAGCTTGAGTCCCTGTGCCATCCACATTCCATTGCGTACTCCAAATTTGCGAGCGTTGTAATTGCAAGACGCGATATCGCCACTGCCGGTCCCGCCGTAAGACACGCAAGCCGGCTTGTCAGCCAGCTCGGGATGGCGTAGCAGGGAAACTGACACAAAGAAAGCATCGAAGTCGACATGCAAGATGACACGCTCGTGGTCGCTCGATGTAAACTTGCGCTGTTCGTTGAGCTTGTTCGCGATACTTTGGTACTTGCGCTTGAGCCCGCCTTTCCATGTGCTCAGATGGTGTAGCCGCGAGTTCTCATAAAACGTCTTGATGAAGTCCGGATCCAGGCAGTTGACAATGCGCCTTTCGCGCTTGCTGTTTGCCGGGGGCAACTCTGATTCGCCGTCCCCTTGCCTAGCCTGTTGGTCATCTAGTTGGGCCTCCTGACGCTCTTCATCGTCGGCTTCGCCGAAAAATCCTGACAAATCTCCTTCCACGGCATCTGGTTTCTCCAAGCCGGCGTCACTTTCGTCTGAAAAAATATCGCTCTCGTTGATATCCGACAGTAATCGGGCCGCAGCCTTGGGTTCTTGAGGAACGGCGACTTGCTGGGAACTCTCGGAGCTCTGTGAAGACTGTGCTTCCACAAACTTCTTTTCAGATGCAAGAGCGGTACTATTCTTCGGACGTGACGGCGGTGACGTCTTGAGGTTCAGAAACTTCGGAATCTGCCTAGACGTAGGCTGAATGGTCCGGTAGTCTGACCATGGTAACAGCTTCCCTGCACGTATCGAATCAACAATCCATTCAGGTTTGGCTACCTTGTAGTTTGCGTACTCTTCGCGCTTCCTGGGCGTAAGAGACGCGGCAACAATGTGTGTGGCGTAGGACTTGCCAGACATGTATGCACAATGAACGCCTCCATGGAGCGTGATCAAGTGCTTCAACTCCATCAACGACGGTCGGGTATATCCAGTGATATAAATGACACAACCGCGGAATATTTGCGATCCCGTCTTATTTTCTGATTCGATTCTTTCCTTTGCCTGATTCTGGAGCTTGACGATCTTGTGTGCTAGGTATTCCCCAAAACCACCAAAGCTTGAGGCACCGTACTCCTCGCCATCCTCCTTTCCTGTGAACTCATGGTCAAGGAGCTGCTTAGCACGGTCATGTAGTTTCTCCTTCATCCATGGCGAGCACTTGGCAGGATATGGTTCTTATAAAAGGGTGATGAGATACATGTCTTTGATATATGGTTTAAGATGGGTCCCTAACCTCTATCTAATCAGCGAGCCATGTTGCTCTCAAAGCGACGCTCCATTGGTAAGACACTGCCGGTCTACTTCTACAATAAATTGTCACAGAACACTGCAAGCATAGCTCAACTATCAATACATCGTACAAAAAAGGGCGTTACTTAGACTGGTGGACAACGTCAATAATGTGCTTGACAACATCGGGGTTGGACAGAGTCGAAATGTCTCCAAGCTGGTCCTCCTCACCAGACAAGACCTTGCGGAGAATACGACGCATAATCTTGCCCGAACGGGTCTTGGGCAGGTCGTCGACAATTAGCACCGACTTGGGGGCGGCAAACGGACCAATCGACTTGCGGACCTGCAGAATGAGCTCCTTCTTGGTAGCGGCAATATCGGCAGGCTGACCCTTCAGGGCCACAAACGCGTTGACCGACTGACCAGTCAGTTCATCGTTGACACCCACAACAGCGGCCTCGGCAACCTGGTGGTTCTCAATGAGGGCGGCCTCGATCTCTGCAGTCGACAGGCGGTGGCCCGACACGTTGACAACATCGTCGACACGGCCGCGGATCCAAATGTAGCCATCGTGGTCCTTGCCACATCCGTCGCCAGTGAAATAGTAGCCAGGGTACGGCTTGAGGTAGGTCTCGAGGTAGCGCTTGTGTGCCTTCCAGACAGAGCGGGCCATCGAGGGCCAGGGACTGCGAATGGCCAGGACGCCTTCGACATCGTTGCCAGTGAGCTCCTTGCCGGTGACGGGGTCGATGATAACGGGGTCGATACCAAAGAACGGCAAGCTGGCCGAGCCGGGCTTAGTGGGGGTGACGGCGGCCATGGGGGTCACAATGTGGGAGCCAGTCTCCGTCTGCCAGTAAGTATCGCAAATGTGAGCGCGGCCCTTGCCGATGTTCTCGTTGTACCACTCCCAGACATCCGGCGCGATGGGCTCGCCGACAGAGCCGAGCGTTCGCAGAGACGAAAGATCGTGGTGAATATAGTCGAGACCAGCACGCTTGAGCAGACGAAGGGCGGTAGGGGCCACATAGAAGTGTGTGATCTTGTACTGGTCCACAATGTCCCAGTAGCGCGAGAAGTTGGGATAGGCCGGGGTGCCCTCGAAGACAACTGTAGTGGCACCAAGCAAGAGGGGACCATAGAGGACGTAAGTGTGGCCAGTGATCCAGCCGACATCACCGGCAGTGAACAGAATGTCGTTGGGGTGGATGTCAAACACGTACTTGGTGGTGGCGGCGGCACCGACAAGGTAGCCACCGGTGGCGTGGACAACACCCTTGGGTTTGCCGGTGGAGCCCGAGGTGTAGAGAAGGAAGAGCGGGTCCTCGGCGTTGACAGGGACCGGCGGGAAGTAGGGACGGAACTTCTCGACTTCCTCGTGCCACCAGTAGTCGGTGCCCTCCTTCCAGGCCAGGCCCTCCTTGCCGGTGCGGCGGAACACGAGGGTCTTTTGGACGCTGGGCGACTCCTTGAGCGCCTCGTCGACAATCTTCTTGGTCTCGATGATCTTGCCACCGCGGTACGACTGGTCAGTGGTGATGACGACCTTAGCGTCCGAGTCGATAATGCGGTCACGGAGCGAGCCAGCGCTGAAACCAGCAAAGACGACAGTGTGGACGGCGCCGAGACGCACAATCGCGAGAAGGGCAATGATCGTCTCTGGAATCATGGGCATGTAGACCGCGACGGCGTCGCCTTTGCCGACGCCAAACGATGACAGCACGGCAGCGACGCGCGAAACCTCGCGCAGGAGCTCGCCGTAGGTGACGGTGCGGCCCTGGTTGGGCTCATCGGCCTCGTAGATGATGGCCGGCTTATCGGGGTTGGCGAGGGCATGACGGTCGACGGCATTGTACGAGGCGTTAACCTGGCCCTCGAGGAACCACGCCACATCGCCGTGCTCAAAGCCGCCGCTCTTGACGGTCTCAAAGTCCTTGTCCCACGTAATGAGTTCGCGGGCCATTTTACCCCAAAACTCGTCTGGTTTCTTGATCGACTCGTCGTACATCTTCTTGTACTCGTCCATTCCCGAGATGTGGGGCTTGCCGGGGTGCTTGCTGGCGTTAGGTTTGTGGCGAGTATCGTTTTTTCCCTGGGGGAACTCTGCCCCCAGACCCCCGTAGCAACTGCTTCGCAGTTGAGAAATCGGACGTGAGGTCCTATGAAGAAGTTGGGCGATGGAGGTGTCAGGCCAGGGAATTCAGGGCTCTGGGGTGATGCACAAGGGCCATCTCCAGGGCCGGTCTCGATGACGGTGGATGAAGAGCGGTCAGCTCTAGGCGATGTTCATGTTTTTTTATCACCATGTAATCATGAAATATCGCGTAAATGTCACCCAATTAGTGTATGGCCCGGGCGCGATAACAACTGGCCCGTCCAGTGGCACTATCTCGAAATCGACGCAATCGCAATCAAATAAAGATAGATAACCGAGAAAGAGTTACAATTAATTACCGCTCCAATTGGGTCTGGCAACGAGCCAGCAGCCACTATACCAAAATTGACACCCCCCCCACCTCACCCAACAAAAAAAGGCATCACCATTCAACATACTCAAACACATGTTTGGGCACAGGCACAAGCGGCACATTGTGCGCCTCAATTACAGTTGGAGCGTTCGACATTGCGATCACAGTCCAATCGTCGTGCTAGTGAATCGGCTGGGGAACACGACTTTCGTGATCGCGAGTCGGCGATCTTGCGCTTAAATAGCCGTGGGGTGGCACGGTCCAATTGTTGCATTTTCTACAAAAAAGTCCAAAATCAGGGACCACGGACGACCGGAAACAGCAGTTGCAAAGGGATCGGCGTCCCGCGGTTGCCATGGCATCTACCCCATACAACGCGGGCACCAATGGCGGGGTACAGAAACAGCGCAGGTTTTTGCCCCACTGGTGGATGGGGACCCGGCCTGCCCGGACAAACGGCAGCGTAGTTGCCGGTTGAGCGGCAGGACTCCTTTCGTCCGGGGCGAGGTCTTGGCACTGGCTTAAACCATGGGCTTCCTGGATAAGTGGCGGCGTCGTGTCATGGCCAGTTTTCGGCTCGGGTCCGGGCTCGGTCGGGGGTTGTGACGACGGCGGGTAGTGTGGCCTGGCCTGGTTTATGTGGTTGTGGTTGTTGTCCCGTGATCGGGCGATCTTGGCCAAGACTGTTGATCCATAGTTATCATTTCAACAGTTAATATTGCTGTACTGGTTAGTTCGTACCAGGAGAGGACTTGGTGGCTAGGACGACCGTAACAAGGGATGTAAAGGGCGGCATAAAAAAGTATGGGTAACGGGTGTGGTACAATACAGGGCTCACAAAAGTCTCACTCTCGGATGTAAAGGACCAACAAAGAACTGCTTGGAGGGCCCCTTCCTTTGAGTTTCACACCCCGCACGTCACCTCGCACGCGCAGACCCGCCATGCACCCCACCATGTGCCGAGAGTTGAGCTGTTAAGCTAGCAAAGCAGGTAACTGGGTGACCACGTGAGACCAATGGGAAATATATACCGGGACAGGTGTCTCTCGCTCTCTCTTAGGTGTTTGCACTTGGCGAGATGAACGAAAACACACGGGCTCGCACGGGGGTCAGTGCCCTGTCTGCGTCATGGTGCATAACTAGGGGGACTGCGGCATATGGCAATGGTGGGCGGACAGGTAGGCGGTTGTCCAACGGTGATTCGACGAGTTTTAGCCAGTGGAGCCCATGGCCCTGGTCGTTTGTTATTGGAGAATGAGTTGCACTACAAAAACGATGTAGTCTAAGACATGGTGTTATGCGGCTGTTTACTGTGTTTGATTTGTTGTTTTTTGTTCAATCTAATTGTCAACTATCGAGTATCACAACCGAGTTGTCAGCTATCAAGGCGTTTTATCGGTAACTGGTGTTCAAATAACAATTGCTTCTGTCTATGCATCAGATTATAAGATCCACACAATGGACGGCAAATTACATACGTTGAATACGAAACATGCATAGTGCAGATTCCCGGCAGATCTGATATGCTTGAGATAACTGCAATCTATCAGCATTCTGGTAATCTCTAGACTGTTAACCAATCATGCCACTACTCAATACTAGATATTCAGATTAACAGACCAAAATACCATGACAAAACAAGCACAAACTGGCCCTAAGCCCCACCCCCTGAATTTATCGCCGCACCAGCAGCCGTGCCTGTTTTGACCTCGAAGGGGGGTCTTTTGCATTCCAGAGGTTTTGCAGGTGCCCACGCCGCCCGTTGTTGCGTGGGACAACCATGACCTATGCGTGCATCTGTTGGGCGAGCGTGGCCTTGACCTGAGCGCCACGCCGTGCGTTTTGGTTTTGCTGTGGTTGTGCAAAGCAAAACAAAACCGAGCTTTTGTGGCACACAACACACTACCAACAAGACGCAAGCCGGACCAACCCAAAATCATAATGGCACCGGGGACTATTGCCAGGATAGTGCCTGCGCTGGGTATTGCTCCGCCAAATGAGCCGAGCACACCTTCTACGCCCGTGACAGAGACTAGCGGCGACCAACATCAGCAGTTTGCACATGGACCAGCTGATGCCCGCCGTAAAGGCGTCGACACAACTGCGGTCGAGGGCCTGCTGCGGACCGTCAAGCTTGCGGCCGAGGTCCCGTGGTTCGGCGACGAGGACAAAAAATCAACGGTGCGGGTTGTCCAGTACGCGCGCCGGCTCCGAACGTACTGGAAGACGACGCCTCAAGGCGAGGAGGTGATTCGGGCCCGTCTTGTAGACGCGTTCCGGCAGCTGGGGGCACGATACTTTTGCTACGGTCCCACCGAGGAAATGCTGGCCAACCTCGAGGACTTTGAGGTCGAGGCGGCGCCGACCGTTGCCGAGCTTGTGGCCGAGATGCGTGCACACCCGCCTCGAAGGCCCGAAGATGGCGTGCGAGCGGTGTGCGCCTACTTTGGCCATGAACACCCGCGCGCGCCCATCAGTGAGGTCACTGATGCCTTGTACGACTTGTCGGGCCAGGACGACTCGTGCCGGCCGCTGCTCAATGCTATTGCTGAGCGGGTGCGCGAACTGTTTGCCGACGTGATCCGGCCCGGCGAAATGCCATCTGTGCATCTCGCGGGCGGGGCCCTCGAGGAGCTCATCGGCCTGCTGGGTCCCCACATCTATCAGTGCCTGCCATACCGGAATAAGGAAGAAGAGGAGGACAAGGCGCGGGCACGTTCGGGCCGTCGTGTTGTCAGCAGCGGCAGCGACACTGGCCGGGCTACCGACAGCGCCAACGGTGATGATGCCAGCGGCGACGCCAGCACATCTAGCGCAAATGCTGCCACCAATTCCAACAACACTGGCGCCAGCACCAACACCGCTTCTACCAACTCCACAAATAACAATACCACCGGTCCCGCCGGCACCTCCTCCACCACCACCAAGAAGCGCACGCGTCGTTCTCGCCGCTCCAAGGAGCCTGTCGTCATCAAGGACGAGAACCCGTTCCCGTACCCGGGCACCAAGCGGTGGGGTCTGTCGTGTGTGTTTTGTGGCAACGATGACCCTCCTCACCGTCCCAAAAACTGTCCTGTGGCCCGCCTGGCAGCCGAAAAGGGCGTCGTGCGCTACGACTCAAAGGTTCCCGGCTGGCTCGAGAGCCAGACGGGCATGTACCTACCGCGACCGCCCCGCAACAACATCGCCGACCAGGACATCTTTCCTGTCGAGGTGCGCAAATTCACCGCCAGCTACGCACACGCCCAGGGCTGGACGTCGCTCGACAAGCCCGAGATTGCAGATGAGGACGATGACGGGCCCACTCCCGCCGATGCCGCCGACGGCAGCTCGCCCAAGCGACGGTCCGGCCACCACGACAGCGACGAGGACTCGTCCGACGACGACGATGACAGTGCCAACGCTACCTGGTACGAGCAACTTCCCAAGGGCACTATGGGCCGTCTTGCAGACGTTATTCACCAAGAAGTTTTTCGCACCGGCGAACTCGACAACTGATACCCTTCCATATCCCTTAATCTAGATGACACCTCCGATATACAATTGCGGCTATTTTTTTATTGTTCCTGGGGGCGCTGCCCCCAGACCCCCGTAGCAACTGCTTCGCAGTTGGTTTGTGGTTCCAGTTTGAGTCCAACCGCGAAACGGTTGCTACGGGGATCTGGTCTAGGAAGAAAGAAAAGAGATAGCCGAAGGACCTGCCCGTAGAATCCCGTAGCAACTGCTTCGGAATTGATTTCTGGCTCCAGTCGAATCCAACCGCGAAGCGGTTGCTACGGGGGTCTGGGGGTGGAACCCCCAGAAGAAACAAAAGACATAGCCACAGATGGCTGCGAGGGACAGGGCGAGAAAAGAAAATAATGGATCGATTGAAATTACGGGTGCCCTCAGATTGAAACGCAGGCCCGAGCCAAGCGTTGAAGGGGCCCCTGACGGGTCTCAGGAACGTTGCAAACGGTGCTGCAATCATCACCCTGAGACACGAGGGATCTACGGAATCAGCTGCATGCGGATGAGTCTTGGTGTGTAGGTAAATTGGCAGTAGACGCGGAAACACACGTGACGTGGTGGACGAACAAGAGAACTGGGCACAGAACTAAACAGAGGACGACTAGTTCATGTCCAGCGCAGCGTTTGAACTCGACGCGCCGGTCCAAAACTGGCTTCGAGCCGCATGAGTTACCCCCTGTGGAAAGTGCAAGTACCCGAGTGACGTCTGGGTGAAAAAGAATCAGGAGGTCCCTGCCTAGTAACCTGCCTAACAGGGGTGTAAATCTAGGGCCATGCTTAAGGATCGGATCCAGTTAATCTACCGGTACGTATTTACTCGTTGGTCACCGTGCCATTTTACCGGCCGATAAGGATATCTGTAACAAGGAAGGGCAAAAAACAAACTAAAAAACGTTGAACGCGCAGCTCCACGCGTCGGGGTAGGGTAAAGTATTACCAGATTGGGCGAGCTCACACTCCACGATCCAGGGGACGACCGACTATACAGGTCAAACGACGCTAGACCTCACCGGGATATACGACCAACGCGTCGGTCTTGCGTTGGCGTCGACGGTTGACGGACTAAATCGGATAGACTCTTGCAGTCAAGTTCTTAACTGGAAAGTGTGAACTGGTTGACTGCAGATCAAACGGCCAGGAAAAAAAAAATGTCTAGGCCCAGAAAGCGCTCCATTGGCGGGCCGAGCGCCGGCTCGCCGGCCCTGCTGGAACCCAACTTGTCGACAGCCAACCATCATCGATGGGGCTCGTTCTCGCTGGCGGATCTGGAGCGGGCAGCCGAGCGGCCCGGACATGGACCCTCGAACAATATCAGCTCCAGCGCCAACGGAAGCAGCGGATCCCGCACGTGGATCAAGCTGCTGCGAAGCAAGCTGCATTTTCCCGCCGTTAGCATCGTTGCGTGCTTTGTGATTGCGCTGTATCTGATAGTGGCGGCGCTGTCGGGTCGGCCGCAGTACGTTGTGCCCGGTCGCGGCGATGTGAAGCTGGTAGCGGACCCAATTATCGTGCCGTCGCCATCGGAGATGCTGCGGCACACCAGTAAAAAGCCCGCAGCGGCCGCCGACGCACACGGTGGCTACGTTGAACCGCTGTCGCTGGTGTTTGACGACTGTCAGCACGCAAGCCCGCAGGTCGTGCTCGTGCTGGCGCTCGACCCGAGCTCCAACCTCAACTATCTGGAGAGACTGATCGCCAACCGCCGCGAGTACGCAAGTGCCCACGGGTACGGTCTATTTAGCATGTTTGTGACCGAATTCAAGGACCTGTACGAGGATTCTGCGACGCAGTCGCCGCGATGGGCGGCGCTGGCGGTATGCCGGGAGGCGATGCACGCGTTTCCCCGGGCATCGCACTTTTGGTACCTTGACCAGGACGCGCTCGTGCTCGACATGGGTCTCGATATCATGGCCGATATTGTGGCGCCCCGCAAGCTGGGACCGCTTATGCAGAGGGGCGTGCCGGTCGTGCGGGCCCTTCCGTACGTGCACACGCACCAGGGCAACGAGGCCAAGTCGGTCGAGCTCATTTTCACGCAGGATGATGTCGGCATGAACCCGCGGTCGTTTGTGTTCAAAAACACAGAAACGGCCGCCGCCCTGCTCGAGCAGTGGCAAGACGCCTCGTATCGGCACCACCAGGGATTTAGCCGCTCGACTGCCGACGCCCTCAACCACCTGGTCCAGTGGCACCCGTTCTTTTTGGGCCGCATGGCCGTGATCCCGACCCGTTCTATTGCAGCGGTTGCGTTTGTTCCCGAAGATCCCTACATCTCTGCCAAGGTCCGCGACTCCATCCTCTACAAAGAAGGAGACCAGGTTGCAGTGTTTGACTGCCAGCAGGACTACCCTAACTGCTCGCCTCTATTTGACGCCCTGTGGCACGTCGTCGAGGAAAAGAAGCAGCGGCGGACCGTCCCTGCCGAGGCCGAAGTATCTGTTCATCCTCGCTTTGGCATGTCGGCGGCCGCGGCCGCCGAACCGGCCACTGCTGGCCAGGCCGAGCTCCCAGACACGGTTGTCAATACCGGTTTCGGGCCCTCTGACGCCGACCTCGGGCTCCAAGCGCCCGTCGGCGTCGCCCCAGACGTCCTTGCCGGCGCCGTCCCGCTTGGCTCCCAGTCCGACACCAAGCAGATTGTATAATAGCCCATACCGGCCGCGTGCCCGTATCCCATTTGGTCATTAACGTGAGATGTTTCTATTTTTTTTGTCCCCCTTGGACCCCTATCACAGTTCATTTGGTGGCATTTCTTTGTTTCCCTGGGGGCTCTGCCCCCAGACCCCCGTAGCAACTGCTGCGCAGTTGGATTTTGGTCATTTGGTGGCCTTCCTTTGTTTTCCTCGGGGGCTCTGCCCCCAGACCCCCGTAGCAACTGCGTTGGATTTTCGGTCACTTGTTTGTTTTATTGCGTCTCACTGTGGGTCAGGACGAGAGACCGCATTCGTTATGGTTGGAGCTCAACTGCAAAGAAGTTGCTACGGGGGTCTGGGGGCAGAGCCCCCAGGGAAAAAAAAAAGGACCAAAAGAAGAAAAGGGCGTACAAGTCGTTAATGTGAGATGCCTAGTGCGTCGAGATCGCTTATGAGGAGGCGGAGGCGCGGAGGCGCTCTTCGAGAGCACGACGAGCGAGCTCGCGACGACGCTCTGCCTCGGCGTCGTGGAAACCGGGAGCTCCACCGGCGCTGCGGAGTCGTCTGGACGCCTGGAGGTTGGATGCGTCGACGTCGTCCTGCGAAAAAGGAGTGCACAGCCGCAGGGCTACCAGGACGTCGTAGACGGGCGCCGAAACGGCGGCGACGGCGTCGGCCACGGCCGGAGGGTAGAAAAATGTCGAGAGGGCAAACGTGTCGCTGGCATCGCCGCGGATACGGGTGCGGTCGGTGGCGGCCGAAGCGGCCGTCGGGTGCGAGCTTAGCGGCAGCTCCGCCTCGATATACTGCACACGGTAGAACCGCAGGTACACCCACGCGGAGAAAAAGCCCGCCCACGCCAGGACGGTCTTCGGCCACTGGCCGAGAGCTAGACCAATGATGCTGTACAGAAGCACCGCTGGCACCGCCAGGTACTTAATCTGGGTCTTGAGCAGACCCTGCAGCAGCACGAGCGAGTGCTCCGGCACGAGCTGCTTGAGGGCAACCAGAACACCAGTCTGCAGCGCAATCGTGCCGTGCACGACCTTGAACAGGCATGCGGTGCTGCCGGTGGCCGCGTACAGAGCGTTGAACACCACAAAGCACGCGATATTGGGTACAAGCGTTTGCAGCGCGACAAACTTGGCAAGCCCGCGCGAGCCCCACGCTCGCTCCAGGTACCGACCGCCGAGCGCAACGCACGCAAGCGATACGGCAAACGGTACAACGCTGAGTTCCACAAATGACGCCGTCGCCAGAGTCCACGGGTACGACAGCACGAGGCCGGGTTCCATAGCGAGCGATGGGACCGCGATGTTGGCAAACACGGGCGCATCACGCTGCGCTGGGCCCGCGTCTGTTTGTGGCTGTAGTTGTGCCTCTGCTACCAGCTGTGCGTACTTGGAGTAGCGCATGCCGGCGACTGCCAACGACAGCACTACGAGCGTGGCAGTGAGGGCCTGCGTCACCGGAGGCAGCGACAGTCCGAGTCTCATTCTGGCATTAGCTGCAGGAAGCGCGAACGTGTCTTTCATTTGGTAGTTTCACTCACCTTTGTGTTTGTTATTCCCTGGTTCTCGTACAGTTTGGCCAGTGAATACCAGATATCAGGTGCAAAAGGTACGATATGCCACCCTGTATACGTGTCCGCACGCTGGCTCGTGTCTCTGGCCCTCGCACGGCCTCTGGTCAGCTTTGAGAAACACTCCCACAAAGAGAGCACAATGTCTCGGTCAGCAATGGCAAGCACTGTGTACTCTGTGCTCGGTCAGATGTACAAGGCGTGCTCTGCGTGGCTGGGCACAAGTGTTATATTCGGAACCGTTTGAGGATGACGCCAGCGGTGTCCAGCCGTGCGGCTGCCGTCTCAGCCGTAGGCATGCATTTGTGTGCATACACCCGTGCATTTCTTCACGGATTCTCGATGTTTTTTATTTTTCTTTTCCTGGGGGCTCTGCCCCCAAACCCCCGTAGCAACTGCTTCGCAGTTGAAAAAAAAAGGCTTAATAGCGTTGAATAGCCATATCTTGGGTATATATACAAGTGAAGACGGGTTACTGCCGTATTTGGGACCTTGCCTCAAACTGCGAAGGTCCCACCGGCCCTGCCAAGGTAAAGGAACAAGCGGACCAAGCTCAGTGCTAATGCAAATGAAAGAACCCTTTTCAACTGCGAAGCAGTTGCCACGGGGGTCTGGGGGCAGAGCCCCCAGGAAAAAAAGGCAAGCAGACAAAGCTGAATGCTAATGCAAATGAAAGCACCCTTTTCAACTGCAAAGCAGTTGCCACGGGGGTCTGGGGGGCAGAGCGCCCAGAAAAAAAAAAGCGGCACTCATACCATGCGAGTGTTGAGACAACGAATGTCGAGGACTCGCTCGCCGCCGGCGGTCGGTGAGGAATCGGGGACGTGACGTGAGTGGCGCCACCCAAGAGCGTCATAGCCTGCACGTTCAAGGGATGTGAAGTAGATGGGGACCAGCTGGCGCGTGATTGCGGGTCCAACGTTTTCATAGCGAGAAGGGTTCGGCCATGCACGACGGCGGATATGACCAGAGAGGACACGCCACAGACGGACGTCGGCGCGCTCGGCCGCATTGTACACAACCGAGTAAGAGTCCATGTAGTCCTGCGACATCGTTTTGGCGACTTCAACAGTCAGTTCCTTGATCGCGTCGTGCTGGGCTCCCATGACGCCGCCGCGCAGATATCTGGTCGAGATAGTGCCCGGGGCCGCGAGACGAAACAGTAGCGAGTACAGGTCGCGCACATACGTTTCGCCTGCCCGCTCGATGCGGGCATAGATAAGCTCCATTATGCTGTCCCAGTACTTTGTGTAGAGCTTGTGGCGGGCCTCGCTCTTGTTGTCACCCTCATTTGCGCCATCAATGTCATGTTCGTAGGTCCAATCCTCGTCTGCCCAGCGGTAAATGTTCTGGCCAACGCTCATGCTGCGGAAGAACTCTCCTGTTGCGATTGCGCGCTGGTAGAACGCTTTCTTTGCAGCGTTTAGGTCAGGTCCGCTAGTGGTTTCTGTTTTGCTACCGACATCCGCTCCAGCATCAGTTCCCGCTCTGGATTTTTTACTTCCTTTGGTGTCTCTGGTTCCTTTGGTTCCTTTGGGTTTTTCGGTTCCGGTGGCTTCGGTGCCGGGGCCCGTGTCATCAGTATTGGAGATATCTTGAGCGCCGTCCTCAAATCCCGGCGCCCACGCCCACCGGGGACCAAACCACTCAGCCCACTTAAACGAGCGCAGGATCGACGAAACTTCCGGCACACTGGCGGCCGGGAGAAGCGCTTCGACGACCTCGTATTTGGGCCAGCCCCGCATGCACGCCGGCACGAGTGCCTTGATTTCGTTGAGCGAAAAGACGCCGTCGGCCACCGCCAGCTCGGCCCACTCGGCGACGTACTCGACGGCTCGGCTGTACAAGGCGCCGACAGCCTCCCAGCACTCGGGATTCCAAGGCGCATTTACAGGTCGCTTGTGGCCTTTTATGGACGACGACGGCGCCAGCATCTCGTCCCATGAGAACTGCCGAAGCGTCACAAGCGCATACGTCTCATATTGGCGCGAGCGGCGGATAGCGCCGTCGCCCATCCATCCATCGAGACCGCCGGGCTGCAGCGGCCGCCACAAGAGCCGGTAACGCAGCTGATTGGGGCGCAACAGCGCACACGCCAATTCGTGGCTGGCGTCCTCGTCGACAAACAGTTGCTTCAATGTCTTAGAGAGGTTGGTGACCCATTCATCGAATTTCATTCGGGTGCTTGTGACAGATATTAGTCTAAAATGCAGCAGGTCCTTGCGCAGGATCGCCGTCTGGACCTCGTCCGGCAGCGAGTCCCACACGAGCGCCGACGCTTCACGAGGCGACAGCTCGCCTTTGTCAAACGCCTTGTGCGCGTTGTGCACAGTATTAATTTCGAGCCACATGGTTGCGGTCTGGAATACGTCGCGCAACCCGGTCTCGCCCCGCCAGTCCACTGGTTGATCCAGCATGCCGCGAATCTCCATGCACGACGTCAAAAACACCAAGTAACTGTCTTCGCCGTGCTTTATTTGGTCTATGCCGTGCGCATGCGCGAACCACACGCCGGCTGGTAGCCCCGTCACCGGCATGTCCCCTCTCGCGAACCCTTTATGCTTTTTTGCGGACATGTCTTTGTCGACGCCGTAGCTGTCCTCGAGCCGTTATTTACGACGGATGTCGTCATGCAGCATGCATGCAATATATGTTCTCTTATGGGCACCCTCATCGCTCACATGCTAGATTTCCCCGCATCGACACGATGGACGGCTTAGGCTCTTTTTTTTTCCTGGGGGCGCTGCCCCCAGACCCCCGTAGCAACCGCTTCGCGGTTGAAATCGATGGGCTGACTGCATTCTGCGATTTTTTTTTTCCCTGGGGGCGCTGGCCCCAGACCCCCGTAGCAACCGCTTCGCGGTTGAAAGCGATGTTCTGAGCGCATTCATGATTTCTTTTCTCTTCCTTTGGAGAGTTGGCCCCAGACTCCCGCTTCGCGCTTGAAAGGGACGCTTAACAGTCCTCATCTAGAGCTACGGTTTATTTGTTATGGGCTGTCCACCGAACAACAACCGTCCATCTCTGCGCCAGTTTCTAACCACTTCCCATAACAAAACCACAGCTCTCCAACTGCAAAGCAGTTGCTACGGGGGTCTGGGGCAGAGGCAGCACCACGGACCCGAGGGTGAAATCGAGGCAAGGAACAGATCGACGTACCCCGCAGATAACGTCGCCCGTTGGTACGGCCAACCCCGGCACCGCCATCGCATACGCCATTCGGGGCGCGGTCTGGACCAATGAAACGTCGAAAGTCGGTGCAGCGGTGCAGGGGCCAACTGCCACGGCCCGTAAACGAGAGGCTCTCCTAGTCGGGCCGGGAACATCGTAAACTCGATGCTAGCCGTCATATGCGGCAGGATCCCATGTGATGTGGGTCCTGCAGAGCGGAAGGACTGCTCTAGTGCCAATCGTGCGGATGTACGAAGGTTTGACTGTGATTCGCCTGCCACCGGAGGTGGGCAAAACTTATGAACTTTCGCCGTGGCAACCGATAATCACAAAAGACAGCAAACTGCATGGAGACACACAACACCGTAGACCTGATCCCAACTGCGAAGCAGTTGCTACAGCGGTCTGGGGACAGCGTCCCCAGGACAAAAACGGATTTTCTTCTGTGTTTTGCAGCCGTCGTCATTTGGTGGTGTCGGACCCCAAAGAACCGAGCTTGCCAATACGTAAACCAGGCTAGGGTCTGCAGCCGGGACCTAGCCACACTCCCCCGCAGTTGCAGGGTGCAAAATGGGGGTACGGGGGGGCCTTATTTGGTTTGCCCATGCGGCGCTGCAAAGGCGGCACCTAAGCCGGGAGAAGAGAGACAGAGCGGGGGGAACTGGTTTTAAGGTTACGGTCCCAACCTCGACAGGCGTGGGACATTTCTGGGGAGCAAACGAGAGGCTGGTGATTATTGAGACACACACACACAACACACACGCACTGGCCACAGCATAGGTATCTTTTTGCGCGCTGTCAGGTGAGCGCGCGTTTGGGACAAACCGCACGCTGGTAGCTGATCGATTAGTATCGACACAGGGACAGATCCAGGGAGGGCCGTCTAGATCAACAACTTGCCAAACAATAGGCACTTGGACTGCACGCGACTGACCACCCTATTTCGAGTCGGTGATACATTGTTGTGGACAAAGTCAGTGGGCAAATCGTGACAGAGTGGAGTCAACAGCCCGTTTAGACAACAAAGAACCCGGCCGAGTTTTCCCGGTTGTGAGACACCGAGCTCGGGCCCGCCAAATACCCCACATTCACGATTCCGCCTGTCGCAGTGACTGGCATCAAGCAGGAGGAGGGCGCCGCCATGGGCGACGGCCCAGGGATGGGTGGTGTCCGCCGGACCCGCGGCCGCAGGAGCGACTGGGAAGCCGTCAATGGGAACAGCAACGGCAACAACAACAGCAACGGCAACGGCAACGGCAACGAAAACGAAAACGGGAGCTCTAGCGACAACGCGGTTGGCAATGACAATGGACAAAAGAAAAGCGCCACGACAAAGCGGCCCCGGAGGGCCGCCGTAAAGACGGAGCGCTACTCGGAAGGAGACGACGCCTCCGACGGTGACTATCCGAAACGGCCACGCACCGGCTCGTCGAACTCGGGCGAGCTGCTCACTGCTGCTCAAAAGAAGGTATGTGTTTTCGTTTTTTTCCGCACACCGTCGTTATCCTGACACCCAGGCAAACCATGTTGCGTCAGAGAAGAAGCGTCGCGAGGCAATCCGTGAAGGGTTCTCGCGCATGACGATGATTGTGCCAGGCCTCGATGCCTCCCAAAGCCGATCAGAGGCCACCGTTTTGGCAAAGAGTGAGTGTAGACCCTTTCTTTCCCTTTTTTTTTTTCTGGGGGCGCTGCCCCCAGACCCCCGTAGCAACTGCTGCGCAGTTGAGCTCGGAATCTCGACGTTTTATTTTTCGCCCGAGTCCAACTGCGAAGAAGATGCTACGGTGTCTAGAAGTTCTATTTCTTCGCCTGAGCCCAACTGCGAAGCAGTTGCTACGGGGGTCTGGGGGGAGCGCCCCCAGGTAAAACAAAAACAGCCCTATTGGAGGTCGCTGCCCCGAGACCCCCGTAGCAACTGCTTCGCAGTTGAGCTCGGAATCTCGACGTTTTATTTTACGCTCGAGTCCGACTGCGAAGAAGATGCTACCGGTGTCTAGAGGTTGTATTTCTTCGCCTGAGCCCAACTGCGAAGCAGTTGCTACGGGGGTCTGGGGGCAGCGCCCCCAGGAAAAACAAAAACAGCCCTCATGACAACGGTTGCTAACAACAGCGGTGGAGTTTCTGAGAATGCTCGTCAACGAGAACAAGATGCTGACACAGCTGGCAGAGGAACATGATATATCACTGCCACAACCGCCGGGAGATGACCCGTGATGCTGGGGGTCGCGTGCACCGCTCGGCATGCCGGCGGAAACGGCTTTAGCCAAAAGGTTGTACGGGATCCACGGACCCCGGACCCCCAAGACCCGACAGGGTCGGGCACGCCCGGCGGGGATGGATTGGATCGCACACCGGTACGGCGTTTTACGCAGTTTGCTTTGGAGGACGACTCCTGGATACTGACATTTTACGAGACAACGCTTTTATGGACTTGTGTTAGTGTAAATGCACACACCATAGACTAATGAGAAACGATTACTGATTGATTGGAGGGTTGGTGGGGCGTAGGGGACCCTGGATTCTTGTCTTCTGACCGAGTGACAGGTTCGGACTCGGTCAACTTTCACCACGTAACTAACCACCTGTAGCGACCCAGCACAGATCAACCAATAGGCGCGTGGCCATTTTGCTCCCACTGGCGCGAGCTCTTGATTCGGCCCGTGACCAAGAATCCCATCATTTTTGATAAGGGTTGGGGCACAGCGGCGGTCGCCGGCGGTGGAGGGCAGCCGCGGCATGCCGCCGGATGCGATGCAGTGTGGGGAGTCTAGATAAAAGTCAGTGATAACTTGTGTGCCCAGCTTGTTGCTTGTTTTCCTCCAGGACTAGTACTCATTCACATAGCCAACATGGTGGCACAAACGTTGGAGCTGGATCCTGGCCTCAGCGCAAAGTACGCGTTTGGAACGGCACTCACCTTCTACCTCAACGGCAAGAAGCAGGTAGTCCGTGATCCATCGCCCCACGAGACTGTCCTGGACTATGTGCGACGCGTGGGTTACACTGGCACGAAACTCGGATGTTCGGAGGGAGGTTGCGGCGCTTGCACTGTTACGCTCGCTCAGTTTGATAAAGAGTCAAACACCGTGCAGTAAGTTGGGTTTGTTGGCTTATCTAGTTTGGACTTTTTTGGATCTTCTAACATGTAGATATGGAGCGATAAATGGGTGCATTGTGCCGTTGGTGGCCGTCGACGGCAAGCATCTCGTTACTGTTGAAGGTGTTGGTAGCACAGAGAACCCACATCCTGCGCAGGAGCGAATCGCCAAATTTCACGGCTCACAGTGTGGGTTCTGCACGCCGGGCATTGTCATGAGTCTTTACTCGCTGCTGCGCAATACGGATGGCAAGCCCACCAAGGAGCAGATTGCAGAGTCCTTTGATGGCAATCTCTGTCGGTGTACTGGCTACAAGCCGATCATCGATGCTGCCAACACGTTTGCCGTTGGGTCTGGTTGCAGCCGAGCCGACTGTTGCCAGAAGCTACCCGTCACCGTTAACGATGATAAGCTGAACGGCAGCGCCGCCGCCAATGGCCATGGCCATGCCAAGGCTAGTGGGGATGCTGCTGCCATGAACGGCAACGGTCATGCCAAGGTTATTGAGGATGTTACCGTGAACGGCAACGCTGACGCTGCTGTGAATGGGAACGGTCACGCCAAGGTCAATGGCAACAACAACTCAAACTCAACCGGATGCTGCGGCAAGGCAGGAGATGGTGGCTGCTGCATGTCCAAAGGCGCCACCGAGACCGACGAAACGGAGATCGAGATCAAAAGCCCTAACGGACTCCCTCTCAAGCCATACACACCAAAGACAGAGCTAATTTTTCCCCCCGCGCTCAAGAAGTTTGAGCAGCAGCCTCTTTTCTTTGGCGACGACTCCAAGGTCTGGTTTAAGCCAACCACAAAACAACAGCTGCTCGATATCAAGGCCGCGTACCCGGATTGCAAGCTTGTCGGAGGCGCGTCCGAGGTCCAGATCGAGGTCAAGATCAAGGCCATGAACTACCGGGTGTGCGTCTTTGCGAATGATATCCCCGAACTCAAGAGCTTTCGGTACGTCGACGGCAAGGGCATCGAGTTCGGTGCCAACATTCCGCTTTCGCGCCTCGAGGAACACCTGCACGACCTTGTCGAACGCGTAGGACCCCAACGCGGCCAGACGTACCAGGCAATGCTCGACCAGCTCAAGTACTTTGCCGGCCGCCAGATCCGCAACGTCGCAACGCCCGCCGGCAACATCGCCACCGCTTCGCCCATCTCGGACCTCAACCCCGTTCTAGTGTCTGCTGGCACCACGCTTGTGGTCGAATCGGCCGAGGACGGTGCCCAGGAGCTGTCGATGGACGACTATTTTACCGGATACCGCAAGACGCGCCTGCCGGCCAACGCCATCATCTCAAAGATTTTTGTGCCTGAAACACGCAAAGGCGAGACGGTCCGCGCGTACAAACAGGCCAAGCGCAAGGACGACGATATTGCCATTGTCACGGCGTCGTTTGCCCTGCATGTGGACGATGGCGCTGTCATTTCGAGCGCCCGCTTTGCATACGGAGGCGTCGCGCCCATGACGGTCGCGGCTAAAAAGGCCATGGCTTTCCTCGTTGGTAAACACCTAAACAGGGATACCGCCAACTCGCTCTTGGAGGGCGCCGTTGACGAGCTCGCAGGCGAGTTCAACCTTCCGTACGATGTCCCTGGAGGCATGCCCACGTTCCGTCGTGCGCTCGTCATTTCCTTCTTCTACAAGTTCTGGCAGTCGGTCCTCCACACTGTGGGTCTCACGGACATTGCTGACGTGGGAGCCCTCGAGGAGGTCCACCGTGATCATCCCACTGGCAAACGCGATCTCACAAACAATTACATTGATCGCGTCGTCGGCCGCAGCGACATGCACCTGTCGGCCCTCAAGCAGGTCAGCGGCGAGGCTGTGTACGTCGACGACATGCCGCCTTTCCACCGTGAGGTATTCGGCGTCCAGGTCATGTCATCGCGAGCGCGAGCTAAGATTGTCTCCGTCGACGAGAGTCCCATCTATGATATCGAGGGCGTTGTCGGCTATGTCGATATCAATGACCTGCCCAACAAGGAGGCCAACCTCTGGGGCATGGACTGGGGCCGCGAGCAGTTTTTTGCTGACGGCGAGGTGTTCTTTGTCGGCCAGTGCATCGGCGTTGTGCTGGCCACTGATCGCGAGACCGCGGCTGCCGGTGCGAGAGCCGTCAAGGTCGTGTATGAAGACATTGAGGAGCCCATCATCACCATTGAGCAGGCCATTGAGAAGCAGTCGTTCTTCAGCGTGCGACCGACGGTCGACAAGGGCGACGTCAAGGCCGCGTTTGAGAAGGCTGCACATGTGTTCTCGGGCAGCACCCGCTTTGGCGCCCAGGAGCATTTCTACCTGGAACCCCAGGGCAGCATTGTCGTGCCCGAGGAGGGCGGAGAGCTCAAGGTGTACGCGAGCTCCCAGAATCCCAACGAGACGCAGGTCTTGGCTGCCCAGGTCACCGGCGTGCCGGCGTCGCGCGTCGTGGCGCGCGTCAAGCGCATGGGTGGCGGTTTTGGCGGCAAGGAGACCCGGTCGTGCCAGGTTTCGAGTGTCGCTGCTGTTGGTGCCAAAAAGTATAAGCGACCCGTCCGCATGATCCTGTCCCGCAGCGAGGACATGCTCACCGCCGGTCAGCGTCACCCGTTCCTCATCAAGTGGAAAGTTGCGCTCGACGAAAACTACAAGTTTGTGGGTCTCGACGCCGATCTCTACGCCAATGCTGGATGGAGTGCGGACCTTACCAAGGGCGTCATTGAGCGCGCAGTTTTGCATATCGACAACTGCTACAACTTTGGCGCCTGCCACATCCAGGGATGGCCCTGCAAGACCAACACCGCCTCTAACACAGCATTCCGTGGCTTTGGCGCACCCCAAGGAATGTTTGCCAGCGAGTCCATTGTCAGCGAGGTCGCCGACTTTTTGGGCGTGGACCCCGAGGTCATTCGTGAGCGCAACTATTATTCTGAGGACGACACTACGCCCTACAAGCAGTCGCTCAAGGACGACTTTACTGTTCCGCTTCTCGCCAAGCAGGTCAAAGAGCAGGTACGTTTTGCGCTATTCTAGTTGCGTTTCCAAGGATTATCACTAACATCAGATCAAATACGACGAGCTCCGCAAGGAGGTGGACGAGTTCAACGCCAAGCATAAGTACATCAAACGGGGTCTGGCTCATGTGCCGACCAAGTTTGGCGTGTCATTTGGTGCCCTGTTTCTCAACCAAGCAGGTGCACTCGTCCATATTTACCATGACGGCTCAGTGTTGCTGACCCACGGTGGTACCGAGATGGGGCAGGGCCTCCATACCAAGATGGCCATGGTGTGTGCTCAGGAGCTGGGCGTACCCCTGAGCCAGGTGTTTATGAGCGAAACGGCGACAAACACCGTTGCCAACGCATCACCATCTGCCGCGTCGGCATCGTCCGATCTCAATGGCATGGCTGTCAAGAACGCGTGCGACCAACTGAATGAGCGTCTCAAGCCCTACCGCGAAAAGTTTGGTGCCGATGCTCCTATGGAGAAGCTGGCCCATGCCGCGTATTTTGACCGTGTCAACCTGTCCGCAAACGGCTTCTACAAGACGCCCAGAATCGGCTATGTGTGGGGCGACCCCAATCCGGACCCCATGTTTTTTTACTACACGCAGGGCTCGGCTGCGTCTCTAGTGGAGGTTAACATGCTGACCGGTGACTGGGCCGTCCTGAGGACTGATATCAAGATGGACATTGGTCGGCCCATCAATCAAGCCATTGACTACGGTCAGATCGAGGGCGCCTATGTCCAGGGCCAGGGCCTTTTCACCATCGAGGAGTCTCTATGGCTGCAAAACGGCGGCCTATTTACGCGCGGTCCCGGTGCCTACAAGATCCCTGGTTTCCGCGACATCCCGCAGGAGTTTAATGTTGGTATCTTGCAAGACCGCCCGTTCAAGCATCTCGAGACCATCAACCGGTCCAAGGGCATTGGAGAGCCGCCGCTATTTTTGGGTTCTGTTGCGCTCTTTGCCATCAGGGACGCCCTCAAGTATGCTCGTCGCGACAACGGCAAGGCTGACGAGCGTCTGGTAGTGGACAGCCCGCTAACCACCGAACGCATCCGAGTTTTGGCCGGGGATCACATTGTCGACAAGATCAAGGTCGATGCACGTCCCGGCCAGAAGTCATTCTTTGTAACTGCCTGAGTTTGGATAAACTAATAAAACTGTACATGAAGAGTCGTGGGGATCGTCGTGGGCCGTTGACAATTGTGGCCTTTTCGTGGCTGGCTGTGAATCAGAGGCGGATTCTGCTAAAGTTCCCATATGCATTAATGAGCCATCGCCTGTCCTTCTATTTTGTCGAATAAACAATATGAGAGTAATGGCCGGGTGCACCAGCTAGACATTTTGCACAGCCAACACGGCGTCCCATCATAAACCGCACCTTGAGCATATTTACTGGCGGTCGCTCAGATGCTGCAGGCGCACTGTTGGCGGGCGCCTCAAATTCCGGCGGTGTCGGCGGGCATATGTCCGATGAGAGCGTGTGTAACTTTTCGTTGGCGTCGTCCTGGAAGTACAACGAATCGCCATCAACTTCAAGAGCCTTGGGTCTTTTTGCCTAATGTTAGAGCGTTTTTACGCGGTTTTCAAGGCGATAAGAATGATGTCGGCTTCCTCTGATGGAAACATCAAAGCTGCCTAAAGAAGCCCCGGCACTCGATAGTTGAGGATAGTACGAGTAGGACCAAAATAGGCCGATTTTTTCAGACGTTTGACAGCAGTAAGAACAGTAAAAGCTGTGCAAAAAACAAATAAATTCAGATGCCAGCCATCAACAAAACGTACCCTTGGTTCCACGTCTGCTGAGGGGTAGCAGGCGCGTTTTAGCGTAGACATATCGCTAGGCAGCTTAAAGCGCTATGACGAGTATGTCCAGCTGTTCTATGGTGCCACTTTAGTGTTTGACGTTGTAGGACGTAGAGCTGTTTACCGACGATCGGGCAATCTGAGATGGGGAGCCGCATACGAGATGTATGTGCATAAATGCGGCAATGCAACAAACTTTTCACGAGTGACAATCGCACCGCGGCAAGGACCGCTTTGTGCCAGTTTTGGATATTATAGAAAATCATTACCAGTACTCTTCAATGAAATGGATAATTTTGAATAACAATAAACGGCTGGTGGAAACTGCGAAAACCTCGGGACGGATATCACGCGTGCTCCATCGCCGTGCGGTGCGGCTCAAAACGCCTTGAATTAACCTTGTCAGCCTCGCAACAATTACAACCACCACGACCCTACAGAGACAAAGCACTCGTTTCATGGATATTGTGATACGCCAGTCCCTCTATCCTGACAGGACAAGTCAGCCATGAGTGCAGACATCCATCGGCTTGACGACATGGCGGATTGGGGGTCGGCGGAGGAGGAGCGGTTCATACGGGATGGCCAACAACGTGACGACATGAGTGATGAAGAAAGCCGCGAAGGCATGATGTCGAGCTCTGCGCAGCTGCTAAATGACCAGTCAGGGCGCCCAGTGCATTCCAAGTGGACAGGATGGATGTACGGGCCCAAAGTTTTAAAGGAGCCGACCGTTTCCCTTGTGTTTTGCGAAGCCCAGGTCTTTCCAACAAAGCTCAAGAAGTTGCTTCCCCGTCATTTCAAAGAAGGAGTGGTACGTATAGAGTAAAATGACTGGCTCTCCGTCCCTTGACGCCGAGGAAACTGCTTGGCCATGGAAACGTCATTCGTCAAGCGACTGCTACGAGAGGCTGCTCATGAAACTAATATCACCGGAACTAACACCAGTGGGTAGGATATGTGCTTGCTTGGGCGCTATTGTTCTATGCTTTTGCATCGCACAGTGTTCTGGCAACGCCTAGAATAGACAGCAAAGAGGTGGAACTCATTCGATGCCAGGCCAACGACAGACTATGGAGTGGTAAGAACCAAGCATGCGGCCTTAATGGCGAATCCTGCTTGGCGGCGAAAGCGGGCGACACATTCAGATTCAAGTGTCCGGCTGACTGCGGCAAAGAGAGCTGGACGTGGAGCAAGACACCAGTTGGCACTGAGGAGTCGATATACAGGTCATTTGTCATTGGCGGGAATAATAGCTATCGTGCCGACTCGTTTGTGTGCGGTGCCGCCGTCCACCACGGTGCCGTGTCTCCGCTCTCGGGCGGATGCGGCATGATTCGGTTTACAGGTCCCAAAGCAGGGTTTATCTCAGAGACTAGAGGCGGTATCGAGTCGATTGGATTTGATACCGAGTTTCCTGCCTCGTATGAATTTGTCGACATGACTGGCACTGCAGCTAACGGCTGCAAGGATTTGCGCGTTCCTATTGAAGCCCTCAACATTGCGCTTGGTTTTGTATATGCGTACTTTGTATCTGATCCGGCGCTGTTTCTGTTTCCGCTTTGCATTGCTGGGTTCTGGAACGTTATCTTGGCGTCGAATCCGCCGCTGGCAGGCGGTACGGATCTGGCAGATGCTGAGCTCGTCTCGCTAGGATTCCGTCGCCTGTTGCCATGCCTGCTGGGCGTCTTTTTCATCTACAAGTTTTCAACGTACCCACAACTCAAGAATGTGGAGGCCAATCTGACGCGCGCCGTCGCATGGAACCTGATGTTTTGGGTGGGGATCATGGAGAACTATGTATTTGGCGCGCTTCCACTCGACCGCCTGACTATCTCTGACCTCAATGCGCAGCCAGGGGCCTGGATGGCGCTCATCATACTTGTTAGCATCATTGTTGCTATTGCACTTGGCCAAGCATACATAATCTGGAGGGCCGGAAAGTTCATACCCTACATCAAACTCTATCTCGGGATGATTGCCGGTCTGGCAGTGCTTGCCATGGTTCCCAACCAGACGCTGCGCATCCACCACTACATTCTAGCACTGCTATTGCTTCCGGGCACTGGGTTCCCCAACACGCCCTCTATGCTCTACCAGGGGATACTGGTTGGCCTGTTTGTAGCCGGGATCGCCAGATGGGATTTTGACTCCATTTTGCAAACATACGACCAATTGCGCCGCGGCGCACCGAGCCTTCGCGGCGGGTTGCCCACGTTTCTTGAGCCGCTCATGTCGGAGGTCGATGGTTACATTTTGCGGTGGAACGCGTTGGATGCCGCAGCTCCCGCGGACTTGCTGCCTGTGTGGGACGGGTTTAGTCTCATTATAGACGACGTCGAGCGGTATCGTGGACCTGAAACCTCCTTTAACCTAACCGAGTGGGCCCTTGGTACAGGTATGGACATTGCAAAGGCTTATATTCGGTTGGCTTACACACTCGTGCGAGACAGGGGCCAGACGGGGGATTACACGCGTGCGGCAGTCGCGGCACTAGCAAACCGGACCTGGACGCCTCCGCCTCCTGGCCGTTTGTGACCCTGCATTTTAAAATATAGACCATAGATTTTAAGTTTGAAATTAGCATTTCGCGCAATATGCTTGCTAGCGAGTTTCCGGAGACCTGCTTCGCTGTTTGCCGAAGCAAAAGTCAGTGCCGTACCGCCCCCGGATCGGCTCGAAAAATTTCCGAATCAATGAGAAACGTTCCAGGGAAGTACTGAATCTGCATTCCGTCTCATACTCTTTGTGTGGGCGCATGTCGGGAGCGCCGCATGTTGCTGCGGGCGACGTCGACGCCTCGCACAAGGCACGTTTTCGAGATAGCGACGATAAACGGCCCTTGGAGATCTTGGCATGCATGCGGGGCCCGACGCCGTGCGCACGTTGCCGATTGCCAATCATAAATAAGCTGACCATGCTCTTTCCAAACAGCCCGAAAACGGTCTTAGGACGTAGTTGAGCTATGGTGAGTTTTTAATCCGTGAATTGCAGAGATTTTGGCCTCACTCGACGCCGACTACGCTACATTTGATAGGCGTTGGCAGGCCGTTGCCAAGGCGCATTGACCGATTCGGTAGCATCGGGCCCAATTTGTCGTCTGGCTCTTTGGCCTACGTCGGATTGATCAATTTTGATCTATTAGATCTCTATCCACTTTCAAGGGGCCCCTTTCGTTCGCTCATATCGGCTATATCAACCGTTTCAATGTCTGTACCGTTATCTGGAACTGCGTAGCGATTGCTATGTGGGTCGGGAACCAGATTCGGAAGATAAAAGATTACCGAGGACTCATGCTAACGATAGATGCAAAAGGCCATTGTTGCTGTGGCGGCCTTGTTGGCTGGCGCACAAGCAGCCTCTGTCTGCAAGAGCACCTGTCCCGCTCACAAGTTCCACTCGCCGGGTCTGTCGGCTCCGATGCATGAGTCGTGTCCTGGTAACTCGCCCCTTTCCTGCTCTGCTGGCACTTCAGACACTTGCTGTTACGAGGGTACAAACGGTATCTTTTTGTCTACCCAGTTTTGGGACTACAACCCCGCCACTGGCGAAGACAACGAGTTCACGCTCCACGGGCTGTGGTCTGACAAGTGCTCCGGCGGCTACGACCAGTACTGCAACCCGTCGTGGGAAGTTACAAACGTGACCGAGGTTCTGCTGGGTCTCGGCTACGACAGCCTCGTGTCGGAGATGCGCGGATTCTGGAAGAACCAGGGTGCCGCCGACGACGACCTCTGGCTCCATGAGTTCAACAAGCACGGCACCTGTATGGCCACTGTTAACCCCGAGTGCTACAAGAAAAATGCCGCTCAGTACCAGTATGTTGGCGACTACTTTGAAACGGCTGTGGCTCTGTGGAAGAACCTGCCTACCTTTGAATTCCTCTCCAACGCCGGCATTGCTCCCAGCGAGACCAAGACGTGGAGCATCGATGCGTTCCAGAGTGCTATCAAGGACTGCTTCGGCTATGAGGTTTACCTTGGCTGCGACGACAACAATGCGCTTGATGAGGTCTGGTACTTCTTCCAGCTCGAAGGTTCTGTTGCCAAGGGCAAGTTTGTGCCCATTGACACCGTCAGCGAATCCACCTGCAAGGATGGCTTCTACTGGTATCCCAAGGGCTTCAACCCGTCGGGCTCGTCGAGCAACGATACCAGCAGCGATTCGCAGAGCGGTTACCTCAACATTGATGGTCAGACTGGTTGCCTTATCTCCGACGGCAACTGGTACACCACCGGAACCTGTGCCACTTTTACCGTTGCATCGAGCATCGGCGGTGTTTCGGTGACTTCGTCCAAGGGTGCTTGCGGCATTGTCGACGGCCAGTTTGAGTGCGGTTCGTCCGTCACCGCCAGCGATTTCACTCTCGACGAGAATAACTACCTCAACTACGGTGGCTCTCCGACCTTCCATGCCGACGCTGTTCCCACTGGCACCGTCCAGGCCGCTGTCTCGACTGGCTCTGGTGCTGTCACCTTTGAGATCAAGTTTGCCGCTAAATAATTCTGAATAATAGATCTGGCTTGGCCATTGCTTATGTTCTCTGGTACCTGTAGAACAAGCTGCTCGTGCAAACGAAGACGGCCGGCCGTCGGACACTCGCAAGGACGTCGTCGGGCAACTGGAAACCGCTTGATATTACTTTCTTTCCTGGGGGTTGCACCCCCATAGCCTCGTAACAACTACTTCGCAGCTGGGCCGTGTCCGTAGTAGGAGTTCAACTGCGAAGCGGTTGTTACGGGGTCTGGGAGCAGAGATGAAAGTCGATCAAATATCTATAAGTCTATACAAATGCTGTTCTATAAGAGTCCGCCGCTCACTGCTGAGTAAACTTGTCCGAAAACGGGTAGGTGGTGTAGTCGACCTCATCAGGAGTGTAGAAGGTGTCACGGTTGTAGGAAGTAAGCTCCAGCTTGTGGGAGAGACGGAATGCAATGTCGGGGTTAGAGATGAAGTAACGGCCAAGAGCAACGAGACTGCGGTCGTTCTCCTCGGCGATCTCGGCGGCAACATTGGTCAGGCCGCCAGCACGGATGACGGGACCACGCCAGATGTCGAAGATAAACTGGTTCGACTCGGACTCGGCGGCTGCTTCAGCATCGTGTCCAGCAGAGATACGCGGCTCAACGACGTGGATGTAGGCGAGGCCACGGCCGTCGCGACGGCGGCGCTCCAGCTCCGACACAATGTACGAGAACTGGGGGATCGTCAGAAGTCCGACTTCCATCTCCTGAAAAGTGCTCCAGGGCGAGAAGCGGATACCGACCTTGTCAGCGCCAATGGCCTCACAAACGGCATCGACAACCTCGAGCGAGAAACGCGCGCGGTTCTCGATCGAGCCACCATACTCGTCGGTACGCTTGTTGGTGTTCCAGTGCACAAACTGGTCGAGAAGGTAGCCGTTGGCATCGTGGATCTCAACACCGTCGGCACCAGCGGCAATAGCGTTCTTGGCGGCCTTGACGTACATCTGCACAAACGCCTTGATTTCGTCCTTGGTCAGAGGACGAGGAGTCTTGGAGCCCTCGAGAGGGACGTCAGAGGCCGAGATCATAGGGAGACCGTTGCGCTCCATGACCTCAGGCAATGCAGCACGGCCCATGGCGTGCATCTGGATGAAGAACTTGGAGCCCTTGGCGTGAACACGATCAATGACACGCTTCCAGCCAGCAATGTGCTCGTCGGCCCCACAAACCGGGCGCGTCGTCCCAACCACCAGCCTCGGGCGAGATGAAGGTGGCCTCAGCAATCAGCAGAGTGCCAGGCACCGAAGCTCGCTGCTCGTAGTACTCGGCGACGGACTCGGTCGGGGTGTGCTTAGGCGAACGGAATCGCGTCAGCGGAGCCAGCACAACACGGTGCTTAAGCTCGGTCGAGCCGACAGCCAGAGGCTGGAAAAGGCGAGGAGTATCGGCAGTCATTTTCGATGTTGGAGCCTGAAAAGAATAAGCTGGGGGGCCTTTAGGCGGCCGAATCTCGTGTTTTATGGAGCGCTTTTGATGTTCCAGCCGCACTTAGTAAATCCATGCATAGAATCAAAAAGATAGCGCGAGATTTGTCATCACGCGTACGTTGTTGGGAAAACGTATAGGACTTGTTTTTATTTGTCAAATTCCTCTAATGATACTTTGGTATGGCGTCTCAGCATTAAGTCACCTGTTTCGGCCGCTTTTTAAAAATTGCCTCGTAGGATTGCAACTTTTGGGTTGTACATTACTGAGACCAGACCTGCACCGCCCAACGGTGAGGGCACGGGCACACTCCTGACGGACGGCCGCCGCGCATCGCGGCTCGGAGGGTCCGAGCGGGTGTTTGTTACGCTTGGGTTACTGATTTTGTTACTGATTGGTTACAATAAATTTGTGAGGAAATGTTTTAGTGGTTAGGTCGTTATCAGATACGCAGGCAGCCAACGGGACGCGAATCGCGCACGTTTTATGATCATCGCCACATGGTGATCCTCAACATAGTTCTATGGTGTCTACATGCAGAAAGAACACAAAAGCACTGCCTTCAGGCATTATAGCTAAGACTGATGTCATCACTCACCCGTGCCCGAGGCTCGCCAACGCATGGGTACACTAAACTCTAACCATTTCCTTTAAGTAAGGGCATGGGCAGCGCCGTAAGCACGGCTGAAAATAAGCCCCGCCGCTATCAACCCATATGTGGAGATGCAAGGTATACGAGGCATAGCCGGGGTCGATTGGATCGAAGGGGGCCCACGGATCAGCGGACAATATAAAAAGGCGCCTGAGTTGCTCCAGGATAGGGCCAGACACACAATCAGACACATGACTGGCGTGAAAAAGGCTGCAGTCGGCGCCCTGGCGGCGATGGCCGGGTCTAAGGTGCTTCGTGCTAGTAGCAGCGGGTTCGAGAGCCCGGAGCGATCGGCTCCGGAGCATCAGAGCTGCCCGGCGGACTCGCCGCTCTCGTGCTCGTCGGGTACCGCCGACACGTGCTGCTACGAGGGCACCAACGGTCTGTTTTTGTCGACGCAATTCTGGGACTACAACCCTGCCACCGGTGCCGATGACCAGTTCACGCTGCACGGTCTATGGTCCGACAAGTGTTCCGGCGGATACAACCAGAACTGCAATCCGAGCTGGAACGTTGCCAACGCGAGCCAGGCGCTCGAGGCGCTCGGATACACCGATCTGGTTGCGGAGATGAGCGAGGTGTGGAAGAACCAAGGCGCGGCCGACGACGAGCTGTGGACTCACGAATTCAACAAGCACGGCACATGCATGTCAACCGTAAACCCGGACTGCTACAGCGCCGACGCGGAAAAGTACCAATATGTTGGCGATTTCTTCACGACGGCCGTCGATCTCTGGAAGGAGTTGCCAACGTACGAGTTTCTGACGGCGGCCGGCTTTTCGCCAAGCTCTTCCGAGACCCACACGGTTGCGGAGTTCCAGGAGGCACTGTCGGCCAACTTTGGTGGCAAAGAGGTGTACCTGGGCTGCGACTCGTCCAACTCGCTGCAGGAGGTGTGGTACTTTTTCCACCTGCAGGGCTCGGTTGCGAGCGGCACGTTTATTCCGACGGATTCGATCACGGACTCGACATGCCGCGATGGCTTCACGTGGAAGCCCAAGTCTGGCGGCGGCGGTGGTGGCGGCAACCCGCCGAGCACTGGCGGTAGCACGGGGTACGTCAACATTGCGGGCCGTTCCGGCTGCCTCATCTCCAACGGCCACTGGTACACGTCGGGCACCTGTGCGACCTACACGGTCACCAAGACTGTTGGCGGTGTGCAACTCAAGACCTCCAAGGGCGACTGCGGTATTGTCAATGGCGAACTCGTGTGCTCGTCCTCGAACACCGCCAGCGACTTCACCATGGACGACAGTGGTATCCTCAGCTATGGTGGTTCCAGCGAGTTCTCGGCCGACTCGGTCCCGTCTGGCACCCAGCAGGCCACTATCTCCACCGGCTCGGGTTCTGTCTCGGTGCAGCTCCAGTTTGCCTCCAAATAGGCCACCGGATAGACGTCATAGATTCTTTCTCACTCGACTCGTACGGCGGTTGTTTTTTCCTGGGGGCGCTGCCCCCAGACCCCCGTAGCAACTGCTTCGCAGTTGAAGTCAGGCGTTAGAAGAGATCGAAAATGCTTGACGGAGAGCAACTCAAGTGCGAAGCAGTTGCTATGGGCGTCTGGGGGGAAGGAAAGCGGCAATGCCCAACTGCGAAGCAGTTGCTATGGGGGGTCTGGGGGCAGAGCCCCCAGGAAAGATAAAAAAGAAAGGCAATGGAACTCGACTGCGAGTAGTGTAGAGCACAATAGAATAATGTACAATTAGGAATCAGAGTCTGTATCGTGATTATCGTCGTTGCGGTCGTTGTCGTCGTCGTCGTGGTCGTGGTCGTCATTGTCGCTGGACGCGACGCGGCGCTGCTCGGCACCCGTTTGTTGGAGTCGAAACGCAAGGAGCTGTTTGGCCTGACGGCGCTCGGCTCCCCGCCGTGCAAAGCGGAGTGAGGCACAAACGGCCATGGCGACAGCGCGCAGACGCGGGCGCCGAGTGGTCGGCGGGGACGGGGAATAGCCTATGGAGTCTAGAATGGCCTTGCGTTCTTCGGCATAGCTGTCCAGCTCGAGCCGCTGGTACTGCAGGATAAACTCGAGATCCTGGCGGCGCGCCCGCATTCGGGCCGAGTCATACTGGTACACGAGCATGCGCTGGGCCACTGACAAGACGCCTGCACGCAATGGGCGGCGGGCCGTCTCGCGCACTACAAGGGCATCGTCGCGCTCGCGCTCGGCGCGCGCCAAGGCAGCCTGCACGCGGTCGAGCTCGGCTGCTTTGTTGGCAAGCCGGCGTTCCAGCTGGCTGTACCGCTGGGCAGGCACTGTGTCCGTCGCCGTAGTAGTGCCGGCTCCGCTAACCGCAAGGTGCTCAAGGGCACGGACGCACTGCGCCAGCTCGCGTTGGATCGAGGCGGCGTCGAGGTCGGGCGCCCGCCGCTGTAGCGATTTGAGCCTGTCCAGCTGCACTGAGATGCCCTGGCCATGGCCATGGTGGAGCGTGACAGGCCCGAGACCGGGACCAAGACCGCCACGCCCGGCGCTCGAGGTGGTGGTCGTAACGTCGTGAAAGCTGCCGCGGCCGCGCCGCCCAACGGCGTCGCTGTAGCCCCCGTTGAAGCTGCGGCCAGGCATAAACGGATATGACACTTGGGGTCGTACGCGGTGTGCCACAACTGGTGTGGCAACCGGAATATCCGACAGCACCGTCGACCCCAGCGAGCTAAGGTCCCGCCGGTGCGCAGCGGCCCGTGAGGTGCTAGTGGTTTCGCCTGGCGCCGGCGGTGCAAACGACACGGGGCTGCCGAGTGTCTCTTCGCGGCGGTCCTCGGATCGCGGAGCGTCCAACGACGGAGACGCTCGCCGAATCGACATGTACCCACCGGTTGACCCACTAGTATGCTGACTATACACCTGCGGCGACGGCAGCGGCATCTCGCGCACTGTCGACGACGGGCGTGGCGAGCCGCGCGTCACTTGCCGGGGGCCACCTGGATCGTGGGCGGTACGTGTCCGCTGCGGAGGTGTTTGTTCAGGCAGCAGATCAGTCCGCTGGCTCCGCAGCTGCGTAGACCGTTCGAGTGCTGTGTTGAAAACCTCGTCAAGACCGGTATCGTCTGCGGCTGGGGCCCCTGCTGAGTCTCGTGAGTCTGGCACGTCTGGCGCGTCTATTGGTCCCGGCGCCCTTTGGCGCTCGTTGGGTGTTTGGGTATTGGTTCGTATTATCTGGGGTTCTGTCTGGCGTTCGTGCTGGCGTTCGCTGTCCCTCTGATTTTCCCGGTATCGGTGTTCTTTTCGTGATTCTAGTTCCGATTCGCGTCCAGGCCCATGAACAATGCGCGTCCCTTCATCTTCCAATGCACGTCGCTCGCGCTCACGCGCTGCAATGCCATCCTCCAAGGCTCGCCGATGGTCGTGGTACGCTCTGTCGGCCTGGGCTAGCTGAGCAGGGCCCGTGTTGTAGTTGGCCGAGTAGCTCTTGAGCGTGTCGACAGACACCGCCAGCTGCGCATACAGTTCGCCAATGGCCTGGCGGGCGTCGTCTGCCGTGATCTGGTTGCTGCGGACGCGCGCGTCCAGCTCAAGCGTCCGCTGCTTGACGTTGATGGTGTTGCGGGCGATTCGGTACCGCATATCGAGCTCCATGTCGGTATTCTTCGTCTTTGGCACGGACGTGCCCGGGTTGGCTCCGCCGCCCCGAGGCGGCTGGGCTACACCCAGGTCTGTCATTTTTGACAGTGCGCCCTGGTCGCTTGTGTCCGGTCCAAAAACGCCGGTTAACGGTATATGTTTGTGAACGCGTTTTGGCCCCGTGTTGGTGTGGAAACTACGGTCCCAAACAAGGTACAACATTGGTTATAATCTCTTGTCATCATTATACTTCAGTACGTTTTGAGGCTATTATTTTCTTATCTTTTTGGTGGATCTCGTAATCTCCACTTGAATAACAGAGGTCTTTTTTCGTGTCTTGTTCGTTTCACCCTGGGGGCGCTGCCCCCAGACCCCCGTAGCAACTGCTTCGCAGTTGAGTTGAGCAACAGCTTGTATAACACTATTAGACAGGATTCCGACAGTGTGCCCATATCTTCAACTGCGAAGCAGTTGCTACGGGGGTCTGGGAGCAGCGCCCCCAGGGCAAAAAGCGAAAACCTTGCTCCCACGAGTCCAAAAGAGAACCCGCGGGCGCGAACGCAGCAATGCTGCGGGCGGTCCCGATCGGCACCGGCACGGCTTTGCTGGTTGCAGGTTGGGGTTGTACGGCTGAAAGCAGCACGTCAAAAGGAACCTAGCTGATGTGGTGGCAACCTTGAAACAGAGTAATAGTCATATTATACGCGATCCAATGGCCCGCTTCCAATTCGAGAACATGGGCCCTGGGATGTCGCTGTCAAGGCCTAGTGTCATCGTATTACTGGTAGTGGCAAGCTGTACGGCCGCGGTGCTCTGCGCTGACGTGCCGCCCGGCGGCAATGGTTATTGGCCGCCAGTCCTCGTGCATCTGAGTGCTGCAATCGCGGATGCAGCCAGTGTCCTTGTTGCCTCCATCCCTGCCTGCGGACTGCATTTCCAGCACGTCGTTCACTTCCTTTGTCTACATGTAGCCTGTTTATTCCAGAACTACGTGGGGAAGGCCGGGTTTGCGCTGTCACAGCCGCCGCCGCTAAACTGCTGCAGCGTTGATCTCACTGCCGCCCGCTGGTCTAGGACTACTGGACTCGGCGCGTCCCTGCGATCTATCGTGGGTGGTCCCTGGCCCTTGTGTACTGGGACAGCGCACGATGATCCCGCCGTCGACCCCACACGGGTCGCTGGCGATGAGCAACAGGTGGTGGTGTTGCCGCCGGGGCTCGTCTATGCGTGTACCGCGTGGGTTCTGCTGACGGCTGCATGCGGCTTCTACCTTGTCGCAGTTCGTCGAGCAAAGAGGGTGCAAGCGCATCGTCAGTCAAGCGCCGCCAAAAGCGGCGGCGGCCTGTTGGCTGAGCTTCAGCGCGACTTGACCGATCTCGGCATCGCCACTGGCCGCATCCTCGACGATCACAAGCGGTTGGCGCGTGCACACGCACTTAGCGCCCTTTGTTTCGACGTCCGGCTCGACCGCGCCGTTCAGGACCTGGACCGCATCGACAGGTCGTTGCAGGATCTCGACCGGCACCTGGAACGCCACCGCCATCATTCTAGGCCCAGTCGTCATTTGTCGGTATCACGCCCTTTGGGGCCTGTACCCGCCTCTAATGCTGCCACCGGCGCGAGCGTGTTCTCTTCTCCATTTGCGTACTATTCCAGATTGAGTACCTCCTAGATCTGTCCCCCCAACACAGTGCCTGTAATGCTGAGCTCTCTGCCCCTCCAGGGCCTGGGCCGCTCGCGACGCGACGCCCCTGCCGCTGCAGCCTGTTCTTATCATCATCACTAGACACTAACCACAGCTTCCCTTGGCGATTCTTACGGGTATGGCACAGGACAGCAGCACCAGCAGCAGCCTTGCCAGACCACAACCACAGGCGGCGATGAGGGCATCACCCGCCCGCCGGGCTCTCCCCGAGGACCCCAGTCGCCACCGACGATTATCCGCACGCAAGACGGCGAGTTTAATGTTTCGACACATGAAGGCCTTCGTCGCTGGACGGAGGCAGTCCGCCGAGCGAAGCCCGCGCCGACAACACTGCGCGTAGACCGCGTAGACCGTGTAGACCGCGTAAACATGGCCAGGTCGTCTTCTGGGACCCGTGGGATCCCCAGTGGGATCCCCAGTGGTCCTGCATCTATGCGGACCACTGTTTCACGCGCCCCTTTGTCACTGCAAATGGTGCGCGATTTGTGTGCCGAGCCAGCGCCCGAGCCCGAGCCCGAGCCCGAGCGCGAGTTTGTCCCACCCGCAAAGCATGAAACGGAACCTGCAGGACCCCGAGCCGCTGTCGCCGCCGTGGCCGCCGCTCGCTCGGACCCTGGCTCCAACCACCCTGGTACCGCTCGCCGCCGCAATGTCAACGACGACGACGAGGACGACCCCACGGGCCATAGCTACACTAATGAGAACGCCAGCTCTTCGGCCGGGGCCCCCGTTGCGCTTAATGCGCCTGATGCGCCTGGTGCGCCTGATGCGTCTTGTCCTCCCCCGCCTCCGACAATCGAGTACCTGCAGCAGCGGCTTGCGGACGCAGTCGAGCACGGTTACAGGCGAGTTTTTGTCGCTGGCCGTGGCTGGATGTCGCTGCGTCGTCTTGAATGCGAGTGTATGAATTTGGCGTCCTGTTCCAGCAGCGATGGCGACGATACCTCGGTTGCATCCACGCCAGATGTCCCCATTGGCCTTATTCCGCTGGATAAGCGCACTCTGGCAGAGAAGCATGCTGAGCGAGCGACGCAAGCTGGGCACAATGAGCACGCTCAGCGTTACACTGATCGTTACACTGAGCAAGCTGTTGATGGATCCGCTAGCCGAGCCTCTGACGTGGCTCAGCCAAGTAGGGACTATGACGCCCATCCTGGCAGGTCAACTACTCATGCCACTGGCATCGTCTGCTAAATTACTAGACCTCTACCACTAATCGCTACATAACCCTCCTAAATCTAGTTTTCGCTCGAGGAAAAGGACAGAAAAAACACTGCTCATGGCGTCTGTTGTGCTAAACCCACTATAATACATGCAAGAAGAGGAATATAAAGAGAGCACGCTCTGAGCAGCAAAACATGCAAAAAGACAGAAAGGGCTGACGACCAGCGTCGGCTGCAAAAGAGGAGGAGTCGTAAGGCGCGTAAAAAAAATTATGGAAACAGAACCGTGGTGCGAGACACACACGCACACACACATCAGCTCCTTGATGTCAGGTCATCGGCCTAGAACGTCCCGCACAGCAACACGGTGCTGTGACAAGAGCTGGTTCTGCTGAAGCCAGTCCTCCACATAATCGTCGGAAATACGCTGCTCCTGTCGGTAGCGGCACCAGTTGAGCCAGTTCTGAAGATGCTGGCGCGATCGAAAGTGCGCGCTCATGTCGCTTCGTGGAATCGACTGAGTCTTTGCCTCGCTCCACTGGCAAACGGCACAGCAAGGCATCTTGGTGGTCGTGATGGCGATTGTAGCGGCGATTGTAGCGGCGATTGTAGCGACGACGTCAAAATACAAAAGTTTGTGACAAATCTAGCACACTGATAAATAGCAAGGTGGTGCGTGCGATCTTGACGGTATCGATAAGAGGATAGAAACCCACGATCGGGAAACTGTGCGAGCGCCTGGGAATCCGGCCCTTTGCGCAATGAATAAATAAAAAAAAAATATCACCAGTCGGTGGCGGCCTTTCTTTGTTTTTTTGTTTGCTGTTCAATGCAAACTAACACGAAAAACCACAAAATAGGTGCGAGTCCTACCAGTGCTGTCGATGCGGCAACAACAAAGGGTCGGGGCACCGGGGGTACTGGGCTGCTCTTATATGGTGCCGATTTACACTGTAATCGCGGCAGCGGCGCGCGTCTGGGCCGATGCCGTCAGCAACCTGGGCTGGGCACCGGGAAGAGGGGCGTCGCCGTGCCTGCTGCTACTTGCAGCTGCTGATGCTGGCTGCTGCTGCCTGCTGTAGGATCAGGGCGGGCGGCAGGGATAGTTTACGCCAGAAGGGGGGAATGAGGTCGCGTTTGGGCAACTAGCCTAACCCCTGTCCACGCGCCCGGCTGCATGGGTCTGGTCTTCGTTTGGGCCGATTTTTACTTTTTCTTGGTACGGTTGGGTTAGCAAAATAGCGTTTTATCGTTGCATTTACTATCTTTGCTTTTTTACCTTGTTTTCTTTTGGGTGCTCAACTACAACTTTGTTTGTATTCTGTGGCTTCCGTATAGTCTGGCCTGCTCACTCCTTTCCTTCCCGCACCCCCCCCCCTTCTTCTGCGGGGAATCTGACAGCACAGAGATCGGCAAAGGTTCTCGATAGTTTGTTATTTTGCGCACCAAAACGAAAGGGAAACATAAGGCCCCTCCTAAAGTAATGTTGCCCAAGACAGTGATATGGCATGACCAGATCATCGCCGCGTCTTGTCGACAAAGGGAGCGTCACTGAAGCAAGACCCTGGCGAGCGACAGTCATACACTGCGACAAACAAGGCCGAACCAAAGCCACGAGCCGCACAAATTTCTGCTGCCACTATCACCCGCCGGCCATCAGCGCCGCCGTTTTCGCCGGACCCTCAAGAGGGGAGGACCCAGAGGACCCCTCTTCAATCTGGTGCCGTGCGCGCCCGATTGCGGTCTTGGCCTTGTAGTCACTTGCGTGCTGGCTCGATAGTTAGCGCACGATCGGGCCAGTGGCCTGCGGCCGCCTCGGCTTGTAGCTGCCGTCTGCACGGTGTACGCTCACGCGCTGTTCGCAGGCACCTTGCTGCAATACACCGCGCTTCCGCAAGGTACGAGATCTGTTGGATGCGGCATTCCAAACAAACTTTAAGAAAAACAAATTCACAACCATTACAGAAGTTCTGGTGATTAGACCGGCCACTGCGGTAAAGGTTAATTTGGTCTAGATTGGAAGAGAGTTTTGGTTCTTGTTTTTTGTTTGGTCGTCATTCTGGTGAAACTTTTCTACTGAGGTCCTGGACGCGCTCTGGGCCATGAACACAAACCAAACACATAACGTACACGACCGATACAAGCCTTACCTAACAACCACCACGACTCCAATACCCATCTAGCCCCTGTTTCATTTCACGACGCAAATCCGATCACGTTCCTGGCAGTTGCGCGCAGTCCCTGATGTCGGTCTGTGCGTACCCAAGAGCGCCAATCAGGGGGATTGACACGCAATCCCATGCACGTTCCATGCGCCAATAGTCTTGTGAGTTTGCCGACGGGACACCGGCACGCACCGTCACTGCGACATGGCCACAAACAACAACAGAAAACGTCTTTAATTGCACCCCTGAAACACTGGAAAAACTTTCATGCCGCACTGTCCTCAACCACCACTAGGCAGTACATCACATCGCCAGTCCTGCCCGATCGGTACGATTTCGCTGTTTCATAACAGTTCTCAGGGCAAAGGGTCCGTCTTCTAGCACCACGCATCTGCGGCCTCGTCTGCAAGGCGACTCGCATGATTCTTTTAGATCTTGAAACCAAGGTAGTCTCCCAAACCGCACACACAAAGGACCACCTTTCTTTCTTCTTGGAACGGTGCTCATGTGCTCACGGCAGTCATCCACATTCGCGACTGCAGTGTTTGTCTCATCTCAAAGCGTTTGTTCCTGCAGGCAGGTTGGCGACAAGTGTCCCTGATACAGCACTTTGGCTCAGAGGTTTCATGTTTTGTGTCAAGGTTGTTTTTTTTTTTTTCTCCTGGGGGCTCTGCCCCCAGACCCCCGTAGCAACTGCTTCGCAGTTGAAAAATGTTCAATAGGGAAAACAAAAGAACTTGGAAGTATCGCCTTTGCCTGAGAGCACTATTGGTGGTTGATCCTGGACATAGAGCATTTTTCCAACTGCGAAGCAGTTGCTACGGGGGTCTGGGGGCAGCGCCCCCAGGAAACGAAAAGCCGTGCTATGGCCATTAGACTCGCTCAGTTTCTCGTATTCCAACCTTGCAGCCTGTTCATACTTCATTCAGGCCCCGGTCCGGCCGGCCGACAACCTCTCAGGTGATTCCAACAGCCAAGTGCGTCGCCATGCATACAATGACTACAAACTCTCGCCGCCTGGCCTCGAGGTTTTCTCCTGATAGGCGGTCCTTGTCTACCGTCCTCTGTGGTCGTCTACTGCAGCTACCTATAACGGAAAAGTGAACGCGTACGCAGCTTGTCTTGTAATGATACCCAAACAAGATGTCAAGATGCCGTCGTCCCCAAGGGGTTGCAGACCTGCCTAATTGGGTCATCAGTACGCGACCGAACCATTCCTCTTTGAGTGTGACCCTTGCCCATCAAATAAATCCTCGTCTGTCGGTTGGCTGCCAGCCAGACATGGCGGGCTGCAGCGTTCTGTGCGACTGCTGTTGTAATTGCAGCCAGTTTTTGAAACGTAGCCTCGTTTTATTCGTGTTATACGAGACGGTTTCACCTTGGGTCCGCGTTAGCTATCTGATGTTGGCTTCCCCCCATCTTGGCGACGATCGGTGCATTTCTAGTTCTTGTATTCATCCGGGAGCACTATAGTGGGATGACGTAGTAAAACGCTCAAATGCACGATTCTCTCGATTATACTGCATGTAATCTTTGTAGTTCTCCTCAAAACATAACATCTACTGCATCATTCCTGGGGTCACTCCCCTTCCCCCCAGCGAGCTCCCGTAGCAACTACTTCGAGGTTAGGCTCGGTAGTGACCGTTTCAGCTGTATTCGCCCTTATCAACTGCGAAGCAGTTGCTACGGGGGTCTGGGGGCAGAGCCCCCAGGAAAAGAAAAAAGATCCTGGGCATGAACGGCGTGGCTGCTAGCAGTGCCATGGGATCTCAACGCAAAGTCAGCCAAGAATCAAGAATGCATTAATTAAGCATAAATGCAAATAATGCATGACGTGTGGCGTCCTCGATAAGCTGATAACAGCCTGCCCTTCGGCAAAATAATCATCAAGACGTCTGCTCGCCACCTCCTCCCTCATGGCGTACAATATAGTTGTCGAGAGGGATGGTGAAGGCCATTTGCCTGCACTCGTGGAAGACAAGATTTCATTAGAACGATATGCAACTGGCGATGGGGAGGACGACGCAGCAAATGACTCGGAACTGAACAACAAACAGCGTCCGCTTGACTGGCGGTTCGGTAAAATGCAGGTGTCGTCACTCGATTCGCTTGCACAAGATATGGAGGCGAGTGGCAGCCGGTCCTTGGGCGCGGCACTCAAAGACACAGACGGCGGATCGGATGGCGGGCTAAGATCTGGCGAGGTCACGCCGGGCGGATCCAAGGCAAGCCCACTTAAAAGCGTGTTTATGGGCTATGGCGTAATTCGCATGTTTAGAGACGTGACAGATCCGGACGAAAGCACTCTGAATACAGACGACGGCACAGTTCTGGCCATTCTGGCCGTGCCAACGTACATGCTGCCAGGCGACCTGGTCGAGTTCATTACCCCGCAGACATGCCGCGATATTGAGCACATTAGGATCGTCTCGTCGTCCGGCATCCCGGAGCGGTATCTAGCTCTTATGAAGTTCCGCGACTCATCGTCTGCGCAGCGGTTCTACCTTGAATACAACGGCAAGGAGTTCAGCTCTATGTCTCCGGAGACGTGTCACGTCGTTTATGTCAAGTCTGTGACCATTCAATCCAGCCGTCCATCGGACAGAGCTGTGTTTCCATCATGTACGGGCAAGCAGGCATCTGCTGCGGACGCTACAAAAGCAGGCATCGGGGCGAGCTCTAGCGCAGGACAATTCTCGAGTGCAGACGTTGGGTCGGGATCCGGGCCGCGAATGCCTGCTCACCGTGAGAGCTTTGCGAGGGCTCGGCGCAGCTCGTCCATGTGGACTGACAAGCGGCCTTTGGTCGAGCTGCCGACGTGTCCCGTGTGCTTGGAACGCATGGACTCGAACATTACTGGCCTGCTCACGATTCTGTGTCAGCATACGTTCCACTGCCACTGTCTTGCCAAGTGGGGCGAGAGCTCATGTCCCGTTTGTCGCTATTCCCAGCGCAAGGGCGACGAGGCCAAGCCCGAGTACAGCGGTGAGTGTGCTGTGTGTGGGGCGCGCGACAATCTATGGGTGTGCCTCATTTGCGGCCACACGGGCTGCGGTCGCTACGACAATGCCCATGCGTGGGACCATTACGAGCGCAGCGGTCACTGCTATGCCATGGATGTTGCTACTCAGCGTGTCTGGGACTATGTGGGTGATAACTTTGTGCATCGTCTCATTCAGAATGAGACGGACGGCAAGCTCGTGGAGCTGCCGTCGGCGAGCGGCGCCAAGGGTAGCAAGTCCGCCGAGGACGAAGATGACAGCACAGTTGGTCTCAAGTACGTCTATCTGATGACGAGCCAGCTCGAATCCCAGCGCGAGTACTACGAAAGTCTCTGCGCGTCTGCAAGCCAAAGTGCTGACCACGCGACGCGACGGGCCGAAGCGGCCGAGAGCGAGAACGCGGCCCTTCGCCACGAGCTGGAGCAGCTCCGGCTACAAAACGAGACACAGGTGCCCAAGCTCGAGTCGGAGCTTGAAAAATTGCGCGACAAGTGCTCCAAGCTTGAAGCACTCGCCCGCAAGCTGCGCGAAGAGTACGCCGAGGAAAAGAATATGAGCAAGCGGCTCCTCGCCAAGCTCGACACCCTCACAGACGAAAAGAAAGCCAGTGATGCAACTATTGCCGATCTCAACGACCAAGTCCGCGATCTAATGTTCTTCCTTGACGCCCAAAACAAGTTGGCAGATGCTGGCGACGACGTACAGCAGGGTACGGTTGTCGTGGGCTCCAAGAAAGGCCGTCGCAAGCGCTAGCTTATGAATAATGAGTATATGACTTCTTTGCAGCGGGGTCGCTGCCTGCAGATCCCCTTAGCAACTGCTTTGAAATCAACCGCGAAGCGGTTGCTACGGGGGTCTGGGGTGGAACTCCCAGAAAAAAAAAAGCTCTTCCAATTGTGTCTCTTTTTTGTCCTGGGGGCGCTGCCCCCAGACCCCCGTAGCAACTGCTTCGCAGTTGAGAAGTGGGTAGCGCGCACTGCCAGCAGGCACTGTAGGTGGAACTTCCCAGGAAATAACGACCCCAATATCAACCAAGGAGCGGTTGCTATGGCGGTCCGGAGGTGTAAACCCCAGGAAAGAAAAGCTGATCTTCGAACCTCGTTGTGGTCCCTGACCGTACGGCTTTAACCCGGAAAGACCTAATCATCAGCAAAATAAATACGATCAAAAATTGGAGCATAAAACAAAGGGGTAATGTGTTTAGTCCGATTGCAATATGTAAATCGTTAAATAGCGTGTGGTATGGCATGTTGTTTGCCGCTATCCGACATCGGCTCCGTGGTGAACGATCAGGTGCAAGGGTCTGGGGAAATGATGCGGCTGTTAATGGGCACATGTGAATATCAACCTACCCCGGTTTTTTTGAAGATTTAGCTCGGGTTATCTTGCTGACGTTGAACTTGTGAGTGAGCGTTGCCGATGAGCCTCGAGGAACTGCCAATTGAGATCCTGCTGCGCATTTGTGAGGCCCTCTCCCCGCGAGACCTCCGGGCCGCGCGGGCCGCCTGTAAGGCTACTTGGACGGCGGCCACTACCATTTCATGGCGCCGTGTCATGGTCGGAGGAGACTGGGATGCGTCCAACAGGCGTCTCATGAAACGGAGCAGGACCCGACGTGCAGCCGATTGTGGGTGTGCGACTGGCGTTGTGTTGCAGTGTGCAGAGGGCATCGCGGCATGGCTCTCGGCCGCAAAGCCGTCGATCCCGCTCAGCTTGTTCTACGTGCGAGAAATGCACATCAATATGGAGACTATTGCAACCAGCGAGGCACTGAGCTCAGTGGTGTGCGCTCTGCTCAGCCCGGCAGCTACGAGGCATCTGGGATTGGTGGTGCTGTACGACCACACCATGGAGTGGCTGTTGCATGATAAGAACCGGTCTAGGTTGCTTCGCAAGCTCGAGACGCTGGCTGCGGACCGCCGCGCCCAGGTTGCATTTGTGGGACACGAACGGTCATCATCTTTTAGAGCGCTAGAGAGCGAGTACAAGGAAATATGGCGGGCACTGACAAGGCTCGAGCTGACTATCTGGAAGGAGTCGGCGTTTGCACTCACAAAGCTGTTTCTTCGCATGCGCGACGTCAAGTGCCTGCGGGCCTTTGAATTGTACGTCGACGCATTCGCAGACACACTATACTTTGATTCTCGTAAAGAGGTCAAGGACGAGGATATCGACGAGGACCAACTCGAGATCATGGTCCGCAGCTGGCTGGCCGCACAACAAGCGCTTGTGCGGCTACGGTGCGATCTCACTCCACTCAGCCAGATCATCTCAGCCTTGCCTCTGCCAAGCCAGCTCAAAGATGTATCGCTCGAGTTTGCCTCGGACGAGATTAGAGGCCCTAGACAGCTGTGGTTTTGTCCCGACTTCCTGCGGTGCCAAGGCGGCCCACCTGCATCTCAGCGTCATGGGACTGTCTCCAAGGCTAGAAAGATCGCGATTGATACGACGGGACCAAAATGCGCGTGGGACCGCGCCGCGTCGAATATGACGAGACTCCGACTAACCTGGCGCGTCAAGTACTCGCCCAACATGAGCAGTAATATCCCCTACATCCACGAGGTTCCTTTCACCAACCTCACGCACCTCACGGTGCTCGGACTCATTGCAGACGGCTTTGACGTCGCCATGTTCCGCGCCAATCCGGGCCTCCGTGAAGTGATTTTTCAGGTCATTAGCGGGCCGGGGCTCGATGCTCTCGCCGGCTCGTGTCCAAATCTCGAGGTCCTGGTGATTTTATCGCACGTTCCCCGGCCTGCCACCGATAGCGTGACTTCCCGCCATCTTCGGCGGGTTGGAGAAAAATGCCACCTACTACAGCATCTCTACATCAACGTGGGCGACGACCCAGAGCGACGTATTGTCGACTGGGTGACTGTTGCCTCGCTCGCAAACAACTGCCCGAACCTGGCAGAGTTTTACGTCCAACCCGGCGGCGGATATACAGTGTCCGGATACAACTCTCCCTACGTTTGGCTGGGCCATGACGTTGACGAGCATCTTACAGCCGCCGAGGAGAAGGAGGTCTCGGCGCATATTGCAAACTTCATACTGTCTGTGCGTCCCGAGACTCTATGGTACTTTGACCTTGTGACCCGGGAGCCCATGATCCGCAGATGGCTACTCAAGCTGGATCTTGAGTATGTCAAGTCCGCAAAGCTGCCTAGCAAGGTCTGTCAACTATGGCGGGAGTACGGCGACGACCTTTAGCGCTGTCCACGGTTACTGAGAAGCAGTTTCCACGGGGTCCAGTGACATCTAGCGGCTGCCTGCTGTCATGTGCCATGCTCAGGATCAAGGCAGCGAGCGCGGTTGATTGTGAATCCGTGTAATGAAACCCTTATCCTGGAGTACCACCGAATGCATACTACTGTCGCGCTCCGCTACAGTATAATACTACAACATCACGCATAGTAGTCTGGAAATCAAGCTGTAACTCTTTGGTTTTGCAATAATTCCACCTGCAACGAATAAAACCCAAGGCCAAGCCCGCCAGTTGTCAGCCACCTCGGCATTCGACTGACCCTGGGATGGCGTGCGGCTGAAATTCTTTCCTGTCCCGTTTTAACGTCGTCCCGGTTCGCTGAATCTCTGTCCGTGGGAAACCCACGCCTTCACAGTACATCTTGTTGTTTGGACAGCCCGTGACTGGATTTTTTTCTTTTTACACCAGTATGGCTACAAACTCTATCAAGCTCCTCGCGGGCGACAAGCACCGCTCGCTCGCCGAGCTTGTGTCTAACCAGTAAGTGGTACCACGAAAAAAATGAGCCCCGATACCAAAGAAAGAAAATGGTGTACCTATTGCTCAGAGAAGATCGTTTACCCCTCCTCCCGAATCAACTCTAACAACAGCCTTGGGCTCAGCTTGTGCAAGGTTAACATGACCCGGGACTCTAATTCAGAGACCTCGATCACCATCGGTGAATCAGTCCGTGACGAGGACGTCTACATTATCACCCAGGTCGGCTCGGGCGACGTCAATGACCGAATCATGGAACTTCTCATCATGGTCAATGCATGCAAGACTGCTTCTGCCCGCCGGATTACCGCCGTGCTTCCCAACTTTCCATACGCCCGACAAGACCGGAAAGACAAGTCGCGGGCGCCGATCACCGCTAAACTTATGGCCAACATGCTTCAGACTGCCGGCTGCAATCACGTTATCACCATGGACCTCCACGCCTCGCAGATTCAGGGCTTCTTCGATGTCCCTGTCGATAACCTGTATGCGGAGCCGTCAGTTGTCAACTATATCCGCAACAAGGTTGACTACAACAACGCCATTATTGTGTCGCCTGATGCGGGTGGTGCTAAGCGCGCTGCATCGCTCGCGGACCAGCTCGACCTCAACTTTGCCCTTATTCATAAGGAGCGAGCTCGCGCCAACGAGGTTTCCAAGATGGTCCTTGTCGGTGACGTATCTGACAAGGTCTGCATCCTTGTTGACGACATGGCCGATACATGCGGAACTCTTGCCAAGGCTGCCGAGACGCTTTTGGACAATGGTGCTCAATCAGTTATCGCGATTGTTACACATGGTATCTTCTCTGGCCGCGCTACCGAGATCATCAACAAGTCCAAGCTTCACAAAGTCGTCTGCACTAACACAGTTCCACTCGAGGGCAAGGACAAGGTTTGCCCCAAAATCGAGGAACTCGACGTGTCTGCTGTGCTAGCAGAGTCGATTCGCCGCCTTCACAATGGTGAGTCTGTCTCGTACCTGTTCAAGCACGCCCCGATATAGACAAGAGGGTGACAGTCCACCACTTTTTGGGGCCATGGGGCCAATGCAATTGCTATTATACTATATAAATACGCGCGCGCGCGTTTCACTGCCGTGAATCATTATTACTGTAACTCTCAGACATCAAATCATACACTTTGGCATAATGTACAAAAAAATATGGGGCATAAAAAATTATCTTGTGACACATTTGCGGCGTGTCGACTGTAACTCGCAAAAATCTACGGTAGACCGTACTTGGACTTGTCAAAGTGGGCCAGAGACTCGAGAATCTCGTGATCGCCAATAAGTTCGGCCACCTTCTCGTCGCCAAGAACCTTGAGCGTACGTTGGTCGGGCACCCAGACAACACGGGCACCAGCGGCCTTGCCAGAAATGACACCCGGCATGCCATCCTCAAACACAAGGCACTCCTCGGGTTTGATCTGGTCATCAGCAGGACGGTCGTCGTTCAGAGACGCGAGAGCGACTTGCCAGATATCGGGGTGCGGCTTTCCACGGCCCTTGGGGATGCGCTCGTCGTCGCCAACGACGATATGCTTGCCAAAAAGGTCAAAGCCGTCACGCAGATGGTTCGTCTTGAGCACATAGTTTTCGTGGTGCGACGAGGTCGCGAGCGCAAATGGCACGTTATGCTTATCGAGGTATTGGAGCAGTTCGAGAGCACCGGGCATGAACTTAGTCTCCTTCCAAAGGTGACGCTGCTTCTCGCTCGTGAGCTTGTAGTATTCCTCCGGAGTATAGGGGAGTTGGGCCCAATCGAGAAAGTATCTCGACGCCTCTGGGCCCGGACGGCCCTGGAGGTGAATCTTGACATCCCAGGGAAGCTCGCCCTTGCCGTGCTCCTCGAGAATTTGGTTCGTGACGCGCGTATAGATCTCCTCGCTATTGATCAGGAGGCCGTCCATGTCGAAAAGACAGGCCCGGATCTTTGTCGTGGGTGCGTCACGGGGAGCTGCGTCGCCAGTCATGTTTACACGCGTTGAAGCCACTATCTGGAGAAGCTATGTCAGTGTCCCCAGCGGGTACATTAAAAGTTTGTGCCCCGCGGGTGGGGGTTGGCGCATAAGCGTGACTCACATGCATAACCTGCCAGCTCAGGCATGAAGGGGTGCTCTACTGTTCGACAGTGCATTTCAATGAATCTGAAAGGATGTCCGAGGCACTGATCTGAAACGTCGAGTGTCCCATAGTGACGTATTCCCTTTGTTTGTTAGCTGCAGGGCGATGTCTCTGGCGATGAGCTTGGACTAATAGATGCAGCTTGTAGACAGTGTCGACGTTTAATGGCCTTGGCTTCGCATCACTCGTGAACGGTGTCATGAACAGTAGGCACCACTCTAGGAGCCATATCTGTCATTTTCACGTCCGACGGGGTCTTTTTTCCCTCCCAAGGATAAATTTGGACAGCCCCTGTGGCCCAGGGAAAACCAAAGGGGAAGCCCCTCGCACACGTTTGCTAGGGCAGGTGCGGTTGCGACTGCTGTGTACTGGGTATTCGTTAGGGCAACACTTGTGCGGGATTGTAGATCTTTTGCCCACGGCAGTGAGTTAGTCGATTCTACTCTGCTTGGAAAGATAATCTGGCACAACAAGCCACGCTATTTTGCTGACAGCTACGTACTCAGTCAATAGTTAAAATTGTCTCAGAACTGAGCCACGCTGTGAACTCGTACGCAAACCGAAATTCAACCGCCCTGTCGATCGGCCATCTATTGCTCCGCAGCGCCTACAAAACGTTTCACTGCCTACTTGTCATCCCGTATGCTACGCTGGCCTTGCGAATAACTAACTTTCGTTATCTGGGCAACCATCACTTCCTTGTGAAAAAAAAAAAAAAGTCGCCATGGATTGGTCTTGGTGCGTCAGCCGCAGCACAGGGCCTCAACACCTGCAGCCGACAAAGCCATCTGGGTGTGTTTACAATTTCCATTACAATTTTCGAACATTTTCTGTCCTGTATTTCTACAAAGCTATCTTCAAGCACGCCATATTAATTCTTGGCTGACGGGCTCCGTGCCGGTCACATCGTCAGAACCACAAGTTCACAAGAACAGCCCCGCAGGTGCTAGCGTGGGGCGTCTGCGCGGCTCCATGCGGGTGCTGCAACCAGATGCCTTGGTGCACGACGTATCAGCTGTGAAACTCTCTGCGACAGGCGTCCGCCATACCAGTTTTCCAAGCATCTACTACGAAAGACTATCTTACGGAGAAACAACGACACTATTTTTTCAGCTCGTGAGCGAGCTGCCATGCCCGAGCTGATCCGTTTACGAAGACGTGAGTGTTTTATAGATCTGTCGCGAGGACGGACCTGCGTCGCATCATGCCTCATATTCACATTGAACGTATCGAGATGCTTGGATAGCTTGATTACGTTTCTACTGTGCGGTAGTCGTGAAGCAACCTTCATCAAAAAGCCAAGGGTCGGGCCTTGAAGATGGACAAAAGAGTGGCCCAACCAGGCCAGGTTCGTTTCAAAGTCACTAACAGCAGGCGGAGCATGGCGTAAGCTCCTGGTGGGAACGAGCCTACTCTTTCTTCTTTCATGGAGCTTGCTTCGTGGAACGACAGCTCCTCAGGCATCGCTATCTTCTTCACCGGTCGAGCGAGACGTGGAAACATACTTGGCCCTGGCTCCGGTTCCCCGGGACCAAACGTTTTTCCACACGTACCCGGACTCGAACAGGTATATCGCTGGCGACATATGGCGACCTCCGGATTCGTACGGAACTGGCATCAATATTGCTGGCGTTCCGCCAGCAAACCCGCGGGTCCTCCAGCAACGACTTGCCCAGGAGTATGCCAAAAATTCAGAAAACGTGTTTCTTTTGATAAAAACAGGCGTTAGGACAATCTGGGAGAGATTGCCCATGCATTTGCTGACGACTCTAACTCGACTCCCAAACTTTGCTATATACAGCGACGCGGCCGATAGCATCGCCGGCTACGAAGTTATCGACATTCTGGCCAATGTTAGCGAGACACAGCTGTTACACTCGCCTCAGTTAAAGACTTACCGGCAGATTCGGGCCATGCGCTCGAAGCACAATTACATCCCAGCCAGTGAGCTGGATATCAAAGATGGCTGGGTCCTTGACAAGTTCAAACCTCTCAAAATGCTCGAACATGCCTACGCGACTGTGCCCCACATGGACTGGTTTGTCGTCATTGACGACGATACGATCCTGTTGGCAGATAACCTTACACGGTTCCTGGCGACTCTTGATCCGTCAAAGCCGTACTACCTCGGCAGTGCGGTAGCTGGGCTCGACCACGTGTTTGCGCACGGGGGCTCCGGCATTGTCTTGTCTCGCTCCCTTATGGAGCGTGCATTCGCCAATCCGGAGAGCAAGCGGTGGATCGACGAGTACACTAAGCGCGCCGAGGCCGAATGCTGTGGTGACTACATTCTTGCGGCGATGCTCAAAGAAAAGCTGGGTGTTAGTCTCGACTACGAGTCCTCGGGAGGTCGTTTCCAGGGCGAGCCAATCTTTCGGGTGCCGGCTTCCTCGTCAAACTGGTGTCAGGAGATCATTACGATGCACAAGCAGAGCGCACGCGACTTTGAGCTTGTGTGGGAATACGAAAAAGTCAGGGGCACAGAGTCTCCAATTCTGTACATGGACATTTACCATGACTTTATTAAACCCTACTTTCCGAGTGAGCCCGTCGCTGGCTGGGACAATGGCTCTCACGACGTGGAGTACTCGTGGGCAGACGACGACGCGTCACCAGACTCTTCTGGAATGGACGCTGCCAAACCGTATGCTTCGCTTGATGCGTGCCGCAAAGAGTGTGAGCAGCGCTCTGATTGTCTCATGTACCGTTATGATCCTTACAGGCGATACTGCGGGATTTCAAAGTCCACAGTGGCGCTTGGTCGGCCCTTAAAAGAGTACGATGATATCGGCTTCCGGAAGGATCCCAGAACTCGCACGCTAAGCATTGAGCCCCGCAGTTCAGAGCAACAGCTCACGTCTGGTTGGTTCATCGATAGAATCCGAAGCATGCGACGTCAAAAGCAGTGCGATGTCCTCCACAATGATCCTGACGCCGACGGTAAGGCATTTGGCGTCCGAGACCAGGTAGAAGGTTGGTGGCATCGTGCCAAGGAGCGCTATCCAGACGCATTCCGTGATCCCCTCAAGGAGATTTATGCATCGCTATAGGCCATTTGTGTTGGGATCATATAACGTAGCGTGCATTCGTCTAAGTTTATAACCGGCAGAAAAGTAGTTTTTATTTGTCTCATCTCGCATTTGTTTGTTCGTTTTAACCTGGGGTTCTAGCCTTAGATCCCATGCCAACTGATAGCTAACTAAGGAGGAAAAGGAAAAGAAAAAAAAAAAAATCCAACAAGTTGACGAGCACTACGACAACTAATTCTTGAAGAACCAAGTACACACATATAATAAAGCTACAAGATAGTCGACACGGTGGTATTAGTCGTTTAGTACTCAACAGCCTCATCATCATAGGCAGAGTCGGCGCCAACCTCCTCGTAGTCACGCTCGAGAGCAGCAAGGTCTTCACGGGCCTCGGAGAACTCGCCCTCCTCCATACCCTCGCCAACGTACCAGTGGACAAAGGCACGCTTGGAGAACATGAGGTCAAACTTCTGGTCAAGTCGCTGCCAGGCATCGGCAATAGCAGTCGTGTTGGACAGCATGCAGACAGCACGGTTGACCTTGGCAAGGTCACCGCCCGGAACATAGTGCGGCGGCTCGTAGCAGATACCAATCTTGAAACCAGTGGGGCACCAGTCGACAAGCTGGATCGACTTCTTGGCCTTGATGGCGGCAACAGCCTGCTGAACATCCTTGTTGACAACGTCACCGCGGTACAGAAGGCAGGTAGCCATGTACTTGCCGTTGCGAAGGTCGCACTTGACCATCTGGTGCGTAGGCTCAAAGCATGCGTTGGTAATTTCCTGGACGCTGTTGGCCTCGTGGTTGGCCTTGGCAGCGCTCAGAACCGGAGCGTAGGTAACCAGAGGGAAGTGGATGCGCGGGTACGGGACCAGGTTGGTCTGGAACTCGTTGAGGTCGACGTTGAGCGAACCGTCAAAGCGGAGAGAGGCAGTGACAGACGACACAACTTGGGCGATCAGGCGGTTAAGGTTCTCGTACGACGGACGGGCAATGTCGAGCGAACGGCGGCACATGTCGTAAATGGCCTCGTTGTCAACCATGAAGGTACAGTCAGAGTGCTCGAGAGTGGTATGAGTGGTGAGCACAGAGTTGTAAGGCTCGACAACCGAGGTCGAGTTCTGGGGAGCAGGGTAGACGGCAAACTCAAGCTTCGACTTCTTACCGTAGTCAACGCTGAGACGCTCGAGCAGCAGAGCGCCGAAACCCGAACCAGTACCACCGCCAAACGAGTGGGTGAAGAGGAATCCCTGAAGGCCGTTGGCACTGTCAGCAATTCGTCGAACGCGGTCCATCACCTCGTCAATGATCTCCTTACCGACAGTGTAGTGTCCACGGGCGTAGTTGTTGGCAGCATCCTCCTTACCAGTGATAAGCTGCTCAGGGTGGAAAAGGTTACGGTAGGTACCGGTACGGACCTCGTCGACAACATTGGGCTCGAGATCAACGTAGACAGTTCGCGGAACGTACTTGCCGTTACCAGTCTCGTTGAAAAAGGTAGAAAAGCCCTCATCACGGATGCCGTCCTTGCGGTCGTCGGAAAGGTAACCGTCAGGGCTAATACCGTGTTCCAGACAGTAAAGCTCCCAGCAGCTGTTACCAATCTGGCAACCGGCCTGGCCGACGTTAATGCTAATGACTTCTCTCATGTGCGCGTTGTCTGTTTTGGTTCTTGAATTTTTTTTGGTCGCGGCAGGCCCTTCAGGAGAAAAGGATGGAGTAGCAGCGAGTTGAGTTCTCACGCCCCCTTGAGTAAACAAAACAACGCGCGCCGGCTTCCGTCGCCATCGCAACCAGTGGCATACCCGTCCATGCTGTTTCCATGGTTACGGTGTGGTGGTGGTGGTGGTGGTGGTGGCGGTGGGGTGAGTAGTTGCGTTGTGATAGAGGAAGATTCACTGCGTAATGCTCAATTATAAAACAAACATGGACTAAACGAATACTGTTTCGGCGATAACCACTTTACAATTCTATACAGTCGCACAGCTGCCTGCGCGGGTAAAATAGCTTGTGGCCATAGAACGCGACCTCGTTGTCATAGCAACTAGTACGCGAACCAGACGTCAATGCTAAATTGTGTTTCCCAATGCCAATGCCAATTAGTTGTGGAAACGCTGTGACCGTTGCTGACGCGTAGTTTCGCGCTAAGTGCGGAGAATTGGAACCTGTAAAGTGACGGAAACCGTGTTCCTGTATCTCAACAGAGAACTATGTTCTGTACCGAGTTGGAAAATGGCCGAATCAGTTTGACCAGCGCGTCACGACAGTAAAATACTTGAAAAAGGAACTTCTTAGCGTAATTCATTATCTCGGACCACAATCTTGAGTATTGGCTGCCTCAGATGCAGAGTTTTTCCGTGATGATCCGATCCGAACCCTACAATCTAGAGAGTGCGAAGTTCCAGCGCCGCTGTCGAGTCCGCTGGTCTCGGAGACGGAGCAAATGTGGCCGCAAGGTTTACCATAGCCCCATAGCGAGGGATGACACATAGCTATACATTCCCAATGGTTGGAAAACCGACGCTAGAGTGCTTTTTGGAGGCTTCGGAGGCAAGGGGTGGGCTGGTGCCTAGTAGCGGTCTGTGCTCACTGATACCGTCCGGCGGGCCGATGATACTGCTATATTTCTGTGCAACCAGGCTTATTTCATGACAATACTAAAAATGTGACCAAATTGCCCTAGATTGCCCTAGATTCGAGAGCCGTCGCTGCATGTTGGAGAATAGTGCATGCATCACGTGATGGTAACCCGACCAAAAAAACATCGTCGACAACGGGCTCTCCGCACACCATAACAAGCAGTAAGAATTCATGCGTACACTATATGCAGCCAATGAGTTTTTTGCTCCGTATCTCGTCTCACCTGTCCGGAGTGGCATGTTGTAAATGCCGCGTAATGCGTTGCAATGACGGAGAAAAAAAAAATTCTGGCGTCACTCTGCATGCAGCCCAACGGGCAGTTAACCCGCTCGGTCCTCCCCGCCACGGACCCCCGGGTTTGCCCCAGCTCGTTCCCCACAAGTCACCAGCAAAAGTTGCGACAATATGTCTAGTATTTTGCTAGTTTCCAGATCTTTCAACCCATCCAATCTCGACTCATACCACTTGCTTGCGGCCGTCCACCAATGGGCGGGCTTGGGCCCCGAGTGGAGCGTTCGATACCACCGAGCCGCAGCCGCGCAATAACTAGGTTAGGACTGAGTTCTTACATATATATATAAGGGCTGTCGAGGCAAGTGACCAGAAATCACCCGGGGGACGTATCGTCGATTTAGGGCACCACTGTCAGAGAAATTGGATTATGAGTGAATTGTTGAGCAAGGCCCAGGCCATTGCGGCCGAGTTCGAGATGAGCGACGAGCAGCTCAACAAATGCGTCGAGCACTTCCGCAAGCAAGTCAAGGAGGGTCTTGCCCAGTCCACCGACAGAGGTCTACCGATGATCCCGACGTTTGTGACCAGCATTCCCGACGGAACCGAAAAGGGCACTTTTCTGGCGGTGGACCTGGGTGGTACGAATCTGCGTGTGTGCTCTGTCGAGCTCCACGGCGATTCCACTTACACGATCAAGCAAGAAAAGTGGCCGATCCCTCACGAAATCATGGTTGGATCCGTCGACACGTTTTGGGAGCTCCTGGCTGACCACATTTACGAGTTTCTGGCGACTCACCATGACAATGTTGTGTGCGAGGACCTGCCCGACCGAGCCAACGTCATCAAGATGGGTTTCACCTTTTCGTTCCCGGTCACCCAGACAGCTCTCAACAAGGGTACCCTACTGCGGTGGACCAAGGGCTTCGACATCAAGGAGCTGGTCGGCCAGGACGTTTGCAAGGGTCTGCAGGATGCCATTGACAAGCGCAAGATGCCCGTGCACGTTGCCGCTCTTGTCAATGACACTGTCGGCACTCTGATGACCCGTGCCTACACTAAGCCGAGCGGCGGTCGCACTCTTGTTGGAGCGATCTTTGGTACCGGTACCAACGGTGCATACTCGGAGCAGATTAAGCACATTCCCAAGTTCGACGCCAAGGGCCACCCTGAGATCACGTCCAAGATCATGGTCATCAACACCGAATGGGGCTCTTTTGACAACGACCTTGAGGTTATGCCCAACACCCGTTTTGACATCGAGGTCAACAAGAACACGCCCAACGCCGGACACCACATGTTTGAGAAGCGCGTTTCGGGTATGTTCCTTGGCGAACTGCTTCGACTAACCCTTGTGGAGCTCCACAACGACGGACTTCTTTTCAAGGGCCAGCAGGCATCTCAGCCGCTAGTCACTCCGTGGGCCATTGACACGTCGATTCCGTCGTACATCCATGGTGACGAGAGCGAGGATCTTGCTGAAACCGGCAAGCAGGTCAAGGAATCTTTCGGCTACGACACGAGCAAGGAAGAGCGTCAGGCTATCCAGGCGATTGTCAAGGCCATTGGCAGACGTTCGGCACATCTGTCTGCTGTTCCGTTTGCTGGTCTGATATTGCACACTCGTGCACTCGAAAAGTTCGATGAGATCGACCTCGGATGTGATGGCTCTGTGGTCGAGTTCTATCCCAACTTTGAGAAGATGGTGCGCGAAGCGCTCCGAAAGACAGAGATCGGCAAGGAGGAGTCGCGTATCACTCTCGGCATTGCCAAGGACGGCTCTGGTGTGGGGGCCGCTCTTTGTGCGCTCGTGGCGTAAACACCGCATTTCCAGCGCCCTCGAGCCCGTTCACGAGACACGCAGTATATATATTAAATTCTCATTGTTTGTTATACTTGGCTTTTAGTCTTTCCAGACCAACCCTCCCCGTCCTCCCTGCCTACTGTTTGGCAGTATAACTATTAGGTTGATTTTTCGCTCAAGCAAGGTCCCAGCAATGTAGCACTCATTCGAGCTCGCCCACTGATCCAACGGCTATGCTCGTCTGTGGAGACAAATTGAGCAAGCTATAGGTTACATCTCTGTTACCGTGGATGCGCATATCCAGATCCAGTAAGCAAACATTTTCCGCTGGGAACAAGTACGTCCACTACCGCTTCTTTGCCGAAGAACTCCCCTCCGTCATTTTAGAATGGATTATTGCCGAGTGAGAAATGCCATGGCGTTCATCCACCTCGCGCTATAGTTGCGGCACTGATATCGATATAGTCCTATTAAACAATGCAAGTATCGATCCATATGTCGACGCCAATGGGCATTTGCTCTAGGCTCTGGTACAGGTTTAGGTCTCGAAGAATTGCTACTGGAGTTTGAGATGAGTGCCACCGCCAGTGCTCTTTGTCGGTGATAAAATCCTCGCTCAATAGCGGTTCTAATTTTTAACGCATTGAATGTGAATACAGAAAGGAAGAAAAAAATGACATAAAAAAAGGTCGTAGCTCGTCTCGACGCGCAGCGCCTATGTAGATAAATATTCACCACACAAATTGTGGTAGTGGAACAAAGGTCTCGTTTCTCTTTTCTTCACGAGCTCACTTGCTTGGTGTGCTTTTTCGACAAATAAATCACCTAGGTGGGGGCGGAGGAGGGGGATAGTGCTGATAAGGATAGGCCGGATAGTGCTGATGATAGCCACCAGGCGGCGGGGGTGGAGGTGGATGGGGAATACCACCCGGCACCCCGTGTTGCGGCGGAGGCGGCGGCACAGAGTATTGTGGATGTGTTCTGTAGTCAAAATGCTGCTGCGGATGCGGAGGCGGCAGCTGCTGCTGTTGCTCCTGATGCTGTTGAGATGTCCCCGGTTGTTGAAGATGCGCTGACTGCTGGGCGTGCGGTTGATGCATGGTAGGGTGATGCTGTTCATGTCGTTGTCGCTGTTCGCTTTCGCGCTCTCGTTGCTCCTGCTCAGCCTTCTCACGCTGTTCCCTCTGGATCTGTTTCTGGAGTTCCTGCTGCCGTGCAGGATCCTTCGGAATAGCGCGATTATGCTCGGACCGCCATCCCTGGCGTTTGTTCTGAAACCAAATTTGCACTGTTCTTGGTGTCATACCCAGCTCCATCGCAAGGGACATACGCTGCTCAGAAGACGGGAAAAAAGTCTGCGCAAAAACCTCGTTGAGCTTTGAAACTTGCTGAGACGTCGCACGCTTTCTTTTCGGCTTCACAACACGTCCTCCCATTGTCTCGCCCATACCATGGGCACGAAGCGAGCCTGGAGGCGGCGGCGGAGGAGGCGGAGGCGGTGGTGGCGGCGGCGCGACCTGCGCATGCATATGGTGATGCTGTGGGAAGCCATGGGACAGAGGAGGCCCAACTGGCATAGGAGGAGGTAACGGCGCACGGCCTGCGCCGCCTGCGCTAACAGGCGAGACCATGACTCCACCATAGCCTCCAGCTGAAGGCGGCGGTGGTGGTGGCCCCGTAACGAAGTAGCCCGGAGAAGGAGGACCAGAGCGTACCGGGCTGATAGCACTGCTGCCAGCAGCAGGCCTGTGGGTAGTTGCCACCGTGCTTGCGCTTGGCGCCGGCGGCATTGCTGCCCCTCCCGCTGACGGTGGCGCTCCTGGTCTATCATGCTCAGTAGGACTTCCAGCCAGCAACGTCTGTACGGACGGCAGTCGTTCGGATGATTCTGGGTACGGAGGAGTCGGCGCCGGCTGCCGTCGGGAAGCCGGTGTCAATTGTTGCTGTCCGCCAGGCGTCACTGGAGAAGGCTGCACAGCAGGCGTACCTGGCGGCCCTTGTGGTGGTGTGGGCGGTCTGTAGTGATGTGGCCCGTATCCGCTAGGGGGTTGAGCTTGATGTCTCAACTGGTACAACTGTACAATCTGGTTCCTGTCCAGGCCCGGCCCAAACGGCGGGTCCAGTGAGGCCCCGCTGGTGGTCAGCGGCGGCAACACTGGACGCATGTGATGGTGACTTGCAGCCGTAGTGACACCCATTCTTGACCGTGCTTCGCTACTGCTGCTAGCTGGAGTCGGCGCTGACTCCTGAGGGCGTCCGAAACTTGGCTGCACTTGCTGCTGGCTCTGACCGCGATGCCCACCCGCTTGATCTCCACGGTATGGCCCTGTGTTCATTCAATGCCAGCAGGTTGGTGGGTTTCGCGGGTCAGGCTTGCCTGCCAATTAACGACCCAGACGTAATCCTGACTGTGTGTAACGCAATAGTGGCCCTTTGTGACTTTTATTCCCTTGTTCCTGTTTGGTATACAGCTTGTCCCCACCACTCTGAAAATGACCTCGGCCGCTGAATACCAGCCCCGCAAACACACGCACACGCACAAAATACTTGATTTCCACACTTGGACACTCGCGGGTTCTGTAGTTCACCTACCTTATATACGTCTGTACGCATTCCCGCGGTCCCGCGTTTCGACAGATGTGCGGCACTAATCCTGAGAAGCACCGGACGCGGCATCGTGCTTTACGCATGCATAAGGCATTGCCCCACGCGCACGCCTTGCAGCTGGAAAAAGCACCTATACATGGGGCTAGGTTCGCCAAACATTTGTTTTTTTTTTTTTTTTCTTCTGTGGTTTTCCCTAGGGTGCTTGAGTGTTTTCAGGGCACACTGACACGGTGTCTCGAATTATGAACTAGTTTGTGTTGTGAAACTACATTCCATCCAATTCAAACATAGTATGCATGCCCATAAATTCGCTTATACAGTCGTGGTAAGACAGATTGTTTGGGCCAATGCCCTTCTGTCAGATGCAAGGGCGAATGTGCATCGGCGAGGCTGACCCAGTAAATAGGTTCATTCTCGAGAGCGCCTCAATTTTCGTGATGCACAAACAACGTTACAGCAGCACTATCAATTTGTAGTTTCAGGCCAATCACGTATGATGAAACAGCGGCACTTCATGTCTTTTGTCATGCTGGCGTGTTCTCGTGAGTAGGTAAGGCATTTTGAGAGTCTACAACAAAGAACTATGTCGCTACTCTCCTTGTCAGCCTTCACTGTAAAGTTCAAAGGGAGACATGAACTCACGGGTATTCGCGATTTCTGAAGTTATGTTGCAAGCTGGGTCCTAGTGCATTTTGCAAACACATTGGAGAATATCCGTACAGCCAATGCACTGAAATTGAAACAGAACAATTGTGATATTTCATCTCTGTCGCTCATAAGGGCCCATGCTGAATTTTAATCTTTTCGAGCCATAATTAGGTTCCTGCCCCTTAATTAGCTGGCTCAATAGAATCCTCCGATTTCTGCAACGTGAAAAAGCGGTCCGCACGCATGCTTGTCGCTTCGCGTAAGATATGACGCCTCAAGTAAAACAGTGGCTTCCACCTCCTTACTTTCCCCCTTTAACCTGTATATCCTAGCTTCTCGTGCAAGTTTAGAGTTCTGGCGACTCTTAAAATAAAGAAAAATGAACAACAAGAACTAAAAAGAAAAAATGGTAGCAAAGGCTGGTGCGCCGCTATCATCTGAATCAAGTCAGCAAAAAATAGTGCTGCGAATAAATCGCTGTAATAGCTGGTTTTGGAATCCTAGTACGTTCAGTCCATAAATCACCGGCCGCCTCGCATTCGACCCGCGTCAATTCACGTGTCGATACTGTCGATCACAACGTTGCTATAACTCTAATGGCGTTTCACTTTTGTGCAAAGTCTGAGGCCGTCACCGGTATGACGACCAGTTTTTTTTTTTTCTTTCTTTCCCTTCTGTATCCGTCCATCTGCCTTAAGCTTTCCTGTCAAGGCTGCAATTTGTTCGAGAGTATTTATATAAGTTTGAAGGGTCCGTGCTTATACAGTTCCCGCTTAGACGCTTTTCTGCAGGTCCAGCCATTTGCCGTGCACATCCTGAAACAATGATTCTCTAATTACTGGAATCTTGTACCTGCGCCGGTTGGATCGTCCGCGACAATTTCCGGCCTAGGGCGGCACTGGAACTTTGGCTTTGGGATTGTCTCAACTATTGTCCACTCTTGTCAAATGTCCCAGCATCGGGTGTAACAGATGTTCTTGGGTGCATTGTGGCCGCGCGTGCGAAGCGCATGATACACGCCCTCGTCTAACAAGATAGGAGTTGGCGCGGCAGAGTTCATTCTCATTGTGCCGAAAAATGCGGCCCTTGAAATATTTTGTAGAATGTGGAATTCGCTGTCTTGTCATTAAATTTGGGAACGCATTATGTGGCCATACTGTACCACCTGCTGCGTGATTGCTTTGCATCCAACTCTATCACATTAAGGGGGATAGCATTGTCGCTTCTAGTCGGCAAAAGAGAGGGCAATTGTCTGTGTTTTATTCGAAACCTGTCGGCAACAGTGTCTTTGGCCTCGCGTGTTGTCGCCACCCCTGGTAACTGCGTCGGTCCCCTGAAAGTCCTCACCAGTTATGGATAGGGGCGAGCCACATGAGGGTTGGGGCCATGCACAAAGAATTAGATCCGGCAGATTGGAGTGTATCATTAATCCCGAGATGTATGTGCTTTCGGACAACAGGCGCGTTGCATTTGGCCCATGACTAGCTCAGCCGGTAGATTGTCGGCAGGACGTTTAAACATATTCATACGGCGCATTCTAAGTTTTCGACAAAGGCATATGACTTAGGAGGCCCTAGCATGTACCTTGTATGCCACGTATCAGAGCAAAAATGGGCGTCTTCTTCTTGCCGCGGCGTTCGCTTGCGGAAGACATGTCTCAGTACCTTGCATCTTCGCCAATTAGTACCGTTGCTGAACGATTCGGGCAACCGGGGACTGAAACTCGCAGTAGATGTGCCTTCCTGCAGTTTACGTACATACTCCCTGCGCGATCAAGCACGGATTAGTACATGAACCATTACCCCAGTGTACCTTGACCAAGAACCTATGTCACGGGTGGCATGAAGGGTCGTCCAAGAGCCATAATATCACTGCGTAAACAACTCTTTTCGGTCCATAGTACGAAAGCACATGTGACGAGTCGTTTGCAGGCGACTGCTGTTACAAGTCTAAGGCAAGCGTGCAGGTACCCGCCAACTGCGTTCTTAACTAGATCACCCAGATCGCCAGCTTGTTTCAGGTTTGTGTATGTAATGTCTGGTCACTTCGCATCCCACTTTCAGGCCTTTGCATATCCTCATCAAGAATGTAAATACAACGGAAATTCCCACGGCCGGACCATAGCATGCCAAACAGTTAAACTTCCTGCATTTCAACGGCTCCCCTTGTGAAGTCTAGAAAAGCATGGGGTGCGTTGCAGATCCCCTAGCGCCCCGCCCGGGAATTATTAAATAGCTTGTGAACTGGTTATCAACGCTTATTCCAATAATTAAGCGCCAGTCTCCCCTTGGCGAATTATTCTAGTGGCCACGAGTCTTTTTGTAGTGCAGTGATTGGCACTTGATACGAAGTGGATTGCCGGGTCCCTCCGCACTCCGAAGCGAACCACTTTGCTTCCGTCGCATACTGTTTGGCCGCTTGCCTTCTTCACACTGTCGGGAATGCATTGTTTGACGCCTGCTCACGCCACTAATACATTCCCGACAACAAGGGACCTGCACCTGGCAGCTCCTGCCGGGCTTTGCTTAGACTGGCGGGCGTTGTCGCGCAAGGCCCTGCGATTCAATTCATGCGGAGGGTGGCTGTCTCCCTTGCATAAGACTGCCGATCACGTTAATAGTTTACCTAGACTTTTGGACCGTGTGGTGGCAGGTTCGCTATCCACCCTATATTGTGTGGCTTGCGCTGTCTTAGACTGTGCGTTACGTTCCGGTCACCAAGCTCGCTGTGCGGCTCACGTCTCACGCGAACCTACACAGAATCTACTAGTGTTCGCCATCTCCTGGGAATAAGGGAGTAGACAAGAACCCGTACTCCTAGCTTGAGACCGTCCCTTTGGTGTATCACATAAATACTCCCCACTAGGAGCCTGCTTGGCCTTTTTGTTCTATGGCGCGAGGAAAAATAGTAACGCATATGTTGTATATCCGAACCGGGCCGTTTTCGCTCGCCATGTATTATAACCCGTAGCCGCTCACAGTGGGCCATTGGGAACCAGTCTTGTGAACTCAAGAAGTACGTTTCCGAGTGATTCTGGTTCCAGGCGCATTAACGGCTACACTGATGAGCTTGCAATTGGCTAATCTGTCGCCAGGAACTAGAATCAAAACTGACCTGTTCCCGTGGGCTCTGGGGCACAGTACCCAGACCCAAAAAGAGGGAGAATATAGAATACGGCCTCTGTCTACATGCTCCATATCGCCGGTTACTGGATACACTACGCGGGATTCATCTGGCACTGCTCTAAAACGCGTGCTGCCATGCAGACACATGTGGGGATGCGTCTTCAAGAATTTGGTGCCTTCAGCTGCATTTCACTGGGCATTGCCTCGTCTCACCGAATTCCGAAGTACCAGGAGCACACATAATTAAACTCTGTGCTCCCTTTTGGCAAAGATAACGTTGTGTTCCATCAAAAGCTGACTTGCCTATTACCAAATCCTCAAAAACATTGTGTCTTGCGTGCTTCTGGTAGTTGGACAAAACTCCAAGGCGATAGCTGGCGGTGTGTGCTCCTGAAACCACTTACGCGAGAAACTGCGATCACCGTTTGAAACCGGCAACGGTCGCAGTACCTGCACAGCGGCATGTGCTCACCAGGAGGGACTGCTGGATTTAGGGGCATCAGGATGTCTCAGACGGAGTGGTACGTGTTCATGATAAGGCAGGGTATCCTGTCAGTTTGGCAACAATTGGCGACACTTTCTACACAACTTTAATGTTCGAACGCGCTAGCATCTATGTTCTATGGAGGGGCGTATACGGGGCTCCTGTGAATGTAAACATTTACCTGAAACTTCCAAGTCACCTCTGCATACTGTTTAAGTGCGACATACAGGGATCTTGCATATGAATGTTTCAGATGTAGCTTGTTGCAGAATGTCCATATATGTATGTATTAGGGTTTTATCCCATGTCCCTAAGAAATAGCCTTGGCTGGCATATGAGCAAGGGCAGCGTCTGGCTATTAATTTGTCGTCCTTTGTCCTGTCACTTGTCGCAGCAGTTGCAAATGAAGAAAGGCCGCAAGAGCCGTTGTATTTCCTGATAAAAAAAGGCTGTAACGGTGCGTTCCTAATGCAGTATGCCGTTTGGCGGCCGAGTTTGTTCTCGACCGTCCGTCGGCTAGCCGCAGGGAGGTTCACAACGCACAGACCGCCGATCAGTCTCACAGATGAACTTGGCAAGTGCTGTCAGGTTTTCGCCGTTCAGCGAGGCCAAGTGCATACGCGAGCCAGTGGCCTGCTAGCTTGCTGCATAGCTGTAACTAACTTTTGGGTCGCTCCGTTCTCCTGCTAAACTGTTACAGATTTGCATGATTGTGTTTCTGGGGAATGTCTGAGAGCCCCTGTTAAAATTGCTTCGTAGTCGAACAGATGGCTGAGTAACAAAGCGAGAGCGATGCCTTTTCTGGACTAATTTTCAGGGATTATATGATTTGCTCGGTCATATTGGGATTAGAGATGGACTGGTGACCCATTTGAATGCTCACAATTGCCCAAAGATGAATCTTGTGCCATTGCTATATAATGCACAAATAAATGACGTATAATAATGACCTGACAGATATCCTCATTTTATGGACAAGCCAAACAAACCAAAAAAAAAAAAAAGTGCAGGAACATTATCCACAAGACACTCGAGACACGACACCTTCCCGCGGCCTTCTCTCAGAGGCTGCGCTTGGTCAGAGCGCCCTGATCCCAGGGTTTACGGAATATCTGTCAATCCGAAGGGTACCTACCCCATCCGTATGTTTCCTTTACACATCAGTGCAGTTCACTTTGCATGCATGCTAACAATTACAGGAAAGTACCAAGAGCTTTGGCCTTAAATCAGTGATATCTTGGTACTACCAAAGCGTTGGCCACAGTCAACGATCACTGGGCTAGGTCTGTTTGCATGGTTCTTGTGGATTGCAGCCTGCCCGTTGTGAAGCCAAAGCAATAGGACCGCCAAAGAAATGAAAACAGACGCGAACCGCCCATGCTATCTATAAAAACGGTTGTAGGGTTCTCAAATGAGTATTTTCTTACTGTATTTGACGACACTAGCAGGATGATCGTCAGTGATAGGGACAGATGGAGTTTCTCGTCCTTACCCTAAACGAACAGTCTCGCTTGCCCATTGTCGCGCCATTGAGTGCTAGAGCCTTGAAGCTGACCGCAATAAGTGCGCTAGATCAGAATGCTAACCATAATATGGTGCAAAAGAGGTATTGTTCTTTCAAGAGCCAGAATCCCAACCAAAGCCGCCACTGCATGGTGTCCAATTCGGGTGATCGCCGCCGGCAGTAGCAACCCTATTTGAACCTTGGGTTCGGCCGATGGGCGGCTATATGGTACTAGGATGGAGCTGGAATTTGACACCATTCCACTGCCACTATACATTAGCGAAACATGTCGGATCTTGGTAGAAAGAACGTCAGCGACAAAATCAGCGAGAGCCTGAAGCCCGAGTCGGAGAAAACCCTTAACGAGCAGGTTTCCGAGGGCGTTACCGACGCTTACGACAAGATCGCCGCTTCCGTCCAGCCTGACTCCGAGAAGTCGGTGAGCCAGAAGGCCATTGACGTTTTCAGCGGAGCCAAGGACGACACAAAGGCTGCCGCCAAGCAGCAGGAAGCCTCGCTTGCTGACTCGGCCAAGCAGGCCCTTGACGCGGCTGGCAAGTTTGTATCTGACATCACCGGCCAGTCTTCGACTCAGTCTTCGACCCAGAGCAAGCCGTAGATCTAGGAGCGACCATAGTACTGAATATTATAGACCCATAAACTCACACGATCTTGAAGCAGGGAACAATTACAAGAATATTTGTGCTAGCATTTCCTTTGCTTTTCTGGGAAGACGCGGCCTAGGCTTGCGTAGCAACAGGTTCGTGGTTGAACAGGCGAGTAATAAATGCTATGAACCTCGACTTTTGCTCCCCGGAATCCCGTCCCGCGTTGTGATTTATTTACTGGGGGTTTCACTCTCAGACCCCCGAGGCAACCGCTTCGCGGTTGATCGAGAACTGCTGGCCTTATTGCAACTGCGAAGCAGTTGCTACGGGGGTCTGGAGGTCGTGAAACCCCCCAGCAAATAATTTTCGGGAACCCACCGTCAGAATCCATAGTAGTTCAACTAGTATTTATAGCCATGAGCCGATTATCGAGGCGAGTGCACGGTGTAACTGCTAAAGACGTTTGACAAAGTAACAGGCCATAGAGCGTGGCATTTCACCTGCATCTGGCACAAACTCCAAACAGAGTATGCGCCATCTCACCATCACCTGTGAAGTAGTTGCCGCAGTGGTCAGGGACACCACTCCGAAATCAACGTTGCGTGTGCCAGGACATCAGCCGCGCGCGAAGACGGCCCGGCAGCCGGTACTGATAACAACGCCCGGGTTTATCGACCCATTTAAGCGAGCAAGTGCATGGCCTCGTCACCGCGTTACCGTGTCATCGTGTCACCGGGTACGCGTCCGTCTTCACATGGAGACCTAAGACTGAGCCGTCGGGAGACAAAATAGCGGTACAAATGGTCCTACTGAATATTCTCCGTTGGATACATGCTTTTGAGATTAGCAGGAGTATTACGATACCGAGAATAAAGAAAAAAGGAGCGCAGCTTCTGCTTCTTCTTATTAGAATCCAACTAGTAGAGGTTAAACTGCAACATAAATCGAAACGCTGCAAAGCATGGGACCAGTAGCTCAAGTGGCCTGGCCAGTCGCTGTTTAGTTCCAAAAGTTTGAATGTTAGATGGACTCAGATTGACACGGTGCTTTCGCGGAGGCGCTTTGTTGAGTGTATTTACACCATTTTTTTGCCGCGTTTCCGATGTCGGCGGAGTTTTTGCCATGCTTTGCGACAGGATTGGCGAAGCCCATACACCGGAATCAATCGGAACAACCGACGTGCAGTGTTCATGCAACCGTCTAAAGGGCAGTAGGATCAGCGAGCTTCTGGGATAGAATTCGCGGGCCCACGCACAACAATACCGAAACAATAACATTTACTATTTACTGGCGCAATACATGTTCGCACTACTAAGACATACGTAGCTCGTCAACTTATCGGCCCACGGTGGAGTGCCGACAGCTCACGCCTGCGCGCAGATGGGCTAGGCCCCAGATGTTATCAGTCCAATGAGCGGGCGAGCAGATAAGGCACATGGGCTAGGATGCGTGATCCTGCACGCGAACCGGCCGCAGACGGACGGGCAGCTTTTGTGTTGTGAGTGGTTTGTGTTGACGCTGGGGCCCATAAATGACACAGCTTTGCGGTCTATATTGACAAGAGAACTATTTCCGACGTTTGCTACTACCAAAAAGCCACGGGAAAGCCCACAACCTCGGAAATAGCCCACCTTCAGCCGCGTGGCTAACCGGCATAAGGGCCCGGGGCATCTACGGGTCGGGCAACTAAAGTGTAGATGGTGCGCGGCTTAATGATGCGGCTGACGTCGGGGCCCGTCCGCCTAGTCTAAGTAAGTGGCCCCTGTGTATGGTTCGCAGCTCGTACGAGAATTTGATCGGGGACTCGAGCAGTCACAGTCACATCGAGAGCGGTGGCACGGACTATCCTTAGTATTTGGAACGGGTGTACCGCCTAGTATCGGTCTTGAAAGTCCGGGAACGTCCGAACCATCCAGGCATTGTGGTCTTGCGAGCTGGAACACGCGCCTTTGTTAGTGCGTGCGAGAGAGTACATCGAGTGACGTCGGCTTTGTCTGCGACTATTGTGACGTTTCGCCTTTTGAAACACAGTCGACAGCATAATTCTGGTATGTTGTTTGTTTTATCGCTCTACGTCCCTGTGCGACAGTTCTGAAAAGCGAGTGGTTGTCGGGGTCCTGAGAATCTTCGTTTTACGGTGAAGAAGTCAAAGGAATCGACACATTTTCTACACTCAAAACCAACCTGTGACTGTTAGGGATACAATCTGTACTTCAGGAGGTATAACCTCCCGAAAACAGAATCCGATAACGCGCACTGCGCACTTTCTTTTTATGGGGCATTCTGTCCAAGAATCTCTTGTGTGGCAATTGTGTCGCAGTTAATGCCAAGGGTCAACCGAGGTCGACCGCAAAGGGGTTCCTATGAGAGTCGAGGAGCGGTCTAGAAGCATTGTCCCATCGTTACAAAGAAAAGAACACACACTCAAAAAACAAGAAAAACGTGTGACGAGGACCTACCTCCTCTAAAACGTCTCTCGACCCGCCTGTATCGGCCCTCGGCAAGTCCAAGTAAGATCGCAACTAATGCCAGTCAAAAATGATATCACCACTAGATTTGCTATCTTCGGGCGAGCCATTTTTCGTGCAATCCAGAGAACGAGAGGTCAACAACGCCAACCAGCTGGAACACAATCCCCTGGAAACCGCTCAAATATGGAAGCTCTATGCCAACGCAAAGCTTGGCCTGCCTAACCGGGAGCGCATAACGAACCTAACATGGCGTATGATGGCGCGCGAGTCGCAAAGGCTAAAACAGGAGCGCGAAATATCCAGAGGCCGAAGGGCGTGGGGGTCGGAACGCCTGCCACCGGCCGCATACGGGGCGCGGTCGGGGTCCATTTCTATAGGGACCAACTCGGCAGCGTCGAGCTGGAGTGCAAACACAGTCACTCCGCTCACGCATGACTCAGACTGGGACCCCATGGGGAACAGCGCACTGTTTGGCAGCTCAGCCGATCTGAGCAGCTGGAATAATAACCAAGGTGGTCTGGGGACATTTCAGGACAGCAACGACGCCAACAAACCAGCGGCAGAATCTGTGCCGGGAATGCCTTTTAACTATGCAGTGGAGCTCAAGCGTATGACCCAAAGCCAGGGCATGATTGCGCCATCGCTGTCGCAACATCAGATGCCAAACGGCAGCGGCACCGGACCTACGCAAGCGCAACAGGTATTGGCAAACAAGAAGCGACCTCAGCCGCGGTTCCTGCCTGGATCCGCCCCAGCACACACGTTTGTGCCCCCGCCGCAGCACGGAATGAGCATGGGACGAGGGTTCCAGCCTGGCAGCAGCGGCGGCGGGCCGCCAACAAGGCACAGGTCAACGGCATCGATTCATTCGTATGCAGGAGATAGCCCAGCAGGGATTTCGAATGACAATGCGTTTGCATTTTCACTCGATCCTCTGGCCATCGAGGGTCTGGATGAGCCATCACGGCCGCCGTCACCAAGCGGCATTCGGCCGGGCATGCCGTTCGCCCCCGCCTCACTGCCATCCCAGTACTCTACAAATTCGTTGAATTCGTTGTATTCGCCACATTCCTCAGGGCTTAATACGCCGACGCTCTCTGCTCAGGGCCATGATGCAATTTATTTCGACGCCGTCACGAGCGCACGTGATAGCACTCAAGGACCGGCGCCGCGGCGCCCTAGTGCAGTCCCAACAGGCCAGCAGCCAAACGATCCATATAAACGGGCGGATGCACTCCCTGGGTCACAGCTATTGTCGGCAGCAGCGCGTCAAGGCAGCATGTCGACGACAGCCATTTCGGAAATGCACCGCCGGTCGCCCGCGCCGCCTGGCGGCAGTGCAATAGCGAGCTCGCTTCAGCATATTCATCCGTCGCAGCTATACCGCCAGACACCACTACACCTTTCCAGCGAATTCTACTCGCTGCCGAAACAGTCGGTGTTTGCGCAGGCTGCTGCAGCAGATAACCAGCAACCGAATGCGTCGATGTTCTCGCCAACCGGCGATGACATGTTTGCCCTCCAAGCTGTCAACAGCCCGGGGTCGGCTCAGTCGATTTCGCAGGCAACCACGCCGCAGCAGTTTGCACCATCGCCTCCTGTATCATCGGGCACCGATTCTCCTGTGAAGCTGCCCCGTACGCACTCAATGACGACTCTGACGCAGGCACGATCGTCGCAAAGGTCGAGCCCTGCAGGTAGTGGCCCGCCTAGTGCTGGCGGCACGCCAGCAGCTGGAGGGAGCAGCGGAGCAGGCAGCTCCGGCGGCGGTGCTGGTAATGGCAACAGTGGCAGTGGGTCAAGCCAGCCTACTGAGTGCACAAACTGCAAGACTCGTACAACCCCACTGTGGAGACGCAATGCTGCTGGCGAGCCACTTTGCAACGCTTGTGGTCTATTCCTCAAGCTACACGGCGTGGTCCGGCCCTTGTCCCTGAAGACGGATGTTATCAAGAAGCGCAACAGAGGCGGTAATAATGACGAGCCTCCTAAGTCACGTCGTAGCAGGTCACGACGCGGCTCGATGGCTACGGCGCAGAGCGGACCAAAGCCTACGTCGCTGACATCATCGTCGCGGGCACCTCCTCCAAAGACCGACGATGTCAGCCAAGAGCCCAGAAAGCCGGCTGTCAAGGCGGAGTCTACGTCGTGGGACTGGTTAACAATGTCGCTATGATGGGAGTATCATCGACTTAATCTTTGTGTGCCCCGTTTGTGTTTGTCTGCTTTTTTGGTTTGAAACGCCTGATGACAATAGAATTTGAGATGACTTTACGATAATAGGCAATATACATTTAAGGACCACATTGACACATGAAATAAAAAAAAACATTAGCGTAGTCCCAAGTATAGGAAATGATTCCAGTGGACGCGAATAACAAAACCTTACCAGACAACTTTGTTGTTCAAGCCGAGTTACCACTGCCTCCGCTGGAACCACTACCATTTGGCATTGTGAAGACACTGCCGCGCGGCCCATCACCGTTGATCATCGGCGTCTGCAGCTCCGGAGGGCTCCTGTTGTGGCCGTTGAGAGGACCTTGCATGGAAGGCCTGTGAAAAATGGCAGACTGCGACGAAATAGAGTTTGCCCGAGAGCTGATGCCGCGCATCGACGGCGTCGAAGGCATGCGTGAGTATACCGGCTGGTGCGTCGTACCTCCGTACCTGTCGAGCATTGTGTTCTCGAGATCGCTGAGCTCAAACTGCTGCGAATATGACTGCTTTTGCGCCATCATCGACAGCGCAGGCGACGACATGCGGTGATGGCCCCTGCCCATCAGGTTCGCTGAGTTCATTACAGTCGAAGGGCTCTTCACAAACGAACGGTGCCGAGTGCGTCGGGCCGTCATGCTCATCATGTCGATATCTTCAGGCGGGATGGTGGGAGCTTGTGGGGGTTCAGGCCTCGCCTGTCGCTCTGGGGCAAGCGGGGGAATGGGTGCGGGAATGCCACCGGGTGGAGGCCCAGACGACCCACTGTGGGAAAGATTGCGCGCCGGGTGCTGTGGAGGAATGGACGGATTCGATCCTGGAGGCGGCTTGAACCCGCCGTTGTATTGTGGCAGAGGCGTCGTTGAAGGTGTCGCCTTGACCCTAGTCATGAACTGCTGCTCGCGTGCACGCAGTGCCCTCTCACGAGCCTGCAGCTCCGATTCCCGTCGTCGCAGAAGCTCCTCTGAAGCGCCGGAACTACTGCCGCTGCTGCCAGTGCTGGCAGCGTCTCCAGACTTGGGAGGCGATGTCGAGCGCGAGGGGCTACGGTGCACACCATCAGGTGACACCCGGTGCTTCATGGTCATAACACTTGCTTCGCGGCTCGCAACTTCTTGTTTCCTCGCAGCGAGCTCCTGGTACTTGACCTGTAGCGCTTGCTCTTTTGCAGCAAGGTCCTGCATTTTCGACGCGATTGTACGCTCGCGCATAACTACCGCGCTCTCTCTGGCTGCTACCTCATCCTGCTTGAGAGACAGCAGGCTCATCTGGTGATTGAGCTCGTCTTTTTCCCGAGCGTCCTTGCCGTTGATGTCGGCTGTGTTGCCGTTGACGTGCTTGCCGTTGGTATCGCCACTGTCGCCGTTGGCCTGCAACGAGTGTTGACCGGCCCTAGAAAACAAAATGGGTTTTGAGCGGTTTTCGTTGATGGCCAAAACTTGTGACATCATCGCAAAGACCATCTCTAGGTACGGGGTCTTACCGGCACGCAATTCGTCTGCCATGAGGATAGGAAGTAAAAACAGCAAATCGGCGGCAACTGAGTGGCGGTGATAAAAATGGAAGAAGAGCAAAGACGCCTTTGGGAATTTGAAAGTTTGCGGTGCCGTTCTCAACTTCGAAGTCTGAAGAAAATGCTGCGCGCTCGGCATGGCGTGGCCCAGCCGGGTGGCAATCGCAGACACCTCGCTAACCAGGCCTTCGATGATCGGCCGAGCAATGACGCTCTCCTTGAGTCGGTCCACGTCGGTTAGCTCAAACAGTATCGACAACGGCTCGAAAGCAACGACAGGAATGGCCTTGATCAGCTGCACCTTTGTGAAAGCATCCGAGCTCTTGGCCCGGGCAGCATCAAGTCCAGCTGTTTGCAGATATGTGACAACATCGCGGACGCGGTAGTTGTTGGCCTGATCCAGCGGTTCCACCAAAACATTCGATCCAGTACCAATTTGCTCAACGATATCTCGTTCCGGGGTACCCCAGACAAGGTTGATGTCACACAAGATGCCGCAGACCCTGTTGTTCGGGAACCGGCTGCGCACCTTGTCCTGAAGTGGTATCAGGCCACCAGACACGTCGATGAGAATGATAGTGTGGTCAGGCACGATAACAGAGGCCAGCTCCTTTGAAACACGCGACAGATGCTTTAGCGATTCCAACGAAAGAAGAACAATGTCAAATGTAATGCCAGTCTTGTTCTGTAGTGCGTCGCGACCAATAAACCTTGGCGAGAAGGCGTTGCCATTTCCAAAAGATGTTCCCGTGAATCGCACAGATACGTCGCGCGTCGATGCAACATCACAGGATCTGGAAGCAGCCAGTCGCCACGCTAGGTATAGCGCCCAGGGACTAGCTCCCTCTGTTGTTAGCAGGCTGAAGCTATAGCTCCATGACCTTGTGTATACACACGGCAAGACCAATTCGGCGCCCCCCTCCTGCTCCGAGAACTTTGTCCCCTGAACGTCCAGCAACCGGTTCACAATTGAGCAGAGAACACAACTCTTGGTTTGTTTTATGAGACATGAGCAAAAATCTGGTCCAACAAGTCACATAAAAAATTAACACAATGGAAGGGGGACCCTGACGCAGAGAATGCGAACTTGCACAATATCGTCTGACAATAACCAGGCGGCCATTTCGAACATACAAACAATAACGTATACTCACCTAAAAGAACGCTTGAGGCCGACATGAAGCTAACAAGCACAGAAAGGTGCCGGTCGGTATCCGATCAAATGTTTTTGACAGCCTTGAATGAGCCGTATCAGACTGGTGGTCGGTTTGCGCTCGTCCTCAAGACCGGATATCCTTGCACTTACGTTGCTTGGTAAGCCAACGGGATGCTCTAACGTGTTGTCCAGACTCCTGTTGGACTGGATTCGACGTTGCGAGAGCTTGCGTCGACGCGTTGTGAGCCTGCGGAGAAAGGTTGCAAACTCCGGACCTCCGGCAACAGCCTATCAGTTTTTCTTTTTTATTGCAAAAAGACCTTCCGATTATGGCCTAGGCGTCGCTTCTAGCCCAAAATTCCGGCAAACCTCAATAAGCTGGGTGCACAGCCTTGCTCCCGTAGTTGCGCAAGTTCCTGGAGGAGAAAACATAGAATCGGTTTTCGAGCCTCGCCGTCTGTGCCTCCGACCAGCCGCATACCGCCGCACCCTTGGCCTATCTCGGCCCATCCTACCATCTTTGAAGCTCATCTGGTACCCGCCTAACCCAGAGTGTGCCTTTCCAAGGGCTCTCTCAGGGCCAGAGTGCGGCGGCCCTTCTGTTTAGGTGGATAACTCGGATGTCCCTAGATTAGTTCATCATTACGCCGACAAGCACGGGCGAACGTACGGTATATAGAATTTTTTTATAACGGCCCTGAAAGTGGCGCTGCTTTCGAGCGAAGGGGACGGCGTAGTGCAGGGGGAAAGAGGGAGTAAAAGAAGCGGTTGCATTAAAGATCACGTGATCTATATCCCGCTTTCAGTTTGCTTCCAACTGAGCGAGAATCGAGCTCCAAGAAAACAAGTCGTCGCAGAAATCAGCAATTTAGATGACTCTCTTTCTAAATGGTTGGGAGGCATCGCGAAGGCGATCCGCACCGACCCCGGATCCCGCCTGGCAACGTGTTGACTGGCGTCGCCAGATCGATCTCGGCGACTGCATCTGCCTGCCAGATAATACAAAACAAAGCGCTTAGGTGTGGGTGCATTTCACGCTGCGTCGTACCCGTTCATGGTACCGCTCTAACTCATTACCATACCAGATACCGCAATTCACTGCGTAAGGGCATTGAATATGTACGTATTTCTGCGGCCCATTGCGCCACTGTCTCTGTTCCAATGTCTGTGCATCCTGGCTCTGGTAGTGATGTATTGTGAAAGGGTCCTCCAAACAAGGAACCGTTCGGGGTCCAATGCTGGATGCCGATCTTTCGAACGCTGATGCCGGCACGGATGAACACGCTCCGATGAGCGGCGAACGGCGGCGAGCGTTGGACTCGACGCAGGCAGTGAGTGGCTTTGCCAGGGGTTGGTCTGTAAGTTCGAAACCTTTTTTTTTTACTCGGGACGCAACCCCATAGATTACGTGGCCCAATCCGGGGCGAGGTACGTTTGAAACCATGAACTTAGTGGCAGGTCAGAGCTCCAATTGCGGCCACCTGTTCGCCTCATGCTCATCTAATCGTGTTATGGTTGAGCTATAATCGTGTTGTTTGATCGTGCTGTCCATAGCAAGACTTCGTCCCATCATCCGCCAGTTTGGTGGGCCGGAAAGTCCGTAAGGGTCCCGCTAAACACGTAGCCAATCGTCAATCATTCAACCGGATGATCGCGGGTTACCGTTGTGAGTTTTGCTTCACCAAGAGAACTGTAGCTTGCAAACAGAATACCATCTGGCTGTGCAGCCTGCCACCTGAGTCGTATGCAGGGACCTGTGGACTATGACGGGGTCGTAACTATATTTGGAATAGCATGGTAGCCATCTCCGTGCCTAAGTATTCTGCGTTGCGAACTGACGTGAGACCCTCGAAATGTTTCAATCGACTAATCTATATCTGATTTCAGTCATTCTGCTGCTCGTTGCATGATCTTCTGCTACACAGAGTCACACTGTGTGTGTAACCGCTAACCGCATATCTTGGACCTTAGTGAAAAGATACTAGTGGCTTTCACTGGGAATTTAGTATTTTCCAGAAACGAGTTTTTCTTTACAACACTTGGGTAGGTAATTCGGCCTCTAAACAAAAAAAGATTGTCTCTATGACTGGACTAGACGCAAATTTCAGGTCCTTGTCTCCGTTGTCACGATAAACGCTCATTCGCAACATCGTCTGAATCTCGATAATTGACGAATAGTATAAACGTATGAGATCTGTTTGACTTGATCTTGATTATTGTTTTGTGTTCTTGAACAGTGAGCTGAAGAGAATGTATCAGTTGACTCTCGATCTTGACATCATGATGCATCTAGGACGACGGCTCCAATCTTGCTTCCCGTGCCAATGCTATTTGGGCTTGGCGATCTCGTCTCTCCATTCTCTACATACAAGCAAGCGAGCTGGGTAACAGTGCTGTCTTATCCCCTTCCACCTCGCTTGTCTGTCGTGTTCCGTAGAACATTGGACTGGCGGGGACGCATCCTCGTTTCCATGGCTACAAGGAACCGATTGCGCTACGTTATTTGCTAGTCTAGAGACAGTTCGGCTCTAGTTCAAATGTCCTAGGCCATTCCCGAACCAAGATGCCCAAGAAAAGAAAAAAGTTAATATTATGTATTGAATTATAAAAATGCCGACAGCTCCCCGCCCGGCCATCAAATTGCCCATATCTTGCTCCCGTTGCTACAGAGACAAGCCCCCGCCTGCGCTAACGAATCGTGACGTGGAGCCGTCGCTGTGCTGTAAAGTACGCGTTCTCTCTTCTGCGGGACTCAAGACCCCACTCTGAAAATTTGTGGGGCAATTCGTCTGAGAAACGACTGAATAACACAATGGACGCCAGTAAACTCGAGCGATTGCAGAAGAGCGTGCGAATTGGTGGCAAGGGCACTCCGCGCCGTAAGGTTAAGCGTACCGTCAAGCAGGAGGGCGATGACCGCGCTCTTCAGGCCGCCCTTCAGAAGGTGAACGTCCGTGACGTCCCTGGTGTCGAGGCCGTCCAGATGTTCAAGGAGGACGGCAAGGTCCTTACTTTCTCTCCTGCCCGTGTTAACGCATCTGTTCTTTCCAACACTTATGCTGTCTACGGCCGTGGCGTCGAGCGTGAGGTCAACGAGCTGCTCCCGGAGATGCTGCAGCAGCTTGGCCCTGATTCGCTTGCTCAGCTCCGCCAGCTCACTGAGCAGATGAAGAACGCCCCGGGCGCGGGCGCCAAGGAGGCCGAGGATGACGAGATCCCCGATCTTGTTGCTGGCGAGTCGTTTGACAACACCAAGGAGGTTGACTAAGCGATGCGCTCTTACGTTTCGACATGAGCATTTGGCAGTATTCACCCGACCTCGTTTTAGGGAGCATGGGCACTCTCGCTGGTCCACTGTGTACATGTCTACGAAAAAAATGTTAATGACTCTTGTCAGAATGCCCGAACGGGTACACATTTGTATGCTGTGCCGTTCCTTGGGTTGGAGATCGTAGAAATGACGCCCTACGGATAGAGCGGCTTTCTAATGGGGCTTTTCTCTAAAAGCTTGCAGGTAATTTTTGATAGGGTTTGTAGAGCCTTTGGTTGGTTTTTGTACTTGTTGAACTATTCGTTGGATAATGAGAACAGGCTCACGCAAACTATCAATGTGCCAGCATGACGAGAGGTTTAATAGTGCAATGATCCCAACCGCCTGATCCCAGTAGTGTATATGTCCAACGCGCGAGTGTATATGCCCAACCCAAGAGGAAAAAAGCAAAAAGAATAACGGCTAGGCTGATATCGCTTCCCGGCTCACAGATGTTTAATCATTAACAGGCCCGTTTGGGGCTCCAAGTCCCGGCTAGGGATTAAGCCTGAACAGTGGGCCCACTAGTCCAATGACGCATACCAATTTCGGAACTCCGAAGAATAGTAGATACAAGATGCATGAACGCGGCAGTGCTAACGAGCTGTGATACGAACACGCCTACTGTAGCTAGTGTGCTGTTTCAGCCTAAATTGCTATCACAGGTTGCTACCGCCCAACGAATACTGAGACAAAAAAACAAAACTTGGCTGCGTGAAGATACGATCGGTCTGAAGTACGAACTCGATTCTGGAATGTAAACAATGGCAGAACGGGTCAAGTCATGGCGGTACAATAAACTTCTTTACCAAATGGCAATGAAAGCCGGCAGTTCCGTCGACCCCCGTTCTGTACGGCACATGCACGGTGCGATCCCCTGCCGCACGTGTGGCCGACGTGCACGATGATGCCAAGAACCATTTTTCCGGGGAAGTGCCGATGAAGGAAAAGAAAGGCGCCGGAGACGAGACAAGTATCCCGGGCTTCAAGTGTTGACGCTCACTTATACTCCTTTCCAGTGAAGTTTTCTGTATTATAGGGCGTACATGCCTGTTAGCAGTACCCTTTGCGCACGGCGCAAGCGGACATGAAGGTTGCTGACGCGGCTTCTACAGGGAGATCGCGCCGATTTAATATAAAAACGACTACCAGACAAGTCCCAATTCCCGAGAACTGTGCCGTTCAAGTCTTAAAGGAACACATCTCAGGTAAGTAAGGGCCGGGAAGGGCAATTGCTTGCGTACGTTTATTCGATTACTAGGGCGATGAGTCACAAATGAGAGACCGCTGAAACAGCCCCTATTCGCCGACGGTGCTGTTGCTAATCGCGAATTGTCAATCATTCAGCTACATTGAAGTACGATACGTTGCGGAATAGTGGCGTCGACCCGTTGACCGATGTTTAGGTGTACTAGTATGCACCCCAACCTGCAATCAGCACACTTGTGAAGACATCACCTGCCATCACAGTATGTCGATGTGCAGGTATGCTTCTGAATCAACCAATTACTCCTCAGGTAGAAATGCTAACAAATAGGAAAGCAATGGGGGGAATTTCGAAACAAGTCAATGCGGAGAGCCTTCTGGCTGAGATCTGCAATAACGCGCCTACGGCCGCAAAGTTCCACCCTCAGGCGAATGCCCATGGCGAAGCGACGGATGTGGAGGAATACTCGTACGACAAATCGCTAAACACGCCGGCTCCGAAGTTCAAGCTTCAGGAGAACCCAGTTGAGCGAAATACTGCTTGCAACCTCGTTGAAGAGCTTTTGTCACTTGATGGCAAGCCTGAGCTCAACCTGGCGTCGTTTGTCAACACCGAGATTGATGATCTGTCAGCGAAGCTTGCTCAGAAGCACCTCACCAAGAATTTGGCAGACGCCGACGAGTACCCTGGTCTGATGAACGTCCATGCCCGATGCGTTTCCATCCTCTCGGATCTCTGGAACACGCCCGAGGGCATGAACGGAGTGGGAACTGCGACAACTGGCTCGTCAGAGGCCATTCATCTTGCTGGCCTGGCCATGAAGCGTCGCTGGGAGGCCAGCCGCAAGAAGGCCGGAAAGTCGATTGCGAAACCCAACATTATCATGGGTGCCAATGCTCAGGTGGCTCTCGAGAAGTTCGCCCGCTACTTTGATGTGGAGGCTCGTCTTCTGCCGGTCAGCGCCGAAGCCCAGTACTCATTCTCGATGGAGGAACTGAAGAAGAATATCGACGAGAATACAATTGGCGTGTTTGTTATTCTTGGTTCAACATACACGGGACACTACCAAGATGTCAAGGCAATTGAAAAAGTGCTCGACGAATTTCAAGACGAGACGGGAATTGACATCCCGATCCACATTGACGGCGCTTCTGGTGCCTTCGTTGCTCCCTTTGTGAACCCCGACTTGGAATGGGACTTCAGGGTGCGCCGTGTCAACTCCATTAACACGTCCGGCCACAAGTTTGGTCTAACTGTCGCTGGTTGTGGATGGATTGTTTGGAAGGACCGTCAGTTTCTCCCCGATGAACTGCTTTTCACGCTCAGTTACCTCGGAGGCGCCGAAGAAACCTTCACTCTCAACTTCTCCCGTCCAGGTTTCCCAGTGATTCACCAATACTACAATTTTGTGCGACTGGGATATGACGGCTACCGCAGCCGCCATGGAGGTTCACTGGCCAATGCTCGACTATTCTCCATTTTTCTAGAGGCAACGGGATGGTATGAGTGTCTGTCAGACATTCATCGACCCGTTGGACAGCGAAAGTACGATCCCGAGTATTCGAAATCACTCGAACGGCGTGATGTGATCAAGGAAGAGCATCAACACTTCAATGCTGGCCTGCCTGTCGTATCATTCAAGTTTACCGAGGAGTTTAAGAAGTGCTACCCCGAGATTCCTCAACAGGGTGTGGCAATGCTGATGCGTTCTCACGGTTACATCATTCCCAACTACAAGATGCCTCCTGGTGAGGAGCAGATCGAGTGTCTTCGTGTCGTTTGTCGAGCGTCAATGACTGTGGACTTCATGGAAAAGCTAATGGAAGACATCGTGCGTGTTACCAAGCACCTTATCGATGGCGTTGAGAAGGTCCGAAACAGTGGGGCCAGCGCCAATGGAGTCTACGATGCGTTACAGCTCATCATGATGGCCGATTCCGACGAAACCGAGCACAAGGAGTACTGGGTCAAGCATGAAGAGTCGGGTACACGTCTTAAGCACCCTACTGGTTGCTAAAGGGGGTTTTATTAAGATACATGAAATTATCGTACGACTTGAATGGATCATTGTGTAGAATTGACGCTGGTTGGTGAGTTGGCATAAGGACGGATTAGTGGAAGTGAAATCACTGCTACCTGTTGTCGCATAACTGTCCAGTGCTTGTTAGACAGAACGAAATAACAAACAAACAAAAACAAAAAAGAATAAGAACATTATTCCACGACATGATCATAATATAGTTATAAAGCAAGCAGTCTTGTTCCCTCGGTACCGATGGTGAACTTGGATGTGGTTTAGTTCTTATGCGCGAAATTGTCGACATTGTCAAATGTGAATGCTCATGCGTTCAAAGTCTTATGTAGAATACTGAAAGTCCGCTTCAGATATTGTACAGCGCTCGTCCAATTTTACTGTAAGCATTCTGGTGTGCAGTATGTGATTGTCACTTCCGGTTGTAGCTAGTTAGTCTTCTGGCACAACATGCTGTTGGTACGACCAAGAGCGGAAGCTCGTTCATCCTTGATTAGCCACCAGCAGATCGGTGAAACTGTTTTAACTCAAGCTCGACCTTTTACGAGGCTTAACTGGCTTCAAACGAAGGCGTTGGACCGACAGTTTTGTGGTGGACGGTCGGAGTCTTTAGGGGCATGGGCGCAACTGATGCCGATGCATACATTGTCTGTATAAAACGAACTTTAATCCCAGTCTAGAGTCTAGAGAAAGGCGCCATTACGCAGCGATGGCTCTGGCATTTCCCCGGACACTAGAGTACGGTGTGCCTGGATGCAAGTTGACGCCCGGCGGGGCTGCATCCATGCAGCTGTGACAGGCTTAGGAAGTGCTGTAGGGTCGACGTGTAATCACGACAATCTCTCGTGGCAGGTAGGCCGTCATAGCCATGCAAGGCACAGATGGACAAACTTGGCAGCGATCAAGTGTCCGCGTTTTCATGACAGGTTGCGGGCACCTCACGGAAATTTCGGTCCTGTAGGATTGCACCATTACGACAGCAAATTTACCGACATGACTGGAATTTTTTGCGACACACAGTCCACTGGTAGTGTTGGCCCGAATTGTCTGTCTTCCCCGTCATACTCAAGTTGACTCACAGGCCACAGACCACAGGACCCAATCCGATGCATGAGCGACGCCGACACCTCTTGAGGATCGGATGAAGTTAAGCATTCCGCGATGATTGTCCAATGATTTACCCAATTCTCTTAGGAAGATTGAAGCTAGTGCACACTTCCGACGGTACCTCCTCCCTATCGTGGGAATGTGCACGCATTTTTATTGCGCCAAGATTCTCGAGCATATGACAATACCACACTGCAGGAGAAAAAGAGGAAAAGAAGCACGTGCACCACAGAGCAATAGATACCGTAAGCTGATTCTTTCACTGTCTAACAATCGTGCAGATTTGTCGGAGTCGGCGGGCAATGCCGAGGAACGTACTAGAGACAGAGGTGCATGGGTGGGTTGACATTGACTGATAAGAACCACCTCGTATTTCAGACTACATCTCGCCTGCCTGACTTTTCGATACCCGTTACGAATAGTAGTCACCCGCCCTGCTGTACAAACAGAGAGAAAGAGAAAAAGCAATACTTGTTTCTGTAATGGCGGAACAATAGAGAGTGCTGTCCTATAGCAAAGAAAATTGAAATAGGAAAAGTAATCAAAACGCCCGCTGCATGGCATCCATGTAGACCCCAGTTAAATCGTACAATTCCTTTCCGACAAGAAACATTTTGATCCAGATATTGTTGCTCTTAGACTTGTTGCTGAGAATTCTGTCGCAAGGACACAGTCGCGATAGCATTGGTCTATGGTGACAAAGAACTCATGTGCTTCTCTAATAGTCTTCATGTTGGAATCTAAGAAATTTCATTCTTCTGGTTTGTGGCAGACACCAGCCTCTGTGCCCTCGTATATGTTGCGCTTAGTAATCAAGCATCACGCTTATTCCGACAATAGATCAGGCGAGAACGGGAGAACAACAAGTGATATGAATCGTATTCAAGAGCAGCATTGTTTTGGCGGTCGATTGGATTACATTGCGTGACTTTGAAGTGGATCCTAGAAGTGTTTCACCCGCTGTGCAGGTTGATGATGACTTCAGCCATGTGCAAGTAGCATTCTCGTGCCTTTATTCATAAAAGAACGTTGGACGACGCAAGACATCGTCATATCTGTCGACGCTAACAGAGACTTTGCTAGCTCATGTGTATCAGCAATGATCGAGTAATCACGTCAACTATGAACCTGACATTGCTTCAGAATAATCTACTTCCTAGAATTGACTACCTGTCGCAATGCTGACAACCAGCAAATTGTAGAAAGATGCTTCATGCCCAACAAGCTTATACCCGTTCACCGGAAAAAGATGCGAGAAACAGCCAATTGCAAACTCGCGACTACTAAATAATTAGGCCATAACACCAAAGATCGAAAGCGAATCGAAATAGATAGAAAGGAAATGGGTAATCGTATGAACCACCAAGAACATGCACAAGCCGCTTGTTCTGACGATGCCGCCCACACATGCGGAATATTCAGTTAGATCTCCAATAGTACGGCCACAGTAAAAGCAAGTATGCTGAAGCCCTAGTACCTAGCGTCGTAACAGGGATATTCTCCTATAAGGACCAGCCCATATGGCGGCTGCATACGAACTAACGAAATGTAACATACCACATGCTATGTAGTAAGCTCCCCGAAACGGGCATCTTTGGATGGTAAATTTAAATCTGCCTGTCTCAGAAGGAAGTCGCAGCTCGGAGAATGGTTTGGCAAAACCGAGGGATAGGAGCAACATCGGGTTTCATGCTATCTGGGCGCAATAAGTGCATCGCCAGGGAGGGGGGGGGTATCAAGTGCGTTGTCGCTCGAAGCGTAAAGATGCGGGCGTTGGAGCAGCACCGCCAAGCACCTTCATCGGCAAGCCGGTTCTTTGTGAACTGCAGCGAGGGAGTGCCGATCGAACAAATGCAGAACTACCTGCATGTCTCGTATGTCGAATCGTCTGCCGGACTTTGCTCCAGCGACATGCTCATACAGCAACACGCAATGCGTAGGAGCCGCGTGCGCCGAAATACCCGCTACGCATACTTTCTATTCCAAGGAATAGCTATGTAGGTTGAGAGCGGTAGGCTTGAAGACACCTACACCTCTTTTGTCGCGCTAGTGTGGATAGCGTAGCGACAAGATTGTCTATCGCTCCATCATCACAGTCTGTAGCACTATTTACATGATGCACATTACCTGCACGTGAAGCGTTGAATCGCTACAGACACGTTAAATGTTCATTTTAGCGCTAGTTTGTCCTGGAATGAAAACATCCGATATGATGCGGTCGAGCCGAGCACGACATGCAGGGAAACCGGGACATGCAGAACTGCGCGGGCCCCACATGGCCGGAAGAAACTTGGCCGGCAATGATCTCCCCGTTTTCGCAGACAGACTACATGACCTGGGAGACTTGAAGTTATTATGCGAGGTATCTATGAAAGGAGATGGGATCCAACCAGTAGTTATTGACTTGTTGCGAGGAGCGGATAACTCTGTTTTCGAGTTCCTGCTGGGTACGTGAATTTTGGATCACTCTGGGCTGAAAGATAGTCTAGTTGGCTTGCATGGAACACGCAACTAGGCGCGCAAAGCACGAGTATACAAAGCAAATTAAAAGTGCATTGAGGAAGCGGCTGACCGAAAAAGGAGACGAGGGTATACGCCCACCAATATACGGGATGTCCTCATGCGATATGCGGTTCCAACTGGGTCGCTGCGAGACCAAGAGCGGCGCGAACTAAAAGCTGGCTCTGGGATTATATTGTCGCAGAGACGCATAGAAACATGGTGACGATGCCTAGGGCCAGGCCAATAATTCATGCGGGGTCACAATGAGCCTTGTGTTGTATCGCAAAAGATATGGTTCATCAGTTTTCACCAGTTCATCAGGGGAACGCGGCGCACGTTGTGCACTATGTGTGATATGCGAAAGCGGCAAACATATACTTGCAGAGAGAGAGAGAGAGAGTGGGAGAACACGATACTGTTTCATCCTCCAGGGGTTGGGCAAAGTCTAAAGGGTTCCGTGCTTTGGTGTTGCGGGCTCGTGTCTGTTTTTCGTATTACTACGTTGAAACATGTAAGCACAAAATCAGGCCAGTACACAGCAATAGTATCGCAGTTTAGCGCCGGGGCCTCGGGTCGTGCACAGTCAAGTACGATGTCTGGCACTACGATAAGGGGGAAGGGGGGGGTCCTTGCACAAGGGCAAGGGGTTCTGCAGTATTGGTATATTAAAAAAATGAGATGTGACCAGTGGGGGTGCGAGGAGGCGAGGCGCAGCTCGAGTGGTGCGCAAAACACAAATGGTACAGCTGGTATTAGATGATGTTCATAGTGGCCGATGCTTGCCCGGCTGGGGTGGGTTTATGAGCGGGTACGCGCCAGATGTTTTGGACGCTTTTTCAGCGGCATAAAAAATAAAAATAAAATGCTGACGTGGGATGCCGCATTGGGATGTAGGTCCCCACAGAGATCTGAGAAACAGCGTTTATGCACTGACCAAATTGGGCGTAAGGAGACGCTCGATTTTAGGGGATGGTCGCAGTGTGTGCACGGGTAAGATGGTTTGTTTGGGCGACGTTGTTGCATAGTTGTGAAAGGGAGGACATGCGGTGGGCATCGCGCCGGGCTGCGCATCCCATCGGGCAACCGGCATTGCAAAATTCCGATCTCACGTGGGGACAGGCGTTTGTTGAATGTATACATAGTATATAGGCGACCAGTACTCTCGATGACGCGATACTGTTTTATATACGCTCTGTTTAGGCCACCCGTCCCCGGACCGCGGCAACATTTGCCGTGAACTCTATTTCAGAGTGGCAGAGGACCATGTTTTAGAGGCCAATTCAGGTCAAGGGAGATTCTGGATTGGGTGGAAGAGGGGACGAGCCGCGGTTTCTTTTGGGAACACATTTTGTAAAACAAGGAGTGTTCGCCATATCGCACGGTGCATGTATATATTTGAAATTCTTTTTTTTTTCTGTTTTTAGACCCGAGTAGATGAAGAATTATCTCTGCGGGATTATATAACAAACGCCGAAGATACGGAATCTATCGGCTAGCACATGCGTTGCGTCCCAAGTTGTATCGCGATTCGAGCTCGGTTTGGCAAAAAAAAAAAAAAAACGAATACAAACAGACATTGATGGTGCAATTAGTGGCCCTCGAAACCGGATAGCTGCTCAAAAAAGGTGATCTATTGTGCTCTTCTTGAAATCGGTGGCAATTAGTCCGAAGAGCCGCGAGCTATCATGAGCCAGTATTGGATGTCACGCTGAGGTAGCCGTGAGATGCATTGAAAGCACACCATTGCACGGATCCAGGGATATTGTAGGATGAGCGCCAAGTGATTTGGTAGCATTCGTCGTTTCCTTAAACTAAACAGCTATCGGTTAGTTCCTCTGCGAACAATATGGCATAACTACTGCGGCGCGCTTCATTCTTGGAAGGAATGCCGGATAAGCGTGTACCGTAACAGGATGACGATCAAGTGAAGTGGGCTTATCAACTGAATTCCAGCAAGAAACCACATTGCGTTACCCGATGGCACCGGATGCCTCCACGGTAGCAGAGTCGCCTGCGCTTGGCTTGTTGCATTCCAGGCGCTCAGTACACTCTGTGATACAGCAAGCCCGCGCACTGTGATGGGGTGCTGATAACGTGGAGCACAGAGCAGACGACTAGCAGTTCCCTCACGTTTGTGCACCTGTACAGGGATCAGACAGAGGCTTGCAGCGCGGCCAAGGGCGCTGACCGGTCTTGGCGGGGCGTTGCGGATCCAAAGTAGTTCTAGATGAGATGAGGGCCTAAGCGGTGGCTAAGCGGTGGCATTCTGCTTCCTTGCTATTGCCGGGCCTATATATTATTGACATCTACAAAGCGGCAACTTGTGGATCATTTGTCGCACCGCAAGAATAGAGAATCTCTGTAGTTTGAAATGTCGCGCTCATCGGTACTGAGCTAGACGAGGCGCCGCCCTTAGGCCCGCGAGAACCTCGTATAGGGGTGCGGGCCGTTGCAGTAAGTGCTGAACGAATGCGTTGAGTGGGTCCTGTAGTGATTCTGGCCCCCTGAGGTTTGCTTAGTTGCCACTTTGAAGACACTAGGACATGCAGAGGATTGCTGTGGGGGGGGGCGAGCGGACGCATTTAGGGCCATAATCAATGGCTGTTTGGAGTCAATAGTCTCGCGTGTACTAAAGGGTGCCTAGCGGTTCCCCGCAAGGCACGCGAAGAAACAGCCGTAGCGGCCGGCTCGGCCCGCTTGCGGCAGTTGAACGCGCAACGGAACCAGGTCATACCAAAATGAGGCGGGCGGGGTCCCATTTTCCTGGGTTGCAATCTAAACACTAGATGAAACTGAGCCGGCGAAACTAGCAAATAGAGCCAGATGGTTTGCCAAGTAAGACCACTCTCGAATCATGGCCGGGATCCGAAATCCGCGCAGTCCCCTCGCCGCCCATTCATTCCCTGCTACAGACAGCCCCTAGCACCCGCACCACGCGGACATTTACACACCCTCGGGCCTGCGGTGCTGCTCCTCTTTCCTCTCGAGGCTGCGGCTCCATCGGTCGTGGCGGGGCCGCACAGGGGCCCTAGGAAAAGCAATGCGCCGCGGGCGGTCTGCGGCGGCCGCGGCTGCAGTGGTAGCGGTACAACGCACAGGCGAGATTGCTTTTTCTGACGCGAGTCGAGGAAAATTAATGCAGTGTCTCTGCCGAAGCTGCACGATCGGATGTACAGCCAGCGAGGCGCATCGGTCCAACAATGCCGTCAATGCATTAATCTTACTGGGGCTGCATGACAATAAGCCATGTAAATAGGGGACCCTTCGCCTTTAAAAATGCCATGCTGACGCTGTTAGGGCACACGACTATGGCGGCAGCCCCGCAAGGCGACGGCGGACATTCGCATCAACACCACAGAGGTGGTTCACAAAGTCGGCAGCAACAGCATAGCAGCAACGGCGACGACCGGAAACGGTATCAAGCGGAACCTTCGGCGTCTTCACCACCAGCTGCGTCGGGGTCAACGTCTAGAGCAGCAGCACCGGCAGCACACGCACAAGCACAAGCACAACCACCATCTGTGCCCACGGCCTCACGACAGTATCATCAGCATCAACCCGGACATCAGGAGGAGCACCAAGAGCAACATCATCTCGGCCAACAGCGGCAACATCAACATCCACAGCAGCAGCATCATCAACAACAACAGTATCAGCAAAACCAACACCAGCACCAACCACGAAAACGTCCGTCGTTACCGAGAGGCACTGGCGAAAGTGAACCAGTAAGCTCACCGAGGATATTAAAGAAGCACAAATCGGTAGCGGACCTCCACCAGGTGGCAACTGGCGACGCTAGCGGACACGTTTCTGTACCAAGTCTAGGAACCGTTGCGCATGGACACCATACTGGAGTGTACGCACCCGGGTACCAGCAGGTCCAGCACGTTCAGGGCCCGTCTGTAGCGTCCAGTGGTCTGGAAGGTACTGGATCGGCACAGCGAGGAATGGCAGTATCTCTTCCTCGGCAGAGGACGGCCATTGCGTGCCGGTATTGCCGGAGACGCAAGGTGAGTGATTTTGATCTAAAACGTGATCTAGACTAGACGTGGTCTAAACGTTGGTATTAACGTGGTCTAAATGAGGCAAATGAAATCAGACAACCCCGACTAACACTAGATTCGATGCAGTGGCCCATCTGTCGAAAATGTAAAGTGTACAAACTGCACGCGATTCAACCAAGAGTGTATCTTTACGCCTGTGCATGCAGTGGCAGCGCCGGTGCGTACCATTCCGCAACTGGTAGCGCCGCCACCACCTCCACCCATGAGCCCTCTATACGGATCACAGGCCCCGCCTCCAGCCTACGGCTATAGCCCCGAAGCGTCACAGTACGTCGACTACTCGGGACGGCCTGTGCCCCAGTACGGCGCGGCACCATCACAACCAATGATGGCCCCTAGAAGACACGTTTCGCATCCTGGCGCCTACGGATATGCCACGGCGTCTTCGTCGCTGTCGGTACCGCCGCCGCCGCCGCCACCACCGCCACCACCACCACCGCCGCATTCGTCCATGTACGTAGGACAGCATCAGCAGCATCAACAGCATCAGCAGCACCAACAGCAACAACATCACCAGCATCCTCAACCGCCGCCACCGCCACCGCCACCGCCATCCGCATCTACGTCGCAACAATCTCTCCAGCCCTATGCGGGGGCCCATTACGCTGGGCATCAGTACGGCTCGGCAACGCCGCCACCGGCACTGTCTCAAGTGCCGGTGGCTCCAGGGCCACCTCAGGTGCACCACCAGTCGTCTGTTGGTCAACCCTATGGTGTGTCTCAATACAGTCATCTTCCACTGGGTCCGCAAGTGCAACAGCCGCAACAACAACCGACGTATGACGCTCAGTCGCCGGCCACACAACGACAGGGATCATCTTTGTCGTTGTCAGGCCAAGGTCCCGAGGTTACGGCACCGTTGGCACTTCCGGCGGAACCGACCGAAGTTACTGTTGGCGCAGCTCACACTCGTAGCACCCCTGAGGTGCCACAGCCATCGCTAGAGGCTCCAGTACCGGTCAAGGGCGAGGCTGAGGGTTCGGCCCTGGCCTCGACTAAGGATCATCGTGAGCGAAGCACGTCTGTGGAACGCTCTGGGTCCGCGTCGACCGAGTCGCAGCAGGTGGATACCGGTGGTGACCGCCAACAGGGACGAAGATCCCACAAGTTGGATATTTCCGATCTTGTGGAGTAAGCCAGTACTACGAGCTGTGGCTGGTCATTGACGGCATACCTTATATTTATTACTGGCAGGTGCCACAACTTTTTTTCTATTCCTGCCAACTATGAGGAGACGAGTTTGACGACTATTTTGCAACGACACCTATTATTTTGTTTATTCACGACGGCGTGCTACTCGTTGGCACGGCGCGTACCCGTGTACTATAGTCTGCATGACGCTTACAACTTTAGATCCGGGCATTCAAGCTATGGAACGCCCCTTGTATGATAGCCAAAAATATGATATCCAAGAACTTTAGATACGATGTATAAGCAGCTACAATGATTTGTAATACCTGTGCTCCTGTCGCCGAATGATAGTAGAAGGTGCTTCGCAGCCGCTAACGAGATGTGGATACAAGAGTCCTCAGGAAACTCAAAGCCAGAGCTCATCCGAAGCACGATGATCTGCTGTATTTACGGGAGCTTCGCCGCTCGTAGGTGATCGCAAGATCGCAGAAACAGATCATGCGCCGATCATAAACAGATCGCCGCGTCATTGGTGTCCTGACACGTTATAAGCCTTGTGGCCAAACAAGTTAGTTAGCTTATTTGTCGTACAGTAATGATCTTGCAGAAACCAGCCCATTGCTTGTGAAGGTGGCTTTTTTTCTGCAAGCCAGTCATCCCAAGCCGCAGCGTCACCATCGCCGGGCAACATGTGGTTTGAATCGCAGTAATTTGTATAGAGGGTCCCACGTGTGGCTGCGGGTCTGACAGTACGGTGATCATAAGCTCTTTCGACCAAACCAAGAAGAAAAATTCACAAGATCAGCTGCCTCTCGAAAAATAAGACTATTAAGTTAAGGTGGCTAGAATGATCCACTGGCACGCGTGCTCGCGTGCGCGCCTGCAACTAAGTACGCAAGTAGATGCGTACATCCTGGGGCACGCTTGAGGGAAAACAGACCGCAGCAGAACAATCGCTTTCTCAATGGAGTCAGAAAGCTTGGCGTGCACGTTGCACTGCAATGAAGTACGTTGGCAAAGCAGAGCAATTATGGTAGGTTGCTATGATGCATTACCGGTGCTTCATTATTGTGTCCACCAGAATACTAAAGTCTAACTAATATTTTTTCGCAAGTACGATAATAATCTCATGCCTCGTCTGGAATGTGTGGTAATGGCACATACAACGCGTTGTTCATCTTCATCTTCTCCCACCTTCCCCGCCCCCCACAGATATTGGCAAACAATAACAACCAAAAAAAAAAAAAAAACCTGTGCTTTGGTCACGCCGCAGACGCCCCGATGCATCGCTTGACCAAGACGTCACCTGGCCGCATTCCAGGACGATTCGATGCAGATAAGCACAGCCCAGCGGCTGATGAAGGCATTAGAAGTCCGACAAGGATCTGAACGCGATGGGCGATGACATTACGATCGATCGCAGACCGACAGGCCTGGTCCCAGCTATAAACTGTGGTCCAGCAAGCATACCCTGCATCGAAGACAAAGGGCGCGGGTACCTGTAGTGTGTGTCCCCTCGCATCGTCAAGTCACTAAGAAAGCAGCGCCAAGCGCGGATATGCGATCTCCCGTCGCAACGGGCCATAGGCCCCGATTGTCTTCCAGTGCATGTCAGCAACAGATCGATCGGAGGATGTGGGGTTCTTTATTTTTTCTTTTGTGGTGGTGATGAGGTGTATCCTATTGTTTATGCGAGCGACAAACGGTTTACTCCAAATGTTGATGAGCGTCGGCAAATCAAGTGGGGTTTTAAAAGCGTACCAAAAAAAAAAAAAGAAAAAGAACTCCAGCCGGGTGACAGCATGGCCGGTACGTGAAGCTGACGGCAGCATGCGGCGCTCTAAGTTTGAGGTGGGCCGTGTGTCCATCTTACCGAAAGACGACGTCACCACGGTGCATCTGTTTGTGGAAAATGCGGTAGTTTCTCTAATAGTTACTGTAATTAGCAACTGCCAAGAGCCAAGATTGAATGAATGCGCTCGCGTACGAGACGGGCCAGTGCGCCGGCCCGCTGCAGTGGGTCCCGAAATTAGCCAGGATAATAGACCTTGCGCCGCTTTCGGCATGCTGTCACGGATGCCAGTGACAGCGGCAAGCGTGCAAGCACACGCAAGATCCTGGCAGATATAGTGAGCGGCGTGCTGGATCCGCCCGACATATGGCTAGACTAGTGCATTGCGCTTACGCATAGAATCAGGCGCAGCAGAATTAAGTCAGTACAGTAGTTGTGCGTTGGCAGCGATCGTGCGTCGCTCTCACGTGCGACGCCGCATATGTCCTCCAGTGATATGGGCAACTGTTTTGTACAGTTTTGCCGATGCCAATTCTCCGAGGCGGGCTTCATGGGTCGCTTGTAACTGGGCATGCGCTGACGGTTCCAAGGAGAAACTCGATGCAAGGAGATAATGATTATGTCCAAGGCCGCTCACTGTTGTTCAGGCCAACATCCACCTACACGGTAAAGCGAGCGAGCAATCATGCTACGACAGTAGACTGTTTTGGACGTTTGCCAATGCATACTCGCTCCAAAAATGGGACCGCCTGTGGCATGCTGGCTACGGTTTCCGGGGACGGATGCCGGCTCGATGCATCCGGATCAATTGCGTACAGGAACATGAGGCCAAAAGGGCGTGCGTTGTGCCGGATGTTGGATGGGACATGTGGCCACTCACACAAGTGGTAGCTACTGGCTCATTAGGACAGGCGGTCAGCGCACCAGTCAATGTGCAAGGGTGGTACTAGCTTGCGCGGCAGCGGCAAAAGATCGGAGCCCTCCGCAGACCACAAAATGCCGAGGGCTGTTTTAATGGGCCCACAAGAACTTGGCGCCTCGACTCGGCGGTGGGGCTGCGGTCAATTTCAGCCGCATGTCGAATGTTCCATGCGCGATGCGGCGTGTGCCGCGAATGTGCCCAATATATTGAGGCACTTAGAATATCAGGACACAGCCACTAAAACTCATACCGACGGGCTCCAGAGCTCCAAATTACAGTTGCAGGGACCACCACGCACGGAGCCACGGAGCCAGGTCGACACACCGTAACTAGCCAGCTACGGCACGGGCACCAGGCAACTAGCGGGCACCTGCAGCCGATACGTGCGGCTGCCACCTCGCCCAATTTGCGTCGGCGGCCATGTGCAGGCGCCCGCTGTCTCTGTTGATGATGGTGTGCGCCCATGGGTCTGGGATGTGCGGCTGGAGGTCCAGAGATTGTCTCTCCGAGACACCTTTTTGACCTCACTAGTTCGGCGAGCTAAGATGTGTCCTCGCTGCATGCAGTGCTCGAACACCTAGTGTCCACCCCGCCATGGCACGACTCGCTTGAGCGTGCAGCACAACATAGAAACGGCCGGGCGCATCCATATGCGGGCTACTGCTGCCGCTTTTTGCTTAGGGTACTGAGCCACGCCTCTGTGGGGCTCGACGCTTCGTGGCCTGCAATGCAGGTTGGTCTGCATGTGTGCTGCTCGACGGACGTTTTTTCGGCCGCATCGCGCGAGCGTCGCAGTTTTAACGTGTGGACGATGCCCCACGCTCCAAAAGCAATAACAGAAAATGCATCAACAGAAAGGGAAAAAATTGGTTGGTTGCTCATGGTTGTAACCCATCACGAAATAGCCAACAGCTGCAGACAAATGAGTTGATTAATGACGTAGGGCCCTCGGTTTAGGTGACGCACGGGCCCGCTTTTAGCCGCACGGGGTTTCCCAACTAGTTGTGGGTATCCGCCAAGAGACATTAGAAGATATGACCAAGTACTTTTTTTTGGCGGTGTTACCCTCGGCGAGTGCGTGGCCTGACCTTGCAGATGGCGTCACCGTTTGGGCCTGCACATGCATGTACATGTTTGCAGGATCTGGCTCTATGGTCGTCAGGCCAACTTTCCTAGAGCATTGTTGCTTGCACATATGGACACATGAACGCCAGAACGTAAAATATTGTGGGTATATGGGCGTGTAGGCCAGTTGCTAAAAAATTTTAGTCCTCGGATCATACACAACCAATCTGAACGCGTCAAAGAAAACCAAAGAGAGAAATTAAAAACCCGCTCGATTACCCCTTTTTGGTGCCGCGATCTCGCAGGACGGCTCTTGATCTCGCAATTTCACCCGCATGAGGCAGCCTAGGTCCCGCCCAGAACCGTCCCAACTAGTCACCGAGCCCAAACCGCCCAATTGCCAATCTGGCAGCCAATGCAGGTCACAGTCTAGGAAATACCTGATCCTGATCCCACAAGCAGGTACCTGGGGGGCCTGCGAGAACGGGAGTCGCGGCCCGTGTTCCAAATTGCCAAGGCGGGTACCTAGAAGCGGGAATCCAGGCGCGAACCCCAGACAGCAGCGGCCCGCGAGGTGCGTAGGGGTCCTAGACACTAACACAGGTACCCCTGCGATATTCTGTTACTGTTTCCGAGGAAACCGGGTCACATACATTCTGTTCTTTTTCTTTTTTCCTCCGTCAGCGCCGGTTGGCTGTTGCATCATTGCACAGATCGAGGTGGGGGCCCCTTAATTTCGTGCCCCGTTGGACCACCAGATTAGCGGGGCCTCGGCTCATGTGATCGCGTGCGTTTTATCTGCCCGTCAAAAAAAAAAAAAAAACCTATGCGGCCGCTTCCGCCATGCGCCCTGCACGCCACGCCCGGTTGCGGGAAATTTGCATCCCGCTGCGGCCTTTCTGCGTGGCTCCACGACAGGCGGTTCTCTTGCCCACCGCCCACGCCGAGCCTTTGTGGCTGCACCGCCCACGATGCGCAGGGCCCTGGCTTTGTTGGTAGCGTTGCAAATGCACTGGCGATGCGATCTGTACGCTCCAGTTCCTCGTGATGGCTCGGCGTGCCTCCCGCTCAGCCCTTCCACTTCGCGCCGAACATGGCTTTCCACATTTGTTCATGCCCTTTATGGTGTCGATTCTGCTTCGTGCCGCTTCCTGCGTCTTGCCCTTGTCCCGTTGCCGCGCAGGTTTGTCTCGCCGAATGCGCTCGATTCTAATTTGCAATTGGGTCCAGACCCTGCTATTGACTGGGTCGGTGTCTTGTTTCGGGGGGCGCTGCCCCCAGACCCCCGTAGCAACTGCTTCGCAGTTGGAGGTGGCCGCTTAAGCGCCTTGCGAGGATTCGGTCCGGCCCGTTCATTGGACGGTTGAAGACAAGTGATTCGAACCGTTAGAAAGCGAGGAATGTGACTGCAAGACATGTGGGATTCAAAGAAACTGCATTATTTAGTAGTAAATGGCCGGTTGTTCTTCTGATCATCTGAACAGACCATTATTGCCGTAGCATTCAGGGTCCCGAAGAAATCTGCAACTCCCATTGCATATCATGCCGCATAGTTTCAGGACCCTCTGGCAACTCTCCTCGACTGTGACCCAACCTAAAAGCACTCAAACACTTAGCAGACTTAGAGCTCAACTGCGAAGCAGTTGCTACGGGGGGTCTGGGGGCAGCGCCCCCAGGAAAAAAAAAAAAAAAAAGAAACGACAGCACAAGAGACTACACACTTTGTAGGAAAATAAATATTTTTGCTCGACAGACTATTCAGTACGCTGTTGGCGTTATGCCTGCCAAAGCTAGTGTGATCATCAGTCATTCATGTCGCTTGTGAGACGGAACGCGATGCCGCTAAAGAGCGCGCGTGTGAGCGGCGGCGCCCTCGGTATTGAAATCGAGGTCTGCTCGCTCGTCCAAACGGCGGTGCCCTCGCGGCACTAGCCTCCTCGCTTCACTCGGCGACGGTAACGCAGACGCGTTTGGCGCGCCCGCCATCAAAGCCGCTGTTGTCAAACGACGGCGCGACGTCATAGGCGCGCTTACGGCCGGCGCTGGCGTTGCAGCCAGCAACTGCAGTGCAGGCTTTTGTAGGTTTAACGGTGTGGGGAGTAGCGAGGGCAGCCGGAAGGGCCACCTCAAGCTCGCGGTTCAGCACAGACACAAGACGCATCCACGTAAGCGCGTCCTCGCCGGGAGCCCGCATTAGGATCGTCGTCCACTTAGTGTAGATGGACGTCGGCACAAAGACATTCCAGTCAATGGCCGCCAGGACCTGCAGCTCATTGGCCGCCAGCTCCTTGGTGCTGAGGCCGCTGATCTTGGACCACGCACCCATGCTGTAGTTGCGGTCCTGAAGAAATTTCGATGCAAGAATCAGAGAGCTCAGAAACGTCCGTCGGCCGCACTTGAGCACGCCGCAGTCGCAGCCGCCCTGGTCCTGTTTCCGCAGCTCCAGAACCCGCGGCTTGACGCAGATCAAGTAGTACAGGCTCACCTGAAACGCACTGTACGACGACCGCGACCGCTTGAGCGTCTCCTCGATAAAGCGCCGAAGCGGCATGCCACCAACAAGGCACTCACCAGGCCAGATGGTGTCGATAAGAAGCACAGCGCTGTCGACCAGCGTCTCGACAAACGCACTCTTGACATCATCGAGCGGCCCACGCACGCCGCCGCCTTTGCCACTGGCGCTGTGACTGCAATTCGTGCCCACCTCAGGCGACGAATCCTCCACAGACGTCTCGTATTCCTTCTCGCTGAAGACGCTATTAGCACCACTGCTCACACTGCTGAAGCTGCTGCCAATACTAGTCGCTGGCTGCTCGACGACGACATCAACACCACCATCATTTCTATCCTGAGCAGCTGTCGATGCCGTCGCCATCATCATCGTCGTCGTCGTCCCGGCACAGCCCTCGACAGCCCGCTCAAGGACTTCAGGATCCGTGACAGGCCCGGGCCTTTTATCCCGTGCCGCGGGCCCCGGTGCCGGACCCGTGACTCTACTAATGTTCTGCCGCGCCGCCCCCGGCGTAGACTCTTGGGGTTAGGTAAAATGTTCCATGACTGAACTTGGGGTTCCGATGACAGTTCTGTGGGGGGCCACCGCCGGAGCCACCGCCGACGTCGGCGTCAGCCGTTCCGGCGCCGTTTGCTTTGTTTGCTTTAGCAGAGGCCGCAACTCCAGACGCCGACTTGTACACACATCTCGTGGCAGGCTTGCTGACAGCTGTGGCAACATCTCCAGCGAGCACACTGTCGATGCTGACACCGACTGGCTCAGTGTCAACTGCCACACCGCCACTCAAATAGTCCACTAAAATCCGTCGTGATCTCATATAGCCAAGCTCAGGTTGCTCCAAAAAAAAAGGTCAAAAAGTCCCTTTTGTATCGTGCCAAATTCAAATAGTCGCCAACCGATGGTCACTATTGCTCATACATGCACATCACAGCTCGCCATAATATACAACAGAGCACGCAACCTCCCAAGCTGGGCGCAACGGGTCGATAACCCCACAGTTGCCGCTCAACACGGGTCCCGTGAGCAGTATGGTGGCACCACAGAGGCAGTGCGCACGGTTATGCATCCTGCCGTCAAGAGCAATCTGTAGCGAGCGATGCTCCGCCGACGCCACAAATCCACGCAGCAGTGCCACAGCAACACTAACGCCACCCTTGACAAAAACCTAGACAAACACAGTCTGAAATAACCATGGCAACCTTGACCAAAAGTGACATGTTCTGGCACCACCCCGGGACACCTCGGGTCCCTGACTCCCCGGCCGCCTCCGGTCGCGTCGTGCCTGGCGCAATTCACGTGACATATTGAGTCAGCATTATCTCCAGGGTTCGGGCCCGCGGGCAACCTCTAAACCTCATCAGGCACCACGTAAGACGAACAATGACTCAAATGCATGCACGATATGCATCCCGGCCCGACTTCGCACAGGCTCTATCGCCGGGCTACAGAGGTGCACCGGGTACGCGCTGAACTCTGGCAATAGCTTAATCGCATGTAATTCCTTAACTCGTAGCCAGCCACATTTGCCTTTAAATCACTTGTCCATAGATTTGTCGAAAAGCTCAAAAATATGACCCATGACTCGACTATCACATAACCCCTTGGTGGTTGGTCATCCCCACCACGACCCCATCTCTCACCAGTCAAAAGCAGCCATCTTTTCCCAAACAAAACAAATCGTATACCACATAGACAACAAACCGCTCCTCCTCTCAAAAGTAAACCAATAAAAATACACTACGCAGTCTCGCAAATCCCAAACGACCACCATTCATCATCCAGTGTCATACATACCTGACTGTCGGTCGCCTTATACAGACCTCCTATTTGCGAACCCCGAAGGACTCGCTTAGAAGACCATTATTACCACCGGCGACAAATAACAGAGAATGAAAGGAATACCAGAAAAGACAAGGGCGATAAGAAGCAATAATCCAACAAGAAACGCAGAGCTATTGACACACGGCGTGCACCGTCACTTCTGTAACAATCGGCACTCCGTGGACAACTGAAGTACGTCTCAGTAAGCGCTTTCCTTGCGCAAAAACGATAAAAAAGAACCGACGGGACGGTATAAAAAGTCCAGGCGCGAAACCCAACGGCGGTAGGGATGTTGAACCCTTCTAGACTTTTGGGTAGGCCTGCACTCGCGCTGTTGCCGTATGAATCACCCACTTGTCACGCGTCATGTTGCCTAGCAACCACCCGGAGCAACACATCACGTGATGCGCCGTTTCTGCTCTGGGTACGGCCAGCCGCGAGACAACCGTTGAATTCCCCACTTGGGGATGTCGGGAGCGAGGCGCGGCGTCGAACGATATGAGGAAGAGTATTTGCGGCTTGACATGAATGCCTAAATTACGCGCTATCGGTATTGAATTTTTGTTCAACAAAGAGATAAACCCCAATTTGAATGGCTTTTTGTTTCTTGGGCTGCCGCCTTGGAAAAAAGCCAGACATCAGCATCAGCACATCACTATTAGGCAAGGCTTACCTATCTCACCAACCTACATCTGTACTCAAAAACGTTTGGATGCCGAAACTAACCTTCGATTACCGACATGTATGCGGCACCGTCTTGATACAGCCCCGCAAGAAAAAAAATTGAGAAAACACGTATGGTCGCCGTTGGCTTCCCCTTGTGATAAAATCGTATGCGAGATATGTGCATAGAAGTTGCCGGCTTTGCTTTGCTGCCGGCTGCCTCGAATTCTGCTACTTGCTACTTGCTTGTTATCGTTGGCCTCTTTTCACTTGCTGAGTTCGACTACTACTGAGAGAACAGGTCCCAGATACATATTGGCACCATTTTGCAGAAGCCAGTGATCTTCGGCACTTGAACATGGCTGGGTTACGATTTTCGGGTCACGGCCGTGGCTTACTACTATGTTTCCATGATTGATTCTGATTATCTACGTTCATTGAGCACGCAGCATACTTGTACGGTTTGTATGCATGGATTGTGGTTCCCCACAAGACTGAAAGGGACCAGTCAAGCAACCGCAGATGTCGACATTGGGCGCATACCACGCGGGTACCCAAAGCACGGATGATCCTCGAGTCACGGCTGTAAGCAAATACGAGGCTCGACAAACACAGCTAGGCCAGGGAGCAAGCAGGCAAAGAGTGCAAGACATAGGGCGTTGGTCGAGCACCCTAATAAATGCCTGATATCATGGCAGAGAGACACGAGTCTGTGGCCCGCGTAAACGCGACGCCCCGCGCCGCCCGCGAAGGGACCACAGCCTCGCCGTCCGTGGGCACCCCGAGCCATCTATCTGAGTTTTACTCATTTGTATCTCCGGGCGCTATCAGGGAGCCATCAGAGGCAAACACGTCACCCCTAGTACGGCCCCAGAGCGCTGCCAGCGAACAACGCGCTAACGCGGCCCCAGGCGCTGGAACGCGTGGACACGCCAGGAATGAGTCCAAAAGTAGCATCATGGGCATTTTCCGACGTGGTTCGTTCGCGTCCCTTCAAACAGAAGGGTCTACTCTAGGCAGCACTGCATTCGCAAATGTACAACAACAGCACCCGGATCTGCCTGCTCTCATCACATCGTCCGAGATGGCGTCAACCGAGGCTGCGATTGCTCGACTCGCAGACGCCGCCAGTCACTTCCGTGACGCCCTCATGGTAATGTCTTCTGCTGCCGCTGAGCTGGGCGGTGCCCTCGAGAGCGTGTCGGAGTGCAAAGGCGCCGGTCGCTCGGCAGACGGTCTGCATGCCGCTGGCGGCCTCAACTACCTAGTGAGCAACCACCAGCAGGTGCTGGCGCGCACTATTGAGCGTACGTTTGAGGTGCCTGTGCGCAAGAGTCTGGCTAAACTGCACTCGGCGGCTACCGAGGGAGACGCACGATTCCGCGCTGAAATGAAGGAAAAGACGCGCGAGATCAAGACTCGCGAAAAAGAACTTGCTCGTCTGGCACGCAAGCGGACGCGCAACCTCAACGAGTATCGCAACTCGCTGCTCGAGCTCACAGACCAGATCGATGACATTGACCGACTCAAGTATGACTACTTTACCCAGACTTATGACCTCGTGGAGCAGACGTTAGGTGATGTCCTGGACCGTGCCGCCTGCATGGCGCGCGGTCAGGTTGAGATATACGAGGGTATCGCTCGCAAGGGCTGGAGCGGCGGCGGTCTGGACGACCTTATTGCATCATGCCCAGACCCGTTCTCAATGGAAGAGGAAGAAGCTGACGAGCAGGAGAATGGATCTGTGGGCGATAACCATGGCCTTTTCAGCGTTCTGCCGCAGTCTTCGATCCTACCACAGTCTTCAGGCCCCACCGACGAGGAGGACGACGGTGGGCGCGATACAATAAAGGGGTTGGAAGCTTTTGAAGCGCTCGGCATCCACGCAGATAAAATTTCCGATGACCCTAGTAACGATGATAATGATGATAATGACGACAATGATGCAGCTGCTGCTGCAGCTGCTGATACAACGAAGGACACTGTCGCAGATGGTACTGACAGTGATGATCCCTCGACTGCTGGCACCAAAAAGTCCCTTGAAGCTCCGATACAGTCCAATTTCGTTGACGAGGAAAATCAGTGGTCTGACCACGTTGTATCGCGTAATTCAAGGTGATTTCTGCTTCCTTCACAGCAAGAGAGGAGAGTTTAGAGATCTCGAAAGCGAACCGCGCCATATGAACCATTGTCGTTGCTACAAAAACAAGCATTTACATCAGCCAACGCACTGCTGGCTTTAATGGAAATACATTGTTTCTGGACGCTGTCTCCTTTCTCGGTCTGTTCCCGGTGCTTCGTGGGCAAAGGCTTTGTCCACAATTACATTAGCATACTCATAAGTTACTGCCACCTTTTCTTTTATTTATTTTTCATGCATCGGCATCAAATTTTAGGTCTTTCATGGTTCGCACTCTATACCTTCATGTGTATATGGGGTCTACTCCTGCTTGGCCAGTGTCGGCTGAGCGTCGCCCTCCTCCTTCTTCTGCGGCGGAGTGATCATATTGAGGATGGCACGCGACGGAGGGTTGCCAAGCATACCGGTCTGGTAGTTGTAAAGACGAACAAGCTGGTAGCCAGCAACAGTGCCAAGGAAGAAATTAACAGAAGCCAGGAAATAGTTCTTGGGCTTGATAATCAGACACCAGCGAGTCCAAATGGCGCCAGTAGCAAAAAGAGCAATCTGCTGGGTGCTCGACAGCTTCTCGACCGGACGCTGAATATCGCTAATGCCAGCAATGACAAGAGCCCACTTCATAACTGGAGCCTGCAGTTAGTATTTGCTTACGTGTTGAGCGGTGTGGAGAAATTCGACCTGGGCAGAAACCGCGAAAATTGCAAGTTCATGATGCTCTGTCAAGACGAGCGCACCAAGCAGTACTTTAGAAAGAATCGCGAATCTTTGGCGGATTCTTTTGGTTGATGCAATGAAAAAGGCCATGTATCGGCGAAGATCGCTCCGACATCGGCCAAACGCGGCAAGGGCGGTATAAATACGGCAAGCAACTGTGGGGACACTACAATACCACAAGCATAGCACCAGTCACAGTACATGTTTCTCCCTGCTAGTCCGCTGTGTCCCTGTCGGGCTTAACACCGATCCGACAGAGCCGAGCGGGGTACAACGTTGTACTTACCCAGAAGTGAATAGTCTTCGGACCGGTCTCAGAGTTGAGAAACCGCTGAAACTTCGAACCCGATGCTGCAGCTGCTGACATTTTGCTTATAACGACAATTCTTGATGGAATAAGAACACTGAGGACCTCCAGCAAAAGACGAGTTGGTGGGTAATCTAAAAGGTTGGGGGGTACGCAGGAGGGACCTTCGGTCGGGATTGCAAATTGAATGGCTTATGCAACAACCGAAAGAATTTTTACACATCATGGTCACAGAGCTTGCCATCAATGCCTACCTAATTGTTCAAGCCCGGGAAAACATACACTCTTGGACTTTGTCGCCTAGCTGTTCGCATCATGAGCGCCAAGTACATATTCCCCAAGGCTCTGAAGGAGCTCCGCATCCACTTTGGCCAGACTGGAGAGGCCTCGGCGGGCGTGAAGTATGTTCTGCATTTGTGTTTATTCGCCAGCCAATAGGAAGGCATCCTTTTGCCAGAGTTGAGTTCCGAAGTTTCTGTGTCTATTCTGACTTATTTCCGGCAACGTGTAGGCGCGTTCTATGGCTGGCTTGCGTTTTGACGCTGTGCTTCTATTTGCGGCGTGGAATGCTGGATCCTTGACTCCAACGGTTGGGTTAGCATACGCTGGGTACTTTCTTGCACTTTGTCTCCGGACGACGTCGATAGCTTGTCCTGATCCAATGATGTTCTCGTCAGCTACCCTTCCACACATATTGCCGTGGCCTCGGTCGTGTATCAAGGTTCCGGTTTAGCGCATAACGCTAGGGCCTGTCCTCTGTGCCAGCAGCCCACCACTGCGCTATTACTACTACCGAAACATCGACGCTAACCGCAGGGCATTTCTTCAGAAGAACTACCCAATTTTGAAGAAAAACAACCCGTCGACGCCTATTCTTATCCGCGAGGCTGCCGGTGTTCAGCCTGTTGTCTACGCTCGTTTTGGTAAGTATAGGCTTGCAATGGCGGCCATTGGTGTTAACAGTTGAAAGCCGTTGTTACATTCGTTCCGCATCCTTGGAGATCTCTTTGCTAACTGCAGACCGCGGACGGGAAGCCAAGATCCACGTTGATGGCGAGGACGTCGCCACAGTCGAGACGCGTATTCGCGAGCTGATAGAGTCGAGCAAGACCGCTTAAGCTAATCTAATAAACTGCATGTCCCGTTGCACTTGGCAATACATCTGTTCCAGCTCTGTTGGTACAGTGCTTCGCGGTGAACGCGATGCTCATGACGGAACAACTGTAAAGCGGCGTATCTCGTATGCACCACAACAAGTTGCCTACCGCTATAAGGTTTCTTGCTTCATTATATACTGCTAGTATGATCGCAGTCAACAAGTCAAATAGACAGCTAACAATAAGGTTGTCCGACCCATAGCCTAGAAGGCACCATCAGTGGCAAATATGCATACATAGGGTTGTGGCGCATTTGGATTTCAATCAACGCGGGGAACTTTTATCAGTGCTCAGAGTTTGTTTTGTCATTCCTAGAGAGCCGTATCATTGATGATTACACCTGATACGAAAATGACGGCGGACATTCCGGCGGATAAAGTGGAACAATGGAAGAAGACAAAGCTAATAGGCATCATTGGTCTTGGGGACATGGGGCGGTTTTATGCCCGGCGCTTCACCGAAGCAGGCTGGCGGTAAGTCTAGTAATGAGTGGAAAGCACGTCCTGCGAAAGCTATTACAGCCTGAAAACTGCCTTCTATTATAGCAGCGCTAACAGCTAGTGTTTGTGCCTGTGACAGAGAAGACCTATACGACGGTCTGAAAGAAGAGTTCAAGGGTAAGTAGGGCAGTCACGTCTCTTTGTATGATCTGAGCTCTAACATCGAGACACAGGCGTGCATATTGAGAAAAATGGGCACTTTGTTTCTCGGCGAAGCGACTGGATTGTTTACAGCGTGGAGGCGGCAAATATTGATAAGATTGTCGCCATGTATGCTCCATCTACTAAGGTCGACGCCATTGTCGGAGGACAGACATCTTGCAAGGCGCCAGAGATCGCTGCATTCGAGAAGTACCTGCCAAATGACGTTGAAATTGTCTCATGTCATTCAATGCATGCGCCAAAGGTGGACCCCAAAGGCCAGCCTCTTGTTATTATTCAGCATCGAGCCAGTCAAGAGTCCGTTGACTTCGTCAGCACTGTCCTGTCTTGTCTCGAGTCAAAGACAGTCTATCTGTCCGCTGAGGAGCACGATCGCATAACTGCCGACACTCAGGCCGTGACTCATGCAGCTTTCCTTAGCATGGGTTCGGCATGGATGGCGAACAACCAGTACCCATGGACTATAGACCGGTGGTCTGGCGGTCTCGAGAATGCAAAGGTCAACATTTCTTTGCGTATCTACGCCAACAAGTGGCATGTGTACGCCGGTCTGGCCATCACTAACCCGGCTGCACACCAGCAAATTCTACAGTACGCATCCTCGGTGACGTCCCTGTTTAAGCTTATGCTTGAACGGGATGAGGAGGAGCTTCGTAAGCGCCTCTACGCTGCTCGGGACTCCGTTTTCGGGAAGCTTGACCCTTCTCACAGCTTGCTCCTGTCAGACGAGATGCTTGGTCGATTCTCGCTGAGCAAAACTCCACCAGGAGGCATGACTCCAAACTCGCATCTTAGTGTGTTAGCCATTGTCGATAGCTGGCACAATTTGAATATTGTTCCTTACGACCATATGATCTGTTCGACTCCGGTACGTCCCCCATTGATATTTTGGAACTAGTTTTCGTATTGACTAACTGCAGCTGTTCAGAATCTGGCTCGGTGTCACTGAATACCTGTTTTGTACGCCTGGCGTACTTGATCAGTGCATAAAGGATGCTGTTAACGACCATTCCTTCCGACCAGATGATCTGGAGTTCACTATTGCAGCGAGGGTAAGCTTTTTATGACAACTAAATGACTGCATTCAGGGCCTAACATTTCAGAACTGGAGCACTATTGTCAGCAACGGCGACTTCGAACATTACCGTGCTGAGTTCCAAAAGACGCAGGACTACTTCCGCCATATGTTTCCCGAAGCTGTTGCTATTGGAAACGAAATGATTAATACGATTGTAGCGAACTCCGCGAACTAGCTCTTTCATAGAATTTATTGGCTATTCCCTGCATTGTTATTTGTGCGATTGATGCAATTTTTTCCAGTATCCGTATTTCGCGTTGAATGTCGGCTAGACTGCTGTCACTATCGACGCTTGTACAAGCAAGGTTTCAGAAGCCACTCTCCTTCTGGCCCGTTGTGCGACTCCTCGTCTTCGATAAACTTCGTTTTTTGCTCTTGCTTTTTCAGGCGTTGTTCCCAGATATCCTTAGGAGGCTTGAAAAACTCAAAACGAACAAACATTTTATTGGAAACGTCGGTTGTCTTGTGAAACAAGCCAAGATTCTTTAAAATATCCACGAACTTGCTGTAGTCGTTGTCAGGGAAGCGAGACTTGATCTCAGCAATCCACACTTCACCTCGCGGCCGGAGAATCCTGATAGCCTCCTTGATAAAATCCAGAAAGTTGGTACCCATGAGCGCCAGACAAAAGACCACAACATTTGCACTTTCATCAGCCAGCGGAACATTGCGAATATCCGCCACGGTGATAAGCTCGTTTGCGCGGTGAAGGTCAAAACTGTGAACCTCCATCTTGAGCTTCTTGGTCTTCTTACCACCCTTAATGGTAAGGAGGTTGCGGGCAAGCTGAGCCTCGCCGCATCCCATGTCTGCGACGACAACCCTTCCGTCACCATACCCTGGCAAGCCGCCGGGAGCGTTAATGGGCTTTTCCAGGCGACTTTTAAACTGAGTGAATAGCGTGTCAACGGGATTTTCAGGCCACGACTTGACCTGCGAGCGGAAGCCACTGTGATATTCCTCGAAGATATTCGGGTTCTCCTCGAACAGCTTCAGGGCCTCGGAAGACGTCGTAGTGTAAAGTTGTTCGTTAATCCATCTGAATCTCGATCCCGTGAGTTTTTCCTTCATTTTCTGCTGCAGCGGGGTCAACTTTGTTTCGGGCTTTGAGGTGGCCCGACTCTGTTGCAAAACTGGCTTGTCGCCCTTCGCTTCCTTCTTCTCCTGCGCGTTGTCCTCGTTCACCCTTTTGGCTCCATCTATTTTACTCTTCTTTCTCTTTTTCTCTGTATCCTTTGCTGCGTCAGCAGACTGCTCGGCTTGTCGCTTTTTGGAAGGAACATCCTTGTGGGCAATGTGCTTGTCGTACAAAGATTCGATCGCTTCAGTGCTCACTGGCTCTTCTGCGCCCTCCAGTTTCTTTTTGGCCTTTTTGGATTTTTTGCCGTTCTTTCCAGAGTCGCTCCGGACTTGAGTCGGCAGCTGCCAGCCATCTACTGAGAATAGAGACATGCTGTTTGGTGTTCGCTTGCCAAAGATCTTCCGGCCATTGAAGATTGCAATAAAATTCCTTCAGCCGTGCGGCTCAATGATAGCACGAATGGAATACCTGTGGGGGAGTTCCTACCGCTGAATGTAGCGCATATCGCTCGATATTTCCCTTTGAAACGGCAAATTGATGAGATTAATTGTTTGGCCATTTCAAAATCATGAAATCCCTCCACCTTAATGAATAAGGTTATATGCAAGCGATCTGTCTGTTATATAGCACTGGATGGCCATTTGTGCTTGCTCTTCTTTTGAGCACGGAGGTTTTACAATCAACTTAATGCAATGCCTAGTTGCAGTCTTTGGAAAGATAATAAAAAACTGCCATGCAATGAGTTTTTTACGCACGAATTATCCCGGAGTCTTTCAGGTCTACGACACCCATAAAGACTGTGTCCGCATACTTCTATTGAAGCTCAATTGTATCGCGCAAAAAAAGGAAATAAAATCGTACTCAAGTACTCGACCATCAGCTCCAGGGTTTTTAGGAAGATTTATCTCATGCCAGTGATTGACTTCTGCAACCGTATTCATTCTCCGTCATCCCAATCCTTGGAAAAAGGATATTCGAAGTGCATAGAGTTCTCTCTTCAGAGCCCTCTGGCTAGCTTCCCTTTTACTTCTTTAAGATTTCTTGAGTACAGAAAAATTCTTGGAACGTAGTCTTGGGCACGTCGAAAGATCCCATGATCTGTGGTAATCATGCAAGTGTTTGACCATATCTCGGCGTCGGTGCCGTACGTCCCTAGACGGCACCAAGAGGCCTCGCACCGAATCGACAATATGTCGTAGGTATCCGTAGACGTGAACGCAGAGTCTCACTTTTAGATATCAGCTCGAAACGTGAGACGGTTGACAATGTGGCCTATAAAATTGTCAACAAAAAGAGTGCTTATGCTATGATGACGATTTTTAGGTCGCAGCAAAAGCTGCTAGATCTGAAAGAAATCCGTGCAGGCGAAACATGCGAGGGGTATCTATCAAACTGCGATTCAGAAGTATCTAGTCCAGAATAAGGAGATCTGGATAAGTTTATATCCGGAGTATTATGGAGGTTGTTAGAAGCATCAAATGAAAGTCGTGCACTCTACGGATTACAGCAATTAGCGAAAGAAGCTTCCGCTCACCGATGATTTTAGAACAACGAGCAGTGAGACGACAATCTAAGTGGATGCAAGATAGCTGCAAGCCATACCGCCGGGAGAAGGACCGGGAGAGGGGACATGCGTTATCGTGGTCTACGGCACCATGCAGGGTGCTAGAGCTTGATCCCCACACTCTAATCCATCGAGAACGGATTATCATGTGCCCAACTGAGAAATATGACCTTGCTCGAAGGGTGATATCTATATCACGAAGTTAAGGAATATCGTCATTCCGCTCACTTACAAGAACTCATGCTTTAGAAATTACGCGCCCAAGTCACCGATGGCGTAATTATGCAAGACCATGCACTGGAGGCATAAACGGCATTACCTTGTGTGTCCAACCAGTGGGAATGCGCTGCGATTTGGGATGGTATGTCATTGGCGAAATGGCGATAAACAGTATTTTGGGCGTACACCTATGCTTGCTCTTCAAGCGTATTGGGTCACATGGCCTCAAGGTCGCCAAAAAGTCTTGGCGAAACATGCCAATAATATTGGCGGCGTATCAGCCGAACGGCTCTCATAGGCATATCCGACGCGCGCCAATGGTATCGCGTGCGATTACACCCGAGACGGGACACCATGCATAAGCGGGGCAGAAGACCAAATAAAGCTCAGTAACCGTCGACCGGCTCTCCAAGAGGAGCATGGATGTTTTTAGCAACGAAGCTGGATAAAAATCGGCCAGTATGAAGGATAGAGAAAGAAGGATACGCTTTGACAGCATTAGGGAGTCGTACGTTAGAAGTTTAAACTTCCAGGGACTCGGATCGGCGCCGTTTAAGGGTCTACCTACTGCATGACCAGCCAATCTCGATAGCAAGCACGAGCGAAGCGCTACGGATACAGTCCCTAGACAGAACCGCTGGCTACTACATGGCGGCATAAATTCATTTGTAGACCTCTAGCTTGACACAGGCGGGGTAGTAATCTGTGTCCCAAGATGTGCCTATACTTCGTGGAACGGCTAAGATACGCATCTGCACCGATAATGCAAGGACTCACGGCACCATGCAAGTTCTGACGATACTGCACCCGCCTGCAGTGGACGTACGCACAACCGGCCACTCTGCCAATCTACAGCTTCATAGTAGTAAAACATATATATACGATGTAGGACGAGGAGTTCGACGGCATGGATTCGGACTGACAAAGCCTCGAAGCAGCGAATTCGCCATAATGTCGAACTCAGATAGCGCTTCGCAAATCGAGAAGGGCGTTGTGGTCACCACTGGCCAAGACCTGCTGGCGCGGGTTGAGGCCCTGGTCGCGAAGCAACACCTTCAGATTTCGGATTCAGATCTTCAATACATCTGCGACAAGATCGACTCCCGCAGTCTGGAGGAGTCGCGCGTCATCGTCGAACAGGCACTCGAGGAGCATCAATGGGATCCGAATTTCGATGACACCCTTCGCGAGAACCTCGAAGAGCTTCTTAAGGGCCATGACATTGAGGGCCCCCACGAAGACTCCGAGCTAGAGCTCAAGCTCGCGGCCGCATTCATCGCCGACTGGTCTCCTTATCTTGAAGTTCGTGCCGTGACTCGTATGGCAGAGGACGATGAGGAGGAGAACTGCGAGACGTTCCGTGTCTACGTGATCGGAGTGGGATGGGGTCTTTGTGGCGCAGTGCTGAACACGTTCTTCGCCAACCGCTTCCCGACTGTTTCCATCACGTCGTCCGCCATGCAGATCATGATTTACCTCTCTGGAATTGCGTGGTCTTACATCCCGGACTACGGGATCACCATTCGCGGTACTCGGTATTCACTTTCGCCAGGAGCGTGGACCTTCAAGGAGCAGATGCTTGCTACTCTGGGCATGTCTGTCTCTAACGGTGTGCCGTACGCGTTCTACATCATCACTTCGCAGAAGAGCGAGTATTTCTACAACTTTCAGTGGACTGACTTTGGCTACTGTATCCTCATCACTCTGTCTTCTCAGTTGATGGGATTCGGTATTGCCGGTCTCGTGCGTTCTTACCTCGTTTATCCCGTCCAGTGCGTATGGTTCTCCGTACTTCCCAATATCAAGGTGAACCGGACGCTTGTCGCACCCGAGGTTAAGGAGCGAATCAATGGCTGGACGATCCGGACCTTTCCGTTTTTCTGGATAGTGTTCTGGGCCTCGTTTGCTTACTACTGGATTCCGGACTTCCTGTTCGCTGGCCTGTCGTACTTCAACTGGATGACCTGGATCAAGCCTGACAACGTCAACCTCGCAGTCATCACTGGCGGTATTTCTGGACTTGGCGTGAACCCCATTCCCACGCTTGACTGGAACAACATGGATTTTGGTGGCATGTACTATCCGTTCTTTTCTACTGCCAACGCATACCTTGGTCAGTGGATTGGTTTTATCGCTATTATTATTCTTTGGTACACCAATTCTAGGTGGACGGGCTATATTCCGATCAACGACAACAGTCTCTATGCAAACGACGGCACAGTCTTTGACGTTTCGCAAGTGCTGGACGCTAGCGGAGTGTTTGACGCCGAGAAGTACCAGGCGTACTCGCCTCCGTACTACAGTGCCGGCAACCTGGTTGTATATGGCTCATTCTTCATGGTCTACCCTGCTGCCTTTGTCTATGCTATTCTCTACTATGGAAAGATCATGATCATTTCTTCCAAGAAGTTCATCCATGGCATGATGCACCCCATGCGGACTCTTGAAAACTTCGATGATCCTTTCTCGCGTCGACTCCGCAAGTACAAGGAGGTGCCTGAATGGTGCTTCCTCGTCATTTTCCTTGGATCTGTTGCCATGGCTATTGGTGTTGTCGAGGGCTGGAAAGACACTCAGACCCCTGTCTGGTCTATCTTCTTCTCGATTGCTATCAACTTGGTGTTTCTGCTTCCGTTTGGCTACCTGTATGCGACGACAGCTCTCCAGTTTGAGGTCAATGTGCTCATTGAGCTCATCATCGGGTACGCTCTTCCTGGCAAGGGCACCGCATCCATGATCACCAAGACGTATGCCACCAACTTTTTGGTTCAGACTGACAACTACATCACGAACCAGAAGCAGTCACACTACTGTGGTATTCCTCCGAGAGCGCTTTTCCGCATCCAGATCATTTCCGTCATTCTCTCATCCTTCGTCTCCGTTGGAATCCTGTGGTGGCAGCTCAATGGTGGCGTTGCCGACATGTGCAGCACTGATCAGCCCAACAAGTTCACTTGCGCTAACACGCGGACATTTTTCTCGGCATCGGTAATTTGGGGTGTCATCGGCCCCAAGCGTGTGTTCGACGGCCTGTACCCGGCCATGAAGTATTGCTTCCTTATTGGTGCCCTGATCCCCATCCCGTTCTACTTTGCTCACAGATACGGACCTCGCTGGGTCAAGGAGTTCAACCCGATCATCATCATTTCGGGTGCCATCAACTGGGCGCCATACAACTTCATGTACTACACGCCCAACTTTTACCTCGCCTTCATCTTCAACTACTTCATTCGCCGCCGCTACGCTTCCTGGTGGCAGAAGTACAACTACCTGCTCTATGCCGCTCTTGGAGCCGGTCTTGCTTGGTCTGTATTCATTATGTTCTTTGCGACTGAGTACAAACACATTGCCGAGGTCGACTGGTGGGGCAACAACGTCCCCTACGAGGGCATGGACTATGCCTACCCGGTGCGCGAGACCTTGGCGCCCGGTGAGATTTTCGGCCCTCCTCGTGGCCAGCTTCCTTGATTAGTGAATTAATAAATATACTGGTATTTTCATGTGCCGCTGGAATACGCACGCTTCTGTAGTGTATTGATATTGTTTTTCTCCCAAATGAGAGCTGTTGTTGTCAATGGGCGTTTCGGCGCTTAGCTTGGGAACTATATTGTCCGGTCTCACCTCATCTTTTCTTACCCACGACAACAACAGTTGTATAACCGGCAACAACGCAAAAACAAAAAGAAGACATCAGGTATCTCTGAGATGGAAACGACGGAAAGCCAGCCCGTTCCTTGGGAACGTGAGCGCGGCGGAGCTCGCGCCAAGATCGCCAACGACGGGCTCCTTGGTCCCACGAACCATGGGCTCACGTTTAGCGCCGACGAGACATGTGAAAGCGACAACGAATCGTGTGAGACGCGAATCTTTTACGGCGATGATAATGTGACAAGCGCCGACCCTTGCGACGAGCCGATGGGTGAGCCACTGCGGGCACTAAGCGTGCCGCATGGTAAGAAACACCGAAGAGCCGCGCTACTCTACTAACAAACAGGCAACGCCCAATGGCTGTTCATGAGCAGGTACCGCCAAACTAATCCGTCTAACAGCGTTGACGAAAGTCACCCTTACATTTCCGCGCCGGAGCCAGCCCAGCTGCACAGCAATGAATCCAGCGCTTATCCATCGCCCGTGCCGTTTCCGAGCACGCAGCAGCCAGGAACAACTGCTGTACCCGCAGGACCCGTTCAGCAAGTCGAAGCATCAGACAAGCCGTCGTGGCTCAAAGGGGTGATGTGAGTAAAAGAAAAGCTCTTTAAAAGTTGCATGCCACTAACCACAGGTGCGGATGCTTTAAGGCCAAGGATCAGTCCAACAACGACATCGAGATGATGCCTCGTCGTGGGATGCAGCCGGGGCCTGATGGCGCGCGCATCGTCTAGTATTGATGCCAGGCTAGTAGACAAGCTATCAAAATAAAAGCGACTCAACTTCACATTGCGAAGACGCTACAGCACTAAGAGTGGTGGCTGAAGTAGTTTACCTTAGAAGGCCATAGAGTTCTGCACTGTAGGAAGGTCAAAGTCGACGTGCCCACAACGTGCGCTCGTTTCGGGGTTCCCAATTGCGTCCATGTGCTCGGGATGGTTAACTAAGCTTGATGGGACACGGTCCAGCGAGCAGTAGTTGTGGACTTGTTTCACAGGAGATAGCAACATAGACGGTTCATCCGGTAGGCACCACGTGGCTGACAAGACATGGCGTCGAAGACGGATGGCCTCCATATAAGCCAAGAACTCTTCCTCAAGTGACACATCACCGAATCTCCAGATGTCACGCGGATACACACCTCTTCCATATTTTTTATGATCAACAATATGGCCGCGAACTTCAATGAACTCATGGATTCTAACGGGGCTCCTCGAACGCCGGAACTTGACGTCAACCTCGGTACCAGTGCCATCGTCGATGGTGACGATCCAAAAATTGTCGGCTTTCTGTGCAACATGACGGACTCGGCCACACAGCGATACGTAATTGATGGGGTGGTTCTTGAAGAAAAAGGGCGCCTCAGGCCGTATGAGGGACTGGCCATAAGGAGGCTCGTATGGGCACCCATACAATGACTCGTAAGATTCCACGAGGCTGATGTCGTGGCACGTCATTCTCGTCCATTGATTGAAAGTCACGGAAAGATCGAACATTGATTTGTCGTAGAACGTTTCAACATCATGTTTCTTGCCCTTGGAGTCGTCTGCGTCACAAATGGTATCATGATGAACCAGGGACTTGAGCAAAGTGTCCCGGTCTAGATGGCGCGAGTTGCCATGCTGGCCATCCTGGTGTCAGAAGAAGCGTGAGCAGCAGGTTATCTGAGGAAAACATACATCCACTTGGGTGTCTAGAGAATCCACTCTGGACATGCGAGCGGGGCCATGGTTTGAGGACGGTGGGCGCACTAGGCGTTAGTTCGATGCGCTCATGCACGTCTACATGTTTACATATGCATTGCTTCGGCGATCGCCGATGACGCCCCAAGATAATGTAGATAGGCGATTTAAATAGGAAACACCCCGCAGCCGGGCTGTGTCGTTTCAACAGAATCCAAAAACATGAGCAAGGACGCCATTACTTGTCACATTCTCGACACAGTCGTGGGAAAGCCAGCTGCGGGAGTCAATTGTACTTTGTCCAAGCTGGACGGCTTCAATGTAACGGATGTCGCCCAAGCCAAGACCAACGACGACGGCCGTATTCTCAATTGGAGTTCGCCTATTGACCAGGTGGTGGCTAACGGCAAGGTGAAGCCGGGCAGGTACCGGATCCGTTTCGAGACGGGCGACTATCTTAGTAAGTCGACTGGCGGTCAGGCTTTCTTCCCGTACGTGGAGATTGTGTTTGAAGTTGCGGCTCCCGGAGAGCCCCACTACCACATTCCGTTGTTGCTATCCAATTATTCGTACTCGACGTACCGTGGAAGCTAGACTGCGCTGAGGCGAAGTTATGCCTCAGTGAAGCAAAGGGAATGCATTCTGTTTACAAAATATATAGCACATGATTGCCCAAGGCACTGGATCGTAGTAGGTGGGGACGGAAATCAATTGCCGAGGAATGGAGCCGACTGCAGAGCGGCGAGTTCACCACCCCATGAGCAAGCCCCAGATGGTCATGGCAACTAGCGAGGTCGTGGCGGCAGTCGCAAGGTTGACGTGGTTGTTGTCAAGAATATCGGCGGCACCCGAGTAGGTCTTGAGATCTTTCGCAGATGGCAGTTTAAAGCCCCCGGGGACCTCAACAATTTTTCCTTGCCGGTTGATGGCGCTCTTTTGCAGCGTGGCGCCCAAAACAGAGTCAAGAATGGTACCAAAGAGGCCGACGAGACCGCATCCGAGAACGAGACCAAGCACGTCAAAGACAGGGAGTGTGAGCGCAAACGGCCATGTGAACATGGACACGACGCCGATGAAGAGGCCGCCGGCGAGGCCCATATAGAGGCCGAGCGCCGAGACACCGCCGTTGGTGCCCCGGGGGCACGGACGGAGCGTCGTGATGAGGACTGGTTGGCGCGTCGACAAAATGCCGAGCTCCGATGACCATGTGTCAGCCGTCACGGCCGCGTAGTGAGCAATGACGCCAAAGGCGAGCACATTAGACTTGGGCCAGATGAGCTGGAGAATACACAAGATCGAAGCGACGACAGAGTTTGACAATACCTGGATGTGGTTGCGGGGACCTTCTCCGCCGCCGCCGGCATCGCCGCCAGTAGTAGTGGTAGCACCCTCTTCTTTCTTCTTCGCTTCCTTGTTCTTGGATCTTGTCGTGGCATTGGCGTCGTTTCCGTTGCCATTCGACGGTGGAGCGGTAATACCCTTCTTGACGTCAGCCTTGAGCTTCGTGAACTTTGTGCTTGTGTAGAAAAAAGCGCACAGAAGTGCTAAGTTGAGCGACGATGGGGTCAGACTATGGAGAATACCAGTCACGACGGCAGCGGCCAGACCCAGAGCCGTGAGAGACTTGTGTTTGTGCGCACGCACCAGCAGCGACAGGATGATACCTGCGCGCGTGAACACTACGAGAAGCATTGCTTGCGAGATTCACGTAGTAAAGTCTTTGGTGGCTGGCTACGCCGACTGACGTGGAGAACGAGACACTCTCGCCAGGTTCCATGCAGAATACTACGCGCATTCGTGCAATATGCATGAGGCTGATAAGGAGTATTAATCTGCAATGCAATTCGTGAGAGTATATGCTATGCATGACCGGGAGCCCGTAACAGCCGGCTCACCCGTGGGCCTTTCCCTCTTTCATGCGGGTTCCACCCCGAGACCCCCGTAGCAACCGCTTCGCGGTTGGACATGACTTAGCGCAGAATCAACTGTGAACCAGCTGGTACGGGGTCTGGTCTGGGGGTGGAACTCGCAGGAAAGAAAGAAAGGTGCCCTGTATTGACATTAGATGTTAGGGTGGAAGCTCTAGGAGTTTATCAAGGTCAGTCAAATCAACCATTCCGTGGACCGGATAGCCCAAACTCTCAAGCCTGATACTACATTTACGCTGGGACATTTGATTTGTGAAAGAGGGAGCTGTAGGCAGTCAAACTGGGCATGAAATCAGTGCCAAGGGGTTCACGTACATCTCTGGTCTCTGACCACAGCAAATACGACGGCTATCGAAAGTACGGGCAAAACGAGCGGCATGCATTACATGTGGAGGTGAGGCACGCAAAATTTCATGCGCGGCCGACGCGCGTCCCGTTGTGGATTAATGAGTGACGCGTCGCGTACGTGGGCTGGTGGGCTGGTGGGCCGGCTAGCATTCGCGATATCTGGTCGACCGCCTTAAACGAGTATTATTTTAGCCGGGTATGAAAGAGAGAAGAGAAAATATCACCTGCTAAAGGTAGGTATGACCGGGTGACGGAAAAAGTGTAGATGCCGTAAACGGCCGGCAAAGCCGTGTTTCATGCACTAGGCCGGGCTTAGATCGAGAATTAGAGGTGAAATTAACCGCAAAAGAGTTGAAACTAATAGCAATAGGCTAGGCGTTTTATTTCACTCAACAGAAAACCAGAAACAAGAAAAAACGACAACAAAATGGAAACGAGACAGGATGTGGCTTGGGCGGATCGACTTTGCCGAGACCGATCCAGGGGACAGGGGGTTTGGACGCGATGACCTACAGATGATATTGTTGAGGGTTGGCCTTTTTGTGTCTGAGCGTGCTAGGACCGCTGGAAGTAAACGCTGGTCGCCACCAGGAGTCCTGGCACGAGCTCAAACCGCAACAGAGCCAAAGTCGCGTGTGGTTCACAGACTAATAAAACACTGGGCCTCGTCACGTGATCTCCGGATGAACAAAACGACCGAGCGGGCCGAAACGGGGGCCGGACACATTTACGGCCCAACCGGCCGCGCGCGGCTTGTTCCTTTTAAAGCACCCGGGTCAGGGACGTGATTAAGCACTAAACCCGTTGGTTTTTTTTTTTTTCTTTGGTGTCGAGCAAGACCGGGCACCAAACAGGGGTATACGCAAACTATTGACGACCTGCGTGGTGTGCGGAATCAAACTCTCCTTACAAAAAACAAAATAATAGAAAACGCATATCAATCATGGGATACCACGTCGACCCGTTTACGCAGCCGTCGCCGAAGTCGCATATCCCGCCAGCCAAGGAGCTGACGGCATCACAGCAACAAGGATACGATGCAGTCCTCAAGCATTTCCAGGAGCTCAAGGACATCCCTGTGAGGGATAAGAGCCAGGATCGCTCTCCTTTGACTGAAGAGGAGAAGGCGTGGCTCACGCGCGAGTGCTTTCTGCGGTACCTGCGCGCCACCAAGTGGAAGGTCGAGGATGCAAAGAAGCGCATCGAGTCGACACTTGTGTGGCGACGCACTTTTGGCATCGATCCGTCCTCGACACTGACTCCCGACATGGTTGCGCCCGAGAACGAGACTGGCAAGCAGGTGATTCTCGGCTATGACAACGACTCGCGTCCGTGCTTGTACCTTAAGCCGGGCCGCCAGAACACCAAGGCGTCGCATCGCCAGGTGCAGCATCTTGTGTTTATGCTGGAACGTGTCATCGACTTTATGCCTAGCGGACAGGACCAGCTGGCACTTCTAATTGACTTCAAGCCGACTAAGATTGGTAAGCAATCGAAGTTGCCGAGCATCTCGACAGGACGCGAGGTCCTTAGCATTCTGCAGGACCACTACCCTGAGCGACTCGGCAAGGCTCTGCTGACCAACATCCCGTGGCTTGGCTGGACATTTCTCAAGATCATTCACCCGTTCATCGATCCCCTGACGCGCGAGAAGCTCGTGTATCAGGAGCCGTTTCCCAACTATGTGCCCAAGGAGCAGCTGGACGCCGAGTTCGGTGGTGCTGTCGAATTTGAGTACGAGCATGACAAGTACTGGCACAAGATGTGTGAGATTGCGCTTGCCAAGCGTGCACGATACCTAGAGCGGTTCCGTGCTCTCGGCGCCACGATCGGTCTTAGCGAGGTTGATCTGCGGGCGTCTGGTGACGAGAATGTCGTGTCGTCCGGCTCGTCCACTACTGTTGTGAACAATGGTCAGGACGCACTTGCTGAGAAGGTGGGCAATCTCGAGCTGGGCGAGAACGCTACTGTGCCGTCAACCTCGTCGGCTTGATAAGCCATAGAGGACGACCAAGAAAAAGGAAAAAAGAAAACAAAAGAGGAACAGCAGCGGTTACAGGTTGCATATATCCCTCCGCAGAGAGGGATGGTGCTACATATACGCATTGCGCTGCTCTGCAAGGACGAACTTTTGATTTGTTTGTTTGCATAGAGTTTTACCAACCACAATGCTGTTGGTCGCGACAGACGCCTAATGCCTGCCAGACTCTTGTGGTTCCTGCCCATGTTATTTTTACACATAATATAATTTCAATGCCACTGTGGTTATCGGCGATAATATGTATAGGTATTGGGCAGAGTATGTCGTGATCATTAGTTCCTGGGGTCTTGTCCACGGAAATCAACCGTGAAGCAATCGCGGTGGGATCAAAGCTTTTCCTGGGGGCGCTGCCCCCAGACCCCCGTAGGAACTACTTCGCGGTTGACCGTGACCCAAAACCTATTCCAACTGCGAAGCAGTTGCTACGAGGGTCTGAGGGGCGGCGCCCCCAGTGTATGTGTGTGAGCTCCGTATCGCACTATAGGGATCTAAGTTTTCCCGGGGGCGCTGTCACCAGTGAATATGTACGATAACCACTGGTTGCTGAATTGATATGCCATAGTTCCACGAAAGAACAAGGCCGTAAAAAAATGTGAAACCAGGCGTCAAACGATCACAAAGGATATACAAGGGTCAAGTGGGCGAAACAATAACCAAAAAAAGATCAACCAAGATGACCGATGACTAGTCGCGCGATGGGTAGGTACCACCGCGTGTGAGATAGGGTGACGTTCCCAAATTAGGCATCAAACTCCAGATATTGAGGTACGCCGTCGGTAGTCGGCGCTGCTAAAAACGGAATGCCTAAGCGTTGTCTTTCAACAAAACCCAGGAATAAGCTGATCTGTTTATGCAGGGCACCGGCTCAGCAAGCAGGGCCCTTCAACAAGGGAATGAGGTAAGGCCTTGCTTGAGCCTTGGTTGAGCCGTGTGCAGTTGCCCGAGACTCTTTGGCATGCACGCGAACTGATAGTTAAGATCGCCGATGTGCTAAGTGTTTCAGGTATTAAGAAAGCGTTGATTATAAGGTAACGAGGCCCAAGCATAAATGCAACAGATGACGGTCTTGAGCATATTTATTGTGAGAATGGGAAACAAAAACAGTCAAACGTGCTCGACTACAAATGCGCCGCAGGACATGTACATAGGGCCATTGGCCACGAGCCGACCGGCACAATCGACCAAGAACTCCAATGTTAAACTTCCTTGTAACTGCAGGCGTGCAGATTTGTTTTAAAGGAAGGTCATGACTTGCATCGTGGACTGCAAGTTACCATGCCAAGCCAAGACCAGGCACCCTGCGTCAAGCGGCGTGGCTCTAGCGTTGGCTATGGCGGTGGCACAACGCATGACAAGATGCGGGTAGTCAATGCCCAAATATCCACACTCATAAACTCGTCCAAGGTACCGCGTTGTGATGCGCACTTTTCGGCGATGGTGTCAAAGCGAGGCGGTGAAACCGGCCCGAATGCATCCGAACTCGGGCAGCAGGTTAGGCGCGCCTGATCTGCCTGCCTTCCTATGCACAATCCTGTGGACCCTTGCGAAGGCGCGCGTTTTGAGCTGGGCGAGTCGGTAAAAGGGCGAGGGAACCGAAACTTGAAATCATGTTCCAGAGATAGAAAGGGTGTTTCTCGGTTGGGAGAAAGATACAGCCAAAACCAAACCGAGACAACTCAGGGGGGCCGGGGGGTCGGAGAAACCGGAGCAAAAGATGGCCATGGCATGCAATGGAGATTGCGGTCTTTTTGTCGCCAAATAACAGGAATACAGTACGGCTGGATGCTCTGCTGAAGAAAGGCTAGCCAACGGTTCCACCCAACGTGCAAGGCGGCCATAAACCCGTACCGCGACGCGACTCGGGCGTGCAGGGGCTCCATCCTAGTCAGATAAGAATACAAAGCGGTGTGGGGATGTTGGTCGTAGAAATGGCACAAATGGCCTAAAGCACAACCACACAAAATGGTACCCGTTGCCGTTAGAGTCTTTAGGTACCTCTTCCGAGCACTAAGCTATATGTGGAAAAACCCGTATTCGGCTAGCGACCTGCGGGCACTTGATGCGTGGTGACGCGTAGCCGCACATGGCAATGCACCAGGATGGGCAAGCGCTGGTGGTGTTGAAACTGGACAAGTGTAGACGTTTTTTTTTTCTTTTCTGGGTGTGACTGTGCAACGCAGACAGTACAACCGCCAAACACGCACAAGAAAAATGCTGGGTCTACGACGACCGTTTTTTGTCGTGGTACTGGCAGCTCTGGGGCTGGTGCTGCTGGCAGCTGAGCTCCGCAGCTACCATGTCCACCAGCGGTCTGCTTTTCTGCCAGCTGGCTGGCAGCAGGGTGGCCACGCAGATGGCGATGGGGTGCCAGAAGCAAACAAAGAGGCTGGCCAGGAGAACAAGGAGACAGGGATAGTGCCGGAGACCAAAATCCCAGTGGAGACGGGACTCGAGTCTGAGGTAGAGGTGGCTGTGGAGCCGACAACGGCACTAGAACACGACTTGACACAGCCAACGCCTGACCCGATAGCCCACGACTCGGCGGCATTCGACATTCCTGAGTTTGGCCAAGTAGTGGCGCCAGAGGACCGCGACCGCTACGAGACGCTCGAGGCATGGCGCTCGAAAAACACGTTTGCCGATACGTGGAAGGAGGGCTGGCGGCCGCAAATGCCAGGCGTCAACGAGTTTGCAAACGCCGGGCAGTACATGCAGCACCCGATTGTGGGCGACTACGCGCCCAACGCCGACAAGATTTTCCTCATGATCAAAGAGGGCGGCTCCGTTATCTGGGAGCGGCTTCCGGTGCACCTGTGGTCGACCCTGTCGCGCGTCAAGCACTTTGCCATGTACTCGGATGCGCCCGGTTCGATTGGCGGCCACCAGATTATCGACATTCTCAACGAGACTGCCAGCACGCAGCGTGCGCGTGATTCGGACGAGTTTGACCTGTACCGCAAGCAGCGCGAGGCGCACGACCTGCGCGAGATGATCAACTACGACGACGTGCGCGGCAAGATGGGCGGCTGGGAGCTCGACCGATTCAAGAACCTGCCGATGCTGGCCCACGCCTACAAGGTTGCACCGCCGCAAGTCGAGTGGTTTGTGTTTATGGACGGCGACACGTACATCATGTTTGACAATCTGGCGGCGGTGCTCGACAAGCGCAATTCGTCCGAGCCTCTGTACATGGGTTCGGACGCTGGTGGGTTTGCGCACGGGGGCTCGGGTGTGGTGTTGTCGCGGGCGGCCATGGACGCGACGTTTGGCAAGAACCCCAACATTGTCGAAGATTTTTTGGAGGAAACGTTCCAGGACTGCTGCGGCGACTACATGGTTTCCTTGGTGGTGCAGATCATGCTCGATGGCCAGCGCGTCGAGCACGTCAACGGGTTCCAGGGCGACCAGTACTGGGACATGGAGATGTGGCCGCACTTGTGGTGTGAGCCGGTCGTGACGATGCACCACATGAATGCGCACGAGATTGAAGTCATGTGGGAGTATGAGCGCGTCAAGCGCCTCCAGGGCCGCAACGTCACCTTTGCCGAGCTATACCGCGACTTTTACCTGCCGTTTATGGCGACCGAGAAGAAGGACTGGGACAACCGTGCCGAGCAGCACTCGATCTCGGAGCAGCAGGACTCGGACAACGGCATCATGCCGTCAGACAAGGGTGGATCGGAGAAGCGGCCTTACGAGGACGCCGAGGCGTGCCGCCAGTACTGCGCGTCGGATCCAGACTGTCTTAGTTTCCGGCTCCGTCGCAACCCGCGCGAGTGCCAGACGGCGTCGTACTTTCGATTTGGCCGCGCAGCCCACTCGTGGCTCAAGTCCACGGAGAAGAAGAACACGCTTGGCATGGTATCTGGCTGGATGATTGACCGCATCCGCGACCTGCGCGCGCGGTCCACCTGCGACGCTGCCGATGAGTTTGTTGACGGCCGTGACCGTGTCGAGGGATGGTACTACCGCCACACTCTCGAGTGATTGCGTTTATTGCGTTTGCATGCTTGTATTTTTACATGTTTATGGATTATGTTGCACTGATCCGGGCGCCTTTATTTTTTTTCCTGGGGGCGCTGCCCCCAGACCCCGTAGCAACTGCTTCGCAGTTGAGAGTTGGTCTGAAATGCGTCGAGTCCAACCACGAAGCGGTTATGCCGGGTCTGAAATGCGTGGAGTCCAACTGCGAAGCAGTTGCTACGGGGGTCTGGGGGCAGAGCCCCCAGGAAAAAAGCAATAAGAGAGTTGAAAGTTGGTCTGAAATGCGTGGAGTCCAGCTGCGAAGCAGTTGCTACGGGGGTCTGGGGGCAGAGCCCCCAGGAAAAAAGCAAAAAGTGAGTTGAGAGTTGGTCTGAAATGCGTGGAGTCCAACTGCGAAGCAGTTGCTACGGGGGTCTGGGGGCAGAGCCCCCAGGAAAAAAAGCAAGAGGGCGATGAGGTTGCATGATTGGTCAAAGCGCATGAAGATATAGCATGAAGGCTGAGTATACATGATGATCTGGGCGCCAATGTAGGCGTTAGATACAACGACCACTGGTGTGGAAAATGAGCGATGCAGGCGAATACTTGTGGGACGACGATAATGGACGAAAACACGCGCCGATTGACCCGCAGTCGCTTGTGTACAGACCGGTGCTGCCCAACGATGAGATCGACCCGGATGTCAGCTTTGCGGCGAGCCAGCCTCTAGAACCGGGCACCACGCTTGGACGCGACGCATTTGTGGTTCTGGACAGCGAGGTCCAGCGCATATTCGGCGATGAGCCAACGGTCCGCGTCGTTGCGTCGCGCCCGGATAATGCTCTGTTTGCCCGCGGCGGCGGCGTGTGGGTCCCACGCCTGAGATCGGTGTTTTTCACCTCGGGCAACGACGGGCCCGAAGGTGCGTCGCAGCTGTTTCGCCTCTACGTGCCGTCGCGCGACGCGCCAGTGCACCACTACAAAGTCGAACCGCTTGACACGCACCTGCCCAATCCTAGCGGGCTTGGTCCTGCATCGGCGGCCGCCATTGGCCGCAATGGCGCGCGAGGCCGCGAGGGCCTCGTTGCGTGCGTTCGTGGCACGCGTACTACGCACGGCGGCCTCTGTCTTGTTGACGTCGAGCCGCCGTACCGCGCGTACTCTCTGCTCAACAACTACTACGGGCGCCCCTTCAACTCGCCGGCCGACGTGTGCGTGCACCGCGCAGACGGCTCGGTCTGGTTCACGGACCCAGACTACGGCTTTTTCCAAAAGTTTCGCATCAAGCGCGTCCTGCCTAACGCCGTCTGGGTCTGGGAGCCAGCCCGCGGGCGGCTCCGGGCCGTCGAAGACGCACTCGTCAAGCCCAGTGCCATTACGTTTTCGCGCGACGGGTCAACCTGCTTTGTCTCGGATACCGCCGCGTACCAAGGTCGCCCGAATCTCATGATCCGAGGCGCACAGGCCACCATTTACCGCTACGACGTGGTGCAACTCCCCCACGGCGGCCTCGGCCTCGCAAAGCGCACGCTCTTTGCCTATATCCCCCGCGGCGCCCCGTCCCGTCTTGCTCTCGACGCCAAAAACAACCTTGTTGCCGCCACCGCCGCCGGCCTTTACTTGTTGGACCCGTCTGGAAACCCCATCGGCTGCATCTCGGTTCCAGGCGGTGCCACCAGCTTTGCAACCGTCGACGAGTCCCGCGTCCTCCTCCTCAGCGGCTACAACATCTTCGAGGCCAACCTCAGCCACTCCTGGGTCCAGTGATCTCCTGCCCTCCACGTTGGCCCCGGCCACCTGCCTTGGTTTTCTTTTATTTTTTTTTTTTTTATCGGGCGGCTGCCTCCGGACCCCCGTAGCAACTGCTTCGCAGTTGACTCCAGGAGCCATAACATTGTGTCGCTCACTGCTCCACATTTCCACAGAAATTCAACTGCACAGTAGGCAGTAGGCCTCTACTGACTCGGATGTTTTTGCCTCCTGGGGGCGCTGCCCCCAGACCCCCGTAGCAACTGCTTCGCAGTTGATTCGAGGAGCCAATTTCATGGAGGTATTGTTGATCATTGGAAGTTTCTGACTGGGGTCCCGCCGTCGCCAGCTCCCCGTTTCCACAGAAATTCAACTGCGAAGCAGTTGCTACGGGGGTCTGGGGGCAGCGCCCCCAGGAAAAAAAAACACAACCGAAGCCAGCAGTTGCTAAACGAGCCTGCAAATAATCCAGACAAGAATGAACATGTCGGCAGTGGTGACGATACAAAGCCCACTCATTTGGGATGCCCCTACCCCGCGGGTGCATACCAGGGGGAACGAAGATCGCAAGCGGTTGATCAGTGTCACACCACATCTGCCGCCGGAAAATAGAGTGGACGATAGGACTGATGTCGGGTCAATACGATCGCTGGCCATCGTGGAAATGGCCGTGGATTAAACTGCATTTTTAATGCCAGGTCCCGGGATGGCATCGAAGTTGCGTCTTTGCGGCGGCGACGCAGGGGTACTGCACCAGTTGCAGCAGCGAATTAAAAGACCCGTCGGTGTAGGCTTGTCTCGGAACGCCCTCGGCTCAGTACTTGACCAAAGAACTCTACCCCAATCTGCTGATATCGAGACAACCATCGAGCCTCATCATAAACAATAACTCCCCGAAACAACCACCCCAACTGCGAAGCAGTTGCTCCGGGGGGTCTGGGGGTGGAACCCCCAGGAAATAAGCCAAAAAAAAAAAAAAACCACCTCCACAAAAATGCTATAATCCTGATGGCGAGCCGGCAAAAGCCCCTGTGAAAGCTCACTCACAGCTACGGCCAACACCCCTGCCAGCAAGTACACAGTTGAGCCGCGGAGCTAAATGGCGCGGCGCTAGCACTGTGGGCGTTCGCTCCCAACCCACCAAAACACCCACTGTCAACGGGGTACTGTTGGCTCAAGGGCAGAAAAAAAGCGCTTTTGACCAAGCGATCCTCGACTCGCCGGACATACTGTCACCTGGTTTTTAGTCACCAGCAGGTGTAAACACTCGCTTTTCTTGATCTTGTACAGACTATTCACAGGTCACCGGTTTTAGGTCTTGTGCCCTGCTCAGTCGTCTGTTTCATCTGGCCGCGGTAGTAACTGCCCCTGTTCCCCGCTTCGGCCAAACTCGAGCTCCGTCTGTCGTCGCCTGACGACTACCAAACAAAAAAAAAAAAGAGAAAAGCTGCCCTTTTGGTGGTATTGACTTTGGCACACGCCCACAGCTACAATCGCAATGTCTGCGCCGCCAGCGCCGGCCAACGCCGCGGCGCCCGAACGCGTCTCGATCGTCATCCTCGGTGACGGAGGTATGTGTATTCACACCTTTTTCCTTTTTTTTCCTGGGGGCGCTGCCCCCAGACCCCCGTGGCAACTGCTTCGCAGTTGAAAAAGGCGGGGAACGGAATCAACCGCGAAGCGGTTGCTACGGAGTGGGTCTGGGGGCAGCGCCCCCAGGGAAAATCTAAGAGCTCGAAACTGACCACAGGAACCGGCAAGTCGTGCATCACAATGCGCCTAATTCGGTCCAAGTGGGTGGACGAGTACGACCCGACGATTGAGGACTCGTACTCGACCCAGCGCACCGTCGACGGCGTCACGTACCGACTCGATGTGGTCGACACCGCCGGCCAAGAGGAGTACCGCGACATGCTGGGCTCGCTGTTTACGGCCGATGCCGCCATTGACGCGTACCTGCTGGTGTACGACATCACGTCCCAGGCGTCGCTCGAGAACCTCGAGTACTTTGATGAGCTCATCGAGAAGAACACCGACACCGCCGACAAGGGCGCCCGCAAGCCCGTCAAGATGGTCGCCGGCAACAAGTGCGACCTGGCCGACATGCGCGTCGTCAGTAGCGCAGACGGCCTGGCGTGGGCCAAGGCCCACGGCTGTGGGTTCATGGAGACGTCGGCAAAGGGCAAGGTGAACATCGAGGAGACGTTTCAGGTTATTGTCCGGCAGGTGGTTGAAAGCCGGCGGGCGGCTGCTGGAGGCGGGCCCGCCGGTGCTAACTCATCTGCCGGCGCCGGCACGAGCGGCAAGTCACACCTGCGCAATGCCCTCTCGTCACACAACCTCAAGGACAGCTCGGGCCAGAAGTCGGGCTGCTGTCTGATTCTCTAGCGGTCTGCGCTGTGTTCGACCTGCATCTCAAACACTCCCGGAATGACCCCAATTGGACAGTAGTAGTAGTAGTAGTATTAGTAGTAGTACCGGTGTAGTGCATCTTTACGACGATAGATTGTATGTTTACGGCTCGCTATCTTTTTTTTTTTTTCCTGGGGGCTCTGCCCCCAGACCCCCCGTAGCAACTGCTTCGCAGTTGAAAGTGGTGTCGACTGCTTCATGCTCGAAGTGGTCTATTTGCAGCGGTCCCAGCTATATTGACTTAAAATCTAAAGTGGTCGTCGGAAGAGTAACACTAGGCGAGCCGCAAATCCTCTATGGACGAGATCCGTATGCACAAGATGCTATAATTGACGTCGTCGGCACAGTACTGAACCAACGCTAGATGTACCGCAAAGGTATTTTTTTTGGTATACGGCCCTCCAGGGAGATCCAACTGCGAAGCAGTTGCCACGGGGGTCTGGGGGCAGCGCCCCCAGGAAAGAAAAAAACTAAAAACAAATCACACGGGACTGCGGGGCCCCACCGATCAACTGCCAGTGCAGTGGTAAAAAACAAGCAGTGCCGCGTGACTCGGGTGACACGCCAGACGCCGTGTATAGCCGCGTATAAGCGCCGTTCGTCGGTGCCGTGCCGTGTAGTTGGGGAGAAGGTAAAAAAATTGCGCAGCCGGCGTCGAAGCTGTCCAGTTGGTTTGCAACGGCCTTTATAGAGTGTGAATACGAGGCCAGACTGGGATAAAATAGGCCTGGACCAGAAATAGGTGCCCAAAAGACTCAATCGCGCCCGCATGCTCGCCCGAGTCGTCGGACCCCGAGCCGCAGCTGTTGCGAGCGGCGCTCATAAATTCACCGCTTGCCCAGCTGCCCGTCACATTCTCGCCACCACTCGCAGCATTAGCACTAGCACAATGGCATCTGACAGCAAGGCGTACGCGCTCGCGCCCAACAGCCTCGAGGCCTGGGACAAGGAGATCAAGGGCGACCGCGCCTCGAGCCTCGCGGCTACCGTTCTCCGCAACAAGCATGTCAACGAGGCGCTCATCAACCGCGACCATTACGTCGCCGGCACTCTGGACCTCTACAGCAACGTCGTCGAGCCCCTGGGCGCTCCCATCACCAACCAGAAGGCTTCGGGCCGCTGCTGGCTGTTTGCGTCGACCAACGTGTTCCGCGTCAAGCTCATGCGCAAGTACAACCTCGAAAAGGTCCAGCTGTCGCCGTCGTTTGTGTTCTTTTACGACAAACTCGAGAAGGCCAACTTTTTCCTCGAGCAGATCACCCAGACCGCCGGCGAAGACGTCGACTCGCGCATTGTCCAGCACCTGCTGACGGACCCCGTCTGCGACGGCGGCCAGTACGACATGTTCCGCAACGTCGTCGAGAAGTACGGTCTGGTGCCCAACAACGTGTTCCCGGACTCGTTCAACACCCTCAAGTCTGTGCCGCTCAATGAGATGATCACGACGCTGCTGCGCCAGTTTGGCCAGGAGCTGCGTGAGGCCATTGCCAACGGCGCAGACGTCGCCCCCATGAAGGAGCGCATGTCCAAGGAGATCCACCGCCTGCTGGTGCTGTTCCTGGGCTCGCCCCCCGGCCCCAACGATACCTTCAAGTGGGAGTTTGTCGACAAGGACAAGAAGTACCACGCTATCGAGACGACGCCGCTCAAGTTCTACAAGGAGATCGTCGAGGCCGACACCACCAAGGAGGTGTCGCTCCTCAACGACCCTCGTAACCAGTACAACCGCCTCATTCGCGTCGACCGCCTCGGCAACGTCGTGGGCGCCGACACCGTGCAGTACCTCAACGTCGACATCGACGTCCTGGCGCAGGCCGCCATCGACAAGATCAAGCGCAACGAGCCCGTCTTCTTTGGCACCCACACTCCCATCTACACCGACAAGGACTCGGGCATTATGGACGTTAAGCTGTGGGACTACGATCTCATTGGCTACAACCCGACCCAGAACAAGGCCGACCGTCTGCGCTACCACCAGTCCCTCATGACCCACGCCATGGTCCTGGTCGGCGTCCACCTCGAGGACGGCAAGCCCGTCCGCTGGAAGGTCGAGAACTCGTGGGGCGAGGAAGTCGGCCAGAAGGGCTACTTCTCCATGACCCACGAGTACTTCAAGGAGTATGTCTACCAGGTCGTTGTCGACAAGACTGACATCCCCAACCACGTCCAGTACCTCGATGACAAGGAGCCCATTGTCCTTCCCCCGTGGGACCCCTGCGGCGCGCTCGCCAACTGATCATCCTAGTGTATAATATATTTTGCCGCTTTTTTTTTTTCCTGGGGGCGCTGCCCCCAGACCCCCGTAGCAACTGCTTCGCAGTTGAACTCGACCAAAACCATACTTTGTGGAGCCTGCCATGAACCTCCTCCCAACTGCGAAGCAGTTGCTACGGGGGTCTGGGGGCAGCGCCCCCGGGAATAAAAAAATGGGAGTCATGATGTATTTTAAAAAGGCTAGAATTAGGTGAGGATGACTACGGCGACAGAGTGTGGACCGGACGGCGGGGGCCCCTGGGGGCGCTGCCCCCAGACCCCCGTAGCAACTGCTTCGCAGTTGAACTCGACCAAAACCATACTTTGTGAAGCCTGTCATGAACCTCTTGCCAACTGCGAAGCAGTTGCTACGGGGGTCTGGGGGCTGCGCCCCCGGGAATAAAAAAAAAAAAAAGGGAGACATGATGTATTTTAAAAAGGCTAGAATTAGGTGAGGATGACTAGGGCGACAGAGTGTGGACCGGACGGTGGGGGTCCTGGGCGCGGGAGCTGAATGCAGAGATAAAGTTGACAATGAGCGCGAGCAGGAGGCCGACGCCCACAACCAAGGGACCAATGGGGTTGTCAAAGTGGGCCTCGTTGCGGTCCTTGATGAGCTGGACGCGACGAAGGTACATGCTGTAGCCCCAGAGACCGCTAAAGACGGTGAGCGCAAACAGAATGTAGGCAACGACAGTCGCGGTGCCGGTGTTTGTGGACTTTTCGACCGAGTGGTAGAGCGTAAAGGTGAGGGCCGACAGCAGGACCGTGATGTGCAGCCACTTGTTGAAGGTACGCTCGTTGGCGAGCCACACCTTGGCCTCGACCTTGATGTCGCCCTTGTTCTTGATGTAGTCCTTGGGCTTGGTGACGCCGGGCGGCAACACGACCTCCTCCTCCTCAGAGTCCATATCGAGGCGAGGCTCGCCGCGGCCAATGCGGGTCGGGAAGCCAATGACGCCGGCACGACGGTTCGAGACGCCGTTGCTGCTGAGGGACGCGACCGACGACTCGCCGTCCGACGCAAACGCCTCGGCGGTGGGGTCGTGCTGCGACGAGGTCGCGGCGGCGGGCCCGCCCGCCGCCTGGGCCCGCAGCTCAGTGCGCTCGCGATTGCGCTTGTACACCTCGGTGGGGTCCTCGCGGATATCGTGCTCCAGCTCGGGCAGCCAGAACGGCAGCGAGTCGAGGCGGTCGTCCTCGGCAAAGAGCGACGCAACGCCCTGGATGAACTTGGAGAACTGGGGCACGCGGCGGACCAGGTGCGAGTTGATGAGCTCTTCAATCCACGCGGCAAATTTGGGTGTCATGTTCTCCTCGCCGGTGCCACGGGTCTTGACGCGGACCTCGAGCACGGCGTGCGGGAACTTGGCGTACTCGCCCTTGCGCAGCACCGACAGCGGGTTGTCGAGGTTGGCAATGTCAACGTCCTTGCGGTGCCACGAGTCCGGGTCGCGAGCCGGGTGGTCCTTGTTGAAGGCGTCCTCGCGGATAAACGTGATGTCGTTGTCGAGCATGATGCGGACGCGGTCGTCGCCAGGGATCTCAAACGCGGTGCGCGTGTAGATGGTGCGCATGACCGGCTGCAGCTTGTGGTCGAGAATGTACTTCTGGAGGTCGGCGGCGGTGCGCTCGTACGAGTCGATCTTGGACTGCGGGGCGTGCTGGCCCTTGAGCTTGCGGACGCCCTTGTCGATCACCTTGCGGTCGCCCGCCAGAAACCCATCGACGTTCTTCTCCTTGAGCGGCAGACGCAGGTCCTTGTCCTTGCTGCGCTGCTCGAGAATGACCTCGGGGCTCGACACAAGCTTGCCGTGCCAGCGGAGACGCATCGAGGGCATCGAGCCGTCAGAACCGCCCTTGGTCTCCAGGAAGCTCTGGTAGAGCTCGAGGTTGGGCGAGTCGAGGTACACGGACGAGATGATGGGGTCAGTGTCGAGGTCGTCGTCCGACTCGCGGTTGTAAACGAGCACCGGCAGGTGGCGCAGGATGCGGGTCTTGAGCTCAATGACATTCTCCGGGTGGACCCAAAAGTGGTAGGTGGTGAATCCCGTGTTCTCGTTGAACGACGACACGATGGCGGTGGCCGAGTTGACGGACTGGCCGCCAAACTGCTTGTTGAGGAACGCATACAGAGTGGACAGGCGGTACAGCAGCGGCGAGTAGTCCTCCGAGTGGAACGGCAGCGAGTTGAGACGCACATGCAGCAGAGGGCGCACCTGGTAGCGCGGATGGAGGCGGTCGTGCTTCTTGACGATCTTGGTGAAGCCGGTGAAGTTGAGACGGCGGAACCGGTCGAGCTGGTTGGCGCCCTCGAGGATGTCCTCGAGCTCGGACTCGATCTGCTTGAAGTCGACGTTGGCGTTGGCCTCGACCTTGGCCTCAATGGCAGCGATGCGGTCACTGAGGTCCTTGAACTTTTCCGCTTCAAAACCGTAGACCTTTTCGAGCTCCTGGTCGAGGGACGACACAAAGCGAGTTTCGTCATCCTCACTCCAGACCTCCTCCTCGCCATTCTCGAGGACAACATTTTCCTTGAGCAGCTTTTTCAGCTTGTCATAGTTGATGTAAGCCTTTTTCCAAGGCGGATACACTTCGTTTGCGAGGCGTACTGCAAACAGCATTGTTTTTTTGTGCTGATGGGAGGGGATCAGCGCGATTGAGTGTTAGACGGCCACCAACAACAAAAAAAGAGCTGATCACGATTCGGCCCTGAATCGTACCGCCCCTGAAAAATACAATAAAAGTCAGCGACAACCGATGCTCGGCACCGGAGAAAAAAATGCGGCTAGTCTGGAAACGTGCGCATGTATTTATTTTGGCTGGCCGCACACGTGCCCACGTCTGTGGGCGAGCCGGGCTCCCACGCTGCCAGGCCCCCCCTAGCCCTCGAACATGCACAAAGTGGGTGCAACGACCCGGGCGCTGCGATTAACGATGCGATCGGCAAGCATGGCTAGAGACCCTGCGGATGCGAGTTTGAGCAATGGATTCGATGGACTTTCAAAGCACGACTACACCTGCGCCTGGGGACGCATTTCACATACACAAGAACCGATCCACCAAATGACACAACACGACTGCAGGCGTCTGGCGTCGCCCGCAGTGCAGCTTTCGTGGCAGGGGAGAGAAAAAAACCGTGCATGGTGCAGAGCGGGTTTGTGTACGGTTAAGTGCTCGCGTGAACAGCCAAGACGGGCCGTTTTCTCACCTGCAGTAAGTCTGGCAGCGTTTTGGTTTTTTTTGTCGTCCTGGGGGCCCTGCCCCCAGACCCCCGTAGCAACCGCTTCGCGGTTGGACTCGGCGGATTGTATGGGGAATATACGGCTAAAACCGAGAACGCAACCGTATAAAGCCGATCTAGCAGCGTCGCATCTACAGGCCAACCACGAAGCCGATCTACGACCGTCTGTATTAGCATTAATCATATTTAGGCAACCTCTGTAGAGCTGCTCAACTGCGAAGCAGTTGCTACGGGGGTCTGGGAGCAGCGTCCCCAGGAACAAAAAAGAGCGGCAGCAAACCAGCCGTCACCCAACATCTGCCTGCTGTCTTGAAACCGACTAGTACTAGTGAGCACACCACGAACCGCTCTGATTTGCTCCACCAATCTAAGTAGCCATGCATAAACGCACGGCTCGCGGCCGCGCAGCACGCAACGCTGTACAAAACGGGCAGGCGCACGGCGGGACCAGTGACAAAACGGCACAGAGCGCGCGGCTGATGATCCCCGACCTGACGGATGGTGTTTGATCCAAAAACGCACAGTGTACGTCTGGCCCGGCGGGACGCGACGCTCACAGGCAGCCGGCACGTAGAACGAGTGCAAAACGCGTCGGGTCGAGTCGAGCAATGGATGCGGCTGGCTCGGACCTGGTAGCCCAGGAGGCCGAGCTTCGCCGGCTACGCAAGATTGCCCGGGCACGCACAGTGCCTAGCGAAAGCCGGCTCGTGTCGTCTCTGCTTGCGTCCAATGACCGACAGCTAGCGGAATCGCGCAACGGCGCTGCAGGTGGTGCCCATATCCGTGAAGACCCTGTTTCTGTCTCCAGCCTTGGTTCGTTGGTAGTTTTGCGCGAGACCCGCTCGTCGTACAACGGGCCCGAGACGGTTCTCACCGTCAAAGGCTCTGTCAAAGAAACCAACACCGAAAGTCTATTATTCGCATTTGAGGTAGTGATCACTGTCGTCAAGGATGCTCCTGAGGCGGTGGCAGCTCTTGGATGCCGCGTCTCGCCTTGGGCGCGCGCTGAGCTTGACGCCCCAATAGCCCGCTACTGCCGCGAGCGCAAGGCTACGTACCTCTTCCACCTGCTCTCCGAGTATGGGCGCATTGCCCAGATGCGTCGGCGAACTTTTCGTCAGCTTGCGCGGCGGTACCTGGTATCGAACGCCCTCTGGCTCACCAGCGATGCTATCCACTTTGCCCCGCGACTCGGGTTCCGCGTCGTCCTCCGGTGGCCCATTGTGCTCATTGGCGACGCTGTCCGCTCACAGCCATCCATAAAAGTCGACCATGCCGGGCACCCATCTCTTCCATCGCGCATATCCCACGAGGCCGTTTTCCGCCGTCTACTCCATCGGCATGGCGTCCTGAAAGCCACTTGCATGATGCACGACATCCTCCGCTTCTCTTAGCTTGTGTCATCTGTCGTTTTCCTGGGGGTTCCCCCCAGACCCCCGTGGCAACTGCTTCGCAGTTGAGCTGGCACTCTCTGGTTCCGCATGTTTTCCTGGGGGTTCCACTTACAGCCAGCATGGCACCTGCTTGGCAGTTGAGCTGGCACTCTCTGGTTCCGCATGTTTTCCTGGGGGTTCCACTTACAGCCAGCATGGCAACTGTATCGCAGGTGAGCTGGCGCTGTCTGGTTTCGATTGTTTTCCTGTGGGTTCCACTCCCAGACCCCCCTGAACTTGTACTGGCACTGACTAGTTTTGGCAGTTGTTCTTCCCCTCGGTGATGAATGCAGCACAAACAAAAAAAAAAAAAGGTGGCTACGGAGCTCAACTGCGAAGCAGTTGCTACGGGGGGTCTGGGGGGTGAAACCCCCCAGAAAATAGAAAAAGCGCAGCGCATAGGTTTAACCAAAATCAGAGAACCTGAGAATATATGCATTAAGTTATCGTGAACACAAAGAGGGTCATGAAAGAAGGTTGCCCATGAGGGACGTGGCGTCGTCGGCGGGCGGGCGCGGCCACTTTGCGAGCCAGCGGCTGGACCGACGCTGGGCTCGGGCGACACAGCTCTCGTATTCGTACTGGTCGTGGGCCTTGTCAGAGCGCTTGCCAAGCTTGCGAACACGGGGCACGATATTCTCGGCATCCGAGTCATAGAGGGTGCTGCCCTTGGCGCGGACGCGTGTCCACTCACGCTTGATGAACTTGAGGTCGCGCAAAGGCGCCGACGCGGCCGCAGGCCCGCCGCGGGCTTTTGCACTCTTGCGTGATTTGCGCACAGACGACGCGCCGGGAGTACTGTTGCCGTGCACATCGCTGGCCCGGCTTTTGCGCGAGCCCTTGGGCTTGGGAGTCGCGCTGCCCTTGTCATCGTCGGCTCCATCGCCACCGGCACCGGCGGCACCGGCTCCGTCGGGAGTCTCGGCATAGTCGATGCTCGCACGCTGCCGCAGCGACCGCGACGCCCCAGGAAGCTCCGACAGCTTCTTCTTGGCCTGCTGGCCGGACTCTTCAATGTAGTACAGCCGGAGCTGGCGCATCTGCTCGCCAAACTCTATCTCCTCCTCGGTGTCGACATTCTCGAGCGCCGCCTCCTCGTCGGTCATGTAATCAAGCGGTGGAATCTTGGTGCCCCCGTGCTGGCCCTCGCCAAACGGGTTATCTTGCAGCTCCTTGACCGACAGGTCGGTCTCCAGGTACGCCCACAGCAACCACAGAAACGCTCGGCCCCGCGACTTGGAGCTGAGGTTTCTGTTCATGACGAGATCAAACAGCTCATAGTGCTCGGGCATAAAGAAGCGCTGCTGCACGCGCGCCGAGTATGTCGACATGAGGAACACCAGGTTGATAGGGTTGGTCCGCGGCTTGTTGCCGTTGGCCGTCATCTCCTCGAGCGACGACGGCTCCGGCTGGTCTTCGCACGCGCCCTTGAGGATAGACTTGAGCCGCGGCGCATCCTGCAGCTGCTTGTAGTCCGAGCTGTCGCCGCCGGCCTGCAGCGACGGGATTGCGTGGTACGTGCGGAGCTGCGCCTTCATCTCTGGAAAGAAGTTGAGGGTCGTGTTGACGCGGCCAATGTTAACAAGCAAGCACACCTTGGCGATATTGAGCGCCATCTCGCGGTCGCCCAGCAACTTGAGCGCAAGCACGCGCGAGCACTTTGACGACCGCGCCATTGCGTCGATGTACAGCGTCGCAAACGTGTTACCGCCCTCTCCAGTGTATCGATTCGTGAACACTGCATGTTCGTCGCTGAAAATGTAGTCGAGAAAGTCGTACTGAATATCTTTGCGCCACAGTGGTTCTCCATCTTTTTTCTTGAGATGGCGCACTTTGCTGCCCGTCAGCAGCGTCTGGTACGTTCTCGTGTGGTGTCGTTTAACCGAGTAGTGGTGACGCTTGCCGTCATCCTCGCGCGGTTTAGGCAGCGGCGCAATCTTCACGGGGTAGGCGCCGTCTTCTGGGCTGCCTTCTTCCGTGTGGCTCATGCTTGTGTCGTTGGTGTCCAGGATTGCCTCTCGGACGAGTCTTTGAACTTGACGCGCACGGCTGAAACATGATGCTATGCAGAGTATGCTATTGTATGTTTTTGTTGATTCCCGGGGGGGCCCCTATCCCCCGGACCCCGAGCTGTTGATTTTGAGCTCTAATAAGGACAGAGTCGAACTGCGAAGCAGTTGACCCCGCGGGGGACAAAGCTCCGGAGAAAGCATGAGAAAGTATGATGCATTAAATAGAGTCTAAGAGGGACTAGCGCCTGCTACCTAGAAGGCCTTCGCGATCGTCGCCGTTTTTCGTGGTGTCCGTGTCCGAATCGTCATCGACTTGGAAGAGCTCCTCAGGCTCAGTAGTCTCGACAGAAGCCTGCATGGGGGGAGGTGTGTCGGCATAGAGAGTGCGCGCGCGCTTGCCGGCCGAGACGGGCCGCGGGTCGTGTGAGACAGCCGTGGCACCGTCTTCGTCGTCGCCGTCCGAGTCCAAAACACGGCCGAGATCACCGTGGGACCGGTTCTCCTCTTCATCAATGTACGACTCGGGCGGAACAAGGTCGAACTCGTAGCCGTCTTGGATCTCGTCTTGCTTGAGCGGGTCGAAGCCAGCGCGCCGGCGGCGGTACCAGAACAGGTAGACACACATGCCAACAACGAACGCGACAATGAGTAGAGCCGATCCATAAATCCATGCAACGGTATGGGGACTGAAGCCAAATGTCGGGATCATTGACCACAGCCACGGGCTGGCCGTCGCCGACGCGCTGGCAGCGACGGAGGTCGTGGCGGGACTGGGTGACGGGTTTTCGTCCTCAGCGGGAGATGGACTGGCCGTGGGCTCGTTGTCAGTACTGGATGTGGTGATGGTGGTGGTGGTGGCTTCGTCGTTGTCTGCAGTCGACGTGGCCGCAGGAGCGTCAGAAGTGGCAGTCGACTGATGGGCAGGAGTAGATACGGACGGCACTGATGACGGCTTGGCACCATCCTTGACCCCGTCCAGAGGGAAAGGTTCGGCCTTGTCGGCGTCAATAGCCTCGCCCCACAACTTCAAAGTCCAGTCCTCGAGCTCGCCGCGCGAAATGACTTCGTCGTTGATGACACGCAGTTTCCAGTCGCCGACACCGGGCTCGCCCCAGTGCGCTACTGACATGAACGTCCAGTTCTTGAAGCCGGCATCCGAGTCGTCACGGCGGCGGGGTTCGGCGAGCGTCGACACAACGCCGGCCGGCGACTCAAGCTCGACCTTGACGGCACCGCGGTGCTCGAGCGACATGTTGATGAGCACATTGACGTGCTCAATGCGCTCCAGGTTTGCCGCCTCGAGGTTTTCCTTGGTGACGGTGATGACGGACTCGGTGGCCTCGCCGCCAAACGTGACGGCCTTGTTGACCTGCTGCCGGTCGGACCAGTACCACGCCTGAGGCTTGACCAGGTCCCACGTCTTGGCGCGCTCGACAAGCCTGTGTGCGTCGAGCTTCCCGTAGCCAAAGTCGTGGCTGTAGTAGCCGCCAGTCGCCGTTTGCTGCCACGACGGGTCGCCGGGGTTCACCTGGACGGCGGTGTTGACACACAGATACTGGAGGTCTCGCCAAGTGAGCTCGGGGCGCACCTGCAGCGCCAGCGCAAACACACCGGCTGCGATGGGCGCGGCCGCCGACGTGCCGCCGTGCTTGTCGGTGCACTTGCCGTGCACATCGGTGGTGGAGATGTGGTCGCGGGCATTGGAGCTGTACGTCACCACCATGTTGGCCGAGCACGACTCGCTGTAAAACGGCTGCAGGTTGTTGCGGTCGACGGCGGCAACCGTGATGCTGTAGATGCTGTTGGTGTAGCCGTCAAAGTTGCAGTTGTCGCCCTGGTACGCACCGTTTCCCGACGCAAACACAAAAATACTGCCGCGCTTGTTGCGACCATTGCTAATGCCGTTGATGAGCGCCTTTTTCACGAGCGGGCCCGGCTCATCCATGGCCTCACCGTTGTCGGGCGGGCCCCATGAGCACGAGTAGATGTCGTTGTCGTTCATGGCATAGTTGAGCGCCAGGGCCTCCTCGGCCTCGCTGATGTCCCCAGACAGAATGCGCAAGCCTGCGATCCCGGCCTCGTACGCAACACCCACACCGCACTTGTCATTACGGACCGCCGCGATTTCGCCGGCACACCGCGTGCCGTGCTGGTCGTCAGACAGCCGCGGCTTTGGCAAAGCTGTGTTGTCGTTAAAGTCCCACGATCCCTTGCCGTAAAAATTGTCCTTGAGGTCGGCGTGATCCATGTCAAGGCCGTCATCGACCACCGCCACATGCACACCCTTGCCGGTGACGCCGTCTCGCCACACATCCGAGATGTTGAGATCGTTTCCCGGCTGCAGAGGGTTCACTAGATGCCACTGGTCGCTAAACATGGGGTCCGCGATACCCAGGTCCTTGCGCACCGCCTCGATCGACTCAAATGCGCTGTCGCCGGGAACCTGCTGGGGCGGATCACCACCCTCCTGCTCGGCAGACGCCTCCTTGAGGGCGTCGAGCAGCGAAGCTGCAGCTTCTTCGGCAGCCTCGTCACGCACTGTGCGTCCTCTCGGAACTCGTCGCGGAACTCGCACAATGTCCCATTGGTCATCCATGTCGCCAGATTCACCGGCGGCACCGTCCCAGTATCCAACAGCTGCCCGCTTGTACAGCTTCTTGACGGGCAGCAGCTGCAGCGACCGCGCACCCTTGGCGACGATACTCCGTTTATAGTGGTGGGTCGACGCATGGCGGCCGGTCCTGTCGTCCAGCGGGTCAAGACCATGTCCGTTTTCTATATTTTCCAGAAGAGACTCGGCAATACTGCCTTTTTCCACACTAAACACGTAGTGATCGGGAAGATAGCCGAGCGGCTCCTCGTACCGCCAGCCGTCGGCGCTGTGGACCTCAAACAGTTCGTCAAGGTTACTTGCCGGGACCTCGACGGCAAAGTAAACACGTCTGCTGTAGTCCTTGTGGGTCATGGGCTGGCCACCCGACGCCGCCAGAAATTCATCGTAGGTACGGGCCAGCAGTCGACGCGATGGCTCGAACGAGACGCCATCCCGCGCGCCATGGCCAGCAGCCAGCGCGCTATACTGCACCAGCATCAGCGCGCTTAGCGCTGTATTTGCGATCTTCATAATTGCAACCAGGCGAAAGTCGCCTTGTCCGACCCAATATGCGACCTAGTCGTCGACCTTTGACCTGTCCACTGCGATTTCAGCCACGGTCCACAACTGTAGCTTTCTTTTTTTATTTTATGATGTGTACGCCCTCCTAGGCACCATGAACAACCGAAATGTCGAGTCGCAGCTTACAAAAAAAAGAGGCAGTTTGTGTGTGCGAATACGTGGCGATGGTCAACGTCACCACCGCCCTATAATTTCGGGGCTTGGAACCTAGAGGTAGTGGGAGTATGTATGCAGCTTTGGCTTTTGGGTGCTTTACACCCCAGGGCAAGAGAAAAAGTGCCGGGGGGGGGGTCGTTCCACCACGTTTCGCTTTCGGCATGGTTGTCATGGAAACGTAATGGCGGTTTCTCTTCTATTAATTCTAAGAGGCCCAGAAGGGGCCTCGTTGGTAGGAATAGCGTGCTACCTGCTACGTTGGGCCCCCGAAAACAGTACAATGGATCTTTTACAAGATAGTTGCCTGGCGTTTGCACTTGACATGCCGGCAGTCAAGGTCGCCGTTAGGCCCATGTCTTGGATCGCGTAGCCGCGCATGGCCGCCCAAATCGCCCCAGGACCATTCCAGCTTGTCTGACGATGTCTCAATCTTGTTCCAGATCAGGCTGCTCCCATCTGGCAGAGTCTCAGTAGAGTCGGATAGTTGTAGTACGAATGATTCTGCGCGACTACATGAGCGCTCAAAACCGCACGCGCGTGGCACTCGTCTCGATGACGGCCCAGAAAGGAAATCTGCACCAGGCGCATTCAAGTACGCGCGGATGCTTAGGTGTGCGCCGTATTTTAATATGTCGGCATGTCACAGACAGGCGCTTCTGGGCCACGCGTTAAGGTCTAAAGCGGTACAAACTGTGCGCTGGCTTTCAAGATAGAGCGCGCTAGTGTTTGGCAGCTGCAACAATCTCATTTCGGTAGTTAATGCATTTACGGCCTGCATTGTATGCACTGATGATTACATATTTACGAACAGTCTGTGAAGTTGTCATATATTCGTCCCACGATTTCGAGGCTTCGAATCGGTGATAGACTACAAAAATGGCGAAAGCAACTACACCCGAGCTGAAAAAGGTGAGTGGGCACTGTGCTCTCTGAAGTTCATTGTGATTTTCACTGTATTTTGGTTTCTGCGAATCTAAAACGACAGAGTACTATTGGCACGCCCGAACCACAACTACAAACAACTAACAACAGTACATGGATAAGCGGCTACAAGTCGCTCTCAACGGGTCGAGAAAACTGGTGGGCGTGCTGCGTGGATACGATGTATTTCTTAACATCGTGCTCGAGGAGGCCGTCGAGGTCAAGCCCAACGGCGACAAAATTCAGGTCGGGACGGCCGTCATTCGCGGCAACTCAGTTGTTATGATGGAGGCTCTTGAGCGTGTTGCCTAGCTCAGAGTCGTTTTCTATTTTGTAAAGTACGGTTACTCGGCAAGCGCCGGGTGCAACATCTCTCTGTATGACTTTTAATGCCCATATCTGCCATGCATTTTGTAGCTCCATCCGCTTCCCGGCTTGTTGGCTCTTTTTTCCCTCCTGGGGGCGCTGCCCCCAGACCCCCATAGCACTGTTTCACAGTTGAATTTTAACCTATGGGGCCATAACCCAGTTGCTTTGGGAAGTCTGGAGGAAGCTCTCCAGGAGAGCGAAAAGGTTTGGTTCATTTGACCGAGAAAATCAACTGCGAAGCAGTTGCTACGGGGGTCTGGGGGCAGCGCCCCCAGGAAAATAGAATGGATTGGTTTCATTCGAGAAATCAACTGCGAAGCAGTTGCTACGGGGGTCTGGGGGCAGAGCCCCCAGGAAAATAACAAAAAGTGGAGCAGGGTTCCAGAAAAAACAACGTACGTGACACATTACTATACAAAGCTCATCTTTAAGAGGAGGAAGTGGAGACAGTGATGCTGAAGTTCTTGACGTCGGCGAGGGTCATGCCGGCGACAGCTGCCGAGGTCAGTGTGGAGATGCAGCCTGTGATGAGTGACGAGATGGCCATACGGGCGACGGCACCGCGGCGGGTCGGCGCCAGCTGGCCGAGGACACCAATCTGGGTGGCGACGGAGCCAAGGTTGGCAAAGCCACAGAGCGAGTAGGTCGCAAGCATCTGGGAGCGGATCGACAGGTTGGCGTACTCGTCCGAGATGAGGGCACTGTAAGCGACAAACTCGTTCTGAATGACCTTGATGCCAATAAGCTTGGCGACCTGGTAGATCTCGGGGCGGGGCACGCCAATGAGGAAGGCGACCGGGTAGAAGACGTAGCCAAAGATCTGCTCCAGGGTGAGGTCCGGGACTCCCCAGAAGCCAAAGAACCAACCGAGAAGGGCATTGATGAGTGCGACCATTGCAATAATACAAAGCAGGTTGGCCATGATAGTACCAGCAATGACAAGACCAAGCCAGCAGCCGTTGGAGAACGCGTGCAGAACGTTGTCAGCCTCCTTTGTCTCCTCGTCGGGGATAACGACGCGGCCCGACGTCAGGGTCTCCTCGGTCTCGGGGTAGCGGAGCTTTGAGGCGGCGAGCGACGCCGGAATTGACATGACACACGACGACACAAGCGCCTGCGGGTTGATGCCCATACCAATATACGAGACGAGGACCGAGCCGGAGATGGTAGCAAAGCCCGACGCCATGACCTGGTGAATCTCGGCGTCGGTGAGGTGGGGAATGAACGGCTTGATGAGCACGGCCGACTCGCCCTGGCCGATAAACGGCGAGGCGGCGGCGACAACGGCCTCGGCGCCCGAAACGCGCATGCACCAGAAAAAGAAGTACGCAAACTTGACAATGGCCCACTGCAGGACGCCCCAGTAGAAGAAGATGTGGACAAACGCAATGAAGAACACAATGGCCGGGAGCACAGTGAAGAAGAACATGCCGAGCTGCGACACGTCAGTCGAGGTCAGGAACGCGACACCGTCCTTGGCAAAGCCCAGAAGCTCGCGGGCCAGGAACGAAATGAAGTTGAAGATATCATAACCGGCCTTGGTACGGAGCACAAACAGCGCAATGATGTACTGGATGAGGTTCCCGGTGATGACGGTGTGCCACACAATGAGCTTGCGGTTACGCGACGTGGCGAAGAGACCTGCGGTTGCCACAACAAGGCCGAAGAACGACACGGCACGGTCGGCATGCGACGAGCCCTCGTATTCGGGGGTCGCAAACGTACCGACGAGAATAACGGCAATCGTGCCGAGACCGGCCGCCGGGAGACGCAGCTTGGGCGGAATCATGTTGACGCCAACGCGAATCGTGCGGTCCCACACCCAGCCGGCCCACACAAGCAGGTACCGCGTCGGGAGGTACAGGGTGATGAGACGGGCCATGATGCACATCCAGAGCAGTGTGGGAATAAGCCACTTGTGGCGGGTCTCATCCTGGGCCAAGATCGAAATCCACCACGCGGTGAAAAGCGCGCCGATGAGGACGTACACGACCCCGATGTGGCGCTTAATCTGGCGCTTAATGTTCCAGCGCGACGGCGACTCCTGGATCGCGCCATCATGGTCGCTTCCGCCCGAAACATTAGCCTTGCCCTTTTCCATCTCGTCAACAGACTGGAGCGGCGACTGTCCCTGGAGTCAGTTCACAAACTTTTTTGCTGGCGCCTTTTTTTTTCCTGGGGGTTCCACCCCCAGACCCCCGTAGCAACTGCTTCGCAGTTGGATTTTGTTGGTTTTGCGATTGTGCCAGATGCCAGTTTGACTGCCAGATCGAACAAAACTTCAACCGCGAAGCGGTTGCTACGGGGGTCTGGGGGTGGAACCCCCAGGGAAAAAATGCATCAGAGACATACCTTGAAGCTCGAACTGTGCAGGAGATGGTGGGGCACGTCGGACTCTCGAGGACCAGCATCTAGATCGGCGTGAAGAACCGGCTCCATGTGCTTTGCGGCCGGCCCATGGTGGTGAGTGTGCTGGTGAAAATGCTGATGAGCCGGATCGAGAGCAGGATCATAGTTTCCGTGCTGGGCCGGCTCATGGGCCACCACCGGCTCGGCACCACCAGTGCCAGCAGAGGCAGCAGCAACGGCCGCCGCTGTCGGAGGGACAGCAGCAGAGTCCTCCACAGGTTTGGAGGGATCGCTCATTGAAAAAGTATGATGACGATAAAAACAAAGGAGCTGTCCACCGGTGCTATGCCTGCTCGGCTGGCGACAAAATTGATTAAGCCTGGCGGTGGAGCAGGTGGATGCAAGTGCAGCTACCGGGGCTTAATAAAAAAAAATCTGGGAACCCGGTCACAGAATGATAAAAAGTAAATCAGCCGGACCCCAGACCCTAGGCAGGCGCCTCGGGGCATCCTGTCCCACGCCGCATGGTCTTGCAGTGCGTTTTTTTCGCTAAGCCGCGCAGTGTGGGGCGGCCGATTCCGGCCTGTCATTTCCGACGCGATACGCGATCATAGGCTATGGAGACCTGTTTAGCGGTGGTTCCAATTCGTTTTCGGTAGTGGTATGTGGTCTAAATGGTGCTAGTAACGTTGTGTGTTGGTTTTGTACTGTTTAACACCCAATCTTGGCAGCCTGTGCACAATCAGACCCTTATCTGGTGCGACGCTACTAGCTTTCCAGTCGTGCGATAGACGCGCTCAGGTTGGGCTATCAGCTTAAACAGTCACTATCATTTGCAGTATTTTTTTGGTTACTATTCGACTTGGATTGAACTCACAGTTGTACATACCACTAAGAATACATTGTGAACCATCACTCCACTGCTCATCGCTGTCTCTTACCTCTAATGGTGGGGACGGGACCATGCAGATTTTTTTTTTGGTGGGATCATAGCCCACTCATCGTGAAGCCACTCCGAATATCCCCGCCTTTTGCACCGTCTCTTCCTTGTATTCTCATATGCTATCATGAATACACGCCAAGTCACCTGTTTAATGTCCCATTCTGTACAAGTGGGGGGAGGGGCGATGCCGTGCGATCGTGAGGGGTCAAGCCGCAATGAAGCCGGAAACTTTTGCTGCCAAGCACCCGAGTTCCCGGTTAGTATAATAGCCGATCTCTGCAGCTTTCTACAATGAAATAAAAAAAGAAGCCTTGTCCGTCAGATCTATCTGCCTATTCAATAGACTTAGATCCCTGGCATTTCAGGTCTCCATCCACATTACAGCGATAAAAACTCGTCGGCAGAGTTTCACACCTCAGGGCCCTCGCCCTGCCGCAAGCACATTTCTCATGCGAGGGATGCCGGTGGCTCTCCCTTAGATTAAGGGTGGTGCGCGGGGCCGTCCAAAATAACGAGCTGAAAAATTGTCAACGGAGTGGTTGCTTTCGACTGAAATTGAAACACAACCCAGAACAGCACCGGCCGAGTCGCCTACGAAACGCGTAATTCGGCTGTGCGGCGCCTCACACGTCGCTTGAGCTGCAGCGAAGAAAATCTGCCGCCAACGGTCGCGAGCGGCTGCGGGTTAGTGCCGGTGATTGCGTACACATTTTGGGTCCTATGGTGTTCTTTTTTTTTTTTTGCGTGCGCGACAAATGCAAAACAAAACTGAAGAGAGGCAATGACTGTGGTTACGTCGACGTACGCACCTAACACATCGTCTACCATGCACGAGTGCAGACCAAAAAGCGTAAACGCTCGTCCAGCCGCCAAGACTGCCTCGAGCTTATCTGCGCTTTGTCTTGCATGTCATTCGCTGATAGGGGCCACCAGGCGCGTATTGGTAGGCCACAGTCACAACGGCAGCTCACGAGTGGCGTCTCTCCCTCCGTCGGGCAGGCCCGACGTGGGCCTGCCGCCAGTCGTCGTCGCTGCCCACTCTCGCTGTAGCTGTCAGTTTAAACACTTGGTTTAGGCTCATGGCAAACTGCCGCTGGCCTGCGACCCTGCACGCGGCCCACTATTTGCCCGTGGCCTGTGTGAAAAATGTTTTGATTCTAGCAAGAACAAAAAAAATCTCTCCAATCGTGAGATCAAATTTGGAGAACTATGCACTTAACGGACCGATAGTATGCAGACCTGCGACATGATAAAAATGGCAAGCAGTTTCCCTGTTAAGATCATACTTTTGGCCATGCCGATTGCCGTGCCGGTTGCCGTGCCGGTTAATTTTCCTGCCCATATCAGCTCTCAATTGCCTTTGATAGCGGAATCGCTGTTATACAAAAGAAAAGAGGCTATTTTTGCGGGGTACAGAGCGCCCTGTCTGATAACGCTTGGTTCCGGCGGCATGCCGTCGGTTTCACTGGCGATCCTCCAGAAACCTGCTTTTCGTCACGCGACAGAACCCGCCCTCTGCAGTGCCGTTCCTCGATAAGCTAGCTGTTTGGGTGTGGTCTGTTCGAGTAGCACCTTGACCCACTGGGGAAGCAATGGCCTGTTTTGGCAAACTGCGTTCTCTGATTCTCGTCGCACCCCTGAGTAGATATCATCATCTGTTTAGAACTAGATCCTGTTAAAAACCCTACATTTGTTTTTTTTTTTCTTTATTCTCTGTTACCTGCCGGTTACATTCCCCTCGCCTCCACAAAGCGGGGTTTGTTCGCTGTGCCTTTTTCATGCAGGGTCCAAAAAGGTCCTTGGTGCCGTTCGAAACATTGCGGACCGATAGAACCACACTCGTTTCTGATTTCAGTCGCGGCGCCACAAAGCCCCCGAGCCCCCCAGAGCAACTGCTTCGACAGTTTAGCCCTTGGCTTTCTGTGGAGTCCAGCCGCGAAGCGGCTGCTACGGGGGTCTGGGGGCAGCGCCCCCAGGAAAAAAACAAATAAAAAAAGCTACCATCTAGAGTATGGATTGAGCTTATCTGGAGGAGCGCATGAGATCGTGTGGATCCGGCCCACAATCGTTCAACGCGACGCGTCTTGCACAACCAAAGCCAGCTCTTATCGTTATCTTGCCAAAACGGTGTTATCGCTTATCCTCGTCCAGACGGAGTTTCTCCAGCTGGCTGGCAGCATTTTCCGTATCTTTGTCAGTAGCGGTTGGCTCAAGTGCCGGACTTGATGTTTCGCTCTTTTGTACTGAGTCCGGGCCTGTTTCCTGTTCTTGTGAGAATTTCTCTTCTGAGCTTGAGCTCTCCTCTGCAGCTGCCTGCGCCCCCTCATCCTCGGGCTCTCTCTCGCCAGTAGTGACCACTGCGGGCTCATCTAGGCTGAGGCCCAACAACCCTGCAAAATGGTCGGCGCTCTTGTCGCAGTCGCCCAGTACCACGACGTCGTTGGGCCGCGCACCAAGCGAGCCGACCTGCTCGGCGTTGAACAGTACACGTACTGTGTCCCGATTGACCATCTCTGGTAGTTGTGCAAACGGATGCACTGTCAGTGATGTGCCGGCAACAATAACAAGATCGGCATATTCCGGGAGGTCCTCTTGCATACAGTCAAAGAACCGGCGAGGGAGGCCCTCGCCAAAGAAAACAATGTCCGGCTTGACAATGCCTCCGCACAAGATACACCGCGGCACCGCGATCTTGCCCTTGTGCTTGTCTCGGCGCATTTCAGCCTTGACATCTGCGACCGCCATCTCGGTCCCGCAGTCAATGCAATGGCTCTCTGCAAAAGAGCCGTGCGCCTCGACAATGTAATCGGCGTCGACGCCTGCAATCCGCTCCAAAGTATCAATGTTCTGTGTATAGAGCCTTCGCAGGTATCCCTGATCCTGGATAGCCTTCATTAGCCGATGGAACTTGGTTGGCTCGTACTCTCCTGGGTATAGTCCGTCAGCTAGCGTATAAAATGCCTCTGGCCGTTTGCGTAGGTAGTCAATATCAAACACCGCCTCGGGAAATGGCAGGTTTAGCTTCTCGAGGTTACTGTATAGCCCCGTTCCCGGTGTTCTAAAGTCAGGGATACCAGCTCCCGTAGAAATACCCGCGCCAACCTGTTGTGAGTCTTGATGTGATGCTATTGCCCATGTCCTCGGATTTTGACCCCAAGTGTTCCGAGCTTGAAACTCCGCAACCCGCATCACTGGAGCTTACCATAAAAACAACATTCTTAAATTCGCCTTTGCGGAGACGCCCCGCGACGTCCTCCAAAGTCAGCTTAGATTGCTTTTTGCCCATGAGTCGTATGGAATCAGCGCCGTGGCATTAGTTTCACGTTGTAATCGTTCGTTCGCCGTTGAAGACGTCATGATACAGCCGTGCATCCGGAGCACCATAGCGTGTCTTTGCTTCATACGACAAGCTGTATTCCACATTATAGATATGGTGAGCAACTGTTTTACATTAGTAGTCATTCGTTCTGCAACGTTTTGTAGCCATTATCCTGCAACGCCTGCAATTTTATGTCCCTTCTAAAGTTCGGATTCCACGGGGTCGACTGCCTCTCTTTGTGCATCTACTACCTAGATGCTATCCGCCGGTACTCATCATCAGCATCAAGAATCTCACAATCTCATCCAATCCAATGCGTTTTGGTATACTATGTACATTCCTTAACTTGTATTTGCTGTCAGTCAGACGGCCTCGCTCATGTGCGCGTGTATTGGCAATTTAGACCTTGACGCCCGACTCGCTCCCCTCTTCGCGTTGAAGGAGCTGCTCGGCCTCCTTGCGGAGACGCTCCTGCTCCCAAATCTGGTTCATGCGGTGATTGCCATACGCAGCAATGCCGAGAGTAGTGACGCCAATCCATAGGCGCACAGGGCGCGGAAGGCTCGTGTACCGCTGCCAGTAACTCGCCTTGGAAGCCATCTGTTAATTAGCGCCATCATCCAGGTTCAACCATAAACTATCACAAAATAGAATCTCCTGAATACGTACGTTTCCAGTTGGTACTGTTGGTAACACAGTTGTTCGGATTGTAAAGTCGAAAAATCGCCATACTTCGGGTCCATTCCATACTGATCACAAACAATTTGCAAAGACTGTCAAGATCCGCCAACATAAGCGAAACTCGTCATTTTGATCTACTACATCTGTAGCACACTCTGACACCATGAAGGTACGTTGGAATTAAGATATCTGCAAGCACCTAGTAATGCGACGGCCTTCTTTTCTTGTCGCGCTGTGACGCCGCTCTGGGGCTGAAAATCTCGACACTAACGTTCAGCAAAGGTTCAACTACCTGGATCTCAAAATTGTGGCTGCGGAGCTCGAGAAGCAGGTGCTCAATCACCGTCTGCAGAACATATATGACTTGTCTACATCGAATCGACAATTCCTTCTAAAGTTTGCCGTTCCGGAAAGTAAGCACTATGTCGTCGTAGACCCGGGGTTCCGCATTCACGCAACTGAGTTTGCGCGTTCGACTACGCAGACGCCTTCTGGGTTTGTGGCCAAGTTACGCAAGCATCTTCGGACCCGTCGTCTCGTAGAAATGCGTTTGGCCCCAGAAAACCGTCTTCTCGTCATGACTTTTATGGAAGACCGCTCTTTGCACCTGGTCTTTGAGTTCTTTGCTGGAGGTAACATGATCCTACTCAATAAGGACTACAAAATCCTCGCTTTGCAGCGCGTTGTGTCTGCTACCCACACCAAGTCTCACAGATGCGCGGTTGGAGAGATTTATCCGCTCGACGAAGCCATGTCAGGAGTTGAGCTTGGCGAAGGCGACATCACGGCGGACAGAGTGCGCCAATGGGTCGGTCTTACGGCAAATACCACTGCCGTTGATAGAGACGACGGCGAAGCGACTCTTGGCCCCGCAAAAAGCAATGCAATGCCTCTCAAGAAACTGCTCGCCATCAATGCTCGCGGTATCGTTGCAGGGTTGATTGACAAGGCACTGGCTGAACAAGGCTGTGATGGCAGTTCAAAGTCTGTTAGCGAGGACTCAGTTGACGACATTGTTACGGCTATGAAAGTCGCATATGGCCGGTCGCGCGAGCTCGTCTCCCAGTCTCCTGTTCCTGGCTGGATTGTCTGGAGAAAGACTGGCGAGGACGAAAAGCTATGCGAGGACTTTGAGCCGTACGAAGTCGAAGTGTCTGCTGATAGCGATCTAGTCACGGAAAAGACCGAGACGTTTGCCATGGCAGTAGACAAGTACTTCTCCACATTCGAGTCCACCAAGCTCATTTTGAAAAGCGTCACTACCCAGCAAGCTGCTGAGCGCAAACTCCGAGCTGCCCGCGAGGAGAAGGAAAAGCGTGTCCGTGGTCTCACTGCTGTTCAGGAAAAGAGCCACATGATGGGCACCGCACTGCAAACGCACGCCAATCGGGTCGACGAGGTTATGAATGCAGTTAAAGACCTCCTGGAGCAAGGCATGGACTGGAAAGACATGGAGAACCTCATTGATCTCGAGCGCAACAAGGGCAATCCTGTGGCTCAAATGATTGCATTGCCCCTGAATCTTGCAAAGTCAAAGATCTCCGTTCTTCTTCCCGACCCCGCCGATGAACGTGACCCCTTCGATGAGTCTGATAGTGACAGTGACAGTGACGAGTTTGGCTCTGATGCCAGTAGCGATAGCGAGGCGGACGACGACGATTCCCAGGCTCCATCTTCTGGCCCCAAGACTATAAAGGTCGAGATTGATTTGACAAAATCTGTCTGGGCAAATGCAACGGACTACTTTGACATTGAGAAACAAGCCGCTGCCAAGCAGGAAAGGACTGAAAAGCAGGCTGATATGGCATACAAGTCCGCTGAGCGCAAGATTAAGCGTGATTTGGAGCAGGCGGTCACCAAGGATCAGGGCGCCGCCGCTAGTGGACTCCACGCTATCCGAGAGCCATTCTGGTTTGAAAAGTTCTTTTGGTTCCGCAGCTCCGAGGGATACCTATGCCTGGCTGGACGGGACAGTTTCCAGAATGAACTTCTACTAAGGCGGTATTTTAGCCGCAACGACATGTTTGTCCACACTGATATTCCCGGATCCTCGGTTGTGATCGTCAAGAATCACCTGAACTCTCCTGAAATTCCTCCATCCACGCTTATTCAGGCTGGCACATTCTCAGTCGCGTCTTCCAATAAAGCTTGGGAGTCAAAAATGATATCGTCAGCTTGGTGTGTTACGCGTGCTGATGTACCTCGGTTTTTACCTGACGGTGAGCCCATGAATGTCGACAGCGTTGCTGTCTCTGTCAAGAAGAACTATCTTCCTCCGTCACGACTTGACATGGGCATAGCATTCCTGTGGCTGGTTCCGTCGCGCTCTGGCACTCAAACACAGGGAGGTACCAACAGTCCTTCCCAAGTGGCAGATCAAGATTCGGACTCTGACGCGTTCCCGGATACCAAAGTCGACTCGGATGATGAGGACTTCCCAGATACTCAGTTGAACTCAGACGAAGAGGAGTTTCCAGATACGCAAGTAGACTCTGATACGGAGCTTCCGGATGCTAAAACAGCCGACGAGAAAGTGGAAGTGGAATCGGAAGGTCACGGTGGCAAAGCTCCTGAGGATATAACTGAACTGGAAAAGAGCCCAGAGGGGTCACCTGCTCCCCCTGAATCCGAGACCTCCGCAGACAATGACAAGGATGCTCAGGAGGTGCAAGATGCACCCGAACAGCCTGAATATTCAAACGACTCCGAATCCGCGATGCGACTGCGTCACCTATCTGCCAAGGAACGTCGGCAATTGCGCAAGCAGCGTGGTTCCGCTACACCTACGCCCGAGCCCGAGCCCGAGTCCGATTCAGGTGTTCTTGATATTGAGAAACAACTAGACGCACTCAAGACAAGCTCATCTAAGGCTTCAAAGGCGTCTAATGCTTCGGACCAAAAGCCTCCCACTGTGCGAGGTAAGAAAGGCAAACAGAAAAAAGCACAGAAGTACAAAGATCAGGATGAGGACGAGCGCCAGCAGCGGATGGAGATTCTTGGCAGCACAAAAGGCGTTGAGCGCCGCGCTGCTGCCGAGAAGGCGGCCGAGGAAAAGAAGCAACGCGAGGAGCAAATGCGCCGTGAGCGCAAGCGTAGGCAGCAGGAAGCTGAGAAAAAGCGTTTGCAAGAGCTGGAACGCGAAGATGAAGAAGGAGCCGATCAATCTTCAATGGGATTCCCAACCGACAGACTTGTCGACCGCGTACAGCCTGGCGAAGAGATTGTCGGCGTTGTCCCATTTTTTGCTCCATGGCAGGCTCTTCAAAAGGTGAAGTACAAGGTCAAGGTTCAGCCGGGAGCAGTCAAGAAAGGCAAAGCAGTTAAGGACGTGATTCGCTGCATTCTTGGTGCAAAGACCGATGCCACTGCCCAAAACACTGACTTTCCTTGGCCTGCAGAGCTTGAATTTATCAAGACACTCAAAGAGGCAGACATCGTCCTTCAGATTGCCGTCCCCAAGTTGAAGCTCACGTTGCCGGCCAGTGCAAACGCCAAAGACAAGGGCAAACAGGCCAAGGGCTCTTCCAAGAGCTCGTCCAACCGCCGAAAGTAGAACCTCTACTAAAAAAAGAACAGAATACGTGCATCATGCTGCTGAATAATTTAAAAATGTAGGCATTATCTTTTGAGGTGATGATCCCCTATCCATCTATGAACTAATGTCGTTAAAAATACTTTACTGGAACTGGCGCAGTCTCTCTGCAAACTTGCCTCTGGCAAACTGGAAGACATTGCGTACACCCTGCTCTGTGAATTCAACGTTGAGAGTCGGCTCTGTCGCAGGGGCTCTCGAAACGCGCGACGAAATCACACCAGGATCGGTCTCCAGAATGATACCCGAGTCGACTGTCTCGTCAACAGCCAGGGCAATCAGATCGTAGTTCTCGAGCATTGTCCGCTTGTCGACAGAGTGCCTATGGTTAGATTAATATCGCAAGTCGTGGGAATTCCAAAACATACTTGAGAAGGATCTCGGTGGCATCGCGAAGACCCTGCAGGACCTGGAAAAGCATGGCCTCGTTCTCGTCGAGGTCGCCAATCACATAAAAGATAACATCCACGACAGCCTTGTAAACCACCACCTTGGAATCATAAATAATAACGTCATCGCGGCCCTTGCTGGTCTTCTGAAACAGGCCCTTTTCAAATGCCTTCTGGTCCTTGACCGATGTCAGCTCTTGGCTGCTGGCAGTATCATGGGGCGGAACGTAGTACTTTGCGAAAATACGGTTCCCCTCATTGTCAAGGATGAGGACTGCCTTGACAGCGTACAGGCTCAGATCCGCAGCCGGCATTGGTTCAGTGAGGAGGGACCGCGCGCGTCTTCGTATTCGCGTCCACTGATGGCTTTGACACGACAATGATATCGAGCGTGTACACTAACCAGCAGCTTGTCACGTGACAGGACAATTTCAGTAGCTACCATTTCAAAGTGGACAAGATTTACCCGGTTTTAGTTTTATGCTGCATATTATTCACTGGCCTAGCTTACCTGCAACAAGTCCAAACCGATAGTTGCAGACGTTTGCCGGTTCAAACACTATTGACGCCTTGACTAGCCAACAATCGATGGCGCCGGCTCGGTAATGAGCGAGCAGTTTTACTTTTCCGTGCTGCGCATTACGTGCGTCCAGTTGCTTCGCGCAGCCGGTATTGATAGAGCAGCACCAGGTTTAGTTGACGCGTTGACCGACATTTGCATTCGACATCTGGAATTGATATCAAAGACGGCTGCCGAACTGGCACACCTAAGTGGACGTGAAGAAGCTGAGGTGTACGATGTCGCACTTGCTATGGAGAAAGTGGGTCTAATCAGGCCTATTTCTATTCTCGACCCAAAGGATGAGAACCCAGACGGTATCTCCGGTTTTAATGAGTTCATTGAATGGGCAAAGGGCGCGGCTCCGCAGGCTGCCAGACAGATTGCACAAGTTCCTGCGGGCCGGATTCCCCCGGCGACCAATACCCGGAAGATAGAGGCCACGACCGCTGACGGCAAGCCGGGTGGTCCCGAGACCATAGAGGATGCTGGCATCCTGTGGTTCAACGCTGTGGTTGACAAGCTGCGCTTGGAGCGTCGCGGAAAGCTTGCGGGAACGATTATAGACGACGACGGGGAATATAATGCATTTACTGGCACGATTGCCGGTGGGCCCGAAACGATTGACGAGTACATGAATGATCACAAGCGGCGGCGGACTGAACGCTCGGAGACCCAGCAAGACAAATCAGGGGATCGTGAACGCGAAAGCACAAGTGCCATACAGGAGGAAAATGGTGGCGAGGCACCAATGGAGAGTACTGTTGGTTCTTAACTTCATGTGATGGAATTTTTGGTTACTTGTCTTTATAGCGTTTTACAAGGCCAGGCTTGACCCTGAACGCTCGGCGTGGTTAGACGGCATGTACGTTCCAGTGCGTTGCTGAACGGTCGCCTAGAATCATTACACCCCGTGAACAAACAGCACGCGGTACTTGCGCGACCATGCGGACTAGCTAATCGGTCCCCTAACACTTTACGAAGTGTTATATACGTCGTAATAATGTACATTAGTTAGGTTGCCTATTAAATGCGTCGTCATTTTACATTGGACTGTCGTCTGGAGTCGTAACTGGGCTATCGCCACCGGCGTTAACTCTCTTGATGCTCGCCTCTTGACCACCTCTGTTTGGCACCTCGGACGTGTTGATACGAAGTGTTGGTGGCCGAACTGGTTTGCTACCTTCCGATTGCTCTGGCTCCGACGCGCGTGTTGAAGTTTGACTAAGCGACGTCTGGCTTCCACCACCTTCGCGTAGCCAGGCATCTACGCGGGCCACAATATCCTTCGTAGTCACATCAGCGTTGTGTGCTAGGTTTGTCGTCTCCAGAATTTCCATCACGTCTTGCGGCACTTCAGCAAACATATCCTGGTCCTCAATCAGCGTGTTCACCGACTCGATGGACAGGAAATATGTGTCTCCGTGCTCCTGGACTTGACTGCCATCCTTTTGCTTGACGTAGAGAATGTTGGGTGTGATGACGGTTGCCAGGTTGTGGGCGTCCATCTTGGACCCAGACTCTTCGTCAATGTGCGAAAACGACGCCGTCCAGTTGAGGAACAGAAATAGCACCTCCATGGTGTCGCGATGGCTTTTGGGAAGCATGCAACAAACAAGATGTAAAAAGTGCTTGCGTGCTTCCGGATCGGAAACCTCTGTTGTTAGTGTGTTGTTGGTTGCGAAAATCACGTCCAGTTCAGAAAAGCAATAAAAAACTTACGCTGAGCAGCTACCCAGAGCTTTTGAAGCTTGAATGTCATAAGAGGCTCGGGCATTTCTCGCAAAAACTTCTTGAGAAGCGCCGCGAGTTGGATCGGGTTCTCCTCGGCCAGCAGGCCACCCTCTTCTGGGTTCTTATCGATGCGATCAGTAAACTCCTTGAGACGGCGGATATTACCGTTCTTGCGAAAGATTCCTTCCACAGACATGTCCTTTTGGCGCATCGAGCTGATACAGTCGTCCACAAACTGTGGGATGCGAAGAGGCGACGGGCCAATTCCAAGAGTCGAGTCCACGCCAAAACGAGCAACAAGAACTTCCAACGGTGTACCAAACACGTTGATCTTCTTTTTGCTCTTGACTGCCTTGTCGACCGCTGCAGACTGCGACGATCCTGCGCCGCCGGCGCCAAAGGCCTTGCCAAACTTGCCCCACAATGAGGGTGCTTTGCGTTGCTCGACGAGATCAAACAGCTCCTCGCGCGTATACTGGCTGCCTGGCATCATGCGATGCACAAGAATAACAGCAATATTGCTCGCGACAAACTGCTCGGCAGGTGTAAGCTCAGACATGTACTTGCGGGGCTCGTCCTTCTTTGCTGCCACATTTTGTGAGACAGGAAGCGCATTGGCACCTGACACGAGACGCTTCTGATGTTTAAAGGCATTGGGCATTTGCTCGCGGGCCTGCTCGGCAGCGACAATCCGAGGAATATCGTCAAGCGTCAGTGACTTTTCATTCTTGAGCAAGTCGGTAGTGCGATCGAGCCTATCACCTCCTGCGTCTTCTGTGACGTTCAAATCCTCAATTCTGAGCTCCTTCTTGCGCTTGGTGCTAAACGTGCGCAGCGAGACTGTCGACCCTTCGCTCGAGTACGGTTTCTCGCCATATGGCGCGCCGGGCGTACCGTCGATGTGGCGGCCATTGGCTGGTACCGCCAGTGTTGTATCTGATGTCGACTTGCGGTTTGCGTCCACAAGAGATTGCGAATCGTTTTTAACCTGTCCAGCCTCAGAGTCGGGCATATCCAGAATCCGCGACCGACGCGCCTTGCGCGACGTCTTCGATACCCTTTTGTCGAGCTTCGCAGACCGAAGCCGACGAATGTCCGTCAGAGTCGTCATGTAGCCTTTTTCATTGGACGCGACAGCCTCAGAGCTTGGCGACGCCGACGCAGCCGCCGTCGTGATAGCGGGCGGCGGGCGTTCGTCGCCAGCGGCCGGTGGAGACGTCTCAGATGCCTCGGGCGCAGCGCCCTGCGTCATATTGAGCGCATGCTGGAATCGCAGGATGGCAATCTTGAGAAGAAACATAAACTGCTCCAGTCGCGTGGCCACAAAGAATCCCGGCTTGGCGGCCGGCGGCGCGCATTCGCTGCAGAAGACTCTCACTTCCCTCGGGTGGCAGAGGGCCGAGTCGGCCTTGTCGCCCAAAAACCGGTCGCAGTTGGAACAGTGGAAACACTTGACGTGCCAGACTCTGTCCTCATAGTGTACACTGCGGTCCTCGACGCTGAGATTGCAAGCCATGCAAGCATCCCCAGTTGTGTAGGTGACATAGTCCCAGCGCGACTGCAGCGTCTTGCCAACCAGCTGGTGCGTCTCGATACGCTTAAGAAACACTTCGAGCGCCCGTCCGCCTTGGACCTTTCTGTCATAACGCAGAGCATTGGACAAGCCATGGCGAATGAGAACCTTCAGATAATGCGCCAAACTTGTGACCAAGCTGAGCAGCTCCTGCGACAGCTCGAGTCGCTTTGATCCTTCGCGGGGCCTTGAAATTAAAGACATGAAGCCTACGAGCTTCTTGCATAGAGTTTTGGGCTCCTTGCCCAGCCGCGTAAAGTCATCGCTGCCAACCTTGTCCTCAGCGTTTTCGCCTCCTGTTCCGCCTTCCGAACCCCTGCGGTCCTCCGTTTCGTCGCCGACTCGTTTTGCCTCGAGCAACGGCTGAATGAGCGCGTCAAGGTCGTCGATCGCACGGTAAAGCACTTCGATTTTGCTCACCAGCAGGCTTGTGGCTTTGCCGGCCTGGTGGTACTTGCCGTTGGACGCATTTTGCAGCATATCCGAAATGTGCGATGCCGTGCCTTCTTCATATCCGCATAGGCCCGTCCAGATACGGTAGACGGTTTGGTCGATTTTCTTTTCGTACGCCATGACCTCGTCACGCGTGCGGCATTTTTCCGCCTCTGACGGCGGCGCCGGCACTCCTGACGGACACAGTTTGACGTTCCAGAACTTGAAGATCATGTAGCACTCTGGGTGCCATTGCTGCTCTCTGCCGCCGCGGTAGATCTCCACAAACTGCTTGAGGATGGCCGTCTGGCAGCCTTCGCAGCGCGCGGCGTGCAGCGTCGAGTAGTGGTAGTGGCAGAAAATCTGATTGTCGTGCTCATAGTAGCTGTCGTCGGGCCCAAACACTGTCGAGCACATTGAGCACGTAAAATGGTTAACATGATACTTGCGTCCTAGCGCCGTGATGTACGAGCCTCGTAGTGCTCCGTCGCAGGCATAGCACAGCAGGTCGAGCCGCTTGAAGTAGCATCGTTCGCACAGCGGCACCTGTCCGCCCTCGTTGTCGTCGATGGGAAAGAACTTGGACGAGCACTGGACGCCGCACTCGTTGCACGTAAAGCACTCAATGTGGTACGCTGCGTTTAGCGCCCGCACAAACTGGCCCGAGATGGCCTGGCCGCACGTCTTGCACAGCTTTTGGCGTTTTACGGGCGAAGCAGTAGTGCCGGCACTAGCGCCAGTAGCACCGCCGGAAGGTGCCGCCAGATCGCGGGACCGCGGGGACGCAGCGGCCACAGGTGCTGCTGCTCCGGCACTGGGGCGCTTGACATGCGCAGGCGCGTTAGACGCATCTGGAAATGACCAAGCTGCATTGAAATCGCCAGCGCCCTGCGCTTGCCGCGACGTCTGCTGCTGATTAAATGACATGGGCTGCTGCATTGGGCGGCCCCGGTCATCGATGCCCTTGAGCGACCCGACAAGACCACTGCCTGTTCCATTGTCGCTCTGTGATCGTGCTCCTGCAAACAATTGTCTCCTGTATTGATCATGTCTGTTCAGATCTGGTGAGTTTTCTGGCGAGTAAAACTTGGACCCATCATCGCTGCCTTCGCTCGGCCGTCGTGGGCTCGCCAGCTCACTCTTCCACGACTCACCCTCGGCCTTGTAGTACGTGTTTGGCCGCGAAAAGTTGCGTGTTGTCGTCTGGCCAGCCTGTGCCCTCACTGTCACTCCCTTGACGCTATCTGGCGTGTTCGGCCGGGCAGGAAACGTCCCACTCATACCCCCAATGGCCGCCGACGCGCTTGGCGACGTCCGGTGGCCAGGCCGACTTTTGCCTTCTCCTATGGGCGTAGCCATCACCTCCTTTTGTTAGTTTGTTTGTGCTGGTTTTATCCTGTCAACTTTTAGTCCCACGCCCGAACTGTCATCTATGCGAGGAACAGGGATTTTCCTCACAGCTCAAACAAGGGCAGGCTAAAAGGGACCAAGTTTTGCACCGGCTCTGATGGCAGTCCACCACATCATCCAATATACAAACAACATACCTGTGCTCCTGTAGATTAAAACGAAAGAAACGGAACGTAGACGTCCTTATTGAGCAAAGCCAATCATGTATTCCTCCTTGTCAGGCGACTGCCACACAAATATAGTCGACACAGCACCAACCCCACAAAGTTGCGAAATCGAATAAGGTCTGTTCCCTAGTACCCGTCTCCTAGTCGACACGGCACCAGCTCTGCTTGGTCGTAATAGTAGTTGTGGCGGTCCAATATTCTTAAGAGGCGTTCCAACTATATGCCTCCCGGTCTTGAAAACAAACACCTACAACTGTCCTTGAGAGATGTATTAGCTTCTGCCACAACAGTGCTTCAAACTGCCCACAGGTTCCCACAGTTGGTGCCGCTACTGCCGCCGCTAATGCTGGTTACTGCGGTTTGTTGACGAGTAGCACAGGGTCAGTCCGTATGCGCGGGGGGTCCTGGCTTTGTCGTTGCACGCAATTCACAGGCGGCGTGGGTCCACAATAGCGTCTTCCAAGACTAGACGCGCTGTGTGTTTGTTTTCCTTTGATTTGGCGTGTTGTCGCGCGTCCGTTAACCCGACTTTGGTCGTCGCTAGCTCTGGGCCGTTTCGCTCCCAAAACATCCCCTGTGCAAATGCGTTTGGGCTGTTTGCCGGGGCAACCGCCGGTTTGTGTCGCCTGCCACCAGGGTCCCCCTGCGACATAAGGCGCGCAACGCTCCCGGTGGTGGTGCCGGGTAACAGGGTCCATAGCCCAAAAAAATAACCGCACGCACATGCTCCCTCCCATATTTGGGTGGCATCATCGTGCAGCGGCCGTTCGATCTAGCGCCGTATGCAACCTGGCGAGCTGAAGCCGTTTTAACTTTTCAAGTGACACAAAGCGCAGTAATAACTACTTGTTTCCGCGTCCTCAATCGCTGTACGGATACAACTCTGTATAACCGCACTAGCTCTCTACTCGTCTACACCTGGCCCGAGCGGGGACACGCCGCCACTCTGTCTGCAGGCGACATGTGGGCGTTTGCTGTGGCCAATGCAATTCACGCGACTTGAGGCGTTTGCGCGTTGATCGTCCCACTTTACAAACGCGCCGGTCCACCTCGTCACCCTCGCCTTAGTTCCAAAACCGCCATTCATCTCGCCCCCACGTGCCGGTACCCGCATGTCAGTTTGCGCAGCTTGTAGGGTAATGTCGCAAGAGGGCTGCACGGTTTTTGACTTCCACTTTGAGCACGGCCAGCGCGGCTCTTAGCTGCAGGCCACCCCTGGAAGCACACTGGACCTGCAGTGGGATGGTGCTGTGCTGAACTTTATACAAAACGATACAACGACGGAGCGTGCATTCAGTGTGTGAGCATGTTTATAGTACTTCAACCTGTCCGAGCACGCTTTCCAAGTCGTAGACATGGATCAATGCATTCATTATATGTGGTCATAAGTTGGTCATGGCGCTCGCTCGAATCTTAAAGCACTCTTATATTTCTGGTGTTAGTATGAATTTTGCGCAAGACGGTCCTTAATACTCACATCCTCAAGCTCTTGTAGCTGTTCAGGTCGTAGTTGATTTGTAGCACCCATCAGAGCCTTGGAAACTGCCTCTGTAGCTCCAATCATTGGCCGGATCACAACTACGGGTGCTGCTCGCATCACCGCTTTCACGGCTCCCTGTTGTTAGAATTGCATTCCGTATTTGTGCCTTGTACCTCATTCCAAACAGCAAGCTGTTGAAGGTTCTTCTCGGAGTAAAATCAACATACCGTCGCTGATCCAGCGTTTGCACTTTCGGCGCCAATGTCAACAACTGCATTGCGCGCCATGGCGATATTCCGTCCAAGTGAGCGGTAGGCATTGTGCAGGCCTTGTACTGCATCTGTTGGCTGGTTCGCGTATAAACTCACAGGTGGGGCACCCGGAGCACCCGGAGCACCTGGACGCCCCGGTGTTATTTGTTCAGACTCGCCTTCGTCATCGTCTTCGTTGTCGTCATCGTCAGCAAAGCTGTCCGAGTAAGCAGAAATGCGAGACCTTCGGGTACGTTGTGGGCGTCGGCCGCCGGTCCCAGGACCCCCAAGGGCACCTTCAGCCGTCTCGAGCCACGCTTGAGTGCCGGCGGCGACTTTGGCACCAAACTTCAACACCTCGTTGGCGGTTGTCTGAGCAAACACCAGGCCACCCTGCATCAGCCCTCGCAGCAGTCGCCCGTCTCCATGCTGATACCCACCTACAGGGACTTGGAGAAGCTCCCGGAACCCCGAGCCAAGGCGCACAAGAGACCGCACCGGCGCAACGCCAGAGAGGAAGTCGTAGAGCTGGGTCGACTTGACGTCCGGCATCCATACGCCATTGAGCAGGTCCGCTAGCCGCGTTGGGCCATTGACACCGTAAAACACAACATGCCGCAGCACCAGATCCGCCTCGTCAAAGTTGACAAAGTTCATAAACTCAATTGTGTGGCCCGACTTTAGGCCCGCATAGTCGACCTTCTTGGGCTTGTAATCGAGCTTGACCTTGACTGAGTGCACCTCGACCTTTTGGAAAAATAGGTCCTCTTCTGCAGCCTCTGCTGCCATGAATCGGTCGTCCTTAAACTCGAAAAATCGCGTCACAAAGTCAAGCGTATCCTGATCGACATACAGACGCAACGGGAGCACCCGCACCTCGAGTCCTACTTCCGAGACAGCTAGACGCTCCAGCGGTTGCACCGTCTGCATCGTCACCTGCACCATGTCGGTGTGGGCCTCACGCTCGATGCTGCGCATGTAGCCAAGGAACCGGTTCCACGTCGATGTAGGCACGTTGTCAAAGATCTCGAGCTCGTGCACAGACAGGCGCATCGTGTTGAGCACGACGCCCTCGCGTGTAGAGCTTGCGTCGTCCCGCAGACCGCCAAACACGTCCACGTCGGCACTTATGCCTTGCAGCACAATCTGAACCTTGTGCTGTCGCGAGCGCCCAACCTTCAGACTTTTGTGGTGACGACTTTTCTTGCTGCTGCGCGGCCAAGTCTGTGGGGTGCCGTCCCGCGTGCGCCTCGCTGTAGAAGCCGCCGAGCTGGGCATCGACGACGCAGTCGATTGTGCATCGTCGACGTCGTGGTTGATGGCCCCAGCGAGATCTTCTGGGTCCTCTCCGGCGGGCAAACCAATGTAGATCGAGTTGAACAAAAAGTCGCCTACAACGGCATGCACATCTGACTTCTCGTCAAGTCCCAGTGCCGCAGGGCCCTGCTTCGCCAGCCGCTCGTTCACCTCGCGCGCCTCAGCCTCGACGCGCCCGACGGCGTCACCGACCATGTGTTTGGTGTACGCCCAGTCGTATCCGTCGTGCAGGTTCCACACCAGGCGTGTATCTCTCACACGAATCACGAGCGGCGCGTTTTCGCCCTCCTCTAGTGACTTTGCAGACGTCCTGCGAGAGTCAATAGCGCCCGTAACATCACCAAGCTCTCCAAAGTGGCTCTCGACAAAGTTGAGTTCGTCCTGCCCTAGAGACTGTGCCTTGTGCTCAAAGATGGATACGCGGTGTGAGTCGCTCAGCGCTCCAGACTGCTTACCCGACGAGCCTGGGCTGCGATGGGCCAGCAGACTCAAGTCCTGGTCCAGTAGCAGGTCCGCCTTGGAGTACTCGAGCGAGCCCGACGACCGCGTCGCGGAGCGGTCGCCATAGTACGAGTCAACAAACTCGAGGTTGGAGGGCAAGTCATCACTAACCATGTCAGCAGCTTCAAGACTGTTTTGCACGCTGTCGGATGTAAATTCAGCTTCCGCCACATCCCGCATAACGTCCAGCGGAGGTACGCTCGTCTGGAACTTGACGCCCGTCAGTGGCTCCACAGGCGGTTTAATTTCGTTGAGCAGCTGGATCAGCATCTGCGTCGAGTCCGCACACGTCTCGAGTGTGATCTGCTCCGCAGACACGTCGACGGTTACGATTTCCGAACCTCGCGCTACCAGGTGAATCGCCGAAATGGATGCGACCTTGACAAATCCCTGCCGCTGGAACTCGCTCACTTGCTCGCTAGAACTTTGTCGTTGTCTCACCAGATCTGGGCCTGTCTTATCAAGGTCCTGTACATTGTCAACCAACAGCAGAGCAGCCTTGCGTATTCTCAAGTCGAACGACATGCCTTCGCCATCGCCTAGCAACAAGTCAGCCGCAGCATTCACGCTCAACAATGCCCGCGACGGCAGATACAAAGGTGCCAGCGCCACGACACAGTCAATCAGGAATATTGGCAACTTCTTTGAATGCGATTCGACTGCCGTCAACGACCGGGCATCGTCACAGTCGCTCGGCTCTTCCTGACCTGCAGCGTTAGCACCAGCTCCGGAACTTTGGAACAGTTTGAAAATTCGCGGATGGTATTCGGCCATAATATTAAACAGCCTGCAGTCCGTCGGTTTCCCGCCAGTGACTTCCACAAAAACCATTGGCTGGCCCTATCGTTAGTACAACTCCTTAGAGTATATCTAGGCCCTCGGCATGGAACTTACCTTGATATGAGGAGTGGCCACATGGAGAAAGGCATAGTGGCCGCTACCATCAATAGGCCGGAAATCCTTGGAAACATGGAGCGACCAAATAGAGGCCTGAAGCTTCCTATTCTCAAACACATTGACAATTGTCGAGCCAAGATCAACAACGACTGGTCCCAATTGCGCGGCATCATAAACAAGCTCAGCCTTTTTGATGTTGAAATGCAAAGCGACGAGCTCTGTTGGATCGGCAATGGTTACTCGCCTTGTCTTTATGGCAGGCGTCCCTCTGTTGTGCATTCCGGGGCTCCATGCCTGCAAATCTTGGACAAATGTGTCCACATTGCGCTGCGACACATTGGCCACAAGCCTGTCGATCACCACTTGAAGCTTGCTCAATGCACTAGCATCGCTGCGCTGGTTCGAGTAAATCTCCACAGGACTCGGGTTATCGAGTTCAAGCTGAATGCGATTCATCGAGGCAACTTCCCCGTTGAGCTCAACAGTCACAGAATCCACAACCGCAAGAGTGCCACTCGCGATACGAATAGGCGGCAGTTCAACATGCAGCATGCTCCTGGCTGTCTGTAATACTAAAGAGAGACCCTGGGTTTCTATCGTGGACACAATTTTGGGCGCCATTTTATTAGCCGGCCCTGACTCGCTGGCAGCTCCTAGCGCTGTCACCACCGGCATCAAATCTTCGTGGATGCTCCGAAGTTCCGAAATCGTGTCAAGTGTAAGGGACACTTTCAAAGGCGCATTTAGCAACACATTTAATGTCTTGCGAGTTCCCTCGTCCTGCAAAGAGACGACAAACCCCTTAGTTTCCTCCTTGTCAAGAACAAGCACCGTCTCATCGCCCTTGTGTAGCGCTATGTCTTGCACTTGGAAGTTTGCCTCTTTTCTTGCTAATGCAACTGATACCCGTTGGCATCGTATGGTCAAAGCGTCAGGAGACTCGAGCTCACCTGATTCGGTCATGGGACAGTGAAAGCAGTCGAGCTGCTCAAGCTGAATATCGATTTCAAAGGATTCTGGCTCGGCAGGCACGGCGTCGTCCGCAGATGTCTCGACCCCGTTGGACTCGGACGCTGGTTTGGCGGGCGCAAGAAGTGACTGCGGGAAGTTTATGAGCATGTGAGTAGACACCTTAACCTTGTCCACGTTGACATCCACGTTTGCAGTGCTTAGGCCCCGAAATGTTGCAGTCGCCTCGTTGCAAGACAGAAAAGGCACTCGCCGTGTCTCCTTTGGTTCGACGCGGTCCATATCAATGGCGCTCATATAAATGGACGCCTCGGGATCGTCCCTGGTCAGCATCATACTCTGCATCATATTCGACTCTTCCATTTCGCCATAACTGTAGTCGTGGCCGGTCGCCCCTTGCTGCGCTTGAGCCGTCTCACCGTAGTCTTCGGGACATTGTAGCTGAAGGCCCCTCACCGTCAGAGCACGCACACCGTCCTGAGACGTCTCAAACGTGACTTTGTCGACGTCCACATATATTCCGACATTCTCATTGACAAAGGTCTTGATGTGGATCTGCTCAAGATCGAGCGTCAGTTGCGACAGTGCCGCGTCAGCAAGCTTGGTCGCGATCTGGCCAAAATCGCCATAGCCGCCCATTAGTGGCTCGTCGTCTTCATCATCATCGTCAGACCCGTTTGTTTCGAGAATGCTTTCCGCCAGATTTGCGGTTGTGCTCTTAAGAATCCCTGATATGTCGTCTTCGTTTAGCGTAGGTGACAGCGCCACAGTCAAATTGACACCCTTGCATGTGAGTTTCACGCCTCCCACGACGGCTAGTGCCACGTTGAGCTCGCAGATCGTGCCTGAGCGCAGATATACGCCAGGAATGCTAATGTTATCGACGTCCAGATGGACATTGCGCAGGCCGAGGTTCGTAGTCGTGCCGACATTGACCTCTAGGTCATCCAGGTTCACGTCAGAGAACACCGCCAGACGGTTCAGAATATACCTGAATATCCGCTTCTGGATATTCTGCGGTATCCAACTAGGTACCATCTTTGGCCCTCCATGTACCACCTGCAACCTCTGTTTCTTTCTTGGCCCTTGCTACCGTGTTGTTTGTGCCTGCTCTTTCCCCCACCCTATGCCTTCTTATCGCGGTGGAATGGTGCGGCTGCGCGATGATATGCATGATATGCATCTAATGTGCACAAGACCAAGTGTGTGTAGCTTTATGTCCAGGTGAGGGATAAACCCGTAGGGAGAGTACCATTTTGACACTAGTAGACTACTTATGATGAGCATTTGTGCATCAAATATAGTAAAGAAATTAACTATGTGGTCGTCAAACGTTACAGCTTTCTGCGAGGGTTCTTGAACGGCTTCTTGCCGACTTTACCACGCGAAGCATTCGCAGTCTTGCGAGTAATGTCTTTCTTGCGAGGCGCTTCATTGTCAGAGTCGCCATCGTCATCAGATCCTTGGAACTTTTTGCCGCGGCGGTACTTGAGCTTGTTGCGTTGGCCCTTGACGGGTCCCTCCTTGATGGCCTGCACGTAGGCGTCAATGCCAGTCTTGAGGTCCACATCGTCGCCGATCTCAATGTCGTCGTCGTCCTTGATAACAAGGCGGCCAGAGCTGTCCTTGGCGAATTTGTTCTTCTCCTTGATAGCCAGCTGCTGCTTGCCCTTGGCCTTGGGCTTCGTCGACGAGATGTGGGCAAGTGCCTTGCGGTCCAAGAGATCCACCGGCGCATCGCCCTGCTCTAGAATGTACTTGTCGCCACCGCCCCGCTTGGCCCTTTGCCGGTTGGACGTCTTGTCTTCTTCATCATCGGAGCTCTCGCCATCGGATTCGTCGCTGCTACCGTAGACAGCCGCATCGAACTCGTTGGAGAATTTGGACGTCTTGGGTGCAGACGTCTCGCCATCGCGGTCACCATCGCCAGCGAGCTTCTTGCGCTTAGCACGCTCCTTGGACTTGCGGATGTTGGTCAACAGCTTAGCGTCCTGCTCCGGAAAGACTGCGGCAATCTTGTCGTAGCCAAAGCGGCGAATGAGGCGCTCGATGATGTGTTTGACCTTGGCCGTGAAATGCCCCTTGTGTTCGTGCGACCACACAAGCAAGTTTGAAATCAGGCCCTGGAGGCCAGGCTCTACGATTTCCACCGGTAGCGAAATAGCACAGATCTTGACAAAGCCGAGAGCCGACTTGGCGATCTCGCGGCTGTTCGAGGTCAAGAACAGCTCAACTGTCTGCGAAAGCTCACGGAGCGTCTCTGTGGCCATGTCGTTGCGGAACTCAAAGACAGCACGGGCCAGAGCGTTGATGGTAGCCGAGATCATGTGCGGCGTCACACCCGCTAGGCCGGCCGACATCATTGTGAAGTACTCGTCGAGGGTTGCGGGAACGTCCGGCGCGTCGGCATCCATGTTGGGAACCTTGGAGTGCTGAATTACGCCTCCATTCTTCATGCGGTTGCCCATCTGCACCAGCAGCGAGTATGCGGCCTCGCGGGTCTTTTCGTTTACATCCTTGACAGAAATAACCGTCTCGGAAAGGAGAGCCGGGATCATATAGAGATGATCATCGGGAATGAGATCGATGACCTTCGAAAGAGCCTGGAGCCTGGCACCACGGGCAGGAGCTGTGATCTGCTCGCTGACGTCAATCAGCGCCTTTTCGATGTTATCCAGGTGGCTCTTGATTGTTGCGACGCCGGCCTCAGTCTCGGCCAGGTGGCTGAATGCTCTAAATGCTCGCTTCTGAAGCTGAGGCCGGTCGCTACGGCTCGACAACTGCACGAAAATGGTCAGCAGCGAGTTATGCGACGACGCCGGCAAGTACGATGTCATCGCAACAACGAGATCCATCATTGTGAGCGACATCTGAGACTCGGCTTGGCCCTTCTCGGCACCATCGCCTTCGCTCTCCAGAGCATCATGCAGCAGCTTAGCGACCTTGTTGAACGTCGCCTCGACCTCGTCCTCCTTGGTAATCGACAGATATGCATTAATGCACTCGAGAATGTATCCGCGAGCCTCGGGGGCGGTGCTACTAAACACATTGAACAGCACAGAAAGCTCCTTAGAAGCAAACTTGTCGGCGAGGTATTTGACATTCTTCTTAGCCTCCTTGAGCGGAAATCGCTCGACCATGAGCTCGTCGTCCGCAACAGCACCGTCAGCATACGCGACGTTGCTCTCGACAACAAGCTTGAGAGCCTGGCACACGGTAGGACGCATAGCAATATTGCTGTACAAAACATTGGCTAGCAGCTGAGCGAACTCGTCAGTAAAGGCGGTGCGCAGGTCAGTCGGAAGATCGCAGTACCGCGGCAAGAGCGACCAAATCTGATCATTCAGAGTGTCATAAATCTTTGCCTGCATTGCGAGCGGGCCCGAGTCACCATTTTCCTTGAGTTTTGCGGCGTGTGATACAAGCTTCTCACTCAGCGGAACGAAGAAGTTTGAGAAGTGGCCAATAGACGCGTGCTGGGTATTTTCTCGCAGGAGCGGGAGAAGCCACACGCGGCCAGCGCTGGAGCCAGGCTCTAGGTTGAGCGGAACGGCCTCGAGCACTCGCTCAGGACCAAGGGCCCGAATAGCCGCAGCAATAACATTGTCATTGTACACGCGGTTATCAGCCGAGTCCTCGGAACGCAGAGCACCGACAACTTTGAGTGCGTTAATCATCAGCGGGTCCGACTTCCAACGCAGTACGTCAAACAGTGCGATCAGAACCTCGCTGATCTCCTTCCACGATGAATGAAACTGGACGTGAAGCAGGCCAAAAACAGTGTCGCAGAGCTTCTTGAGGACAGCGTCAGAAGTTGCCGGGGTGCTGGCTCGCAGGGCGTCAATGGGCACAGCAGTGTTAACGAGTGCGACCAGGCATTGGGCAGCGCTTTCGTGCACATTCTTGCTGTCGCTCTCAAAGAAGCCGACAATGATCGAGAACACGCGTGGCAACTTCTCGAACGCATCAGCAGGCTGGATGCGGGCGTACGAAGCAACCGCCTGTGCGACAACTGCAATCCACGACGGAGCAAGTTGCTGGTCGTTCTTGGACGGAACAAGATCAAAGATGGTGTCGAGAATCGCAAGGAGCTTGTCGGAATTAACGGCGTCGGTAATGCTGTCGAAAACCGAGCCAAAGACATCAAAAGCAGCAATCACAAGATACTGGTCCGAGGTGCGAGTGATGGTAAGCAGAACCTCGCACAGCGGCTCGATCTTGTTGGCAGGCCATTGGTTCGTTCCCGAGATGGCACGCACGAGCTGGAGGGCGTGGATCACCTGAGGATGCTTATTCTCTCCCTCGGCAGCCTTGTCCTTACGCGCCAGCTTCTTGCTTGCCTCAACCTGGTTGACAACGCTCTGGAGGGCTATCTCAGCGCACAGATCAGCCGCGGGGTGCTCCACCTTAGGACTGGGCGGCGGGTTCTTGAGGACGTTAAACACAGCCTCCTGGGCTCTCTTGCGAACCTTGGGTCGCGGGTCCATTCCCAAAGCAAGAAGTCCCATCATAGCACGCTTGGGGCTCATCTGCGTCGTCGGAGCCTGCCAAGAAGCCGTATCCTGTGCAGTAAGAAGTGTCTCCAGAACCCCGATCGATGACCGCAACAGGGGAGCACCTGCATCGGAACTTCCCAATACAAGAACCAGACGCTCCATGATCTGCGAAAATTTTGCCCTCAGCAGGCTGTGAGACGTGTAAGGCGCAACAATGGCCAGCAGGTAAACGGCCGAGTTGGCCAGCTCGTCGTTCTTGACTCCGTTGGCATCAAACGCCTGCTCGAGCAAGGCGAGGAAAGAGACAAAGTAAGCGGCTCCAACAGCATCCTGACCTTCTTCTTCCAGATTTTCTTCGACGGCTGACAGAATTAGTGCGAGCTACTGTTAGTGACGAGATTCCCAATAGACAAATAATTTCGTACAAACTTACATGGGCCTGGTGGGCCAGCTTAGAAGTCTTGTGGGCCCGGATTTTGTCCAAGTGGATCTGCAGATCCACTTCCGGGTTGGACACTTCATGAGCAGGCTCTATGCTGTCCATGATGAGTGTGATGTGGTGGCCTTGGTCAAGTAGCCTGCTATTGTCTCGTCCAATTTTTTTTTTTTTCTCTGAAAATTCTCCCTTACCCATATCGTTATCGCGTACGGCTGAGTGGGAAGTCAGAGTATGCCATAATGATGCACAATGTCGCTCAAATCTGGCCCCGTTCTACACCAAGTCTCCGGCCTCTCTTCGTCACTCTCATCATAGTGACAAAACCCCACTGGTAGAGTCAATGAACAAGCCAGCATATCTTCAAACTTTGATTGTAGGAACAACGACTTCGTAGAAGGCTTGGGCCGACGCTTTCACGGCTCTTGAATACGTGGTACACATGGCGAAATCGACAGTTATCTGTCATGTAAATACAAATATATAAACACTTGTTTAGCGCCGGCTCGATACGGTTCGATATTTCCTGGAGTATTCATAGAGGTTTGCGGTTTCAGAACCCTTTTCTGTTCTTGTATGCGTGAAAGTTGACACCTACATATATGAGCCGTACAACACAGCGAGCGCTATACCGCCTCAGGAATAAATGAAAACGCACAAACGTCCGTAATTATAGACGGGTTTGTTTCGATGCGAAATTGCACATCACCCGACTGCGAGCACGTCAAGCCCCGAAAATATCATGGGATGGCGTTACGTACGCGCAGCACGCAATGTGGTACCATATGCCTGCTAAATCAACCCCTCCTTCGATTTGGCGATCGTCCGATCCGCGTTGACGCATCAAAAAGAGTACGCCAAAAGGAAACTGAGATCCACTCAAGTCTAAACCAAACTATCTATACTCGCAATCAAGATGGTTGAAGTTTGCACAAGCGGGGCATTATGCACTGGGCCTTCGGCCCCAAATTTTACAGCCACCGTCTGTTCATACATAGTTAGTGTTACATATTTGAACATCAAACAACCGTTTGGAGACATAGCCGCGCGACGCATTCTGCACGCAACCGTAACCACGGGGCTGTATTCCACTAAGGGCATCCCTACGCGATCTGACGAACCGTTAAGAGTAAGATGTCCCACATGTACAGGGCGCTTTGTAATATTTTGGTAACATGTAATTTCTTTATTGCGCTCGGCGCGTAAAATGGCGAGCAGTGCAGGCGCGCACCTGATCAAACCTGTTATGCCGCCCGGCTTTGTCGGACGTCGGTAGTCACGATGGCGGGCCACACGGCTGTCGACGGAGGCCTCGGGATGGCGGGGTAGTGGGCCGGCACTACCCGTTGTGGGGCCCCTCTCTTTCCTCGGTCAGAACGCTATATAACTGCGGGCCAGCTACTTGTATAATCTGTTACGAACAACTTTTATATTTTATGGAAGAGCAAATTTTTTCACAGCAATGTCAACCTTGGCGACAGCTGGCAAGGCATGGGCACGCGCTTATTTGATTCAGCCGCGCAATGACCCGTTCGGGAATCATCTCCTGGACACCCGCCTTGAAGTGCCAGGTTGGGCAATGTTGACATTTACCAGAAAACGCGGGGCATCCGCGATTCCAAAGGGCACGAGGCCAGGGGTGCAAGTGGGGCACTACGCACCCGACGTTGTCGTTGTGGGGTGTGTTGGCAAATGAGAAAGGGATGGGAAACGGGTGGGGATGTAAAAATAGCAAACACAGGCAAAACATGGACTGCTGGGGTTCAGGGGGCCTAGCCTAGAAGATAAGATCCGTCCCTCGAGGGACCAACACCGTGGCTGGTTACTGAATCGCAAGGGACTCGGGAAGATAGGAGCTTAGAGAGCCCGCTTTCTTCTTGGGTGGCAACATGGCTGATCTCTTATCAAATGCGAGTCAGCAGATAACGACGGCGAGCAAAACCGGGGGAGCCGTGTAAGACGCGACATGGCACCTCAGCATCGGCCGTTGGGGACGGCGCCTAGCGCATATCTGCGCGGTGCGCAGCTCAGGCGCCCTCTTTACACATGTAATGAAATGTAAAGCCGCGCCGACAACTTGACCTTGCCCTGTATTTAGCGCCGCGAGCCGCTCACGGCGCCAGCCGTGTCATCTCAGCGGGCGCTAGTCTGGGGTAAGCGCTGCAAACTGCGCCTCGAGTTGGAAACGGGTCCCGTAGGGTTACACATCGCCCCAACAGACATATAAGTGCCAACCTTCCTGGCCACGAAACACTGACGTACAAAGAAAGCCAGCTTCTGAAGCCCCTTTTTTGTATTCAGCTCATTGTCACAAAGGAGAAACTGACGATGGTGACGCCCTTGGTGACCATCAGCGAGTCGGGTGCTGATGCCCGCTCGCACACGTCGACACCGACACATTCGCTGCTCGGTATTCCCGGTCACAAACGTATCATCCAGTCGGATGAGGGCTCAGGATACAACTCTGCGACTTTTGAAGGCAAGGAGACTCAGCTCGAAGCCGGTAAGTCCGAAGAATCGCCTAGTGTTCTTTGCTGGCCAACTGTGTACTAACTCACAGTTATGGATGAGATCGACCGACGTGGTTTTATTCCGGAACCACTCATTGAGTCTGAGACTAAGGTATGTTTAGAATGGCCGTTTGATTTTATTTCTCGGTTTTATTGGTAGGCAATGTCGTGCTCATGTACTAAGGAAACTGGGTTGCGGCAATGATGGTGACGAACGTTCCAGTAACCTGCAACGGTGTACCGCCGCGTCCAAGGTTCATTAGGCATACAAGCTATTGTCTGCCGTTCAGATCGACGGTTCCGAATGGTGCCATATATTTTGATCCGTTCTACAAACCCGTCCGATTGGACGTGACCTTTGTGAACCCGGGGGGGTAGCAACACACGGGCAATAGGGTCCCAACCCCAGTCAGACAGCCTTGCGGGTTGTGTGTCGACGAGTCTGCAGCTATCACTGATAAAATATTTGGCGCCAGATGAGTGTCACAGCTGTTGTGCATTTATGAAACCGTGTTCTGGTCACCAAATCACCCGCAACTTGGTTGCCAATGAGTCTGCGAGCGCACTAGGTCTGAAGATGCCGAGTGTTGCGCAGCTAATCTTGGATCGCGCCGGTTATCGAATCGAACCGCACATTAAATAAATCGAGGAAACAAGCTAACTCCAGTGGTTCTACAACAACCTCGGCATTGAGGACTCGTACTTTGCCAGCGAGAGCATCGAGAACATCGTCTCGTACATCCACTCGCTCTATGCCGCCAAGGTCGCCGCATATGCGCGCGATGACAAGAAGCTCGTCATCCGCCTCCAGCGCGAGAACGAACGTCAGGCAGTCTACATTGACACTAGCGTTCCTGGTGTGACGCACCTTGAGGGACCCCTGTATGAGCTGCGCATCGACGACAAGTATCTGACTCCGTCTACGCCCGAAAAGGCGTACCGCCTCGAGACGTTCCGATCCACCAGCGGCCTCGAGGGTCCCGGAGGCGAAGTTCAACAGCTGCGATGCTACTTTGTGTACCGCTGCAACTTCATCCAGACTGATGTCGACCCCGAGGAAACCGACCTCGCCAAGATCTCGGACAAGGCGTTCTACGAGAAGGCCACTGATGCTACCAAGCAGCTCTACCAGTCGATCATCAGCCAAGTTGTGCGTCGCATGGGCCCCGTCATTGAGCTCTACGAGGTCAGCGGCACGCGCGAGCGCCGCCTTATTATCGGCTACAAGCAACAGAGTACGCCCGGCTACTTCAGCGCTCTCAGTGACCTCTACCACTACTACGGCCTGACGTCGACTCGCAAGTACGTGGAGCAGTTTTCAAACGGCGTGACTATTGTGTCAATTTACCTGGTCCCAACGTCTGCTCCTCAGACCGCTCGCACTCTCAGCGAGCTCAAGAAGCTCAAGAAGTACCCGCCTATTGAGCACTCTGTGCACCAGATCGTCAAGGAGGCCTCTCTTCTGTACTGCCTGCCGCAGAATAACTTTCAGCAGCACTTCGCCAAGGGCGACCTATCGCTACAGGAATCGGTGTATGCCCACTGTGGCTGGATTTTCGTGTCGCATTTCCTGAACCGTCTTGGCTCGGAGTACACGAACCTGCAGGCGGTACTCGATGCGGACAACACTGAGCACATTGCCATTCTCGAAGCCGTCAAGCGCCGTCTACGTGGCGAGACATTCACGCGCGAGTACATCCAGGACATCATCAACGAGCGCATTGATGTGGTTAAGCAGCTGTACCTCCAGTTTGCTGATGTCCACTACGTCCAGTCACATGGCGAGGGCGATGGCTTCCTCCCGACTCTGTCTTACCAGCGATTGCAGACAAGTAGCGTCATGAGCGATGATGAGATCTCGTCGCTCATACGTAAGGCGTCTGCTGACGAGCACCAGGCTATGGTCCTCGACATGCTCCATGTTTTTAACAAGAACGTGCTTAAGACAAACTTTTACACGCCGACAAAGGTCGCGCTCTCGTTCCGCCTGCAGCCTGACTTCCTTCCCGAGTCCGAGTACCCGCAAAAGCTCTATGGCATGTTCCTGGTAGTAGGCCAGGAGTTCCGTGGATTCCACCTCCGCTTCCGCGATATTGCCCGCGGTGGTATCCGCATTGTCAAGTCCCGCAACAAGGAAGCCTACTCCATCAACGCCCGTCACATTTTCGACGAGAACTACAACCTCGCCAACACGCAGCAGCGCAAGAACAAGGACATTCCCGAGGGCGGCTCTAAGGGAGTCATTCTGCTTGACATGAAGCACCAGGACCGCCCTACCCAGGCGTTCCAGAAGTACATCGACTCTATTCTGGACCTGCTGCTCCCGGGCTCCTCACCTGGCATTAAGGAGAAGGTCGTTGATCTCTACGGAAAGGAGGAAATTCTTTTCATGGGGCCCGATGAGAACACCGCCGGTCTCGTCGACTGGGCCACGATTCACGCGCGCAAGCGTGGCGCCAAGTGGTGGAAGTCGTTCGTCACCGGTAAGTCGCGCGACATTGGTGGCATTCCGCATGATGCGTATGGTATGACATCGCTTTCGGTGCGCGAGTACGTCAAGGGCATTTATCGCAAGCTCAATATTGACCAACCGACTATGCGCAAGCTGCAGACCGGTGGCCCCGATGGTGACTTGGGCTCTAACGAGATTCTTCTGTCTCAGGAGACCTATGTCGCTATTGTCGACGGCTCGGGCGTTCTCTGCGACCCTCAAGGTATTGACCGCCAAGAGCTTCTTCGTCTGGCCAAAGCACGCAAGATGATATCCGAGTTCGACGTTACCAAGCTGAGTCCGAAGGGTTATCGCGTGTTGGTCGACGATAACGACGTTGTCCTTCCTGACGGTACCACGGTCAACAACGGTGTCCAGTTCCGCAACCTTTACCATCTCAAGGGCGCTTCTCAGAACCAAATTGACGTCTTTGTTCCGTGTGGTGGCCGTCCCATGGCGATTGACATCGACACCGTGGACAACCTGATTGGCCCTGACGGCAAAACGCTCGTCCCGTACCTCGTCGAGGGCGCAAACCTGTTTATCACCCAGAACGCCAAGCTGAAGCTCGAGAGTGCTGGCGCCATCATTTACAAGGATGCTTCTGCCAACAAGGGTGGTGTGACTTCATCTTCGCTGGAGGTACTAGCGTCGCTCGCCTTTGATGACGCTGGCTTCTTTGAGAACATGTGCGTGAAGGATGGTGTCATTCCGGAGTTCTACAACGCTTATGTCAAAGAGGTTCAGTCCATCATTCAGAACAACGCTCGCCTTGAGTTCGAGGCCATCTGGCGCGAGCACGAGGCGTCCAAGATTCCACGATCTATTCTCTCCGACACTCTTTCTGTCGCCATCAACAGCCTGTCTGATGAACTGTCGCATTCGGAGCTGTGGCATGACGTTGCTTTCCGCAACCAGATCCTTAAGGAGGCCATTCCCAAAGTCCTCGTTTCTAAGATTGGTCTTGAGACTGTGTTGGAGCGTGTTCCGGACTCTTACCTCCAGGCTATCTTTGGCTCCTACCTTGCTGGTCGCTTTATCTACGAGCGCGGGGCCAACCCGTCGCAATTCGCATTTTTCGACTTCATGACCAAGAAGCGTGAAGCCGTCAGTCGTGATGCCGCGAACGGAGTGGCTGCTTAATATTTATCTGTCATCACTCACACAAAAAAAGTACTTTTTATTTATCAATAGAAATCATGCTGCCGAAATCTGAAAGAAGTATGCCCTTTGTGGCGAGCCGCCAATGTCTAGAAAGCTTACCCACTGCTTCGAAGTAGGAGCACGATCAGAAGCACCAGGAAAGCAGCAGAATGCCGTCTAAACGACCTAGGGCGTCAGAACATAAGCCAACTGCATGTAGTGGATCTGGCAAGAGGTGAGCGTCTCAAAAACCGGGCAGAAGCAAAAAAGTTCTCGGCAACGGGGAATTGAACCCCGGTCCCCCGCGCGCTGTGGGAGCGCTTCCACTGACAGGCGGAAATTCTAGCCACTAAACTATTGCCGAATTCATGCGAAATTTGCTTTCGCTGTTACACATGTCTACTAAGTCAAAATGAAGACAACTAAAATTTTCAAAAAAATAACTCCGATACGGGGAATTGAACCCCGGTCTCGACGGTGAGAGCGTCGTGTGCTAGCCACTACACCATATCGGATTTTCACATGAGAGATGTGAGGTAGGACCGTGTGGAGCCATTCAGTTTCACCCAAATATATCATTATACGCCACTAACGATTACTTAGAGAATCAACAAGTATATCCATGATTTCTCCAAGCGACCCGACTCGCGCAAGCGCTTTATTCGCTTCAAAACGAAAAGCCAACGCCCTTTGAGATACCTGAGGACTTCTGCATAAAAGCTGTTAGTACAACCTTGAGATTCGCGTATCGCTGTTGGTGATCGAGTGAGTTTACTGTATCGGCAGGCTTCAACTCCCTCGGCTCAGTGTGGAGCTGACATATAGCTCGATAAAAAATCAGTCCAATTCTTGTATCTTTGTTTACTGCACTACAACCATGACAATTTTGTCGTCCTCATGAATACGGGACTTTCTTTTCAAATATAAAGCAATTATCCATCTAAGTGGAGACTAGCTGTAGTCCTGCATAATGACCAACTCTGAATTGGCACTCTCCATGGCTCTAAGGTATATACCAGCGCGAGTGGATTTCACGCATTCAACTAACTGGCTCCCGTCTGCAGTCCAGGAACAAAAGAAGTCGAATGCATGGAAACATGCATTCTGTGTTGCCACGGTGACTTCCTGCACACCAAAAGGAATTTTCACCCGACACATCTTGACTCTTTACCACTCACGTCCTAGAAAAATGGCCGGGAAGTCGATGGTCAGACTTCGCCTGGCGCGTTTCGGTAGAAGAAACGCGCCGGTATACAATATTGTCGTTGCAAACAGAAAGTAAGTGCATCGAGCATCTGATTGGTTGTGATCCAATTTATTACTCTATGATGAAGCATTTCGGATGTAAATATTTCACTGCTGAGTGCGCAAACCCCATGCGGATATCTTCCGTTGCCTTCCTTCTGATAGTTTTATTTTCCCGTGTAATAAACGTGGTTACAAGTCTTGGTGAACAACGTTGACTAACGTACAGATCTGGAAGAGACAAGCTTCCTATTGAAGTCATTGGTACATACAATCCTATTCCCGAACCTCTGACAGAGGAGCAGCGCGCTCAAGGACAGAAGCCTGTTAAGGATATCAAGATGGATTTTAACCGTGCCAAGTACTGGATTGGTGTTGGAGCGCAGCCGTCAAACACTGTTGCTCGGCTCCTACGCAAGGCCGGAATCCTTCCACCGACTTGGCCCTCCGTGACATCTGGCCCGCCCCTTCCAGAGCGTCCAGTGGTCGAGGAGGCCAAGGCTGCTCCACCGCGCCAGAACATTGGCGCCGAGCGTTAATTAACGAGTCTATTCCTCGTTTGCATGACCTAACGAACCATTTATTCTTGTACATAGTAACGACGTCTTCGATGCATTGTCCTCTATTAGGCGCGTCCGTTTCTGAAATGGCCTACGGAGTTTGAACGCATAATTGGGAGACATAGTGGGTCTATTGAATATCATCATATCGTACGTGCGCCCGGAACCCGCGGGTGATAGCCATGCTGAGTCATAACGTCGTGAGTGCTGCCATACAAGAGCTTAGCTTCCAGGCCAGCTGAAAGAAAGCATACAAGATGACAGAGGTCAGTTGTTCTCGTTTCTCATTCCGCGCTTTTTTAATAGCGAATCACGCTTGCGCTGAGATGTGAAGTTGATTGCCTCGTCAGACGTCAGAGCTCGTGCCGTGCCACCCGAGGAAGTGGGCGCCTGCTCGCCGCTAGCTAGCGGCGATGGAACGCGTTGTGGCCCGCCGAACTTGGGGTTTGGAACAGCAAGCCCGCTGCGCTGTAACGACGGCGACTCGTTGTGACGCTCCTTGAAGGGCGACGCCAGGTTGCCACGCGAGGGCGAGTCCGGGGTCAGCGGCACAGCTGGCAAAAGAAGGCTTGGGCCCTGGAAGCCCCGTTGGTTGCCAAACGAATGATGGCCGTTAACAGTTGGCGGCGGGGTTGCTGTCATGGTAGTAGCCAGCCAGGACGCAATGTTACTGCCGCCCGCACCGCGATTCTCGAGAGGCGATGACCTTCTCTCAAGAGTCGCACCATGTGCAGTCTGGTTTAGTGGAGTGCTGAAATAGTAGCCATCGCCGGCAGCAGCCGAGGATCCAGCCCCTTCAGTATTGCCGACACTTCCATGGCGTAAGAGTGTTCCCGGAGTAGCTGGCCGTAACGGGGTAGTGTGGCCAGTGGGAGAGGGGGTATCTGTGGATCCCCGGCGAAACGGAATCTCTAGCCCTTCGGGTGAATGCATTCCCCAATAGCGTCCGTTAATGGCGGCCTGCGCAGAAGAGTTGGTTGGTTGCTGTTGAGCCTCTATTTCAAAGTCGAAGACGTCGCCTGCGTCAAGGGCAGAGTTGCTCCGAACCGATGGCCGGCGGTGCGCACTCGCGGCCTGACGGCCGCAGAGCAGAAGAAGCCGCTTGCGAATGGCAGGGAGCGAGTGCGGAAACGGGATTTTCTCGCCCTTGGCACGCTTGGCCGTCTCCTTGGCTGCCCGCTGCACGATACCCGACGGCGGCAATGGTCCGGCAAACGGGGCCGTCGTAGGTCTGTCGATAATTTGTTGGTATGTGCTAATGAGGAGCTCGTCATCCGCTCGTGGCCAGTCCCTAAAATTGTCCATCGGGTTGTTGCTGTTAAGTGCCCCGCCGCCGTTGTCGTCGTCGCTTGTGGCGATGCTGCTAACACTATTGTATCGCGAGAGCATTGCTCGCTGAGGCGTCTGGAGAATCTGTCCTTGCGGAGTCAACGGCATTGGCACCGGACTCGGCGACATCGTGTCGACTTCCATTGCGCTGAAGTTGAGCGTAAGGTTTGCTCCTCTCATTTTTCTTGTTGCTATTTATCTGTCTGCTTGTTAGTTGACTTGTCTCTCAAGCGACCTGGCATTTATAGTGACAGCTCATGCAAAACAACACGGAAATGCCTAGTCACAGGCGACTCGAATATTATTGCAACCTGTGTTGCTTGTTCGAGAGACTTTGCAACCTTGTTGCAGCACGAGCATCTAAAATGCCCCACAAGTCATTGGCCCACGTGGGGAGGTGTGTAAAGAGAGTGCTTACCTGCTTGAAGAGACTGTGTAAAGCTAGACTGACAAAAAACCAAGAAAAAAGAAATAGGATCCAGCTTTAATATATGATCCACAAACGTCTGCTTTGTCGTCTCTTTGTTCCAATATGAACTTCCAACGTCCTTCGCTTTCAAGGCGAGCAATCGCGAGAAAAAGTCAGAGGCCAGGAGATCCTTGAACAAACAAGGAGCAATATCGATACAAAGAAAACACAGCACAAAGAATGGATCCAACGAAAAGTATGCTCCAATACCCACGCCTTTCCCCGCTTAGCGCAGTGCTCGCAACGGTTCAGTTCGTTGTGGTCGTGGTCCAGGTACTCGAGCCAGCCTCCCTGGGATATTTATCGGAATTGGGCCAGAGTCCCCCAAATTCAGCCGTGCGCAAACGCGTCTCCCCTGTTCCACCCCCTTGCAATCTGCAGGTGCAAATTTTGGCGCGTGTCTGGTTGCGCTACCCTGACCCTAGAATAGCTACCCCTTTGTGTCTTGCCTGCGCGTGGTTAGCTTGCGCAGTGTTTCAAGAGGCTCGGAAAGTGACAAAAGCCATATACGCGTCTCTTTGAGAGTTTGCCTTGCGTAGAAGCCTCCGTTGCCTGCCAATGCCTTTATGCTCAGCCGTTCCAGGGCATAAACCCTGTAGCGATCGACGGGGGAGCTCAAGTTCGAAGAACGCGAAATGAAGGCGATCCGTCATAGTCGACAAGGCGTACCCAGTTGGCTATGTGTTTGACCTCAGAGCGTTGGGGGCCTGGTTATACATTTGTACCCTACGCAAGCGTTTGATTCCTCGACTCAGTCGGGCGGCGGGCACACCTATGCACTTTACCAACCTAAAGAGAAAGGCGATAACAGAGTCGTCACAAATTTGGCGGAGATACAGTTTCTCACGTATATGAATGGGGTATCAGACAATTGTCGATGCCTTGAAAGCAGAACCTTGAAAGTGGAGCCTTTGCATTGCACCCGTCATCTGACCTTCCATGAATTTGTGTCCAGTGACTAAGCAGATTCGCGTGTTTCCAGGTGCAAAAAAAAAAAACTTCAATACCAGAGGCTACCGTGATGGCGACAAGCTGCTGTGAACTTCAGGTTACGAGCATCTTCGCGCTGTCAATGTCAATCTACACTAAACTCTACGCTGTCAATGCAGGGGCTGAAAGGGATCGTCCAGCATGGTGCAGCAGTTGTCCCGCAGGTCCGCGCCCTCATTTGGTAGCTAGCATTGGCTTCAACTGTTGACTCCAATTACGCGAACCTACAATTGCAGCTACTGTCTCGTTATCAACAAATACTATTCGAATTGTGTCGAAAATTAACCGAAAACTTGTTAAAAGCACTGATTTAGAACTCTATTCGACGAGCACCTCACAGACAATGGACGCGGCACCTGTCGCTCGTATAACACACCACCTCATCGTCCGAACAATGGCTGGCATTGTTTCAAATACCAAACTCGGCACAGAGTTGCCGTCCAAGACATTGTTGCGAGCTTCCCCCTTGATGATGCCCCATCGAATATGAAACATGAGCGCGACACGGATCGCGTTTTTCCCCGGCACGCTGCGCTTCATGTGCATGACCAGCAGCCGGGGTGCACCAAAGGCATGTCATGCGGCTGGTACAAAGATAACTAATGTACTCTCTAGCGTAAATCCTGCACGTGTGTTTGGCATCTCACAACTCCACGTTATTGGCAATATGCGTCTGTTCTTCGTGATATCCGAGATGTTGGCCTCGCAGTATACGACGTGACAAGCTTCACAGTAGTTCATGACATTCGTGCTAAAGAATATTTACAATTACTGCGCGTCTCGTTATTCGTATCACAATAGATCCAACGTAGAAAACTCATGTGCAATAAACTTATAATACATTAGGACTTACGTTTCTTGCGGGCGTCGGCTTGTGAGACAATGGTTGAAACAGCATCGCGAACTCTCTTAGAGCCAGTAATTTTGATCTTGTTCCGAGCAGACAAGAAGTTGGTCAGAGTAGACTGCGCTGCCTCGGTCTTGCGCAGCAGTGCCTGCCTCCGGTTCATATCCTGAATGACTGGAACCAGCAGCTCACTGACTTTGTCACGAGTCCACCCAGTCGACGCAGTGAGGAACGCCCTGAGAGCATCCATGTTAGGCGCTCCCCATTCAAAATTGGTTGTATCTTTGTCAACCTCGGGATTCAAGTACGCATCCTCGACACTTTTGTCCGGAAAAGACTCGGGCAGGAATAGCTTTTTGGCATTGCGCTTGAATTTGCGCAAAAATGGCGTCGATGATGTGTCGGCCTCGGGATCCAGCGCTTGTACTTTGTGCCACCAGTCTCTGAACCGCTCCAGCCCGTCGTCTCCCGGGAACTGAGCAAGCAATTCGAGCGCTGTTACAGGACCGACACCAGGTAGGCCATCCGTATAGTCGCTTCCAAGGAGCTGGGCCAGTCTAATGAGCTGCCCACGGTCCAATCCAAGATCATCCGAGATGCTCTCCAAAGAGTACGCTTCGACGTACTTTGCACGGTTGAAAACGTTCTTGTACACCAATTTACCGCCAAACAGAAAACAATCTGAATCGTCCGTAATAATACCGTCCACAAGTCCCAGCTCCATCAGCGTCGCGCACTGAGCCTCTGCCTCTCTCGGCGCCGTGACATAGGGTATTCCGAACAGCCTGAGGAGTTCTTGGCATTCCTGTATCATTTCGCGCGTCGGATTGTCAGCGTCTCTGACTTCCTTGTGGTGCCTCACTCTAAGTTGTTGAAGTTCTTGCTGAAACTCTTGCTCTCTTCGTTCCGGCAGATTACCACTGTTCAGCTCACGCGCAAATCTCTCATGCTCCTCAATTTCCTGCATGATATTCTGGACGAGTTCCTCTTCCTCCTCTTCGTCATGGCGAGCGTCTTCTTCTGCGAGTTCCTTGTCCAATTCTGAAATCTCTGGCGGTTCGGATTGTTTCGAAGCGGCCTCCGAGATTAGCGAGGCAGCCGGCGCTAAGACGCGTGGTACTGCCTCCGCCGATTCGGAAGCTTTTGGTGGTTCGACACCTCCAGCCATTGTCGCTTGCGAGGCAGAGGTTTCACTCGCGCCGGGTGTGACCCAATCTTTAGGTAGAGAACTGTGTTCCATGTCGTTCGTGTTCGTTATTGTTATTGACGGCGCAGGTTTTTCAGTTTCAGAAATTCGGGCTGAATCCTCAACATTGGTGCCACTTACTAGTGTCGCAGTGGTAGATGTAGTCCCAGGCAGAGCCTGATGTATCGAGTCCTTTCGCTCCATGGAAGAATTCTCACCAGATTTGGGTCGCATCGCTTCCAATTCAACTGGCTTCGTCTGCGGAACAATCTCGACAATATCCGAATCAGAAGGGCTTCCTATAACTTCGACGTCACTACTGGCTGCAGAGGGTTCTCCATGCTCACGATTTCCATGTTTGCCAAAAGGTGGCGGCTCGGTATCTTCACGTTCAACGAGAGCAATCTCGCTCTGCTCTTGTCCAGGGCCACTAAACCATGGAGGAAGTTCTATGGGTGCCTTGGCCTCCTGATGAGCTTTCGCGACTTCAGACCCAGCCTGGGCTTTTGGCTTGATCGCCGCGTCCGAACTCTCGGCCGCGGGATCATTGGTACCAACATCACCAAAAAGAATCGACGCTCCTCCAAAATGTTTTCTGAACTCTGAGTTGAGCTTTTCTTCTTCTGTCCTTGTCATTCTTTTGCGGCGCTCTTGCGGTTGCCGAGATTCATCGGTTCCGAAAAGCTCTTCATCGAGCCTTTTGTCGTCCTCCTCTTTGAGCTGTTTGTACAGCTGCTCGCGCTGAGCGACGTCCTCGAAGGAGCTCAAAACGGCCGGAAGGCCGGTTGGATGCACGGGCGGCTTCTGCGTCGCCATACCGTCAAGTGGGACATCTTCAAACTCAACGTCATCCTCAGAATCGTTGTCCTCGACGCCGTCCTCATCCAGCTTCACAACACCTTGCTTGCGGCCTGTCTCCAAGGCAAGGGTCCAACCGCCTTCGTTCTTGTTCAGAACGTACTCGCCGCCTTTCTCACCGGCTACACGCTTGGTCAGATCTGAGCCCATGCCTGCTAGATCCATTAGCGTTTGAGTCAAATAGTTTCTTTGAGCGACGCGGTGAATCTGGAATTTGGAGAACTCCATGCGATCACGAAACATCTCATCTAATTGTTCGGCGGTGTACCCCATTCTGTATCGAGACTTGAGACGAGCAGTATTGAGAAGCTGGTACTGTGTTGTTAAAGGTAACGCTTTGAACTCAGGGGAGTCAAAATCGATAAGAGAAGACTAATGTTAGTTGGGCATGATCCTGTATTTTCTTTTTCTGGGGTCTCGACAACTTACATCAATGATGCCTGACCGCGCCTGCTCCTGGAATATCTGCGCATACTCTGCCATCTCCTCTTCAGTCAACAGTCGTGGGTCGTCAGTCGCGATAACAGCCTTTGTAGTTATGTCTGGCAGGTGGTACTGGTCGGTAGGACGAAACGGTTTATGGGTGGCGCGTGTTTCAGCAGGCTCATTCAGCTCACCATAGTAAACCACGTCGTCAGGTATATCCTCACCTGTCGAGGCCTGCTCCTTCTGTTTTCCTTTGAGCTTTGCGTTGTTGCTCGCTTCTTCGGCCGCTCTCTGGAGCTGGATCGTCAAAAGTTTCGCAGCTGTCCTGGCGGCATCCTCGCGGCGGCCCTGACGGCGCTCGTTCCTCTTCCGCAGGGTCGTCCTCTTAAGCACAGGAGCATCGCCGTCGAAAACAAACACAGGCTTTATGTCGAAGAACAGTAGCTTGCTTATCCTTCGAAAAAAGCCAATCACATGGGCACTTTTCATAGCATTGCCTTCGTTGTCCCGCACAGCTTTCATAAACTGATAGATCCAGATTGACGCATCGATGGCTAGCCTCTGGTCGCGCAGCGACTCCAGAGCCACAGGCCTTGCGGACGGACCCACAACTTCCCAGAGTCCGCGAACACCCATGGCAACATCGGAAGACTCGTTCTGGCGTACAAGGCGACGAGCAGAACTGTGGCGTCCAATGCCGAAATTAAGCGCAACCGTATAAAGTGCCAGCCGCGCACGGCTGATATATTTTTATGCCGACGGCTTTCACTAACACTCTTCCACTCATATCACCATGGTGGTTGTTCATCGGCATAATGAAGCGCTTTTACCGAGGCTATTAGGGCTCAAAGATGTATCGCCCTTTATCCTTGTTCTTGATTCACTTGCGCAATCGGCAGACCCGTTCCTCAGAGAGTTTCTTCACAGAGTGCCAGAAGTGAGTACTTGGAAGACGACCGCACATGAAATATTCTAACAGCAGGATACAAACACAATACTACTGTCCTTTGAATCGGCTTTCCTCGGTCAGTCTTTTAAGCAGGTACTTGACTGCCACAAGGTGCCGCTGACATCGATTGCCGACCGCTTGTCCAGGGCTTTGACATCAGGCGTCCGTAAGCAAAAAAACCGCTTTGTAGGCATTAGTTCCATGACTAACATGCAGGAAATCTTGTTGTTGTTGACACCCTATCGACTATTCCTGTTGACAAATTGAGCGAGTTTCTTGCATCACTTTCACGTCCCAACCTTTGCATAGCGGCCGTTTACCACGTTCCTCGCCACGAGCAGCCGCGCGTTGACACGTCGTTCTACGCTACGCCTGATTCACTTCTACGGTATCTAGCAACGTCGGTTATTGAAGTGAAGCCGTTGAAGTCTCGTGAGGAGGATGCCAAGGAGCTCGACGAGCTCATGGTGCCTATGGGTCTTCATGGGTCTCAGTTTCGCGTGGTTCTCACTAGTAGGCGAAGATCAGGGCGTGGAATCAGCGCGGCATTCAATGTGGATAACGACAAACATACAATAGACTACGTTCCTCCGCAGGCTGCGAACGATGGTTCAGCTGATACCGAGGTATGCATTTGCGTGATAATTGGTCTGCTTATGTGCGACACAGAACTAACAACAGGAGGACCCAAGCTTGCTCGAGGGCCTAACGACCTTCAACCTGGGTATGACAGAAAAACAAAAAATGGCCAAAGCGAGCACAGAGTTGCCGTTTTACCAGGCACAGGAGTTTGGCGACGGCGGAGCTCGTGGTGGAGCTATCGTATACGAGTTTGAGAAAGATGACGACTACGACGAAGAGGATCCATACGAGGATCCGTTTTAAAATGCCAATCTATGGGCCGTAATGGATATGAGGATCATGCATTTTGAATAGGGGGTTTACGTGGAGTCGAGGGTCTTCCCTGGGACTTCTCTCCCCTCACCCCCAGACCCCTTTAGCAACCGCTTCGCGGTTGATTTTCGTCTGTGTCCAACTGCGAAGCAGTTGCTACGGTGGTCTGGGGCTGGAACTCTCAGGAAAAAAATAAAAGCCGTCAGATTTTAACAACATTGTCGCCAATGCGAATAGTAGTATTAATATACATCTTTTCAGCTATCTCAAGAGACAGACTATGCGGCTGAATAAAACATAACCTGCATTTGATCAAGACGTTGTTTTGCCGACGACGACGGTTGACTACCTGTTTACGGGCGGCGATGGCAAACAGCAGGTAGGCAAAGTTGGAGCGTCGTGGTCATAGCAACGCTAACATTAGATATGAGTACGTAAAATCATTCGAGCAGGAGAAGTACTTGCTGCCTGATACGTACATTGTCGTGCGCGTCGATGGGCGAGGATTTCACAGGTAAGTGCAAAGCGAAGCCAGCTAAGTAGCGTCATGTGCTGACTCTAGGTTCTCTGACATGTACAAATTTGAAAAGCCCAACGACATGCAGGCTTTGGAAGTGATGAACGATGCTGCAATGGCCGTTATGGGCATCCTTCCGGATATCATCATAGCATACGGTGACTCGGACGAATACTCGTAAGTAAAGCCCATACCGAGCACGTGAAACACGACTGTTGACTGTTAGATTCGTGCTCAGAAAATCGTGCGATTTGTTTCAACGGAGGGAGGCCAAACTAGTCAGTACAATTGTCAGTTCTTTCACTGCCTACTACATGCACAATTGGACCACACGGTTCCCGGATAGGCCGTTATCTGCCGAGCGACTGCCGACCTTTGACGGTCGTGCAGTAATGTATCCTTCGGAAAAGACTTTGCGCGATTATTTGTCGTGGAGACAAGTGGACTGCCACATCAACAACCTATACAACACCACCTTTTGGAGCCTAGTGCTCAAGGGCGGTCTCACACCGGCTGACGCTGAGGCCCGTTTAAGAGGCACCGTTTCCAGCGACAAGAATGAGATTTTGTTCAGCCAGTTTGGCATTAACTACAACAAGGAACCAGAGATGTTCAAAAAGGGGACTGTTATCTACCGGGATCTGCAAGAGGATATCAGTGCCTCCGGAGACAGTCGCCTGAGTAGCCGGCAGCAGGACCGCGTCAAGCACAAACTGTCAAAAGCAGCGATCAAAAAGGAGCATATTGATATAATTGGTGACTCGTTCTGGCAGACCCACCCGCACTTACTCCGCAGCTAGAATTCCATGACTGAACCTCATATATGCAGGGGCGTGGCAGGCGTGCTTGTCTCCTACTACGACACAACCTAGATGGCTATAAATCAAAACAAAACAGTGCATAGACTTTGCGCCGATTAGTCGGTTTCCAGCTTATTTCGTCGTCGTCACCTTCCTTGTTGGAAAACGCCAGTATTTGAGTTTCCGGTATGCAGCCGCAGCCTCGAACGTGCGGCGCATCGTTGGGCGGGCATCCCATCAGGGGTTCAGGCGCGGTGTCAGGTGGGATGGGTGCAGTTACCCGGTCCGGAGCATGGGCCAGTTCCGAGCATTTCAGACTGGAGGATCCGCATCGCCACAAGAGCACAATCTACAAAAAAACCACCCACTGCACGATCCGAAACGGAACGAATAACACACACACACAAGACATTGGACCAGCTCAATTGCGGGCTGTTTATTATTTCTATTTTGCGAACATCTACTGTGTTATCGGCCAGAAAGCTGCTGAGTGCCAGCATCATGTCGATAGATCCGAACCTGCGTAGGATCTCGCCGTCCACGCTCAAGAGCTGGATTGACTCGTCGGACGCCTCGAATCTTGCGATTGTTGATGTCCGTGATGGTGATCACGTCGGTGTAAGTGAATTTTCTAGGCCATTAGGCCGTGTTTTTGGTTAGCAGGAGCATGTTGACGTGCGACTACTTCGTATTCGTTGTGAGGTCAGCATGGGGAATGGGCAAGTGCGGCTTCCGAGGCGTCTGACTTCACTGATAGTGGTACGGGCACTCATGACAAGGTTTTCGGGCCTACTGTGATTTTCAACTGAGATTGTTTTTTGCCCTGAGGGCGCTGTCGCGAGACTACCGTATCAGCTGCTTCGCAGTTGATCTAGGGCTGGGTCGAGTTCACCCGCGAGGCGGGTGCTACGGGGGTCTGCGGGACAGCGACCCCAGGAAGGAAAAAAGACGGGTGGACTAGGTCCAGCTTGTTTTTTGGCGCGCGTCTTTGGTTTGTTGGCAGTCAATAATTGGGCGCAGGTGGGATGTCGAAGGATGCTTTCTTTGATCCTTGTATTTCCGCCTCATTCTAACAAACAGGGTCACATTCGCAGCAGTATCAACGTCCCTTCATCCAAGTTTGTTGGCTCGCTCAACTCGCTGCAGGCTCGTATTGGAAGCGCTGACAAGGTGGTCGTTTACTGCCAGCTTTCCCAGCAGCGGGGTCCCAGTTGTGCGACACTGTATGCTCGCCATGCCACATCAAAAGGAAATTCTCGCCAGGAGGTGTACGTTCTTGACGGCGGCTTCTCCAACTGGGCGTCCCAGTATGGCTCCGATGAACGTTACACGGAGTCATTTGCGCCTGATCTTTATCGCTAAGACTAGCTGTGAGCGTGTGCCTGCTATGTTAAACTACGGGTGTCGTACCGCAGCGCGGTTGCTGACAACAGTGAGTTAACGGAGGAACAGTCCATCCATGCATTCGGTATTTCGTCTAGCACTGGCTGGCCAGTGCTTGTTTGTCTAGACCTGCTTTGCTCCTCATTGCTTTTAATAAAGTGGCCTGGTCCTTCTTGTTATTTTCCGGTGCTTAGTTCTACGACTGTATTGTTTATGTTGATGTAAATTTCTAGAAAAGGCCTATGAACCTCTGAAACCATTTACCTAAGCAAGATGACCTGCAGTGCGATTTAATCGTCCGCTTCTTCCTCCTTGTCCGAGACCACTGGCGAAACTGGGGCACTGGAAACAGCGGATGACGAATCAATCCGCCGCTGGACCCACTCTTTAGCGCGGTCAATGAAAGGCGACGACGCCCCAGGGGGGGAATTGCCACCCTGACCGTTGGTGCCGTTGTTGGATCCCGACTGGAGAACGCCAGAGATAAAGCCCATGGCTTCTGCGTAGATGTCGCGCGTAGTCGATTCAAAGTTCTGCTTGAACGACTGGCGGAACTCGGCGACACGACGCTTGGCGTCAATCTCGCCCTTTTTGAGCCACGACACGTTAAGGTCCTTCCGGGATGCGCCGCGCGCAAAGTTGCGCATGAGGTACTTGTCGTAGTCCCTAATGATTTTGGTGATGATGTCTGAAGTGGAGATGCCCTCGGTGCGCTGCGTTGTGAGAAACATCCCGAGCTCCTTGATGGGCTTGTAAATATCGTCAAAGCCAGCAGAAACGTATGGAAGGTCGTCGTGCGCGACATAGTCGATATTGTGCTCCCTTAAAAAGTCGACCGTCAATTGCCACGGAGCAGCTTCAATAACCTCGTCGACCCACTTGCAGTGGCGGAGCGTCTCGTAACGCTGCTCGTCTGATAGAACCGTCAGGCCCTTGTACTTGTGTGTCAGCTCGTCGGACGGCACGCCTACAACTAGCGTGGCATTGGGCAGCGCCTTTTTGGCCTGCTCCAATTGCCTCATGTGGCCCAGGTGAAACAGATCAAACACACCGTCTGCGTAGACACGGACCGGCCGGTCTTTGGGCGGCGTGTTGAACCTGTAGCCGCGGGGCCGGAGCTTGCGGTACTCAGGCGGGGTTTGAGCATCGAGCTCTTCCTCGCGTTTTTTCTGCTCATCAGTAAGTTCTTCCTGCTTTTTGTCCTCTCCACGTGGCTTCTTGGCCACATGGCCATATGTGTCGTCTTCGGCAATGTCCTGCTCATATGGATCAAGCGTAACGAGATTAAGCAATGCTCGCTTGCGTTTGGACGGAGTGGCCTGAGACACGTCGGAGCTGCTGCGTGTCCTGCGACTGAGCGACAGCAATGATGCCAGCGAGGAGGACTTGCGCAATGAGCCGCTGTCCTTGGTACTGGACGACGACAACCCAGTGTCTGCGGCCTCGGCAACTGTGTCTTTGCTGGAGACGGCGGGCGATGCTGCCGTCGGCTTTTTGTGTGTTTTGTCTGCGGATCCGTGAGACTTACGCCGAGACCTGGTGGTCTCGTTTTTCTTAGCTGGACTCATCGGGTATGAAATGGCTTCCAGGTTGCGCAATTGATCAACTGCTTCTTCGGCGGCGGTCGGGGTGAATGGGCGACCGGGGTTGGAGTATGGGTAGGAGCAGGCCGTTGCATGTGCGCCCAATGTGAAAATCTGTGTGATTTTGCACCAGCTTGAAAGTTTTTTGTAGTTTTTGTTGGTTTTGTATGATTTTTTTGGAAGCTTAAATGCACGTGATTTTAGTCCTCCATCTTGTTGGGATTTTGACACCATTGCATGGAATGTTGCATTCAGCATTGAAAAGCCTCGCGTTCTTGGGTAGTGCAACCCGTACATTATACTGATCGTATTTATATGTGTACAGCTTTAGAGCGCATCAATGCAAGGGAACTTGGCTCTTCCGTACAAGAAAAGCAAAGAAAGAGGAGCCAGCGGCCGGATCCAACTGCGAAGCAATTGCTATGGGGGCCTGGTGATAGATTACATAGGAAAAAGAGCGACCAGCGGCCGAGTTCAACTCCGAAGCAGTTGCTACGGGGTCTGGGAGTGGAACCCCCAGGAAATAGAAAATATACAGCTGCTCCACAATCAGTTACCTCAGAAGCTCTTCCCAGGGTACCGTTCCCATCATAACGCCACGACCATAGCGGTCCCAGCCTCGGGTCAGATAACCGCACACACGGCGCTATCCTTATCCTGCAGCGTCGGGCAAGGGAAGCCCCTCGTTCCGCTAACGTTCTCTGAGAGCGAGAGTAGCTCGGGGCTGCTTGCCGTTAGCTGTTGTAGCGACATATGGAATAGCCGAAACCTTGGCGGTCGAGGAATATCGTCAAGCCATTACTGTTGATTCTAAAGCCGCCATTTGAATTTATACAGATCCTCTGAAATCAAATCGCTACCAGTAAACCATGGGCTTTTGCCCTTGTCGGCTCCCCCGCATTTGTGACGTGGATTAAAGTGTGGTCAGTTGAGCCGCGCGCCGATATACGAGATGGAATTGCTACAGAATGCTTGCGACGAGAGAATCAAAGTGTTAATCCTATATTTGCGCGGGAATCGTTCTCACCAAAGCCCATCTTAGTTTAAACCGACACTACCAAGTGACGTGATTGATAACAATCGAGTGGTTTATGCAGTATCTAGCTTGGCTGCGTGGCTCATGTTGTATGCAACTTAGAAGTACTCCGTGTTGACAACCGAGGACGAGTCCCGGCGGATGCTTTTTGAAGCCAAGAAATAAAGAACTGTACGGTCGTACACCGATGCTACCCCGCAATTTGCGCAAGGGTCCTCGTTTGGCTATCGACGGCAACTGGAAGATCGACAAGGTGCCGAGCGAGGGACAGTTACGTAAGAACGGCGCTATACCCGCCGACACCATATAAAGCGGCACCTGTATCCGGAGCAAAGCGAATGGCCACGACGTCTGAAATTTTAGCATAGAGGTACGTTCTGTGGTTGTGCTTGGCGTTGCTTTACCTCAATGGCCAAAAATAAAACAACACTAAGTGATTGCCCCGGGGAATATCGAGGACTTTGCGGTACCAAGCTTATGCGTACCCTGGTCTGGGCCAAGACCACCTGATCTGGCACTCCCAGACGAGGTCTTTGCCGAGGCTGAACTAATGATTTACTACTCTTTTGTTGACTGGCCATGAACACGGATCATTAACGCACAGATGACTGCCACTGAGACTAAAGACACTGTGCCGCTGGGTCAGTACTTGTTCCAGCGCCTCAAGCAAAGCGGGATCGCCAACATTTTCGGTGTTCCCGGCGACTTCAACCTCCAGCTGCTCGATTACGTCTACAAGGTGGAGAACGTGAACTGGGTGGGTTGTTGTAATGAGCTCAATGCTGCCTACGCTGCTGACGGATACAGTCGCATCAAGCGGGGACCGGCTGCCCTTGTCACCACCTACGGCGTTGGAGAGCTGAGTGCACTCAACGGCATCTCGGGCTCATACGCGGAAAGCGTTCCCGTTATTCACATTGTTGGAACCACTGCCCGCCCGACCCAGGATGAGCAGTGGCTCCTGCACCATGTGTCGCCAGGTCAGGGCCTCAATAAGCCTAACCACATGATCTACGGCGAGACCAGCAAGCCGTTTGCATGTGCGCACGAGTGGGTTCTCGACCCCAAAAAGGCCGCTGAGCAGATTGACCACGTTATCTCCGAGGTCACCAAGCGCTGTGTGCCTGGCTACCTGTACATCCCAACTGACATGGTCCACAAGGGCATGCCGAGCTCACGTTTGCAGACGCCCCTCGACGTCGAGCACCGCAACGACGAATCCAAGGAGGATGCCCTTGTCTCTGAAATCCTCGAAGGCCTCTACAAGGCTGAGAAGCCAATTGTGCTCGGAGATATTCTCAGTTACCGGTGGCGCCCTGCCCAGGGCCTCATCAAAGAGCTACTTCAGAGAGCGCCCATGTGGTCGTTCACGACGCCGCTCGGCAAGGGTATAATCGACGAGAGCGACCCGACGTTTGTGAGTGTTTACAATGGAACGCTTTCTGGCGAGGGAGTGCCTGAGGCAGTCCATTCCTCGGACTTTGTTCTTAACGTGGGTCCTCTCCTGAGTGACTCCAACACGGGTGGATTCACCCGTCAGATCAAGGATGAGAATGCTGTGCTCCTTCACCCCAATTACATCTCTGTCAAGGGCAAGATCCACGAAGGCGTCCACTTTGGCGGAGTTCTGAAGAAGCTAGTTGCCCGCATTGACAGCTCCAAGGTCAAGCCCCTCGGTGACAAGCCACAGGTCGGTCCGCTCAAGGACGAGCCCACTAAGCATATCTCGCAGGACTACTTGCTCAAGGCCGTGGAGCGCTTTATCCAGCCGCACGACATTCTAATCGCTGAGTCGGGCACCTTCCAGTTCAGCGCCCCTTTGATGAAGTTCAAGGAAGGCTGCACGTACTTCAGCCAGATCTTCTACTCGTCCATTGGCTTTGCGCTTCCGGCGGCGTTTGGTGCTGGTATCGCCCACCGAGAGCTTGGACTGAAGGGTCGTGTCGTGCTTGTCGAGGGTGATGGCTCGGCGCAAATGACAATCCAGGAGCTGGGCTCTATGGTCCGTCATAAGCTTCCCATTACGATTTTCCTGCTGAACAACGATGGATACTCCATTGAGCGGGCCATTTGGGGCCCTGAGCAGGACTACAACGACATTTGCCCTAATTGGAAGTACACCAAGCTTCTTAGCGCATTCGGTGGCGATGAAGCAACCAACGTCAACAGCACTCTGGTGCGTACGCGCCAAGACATGGAGGACCTTCTCGCCAACGAGGAGTTCACAAAGTCGACTGCGACCAAAACGAGCCTTGTCGAGGTCATCCTTGATCCGTTTGACTACCCGTGGATCCTGAAGGGGCAGGTCAAGATCATGGGAGGCAAGAACATCCAGGCTTTCAAGGAATACGCCGCCGCCCGCAACGAGGACTGATTTCAATAGCAATAATATCAAAGTTAATATACCGATGCACGACTGTTTGAGGAAATGCTGGCATGCTCGGTAGCAATGTTGAGACGGTTCATAAACAAAACTAGGCTATCGTCTAAAGATACTATATTGTGGTGGTTACATAGTTAACTACCTCAATCCCAGCATTATAAGATATCAAATGAAATACCACAAAACATAGGCTTCCGCATTTCCATTCTCGATATGCAACTGGCTGGATTACTCGGGTGGGGCTTGATTTATGGTTACTCGGCCCTTGGGAGTGATCGACGCTCCTTTGCATCGAGCGCGCAACTCGGGATAAAGATTGTTCAGTATCTTACATTCCCGTGCAGCAACCCCAATGCCGTCCTCTGGAAGCCATACAGTTGGCTGACGAGCCTTCAACGATGGGTGCTCAAAGTCCTTTGGAGGCTCTGGAAGTTGGTACAGGGATCGGAACGTCGAAGAAAGGCTTGTTCGGTCACGGCCGCTTTCGCAACTCTGTCCACTCTTTGTTCGCTTTACATTCGTCACTAGTTCTGTTTCGTTTATCCAATCGAGCGGTCCAGTACTCTTCTCATAAACCGTTGCCCTTTCCAGCTCGAATCGCCGTACAAGTAAAACGTGATAAATACAGGTGCAAACTATCACGATCCAAGACGCGATGCTCAAGTAGAAATAAGGGCTGCTCTGGCTGCCGTGGTGCAGAGTCGATAATCGGCCGACAACGCACAATTCCATAAAGTATAGACCGGTGAAAAGTTGAAGTATTGCCGGAGGGTACATAGCTCCGTCAAACGAAAGTGGCGCTACTGTTGTTAGTCAAAGAAAAACGGGCAAAGGCATCATCATGGCATCGCATACCGTTGCAATAAAGAAGTCGGTAGCGATATGCGAAGAGGAAACAGGCTAGTGCGACGAGCGTGCATGGCAATATGAGGGGTTGAATCGGGGCGTAGATAATTGTTATCACTGCAATATTTGTCAACGACGGCAGCAGTTCTGACCATTGCAGAGATGAAAACAAAGTATCGGCAAGGCTTTTGTAGATATCGCGCGGTGTACGAATCGTTCGCGGTGCGGATGTTGAAACCCGGTTTTTGCACGCCCTGAGTAAATCGAACGGGCGAAGTAGAAGCGAAGCACTTGAACCAAGTCCCTGAATGACAATATACGACATGAAAAAGTTGGATGCCTTTGGCAGATTCTTTGACAACAGGTACGGTATATTGAGTGGCGTGTGGATGGCCTCGTCAAGCACGGGTGTAATTCCTTGAGACAGCGTCACGACTAAAAATGACTGGATGAAAAGAAATCCAAATAGAGTCTTTTGAACGTCAATCTCAACCCTTTGTCTATTGTGATAGCCCTTCATTTCTGCTAGTTTGCGCAATGTCCTCGGTATGAGTGATACTAGTATACCCAATACCGCAGGCGCGAGAATTCCAGACATGATTGCAGAAACGTACAGCGGTACTTGTTGCAATCGTTTGAGTGCTGGAATTAGATAGCCAACATAAACTGGGTGAGCTAGAACTGTGATGAGGGCCACGGGAACCGTCCAGCCAAGCAAAAACAGCACAGTAATGACAACAGCAACCAAGGAGCCAGCAAATCGCCTCAGTGGACTGATATTCAAGTTTGACCAAATAACAGCAGCTGGATGCACTGATTCAACCACAACGGGTATTGAGAAAGGACTGTAGAACTTGTATTCCGACGTCTTCCGCATGAAGATGGCATTCACAACGGTGTCAAACTGCACAAAACAACTTGGAGTAACTTTCAACTGATGATGTGGGCTTAGTTTCCGCATCTCTATCTCCTGATTTATTTGCTTGATTTGGGCCACAGTGTAGTCGATCGCGTCAACCGAATGCAGCCACCAATTCTTCCACACACGTTGGACAGGTCGTTTTATCTCGTAGTTCGTCTTTTGCGGGTCTGAAGGGCGAAGTAGTGCCTCAATAGAGTTTGTTTGGTGCGACGACGAAACCGGGCCCGGTGCACCGGTTGTCTCTAGTTGTGAGTAGTCCGAAAAATGAGACAAGGGATTTTGCGATACTCGCTTACTTGCTGCCAGCTTTATCATTTTCTGGATGTATGCGACCTCTAGGCGCTCAAGATGGCTCACAAGGTTTTCGCGTTTCTTAACAAGTTGCTCAAGGTGGCTCGTATCCCTCACGAACCAGACGTTTTTGGCGTTGCCGCCTGTGTGCATGGCGCACACACTTTCCATTTTCATTTTTGTACGAGCCCAAGACGGTACTGGCCGGATTAAAACAGTCGTGGCTGCGAGGCTTTTCATATACTCGTCAGACTGGATATATGCCGACCTGACCTCAATCCACTTTCGCAGCTCTTGACCCATTATCCAGCATATCGTGAGCACAGCAATATAGCTCCCTAGTGCATGGAATATAAACCTCCAGTCCTCCTGCTCTGACACGTTTGACCAAGAACAGACATCCAGCCCGCGGGCACCGCCTTTGCCGGTTGTGTTAATTCCGATAAGTAGCGGCACCATCCATAGGGTGATGATGAAGAACAGGAATAAAAGCACGGAAATGTATCGCACAAGGAAATATTCGTCAATCCCGATTCCTTTGAGAAAATTTTCGAGTGGTTCTTTGACAGTTGCAACAAGCCACCACAGTTTTGTATCCAAGTAGTCCCTCGGCGTATAAAGGTAGTCAGCAAAACGTCGAGTTTTGTACAGGTGCCCATTTTTATGCCGTATTATGATGAAGACGACTAACTGGACCACAAAAAGAATAACGGACAGCGTGAGCGAAAGGAAAAACGCCTTGACAGAAATTCCTTCTGATCTTTGGCCGCGGCCGGGGTCGCTTAGCCCTGCAAATGCATCTGTGATACCCTCGAGGATATGTGTGATGTTTCCATGCATACCCACTTATCCAAGGACAGCACTAGCGGCCTAGTTCGCCCACGTGGGCAGATCCACGTACAGTTGAGTGATTAGAGGCTACCAGTATCTTTTCATCTTCATCTAATTTGTTTTAAGTTTTGGCCACACTGATGCAGTGTGAAGCATGAATCGCCACTCTGGCTTCTCAAAGATCCCAAATATCACACGGCGATCCGAAAGTGCATTCCACATCGGTCATTGCGTTGCGGTATACATCCGCCTATTAGTCCTCTAACCATTATATCCTGGCTTCGAAACATTTACGGACTCGATCGTAGGCGGAGGTTACCACAATGGGATCTTGAGTATCAGCATTCGGGTCCATCGTTACTGCTGAATCCCAGTTCATCGCCCTATTGTGCGCATTACGTGCCATATCTGAGCGTTTCGAACTTATATAGCCGGCTTTCGCCGAGCACACATCGTATGTTGTCCGCATTCCGCGTCTTGTCTGCATGACTCCTGTAAGCTATTGTCATACAGCACTATCTCGTTGCCAGAGACTGCACAGTAGACAGAGTTCACCTTGCAACGAGACAATGGACGACCCGCCACTGCAGTGGTGGGGCGTTTCACTATGAAATAGTTGTACTGTATGCTATCCATAACTATCTCTCATATAACCTATAATGACGTAACGGCACCAGTGCTCTCAACCATCGCAGGTAAGAAGTATCCGATCCGATCAACGGAGTTGAACATGACTCTGCTGTATTTGTTTGCTTCGAAAAGCTAAATGGATTACCGGTGGTACGCTTCTTGCAGATCCCCCCGGAGTGCATGACGATCAGCATGCAGATGCTTATCGCTTCAGATCTGGCAGTTCTACCTCGCAGACAGACCTCTTGACAGCACGCGAGATCTTAATATGCCAGGACCTCACAACAGACCAGTTCTAGCAAAATATTGGCAGCAAGGCGCCCCGGCATTACCTCGCTTTAGTTGGTCAGGCAAAACTAGCGGTGGACCGAGCGTAAGTTTGTGGCTAGTCGATTTAGGCGTCAACGTGCTTCAATTTTTGGTGGACCCTGAATATGCAGGGGAGCGACTTCTCGGAGGACCCTGGAATGGCAAAAGACTATGCGACCTTGATCACGCGTGAGCACCATCGAAATATAACGTAACTTTAGACGCTCCTTGGAGTCCTCGTTATTTGTTTTTTTGTGGGGCCACGTATCCCCGTACTATCTACATCACGTGTCCGACTGCTTGAAATAATATCGATGTTTCGAAATGCGACATATTAGAAACAAGGTTTGTGGAGACCATAATTACCAACAGTGGCGGGCATACTATTGACCAACCTCCCGAAATTCACAAAGATGAGAGCGATACATTTAAGCTGGGCTGACTGCTATGTAGACACACAAATACAGTGCCGTTGCGCATGACTAGCTAAGCATAACACGAGCGTTGACCATTTCTGCATAGCGCATCCATCTACTGAGTCCGCAAACGAACGAATTATAGAAATGGCGAAGAACCAACGACAATCTCTAGTCTATTTGCTTACGAGCGTTCTTGCGTGTTTGCCGGCAATAGCACAGACTTACACGGAATGCGACCCTTTAGAGGAGGAATGCGATCCTAACAAGGCCCTAGGCAGCACTGTGTCGATTGACTTTACCGAAGGCTATTCTGATATGTTCACGGTAGCCAACAAACCGAACAGAGTTGACTATTCTCCCGAGGGAATGCATTTCACCATTGCCCAGAGTGGTGACAATCCGACGATCGAGAGCGACTTCTACATCATGTTTGGCCGCATCGAGGTCGTCCTGCAGGCGGCCCCCGGAACCGGAATTGTCTCGAGTTTTGTCCTACAGAGCGACGACCTCGATGAGATTGACCTCGAGTGGCTGGGAGGCGACACAGCGCAGTTCCAAACGAACTTCTTTTCGAAAGGAGATACCACTACCTACGATCGCGGTCAATTTCACGACGTCAAGGTCCCGCAGGCCATGTTCCACAACTACACAATCGATTGGACCGACTCGCGTTTGACATGGATGCTAGATGGGCAAGTGGTCCGTGTGCTTGAGTCGTCCACGCCCGCTGGCTATCCTCAGACTCCCATGATGATTCGCATTGGATCATGGGCTGGCGGAGATCCGTCAAACTCTCCTGGCACAATCGAGTGGGCCGGCGGGGCCACTGACTACTCAGAGGGACCCTTTGTGTTCACCGTCAAGAGCATATTTGTGCAGGACTACTCATCAGGCACTGAGTACCAATACGGCGACCAAAGTGGTACATGGACTTCCATTCAAGCTATTGGCGGTGAAGTTAACGGAGAGCCTGGCGACGACACCAAGGCCATAAATGACATCTCACTGGCGGCCATCAGAGTTACGAGCGCAGTCGCAGAGGAAGCAGAAACCGTCAGTCACTCACCTTCTTTGGCAACAGACGTAGCTACTAACACGAACGGGGACGTTGAAGTCGCTGCTGCAGAGTTCATCGATGATGCAGTAACCTCAACACCAAAGCAACAGTCTTCTCCATCGCCCGCCGTCGTTGCCTCGAGCCGCACTGGGGATCAAAAGGCAACCGTAACAACGCCAACCAAGTGGTGGCCTCCAGTCTCTCCGCCATCTTGGTGGCTCACACCCGCAAGTACCACGGCGTGGTGGACACCAGCTGCGAGCACGCTTGCGGGAGAGACATCGGCGACAGAACAAACAATTCGAGGACCAGGCGAGACGCCAGACTCACAATCCTTCCGCCAGTTTACCGAGAGAGATGAACAGCTTCCGAACAGCAACAATAAGATGCGCCGCGCTGATACAGTGGCGAACGCCGCGTCTGCCGGCCGTATACCGCCTTGCGTGATGCAACTGGCAGTACTGGGCCTTGGTACCGCTGCAATGATCATTTAGCGACATAGTTTTAGCACAGAAAGAGCCCAAAATGACACAAACCGTGACTGAGATTGATTTATGCGTTTTTACCCCGCGATTTTTCACGTTTCCACGGCGGAATATATTTCGCTGCAGGCGCTTTTGACCCCGTCTCAACCGCCGCCGAAAGGCTCGCTGTACTAGACGTTTCCGTCTTGTCTGCCTTCTTCACCGCATCATGCGGTTGCTTCTCGTCTTGGATGCCATCGGTTTGTGATGGTACATGCGACTGCTTGTGACGGGCGATGGTGTCGACAGTCTTACCAGCACTCTCCTGGCGCTCATTCTTTGCGGTGATAAGTGGGCTCGCTTCAGTAGCAGGAGTCTCACTTGTTTTTGCCGGCATTCTGGGTTTCAGACTCAGATCCTTCAGTTCGTTTGCCAAACTATCTGCATCTGTAGGGCCGCTGGAAGTAGTAGCGTTTTCCTGCTGGAGGCGTTTCATCCGCGGGACGTACTTCTTCTGGTCTTCCACGGGAATAAACCCGGGTCGGACCTTGAAAGTCTTCCGCACACTCCCATCGGGACGAATACTTCCACCCACATATCTCTCGCCGTCCTTTGACGTCTTGATTCCAGACAATTCCTCCGCTGCCATTGTCCTCCGGTTTTATTGAGCGGAATTGACTGTCGCACGCCCCGAGACATGGGCCGCTCCGCACGGCTGAGATTAAATTATGTGTTCGAATATGGACGTGGAGACCACGGAATGATTTTAGTTGCTCATACAGATTTCCGTCCGGTTCCGCTAGAGTCATCAATCTCCGGCTTATGTCAGCCCAAACCACTCGGTGACAAAAACCTCATGCATCCAAGCCCTGTCAAGAGTTGACCAAACTGAAAATATCACTTCAAAAAGATGGCTTCGCAGTCTAACGAGGAAAAGTTTGAGCTCATAACGCGAAACCTTCAGGAAGTCCTGAATGGTGACATCATCAAGGGCGTCCTGGCGGAGGGCCGCCCTGTGAAAATCTACTGGGGTACCGCCCCGACTGGGCGACCGCACTGTGGATACTGGGTGCCCATGACCAAGCTCGCGGACTTCCTCAAGGCTGGATGCGAAGTTACCGTCCTCCTCGCCGACTTGCATGCTTTCCTCGATAACATGAAGGCCCCTCTGGAGCTTGTGGCCTACAGAGTCGAGTACTACCGGCGAACGATTGTGGCCATGCTCAAAGCAATTGGCGTCCCGATTGAGAAGCTCAGGTTCATCATCGGCAAGGATTACCAGCTCACTTCGGACTACACGCTGGACATTTTCCGACTCAGCAACATCGTCTCGCAGAACGACGCTAAGCGAGCTGGTGCCGACGTTGTCAAGCAGGTTGCCAACCCTCTGCTATCGGGTCTCATTTACCCGCTTATGCAGGCTCTCGACGAGGAGTACCTCAAGGTGGACGCGCAGTTTGGCGGTGTCGACCAGCGCAAGATCTTTGTGCTGGCTGAGGAGAACCTTCCGTCGCTTGGCTACAAGAAGCGCGCTCATCTCATGAACCCGATGGTTCCTGGTCTTGGCCAGGGCGGCAAGATGTCTGCCTCGGACCCCAATTCCAAGATTGATCTTATTGAGGAGCCCAAGACCGTTCAGAAGAAGATTGGCAAGGCGTATGCTGCCGCCGGCGAGGTCGAGGGCAATGGTCTTATCGCATTTGTTGAGAGCGTCGTGTTCCCGATTGAAGTCATCCGACACGGCAAGGGCTCCTTCACCATTAACCGTCCCGAGCAGTACGGCGGTACTATCACTTACGAGAGCGTCGATCAGCTCAAAGCTGACTACGCTTCCAATAGCTTGACCCCCATGGATCTCAAGATCGGCGTTACTGATGCCATCAATGCTCTGCTGGCTCCCATTCGCGACGAGTTCCTCAACGACCCCGAGTTCCAGAAGGTTGAGGCTGCCGCGTACCCGCCGCCCGCTCCCAAGGAGAAGAAGAAGAAGGAGAAGAAGATTGGTACTCGCTACGCAGGTGCTGCTGCTGGTGGTGCGCCTCCCGCTGAGAACGCTGTCGATGAGGCCACGAAGAAACTCGACGAATCGAGTCTGTAGATGATATGTAAAACCATTGATTTTCTAATAGAACTTTGGTGTTTTGTACGCGATTCCGTCAATCGGGTTCTATGCATTATTTATGAAAGACTTCTAAATTACCAATTTATGTGCATTATATTTTCCCTTTTTTGTTGTCGTTGGCGTGTGGTTGGATGGTATAGCATTGTTTGAACACTACAGGGTCTCCCATCCACCATTGTCAACAGTAGAGTCGAGCTTGCGAGCAATGTAGTCCGACAACCCGTACTGTTGCCAAAATGTGCGTATGAAATGGTCGTACCGATTCTCCTGGAAAAAGTGTGGTCGTCCACGTCTGCAGTTAGTATTCGTCGCGTCTGGTAGTATACAGTGTGTTGGTCTAACATACCTCATGAGCTCATCAGGCTCACCGTGAAGGTCAAGATAAGGGCCCTCGATAAAAGAGCCCTGCCGGATGCCCTTCTTCAGTAGCAAGTAGTTGCGGCGTGGCAACAAGAAGATGCCAGTGTCGTTGGCGCACCGTCTCATGTGCGTAGTGCACGGACCTTCGCGTGTGTCCTCGTCATATAGAGGGGATTGAAGACTCACGTTCGCTCCGCAGAACAGACACACGGCCGGGTCTGCCGGCAGTGTTGACAAGTCGATGTCCTTGATATTGGCAAAGTTCAAGAACTCATCAAGACGCTCAGGAAGACGTAACAGCCTCACTACTCCAGGGTACTCATTGTGAGGAACCAGCGGGAGCTCAGAGAAATGCGCGATCGACTCAGAATCGACAGCTAGTTGCATGAGAAGCTCATCAAACGAAGGCAGTCTGAGGAACTCGCACAGACGGTCGATTTCACGGGTGCCCATGTTACCCGAATAGTCCAAGGCGTCATACGCGCCAGACATGCTATGGACAAAAATCGATATCTTGCGCAGGATTGGCAAAATTGTTTTGACAAGCATGGAGTAGACGACCGTCAGTGTCTCGCGGCTTCCGAAGAATTCCGCTGTCTCGGGAGTTAAATCTTTGCCAAGCGCCTGGATCAGTGTGTAAAATGCACGAAGTACCGCTTCCTTGTCTGCCGCTGCAGGTTCAAAGCTGGGCAGATTCTTGAAAACGTCACTGCAAATGTACTTAACGCGCATCCTGGCATGATAGATTACAGTCTCGAGGAAGTTCATGACAGAGGCCTTGATGTAGTCTCGCAAAATGCTGTGGCGCTTCAGGTTCATGCTAGGTGCAACAAACACCTGAGTATACACGAACTCTTCAAAGCCCAGAAGAGGCGACAGCTTCGACGGTAGATCGGACGAGCTGATTAGTTGATCATCATTGAATGCAGGGATAGCCCGGAGAAGCTCGGCAGTGATTCGCAGAGTTTGCAACGTCTGCGAAGGAACCTGATCCACGACAATACCGCCGAAGGGCGACGTGTGTGCCTTACCTCTCAAGGATATCTCGAGCGTCGAGACAGAGTTAGCAAAAACTGTCACAAGCGACTTAAAGTCCCCACCCGCGCGTTCAATCAGGCTCGAGAATATCTTCTGCAGCTCAGGGCGCGAGATATCTCTTGGATTCGTGAAAGTACTCTCGAAAACAGGCAACAAGTGTTTGGTGCCTTCCTCAAACAGACGAGTAGAGTGATCAGAGAGCTTGAGGCGTTTATCTCCATAGAGGTCGCCAGGACGCGACGGTCCGGCGTCTCCCTCTTCATTGGTGGACTTGCCATCAGTTAAGTACTCCTCAGCCGTGAGCGAATTCGACTTCCAAATGATCGGCAGGAAACAGTTGTTGATGGCGCGGCAAAGTGGACACAGAAACTCTCCACGAGTTGCGTCCTCTGGATTGTTGCGCGTCAGCTGTTGAGCACGGGAGCGTGTAGTATTCAAGTAGTCTTCGAAGCAGTGGTAGTGAACGATGTGGCAGCAGCCCGTGATGGCCTTGTACCGCATAACGTGCTCCGGGGGGAATCCAGGGCCCCATGTGTTCTTTTCCAGGTACTCCTTTCTATACTTCTGCCACTCAGACGAGCCTTCTTTGTCAATAGCATCCATAGGAATAGCACGGTCCATGTCGGAATTGGAGCCGAAAGCCTCGTAGACCCAGTCAGGATCCTCCCAGGGGACCTCGCGGATGACGTTGGACTGCAGCACATGGCCCATCTGCCCATACACTGTTGACTTATCACCAGGCACACGACAGAGAATGCACTCAGGCTCTGGGAAAGTCCATTCTGCACCATCCTCGTCATCATCAATATCTTCACCGTCATCGACATCCATGAAATCAGCCAAGTTTTGCTGAGCAAATTGCTTTTGTTGGTTCTGGAATTCGGCCAGAATCTTTGCTTGGCGCTCTTTAGCCATGCGCTTCTTTTTGTCCGCCTCAGTTTCATTTCCATCATCCGAGGAGGTGCTCTCGCAAACCTCCTTTTTCATAGCCTGGCTAAATGACGACTGAATCTGCTCGAGATGCTCGTTAACGAAATCATGCATCTTTTGCCTCAACAGATCAACGATCCGTTGGACCTTGGCGCGGTGATCGGCAAATTCACGGGAATCTACCAAAGTGCAAATGGCCTTCAAGATGCTAGTGTCTGGATCCTGTCCATCCTTCGCAGCACATAGCAATGCCGCCAATGACGGAAAGAGGCCATGGGCCTCTCCTGGTGCGGCACGATTCAGGTCGTCCAAAGCGGCCACATGAATGAGCTGAAGAACGTGACTGAACACAGTATCCAGCTGTGTATCCGAGGATTTGTTATCACGGATAAACTGCAGCAGATTCGACACAAAATCGGCAAACGGCACTGACAGAGTAAACAGCGAGATCCCTGCAAATGGCCCCTCTGATATGGGCACGAGCGGAGGCTCGGGAACGATGGACTCAATGGGTTTTCCAGTACTTTTATGCAACTTTTGCTTGATGGCCGTGACAGCTTCTTCAATCTTTGCCGATGAGAAGTGAATGTAATGGGTGTCAAACTTACTGTAGTACTCCGGCTTGAGCTGGTAAATTCCGCTGTCGCGCACTCCCGACGGAGGCTTGTACACGGCAATGTCCCGAAGCATACGCTCAAACAGATCAAAGCTGTCCCCAGTAGTGATGGAAGTCGGCACGGCGTGGCATATGTCCGAGAATGGTCGATCTCGGAACGAAAGACACTGGATGATCTCCTTGGCGATAAATTCGTTCTTGACCTCTTGGTCAGATAGCCCGCGCAAGTTCGTGCGCTCCATGACGAAGAAGATGAGGTGGTGGAGAAATTCCTCAATGAGGTACATTCTCTGAGACTCATCAAATGTCTCCGAGGTCTGCCAGTCCTCATCAAGAAGGAGCCACCGGTTCTGCAGATGCAAAAATACCGTCGCAGGGTCCATTGTGGCTAGGGCTGTCTGCGCCATGAAGACGTCGCGAGCAAAGGCATTGTCCCTAAAAGTGATCTCCCGGTAGTGGTGCAGCTGGCTACGCACAGAATAGCCATTGCGAACCCACAATCCGACTTGAATCTGTGAAAGGACTCCAAGTGTTCTCAACGGGAAATCAAAGAGCAGCGAGTACTTGGACGCGTCATCGCCAAGATTCAACATGGCTCTGAGGTCATCGACCGTCTTGGGCTTTGAGTATTCGACAATCCAAGCAAGCAGAGCATGCAGAGGGTGATGCAAACTGACGGGTAGGCTGTCAGTACGATACTGAATCACGTTGCTAGCAGTGATTTCGCGCCCGCCAAAACGACGAGTCACGTCAAAGAACTCGACGCGGTACTTGGAAGGCTCTGGCACCTCGGGGGACTGGAAGCGAGACGCATACACGCCCTGTGCCCATTTGACAACCATGTTTGCAACATCGCCGGCAACGGGGCTCGGGCCAGATGCCTCGAGATTCACTGCGATATTCTGCGCCAGCTGCAGCACGTATGGCAGAGTGTTGAACAAATATATCCAAGTTTCAGACTCGTACTCGACATGGCTGTGCACCTCACGCTTGAGCGGCAATACGCCTTGGAACAAGAGAATAAACTCTGCTACCTGTCTGAAGATATCGGTGTTGGTGGCAACGAGCTCGTAGTCGGTGTTGCGGTTCAAGGTGTACTCCAGATCGTGAAAGATCTGGCCAAAGCGACGGTTGCCAATGATCTTGTTGTTCGATTCAAGATCAATGAAACCCGACGGGTCCACCATGCGAGGCGAGCCAAACTCTCCGCGCGTGAAAAACGTGTAGAGCGCTGCCAGGAAGCGTGTCATGTAGTCGTATCTCATGAGATCGGTAGCAATGCTCGGCGTCGTGAAGAGCTGGGTGGACAAGCCGGTAATGATGGAGCACTCTGGCTCACGGTCCGATAAGACATAAAGCTCGGCAATCTGAGGATAAAGCTGCGCGTAGTAGTGGCCAAAGGGAACCTTTGAATCGGGGTTCGCCACCACTGCAGATATGTACAAGTCGCGCAAGGTTAGACGCAGGTTCTTCCAAAGTCGCACGTCAAAGAAAATCAAGTATTGGATGCGAGGACGAATATTGACCGATACGGTATCGGAAGCCTGGCCATGAGTGGTGTTCCAAAAGGAGCTCGTGAGATTCTCATCGCCTCCTCGACGCTCAGCAAGCGCTGCTCCCAAATATCTGCTCGCCCTGCTACCTTCGACACTTTGGAGAAGATCTGGCAGGTTTGTTGTTGCTGTTGGCGCTGGAGGAAGCGTTGGAACGCCGCGAATGCCAAATGATCCCTCGTAAGCAGCATCGACATCGCCCTCTGCTTCACCATCAGACATGTCGTGCATGCGAGAAAGCGACGCCGGTCTCCTGTCAATATCGGGAATGAATGGACCATTGAGATTGGAGCGCGCCACAATCGGGTCTAGCAGAGAGTCATCGGCGTCAAACTGGTTGCTATTCCAATGCAGCGCGACAAGACGCTTGCGACCGTAATTCCAAGGCTTGAGTAGCGAGGCGCATATTATGTCACGTAAGACGGTATAGTTACCGTTGAGAGGCGACTTATATAGGTCCTCGAGCCAGCTGAATATGGCAGCGCACATCTCCTCGCGAAAGTAGTCCTTAGTGCTGCGGACGGTAACCGCGAAACCCGTAGCCTCAATGCGTGCCTTTTTCTGCATCAAAGCTCGCAAGTCTGGCGATACCGTGAGGATTCCTCGTCCATATGAATCGATGTGGACGGTGACCATTTTGGCAAACTCGATTTTCTTTTTGGTGACATCCTTGATTACCTCCATTGCATCCGTGAACGAGTGCTTTTGGTCATTCCACAGAGCGAGCGTATACTTGCCGTTGGTGGCAGTGTCTGGCACGCCGTACTTTTCTTCGCTCAGCTCCGAGTCGCGTTCGTTTCGCAGAACTTGGTCAGCGTGTTTGTACTTTTGCACTGCCAGCTCTGCATTGCTCAAGACATCAATGGAATAATCGAGCGCAATATCAACAGTTTGCTCAATGGATCTGAGAAGCTCCTGGGGAATCTCTGAACTGGTGTTCTTGGCGGCCGTCGAATTCTGGTAACGGCAATGAAGCTCAGTGCGCCACGCCTCAGGGTCACCACAGTCGCAAACGCCACCACAGTCACGTTGGCTGATTTGAATAGTTACTTGGTGTCCTTCGTGGTCGGCGGGATTGTAGCAAAACTGGCACAGAACACATGTCTCATCAAGTCCACAAGTTCTGAAGGTTAGCATTTGAAGATTCTTGTAGTGGCGATCATTCTTTCTAAACAACAAAAAAAAAGTGATTCAACTTACAGGCAGCGGTAAAGAGGCTCGCCTTTTCTAAACTTGCGCACACATGGTCGCTGAGGGTGCGACGGGTCAATGAATGGATTGTTCTGCTTGCTTGCCGTCATGACGTAGTCAATGTCATGGGCTGGATCCGGATCTTCGTCCATCTTCTCGCTCCTGTCATCATCAGGCGCGTCAGTATCCGCAAAGCTTTCATTTCCCAGCACACTGGTCGGCGGTGCATCAGGAAAGAAATAATTTAGGTACTTGCCGTTGAGAGACGCTGCCGCAAATAGTGCCCTACGCAAGTCGCGCCTGGCCGCCTTATTGCAATGAAAATTGAAGCGCGCCGGGCATTCCACTAGGTACCGAAGCAAGTCTGCCTGGATCTGGCCTTGCTTCTCGTCCTGTGACATAGTTGCCTAACGGTTTCTGGGGGTTGCAGCCACTCTCTCACAGTTTGGCGTTCTTCGACGGCAATGGGCAACCAGGTGACATAGATTACTGGAAGTCTGTGCATATGCATATTCTATGCAGCGCCACTGATTCTGGATGCGGGTATTTGCACCAGACGCCTAGAATCATTTGTGGGCTGATACCTCGCGTTCCGTACTGGCGAGTCATTTGGAAAATGTTCTTTCAATTGACTCGAGCCAGAGATAATACTGGGAGAGGCACAGCTGCAATATCATCTACTCGCGATCCGATGGTACGAGAATGGATCATGCAATGTCGGCTTATGGACTCTTTTGTGCCAATAACCGATTAAAATACCCTATGCAAACGAAACGAGGCTGCAGACAGTCATTTCTCCTCACTAAGTTGTTCTACTACACTTCAACCATTAGCGTTGTAAAACGTAGCATACCAAGCGAGACGGCTGGAATCGTCAACCCGTGATGTACAATATTCTGACCTGAATAACCACATCTCTCAACGGACTAAACATCGCTCGAGCTGAACTTTCTTTTTCCGAAGGCAACCGCTTCGCGGTTGATTATACAGACGACTCGTTCCAACTGCTATTTTGTCGTCATTTCGCGATAACCTCAATCAATCCATAGCCAAATTCCTCAAGTCATGACAAAACTTTTATTATAAGTATGATGCATCAAGGCGAACTGTCTATTTACTCGTCGTCCTCATCGCCCTCCTGGACGTAGCGGTGTCGGATATCCTTCCACTGCTTCTGATTGTTAGTATGATTTGCTACTGCCAGCCTATACTGGCTCGTCAACTGCTCGGCTACTCAGTACTTACACCGGCGTTGTGGTTGTCGTACCAGGCATCGACAGCCTTGTTAAAGGCACTGATGGTTAGCCCTGATTTTTTGGCTCGGGTCTCATCGCTTTCGAACGGATGCTTCTGTGTGCACACTTACATGTCGTAGAAAAAGGCCGTGGCAAAGACGGTGGTCACAAAGACCGAGTTGCGCTTGAAGATGGTGTTGTAGATGGTAGTAGCGAACGCCTATCGTTAGGGGCTGTCAAGTTCAACTGCAAAAACGTTGTATGCTGAATGACTGCAAATGCCCATAGAGACTATCCAAGACGGATGAGAAGCAGCGGCTTCGAGGATCTGTGAGGGAGCCCCTGGGGAATTATGCGAATGCGCAGTCCCAGTTGTGGTGGGCCCCGGGTTCAAGGACTCAAGGTGCTCGCGATGTGTGCAGAAAACCTTGCAGTCACGACAGAGGTGTGTCATGGGCCGACTCGGCTGTTTACGCCACAGACACAATGCTTTTCCGCCATAAAACGAAATATGAAACACAGAGGCACACGAAACATACCATCTTTGACTGCTTTTGTGGATAATCTATGCGAGTGTCGGGATCACTAGTTCTCGAGACTCTGCGGAAGTTAGGAGGGCGCTGATTGGTTTGGCTAATTCCGGTGCGTGTTTCCTAGGCGACGGAAGGAAGCGCCCGGCGGGAAATGGAATTTTCTTTTTTTTTTTAGATTTTTGTGGGATATAAACTGAGACCTTCAGCCGCACCAACAGTGCCCGACGACCGATGAATGAAATCCATCGGGGATACTTCGGCTAAAACACGACCCAAAAAGGACGACTGCAGTCCATAACGGCCCATACCAGCATAAAAATGGCCGATGACACACGTATGGAAGAAGACGTGCCAGTGTCGGAGGGGACGTTGAAGGCAATTCCAGATGCGGCTCCCGATGCTACCGCAAATGAGGAAAATAATGTCGCGGTTGACACAGATGGTCCTTTTTATCTACGGTACTACACAGGTCACAAGGGAAGATTTGGCCACGAATTTTTGGGTATGTCTTGTGTATTTCGGTGACAACCGGTCAAGCGGCCAAATAACGACACCAGTCTGACCTCAGAGTTTGATATTCAAGTGCTAGAGACTGAAAAACTGGGCATCCTGCGGTATGCCAACAGCACCAGCTACAGAAAAGAGAGCACAATCCGAAAGGAAGTGACCATCAGCTGGCCGGTAGTAGAGGAGTTTAAGCGGATTGTCGCCGACGCCGAGATTGTCAAGTATGTGAAGCAAAATCAGAGAATCGTGCTCAAAAACTAACATTCAATATGCACGCACTAACAACAGAGAGAGCGACGAAAAATGGCCGGAACGCAACAGAGATGGCAAGCAGGAGCTGGAGGTCCGTCTCGGACAGTATCACATTGCATTTGAGACGGCCGTCATTGGGTCGATGAACGATGTGCAGAAGTGCGAGGATCCTGAAGGTTTGCGGGTGTTTTACTACCTGTGTCAGGACCTCAAAGCGTTTGTCCTTTCGCTCATGTCACTTCACTTTAAGATCAAGCCTATATAGGTTTTATGTCATAATGAGATTACGACTTTGGTGTACAACACACAGACAGTATGCATATAGCACAGCCCAGCGGCCTGTGCATACTAGGGGGGACTCAACCTTCCCTCGCGGTCCTTATTTTTTTTTTTTTTTGTCCCGGGCGTTCCACCCCCAGACCCCCGTGGCAACCGCTTCGCGGATGATATATCTGCTAAAGCCTTTTTCTCAACTGCGAAGCAGTTGCTACGGGGGGTCTGGGGGTGGAACCCCCAGGAAAAACACAACAAAAAGAGGACGAGACAACACAACGGACCGGCGCTGTTTATCGGCCGCTCAAACGCGTACCTGCAAGTAGTCTAACCCAAAATGCTGACAATGGACGATCATCTAACCAAAGCCCAGCTTTAGAGGCCCCGGGAAGGGCTGCCGGTTGTCAAGAACCTCGGTGCCAGCTAGGTCCACTTTTGCCCAACTGTGAATACGCTTGCAGAGTAGACATGCCCAGCCTCGGAAAAGACGGCGCACAGCTTAAACGCATCCCTGACATACCGTTGTGGACGTCTTCCGATAGATGCGCCCTAAGCTCGGGGTCTAGAATGGCCGCACAACGGTCGGACGTGCAGGGAGCGAGGATCTTCGTGTTGTAGCGAGAAACTGGAAACTACTGTTGAAGGCCATCATACACACACAGAACGTGATTATACAGCCATGCACTTCCCCGCAGCATTCCCAAGCCGTGCCATGGCCTGGCGAGACGTGGGCATCGCGCATCTGGCGCGTCTTAGCGGGGCGATGGACCAGATGGGCGGCGTCAGACCGACAGGTCGAAGGTCGGCAGGGACCACTCGAGGCCAAGCAGTTATGCATTTTTTGGGGCACTCTACTACGAATTTTGTCCCGTGTTTTACAAGCTGACGGCCGGATGGGACATCATTGAAAAAGAAAGACAAAACGGCAAACAAATACGGGCTCGGTCGGCCGGCTCCTTTGCTGATTGGCAACAACCCCTGCCCTCATAAGGGAAAGGGTCTACGGACCCAGCTGCCCTAGCAGCCCGGAAAAAAAGACGACCACCACGGCCATCCACATCCAAAGGGAAAATAAGCACCCACCACGTACCACTCACCCACACGCCAAATACACGCACACGCCTGCCTGCTTGACACACGGCATACTGCCTGACCAGCCGCTTCGTGATCCTGCGCCGCACTTTTTTTCTGGCAGTCGAGTGCTGTGCCCCGGTTGGAATTTTTTTTTTTTTCTATTTTGTCGTTTGTTTCGGCGTTTTTCTCGTTGTTGTAATCTAGCGCCTTACAACCAAAAAAACACGTTTTCGCGCCGTATCCCCTTGTCGTGACGCAAACCCCGGACCTGTCGTTGCCATAACTCGATCAAAGATACTTGGCGATGTATAACGGTGGAACTCTCAAGCGCTCGCTTGACTTGAGTGAACAAGACCAATACGCGTCGCTGGCTGGTGACGACTCGCCAGCGCCGCAGGACTCGACAAAAGCGAGTACGCCAGGTAGTGGAATCGGCGATGATTCTTCTGCAGACGCGGCATCGGTTGCCAGTAGCAGTGTGACGCCCAGGCCTCCTAGTGCCATGTCTGGCTACGCGTCGCCTCAGTTGCAGCAGCAGCAACAGCAGCCGTCGCCTGCAGGAATGTCACCACAGTTTGCGGGTGCCGGCGTTGGTCCTGGAGCTGGTCCTGGAGCTGGTCCTGGAGCTGCTCCGTACCCGATGCTTTATCAGACCAACAAACGTCCTCGTGTCGCTGGTGACATGTACGCTGGGGGCCCTGGTCCGAGCCCCGGTGGTGCCGATCGGCTGGCATCGCTACACGACCGGTACGCGTATCAATCTGGACCGGCCCAGGATCCGGCCACTACTGTGTTTGGCCGTTATAACGCGATGCTAAACGGTGGCGGCGTGGCCGTCCAACGAGGCCCGATGCCTGGCGCGCCGGGACCCGGCGGCATGCCCATGCCGCCCCAGATGAACAACGGCATGCCTCCTCAGATGAACAACGGCCATCCGCCGCCAGCACCGCCGCCGGCTACCAGTTTTCAGCAGCTGGTGCAGCAGCTTATGAACTCGTTTGCTCACGTGGTCCCCCAGATGGTCTACATTGCAGCTCAGCAGTTCAAGGCGTTTGAGCCGGCCGCCAACTGGCTCGCAGCGACTCAGGGCGGTGCTATGGGTGGCATGCCTTCTCCCCAGCCTCCGCAGCACCAGCAGCATCCGCAGCAGCAGCACCCGCACCATCCAGGCGCTCCGCCGCCGCCCCAGTACGCTCCTGCCATGCCCCGCATGGCCGCCAAGCGCGACGTTGGCAAGCCCACCATGTCGATTCGCGAAAAGTTTGGCCGCGCTGGCGGCGCAGGCGCCATGCCCCCCGGCTACCCCCCCGCCGGCATGCCCTACGGTGCGCCCGTTGGCGCCGGCCCCTTTTCGCACTATGGCGGGCCCGCCATGTACCAGGCTCCGCAGCAGCGCCGCCGTTTGACCAAGCAGAATGTGCGCGACAACGAGGAGCGCTGGGATGTGTCGGATGAGTCGTCGGACGAGGACGAGGTGTACGACCGCGCGTCGGAGATTGAGTTTGAGAAGCGCGTGCTAAAGTTCCTCAACACCGCCTCCGCAGATAACGTTGCCGACGTCACCGGCATGCCCGAGGACCAGATCCAGCCGATTATCGACAACCGTCCATACTCGACGCTCTACGGTATCCGCAAGGTCCAGCCCGAGACTCCTGGCGACACGTCGTCCGGCTCTGTCCGCAAGCGCGGCAATCCCAAGAAGACGCTCGGTGAAAAGGTTGTCGACGCCGCCCTCACGACGATGCGCGGCTACGAGGCGGTGGACTCGCTCATCAAGGAGTGTGAGAAGCTCGGCTCAGAGGTTAGCGTTGGCATCAAGGACTGGGGCATTGACATCTTTGGCGCCGACAGCACTGGCGACGGCGGTCTTGCCGTCACCGAGGTCAAGGCCGAGGACGTTGACGAGGTCAAGGGCGAGGAGGCTGATGGCCAAAACGGCGACAAGACTAAAACCGAAGATGGTGCCGACGACGACGTCGACGCCAAGGACGGCACGATCAAGCTGAAAAAGGGCGGCTACTTTGAGGAAAAGCCCAAGCTCCTTGCTGACGACGTCGAGCTCAAGGACTACCAGCAGGTTGGTGTCAACTGGATCAACCTGCTCTACAAAAAGGGTCTGTCCTGCATCCTTGCTGACGAAATGGGTCTCGGCAAGACGTGCCAGGTCATTGCTTTTTTGGCACACCTCAAGGAGATTGGCGCCCCCGGTCCGCACCTGGTTGTGGTGCCGGCGTCGACACTCGAAAACTGGCTGCGTGAGTTCCAGCGGTTCTGCCCCTCGATGGTGCTCGAGCCCTACTACGGCAACCAGAACGAGCGCGCCGAAATGCGCGACGCCATCATCGAGAGCAATGCCAATTTCGACGTCATGGTCACAACCTATAACCTGGCGTGTGGTGGCAAGGCGGACCTTGGCTTTCTCAAGAGCCTCAAATTCAACGTGTGCATCTATGACGAGGGCCACATGCTCAAGAACAGCCAGTCGGAGCGCTACGCCAAGCTCATGAAGCTCAAGGCCAACTTCCGTCTGCTACTCACTGGCACGCCTCTGCAAAACAACCTCAAGGAGCTGGTGTCGCTGCTGGCGTTTATGATGCCCAACTTATTTGAGGAGAACCGCGAGGATCTTGCGGCGGTGTTCAAGCACCGCATCAAGACCAATGTTCGCGGCGACAACGACGACGGCAACGGCGCGAACCTGCTACTGTCTGAGCAGCGCATTCAAAAGGCAAAGACTATGATGACGCCGTTTGTGCTCCGCCGCAAGAAGGACCAGGTGCTCAAGCATTTGCCGGAGAAGAAGCAGCACATTGAGTACTGCGAGATGGTGCCGGCCCAGCAGGCGATCTACAACGAGCAGATGAAGAGCAGCCGCGACCTGCTCGAGGCCCGTGCCAACGGTGAGAAGACCAAGAACCTGGGCAACATCCTCATGCAGCTGCGTAAGGCCGCCATCCACCCGCTGCTGTTCCGCCGCATCTACTCGGACAAGGTGCTCAAGACCATGGCCAAGGAGATCATGAAGGAGGAGCGCTACAAGGAGGCCAACGAGACGTATATTTATGAGGACATGGAGGTCATGACCGACGCTGAGCTCAACCACCTGTGCGAGCAGTTCCCGGGCACCATTGGCAAGCACGAGCTCAAGGAGGAGGAGTGGGTCAACTCGGGCAAGATCAAGAAGCTGACCAAGATGCTACCCGAGATGAAGGAGCGTGGCGACCGCATTCTTTTGTTTTCGCAGTTTACGCAGGTGCTCGACATTCTCGAGCGTGTTCTCAACAACATCAATATCACGTTTATCCGCCTCGACGGTGGTACTCCGGTCGAGGTCCGCCAGGACATGATTGACAAATTCCACAGTGAGACAGACATCACTGTGTTTTTGCTGTCGACACGTGCCGGTGGCTTTGGTATCAACCTGGCGTGCGCCAACGTCGTCATTCTGTTTGACCTCTCGTTCAACCCGCACGACGACCGCCAGGCTGAGGACCGTGCCCACCGCGTGGGCCAGACCCGCGAGGTCAATGTGATTCGGCTAATTACCAAAGACTCGATCGAAGAGAGCATATACGCTGTTCAGAACACGAAGTTGGCGCTCGATAGACACGTGAGCAGCGATGACAACAACCAAGAGGCCGAGAAGACCGAGCGGCACAATGCGTCGCTCGTGGCAAGCATGATTTTTAACACAAAGGTGGAGGATTCCGAGGCGTAACCTGTTTAGTTTTTAATAAAGCACATTATTATGATATAGCAGCCTAACACGATTGCCGGGGACGCTATCCCCCGACTTCTGATAGCAGCTGGTTCGCAGTTGAAACTGTGCACCGGCCAGTACATCGGAGACGATTGCAAAAGTCGCGTAGGACTCTGGCAGACAATAGCGTCAATCACAGCACCGCCAAAACTCTGTTCCTAAGACTATTAGATCGTTTGCCCGATGGGGTGGGGGTGAGGGGGTTGGGGGGTCCTGCGCCAGGTCCTGACCGCACCGCAGTTGATCTCGGGCTTCCGACTTGCGAATTCCACCACAGACAGTCGCTCCAATCCAACTGCGAAGCAGTTGCTACAGGGGTCTGGGGGTGGAACCCCCAGGGGAACTCAGCGAGCATTGACCCAAGTCTCAAATCGCTTCAGCCAAGACCATCTAATCCACCGCGCAGGAAACTGTACAGCAGCAAGCCGATGGATTCTACAACCTATTTGCACTACAAAGCAGTTGCAACAACACCCCAGGAGAGAAATAAGATAACCTGCAGGAGGCGGAGACAATGGCAAACAGTGTATTATGCGGAATGACTATTTCGTTACTGACCGCCCTCGGTCTTCTTGTCAGCGAGGAACTTGTAGCGCTCGCGACGCTCGTCAACAGTGTCAATGTCAAGAAGCTGGCCAGGAGCAGCCTCGCCATTGGGCGACTCCGGAATAGGCTGGTTCCGGAACACCTCAGCGGTCTGGTTGCGACGGTTGGCCGACGGACCAAGTAGCAGCAGCGATCGCTCACGGGCCTTGAGACCCTCGGCAACGGCCACCTCCTCGTGCTGGCGAAGAGTGTCGCGAATGCGGGCCTGCTCCTCTGGCGAGGGCGAAACCCACTTGCTGATGGAACTAAGGCCGTCCCTCTTGTCGGCAAAGTACATGTCATAGATGAAGACGCCGGCAAACAGGGATCCTAAGCTGACCCATCCGATGGTGACAGGCTGTGGTTAGATTTGTTTGCTTGATTTGCTTGTACTCGCATTACTGTATTCAGCGTTTATGCGATTTGACGACGTACCTTGGTAATGGCTGGAGTTAGTATTGAAACCTTTGTTCTAGGCATACGCGCAATGACTTGACGGGCCCATATAGTTTTGTTTGTGGGATTTGCTCTAGAACTCCGTAGCAACTGCTTCTGAGAGGACCAGAGGATATCAACCACAGGTCGTTTAATACGGGGACTCTGGTGGTCCAAGTCCTTCAAGGAGCTTGACCAGAAACCAAATCCAAGAAATAGTACTTACGCTCGGCGGGACCGTACGAATGGCCATGGTTTCGTCGAACAAACTGGCGGGTAGCCAGACGCGGCACCGAGTTTCTAAGAGCAGGCCGAATCATTAGCTCCTGTGATGCCTTTGCAGCCAAGGTTCGTGTTTCTCGAGCTCGTCGTCAAACTTCTTGGCCATGGGTTGGGACCAATCACAACGAGCCAAATTGGCAGTCAGTTATAGTTTGTAATGTTGATAATGTATATGCATAGTATGCATGTTTTGATCTGCAAACTACCATATACAGTTGGATCCCCACTCGTCCACACATTGACAATGTGGGTATTGCACGTGCTGGGATCCAATGGGTCGTGTCAGCTAGGGCTTGGCCACGATCTTGACGTCGACAAGCCGACACGAGTTGAGTTGCCAGGGTTCGAAGAGCATCATCGGATTGCAGGGGTAGCATCAGGCGGTAACCACACTCTGGTACTGCGAAGCGATGGCGCCGTCTACGGTGCTGGGAGAAATGCTGAATACCAGCTGGGCTTGGATGACACTGAAAACGTTGAAAAATTTAGACTGCTTGATGTGCCGGGCCCGGTGTCGCGGGTCGCAGCCGGTTGGAGCCACTCCATATTGGTGACGAGAGACGGCGCCGTTTACACAACTGGCTACGGGGACAAAGGCGAACTAGGACAAGGACCGCATGTATGTGTGTGTGTGTGTGAGTTTGTGACTTAATAAAAAAGGTGGCTAATTTCAGATCAGATCCAGCCTTCGATGGAAGACTGTACACATACCCCCAGAAGCCGGGCCCGTGATTGACGTAGTTGCGGGCCCATATCATACTGTGGCCATTTGTGGTGAGCGGCCCAATTGCAAGCTTGTAGGCTGGGGAGCTGGGCGCAAGGGCCAGCTTGGGTCTCCTGCAGTCAAGGAAGTATGGACGCCCCGCATCTTGAGCGACTTGGAGGACAAATACGATATGGTAGCGTGTGGCCGCGACTTTACAGTGCTGGGAAGATATGGACAGCCGTCACTGACAGTAATAGGGAGTGACAGGTGCCGGGACATTCCAGATGCCGTCAAGGCTGCCAGTCAGATCAACATCATTGAAGCCGGCTGGTCGTCGGTGCACGTAATGCTCGGCGATGGGACAGTTGTAGGGTGGGGAAACGACTCTCATGGCCAGTTGCTGGCGTCTTCAGAAAAGTTTGAAACGATATCCGCCGGCACGGAGCACTATCTAGCTACTCGCGATCTTACGGCTTACGGATGGGGTTGGGGGGAGCATGGAAATATTGGACCCGGTACTCTTGAGCCCGAGCTAGAGGCTTCTGGAGCGTGGAAATTGGCCGAAACTACCGATAAGTTGCAAGTCGTGTCTGTACACGGCGGTTACGCCAACTCGTGGATTGTGTTTAAGAAATGATGCTTCTTGATCGACTAGGACCATGGCACAGCCTGTGCACTAGTAGTTCAGTCGTCTGCCGGATCACTGCAATGTATCAGAATCTTCTTTCCTGCGTCAACACAGCATGAAGGCCTGAAAGGGCCTGTCAAGCAAGAAATATGTATTGTTCTGAGCGTCTATCTGGGACAGATGTATCAGCGAAGCCGCCATGAAGATTGCACGAGGCGGGCGTCTCCACCTTCTTTCCGTCCAAGCACTGAGTGCTATGCTTAGGCTTGTATCCCTCCCGGGCTGCAAGAGTAAGCACAGCAGTCAGAGGTATGAAGTAAGAAAACGGCATCGAGTGAAGATTATTATGATCAGTCGGAAGAACTGCCGGGTAATTTTCCATGCATACGGACTGAGCAGGGCCATAGATGACGTCGCGTTGACAATAGACGCTACAAGACTGTATTGAAAGCGAAATGGGACTTGTTATTACCGATTGGTAATTACACACTATTTGAAATACTTCAATAGCAAGCAGTACATTTCACCTGAAAAAAAAAACGTAGACGTCAACTGCAGCCAAGGTTTTGGTTCCGCCGCACGGCTAGTACAACCGAATGTACGCGAAGCATCTCACCTTGCGAAGCTCGACCAAAACAACACAAAACGGTTCAATGTTTGGTATTATCTGTTCAGGGCGTCCAGGTATGATTGACAGTATCCAAGATATCTCTCAAGGTTGACGACGCGAACAAACAACGCTAACTCTAGTACAGTGGAGACAGTGCAACAAGTTGAGCCGGCCAAATATGTCTTTCAAATACCAAATGCTGCTCGCGTGAACCATATGGTAGTATTTCTGCTGCCAGGAAGTGCGTATTATTGAGTCTCTTTGCAAAGTGATTACTGATCCTAATAGCAGTGGCTTTACCTCCCGACGTGATTGCAACTGTATACTTTCAACTTCCCGGAAAGGAATTCCAGCTTCTCGGAGGGTACGTTTCTGTTATGTCTTACTGTTTCCTGATGCTCTGTTCTCAGAAGTGTGTATCAAGTCGAGCTTGATCCCGCCTGTGTCTAATATGTCTTTTATTTCTTGGTGATTCTCTGCCATTGTTGCCATATATCCCATAACGCTTCGCATAGCTTATGTGGGGTTCCCCGTGAAGCCATTGCTCTCTCCCACTAGACTCCTGCGCTAACAACAGCATTTCACAGGAAAAGCCTTCTGCCATATACAGGATTAACAGCAATGCAAAGGCGGTGTCAGCAGCGACAGCGGATATGGACGACATGATGGATGATGATGCTCAACCGGTAGTAGAAGAGTTTGATATCACAGTGGGGATTGCGATAGAACCGGCAGCGCAGGCACAGGCCATGATTGACCAACAGAGGTCTGCGGCGAGGTCGTCGGCCGGATCAGCCCAGACGTCACGGCCCAATACTGCTGCTCCGCAAAGCGCAGACGATATTGCCACGCTTGCCAACAAGATTGTTCAGCATGCATACAACTTTTTGGGTTCATTTACAACGCCTGACGGTAAAGTGCCCATGAAGGCCTTTAACGACTGGTGGGCCAAATTCAAGTCGCGGCTAGCCTCTGATCCTCGATTTCTCGATAATCTGTAGAATAACAATGGCTTGCCGTATTAAGCTCTGATTTTTATTTTCTGGGGCTAGCGCCCCCAGACACCCGTAGCAGAGGGCTTTGCGGGTGAAGTGGGAAGTGTCGCCAAGTCAATGGCGAACCAGCCAAGAAAAAAATTAAAAAAAAGAAGAAAAGAAAAAAAAAAAACGTTCCATTAGACATGTACCATGTAAGATATTTCATAATTTGTCGTTAGATAAAGGGATGCTGTGTCGGGCTCCCGGATCGCGAAAACGATAGTCATTAATCATGAAGCGTAACAAAATGCGAGAAAACACCACCAGTGGTCATTTTCGAGAATGAGTATAGTTGCGGGCAAGTAGACCAACCTTGGCGACAGACTCGGAAACATCCTTGTCCCCAGGAAGATTCATTTTGGAGAGCTCGAGGGGGTCTAGAGTAACTCCCCGCTCCATGTCGGTTAGCTCGGACCGATATAAACTGTTGCGGATCTCTGCGCGTTGGTAACGGTCGAGGGCGCGCGCGACCGCCTGGCGACGCTCTGCACTGATCCGAGGCGAATCGGCGACTGTTTCGGCAATGTCCACAATCTGCCACCCGCTGCGGGACCGCAGGTACTCCTCGTCGAGTTCCTCTGATTTGAGTGAGCTAGTGCGGCCAGACGCCCAGCTGCTGCGGATTGTGCTACGGCTACCACGCGTCGGGCTGTCCGTTAAACTAGCGCCCGACTGACTAGATAGACGGTGGAGAGACCGGGGCGTTGTTGCTTTTGCCAGCCAACCTCGCTCTTCAGGCATTGGTGGAATGTATTGGATCATATCGTTTCCGCCGGCCAGTCCTTCGTCCCGGTCCTTGAATAGCGCTTCCATGTACTCTGCTTTGCGTCGTTGGATTCTCTCAACAATGCTCTGAATAACGGCGGGGTCGACCGACTCTAAGCCCGAGGCAGTATGCGACACCACTGGCGGCTCGGCCAGCAGCCTCTTTTGGCTCTCGACAAACTCTGCTGTTCGTCTGTCTCGAACACTCATTGTTGTTGTGTTTTGGAAATTACAACAGCCCGTGAATTTTAGAATGAGCCAGTTGCGCGTCCCGGGCACAATTGCCCTCGTGCATGCGCAGTCGTATATATAACGAAAATGAGGACCTGCAGGACGAGCCGCGTCTCCGCCCCGTTATGGGATTCTGCCATGCACCTGGACGCGTAAAAAAAAAAAAGCCCACTGCAGCAGTAACGGGCGGGCGCGTGGGCTTTTAGATTTCGCAGATCATAATGCCATGCAGCCAGCCGCACGCTAGTGCCTTCCCGAGTCTCTCTGGCTAAGTACTATACCAATAAGTTCACAAGCTTGCGTGTGATTGTTATATAGTTCTGTTATCCGGGTAAAAGCAATAATTTAAGTCATATTAGGTGACATATAACTAGTACACAGTGTCAAGGGAGCAAACCGCCAATTGGTCACGCGACGAAGTTCAATCTACTTAGGAGTCCATGTGCAAAAGCCTGGATGCGGAGACGCAATCAATCTACATTAAGGCCCACTGAACTCTCGCGCTTGCCGGTGTCCAGACAAGGTAGGTACCCACACCACGGTTTTCCCATAGAGGAAGCGACCAGCAAGCCACTCGAGTGTTGCTTACAGCGCTACTACAGCACGGTGCGTACTTACGCATGTGCGGACGCGAGGTCAGGGGAAACGTTGCGAGCCACAGCTGGCATATTTAGCTCACCAAGGTTGCGTATGCGTTAGAGTCGTCCAAGACTCCCTCAATTAATGGCCAACGGTGAACTGCTTTTATGCCCCGCCAATTCAGAGGACGCCTTAGAGTTGGCATAAGTTCAAGGCGGATACCAAGGCGGAAACAAGGGCTAGGCAAACAGTGTAGATCCATTTTTACCGGCTTCCTATCACTGATTCCCATGTAGCCTTTTCGACTACGGGGTACCGTACACGGAAAGCAACATGCCGGCTCTGCGATATTGTTGTTTTGTTGTACCGGCCCAGTGCTGCCCGTTCCTGCCTCGTATGTGGTGCGACCTTGTGCAGCATGATCAGCACGCAGTCATCTGCGTTGTTCCTGCTGACGGTGCAAAAGGGGTAGCGACCAATCTTGCTAGTGGGCGGCCAAGTGGGCCCATGTCTCCACCAAACGGATTGTGAAAGCGTCCAGTCAGGCGGCTTATGCAGTTTATTCGACTCGTAGTGGGCAAAAATGACTTGGAGTTCTTTTCGTGGCCATGCCTGTGGTGTGCGACAAACAGTGCACGCACTCCTTATGCGCGCAAGACAGATTATCTAACATAGCGCGCACTAATCTAAAGGAAGGTGAGAGCGATGCTGCGGGACACGTACAATTCTTTCGTTATGCTAGTATTGCTGGGTTAAAATCGTCTATTTTTTCTTACCTGGGACGCTGGCCCCAGACCCCCGTAGCGACTGCTTCGCAGTTGGAAAAGCCAGAAAATTGAAATCAACCGCGAAGCGGTTGCTACGGGGGTCTGGGGGCAGCGTCCCAGGAAAGAAGATCAAGCACTTCTGTGCCCAAGTTATAAGTAGTCCCAAGGCATCCTGGCTCGCACTCGCCTACACATGCTTTAAGCCGAGAGAGCAGGAGTAGTCTGCGTCTTCTTCGCGGTCTACTCCCGATCTCATCTTCTCTCACGGCGACTTGGTCCTCGTCCGTCGTGACGCTCTAGAGCAATCTGGAGTTTGTCAAGACTCGAGAGTGTTACCAAGGTTCATTCTACGTTCCCCGTCGCCTTTACGACTTCCATGTCGACGAGGTTATACTTGATCGCAAAGAGGAGGCGCGTCGTACCAATCCCGAGGGTCAGACTGGCAGTGAGTACGGATCAAACTGTTAAGGATGCGGTTGACGCGCTAGGTCTGGCTGTCAGTCTGCGGGTGGTCAGCCATAGACATGTCAAGCTTTGAGCCCAGCGAATACTGGAGACCCTTCCAGAAAGCACCAGTGAAGACGCGGTCGCGGGTCAAAGACAATAGTAGAAGGGACGCCATGGAGTACCAAACACTTGAAGTGGGCGTCAGTGAGAACGGGCGAGAGCTGCTCCTCAGACAGCTCTCTGGACGTCTGTGATGTTTCGAGTATAATCTCTAGTGGTCCCGACCCTGCGCGTTTCCCCACTGAGACTGGCGCCTGTAGCACTTGTCGGCGGTGTGGCCGTCGCGCTGGCAGAAGGTACAGCGAACAGAGCGACGACGACGACGACGACGACGACGACAACTATCGTTATCGCGGCCATCCAGGTAGTCTTGGGCATAGACAGTAGCCGCATGCATGGCCGTGTCAAGGGACGTGGGCCGTGTCATGAGGACTTGGGAGCGAACGGCAGGGCGGAGGTTGCTGATGTAGTTCAGGAACAGCGCGTGCTCCGTAGAATGGCCGAAGACAGTGCGGGGCATAATGCTGCGAAGGTGGGTAACCTTGGCATTGTAAGCCGCAACGGTGCCTGTCTGACGGATGTTGGCGATCTGCTGGACGATGTTCCAGTCAGTGGACTCAGGCTGCTGGACGGTGTTCCAGTTAGTGGATTCAGGCTGGAAGCGCTCGAGGAGAGCGGCCTTGAAGTCGTCCCACGACTTGCAGAGCTCGGGCTTGGCGTCCAGCAGGTTGTCGATAGCGGTGAGAGCTGGACCAGAGACATGAGCCATGGAACGGTCTACCGCGGTGGACATGTCCCATCTGTCGAGACGCTGCGCACGCTCGAGCACATTGATCCAGATCTTGAGCGGCGTACCACGCGAAGTGTTTGTAAACGTAAACTTGGTTAGGTCGAAGTAGGGGGCTCGGGCCACGGTACCAGACGCCGCGAAAGCTGGCTCGGAAGCGAGGGTGCGGAGCGTCATGGTATCATAATACTCGGACGTGTCAGCGGCGCTGTCGGGCTCCAGCCCAGCGGCGGCAGCGGTGGAGCTCGTAAAGCGGGGTTCACTGTTCGGTGGGGTAGGCATAATGCGCGGAGACGGTACTGGCAGTTAGCAAAGCATAAGGGGCGGGGGGAGGGGCGGAATCCTGACGGCGAATGGGCAGAGGCGTGACCAGGCAATGTCGACAACTTAGCGGAACACTTGACACTCTCCGCTTACCATGTGTAGGCGTCCGAATGGATGCTAACGGTAGGGCGGAGGCGACCCGATGCCCCAGCCAGGGCAACAGTGAAAAACGTACCAGTCACTAGAACTCTTGTATTCAGTAAATATGAAGAGGTGGGTCCTTCTTCCTGGAAAAGAGAAAAGAGGTCTTCATATGTAGACGAGCGGGAGAGGCGAGCAGAGGGGTAATCCGCCGCGACTGTGTAACAAGCCCAATACCCTGTGCAGGAGACTGCACGTGCCTGAGACAGATTATACTCTGTGCAACATGCCAGGTGGGCATGCAGTCAGTGCAATGCATCCATAGGAGGCTGGCTGTGCGAGGAGCCGGACTGAACTCCTACAACCTTATAAAGGACCTGCAGGCGTCCGAATGGATCCTAACGGGAGCCAGGAGGTTGACCGGTGCCCTAGCCAGGCTAATTGCAGAGAGAAACGTACCGACCAACAGTAAAATCCTTGTACTTAGTACAATATATGAAGAGGTGGATCGTTGATCCTGGAGAAGAGAGAAGAGGTCTTTCTTATATAGACGAGCGGGAGAGACCAGGAGAGGGGTAAACCCTCTACAAGCAAGTGTGACGAGTCAAACTTTAACACGCAGGAGACTACGCGTGCGTGCCGGTTCCAGATCGGGGTAGATATGGTCCGTTAAGGTTCACGGGGTAAAGACGGTCCAGTAAGATTCCAATGGAGTGGGAGAACTACCGGGAATCCGGGGCAAGATTAGCAATGCACATGCCAGCCGACATGCAGACAGTGCAATGCATGCAGAGGAGGCAGGATGGGCGAGGTGCCGGACTTGAACACTCCTACAGATGAAACTATCTCAGCCGCGCACGTGCGGCTGTGCATTACAGTGAGGTGTCAAAGCGCTTGTCGAAGGTCGTTCGAAGGTGACACTCTAGAGATGGTGGCGTGGCGAAAATTGGTGCTGGCATGCGCAGTGATAGCAGCAGGTAGTGTGAGTGCTGCCGAAGTGGCCCAGGAGAGCGATACGGGCAATGGAGAGGCGTCAACCAGTGCAGTGATGGCGGCCTCTGAACTGGGGTTTGAGATTGATTTTGGCGATGATCCGAACGGATTCGAGGCTACCGACGAATGGCAGCGCATCGAGCCTGGAGTAAAGGTACCGCCAGGACTACACTATAGAATGGACGTCTCGACCGGCGAGTTGTACGCCAAGCTTCCGTCGGGCGAAGACGAGCAGACAGAGGAAAACACGCCCATTGTGCTCGAGGTCGACACCAACGACGATAGCGGGCCCGTGTTTGTTCAAAAGGGTGTTGGATCCGCGGGGGATGGAGCTGGGTCCGCGAAAAGAGTCCAGATTGGAGACGATCAGTATATCGAGATGCCGCACAAGGAGAACACAGAGCGACTGGAGGCGCGCCAGGCAGAGACAGACAGCGTGGCAGCGTTGCTTCACGACAAGAGCGTGCCGCTAGACCTTGAGCAGCTGATTGAGTTTGCGCACGACGTTGACCATGGCGTGTCGATTATCGAGCAGTCGTTGCCGCAGCTCATGGACATTGTCGAAAACAAGAGCGAGACGCTCGATCGGCGCGAGCAGGCGTGCCGCGTCATTGGCGCCTGTCTGAGGAACAACCCAGATGCACTAGCGGCCGTCGGAAAGCTGGGAATAAAGGTGATTACCAGGTTTCTCAGCGTGCTTGAGAGCGAGCCCACAGAGCGCGACTCGCTCATTGTGAATCGCGCCATCTACGTCTTGAGCGCTGCCCTCGGGGACAACCGTGGCCACCTCGAGTATGCAGGCGCAAACGGCGGCGCAGTGCTGCGCAAGCGATTCCAGACTGGCCATCCCAGCACTGTCTACAAGCTGGCGCAGCTAGTGTCTGGCTCTTTGGCGCGACCCGCCATCTCTGAGGATAGCTGGCGGCGCCACGAGCTGGAGACGTGGGCGTCAGAGTTTGAAAAGCGCCTGATCGCCGTTGGGACTCAGCGCAGCGCCGATTTTGCAGACACTGCTGTCCTCGATGCCCTGACAACTATCAAGCGGGACGTGATTAGCGATCTCCCTGTTTCAAAGGAGTTGCTCGAGTGGCTCGCCAAAATGGCCAAGAAGAGTCATGACCACGATGCATCCACCCAGGACCCCGAGTGGCAACTAGCAGAGCTTGCCGGCGAAGTCCGGCATGCTGTATTTGGCAATCCCAAGGCGCAGCGCAAGCACAACGCCGAGGATTTGTAAATCTAGCAGAGGCCAAATGTTTTATTTGACGTCCCCACGGTAACAGCTGGGTGGCAAACAACACGGCATAAAAGCTTGCTAAACCTTGTGGTAGTTGCCTACAAGAATCCAATCAATCAGGTACGCCACAGGGGCAATGTAATGAATTAATGAAAATAGCTTGATATTCGGACTGGACAACCTGCGAACCAGTCATTTTTGCAAGCCTTCAATAAATTGACCAAAAACGCCTTGAAACGCGACCAACAATACCCACGACAGAAACAGTCGCCAAACAAACTCATTATCGATCGCGAGGGTTAACGAGCTGCTTTTTTCACCAGATCGCAGCTCGGCTGGAGTCCGTCACTGCGGCTGCCCAATTGGGGTCCGGGGTATCATGTACTTATTTCCGACATGTCGCACCATAGAAGTCGGGAAATGATCAAGAATGCTTGTGAAGAACCTGGTTAGCCTTTGCTGTGCGCTGAGTGCCGCGATCGCCGCCGATAACGCGGTGCTAACGCCTGGGTGGGGCACGGTCATCAACTCGAGACAGAACTTCAATATCGAGTGGACGCCGAGCTCGCAGAATACAGTGGATCTTATTCTGCGCGAGGGGTCGCCAGACAACTTGGAAAAGCGCTTGACCATTGTGAGTGGCATTCCTAATACTGGTTCGTACACGTGGACAATTCCCGAGGACGTGCCCACAAACTCGGACTATTCTATAGAGATTCGCGACTCTGGAACCCGGCGTTCAAACTTTTCGCCCTACTTTACAATTTTAAGCGGAGAGCACGCCCAGATTAACGCAGAGGGCGACAAAGTCTCTAGCGGCTCGATTGATCCCAAACTTCTCGAGACTGCTGGCTTTCTGTATGGCAAGCCTCTGCCCAGCATGGTCCAGGAAGCGTCTGCGCCTAGCGGTGGGTCTGTACGGGTGGTTGCTACCGCGTCTCAGCACATATTTGCCGAGGTGAGCGACTCGCTGTCGACGTCTGCGTATGAGCCGCTCGAGTCTGCCGCTGTTGTGCACTCTAGCACGACCGCGTCCTCCGTCTCTGACTCGGCAACCGCCAGCGGCTCTTCTTCCGAGGCCACGTCGAAGTCGTCGCACAAGAGCAGTAGCAGTGGCACTAGCAGCACGGCATCCAAGAGCAAGTCTAGCCGTACCCATAGCTCTTCAGACTCTGGCAGTTCGTCGGCCACTGCAACTTCGAGCACTGCAGCCTCGATACATGGATCCAACGAAACGACCAGTGCCAGCAAGTCGACGACTGAGGCCAAGTCAGGAGCAGACCAGCTGCAACCACTGGCATGTGGCATTGGGGCTTGCCTTGCACTCATGTTTATGGTCAGTTGAAGGTATTTAGTTCTGGATGATAATTCGCTTATGCGTTCTCTCTTTTCTTTTTCGTTTGCTGGAGTAGTCCCTTTTTATTTGTTTTGTTTGTTTTTTAATTGTTCCTGGGGGCGCTGCCCCCAGACGCTCGTTGCAACTGCTTCGCGGTCGATTGGGATTCTGTAAATGCTACGATTGGACAAACACTCGGTACGGGGACTGATAAAGAGTCATCAAGGGGTACTAATATTACAAGGGCTAAAGAGTCTATGAATAAATCAGGGTGTGCTCAAATTTAGAGACGGGCACGGTCCGAAGCATCAGCAGCGGCTTCGAGGGCCTGGCGAACGTCGTTGACAAGGTCATCCTGGTCCTCAATGCCGACAGAGAGACGGACAAGGTTGTCGTAGACACCAGAGGCCTCACGCTTCTCAACGGGGATACCGGCATGCGTCATCGAGGCCGGGACCTCGCAGAGCGACTCAATGCCGCCAAGCGACTCGGCGAGCGTGAAGAGACGCGTGTTTTGGCAAAACTTGTTGGCGGCCTCGGCTCCGCCGCGAATGCGGAACGAGATCATGCCGCCGCCAAGGCCGTCGCGGTGTTGGCGGAGCACAACGTCGCGAGCCGGGTGCGAGTCAAGACCCGGATAGCTGACAGCCTCGACGGCATTGCCGAGCTCGCTTTCAAGCAGACGCGCAATTGCCAGCGCGTTGTTCGAGGCCTGGCGCGCGCGCAGATGCAGAGTCTTGAGGCCACGGTGCGCGAGCCACGAGTCAAGAGGTCGTCGATTACCGGCAGCGGGAACCGATTTTTCACGGTCTGCGAGTTGAGTAACCGGTAGTCCACGCAAAGTCGAAGCGTCCCGTCCTTCTTCTTGACGAACAACACTGGGGCCGCATAAGGCGACCGCGATGGCGCGATCAGGCCTCGTGCTAGCAAGTCGTCAAGCTCCTTGCGGAGGAGTTCGTTCTCGTGGTTCGATAACCGGTACGGCGGCTTGGCCGCGGGTCTGGACCCGGGGATCATGTGGATCGAATGCGTGACCCTTCCCTCCGGTGGAAGCTCCTTTGGCTTCTCTTCGGTAACCACCGAACTGTACTTCTCCAACAAGGTGTCAACGAGGCTTTGGTGCGCGGGTGATGGCGAACCATGAGCCTCGATAGCGTCCAGGGACGTCTCTCGTCCGGGGACGGTTTCAAACAGAAGCAGGCCCACGTCGTTCTCGTCGTGGCCTACTTCTCTGATCAGTTCGCGGGTGAAGTCCGTGACTTCGATGGCGTCAAAGTTGACGAAGCCCTCGGATTCAACAACGTCCAGTTGGGCGCGCGTGGTAGGGACCTTGCGCGCCTTGGGTCTAGGCGTGCCAAAACTTCGGTTGCGGAAACTGATTTTCTCCTCATGCTTGCAAATGAAGGGGTACCCTAGGATCATCTCGTAGGGGAGCGTCCTTGCGACCGCGAATTCTTCCAACAGGTCGAGTCCGTTGATGCGCATGGGTATCGTGGCTGACAGCGACGATTCTTCATTGCAGGCTCCTCGAATCCTTAGCCGTACACCGTCGGTCAGCAAAGATCGCCCAAAAGTACCGAGCCTGTCAATCGTCTCAGTTCTGACGAAATTGAGTGTGGCTCCAGAGTCCACTAGCGCGGTGAACGTGATCCCTCGTATGTTGACGTTAAGGGAATAGCGGCCCGCGATCTTGTGGGGTACCTCGGTGAAGTTCAGATGGACGGTATTAACATCGGTCGGTGACTCCGATGGTGGCGAAGAAGAGGAAATCTCGTGCATTGTCTCTGTACTTGATTCTTCTGATCCCGTGTCACGGCTTGCCGGACCAGGGTCCGTGACGGCCAGGTAGCCTTGCTCGGTAGTCTCTGAAACCCCGGGCCTCGACTCTATTTGAACGGTACCAGGGGGCTCCAGCCTTCCGAGCGAAGACCGGGCGGGCGGCGGCGCAGTCGTGGACCTCAGCTCTATTTGATCGGTATCGACGGCTGCGTCCGCACTCGACTCGCGGGTAGACGAGTCGGCCCTCTCTCGCTCTCTCTCTCTCTTTCTCTCTCTGTCTCTCTCGCTCTCTCTCTCAGTCTCTCTCTCTCGACTCGAGGTACCACGTCGCTCCTCTAACCCAGGGCCGGTACTCTCGAGCTTCTTCCCATGGTCGTCGTTCCTCGTGGCGACCATAGGCGGAGGATGTGTAGTCCGGTACGTCATCCGCCGGCGGTCTATTCTACAGGCCCGATCCGCGGGGCCTACTCTCTCTCTTTGAGGTCTCGTTTCGCGTACGGAGTCGACCTCATTTATCTCCGACGCCTGTCTTTTCCCGGAGGAGGATACTTGGGGCAAGATCTAGCAGAATGGTTGCTACCTCCACAGGCGAAACAAAGGCGGTCCTCTCTGCGACGGCGGTATTCCTCGTCGCTAATGCGGGGCGCATTGCGTCTAGCCAAACGCTTGTTGCGGGCTTCCGCAAACACAGCCATGACTTTTGCTTCGCAGTCGGTCCCATCGCTGTCGTCGGTCGAACCGTAGTCAGACTGGCTGACGGACACAGCGTCCACATCCATGGGCTCTGGCCGGTGGTAGCGACGGCCGGAATCGCGGTAGTGCGACGATCGGCCCGCATGCCCCGAGCGCCGGTCGGCGAAGGTAACGGCAAGCTGCTTAGCCTCAAGCAGGTTCTTGGGTGCGCGAGCACGCACCTCGCTTCGGATCACGTCGCTTAGGCCGTGGGTGAACTGCTGAAGTAGATACGGTTCGTTCTTTCTGAGCTCGTCGGACAGACGGCTCTTCAAATCGTCGAACTCGTTCACGTAGCGCCGCACGTCGCGGGTCTGTTCCAACTTGAGGAGTTTGTCGGCAGCTTCCTGCTCGTCGTTCTGTGGGTCGAGGAAAGCGATAGCCGAAGCGGCATAGGGTTCCCAGTCGATGACCTTGGTTCTCGTGCCGGTCGGTCCCACTTCCTCACGAGGCGGGGGATCGAGTGAGGCGACGTAGTCCCGTTGGTGCGCGAGTGCTCTTCCTTCGAGGTGGAAGGCCACACGCGATACCCGGTGGTGCTTGGGGAGCCCGATAAGGTCGAAATATTCGGCTACCAAATCGTACCAGGCGCGAGCAGTCGTGGGTCCTCTGCCACTGAAACGTACGGGCTTGTCCATGTTCTTCTCCAGCTGACGCTGCGACCTGACTAACCCGTTGTAGAGCGCTATAATCTCCTCTCTCGTCATCGAGCCGAGGAACCTCGTGGCCTCTTCGAACTCGGCGTTGTGGGGAGCGGCGTCCTGCGGATTCGTACTCATCCTGCTCTTGCAATGCCTGTCCGTTAGCACCCTTCCTGGTCTCGAGTCTCTGGTCGATCTTTGGACCTAGGGGTGATAGACCCCGTAGAGCTGATTCCCTACGACTAAGCTCACTTACCAGTGCGGGTTAAAATCAACGGAAGATTAGTTCACCAATTCTAATCAACACGACGATTGTAACCCTGGCGTTAGTAGTGGACCCAACTTGACAACAAGTTTCGGAAACCACTCTCCGCTACCATGTAAGACTTCGGTCCGGCTTCCTAGGGAAGCCAACCGGCCTGAGACTCGGTTCCTGGAAGTTGCCACGGACGGACACGTACGTTGCTTAGATCGAAGTCGGCGCTGGTTGGATATTTCCAAGGCGTATGTATTAGTCTAGTACGGGAGCTGGCTATATTAGTCAGATCCGAGCACTTCCTCCCAAAGTCCCCTTACATACACGGGCCAGAGTGGCCTCTTTATAGGCGACCAGAGGTCGCCGGAAACGTCATGCAGCACATTGTCGTAGCTGGTAACCTGAAACAGCTGCAACTGCAGACCTGACACAAACAGACATAACCTGTCTGCACAAGTAACGCAACGTAAACGGCCGTAATCCAGCATGACGCTGACTGGTCGGCAGGGGATGGCCTAGGAGGGCGGATTCCGGGACGGATTCCTTACAGACGGATTCCTTACATGACATTACAAACTTAATCTTAATGGTAATGTGAGAAAGAATAGTGGATTGCGGATGAATGCGTGCATAAAATAGCAGTGTTTATGCACTGTTTGAAAGGTAGCGGCGCTTTTCTTTCACCGGTGGCTCTGATCCCCTTATTTGTTAGAACAGTTATTTGAGGAGGTCAAAATTCAACATCCGCTTTCGGATAGAAACTAGCTGTTAGCGGTGTCCGGGCCATAGGCCAGCTACAAAGAAAACATATTCAATATAATAAAATCGTACAAGATCCATGGGACGTCGGGCCTGACGTCGTGTCTTGAGCCAATTGATCAATTTTTCTTATTTCCCTGGGGGTTCCACCCCCAGACCCCCGTAGCAACCGCTTCGCGGTTGAACGCCTGCTAATCGTCTTTTTATTTTTTTTTTTCCTGGGGTAACCCGTAGCAACCGCTTCGCGGTTGTAGATCGCGCAAATCGTAAATCAACTGCGAAGCAGTTGCTAGGGGGGTCTTGGGGTGGAAACCCCAGGAAATGAAAATCCCCACTTAGCGGACTTCGCCCGCGGCAGGACCTTAGTGCTACTTTTGAGGTTGTTCATTACTCGTCAAGGTTCATGAGGGGGTTGCGATCGCGAGGACGGGCAAAGCGTACGCGGAGCTCATCGGGACGTGGCGGGCTCGTAGCGACACCGAGGGTTAGAGGGAGCGAAACGCTGCGCTTGCCGGCCGAGGCGGCGATGTGGCGCCGCTGGAGGATGAGTGAGGTCGGCGGTCTGCTGTCTGTTGGGCTTGCAGGGTCTGCCGAAGGAGTTTCATCGGGAATCTCGTCTTCATGTACGCCCAGATCTCGCAGCTTTTGCAGAAGGAGGGCATTGCGACCTGCAAGGCGCTCGTTCTCTGAGCGGGCGGTCTTCCACTGCGAGAGGTAGTGCTGTGTCTGGGTCTGCTGCGTACGACGGTCAGCTCGCAAGCGGTCGAGCTCTCGCTTCCATTCACCTGCCTGATCTCGCTTATACTTGACTTTGGGAGAGTCTGTTGGAGACGAGGGGACAGCGCTGTCTAGAGATCCGTCAGGTTGCGTGCTGTTGTCACTGGTCGCACTACCAGAGCTGGCAGTACTTTCGCCCCTAGTGCGATTGACGCTCCGGGGTGTAGACACAGTAGGGGCGCCTGCAGGCGAGCTGGTGCCAGTAGATACAGACACGTTGGATGGGGGGCGGGATGGCGGCGACGACGCCTGGGTGGGCGACGAGTCAAAAACAGACGAGGCGTCCGAGTCAGCAGAGAGAACTTCACGATGCAAGGCTTCGTCCTTGGGAAACTCGAGTGCACGGGGCGTCATATCAAAGTCGTCGAGCCGGCTAGTTGCCGACGGTGGGGCACTGGCAAAAGCAAGGCGCTGGCTGAGCTCCTCAATAAGTGCGTCCTTAAACTCAAGGTCGCTCTTGAGCTGCTGGATCTGGTTGCGAAGCGCGTCAATGGTATCCTGGTGCTCGCTGAGAACTTTTTCCACAGCACGATGCATCTCGTCGGACTTTTCAAAGCGCTCTTTCTGAAGCTGGGATGCCCAAAACGGATCCGGGTTGCCTGGGCTCGGCGACGACGTCACGACCGAACTGCGGAACGTTGGTGTTGAGGACATTGTCGGCGTGGCGGGAGCGCTAGTAACAGTTTGCGCCGGTGCCTGCGACAGACTGGGGCTGCTTGGCAGCGCAGAATAGGCGGCCTTCCACTGAACAAGTTCTTGCTGGAGCTCAGTGATGATGTGCGCTAGCTCGTCGCGGCTCTTGCCGTCTGTGTGGAACCTATGAGTCGCCTGGACCTCTGGGGCCGCCTGGATTGCGCGGGCGCGGAGGGCATAAGTCAGGGTATTGAGGGCCTCGCCAGCATAGACTTGGTCATTAGTGATACAGGCAACGAGGTAGGTAATGGCGCGACCGCCGAGCGAGTCTTGCAAGAGACGTGTCAGTTTCGAGTCGCGGTACGAAACGTGGCCGCCTCCGCCCAACGATAGCTGCGAGATTACTTTGCCGAGACTTGTGAGGCCGGCATTAATGGAGATTCCCTCTCGGACGCGGCCGTCAATGGCCTGCGTGTGCTTGATGCGCTCGCTGCCTGCAAGGTCGACAAAGTTGAGCTTGCTGCAGAGGGTCGTGAGCACGCCCGTTTCAGGGTTTGTGCGCCGCTGGGTCAGGTTGATGGTGAAAACGGCGTGGGAGCGCGAGCTGTGAGCGTTTACATTTGTGGCGCCTGTTTGGCGGGCGGCGGAACCGCGCTGCAGTGCATGGAGCAGCTTGGCGGGCGAGTCTGCGACGACCTCGTGGAGGTTTTGAACGTAGATGCCACCTTTGGCGTCTTCGCGGATTGCGAGGGGCTCCTTGGGAGGAGCTGTGGGAGCTGTGACGCCGCCGGCAGAACCAGAAGTCTGGGATGCGACGCGTTGCGGCCGCAACAGGTCTCTAAGCTGCTCATTGTAGATCTCGACATAGGTAACTGTGACGGTCCAGTTTGGCGGCGATACACTAGACGCTGTGGTTTGACGTACAGTAGCTTTTGGCGGCCGTAACCGCGACAGAATAGAGTGGGACCGGGTGGGATTTGGCTGATCAGACAGGAGTCTGAACAGGTGCCGGGCTGCACGCGGGACTATGCCGGCAGCCGAGTTGTCGGCGACATCAGGCACTGTGCCCATTGTATAGCTCTTTCCGGAGCCCGATTGGCCGTAGGCCATGACAGATACATTGTAACCCTGGATGCACGCCGGCACGCATCGGGCGAGGTGTTCGTACACGTCTTCCTGCGACGCGTCGGGCGCGAACACACGGTCATACACAAAGCGCTTTGACTCGCGGCCAGCCGCAATCGTCAGTGACGTTTTCTGGCAGTCATCGACCACTGGTACTGGGTCTGACTGTGGCAGATTTGGGCGCACTCTGACAGCTGGGGTTATTAGTTTGCGGCATGCGGATTTATTTCCTAGGGGCACCTCTGTCCCCAGACCCCGCAGCAACCGCTTCGAAGGTTCAGCTCCTCGTTTAGGCTAGCTTACCTGCGGATAGATTGCTGCCGGGGTTCTAGAGGCAGCGTTTGCAGGAAAGAAAGGTAAAACATCATAATGGGGAAACTATACTTACCGACATTGACAGAGACGTGGTCATCGGTAGACTGGGATAGTGTTGGACTTGGAGGCACTCGGGACTGTGGACTTGGAGGCACTCGGGACTGTGGACTTGGAGGCACCCGGGACTGCGGACTTGGAGGCACCCGGGACTGTGGACTTGAAGGCACTCGGGACTGTGGACTTGCAGAGACTCTCGACTGTAAGTGACCGGGGCGTACACTTGAGCTCCTGCCTCCATTCTGGCTGAACCCCAATCTCGCCGACGTTGGAGTCGAGCCAGGCATATCCAGAGACCTAGAAACCGTCTGGATCAACGCTAGAACACCAGCTGAGTCAATTTGTCGTACGACAGCAGGCGGAAACACGGCAGGGAGGCATTAAAAATCGCGCTGCGCGTCATATTATTTTCCAGTCGCCAGAAGTCGCCTGTAACGCGCGCCAGGGCCCGCTTGTGCGGCTGCAGAGGGTATGCGGTGCCGATCCCGGGGGTGCTCGGGCCGTTGCTTAGCGCCGACCGGCCACTACATATCTGGCTTCTCGGCTCGGTAGCCGCCAGACATGTGGCCATTGGGTTGCAACAGCCGTTTTATCCAGCAAGCCACAAGACCAAGTAGTACCACCACCCCACATCAAAGGGCCCATGTGGTATGCAGGGGTCAGCAGAAGCACAAGCGTGGCATCGAGTTTATCAACGGCTCCTAAGCCATGGATCTAGCAGATAGCACCGATCTAGTCTCTACTATACTTCGATACGAACGCTTTACATCGCCCCTTTTCTCCTGGACGCTTTTGCACCAGAGCCTCGTGGATGACTGTCTTGCAGGTGGGCCCTGCACATCGCCTTGAACCACAAAACCATTGCAACAAGACTCCTGACGAAGACAGCAGAACAGCAGAACCTGCAGTGTCTGCTTATTTTGTTACCTGGGCGGGCCGCGACTCGTCGACACCCACCCATAGCAAGCACTTCTGTATAACGAGTCTGATGAGAGCTACCAATAAGTGGATTATTCCGTTTGTAGTGTGCGTGCCGCATGCGTCTTTGGTTTTCTTTCCTGGGGGTTCCACCCCCAGACCCCCGTAGCAACTGCTTCGCAGTTGGGGGTCGGCCCTATTGAAACATAACATCCACAGTACTGCTAAAGACGAGCGTCAATCCCAACTGCGAAGCAGTTGCTACGGGGGTCTGGGGGCAGAGCCCCCAGGAAAGAAAGAAGAACATACAGGCCTCACTACTGTACAGACTACTCAGTTTGTAAACCCGGCGTCGAAAATCACGTGAGCATGGACATACATACAAAGGGTGACCAATATGGGTCCAATGACGTTCTGGTGATAGCTGGAGGACTGTCGCAGTGACGATAGACAGCATGTCAGAGCCGATTGCAGAGGACGCGTCGGTGGACGACGTTGTAAAGCGGTTTGCGGACGCGCGACTTGTGCCGCATGGACTGGTGGACGTGTCGCTGGGACGATTTGATGGGCCAGAAAGCTTGGGAACTCTGCACTCGGCAGCAACCCGGCTCTCGAGCCGGTTCGACCACTACGCCGAGGAAGTGACGTGGCGGCTGGATGAGGCGCTTGCAGGACTGGATGCTGCTCAGACGAGACTTTCATACGAGATTGAGGCGCTCGAGTCCGACGTTCAGGCGCTGGCGCGGGACGTGACAAAGGCTGCCCAGCCGAGACAAGCTGGGGACAAGCAACAAGCAAATGAAGATGGCAAAGCTAAAACGCTCGGCGTCGCACAGCGCCTCGAAAGGTTAGAGACGGCCCGGGCAAAAATGCAGGAGGTTATGGAAGTGTTTGAGGCGGCACGCACGTTTGACGAGGATCAGATCACGCGCGAGGTTCTGTCCCTGGCTGGAAACAAGGACGGTGGAGCGGCAGCCCGTGCCCGCGTCAACGAGGCGCGCAAGCTTGTTGAAGTGTGGAAGGGCACGGCCGTGTACGCGCAGCGACAACGGTTTGTGACGGGGCTCAGCAAGCGCGTGGAGGCGATAGTTGGCGCCCAGGCGGAGCAGGAAAGACGGCCGGGCGCTGCTGCGTCCAGCGCCTCGGGCGTCTCGGACAGCGACCGGTCGCGCGAGGCCACGCCTTCTGAAAGTTACTATTCGCTGATCAATCAGTTTCAGCGCAAGATTTTCTGATCCGGCTCTCAAGAAAAAAGATGAAGTCTATAGCATTAGTCATTAAATACGCGGTATACACCGCAAAAATATATCGTTGCATGCGAGATTTATGGTTCCCAGTCTAGGGAACTTTCACAAACTTGGCGTGGCCACTGCTCCAAAGTTGAAAATGGGCTCACAGTTCGAGGGATGGCATGTCCTTGCCGTCGAGAATAGCCCGTCGTTGCGCCGGGTCAAAGATGTTGGCACCATTCTTCAATGCATTGATGAGTACCGCAAGCGAGCCGCCACCGAAATCGTTGCTCTGACGTACAGCGTCGAGGTCCTCAGCAAACTCAGTGGCCACGAGGCCCATGTAGTACGCCTCGAACTCCTCGTCCTTGGCCTGGCCGTCCTTGATGTCGAGGGCCGGAGGAATGCGGGCCTTGGGCGGCCGGCTGTCTTCGTCTTCATGGTCACTCCGGCCAACGTCGATATCTAGATCGTCGGCCATGGTTTCATCATGGTCCTCCTGTGGATCGGCAGTCGTGTCGGCTACGCTGTGAACGCTGTCATCGTCCGACGACGACGACGACGACGAATCGGATACATCTGCTGTCAACATCAGTTTCACCATCTAAGCATTTTAAAACGTACCTGTTCTCGCTTTTTTCCGGCTTCTGCGCTTTTTGCGCTCGCTTGCTGCCGCCATTTTTGCTAACTTTTTGGCCATGGAATCTCAACTGCCAAAAGATTCGTGAACTAGAAAAATTACAGCCGCGCCATGTAACAAATGCATACAAGTGCATGAAAAATGCGACTCGGTCTTTTTCCTGGGGGCTCTGCCCCCAGACCCCCGTAGCAACTGCTTCGCAGTTGGGATTGGGTCCATTTACGAAGAAGTAAACGCTATTTTTGTGATTGGGAGACTTGGTATCGAGCCAATAGTGGGGTGAATGGAACTATGGTCAATTGACGCGTAAACCTGTGCGACGACCATACCTATATCACGAAACAATTCCTTGATACCAATCAAATTCAACTGCGAAGCAGTTGCTACGGGGGTCTGGGGGCAGAGCCCCCAGAAAACAGGAATAAAAAGGAAAATAAAGGACGACGATGGACGGTGCACAAGGTGCATGATGTACGGCTGAACTTAATTAGAACGCGTTTTTAGGCACAACGAGTAGCATAAAAACGCGATTTGACTTGCAACGCCACAGAAACAGAGATGGAAAACAAGGACAAGAACGAGGAAAAGACAGCAGCAAGCGAGTCGCGAAACGAGACGCCGGCTCCGCGCGCTGACTATGGAGACCCGGAGATCGACGCCGCCGTTGCTGCTGGTCTCAAGGACTATGCTCTCAAGAACTACGACGCGGCAGCTGACCAGCTGGGCCGCGCGTGCGAGCTTTATTCGCAGAAAAAGGGCAGCGAGAACGCACAGCTGCTGTTTTTGTATGGACGGGCGCTTTTCCGTGTCGCCGTGAACAACTCTGAGGTACTAGGCGAACGCGCCGCTGCTGCTCCTGACGCGTCGACCACCGTCTCGCGCAGTGCGACGCCCGCCAACCCCAATTTCACTTTTGAGGGCGATGATGAGGACGAAGAACAAGCAGAGCAAGAAGAAGAAGAAGAACAAGAGGCCCAGGGTGACGCCGAGGACAAGAGTGAAGACAAGGATAAGGACCAAGGCGACGAGGGCGACAAGGCGGAAAATGGCGAGGAAGACGGCGAACAACCTCAAGAGCAAGATGACTTTGAGGATGCGTGGGAAGTGCTGGACCTGGCACGAAAGCTGCTGGCTGACGAGCTGGCAGAGAATCCCGACAATACCGACACTAAGAAGCAGCTCGCCGAAACCTACGACCTTCTGGGCGAGGTGTCACTCGAGTCTGAGAACTTCTCGCAGGCGGTTGCCGACCTCAAAGCTAGCCTCGACCTCCGTCTCCAGGTGTATCCTGCAGACGCGCCTGCCGTAGCCGAAAGCCACTACAAGCTGTCGCTTGCGCACGAGTTTGACTTTGATGACCCGGACTACCGTACTAAGGCGATTGCGTCGCTCGAAAAGGCTCTTGAGAGCGTGCGCGCGCGCGAGGACCCCGACGAAGAGATCGAGCGCGACCTCAAAACCCGTCTAGCCGAGCTCCGTGCAGATACTCGCGGCGTCGAAGAAGCAAAGGCTGACGCCCTCGACGGGCTTGTTGGTGCAGCCGCCAGCGAGATCAAGTCACAACTCGTCCGGGCCATCTCGTCGGCCAACGACGTCACTGGCCTCGTGCGTAAGAAGCGGTCCACTCCCGCCAACGGCGGCCCCGCCAAAAAGGCAAAGGTCGAGCCCGAGCCCGAGCCCGAGCCAAAGACCGACAACTAGTGCGGCCTCCTACTCCCCGCGGATCTCCGTGCCAACGACGGAGCTGTATTTTATGTGTGTTTTTGGCGCAAGCCCAGGTGGCTTTCCCGGTTTGTTGAACGACTAATGTGATGCTCGCTTTTTGTTTTTCCTGGGGGCGCTGCCCCCAGACCCCCGTAGCAACCGCTTCGCGGTTGAAGTTTGGGTGTTATGCAGGGATCCGAACTGCAGCAAACTGATACGGGCGTATACGGTAGGGCGTCGATGAACGCTGCTTTCAATTAGACAAATTGCCCTTACAGTTGGTCTTAAACATTAAAGACCGGCCCGTTCTCGGTATGAACCAGTGTAGCAGCTGCGTCACAGCCAGAAAGTATGTCATCTCCCCGCCAATGAAGTTGCTACGAGCAAAACCATCAAAATGCCCATTCTCAACTGCGAAGCAGTTGCTACGGGGGTCTGGGGGCAGCGCCCCCAGGGAAAAAAAAGTGAAGCCATAAAATCGACATGGTGGGCACACGCCGGATGCGGACGCATGCATCGAGGGCGGTGCATGAAATTGAGGGCAGGGGCGGTGCCTGTTTCATGCGCAACGGAAAGGCGGGGCCCACTACAGGGCACCACAGGGAAAAAGGGGGTTACCCGCCTGCATAGCATGCATAGGCGCCAGCACAACGCGTTTGGTCGTATGTTGTGTTGCGTGCCAGTGCACTTTGAAACTCAAAAGCGAGCGCCCAGTTCGACAACTACCGAAGCGTGTATTTAGCACCGCCATCTTTTCCGTTCATTCTGTTCGGACGGACCCATTGGTTGACTGGAAAATAGAAATACCGGGGTCCCCGAGCTCGCTGTGTTTGGCCAAGACCGCTTGGGCTAGTACGCCAAAAACGCGTGCACAAGGGATAGAATAGAACCGCAGACCACGCCTGTCTTTTCTTTTATTTTTCGCGAAACCTCTTCAACACAAAGACACATACAATGGCGCCGAGTGTATCTGAGTCTCAGGCCGCGGCAGCTGCCGCGGCTGCCGCCGCCAATGGCCCCGCTGACGCCGTCGCCGCCAAGGCCCCGTCTATCGACCCGCCTGTCATTGAGCCCACGTCTGACATGCAGCTGCGGTCGCCGGTGCTGGGAACCGGCGCCAGCACCGGCGCTGGGTCCTCTGCTGGTTCCACTACGGGTGCGAGTGCATCTGGCAGCGCTGCGGGCGCCAACGGAGCCGACTCGTCCAATGGCCCATCCGGCAGCATTGTCTACCGCGTGCTCAATGGCCATGTGGGCGTGTCGAACCTGCCCCAGCAGTGGCACCGCAAGAGTATGCGCAAGGGCTTTCACTTTAACATTATGGTTGTTGGCGAGAGCGGTCTCGGCAAGACGACGCTCGTCTCGACCCTGTTCAACAACCAGGTGCTGCCGCCGCGGCCGCCGCGCCAGCCGGGAGCCGAGCTGCCCAAGACCGTCAAAGTGACGCCGTACACCGCCGACCTCGAGGAGAATAACATCCGCCTGCATTTGACCGTCATTGACACGCCCGGGTTTGGCGACTTTGTCAACAACCACGAGTCGTGGAGCCCCATTGTCGAGGAAATTGAGCGCCGCTTCAACGGGTACCTCGAGGCCGAGAAGGCAACGAACCGGTCCAAGATTGTGGACGAGCGGGTGCACGCGTGCGTTTACTTTATCCAGCCAACCGGCCACGCGCTAAAGCCGCTCGACGTCATGGTCATGAAGAAGCTGCACCGCAAGGTCAACCTGGTGCCGGTCATCGCCAAGGCCGACACCCTTACGGATGAGGAGGTGCAGGGATTCAAGGAGCGCATTCTCGCCGACCTGCGCGCCCACCAGATTGAGTACTTCCGCCCGCCTCAGTGGGACAATGACGACGAGGAGACGATCCAGGACAACCAGACGCTCATGGCGGCGGTCCCGTTTGCGATTGTCGGCAGCACCGAGACGGTTCAGCTGGCCGACGGCCGCACCGTCCGCGGCCGACATTACCCGTGGGGCACCATTGAGGTTGACAACGAGGACCACTGCGACTTTGTCAAGCTGCGCCAGCTGCTGATCCGCCACCACCTCGAGGCCCTGCGCGAGCGCACCGCCAACGAGCTGTACGAGGATTACCGCACTGAAAAGCTCGAGTCCATGGGCGTGCAGCAGGACCACTCGGTGTTCCGCGAGGTCAACCCGGCGCGCCGCCTCGAGGAGGAGCGGGCCATGCACGAGCAGCGCCTGCGCCGCATGGAGACAGACATGCGCGCCGTATTCCAGCAAAAGGTCCACGAGAAGGAGCAAAAGCTCAAGAACTCCGAGGCAGAGCTGTTCCGCAAGCACAAGGAGATGAAGGACCAGCTCGAGAAGCAGCGCGCCGAGCTCGAGGCCCGCAAAGCCCGCCTCGAAGAGGCAAGGGCCGCCGAGGACAAGAAGACCACGCGCAAGGGTTTCCTCAACCGCTGAGCGTTGCCGCAGTTTGCTAGCGCAGTTGCTATATTTTTTATTGTTCGATGTTTTTGTCGCTGTTTTTTCCTCGCCTTGACTTTTTTTTCCTGGGGGCGCTGCCCCCAGACCCCCGTAGCAACTGCTTCGCAGTTGGGATTTGAGTGTTGGAAATATTTTGTATCTTTTATGTCCTCAATGGTTGTACGCCTGCTACTACAATTGGCGATTAAATTTACCCCAAATAAGCCAACGTCTCAACTGCGAAGCAGTTGCTACGGGGGTCTGGGGGCAGCGCCCCCAGAAAAAAAAATGTGACGGCAACGATCAACACAGATAAATGGATTCAATAACGAAGAAAATAGTAACGCTCAAAGGGCCTGCGGTATTACAGGAGAGGGGCGGCGGCCTGCGAGGTGACCTTGGCCTTGCACTTGCCGGGCGTCGCAGCGGCCGACGAAGCAGCGGCCGACGAAGCGGGCGGAGCCGAGGTTTCAGCAGGAGGAGCCGACGACTGGGGAGCAGCCGAAGTCTCGGCAGGAGCCGAGCCACCACCACCGCCGCCGAGAGTTGGAGTAGACGGGGCCTGGCCAATGTTGGCGCTGAACGCACTGGCCGCGCTCGACAAGGCAGCGTTGATCGACTCAGCCGACTGGAAGGCAGGAGTAACGATGGCGGCGTCAGCGGTCGACGGAATCTTGCCGTAGATGAGGCTCTCAAGCGAGAACACCTGAGGGCCGACCTGGTTCAGGTCGTTCTGGACAATGGAGCCCGCACCAAGAGACTGGAGATCGGCCACCTTCTCAACCAGCGTGTTGAGAAGGTTGACAGCCGGCGTAGTGATGGTGCCAACAGCACCCGCAACCAGGCTGACAACAGCGGGGTCGCTGGCATCGACCTGCTGGGCGGCCGAAACAGCAGCGCTCAGAGGAGGGTTGACGGCCTCGAACTTGGACTGGATAGCAAGGGCACCGCCAAGACCATCAGCAGACTGCCACGACGACACGGCCTGATAGGTGTCGTCGAGCGCCACAGACAGGCTGCTGAAGATTCCAGGAAGGTCCTGGGCGTTTGCGCCAGCAAGGAGAACAGCAAGCGAAGAGAGAAGCTGAACAGAGACCATTTTGTTAGATGAAAGAGTCGCAGGCTGCTTCCCCACACTCATGCGCTATTGCTAGCCTTTTATACATTTTCCGGGCTGTTAATTGCTCCTGCCCAAGACCAGTACAGCGATCACCGGCCCATAGGTCGGTCAGCCCGCCTCATGTGTGGGCATTGTGCTGTGCGAGTTGATCTGAACTCGGTTGAGGAGTCGGCGAAGGGTCCAAAACAGACACCAGGTAGACCACAAAGTGGGCAGGGCCGGATATTGGCAAGACTATCATTTCCAAGGAACGAAAACAAGATGAACGGAGCTCCAGAGATGTCACCGGTAGAGTCTGACATTCCTGTCAATAGCCTTTGAAACGTGGCCAAGCCCTTGCTCGCAATCTGCAGTGCTATAGTTTTAGGTTTACAAACGCACTGGCGCTGCAAATCGATTATCCTTTTTCGGAATTTACCACCACTGGCCCCACCTCGAGGCGCTTAGCACAACACTTTTGGTAGGCACGTGCAAGTCTCACTTGATAATCCGACCACAAACACAATAACCCCTTGGCCTGTCAAGCTTCCAGTAGTTGTATCACCGCAAATACGACCCAAAACGCGACAAAAATGAGCCCTGTAGAACTGAATGTGGAATATTCACGTTCATTCCCTGCACAGGACTATGTAGATCTCTGTGAGGGACAAACCCAAGATGAGCCGCAACTGATCAAGGCGGCGTTATTTTCAATCAAGGCGGTCACCCAGAATCGGTGACACCCGAGCGAAAGCAAGAGCTAGGCTTGCGAAACCATACAAAAGACGTCTGGACGAGCGCGTTTTTCACCCGACGCCATTCACTGAGACCACTCTAACAACAGCTGCACCGCTCTGCTAACCCCACTGCATAGCCAGTGATGGGTCCGCCTGCAGCCTGGATCCAAATGACTCCTGCCTTGGCGAAAATCAGATTGACCGTTGCTGGCCTACAGACGACTATCATCTCGTAACTTGTCTCAGCCTTGGTAGTTGAGGTATAGAAGGTTGCCTACTGCCGGCATGTGACGTGGCGCGTCACTTCAAAGACGACTAGTGCCAGGTTGCGAGGTTGTTTTAGGTTGCACAGGATTGGAAAAGTGACAGATGCACTAGATGTTGCCCTGATACCTGAAAACACCTCCCAGGGTTTTGTGATTTCACACCCACAAGCCCACGCTGACCACTGTCTCTACTGTAAGCTCTGGCTTTCCCCGCACATTTCGCGGGTAGTTGCATGTAACCAGTGATGCTTCTGCAGTAGCGAAGCTAATACCAAATGCAAGCTACATTTCGAGCTCGTTTGGCTGGAAGCTAGGACTTGAAACATCACTTGGCATTACTTTTGTGACTTCGGCGTACACTTGTGAGAGATTTTAACGAGGAATCAAACTTTCCTTACTGGCCGGAAAAGGCGACAATTCCGGCCATCAAATTTGTGAACACCAAAGTTTCCTGCTTTACTTGACCAACTGCAACCGTAATGCACATGCTTCACAGGTATGATCCGCACTGCGCGTAGGCTTGATTCGGGAACCTCTAACGACTATCGCACCGCATTGGGCCCTCATTCGCATCTTTGCGTGAAATGCAGCTTTCAATATGTGAAAGCTTGATTCGTTACATAACTGTCGTGAGATTTGCATTTGGCAAGGCACAGTTTCTCCCTGGCATGTGAGAAACTTTATTCTAGTGTCTGTCCTGAGAAATTACTGCACAAAGAATTGCGAAATGCGTCGGGAGTGTATGCAGATGCTCTGACAGGGAATGATTGAGCAAAAAGTATTTACTCAAGTGGAAGGCTGTCGTCATGGGGATTGTATCCAGACTTCGCAGGAAACAAAGGCAGATGTGCAGACGTGCCCTGCAGCGGCCATCGCACGACGGACTGGTAAATAAATGCTTGTGCTTGGAGTCAACGAACTCCGAGCCCCACACCAAAATACAAACAGAAAACACCACTGGTTATTTACGGCTGCGTATGCGAAATTGTACTGTTGACTCGCACTTACATATTACGTCAGCCCCTGGCACTGCTTGCATGTCTAAACCAAATCATCTAAGCGAGACTTCTTCAGTGCCGTTCCACTATCAAACAACAAAATGTGGCGGATTCAGGTCTTCGTAGTATCTCGACACGCCAGATGATATTCGGGATTTCATGACCTCGACTGTTTACATATCACAAGCGTAGACCTTTCGCATGCAACATTTGGGTCCCCGCTCTTGGCGTACCACACCAAAAAAAAAAGTCCTTTATATTTCACATTGACGGCTATATAGACAGCTCAAATCACACAACAGTACTCAACCGTTTAGCTAATAGTGTAAACACGTTTTCACATAAAAATAGTCTGATGCACTTCGAGCATCACGAAGATTTAGCGGTCCCTGCGTCGGTTGGACAAGGGTTGACTTCAGAGACACTCGATATCAATGATCACACTGATGAAGATAGTCCGTCATCGAGAATATCAGATAACGATCCTTCAACAACAAAAAAAGTATGCTAGTCATTCTGAATCGATGCGATTTCTAAATCCGGACGTGCCGTATACCACCAAGGTACATCGGAATCCGACCCTGTACACCAACCAGGAGGACAGCGGTCATCTAAACAGTTTACAGCCACGGTCCCAAATCATGCGCGTGTATCCGCCCAAAATATGGTATATTCCAGATTTTCATATTTTCAAGGTCAAGACTCTTGGCAACGGCTTTGGGGGCCACTTGCATCGGATAAGGGTTTGCCTTGTTCACGGAGCCTGCATGCGCGGTGCGATTACGCCGGTGCCGAATACATGCAGAAAATGATATCCAATAAATCTCCTTTCCGAATCTGCCATCTGATAAAATTGGCGCAGCGGAGGTGGTTATGCAAGACTCTGGGAGGGGCTTCGGCGGGTTGGAGGCCGAACAGTGTGGTGAAAAGAAGCAGACAGTCACGTACTACGTCAAAAACGATGATTTGGTGAGCCGGCTAAAGCTCATTGTCGACCGAGAGGGACTCGACATCTCAATACTTGATCTCCAAGAGATTGCACCTTTTATCGAGTCAAGACCGACCCAGGATGCGCTCCAGCTCATTGCTGACCTGCTGGCGGAACATAGCGACGACCCCAACTTTGATGTGGTGTCCAGGAGACGCATGGAGGCCCTGATGAAGGAGGACAGGCTAGGCGAAGAGGACTGGGATCTAGAGGTCAAGCTTTTGGCGGCACTGATGGGTGACTGGTCGCCTTATGTGGAAGTCCGGGGGTCTACTAATCTGACTGATTCTGAGGAGGAGCAGTGCGAGACGATCCGCGTTTATATTATAGGGGTATTTTGGGGCTGCGTTGGCGCTGTTATTGATTCATTCTTTGCCAACAGATTCCCGGTCATCAAGCTTACAAGCAAGGCTCTACAAATGTTTGTGTATCTGACAGGCCGGGTGTTTGAAAGCGTGCCCGACTACGGCTTTACGTGGAATGGCCACAGAATCAGTCTAGGAGGCGGGCCGTGGACACTCAAAGAGCAGATGCTGGCGACCCTGGCCATGTCTGCGGGCGCCGAAAGCCCGTACTCAGTTTACATGATCACGAGCCAGAAGAGCGAGCGGTTCTACGGGTTTGATTTTGTCAGCTACGGGTACTCTATTTCACTAACATTGTCGACGCAGCTGATGGCGTTTGGAATTGCCGGCCTACTGCGCGAGTTCTTGGTTTATCCGGTGCACTGCACGTGGTTCAACGTACTACCAAGCATCAGACTTAACAAAACAATGGTCGAAACCGAGGAGCGGCAGAACATCAACGGCTGGACACTCAAGACATTTCCGTTCTTTTGGCTCGCGTTTTGGCTGTCATTCCTTTGGTACTGGGTCACAGACTATTTGTTTGTGGGCCTTTCGTATTTTACCTGGATGACATGGATCAAGCCGGACGACGCCAAGCTAGCAATCATCACCGGCGGCATCAGCGGTCTCGGGTTGAATCCGGTGACGACTTTTGACTGGAACGTCGCGCACCATAGTGGCAACATCGCGCCGTTCTTTGCGACTGCTAATGCGTACCTCGGCATGTGGATCGGGTTCTTTGCCATTATCATCATCTACTTCACCAATAGCTACTGGACGGCATACCTGCCGATCAACTCGAATCAGTTGTGGGCCAACACTGGCAAAAAGTTTCGGGCAGAAAAGGTACTCAACGACCAATTGGAGTTTGACGAGACAATGTACCGCGAGTACTCGCCGCCCTTTTATACGGCAGGCAACCTAGTCAAGCACGGCGGCATTTTCATGATGTATCCTGCGGCAGCAGTCTACTCGCTGCTGTACCACCGCAAGACTCTGGGCGATGCATGCACGCGGGCCATAGCGTCGCTGATGGGCAAACGGACGGCGCACCATAGAGACGCGTTTTCGCGCCGCGCGAGCCGATACCGGGATGTGCCCATGTGGTTTTTTGGTGCCGTTGTCGCGGCTGCAATTGCCCTGGCTATTGGGCTCGTCGAGGGCTATGGGGAGATGAACACGCCCGTGTGGGTAATTTTTGTGAGTGTAGTGCTCACTACGGTCCTGTTAGTGCCGCTTGGAATACTGCAGGCCACCACGGCGCTCACGATCCAGACCAACATCATTGTCGAGCTTATCGTTGCGTACGCGCTGCCGGGCAACGTAAACGCACTTATGTTGACCCGGACGTACGCGTCTAACCTACTGGAGCAGTCGGAAACGTGGGTGTCGTATTTCAAGCAGGCACACTACACGGGGGTTTCGCCGCGGGCAGTTGTGCGCACCCAGCTAATTGCACTTATTCCGTCGTGCTTTATTTCCGTTGCCATTGTCTTGTGGGAGCTCAACGGCGGGGTGTCGGACCTTTGCGACACCAAAAACACAATCAAGTTCACGTGCGCCAACACACGCGCCTTTTTCACAGCATCGGTCACCTGGGGCGCGTTTGGGCCCGCAAGGTTCCTGGGCGGGCTGTACCCGGGCCTCAAGTACTGTTTCCTCGTCGGAGCCCTGCTGCCGCTGCCTTTCTACGCCGTTGACAAGTGGGGAGGCGACCACGCCGCGGCCCGCTTTGTGCGCAAGCTGCATCCGCTTGCGCTCATTATCGGCCTCCAGCAGTGGGCGCCCTTCAACTTCATGTACTACACGCCCAACTTCTACCTTGCGCTGTTTTTCAACCTGTTTTTGCGCAAACGGTACCCGGCGTGGTGGCAGAAGTACAACTATTTGTTCTCGATCGCCGTCACTGCTGGCGTCGCATGGAGCGCTTTTGTTGTATTTTTTGCAACAGACTACCGCAAGGTGGTGACTCTCGATTGGTGGGGCAACAATGTGCCGTTTGCTGGCCAAGACCAAGAGGGCGCCCGATTGGTAGCGCTGGCGGCCAACGAGACTTTTGGGCCGCCAAAGGGCTATTATCCTTGATTTCTTTTAGTTGATTGTTTCCAGGGAGCGCTGCCCCCAGACACCCGTAGCAACTGCTTCGCAGTTGGAAAGCGAGAGCGATGAGTTTTCGAACGAATAAAATTGACGTGCATTTGTTTCAAAATTAGCTATGCGTCTTTCCATGCATGTGCCTTGCATGGAATTTTAGTGCGGGTGGATCGAGTGTCGGTTTCAGTACTGGTTGCATGAACTATTCGCCTAGAATATCATATGCTTGCGACTAGAACCTATTCTCTTCACAAGATTGCGCGCAATAAAAATGTGCCCAGGCCCCTCCCTCTGAAACCCCCGTTCCCCACAGTGTTGCCCCTCAGGTCTCACGAGCTCAGGCGCGGCTGATCGCCACCCTGCTTACCTGTTTGGGCGATGAGGTGGCATTGTTAGCAACTAACAACGCATGTGGGCTGGGTTGCAACCTTTGCCTCGATACTGCATTTCAAACAGCACACACTTGCTGAGAAAATAACCCAAAGAGAAAAAATGTCGACTAATGGTGATGCCGCGAAGCCTTCGGGCCCGTCGGCAAAGACTTCGTCCACAACTGCTCCCGCTGGCGGCATTGCCTCGCTTGTTCGCGTAAGTACACTAGCAAAATGACGTGCCAAAGATTGCGGTGGTTTTTCCCGATCGTGGTGGTCCCTCGCGCAGACCAGCCTGTTCTCGGGCGACAAAGCGCAACTCTTTTGCCAGCGGTCATATCAATTGCCTCCCGCTCTTCTCTTTCACGCGGCCGTGCGCTATCAGCGACGCACACAATCTAGAATGTACTAACATCAGACAATTCAGTTTGCGTGGTTCGCAGGTACGTCAATTGTGTGTGCCACCTAGCCAGGCACCAACTCCATCCCCACAGTCCACCCCTCTTTTCTTGTTTTTGTGGTTCCGTTCTTTTTCCTGGGGGTTCCACCGCCAGACCCCCGTAGCAGCCGCTTCGCGACTGGACTCGACCTGAGCCACTTTACAACTGGGAAGCAGTTGCTACGGGGTCTGGGGGCAGCGCCCCCAGGAAATCAACTACTCACAGACCTTATGGTGTTCTTTTCCTTGGGTGTTCCACCCCCAGACCCCACAGGAAACCAACTACTCACAGTCCTTGTGGTGTTTTTTTTTTTTTCCTGGGGGTTCCACCCCCAGACCCCCGTAGCAGCCGCTTCGCGGCTGGACTCGAAGAGCCACATTTCAACTGCGAAGCAGTTGCTACGGGGGTCTGGGGGCAGCGCCCCCAGGAAAAAAAAAAAAAAAGCAGAGACATCCGGCAAAGGCATACGCCGTACAAAGACTAACCACAGGCCATCTGCTGACGGTCGGTTCGAGCATCTTCTACCTGCTGTTTTCTGTCAGGCTATTTCGGGCCGCCCGCATGGCGCTGGTATTCTATCGACTGGCGTTTGCGTCGATTGTCGGCACCTTCGGCATCAACTTGTACCAGACGTACCGGACGCAGCGGGTGACGGCGGTGTCGCTTGCCCGCAACGTCAACTTGCAGTACCTGCTGGTAGCGCTGCTGTGGCTCGTGTCGAAGCCGTTTTGGATGACGCTCGTCCCGTTTCTCATCTTTGCGCTGCTGCACTCGCTCAGCTACATCCAGACGGTGCTGCTGCCTGCGCTTGGCCAGCCGGCGTCTGGTCTGCCGGCCCAGATTGGCGCTTTCCGCCGCGCCCAGGGCGACCGCCTCACCTACAGTGCCGCCAACTTTGAGTTCCTGCTGCTGTTCGTTCTCGTTGTGCGCGTCATCACCTTCCGCCGCGGATCGATTCTGCCGTTTATCTTCTATTCGGTCTTTATGAAGCACCGTCACGACGACTCGCCGCACACCCGCGGCGTTGTGTCGCGCCACGAGGTCATGGTCGATAACCTTCTGTCGCACCAGGCCCTCCCGCCGGTCGTCAAGCAGGTGTGGATCCAATTCAAGGACCTGCTTCGCACCGCGTCGCGCTTCCTGTCGCTTCCGAACTCGGTGCCGGCTCCGACCGCCAACGCCCAGAAGACCAAGTAAGGGCTATTCTCGTCCGGGCTGTGGTGCCTCCCGGGCTGTGTACCATTCTACTGGCGAATGTAATATCAAGTGGGGATCTGGGTGGGGCCTTGTATTTTTTTCCTGGGGGCGCTGCCCCCAGACCCCCGTAGCAACCGCTTCGCGGTTGATTTAGTTCTCATTGGGGTCCCGTTCCAACTGCGAAGGAGCTTCTTCGGGGTCCTGGGCACGAATCTACCGGGTGACGGCATGTCATGTGGGCTTTTTCTATTTCCTGGGGGCGCTGCCCCCAGACCCCCGTAGCAACCGCTTCGCGGTTGATTTTCTATTTCTTCGGGGCTCATTCTAAGCTGCGAAGAAGCTTTTCCAGGGTCCTGGGCACGAATCTATCGGGTGACGGCATGTCATGTGGGCTTTTTCTATTTCCTGGGGGTGCTGCCCCCAGACTCCCGTAGCAACCGCTTCGCGGTTGATTTAGTTCTTATTCGGGGCCCATTCCAACTGCGAAGCAGTTGCTACGGGGGTCTGGGGGCAGCGCCCCCAGGAAATAGAAAAAGCGACATAAAATAATACACGTAGACCTCACAGCGCGGCTGAATCCGACGATTTCGGCAGTGGTTCTCGCATCTCGAGATTGTCAAGCAGGCCAGATGGTGAGTGCTGTAAAGTATCCAGTATAAAGTGCTTGATCTAACAATAGCTGAGTGCTCTATGCCGTGGATGCTGTACGAAAAGGGCGGTGTCGGCTGGCCGGAGATGGTACAGCGCGGCACTGTTTGAGGAACGGAATAGCCAACTGCTGGCTGCTCCAGGTGGCCTGTACCCGCTGATACAGGACGCCCGAGCGCCCGAGATTCCCGTAGTGCGGGTGAAACATGTGGCGGAGCGGTGGGCGTCTATTGAGCACGAGCAGATACCGCAGACAGAGACTGTGCAGGTGGAGGGCCGCATCGCGTCGATCCGCCAGAGCGGAAAGGGACTCATATTTATGGACATTGTGCAGGACGAGGAGAGGCTGCAAGTGGTGGTGAACAAGAAAAAGGCGGGAATTGCCGACGACGCATTCGAAAAGGACCACCGGCTGCTGCGGAGGGGCGACATTATCAATGTCAGCGGCAAGCCGTGGAGAACAAGACGCGGCGAGCTGTCAGTGCTGGCAGACAGCAGCGTCAAGCTGCTAGCCCCGTGTCTGCACGCGCTGCCTGAGAAAATGACCGATGAGCGGCGGACGCAGCACCGCGTCGAGGATCTGCTGGTGCACCGGGACTCGCGGGACGTGCTTGCTGCGCGGGCAGTGATTCTGCGGTCTGTGCGCACGTTCTTCGAGGACCGGGGGTTCACAGAAGTGCAGACACCGATCCTGGCGTCACAGGCAACCGGTGCGGCCGCAAACCCGTTTGTGACGTCGTCGCACGCTTTGGGGTCTGACGACGGAGGCGGGGCCCCTGCCGAGCTGTTTCTGCGCATCGCGCCGGAGCTGTGGCTCAAACGGCTCGTTATCTCCGGCTTTGACCGCGTGTTCGAGGTCGGACCCTGTTTCCGCAACGAGGGGATCGACGCAACCCATAATCCCGAGTTCACCTCGTGCGAGTTCTACCAGGCGTACGCGACGCTCGACGACCTCGTGCAGACAACCCAGGACCTGCTTTCCTCGGTGTTTGCGCGCGTCGCCGACCGGTTCCCGCAGTACCAAAACACAAGCCTGCGCGAGGCATTTGCCAAGCCCCCAAATACAGTCAGCTTCATAGAGGAGGTCGAGTCCCGGTCTGGCCGCCCGCTGCCGGACGACCTCGCCGACACCGACGCGCTACTTGCGCATCTGCGCAGCTTAGGCGTGGAACCGCCCTCGGACGGCAGCCTGTCTGCCGCCAAGCTCCTGGACGCACTTTCGGGCGAGTTTATCGAGCCCTTTTGTGACGGCCCTACCTATATCACTCTCCACCCGGCCGCCATGTCCCCGCTCGCCAAAAGCGCCAGTGTCACCATCAATGGCCGCCCCCGCGTCGTGTCACGTCGCTTTGAGCTCTTCATCGATGGCCGCGAATACGTCAACGCCTACGAAGAGGAGAACTCGCCCCTCGCGCAAGAAACCAAATTCTCGCAGCAGCTCGTCGACCGCGAAAAGTTCCACGACACAGAAGCCCCCGTCCCAGATGCCTCGTACGTCCGTGCCCTCGAGTACGGCCTCCCGCCAACAGGCGGCTGGGGCCTCGGCATCGACCGTCTCGTCATGCTGGCCACCGGCTCACCACGCATCAACCAGGTCTTGTCGTTTGGCGGCATCAAGGCCGTCAACTATCAGCAGTAGTGGCCTTTTTTGTTCTCCTGGGGGCCCTGCCCCCAGACCCCCGTGGCAACTGCTTCGCAGTTGAAATGGGACCGCTAGCTGAGAACAACTGCGCAGCGAACGGAGTCCCTTCGTTTTTTTTTTACCTGGGGGCGCTGCCCCCAGACCCCCGTGGCAACTGCTTCGCAGTTGAAATGGCTCCGCTAGCTGAGAACAACCGCGAAGCGGTTGCTACGGGGGTCTGGGGGCAGCGCCCCCAGGAAAAAAACAAAAACAAATCGCCATTGTACATAGAATGCATAAACCGTGCATATGATCATGACAAAAGCCGCACCGGCGGGGAGACGCGACGCGCGTTTTTGCGTAAATTGCCAACCACACTGCGAAACCACGCAAGACCAGCCCTGTCACTCATTTATGCATTTGGGTTGCTAGCGAGGGTATATATATAATGACCGTCGCGCTCAAGAAACAAAAAGTCGAGACAGGAGTCGTGGTTACGGCGACCGAGACGGTGATTGCAACTAGGACGGAATCTGTAACATCAGAGGACTACGAAGCCGAGACGGACGTTACAACGCCAGAGGACCTTGCATTTATTCCCCCGTCGCTGCCGAGCACAGAGCTGGATGCCCACGAAACATACACATACCTGACTGAGGTGCCAGAGGATTTGGCACCGGACATGGCCCAGCCTTGCATTCTCGGCGTGGACGAGGCCGGACGGGGGCCCGTCCTGGGACCCATGGTCTACGCTGTGGCGTACTGCCCCGTCGCCTACCGCGAAATACTTGCCAAGGACGGGTTCATGGACTCCAAGGTCCTGACGCACGAGGTTCGCAGCAGGCTGCTGGAGAAAATGTGCGCGCCAGGCGCCATGAAGCGCAATATCGGGTGGGCCACAACGATTATGACGGCGCGCGACATCTCGCACGGCATGCTGCGGCCGCCGAGCGTCGGGCCCTACAACCTCAACGACCAGGCCCACGACACGACCATGGCTCTTATACAAAAGGTGCTTGACGCGGGCGTCAACGTCACCGAGGCGTTTGTCGACACCGTCGGCCCGCCAGCAAAGTACCAGGACAAGCTGTCGCAGCGGTTTCCGACGATCAAGTTCACAGTTGCGAAAAAGGCCGACTCGATCTACCCGATTGTGAGTGCTGCGTCCATCTGCGCCAAGGTGACGCGCGACGCGTCGCTTGTGACACTGGACGAAAGCGCTGGCGAGTGGGGCTCCGGGTACCCGTCGGATCCGCGCACCGCGAGCTGGCTCAAGACGACTGTGGACTCCGTCTTTGGGTGGTCGCCGGTCGTGCGGTTCTCGTGGCAGACGACGCGCGACGTGCTCGACAAGCAAGGGTGTGCGCTCGTCGACTGGCCCGAGGATTTAGCTGCCAAAAAGGCAAAGAACCCGGGCTTCTACGCCGGCCAGACGCAGCTCGGCGCCGAGTCCGCTGGCACGCCCAGCCTCATGGCTTGGTTCGGTGCCGCCGTCGACGCCCTCTAACCGTCTACCAGCATCTAATCAGAGTATCATGTGAACACGACTAGTGCGTTTCGCGAACCGGTGTTTTCTTTTTTTCCTGGGGGTTCCACCCCCAGACCCCCGGAGCAACTGCTTCGCAGTTGAACTGGGCCTACGCGGTTGTTTTTTTTTTTTCCTGGGGGCGCTGCCCCCAGACCCCCGTAGCAACCGCTTCGCGGTTGGATCATCTGGGGCCCCTTTTCAACTGCGAAGCAGTTGCTACGGGGGTCTGGGGGTGGAACCCCCAGGAAAATGAAATGAAGCAGAGGTAACCAATTCAACTATGAAGCAGTTGCTACGGGGTCTGGGGGTGGAACCCTAGGAAAATGAAACGAAGCAGAGTAGCTAATTCAACTGCGAAGCAGTTGCTATGGGGGTCTGGGGGTGGAACCCCAGGAAAATGAAATGAAGCAGAGGTAGTCAACTCAACTGTGAAGCAGTTGCTACGGGGTCTGGGGGTGGAACCCTAGAAAAATGAAATGAAGCAGAGTAGCTAATTCAACTGCGAAGCAGTTGCTATGGGGGTCTGGGGGTGGAACCCCCAGGAAAATGAAATGAAGCAGAGGTAGCCGGAGGAGGCCGCATGCCATGCATGAGTGCGAGTGGAACGGCAAACGCCGCCCGGGGAATTCCGGGCCGGGGACGCGTCAAGGATTAATGCGGCAACGAGCTGGCTAGACAAGTACTTAAATTGACATGTCTTGATCCAACAACGTCGGCGCAGGAGCGAACAAACAAGCCGTCGGGCTGTCATTGGCCCGTAACCGGCCGGCGCGGCGTTTATCAGACCGGCCATACCCGGAACAGTTTTTCCGGTCCATCCCCCCCTCCCCGGCGCACATTTCAGCATACCCTGGGAGCCCCGAGCCCAACAGGTTACAGCCTCACGAACAATTATTTGTTGCCGCAGAGCACCGGTTTCACCCCCACCCAACGTCTTTTTTTGCCTTGGTGCTCAACAGCAGTCTCGCCCCAGCAGGCTCTCCACGCACCTCGACTGCTTGCATTTGCGTTCCGGTAAAGCGGTTTCTGCTGCATTGAACGATGTCTGCTACTCTGCTTGCTTCCCGTCGGATTCTTTCCCGCGCGGTTCTCTCGGGCGTTCGCCCTAGGTGAGTATTTTTTTTTTTTTTGGTGGTGGTGATGTTTTTCTTTGGGTCCATGTCGAGGCCTGTGGATGCTGTCAGACCTGTTTCGAATACTTATTGCGCCATTGTACGCCTTTTACTTTTTGCTCGTCTGTTGATTTGCATGATTCGCACGATGTTCATCGGCTTGAAGCGACGACCAGCGGTTTGGGCGTGGGGGGCACGATTTGTCAGACGGTTGCGATTCTTCAGTGCCCGGCCGTGGATTTTTATCGAGTTCAATTGACAGACGATCCGGACTCTCCGAGCATGATTATCGTCTCCTAGGCGATTGGATCCGATGTGCCCCTGCTCAATTGACGTTGCTCTGTGTTCTTTCTCCTGGGGGCGCTCCCCCCAGAGCCCCGTAGCAACTGCTTCGCAGTTGAAAGGGCCAGCAGCTGATGTGCCCCTGGCCGTTCGCTCAATTAACGTTGCTCCGTCTTCTTCGTCCTGGGAGCCCTACCCACAGACCCCCGTAGCAACTGCTTCGCAGTTGAAAAGTACCCGCAGACGATCCAACCGCGAAGCGGTTGCTATGGGGGTCTGGGGCCAGCGCCCCCAGGGAAAAATAAAGAAATGATTCAACCAGCGACTAACAACAGCGGCCGCATTCTGGCTCCCCAGTTTGCTCGCCTCTATGCGTCTGGCAAATGTAAGTAGTGGACACAAAACCAACAAAAAAAAAAAAAGGACGACAGCCTAACAATAGCCTACCCGTCGCACACCATTATTGACATGCCCGCCCTGTCGCCGACCATGACCCAGGGTAACGTCGGCGCCTGGCAGAAGAGCGTCGGCGACGCCCTTGCTCCTGGTGACGTCCTGGTCGAGATCGAGACCGACAAGGCCACCATGGACTTTGAGTTCCAGGAGGAGGGCTACCTCGCCAAGATCCTGCTCGAGGAGGGCACCAAGGACGTGCCGGTTGGCAAGCCCCTTGGTGTTTACGTCGAGGACGAGGCCGATGTCGCTGCCTTTGCTGACTTTACGGCCGAGGACGCCGGCGCCGGCTCCGCCAAGCCTAAGGAGGACGCTGCCGCCGAGGCCCCCAAGGAGGAGTCGACCCCCAAGGAGGAGCCTGCCCCTAAGGAGTCTGCCCCCAAGCAGGAGTCCAAGCCTGCCTCGTCGGGCGACGAGGCCCCGCGCGACCGCATTCTCGCTTCGCCCATTGCTAAGATGATTGCTCTCGAAAAGGGTATTCCCCTCAAGACCATCAAGGGCTCTGGTCCCAACGGCCGCATCATCAAGCGCGACGTTGAGAACTGGGAGCCTGCTGCCGCCCCGGCCGCTGCTCCGGCCGCCGGCGCCGCCCCTGCCGCTGCTCCTGCCGCTGGCGCCACCTACGAGGACATCCCCATCACTATGATGCGCAAGACCATTGCCAACCGCCTCACCGAGTCCAAGCGCACCAACCCCGACTACATTGTGTCGTCGACCGTGTCGGTGAGCAAGCTCCAGAAGCTGCGTCAGGCCCTCAACGCCTCGGCCAACGGCGAGTACAAGCTGTCGGTCAACGACATTCTCATCAAGGCCATGGCCATTGCTTGCCAGAAGGTCCCGCAGGTCAACTCGCACTGGCTTGAGAAGGAGGGCGTCATCCGCCAGTACAAGAACGTTGACGTGTCGGTCGCCGTTGCCACCCCGACTGGCCTCATCACCCCGGTGGTCCGCAACGCCCACGCCAAGGGTCTCGCCGCCATCTCGCGCGAGGCCAAGGAGCTCGGCAAGAAGGCCCGTGAGGGTAAGCTCGCCCCCGAGGAGTACCAGGGCGGCACCATCACCATCTCCAACATGGGCATGAACCCGGCCGTTTCCATGTTCACCGCCATTGTGAACCCGCCCCACGCCGCCATTCTTGCCGTCGGCACCGTCGAGCGCCGCGCCATTGAGGACCCCGAGTCCGAGTCCGGCATTGCCTTTGACGATGTCATGACCGTCGCCGCCTCGTTTGACCACAAGGTCATCGACGGTGCCGTCGGCGGCGAGTGGATCAAGGCCCTCAAGCAGGTCCTCGAGAACCCGCTCGAGCTCATGCTCTAAGCCTCTCCCCTTTCGTACCATAGACGTACACTGCCCCAACTGTCACGACATGTAAAAATAATCGTTCTTCGTCTTTTTTGTCCCTTTTTTTTTTTTTTCTTTTTTTCTTCCTGGGGGCGCTGCCCCCAGACCCCCCGTAGCAACCGCTTCGCGGTTGGGTAGTTTACCCCTAGATTTTGAATTGACGGGAAGCAATTTGTGCGGAACAGGACAAGGCGTATATCCGATCTTGTGTTCTTGTGTTCTTGTGTTCTTTAAATTGTAGCACTTGCATGGAAACAGAGTTCAGCCGCATGATGTTGCAGCCGCACCGGTCCTTGGCATTTCAACAATGGAGATGTGACGATTGTGTTGCGATATACACGTTGGAGAAGCGGTCAGCGCGGCGAATTGAACAGAAATGGTGCGTATTGTTATTCTAATAGGGAACATTTTCGATTGAAAACGATAAATCCGAACAGATTCGCTGAACAAACGCGGTTTGGAGCCTAGTCATGGGACTTGCCAATCTGTTTTGAGCACTTTTCCGCTCTCGGGATCCCCGCTTCAACTTCTTATCTACCAGGACTCGCGCTCAACCGCGAAGCGGTTGCTACGGGGGTCTGGGGGCAGGGCCCCCAGGACAGAATCACTGACGACAGGACTTTGAGGCCGCCGAGGAGTCGGACGGCGTGCGGTTCACGTTCAATGTGGTGCCTTCGACAATAGACGAGGCGCGACGGGCGGTTGCGCCCGTGGCGGCCATGTATAAACCTTTGTTTGCCAACCCGGCGATGTCGGTACTGCCGTACGACCCGGTCATGTGTGGAAACGCCCAGTGTCGGGCCGTGTTGAACCCGCACTGTTATGTGGACTGGAAGACGCATGCGTGGACGTGCCGCATTTGCCTTCATCGCAACGCGTTGCCGCCGGGGTACCGTGATGCCGGACCAGAGAATTTGCCGGTGGAGTTGAGACCCGGAAATACAACCGTCGAGTATGTGCTCAAGCAGCCGGTGCACGTCCCGCCAGTGTTTATGTTTGTGGTGGATACGTGTCAGGAGGCCGAGGACCTGCAGGCGCTCAAGGACTCGTTGATTGTGGCACTGAGTCTGCTGCCGCGCAACGCGCTGGTGGGGCTTGTGTCGTTTGGCACAATGGTGCACCTGCACGAGCTGCCGACGGGCGGCGCTGCCGATCCGGCTCCCGGTCAGTGCCTCAAGACACGCGTTTTCAACGGCGCCAAGCACTACGAGCCCGGAAAGCTGACGGAGCAGCTGGGGTTTATGCCGCCGGAGCTGCGGTCCAAGACGCGGTCGTTTGCGCAGCCGCCGCCGGCCGCCACTCTTAAGACTGCGTCGCAGTTTCTGGCACCCGTTGGCGAGTACGAGTTTGAGTTGACGCAGATCCTCGAGCAGCTGCTGGACAATCCGTTTGCAAAGCGGCGCGGGCAGCGAGACGCCCGCGCGACCGGAGAGGCCCTCAGCGTCGCGCTGGCGGTGCTCGAGGCCGCATACGCGCGGTGCCCGTCGCGGCTGCTGCTGTTTGCCGGTGGGCCGTGCACGCACGGGCCGGGCGCCATTGTGACGCCGGCGCTCACCGAGCCGCTGCGGTCGCACCACGACATCCACAATGAACAGGCCAAGCACTTTAAGGAGGCGCGCAAGTTCTACGACGGGGTCGCGGCCCGTGCGTCGGCAAACGGCACCATTGTCGATGTGCTCGGGGGATGCTACGACCAGGTTGGCCTCGAGGAGATGCGCGGCATGGCGGGGTCGACGGGCGGCCGCCTCGTGCTGACGGACTCGTTCCGGACGTCGATATTCAAGCAGAGCTTTATCCGGCTGTTTGGCCAGGATTCAGAAGGGTTCCTGGACATGGGCTTTTGCGGCACGCTGCAGGTCCACACGACACAGGAGCTCAAGCTGAGCGGGCTGCTGGGCCACGCGGCGTCGGCAAACCGCAAGTCGGAGCGCGTCGCCGAGACAGAGGTTGGCGTCGCCGGCACCGACGGCTGGAACTTGTGCGGCGTGTCTCCGCGCGACGTCTACGCCATTGTATTTGACGTTGTCGCCGGATCGACTCCGACGGTCCTCGGCAACGGCCCGCCGCCCATGTCGGTCGTCCAGTTTGTCACGCAGTACGTACACGCAACGTCGACGTACCGAATGCGCGTCACTACCGTCGCGCGGCCCCTGTCCACGCCTGCCTCGGTCGGCCGCACTGCGACGCTGGCGGCATCGCTCGACCAGGAGTGCGTCGCCGCCGTGCTTGCACGCATGGCCACCGAGCAGCTCGACCGCGCCAACCCGGTCGCCGACGTGGTCAAGTGGCTCGACAGCACGCTTGTGCGCGTGTGCAAGGAATTCGCCACCTACACCCCTGGTGATCCCGCCTCGTTCCGCCTGCCGCCCACCATGACGTACCTGCCGCAGTTTCTGTACCATCTGCGGCGGTCGCAGTTCCTGCAGGTGTTCAACAACTCGCCCGACGAAACGACGTTTTACCGTCACGTCCTTAACAGCGAAGACGTGACCAACGCATCGGTCATGATCCAGCCGACCCTCACCGCGTACGCACTCGACCAGCCCGAGCCCGAGCCGGTCCTGCTCGACGCCCTCTCGCTCTCGCCCGACCGCGTCCTCCTCCTCGACACGTACTTCCACATCCTCATCTACCACGGCGAGACTATAGCCGCCTGGCGTCGCGCCGGCTACCAGGACCAGGACGAGTACGCCAACCTGCGCGCGCTCCTCGAAGCGCCTCGCGCCGACGCAGCAGAGCTCCTGGCCGACCGGTTCCCTCTTCCCCGCTTCATTGACACAGAAGCAGGCGGTTCCCAGGCCCGGTTCCTCCTTTCACGTCTCAACCCGTCGCGCCAAGGCCCCGCCGGCGCCTCCATCGTCCTCACCGACGACGTCCCGCTCCAGGACTTTATGCAGTACCTCATCAACCTCGTTGTCAAGGACAAGCACTAATTCTCTGCTTACGATTACACGAATGCATGCCCTCTCTTTCTCTCACCCTTTTTATCCTGGGGGCTCTGCCCCCAGACCCCCGTAGCAACTGCTTCGCAGTTGAGCTCAGTTTACAGAAGAGCTTTTATTTAACTACGAAGCAGTTGCTACGGAGGTCTGGGAGTGGAACCCCCAGGAAAACAAGAAGTCATAGTCTACAGACCCCACTATCAACTGCTTCGCATTTGAGCTCAGCTTGCAGAAGAACCTTTATACAACTGCGAAGCAGTTGCTACGGGGGTCTGGGGGTGGAACCCCCAGGAAAACAAGAAGTCATAGTCTACAGACCCCACTATCAACTGCTTCGCATTTGAGCTCAGCTTGCAGAAGAACCTTTATACAACTGCGAAGAAGTTGCTACGGGGGTCTGGGGGTGGAACCCCCAGAAAAAGAAAAAAAAAATGGTCTACAGTTGCGCCCCTGGCAATAAAACAAGCCAACGGCCATATGCGAAGCTGGAATAAGCTGCACATAGGATATGCATCATGTCACTATGCTCCAATCGTTCTGAGACTGCTATCGCAGCTGAACGTGTTACAAAATGCCTGATCATCGCGACAACACCGCGTACGTCAGGGAGGAGTTATGCTGGAATTTAAGTTTAAAGGTTTTGTTGCGGTGATCGACATCGCGACAAGGAGGTTTGCATGGAGGCAGGCAAGGGGGGCATGTGTTGTGAGGTGTCAATGCGACGACACACGGCGTTGACAAAGGCGGCCCTTGTTCACCCTGTCAAAAAGTTTTATGAACCCAGAAACTCATGAGAGTCAGCGGCTCCACGGATGCGCACAAACAAAGAATGTGTATTTATAGTCCTTGGCAGCTACAAAGGACACAACACAGATCGACAGGTACCGCCATCGCAGTACGCCGATCTGGGTTTCGCGGTGGACCATCCCACGGCAGGCCGTCCTGCCCCGAGCGTCGTACATTGGCGTGACGAGCAACTTTTAGGCTCGTGCAGAGAGCAGGCGTCTCGAGGGCGGGACCTTTGAGGCCTGACTTGGTGAAACAGGGGCCGGCTTGACGGCCGGTAAAGTGTGGGGAACGACTTTTCCCTGGGAAGGGGGGGGATGGGGCGCTGCCTCCAGATCCCATAGAAACTGCTTTGCAGTTGAGGAGAGTTGCCGCTAGCTAAACTGTGAAAACCAAGAGTTGATCTGGCCCCGAGCCGAGCCGAACCGCGAAGCAGTTGCTACGGGGGTCTGGGGCCAGCGCCCGAGGAGGAAAAGGAGCCCAGGATAAGAGAAAAGCACGTAAATTGCACTTAAAACATAAGCACTGCACACAAATGTCGGCCAATGTCGCATCCCCACACAGACGCACAGACTGTGTGCCTAGATCCTTGATTGTTCCGATCCCGGCCTAACCCATGGAACACCAGCCGCGCAGATGGCAATTTAGCACTGGCCAGTATTATGGAGACAGGGGCGTAGTAGTGCGGGACAGTTTATGGATTTAAAAACTAAAAATCGCATGGGATTGGCTGACGTGCAAAGGCCAGAACTGCTGAAAAACACCGATGATTGCAGATCGATCATTCGCCAACACCACAGCTTTGAAAACAACGACTGCCCCGCCGCCCTGGATGTGCCCCTGCCCCACGAAACAGCCAAACTGGGTAGGCGGGACGTGCGGGATGCCGCTTGGTCGCCAGACACGGCGCGCGACCTACCCGAAACTGCCAACGTAATGCGTATGGCAACTGTGAGGCTTTTGTTTGGGGGGAGTAACTGGGTGGATATGTCGGGACAATCAGTTGCGGAATTTTGCCTAGTGGCCGACAAGACGAATATTGAGATGTGTTGCGGCGGCGCTAATTTCAGGGGCCCGAGTCGTTGCATGGCCATTGTTACACCCAGCCACGGGGACTCGAGCGCAGGGCTGGGTGTTCGAGCGGCGGTGTCGGCCCCTTGCCTTGGAAGGAGATGGGGACGGAGTTACGGGGTTACGGGGCTTAAATTTGATCAGGGTGGCTAGGTGACAATGCCAACCTTGTTTAGAATTTTGTGTAGTTGTTTGTGTAGCTACTTGAAAAAAAAGTGTGCTACAGAATGCCGTTGCGCGGTGTAGTTTTTGGCAGTGCCGGCTGTAAGAGGACCAAAATACATTGTTCGGCATTTTAACTATCAGACAACTTGCACGGAACCCAGACAAGGTCTTATACAGGGCCGGTGACTGTCGCCTACGCACTAGGCAGGTGACGTCAGCGCCTCACGCCGCGCGCGGCGGCGATGCATCTGCACCAGCCCCAGCGCGTGTTATCGCAACCACTGGGGATATGCGCCCAAGTTGGAGCCGACACGGCGGGATGGACGAGGGGCAGGTGCCCATCGAGTTGCAAGCATTGGGTTGGACAAGTCGCACACCAGCCTCAATACTAGCGCGCGGTGCGGGTCACACGAGGCGCCCTGTTTGAAGTATTGGGAGGAGTCGCGGTAAAGCTACGATTTTGTGGGTCCATCCAGCACTGCCTGCAAAGCACTGAGATTGATCCGCACGATACCGCCTGTCATTCGCAACTGGGAGGTCGGACGTCCTGAAGACAGACAATATCTGGGCCGAAGCTTGGCGCGGCGCAAGTAGCAGTACTTGGCGCTTGGACAGTTTGGTGTAGTTGACCGGTCTTTTACTGAGCTACGCCGACTTTGTGGGTTTTACAGAAGCTGATAGCGTGAGATATTGCGGAGCACCTGTTTTCTGGACGGTTCGAGACGGATCGTCAATACAAATACCCATCAGCACTTTGCCAGACGACAGAAAGACGCCGAAAGTGCCTGGTGACGACATGAAGTTTTTCCGGCGCAACAGGCCGGCGTCGCCAGACATTGATCTTGTTCACACAGAGGGTATGTCAAAAGCAGTGTGGTTTGCATTAGTTGGGTTTTGTTGTGGTCTTGGGTTCTAGCTCCATGGCGTTGGTGTTGAAACAAGAATGTGAATGCAGAGATGGTTATTGGGCTACTGGACTCCAATAGGGGGAAGCATTTGCCGTCTATTATGGCGGCGTTGCCCGGTATCGGGGGCAGTATCGGGGGGCCCAAGGCTGGCTGGGGTTGACCGATCAGTAATGACCAGTGACCAAGGGTGCGATTATACCTGCATAATTAGGGCGTTTGTCAGGTGTGTTTTTACAGTGTTTCCAAACGACTTGGAAAACGATTCTTCCGAGTTTCCATCTAGCACTCCAGCCGTCTAAATTCAACCGCGAAGCGGTTGCTACGGGGGTCTGGGGGCAGCGCCCCCAGGAAAAAAAAAAAATAAGCCCACAGATGCCGCATGGATCCACCTGTCTGCATCTGAGGGCGTGGTCTGAATATAGCTCATGGACAAACAGCTCGAGACAGAGTGTCTGGGAGTATTTTGTGGACCAAGACCATTGGCTGCAGCGCAATCACGGCACAAGACGCAGCCATTCTGCGGGGTGACGATGTGGGTCCTAAAAGGAGGCTTATTTTAGCGCGTGATGTGAAAACTTTAGAAGTGGGAGTTGCGGCCCGACGCAGCGCACTCGGCACAAGAAGTTGGTGGCATGACCGCCACGCAATTGCGTTGCGCGTCGACTGATTTGATTGACCACCGACAAGCAACTAACGCCAGACGAGCCATTGTCTATGGAGGAGGAGATGACGCTGCACCACGCGTCGCAGGTCCCGCACACGAGCAGGAATTATTCGGCCCACCACACCGCAAGGACCGAGAACGTTGGCAGTGGAGTGGCGACGCCGTCGGGGACCATGTCGATTGAGACGATTTTGAGCTCTAACGGAGCGCTCGGCGGCGACGTGTCTCAGCAGCAGACGCCGATGCAGCGGGCGCCCCGCGGGTGGGATCGGATGAAGAAGCGGTTGAGTGTGGTGGGAAAATCTAGCAGCAGCTCGACCATTGCGACGGTGGACGGTACCAGTCGCAAGCAGAGCATGTCCAGCAACAGCAGCGTGGGTGTGCCGGCGCAGCGGAGCGCAACGGTTGCTGTTCCGGAGCGGACGCAGCACCATCGCGATCTACCGCGGCCGGCGACAGATTTGAGAATTGCGTCGCAGGCGCAGGCACAGGCCCGCCCGACGGGCACTGCGTCGGCGCCAGGCCGCGCAAAGGGCCTGTGGCGGCACAAGGACAATACCCATGCCAACGGCCATGCCAGTGGCCATGCCGGCGAAGCCACGCATGTAGCAGGACCCGGTCCGACTGGACCGTCAAACGGAATATCACCGACGACGGCTGGACTGGCGGCCGGCCAGGGACGAAAGCCCCTTGACCGTAGTCTGTCGCCGCTAACGACGAACCTCGCGTCGAACCCGTCGTCGAACCCGTCGCTGAACCCGCCGTCGTCGCCGCCATCGTCGCTCATTTTTGAGAGATCGGTGCAGGACGTGGCGCCCCAGAGCGACCAAAACGTGCCGACCCACTACCACGACGAAAACTTTATCCCTGCGGTGCTGGACGCATCGACGTCCGCCATTACAGACACGTCTGTGGACCCAGACATGATTGACGTGCTGTCGCTGCGACATGCGTCGCGGTCCCGGTCACTGACGGCGTCTAGCGCTCTGTCAGCGGGAGCGACGTCGCCCACGTCTGGCAGCGCGTCGCCGGAGCGTGTACCGGCGCCCCGCTCGCCCATCGGTTTCGGTGTTGGCCTCGGCGTCAAGGTGGGCTCACAGGGGTCCCAGGGCTCGCAAATGGGCAGCCCGCAGATTGCGCCCGTTAACATGGCGTCACCAGCCCGCGAAGGCTCGTTCAGTCAATCAGGCGAGCCGCGCCATGTTCTCAGCTTCTGCTCGTTTGCCGACATTGTCAACACCGAGCAGCAAGAACAACAACAACAGCAGCAACAGCAACAGCACCAAAAGCACAAGGACAGTGTATCTGCCACGTCGTGGCCCCTCGTTACCCGCCGGCCCTCTATGGGATTTGAGATGTTTGGCCGTCCCCGTGCTGCCACGCGCGGAGAGAGCTACGACGACTACGACGAGGATGACCGGGGTCTCAGTATCACGTCCATGGGCGAGACCCTCCGCCGCAACACCGGCGAGATCACGTCGCAGATTCACGCTTAATGCCCCGTCCGCCATACGTCGTGACGAGTCGCTCTCTACCGCCGTCATGAATATGTATTAAGTAGAGGTCTATTTATCGTTAATTGTCACACACAGCCTCATGGCCCTATCGTGCCATATTTCCTGGGGGCGCTGCCCCCAGACCCCCGTAGCAACTGCTTCGCAGTTGGATGACAACCAGTGGAGGTCAACCGCGAAGTGCTGGCCGCGGGGGTGGAAAACCTCCAGAAACGAAAAGGCAGTATCCTGTTGATCTAGTGACAGCACAAAGTCAACTGCGAAGCAGTTGCTACGGGGATCTGGGGGTGGAACCCCCAGAAAAAAGAAAACTACCGCTGTTCAGACGACAGGACGAGGTCAACTGCGAAGCAGTTGCTACGGGGGTCTGGGGGTGGAACCCCCAGAAAAAAGACAACTACCGCTGTTCAGACGACAGGACGAGGTCAACTGCGAAGCAGTTGCTACGGGGGTCTGGGGGTGGAACCCCCAGAAAAAAGAAAACTACCGCTGCTCAGACGACAGGACGAGGTCAACTGCGAAGCAGTTGCTACGGGGGTCTGGGGGTGGAACCCCCAGAAAAGAAAACAACGTACCCCTGTCCAGACGACAGGACCTACGGAGGGCCCGGGATGGAATCGCCAGGAGAACAGACAAAGTTGATCAAATGCTCATTAGTCGTTAGAATAGCAAGAAAGTCATTACAGGTAGTCCTTTTTGTTGGCGGTGCGCACAAACCCGCGGAGCTGCCACTCGACATCGGCGTCCTTGTTGTCGATTGTGCCCAGACGCAGGTCGTAGAGCTTCATCTCGAAGCGAGGACCGACTTCGGCGAGCTCGACGCCGTCGCGCGTCCGCACGTAGACGTGCTGGCGCACAGAAATAAAGTCGCCAGAGTTGGCAAACGTCACGACGCGCTGCGAGTCCTTTTTGACGCCCGGCGGAAACAGATGCTTGAGAATCGTCACGACGCGCTTGCCGAGCGGCGACGTAAAGTTCTCGAAAATAAGATGCGGGTACGACTCGGACTGGTTGCCGGCATTCTGGATGTCGTGGCGCAGGACAACGTTGTGCAGCGAAAATGACGCAGTCGGACCGTGCGGAAAGTGAGAGACCGTCAGCGCCGTCGGAACACCGCGGTGCTCGTGCAGCAGCACCAGGTCGGTGCTGCCCGACGCCTGGCACGCCGAAACAAGCGACGGCAGAATCGTGCCTCCTCGGTTGAGCCGGACCGCCGTCGGGAACAGCAGTTTCACTTCCTTGGCAAACTGCGACAGACGCGTGCTCGGATCGCGCGACGTCGTCACCACAACGCGTGGGTCCTGGATGCCACTCAATGCGCTGTACTCGTCGTCAACCTCCTCTTGCAGCGACTCGTCGAACCGGAAATCCTTCTGGAGCTGTTCGTCGTCAGCCACCTCCTTCGGCAGCTGCTTTCCGGCCGCCAGCGCAGCACGCATCTTCTGCCGGCGCTCCGCCAGCGCCGACTCCTGCAGCTGCACAGACTTGCGGTACAAATATTCTCTCCGTTCGCGTGCTTGGCGGCGAATCTGTCGGTCAGTCTCTTGTGTCTCTTGTGTTCCCGTCACTGTGCCGTGCTTTCTCTTTGTCCTGGGGGGCGCTGCCCCCCAGGAAAGCAAAAAAAAAATACCACGGTCTGATGCGGACGGATGCCGCAAAATAAAGCCGCTAACGTACCATTCTGTGTATGTGACGATGCAATAATGAAAGTGAGGTTCAGATATCAGAGCCGAGACTTTTCTCTTGACGAAATTATTTCAGTTGCTAGGGCAACTATCTCCCGATAAGCGAGTGTGCGACCACATCGGGCAAGCCGTTGACGGACGGCCCTCGCCACCAGCAGCGCATGACGCTGCTAGAGCGGTCTTTGAGCCGTTGGCGATGGCGCCAGACAAATAAACTGCCAACATCAACCACGCACTCGCATCTACTGGCAGCACCGCCGGCGCACACCGCCACCGCCATCTACACAAATGCACAGTATGCACAAACCCTAAACGCATTTTTGCACGCCCTCTCCCCACCGTAAACGCCAAAAGCGTAGTGAAATTCTACCTTTTAACTGCACGACCGTCTTCGCCAGACCACGACTACACACACTCACAGCCCACACACCCGTTTGTCTCGCCCAGCATGGACGCGTTAGGGGTACGGGGCGACCAATACGGCGGGGAGTCGGATCTGGAGTCCATAACGTCGGACGTTGTGTACCAGGGCCGTGGCGGTGCCGCCAAGGTCTCGCACGACAACGACTATGATACGACCGGTCCGTCTGAGAACGCCAGTCTTTCCGCGCTTTCGGATGGCGAGCCGGACGGCCAGGATGACCTCGACGACCAGTATGGCAACGAAGATGGCGAGGAAGTTCCCGAGCACGCCTGCGCGTAAGTTCACTGTTCGACTTGAGGCGACATATCCGTCTCTGTGGTTTTCCTTTCATTTTTTTCTCTGTCGCAACTCATTCGCAGTTGAGCATGGAGCTCACGGTTTGGGTGTTGGGTGTCAACGGATCCACTTTTTTCTTTCCTGGGGGCGCTGCCCCCAGACCCCGTAGCAACTGCTTCGCAGTTGAAGATGGGGCTTTTGGCGGGCCATCTGCTTGGGTTTCTCACATTACTACTTGTCTCGAGTTCAACTGCGAAGCAGTTGCTACGGGGGTCTGGAGGCAGCCCCCCCCAGGAACCTAAAAAGCAACTAGTAGCAACAACTGCTTCACAGCTGAAGATGGGCCTTTTTGCGGCATATGTGCTTGGCTTCCTCAAAGACGCACAATCCTACTTGTCTGTCATTCAACTGCGAAGCAGTTGCTACGGGGGTCTGGGGCAGCGCCCCCAGGACAAAATGCAACTAGTGGCAACAACTGCTTCACAGCTGAAGATGGGCCTTTTTGCGGCCTATGTGCTTGGCTTCCTCAAAGACGCACAATCCTACTTGTCTGTCATTCAACTGCGAAGCAGTTGCTACGGGGGTCTGGGGGCAGCGCCCCCAGAAAGAAAAAAAAGAAGACCAAAAATTAACGGCAGGTACTGCGGGATCCACACGCCGTCGAGCGTTGTCAAGTGCGTGACATGCGACAAGTGGTTTTGCAACGCGAGGGACAGTCTGTCATCGTCGCACATTGTGATGCATCTTGTGCGGGCGCGACACAAGACAGTAAAGCTGCACCCCGAGTCTGATCTCGGTGATACGACGCTCGAGTGCTATAACTGCGGCAACAAAAACGTGTTTCTGCTAGGCTTTATCTCGGCCAAGAGCGAGACCGTCGTGGTAATTCTGTGCAGACACCCGTGCGCAACGTCGCCGTCGGCAGGCATGAACTGGGACACCAAGGAGTGGCAGCCGCTGATCGAGGAGCGCAGCTTTCTGCCGTGGCTCGTCACAGTCCCGTCGGAGCGCGAGCAGCTGCAGGCGCGACACCTGTCGCCGGCGCAGGTCATGAAGCTCGAGGCGCTGTGGCGCGACAACGCCGGCGCAAAGATCTCGGACCTCGACAAACCCGAGGCAGAGGAGGTCGAGATGGAGCCGGTCCCGCTGCGGTTCGACGACGCGTACGAGTACCAGCGGTCGTTTAGCCCGCTCGTCAAGTACGAAGCCGAGTACGACAAGAAGCTGCGCGAGTCGCAGACCCAGACCGGCGTCTCGGTCATCTGGGACATGGGCCTGTCTAAACGGTACCTGGTGTCGTTTGTGCCGGACCGCGTCGATATGAGCGAGCTCAAGATCTCGATTGGCGATAAACTGCAGCTGCGCCACGAGGCGGCCCCCGGAAAGTGGAGCTCAAAGGGCTACGTGGTCAAGATCCCCGACGGCGTCTCGGACGAGGTCACGGTCGAGCTTCAGGACTCGTCAAATGTGCCGACGAGCTACACAACTGACTTTACTGTCGAGTTCCTGTGGTCCAACACCACGTACGCGCGCATTCAAGACGCGCTACGCCGGTTCGCAACAGAGGACACGTCCGTGTCCGGCTATATATATCACAAACTGCTGGGCCACGACATTGAGAATTTGACGCTCAATGTCAAGGTGCCGTCGTCGCTTTCTGCGCCGGGCGTGCCCGAGCTCAACGAGTCGCAGCGCAATGCCGTCAAGTCGGTGCTCCAGATGCCGCTGTCGCTCATCCAGGGGCCCCCCGGAACGGGTAAGACGGTTGTGTCTACTTCGATTGTGTACCACCTCGTCAAGCTCACCAAGGAGCCGGTGCTGGTGTGCGCGCCATCCAACGTCGTGGTGGACCAGCTGGCAGAGCGCCTTACCAAGGCAGGCCTCAATGTTGTGCGCGTGGTCGCCCGCACCCGCGAGGACCTCAGCTCCAAGGTCGAGCACGCCACGCTGCACCGCCGCGTGCGCGACGACCCGCGCAACTCCAAGCTCGTCAAGCTCATGGAGCTCAAGCAGGAGCTTGGCGAACTCGACGCCACCGACGGCCGCAAGTACTTTAAGCTGCTGCGCGCCGCCGAGCAGCGGATCATTAAAGAGGCAGACGTCATTTGCGCCACATGCGCCGGCGCCGGCGACACGCGGCTCAACAATGTGCGGTTCCGCACCGCCCTCATCGACGAGAGCACCCAGGCCATGGAGCCCGAGTGCCTCATCCCGGTCGTGCATGGAGTCAAGCAGCTCGTGCTGGTCGGCGACCACCAGCAGCTGGGCCCCGTCATTTCGAACCGGTCCGCCGCCAACGCCGGCCTGTCGCGCAGCCTGTTCGAGCGCCTCATCCTGCTCGGCCACAAGCCCATCCGCCTCACGGTCCAGTACCGTATGCACCCGAGCCTGTCGCTGTTCCCGTCCAACATGTTCTACGAGGGCTCGCTTCAGAACGGCGTCACCGTCGCCGACCGCACCAGCGCAAACAACGAGTTCCCATGGCCGGTGCCGGACCTGCCAATGTTCTTCTGGGCCAACCTCGGCCAGGAGGAGATCTCGGCGTCGGGCATCTCGTACCTCAACCGGTCAGAGGCCGTCAACTGCGAGAAGCTTGTGTCGCGTCTGTTCAAGGCCGGCATCCAGCCCCACCAGATTGGAATCGTGACCCCCTACGAGGGCCAGCGGACCTACCTCGCCCAATACATGATCGCCAACGGCGAGATGAACACCGACTGGTACCGTGAGGTCGAGATCGAGTCGGTCGACGCTTTCCAGGGCCGCGAAAAGGACTACATTATCCTGTCATGCGTCCGCTCCAACAGCAACCAGGGCATTGGTTTCCTGCGCGATCCGCGCCGTCTCAACGTCGCCATCACGCGTGCCAAGTTCGGACTCATCCTTCTCGGCAACCCGCGCGTCCTATCGCGCAATTTCCTGTGGTCGAGCCTGCTCAACCACTTCAAGTCCAAGGGCGTTCTTGTCGAGGGCTCACTCAACTACCTCCGCCAGTCGCACATCCCGCTATCCAAGCCTCGCATGCCGCTGCGGGAGACTCGCCGCGACGAGCTCAACGGCTTCGATCCGTTCATGGTCCCCAACGACCCTCGCCAGGTCTTTCCCCCACAGGAGTTTGACCCCCACCAGCACCCCCAGCTCGATTACAATCAAATCCCCGGGGCACCGCCGTCAGACGGTCCCGGGTCCGCCCTCGATTTTGGTGCCATTGGCGGCGAGCCGTTCAATCTCGCCATCTCGCTCGAACCAGCGGCACCACCCCCTGCCCACGCCGGCTTCGGTCCCATTGGCGGGCCATCCCGCCGAGTCACGCGCGACTACCGAGGCGCCCCGCAAGGCTTTGCCGGCCCTGCAGACCCCTTTGGAGGCTTTGGCATCCAGAACGACCCGCTGTCGGGCCCTGGCATGCCGTTTATGTTTGGTGATGCCAGCGACATGCGGTCCTGGGCATCCAAGCGTCAGGCACCAGGACCCAGCGGCACTCACGCCCCCCATCAACACCGCCAAAACGGTACCACCGAGGCAGAGCGCATGCTCGGCAACTCTATGGCCGACCGCATGGCCCAGATTTTGCAGGACATTGAAAAGGATTCTGCGTTTGATGACGACATCGGTGACCTTTCCACTTCTTTTGCCAACAAGACAAGACTATTCTAATCCCGAGTTTTGATCCGAGTGATGATCAATCAGCACTCTACACAGGAAGCAAACTGTGAACTGGGCCTGCGGCCGCCATTTGTTGCTAGTGGTCGCCTAGTGGTCGCCTCAAAGACGCCAAAAAGATGGGCCAGGCCTGCCCCCACGCCGCCACACGACGGAACCTGTCGTCTCCTGTCGACGGCAGTCAGTAGCTACGATGTAGACCTAACAGATCCTTGAAGGATTTTTGTGTTCTGTATTTGGTTTCCTTGGGGGCTTCGCCCCAGACCCCGTAGCAACTGCTTTGCAATTGATTTGGTGGCCGGCAATAAAAATGAAATGGAGAAAATGGGATAAGCAGACAAGAAAAGAATACTGCGGGAGTCTGTAACAGTTGGAGCTGGAGGTATTTACAGATCGTATATAATGTCATGCTAGTCATGCTAAGCACGAAAAGCAGGTGTTGGGGATTTTGGGACTCAAGCCTCTGGGCAAACGCATGTAAAAGGGAAAGTGCGCCGGAAAAAGAGACCCGACTCAAGGCAGTGGCTCGAGGCAGGGACAGGGCAGGGGCACAAATTTTTCCGACCCCGACGGGAGGGAGGAAAAAAAAAAAATTGCGCCCAGGGGTGATGAAGTGCTCGCGGGGAACTGGGACTGAAAAGTTGGGGAATATACATAGCACTACGTGGCGAATACCATCTTGCAGAAATGAGTCAGTGGTGCGCATCACGGAGGGAACTAGCGCTTGTGTTCTATACATGGCGAGCGCGCCGCAGCGGGTTAACAATTTTTGCTCCTGCGGTGGATGCGTGGAATGCTGTGGCGACTGCAGGAGAAGAGGGGCAATGCCATTAGAGAAGGTGCAAGTTGGATGCTGCAGTGTACATTTTGGGACATGAGAATAGTAGAGGATAAAAAGCCGGCATTTTTACGGGAAACAACGCGGACGAATGAGACGGCACACGAGGCGATGCATGCCCCTGTGCGGCGCAACGGTTTTTTTCGGGACACAACGAACGCCGCCGGTTCGGCTTCGTATTTCTGGGTGAGACGTCGTTGTGTGACGGTAAAATATTTGCGTTTTGCTTGATTCTCCATAGAGCCGAGTATCGCAGCAAACGCAATATGATTACGTCGGTTTTGACGCGTCATACGCTTGCTGCATTAGTTTGCGGCATAGCCACGTTTCAAAGGTACGACCTTGAAGAACGTATGTGGGAGGGAGAAAGCCAAAAAACAATAAAGGATGCTTGATATGATTGTCGCTGGCAGGAGCAACTAGGGTCTTGTTGCGGATTTCATGGCCCGGCGTCATAAAATGCAGGGGCACTTCGCGTGCCCTGGCTAGAGTCCAAAGTGCTTGCTGCATAAGTACAATATCGCGCTACCGAAGCAGCTGAGATACAACGTGAAACACGTGTATGGACGCGCAGTCCCAAAATTGCGCAACGGCGGACTAGGCTCGCACCGACTCGGGTCCTTATGCTCGCTTGCCGATCGCAAAATTCAGTACCCGGCAGCGATCGGTTGGACCCTTGCCGCAATATCTGGACCTAGCAGGGGCCGTTGGCACGGTTTGTTTTCTGACGGCAACGTTGCGCAGGGACCAGTGGGGAGCGTCGATGGCAGTTGCCAGGGGTCCAAGCGTAGAGGTCCAATGGCGTAGTCGCGTGGAAATTTTTGAAGAGTGCAAAGCGATGATTATAGCTTGTGCTTTTTGAGCCCGCAAACCGGCTAACGCCGTTTGCTAGGCATCAGCGCGCGTCGCTCGCGCCGTGCACCGTTCGAACATGCGCTGGGTTCTTGGCAAGCCGTGGGGGATGCACAGGGGGTTGGTGACGGGTCTTGTCTTTAACTTTTAAAGCAACGCGGCATCCGAGGTCCGTTTTTTTTGTTTTTTCTTTTTCAAGGCGGGTTTTGGACCCCCCACACTGTCGCATCGCGGCTCATATAATTTGGAATCGCAATACCACCGTGTTTGATGCAGGATGTAGTGCAGGAGCGTGCAGTATTAGGCCTGGTGTACCGAGGCCCTGGTTGACTGTAACAAGCACAAGCCGAGTCACGAGGTTTCTCTGGTAGTGCCGCTTTTGAACTGTAACCACAACATCCACTATGCCACACTATGCCACTTATAATATGTCGCGAACCATGGCTAAGCGCCCGCCAGCCAGCAAACTCGCATGCGGCGCTTAGACCATCCCGGTTGCCGCGGCTCAGCAGCACCAGGGCGAGCCGCCCAGAAGCCCAGCCCTGCCTGCATGGACCGGCTAGATTGGGACCCAACCGTGCCGGGCAGGGTGCGCGACGTACATACTTTTATTTGGACACACGGCAGCGTTATTGTCGATTGCTGTTTGCATTTTTTTTTTTTTTTTCTCTGTCTGCCCCAGTCTTTCGCTCTTTGCTGGGAATACCTTTTTTTTCTGGTCGCAGGCTTATTTATTTGATCAAGTATCGGCGGCCACTTCTTATTCTTGGTGCCACAAAAAAAAAAAAAAACACCAACAACGCCATACACGGTTCTTCGACAGGTTTATCTCTCTTTTTTTACGCGTGCCACCGGTTTGGCCGCAAGTCCTACATCACAACAAAACAAATCTAGGCCATGGCCGACGGCCGTATAGGACGCTCGGCCAGTGTCGGCCATCAGGAGAGGCCCGCGACTGCGCCAGCATCGGCAGCAGCGCTTCCGAGCGTCAAAGATGTTAGCTCCGACCAGGCATCATCCCTGTCGCCATCTCCGTCAACATCGGGTTCTGTGTTTGGAACGCCCCGCAGACGCCCGTCGGCAACTGTCGCGGGTGGAAGCGCCTCGAAACGACTCGGTATATTGCGCAGTAGCTTGTCGGTGCAAAACGTCCGGAGCGTGCTAACAGGTGGAAGTGGAACCGCAAGCCAGCCGTCAAGCGGCAGCATGAGCGCTGCTAGCTCAGACTCGGACTCTTCGTCATCCCACAACAACGTGTCCCCGCCAAAACGCGGTACTTCGCTGCAGCATCTGTGGCAGTCGCTGGAGCCACGGCTACTCGAGGCCATGGCCTCGCCGACGCTCTTCACTAATGACCTCCCGACCCACTCGGCCGTCCAGTGGATCTCGTCCAAGGACAAACACTGGGACACCGGCGACGCGCTGTTGTCGGCGGATGGCGTGTTGTCGCTCTCCAACGCCAGGGGCACCGTGCGCATTTCAGACGTTCGCTACGCGCGCGCGGTCGGCAACCCGCAGAAAAAGTACATTGAACTCATTATCCGGCCCGCCCAGGACGGGTACACACACCTAATTATCGCGACACCGACAGAGGCCTCGTTTATTGTATGGCTTGCTGGTTTGTTGCTGTGGACTAACGTGAGGCCGGCCGGTCTGACGCGCAAGACGTACATGCCGCCTGTCGTGGTGCCCAAACTGCCGCAGTCCGAGGCATCACCAGCGCGAGATAGCGGCGAGAGCAGCCGAAAGTCCGCAGAGAGCGCCGCAACGGGCGAAGACAACGATTTGCTGGTGTGCCAGTTCCAAGTGTACTTTCCGTTTGCGCGCAAGGGCCGTCGCGTCAGCATTGCCAAGAGCGGCGCAAATACTGCCGCTGCCGCGTTTGAAGACAGGTGGCAGCAGGTCGTTGGTGTGTTGCAGCGCGATGGCACACTGCAGCTGGCGCGGGCGAGCGACGGCGTCTTGCTGTTGTCGCTCGACGTCAAGACAGTGCTGTCGTCGCGCGTGCGGTCCATCGATGAGTCACTGTTTGAACATCCGCGCGTAATTTACGTCAAGACGACCGGGGGCGCCGTCACCACGCGCGACCCGGCGCCGCGTCGCCGTGGGGATCTGGGGACTGAGTCCCCCGAGAGCGAAACGTCATCGACAAACATTGCAGCGACCGCGTCAGAGGACCTTTCGTTCTACGCCCGCTTCGCCAGCGACGTCGACTACGACGACTGGCTTGCATCGCTGCGCGCATTTACGCGCCAGCGCATTTTTGCCCGTTCGACCCGCAGCTTGTCCGAGGCTCTCCGCATCACGCGCCGCGTCAACGTCCGCATTCTCGAGGCCAAGTACGACCTGAAAAACATGCGCGCCGGCACCCAAGAGCCCGATTTTGTCGGCGCCTACGCAGAGGTGTTTTTCGAAGGAGCCACCTGGGCTCGCACATTTGTTAGCACGAGCCCTGACGCGCCGTTTTGGCGCGAGGATTTCGCATTCGACAACTTCCCGGTCGCCATTCCGGCCATGACACTTCTCCTCAAGCGGCGCATCGGCGCCCGCATCAGCCCCGCGACAGACGAGGTACTCGGCTCCGTCACCATCTCAGATCAACAGCTCCAGGATGCACCCGACGTGGAAAAGTGGCTGCCGATCGACGTGTCACTGCCGTCCCTCAAGGATGCTCGCATCGGCGCTGCAATCTGCGTCCGCGTCTCTTACGACGAGGTCCCCGTTCTCAGCGCGGACCATTACTCGCCGATGCGCGACCTGCTCCTCACTCACCCCGACCGCCACGCCCTCACCGTCCACATCTCCGAGACGACTGGCGACATTGGCAACCTCAGCGACATTTGCCTCCGCATCTACCAGACCGAGGGCAAAGTCATAGACTGGCTGTTTGCGCTCATCGAGCACGAAGTGGCAAACGTCGCGGCTGCCCTTGCGTCGGCCGGCCCTGACCAGCACGCCGGCTCAGCTGCCCGCCGTCACATCGACAACACCCTGTTCCGCGGCAACTCGCTCCTCACCAAGTCCCTCGAGCGGTACATGAACATGGTCGGTTTCTTGTATCTTGATGCTGTGGTTGGCATGTTTGCCCGCAAGGTCGTCGAGAACGAGGCGTTTCTCGAGATCGACCCGGCGCGCCTCGCCCAGCACTGCCCGGACCCAGAGGACCTTGAGCGCGTCAAGGCCGAGAACCAGACCAAGCTGGCGCAGTACGCAAGCTTTTTGTGGTCGCTCGTTGTCAAGTCGACCGACTATATGCCGGTGTCGTTCAAGCTCATCTTCCGCAAGCTGCGTCAAGAGCTCGAGAAGCGCATGCCCGACAGCCAGCATATTGTGTACAACACCCTTTCGGGGTTTTTGTTTCTGCGGTTCTTCTCGCCGGCGCTGCTCAACCCCAAGCTGTTTGGCCTCATTCGCGCGCACCCGACTGCCAAGGTCCAGCGGTCGTTGACGCTCATTGCCAAGCTGCTACAGGGATTTGCCAACCGCGTGCGGTTCGGCCTCAAGGAGCCGTGGATGATCCCTATGAACGAGTTCATCGAAAGCCACGAGGACGGCCTCGTGGAGTTTTACAAGAGCGTGTCGCTCGTCGGGCACGACGATGACGCGGCGGTCGTTGGCACCGAGGACCGCATTGCCAAGGAGGATGCCGTTGCATCCCCAATGGGCTGTAACCTGAGCAATCCGTTTCTCATAGACAAGTACGAAGCGTACGCGCGTCTCGTCGGTCTGTGGAACGCCAACAAGGCGCGCCCGTCCCTGGACGGCGCCATGAAGAATCTGGCCCTTGACAAGAACGGCAAGCCACCTGTCGCCAACTCAGACAGCGCTTCATCTGACCAAACGTCGCAGACGTCGGACCGCTCCGCCATCGCAGCCTTTGCTGCAGAGTGCGACCGCCTCGAGGCGACGCTCGCCACCATCCGCGACCGTCTCGAGCGGGCCGAAACCGTCGACGACTTTGATCGGGCCGACCTCATCAAGGCGTCTCCGCTCAAACTGGTCCCGGCCACGGGCCAGGTTTGTCTTGCGAGCACGCAGCTCTCCACGACTCCCATTCCACGCTCCAGTTCCGCCGAAAACGGCGACCGCGACGTCTTCGAGGCCTCAGCCTCTCTCGTCAGTCCCTCGCCGGCTCCCACCACCACTACCACCACCACCACCACCACCTCGTCCACCGACTCTGTTTCGGACCCTACAAAACTCCACCGGTCCGACTCTCGTTCCCGCAAAAACAAGTGGGGTCGCATGTCCACCATCCGCAAGATCATGTAACGACTTAATGTATGCATTTCCATCCGCATTTCCGTCTGTCTTTTCTTTTTTTTTTTTTTTTTTCCCTGGGGGTTCCACCCCCAGACCCCCGTAGCAACTGCTTCGCAGTTGATTTAAAGAGCTGTAATTTTTGACCGCGAAGCGATTGCTACGGGGGTCTTGCGGATCTCGTTGTGCAGATTCTCGGGCGTCTCCTGCGTAAACGCCGTCTGTCGTTAGTTTTCTGCTGCTCTATGCTTCCGTTTCTTTCTGGGGGCGCTGCCCCCAGACCCCCTTAGCAACTGCTTCGCAGTTGGAACGCAACCAGAGCGGAGATCAACCGCGAAGCGGTGGCTACGGGGCTCTGGAGGTGGAACCCCCAGGAAATAAAACAAAGAATGAAATTCAATTGCGGAAGAACCCAGCAACACAAGAGCCAATGACAGTATTATTATTAGTTTCATGATGAAGAGTGGTAGTATACATGAGCAAGAGACGGAGTCTTGCAAGAGAAAATGCACAAATGTCCACATGGGAAATGCGTAAACAATGGCAGCCGGAAGAATTCTTGTTTTTCTTTCTTGGGGTGGGGCTACCAGCCGCGGGCGTGGTAGTTGAAGTCGAGATTCGAGTCGTCGAGATCCTCTTTCCAGCTCTCGAGGTCTTGGACAGATGCATTGCGGGACGCCGAAGCGCTGCCGGTGTGAGACGTAACGCCAGGAACGCCAGTCGTAGTCATGCTGCGACGCAGAGTCGCTGCTCGTGACGGGTTGGCCGGCGTTGTGGTCTTGAACGCTGTAGGGTCGTTGACAGAAGCGGCAGACGGTGCCATGGCTTGCTGCCGTTCCCATAAGAGGTTGCGACGAACACTTTCAGACAACTCCGTAGCCAGCATGTTGCGTCGTGTCGTACGGGGCGAGTACCCACCGGTCGGCAACATCATGTGAGTAGCCACGGTGGCGTCTGTGAACCCCTCACTCGGCTTGATGCCGTCTTCAGACGAGGTGGCGGTATCGTTGGAGTTTGCCGAGTTTTGTCGCCGCAACTGTTCGCGCTGCTGTTGTTGCTGTTGTTGGAGCATTGCGTGGTTGTTGAGAAACAGCGATGACAGCAGCGATGGTTTGACAAGCGGCTTTTTCGGCTTTTCGTCGTCGCGCGCAAAGTACGTCTCGTCGTCAAACGGCGTGTCGCTCTCATCGTCGACACTGTCCCAAGCCGATTCATTGTCGTCGTCATCGTCGTCATCATTGTCGTCGTCGTCGTCGTCGTCGTGCTCAGAATCGCTGTCGCTATCGAGCACGGCGTTGTCGGCTGGCTTGCGGCCTTGACGGCTCAGCTGACGGCTGAGAACAGACACCTTGGAGTTGACAGAGCCGCCAGAGTTGACAGAACCCCCAGACGTGCGCTGCTCGCGACTCTGCGGGTCGCGGGACGCCAGCTTGTCTGCAGCTGTTTCTTTTTCTGGGGATCCGTCGTGCTCTGCAGACGACAGGCTCTCGCCGCCAAACTCGCTGTCACTTGGCGACGAGGCAATAAAAAACATTTTCTCGCGCGGAAGCTTGTTCGGCCTTGCCTTGGTCAGCTTCCACTTGGACTCGGTAGGCGGAGCAGCTGCCGCCGCCGCAGCCGAAGAACTGGATGGTGCCGGTGCCAGTGCTGGTGATTGGATCGCCCCCTTGGCTGACGTATCGGCTGGACTGCCGTTACTGGTGTCTGATCGCTTGTGTGGCCACCGGTTTACTACTGAAACCGACACGTTAGACGGCGAAAAGCCCCGCACAATCGAGACAGATGTGCCATTGCGGTGTCGGCGTGAGAACCTGCCACCATCGTCGTCGTCGTCGTCGCTCGTGTCCTCAGAGTCCGAGTTCAGCGAAAACTGGCCCTGGCGACCAGGGAGTGTAGCCTGAGGCACAAGCGACAACCGCGGCGACGATCGGTTTCTCGACATGGCGGCAGGGCGTCGCGGTTGCTCGGCTGGTTCCGAGCCCATGCGCTCGCTCGACTGGGCAACCAGCTGTGGGGGTTGAGATGCACCAGGCTGCGACGCAGGCTGCGACGCAGGCTGCGATGCAAGCTTTGACTGACTAGAACGTGCCTGGGACATTTGACTCTGACTGGTCGCCGGCGCCTGGCTTGATTGAGTAGCCGTCAAAGGCCCGGGAACCAACGAAACATGCTTGTTGCGTCGCCGGTCGCCGCTGGTAGCCCGCAGGGCGGCACGAGCGTGCTCATGACTTTTTGTGCGCACTAGTCGCGACAGCGACGGCTGCGAGTCCTCGCGCAGAATGCGCACACGACTTCCAGACTTTCGTATCGGCTGTCGGGTTGCTGGAGTTTGAGTCTGTTGTTGCTGAGCCGATTGCTGAGTAGCTTGAGTAGGTTGAGTAGGCTGAGAAGGCTGAGCAGGCTGAGCAGGTGCAGCAGGTGGTGCTTCGGCAGGGCTCGCATCTACTGTTGTGGAACTTGAGCCATGACCAGACACCGATCCCCCATCCGACACCTGACTAAAAAGCGTCTGTAGCCTTTCGCTCGACAGGGGCTCACGCCTCGATCCGCTGCTTGTCGACGCCACACTCTCAGCGTTTGACACTGTACTGCCAGATCCCCGAGCCCGCGACGGCTCCAAACCAGGCACATCCACCAGTTCAGGGACCCCCAGCGACGACGCCAGAGTGGCGCTGCTGCTATCAGATGCCGTATGCAATATTTCCCGTCCATATAGTCGCCACGATAGGTTCTCGAGCCGTCGGCCGTTTGCGATCTTGTCCTTACATCTCGTAAACACGGTCCACATTTCAAACAGCGCCGCCGGATCGCTTGCATCCACTGCCTGCCGTATTGCTCCAGGGCTCAGTGTCAACAGTGGCTGCACACTCGGCGAGCTCTCTGCAACCTTTGTCTCTGCTATCCCTCCTCCAAAAGTGCCCGTCGGCACCCGATCCTGCTGAACATGGAGCGGAAGCTCAGTTCCTGCTGGCATCTTTTTGGTTCCTTTTGTTTTGTAAACTGTAGACAAACAGACAAAACAACTAGGTCGCTAGAAGTTTTGATTTTCACTAGGATCCGTTGCCTCCACTTCGCCTCCGGGCGTTCTTTTTCAAAAGTCGCTAAAGTCGCGTCCTAATACAGCACCCACAACTGCAACGCGCTCTGGTTTGAAGATAGACTGCGTCGTGGTCTCCACAAGGGAGAGACCAGCGCGTGTCGACTGTTTTTGTTGCTTTGTAGTGCTTGTCGACCCTCGCGCGATGTCTCGAGACTCGCCCTTTTTGGTGGTGGTGGTGATGCGAGTGGGGCACTAGGTGCTCCCACAACACCAACTAAACTGGCTGGGCTCTGGGCTCTGGGCTCCTTAGTTGTCCCGTGCTAGCACAGAGCACCAAGCAACAGTGGCACTAGTAACAAAAAATGTCAAAGCGGTGGTGGCGGTGTTTGACAGTGGCTAAAAGGTGGTGCTGGCCTATTTGTCCTGTGTTCCCTGTACAAAGGCAGTAGTTGCAGGTCAAGTGACCTGCCTCGACAACCCTTTTTTTTGCCTGTGCTGGGGAGACACCCCAAAAGCCCCAGCCGTTTAGCCGTTCAATAACGGGTCTACCCCAGCCGTGCTTGGCCCATGTCTTAGCAACGTGTTTTCTATTTTATGCTGAGGCTATTTTATCGTGTTTATTAGATATATTACGCTAATTACATGAGAAAACACTGAAAGCAGTTTCTATCCTGGCTGGGACAGTCACAGAATTTTGCCATTTCCGGATTTCCACGTCTGACCAACAGGCGTTTTGATTTTTTTTTTTTTTTTGTGTTCTTTTTCCCGTTTCACCGATTCGACGGTTGGTTCATGCGCCAGTCTCGGAACGCTGCAGCGGGTGCATGCCGGGCCGATTTCAATACTCGCGCGCTGGTTGGTTGGCGGCCCAAGTATTAAATGCATACAAACCATGTAAATACTGAATGGTATCACTAGCATTCATTTCTATTCGTTTTTAGGTTTTCAAATATATAGTCACCACTACTCAATCACAACCACCTACCACGCCACGTGTAGTCTCCTTCGCCACCTGCCGCTCTACTTGCATCCTGTCTTCCGCTCGTTCCGTCGACCCCTATTTTCCTCACACCGCCACAGTGACACCTGTGCTGTGGCGCTGTCCCGCACGCGCACGTTCATTCTACCCCGCGATCTCAAACTGAATCTGCCCCGGCACCACCTGTACTGTGCATCTCAGGCCTGTTGTGCTCCCCCCCCTTTTTTTTTTCCTGGGGGCGCTGCCCCCAGACCCCCGTAGCAACTGCTTCGCAGTTGGAGTGTGGCATTCGGGATGGAACTCTACACGCCGATCACGCTTGGAGTTCGCACTGCAAACCACTTGGAAACCAAAAAAAAAACTCCGTCATAAAGACGGGACCATGCTCTCCTGGCTACGTCCAACTGCGAAGCAGTTGCTACGGGGGTCTGGGGGCAGCGCCCCCAGGAGAAAAGAAAAAAGCACAACAACACAGGACATCATCAAAGCCTCGAAACAAGCCGTAATGTGCCAAAAGCATTGGGTTCGGGCTGCGCCCACCACATGATCATGCACTGCCTCTGCATACGTATATAGCCGGGGCTCGAAAAGACGCACGTGACCACAGCGTACAGCGGGGAAGGTGGAGGTGACAGCGCGGGGTCGTAGTACGCCAGAGCCCCCGCGTGCGACAGCGGCGCCAGTAGAGTAGGTCATAGTCTCTCGGACCTAAAAAAAAAAAAATCCACGCGCAAATCGGCAGTGCTCGCCGCGTATATGTCACCGGCAAGAAAAAATATGGTGCCGTTAACAATCTTGCCCATTGCGTAGCAATCATTACCCCATTCGGCAGGTGGCCCCTCCATACCGCCCGCTTAGCTGCAGCTAAACGGGCCCAAGGTTGCTGCTCCCACCTTTATTAAGCTCCACCGTTCACAGACACGCCACTTTTATCTATTCGTCGTTCACCGTAAGTGCTGGAAACCTCCCCGCGGGAGGTGAAACCTGATTACATGCCCAATTGAATCTTGCGTCCGCAGGCAACCCCACAATTGGCGACATTGCTCTTGTCAAGCAGGGTTTCCCTGACCAGTTCTGAGCTATCGCTCGTTCGCCTAGGCGAGGCGTTTGCCAGGTCTGTGTCTTTTTTTTTCCTGGGGGCGCTGCCCCCAGACCCCCGTAGCAACTGCTTCGCAGTTGAAACTCCACCGCTGGCCCCAGACCCCATGTAGCAACCAACCACCGTGGGCCTTTTTTTTTTTTTTTCAACTGCGAAGCAGTTGCTACGGGGGGTCTGGGACCAGTGCCCCCAGGAAGCGAAACGCGAGTGAGCTAACAGCAGATGGTCAGCAACGCAGCCAAGATCGCAGGAGCCACCGTTGTCGGCGTCGCCGGCTACTACCTGTACCAAGCCAACTTCAACACCAAGCGGGCCGAGATCCTGGCCCGCCAGGACTTTGAGCACATGACCCGCGCCACCAACAAAGAGACATCTCAATTTGGTGAGCTCGGGTCCAAGATTGACCAGACCATCCAGAGCGAGCGCAACCACCTTGATCGCAAGCTGGACGAGGCCAAGAACTTTGCGCGGGACCAGCAGAACAACATCGAGAAGTTTGCCAAGGACTCGTCCAACAAGTTCCGGGACGAGGCCGAGAAGTCCATTGACGCCGCCGCCGAGAAGTCAAAGGGTGCTGTCAACTCGGTCTCGGGCTGGTTCTCTGGCAAAAAGTAAAGGCCCCGCTTTTCACCATTGGAGCTGTTGCACAGCTTAGTTTGTAGTATCAATGTGCCACTTGTGAGTTCTTTGCTCAATCGACCTCGGGGGACACGTAGTGGTGTTGTCTTTTCCTGGGGGCGTGCCCCCAGACCCCCGTAGCAACTGCTTCGCAGTTGATCTCAGGTTCCTTTTCCGTTTCCTGGGGGTTCCACCCCCAGACCCCCGTAGCGACTGTTCCGCAGTTGATTCTCTTGCTTGTCACATTCCAACTGCGAAGCAGTTGCTACGGGGGTCTGGGGGCAGGGCCCCCAGGAAAAAAGGACCAGCTAGTGGCAGATATGATCACTTCGGAGCCTTGTAGAACTCTGAGAACGTAGTCATTGAGCCCAACTACGAAGTTGTTACGCAGATCTGCGGGGGATCTGTTACTGTAACGCTGGGTTCGGCTGCGAAAGAGTTAGATGAGAGGCTGGGAGAGGACTGGAAATGCGAAAACGTTTAGCTACGGATGTCCACGGGTAGTCGCAAACTGCACAAACTGAGTGCTCTGTTGACGGAAGGAGAGGACCAGGTTAGGTTTGACGCGTCTTTGCGCGGCCGAGAAAACGTGCATACCGCTGGAAGAGAGGAAAAAAAAAATTCTTACATAGTCTGAAGAACGTGCATCAACGCCTGCAGCACTTGTGACTGGCACAACTAGACAGTCGACGCCGCGTGCAAAACAAGCTACATCGCCATCGGAATGCACAAATAATATGCGCTGATCAGACCGGCAATTATGGTGCATCGGGTAGTACGCGCGGCTGAGATCTGCACAAGTCTCATTTCCCCTGCTGCGCGTTGTGTAAACAAACCTGCAACGCGTCTCGCATTCGTTAACAAGACACTTGAGCCTGTCAGGCGGTTCCAGTCGCAACGTATATTGTGGCAAAGTGAGTGCGGTGATTTTTTTTATTGGTGGCGGTTGTACAAATGCGCTTACGCGACGCGACAGACAGCTAACGGCAGAACCAACCCGAATGGCTTTGTTCAGTGACGACGAGTCCTTCGTCGCAGACGAAAACGTCGCGCCCCGGCCAAAGACGTCCTCGCGCGCGGCAGCAAAAATGCGCTCCAAGGTCGTAGACGACTCCTTTGACCTCGACTTTGACGACGAGCCCGCAAACGACTCGGGCTCCGACTTCCACATGTCCGACGATGACGCGGTCCCGGCGCCCAAGCCAAAGGCAAAGGCGGCGCCGGCAAAGGCAAAAGCGCCGACCAAGCCAAAGAAACCGGCAACCAAGAAACAGCCCCTCAAGCCTGTCGACAACCAAATGTCTCTCGACTCGTTTGCGGCGAGCTCGACACCAGACGCCAGTCCGGTCCCGTCGCCAGCCCCAAAGGCTACGGCCGGCACCGCCAAATCCAGCAAATCCAACGACGCGTCGTCCCAGTACCAGCGCCTCTCGCAGCTAGAGCACGTTCTCAAGCGCCCAGACACGTACATTGGCTCTGTCGAGATGACCGCGCAGAAGATGTGGGTCTTTGACACTGAGCACGAATGCATGCGGTACCGTGATGTTAAAATCGTGCCTGGTCTCTACAAGATCTTTGATGAGATTCTCGTTAATGCCGCAGACAACAAGATTCGCGACCCTTCCATGGATACCCTCAAGGTCGATATCGATGTCAGCACAAATACCATCTCGGTTTACAACAACGGACGTGGAATTCCCATTGAGATCCACGCAAAGGAGAAGATTTATATCCCCGAGCTCATTTTCGGCCATCTGCTCACGTCCTCAAACTACGACGACGACGAAAAGAAAGTCACTGGTGGTCGCAACGGTTTCGGCGCAAAGGTATGTGCTTTCTGGAAGGAAAACAAACAAAATTTTGCCCATGGGGGCTCGGCCCGCCGCTCCCCCCAGACCCCCGCAGTTCAAGACGTGGCTTATACAGTCCAAGACTAACACCAGCTCTGTAACATCTTTTCAACTAAATTCACTGTCGAGACTGCGGACGGAACCAAGAAATACAAGCAGACATGGACAAACCATATGTCCAAGTGCTCCAAGCCGAGCATTACCAGCGCCAAGCAGCAGTACACCAAGATCACATTCCAGCCGGACCTGGAACTGTTCAAGATGGATAAGCTCGACGATGACGTCGTTAGCGTGCTGCACCGCCGCGTGTACGACTTGGTCGGCACCGTGGCCGGCGTCAAGGTGTCTCTCAACGGCACTCGTCTCAAGGCAAAGGGCTTCAAGGGTTACGTCGAGATGTTCGTCAAGGCGCTCCGCGAGCAGTCAGCCTCGGGTACTGAAGGCGAAGGCGAAAACGCCGCCAAACCGACCATCGTTCACGAGCGCATCAACGACCGCTGGGACGTGGCGTTTGCCGTATCCGACGGTAATGGCTTCAACCAGGTGTCGTTCGTCAACTCAATCGCCACCACCAGCGGCGGTACTCACGTCAACTACATTACTGACCAGCTTGTGACCAAGGTCTCCGAGTACATGAAGAAAAAGAACGCCCGGAGCGCTGCCATCCGTCCTGCTCAGATCAAAAACAACATGTTTGTGTTTGTCAACTCGCTCATTGAGAACCCGGCATTCACGTCCCAGACCAAGGAACAGCTGACTACCAAGGTCTCGGCGTTTGGCTCCAAATGCGTCCTACCAGACACGTTCCTTACAAAGGTGCTCAAGACGTCGATCGTCGACAATATGATGGACATTGCGACCCAAAACGCCGACAAGGAGCTCAAGCGCCAGGATGGTGGCAAGAAGCGCCGCATCACCGGCTACGCCAAGCTTCAGGATGCAAACAAGGCGGGCACTCGCGAAAGTCACAAGTGCACGCTTATCCTCACAGAGGGTGATTCGGCCATGGCACTCGCCATTTCGGGCCTCGAAGTCGTCGGCCGCGACTATTTTGGATGTTTCCCTCTGCGTGGTAAGATGCTCAACGTCCGCGATGCCTCTCATGACCAAATCATGAAAAACGCAGAGATCCAGGCCATCAAGCAGATTATGGGGCTTCAGCACAAAAAGACGTACAAGAGCGTCGACGGCCTACGCTACGGCTCTATCATGATCATGACAGACCAGGATCACGATGGTTCCCACATCAAGGGCCTGATTATCAACTTTTTGGAGTCGTCCTTCCCTGGCCTGCTCGAGATCCCGGGGTTCCTGGTCGAGTTCATCACGCCTATCGTCAAAGTCTCAGTCATGTCCGGTAAGCGCGTGTCGAAGGTGATTCCGTTTTACACCATGCCTCAGTATGAGCACTGGCGCGAGACAGAGGGCAAGACGTGCGTGTGGAAGCAGAAGTACTACAAGGGTCTGGGTACGTCGAGCGCCCAGGAGGCTCGCGAATACTTTCTGCAGATCGCCCAGCACAAAAAGGTGTTTGACAAACTCGTCGACGAAGACAAGGGGCTTATCGAGCTCGCGTTTGGCAAGAAAAAAGCAGACGCCCGCAAGGACTGGCTCCGCACCTACAAGCCCGGCACCCATCTCGACCCGACGCTGGAAACTATTCCTATCAGCGAGTTCATCAACAAGGAGCTCATCCTCTTCTCGATTGCTGATAACTTGCGTTCGATTCCAAACGTTATGGATGGATTCAAGCCCGGTCAGCGCAAGATCATTTATGCGTGTTTCCGCCGTAACCTCACCTCGGACATTCGTGTTGCCCAGCTTGCCGGTTACGTATCGGAAAACACCGCATACCACCACGGTGAGGCGTCGCTGCATCAGACAATTGTGGGTCTTGCCCAGGACTTTGTCGGCAGCAACAACTTGTACTACCTGATGCCTCATGGTGGTTTCGGTACTAGACACACTGGTGGCAAGGATGCTTCTGCTCCTCGTTATATTCACACGATGCTCAACCCGCTGACGCGCCTCGTCTTCAACAAGAGCGACGATCCGCTGTACAAGTACGTCGAGGACGACGAGAATGTTGTTGAGCCCGAGTGGTACGCCCCTGTGCTACCTACCATTCTTGTCAACGGCGCCGAAGGTATCGGTACTGGATGGAGCACTAACATTCCGTCGTTCAACCCGATGGATCTTGTCGACAATATTCGCCGACTTATGAACGACGAGCCCATACAGCCCATGTGCCCGTGGTACCGCGGATGGAACGGCACTATCGAGCAGATTGCGCCCGACAAGTTCCGTATCAGCGGTGCCGCTGAGCAAGTCGATGACCGTACTATCGAGATCACTGAGCTGCCGGTGCGCATGTGGACCCAGACGATGCGCGAGTACCTGCTCGATGCCATCGAGAAAGGCTGGATCACTGACATGACCGAGGAACACGCTGCGAGCCTCAAGTTTGTCATCACCCTGAGCGAGTCGCAAATGCAGGCTGTTCTCAAGGACGACATCATGACCAAGTTCAAGCTCCAGGCTACAATGAGTCTGGGCAACATGGTCGCGTTTGACTCCAATGGCCGCCTGCGCAAGTACGACAATGTCGAGGAGATCCTGCGCGAGTACTACTACGTGCGTCTTGACCTCTATCAGAAGCGCAAGGACCACATGGCCGGTCAATTCAAGAACGAGCTCGAAAAGATTTCGTCTCAGGCCCGCTTCATTAAGCTCATTATTGACAAGAAGCTGACGGTATCAAACCGCAAGAAGGCCGAGCTGGTGGAGGATTTGGAGAGACTCAGCTTCCCCAAGTTTGGCAAGGATGGCGTTCCACACTACTCCAAGGACGAGCTCGAGGAGGAAATCTCGGTGGTTTTAGATGAATTTGAGAAGGAGAAAGAAGAGGACCCCGAGGTTGCTGCTCTTGCTGAAGACGTTGTCAAGCCAGACCTCCCGACGTTTGACTACCTTCTCAACATGCCCATTTACTCGCTCACGCGCGAACGCTACGAGAAACTGCTCCGCCAGAGGGACGCCAAGGAGAACGAGCTCCACGAGCTTCTTAAGAAGTCTGCCAAGGATCTCTGGAACATCGACCTCGACAAGTTTGTCCAGGGATGGCACGACTTCGAGGAGGAGGATCGGTTCCAGCGACTCAAGAACGTCTCCACCAAGGCTGGCAAGAAGAACACGAAGCGCAAGGCTCCCGCAGCTAAGGTCGCCAAGACTACCAAAAAGGCTAAGATTGAACCTATTGAGAACGACCTTCCCAAGTCTCTTCAGGCTTCCAAACCGCCTTCTGAAACTGTGGAGGACAAGAAGCCTGTTTTCGGTTCTGGCCTTTCTGCCGGCGTGTTTGGAAGTCCCGTCAAGAAGCGTAAGAGCGAGTATGAGCGCGACGCCGATGATTTGTTTGCCGACATGAGCGACCTCATGGATGGCTTCAAGAAGACAACGTCGGCGTTTGGCAAGAAGAGCGACGCCGAGCCAGCAGCCAAGTCTAAGCCGAGTCTTTTTGCTCTTGATGATGATGAAGACGTTGAGATCTTTGATGGCCCAGAATCTATTCGTTCGCGTTCTTCGTCGTCTCGGGCCACGCCGTCGACGACAGAGAAGCCTTCCAAGGCGCCAGCCAAAGCGTCTTCCCGGGCTACCAAACCAAAAGCGGCGCCGAGGGCCAAGTCTCGCACTGCGACGCCTTTGAGTGATGACGATGATGTTGCCGAACTGATCTCCGCACCTGTTGAACCGCGAAAGCGCGCGGCCCGAGCCAACACCAAGAAGACGTACACGGCCACATTTAGCGACGAGGATGACAGCATTGTTCAGCTCGCCGATGACGACGAAGACGATGACGCCGAAATCGACCTCGACGACGAGGATGATGATGATGACGACTTCGACGACAACTAATTTAATACCCTGCTATGATATTTTTTGCTACTTATTGTTTAAAATTATATCCTCTGCTTTCTGCAATTAAATCCAGGTCGGCACATGCTCTATATGTCTACAACTGCATCGGGTTCGACACATGCTGCTAAGCTCTACAAAGTCACACGTTCAATAAATGCTTAAAACGTACATCGTAAACTCAAAATCATAACATCATCGAGCAGGAGGGAACTGGAACTTTCTGTTGCTTTCCAATTCACGGCCTTTCCTGTTATTCATGGGCGAAGGAGGCTGCTCGTTGAAGGACGAGAGTGACTGGTTCGAAGCCGGGTGGCTCAAGCTGCCAGAAGGACGCTGCTTGCCCGAGAAATTGGGCTTGACACTACTGCTCCTGCTTCGGCTCCGCGACCGCTTTTCTTCTTTTTTCTTGCCCTTGCGAATATTGCCGCGCAACAGGCTCTCCAGTCGGAACGAACTCTCCTGGGCTGGCTGGCCTGAAGAGCGCGGAGAAGTGGTCTTGTTCGACTGCGAACCAACATAGGGGAACTTGAGCGACGACGACTGCGCCGGCGTCTGCTGGAAACTGTCTTCCTCGTCCTCCTCGTCGGTCATGGCAGTCGTGGGACCACCAAAATCAAGATCATCGTCAGATGCAGACGCACTCGTGGCAGGCGCCATCTGATTGTAGTCAATCTCGCGTCTAAGCGGCGTGTTCGCTGTGTACATGGTCGTACTGCTGCTGGCACTGTTACCAAAGGAATCCGCGAGCGTCGTCTTGAACGACGTCGTCGACGGTGTACGTGCCAGCGACCTGTTCAAGATAATCGATACCTTTTTGTCGTAGAGCTGTGGCACCGACTCGACAGGATCATTGACAATATCGGTGCTCGCTTCCGTATCCGTGACAGACATTGTGTGCCCGTGACGTACCGGTCGGTGCACGTTGCTGATGTTTCGCCTCATATCCTTGGTGAAGAATGTATCTAGGTTATCCAGCTCGGTCCACATGTGGCTGAGAGACCCACCTTCAACGTCTTCCGCAATCGACAGACTGTCGGACCGCTCAACCACACCGCCAAAGTAGCCGTACCCAGCGTCCTCTTTGTGAAACTCGATCTCGTCGGCCGGAACGGAAGCCAACTCGGCGCTCGCCTTCGTGTTGTTGCACGTGTAAAACACCAAATGCACGTTGTTGCGCGTCGTCGCCGCCATCTTTTGCGGATTGGGAACAGCCCAGCCAGAGTCGTCGGGAATGCCAAATAGCGTTGCCGTCTTCTCGTACTCCTTGCGCAGCGCCCTGCTTCCAAGGCTCATGCGCAGCACGTGTTTGTCCATGTGGCTCGCAGGAATGCTGAGCGTTTCGTCGAGCACGCTTAGCGCCTGTTCAGCCAGATCGGTCTGAAGCAGACGAAGAAGCGGCGAAATAATGTCGGCACCAACGCCAGCAAACTCCTCACGCTGCATGTTCACCTTGGGCAAAACGCACTTTAGCACTTCCATAGTCTCCTCCTTGACCCACTTGATCTTGTTGGACAGACTGCCCAAAAGCAAAAGCAAGATCTCGACCTCAGAGTCGGCAAAGAAGGAGTTCTGGATCGCGCTCACGGTTTGCAGCAAAAAATCGGCTTTTGTGCGGAACCGCGCCTTTACTAGCGAAACGAGAATGCGCGCAAGGTTGTTTAGGCCCCGTTCCTCGCACATCTCATTCAGACGCATGGCCGCCGTTTCCGTTTCAGAACTAACGTGTCCTGTCTGGAGGGCGTGCATAAAACGCGCGAGGTTCGCAACAAGAGCAATGGCAAGATAGCCATGGTCAGCAGTGATCTCGTTGGGCGTGATCTGGTTGAGCCTATCGAGAACACGAAGCGTCTGATCATAAGCGGCAGACGACTTGAGACCCGGCAGAATAGCATGCTGCAGACCGCGAAACTGACCCTCCCACTTTTGCGGAAACGTAGCCACCAGGCACGATACCGTATCGGGCGATTCGAGGTCGATCTTGGCGATGAACTTTTCCAGAATCGACAGCGCCTCGATGAATTCCTGCTCGTGTATGGTCGACAAGCACGCCACTGTCGCCCAAAAGAGCTGTGGGTAGTTGATCAGCTCCTCCGCATCCAGTTCGGCAGTGACCGCGTTGAGAGTCATGAGAATCTGCATTGCAAAGCCCTGGATATCGTGCGTCTCGTCCGAGACAGTGTTCGACAGACGCGCTAGCATATCACCCAGCATGCGCTGATCCATGACCGACAGATGGCAGCGGAAGACCTGAAACGACCTGCATGCAATGTGGCGAGCAGGGCAAGTTGTCGCCCATCGCAGGGCCACGCGCGACCACTGCTCCTGCAAATCAGGCATGTCATTTGAGAAGAGACTGAGCGTCTCGGTAGCGAGTTGGAGCATCATTTTGGGAGTCCTCGCGCCGTCTTTGCTGCTGTTTAGGTCGTCATACTGCCAGGTGGATTTGGGGTCCAGCTTACGCAGTTTTGTGCAGAATTCGCTTGCCTCCTGACGTTTGGAACTAAACTCATGAGCTAGATGCGTCAATAACTCCTTTGCCTGATTGTGCACAATTGGCAAGTAGTGGTCAAACAGCACGAAACCAATGTGGAGCAGCAGCGGGAGATTGTTGCGTACATTCTCCTGCGGGCTCAGCATAAGGTCAACAAGGAGAATCATGGCCAGTTGGCCGTGCGAAAAAGACGCCTCCTTTGCGGCCGCTGGAAGCATAGACGAGATTTCGGCAACATACGGGAACTGTGACTGAGCAGCAGACAGATCATAGGGCTCCGGGTGCTGCGGGATCATGGCCTTGGGTTCCAAGTACCTGAGCAAGGCGTCCACCAGCTTAGACCCCGCAGGTGTGGCTGCCAAGTAAACCGGAATCTTTCTGGCGTACTCCACAAACATCGGATCCCGCCTGACAAGACTGTGATGGATAATGAAAGACATGACAGTGTTGACGTTTGCTGGATATCTGCCAGATCCAAGAGCGACCCACAATGCTTCGACCTCGTTTTGGATCCTGTCGCTGAAAATGACAGTGATCTCAAAAAGGTTATTCATAACCATGGCTGTAGACGGCGTTGGGTTTTCGTTGACGTCCCTTGTCAGCTCAACCGTTTGAATCCATGGCAGCAGAACCACCAAAATATCACGTCGCTGGATGTCGTTGACAACATGGAAGAACTTTGTCAGCTCCGAGAAAATCATGAACGTCTCTTCAGGATGCTCTGCAGCGAACCGGCTAGACAAGCTGAACATGGCACGCTTGTACACTGCTGTTGTCTTGTTGGCAATGCTGACTTCAAACTCGCTGAGACATGTCGTTCCAAAGAAGCGCAGCTCAGTGGCACTCAGCAACTCAACAGCGAGATTGCGAACCTCGGGATCCGCGTCGCCCGTCTTGAAGAGTCCCAGAGCAAGAGGCTGACGGAGCTCGCATGGGTACTCTTTGTTGGCGAGAAGAAGCTTAGCCAGCGTGACAAAGTAGCTCTTTGCAGCACGCGAGTCCGGGTGGTCTCGGTAGCCATTGGCGACGGTCTCCATGAAAATGAGCGGGTGCTCAGGGTTATGTTCGAGCAAGTTCATAAGCGCTCTGCGGCCGACCTCGTGCACTTCGTCATTTGAGCTCTCGAATAGACTGTTGATCCATTTCAGTACCGAGTGCACGTCAAACGTTAGGTGGGTCGTTGTGGTGCCTGGCTTGTTCTTAGCCGTTTCGGGATCAACAACGGGGCCTTTGCAGAGGGCAGCCATTGCACTGATGACAGCAATGTCAGATTTACGGTTTTCAAGCTCCATGGTGGCCAAGGCGATATTGTGCTCGCGCGCATCCTTGCAAGACGCGAGGAAAGCGCGGCGCATGGTCACTTCGCGATCACGGGCCACGGCAGCGTGTTGGCCAGTCAAGCACCAGCCCTCAATGAGCGAAAACGCATTTAGGCGCCCCTCAAAGGAGACCAACGTCGGCTTTTGGGTAGTGGTGGTGCCTTGGCGCTTGAAAGTCGCGAGATACACCGCCTCCACAAGACCGCAGTAATAGCGGCGCAGGCGCTGGTAGTGATAGTCGACCTGCACGTCGGGCTGGGACAGGAACAACCGCAGACTGTCGAGCAGACGCAGATGCTCGGCCATGATCCAGTCATCGCCGAGAACGGTGGGTGACTCGAGGAAATGGCTCGTCAAGTGTAGAATATGGGTAATCTCAGTGACAATCCTGTCCTGGCGATGCATATAGCCAGAGACACCCGAATAGTCACCGCGCTGTGCCGACTGGCTGCTTTGGCTACTGTATAAACTGTGCATACCGGTAGGCGTTGTCGCGAGTACACCGGCCTGCCGGCGCTTGGCATCCTCGCGCCAGCTCTCGATCGTAGGGTTGAAGCATTCGAGTAATGCCTTGTAAATGTTGACGTTTATGCACTGCAGCCCGTTGACAATGGCGTCGCGCAGGACCGGGTGATCCACGCCGAGGAGCGGAATCACCATGCGGAACACGGACCGGATCGACGTGATGCGTTGGTGGTGGATTGTAATCTTCTGCATCGACTTTTTACGGCCATGCTGCTGGTGATTGTCTGGAATGTGCATTTTCTGCTCGTCCGTCAGAGTCAGTGTGATGCACGCGACCACTAGATAAATACGCCACTGCTCGACGACAATCTCTGGGTGGGTTCGCATCGGATGCTTGGTAATGAAGGCATGCGGCCCTGAGCCAGTGGCACTGTTCTCAGACCGGGCAAACTCAACAACCACGTCATACATGCGAACAAGTCGCGAGCACACAATGTTGCGACACACGGCTACAGGAATTGGGTAGCTTTCAAATAGCTCAGCAACCAGCGACGGAAACACCTTGAGCCAGAGCGCCGTATCGACGCCATAGTCAGATTCTGCCAATCGCACGAGGCACGGGCGCTTCTTGCTTGAGTAAGCCTTGGCCATTCTGCTGCGCTCTGCGACGCTGAGTTCTATCTGTGGCTTTGCCTTGCGGAGAAGGCTAAACGCGTCGGCCGAGTCCAGGTAGTTGATGATCCTGTACGACGACGGATCCACGGCCTTTTCGGACGAGCTGGCATCGCAGCTTTTGCCGTCCTTTTCTTTGATGGCCTCGTCAAACGCCACAGTAAGACGCAGCAGCTGGATTGCGAGATGTCGGATGTTGCGGTCCTGCGAGCACAAAAAGAAAAGGCCGTTGCCCTCAATATCCTCGACTGCCGACCACAGATCGTTCATAAACATGCTGTCAGCGAGCTTGCCGTCGGATCGTGAGTCGGAGCTCGAGGCATTGACATGGCCCCGAGCCTGGCCCACGAGCGTTTGTTCTTGCTTTGTGTCCCTAATCTTCTCGATCCAGATGTTTATGAGTCGCACGTAAAGCTTTATGATGATGGGCTCAGTCTCGGACGCTGACTGGATCGGGCAGTTGTAGCTCGTAAATATTTTTTCATCGAAAGACAGCATGAGCTTGGTGTAGATCTTGATGATCGTCCGGGTGTCACGGGTGCGGGCGAGGCATTCGAGAGAGCGGGTGCACGCCTGGGCGATGCGGGCGTTCGAGTGCGTCACGTTCTTGCACAGGACCTCAATGGCGCGAGTAAAGTTGCCGTCAGCCGGAAGGAGCCACGGCAGGTTCTCGAGGATTGTACAAAACAAGTCAATGTAGGACTGCTGTTTCTGGAGCTGAGCCGATGAGCCGTTGTCGCCGCCAAAGTGGAATGAGACCGACATTTGCGGTCGTAGCTGGCTAAGGCGTTCCTCGGGCGTAGGAGACGCGGCCGTGGGCGACAAGTTGCCGTACTGAGAGCTGAGGACCGTGAGCAACTTGCACAGTACACTGCCAAACGTGTCGTAGAACTCGCGGAGAGACGCACCAGCGTTGGCTGGCAGTATCGGCCACTTTTCTGGCAGCTCTGGCTCGCTATCAGCTGTTGGTGCAAACGACAAGAGCACCTTCTCGCTAGGAAAGTCGGGCTTCTTAACATTGGCGCGATCATTGAGAATACAGGTGAAGGCACGAACAGCTATAATTGCTCGCTCGGGCATGACATTCTCCAGCGACAAGAACTCGGATGTCGGGTTCGCAGAGTACACCATTTGTAGGAGCACGTTTTCCAAGAAGTACTCAATGTAGCCAGCCCCGCCGGCACGAATGAGTTGGATGCAGGCAGCTGGCATGAGCGAGTCATTGGCGAGCCAGTACTTGCGGCTCGTGTTGGAAAGAACCGATTTGCGAATAGCGTCAAGCTTGCGAGTAGTGCTGTTGAGCGACTCGGTGCAGCGCAGCATAAATGTCCACACGAGCTGGGACAGGCCACTAAAGAATATGGGCCGTGTCGTCTTCTCCTTGAGCTTGCCAAGATTGCCCTCGTACAACTGGAACCAGTTGGCGGTGAACTGCTCTTGTGGCATTGTGCTGAGAGTCATGCATGCGAGCCGGAATCCCACTGTCCATGTCTTTGGTTTCTGTGCCATCTCGGTCGCCTTCGCGTAGATGGACTCGACTGCAGCAACCCACATTGGGTGATTGACCTCGGCAGTAGCGGTGCCAGCGACGGGTGCGAGGATGTCGCACAGAACCTCTGAGTACGCCACTTGAAGCGTCGAGTTATGGGTCTTGACGAAGAACTTTGCCAGCGACTCGACAAACTCGGCCGACTCCTCGAGCGCGTCCTCGGGGTAAATTTTCAGTTGAAGGTACCGCATACCCTTGATGACCATTTCGGTCTTGAGCTCTGTCTCTTTTGTGATGGGATTGATGTTCTTTTCAATGTCGGCAATAAAACGGTCGGCGACGCTCATAAAGCGCGAACGCGACATTTCTCCCAGCAGCTCGGCAAACAGGTTCCAGTTTGCCCGGCGAATCTTGGACCGCGAGAGCGTCACGGGGTCCGCCGAGCGCAGCTGCTTGAACACGATCTCCTCGAGCTTCTCACTCATGTCGACGTCGAGCACCTCTGGCGCTGTCTGATGCACAACCTCCATCAAAACGCGACACAAGATAAAGATACTAATCAAGCTCTTGGTTTCGGCCTGGTATGCCGCCTCTCGCGGATCGGACACGCCGCGGTTCGTCGTGCTCTCGGATGCAGTCCTGGAGTGGCTGTGGACGCCCGTCGCCAGGTACTGAGCAGCAGCTGCTGCTGCTTCGGATTTGCTCTTGCGCCAAAACATGACCGAGTCGATCACTGGCTTTGGCCGTCTACGCGCCACGTACCCAAGCGACGATATAATTTTATCCCATGCCGGATCGGCACCGGCACCCAGAATCTTATCAATCTGCGGTTCGCCGTCGCGCGCATACGCCAGGCACAAGTTCAGCCGCTTTTCAGCATGCCGCACAAACTGTTGTTAGAGTATGTACCTTTTTTTTTTTTTTCCCCCGTGGAGGGCGGTGATGATGTAACCCCGTAGCAACTGCTTCGCAGTAGAATAGAAAATGCAGCTGGTTCAGATCACGATAACAGCCGCTTCGCGAAGCTGGACCACTTTACTGGGAACTCTCAGTTGCGCGGCTCCTATGACAAAGTCCCTAGAAAAGAAAATGAGAGAAGGAAAAAGACATACCTGCGTGAAAAGAATGTGGAGAGCGTATTCGGAGGGCGTTTTCGGCTCGCCGCCTTTTGCTTGCTTTAATTGCTGCTTTTGTGTCTGTGCCGGGCCAGAGACACTCCGCTGGGCCATTTCCGGTGCTTGGACAGGAGTTTGGGCTTGGCTGGGGATGTGCACGCCGTTGAACCCTTGTGGCGGCTGGGCCGTGTATGGCGAGCCGCCGCTGTCACCTAGCTGCGGGATCGAAATGGGAGCATGCTGCCCACTGGCAATGTACAACTGCTCATCTGCAGGCACAGCAGACGCTGGAGTACCTGGAGGAATGGACCCGGCTGGGCTTGCAATGTCGGGCGTTGCAGCATCGCCAGGAATCTTAAGCCCCAGTGCACCGCGACCCGGCTGAGGCGGAAGCGTCGTTGGCGCGCCATTTTGACCACGGTACACGGCCGGACGCACATATGTAGCGGCCCGGGATGGCCTGGCATGTGGTTGGTTCAGCGAGTTATCGCGTCGCAACGCCACTGTTGGTAGTGACTGGTTGCGGTCATGATGAGGTGAGTGCTGCCTGTCGTGAACACGAGGGGGCTCCAGAGGGGGCTGGCCGGCAGCACGACTCTGATCTGACACCTGTGAGGTCATCTGATTGACATTCTGGGGCCTGCTCGAAGCTTGGGAAGCCTGAGGTGTCTGGGCCACCGGCAGGTCCTCGTTCATGGTGTTCATCTGGAGTGAGCTGATGTACGACTCGGTAAAAAACAGTAGACATACCTTGAACTGTACAGCAATAACGAAGCGAACCTATTAACGGCGTAAGGAATAAATAGCCGTTTAATCTCCAAACGTTCAACTGCGGTTAGCCCATGCCCATCACAAAAATCACGAAATCAGTCGCTAAGAACATACACAAACCTCGCGCGAACGCGTATCACTCGCACGCGAGGTGCTCGTCCGTGGAGATCTAGCGTGCTACACGGTACAGATGAACCTTGGAGCACGCGTCGGCGACGTATACCTTTTGCTGTATTGTGTGATTGTGGGGGGTTGTCTTTGGTGATGGTAACGTCGGTGGTGATGATGGGGAGAGCCGGTGGGGCTGACAACCCTTTCCCTCATATATTTTGGCGAAACGGAAAAAACCACAAAAACAAGGGATACTCGAAGCTAGGAATACAAGATTGGGTTTTATTCACTGGTCTCGGCGGACTGGGATCAATGGTAGACACTAAAGCTGTTGTTAACTATTTTGTTGAAGGTGTTCTTTCTGGATGAAGAAGGAGAATTCTGGCGTAAATCACCATCGTCGTTACTTCTGTTTGTGAATGCAAACACAAAAGTCGTAGAAACTAGCAGTCTTTTTTTGTCTCATCTCCCGGTGCCACTAGCAAGATTTTTTGTTCAACCGCGAAGCGGTCACAATGTTCCTAAGGCCATTCCCTTTGAGAATAAATGCCAAAACCGGTTACATTATCAAGTTATCGTTACACTAGCAAATTTGGACTATAGAACCAATCAGTTTATTTCCTAGACGCCGTTCAACCGCGAAGCGGTTGCCACGGGGGTCTGGGGGCAGCGCCCCCAGGAAAAACGCCCTCAAACGCCCTCAAATGAGCCACAAATCGGCCCACGAGATGTCCTTGCGGACGGCATTGGAAAAGCCCTCGACGTACTGGACCCAGACGCGTTGCGACGCGTGGTCCTCGACGCCAGGAGTGCCGGCACGCGAGGAGTCGTTGACTGCGAGGCCCCAGATATCGGTTTTGGGCCCATCGCGGGGCTTTTTGGCCTTGGGGTCGTTGGATGTGTCGGAAGCGCTGCGTTTTGTTGCAACTGCGGGCCCATCTTCCGGTTTGGGGCCTGCGGACATCTTTTGCATGATTTCAAAGATCTGCTGGCGCGCAGTGTACTTGCCGACGGCCGCCTGTGTTTGGGCGTCGTCGCCAAAGGCCGCGAGCTGCTCGAGGGCTGGCTCTACGCGCAACACGAGAGAACCGTCGTCAAGGTGCATTCTCCTGAATCGCAAGCCGAGGGATCGCATGAGCTCGGCAGCATGAGAGACGCGGGCCCGGTCGGCCGTTCGGGACGCGCCGTGATCGTCAAGGGACGGCGACACGATGCGCAGCAGAGCCGGACCCAGCTCCTGGGCCACCAGAGGCGGCGGGAAGAGGAGGCGTAGCTCTGGGTGAGCCTTGTCGGTGATTTCGCGCGACAGCTCGCGAGCGTGTTTGATGGCCTCGTACACCTCGTAATCGCGACCACGCGAAAACGGCGCGTCCCGGCTCGTGCCGGCCGACGAGAACAGACTGAAAAATGCCAGACCTGGATAGCCTAGGTACTCTGCCAAAGAGCCATGCTGGCGCTCGTAGATGCCGGCGTTGGCGCTCTCGTAGAAATGCAGCCAGTCGCCGAGAGCGGCAGGTTTGCCCAGCATGTCGTCGGCCCATTGCATCGTCGGGTACATGGCGAAGCAGGCGGCAATGACACGATCGTACTCGCCGCAGTCATGTAGCTGGGCCAGCACCTGCGGCATTTCGACCGCTTTGGTGGCAGACCCCGTCCGCCGGAACAGGCGCGTGGCTACTTGGGTCCACGCCCGGGACATATCCTTAGTGGACGTTGTCGCGTCGCTGTTTTCTCCGGCCGCCCAGTCGATGGCGTTGAGGCAAGCCCGCATGTCGCCCTCGCACATCTCGACGATCTGGGCGAGCCGCCGTGTGTCGAGCTTGATGCCCTCGGTCTTGCACACGTCCCGCAATCGCGTCACCAACGCCGCATCCGACGACCGCCCGTACGCCACTACCTCGGCGTGCTGTCGCAGCGTCCGCAGCGTTCGCCCGTAGACGTCGTTGCAGATGCACACGATCGGGCGCGCTAGCAGCATGGGCTTTTTGCGTCCTCCTCCGCCGTGTCCGGCTTTTTTGCTTTGCGCGGTTGTACCGCCCCGCAGACGCGCGTCCAGCGCCCGTTCGTCGCCTTTGACGAGATCAACGAGCATCTGCACAAAGCCGTTTCCAGAGTCGGCGGCACCCTCTACCTCGTCGGCGACAATGCAAACTGGCCGCCGGCTCTTATTGATTTGGTGGCTCGTGAGAGCACTTTGGACCTTTTCGCGGACCGCAGGCCCCGCACGCTCGTCCGACGCATTGATCTCCATGACCTCGTAGCCACCCTGGCGCGCCACGACGTGTGCCAGCGTCGTCTTGCCGATACCTGGGGGCCCATGGATCAGCAGGATCTTCTTGTGAGGCCGGCCTAGCGCGTCCCGGTCGCCACTATTGGCGACATCATCAGACACCGGCTTTCCCCCTTCGAAAACAACGTTGCGCCATGCGCTCAGCCAACGCATAATCCGCCGGTGGGTCGCCTCAGGGCCGAGCAGGTCCGTATACCGTTTTGGACGGTATTTTTCAGACAACAGGACAGAGCCCTGTCGACTAGCCACAGGCGGCTTTTTTGCCTTTGGCGGCAGTGCACCAGTACCGCCAGCTGCCTCTGCCTCCACATCCATGAGCAACTGGTGTATCGGGACGCCAAAGTGGTTCCGTTCACCGGCCCTCAGCTCCGCCTGAGTCTCTACGCGTCGTTTCCGTCGCTTCAGCACAACTGTCTTTCCACTTGCAAGAACGGCTTGGCGTCCCTGTTCCTCGTGCCCCATCTCTAGATCCATAAGGTCTGTATTCGCGTTCTGCTGTTCTGGCTGATCTGGTCCAGGGCCAGTCTGAGACTCTGGCCGGGACGCCGACTGAGTAGCTTCTGATCCTGCATCAACATGCTGCACATCCGTAAACAAAAACGACGAGCCAAATAGCTGGGATCCATCTGGTAAACTTCCCGCCATCTCTGTTGTGTCCTGTTGCTGGCCCGACACTGGCACCGTGTCGTCACCCGATCCCGTGGTCTCATGTCCCACCGATTCGGTATCCGCAAAAAGATGCGCGCCAAACAGCCGACCTGCGTCCAGACCAGTTACTGGCTGTTCAGTTCTCACCTCTCCACGTCGGTCGCTCATTTTCAGCTCCTGTGCGAGCCCATAAGACTTGTTTAGCTTTGTCGCGTCTCCAACTACCGTAATTAGACGCGATCTCGCGTCTCTAGTACGGCTGACGCTAATCTCGTAGGGAACCAACACAGCCGCACTCTACGCATTTATGCTGCAGGTTCTGCATGTCATCATCAGCACTGCGCTCCTCGCTTTACTCTTTTTTCCTGGGGGCTCTGCCCCCAGACCCCCGTAGCAACTGCTTCGCAGTTGAATTGCGCCTGCTTGTAAAGCCGAAACCCTTCCGAGTCCAACTGCGAAGCAGTTGCTACGGGGGGCCGGGGGCAGAGCCCCCAGGAAAAAAAGGAAAAAGAGGCGTTCGTATCCTAGCTGTCATCCGCGTCCAACTGCAAAGCAGTTGCTACGGGGGTCTGGGGGCAGAGCCCCCAGGAAAAAAAGAAAAAAGAGGCGTCCGTATCCTAGCTGTCATCTGCGTCCAATTGCGAAGCAGTTGCTACGGCGGTCTGGGGGCAGAGCCCCCAGCGAAATAAGAAAAAGCATAGAATATCATTCGTACACCTAGCGTCATCATAGTCGTTAAAAAAATCAGGTATTGCGCCCGTCAGGGAAAAGTGCGTTAGTCCTTCATGGCATTGAGATGCTTTTCGCATTGTGCGCGCACAGGGTCAAAGTACGCATGTGCCATGGCCTCCTTGGCAGTCAGTCGCTCCATGTGGTCGTAGCGCAGAATGCCGTCCAAAAAGTCAAACAGTTCAGCCGACGTGAGCTCCTCATTGTCGTCGTTGACAAACCGCTCCCATGGCCGCCGCTCGTAAAAGCCAAAGTCGTCGTACTCGGGCCCTAGCACAATGCCGTACTTGTCGAGATACTCGCTGAGGGCGGCACTGCCAAGCACCCGCGCGATCTTGATGAGCTGATCAGTGTTTGAGTTGCCGTGGAAAAATGGCTCCTTGCGGAACACCATCGATGCCAGCATCGCACCATACGACCACAGATCGAGCGAGTAGTCGTAGTACTCGTAATCGACGAGCAACTCGGGGCCCTTGAAGTAGCGCGACGCCACTCGCACGTTGTAGGCCGTCTTGGGGTGGTAGAACTCTGCAAGACCCCAGTCAATGAGACGCAGCTTGCGGACGCTGTGGTCTATCATGACATTATGGGGCTTGACATCGCGGTGCATGATGCCGCGCGAGTGCGCGTAGTCCAGCGCGACCAGCAACTCGTACATGTAGAAACGGATTTCGAGGTCCGACAGAGTCGGGTACAGGGTGCGAAAGTCCACATTACGCACCTCTTCGAAAATTAGCGCAGGTGTTTTGCTCTGGGGTTAGTCCCTATGCAGACAACAACAAAAAGACAAACAAAAAGGCGAGAACAAAAAACACACCTCTGGATCTCGAACAATGTCCAATAGTTCGATGATGTTGGGTCCACCCGCCAGATTAATAAGGATCTTAACTTCGCGCTTGATCTTTTTGCGCTTAATGGGCTTGAGCGCCTTGATAACAACAGGCCGGTTCGACGTAATGTCTATGCCCTGGAAAACCTCTGAATACTTTCCGCGTCCCAGCTTCTGCACTATTTCATAGTTCTGCTGCTTTCCCCACACAAACGACATATCCTCTGCTGTTAGCCGCATTCGGGCATTGTGTCGGTCCAACCAGGACAATTAGGACTCGGTCATGAGTCGCATATCTAGATTGCCTCAGATTGACATACCATAGTTGTAGTACGACGCATTTTGCTTGGAGTTGACATCGGCGTAGACACGTGAGACCGTGGCGACCATGGGTTCCCAGCAGCAGACACTCGTCTGAACAGGTAGCAATGGCTCGTAAAGAGGTGGCTAGAAGACGATATATAGGTCAGGAGATGCAAGGACCTGCGTGTTGAGTGTCGCGACGTCGTCTGGGGATCGCTTGTTCAGAGCGGGGTTATACCTTTTAGTGGGCGTCTTCGTCGGCGATTACGGCGGGCTGGCTTCCCAGTTTGGTCTGGCGCCAAGCACCGGGGCAACTTGCGTCCTTGTCAGTAAACGTTAGTAATCTCTGCATATATTATGCATCAGTCAGCTTTATTGGATCACTTACCAACCTTGGAGCGGGGTGAACTTCAAACCCAGGTCCCTCGGCTGTATACACATGGACCGCACGCTAGTGAATCGATTTGTGGTCCTCGAAGACCTCGAGTCCCAAGAGGCCCTGGATCTCGCGGCCCAGCTCGCCGCCGGTATGTGTTTTGTATCCGCCAATGTGTCACTTTGGGCTTTCTGGCTTTTTTTCCTGGGGGCGCTGCCCCCAGACCCCCGTAGCAAGTTGGATAGGGCTCGTTTGTGACTTTTCTTTTATGGAATCCAGGTCCTACGTTTCCGGACGAGACAACTTACCGCTGTTGAACTGCGTACCAACTTTGTAATGATCTCGAGGCGGTCGAGTCCAACTGCGAAGTGTCACTTTGGGCACTTTGTCTTTTTTTTTCCTGGGGGCGCTGCCCCCAGACCCCCGTAGCAACTGCTTCGCAGTTGGACAGGGCTCGTTAATGTGACATCTCTGTTATGGAATCTAGGTCCTGCGTCTCCGGACTGCGTACCAACTTCTTCTCTATGATCTCGCGGCAATTGAGGCCAACTGCGAAGCAGTTGCTACGGGGGTCTGGGGGCAGCGCCCCCAGGAAAAAAAAAAACCAAAGGCCAGCACTAACTGCAGAGATCTCGAATGACCGGGCCACGCTGGTGGACTTGGTGCAGCTCCTGGGTGATTATTTGACTAAGGAGGATCCGGTGCCGAGGACGCGGGCGACGGCGTGCCTGGCAGCGGTGTTGGGCCAGCTGCCAAAGGATAAGCTGACCAAGCAGCAGACGACAGTGGTGACGACGTTTTTGAGCGACCGGATCGAGGACGAGGACGCCCTGCGGGAGATTGTTATGGGACTGCGACATGTGGTGGGTATGGTTGCGTTTAGCGTGACATCGGTGGACGGAGTGCTCAAGACGCTTGAAGATCACGTCAATATGCGCCGGCACTTGCATGCGGTGCGCCACGAGGTGTTTTTGCTGCTCGAGGCGCTGCTGGCGCGGTACCGCGGCTCCGGGGACCAGTTTATCAAGACTTACGTAGCATTGACGAGCGGCGAAAAGGACCCGCGCAACCTGCTCGTGTCGTTCAAGCTGGGCCGCACCCTGATGGAGCGGTTCGACGTCAAGGACGAGGCCGAGGCGCTGTTTGACGTGACATTTTGCTACTTTCCCATTACATTTGAGCCGCCGAAAAACGACCCGTATAAGATCACAAAGGACGACCTCAAGGAGGCGCTGCGGGCGTCTCTGGCGGCCAACGGCCAGCTGGCGCCGTTTGTGGTGCCGGGCCTCATTGAGAAGCTCAACGCGTCGTCGCAGGCCGTCAAGGTCGACGCGCTGCAGACGCTGGGCGCGTGCGTCGAGTCGTACTCGGCCGACATTGTGGCCCAGAACTGGCAGGACGTGTGGGACGGCGTCAAGTTTGAGGTTATTCATGGCTCGGACGAAGCCGAGACCGCCGGCGCCGCTCTGCGGGTGCTGGAGCTGCTGAGCGAGCGCCTCGAGACTACCAGCAGTCACCAGGACTATCTAGAGGCTGTCAAGAAGGAGACGAGCCAGCGACTCGAGGATCCCGGTGCCAAGCTGGCGGGGCCAGCGGCGACGCTGGCAGCCGGCGTTGCAATTTCCAACGAGACGGCGTTTGCGGGGCTGGCCAAGTCTGCTCTCGGCGTCATGGACAGGGTCGGCGGTGCCGATAGCTTGCCGATTGAGCAGTTCAAGGGCGTGGTGGACGTGATCATCAAGTTTTTGAACGCGTCGGCTCTAGTTGGCGCCAAAGACGGCGGCGTGCTCGCAGAGTACAAGGAGCGCATGTTCCAGGTTTTGCTCAAGGCGCTAGCGTCGACCGACGCCGGGCTGCGGGCCGTCGCCGTTGGCGGTCTGGCGCGTCTCAGCTCTCTGTCGGCGCTGCTCGACGCGTCGGAGCTCGGACTCGTGGCGCAGCAGCTCACATCGCTGCTGCTGGAGGACGACAACGCCGGCCTGTGCGAAAAGGCGCTGGGCGCGCTCGTCGAGGTCGCCAAGCGCAGCCCAGACACCATCTTTAGCGTCTCGGTGCCGGCGCTCGTGGCAGCGCTGCCCGATACGCTCGAGTCGTCGACCGTTGGCAGCGTTGCCACCACAGAACAAAAGCCGCCAAAGCAGCTGCTCGGGTTCCTGTCGGCGCTCGCCGTGGGCCGTCGCCTCCTCGAGGCGATCTCGGTGCGTCTCATGGCCAAGCTGGAGCGCCTCGTGCAGGCTGGTGCCGGCTACGAGTACCCGGTGCTGGTGCTCAAGGCCCTGGAGGCGGCTGTTGACAACATTCCGCATGGCGACACTACAAACTCCAGCTCAGACACCAGTTTGGAAACTCAAGACGTGGCCAAACTGTTCCCAGCCGGCACTGCCGCGGCATACCTTTCGGCGTTTGGGCCCCGGCTCGTGACGCTGTTTGTCTCTGCCAGCAGCTCTGTGCTCGACCACGACTCGGTCGCCGAGTCCGCTGCTGCTTACTTGGCAGCCATAGTCCGTCGTGTTCCTGAACCTGACGTGTCTGGCTTTGCTACCGAGCTTCTGAACCTATTTGTGTACTCGCGACCGTCCAAGCTCGTCACCGCCAAAGTCGACGACGCCACATTTGCGCCGCTGTCGGCTCAGGCACAGCCGACCCGGCTCGTGGCGTTGTTTCTCGGCGGATTCGCCCCGCTGCCGCCCAGTTCGTACACGCTCTCGCCCGCCGATGCCGACACACTGATGCGGGCTGCCGCCGAAATCGTCGCCCGCGCGCGCCCCGTCTACGTCCGTGCAGTGTACTTCCGCATCATTGCTCTTGTCGCTAACAAGCACAAGGCCGACGTCGACGCCATTGCCAATAGCCTTCGTTCTGCCGTTGAGGCCGCCGCTTCCACCGCTACCGCTGATCCCAGCGCGACCGCCCTCAACGCTCTCGAGGCTCTTTGCTGGCTCGGCAAGGGCCTTGTTCTGCGAGCTGACCAGACCGGATTCGCTATCGCCGACTACCTCTTTTCGCTCCTCGACAACGACCAACTCGCCCGCTACGCGTCCCGCGTTCTCGGAGTTCTGTTTGTCGACGACCCGGTCCTCTCCAAGACGAACCACGTTGCCGTCCGCCTCCTGTACAAGCAGAGGCTGTTTGCCATGGCGCAGCCGCGCATCGTCACTGGTTTCCGGCAACGCCCTGCTCTCAAGGTGTCGTACCTGGTCGCGCTTGCCAGCGTTCTCCGTTTCACGCCCTCCAAGATCGTTGTGCCCCAGCTGTCTTCAATCCTCCCGCTGCTGCTCGAGGCTCTTCAGGTCCGCGAGCCCCTTGTCCAAGAGGCGGCCATCAACACCATATTTGTGACGCTCATCGACGCCGCCCCGTCGTTTGCCGAGCACGTCGACGAGCTCGTCAACCGTCTGCTCGCCATTGCGCAAGACCGCGCTGCTTCTCCCGCGTCGGTCCGCGCGCTCGCCCTCTCGACTCTCGCTTCCTTCCCCAAATCGTTTGAACGCCAGGCCGTCAACCGCCACAAAATCCCCGTCATTCGCGAGCTCGCGCGCGTCCTCGACGATCCCCGTCGCGATGTCCGTCGCGAGGCCGTCGTCTGTCGCCAAGCATTCTACTCCCTCACCTGATCCTTCCATCCCTGTATAATAGTAATGCATTTATAGACTGTGTCCCACTGGGGCTCTATGTTTTTTTTACTGGGGCAGCGCTGGCCCCAGACCCCGTAGCACTCCGCAGTTCAATTATTGCGTCCAGAGTGGTTTTTTAGCAGTGCCTGGTCCTTTGTGCACGATTACTCCCCACAACCAAGAGCACTTTCTCACTTCTTTTGTTGTTTGTTTGTTTGTTTTTTTCCTGGGGGCGCTGCCCCCAGACCCCCGTAGCAACTGCTTCGCAGTTGATTTTGTGTCGAGAATGGTGTTTGCGCATTAATTCTCCCAAACGAGGAACCTTTTCTCAACTGCGAAGCAGTTGCCACGGGGGCCTGGGGGCAGCCCCCCCAGGAAAAACAATAGTCAACTGTCGATGCCAGCCGCCCACTCGTCTCCGCTGAGATACTGCAGCGACAGTCGACCGGGCGTATAAAGAAGGGGCATGTGGAGGCTTGGAGGCCAGGAGTCGCGTTCTATCCATAATGCGTGGGCTTCGTCCGTTAAAAGAGGCAAAAGTGGTAGTCTGCTGTCGCACACAGGGCCAGAGCACCGAAACAGACCACCCACAAAAAGATCTGGACGCTGTATCAAAGAGCCCACAGTATCGAACGTGACCCCCCGTTTTAATATAGCTACGAAACAGCGATCGACGGTTAAATCGAAGCCTTCCTGGGCAAAACAAAATGGCGCACTCATGTTCCAGCTGCCTGACACAGGGCTCTCCCACGGCACGTCGGCCACTGCTATCTCCTGTCCATAGCGGCAATACACTAGTCTCAGCATTTGCTTTAACGGCCAATCCAAAATAGCCGTCCGTGTAATTCGGAACCCGGACCACGGCTCGTTTGCTGCCAGAACCGTGTCGCACGCCCGGTCGGCGCGTACATTGTGATATGGACTGTTGACATGGCTCGCGGCAGCAACGACCCCGAGCAGCAGCAGTCCCAGAAAACACGCCCGCAGGGACCATTGGCCGGGCACGACCATGTGATGGTCTTTATACGCATGCGAATCATCCTCAGTTGGCCTCAATTCGTGCATTACATTGGATTTTTTCTCGGTGCACGGACCATCCTCCCGTATCTCCATACGCTGTCCCCACGCCGCGCAGCAATTGCGCGCTACTACTTTTGACTCGCAACTGAGATGCAATTTGAATTTTATTTCCTGGGGGCACTGCCCCCAGACCCCCGTAGCAACTGCTTCGCAGTTGGACTCTACGCCTTTCGAATTGGAACTGCGATGCAATTTGATTTCTGTTCCTGGGGGCGCTTGGCCCCAAGGCCTCCGTAGCATACTGATTCGCAGTTTGACTCTACGCCTTTCGACTTGGAACTGTTGATGCAATTTGAATTTTATTTCCTGGGGGCGCTGCCCCCAGACCCCCGTAGCAACTGCTTCGCAGCTGGACTCTACGCCTTTCGAATTGGAACTGCGATGAAAACCCAAAACAGTACGGTCATGAACTTGTCAATAAGCCACTAATTCCAACTGCGAAGCAGTTGCCACGGGGGTCTGGGGGCAGAGCCCCCAGGGAAAAAAGCCTCACAGGCCGCCGAAACTCACACGGGCCGAAGCACTGGAATGTGTCAGCATCACCATCGTCAGCGGCATATGCAGGCTTATAGTGCCTCGGCTAGCGCTTATGCAGGGGTGGTACCCTCTACCCCGCAGCCGGAGCTACAAAAGTGCGGGGAGCGAGACCGGCATGGAAATCAACACCGCCACACGACCGCCAATGAAGCCACAGCCAAAGATCATCCTCCACTGGCTATCGTCGTCGCGAGCCGACCGCATTGTGTTTCTGCTCGAGGAACTCGGGCTCAAGTACGATGTCATCATGTACATGCGCGACAAGGGCTCCAAGTTCAAATCGACGCCCATGAAGGAGATCCACCCGCTCGGCAAATCGCCGGTTCTCGATGTCGACGGCGAGCGCATCGCAGAGTCTGCGGTGATCCTCGAGTACCTCGTGGAGAAGCTGGGCGCCGGCTCCGAGGTCGCCAAGCCTCTGAGCGAGAAGGAGCGGTGGAAGGTTAAGTACGCGCTGCACCATTCCGAGGGTACATTCATGCCGGACCTTGTCACGCTGCTGCTGTCGCAGACATTTGTGCGCAGCCAGAACGAGGAGGTCGCAGAGAACTTTGAGAACGCCTACAACATCCCGGACCTCAAGAAGCAGCTGCAGTTCCTCAACGACTGGCTCGAGTCCAACGGCACCGGCTACTTTGTGTCGGACCACCTGACGCTCGCCGACGTCATGTACTCTCACCCGGTCTCGGTTGTCCCGCTCATGGGCACGCGAGGCCGCGTCAAGCTTGAGGACTATCCGGCGCTCTCCAAGTGGTTCAAGATGATCAACGAGCGTCCGTCGTATAAGCGGGCCCAGGAGGTTATTGCCGGCTGGCACAAGGTCAAGAAGCAGCGGGCCATCAAGATCTAGACTAGTCAGTCAATTCATCATATGCTCATTGCGTTGGTTGTATAGGGGCCGAATCGGTGCGGTATGCAATATGTGACGTGCATGTGATTCGCGTCATGGATGCCCATCCGCCTTGGGCGTTAATTTCGCACGCGTTTTTGTCTACATTCGGTGCCTGACTATTGTTTTCCTGGGGGCGCTGCCCCCAGACCCCCGTAGCAACTGCTTCGCAGTTGGGATTCGGTGGGTGTCGTGTTAAGGGGACACCGGTTCAGAAAAAAAAAAAGACAACCAACAACGACAGCCCAGTGAGACGAGCTCAACTGCGAAGCAGTTGCTACGGGGGTCTGGGGGCAGAGCCCCCAGGAAAAAAAAACAACAACTCGAGGTAAAGTGCTTGAGTCTTCTGATAAATGCCCTGGGGAAACGCAGTGCATCACATGCCCCGCTTTGAGTGGTTATGAGAAGGGTCCGACAAAAGGTACCGAAAAGGCTAGGCGATCAAAGGATATGGAGCAGATCAGAGGGACGTTTCGAGCCGAATGGCGGGTCGTGGCGAGCGCCTTGCACGGCGAACCGCTACTGGCCAGGGGGAGTTCTTTGACGAAACGCCTTGACCAGCGACGATCACTGTGCGGCGTTGAAAAAAGGTAGGTTGGTTGTGGGGTTTGATAAGGAGTATTGAAGCGTCAACGGATTGTGTATTCTCGAGAACGGCTGGAAATGTGATTATAAATCGACTCGAGACGAATTGGTGATCCAGATATTTGTTGCAGAGAATCGTTCCAGGTCTGAGGAGCTCGCCGCATATGCCGCGCCGCACTAATGCACCCTTGTGAGTCGTGGCTGGTCTGGCTGGTACTTGGGAGTCGTATATCCTGGCAGCTTTTAGCGGAGCACGCGTGAAATGAACAGTTGTCGTAGTCAAACTATTTTTCGCTGCCTGAAAGAACACCACAAACGCACACGATGCCCCCACACGCGACCTGCACACCTAACCCTCAACGCGCAGTGCCCGCCAAAAACGCACAAAGAGCTTGGGTCCCCCGGGCCCACAAATACGCGAGTGCTGGCCTGGTCGTGCTTATCAGAGTTCTTGCGCGACACCGCGCCACCAATAAATCTTCAGATATCCCCATACGAGCGCCAAATATCCAAGCTGTCAAGGTCGGAACGTTGGTTTACCTTGCCGGGCTTTACTCTGCGTTATTGCCCCTGCATCTGGGCCTGTGGTTTAGTTACCACAGAGAACAAGAAGAAAAAATTTACGAGGGAGGCTGTCAAGCTTGTTTAGCTTTGGAGAACCGCTACGCCACACTGCTAATTAGACTCAAAGTCCAAAGTTTTGCGCCGCTAACCGACCCTTCGCTCCTTTTTAAGCTGCGGCCACGTCTCGCTTGTCGGCAGCTTTGTAACTGCACATGTAAGTATGAGCTGTTTGGGCACTGCGTTGTGCATATTTCCGTTGGAGCCCGCGTTTGAATGCGTTTGGGGAGTTTGGGACGTGTTTAATGAACTCTTGCGTGGGTGCTGGTTACGGCGCGTTGGGTAGTTGTGTGCATTGATTGATTAGCATGAGGTTGAATTGGAGCATCACTACAGGAACCTTTACTGGTGGAAACTAACCATGGCCACAAGCAGGGCCATCAAGAACATCAGGGTCGCTGCCTCGCGTACGCAGGTTTTATTGCCCGTGACGCGTTGCAGCAAGATGCACCGAGCGGAACCTGCACTGGGATGGATTTTGTCTAAGAACATACAGGACTCCTGGTGACCAGCCGGCGACCCGCCACAAGTCATCCCACATCTACACCAAAAGGCTGGTGCAGTGACCGAAAGACCAGTGCAGAGACGATGCCTGAGACGTGCGGGTGGCAGTAATTCGCCAGCCTGACGTGCTTGTGCATTCCTGGCAGTGCAGTTTGCATGTTTCAAATGTTTGTGGCTCGGGGATGTCGGAAAGCAGGGCATTGTGATGTTTGGGAGTGACTGACTGGAATCCAAGAGAGCCCAATATCACCTCATTACCACCTTAACTGTTACTGTGGTGGAGACACGGGACCAGCTACAGCTAAATGGCACTGACTGGGTGCCCCGAGCTGATATTAGCCAACCCTGTTCCGTGCGGCTTGCTGCGGCCCGACCAACAAAAAGCTTAGCGTGTCTGAACGCGCTGGAGAGTTCTGGGTTGGCCAGACACGTACAGGGATAGGCGGCGACGAACGCGCCTGGTTTTCTACATTATTTTTTTTTAGGTAGTGAACTTGGTAGCCACTGCATCCCCGCAGTATACAGCAGTATACTGTGCACCGAACCCGTGGAACCCGAAAATAGATCTCCCAGATCTGGTTCAGATTAGGTCGTCCCGAAATGATTGGTGTGATTGTGGGTCCCGGTTGAGACGATTTCGACGGTTGCTTCGCCAAAAATTCTCCACATCCAAGCCACGCATAATCCTTGTCTGTTTCCTTATCTACCCCTTGTCGCTCTTATACAACTGTCTGCCCTTTTCTAATGGTTTTTCCCCCCCTTTTGCCGTTGTTACGCAACCACTCTTTACAGCCGCACCCTTACCCGCACCACATATTTATGATCACCAAGGAAAAAGGTCGCGGCCAAACCCCCTTTTCGGCACCTTGTCTTGTCGTTCTTTTTTCTTTCTGTGTGTCTTCTGACCCAGTAGCAGGCCACGACGAGCAGTGGCTTTTTTGCTTTGGGGAACTTTTGTCGTGACCAATAGCTTGCGCCAGCCGGACTGTGCGTGGGCCTTTTTTTTGTTGGTATACGGGGGGCATTTTCAGCAGGACTGAAAGGGTTCGATAGTAGTAGTACGTGTGGATTCTGGATTCTGGTTGTTGGTTATTGGCTTTAGCTGTCTCTTTTTTGGGGTTTCTTTTTATGCGTCACACTAACATTAGCGAGCCATCGTCATCTATTCACAGATTTGGAGAGATACTAGACAAGCCAAAAGTCAAGTTGCCAATCTTGTCCAGACAATGTCTGAACTACTTCCACGACAATACAGCCCGCTGTATAAGCGCGACTGCGTGACATGCTCGGGAACGCCGTCGTGTTCAAGTTGTGACGATGGCTACGAGTGCGTGTTGACGGTCCAAACGTGTGACAGCTGTCCCGAGGCGCAGTGTCAGGCGGTTGCGTCTGCCCCGTCATCGTCGGCGTCTGCTTCCGCTGGTGGTGGATCGCATGTCAACGCCGGCGCTATTGCAGGTGGTGTGGTGGGCGGTCTGGTGGCGCTCGCTATCATTCTCGCCGCCATTCTGTGGAAGTGCGTGTACTCAAAGTCGGCGCGGCAGCGGCGCCTCGCTAAGCAAGGAACGTTTGGCGACGCCGATATCACGCCCAACGTCGACGCCGAGGCTGGTTTCTTTGAGAAGCAGCGCGCCCGCGACTCGCAGTACACAAAGCGCATGTCGACCGGTACCGTGTCGACGGTTGTGACGCGCGGGTCCAACGTGATCCCCATTGCATACATTCCGGGTGTGACGAACCGGTCCACCGAAGACGTGCCGCCCATGCCGACGGAGCAGTTTTTTTCGGCGTCGGATCTCATGCGGCAGTCGCAGCTCAGTCAGGACGGCATCCGCTCGTCCATCGCCACGACGTCGTACCGCGGCTCGATTGCGTTTCCGGATACCGTTGGCGTCACCGCCATCCAGGGCAGGCCGTATCTTGTGGATGTGACCAATGACGACGCCACGACCGCGCTCTACGGCCCGCCAACGCCCACCGGTACCGGCCCGGTGCTGACCGAGTCGGCGACCGTGGCATCCATCCAACGCGGTACGGCACACAGCATTCGTGTAGGCGGCGGCAAGAACCCCGTCGGTCTGCAGACGCACATGATCGAGGAGGAGCCAGAGGAGGAGCGGTCGAGCCGGCCAGCGAGCGCAAGCAGGTCAGCCAGCAACCCGGCCGGCGCCCACGTGCTTGCCGGCCACGCCAGCGACCCCTCCCAGGCAGCACCACCTCAGCCCGGCGACATCTCGCGAACATCGTCAGCACCCAACCTGCGCTACTCGGTCACGTCCGATTTTGAGGTGCCGTTTGTCATTTACAACGGCGAGAACCAGGCGTCGACGGCATCCCCCGCCGCCCGCCGGTCTGCGTCGACGCGCGCCAGCTCCGCGTCCAACATGTCTCGGTCGACCCGCAACTCCCGCAGCTCGCGCTTTTCTCGCTCCAGCCGCCGCATTACCGGCTACGACCGCGAGTCCCAGGAATACATCATCGAGGACCTGCCGATAGAAGCCTATCTGATCGCCAAGGGCCGTCTTTCGGAAATTGGCCGCGACGACGACGCCACTAACGGCCACCACAGCCACAACAGCCACAACAGCCGCGGCAGCAACGGCAGCACCGGCAGCAACAACGGCAGCCAGCCATCTCCGTTTGACGACCGCTTCCGCGAGCCCCGTTAACTTGCGCCTGTATCTATTTAACGACGTTACGAACAGTGATACCCCGTCTCTGACATAGAAAAGTCATCGTTATGCCCTCTCTCTTTTTTCCTGCGATTCCACTCCCAAAACTCCGCAGTTGGTCGTGGCTTTTTATTTTTTTTCCTGGGGGTTCCACCCCCAGACCCCCGTAGCAACTGCTTCGCAGTTGGACGTGGCTTTTTTAATTTTTTTCCTGGCGGTTCCACCCCCAGACCCCCGTAGCAACTGCTTCGCAGTTGATCTGAGGGCCCTTAAACTGCTCCGTATCAAGAGTTTCCGAGGACTTAATAATACATCCCGAGTCCAACTGCGAAGCAGTTGCTACGGGGGTCCGGGGGTGGAACCCCCAGGAAAAAGACAGCCACGACCAACTGCGAACCAGTTGCTACGGGGGTCTGGGTGGAACCCCCAGGAAAAAAATGCAGAGCTACGAAGGACGAAACCCTGATCAAAACACAGTCACATACAGAAGCTACTCAAGGACGACGACCGAGGCGGCACCCATGCCAGAGCCCATACACATGGAGGTGAGACCTACCTTGCCGCCGGTGCGCTTGAGCTCGGCGAGCAGAGTGGCAAACTGGCGGGCGCCGGTGGCACCGAGCGGGTGGCCAAATGCAATGGCACCGCCACGCGGGTTCACCTTGTTGATGTCGATCTTGCACTTGAGGACCGAGTAGAGGGCCTGGGACGCAAACGCCTCGTTGATCTCGTAAATGTCAATGTCGTCGACTGTCAGACCCAGGTCCTCAAGGACAACCGGGATCGCGACGGCGGGACCGATGCCCATGATATCCGGCGGGACGCCAACGGTGCGGCAGTGAACGTACTTGGCGACAATGGGCAGGCCGAGCTTCTCGGCGACGGAGCGGCGGGCCAACAGAACGGCACCGGCACCGTCGGTGACCTGCGAGGCGTTGCCGGCGGTGGTGGACCCGTCCTCCTTGAACGACGGTCGCAGCTTGCCAAGCGAGTCTGCCGTCACGCCGCGCCGGATGCCGTCGTCGGTGTCGACAACAACCTTCTTGGCGTTATCCTCGTCGTCGTAGATAGTCGCCTCGAGCGGAATAATCTCCTCCTTGAACAGACCGGCGTCCTGAGCCTTGGCGGCCTTCTGGTACGAAGCAGCCGCAAACTCATCTTGCTGGCGACGCGTCACATGGTACTTCTCCGCAACGTTCTCCGATGTGATGCCCATCGGGATCGTGCAGGCGGCAGCCGTTTCGTTCTCCAGAAACGCGTCTGGAAACTTACCGAGGGCACCAGGGCCATAGTTCTGCGACATGGACTCGACTCCAGCGCCAATGCCAAGGTCAATCTGGCCAACAGAGATCTGGTTGGCAATCTCGTTCACAGCTGCCAGGCCAGATCCGCACTGGCGGTTGATGGCCTTGAATGGCACTGTGTAGGGAATGCCCGCAAAGATGGCAGCAGCACGGTGTTCGGTGGCACCTGCGCCGCCATTGAGCACGTTGCCAACGCTAAGGTCACCCAGAAGCTTAGGGTCGACGCCTGTCTTTTCGACAAGGCCCTTGAGCAGCCCAGCAAGGAGCTCGCCAGACGAAGTGTCCTTGAAGGGGCCCTTGCCGGCTCGCGTCAGCGCAGTTCGGTACGCACCGACAATAACCACATCATCGGGACTTTTCTTTGTGAGCTTCGCCGAAGCGCTGGTCTGCGAAGGCGTGAGCTGCTGCGAAATCTTGTCAAGTCTCTCCATTTGTGGCTTTGGTTCTGGCGGTCTCGAGACAGATTTGCCACTAATTGCTAACGCTATCTGTACTTCTATATACCAACCACTCAAGGCCCTGACATGGCGGGGTACCCAATCCCACCGGGGCCGAGGGTGCCCTAGAGTGCCGAGGCACAAGATCTACTACTATATAGCACGAGCATGCATTCTGGTCACTGCTTGCAGCCCATGCGATTAGAAATCAATGATCATGGAGTCTGGAACTGGGCACAATGCCGCATGCATACTCTTCTTGATTTTCTTTTCCCAGCAGGCATTCATTTCTGACTCCCCGCAACTGCTTTGCAGTCAAACTATAGCTGTATACTCTGCCATTTCAACTGCAAGCGACATTGCTACGAGGTCCGGCGCAGATCGGATCATATGCATATGCTCCAGCCGCACCATCGCATGCCAGCGCGCATTAAAAGCATATGATTGTCTTTGGTTTTTCTTTTTCTCCTGGGGGGGGGGTTGCCCCTAGACCCCCGTAGCAACTGCTTCGCAGTTGAATTGGGCCAGGAAGAGAGATTAATCGTGAAGCGATTGCTATCGTGGCTTGGGGCCATCGCAGTTGAAGTGGAACCAGGCAGAGAGATCAACCGAAGCGGTTGCCAGTCTGGGACCGTCGCAGTTGAAGTGGAACCAGGCAGAGAGATCAACCGCGAAGCGGTTGCTACGGGGGTCTGGGGGCAGCGCCCCCAGGAGAAAAAGAAAAAGCCAAGACAAAGTCCAAGAATCATCTGCAGAGAAATCGTGAAGCAGTTGTTACGGGGGCTTGGGGCCGTCGCAGTTGAAGTGGAACCAGGCAGAGAGATCAACCGCGAAGCGGTTGCTACGGGGGTCTGGGGGCAGCGCCCCCAGGAGAAAAAAGGAAAGGCAAGACAGCACCCAGGGGAGAAAAAGATGTTCCATAGCCGGGTCTGAAGCGATTGCATGATCATGCAAGCGTTGCCGAGAGTCACAATAATTCCGGCCCATGCCGGTACCGGATTAATTTTCGGCAATATACCCGTCCAATGCCGGTACGGAGAGGAGTCAAAGCCTACGAGTGCTGTAGCTGAAAGCTACTTGTTAGGTGTGCCAGGACGCAAGAGATGCCTTTTGATAATATACCAGTGCCTTTGCGTCGAGGCTTACCGGGGCACCAGGTGGTAAGGAGGGGGTCAACCGGCTCGATGACCGGAATCGGCAAAACCCCGCGGGATGCATGCACCACGAATCACCGGCGAAACAGGGCGAAAAACAGTGGGCTCAAAGAATGTTTCGAGGACCCGTTTCCTTTTGTGGACAATCGGCGAAAAAAAAAAAATTCTGCCGTCCCTGACACGTTCCGTACCTAGACCCACCCTTGGACCCGTTTGAGAGATCCACAGTCGGTCAGCCGTTCTAGATCTGTTCCAAGGGCCCTACCACATTTGTTCACCTTGGCGGGCTTCTTGGAATGGAAGTTGAAAGCCAGAATCGGTTTCCCGAGACTTAGTAGCCTCCTTTTGTTGTAAACCAAGCCCCAACGTCAAAGAGTGCCAGTAAATCGCTCAACCGGTAGGTAAACTCGCCGCCAAGACTGAAGACGCACCGAATAGTTGCAGCCGGTTGAATCCAACTCCGCCAAAAGGAGAAACAGGCAACAGCGCTCCTACACAGTATCGGACATTTTCCACCATGAAAAGGAAGACAGTTGTAAGACCACGCTTGAATACCCGTTGGCGCCACAGAACGCTCGCCTCGGTAGGGACGGGCGCAAGAGGTGCCCTAGACACCTTGCAAAAATACACGAGGCCACAAGATCAACTGCGAAGCAGTTGCGACGGGGGTCTGGGGGCAGCGCCCCCAGGAAAAGAAAAGCTGCCACGAGGCTACAGCGACCCTCTATAGTACCAACCGGGAGATCTTGCCGGCTATTGTCACTATGCAGGTTTAGACCCCGTCGACAGCATCCCGACATCATCGGCAATGTGAAGGCCACCTCCGATATGCGCTCATACACCGTATTTTAGTAAACAAAAAGTCAAAGTATACCTCACAGGTTCTTTGTTGCTCAATGGACCGCCAAGACTGCCCATCTCGCTGCCCACCGGCTAGTCCGGCTGGCCATGCCACACGCACGTTCCTGCAGTACTGGCCAAGTGGGGGTCTCGAACCATGCTTGTGGTAGTACATGGTAATACAGTCCACATCTCTATGTCTACTACACAAACAAAAACCGCCACCAGGACATTGAAGACAAGTCTCAATAACCAAAAACGCTAGACCGCAAACCTTGCCGCCTTGGACCACCGTCATCTAACCCAAACTTTTCGCCCGTACCCACCACCTACGGGATCCCTTCAAACGTTGCTGGGTGGAAAATTGGCGGTCGCCGACTGACTAAGCAACGGTTCGCCCGGGTATATTATCCCGGAGGATTGCGCCCAGGTGTCCACTGCTTTGTACCTAATAGACGTCTCGTTCTATACAAGACACTCGAAGCACCACAATGGGATTTACTCAGGTTGACGAGAAGTCGATTAACACCATCCGCACTCTTGCTGTAAGTATTTTTGTGGTTCAAGTGGTTGCGAGGTTGTGTGCCAGATTGGCATTTTGTGCAATGGCCCTTTTGTTGATTTACTTGGATGCTGTGATTGTGTTTTATTGTTCAGCTGTGAGAAATGCGCTGTTGGCTTTAGATTTGTGGTTTTTGGTTTTGTGCTATTTTCTTTGTGTTGTACCATTTGTTGTCGATGACTGTTGCAAGGGATGTTTACAACTATGCCTTGAGAGATCGTCAAACGACCAACGTTGTCACAACTATAGGATTACTGTGTTGGTTGAATGGTTGCTTGGCTTGTGTTTAAGTGCGCTTTCACATCTATAGCACTGTGGTTCGATACGACCGGGTATCGCCGCCACGTGCTGGCATCCGTGCTGGCATCCGTGCTGGCATCCGTGCTGGCATCCGTGCTGGCATCCGTGCTTTACAGCAACGGAAAAACGGTCCCCGTTCAGATCGTGCGACTAGTCAGAATCACTACGATACTGGCAGTCTAGTCTGGATTCAACCGATTTCACCCGAGTTTGGGGGATATTGCCGGTTGATCCATGACGTGCGGGGGCGTCGGTGGGGGTCACCAATGTGACTGAAAAGTCAACGTTCGGTCACGGTCGGGATTTCTGGCCGCTAGTGCTCAGGCATTATCTCCACAGTTGGAGCTATCCAGCTGGATTCCCATCAAGCCTTTACCTGACGTTCACTGCCCAATTAGTCACACCCAACCGTCCCCCACCGACCTCTACTGTCTCTCCCCCCACGTCCAATCACGACGCCAGCGAGACTTTCCAAGGTTTGGGGACGCGTTGGGCCAGCCGCACGGCTCTGCCCTGGCTCGCCCAACAAGATGGCTCGGGTCTCCGATGTTGAATGGCGGCGGCCGTAGCCCATCTGTGGTGATAGCCGCACCCATTGGAATGTGAAATGCAACAACATGTTGCCCATGGCCGACCCCCGCTTTGCAGTTGGACACCGCCAACTCTATCTTTTCCTGGGGTTCTACCCCCAGACCCCCGTAGCAACCGCATCGCGGTTGGAACACGACCAAGCGATTAAATCAACTGCGAAGCAGTTGCTACGGGGATCTGGGGGTGGAACCCCCAGGGAAAAAAAACGTAGCTACCAAGCAGCTGCTCTTTTCTCATTCCAAAAAAAAAGAGCAGTCACCAATGTGACTGAAGCATAGCAAAAAATCTAACTCCAGGCGGATGTGGTCTTCAAGGCCAACTCGGGCCACCCGGGCGCCCCCATGGGTCTTGCCCCGACGGCCCACACGCTGTTCAACAAGTTCATGAAGTTCAACCCCAAGAACCCCGAGTGGCTCAACCGTGACCGCTTTGTCCTGTCCAACGGTCACGCCTGCGCCCTGCAGTACATTCTGCTCCACCTGTTTGGCTACGACATGTCCATGGACGACCTCAAGGCTTTCCGCCAGATCAAGTCCAAGACCCCCGGCCACCCGGAGAACCACACCCCCGGCATTGAGGTCACCACCGGCCCGCTCGGCCAGGGTATCGCCAACGCCGTTGGTCTGGCCATTGCTGAGCAGCAGATGGCTGCTACCTTCAACAAGCCCGGCCACACCGTCATTGACTCGTACACCTACTCGATCTTTGGTGACGGCTGCATGATGGAGGGTGTCGCCTCGGAGGCCATGTCGCTCGCCGGCCACCTCCAGCTCGGCAAGCTCATCACCTTCTACGATGACAACCACATCTCGATTGACGGTGACATCAACGTCGCCTTCACTGAGGACGTGCTCAAGCGTCTCGAGGCCTACGGCTGGCACACTATCCACGTCCAGAACGCCGACTCGGACATCCAGGCCATTGCCGACGCCATTGAGGAGGCCAAGAAGGTCACCGACAAGCCGTCGTGCATCAAGATCACCACCACCATTGGTTTCGGCTCGCTGCTCCAGGGCACCCACTCGGTCCACGGCTCGCCGCTCAAGGCCGACGACATTGCCCAGCTCAAGAAGAAGCTTGGCTTTGACCCCGAGCAGACCTTTGCCGTCCCCGACGAGGTCTACAACCAGTACCACGAGACCGCTGCTCGCGGCGCCGAGGCCGAGAAGCAGTGGAACGACGCTGTCGAGAAGTACGCCAAGGAGTACCCCGAGCTCGGTGCCGAGCTCAAGCGCCGCATCAACAAGGAGCTGCCCAAGGACTGGGAGAAGAAGCTCCCTGTCTACCAGCCGAGCGACTCTGCTGTTGCCTCGCGTAAGCTGTCGGAAATTGTCATCTCGGCCATCTGGGACACCCTTCCCGAGCTGGTTGGTGGCTCTGCTGACCTGACGGGCTCGAACCTGACTCGCTCCAAGCAGGCTGTCGACTTCCAGCCGCCGTCGACTCAGCTCGGCGACTACACTGGCCGCTACTTCCGCTTTGGTGTCCGCGAGCACGGCATGGGCGCCATCCTCAACGGTATCGCTGCCTACGGCACCTTTATTCCGTACGGTGGTACCTTCCTCAACTTTGTGTCGTACGCCGCCGGCGCTGTCCGTCTGTCGGCTCTCTCGGGCCACCAGGTCATCTGGGTCGCCACCCACGACTCGATTGGTCTTGGTGAGGACGGCCCGACCCACCAGCCGATTGAGACGCTCGCCCACCTCCGCTCGATCCCCAACCTCATGGTGTGGCGCCCGGCTGACGGCAACGAGACCTCGGCCGCTTACTACAAGGCCCTGACTGAGAAGAAGACCCCGTCGGTCATCTGCCTGTCGCGCCAGAACCTGCCGCAGCTCGAGGGCTCGACCATCGAGAAGGCCCTCAAGGGTGGCTACACCCTCCACGAGGAGGCTGGCCAGCAGCTCATTATTGTCTCGACTGGTTCTGAGGTCTCGATCGCCGTCGATGCCGCCAAGCAGCTCACCAGCGAAGGCATCAAGACCTCGGTTGTGTCGATGCCCGACTGGCACACCTTTGACCAGCAGTCGCGCGAGTACAAGCTGTCGGTCTTCCCCGACGGCGTTCCGGTTCTCTCGGTCGAGGTCATGTCGTCCAACGGCTGGCAGAAGTACGCCCACGAGAGCTTTGGCATCACCAACCGCTTTGGTGAGTCGGGCCCTTACAAGGACGTGTACAAGATGTTTGAGTTCACCCCTGAGGGCGTTATCAAGCGCGCCAAGGCCACCGTCGAGTTCTACAAGGGCGCCAATGTCCGCTCGCAGCTTAACCGTGCTTTCGTCTAAGCGTCTCCTCCCCGGGCGCTGGTTGCCCTCCTGTACGTATCCTCTATGGTTACTGATATAATGAGAATTGAGTGATCTCTGGGTCTTTTCGTTTCCTGGGGGCGTTGCCCCCAGACTCCCGTAGCAACTGCTTCGCAGTTGGGATTGCACTGATTATGACCAAGGTTCATGGTGTCCCTCCCCCTTCCCGGATAGAGCGATCTCTGAGTTTATATTTCCTGGGGGCGCTGCCCCCAGACCCCCGTAGCAACTGCTTCGCAGTTGGGATTGGACGGATTAGGACGCATGTTTGCATCCAGGGACCACCAGATAAAATCTCAAGAAGAAATTGACAGGGATGTGTTGAACACAAAGACCCTTGATCATGTCATTCCATGCTAGATTATGCAGATGCATCATAATCTTTTCTATCGTTACGGCAGGTTGATCTGATCGTCCTGATTGAACATCTTTATTTCGCATCCTATTTAGCCGCATTCGATAATCTGGTCCTCGCGCATTCTCAACTTGTAGTTTGACCAATACTACAGATCTAAAGTCACCCATGCGACATACCGGCAAACCACGAGGTCTACGCAGGTCTACAGTCATAAACGACGTTCTCCTCAACTGCGAAGCAGTTGCTACGGGAGTCTGGGGGTGGAACCCGCAGGAATGCAAACAAAGACCGCAACACGCTGCCAACGGACTGAGGCAGCCGTGGAGTTCAACTGCGAAGCAGTTGCTACGGGGGTCTGGGGGTGGAACCCCCAGGAATGCAAACGAAAACCGCAAAACGCTGCCAACGGGAAGTTGAGACAGCCGTAGAGTCCAGTTGCTACGGGGATCTGGGGCCAGAGCACCCAGGAAGAAAAAGGGGATCAACTCCGAAGAATGCATCGTAACTCATTAAAGGGGACATATGTACTGGCGGAGCGGGGGGATTTTAGACGGACGGGACGGGCTCGCCGCGGGAGACGAGAGTCTGGCGGTCGATGATGGCGCCATCCCGGAGCATCTTGTAGGATTTGATGGTCTTGGAGACGGTGTCAATGTCGTAAACGCGGATGCGACGGACAAAGTTCTGGCCGCCGTAGCCGCCCTCGCCGGTGGCGCCGCCGTAGCAGAGCCAGACGCCGTGGCGCTGCTCCAGCTGGCAAAAGTCGTTGAGATGGTCGTGGCCGACGGCAACGACAGACACACCGGCGAGCTTGTAGCCGTCAAGCGCGCCCGAGTTGTGCTCGGGGGCGTAGACGGGCTCGAGCTGGGTGCCGACGCGGGCAGCGTCTGAAGCGGCCGCCTCGGCAAACTCTGGCAACGGGATGTGCTGGAAGAGCATCGCGATCGAGTCCTGCTGAATCTGCGAGAGCCGTTCGGCCTCAGACACTACATACTCGATCTGGTTGGTCCGGATCCACTCCTCGCCCTTGCGAAGAAACGACCAGAACCCGCCGCCGTTGCCGCCGTGCGAGTCGAGGAAGAACAGGTTGAGCGACGTGCGGGGCGCCGAGGGCGACGGATACGGGTGGATCTCGACGACATAGTTGCCCTCGCCGGCGAGGGCGGGCGGCCCGCGGGTCGCGAGCGAGTACGGCAGCGTCTGGAGCATCTCCATGAGCTGGGCGCGCGAAAACACTCCTTGGTGGTCGTGGTTGCCGAGAATGGCGGCGTAGGGGATCTTGCGGCGAACGAGGGGCGCAACCGCCTTGAGCAACGCCGTGTCTTGGTCGGGAGCCGAGCCGCCGTATGCCTGGTCGCCCGTGAGGACGACGAGGTCTGGCTTTTCGGCGTCGAGGGCCCGCTCGACAAACTCGAGCGTGGCGGAATCGGCGGCAGAACAGCCGTGATCGCCGTACGCGTCGACCGGAAACGGGTCTCTGCACTCGCCAGGGCCCGTCGAAAAGTGTAGATCGGCGAGCTGCATGATTTTGAATGTGCCGTCGGCCCGGACCGGCAGCGTCGCCGGCTGGGGGGACGACGACGTATCGAGGCGCGACGAATCGACCGGCGTTTTTTGCGCAGACACGCGCGCCAGCAGCTGCGACGTGGCGTCTACCAGTAGTGTAGCGTCGCTGAGGAACCATCCAGGCCGCGGATCGACTGCGTCCGCCCCGAATAAAACCGTCAGCGCGCCCACGTACTCGTCCGCCGACGCGAGCTGGCCCTTGCGGAGAAAAAGGTTAGTGCCTTCTACACGCTCCCACTTGACTTCGCCGTCTGTCGTGACGGTCGGCGGTCTGTCCTCGAGGCCATGGCCCACATACACGTCGAGCACCGCATCCGGCAGCTGTTTTTGCGCAGTGGTAGTCTTTTTGGGTTTCAACTTGTGCAGAGGCGCCGTCTTGACAAACAGGTACCGCGCCTCGCCGGCGCCCGATCCAATAAACAGGTCCTTGGGAATTCGCGTGTACCCATTGAGCGAGCACGAAAACTTGCCAAAGCACGACACCGCCTTGACATCGACGACCGCCGTCCCGGGCTCGTAATCCACGCGAGTCCCGCTACTACCCGAGGAGGACGAGGACGCGCTAGTAACGTATTCACTCTGTCGGAATCCGGTAAATAGTAGCCACAGAGACGTCACCAAAGCCCCTAGGACCAGCAGCGTTCTTGGGCTCAGTAGCCGTCCTAGACTGGGCATTCTCGCTTTTCTATTCCAGTGCCAAACTCCAGTGCCCAATCCAAAGGTATTAGAACCAAATCCAGATCCACGGCGGTGTTTAACAAGCCGCGGTGTCGACGCCTGCGAATCCGGCGCAAGCGAGCTCCTCCTGGTAATCCCCATATTTCCAGGGTGCACTGCGAAATATATAGATCAAAGAGGGGCTCGCAAAGCGGGCCGCACAGTAAGCAGCAGCCGCCCTCTAGGCCGTGCAAAATCGGGTTTCCCGCCATGCGTCCCCGACGCATACGCAACACTACTTCCGCACCACCAATGTGCGCAGATAGGGGCGCGATTTTGATGTATTTAGCGATAAAGTCTCTTGCCAGCTAGTTTTTTCGTACAAATCGCTCTCATATTCACCACATCCAGCCTCCAGGGACGGCACCAAACCGCCCGAAAAGGGTGAGGGACAGCTAAGCTTGGTGATCTCTCTGCACTCGCATGTTCGGTCGCGATCTTGCGTCAGGGACTCGTGCCCTGTTCTCCAGAGCGTTTTAGTCTTGGATCAAGTCCAAAAAAATCGAAAAACCTCCAAAGCAATCTAATCTACCCCCCAAATTTTCCGCCGCGACCGTTGCGGCATGACCCCAGGCACCTCAAGCAGGCCCCTGCAGCACGTGGGCCAGCCGCTTTCTACTGTTGGACTGACAGCTGAGATAAGTTCCGGCCTAACACAGACGTCCCCCTTAGGCGCTGTTGACGGGATCCAAGCAGTCTCGGCGTTTTCGCCTACGTTCATTTAGGTTTTGCCGATTTCTGCGCACTCGCCCTGATGCCGGCAAAACCCAAACCAGCCGAGCTGCGTTGCGTCGCAGACCTATCTTGCAGATACGGCCCGCCAATAAGAAGCAGCGAAAAGCTCGCCGTCGTGATACCAACCGCAAAACAATCCCCAATAACCAGCCCCTGCTCGCTTGACAAATCCATCTACAAACAAATCTCGTGGACGCGCATCCCTTTTGAATTTTTCTGCAGCAAGATGACGTACACCTAGACAGGCCCTGCCTAAGGCCTCGCTCGCAGCTCGTTCACGCGACTACATGGCGCATCTGCACTGCCTCTTTGGGGACTGCGTGCTCGTTATGGCGGCTATTGGTGTGTGTGTTTGTTTTTTTTACCTGGGGGCGCTGCCCCCAGACCCCCGTAGCAACCGCTTCGCGGTTGATTCGTAGTGTCGGACCGTAACGGTCGCCTAACGGAAACGGAGTGTACTTTCTCCGAAAGGAAGACGGGATCACCACAGAAAAGCCCAAAACCCCTGGTTGACGCCTGAAGCGCCCGGAGCGGATAAACTCTTCTAACCGTTGCCCGCCGTAATCAAAACTAACCACTAGTTTCTGATCGTAAAGATCTATGCACAGGTCCGGGCATACGGCTGAAATTCCATCATCTCGAATCTCGAGCCTCGACCACCTGGACCACGAGCATTTATTTGTATCGCGACTATGACGCAGCAAGACAAAGTCTCTGTTGCTTTTGTCTGCCTTGGAAACATGTACGTTTTGTTTTTTGGTTCTGTTCCCCTTCACGCACCCTCATCCGCTCCACAGTTCACTAACAACAGCTGCAGGTCACCCATGGCCGAGTACGTACATGACCCCATGGATTATGGATCATCGACCTCCACCGTCTTTCAACCGCGAAGCAGTTGCTACGGGGGTCTGGGGGCAGCGCCCCCAGGAAAACAGTACAAAAGGCACACTGTCTATGTTATCTGTAGCGACATAGCTAGGACACGCATGGGCCACCATACTAACGCCAGAGCCGTGTTTGCACACACCGTCAAGCAAAAGGGCAAGTCTGAGCACTTTGGCAACATCGACTCGTTCGGTACTGGCGCATACCACGTCGGCGAGAGCCCAGATCGCCGGTCGGCCAAGACGTGCAAAGAGCACGGCGTGCCCATCTCCCACAAGGCCCAGCAGATCTGGCCCCATCACTTTGAGAAGTTCGACTACATCATCGCCATGGACGACGCCAACTACGACAATCTTATCGACATGAAGCCCAAGTCCTCGCGGGCCTCTGTGCATCTCTTTGGTGAGTTTGGCAAAGACCCTCGGTTCCCCAAGGAGATCGACGACCCGTACTATGGCGGCATCCACGGCTTCGAAAAGGCCTTTGAGCAGGTCTCGCACTTTTCCGAGGGCCTCCTCGCTCATATCCTCGACGTTAAACTCTAGCTCTTTTTTCCACGATAGACCGTTGCATCCTTCCTCTATTTTTTTCCTGGGGGCGCTGCCCCCAGACCCCCGTAGCAACCGCTTCGCGGTTGAAGCGGGTTGTTCAATAAACCATTCACTCTGTGTACAATCCCAACTGCGAAGCAGTTGCTACGGGGGTCTGGGGGCAGCGCCCCTAGGGAAAAAAGAAAAGCCCTTTGCTGTGCCATCCCAACTGCGAAGCAGTTGCTACGGGGGTCTGGGGGCAGCGCCCCCAGGAAAAAAAAAAAGGCCAAACAGAAACCAAGAAACAATGCATACAAAGTACATAATGGCGTTCAGATGTCGTCTTCGAGGTACTGGTACTCGAACTTGAAGTTGGACTTGCGGCGCTGGAGCCACGAGCCCTCAAAGTCAAAGTAGCGGTAGGTGCCCTGCTCAAACTCCGAGTTGATGATTTTGGGCTCCTCGTGGCGCTGGAACCACGTCAGGAACCGCTTGTGGAAGCGCCAGCTGCGGTTCTTGAGCTCCTTGGCCGCAAGGTACTGCTGGTACGTGCCCTGGCGGTAGTAGAAGATGTAGAAGAGCGTGTCGACATCCATTTTGGCCAGGACAGCGGGGTCGTCGAGCGACGCCAGCGGCTCCTGCGGGTAGTAGTCGGGCGTCGGGAACGGCGACTCCGGGTGGTAGTAGCGCGGGCGGTCGGCGATCGACGAGTCCGGGCAGCTCACGTAAGAGGACTCGAGCAGCTTGGAAATGGAAGCAATGGGCGCGGGCGAGCCGATGCGACGGCGGGCAGCGTCAAACGCGTGCACAAGGTCCTGCAAGCCTGGCGGCAGCTGGAACGACGGAAACGCCGTGGCGGGACTGGCGGTCGCAGCCGAGTTGCTCAGCTCTGGCGGCGGTGTCGGCCTTGGGCTCGTCGTCGCAGAGCCGGCAACACTGTTGGGGCCCGTGCCCCGCCGGCCAGGAGCGTCGTCGTCGTCGCCAGCCGCTGTCGCGCTATTGCGGGCTGCCCACGGAGCCGTCGGGGCAGCGCTCAGAGCGCTCTTGCCCATGGTGGGCGTGCCGCCGTCGGCTCTCGGCGGCGGTGGCGGCAGCGGCGCAAGACCTTGCGGTATCGGCGCAGGCTTCGAGTCCTGTCGAACCGCCTTGGCCGGGCCTGTTGGCGGCTGGACGTTTTTGCGGGCAGCCGCCACAACGGCTGCTGGGGCGGACGGCACGTGGGCGGCGGGCTCAGCTGCTGCCGGCGTCGCAGTTGCTGTTGCCGCCTTTTTCGGCGTCGCCGCAGCGCCGCCAACGCTGCCACCGGCAGCAGCACCAGCACCAGCAGTAGCACCCGCAGTAGCACCAGCACCGCTGTCATCCTCTGCCTTGCTCGGCGGGTGGTGGACCGCCAGATCCTCGAGCGAGTTGCCCTCCTCCTTTACTGGCACCTGCGGCAGCTCGTCCAGGTCCTCCTCGTCGTCCAGAAGATTAAGCTCCTCGTACAGCTCCTCGTCCTCTGCAAAATCAGCATCCTGGTTCGAGTCCACATAGTACTTGATGTCGTCCTGCAGGTTGTTGACCGCCTCGGGCGCCAGCGTTCCGTTCTCGACCATGCGCAAAATCATCTCCATCTTGCCGACATGCCACTTATGCCGCTCGAGGCTGTGCTCGATCTCCGCTATCCGCTCCGCCTTGGCCGTGTCCTTCTTGCCCTTTTTCATCGTCGCCTGCAGCTGCTCCTGTTCCGCCTCGAGCGACTCGACCTGGTGCTCCAGCTCTTCGATCATCGACTGCACAAACGCGCATGTCTCCTGCTTCTCGCGTTCCCGCGGATCTAACCGGGCATTTGTTAGACCCTCCTTGCTGTACGCCTTGGTCTTCATCTCCTTTTCGCACGCCTTGAACCGCTCCATTTCCTGTTGGTCAGCCGGGCTTTTGTTTTCTTGTTTCCTGGGGGCGCTGCCCCCAGACCCCCGTACCAACTGCTTCGCAGTTGTGCTAGGTATTGTGGACATGGCTTGGGAGGGGCCTCTACCTCTACCTGCAAGGTCCTGGCAGCACCTTGGGGGTAGCCAGCTGTCCTATCTCCGCCGATGAATCAGTCGATACGGGGCATTTGAGGCCAGCAAGAACAGAACAGAAAACACTGCACTTACGCTTTCAATAAGCTTGCGCTGTTCTGTCAGCTGTCGCTTGTCACGAATCTCATTACTTCCCATCCACGTCTTGATCTGATCACGCAACTTTTGTAGCTTTTTGATCTCACGTTTCAGGTCCTGCTGTTAGTTACGCTCGTCCATAGATATACCAATAAAATCACTGCCTTGGCAAAAATCACATCAATTGACTCGTACCTGTTCCAGCTTCTCCTTTTGCGACTGATTCGTCGACATCTGTACTTTGTCGTATATGGAATCAAACGTGGCGACTCCCTCGGCCACGCGTTTGAACACGCGGTCCATTTCCCTGCTGTCAGCACCGCTTTCATAGTCCCCGCCGTCGTCCAGAACCGTATACAAGTCATTATCTGGTCAGTCAGACGGGGAGGAATCAAAGCGGGGAACTTGGCTTACTGTTGTAATTTCCTTGCAGCCATTTTGAATGCGCGACCTCGTCAGCTCTCGTTGTCACTGTCTGAGATATCCGTGGCCCGCTCTGGCGTTTCCAAACAAGGCGTTAGCCACCGATTGATAGTTGATTCGAGTCTATCCCGAGTTGGTAGCCTATACTTCTGTATTTCCTGGCCCGTTTTTCGAACAGGGCCCTGGCTGGTTCGCCAGTATGTGTCTTACTCTGTGGTATCTTATGGCACGCTTCTACTTGGCCGCCAGTCATTATGCGAATATCTCAGCCGTTTGTGCATTGCATCGTGCATGTATCTGCATCAAGATTTTCGCCCGTTTGACAGGGCCAATTTAGTCATATCGAAAGTGGAGTTGCATTTAGTTTTTCTTTTCAGCACAACACACTCTCTGAACGCTCACAGATCCAAAAGTACGTTTTTAAAAATGATTGAATCCCCTCAACTCAGTTCATTGGCGTGTACAAACATTTCAGTGTGGCCCTTGTTTCCCCACATTTCACACCGGTTCATCCACAAGATCTCGCAAAGAGCAAACGAGCCATTGCTAGCAAAAATCCCATTCAACTGCGAAGCAGTTGCTACGGGGGTCTGGGGGCAGCGCCCCCAGGGGAAAAAGGATGCGCAATGATCCCGGCTAACACAAGATGTCACTGGACCAGTGGGCCAAGAGACTAGAAAGCAGTACGCTATCGGTACTGCCATGCGACTTTGTCCAATCGGCCGAGGGCAGCGTCGTCGAGTCGCGGTACGAGTGCAGCGTGCGCGACGAGACGGCTGCCGGCTTAAAGAAGCTTGCCGGCGAGGCCAGCGCCACGGAGTTCCAGATTGCTCTTGCGGCGTATGTGGTTCTGCTCTTCCGCCTGACGGGAGACGAAGACATTGTTGTCGGCTCTATTAACGGCGCTGGTAAGCCCCTCGTCGTCCGTGCCAACGTGACAGGCCAGTCGCGGTTCCAGGAGGTCCTGGCACAGGTTGTCGAGTTTGATAAGTTCTCGCAGCAGAACCCGATTCCGTCGTTCCCCGAGCTTATTGATTTCGTCAAGAAGCACAACAAGGCAGAGATCTCGCGTCTGTTCCGAAGCTCGTTTCTGGGATCGTCGGTCGAGAAGGACCGCAACGCCCTTATTGACCTCCGGGTCCTGTTCGACGTCGACGCCCGCCGCATCGAGTTTGAGTACAACTCGCTGCTGTTCAAGCGCGACCGTCTGTTTATCATGGCCGAGCAGATCCTGCAGATTATTGACGCGCTTGCTCTTGGCGGCTTGGATACTGTGGTTGGCAAGATCTCGCTCATCACACCCCGCCAGAGCGAGCTGCTGCCGAACCCGACAATTGACCTTCACTGGGGCGAGTTCCGCGGCGCTATCCATGACATTTTCGCCGCCAACGCAGACAAGCACCCGGACAGAACGTGCGTCGTCGAGACGGCAAACGTCTTTGACAGCGACTCCAAGGACCGCACTTTTACCTACAAGCAGATCAACGAGACGTCCAACGTTCTGGCACACCATCTCGTCCAGTCCGGCATCGAGCAGGGCGAGGTCGTCATGGTGTACGCCTATCGTGGCGTTGATCTGGTGGTGGCTATTATGGGTATTCTCAAGGCTGGCGCCACTTTCTCAGTCGTCGACCCGGCGTACCCTCCAGAGCGTCAGAACATCTACCTGAGCGTCGCGAAGCCGCGTGGTCTTGTTGTCCTCCGCAAGGCAGGTACCCTTGCGCCTTCGGTCCTCGACTACATTAACAAGAACCTCGACCTGCGTACGACTGTGCCGTCGCTGGAGTTGCTCGACGATGGCTCGCTCGTGGGCGGCAAGCTCGCCGGCGCTGCTGCCGACGTGCTCGACGCTGCTCAGCCTCTCAGGGCCCAGGGCACCGGTATCGTCGTTGGCCCGGACAGCACCCCGACGCTGTCGTTTACGTCTGGCAGTGAGGGCGTTCCCAAGGGTGTGCGCGGCCGCCACTTTTCCCTCACGTACTACTTCCCGTGGATGGCCAAGACGTTCAACCTGAGCGATAAGGACCGGTTCACGATGCTGAGTGGTATCGCGCACGACCCGATCCAGCGCGACATCTTCACGCCGCTCTTCCTCGGCGCCAGTCTTATTGTGCCCACGAGCGACGATATCGGCACCCCTGGCCGTCTCGCCGAGTGGATGGGCACCCACGGACTCACGGTGACGCATCTGACGCCCGCCATGGGCCAGCTGCTGTCTGCGCAGGCAACGGCTCAGATCCCGTCGCTGCACCACGCATTCTTTGTCGGTGACATTCTCACCAAGCGCGACTGCATGAAGCTGCAGGCACTAGCCCGTAATGTCTTCATCGTTAACATGTACGGCACCACCGAGACCCAGCGCTCGGTTTCTTACTACGAGATCCCGGCTCTGTCGTCGAGCGAGAGCTTCATGGCGACTCAGAAGGACGTTATGCCCGCCGGCAAGGGCATGCTCGACGTCCAGCTGCTCGTGGTGAACCGCCACGACCGCACGCAGACTTGCGGTGTGGGCGAGATTGGCGAGATCTACGTGCGCGCTGGTGGTCTCGCCGAGGGCTACCTCAAGCTGCCCGACACGACGGCCGAGAAGTTTGTCAACAACTGGTACACCGACAACCGCAAGTGGGAGGAGATTGACGCCAAGAATAACCCCGGCGAGGCGTGGCGCTCGCACTGGCTCGGACCCCGCGACCGCCTCTACCGCACCGGCGACCTCGGCCGGTACCTGCCCGACGGTAACTGTGAGTGCAGCGGTCGCGCCGACGACCAGGTCAAGATCCGCGGTTTCCGCATTGAGCTTGGTGAGATCGACACTCACCTGTCGCGCCACCCGCACGTCCGCGAGAACGTGACGCTCGTTCGCCGTAACAAGGATGAGGAGCCTGTCCTTGTCTCGTACATCGTGCCGTACGACCGCGATGATACGAAGCAGTACTTCAGCGCTCACGAGTCCCTCGATAACGACTCGGACGCCGAGGAGCCCCGTGATGACGTGGTCAAGGGCCTTGTCCGCTACCGCAAGCTCATCAAGGATATCAAGACGTATCTGCGCGGCAAGCTGCCGTCGTATTCGGTGCCGACCGTCATTGTGCCGCTTGCCAAGCTGCCGCTCAACCCCAACGGTAAGGTCGACAAGCCGCGGCTGCCGTTCCCCGACTCGGCCCAGCTGGCGACCGTGGCCAAGCGCGCCACAACCGACGCCGATGATTCGGTGCACTTTACACCCACCGAGGCCCAGGTCCGCGATCTGTGGCTCGAGGTCCTGCCGAACAAGCCTGTTTCTGTTGAACCCTCTGATAGCTTCTTTGACCTCGGTGGCCACTCGATCCTCGCTACCAAGATGATCTTTGAGCTGCGATCCAAGCTCGCCGTCGACGTCCCGCTTGGCCTCATCTTCCAGAAGCCGACCATTGCCGCGTTTGCCAAGGAGATCGATGCTCTCAAGGGCGACAATGTCATTGACGTCACCAAAGAGAATGCCCAGACCGACAACAAGGCCGATATCGAGTACGGCGACGACGCAATTGCTCTCAGCAAGGACCTTCCCACTTACGTCGGCCTCACCAAAACCATTGAGAAGTCCGAGGTCCTCACTGTCTTCCTCACCGGCGTCACAGGGTTCCTCGGCACGTTCCTGCTGCGTGACCTGCTCGACAACAAGTACTATGCCGACGTTAAGGTCCTCGCGCACGTCCGTGCTGCCGACAAACTCAAGGGCTTTGAGCGCATCAAGAACACCGCCAAGGCATACGGTACCTGGAAGGACTCGTACGCCGACAAGATCGAGCCTGTCATTGGTGACCTCGAGCAAGCGCAGTTTGGCCTCAGTGATGCCGACTGGGCCCAGCTCACCGACAGCGTCGATGTTGTGATCCACAACGGCGCAAATGTCCACTGGGTGTACCCGTACTCGAAGCTTCGGGGCGCCAACGTCATCTCGGCCATCAACGTCATGAGCCTCTGCACCCAGGGCAAGCCCAAGCTCTTCAACTTTGTGTCGTCGACTGCGGCCGTCGACCACCCGCATTTTGCCAAGCTGTCGGACGACATTGTGGCTGCTGGCGGCGCCGGTATCCCGGAGTCCGATGATCTCATGGGCTCCAAGACTGGTCTTGGTAGTGGCTACGGTCAGTCCAAGTGGGCAGCGGAGCACATTATCCGCGAGGCCGGCAAGCGCGGCCTCCGCGGCACTATCATCCGCTCGGGCTACGTCCTCGGCGATTCTAAGACTGGTGCCTCTAACACTGACGACTTCCTCCTCCGCATGGTCAAGGGCTGTATCCAGCTCGGCTACGTCCCGGACATCAACAACGCTGTCAACATGGTGCCTGTTGATCACGTTGCACGCATCATTGTCGCCTCGTCGCTCAACCCGTCCGAGTCCACAAATGTTCAGGTTGTCCATGTCACCAACCATCCGCGCGTCCACTTTAACGAGTTCCTCGGGTCGCTCATTGACTACGGCTACTCGCTTAAGATCGTCGAGTACGTCCCGTGGCGCGTCAGCCTCGAGCAGTTTGTCATCAAGGAGGCCAACGACAATGCCCTCTACCCTCTGCTTCACTTTGTCCTCGACAATCTGCCCCAGAACACAAAGGCACCGTTGCTTGACGACTCCAACACTCGTGCTGCTCTCAAGGCCGACACCAAGCGCACGGGCATCGACGTCTCTGAGGGCCGTGGCGTCACTACCGAGCAAATGGGCGTCTATGTCGCCTTCCTCATTGGCATTGGCTACCTCCCCAAGCCCACCGGCACTGGGCGCCTCCCTCTCCCGCAAATCCAGGTCGATGAAACCGTCCTCAAGAGCTTGAGCGAGGTCGGTGGCCGTGGCACTAAGGTCTGACCACTAAAACATGTGAATAATAATGACAATCTAGCTCATGTTTTTTTTTTTTTCATTTCATTTTTTCGGGGAGTTCCGCCCCAGGCCCCCATAGCAGCCGCTTCGCGGTTCATCTCATCCTACCCTAATTGAGCTCCCTAAGCTTCACTACAGAAACCTTTTATCAACTGCGAAGCAGTTGCTACGGGGGTCTGGGGGTGGAACCCCCCGGAAAACCAAGCAAGGTACCAGGTGCGATCAATTATGGCGGGACTTGAAATATGCGCAGATTGCTGCACCGACGAGGACGGCGAGCCAAAAACCGAAGAAAGACATGGAAACTTGGATGTGCACCTTGGCGACACTGCTGAGATGATCGACGAGCTGCTGAAGAGTTATGACGGCCGTATCTGTTGACGAGTCTGTAGCCAAGGAGGAAATTCCACGAGAGAGCGTGGTGGCATTGAGACGCGGATACTGGACGATGGCATACGACAGATTCTCCATAAGTGCGGGGAGAACACTCGAGTTTGTTAATAGATCCGTCCCAGCGAAAAATGCTGACTGGCTAGAGGTCATGTTTGAATTGTACTCGGAGATAATGCCAGCGGTCTGCTCGAGTGCTGCTTTGCTGGCATTGCGTAGCTGCTGATTGAATGACGACTCAGCAGCTGCTAAAGCACCGTTGACTGTTGAACACCACGCGTCCCATGCCGTATCTGAGGCGCTAGAAACATGTATATTGGTAATTGTTGATGCTCCGTTGGACGCAATGACGTCGATGACCCCAAGTTCGCAAATGTAGAACACAGTCACAAACGCGCTGGCAGCAACGAGGAATACAGCCGCAGGAGACGCAACGTACGAAGTCCACCATCGTACCATCGTTTGTGCTCGTTCCGTCTGAACAAATCTGGCAAGTCTGAGTCCGATAACCGTCATTATCACGTTGATACCAGCATTGAGATTGGCCATAACGTCAGGCGTCTGTCCTGCACCTTCCAATATTTTGACTTCCTGCATTAGCATTCCCCACGCGTAGTATTCGTAAACGGCAACGGACAAAGATGCTGCAACTGCTAATGTAGCCATAACAGCCATAACAGTGCGGTACGTTCGCGCCAGATCGCGCTGGATGTTGTCGAATAGTGTGATAACGCTGCTGGTCGAAATGTTGTCATCGTTGGTCGAATTGCTAGCCAAGGGATAGTTTGACATGGAAAGAATCAACGTGGAGTTGGCACTAGACAGCTGGTCAGAGAGTGACGTCGCAGTCTGTGCAAGCTTTGATCTGCCCAAGAATGTAAACACGCCAAACGATGGCCCCTCTCCTTGCTGCATGCTCAAAAGTGTAGTGTTAATATCCTGCGGAACGGCAATGTCCTGAAAAGCGTCGAGATTGAGATCACCAACGCTGCCTAGAGTGCTGTTCTGCAGTAAAACGCCAGACTGCGTGAGTGCTGACTCGAGGGCCGCAACCGCAGACACAACCGAGTCTATTCCATCTTGCGTCGAGTTGATAGCGGTTGCCAGCTGATCGGCAATGTAGTCGTGGATTGTTGATGTGCTGTTTTCTGCAGACACGACTGCGGCATTGAGAGTGTTGTTCGATATCTTGTAGTACATTTGCGTCATAATGTCCATGTAGTTTATCAGCAGTGACTGAGCTGTGGAGAACGATGCTTTGAGACTCGACGACGCTTGGTCATTGGAAAGAGCTACGGCAGTTGCTGTGTTTGCCAGAGCCGCCTGCGCCACTAGCTGCGGGTTGTAGTACTCGGAAGACTCTTGTACCGTCGCCGACGCCAGCATCGTGTAGTACGTTTGAACATTGCCGAGCTCAAACTCGACGCGACTGTACATACTCGTAGTCGCCACAATAAGCAATAGGGTGCCAATCAAGACCTTGTTGAAGATAGTCTGGGTTAGCTTGGCCGCTAGACAGAGGTATGGTGTTGCCTCGATGGACCGATTCATGAACCATGACGTTTTCAGGTTTTGTGATGATGCTAACGTCAAAGGGCGCAGTTGATTTCGTAGGCTGCTCTGGGAGCGACTTCCTGTGGATTGTTTCATTGCGCTTTTGCGCAGTTCGGCTTCAGTATAGAACGACGAGATCGTAGGCGACGGATGAGTGGCACCGAATGGAAGAATCATTTTTGTGGCGCCAAAAAACCCGGGTTGGACTGTGGGCTATATGGCCCGTAAGGTCTGCACATGGGTGGCTGTGGCCGTAACATGAGTTGACATCCGAAACACCGAAGGGGTAACTAAGCCTCAAGTTTGGGTCAAGTGCTTTGTTGGTTTTTGTGATGGCCAGTGATAGCTAGCAACAACCACCGGACACGCCATGCTGAAAACCAACAACATTCATTTAGTAGTGACAGTTGCGATGAGATTCAAGCAGGAAAACAAGCCTCAAGGCACGAGACCCTGGGAACTGCAGCTACCACACTCTGGGGATCATTGCATACGGCGGCAGGGCGGGGTCACCGGAAAAGCGAGAGTGGTAGTATTTTCTTGTTTCTTCGGCGGATGCTCCAAGATTGATGGCTACCCATGCGACTGTCAGAACTTCAAGCAAGTTCGACGGGTTCAGCATCCAAAACGACAGGTAGATGCCGAGTTCAGCCAGATAGTGCGGCGAGCTCACGATGCGAAACAAGTGCGCCTTTGGCAGGCTGTACTTTTTTAGTGACGCCAGTTCAGAGTGGCTCGCATATTGCAGGACACTAGATGCCACAAAGACAGTTATGGCCAGGTGCCGCGAAAGCCATGATGTATGACTGTCAGTTTCAGTGTACACAATGACGCTTTGAGATGCGTAGAATAGCAGCCCCACAAGATAGTGTGTTATGTTCATGCGTGATGTGGGGCTTTGTTTCAGGACATATAGGCATTCGGTCAGCCGGCGAGCCGAGTGCAGCGCGTATAGAATGAGATGGATAGTGGGCGATGAATGAGCCCACCACGCTTTGACAAGCATGACCAGGCACAGTGTAGTGCTTAACAGGTAAAAGTGCGTAAACCAGCGCTTTGGTACAGTTAATGAGGCAGCCAGTGACCCTGCAGACTCGAGCAGCGAATGAGGCTTATGTTTTGGCGGCTGGTCACGAGCTTGATAGACTTTGCCATAGTACAGCAAGCCATTGAGCGCTCTGACGTGCTTGGCTAGAACTACCGAAAGACTAGCTCCGATGAGAAACGCGCCTACTAGGAATTGCGCACCGAGCCAAACCCCGTCACTCATTTTGAGGCGTTTCGAGTACCATTGATCCAGTCGCCCAAACGAACCATGAGGTTGGAGTTATCACGTGACTATGCATGTAGATGTCATTGACCTACAAGACCGAAGCTCTCATACCCGCCGTTGTCTATATCATTCCTTTTCAGTGGCTTTTCTACTGGACTGCAACGTGTCGACTGCAGCATCTGACAAGGGTCTAGGGAACCCCCCCCCCCCTTGACAACAAAAATGATGCTAAGAATACCAAGTCACCCAGACATTGCGCGAGAGTTCCCGGAATAAATAATCTACAAAAAATGCGTAAATAGGCCGATGCGCTCAAGCGAGGCCGTCGACAATGCCGAGAGCTTCGAGACGCTCGGGCGGAATGCTGTTCATGTAAGACGAGGTTTTGATAGAGCGAAGAAGGCTTTCAAGCTTGCGTTTCTCCGACTGCTCACGGCGGATTTCCATGACATGTTTATCGTTGATCTCCTGGACAATGCGGCGGAACTCATGGCGCAATATGCTGACCGATAGCGGTTCATTTTTGTTTTGGCCGCCAATGGCGTCGACTGCGGTGGCGTTGCCGCCAAGACCCCGCGATGCAGTGGGACCACTAGAGGGTCCGGCAGCAATCATAGACACACGCTTGTCAAGGGTAGACTGTGACGACTCGTAAAGACGCCGGTTGAGGTCTGCGACCGTCTGCTCGAGCTTTGTGCGCTCCGATTCGTAGTCAACTGCCTGGCGGGTGACGTCTTCGAGGCTGCGTACGACCGACTCGAGCTCGGTGCTCAGATTGTCGCAGCGTTCCTTCCACTCTACACCGCGCTCCTGGCTTGCTGATAGCTCATTCTCGAGCTCGGTGATCTTGGCCTGTAAGGCAAACTTGGACTCCTGGAGCTCTGCCTTGAGGTCGACGTTTGCGAGCTCGAGGCGCTCGAGTTCGGCGCGGTTGGCCTCATACGACTGGGTCAGCGAGTCGAGCTGACTGCGGAGAAGGGCCTTGACCTTGTGGCCATCGGGGCCTACAGTCTCGCCAGCGCCGGTGGCGGCGGTGGTGCCCTCTGCTAGCTTTAGGGCGGCTGCCGCCGTTGCTCCCATGGCTGCCGCGCGGAGGGCCCGTGGGTCGTGGCGCTGGCTGGCGATCTCACGCTGGTCAAACTCGGGGTCCATGTGAGTGACCATATCCTGGATTGTGGTCTCGAGTGTGTTTGCCTTTGCCTCTGCGTCGTCAGCGCGAGACTCGGCAGCCTCTAGGCGGTTCAACAGGGTGTCGACCATGCTCGCAAGCTGCTGGCCCCGCTCGGCGCGCCCAGTGGGGCCACTTTGCGGCGGCGTTTGCGAGCCTATGGCGCGCGAAAGCTTGGCCAGAGCCTCTGAAATAGGCGTGTCATCTACGCCGCCACCGCCAGAGGTGCTGGCGCCGCTGACGGCCCGGCGCGCAAGCATCCGTGCCGTCGCGGGACTGCCGCTCCGGCCTACAGGCGACGTTATGCCGCTGTCAGTGCTCTGGGTGTGTTGATGCGACCTTCCCGACGCGCCTCCGCTGGTACCGCCCTCGGCCACTGTCTGATTGTATGCTAGCACGCCGGCGTGATGCTGCAGAATGGCTCGCTCGATCTCGGCCTGCCGCGACGACAGCCGGGCAATCTCGTCCTCGAGCTCGCTGATCTTGCGCGTCGAAAAGTCCATCTCCTCCTCAGCCTGCTTCGACAGTCTCTTTTTGGCGTTATTCTGACCAAACAAAAATGACCGTCGGCCCTCCTTACCGCCTGTCTCGCCGCCTTTTTTAAACTGCAACTTCTGCAACGAAGTCGCCGCGTCCCGCATCTTTTTCTCCACCTCCAGCTTCGCCTGCGCGTCCGATATCCGCAGTTGCAGTAGCGACGCTTGCTGTCGTTAGTCGCTGCCTTGCCTTTTTTTTTCCTGGGGGCGCTGCCCCCAGACCCCCGTAGCAACTGCTTCGCAGTTGAGCTCGACACTAGGCCGTTTGTAACTGCAAGGTTGTTCGCTGCGTTTCCTGGGGGGATGCCCCAAACCGTAGCAACCGCTGCGTTGATCTCACCGTCAGCCTGTTTTCAACTGCGAAGCAGTTGCTACGGGGGTCTGGGGGCAGCGCCCCCAGGAAAAAAAATTAATCGGTGCACAGCTATACTTGCCTTTTTGAGATCGTCGAGCTCGTTGTACGACAGGACTTTGAACCCCTTTGTGTCCGCAATAGACGTCTGCACGAGAAAATGCAGACTCATAGAGTCGCCAATGTTTGCCAGAGGCGAGACCTCAAAGTAGCCGGCATCAAAAGCAGTCATCGTGCTCTGGTCGCCCCGTCCAGACGTCGTTGACGACATGATAGTCGGTGGAGCACCAAGGTACTGGGCAGGAGCCTCGGCGTTGCTGAACGCATCGTACGACGACATGCGCGAGCGGTCGTCAAGCTCAGAACTCGAGGCCAGCGTGCCGCCTAGGGATCCGGTCTCCACGTACCGCCCATACGCCTGATAGTTGGCGTACTCGGGGTACGTGTCACCGCCGCCGCTGCTGCTTGTGGTCATGATTCCAGACTAGGACCACCGAGTCGCGCGCACAGCTCCGTGTTCGGGGCGCGTGCCTCTTAATTCGGGGTCGGTCCTCGTGCCCACAGCTTGCTGCCGGTTGTTTTGGCGCTTGCTGCTGTGCTGCGTGAGCCCGTAAGTTGTGGCCTTTGCGTATATATTTCGTGTCCCTGGATGTTCAGGGACTCTCTTGGTGTATTCATAGACGGGTAACTAGGATATTTTTTTGGAGTGTCTGTGTTGGGAGTTGCATCATACGTTAAGGACCGTTCATTTTAATACCTGTATTGTCCGTATCGCTGTTTCCCTGGGGAACCCCGTAGCAGCCACTTTGCGGTTGGTTTCAGTCCGTGTGAGTTTTCAAACTGTAATGAGGCTCTCTGTGGGTCTCTGAAAAATAGTGAGAAGTGTACAGTTACTCTTTTTTTTTCCTGGGGGCTCTGCCCCCAGACCCCCGTAGCAACTGCTTCGCAGTTGAATTACGGATTTTGTCGAGTCCAACCGCGAAGCGGTTGCTACGGGGGGTCTGGGGGCAGCGCCCCCAGTATAAACGAACAACAGTAATCCCATGTCAATAGGAACCGGGAAAATGGCACAGTGCGGCTGACATGCATAAGGTCCATGGCACGGCTAAAAAAGAAAAAAAGGGTAGTGGCCGCCGGATGCTGTTGCCCCTCATCTCGGGGGCTTTCATCATGGCGTTAGTGTCGAATGATCGAAAGAAAGGGTGTCCCGCTTTGGTATAGATTGTGGTGGTAACCGTGGACTCTAACTCTGTTTGGGACGGTGCATAGGTTCTGACTTACCTGCCGATTAGATAGTTGCAAGTGGTGGAGTGCCGGTTGCTAGAGACGATCCAGAGATCTAATCTGATCAAAGTAGCGCTTCGACACGTGTTTTGGCAAACGAGATTGGCCGTTTGGAAAGAAACTACAGGGAAAAATTATACGTCACCATGCCGATGGCCGATGCACCGACCAGCTGGGACAAACACTGCAGATGCATTGCTGTCGGCACCGAGATGGCGGCCAGTCAGGCCACGTCCCTACGGTATCCGTTAACACCTCAACTGCAGTACTCACATTCCCTCTATGTGCATCCGCCTGCCACACGTCCCGCAACACGTTTCTGCAGGGAAGACAGCAATTGTGGACTTGTGCGCGGCGGGTAGGTCCCCGTGTCCCTTGTTTCTGTTTGCGATCGGTGCCAATGGGAGTCGCAGCCTCACCGCAAGGGATGGGTGGTGAAAAAAATTACAAGCCAGTAAACAATTGCAAGTATTGCGTGTCAATTGCACTTGAACTGGTTCCACCTACCCAACAAGTGGGATACGGCACGCCCTCGGCCCGCCTTGAGCCGGTGGTCTGATTAACCTGGTTGTGACGCAGCCCTGACGAGGGGCTGCTGCAACGCCGCCGCTGCAGCCTCGCCAACTTTCCCTTATAGGCGATGGCGCCGTCCGCAACTATATAAACGGGGACCCGGGTGTCTGTTTAGATTGTCCAGCGACGTGCAAAAGTACAGAGCCTAAACAAAACAGTAAGTGTTTGGTGGCCGTGATTGCTGGTGATGGTGGTGATGACAGGATTGTGACAAACAAGTGAATTCTTTGTCGAATTGTTATTGATTGGTTCAATTGACTGGTCCAGTTGACTGGCTAAATTTGCTTGTCCGGTTAATCTTTTTTTTTTTTTTCATGGCGTGCTGTATGGTGCCAAAACCAGCCGAACCAACAAACTCCAAGAGCGGTTGTCTTTTTGTACCACTGATTGATCGGCCGATCGGTGGAGCCATGTGGCCTTCGCAGGTTGTCGAACCTTAATTGCGAATTTGAAGCTTTTGACAGCGTAGCGTTTACCCACGGCTCGGAATGGTCTCCACGAGCCAATGACTCAAGACAATGCCTCTAGACAATGCCTCAACAATGCCTTGTCTTGGTCCTGCAGCCCGGCTGCATTGTCCCCCCGTGATGACCGCCTTTGTTCTGCACGTGCATCGCGCATACCTGCTCCCTGCTGCACACAACAGCCCTCACTAACTCCAGATGTCTGACATCCCCAAGACCCAAAAGGCTGTCGTCTTTGACACCAACGGAGGCGAACTCCAGTACAAGGATATCCCCGTCCCGGAGCCCAAGGACGACGAGATCCTCGTCAACGTCAAGTACTCTGGCGTCTGCCACACGGACCTGCACGCCTGGAAGGGCGACTGGCCGCTACAGTGCAAGCTGCCGCTCGTTGGCGGCCACGAGGGTGCTGGTGTCGTTGTGGCCCTCGGCAAGAACGTTGACAACTTCAAGATCGGCGACTATGCCGGCCTCAAGTGGCTCAACGGCTCGTGCCAGTCGTGCGAGTTCTGCATGCGCGGCAACGAGCCCAACTGCCCCAAGGCCGACCTGTCGGGCTACACCCACGACGGCTCGTTCCAGCAGTATGCGACTGGCCAGGCGGTGCAGGCTGCCCAGATCTCCAAGGGATCCGACCTCGCCGAGGCCGCCCCGATTCTGTGCGCCGGTGTGACCGTGTACAAGGCCCTCAAGCAGTCTGAGGCCAAGCCCGGCCACTGGGTCGCCATCACCGGCGCCGGCGGCGGTCTCGGCACCCTCGCCATCCAGTACGCCCGCGCCATGGGCCTTCGCGTCGTTGCCATTGACACGAGCGACGACAAGCGCGCCGCTACCCTCAAGCTCGGCGCCGAGGCGTTTGTCGACTTCCGCACCTCCAAGGACATTGCCGCCGAGGTAAACGACATCACCGCCGGCGGCGCCCACTCGGTCATCCACCTCGCGCCCTCTGAGGCCGCCATCGAGGGATCAGTCGAGTACACGCGCCCCGTCGGCACCATTGTTCTCGTCGGCCTGCCCGCCAAGGCGTATGCCAAGTCGCCCGTCTTCACCCACGTCATCAAATCGATCAGCATCAAGGGCTCGTACGTCGGCAACCGCGCAGACACCCAGGAGGCCCTCGATTTTTTCGACCGCGGCCTAGTCAAGTCCCCCATCAAGATTGTCGGCCTCAGCCAGCTGCCCCAGGTCTACAAGGAGATGGAGGCTGGCACCGTCATTGGACGTTATGTCCTCGACCTCTCCAAGTAAACCTCGCTAAACCAGTTCCCATGTATCTGTCGGTTCTGATATTTATCTGTTGCTTCCCCGTCACCGCTCGTAGTCTATATATACTGCCCCACTAAAACGAAACACCTTGGTGGACTACACAAACCTTGGTGGTATCATCCTTTGTTTCTCTCCTTTTTGCCTGGGGGCTCTGCCCCCAGACCCCCGTGGCAACTGCTTCGCAGTTGAAAAAAGGTCCTTGTATCTTCTGTGCTTTTATTTCCAGGGGTCCATACTCCCCGAGACTCCGGTAGCAACCGCTTCGCAGTTGAAAACGGGTCGCAATTAGACTGTTAGCCGGGGTACCTACGACAATAATCTTCACGCGGTCCCATCCCAACTGCGAAGCAGTTTCTACGGGGGTCTGGGGGCAGAGCCCCCAGGAAAAACAATAAATAGAGCATACAGTATTACCGGGTCAGTCACACGCACCGTAACGACGACGAATGTTACGCTCAGCACAGAGATCATGGTCATTTCTTTGTCGCCAACCGGTCTGTTCGTAATGGCCACTGAGAATATCTGATGCAGAAGAAGTTGATATTCTTTGGTTGTATTCCTTTTCGAGCCATTCTGGAACTCCTTATTCGGGGCCTTTGGCTGGAGCCGCCGCTGTTCGCGAAGCGCGAGTTTTTGGGACCTTTTAAACGACTGCCTCGTCTTCGGCATGGTGCCATCGGCTGCCAGTTTGGAGTTTGCTTTACAGAGCGACTGTTGGCATTTTCTAGCTACGATAAGATGTCAATCTCTGTTTTTTTGTTTTTTTTTTTTTTTGCACGTGGCGCACTAACGAGGTATCTCCGTCGTTAGAACCCCAAATGTTTGCATAAGCATTCTATGCGCATTTTCCGCACTGGGCTATATGAAAACACCGGGACTAAAATTATACTGCGTACGTCTGCCCTGCCGAAAAAATTGGGGCCAGGGCTAGGCAACGGCGTGGGCCCTATCCCCGCGGCGGTAAGAAGGAGCCCTACTAGAAGCGGACAGTTGGCCAATAACATAAAATAGTAGCCATACCGCTGTATCTCCTGTAAAACGCACACCAAAGAACCGAGTTGACGAGAGGGTTCAGTTGTTGTTCACCCACTCGAGAACGTTAGACTTGCATGGACCCACTAACGCCATGCAGCGAGAACCGGCAGCTTGCTGCGTTATGCGGTGCGGTCTCAGAAGCCGTAGCTGGTTTTTTCACCGGGTTTGGATACATCGCAAAGCTGGGGCCCTGCTTGGATTCTGTGCAGCACTGCCTTCTATTCGATTGTGACTTACGTACTGCAAATTCTCCACCCGGACTAAATGTCGGTTCGTACGTGCATCCTCGCTAAAGCTTGGACCACCCCACAGACGCCCTAGGCGGGGTTTCGATCGCTCGCAGGCTGATTTTCAGGGGGTCTAGTAGATGGGAGGGTATAGGGCATGCGATAGCTGGTAGAGACTAAGAGCTATGAACCACAAACGATATCCAATATAGCAATCATTACAGCACGTTACTGGCCTGCTGACAGCAGCTGACTACAAGCCGACAGCGGACATGTTTTCCCGCACAGAATTCTAATTGTCTGACATGTACCGAGTGTGGTTAGTCGCGCAGAACGCACTGCACTGTGTGCCTGGCCCTTGTTGACGACAGCCAGAGAACAAGACTTTTGATCATGTGGTGTACACTCGCCTTGGCTACGCAAGTTTGACATAAGGCCAGTGCTGGCGACTCTGGAGTGAACATGTGGCCGCCAATTTTTGCCGAGGTAAACCAATCAACAAACCACATGGCAACTTTTGACTCAGGGGTCAAGTCGTCCGGTGTGCCTGCGCCACCGAGGGTATGAGCTTGGCGAGGAATTTCGGACCCTTTGGAATTCGAGTTTTCGTGCTTCTTGCAGAAATGTGCACCAGTCTAAGCGAGACAGCGTTGCCTAGCTAGGAAGCCAACGCATAGGCGCCAATTTACACCACAGCTTGGGCAGCGGGATCCTGCGCGGCGGTCACAACGGCATTCGCTTAGATGTGCCATCGCAGTTGCTGGCTCACACGGCAGTATGTCAGAGGATATCACCAGAGGCCACACAGACGTCCTTGTTCTAGCGTATCTGCAATATCCCTGCTGCCAGATCTTGGGACAGCAACCTATCGCGGGCTTGTCGCCAGATTCAGCTCCCGATGTAGACTATGACGGCGTGTCTCACACACGGTGAGGGCCCTGCCGAGGCTATTGTCCATGCAGTCATGTCCACCAAGTTGACGGACATGCTGCACCTCGCTTTGTCGCCTGTTTAAACAGTGCATTTGCCGTTCAAGTTTTGTTACCTAAACTGCCGGCATGGTCATCACTACGACTGGACCTCGTCCGCTCCCCACGGATCCTACGGTTGCAGCATGCTTACAGCGATCGGCATCCGTACTGGACCAGCTGCACCACATTTTGCACCTGTGCGGCCGATCGGTTCCCCTGAGCCAAGCGGAATTCCGAGCAGATACATAAACGAACGAGATGCGTTTTGCCGGCGCGCTTTGCAGTCTCGTACGATACCGGAACTGCTGTCTGTCAATACCACCGATGCGCTTGTCGCGAGTCCTCGGTGCTCTGGCTATTGTGGTGCCTGTGTGCGCCTCGGCGTTCGAGAGCCAAAGTGCTCCAGTGGTAAGTCTTTGTTTTCTCTTGATATGTGGGGAAGATAGCGTCTTTCTTTTTTCCCTGGGGGTTCCACCCCCAGACCCCCGTAGCAACTGCTTCGCAGTTGAGCTCGGCATTGAATTTTTTTGTTCTGCTCCCCGGGCTCAGTAGCAACCGCATCGCGGTTATTGCATCGCTAGTTCTTCATTCAACTGCGAAGCAGTTGCTACGGGGGTCTGGGGGCAGCGCCCCCAGGAAAAATACATCGAGCCGTCATTTGGTCTTGTGAAAAAAAGTCTGCGGGGTTTGCCTCGATTAGGAAATAAAGCAGTCGGTTGGTGGCTAACGGTAGAACTTTGATATCCGCGCCGTGAGTGATGCGTCGTCGACTGAGGAGGCCCTCGCCACGCTCGGCAGCCAGCTGGCAGACGCCCAGGGCCAGCTGGCTCAGATCGGCTCGGTGAGCGATAGCGCCGCTGCTCACCTCACAGATTCGTTTCTGCAGGTCCTGGATACGCTCGGCAGCATTCTCGACGACGTTGTCGGTGCTGTTGATAGCATTTTGGATGGTGTGTTGGGTCTGGTTGGCTTTGTGCTGTCGGCTCTTGTTGGCTGCGTCGAGTTTCTTTTGTTGCTTCTACCGTGTTTCCGCCTTGAAATTCTGTTGCCGTCGGTTGATATTGTCATTGAGCACTCGTGGACCCTCGGATTCGCCTACGGCTGGATTCCGATCCCCAGACGGTGCGGTGATGCCACGTCGTTGCTGCCGGCCCCGTCGTCTACGCCTGCGATTTCGTCGACCGTTTCGGCTATTGCCAGCATCTCTGCGATCCTTAACATGACGTCGTCTGCCTCCCCGCTGGTTTCGGTTTCGGAGGTGGTGTCCAGCGTCAATACAACCACTGTTGCGTCGAGCCCGGCTGTGACGTCCTCGGCCTTGTCGACTGTCAGCTCAGTCCTGGCTGCGCCTAGTGTCAACTCGACTTCTAGCGTTGCGGTCATTTCCTCGTCGCCGGTTCTGTCGTCCTCGGTTTTGGTGTCGTCGACTCAGGCTCCACTGAATATTTCGTCATTTTCGTCGGTGGCGTCTTCTGTGTCATCGTCTGTAAACAGCACTTTGTCGGTTCTTGCGCCGAGTCTTGCTCCGTCGTCTTCTGAGCTCTCGAGCGCTGCTGCTTCCAACTCGCTTGCCAGTTCGGTTCCCGCTTCGATGAGTAGCTCGGTCTCGAGTGCGATTTCCAGCTCGGCTTCTGCCGTGTCCCGCTCTCTTTCGAGCGCTCGTTTCTCCAACAGCTCCATCGCCTCGATTGAGCCGACAAACGCGGCAGCTGCTGCCTCGCTTTCTGCGTCCTCTGTCGCGTCCAGCGTTTCGTCGGGTTTGAGCAGCGCCAATTCTGCATCGTCGGGCGCTTCGTCTGCGTCGTCCAGCGCGGCTTCGTCGTCTGCCGTTTCGGCCAGCTCGCCGGCTTCTGCTTCTGCTTCGGACTCTGCGTCTGCCAGTGCCAGTGACGCTTCTGAGGCGGCGGCTGCTTCGACGGCTGGCTCGAGCAGCTCGCCGGATGCGCAATCCAACTCGCCGGAGTCGAGCGATTCGTCCGACTCTAGCTCCGACGCCAGTGACTCTGCTTCTAGTTCGCCCGACTCATCTAACTCGTCCGATTCCGGCTCGAGTGACTCGTCGGATTCTAACGCTCCTGATTCGAGCGATTCGCCCAACTCCAACGATTCTGGTTCGGACTCGAGCTCTAATTCGAACAGCGCTTCGGGCTCGGGCTCGGGCTCCTCGGATTCGTCAGAATCCAACTCCGATTCCTCGAATTCTAGCTCGGATTCCAACTCGGATTCCAACTCGGATTCCAGCTCGGATTCCAGCTCGGATTCCAGCTCCAACTCGTCCGACAACTCGAACAACTCGAACTCGGACAACTCGAGCGATAACTCGGAAGCTGACGCGACCCACGCTGCTTCTGACGACGCCAACGTCGCTTCTGCTGACGCCACGGCATCCAACAACAACGCTTCTGAGGAGCCATCGCCTACCGTGGTGACATCTCCCGAGGCTGTCGAGACCTCTGCCGCTGCCACCGTGAACCAGGCGTCCAACCCTGCCGTGACAGCCGCCACCAATGCCAACCCCACCGAGATCCTCACTGCCGCTGCCACGTCGCAGCCGCGGTCCACTACACGAAGCAGGAGACGCTCGAGCTCCAAGAACGGCGCCATTGCCCCCGAGGCGCCCTCGACCCTCCTGGCGGCCGTCTTTGGTCTCCTTTTCTCCCTCCTATAGACCACCTTTCAGCATACCACCCCCGTCCATGCGGCATGATTTCACGAACTGTAATATATGTTTTTCTGACCCTGACCTAGCTCCGCTGTACTTTTTTCTTTTCCTGGGGGCGCTGCCCCCAGACCCCCGTAGCAACTGCTTCGCAGTTGATTTCGCGAATCTGCCGAGTCTAGTCGCGAAGCGACTGCTATTGTGTCTCCAGGAAAGAGCAATCGCATTGGATTTCAGTCGAGCCCCAACTGCGAAGGTCTGGGGCACCAGCGACTCCAGGAGACAAAAAGAAAAAGAGTAACATCGAATTTCAGTCGAGTCCAACTGCGAAGCAGTTGCTACGGGGGTCTGGGGGCAGCGCCCCCAGGAAACAAAAAATAAAAGAGCAACATCGAATTTCAGTCGACTCCAACTGCGAAGCAGTTGCTACGGGGCTCTGGGGGCAACGCCCCCCAGAAAAAGAAAAGGACGCGGGGGATCCAATCAATAACGACATGAAATCATTACATCACTGCCTATGCAAAAAAAAAAACCATCTAGAGCGACTTCTCGAGCTCGGCGGCGTCGCGGAGGGCCTTCTCCCACACCTTGGCCTGGGCGGCGGTGAGGTTCTGGTCGAGCGGGGCGCGGCACGACTCGTTGCCGTAGCCAAGGAAGTTGACAATGGCGTACTTGGTGCCGACGGGGCCGTGCTTGACGATGATCTCCTCGATGCGCGAGACAACGTACTGGATCTTCTGGGCCTCTGCGATCTTGCCGGCCTTTGTGAGCTCGTACAGCTTGACGAGGGTCTTGGGGTAGGCGCCCGAGATGGCGTCGATGGTGCCCTCGGCGCCCGAGAGGAGGGCCGGCAGCAGCAGCTGGCCGAGACCGGTCATGACCGAGAAGTTGTTCTTCTGGACCTCGGGGTTGAGGCCGACCTGGATGTAGTGCGAGACGTTGCCGTGCGACATCTTGATGCCGACGATGTTGGGGTGCGCCGACAGCTTGGCGACGGTGTCGGGGGAGATGTCGAGGTTGTTGGAGACACCCGGGAAGTAGTAGATGACGATCGGCAGGACCGACTCGTCGGCCACGGCCTTGAACCACGACAGAATGCCCTCCTGGGTGGTCGAGGGGGCAAAGTAGTTGGGGGCAAGAGCCATGGCGTAGGTGGCGCCGGCCTCCTTCATCTGCTTGATGTCCTCAAGGGTGTCGTCGACGCCGTTCTGGGCGACGCCGGCGAGGACGGGAAAGTCCTTGTAGCCCTTGGCGTCGAGGCCCTGGCGGGTGCCTGCGACGAGGTCGTAGCGCTCCTTGCGGGTGAGGTGGATCATCTCGCCGGTCGAGCCGAGCAGGACGACGCCCTTGATGCCGTTGTCGGCGAGGTAGATCGAGTGCTTGACCTGGGTCTCGATGTCGAGCTCCTGGCGGCCAGCAGGGCCGGTCTTCTTGAAGAAAGTGGGAGACGGGGTGTAGACACCGGCTTCGGGCTTGCTGACGGTCATTGTTTGTGTCGAGTTTTAGAGACTAAAGTATCGTCGGTGACTTTATTATTTTTTTCCGGGGTCGCTGGCTGCTGGGGAACTGCGAAGATTTATACTCCAGCCGAAACGGATGTGTGTAGCCCCCAGAGCCGAATGTTGCGTGGGGGCCCGTCCCCCACGCGCCCCGGCCGTGGGGCGGCGGCGGGGGTATCCGTGAACCCCCGCCCCGGCTAGCATCCCACTTTTGCCTTGTATGGCGGTGATTTGCCGGCTTATTTGGCGGGCGAAAGGGGGGCCCAGACGATGGGGTGATATAGAGTCACGTAACAAGATCTAGAAGCCACCAGCGGTGGGCACTTTTACGCCGTTGTATAAAGACCCTCAACACGTCCGCCGGCGGCTTGCAGCTCGGCGGGGTATTAATGTCCCGCCCCCGCACCACCGCTCTGGGCACGGCCCTGTCTGGCGTGTTCAGCGGTGCTGGCGCGCGGCCTAGTGGGGCCCACCAGCGATGACAGCTCCCTGCGGGCCAAGTGGCGGTCCTGACAGCCCGCCAAATCGGCACTCTGCGGCGCCGCGTCACGTCCCACGTTAACTCCACGCGGGAGACTGGCCAGTCCGTGGGGGTCCATCGTTGAGTGAGTGGGCGCGCACCCCAGTGTGGTTGCATCAGCTGGCCGAGTAGACTTTTCGAGGTCCTAAACGCCCTCTGACCGCCTTCTCACAGCTTTTCTGCGGCATCTGACGGGCCATTTTGTTCACCCCGCCATTTCGGCCTCTTAGCCGGTCGGCAATTCCTAGAACAGGACTATAGCCGGTAAATGCCGCACAGTGCCGAGCCGGCGGGAGAACCACGACCCAATTTTTTTTTTGACTTTTTGGTCTTTTCAGCCGTACCATCTCGTGCTACAACGGAAAAACTAGCCCCCGCGGGGAAGTTAGCCCGGGCGGTTATAATCCCAGTCGTTATCACGGTTTTCAATACATGGGTCATAACTGCTATAATTTACATAAAACGTGTGGCCCGCCGGCCGTCATGTAAGCTGTTGTGTGCTCTCCTTTCTTTTTCCTGGGGGCGCTGCCCCCAGACCCCCGTAGCAACTGCTTCGCAGTTGGAAGCAGAGTCAAGGTGGGACTGTTAGTGTTTTTCTGGGGGCAGCGCCCCCAGGAAAAAAAAAAGCACCCAGCGCGCGGGAAAAAAAGGACTAAGAAGACTGCGTGGTGGTGGTGAGGACCCCCTGGTCGCACCAGCCGTTGACGGGCAGACACGAGAGGTACTTGCACCAAGAGCAGTGGCCACCGCCGTCTTGAAAGTTCTTGATGAGGGTCACAAAGTAGACAATGGCGAGCACGACGGCGGCGACGCGCACGCCGCCCCACACGTACCACATGCGCTGGCGATTGGCGAGGTGGCGCTTTGGATTCTTGAAGTCAAAGCGCGCGCGCAGCAGCTTGGGCCGCCGTCCCTCGGGCGTCTTGAGGGTGCGCACTTTGAGCGGTGACCGCAGCACGGCGGTGCCGACAAGGATGCCCATGGCAAAGCCGCCGATATGCGAAAAGTTGTCGAGGCCCGGCAGCAGGCCAATCACAAAGCACACAATGATCTCGACAATGTGGATGGCGAGGTTGCGCTTGGGCGACTCGTACAGCTGCCAGTTGAACAGCAGATCGAGCAGATCGAGGGCAATGACGCCAAAGAGCGAGCCCGAAGCGCCCGTCGACGCTACGCCGTTGGGCGCAAAGTTGGCGCCCAGCACAAACCCGGCTATGCCAGACGCAAGGTAAACAATCGGAAACAGAATGGGCCCGAGCTCCTGCTCGATCTCGGCGCCCATTTTGAGCTGCAGCAGCAGGTTCACGCCAATGTGGATGAACCCGGCGTGCAAAAATATCGGCGTGATGAACCGCCACCACTGGTGCGGTTCGGTGCCGGGGTCAAAGCCGCCCATGCCGCACAGCTCCGACAGCGAGCACACGTCCGTGTCGGTGGTCGTCGAGTTGGGGCACGGAAACTGGATGCTCGAGTCGTCCGTGATGCCCGAGATGGCGTGCATGCAGGGGTCAAAGCGCGCCCCCATGTTGATCATCACATACGTCGAGGGGCCAATCATCGGGTTGAAGCTCGGCTCCGTCTGGATCGGGCTGCCCGTCAGCGCACCCATCTTGGCGAGCTCGGCAATAAACACCGCCACCTGGATCAAGCTCACTATCCACACAAACCACGGGCGGTGCTTCCAGTAATCCGCGTCGCGGCCGCGCCACCGCATGTACCACGGTCCCGTGGGCTCGCTGGCCGGATCGTTGCCACGCCCGCGGTGTCGCCGGCCACCCCGCCGCCGGTGGTGCCGTCGTCCATCATGCTCTTCGCTGCTTGTCGGCTCCAGCGGCTGGCCCTGCCGGTCAATAAGCCCGACATTGGTGCCGTCGCCGCCGTATAATCCGCCATGCGAGTCGGCGGGTCCAAGAACCCCGGCCGTCGTGGGTCCGCCGTAGTACTGCTTGTCTTCGGGTACAGGGGCCCCCACCATGCCAGGCCCGCCGTACCGCGTATCCTTTGGCAGCGGAGGCGGCGGCGGCGGAGTGTCACTGCCAAAGTGAAAATCGTCGTACGACGCAGTGTACCCATGTCTGCCCATGTCCTGGCCATCCAACCCGGCGCCGGCGCCCGCACCGGCAGCAGCGTCCCGCGGCGGCTCTGGCAGCGGCTGGTTCAACCGCTGGGGTGTCGGTTCCAGTGCTATCGACTCGGTGTAGTGTCCGCCGTCGCCATACCGGCTGTACCGCTGCTGGCTATACCTGTGGTCTCCACCAGTGTATCCGTTATACCCACCATACGACCCGTAGCCAGTCCCACGATATCCTTCGTTTCCAGCATTGTAGTACTCGTTATAACGAGGGTCTGACATTTCAGGCGGTGGCCTCTGCTGTCTTCTCCAGACAACGAACCGTCTAGTCTCTGTGCTATTTGTGTGTTGCAGCTGCGCCTCTTTGTGATGGTAGTAGGTCCTTGTACCGTACTAGCCACCAGGTACTGCGAGCCTCGGTCTAGCTTCCTGGTATAACCTCCCAGTCTAGGCCCTGTAGACTCTGAAAACACTGCTCGATCTGCTCCAAACACACACACGACGTTTCAGCTTTGGCACCTCCGGCCCGTCGGTGTCTTGGTCTCAAAAACTATGCTTGTGGGTCTGGCATCACGTCGCTTAGTCCCCAAACGGCCAAGAGTGCCGGGTAACCTAGACGTAACGAGACCGCATGCTTTTTCCCCACTGGGACAAAGGGCGATCCACAATAACAAAAAAAAAAAACGCAAGGTACGCTTTTGGATTCGGCAAGGGTCCAACGGTTTATTCAGCTTCCTTGTTTTGTTTGTGGTGGTACTACTTTGGTGGTGGAATCAGTCGAGCTTGCGCATTACCACCACGCTGGCTAACACCATAGTCGACTTTTCGTCTTTCGTCATAGCATCCCCTTTCCCCTGTCGATCGCTGTAGAACCCGAGCACAATATCTCAGGTGCAAGTGCCGAGTTCCGAGCTCTAATGATCGTTTCTTGTTTCCATCGACAGCCTAATATCGGGATTCCCGCACATATTCGCCGAGCGCGGATACTTCAAGTCGAGAAAAATATCGCATTGCTAAGCCACAACGGCGCTCGTACCACCATGACGTCAGTCGTGCTTGCCCCCGTTCGTCGTGCATTTCGTGCAGACCGAATAATCCGGCGGACATGTGAAAAGGCCAGCTCGTGGCTTGACATTTGTTCAAACTATGTTTTTCCCTGTATGACACTACTAACAACTTCTCTTTACATCACACAGTCCTATTTCTGGACAGCGCATGCGTCATACAGATTCTGCAAGGCACGACACCGTCCTGACGCTTCTTTGCTAGCACGCTTTTCCTTGCCTGGGGGTTCCACCCCCAGACCCCCGTAGCAACCACTTCGGGGTTTGAACTCCACGCCGGAAACTCTCCAACTGCGAGTCTTTGCTAGCACACGCTTTTCTTTTCCTGGGGGTTCCACCCCCAGACCCCCGTAGCAACCGCTTCGCGTTTGAACTCCACGCCGGACACTGTCCAACTGCGAGTCTTTGCTAGTACACACTTTTCTTTTCCTGGGGGTTCCACCCAGAGACCCCAGTAGCGACCGCTTCGCGGTTGAAATCCGCGGTGGACACTTTCCAACTGCGAAGCAGTTGCTACGGGGGTCTGGGGGCAGCGCCCCCAGGAAATCAGAAAACATCCCCTGGAAGACGAACACTATATATATCACAAGAACTCGGGTCATATATGCACTGAGAGCAATCTCGCTTAGGACATCTAATTTCCATTCAACACTACGAAAGTTGTGTCTGCGTCAAATTTTTATTCAAGCTATGATACACAGCAGCGGCCGCAGTTTCCGGTGCTCGCAGCCAAATTATGGACATTTTCTTTTTTTCTCTTTATCTTCAATCATGAGAGGTTCGGGGAGACTTTTTGCTCCGTTTTGGACTCGCTGCGGTCCGTTTACGCCTTGCGGAATTCAGACAACACAGGGTATATGGCCTCAAAGGCCTGGTAGATTTCCTCGCGCTGCTTGGCGCCAGTGAGGACAATCTTGCCCGACACAAAGATCAGCAGGACAATCTTGGGCTTGACCATACGGTAAATCAGACCAGGAAACAGCTCTGGCTCGTACGAACTGAAAGTACCGTGGCTAAACGCCAGACCCTCGAGACGAATGGGGAACTTGACATCGCACGATCCCACAATGTTCTGGATCTTGAACTCGCTGAACTTTGCGTTGAATCCGAGCTTTTGAATGATACGAGCATACTTGCGCGACGCAAGCTTCGAGTCGTCTTCACTCTTTGCACCAGTGACAACCATCTTACCAGAAGCAAAGATAAGCGCCGTTGTCTTTGGCTCACGAATACGCATAATCACCGCGGCAAAACGCTAACGTCAGTCTTGATTTAACAAACAAAGAGGAAACACACCCGCCAAACACGCAGTCTAGATCTACACTGCCTTGCCCAGTGCAATACTCACCTTCGGGTTATACTCGGCATTTCGTGCGTGCAGAGCAATGGTCTTGAGATCCAGTCGGCAATCCAGATTCACCGTGGCGACAATGTTCTGCAGCGTCGGCACAATGCCAGACGACGACTCATCCTCAGCGGCTGGCTCGCTCTTGACAACCGCACCACCATTGGTGCTGGGAGCAGGAGCGCCGCCATTGCCAGCCATTTGCTGGTCATTGACTCCACCCGGAAACGAAAGAGACGACGGAGAAACAAACACCTTTGCCTGCGCAGCAGTAGTAGGAACTGCAAGTGTATCCATCTTTGACGTGCGTGTTGTGTCTGGTGATGTGTTTGTGCGTAGTAGTGGTGGTGAAAATTAGACGTAGAAAATGCGAGCTGAAAAAAGAACTAGAAACAAGCGTGTGTCGTCGTTATGATGCAAATGGTAGTCGTATGTGTGCGTGTATATTTTACGAGCGCAGAATCGAGTAATGCAAGCTAATGCCACCCGTTATTTGCGCAAACGCGATGCCTTTTTTTTTGTCCGTTATAAATAAATAGGGTGCCGAAACACTTTGTAGATCAGATGTTGCACAAAGTGTTGCACAAAAGTGTGGTGGTTGGCAGTCTTTTTCAGGCTTAGGCAGTGGTCTTTGAAAAGTACAATGCTCTCAATGCTTCCCAAATTCTCTCCTAACCCTGTTTCTATCAGGCTGCAGCAATTTTGTCGCGGCTGATTGGTGTCGCTCACGCGTGGCTCGGGCCGGGTTGGGACGGAAACCACCCGCCCTATATATACTTTGATAAAACCAGGGTTAGGGACAACGCGCCAGGCTGGCTGCCGAGTCATGAAACCCCTCCCCAGGCCGTCGCCACCCTGGGTCCGGTTGCGGTCAAAGCGCCACATGCGGCGCATATCGCGGTCTATCTGGGAGTTGATACAGTGTCTACGGACGTGTTTTGGGATCTAAAACGCCCACTAATGGTGTAGAAAAAGTTGGCCCAAGACAAGACGAGGGACAGGGGCTAGGTGGTGCAGATATTACAAACACGTCGAGCTTGTCTGCGCCTCACTTGACCGTTTTCGGTGAAAGGGCATATCGCGTTGGACTCGTTTGTCGCGTACGTGTAGACCGGTGAGCAGCGACACCCACCGGGTGAATACACGCAGTACACCGAAATAAGGAGCCGAAAGACATATCCTAAAGCCTAGAGTCGAGTGACGGCCAGTGGATGGAGAGACACAAACTCTCACCTGCAAAATGTGAACGCGCAAACGGCAGGGGTAAAAACGTCCCACAAACGCGTGTCAAGCACCCTAGGGACTGCGATGAGGCATTTTTCGGTGTCTGTAGACGGCCCATTAGTGTCTTGTCTGCGATGATTGCTTACCTTGTTGTAGCGACGGTTCTCTGCCGCTCAAGTCGACAACTGTGGTTGATGTAAACACGGCTCGTTCGAAAATCGACGAGGTCGTACTCCTTGCATTGTTGCCATGGGGACGGCGCAAGCTGCAGTCCTGGTTTGCCAGATCATCGGATAGCGCCGTACTGCAACCCTTGCCGGTGAAAAGTTTCTACACGGCCAGATGGGGTTCCTCGGTTGTTGAGCATGAGTTACTCCGGAGATTTGTGATCGTGATACCGATAAGAGAAAGCAAATGCGGGTTTGCTGGCCACTGCCTCTGGTGCCACCACATGCCATGGCGCGTGCTGTGACGTTGGTTGTTGGCGCTACCGTGCATGGTGCGGCGTCATGCCGTCATGCACGATAGTACATATGCACATGGAATGCAATATTTCGAGTCTTATGCTCATGCAGCCTTTAATGCATATACCAACATAACATCACGAACTCCACCTTTCAATTCGCCGGCAACCGACAAAACGCCACAAAACACGCACGACAGAATGAACTGGTCACAATTATGAACGTGGATACAAGGCAATACTTTGCGTACGGGCTTCGGCTTCTTCTCGGAGCTGGAATTGTCGGCGTACGCAAGGAAGCAGAAGAATGGGTACGACAGGGTCTGGCAGCGCTTCAACTGGTTGACAGGCAACAGCTGACGGCGTACGAGCTCGTATACATGTACACGGTGATGGCAGAGACGTATCTGTCTTACTGCAGCGGCCAAGCGGACGCAGCTGACGAAATATGTTCGCATGGGATCGCAGTGGCCCGGCATGCAGGGCTCGGCGAGGATGAGGCGAGGCTGGCGCTGCTGCTGGCCAAGGCCTACGAGGAGCAGGGCGAGCGGAAAAGGGCCATGGACACGTATCGGCGGTATCTTTCGCGGCCGGATGTGGGCGTGAATCCAAAACTGACATATACGCTTGCACTACGGCTGGTGCGGGTTGCCGAGTCAGAGGCCCAGGTCCTGGACGCTATCCAGCTACTTGACGGGTGCGAATCTCCGCAGGTGCGGTCACTGGCGCGGATGATGCGAGTGTTGCGGTTTATGCGCGCCGGAAACTACCTGGCTGCACGCGAGGTTTTGACGATGACGAGCACTGAAGAGGCATTGCAAAACTGCTACACGGGCGCGCTGTACTACATGACGTTATTGCAATGCGACCTGGTTCTCGGACTAGACGGTCCCGAAGGGCGCGCAGAAACCGTTTTGGCGCGCAACTACGAAATAACCGGCAATATGGTCGCCCAGCTCGTGGCGATTCGGTCGCAGACGGGCGGCTCAGGCCCGCCGTTTGTCGTGAGCGTGGACGCCTCTGGCATCAATGACATCGCCATGGAGTGGACGGACCTAGGCCACGCGATTGCGGCCGCGCAGCTTGTGCTGCTCGCGGCGGCCGTGTGTCTTGGTGACGAGGCCGGCGTCGAGCAGTACGCGGCAGCCGTTGAGGCATCTGCCCGCGAGTCTCCACACGACTCGGCGCAGCCCGATCCGGCGCCCGTGGTCGCGCTGGCGCGTCTCGTGCGCTCACTGTGGTCTGTGACGCGGGGCGACCTTGGCTCTGCCGCCGATGCCGTCCAGCGCACCAAGCGCATCACGGCCCCGTCGCTGCGGGGCCTCAGACGATACGTGTGTGGCCTTATTTTCCAGCTCGAGGGCCACACCGCCAACGCCATCAGCTCCTTTGACCATGTTGGCCGCGGCCCCGCCGCCGACGCCGACGATCTGGGGGCACTTGCCAAAGTGCAAGCTCTTATTCTGCGGGGGCCCACTGGCAATGAAGACGACGAGATGCTATTCCAGCGGCTCGCAGCCAGCCCCAACCGGCGTGTGCGCTACTTTGGCGAGCTCGTCAAGCTCGCCTACAACGAGACGCGCCAGCCCATCGAGCTCACGCGTCGCCAGGCGTCGCAGCTCCTCATGGACTCGTCCGAGATCCTGGGACCCCAGCTCACGGCCATCAGTCTCTACTGCGCTCTCCGTCTCGGACTTGGAGCCCACGAACGTCTTCATTTTGCCGCCTCGGCCCTCCGCCAGGCCTCGCGGTTCCACGCCCCGCAACTCCAAAGCCTCATCCAGGAAGTTCATGCCGTTGTCAGTGCCGAAGCCGGCTATGTGCCCGGGTAGCGTTTCCGATTTTTTTTTCTGGCGGCGGTGCTGCTCACGACCCCCATAGCAACTGCTTCGAGAACCGGGGATGTGTACGGCGAACACATGCCATAGAATTCTCCGATCGCGGGAACTGGAATCATTGAAATCACAAACTAGGCGCCCGCAGCTTCCTGTATCTTCGTCTTAATATCAAACGCAAGCGTTGGCATCGTCGTTTGAAACACATTTCTCCTGGGGCAGCGTCTGGTGTTTGATTTTCCTGGGGGTTCCACCCCCAGACCCCCGTAGCAACTGCTTCGCAGTTGATTGTGTCTGGTATTTTGACTTTCCTGGGGGTTCCACCCCCAGACCCCCGTAGCAACTGCTTCGCAGTTGATGTTTTGGTGGTCGAGTTCAACCGCGAAACGGTTGCTATGGGGGTCTGGGGGCAGCGCCCCCAGGAAAACAGCGCTCTAGTCTTCCTGGGCGTCCACCCCCCCGTAGCAACTGCTTCGCAGTTGAGTTTCAGTGGTGGTCGAGTTCAACCGCGAAGCGGTTGCTGCGGGGGTCTGGGGGCAGCGCCCCCAGGGAATAACAAGACAACAGAGCATGCATGACATTAGGCTATAGTTTGGGCATAAAGGTGTCTAGGTAGGCGTGCATCTGGGAGCGGTACTTCTTCTCGTTGATGCGGGTGCGGGCGTCGTCGACCGCTTCGGCCACAGCTGGGGTCTCGCGCGCCGCGTCGACAGAACGCATGCGGGCCTTCCAGTACGCGAGGTAGCGCTCGCGGTACGGCGAGACGGTCGACGAGACGCTGCGCGAGAGCGTGGCGATCTGCTCCTGCGCCAGGATGCTTTGGAGGCGCGCGTTGAGGGCTGCAACACGCTCGGCCGGCGGCTCGTCGCTGTCAAAAAGCCGACCGACGGCCGCCAGGTAAACTGCGCCGGCCAGAACTATGTTGTAGGCGACGAGCAGCGTCGTGCGGAGACCGCGGATCTCCCAGTAGAACCAGCGGAGCGCGTGGGCGGCCGTGATGCCGTCTTGCTTCGTCGGAACGCGAGCCGTCACGGCGACCTGGAGGCCCAGAAGCAGTGCGAGGGCGGCCAGCGCCGGCAGACGCAGCTGCTTGACGTAGCGGTTCTGCGCAACGGTGCACGCCAGCACGACAGCCGCGTTGGCCACATACGGCAGCATCGTCGCCGGCAACGCGTAGTACTCAAACGACGACGGGCCCTCGCAGTACTCGCACCACAGGTAGTCGGGTCCAAACCGCGCATACATGTAGGCCTGCTCAAGCGTTCCAAATCTCGTAGCGACACGCGCATCTGCAGGTGCCAGTGCTGTCGCTGCCAGCCCGCGCAGCTTGGCCAGCCGGCCCCGCACCACATCGCCGTCGGTCTCGAGACGAGATGCCGTCGCCAATATCACGTTCTCGGGCGCGCCAAACTGCGCCACAACCCCCACACCAGGCACAGTGACAATTCCTCCATACACCAGCTGCACGACAGCCGTCAGCAGCAGCGCCAGGCACGCCAGCGCCGCTCCAAGCGATAGCGGTCTGACAGACTTTTTACTCCGCGCTTTTGTAAACCACGCCCACACCTTGGGCACGAGCACCGGCAGCAACACTGGCAACAGCGTCTTTACCAGCTGTGTTGCATCCTGTCCGCCCCCCTGCCGGCTTTTTTCCGCCATTGTACCTCTCTGTAATATGCTGTTGCCCCACCGTCAACTTGGCCACGTTCCAAGCTTTAATTGAACCCGGTTCAGCCGCACTATGCATACCGTGCATACGATCGCGATGCCCTCTGCTGAAGTCCTTGGTTTCTTTTTTTTTTTTCCTGGGGGCGCTGCCCCCAGACCCCCGTAGCAACTGCTTCGCAGTTGAGAATTGGCTAGGATACACCCCCAGCTGGTGTTCAACAGTGAAGTCGCTGCTACAGAGGCCTGAAGACACGTCTCAAAGGTTACACCGAGACCACCTGCGAAGCCGCACTATGCATACTGTGCATACGATCGCAATGTCTTCTGATCAAGTCTTTTTTTTTCCTGGGGGCGCTGCCCCCAGACCCCCGTAGCAACTGCTTCGCAGTTGAGAATTGGCCAGGATACACCCCTAGCTGGTGTCCAATAGAGCTGCTGCAGAGGCCTGAAGATACGTCTCAAACGTTACCCCGAGTCCAACTGCGAAGCAGTTGCTACGGGGGTCTGGGGGCAGCGCCTCCAGGAACAAAAAAGCGGCCCCGAGATACCACAAGGAGATCTGAAAACAAAAGAAGATGCGTAATTGTCTATGCTAAATAGTCAGGAGTCGACGGTGAGGACCGAGATGGCCGAGAGGACGCCAGAGGGGTCTTGGACGTGCCAGTCGGCGACAGTTTGCTTCGAGGGCGGACCGATGGTGACGGAAAAGGAGCCGGCGGCGTCAAAGTACTTGAGGGCGGCAAACATGTCCTCGTCGGTAGCGTCGTCGCCAAAGCAGGCGATGCAGCCGGGTTGTTGCGGGTAGGACGCGACAATGCGCTTGACGATCTCGCCCTTGTTGAACTGGCGGGGCCGGACCTCGATGTTGGCCTTGCCGGACATGACCTCGACGTCGTACTTGGATGCGACTGCCTGCTCGAGGTGTTCTCGCAAGTTCTGGGCCTGGAACCGGCCAAAGTCCGGGTCGGCGCGGCGGTAGTGCCATGTGAGAGCGGCGCGCTTGACCTCGACCGACGAGCCTTGGGTGCGCTCGGTGTAGGAGTAAAAGATGTCGAGGACGACCTGCTGCCACGACATGTCGATTTTCTCGGTGAGGTTCTCCCACTCTGTGTCGCCGCGGTGTTTGAGGAAACAGCCGTGCTCGGCCGAGAACGCGAGGCCGGGCACCTGGGAGAGCCACTTGTCGAGAAAGGCCGAGTCGCGGCCCGAGATGATCCACACCGCATTCTTGGGGTCGGCACAGAGGCGCGTCAGGATCTGGATGACGAGCGCCGACGGGATCGCCGCCGACGGCTCCTTGACAATGGGCGTCAGGGTGCCGTCGTAGTCAAATAGAAAGAGGCGCTGGCTGGCCGACGCATACGCGTCCTGGAGCTTGGTCACGTCCAGTAGCGGCGTAACGTGCGCCGACTTGTGCGCCAAAGTGTTGTTGACGAGCATCGACACGTAGCGGCGGACCCACGCCTGCACCTTGTGCTCGGTGACGTAGCGGTAGAGGCGCTTTTCGCGGGCCGCCAGCTCGTGCGGGACAGTGTCTTGCATGCGGAGGCACGCGTCGATGGTCTCTGCGACCTCGCGGGCGTCCCACGGGTTCACGAGGACGGCGTCGTCAAGGGACCCCGACGTACCGGCAAACTCAGACAGAATGATGGGGTTGTGCGTGTCCTTTTGGCACACAACGTACTCCATAGACGTGGTATTGGTACCGTCGCGGACCGAAGTGATGAGGCCGAGATCGGCGACCCGCAGCAGAGCCAGGTACTCGTCCCGGGCAATGTGCCGGGGAAAGTGGTGGATCGGCGAAAAGTGGATGCCGCCGTACTGGCCGTTGATGTGCGACACGAGCTCAGACACCTTCTTCTCGATCTTGGGCGCGTAAAAGTACGCGGGCGCCGTCACCTGGATGAGCACGACGCGGTTGCGCCACTCGGGGTACAGCTGCAAAAACATCTCAAACGCGTGCAGCTTCTGGATGACGCCGCGCACCGAGTCGAGACGGTCGCGCCCGACAATGATCTTCTTGTCCGGGTACATGGCGCGGATCGCCAGCACCTTTTCGTCAACGTCCGGGCTGAATGCGTCGCGCTCGATGCGGCCGGCGTCGATGCCAATGGGTAGCGTGACGACGTTGACATGGACGCCAAACACCTGCAGGTGCGACGGCCCCGTCTCGACGCCGAGCAGGCGCGCGCAGCCAGACATAAAGTGCCGCGAGTACGACTCGGCCTGCGTGGCAATCAGATTGGCGCCCAGCATTCCCTCGAGCAAGTCGCGCCGCTCGGGGATGCACCGCAGGTACTCTGACGACGGAAACGGCACGTGCACAAACAGGCCAACGTGCGCCTCGGGCAGCTTCATTCGCAGCATCTGCGGCAGCAGAAACAGGTAGTAGTCGTGGACCCACACAATGTCGCCGGGCTGGTACAGCTCCAAGATCTTGTCGCGGTACGCCTCGTTAAACGTGACATAGTCGCGCCACCACGGCTTGCCCTTCATGCTGTCCCCCGACGTCTCGGCCGGCTGGATGTAGTGCAGTGTCGGCCATACAATCTCTTCGGCGTACTGGCGGTAGCGGGGCTGCGGGCCCGGCAGCCACACCGGCTCGATGCGGGCGCCGCCGTTGGCGTCAGCCATGAGTTTGGCGACATGTGCCTGCTCGTCGGCCGTCAGGTCCGGCGTCTCGTTGTGGTCGGCAATCGCTTCGTCGCGGCCAGCGACCGTCAGCTCGCCGGCCCACGCCACGACCGTCAGCTCCCAGTCAGTGTCCTCCTGGATGCTCTTGACAGCGGCATACAGTGCCGAGTTGCCCCTTCGGCTCCTCAGACGCAGCGATCCGTCGCTCTCGCGCACAATACCCTGCGGCAGGTTCGTCATGGCGACTATAATGCGGCCCGAGACATTTGCGCCGGCCTCTCTGGCGGCCTGCGGCGAGTCCAAGTGCTCACCCACATCGTGCTCGCCCGCCGGCGTCGTCGTCCAGTTGTTGGCATTGCCGTTGCCGTTGCCATCCTTGTCTATTCCTCCAGCCACAGCATTGATGATATTCTGGCCCAAAAACGGCGTCCGGTGCGGCAGCGTCGCGAGTCTCTGGTGTTAGTTGTGTGTTTGGCTTTTTTTTTTTCCTGGGGGCGCTGCCCCCAGACCCCCGTAGCAACCGCTTCGCGGTTGGACTCGGGGTGGGCCCTAAAAAAAAAAGGAAGGAAGGTCTGGCCAGAACACTACGATGAACAGTCCCGGAAACGCCGGCCTGCCCAGGTACTCTTGTCAACTGCTCGGCAGCCACGATCCGCGGTAGCTGACCAGTGTGAAAGGCATTCTAGACCACCATTACTGAGACGAGACCCTCACAAACACAAAAAGGGCCCCTAATCCAGAATGTTACACATGAAATCTCGAGTGCAACAGTTCCAGACCCCGTAACAAGCAATCCAACGAAAACTCAAAAGCTCAACCGCGAAGCGGTTGCTACGGGGGTCTGGGGGCAGCGCCCCCAGGAAAAAAAATCAAATATACAACGCGATTGGACGCTGTCAAGCGTTATCGACAGCACAGACAATTTGACCACGTTGATGGAAATGTTAACATACCGCCATTGATCTAAAAGGTCCTGCTCGTCTGTGGAAATCAGACGGCACAAACACAAAAGAGAGAAGCGACTCACTAGCCACAAGCCCGGCGAGTCCTGAGCAGTGTCCAAAAGATGTGTCTTTTTCGGTGTTTTCGATGGGGTCCCCACTTGCCAGTCTCGGGCAAAGGCCCAGTTTATGTATGCGGCTGCAGGCAATGATGCGGCTGACGGGTGTCGGTTTTCTGGAGGTCTTGTTTTCGATGGAGCTTCTACAGTTGCTAGTGTGATAGTAGTGAAGTCGGATTGGAGGTATATCGCATTATCTAAAGTGTACATAGTGAGAAAACGACGGACGGGAAATTGCAGTCGGGCCGAAAAATGACCGGAAATAATCAGGGCATCTAGATTCAAAAAGAGGGGGTGCCCCAACGCCCGCAGCAAGCAACCTCGCCGTGCCTGCCTGGGTTTATAATGACCAATGACAATTACCACCTAACAAAGAAACAACAACAATAACAACAACTTGAAAACAACGCCGCGTACAATACAATTGCCCACCATTTTCTAGAAACCTCACGGTAACCAAAAGCCGCCGTCCCCCGCACAGGGCACATGCAGGTCGCACGCTAATTCCCAGGCACGTGGAGGGGCGATTTTGTACGATCGAAAAGCTTAGAACCACGAGCGAATGCATATCGATTGAAGACATAATACAGACGTACAGACGTAAATCAGAGTACACTAGTAGCTAGTAGTACACTAGCTAAATAGTCGCCATGCTATGCGTGGGCCGGTGCTAGCTTCTGTCTGTAGCCGGTGTCCGACCAGCCAAAACTGGGCGTTCTGGTGTCGCTGACTGACATGTCGCATGACTTTTAACTCAACCAGACGAAACAGGAGGAATAAATGCAACCTCATCGCCCTCATTAACGGTGACAGACTTCAGATCGTCATCAACATACTCCAAGTTGATGACCAAAGCGCTCACAGCGAGCAGATCGGCAACCGCCTTTGCCGGGTGCCGCATCTTGACGGCCTTGACGACCTGATCCAACGTGGTCCCCTCTCCAGCCGCCACCGTCTCGCTGTCAACGCCGACGGCGTCCTTCAGCGGGCCAAAGTACAGGATCTTCATGTAGCTGCTGGCATTGACGGTCCCTCCGCACCTCAAAAGGGCTTGAGCATCTCCAGAAATGCACCAACCTGCATTGCCAGCCTCACTCTGTCGAGGTCGTCTCCGAACTCGCGGCAATGGTTTCTGGGGCCCATGCACTCGTGAAAGACGTTTTGTTTTCTTTCCTGGGGGCGCTGCCCCCAGACCCCCGTAGCAACTGCTTCGCAGTTGAAGGCAGAGTCAAGGTGGGATACTGTTATTTTTTTTTCCTGGGGGTTCCACCCCCAGACCCCCATAGCAACTGCTTCGCAGTTGGGAGCCCCAGTGCCTAGTTTTCAACTGCGAAGCAGTTGCTACGGGGGTCTGGGGGCAGCGCCCCCAGGAAAAAAAAGGAGCCACAGTCCTCATATTTGGCTGGGATGCGACAAAACCAACAGAACCACCCTCCAACTGCGAAGCAGTTGCTACGGGGGTCTGGGGGCAGCGCCCCCAGGAAAAGAAAAGACAGCAGGTGCCATGAGTCATTCAAATACATTAGTCTAGTCCAGAGATGGTAAAAGGGCTAGTCCTTGCCGGCCTTTGGCGGAGGCAGGACGGCGGCCGAGGGCCGGGCGGGGACGGACGGGGCGGGCGATGCGAGCTCGCTGTCGAGCGCGCGGAGGGCGAGCGTTCGGCGGCGTTCTGCCTCTGCGCGCGGATTGCTGCGGGCAGCGGGCCGGCTGCTGCCGGAGCCGGGGACGGAGCCCAGGCTGTACGAGGCGGCCGACGAGACGCGGGCGGCGGCGCGCGCGTTGGCGGCGTCGACCTCTGCGTCTGTGAACGGCACAATGAGGCGCGCCCCGACAAACAACGGGAACAAAAGGGCCGAGACGCGGCGCGCAATGAGCCGGAACGGGTCCGGAAAGAAGTTGTGAAACGCAAACGCGTTGGACGCGTCGCCGCGCACGCGGATGCCCGACGGGTCAGAGTGCTCGTACACGAGCTGCTGGGGGCCGACGCCGCGGTGAAACGGCAGCACCGGGTCCACGTACGCGGTGCGAAAGAACCGCAGGTACGTCCAGGCGGTGAGAAAGCCGGTCCACGCCAGAACCGCTTGCAGCTCGTTGCCGAGAATGCCCCAGAACGTCGACACCGCGACGTACAAAAACAGCAGCGTCTTGACGCGGAACCGGACGCGGCCCCGAAACAGCACAATCGTGTGCTCCGGCACCAGCTGGCGAAACGCAACCAGAAAGCCCGACACGACGGCGGCGGTTCCGCAGATGGTGACACGCGGGCGGTCGAGGCCCGTGACCGGGTCCGTGTTGCCAAACCACCAGTACACAAGGCCGTACAGTGCCAGGGCCGCCAGGTTGGGCACCGCCGACTGCAGCGCGTAAAACTTGCCGAGCTCGCGCGAGCCCCACACGCTCTCGCAGTACACGCCGCCGTACAGCAGCGCCGCGAATGCAAAAATAAACGGCACCACGTGCTGCTCGACAAGCGTCGTCGTCACCAACACCCACGGGTAGTAGACATAAGTCTCGCCCGGCACGAGCGTCACAAACGGCACGTACAGGTCTGTGGGGCGCGGCAGCTCCTTTTGGAGCGTCTTGTCAATTGGAAAGTTTTTCCCTTGGCTGGCGTCGGCCTCTGTCGGCATGCTGGCTGCCAGATCACGGTCCCGTTGGGCCACTAGCGACGCGTAGTGCGTGTACCTGAGCGTGGCCACGACGGCCGATAGCACCGCCAGCATCAACAGGGCGGTTTTTGTCACCGGCGGCGCTGTTGCGATTTTTGCCATTTCTGTTGTCAGCATTTTCGCCTCGAACACAGAACAAGCCAACACCAACTTACTTGTGATGCTATTCAAATGCAATGCAGAAGTTCTAGATTAGTGTGCGCGCGCCCAGCGCTGTCACATGCGGACACAACCGGTAGCGCTAATTCAAGTGTATAGCGTCCAGCGCTTGCGTGCAACAGAGCCACTCTATGCGGTTTGTGTGCTCTTTTGCACTTACTAGATTTCTGTGTTTGTCCAAACGTGGGCCCCGACGGGTTTGTCCAAATGTCCAAGGGCTGGTGGCCTTTATTGAACCAAAAGTTTCAGCCGCGTGCATATTTGGCCGCATATAATTTTGGACCTCTGGCGGAATCTCGCAAGTACTGTGATTTCACACTCTACTGCTGTGGCAATGATAGCAAGGCGGCTGCTTGGACCAGCAGCTAAACGGGTATGTCTTATCAGTCGTTTTTTTTTCTGGGGTTTCCCCCCCAGACCCCCGTAGCAACTGCTTCGCAGTTGGACGTTGACGGAAGTCTCTGTAACACCCGGGCGTTTTTATTTCCTGGGGGTTCCACCCCCAGACCCCCGTAGCAACTGCTTCGCAGTTGGATGTTGGCGGGAGTCTTCGTGACAGCCGGGCCTTTTATTTCCGGTGGTCAGCCCCAGACCCCCGTAGCAACTGCTCGCTATTGGATGTCGCCGGGTGTTTGGGCTTTTCTTCTCGTGGGTAGCGCGCCTGGTTTTGTTTTGCCATCGAGATCAACTGCGAAGCAGTTGCTACGGGGGTCTGGGGGTGGAACCCCCAGGAAGAAAAGCTAGCGACGAAGCAGTTGCTACTGGGGACTGGAGTCTGGGGCTGGAACCCCCAGAAAAACAAGCTAGCGCCGAGGCAGTTGCTGTGTGACCCCTGGGGAAACAGGAATGAGACTAACCGCAGGCTTACAGCACGACTGCGGGAACGACCGCCGGCAAGTCATTTCGCGATTATGCGCGGTCGCCGGCAACAAAAATAATGCTGATGCTGACGGCAATTTCGTCGGAGCTGGCATACCTTGTCAAGAAGCAGAGCGAGGGAAACATGGCAGAACAGCGAGCGACAACGCAACTGGATCTCATGAAGCTACTCAAGGAACGAGTGCTTGCGGGGGAAAAGGTCGATGTTGAACGCGAGCTCAATCTTGCAAGCGACGACATTGATGTGACTGTAGAGAGCGTACTCGAGCAGCTAGCGGCAGCTGACGAACAGTGGGTCCAGGGCCGCAAAAAGGTCGAGAACCGTGAGCCGGAGTCGGCTCCGCAGCCCCTGATACAAACATCGCAGCCAATGGCTCGCCCTGAGCAACGTTCTCAAGCGCCCGCTAGGGAACCACTCCCGACCACCAAGTTTCTCTGATTCGGCATACTGTACATAGACTCGTATTTTCATTTTGTCCCGCTACGTTTTAACTGGGGGGGTTCCACCTCCAGACCCCCGTAGCAACTGCTTCGCAGTTGGAAGGAGCACAAAGTCTTCGGCGAGTGTGTCAAATGGTCTCCAAGCTTTCTCAAAGAGGCATCACAGCGTACTTTTACGAAGAATCTATACGGCGGTAACCCATAGGTCTGCAATTGACGTCGTCAAATTTGCAACTAGTAATTTGCCTTGCCCGACTACGAGGTCTCCGAAACGGTCCCCCCACACTAAGTGGACTCTGCTGGAATGCAGAATATGCAATAAGTATGCAAAATCCATATTGACAAATCTGGCATAGCTGCAGGTGTTAGGCGCTCGGGTGCCTGCAGCATCCAGAAGTTCTGTCGACGGACATGACTGACGAACCATTGACGCTATATGACCGGATATGCCGTCGTCGAATAGTAGTTTCACTTCACATTGCATTGCGCGATCCGCTAATGCGATCTGTGTGATCTGGCTCTCTCGGATGCACCTGCCGACCCATGGCCCTGTGATTGTCGAATCAAGCTACATGCCCCGTGTTTCTTTGTGATATGGATGCGGACAGTTCCATATGGGGAACCGTATCAAAACAGTCCATTTATTGGCGCTGTTCTGCCGAGAGATGTCTGAAAATCGAATGAACACGACCCACGCCCTGATGTAATGTCAGTTGCGTCAAAGGCGAGAGGCGCTGAATACTTCTCAATCCATTGAAAGAATCCACTAAGCTGGGCCAACCAAACTGCACTTCTCAGCTTACATGAGCGCTCATCACTCATCACGGCACTTCCACTGAGCATTTCACCCGCAACATGGCATAGCCCTTTAACATGACACGCACGGACCATTTGCATTACACAGCGCTAAACATGATAAATACCCTCATCATTCAGCATTGGTCTTGCACTCCACCGATCTTCAGCACATTTTGTGAACTGGTGTTCTAACAGGACATCGTTCGCACTTCAAGGAAGGTCCTCCACATCTCAAGGTTCTCGGCTGTCGTCGAGCGCTTAGCCGCCAGTAAGGACAACAGAGATAGCGAAACGAAACGTCATGCCGTCAAGCGAGAATTTGAGTATCGCTGCGAACGTCTTCACTATTGCCAGTTTCGTCATAGACTTTTACCGCTTAGGCTATGAGCTACGTTTCGGCAACCCAGACCTTGAGCAGCTGAAGACAATTGTCAAGGAAATGAGCGCCAACATCAAGGACGTGAGCGCCAGCATCAAGGATGTGGACACCAAGATCGAGGGTGGCAGTAAGGAGTTGAACGCCAAGATCGAGAGTGGCAGTAAGGAGTTGAACGCCAAGCTCAGCTCCGCCATTGACGGTGTCAAGACCATCATTAGGGACTTGAACTCCTACATTGAGGACATGAAACCCAACATTAAGGACATGAACTCCAACATCAAGGACATGAAACCCAACGTTAAGGACATGAACTCCAACATTAAGGACATGAAACCGAACATTAAGGACATGAACTCCAACATTAAGGACATGAAATCCAACATTAAGGACATGAAATCCAACATTAAGGACATGAACACCAACATTAAGGATATGAAACCGAACATTAAGGACATGAACTCCAACATTAAGGACGTGAAATCCAACACTAAGGACATGAAGGTCGACGTCAAGGACATGAAGGCCGACATCAACGACATGAAGGCCGACGTCAAGGACATGAAGGCCAACGTCAAGGACATGAAGGCCGACATCAAGGACATGAACGCCAACGTCAAGGACATGAAAGACGAGAGCAACGCGAACATCAAGAACCTGGATGCAACCCTTCAGAAGATCCTTGAAGCGGTTCTTCAGATTGCGAAGGCCAAGAACACAGCAGTATTGGCGAGCGCGTCGAAGGCCGGTGGCCAGAGTCGTCATTGAGAGCATTCGCCCACCAAAAAAAGCGTTGACGAAATTGAAGCATTGCTAGTGTCTTTAAGCTGCTTAGATGTGTGTAAATGGGTAAAACAATAGTATATCATTAGGTCTAAGGTTCTCGTAGCCGCCCGAAACCTGTTCTCTGCCTGAATTACTCGTGTCAGATTGATACACACTACAGAAGACCCTAGAGAAGATGGCGAAGATAGTTGGCAATCTACTGCTGGATCATATACGAACTACAAGTATGTCTCCTCACTTGTGATTTCGACACGCTATTCAGGCCGCATCAGTTACGAATGACGAGTCAGGCTGCTAGAAATAGCTGAGGTTGCGGCAAGATGCATTGTGATTACTGGGTCCTTTTGGCGTAGTTACAATAAACAGCTTTATCAGTGGAAGACCTTTTGTACGAGCCATAACAGAACACCAAGTCACCTGTCGCCTGAGCTACTAGTAAATAGCAAGAATCAGGGTTGGCTCTGGGTCAGACAACCGTTTGGGCTCGGAACATCATGCGCGATTGCCGATCCATTGCTCATTAATGAAGCTGTGAATACGATAACGCGGCTATTTTCCTCGTAGCTGGTATCAAAGTGATTGACTGACCGGAATCAATGCATGAAAACGCTCATACCCGCAGTGATAAACTGCTAGTACTACAGCAAGCAGGCATTTTAGGCACTATCGCTGACATGCTAGACGAGCAGACGCTTCTAACAGTTATTTGCCACGTTGACGAATTTTGTCGCAGCATCCCAATGAGCATCGTGAAAAGAACTTTAAAGCAACTCTTTGGCGACCGGTGGCAACGTTTCTTGGACGCATATACTTCCTGGACGCGGGAGAATTATGCTGCCAAATGCACGCAAGGTGTTGGAGCTAACAAGGATCGGGCTCCGGATAGTAGGATCTGCCCGCCGTTCAGACCCTGGGGACTTGGCTACGACCTCGAAATTGCACCGGAGCTGCCTATGGCCAACGGTTACGCAGTAATGGCGGCTATTCAAACTTTAAATTCCATGGCACAGAATTGTGAAAATTACGACTTTTCATTCATTCCAGCAGAGCCCAAAGAATGCAGTATCAATCGTATATCGTTTTTGGAGAATGGACGGTTGGTTTGGATACAGTACCATTCCAAGTCAAACCGTTCCCACAAGAATGTCAATGTCGACATCTTCAACGACGAGACTAATCGTCAGCGATTTTGGTCCACATTGGCACGTAATGACGGACAGGTCGTTCTCCGAGACGATGTTGCCGCACAAGCGGTAAATTCTCCCGGATGTCAGGAAGCATGCCCGAAGGAAGTTGGCCCATTCGAGCACGAGCTATGGGATATCGGAGCACAGCCCCACCCTCGCTGCCTGTGGTCGAGCTTGTTTGATGCGGCATTTCCCACGACGCACCTTGAAGTGCGCGACCACATCTTTCCAGTGACCGCATATTGTGGAGACGATTGCACCTCATTTACTATCCCATCTATGAGATCTTTTCTCGTAAGCTGTCTTTGCCACATTGATGAGAGGCACGCAGAGCCAGCATTCGCTGCCTACGGACCACTGTGTGAACCTCTGCGATTCGTGAAGTGTACGTCGACTCCATCTATCGTGGATTTGCTAAATCTGGAAACAATGCATTTTCGCGGCCGGAATAAGTTAGGCTTAGCTCGCTTATCCCCTGGCTCGAGATATCTCGGGGCTGTTGTGCTGCCCGAGGATGACGATGGAGCCGCTTATCTTGCGATTTGGCGCGTGACACTACCTGTGCCGTTACTTGTCTGGGAAAACGGACTAAGACTATCATGCGAATACTGTTACTGGTTTATAGATGGGGACTGGCTGATAACCTGCGACGTTCGTGGAACAAAAGCTTATCCTCTCACTTCTTCAATGCCCAGGTGCATCGAATTGATACCATACGTTCCATCTTTGAGGTACACAGAAAATTACTTAAAGGTGTGTGGTCCGGATAACAATATACTACTTTCCGATTGTGCAGTAACAAAATCCTATTGGCTTATCAGATTCAAACAGGACAGACAAAAAGAATGGAAAGTAGTAAAGCTTTTGCCATCCTCAGATGCATCAGTATCGGCAAATCAAAATACACCATCTCCTGGCGTTGATGCGAGTAGTTGCATTCTAAGAGTCGGCAAAAGATATGTTCTTACAACCACGGGTGATTTGTTTGACTTGCACGTCGCTGAAGCGGTTCAACCAGACACAGGTGGGACGATTAATCTATCTCGCAAGAATCAGAAAGGGTACTCGGTACTCGCTCTCTGGGAATCCCCCGTGGGGGAAGGGGCCATTATTGCGTGTTATGACAGTGGAATGGCGCAGCCGATGCTCGAGCTATTCCTACTGAATGCCGATGGGGACGAGTGGCAACTGGTTTCGCATGGGGATCCAATACGCTATGAAGACATTGGACTGCTGGTATTCTCACCCGATGGCAAAAAGTTATTTGTATGGTCTCACAAGTCTGAAGAAACTTGGGGATGGCTCATTCTGTTAAGGGATTCGTCACCAGGGACACTAAGACCAGAGGTGTACATCAAGAAACTCCCACGATTTGAGTTCACGAATAGTCGCGACAACGCGCCCACGGACTGGTCGGAGTTCAAGTACCCCGTATTTCTGGCGGAGGATACAATTGGCATTGTGAATTATAAAATTCGCAAGTGGGGTTCCCGAGCTGAGACCAGAGTTGCATGGTACAATGGGCTAGACACGAGGATCATGCTGGTTCGGATCGATCCAAACACTATGGAACTCGAATGCTCAACCAACTGGCGTGACTCTAGACGTAGGCACTGTCCTCGATGGATCGATGTACTTTGTGAGAAAAGACCAAGTCTTGACTACTGTGCAAGTATTACTTATGTCGGCACGAGAGCGGGACTATCACCAGGCCGTAGATTCTTGCTCTACCCGGCGGCACGAGATCCAGAGCGTGACGCAGCGCCGCATATAGAGCTGTCTGACTTGGGCTCTGAGAGATGGAAGCGGCCCGTGGATGTTAGGCGGTCGCGGGACTCGTTTATGTACTGTCTCAAGCTGAGGAGGGACTATAGACGCGTTCCTAAATACAGGGCCAATACTTGTTCGCCAAGTCAATGACGCAATTGTGTACTACGGCAAGAATGTAGTCGCTCGTCTAGCATAGCCGAGAACCTTCCGTAGAATAGGTACATCATATTGTATGGCATCAAACATACAGTTCGAGTAATGCAGCTTAATTATCGATAGTTGGACCCGGCCGTGTAGCAGTCTATTCTCCTAGTGGTTCCACCTCCAGAGCCCGGTAACAACTGTTTCGCAGTTGGAATCTACCGGATATTCCTTCCTCGGAGTTCTGCCACCGAAATTGATTCAGTCGTTATTTCCACTGCGACGCAGTTGCTAACGGGGTCTGAGCTCATTCTTGATTTTGTGGGTGGTGGTGCATGGCCGTTCTTAGTTGGTGGAGTGATTTGTCTGCTTAATTGCGATAACGAACGAGACCTTAACCTCCTAAATAGCTATACTAGCTTTTGGCTGGTCGCAAGCTTCTTAGAGGGACTATCGATTTCAAGTCGATGGAAGTTTGAGGCAATAACAGGTCTGTGGAACCCCCCAGGAAATGCAAAAAAAGGTGAAAATAATACACAGAGTGCCTGGCCGATAACGACCCATGGGTAAGGGTCACATATGCAGGGTCCGGTCTTATCGCTGCCTAATCAGGTGCCCCGAGATTAGTGGAAAAAAACGGCTGGCTTTTGATCCTTGACTCCACACACGAGTGCTTGACCCCGCATAGCTGGCTGCAAGACGGGCAACGATGGACAAGTACGACGGTGGCGGAGGCAGGCCTGCGCAGGTACAGGCTGGCTGGCAGCCGCCACCACCGCCGCCAGGACAACAACCGCAGTACCAGCCGGAGCACGCGCAGGTCGGGGACCAGATTCCAACCGAGTTTACTTCTGGAGGGCACTATGAGGGAGCCGGCGGTGACTCGATGCGCATTACGCGCAAGAAACCGTCGTGCGACGAGTGCCGGATCCGGAAAAAGGGCTGTGTTGTCATTGGCGACTCGCCCGTGTGCCTGGTGTGCAGACTCAATGACTTGGATTGCGTGTTTTCGGACCGCGCCGTCCCGCGGCCGAGAAAGAGAAGCCGCGAGGACGGTAATGATGTGGCAGGTGGCGGAAACAGTAATGGCGGCGGTCCTGGCGGCGGCTCTGGCGGCAGTGCTGGCAACAAACGGCACCATGACGACGTGGGTAGGTATTCGACGCCCGTAGACGACTACGCCAATCTGCGAGGCCACAGCCTGCTGAAAAAGACGCTATCGCTACAGTTTCCGCGCTGCTCGTATTTTGTGGGCGAGACAGGCGTCAATGATTCCGCCCTCTTGGACTTGGGACCCTACGACCGGCTGGATCAGGCCAGGCTCGCCGGCGACGTGTGGCTGCGCAAAACGGCACCGGGCGTGCTGTTTACGCTTCAGACAGACCCGACGCGGCACGAGGCAATTCGCGTGTGCGACGAGATTGAACGCATTGTTGAGCCCAAGGGTCGGTCCCTCGTCGATTTGTACTTTCGATACGTGCACCCGTGCTTTCCGGTTCTACAGCGCAAGGTGTTTTACGAAAAGTACTCGCGGACGCACCGCGAGTTTTCGCCGGCGATGCTGGCGGCCGTTTACTTTCTAGCAATCAAGTGGTGGGCGTACGACCCCGAACTGGCGCCGTTGGCGGCTCCGTCGCCGAGAATAACCCAGGGTCTATATGATCTCGGCATTGGGGCCTTTTTTGCCGGCTGCGGCCAGCCACGGCTGTCGCTCATCCAGGCAGGCTTGCTATTGGTGCAGTGTGTGCCAAACGCGCCGCGTAACCTCGCCATCACATCAGTCATCACATCCATGGGCCTGCGTCTCGGCCTCGGCCTCAACTGCTCGTCGTGGAAGGTCCCCAAGTGGGAGCGCGGCCTCCGCAAGCGTATCGCATGGGGTATTTACATCCAGGACAAGTGGATGTCTCTTCTCGAGAGTGTGCCGTCTATGGTCGACGAGCGGAGCTGGGCGCTGATGCGGCTCCACGCCGATGATTTTAGTGATGAGTTTGAGGACGACGACAACGCCGCTGGAAACGGCATTGGACTACCCACCACTTCTTCGTCCCCAGCAGCAGCACTGTCTCCCACGCAGCTGTCAAGCAACTTGGGCGGGCCAGGTGTCCCCGCGGCTGTGGTGGCCCCGCACCTCTACTCTGAACTCTGCGCGCTATCACAAATCGTCGCCGAGATCTGCGACCGCCTGTTTTCGCAAACGGCCCTGGCAACGCTCCACGATACTGAAAAAATCCTCGACACCGCAAAACCAATCCAGATCCGCCTCCGCACATGGTACTCCAAGCTGCCGCCAGAGCTGCGCGTGTCGCCCGGCATCGCGTCATCATACTCGCCGGCAGCCACCGGTTCCGCCGGATCTGGCACCCCAACTATGGGCCCGACGTCTGCCCCAGCATCCACGGCCTCAACCACCGGCCTCAACTCAAACGGTTACCTACACCTCGCGTACCTGGCGGCTGAAATAACCCTCCACAGGCGTATCATCAAGTCACTACGGCCCGATTCGCCCACAACCCTCGTCGAGGTATGCCGCCAGGCGGCCCAGGCGCGTCTCAGTGCGGCGGTCGAGTTTGTGCGCGGCCTGCGCCCCGACCACATTGCCGGGTTCTGGCACTTTTCGGCAGCAAACAACTTTGCCCTCATCGGCGTCTTTGCCGCCCTTCTCTACCTCACATCTCACAGCGAGCAAGAAGCCCTCTCCTACAAGGCCCAGCTCCACGAGTACCTTTGGACTCTCCGTGTCCACAGCCATGCAACGCCGCACTTTGCGCATGCCCTCCAAGTGCTCCTCGTCGCCATCTCTCGCGTCCCCGGACTCACCGGCGATCCCACATCCGAGGCATACAGTCCCTGACCTCGTATTTATTAGGCATCCATCGTCATGTACATTAATTCTCTATTTTTTTCACTTCCTGGACGTTCCACTCCCCCGACCCCAGTAGCAATCAGCTTCGCAGTTGAAATAAAGCCTGAATCAATCTGGGTAGTAAAACTCCAAGGAACGAACATCTGCTAGAGTTTAACTGCGAAGCAGTTACTACGGGAGTCTGGACATGGAACCCCAGTGAGAATAGAGTGCTACACGGCCGGCACCAACTATTGATAATTGAGCTGTATTACTCGCTGTATGTTCGGTTATACAATATGATGTACCTACTCTACGGAAGATTCTCGGCTATGCTAGACGAATGACAACATTCTTGCCGTAAAACGTAATTGCGTCATTGATTTGACGAACAAGTATTGGCGTTGTACTTAGGAACGCGTCTATAGTCCTTCCTCAGCTTGAGGCAGTAAATAAACGAGTCCCATGACCGCCGAACATCGCCGGATCGCTTCCGTCTCCCAGAGACCCAGTAAATAAACGAGTACCAAGGCCGCTTAACTTCCACGGGTCGCTTCTGTCTCTCAGAGCCCAAGTCACACAGCTCTATATGGGGTGCTGTGTCAAGCTCTGGATCTCGTGCCGCCGGGTAGAGCAAGAATCTATGGCCCGGTGATAATCCTGCTCTCGTGCCGACGTAAGTAATACTTGCACAGTAGTCAAGACTTGGTCTCTTCTCACGAAGTACATCGATCCATCGAGGACAGTGCCCACGTCTAGAGTCACGCCAGTTGGTCGAGCATTCGAGTTCCATAGTGTTTGCATCGATCCGAACCAGCATGATCGTCGTGTCTACCCCATTGTACCATGCAACCCTGGTCTCAGCTCGGGAACCCCACTTGCGAATTTTGTAATTCACAATGCCAATTGTATCCTCAGCCAGAAATACGGGGTACTTGAACTCCGATCGGTCCGTGGGCGCGTGGTCGCGACTGTTCGTGAACTCAAATCGTGGGAGTTTCTTGATGTAAACCTCTGGTCTTGATGTGTCTGGTGACGAATCCCTTAACAGAATGAGCCAACCCCAAGTTTCATCAGAATTGTGTGACCATACAAATAGCTTTTTGCCATCGGGTGAGAATACCAGCAGTCCAATGTCTTCATAGCGTATTGGATCCCCATGCGAAACCAGTTGCCACTCGTCCCCATCGGCATTCAGTAGGAATAGCTCGAGCATCGGCTGCGCCATTCCACTGTCATAACACGCAATAATGGCCCCTTCCCCCACGGGGGATTCCCAGAGAGCGAGTACCGAGTACCCTTTCTGATTCTTGCGAGATAGATTAATCGTCCCACCTGTGTCTGGTTGAACCGCTTCAGCGACGTGCAAGTCAAACAAATCACCCGTGGTTGTAAGAACATATCTTTTGCCGACTCTTAGAATGCAACTACTCGCATCAACGCCAGGAGATGGTGTATTTTGATTTGCCGATACTGATGCATCTGAGGATGGCAAAAGCTTTACTACTTTCCATTCTTTTTGTCTGTCCTGTTTGAATCTGATAAGCCAATAGGATTTTGTTACTGCACAATCGGAAAGTAGTATATTGTTATCCGGACCACACACCTTTAAGTAATTTTCTGTGTACCTCAAAGATGGAACGTATGGTATCAATTCGATGCACCTGGGCATTGAAGAAGTCAGAGGATAAGCTTTTGTTCCATCAACGTCGCAGGTTATCAGCCAGTCCCCATCTATAAACCAGTAACAGTAACGGCATGATAGTCTTAGTCCGTTTTCCCAGACAAGTAAGGGCACAGGTAGTGTCACGCGCCAAATCGCAAGATAAGCGGCTCCATCGTCATCCTCGGGCAGCACAACTGCTCCAAGATATCTCGAGCCAGGGGATAAGCGAGCTAAGCCTAACTTATTCCGGCCGCGAAAATGCATTGTTTCCAGATTTAGCAAATCCACGATAGATGGAGTCGACGTGCACTTCACGAATCGCAGAGGTTCGCACAGTGGTTCATAGGCAGCGAATGCTGGCTCTGCGTGCCTCTCATCAATGTGGCAAAGACAGCTTACGAAAAAGAATCTCATAGATGGGATAGTAAATGAGGTGCAATCGTCTCCACAATATGCGGTCACTGGAAAGATGTGGTCGCGCACTTCAAGGTGCGTCGTGGGAAATGCCGCATCCCACAAGCTCGACCACAGGCACCTAGGATGCGGGCGTGCTCCGATATCCCATAGCTCATGCTCGAAGGGGCCAACTTCCTTCGGGCATGCTTCCTGACATCCGGGAGAATTTATCGCCGCTTGCGCTGCAACATCGTCTCGGAGAACGACCTGTCCGTCATTACGTGCCAATGTGGACCAAAATCGCTGATAGTTAGTCTCGTCGTTGAAGATGTCGACATTGACATTCTTGTGGTAGCGGTTTGACTCGGAATGGTACTGTATCCAAACCAACCGTCCGTTCTCCAAAAACGATATACGATTGATACTGCATTCTTTGGGTTCTGCTGGAATGAATGAAAAGTCGTAATTTTCACAGTTCAGTGCCATGGAATTCAAAGTTTGAATAGCCGCCATTACTGCGTAACCATTGGCCATAGGCAGCTCCGGTGCAATTTCGAGGTCATAGCCAAGTCCCCAGGGCCCGAACGGCGGGCAGATCCTACTATCCAGAGCCTGATCCTTGCACAACGTTTTAGCCCCAACATCTTGCGTGCATTTGGCAGCATAATTCTCCCGCGTCCAGGAAATATATGCGTCCAAGAAACGTTGCCACCGGTCGCCAAAGAGTTGCTTTAAAGTTCTTTTCACTATGGTCCCTGGGATGCTGCGACAAAATTCGTCAACGTGGCAAATAACTGTTAAAAGCGTCTGCTCGTCTAGCATCTCAGCGATAGTGCCTAAAATGCCTGCTTGCTGCAGTACTAGCAGTTTATCACTGCGGGTATGAGCGTTTTGACGCATTTATTCCGGTCAGTCGCTGTTAGAGATCACCTACCTAGTAAGAATGTTCACAACTTCACTAATGGGCAGCCGCCAATATCGCATGACGTTCCTAGCTCAATCTGTAGTCCAACGCAGGTCAAAACAGATTGTTGGAATTTACTTGTCACTCGGGCAACATATGATTTCGTATTATGCTATATATTATTCCAGATAACTTAGATCTTACGGTAGCCTTGAGGTTATCCAGTGCTCTAGCCAGATGTACCGATTAACACTAGACCCACTGGGTCCCTGAATTCAGTAAATATGAAGTAGTGGATCGTTGGATCCTGGATGCGGAAAGACATCTCCTTATATAGACGAGCCTCGTGACGGGTCAAACTCCTTACGCAGAGAACGGCGAGGGAAACGCCGGAAAGGCGTGACCAGAACAGCCATACAAGCCTTCAATGCATGCACATGAGGCAGGATGGGCCAGGAGCCAGGACTGAACTCCCACATGTTAACGGCTCGCACAAATGCTCTTCCACGAACGGACCTGTTCATTGTAACTATGCCGAAAGGGTTAGATTCAGGAAGTACTATGCATCTCGCAACCTTCGAGCTCCATGTCTTTTGGCAGCTTGGCTCCTCATTTATAGCTGATGCGGCCCGTATAGCATGTCGAAATCATAAGCGAGGAGACGTATTTGCACTTCCTACATGCCCGGTAGTACACTATCAACCGTCTTCGCCTATCTTCTAGTGTCCTCTGTAATTTGTATCCCTTCAGCACGAGAGACTTGGGCAGAACACAGACTCTTGAGGAGGCTACGAGAATTTTAGACGTAACGATGTACAATCAATGCCACCTATTTACACACATCTAAGCTTCTGTTAAAAGCACTAGCAATACCTTCAGGGTTTTCAGTTGTCGGACCTCTGGTCCGTAGGATCCCCCGAAATGGATGAAGGAAGGGAGGGGGGGGGTCTTCCTGAGCGTTCTTCGTGGCCGTCCTCTTAGGACTAGGAGTAGCATTCGCCCGTGGACCGACGTGAAGGCACGCCCTGCTAGGAGTATCGTAGCGCTTCATATTCTGAAGCATCTCCTGCAGTATCGTACAAGTCCTTGATATTGGCGCTCATTTCCTTCACATTGTTGGCAATTGTCTCCAGCTCCTCAAGCACTCCTTCGCGCAACGAATGTAGCTTATAGAGTAAGTAGACAAAGGTTGCGACGAGAATGGCACTGAAAATAGACAGGACGCTCGCAGTGAGACTCAATGCATCGCTCGACATCAGGACGTTTCGCTATCTCTCTGTTGCCCTTACTGGCGGCTAAGTGCTCGACGGCAGCCGACAACCTTGAGATGTGGAAGACCTCCGTAAAAGCGAATGATGTCCTGTTACACCAGTTTACAGAATGCGCTGAAGATCGTGGAGTGTGCGAGACCAGTGCTGAATGACGAGGGTATTTATCACGTTTAGAGCTGGTGTAATGCAACTGCTCCGTGCCGTCATGCAAAGAGGCTGTGTCATGTTGCGGGTGACGTGCTAAGTGGAAGTGCCGTGCTGAGCGCTCAAGTAAACTCATGTAAGCTGAGCAGTGCAATTTGGTTGGCCCAGTTCAGCGGATTCATTCAACGGATTCAGCTCGCGCCTCACCCCTTTGACGCAGCTGACTTTTACACAAGGCGTGGGTCGTGTTCATTCGATTTTCAGACGTCTCTCGGCAGAACAGCACCAAGTCCTTCTTTGATATGGTCCCATATGGAGCTGTCCGCATCTATACTACAAAAAAAGCATGGGGCATGTATCTTGGTTCGACAATCACAGGGACGTGGGTTTGCAGGTGCATCCGACAGTCAGATCACACAGATCGTATTAGTGGATTAAACAATGCAATGTGAGGTGAAATTACTATTCTCCGACGACGTGTTCGGTCATATAGCGTCAATGGCCTTTGTGGGTCAACAGTCATGTCAGTCACAAAACCTCTGGATACTGCGGGCACTCGAGCGCCTAACATCTGCAGCTATGCCAGATTTGTCAATATGGATTTTTGCATGCATATTGCATATTTTGCATTCTGTTCGCCCAGAGCCTCGCAACTTGCCGACACTTTTGCATTTTATAAGTTTAATATATTAATTCGGCTCTGAACGAATGAGGAAATGAGTGAAGGCTGAAATGAACAGTTTCGCAGGTGCATATGAGTACAAGAGGCGTATATACGGCTGGCTCTTGCTCTATAATTCTGCGGCCGTCGCACTCTGTACTTTTCTCACCTTTTCTTCTGTTCCTGGGGTTCCACCCCCAGACCCCCGTAGCAATTGCTTCGCAGTTGATTCAAGAGCGAACTCGCTATTATTCAGCTTGTGTTTTCATCTTGGGTGTTCCACTCGTGGACCCCCGTGGCAACCGCTTCGCGGTTGACTCAAGGGCGGGCCTGGAGTTTTTAAGGGCGGGCCTGGAGTTTTTGTTTCGGATTGTGTATCCCAACCCCCCGGAGGGTGGTCACACCTGCCTTATCCTTTGGGGGGGGGTCTCATATGATTTCGCTATAGTAGATGTATCGAGTTTTGTTTGTTCCTGGGGGTTCCTTCCCCAGACCCCCGTAGCAACTGCTTCGTAGTTGGAGCCGTGAACTACGGAATCACAGCCAGCTGCTGAACCACACTTCAACTGCGAAGCAGTTGCTACGGGGGTCTGGGGGTGGAACCCCCAGGAAATATATACAAAGGGCAATCACGAGGCCATATTGTCTTTCTGGGGTTCAACCCCAGGAACATAAAACACAAAGGGCCCAAGATCAACTGCGAAGCAGTTGCCACGGGGGTCTGGGGGCAGCGCCCCCAGGATAAAGACGAGTCAGTCGGCAAGGGCGAAACGGATGAGGTCTTCCTCGTTGACGGCGGCCTCGATATCGGTACCCTCGAACAGCTTTTGGAAACAGGGCCGCGTGCGGTCGCTGTAGTGGGCATAGGGGTCTGCGTGACTAAGGACCTCGCCACAGAGGAAGCAGAAAAAGGTTTTGCAAATGAGACAGGTCATTTTGTTGCAGCCCATTGTCTTTTCAATAGGGGCCGAGCAGCGAGGACACTCGCGGTTAGCATTGGTCTCCATGTAGGCGCGGAAGAGGCGGTCGCCCTCGTATTCGGCGACAATGCGCGCCATGTTGCGCTTGCCCCACTCGAGCTCGATGACCCGGCGCTGCGCATCGTCGCCGTCAATGTACCGCTGGATCAGGTCTGGCGGCGGCACCTGCATCCGGCAGTACTCGTAGTAGCCGTGCCACGACCGCTTGCACACGCTGCAAAACGCAAACCCGCACTGCTCGCACACGCACAGCAGGTCGTCTGGGTTGCGCCGGACGGCCGCCCCGCACACGCCGCTCGGACACTGCACCCACAGCTGGGGCGACGACTCTACGCGCCGCTTGTCGCGGAGGTCTGCAAAGCGGCGGGCGAGCGCCGGCCCCACCAGCGACTGCAGCTGTGCCGCGTCCAAGGCCGACGATGTGCATCCAGGCTGCGGGCACGCCACCTGGTCGACGTAGCCCTGCTGGATGCACGCAGTGAAGAAGTCCACAAGACACTGCGTGCAAAACACATGCCCGCAGCCGGCGCCTACAAGCCGCGTGCACGCCTCGCCCTTGCGGAAGTTCTGGCAGATGTCGCACTTGAACGTCTGCTGTTCAAATCGGCTCTGCTCGGCGGACCCGTCAAAATCGAGGATCGTCTGGCGTAGGGCGCCCGGCACGCTCACCTGCGCACCGCCGCCGCCGGCCCACTTGCCGCTCGACACGTCCTCCCGGATCCCATCGAGGATCGCAAACAGCACCTGGTCGCGCTGCTCGTCCCAGACCTGGAGCGCGTTTTTCGTGAGGCGGCGCAACGTCGCCGGCTCCATCCACGCGCACGCCACGCGCACCAGCGGCGGCTTGCGCGCCGGGTAGCCGTCTGGCAGCTCAAACGACACTTCTATCGGCGGAAAATGGTGCACGCAGTACACGTCTGTGCTTCCATGCTCGTCAAACAGCACCGACACGCCCTCGTCTGAGTCGACCGGCACCTGGATCGACCCGCCATATTCCACGTCCTTGGACCGCACAACCTCGGGATATATGGCCTCCAGCGCTGTCAGCTCCTCCTCTCGCACGTCCTCTTGCGTCTGCATAGCCGTTTGCACATAACTCGTTTTTCCTAGCTGTAGAACGGTTTGAATCGAGTTTTAGGTTCCCCAGGTGGCACTTTGGGCTCATGATCCAGGGTAAGGGCCCAACCGGGACCGATAAGATAAGCTCTAGGTTTTGTACTTTTGGACACTTTTTGTTCCTGGGGGCGCTGCCCCCAGACCCCCGTAGCAACCGCTTCGCGGTTGGGATTGCTTTGTGTTGGGGTTTTATTTCCTGGGGGCGCTGCCCCCAGACCCCCGTAGCAACTGCTTCGCAGTTGAGGATTTGGTGCCTGGAGTAGACGGGGCATGTCGGGGAGATGGGGAAAAGGAGGCTTTGAGACAAAGGTAATGGCCTGAGTGGTCTATAATATGGCACAAGATAAAGTCCCGTGCCGTTAAAGATGGTCAGTGCAACCGCGAGCGCGGGAATGTAATCATAAATACACAGTCTATAAAGACGACTGATGACGACTAGTCGAACTGCAGTTAGTATTCGCCACAACAACGATTAAAATAAATAAAAGGCCACTGAACTTTTTTTGTCCAATGTAGCAACAGCCTAGCGATTGCATCTTGTCTGTACCGACACACACCGCCTCGCAATTGCAGGCTTTTCTGTACAGCGAGCCCACCAAGCCAAGAGCCCGGACAAATCCAAACACTGCACCAGCTCAACTGCGAAGCAGTTGCTACGGGGGTGTGGGGGGCAGCGCCCCCACGAAAAAAAAAAAAAGGACACCGCGAACATACCGGAGTGAGATAGTACTCTGCGACGTAGCGGGCTCTGGCGTTGAGAAAGAGCTTCATTTCCGAGATCTCCTTGTCGACCTCCTCCATGAACTGGGGTTAGTATGTACCAACAAAAAAACATAGGCGCAAAGGGCCGGCATACCTCGATGATAAAGTCGACGAGCTTGTGCTTGAGCATTGTCTCGGTGTGGAAGTTCGTGATGAGGAACGAGATGTCGTAGCCTGGGATCGGCTTGCGGCGCAGAATGAAAAAGTTCTCGGCACGGCGCGTTAGGAACCGCGTGAACTGGCGCACGAGGATCTGCTCGATCTCGTCGGCCTGCTTGATCTTGACGCTGACGCGGACCGAGTTGATGCTGGGCTCAATGAGGACGCGCTCGTTCTCATTGCGGGCAATGTGCATGGGGTTCAGGAGCGCCTCAGCGGTCCGCTGGGACTCGACTTCGGGCGTATTGTGGCGCTCGACCAGCTCGCTGGCAAAGTTCTCAAGGCACAGGGCCGCCGTGAGCGATGCCCGCACCGCAGTCAGATATGGACGCAGCGATTGGGACTGGGGTTAGTCGGGGCACGAAGAATCGCCGTAGATAAACGCAATTGACGCACCATTTTTTCGGCGTTCCTTGCTGGGCTGTATATTGGCTGCGCCCGGCGTTGTGGGGTTGTCGACAATGGGGACGGGGGGGCTCGGCTGGCTGGCTATCGTGGCTTTGGTGGTGCGCTGCCTAACCCTGATATATATTCCTTGCTGGCATCTATGCTTGCATTGTCTCGTTTTGTTTTCCTGGGGGCGCTGCCCCCAGACCCCCGTAGCAACTGCTTCGCAGTTGGGATTGGCCAAGAAGAAGAACCAGTTTTCAACTGCGAAGCAGTTGCTACGGGGGTCTGGGGGCAGCGCCCCCAGGGAAAAAAATGCAAAGCATGCGTTCCGAATGATGACTAATACTTTGGGCTGGAATTCTCACGTCTATGCAAGAGAGCCAGAGACCACCCGAAGGACTACGACCGAAAACAGCATGGCGTGGCAGTCTCACACTGGTGAGGACGGCAAGGTCTATTACTATAATACGGAGACGCGCGAGTCGACATGGGACAAGCCAGAGGAGCTGTACACGCCGCTGGAGAGGGCACTCGCCCAGACAGACTGGAAGGAGTATACAGCCGAGGGCGGGGCCAAGTACTGGTACAACGCCAAGACAGAGGAGAGCGTGTGGGAGCTGCCGCCGGAGCTGCAGAGTATTGTGGAGCAGTTTGAAGGGGCCAGTTCGGAGGCCGGGTCTGAGGCGACTGGCTTGGCAGCACGCCAGGCGGCGCAGGGTGGCCAATCGCTCGTGAGCCAGCTGGCGCCGCAGAACGAGCAGCGGTACGAGTCGCCCGAGGAGGAGCGGGCTGCGTTTACAAATATGCTACGGTCGCGTCGCATCGACCCGGCGGTGCCGTTTGTCGACGCGATGCGCGACCTCGTCGAGGAACCCGCGTACTGGGCGGTCCAGCGGGCTGGCGACCGCAAGGCGCTGTACGATGCCTATATCGAAGAGCGGAAAGCAGCGGCGGCGGCAGACGAGGCCGAGCGGCGCGCCGAGCGCGTGCAGCGCATGATGGCGGCCCTGGCGCGCGACCACCCTCGCGTCAAGTACTACACGCGGTGGAAGTCGGTCAAGGACGAGGTACAGGCTGACCCGGCGTTTGCCGAGTGCGACTACAAGGAGCAGCGGTACGCGTTTGGCAAGTACGTGCGCCGTCTGCGGGAGGACCACACGCTTGAGGAGGAAGCGGCCAAGAAGGACGAGTTGCGGGAGCTGGAGCGTGTGCTGCGCGACGACCTCAAGATCGATGTGTACTCGCAGTGGGAGCCGACGTACGCCAAGCTGGACAGCGGTGCGCAGTTTAAGCACCTCCACAACGTCGACATTCTGTACACGTTTGAGGACGCTGTCAAGGAGTTTGAAAAGACGGCGCTCGCGGAGCAGCAGGAGCGCCGCAAAAAGCGATACCGCGCCGACCGCAAGGCCCGCGACGCGTTCCGGGAGCTGCTGGACGAGCTGCATGCCGCCGGCAAAATCGGGCCCGGCACCCGCTGGGCCAACGTGTACCCTCTACTCAAGGACGACCCCCGGTACACGGACCTGTGCGGTCGGCCCGGTTCGTCGGCGCTCGACCTGTTTTTTGACATGGTCGACAACGACGAGCGCGAGCTGCGCATCGAGACCGAGCACGCGGTCGACCTTTTGTCGGAGCGCCGTCTCCGCATTGACGCGAGCCTTGACTTTGACACTTTTGCCCAAACAATTGCAAACGACCCCCGCGGCAGCAGCATCTCCAAGCGCAACTACCAGCGCATCTACGACAAGCTGCGCGCCCGCGACCGAGCCGCCGCCGACGCCGACCGTCTCGCCGACGAGCGCCGCGTCCGCCGCCTCCAAGACGACCTTCGCTACGCATTGCGCGACCTTGACCCCCCGCCGTCGCTCGACGACACCTGGGACGCCGTCCGGCCCCGCATCGAGCATCTCCCCGAGTACAAGGCCCTCGGCGACGATCGCGCCCTGCCTGCCTTTGAAAAGTACGTCCGTCGTCTCAAGGAGCGCGAACGTGAACGCGAACGAGAACGCGAACGCGAACGGTCCCGTTCAAACAAGCCCCCAGAGCCCCCAGCGGCCAAACCGCCTCCAGGCTCTGCCCGCGGTCTCGACCACGGGCCCCATCTCGAGTATTAACCCCTCAGTTTCTTTTTCATGGGGTCTCCACCCCCGGACTCGCGTGGCAACTGCTCCGAACGGCATCTAGTTCCCGACTCTTTTTTTTTTCTGGGGGTTCCACCCCCAGACCCCCGTGGCAACTGCTACGAACCGCATATAGGTTCCCGACTTTTTTTTTTCCTGGGGGCTCCACCCAGACCCCCGTGGCAACTGCTTCGCAGTTGAGAAAGCTCAAACGTCGAGGTCAACCGCGAAGCGGTTGCTACGGGGGTCTGGGGGCAGCGCCCCCAGGAAAAATAAAAAAAAAAAAACTGTGTACAATAAGTTCATGCATTAAAGTTCGTTAGCTACTCCTCCATCAGTGCAGACAGCATCACAAAGCCAAGAAGGGCGTTTTTGACGTATTGGTTACTTGTGAGCAGGATTGTGCTGTAGCCGATCTTGGGCACGTAAAACTTGGCGACGCCCGACAGCTGCGCCTCGCGGTCTAGGTACATTTGCTTGTACTCGTACAAATCAAGGTCGTCCATAGGGTTGTTATCGCCCTTTGTGAGGAGTAGCTGCTTTTTAGATCTATAGTTAGCGTCTGTTGTGGCTTTTTCTTCCTGGGGGCGCTGCCCCCAGACCCCCGTAGCAACTGCTTCGCAGCTGGAGAAAGGTACGAAGTGGGTCCAACTGCGAAGCAGCCGTGGTCATAAAGTTCAACCGCGAAGCGGTTGCTACGGGGGTCTGGGGGTGGAACCCCCAGGAAACAAAATATCCATATTTTTCACCGTGAAACGATTGCGACAGTTTCCTGGATCACCCCCAGACCCCCGTAGCAACTGCTTCGCAGTTGGAGAAGGTAGGAGTTCGTTCCAAACAGCTGGTACACTGATCATCGAGTTCAACTGCGAAGCAGTTGCTACGGGGGTCTGGGGGCAGCGCCCCCAGGGAAGAAAAAGAAAGGCCACGGCCCCATAATCCAACCCACAGCGATTGCGACAGGGGACTGGAGAGAAGATCCGGAGAAAACGAAAAGACAAAGAGACATACGACGAGTGGGTCCGTAGGACACGGTGGACGATAGGAATGTCGCGGTGCTTGACATTGTACACGACGACATCGCCGACCTTGACGCGTGGCTCGCGGTTCCACAGGAACAGGACGTCACCGCGTTCAAATGCCGGCTCCATGGAGCCAGAGAGTACGACGACGACAGGCGACTCGGTGTTGGCGACGACCGAGAGGCCCTTGTAGAACATGAATGAGGACGTCAGTACGAGAATGGCATTGATCAATTGCGCGAGTGAATGCCGTGTGAGGTTCATTCTGAACTGCTGTCGGCTCGACGCCAGATGCTCCCCGGAGACATGTCGAAGTACACCGGGGCACTATCGTGTGGTGGGAAGTGCAACAATCAGTCTCAGATCGGAATCTGTAATGCGGCTTTTTAGGTTTTCCTGGGGGGCGCTGCCCCAGACTCCCGTAGCAACCGCTTCGCGGTTGAAAATGAGTCGTTGAGGTACGGAATCCAACTGCGAAGCAGTTGCTACGGGGGTCTGGGGGCAGCGCCCCCAGGAAAGAACGAATGCACACCCTAATTACTAGTTGTAATAAATGACGTGACACGTTGCATATATGGTACCGCAGGATCGCGAGCGGTTTATAACATCGTCGTCGTCGGGGACCCCACCGTTTGCCATCGCCCATAGTAGATACAAAGGTTTAAAGCATTTGCTAATGTCGACTTTACCAGGTACGTTTGTATTTTGACATGCTGGATTTGGAATTTGCTCGCTTGACACGATCAGGGCCCCATTGGCACGAAAACGGCTGGAGCAACCGGTGCAGTTTTGAGCAGTGGCGGTTCGAGTGGCAAACACTCTTCTGAACTCCAGCGATTGTTCGTGAAGCAACTAGCCCCGGCCTAAAAACCCGCATGTCGGCTGCTTCACAGTTGGTCAGTGACCAGATTGGCCGTTTGTCAACTCCCGCGCACCACAATCGTGGGTAGCTCAGACTCCCCGATGGCAACGGCTCTACAGCTGATCCACGTCCTGGCCCGCTTCCAACTGCGAAGCAGTTGCTACGGGGGTCTGGGGGCAGCGCCCCCAGAAAAAAAAGGAGCGACAACTAACGACAGTGTGCGTCAAGCACGCAGGCACAAAATACGATGTCGAGATCGATCTCGATGAGCCTGGGCTGACGCTCAAGATGCAGCTGTTTTCGCTGACCAACGTGCCGCCGGAGCGGCAAAAGATTCTTGTCAAGGGCGGCCAGCTCAAGGACGACGCGGATATGAAGACGCTGGGGCTCAAGGAGGGCCAGGTGCTCATGATGCTGGGAACGGCCGAGCTGCCCAAGGAGCCGACGACCAAGACCCAGTTTGTCGAGGACATGACCGACGCCGAGGCGGCGGCGGCGCAGGCTGGCCATTCGCCCAACGGTCTTGTGAACCTCGGCAACACATGCTACGCCAACTCGACGCTGCAGGTGCTGCGGACCGTGCCTGAATTCAAGGACGCACTGCAGGCGTATAAGCCTGCGGCGAGCGGTAGCGGCGCCGCTGGCGGTCTGGGGCTCCAGCCCGACTTGGGCCGCGCGCTGCGCGATCTGTACGCCGGCATGGACGCGACGACGTCGGCATACTACCCGATGGCGTTTATCAATGCGCTGCGGCAGGCGTTTCCGCAGTTTGCCGAGCGGTCCAACGAGGGCGGGTACAAGCAGCAGGATGCCGAGGAGGTGTGGTCGCAGCTGCTGCAGAGCCTCAAGCACCGGCTCAAGAGCCCCGACGGCAAGGACTTTGTGGAGCAGTACTTTGGGGGCGCGTTTGAGGTCAAGACCAAGTCGCTCGAGACGGACGAGCCGGCGGCGACCGCCACCGAGGACTTTGTCAAGCTCAACTGCCACATCACCATCTCGACAAACTTTCTGCGCGACGGCATCCTCGCAGGCCTCGAGGAGAAGATCGAGAAGCACAACGACCAGCTGGGCCGCAACGCGCAGTACGAGATCACGCGCCGCGTGTCGCGGCTGCCCAAGTACCTGACGGTGCAGTACATTCGGTTCTTTTGGCGGCGCGACACCCAAAAGAAGAGCAAGATCCTGCGCCGCGTCGCGTTCCCTATGCAGTACGACGCGACCGAGCTCGCGACCGACGACCTCAAGAACAAGATCGTGCCGGTGCGCGACAAGTTCCGCGAGCTCGAGCGCGAGAAGGAGGAGGTCGAGCGGTCGGCCAAGCGGGCGCGGTTCAACGACTTGAGCGGCGGTACTGCCGACAAGGCCAAGAACAACACCAACGGCCTGTCTGAAGACAAGCAAAAGGAGTTTGACGCCCGCTACGACGAGCTCGTCAAGACCGACGACGCCGGCTCGAACCCGCTCGGCGTGTACGAGCTGAGCGCCATTGTGACGCACCAGGGCGCCTCGGCCGACTCGGGACACTACCAGGCGTTTGTGCGCAACGACGCCGAGGCCGGAAAGTGGTGGCGGTTCAACGACGACAAGGTGTCGATTGTCGACGAGCAGCGCATCGAGATGCTTGCCGGCGGTGGTGAGTCCGACTCGGCGCTGATTCTGTTGTACCGCACTGCGAGGATCTAAGTCTCGTCACCTCGTCTACGCCGCCCATATACACAACTACACCACACACCACAAACTCACAAACCCCTACACTCAAAAGTGTATATACATGCCCGCATTCTCTAGACTAAAATGCAATAAATTACAAGGCTGCCTCGAGCGACTTGACGTGGCTCTTGAACTTTTCGTACTCCTCCTGGCACTTGAGCGGCTTGTCCTTGTTGGCCCGGAAGCACTCGACCAGCTCGCTGCGGACCTTCTCCGAGTCGCCCGACAGCACGCCGTGTCGCGGCCGTGTATCAAACTTCTGTTTAAGCTCCGCCAGCTTATCGCGCAGCTGTCGTGCGTCCTTGTCACCGGCGGCCTCCTCGGGGCCCTCAGACACAAACGACGCTGCCTCCTTGAGCGCCGTCGACGCCTCGTGCTGCGCCTTGAGCAGCTCCTCGGCTACTCGGTCCTGTATGTACTTTTCCGTGTACTGCGAGCGGGTGTAGTCCGACTGCTGTTAGTTCTGTGTCAATTGGCTTCTTTTATATTCCTGGGGGTTCCACCCCCAGACCCCCGTAGCAACTGCTTCGCAGTTGATCTTGCTCTCTGCTCCATTCCGGTAGTTCCGTGTCAATTGGCTTGTTTTTTTCCTGGGGGTTCCACCCCCAGACCCCCGTAGCAACTGCTTCGCAGTTGAAGTTCAACGTGGTGGTTCTTTCCTTTTCCTGGGTCTTTCCACCCGTAGCAACGGCTTCGCGGTTGATCTTGCTCTCTGGTCCATTCCAACTGCGAAGCAGTTGCTACGGGGGTCTGGGGGCAGCGCCCCCAGGAAAATAAGCATGATATTTCATCGACGGCTTGACATTGCCGGCAAGACCGTCTACTAGTTCAGACTCACCTCCAGGGACGCATCCAGCTTGTTCAGCAGCGCCGCAGAAAACTGCGTCGGCGTCTGCGGCAAAAACACCTTTGGCTCCTCCGGTTTCGAGGCCGTCTGACCCATATTTGCGGAGTTGGTCGTCGACTTCAATGGCACGCCCCGGCAATTTCCTAGCTCGATCGTGATTTGCCTGGGCCGTGAACTCCCGTTGCCATGGTTTCATATGAGCACATATGCTTGCATGTGCATACAATCACCAACCTTTCCTAACTACCTCAGAATCAGTCGTACAATGCTCAATTCGCTCTAGATTCCTGGGGGCGCTGCCCCCAGACCCCCGTAGCAACTGCTTCGCAGTTGGAGCTGGGTACCGTGTGAGATCAACCGCGAAGCGGTTGCCACGGGGGTCTGGGGGAGGAACCCCCAGGAAAAAGCAAAGAGCCATTAACTGCGAAGAAATGCTCGGTTCCTGCTTAAAACTCCTGGGGGCGCTGCCCCCAGACCCCCGTAGCAACTGCTTCGCAGTTGGAGCTGGGTACTGCGTGAGATCAACCGCGAAGCGGTTGCTACGGGGGTCTGGGGGCAGCGCCCCCAGGAAACAAGAGAGAACGAGCACCACTGCGAAGCAGTTGCTACGGGGGTCTGGGGGCCGCGCCCCCAGGAATGAGAAAACAAAACAAGAAAATGCAATGGGTCGTACAGTGAATCGTGAATGCTAAAATGCAACATGCAAGGTTACGCCTGGACGTAGCGGGCGTGGTGGGCGTCCATTTCGGCAGCAGCGGCACCGAGATCATAGCCGGCGGCAGCAGAGCTCGAGAGCCGGATGAGGTTGCGCTGCCATTGGATCCATGCGAGGGCTTGGAGAACGGCGTCGCTCTGGTCGTCTTGCTTGGGCGCTTCGGCCCAGTGCGGGAGGGCGTCGTAGCCAATGTCAAACGGCCGTTCGGTGGAGGTGCCATCGAGCCAGCCGCGGACTAGAGCCGTTTTAGCTCGCTTGGTCTCGCGGTACCGGTCTGACGACACGGCGGCGGGGCCCCGCAGCCAGTACCGCATGACGCGGAGCGGGCTCACCGCATAGACGCGCGTGTCCGGATATGCCGCTGCGAGGGTCGCAAAGAACATGGCCTCGAGGATGTTGACGCGTGCAATGATCTCGAGGACGGTACGGGCGCCGCCGCTGCGGAGCCGCTGCTCCTCGAGGAGGACAACGTCTGGGTCGAGCCGCTGGTGCAGGCGGTGGACAAAGGATACGGCCTGGTACGCAAAGTCAGGCTGGTGGAATGACAATGGGGCGGGCGTCACGTTGACGCGCTCGAGGGCCACGAGCTCCAGCTCGGTGCGGCCGCTGGGACGAACAACGGCGCTGCAGACGCCGATATTTTTTAGGCCCATGTCGAGCGACAAAATGCGGAGGCCGTCTCTGCCGCGCCGGCGTTCATTATCGACTATCCCGTTGGTTTCGCGGTCCAATGAGCGCGCAAACGGCACCGCCGGTACGCGCGACCATCCAGACCACACCGAGCTCTGGACAGCATGCAGGAGCTCGTCGGCGACCACCTCTTTGCGGCCCGCGCGCACAGACCCGCAGTTGAGCGCCAGCTGCTTCAGCTGGTCGACCTTGAGGCTTTTGAGCGCCACATACATGAGAAAAATGCGGGTGCTCGGTGGGGTTTGTGTATTGGCTTTGGAGAGGAAAGTTTAAAGGTCCGCTGTGGCCCATGGACGAGATCGTGCGGCTGAGAATCAGTATGCGTCAGTGTGTATATGGTATGATTACGGCAATTAAGGGTATATTCCGGGGGTTCGGCTCGAAGACCCGATTGCGATTGTTAAGCAACTGCACCGACTGCTTCTTGATTTGAAAAAAGAGACGGCCCACACGCAAGGCCCAGTGGCCAGGCCAGTTTAGCACAATGCCCAACGACGAGCAGAATCAGCCGAGGCGCAAGCTGTCGGGCGCGTCGATTCTGGCGCCGTCGCAAAGACCCGGCGGCCAGTCGCACGGCCAGTCGCACGGCCAGTCGCACGGCCAGACGCACGGAAACGGCCAGACCATCAACTTTCGCGAGTCGTTTGGCGACAGAAGCAGCGGATCCCACTTGTCCGCGCCGCAGATTAACGCGCCTACGCGTCTCACGCCTAGCCCGGACGGCCATCGTGACGACCACGCGCAAAACCAGAAACCAAGAGGATCGATTTCGTTTAGCGAAGACCCCGAGAACGTGCTGCCGGTGATGGAGCATCTTCCGCCGACACTTGTGCGGCAATCGGGCCACGCCGGCAAGGACCGCCATCCGCCAGCGGGCGGCCAGGGCACGTCTGATCGGCGTCCGTCAGACGCGGCGTCTACGGGGCCTGGTTCGACACCGGTCCTCGGTGCTACTGCCACAAATGGACCGGCGCCGCCTCCACCGCATCCGGCTCACGGTCTCAGCCAGGAGCACCTCGTGGATAACAAGGAGACGGCGGCAGCGATCAGCGACTGCGACGCCAGCGACGAGGTCCACATTTTGCTGGCGGCGACCGGCTCGGTCGCGACCATTAAGATCCCGCTCATTATCCAGAAGCTAAAGCAAGTCTATGGCAAGCGGGCTGTCATCCAGCTTATTGTGACGCGCGCCGCCGAGCATTTCCTTAAAGATCTGCCCCTACCAAGCGGTGTCAAGGTCTGGCACGACGACGACGAGTGGAAGTCGCGCAAGGGCGGCGTGCTCGACGGCCTGCTGCACGTCAAGCTACGCCGATGGGCCGACGTGCTCGTTATTGCGCCCCTCAGCGCCAACACCCTCGCCAAGATCGCAAATGGCATTTGCAACAACCTGCTGACGTCGGTCATCCGGTCGTGGAACCCGGCAGTCCCCATTATCGTGGCCCCGGCCATGAACACGCTCATGTACACCAACCCCATGACGAAGCGGCATATCAGCATGCTTCTTGACGAGCTCAAATTCATCGAGGTTCTTCTCCCTGTCGAGAAGGTCCTCGTATGCGGCGATGTCGGCATGGGCGGCATGCGTGAATGGTCAGACGTTGTTGACGTCGTCATCAAGCGGTTAGGCGGTCCCGACGACGACGACGAAGACGACGAAGATGACACCAACCATGATCTCGACAACGACCACGACGATCACTCCCAGATCGACACCCACGTAACCCTCTAGTCGTCCACCACCTTATTGCATTCCCCGCCCTATCTTATGACCGTACAATGTTATGACTATGGCTTTTCTTTTACCTGGGGGCGCTGCCCCCAGACCTCCGTAGCAACTGCTTCGCAGTTGAGATTCTATCTATGACCATAAAATGTTATGACGGTGTTCTTTTTTCTTTCCTGGGGGCTCTGCCCCCAGACCCCCGTAGCAACTGCTTCGCAGTTGAGATTCTATCTATGACCATAAAATGTTATGACGGTGTTCTTTTTTCTTTCCTGGGGGCTCTGCCCCCAGACCCCCGTAGCAACTGCTTCGCAGTTGAGATTCGCGCTTGGGTCCTTCTGACGACTCGTTCCAGAGCAATCGACTAGTGCCATTCCCGGTCCTATTCCAACTGCGAAGCAGTTGCTACGGGGGTCTGGGGGCAGAGCCCCCAGGAAAAAGGAAAAAAATAAAAGCCATACTACAACTGCGAAGCAGTTGCTACGGGGGTCTGGGGGCAGAGCCCCCAGGAAAAAAGAAAAGCCGGGTCATCATTATATTCATATTCGTTATCTATAGCATAAGGGAGAGAGATCAGGGCTCGATGACGGCGACGAGATCGCCCGCTTCGACCATTTGGCCGTTGGAGGCAAAGATCTTGACGACCTTGCCAGAGACGGGGGCATTGACAACCATTTCGGTCTTCATGGCCTCGAGGATGACGACGCCAGAGCCCGAGGCGACTTGGTCGCCCTCCATGACGCACGACTTCCAGAACCGGCCTGCGACTTCGGCGTAGACCATGACGGCGTTTTCACCAAACTCGTCGGGGTTGACATCCTGGACGGCCGACGAAGACTCGAGCTCGGCATTGGCAACCGAGATGAGACGCGCAAACTCGTCGTTGCCCTCGCGCTGCTTCTGGCGGTACGCCTCGATGGACTTCTCATTGGCCTTGAGCCACTTGACGTATTCGCCGTGGTCAAACACCGACTCCTCAATCTCAACCAGGTACCGGCCGTTCTCGACCTGCTCGACGCGCTTCTCGAGCGCCTCCTCCGACACAGGGTAGTACTCGATCTGGTCAAACATGGACAGCAACCACGGCCGCTTGGAGTCGGCAGAGTGGCCGTTGAGCGACAGCTTGTCCCAGATGGGGATCGTGCGGCCCACCAGCTGGTACCCGCCGGGCGACTCCATCGTGTAGATGCACATGTACATGCCGCCAATGCCAACGGTGCCGTTGGGGGTGTGAGTGCGGGCCGGGTTGTACTTGGTGCCGGTCAGACGGTGGCGGGGGTCGAGCGGGACGGCGCACGGAGCGCCCAGGAACACGTCGCCAAGACCGAGTACCAGGAAGCGGGCCTGGTACAGCAGGTCGCGGACCTCGGTGCGGTCCTGCATGCCGTTGACCTCCTTGAGGAAGTCGACGTTGTTGGGCAGCCACGGGGCGGTGGCGCGGATCGTCTCGCGGTAGCGGTCCACGGCCGCGAGCGTCTTCTTGTCCTCAAACGCCATCGGGAGGCGGATGATCCGCGACGGGACCTGCCAGCTCTCGACAAAGATGATGCTCTTTTCAATCTCAATGAGCTGGGCCATGAGGTCCGCCTGCGACACCTTGAGGGCGTCAAACTGGATCAGGACCGACCGCACGCCAGGCGACATCTCCAGGACGCCGTCCACCTTGCCCATGACCAGCTGCGTCAGCTTGTACACACGGTACGACAGGTTGAGGTCCATGACGTTGTCGCCGTACTCAACGAGAATGTAGCGGTCGCCGGCCTGGCGGTACACGACCTTGGGGGCCTTGGTGCCGTTGACCTTGTCCTGGCGGTACAGAACGGGGTCAGAGACGGTGGCGGGCGGGGCGAATCCGTTGATGGTCGGCTCGGCCTTGCCTGCGACGCGGTTGTCGAGCTCGCGCTTGAGGGCGACCGCCTTGTCAAACGTGACAGGCACAAACCGGATGAGGTCTCCGGGCTTGGCCTGGCCCATCTTCCACATGTCGGCCTCGACAACGACGGCGGCACACACGAAACCGCCGAGCGAGGGACCGTCGCACGTCAGAACAACCGGGTCGTCGCCAGTGAAGTTGATGGCGCCGAGCGAGTACACATAGTCGTGGGCGTTGGACGGGTGGAGGCCTGCCTCGCCGCCGTCTGTGCGGGCCCACTCGGGGCGGGGGCCAATGAGCTTGACGCCAAACCGGTTCGAGTTGTAGTGGACCTTCCAGTCGCTGGTGAAAAAGGTGTTCTCGAGCCAGCCCTCCTTGAAAAAGTCGGGCGCGCCGTGGGGGCCGCAGGTGACGGCAACCTCCCACGTGTTGGAGTAGGCGGGGATGAGCTCCTTGGGGAACGGGGCCGGGTCGGCGACGGGGGCCGGGATCTGGGACGTCTCGATCGACGGGTCCGAGATCATGAGCACGTCGCCAAACTTGAGAGTGCGGCCATTGTGGCCACCGAGGTTGCCGAGCGCAAACGTCGAGCGCGAGCCAAGGTACTCGGGCACGTCGATGCCGCCGCGGATCGCAAGGTAGGCGCGGCAGCCGGTCTTGAGCTTGCCAACGGCCAGCTTCTGGCCGGCCTTGACGGCGACGGGCGTCCAAAGGTCGACGGGCTCGTCGTCGAGCGTCGCAGGCGACTCGCCGCCCGTCAGCGCCACAACGGTATCGCTGTGGAACAAGATCGTCGGGCCCGTAAGGGTGATTTCGAGCGCAGGCGCCTTGGAGTGGTTGCCGACAATCGTGTTGGCGGCCCGGAACGCCAGGTCGTCCATGGGTCCCGACGGCGGCACGCCAATGTGCCACAGCAGCTGGCGGCCGGGGTAGTCCTGGACGGTGGTGTAGGAGCCGGGCTGCAGAATTTCAATTGCCTTGGGGTGGTACGCAAACGAGTCCAGGATCTTGGTGCCGACCTTGGCGGTGCGGAACATCTCGGACTTGGCAATGGCGCGCAGGTAGTCAATGTTGGTGACAACGCCAGAGATGACCGTTTGGTCGAGCGCCTTGACGAACTTGGCGAGCGCGTCGGCGCGGTCCTTGCCGTGCACAATGATCTTTGCGAGCGTTGGGTCGTACTCGGCCGAGATCTTGGTGCCCTTGGACACCCACGTGTCGACACGGGCGTCCTTGGGGAACTCGACGTGCGTGAGCTGGCCGGGCGACGGCAAAAAGTCCTTGATGGGGTTCTCGGCGTAGAGTCGAGCCTCCATGGACGCGCCGGTGATTTGCAGCGGCTGCGAAAAGTCGGGAGCGCGGTCGGCGGCCACAAACAGCATCCACTCGACCAGGTCAAGGCCAGTCACCGACTCGGTGATGGGGTGCTCGACCTGGAGACGGGCATTGACCTCCAAAAAGTAAAACTCATCGCGGGCCTCGTCGTAAATAAACTCGACGGTGCCGGCGCCCTTGTACTTGAGCGAAGCAACAAGGTTCTTGGCGGCGGTCCACATCTTGTCGCGCGTCGCCTGCGGGAAGTTGGGAGCGGGCGTCTCTTCAATGACCTTTTGGTTGCGGCGCTGGAGCGAGCAGTCGCGCTCGCCAAGGGCAATGGCGTCGCCAAAGCCGTCGCCAATAATCTGGACCTCGACGTGGCGGGCGTTGGACACAAACCGCTCAAGGAACACACCCGAGTCGTTGAAGTACGCCTGGCCCTGGTGCTTGACAGTGGCAAACGCGCGCTTCAGGGCCTCGTCGCTGTCGACGCGCTGAAGACCGATACCGCCCCCGCCGGCCGTCGACTTGACCATGACGGGGTACTCGAGCTTGTGGGCGACCTCGAGCGCCTCGTCGAGCTCCTCGATAAGGCCAGAGCCCGGGACCAGCGGGACGCCCGCCTTGGTGGCGATCTCGCGCGCCGAGTGCTTGAGACCGAGCTTGCGGATCGTGTCGCCGCTGGGGCCGACAAACACAAAGCCGGCGTCGTGGCACGCGTCGGCAAAGTCGGCGTTCTCAGACAGGAAGCCGTATCCAGGAATGATGGCCTGGGCGCCCGTCTTTTTGGCAGCAGTGATGATCTTGCGGATCGACAGGTACGTCTCTGCGGCGGTCGAGCCGTGGAGGGCGACGCTGTCGTCGGCCTCGAGGACGTGCTGCGCGTAGCGGTCCGGGTCCGAGTAGACAGCGACCGACAGAATGCCGAGCTTCTTCAGAGTCCGGATAATGCGGACGGCGATCTCGCCGCGGTTGGCCACGAGCACCGTGTTGAACGGACGGCCCTTGGAGGTGTGGCGAATGTACTTGCGCCAGCCGCCGTACTTGGTGATGTCCTTTGCGCCTCCCTCGTAGCCGACCTGCTCGCAGATAAAGCCCTTTACCCACGTGCCGTCCTCGAGCTCAATGTTGCCAATGCCGAGCGGGTGCGGGACCATGGAGATAAAGGTGCCAAACGACGCGGCCGGAACGTCCCACACCTCGATCTCGAGCGGGTCGCCGTCCTCGCCGGTAGCGACGCGCTGGATGCCCGGCTTGGGCGGCGTCGTGTTGGGCAGAGCGTAGAGGCGGTAGTGCGGCGACGTCTTGCACCGCTTGACGAGGGTCGCATTGACCTTGTGCAGCTGCCAGTTGAGCGCCATGCCCGAGAGGTGGCCGCCGACGACCGCCAGCGGCACGGTACGCGGCACGCCCGACTCGGGCAGGTGTGGGTGCAGCACGTCGGTAGTCTCGGTCGAGGTGACGCCCGACCGGCCGAGCTGGCGCGGCGTCTGTTTGAGGAACCGCTGGGCAACGTCCAGCAGCGCAAAGTCCTGGAACGCACGCGCCAGCAGCGTGATGCCCTGCGGCAGACCATCGGCCCGGAATCCAGTTGGGATCGCCAGACCGCACATGTCGCTCAAGTTGACAAAGTTGGTGTAGGTGCCTTGGTACGAGTTGACGTTGATGGGCTCGCGCTCCAGGTCCGCCAGCGACGGGTTGAGCGGGCACGTCGGCACGACCAAGCCGTCGACGCTCGCCAGCAGCTGCTCGATCTTCTTGAGCAGCGCCTTGCGCTTGTACTCGGCGTTGAAAAAGTCGACAGCGCTAAACTCCTCGGCCTTTTTGATCACCTTGTACACGGTCTGGTCCATCTTTTCGGGCTGCTGCATCATGTCGGCAATAGCAGCGTAGCGCTCGGCGACCCACGGGCCGTAGTACAGCAGCTCTGCGAGCTCGTACAGCACAGAAAAGTCGAGCTCGACAATCTCAACGCCCAGACCCTTGAGCTTCTCGACGGCCGACTTGAACAGCACGGGGTTCTCCTCCTCTCCGTACCACTTGGGGTTCTTGGGGACGCCAAAGACGGGTCGCTTGCCAAACGACACGACCGGTCGCTCGGGGAACTTGCGCGAGTAGCCGTAGTCGGTGTCGTACTTGATGCCGATGCTGAACACGAGCTGGGCGTCGCGCAGATTGGTAGCGAAAATCGACACGCAGTCGAGCGACGCGCACGCAGGCACGACTCCTGAGCAGCTCCACACGCCAACTGTCGGCTTGAGGCCCACAATGTTGTTGAGCGCCGCCGGCACGCGGCCCGAGCCGGCGGTGTCTGTGCCGAGCGAGAACGGGACCTCGCCGAGGCCGACCGCAACGGCCGAGCCGGAGCTCGAGCCGCCCGAAACGTGTTTATCCGAGAACACGCTCGTGGGCTTGCCGTACGGCGACCGCACGCCCACCAGGCCCGTGGCAAACTGGTCCAGGTTCGTCTTGCCAATCACAATGGCGCCTGCTTTGCGCAGCAGCTTCACGACCGTCGCATCCTTGGTCGGCAGGTACTTGTAGTCTGGGCACGCGGCCGTCGTCGCAAAGCCCTCGACGTCAATGTTGTCCTTGACGGCAAACGGCACGCCGTAAAGCGGGAGGTCCTGCTGTTAGTTTTCTCGTTTTATGTTGTGTGTTTTTTTCCTGGGGGCGCTGCCCCCAGACCCCCGTAGCAACTGCTTCGCAGTTGGGATTGGCCAGCGGTGGAGATCAGCCGCTTCGAAAACTCGTTTTGTGTTTGTTTGTTTTTTCCTGGGGGCGCTGCCCCCAGACCCCCGTAGCAACTGCTTCGCAGTTGGGATTGGCGAACCGTGGAGGTCAACCGCGAAGCGGTTGCTACGGGGGTCTGGGGGTGGAACCCCCAGGAAAAAAAAAAAAGAAAAAAAGAGCACAGGCATACCTCTGGCTCGCCGCTGAGAACGTCCCACTGCTCACGGATCTGGTCCGGAGATGCAATAGAAATATAACGCGGGTTGGTGTTGTCGATACCCTTGACGAGCTCAATCAAGCGGTTGAGAGCCTCGTCTGGTGTAGACGCGAGCTGTGTGCTCCGCCACTGATCAATCGTCCACCCTTTCATGATGGATTGATCTGCTGTTAGTGTCGTGGTAGAGTGTGCACGCCGAAACAGCGCTTTGCCGCCATGATATTCAGTGCCCAAAATCTCCAGATACTCACATTACAAGGCTTGCTGCTTTCCCCACGTCTGGGGGAGGCCCAGGCTTTTAAAGCCACCAAGGATGTCTATTCGCGACCGATGCCTGATAACGCGCGGCGGCGGATCAAGCACAAAACATCATGTGCATAGGCACTAGTTTTCGAGCCGCACGCGCCTTGATAAGACCCATCCGCCAATCGCGGCGGCCGGCGCTTGATAACGGCCTGTCGCGGCGGTCCCGCGGCATAGTCAAGCGTGGCAAGCCGCACCTGTTTGCTGCCTAGTCGCTCTTGCCCGACATGATCAGTCCGCCAATAGCTTCCGTCTTAGATCCGTGGAGTACATGGTCTCGTGGGGTGCCGGGAGATCGCGGGTACTGGGAGATAGGTTGTGGCCGAGGTCCTGGTTGGTCAAGGTCGTTGTGTCGGAGGAGAATCCAGGAGGCGAACAAGAACGAATAGCCCTGCTAGGCCATTATCTTTAAAATAAACATGCTTATCCCTATCTGACCCTTGATTCAGGGACTATCGGCCAACGTGGCCTTGTGCTGCTCGAGCGACCGGTATCGCGGATGGACGTTTGTGACGTGCCGGGTGCCGGGGTCGTCCACGGAGTCGGCCGCAAACTCGCCCGCGCTTGCCCAGTGGGACGCCGACTGCGACGCCGAGTGGGCGATTGCAGCATCACACGATGCAAGGTCCGACGGAGGGCACGGCTGACTGGCTGGAAAAATGCACCGTTCCGGGCCATTCCGTACCGGAGGGGCTCGGTGCGTGCGTGTATTGGGCGACCGACGCGATTGTGAGCTTTTGGTGGTATATTCTATGCGCCTTAGCTACAAATACAATCGACATACGAGCCCATACTGCTGTTTCATGGTGCAGTACAGGACAGAGGGCCCTCTCACTGTGTTCCGTCATACATGCATCCAATGCTTGTTTCTGTATGGGGCAATATGAAGAACGTTGAAAACTGCACCATACTGCAAGGAGACATCCGAAGCGCGCATACACGGCCAAAACACAATTCTCGGCAGGTCCCGGAGTTGGCCGGTACAGCGTAACTTGAACTCTCTGTCCATTGTGTTCTATCTACGGTTCAGCTGAAGATTCAGACGGAAGACTCGTCCCGCATTTATTTTTTGTAGCTATACATCTGGCCACCAACCAGCACACAACGGCTTCTATGCTAGCAAAGCGTCACCAAGGCACACAAGAGAGGCAGCAGCAAGCGAGTATGCTGGCGTTGCGCCGCTTGACAGCGTGCGATGCAGTAACATAAACAGGTTTAGCGCGATCAAAAACAGACACGCCATCGCGGACCGGGCTGGACCTCGCCCCGCCGACGACTCCAAGCTTGCCGGAACCGCGTCATAAAGCCCCAGTCTCACGGCCGATCCAGCGACACCGGCCGCGCGACCGCCGTCTTTTGTACTCTCGACTCCCATATCTGCAAAGCCTGTCCCTCTTATGCAGTCACCTTGGCTCTCGTAGCATGCACGTCTTAGCTTCCGTTGTGCTTGTATATAAGATCTGGCATCATGCGTGGGATCTGCCATTAGTTTCCTGGGGGAGCTGCCCCCAGACCCCCGTAGCAACTGCTTCGCAGTTGATAAGGACCCCAGGGCAATAAACAGTCGAGCTCAACTGCGAAGCAGTTGCTACGGGGGTCTGGGGGCAGAGCCCCCAGGAAAAAGAATCACGACCGCATTAATACAGATACATGTCCGGCTTTTGTTTTTTTCCTGGGGGCGCTGCCCCCAGACCCCCGTAGCAACTGCTTCGCAGTTGAGCTCGACATTTTTTCTAAGCTTTCATGTGTTCTTGATCAACTGCGAAGCAGTTGCTACGGGGGTCTGGGGGCAGCGCCCCCAGGAAAAAGCCGTATTAATACAGTTACAATCTGACGACAGCCGTGCGCGGCGCTCATCTATACCGAACGGCGCCAAGCCCCCCCGGATTTTGGACATCAAGGGCGATAATGGACGTCGAGTCGGTCGGGAAGCGATTTGTGGAGCAGATTTCAGAGTGCCCGACGGCGTGGCACTGGGTGGAGCGCGTGAGCAGCCAATTGGCGGCTAGAGAGTTCACGCGGCTCGACGAGCGCCAGAACTGGTCCGATAAGATCTCGCCGGGTGGACGGTACTTTGTGACACGCAATGGCAGCTCAATCGTCGCCTTCACGGTAGGCAAGGACTGGACGCCCGGGAAAGACGGGTTTGGACTTGTTGCGTGCCACTGCGATGCGCTGGCGGCCCGGCTCAAGCCCGTGTCCAAGATGAACAGCTCCGACGGATACGTGCAGGTCGCGATTGCGCCGTACTCGGGCGGCATGAGCGACAAGTGGTGGGACCGCGACCTTGGTTTGGGCGGCCGGGTAGTTGTCAAGATTGCAAACGGGTTCGCCGTTAAGCTGGTCAAGTTTGACCATCCGGTTGCGCGCATTCCGTCGCTCGCCCCGCATTTCGGGTACCACGCCCAAGGGCCGTTTAACAAGGAGACACGCATGGAGCCGATTGTTGGCTTGGAAGAGGACAAAGACCACCAAACTCTTGTCACAGAGCTGATTGACGCCGCGTCCCCGCACTACAAGCCCCGGAGTGGTGCCCAACCCGCCATGTACTCGAAGCACGACCCGCGGCTGGTGGATGCCGTCGCGGAGCTGGCAGGCGTGGACCCAGCAGATATTGTGTCGTGGGACTTCGAGATGTTCGATACGCAGGCGGCGACGTACGGCGGGCTGTCGAAGCAGTTTATTTTCGCGCCGCGGCTCGACGACAAGCTGTGCTCGTTCTCAGCGATCGAGGGCCTCGTTGACTTTGCCGAGAACAAGGGCAACGCGCACGCCGTCAGCGTGGTCGCGCTCTTTGACAATGAGGAGATCGGCTCGGAGACGCGCCAGGGTGCCCAGAGCAATCTTGTGGGCATGGTGTTTGACCGTATCTTTGCCGCGTTTCACGCCGACGACGAGACCAAGTTCGAGTCGCTCGCCAACTCGTTCATGCTTTCGTCGGACGTCTCGCACGCCTACAATCCCAACTTCCCAGATGCCTATCTGGACGAACAGCGTCCGCAGCTCAATGTCGGCATGGTGCTCAAGGTCGACGTCAACGGAAACTATGTCGGGTTCGACGCTACCGCCTCTGGCCTTATTCTCGAGCTCGCGCGCCGGCACGGCCACGCTATCCAGAACTTTGAGGTCCGCAACGGCGACCGCTGCGGCAAGACTATCGGTCCCATGATCTCGACCGCTCTCGGCATCCGCTGCGCCGAGCTCGGCGTGCCCCAGCTCGCCATGCACTCTATCCGTGCTGTCACCGGCTCCAAGGACCCCTATCTCGGGGCCTCGTTGTTTTCAGATTTTTTTGCCCACTGGACCGACGTCGACGCCGAGTTCCGTCGTTGACCCCTGAACGCATCATACTTTATAGACTTTTTTTTTTCCCCCTGGGGGTTCCACCCCCAGACCCCCGTAGCAACTGCTTCGCAGTTGAGCTCAGCTTCTCATTCATTCTTTTATTTTTTTTCCTGGGGGTTTCACCCCCAGACCCCCGTAGCAACAGCTTCGCAGTTGGTCAGCGACGCTCAATCATGCCCGTCTCGTATTTTTTTCTAGAGGAAATGTAACCCCGAAAAAAACAGCAACCTGATTGTATGGCCATGGCCTCAACTGCGAAGCAGTTGCTACCGGGGTCTGGGGGTGGAACCCCCAGGAAAAAAAAAAAGAGCACAAACGAGAGCACGGGCAAAGATACATGCATTGTACGGTCTATGAAAATAATACAGGGGACTAGACGCCGGAACCGCCGCCGTACTTTTGGCGCCACTCGTCGACCTTGGAGTCCTCGATGCGCTTGAACAGGTAGGCGGCCTTGCCGATGTTGTGGCCCGGGAGGAGCGCGAGGTCGAACTTGTCCGGGATCGAGCGGTGGTGCGCGTTGAGCTGCTTGACGATCGAGTCGGTCGTCTCGGGCATGAACGGCGAGATGACGGCCGACAGCAGGTAGATGAGGTTGAGGCCGACACCCACAACGGCGGCCGCCTTTTCGGGGAAGTTGGCGTACAGCGAGTTGTCCATCTTGTTGTCCTGAAGGAACTGGTTGCCGCGGGCCGAGATGCTCATGGCGAGCTCCACACCGTTGCGGAGGTGGACGGCCTCCATGTTGGCGACGTACTCGGCGAGCAGCTTGTTGACGTCGGCCTCAAACGCGCTGTAGGTCTCGAGATCCGACGTCTTAAACTCGGGAATCACGCCGTTGTACTTGGCGGTAGCGTACTTGACAATGCGGTTGACAAAGTTGCCGAGGTTGGCAAGCAGCTCGTTGTTGTTGCGGGCCACAAAGTCCTTCCACGAGAACTGGGTGTCGGACGTCTCGGGGCGGGCCATCGCCAGGTAGTATCGCCACACAGACGGCGACAGGCCGACCTCCTGGGCGTTGTTGCCAAACACGCCAATGTTGCGCGACTTGGAGAACTTGCCGCCCTCGTACTGCAGGTATTCGGTCGTCGACAGGTGGTGCAGCATCGTCCAGTTCTCCTTGGTGCCAAACTGCGACGAAGGGAACACGACTGTGTGGAACGGCACGTTGTCCTTGCCCATAAACTGGTACAGCTTGACGTGCTCGGGGTCCTTCCACCACTGCTCCCACTCGTCGGTGTAGTTGGCGGTGATGGACACGTAGCCGATGCAGGCGTCGAACCACACGTAGAGCACCTTGTCGCGGTAGCCGTCCAGCGGCACCTGGACGCCCCACTTGAGGTCGCGGGTGATGGCGCGCGGGCGCAGGCCTTCACGCAGCCAGTTCTGGGTAATCTGGCGGCCGTTCTTGGACCAGCTTCCCTCCTCCTGGGCCTTTGCGTTCCACTCGGCCACCTGGTCCTGCAGCTTGTCGAGCGACAGGAAAATGTGGTTGGTCTGGCGCTTCTCGGGCTGGGCATTGTCGAGCTTGCAGCGGGGCTTGATGAGCTCAAACGGATTCAGAAGCTGGCCGCACACGTCGCACTGGTCACCGCGCGCGTCCTCGTATCCGCACTTGGGGCACGTGCCCTCGACAAAGCGGTCAGCCAAAAAGCCGTTGTGCACGGGGCAGTACAGCTGCTCTGTCGACTGCTCCTCGAGGTAGCCATTCTTGTGGAGCTTGAGGAAGATGTCCTGGGCGATCTCGGTCTGCTTGTCGGTCGAGGTGCGGCCAAAGTAGTCAAAGCCAATCTGGAACCAGTCATAGACCTGAGCGTGGATCTTGTTGTACTTGTTGACGAGCTCGCGGGGCGTGACGCCCTCCTCGAGCGCCTTGGTCTCAGTGGCGGTGCCGTACTCGTCCGTACCGCACACAAACAGCGCGTTGTAGTTGCGGGCCTTGGCGTAGCGGGCAAAAATGTCGGCAGACAGCACCGATCCCACAATGTTGCCGAGATGCGGGACATTGTTGACGTACGGCAGCGCCGACGTGATGAGGATGTTGCGCTCGCCCTTTTGCGGCAGGATCTTGTCGCCGTGCTTTTTGACCTCGACACCCGCGGCAATATTGGGCTTCTCGGTGCGCTGAGGCTTGGGACGCTCCGCAGCAGCGTCCTTGTTGTTGACCTCCTTGGTGGCCTCCTTGGTGGCCTCCTTGTTGTTGGCGACGGGCGCCTTGATCTTGGCGATCGACGCAACGCGGTGACCGCCGGGCACCTCGTCGCGCGGCCCGCTGTAGTTCTGCAAGTTCTTGAGCACAGGCTGGACACGGGCGTTACCAGAAGTCTTCTGGTACCACAGCAGGAGCTGCAGGTCCTTGGACAGCGCGCCCTTGCCGTGGACGGTAACAAGACCGTGCAGCGTCGAGAAAAACGCAATGCCGCCAGCCGACGTCTCGGTCTTGGGCACGTGGGCCAGCACGTCCTGCGACTGCTTATCGTCGAGCTTACCGCCGTGTTTGGCGACATCGTACAGCACGCTCTCCTCGAACGTCAGCGTCGGATCGGCTCCAAACGTCTTGGACAGGTATCTACCGTTAGCACTGTGCCAAAGGGGATTCTTATTTCCTGGGGGCGCTGCCCCCAGACGCCCGTGGCAGCCGCTTCGCTTATGGAGTCCACACGAAGCGAGAGTTCAACTGCGAAGCAGTTGCCACGGGGGTCTTGGGGTGGAACCCCCAGGAAAGAGAAGACAAGACAAGACTTACCGAACAATGGCATTCGGTTCGACAATCAGATGCTTCTCGTCAACTTTGAGAACAGGACCGGGGATATCTGCATAGTTAGCACTGTATCAGAGCATTATCAACCACGAGGGGAAAAAACCTTACCGTCTGCAGCAGCGACCTTGATCGCGGGGTCGAATATAGACACCGCAAGCAGCGCTTTCAGATTAGAGGCGACGCCCAGGGCATCGGACGCCTTGGGCAGCGAGAGTTCAGCCACCATTGCAGTCTGTTTGGGCTGTATACTGTAGGCGGAGCACGTCTTTGGCGTGACACATTTTGTCACCTCTGTGCGTGAGGATCCCCCAGGGGTTGTGTTTCCATGGCGACAAGTTCGCGGGCTTGAGGTTTTTAATGCAGCATGTATTCCCTCATCTGCATTGTTTCTACTATCTACTCATTATGCCCTGGGGGCCCTGCCCCCAGATCCCCCGTAGCAACTGCTTCGCAGTTGAGAACAGGTCCCGAGATGCCTCGTCTACATTATTTCTACCACCTAGGATGGTCCTTCTTTTCTGGGGGGCGCTGCCCCCAGACCCCCCGTAGCAACTGATTCGCAGTTGATAAAAGCTCCTCAGATGCCCGATTACGGGGCAAAGTCACCAAAACAACCCAAAAGACCCTCCTCCAACTGCGAAGCAGTTGCTACAGGGGTCTGGGGGCAGCGCCCCCAGGAAAAAAGAGGCCCATTCCTCGGCGTATGACAGTCGTGAGTTAGTAGTTGAGCAAGGTCCTGAGATGCCTCGTCTGCATTACTTCTACCACCTAGGATGGTCCTTCTTTTTCCTGGGGGGCCCTCCCGCCAGACCCCCCGTAGCAACTGCTTCGCAGTTGAGAAAAGGTCCTCAGATGCCTGGCCACGGGGCGAAGTCGCCAAAACAACCCAAAAGACCCTCCTCCAACTGCGAAGCAGTTGCTACGAGGGTCTGGGGGCAGCGCCCCCAGGCAAAAGAGTTCACTCCTCGGCATATGACAGTCGTGAATCGTTCATATTAGTGTACAAATGCTATTGCGCGCCCGCGATGCAATATAATGGGTATCATCAGGGGCCGGGCGTGGGGAGCCAGCCCGGCGTCCGGGGGTGTACGGGATGCCAGCTCCCGCTTAGACCGGCGAGACTTCGCTTGCGACAAGCTCGTAGGCACCGCCCTCGTGCGCCGCGGTCTTGTTGCCAAAGAACCGGCGCGCCACTCGCCGGCGGAAGCGAACCGACAGAATCGCGTTGAACAGGCGGTACTGCAGGTACAGGATGGACAGGACAATGGCGGCACCGAGTAGCGTGAAGAGGAACCAGTGCTTGCCCATCTGGAGGATGAACTCGGCGTCGCCGAGGTGCCACGACGAGCCGTGGACCTGCGTAAGGAACTTGACCATGTGCTTGCGCGAGTCCGGCGGAACGACGATGCGGACCTCAGAGCCCTGGGGAACGCCCCACCGCTTGTACTTCTTCCACAGCACCGACAGCATGAGCGGGCCCGTCGAGTACATGATAGTAATGTAAGAGACGATCCAGTTTCGGTTGTAGCGCTCGAGGTTGTCAATGACCTTCATAAAAAACGGATGGCGGGGAACGCTACCCATAATGTCGTTGGACACGCCCGTCGGCTCCGTCTTGCGCAAAAACGCCGGGAACGCCAGCAGCGGGTCGAACTTGGTGGCGGCGCCGTTGTCGAGGTCAATGTAAATGCCGCCGTAGTGGCACAGCACAAAGTATCGGATGGCGTCAGCGCGCTGGATAGGAAACGGGTACGAGTCGTAGGTCTTGAGGAACCACGGGTACGTGTTTGCAATGAAATTGCGCGCCATCTCGTCGGTCCACAGAATGTACTGGTAGTCAGGGTGCAGGTCGAGCACCGACTTGCGGGTGGCCTGCCACGCCTCGGGGATGTCCTCGGTCTTGTACGTCTGGTGGATGATCTTAGGGATCACGAGCTGGCGGTCTGGGACGAGCTCACCCGTTGACGTCTCATGGTACGTGACCTCGGACAGCTCTGTCTCGACGATCATGTCATGAAACGAGTCGTCGATCAGCAGTGTCATGAGATCCCACACCTGTGTGAGGATGAGGAACAGCACAAAGCCGTTAACGGCCAGTAGCATTTTCAGTCCTGCTCTCATTGTGATTTGTGAATTGTGCGGTGTGGTTTTTTTTTTTCTGGTATTAGACGCGGGTCTGACGGGTGGTGCCTTGACTGGAGCCGGGATCAGACGCGTGCAAGTCTGCACGCACGCGTTTGGCGATCGTTTGTATCTCATACACAACACTTACGTTTGAGTTGGTACTATTGTAAAATGTCCCACGACTTGTACAAAGTCCAGAGATTTGGTTACACAAACTTTGTAACCGCTCGTGACGAGAAACGAGAAAAACACAAGGGGCGAAAAGGAAAGACGGGACCAAGCACAAAAAAAAAAAAGAACCTAGCAGACGACAAGCGGTAAGCGAAACAAATGTGGATACAAAAGAAAAATTCCTAGGCTAGCACGACGAAACGGCGAGCTTTTTACCTCGTTATCCTCAGTGCTGCCTTCTTTTTTTTTTGAGATAAAATCAAACAAAAAAACGGTGTTCAACCAGCCTAAGCGCCCTGGCGCGTCCTGCCGATATTTATATGCACTACCCAAAATGGGCAAGACTGTCAGGGCAAAAGGGGTGCGGGCTCTTTTACACAGCCCCCGCCTCGTGGTGGGTCTGGAGGATCTGGCCTTGCGTATGCGAATTTGGCTTTGTTGGTGCAAAAAGCCGTCCTGAGACGCCAGGGCTAGGTTGCCGGCTCGACGCAGTATTTCCGGCAGGGGAACGAAGTGGGGAAGACCACAACATTTTCATGGTTTTAAGGTGGCTATGTGTGCCAGCGACTATCCGTAGCACTGTGTTTTTCTTTTTCTCGCCGCCGATTCATGCTACGAGCCCGTGCGCGGGGCGGTATGCCGGGCCCAGCCAAAATGCCCACTGCCAAGATCTCTCAAGACGGCATAGTGCGTGCATCTTATGCGGGGCGGGTTTTGTCGTTTTGTCGTTTTTTTCCCGTCTGGTCTTTCTCTATTGCCGAATAGAGTCCATTTCTTACAGGGTTTTAGACTAGTGTGGCCAACAATGTCACGATGCCACTCGGGTATGGACGTACGCCCCGATTACAGCGATAAGCAATCCCGACGCGACGGCCGATCTCGCGCTTATGCGTCCCCATCTGCATAAGCTATCGCAGGGCCGAATCCTGCCTCCAGCAAGCAGACTTGACGCTCTTGTGGTTTGAAAGCTACAAGACTCCTTCTCGGCTCTTTGTCTCTACGCTCCGCGACGGGCCATACATACATTCTTTCGAGACGCACAGCACATGCGCCCACACGCTCACCGTACGTCACACCTGCCGCAGTGTAGCCAGCGGCTCCTGATGCCTCGTCGTCTATTCTGGGATTCCCGCGTGTCCACGAAGCGGCACCCCAAGCTGCAAGGGACAGTCATAGTTGCGACAAGCAATATACAGCAAATGGGCGGCGAGCAAGTCATAGATCGCTTTCTACACCGGCCACGGTCTTGACAATAGCGCAGACGCGCACGCCCGGACCAGACACGCGGTCCCGGCTCCCCGGACGGCGCAACTATTGGCTCGTTACGCGCTTTACGTACAGCTTGCTGCGTGCCTCGGCACTATCGGACACGGCAGTCTTGGCCCGGAGGGCCCGGCCGACATCGCGCACGCGGCTGAGTCCTTGTAACTCATCGCACTCGTCTCCGCCACTAGGTCATTTTTAGCTACTTTTAAGCCATGACGAGGCGGAGCAACATTTTGGTGGAGGAGCCTTGCCCCGACGGAGTAATTTTCGTCCAATCATGACGACACTCTGCATCACCATTTTTTTCCGACTTGCGTTTGCCGTTGCCATGGCACTCGATCCTCGATGTCTTGTGGGTGCATTAATGCGTTCAGCGTGGGCATTTTCCCTGGGGGCTCTGCCCCCAGACCCCCGTAGCAACTGCTTCGCAGTTGATTAGAGAGTACGGGTTGGGCATTCGTATAGCGTGATCTCTTGTTACTGGCGTTTTGCGTCCAGATCTCCCGCAACGGCTTTCAGTACACCACTGGTCAGACTCAACTGCGAAGCAGTTGCTACGGGGGTCTGGGGGCAGCGCCCCCAGGAAAAAATATCAAAACCGACCATCCTGTCCAACAACTGAGTGCGCATCAGGGACGGGTCTGCCGGTCATAGGGGAACGCGCGGCTGAAACAAGCCGTGCCGTAAGGTTACAGCCGTACCCCCAACGGTTGTCTCCCCCGCGAAAAGCCGTTGGATAGAAGACAGAGGGGCCCGATCGAGGTCAAAGCGTCAAAGTCGAGAAACACCCGGCTGTATATGATTTTTGGGGGTTTTGCGAGACGTCAAGGCCGTGCGCTGGAGACAGGCGGGCAGTTCTGGTAGCGGGTGCATGTCACAGCCGCACCCCCACTAGTTTCACCGGCTGGGCCCTTTCAGCCGAGGTTTGCTTGCCAGGGACGTGTTCCTCGGCAAGGACGTTGAGAGTTTTTGGCAGTTGTGCTTGTGAACTACTTGTAGACGTGGGTTGACCAGATGGTCCAGTAGAAGCGCCGGCAGATGCACATTTTGGGCAACACGAGAAAGTAATTGAATATTGCATTGGCAGCTACAGCCGTCTGACAGTTCTGCATCCACACGTAACCCAGCGCTTTCGTACGTGTGCTGTTTTATACTCGAGAAATCCCCACTAGGACCCCAGTAGGGCCCCACAGACAAACGATATTATCACAAAAAGGATTTGCTAGCCCCGCTCAAAACCTTAGCCGGGGACGACGGTTGTCGCGGCACGTGATCGGCGTACCCCAGACTTTTTAAGCAGCCCACTGCAACAACTACAAACCGATTGACAGGTTCCCCCAGACCGGCATCCGCGACGCCTGCGTTTTGCTGACTGCCGTTGAAGCGCATCGAGCGCTCTTCTAAAACGTGAGTACTTTTATTCTTCGAGTCAATTAATATGTCCGTCTGGCTATACTGGCCGCCGGAAGATACGTTGTCTACGTTCACATGCATCGGCCTTTGACTTCGTCTTTTGTTTTTGTTTCCTAGGGGCGCTGCCCCCAGACCCCCGTAGCAACCGCTTCGCGGTTGATTCCATGTCCCATGCCATTCCAATTGCGAAACAGTTGCTAGGGGCGTCTGGGAGTGGAACCATCAGGAAATAAAACAACTGTTGTGTCGAGCTTGATGTCCGGGCCCATTCAACTGCGAAGCAGTTGCTACGGGGGTCTGGGGGTGAAACCCCCAGGAAAAAGAAAAGAACAGCGTCACTACGGGGTCTGGTTCCATCCCCAGGACAGAACAAAATAGAAAGGATTCTAACGGCAGATGTCACTCAGCAGTCTCGAGAGCGTCCCGAACGGGGACCGCGAGAACCACAATATTGACCTGTTGCGGAGCGAGGATGACGGGGCCGAGTTTAATTTGGTGGCCGACATGACGCGGTTCCGCGAGAACCCGGTCGAGTACATGCGGACGCTCGGAAAACACGTTTTGGGCTCTAGCTGGCGCTCGTACGACGAGGTCGTCGGCCACCCGCTTTACTACCCGGGCCAGTCGGACGAGCTCATGGAGCACACGATGCGGCACCCGGTGATCCAGGAGCGCATCAACCGGCTCGCGGACTTGCGGATCCAAAAGGAGCAGAGCTGGATCCTGTCTGGCCAGCAACGGATCGCGCGCCGGCAGGAGTACGCGGCGTGGATCGAGGGAATTGCGACGCAAATGGTCCAGAGCACCATGGCGCAGTTTGACTCAAAGGCAACGCTGCGGTTCATGTACTATGTGGTGGGTCAGATTTTTTTGCGCACGTACCACCAGGGCGTGCACATCAACGAGGCCGAGATGCGGCGGCTCAAGGCCAAGGCGGCCGAGCTCAGCACCAAGCGCCAGAGTTTGGTGTTTTTGCCGTGTCACAAGAGCCACATTGATTATATGGTGCTTCAGTTTACGTGCTTCCGCGTTGGCATCTCGCTGCCGATCGTCGTGGCCGGCGACAACCTCAACTTTGCGGTTGTCGGGCCCATGCTCAAGCAGGTCGGCGCAATGTACATTAGGCGCACCAACTGGGCCCAGGACTACTTGTATCCTGGCGTGGTGCAAGCGTTTATCGAGACGATTCTGAAACGCGGCTACAACTTTGAGTGCTTCATCGAGGGCACGCGCTCGCGCACCGGCAAGCTGCTGCCGCCCAAGTTCGGCATCCTCAAGTACATTCTGGACGCGATCCTCAACGGCGCCATCGAGGACACGTGGATCGCGCCCGTGTCGACGCAGTACGACAAGGTCGTCGAGGGCGAGACGTACGCCACAGAGCTGCTGGGCCACGAAAAGGTCAAGGAATCGCTATGGTCTTTCCTGGACTCGCGCAAGATCCTGTCGCTGAAAATGGGCCGCGTCGACCTGCGGTTCGGCGAGCCGTGGTCGCTCCGCGAGTGGGTCATCGAGCAGCTACAGCTCGCGTCCACCGAACACTTTCCGCTCGCACAGCCGATCCCCAAGGAGACCCACAGCTACGTGCTGCGCTCGCTCGGCTACCGCATCCTCGCCGACATCAATAAGGCGTCGGTGGTCATGCCGACGGCGCTCGTGGGCGCGACGCTCATGACGTGGTCCGGCCGCGGCATCTCGCTCAACCAGCTCAACCGCCGCGTGTCGTGGCTCATCAACAAAGTCCAGGAGGCCGGCGGCCGTCTCGGCGCCATGTCGACCATCGACGTCGACCAGGGCACGCAGCGTGCCGCCACCGACGGCAGCAACAGCACCATTAATGTCGACGCGGTCGTGCAAAACGCCCTCAAGGTCCTCGGCAACGACCTCGTCGGCGTCGAGCACAAGAAGCTCCTCGAGCCGGTGTACCACCCCAAGGACCCGTTCCGGCTGTCGTACTACCGCAACCAGATCATCTACCTGTTTATCTCTGAGGCTATTGTATCGGCGGCGCTGTTCACGCTGCTCAAACAGACGGGCTCGCGCCGGTTCAAGCACTCGAGTGTCGAGGAGGTGTCGCGCTTCCTGTCGACGCTGCTGTCGGGCGAGTTTGTCTACGGGCCCCAGGGTCTCCAGGCGAACCTCGCCAAGACGCTCGACAACCTTGCGCAGCACGGCGTCGTCGTTCTCGACGGCGACGAGGTCGAGCTGTCCCTCGCCGAGATTTCGACCGGCAGCGAGGTCTTTGACTTTTACTGCTACCTCATCTGGCCCTTCATCGACGGCTACTGGGCCGCCTCGGTCGCCCTCTACACGCTGGCAGACGGCAAGCCGGTCCCCGAAAAGCCGTTCCACTCGCAAGCGCAGTCGCTCGCCAAGACGCTCTACGCCGAGGGCGAGCTCACCCACTACGAGGCGCTCAACAAGGAGATGCTCAAGTTTGCGTTCCAGCACTACGAGACGCGAGGCGTCCTCAAGCGCGTGTCCGATCCTGCCAAGGGCCCGTGCGTCGTTCTCGCCGAAAAGTGGGTTCCTCCGCGCGACGCCTCGGGCCAAATCGTCCTTTCGGGCCCGCTCTTTGACTTTTCCGAGGAAATCGCAAAGTCCCGCAATCGGCCCCTCCGTCACGGCATTAAGCAGGTCCTCAACAGCCGCATTCTCGGCCTCACCGCCGCCGTCTCCGCTTCCTTTAAGCTGTAGCATTTGTGTATTTATTTCAAACGCCTCCCTAATAGAAATATGCAACCTCCTCTCTCGTGGCTTTCATTTTCCTGGGGGCGCTGCCCCCAGACCCCCGTAGCAACTGCTTCGCAGTTGGAAAAGGACTGGCAATCGCTGGGGGCTGCGATCTAGAGCCTATCGCCTCAAGTCCTCTGTAGCAGCCGTATCGACATCAAGTGTGAAGCAGTTACGTTAGCTTCGTTTTTTCTCCTGGGGGCGCTGCCCCCAGACCCCCGTAGCAACTGCTTCGCAGTTGGAGAAGGGCAGGCAGTCGCTGTTCCCGTTGCGGCGGATTTCATGATCCGGGGCTGCGGGATCTGCAGTCGCCGCCGTAACACCTCGTGTACGAACCGCGCCGACAATAACCCCTTTCCAACTGCGAAGCAGTTGCTACGGGGGTCTGGGGGCAGCGCCCCCAGGAAACTGAAAAAAGGTCACTTGGACTGGATGCGCTCGATAGCACGCACCTGTTGAGTGATCCAAGCGCGAGGGTTGCTGTTTTGCCGCTTGGTAACGGCTTGGTTTCGAAGCTGAACGCGCGAGGCAAGTGCGTACCATGCGCTCGACATGCTGTCAAGCTCGAGCTGCAGATGCTCAATGCGCAGCTTGAGTGCCTTGACTTCGCTGTCATTGCCGTCGGTAGTTGTTTGCTCTGTAGTTGTGTCGTCGGTTTTCGACTCGCCAGCCTCGGATGACGCTCGCTTGCCTTGCTTGACGGCCCCGCGGAATTTGCGCTCTGCCTCGTCTGCTCTTGCCCGCTGAGTTTCCAGCTCCTTGCCAAGGTTCCTGGCCTCGTTGGCTGCTGCCTCGGCCTTTTTCTTGTACCTGTCGATAAGCGCAGTCTGCCGCTCCTTGTCCTCGTCATTTTCTGGCTCCTTTGACTTGGCTGCTTCCAGCTCTCGGGCATGCTTGTCTACAGATGCCGTCAGGTCTTCAATAATCTTGGTGTTTCGGTCATTGGTGGTGTGGGCACTAGCGAGTTCCGCTTCCAAAACGTCCACTTTGTCCCTGAGCTCCTCGACTTGTGCTTCGAGCACTCGTGCACTCTTGTGGGGTCCACCAGCGCTTTCCGTATCGTGGCCGCCATCCTGCCCCGACTCGGTCTCGTCCAGCTTTTGCTGCGCGCTGTCCAGCGCCTCCTGCAACGATACATTCTTTTGCTGTAGCTGCTCGTTCTCCCTGATCAGCGCAGAAATGCGCTCCTCCAGTTCCAGCTCCCTGTCCGCATGACCTTGAGGCATTGCGTCTTCTTCAGACGCAGGCTCGCCAACAAAACCGTCGTCTGGCGACATCTCCGACAAGACGCGCATAATGTCCGTCTGGTGCGCCTCGTCGAGCCCCTGTATCCGTTCAATGTAATCGCCCTTATTTTCCGAGTTCACTGCCAAAAGTAATATATATCTCAGCAGCTTTTCTGTCTCCTTGGGGGTACCCTCTGCCAGTTTAACGGCCGAAACATCCTTGTCGACGTGTCGCGCGCCCGGACTGTCAATTTCGGCCACCAGCGCGTCTCTGAGCCCACGAAGCAGCTTCTCAAACGTCTCAAGTTTCTTCTTGAATCCTCCGCCGTCTTGCACCTTGATATCGTCAAACCTTGGCCCGTCAATGTTCCGCAGTATCGTTACAACCGTTGCCGGTTTTCCCAGACGTTCAATGTCATCCCCGACAATTCCCGGAAACGTCGCGGCCTGGCATTAGAATCTGCCGATATATGCACTAAAAAAACTACCTACCCACGCCACGAGAGCCTCCTGGGCACCCATCTCCTATGCTCTTCCCGGGTTGTTTCGACGAGAGCATTGTGCCCTGCGCTGCGCCTTTAATCGTGTTTCAGCCGCACGCTTCCTCGGGATCGTGAGACTTGTGAGACTGGATATTTCTGGGGGCGCCGCCCCCAGACCCCCATAGCAACTGCTTCGCAGTTGAATTTTGGAGCCTTTTTACGTTGGTTGTCGTGAGATAAAGTCAGACGCCTAAAAAAAATCAACTGCGAAGCAGTTGCTACGGGGGTCTGGGGGCAGGGCCCCCAGGAAAAAAAAAGGAACACGTAAAGCACGAGTAAAAATTACTTCATCCCGCTCAACGAGACAAGCTAAGACGGCCGCATGGGGCCTGGCCGGATGCTGGCCTGCAGCGATGCGGGGTGAGAATCCTGTGGTCCAGGTTGACGAAAATCAAGAAACCACTGAAGGAGGCACGAGGCCCAAAAGAAATGTAGGGCACAAAACGGGGCGAGACAGACGGTAGTGCAGTTATCCGGATGGTCGTGGCGTAGCTTGTTGTTCTCGCGGCGGGCGGGGCTTTCGCTGCTTTGGCCTCGACTGACCGCCGCCTTGCGGCTGGTTTTGGTTCTGATTCTGGTTCTGGTTTTGGTTTTGGTTCTGGATCTGGCGAGGAGCTCTTGCGTTGCCATTTTGCTCAGAGGTCCCGGCGTTCTGAGACCCGTTTTGTGATGTGCTTTGATTGCCCTTGGAATTCTGTTTTGGCTTGTTTCGAGGTTTCCTCTCCTTGGGCTTATTTGGCTCTTTGGAATCCTCCTTCTTGCCAGATGCCGTACCGTTTTCGGCAGATCCCTGAGACTGAGACTGGGCATTTTGCTTAGAGGCTTTCTTCTTGGGCGCCTTTTTGGTCGCCTTTTTGGAATTGCTGGGCTCGGATCCAGAAGCAGCTTCGGAAGCGTTGGCGGAAGCCTTTTCTTTCTTCTTACCCTTGCGACTGCTCGGCTGGCTCACAGAGGGTTTTGGCGTAGGAGCCTTGGGCTTTGGTTTGGGCGCAACAAGCGGCACAAGCTCGACGGTCGGGTCTTTGAGATGGGCAACAAATGCCTTGTACACGGGGTGCGCGCCAATAGTGCCTGCGAGCTCGTCAACCGGCGGCTCCTCATCGTCATCCTCCAATGGTGCCTGGTACGGCGCATACTCCACAAGAACCTCATGTCCCAGCTCCTGAACAGTCCTGAACTCGCGACCAAACCGCGCCATATCCTGCGGGTCGCGGAATCCAGCATAAGCCGTCGCTGGCAAGGGCTCCTTTGTGCCGTTGCGCGGCACGTGGCCCGGCACAAAGTACTTGTAATCGCACGTCTTGTCGTTGATCCATTGCGAGACTGCTCCAAAGAACGCGGCCTCGGTCATAGTGGCGGGCAGGCGTCGCACGACCAATTTGGCTTTAGGCGGCGGCTGCACAGGCCGGGCGGACTGGGCCGACGGGCTCGCCTGTGGTGCGCTGGCGTCCGCAGTGGCCGTCATTTTCTGACACCCTTGTCGCTGTCGGTCACGCTTTAGCTCCAGCTTAGGCCAAGGATTTCCTGTGGTTGTTATCCGAGGCAGGTGCCCCAAATGTCCAAAGATCTGTCAAAGTCCGTATCCGTCACAACCTCAGGCTCAAGCGAAAATCACGACCACAAAATGTCAGAAAGGACACCACAGTCGCACCTGCTGCACGTCCTCGTCACGCAGCAGCACGACGTGATTAATTTTCAGTCGTGGTGTATCGTCGTCTGCTTGAGCGTCAACGTCCAGTGACAGTGCGGCTGTATCATCACCACCGAAAAAAGCGCAAAAACACAAAAAAATTCACAAAACCGGTTTCATCGCACGGCTGTTCTAGTTTAAACTGCCTAGAACTGGCTCGACAAGACAACTAACACAGACACAATACCGGGGAACGCGGGCGCCAATGTCAATTCTCGCTGATTGGCTCTCTCTTGTCAAAGAGCAGACCCTCAGTCAGCCGACACCGGCGGTATCCCGGTCACTGGCCGACCTGTTTACGGTGGACATTGTCAACCCACAGGTCGCGATCCTGCAAAACGATATTCTAGATGTATGTCGAGATTCCACCTGCCAAATTCAATGCCATTCCTGACAGCAGAACAATCGAAACATAAAACGCGAGGTCAATGCCGCCGACCTCTACGACGGCGACTGGCCGGGCTTCTCGCAGTTTGTTACCACATATCTAGAGTTTGCCCGCGACGTCGATCCCGATGACATGGCCACGTCGTTTGATCTCTATGCGCGCGTGCTTGCAGCGCTGCAGACCGCCTTTGCCAACACACGTGGAGCAGTTCTCGAATCCACCGTCTCAGCTATTTGCCGCGCCGTCGTCCCCATGGCCATTTCACTCGACCGCACCAACCCGGTCTCCACGTCCCCCACTGCCCGCATGTCTTACGTGTCCTCTCTCGCCCTCAAGATTTTCAACACTTGTCGCGGCGAAAAGCTCGATCCCGCAATCGCAAGGTACGTTCATCTCGCATTTTTTTTTCCTGGGGGCGCTGCCCCCAGACCCCCGTAGCAACTGCTTCGCAGTTGGGATTGGAGCAATTTGGGTATCTGGCTTCTTTTTCTTCTCCTGGGGGCGCGACCCCCAGACCCCCGTAGCAATTGCTTCGCAGTTGGGATTGGAGCAATTTGGATATCAGGCATCTTTTTCCTCTCCTGGGGGCGCTATCCCCAGGCCGCCATAGCAACTGCTTCGCAGTTGCCGACGGCCGCTACGTGAGTTCAACCGCGAAGCGGTTGCTACGGGAGTCTGGGGGCAGCGCCCCCAGGAAAAAAAAAGGACAAGGCACTAACGACAGCCAGCGGGACCCTCTGAGCAAGAAAGGCGCGATTCTGCGCGTTGCGACGCTGCTGTGTCGGCTGTACTTTCGACTGGGACAGCCGGGGTCGTGTGCTAACGTGTTTTCGAATATCCACACGGCCAGACTCAGGTTTTCGGTGTATGCACGGGCGCAGCGCGTCGAGTACAGGTACTGGCTGGGCCGGTTTTATCTCGGCAAGAACCAGCTCGCAGAGGCGTACCGGCACCTTGTGTGGGCGTTTACAAACTGTCTTAACGGCGCGCGTAAGAACAAGCGCGTCATTCTGCAGTTTCTGGTGGCGGCAGGCCTGCCGCTCGGTGTGCTGCCGCGCCCGCCGCTTCTCGAGGCATACGGACTCGCCCACATTTACGGCCCACTGGCGACGTATCTCCGCCGCGCCGACTACGCGGCCTTTGTAGACCACGTCAACCGCACGCCGTGGTTTTTCGACCATCGTCTTACCGTTACACTCAATACCCGCTGCATGCTTGTTCTGCACCGTCGGGCGCTCGAGCTCCTCCACCGACGCACTGGCGGCCAGAACCTGTCGTTCCAGGACATTGAGCAGGCCCTCCGCCAGTCCATGGGCCACTACTGGGACGAGCTTGCCGGTCCCGCCAGCAGCGACTTTGTCGCGGCCGAAACTGTGTGCATCAGCCTCATTTCTCAAAAGCTGCTGCTTGGGAACATCTACGTCCGCAACCGGCTCGTCCGTCTCAAGCCCAGTGGCGCGTTCCCATCCCTCGCTAGCGCATACCACGTCGCTGGAGCGCAGGCATCCGAGCTCTCGGGCCGCGAGGCCTGGATGAACGACTGACGTGCTTTCACCTCGGGGTGTCTTTTTCTTTCCTGGGGGCGCTGCCCCCAGACCCCCCTACCAACCGCTTCGCGGTTGATCACAGGTTCATGGCTCGCTGTTTAATTGCGAAGCAGTGTTGCTCGGGGGGTCTGGGGGTGGAAGCCCCAGGGAAAACGACAAGTCCAGTGCGAGCAACGACACTCCTACTCAACTGCGAAGCAGTTGCTACGGGGGTCTGGGGGCAGCGCCCCCAGAAAAAAAAAAGACCGCCAACACCTAATTGATCTGTACAAAGAGACGGTCGCACGATCCACGAACCTGCATAGATATAATGACATATCGTGACGCTGACTGAGTAGAACCTGTACGGCTGTGCCATAATGTACGGTGTCGTGCGGGGATGTACGCATGGGCCAGGTCTCGCACGTTCTCACACAACATGCGAAGCCGGCACCCCGAAGCAGCCCAGGCACACACCTGTCAAAGGACAGCTTAGACACCGGACCAGGGCACGCCACAATGCCGGAGCGCGGGCCCGAGCAGTGGCTCGAGGAGATCATAAAATGCCGGTATCTGCCGGAGAACGACATGAAGCAATTATGCGAAATGGTCAAGGACTTGCTGATGGAAGGTACGTCATAGTCGAGGTAGCGTTAGCCCGGTTGTTTGGCGGTCTGAGCGTCTGCTGCCTCCCCCAATGCATTACAAACTGTCTGCTAACTTCAGAGTCAAATATCCAACCCGTCCATTCGCCAGTTACAGTTTGTGGGTATGTTTAGATGGTGTATCAGAGTTGCGATGCATCGCCACTCTGTCGCAAACCTGCTCGCGTGAGCTGAACAATCACCGGTCCCAACGTTTAGCAATAAAGTGTGGCCTGTGGAAACGTTTTTTTCTGGATGAAAACCGCCGTGCTAGGTTTTTGAGGTGATTGTTCAGTGACTCGGTGTCGGGTATACTTTGGATCTGATGACTAACAACAGTGGTATGTGTCTTTTCTGCACAATCATGGGTTCACCAGATCTCCAACCCAACGGTGCTTGACGTCAAGCACAGGGGGCTTTGTGTGGTTGATAAGAGGTCTGGGGGCGTCGCTAATGACTGTTGATAGTGCAGCGATATGGGTGACAGCCACGATCACTAAAACACAACAAACTAACAATAGATATCCACGGCCAGTTCCACGACCTGCTAGAACTGTTCAGGGTGAGCGGCGGACTCCCCGATGACATCAACTACATATTTCTAGGCGACTTTGTCGACCGCGGCTATTTCAGTCTAGAAACATTCACGCTGCTCATGTGCCTCAAGGTGCGGTACCCCAGCCGGCTGACGCTTGTGCGCGGCAACCACGAGAGTCGGCAGATCACGCAGGTGTACGGTTTCTACGAGGAGTGCCTGTCCAAGTACGGCTCGACGACAGTGTGGAAGTACTGCTGCCAAGTGTTTGACTTTTTGACGCTGGCGGCCATCATTGACGGCAAAATTCTGTGTGTGCACGGCGGTCTGAGTCCCGAGATCCGCATGCTGGACCAGATCCGCGTGCTGTCGCGGGCGCAGGAGATCCCACACGAGGGCGGGTTCTGCGACCTCGTGTGGTCGGATCCGGACGATGTCGAGAGCTGGGCGGTGTCGCCGCGTGGTGCCGGCTGGATTTTCGGCGCAAACGTTGCGCGCGAGTTCAACTACGTCAACGGCCTGCAACTGATTGCGCGCGCACACCAACTCGTCATGGAGGGCTTCAAGTACCACTTTAAGGACAAGGACGTGGTCACGGTGTGGAGTGCCCCCAACTACTGCTATCGGTGCGGCAATGTGGCGTCGGTCATGAAGGTCGACGACGACCTCGTGCCCAAGTTCTCAATCTTCAACGCCGTCCCCGACGACACGCTCCGCATGGCACCGCAAAAGTCGCAGCGGTCCGAGTATTTCGTTTGATGTACCATTACGCGCGGCCGCGCTCTCGCTACGTTTTGTTTTCATGTCCGTCGGCACCGCATGTTTACGATGCGCCTTTTCGCGTTTAATGTCATTAATGAGCACTGTTAGGCATTGTCTTTGCTAAGTCGTCCTGTACGCTATTGTAGCTTTTTTTTTTTTTTTTTTCTTTTCTGGGGGCGCTGCCCCCAGACCCCCGTAGCAACCGCTTCGCGGTTGAAACGCCGTGTAGATCAAGCTTCAACGGACCCCAATCGACACCTACCTCAACCGCGAAGCGGTTGCTACGGGGGTCTGGGGGCAGCGCCCCCAGGAAAAAAAAAAAAAGGTCATGCGAACTCAAACGCTGGGGTGTCATGGTGCTCATAGTCATACAGAATAGTCACAGGCTCTACTGGCGACGGAACTTGCTGGGGATGTTGTCCATCTTCTCCCAAGAGCCCGAGTGCGAGTCGGCATCGTCACCGTGCTCCTGCTGGTGAAAGAGACGCTCATGCTCAATGTCTTCTGGGTGGACGTTTTTGACGTCAGGATCGTCCTTGGCGTGGTGCTCTAGCCAGTGGTGAATCTCGTACTCATACTCGTAGTCTCCGTGGTGGCCCGGGCCGAGGCCAAAGTCTGGCAGCTCGCCGTTGCGGTCCATAAACACGCGCCACTCGTCAATCGACACGACGCCGTCATTGTCTGTGTCAAGCAGATCTAGCACCGTCCGCACAACGTTGTCTCGAATCTCGTCGGTGATCTCCTTGGACGCCTCGTACCGTCCCATGCCAGTGCCGTCGCCCACCACGCGGTCCTTCTGCAGGCCGTACAAAAACAAAATGTCGTCGCGCGTCCACGTCCGCGAGCCGTCCGAGTCGTGCAGCGTAAAGAACGACAGGGCGTCCCAGTCCTGGAACCCATGCTCCTGTTTCATGTGTCTCACCTGCCACGAATCCGTCGACGCCTCATCCGCGGCACGCGCCAGCGTCGCCAGTCCCATAGCCGACACCAGCGATGCCGCCAGACCTGTTGCCTTCATTTCTAGTTGGTCTCTCTGCTAGATTCTATCCACACTCGCCAAGGCGTTTTCCAAAACGCCAGCAAGGAGACGCACGGCTAAACCATACTCTCTGTGTAATAATATCATCGCTCTCCGCACATTTTGCCTCTGCGTAAGAGTTCAGTCCGGCTCCTCGCCCAGCCTGCCATCGTCTGCATGTATTGCACTGCCTGCATGACCACCTGGCATGTGCATTGCTATTCTTGTCCCGGATTCCCGGTCGTTTTCTCGGTCTGTTCCGTTCCTATTGGAGCGTCACAGGTTTTTAGAGGGCTTATCCTCTCGTGCTCGTCTATATAAGGACACCTCTTTTCTCTTTTTCAAAACTTTGGGGATTCGCCTCTTCATATTTACTGACTACAAGGGTTTTTTGTGTGGGTCGTTACGTTTCTCACTAGAGTTGGCGTGGCGAGCGCACCGGGTAAGTGCCTGGCCACGTTAGGATCCGTCGGGACGCCCAAGCTCTGCCATCTCTTTTTCTTATCCTGGGGCGGTTCCACCCCCAGACCGCTGTAGCAAGTGCTTCGCAGTCAAAGTAATGCGGCTGCCACTGTCGTTTTTTCCTGGGGGTGCCACCCCCAGACCCCCGTAGCAACTGCTTCGCAGTTGGGATTGGTCACGGAATGTCTCACTTCTTTTTCTCCTGGGGGCGCTGCCCCCAGACCCCCGTGCCAACTGCTTCGCAGTTGTAATTGGTCGGAACGGAAGGTCTCACATGTTTTTCTGCTGGGGGTTCCACCCCCAGACCCCCGTGGCAACTGCTTCGCAGTTGGGATTGGTCATAATGGAATGTCTGTCGCGTTCGGGCACTGTCTTCAGACCCCCGTTGCGCTAAATTTCCCTTCTGAATAATCCCAACTGCGAAGCAGTTGCTACGGGGGTCTGGGGGCAGTGCCCCCAGGAAAATGACAGACGGCACCGTGCGTCGTCTGACCGGTTTAATTAGAGACGCAATTGTGCCGCAGGTGGCCGTTCGGGTCGGGGATCTCGCCTAAACCGTCTGCAAACGGTAGCTTGGCTGCATTGCTGGAGCACTACATTTGAGTTTAGTTCCGAATACCAGTGGGGCACCAAAAGTAGACCAAGAGGAACATTGCTAGAATACAACTTATATTGACGGCTAGAACGCCGGGCCCACCCTCGGTAGATAATCATACATTGTAGTGCATGGCTGTCGTTGTCACTATGACCTGTCATGCAGACTATTATGCAGCGGCTCAAAATGTCAGGGACTAATTAAGTGGGGGTAGGCCTGCGTCATTGCTTTGGAGCGCCGCCTCGTCTAGAACAATCGCTGGCAGGCCCAGGTGCTGATCTGCCTCTGCCGATCGCTCGTGTCTCGAACATCGCCCAATGTGGTTCTCTCTCGTAGACACTCGAACATGAGAGGTTTTCTGACGCCCGCTATGCAGAATGAGCGAAAATGGCTGCGAGACGGATTGGGCCGTAGATGCACGGCACTGCAACACTGTCCTACAACCCAAGGGGGTGCGATCTCGCCTGCAAGAATTTATCGATCGGACTGACAATGATTTAGGAAAGATGTGCACTCCGAGACTCCGTTAGTCGGCAGAGCCGTGCCCATGTGCCTTTGGCAACGGGCCGACACACCAAGCGGTCGACCAGACTGCGTGCAGCCCTTTACACATTTTAGACTGTCTTGGCGAGCAAGGCCCCTGAGGCGCTTGGGACACACGCTCTTGTTATTTTCTAGGGGTTCCACCCACAGGCCCCAAGTAGCAACTGCTTCGCAGTTGATAGCTGGCCAGCCGTGGCGCTTGGGAAGACTGGCGATGGAACCCCCAGACCCCAAGTAGCAGCTGCTTCGCAGTTGATAGTTGGCCAGCCGAGAGTTCAACTGCGAAGCAGTTGCTACTTGGGGTCTGGGGGCAACGCCCCCAGGAAAAAAAAAAAAAAAAAAAAAGCGCACACACGACGGACGCGACAATGTCAAGCCGGAGAGGAATGCAACGTCCTGCAGAGACACGGCTCGGGCCGCTTAAAACTCCGCCTCCCGCGCGTTGAGCTCCCTTGCAGTATAGAGTTGATGCCAATGTCGACAACGACGGTGAGCGAAAAGTACGTAGTCGCTGATACCCCAGCCCGACAAAGTGCCCACGTCCTGCGCGCGTGATTGTCGTCTATCTGGGACATTACGGGCCGAGGCTACGACCACCCTGATTATTATGGGCATTTCATCTGTCCCAGGGTCGCAACGGCCGGGGCCCCTAAATTGCTCTAAGATTTGTACTGCTTCTAAAACCGCCAAAAAAACACCAAAAATGCCCATAGCTTATCTAGATCCCAGATCCCGTTTGACACAATCTCGGGCCCATTCTAGGTGAAGCCGTGTCAAGTGGGCACCCCGCCTCACTTTTTCCTGCTTAACACCTGCAACCATGACGCACCGTGAGCCACACAGGTAGCCGTGTTTAGGGGCGATCTGCCGGTGCGGCTGTTTGCTGGGTAACGGCTATACGAGAACGGGACAAGTCCGCAGGCGGCCGCATACATAACAGTACAGGACTGCACCTTTGTCGCTGTTTCGTTGTTTTTGAATCCCAAGAGACAAAAAAAAAAGCGGCACGACCAAACGCGTCTACTCAGACGCTTTTCTGCTTGCCAGCTAGCTTTGTATTAAGTAAATAACCACGCTCGGATAAATACCCCTCCGAGGCGGCTATTGCTTTTTACTTTTTTTTTTTCTTGTTTTTGCGTGGTTGCTAGTTGGCTCATACAGGCATTGTTCATCTTTGGTGCTGCTGCTGCTGCCACAAGTGATTCTAGTCGTTCTAGTACCACTTGTTTACCATACAACGGAGTGATTTGGTGAGCTGTGATCACAAAACAATGGCCAGCAACAATCCCCCCACCACCGCCGTCCCAGACGAGGTCCCGCGTGACGCGTCAAACCAGGCCGTCGTTGGTCAAGACGTTGCAGTGACGGCCCCTGAAAACGAAAAGAACATGGAGAAAAACGTCGTCTCGTCAGTACAGACGCCTGATTTGTCGCAGAGCTCCCACACCGATAGCGTCAGCGACAACAACAACAATAACAACAACAACGTCCACAACAAACAGGTCGATGATGGAAAAGACGACAAAACGTCAAAAAAGAGCAAAAAGGACAAAAGGAAGAAGAAAAAAGGCAAGGACAATGACGACGACGACGGCCCCGACCCGTTTGCTCATCTCCCTGAGCACGAGGCCGAGATTCTCCGCCGCCAGATCAAGGTCACAACCCCCAAGGCTGGCTTTGGCGAGCTGTACAGATACGCAACCGGCAAGGACAAGTTCATCCTCGCCATCGGCTACATCTCGTCCGTCATTGTGGGTGCTGCCCTCCCCATGTTCACGCTTGTGTTTGGCAGTCTGACCCAGGAGTTCACAGACTACTTTACGACTACCAACCCGGACCCCAACCATTTCCAGAGCCAGATCAACCACTTCACCCTCTACTTTTTGTACCTCGGTATTGGCATCATTGTGTTCTGCATCATCGACACGTACATTCACGTCGAGCGCGGCGAGGTTCTCACGGGCCGCATCCGCCAAAACTACCTCAAGGCCGTGCTCCGGCAGAACATCGCCTATTTTGACAAACTCGGCGCAGGTGAGGTCACGACCCGCATCACAAATGATACCCACTCTATCCAGGAGGGTATCTCGGAGAAGGCCGGTATCATCGTGAGCGGCTTGTCGACCTTTATCGCCGCCCTCGTCATCGGCTTTGCCAAGTCGTGGAAGCTCGCGTTCATTCTACTGTCTGTTGTCGCCGCCATCGCTGGCGACATGATCATCGGCTCCATTTTCATCATCAAGTACCAGACGCGCAGCACCCAGTCATACGGCCAGGGCTCGACCGTCGCCGAGGAAGCGCTGTCGGCGATCCGCAACACTGTTGCGTTCGGCGCCCAGGAGCGCCTCGCAGAGAAGTTTGACGTCAAGCTCGCAGAGACCCAGAAGCACAACAGTCTCAAAGACCGCGCCGTCACCATCATGGTTGCCGTCATTTGGTGCTGTATCTACCTCAACTACGCGCTCGCGTTCTACATGGGCTCGCGCTTCATTGCCAGCGGCGATATTGACGTCGGCACTGTCGTCACCGTCGTCATGGCCATGATGATCGGTGCGTTCCAGCTTGGTTCCATTGCCCCCTCGTTTCAGGCGTTTGGCGTCGCGCTCTCGGCCGCCGCCAAGATCTTCGAGGCCATCGACCGTGTACCGCCCATTGACGCCGCTGACCCTGGCGGCACCAAGCTGCCAGAGGTCAAGGGCCACATCAAGCTCGAAAACGTAAAGTTTATCTACCCATCGCGCCCCGACGTTACGGTCCTGCCCAACATGAACCTCGAGATTATGCCCGGCCAGACTGTCGCGCTTGTCGGTATGAGTGGCAGCGGCAAGTCCACCATTGTCGGCATTCTCGAGCGCTTCTACGACATCATTGGCGGCTGCGTCACCCTTGACGGCGTCGACATCCGCGAGCTCAACGTCAAGTGGCTGCGCCAGCAAATGGCCCTCGTGTCCCAGGAGCCGACCCTGTTTGCCGTCTCCATCTACGAGAACATTTGCTACGGCCTGATTGGCACCGAGTACGAGCATGCCCCCGAGGAGAAGAAGCGCGAGCTCGTTATCGAGGCCTGCAAGCAGGCCAACGCCTGGGAGTTCATCCAGAACATGACTGAGGGTCTCGAGACTAATGTGGGCGACCGTGGCTTCCTCATGTCTGGTGGCCAGAAGCAGCGTATTGCCATTGCCCGAGCCATCATTTCCAACCCCAAGATCCTGCTGCTCGACGAAGCTACCTCGGCCCTCGACACAAAGTCCGAGGGTATCGTCCAGGAGGCGCTTGACCGTGCCGCCAAGTCCCGCACCACTATTGTTATCGCGCACCGTCTGTCGACCATCAAGGACGCCGACAAGATCGTTGTCATGTCCAAGGGCGAGATTCTCGAGCAGGGCACCCACTCGGAGCTGCTGTCGCTCGACGGCTACTACAAGCGCCTTGTCGATGCCCAGAAGATTAGTGCCCGCAAGGTGGCTGACGACGAGGCCGATGACAGCGCCGATGCTTCTGGTGTCGTTACCCCTCAGCAGTACGTTGTCGAGGAGGACCAGATGCTCGATCTGCAGAAGACCCACACCCAAAAGTCTCTATCGTCCATTGCGGTTGCCAACCAGCCCGCTGCTCCTGAGTACAAGGGCCAGTCTGTCTTTGCTCACATCAAGATGGTATGTTTGAAAACTTTGATGCACTTGTGTCACACACACACACACACAGACGCACGCACACACACTAACAACAGCTTCTTGGATTTAACAAAAATGACAAGATCTACCTCATCATGGGAGCCTGCTTTTCTGCCCTTGCCGGAGGTGGCTACCCCGCGCTCAGTGTCCTATTTGCCAAGGTTATCAACGCCCTGATGGTCACGCCCGACCAATACCCGACGATGCGTCACAATATCAACGTTCTCACGGGCTACTTCTTTATGGTCGGCATGATCATGCTGTTTGTGTTCTATTTCATGATTGGCTCGCTGTCGATTGCGTCGCAAAAGCTCGTGCGGGCGATCCGCAACCGGGTCTTCCGCCAGTACCTGCGTATGGACATTGAGTTCTTTGACCGCGAAGAGAACTCGACCGGTGCCCTGACTTCGACTCTTGCCAAGGATGGCGAGTCGGTGCAGGGTCTGGGCGGTGCCACGCTGGGTCAGATTCTGCAGTCTCTTGTTACCCTAGTGGCCGGCATCATTGTCGCCATCTGCTTTACCTGGAAACTCGGACTTGTGGCCACTGCCACGGTGCCGGTTCTGGTTGGCTGTGGTTTTGCCCGCATGTACGTTCTTATCAAGCTCGAGGAGCGCGCCAAGAAGGTCTATGAGGACAGTGGCAGCTACGCGTGCGAGAGTATCTCGGCTGTTCGCACCGTCGCTGCTCTGTCGCGAGAGCACGGTGTGTGGGAGCGATATGCTAGCAGCGTCGAGCGTCAGATCAAGACGTCGCGATTGCCGACTCTTCGCTCCGCTGTCATGTATGCCCTGTCGCAGGGTCTGACGCCGTGGGTCATGGGCTTGGCTTTCTGGTACGGTTCGACGCTGCTCAAGACGTTTGAGATGGGCAGCTTCCAGTTCTTTGTGGCCTTCAGCGCTGTCGTTTTCGGTGCCCAGGCTGCCGGCTCCATTTTCTCGTATGCTCCCGATATGGGCAAGGCGCGCCAGGCGGCTGGCAACATCGCCAAGATTCTGTCCCAGACGCCCAAGATCGATACTTGGTCCAACGAAGGCGAGGTATTGCCGTTTGACAGCGTCCAGGGCGACATTGAGTTCCGCAACGTGCACTTTAGATACCCCACGCGTACTCACGTTCCGGTTCTCCGGGGCCTGAACCTCACGGTGCACAAGGGCCAGTACGTGGCGCTTGTCGGCTCGTCTGGCTGCGGTAAGTCGACGACCATCAGTCTGATTGAGCGCTTCTACTCGCCGCTCGCCGGACAGGTCTTGCTTGACGGCCACGACGTGTCGACGCTCAACATCAACGAGTACCGCAAGCACATTGCGCTTGTGCAGCAGGAGCCGGTCCTGTACTCTGGCACGATTCGCGAGAACATCATGCTTGGTACCATTGACGACGGTAACGAGGTCTCGGAGGAGGACATGATTGCAGCCGCCAAGAAGGCCAACATCCACGACTTTATCATGTCTCTGCCAGAGGGCTACGACACGTTTGCTGGCTCGCACGGTGGTCTGCTGTCTGGTGGCCAGAAGCAGCGTATTGCCATTGCGCGTGCACTCATCCGAAACCCCAAGGTGCTGCTGCTTGACGAGGCCACCTCTGCCCTCGACAGTGAGTCCGAGAAGGTCGTACAGGACGCGCTTGACAAGGCCGCCAAGGGCCGCACCACCATTGCGGTTGCCCACAGACTGTCGACGATCCAAAACGCCGACATCATCTACGTGCTTGAGGCTGGCAAGATCCTCGAGGCTGGAACGCACCAGCAGTTGCTTGCCAACCGCAGCAAGTACTTTGAGCTTGTCCAGATGCAGTCTCTGGAGGCCTAATTTGGTTATTATGTAGAATAGTTAATTTGACATCATTGCATTTGCTCTCTTTTTCTTTTTTTTTTCCTGGGGGCGCTGCCCCCAGACCCCCGTAGCAACCGCTTCGCGGTTGATCTCATTGTTTGGGGGCCCTTTTTCAACTGCGAAGCATTTGCTACGGGGGTCTGGCGGCAGCCCCCCCCAGGACGAAAAGAAGATACACAGCTTGATATATGAAGTACCGACAAGGTATTTCAGTAGATGGTCATGATATTATTATACAGGGTTCTTTTTTTTGTTGTTGTTGTTGTCAAAGAAGCATCAGGGCAAAGTTAGAACTGCTCGCCACGAGCAATCTTGGCCTCACCGTACTTCTTGATGCGAATGGCCTGGACGGCAATGAAACCGGTGGTGTCGGTGGGGTCAAAGTCAGTAAGCTCGTCCATGGACGCCTCGGTGGCATCGTAGAGCTTCTCAGTCTCGGAGGAGCGGCCGAGGATCGTGAGCGAGCCCTTGTAGGCGCGGACGCGGACCTGGCCGTTGACGCTCTTCTGCGACGGGTCAATGAGCGCGCGCACGTAGTCGCCCTCGGGCGAGAAGTACAGACCGTTGTAGAGGATGCGCGAAAACGCCGGGGTCACAAAGCCGTCGCGGAGGGCGCGGACCTCGCGGTCAAGAACCAGGCCCTCGAGGTCAATGTGCGCGGTGCGGAGGATTGTGAGACCGGGGGTCTCGTAGCAACCGCGGGACTTGATGCCAATGAAGCGGTTCTCGACAATGTCGATGCGGCCGACACCGTTGCGACGGGCAATGGTGTTGGCAGTCAGGAACAGCTCGACCGGGTCGGTGACAGTCTTGCCGCCCTCGTAGGTGAGCTTGACGGGCAGACCGGCCTTGAACTCAACAGTAAAGTCCTCGGGGGTGTCCGGGGCGTCAGTCGGGTCGACAGTCAGCTTCCACATGTCCTTGGGCGGGGTGGTGTCCGGGTCCTCGAGAATGCCGGCCTCAAACGAAATGTGAGCTAGGTTCTCGTCGGTTGACCACGGCTTGGCCTTGGTCTGGGCAACGGGAATGCCCTTGGACGCAGCGTAGTCCAGCAGGTCCTTGCGGCCGACAAAACGCTTGATGAACTCCGGGTCGCGCCACGGAGCAATGACCTTGACATCGGGCTTGAGCGCGTAGAACGACAGCTCAAAACGGACCTGGTCGTTGCCCTTGCCGGTGCAGCCGTGCGACACCGCAAAGCAGCCCTCGCGCTCGGCAACCCGGATCTGCGCCCGCGCAATCACCGGGCGCGCCAGCGACGTGCCGAGCAGGTAGACGTTCTCGTAGATGGCGTTGCTCTGGACGGCCGGGAAGCAGAGCTCCTCGACAAACTCGCGGCGAACGTCCTCGACGACGAACTTGGTGGCACCGATCTTGAGGGCCTTTTCGCGCGCGGCCTCAAAGTCCTCCTCCTGACCGACATTGGCAAGGAAGGCAATGACCTCGTAGCCCTGCTCCAGGAGCCATGCGAGAATGACAGAGGTATCGAGGCCTCCGCTGTAAGCGAGGCAGACTTTTCCTTTGCTAGCAGCCATTATTTGGTTGTGTTGCTGGTTGAATTTTTTTTTTTCTGGTGCTTGGAGTGTGACAACGAACCAAGGTCAAAACAAATTGGCGTTCCCAACCACCCTATTTATCTTTTGGCGGGTTCTGGGCGGTCCCCCGGATCCCAAGAGTCATTCGTCCAGGATGCAGCATGCCCTAGCCCTTATCGCGAATTTTTCACCCGACAACGAGGGCGCCTGCTGCAGGCTGATACGGCTTTTGGCGGGTGGGAGCCGATTTTTCGCGCATGCGGCCTGTACGATGAGCAATTGACAGAGCAAAAGGTTTTTAAGTGTGAGTAAATGCTTGCACGAGGGATACGGCGCGTGTGGTCTCTCGGGACAACTAGTGATGGCACGATCAAGAGCCTATCCAGCTAATCACATTGTAAAGTGGGGATCCCTCGCACGCCTAATCCTGGGCCTCCTCTCTATAGAGGTGTCCTCCCAAGTACCCTCGCACCAGGCGGGCACTCCAAGTGGAAGTGGGTTTCTATGCGTCACCTACGGCTGTAGTTATGCACATCATGCCCGCGCGTCATGGTTCCTGGGGCGGAACATCTAGGACAAAAGAAAGGGCGATGTTGTTTTTCCTGGGGTTCCACCCCCAGCCCCCCCCCCCCCGTAGCGACTGCTTCGCACTTGGAATGAGCCATGAACTTTTGCTCAACCGCGAAGCGGTTGCTAGGGGGGTCTGGGGGTGGAACACCTAGGACAAAAAAAAGGGCGATGTTGTTTTTCCTGGGGGTTCCACCCCAAGACCCCGTAGCAACTGCTTCGCAGTTGGAATGAGCCATGAACTTTTGATCAACCGCGAAGCGTTGCCAGGGGGGTCTGGGGGTGGAACACCTAGGACAAAAGAAAGGGTGATGTTGTTTTTCCTGGGGGCAGCGCCCCCAGGAAAACGGGGCCTCCTAAAATGCTAGCGTATTAACGTACTGAGAGAGTAGGCCGGCACTGCATTGATAGCCCTGTCTCTACGCTGTACACGATATTTGTATAATCTCTAACATGCCCTGCCCCCGGACCTCCGTAGCAACCGCTTCGCCGTTGATTTCTGTGAGATGCTCTATTTCAACTGCGAAGCACTTGCTACGGGGGTTTGGAGGTAGCGCTCCCAGGAAAGAACAAGTAAAACACATGTCATAAGCGTTTGCTACGGGGGTGTCGGGGTCCATGCGGCACGAACGGGCCATTTGCGGCTTCGGCGTTTCTTCCCCTGAGCCCATACCTTGGTGGACTAGCTACGTTTCTATATGGACTTTTTGGCTGCACTTTGGCCATTTGCTTTCTCTTTTTTTCCTTTTTTTTGATTGGAGAAGTGAGGCGTCCACCCCAAAACCCCGTAGCAACTTCTTTGCAGTTGAAGTATAGCTTGTCCAGTCTTAGCCGCGAAGCGGTTGCTGCAGGGTGTCTGGAAGAAGATGGAAGGAGCACGACTGTCACAATGTTAGATATTCGGCCCAATTGCAGCTTCAAACCATTGGCTAAGGGAATCTGAGCCCTTAGCGAGAAAACAAAACACTATACAAGAGCAATTGACGCTTTGGCATAATCAAGCGAGGCTGGGGCCGTGAGTTTAGAGTTGTCGCATGGTATGCATAGATATGCCACAGGTGCTTGTTCAAGGCTTGGCATGATGGTTTGACGTAAAAGGCCACAGGCGGCATGATCGCATCCCAGATAGTGAAAACCGACAGAAATATCGACGAAAAATCGATGGTCACCACCGGTTAATTCGTCCGGATGAATTGTTAGTCCGAAAGACTGGAAATGCAACCAGTCGTGGTGCCGTTCGGGCGGACATTACGCAGTCGTGCGTCACTGGTCGAGTCACTAAACAAAGCATCGGTAATGTATAAATCGTACAGGGAACGGCAAAATCGGCAGCAAATATTTTGAAGCGCCAAAAATGTCTGTTCCAGCTTCTCTCAGTGGCCTGAGCACGCGCGAGGCAATTATCGACGCTACGCTGCGTGCAGCACAAGCAATTGACACCAACGACATCGCCCTGTGGGAGAGCAGCTGGGCCAAGGAGGCCAATCCCACCGCGACACTCCGCGGAAAAACGTCTACTGGTTATGACGAAATCACTGCCAACGTTTTCAACAAGGTGGCTCCCATGGACACCCACCACGTGCTCACCAACTTCCGCGTCGACGTGCAGGAGGGAGCATCGACTGCGCACCTGACCGCCTACGCAGTTGCCCAGCACTACCGTACCGGCGAGGGTCTAGTGCCAGACGCTCCGTCTTTGCTTGCCGGTGGCTTCTACAACATCGAGGCTGTCAAAAGTGCCGACGGCGTTTGGAAGATCAAGTCCTGGGACATCGACATTAAGTGGGTTAGTGGATCGTGGGATGTCATGCCGCACTAAACACGCTACAACGCCTCTATATAGATTTTATTTTACGAGTTACAATAGTACTCACGTCAAATTTCATCAATAGTGTTGCCCTCTGCTAAGTCAAATCAACAGCCCGCAATATTATCTACTGCTGCATTTCGAATTCCCGTGAGGAATATATGTATGCGCCCTATTTGGTATCTGTATGGTGCCTGTTATCCCCCAGAGGATTCTACCCCCAGGCCGTCCCCCCTCTCCCGCCGCGAAAAACTACAGGGCACCTTTCCCAGGTCCACCGCTCATTATTCCAACTGCGAAGCAGTTGCTACGGGGGTCTGGGGGTGGAACCCCCAGTAAAGGAACGCTATAGAAACACTTAACATGGTGTGATTCACGAGGCTCAAGGTAAAGTTTAACACTGTACGAGGCATTGTCGTTCTAGGAATCGTGAGGTAGCTTGACGGAACGCGGTTACTACGGGCATCTGGATAAGGACCTATAACGAGATAAAGTGCCCCCCCCCTCTGACAACTGAGAAGCCCGATTGAACGCGAGCTTTAGGAGGTACTTTTGTCAATATGGGACCAAGGAGCGTTGTGCATTCCACAGATGCAGGGAAATAGACGCGGTCTCGAGGTATATACTGTAGTAACAATTTGAAATGTTGCTGCTTTCAAAATGGGATGCTAATCTCTAAGGATCGCGAGGAAATAATAGACAGGACGTTTAATTTAGATGCCCTTGGTTGTTTCGACAATGCTGCTTATCCGGAATGTTACTCCTTCTTGCCAAATCTGGACTGGGGTAGATTGCGTGCGGCGTGAGGTTGCGATAGCATTAAGTATATTAAGCGCGCGTGTGCTAGGTTGATCACAACAGCGCGTTTGTGCACAATAGATTGGAGGCCACAGCGACAAAAGTGCTCAATGAGACATTTTATGAATACCATCTCTTTTCGTGCCACGAAAATTCGCTTGTTGGCTCGCCATTCATTGTCACGACGCGCTCCAGACATTCCATCACGGGCAAGGGTCATGCGCCGCATTACAAACGGCTCCCACAAATATAAAAGAACCCCCTCTCTCGCCACGATTCTGGCTCTTTGGCGGCACCAGTGCCTGGGTGTCGCCCCCTCTGTCCTATCGAGGAGAGCTCCGGACAGATGGTACAATGCTCTCGAAGCGCTAGTCCTTTTACTATCGAGTGAAGGAAGCGGGATCCCGTTGTTGAACCAGTTGGCTGTACTGTATGCCGCGAGTCCGGGTATCTGTGGAGTCACTAGTTGGCGTCTCTTGGAGACGGGGCGTTTTGGAGCCCCAGCCCGACTCTGCAGAAAAGTGATCCCGGCCGGCCTGTACACTGCCGTTGTGAGACTCTGAGTCTCGTTTGCGTGTGTTTGCAGTGTTGCGTCTGCAAATCTCCCCCTGGCGATTGATCCGATCCGACCACCGGCCCGTGACGCGGGCTGCACAAGAGATACGAACAAGCTCCTTGTGAGCGCCCCGACCTTGGACTCTGTGTCCATCAAGAACTTCAGCTCTGGCATTGATTTGCATTAGAGTGATGTGCCCTTTAGCCGTTTTAGGCTGTTACCGCCTCTGTGCCTGTTATTATATGGCTATGCGTGATTGCGCCCGTGTGCGCCTTTTTGTCTGCACTCCGTGATGTGTATGATTTTCTGCGCTTTTTAGCGCCACTACCGACCTATCGCCCCGTGAGGCGTCAACGTTCCGAACTTACAGCTCTCGACTTGATTCTGTACTGACTTTTGTCCTCCAACGTGTTTTGTTGGGCTGACCGTCAGGGTTCGATTCCCTGCTAGGGCTGGCATGGTTGCACCAGCGGTCAGTGGCATGACAGTAAAGTGCCGAATCAAAACAGCCCTCTACTACCAATCTCGTTTCGAGTACTCTTCTGGGGGCCAGCCCCCAGACTTCCGTAGCAACTGCTTCGCAGTTGATTTTGCGGCGTTGTGATATTATCAGGCCGTTTTGTTATATGAGGTGCCCGTTGTCAGAGGAAAATAGAAACTGCTCGGGTTTGGAGTCTATATCTAGTTAACTGCACAGGTCATTGTAGTCCCGGGACGTCGAAACCAGACCCGTAGCTGTTGCTGCGACCGTTTCGCAAAGTCCCATAACTCCACTCCAACTGCGAAGCAGTTGTTGCGGGGGTCTGGGGGCTTGGCAAATAATCTCGCAGAACCCAATCCAACTGCGAAGCAGTTGCTACGGGGGTCTGGAGACAGCGCCCCCAAGAGAGGAAAAAGCGACGGAATGTGGCATGTTGTTTGATTTCTAGTCTGGGGAAGACGCACGGCTGAGCCGAGACGGCGGTGGAGACATACTAAAATAGGACCCACGAAGTGTGCAGAAGGGTCTGGCGACTTTGCGACTCGAGGGGTACGGCAAAGAAGGAGGATGGAGATCGTCGTGGTTAGTGGCGGGACAGCTACCAATGCGCTGGTGGAGGTGTTTGGACGTCTTGCTAGCAGAACAAGCTATGTGATCCCCGTGAGTGATAACGGCGGGTCTACGTCTGAGATCCTCAGAGTGCTCGGAGGTCCGGCGATTGGGGACCTGAGGTCGCGCGTGACAAGACTTATTCCTGAAGAATCCGCGGCTATGAAAAAGGTGCTGGCGTACCGGCTCAGTGATATACGCGACGAGGCGCAGGCCGAATGGGCGCGCATTGTCGATGGGAGCCACTCGTTGTGGACGGGCGTCAGCCCAGAATGCCGCGAGATGATCCGCCCATTTTTCATACAGGTGCACGCAGAGCTGCTGAAACGAGGCCGGCCCGGGCGCGAGTTCCGGTTCGAGCGGGCCAGCGTCGGCAACCTGTTTCTGAGCGGTGCCCGCATGTTCTGCGGGTCGCTCGACAGCGCCATCGAGCTGCTGGCGCGCATCACACGGGTCCCGTCGAGCGTCGCGGTCCTGCCGGCGGTCAACACAAACTTCACGCACCACATTGCCGCCGTCCTCAAGGACGGGACGCTTGTCACGGGCCAAAACGAGATCTCGCACCCGTCAGTCGGGTCTCATGCTGACGCCGACGACACTGATTTTGGCGACCCCAGCGAAGACGCCAACCTACCGTTTACGCATCCGGCCCTGGCGCGGTCCCAGGTATTCTTCAGCAAGGATGAGGCCGGGCCAGAGGCGTCGCAGCTGCCAGCACCCATCGACCGCGTCCACTACATCAACCCGTTTGGCGAGGAGATAAAGCCGAGGGCCTCTGCGCGCGTGCTGGCGGCCCTCGACCGGTGCGGCGCCGTCATATTCTCGGTCGGTTCGCTGTACACGTCGATAATTCCGGTCGTTCTGCTGCAGGGCTTTGGGGACAGGCTGCGCAGCCGCCCCGATGCGAAGAAGATCATGCTGCTCAACGGCACCGAGGACCGCGAAACACGCACTATGACGGCAGTCGAGCATGTGCGTGCCGTTGTGCGGGCCGCCGTGTACTCCCAGGGGTCAATTGGCGCCACCAGAGCCTCCAGTGGGCCCTCGGGCGGCGCCAGTGGGCGGACTCCGGACTCTGACATGTCGTGCGACCACGAAGACCTCGACGCTGTCCCATGGACCGACTACGTTACCGACCTGGTCCACCTCCACGAGCCCACCGGTATCCCGGTCGACACTGCGGCACTCCACGCCCACGGGATCAGAACCCACTATGTGCCACACGTTCCCGGAGAGACGGGCCTCTACGACGTGGCATCTTTGGAACACGGCCTCCTATCGATACTGCATTCGCGCTAGAAACGGAATCCACTTTTGGCCGAACCCTGCTCTGCAATGCCGGCCCAGTCAGTGCCTCGGCAGCATATCCAGCCCCTTGGCAGCCTTGCAAATTACCTGATATTGCCAGGTCCAAGGCGCTCGCCCGAGAGTTTCCGTCAAAACAACAGCACGTTTGGCAGGAGCCACGCACATCGCTTGACTCGCACATGCGTCTGCCTCGGCGGAATGATGTCAGGGATATTCCGGTCCAGGGCAAGGAGCGGCACGGCTGATACTTACTGACCCAACCGGTTTGTCAAAATAGGCTAAACCTAGCAGCCCTTGAGTCAAGGGTTCGGCGCCCGTTTTTGTGTTTTCTCGGTCACTGTTGGCGCTTATAAAAAGACACGCCGCTTTTGCCACAACTTTTTCTCGGCTCATCGGCTCAAACGGTTTACTTGTCTGATTCTTCTTGTTTAACGGCCTTTGTTCTTTCTACACCATGACCCAGTTCGATAACCTTCCGGCCCTCGCTACCAACCCCAAGATCATCCTCTTCACCGACTGGGATGGCACCGTCACCCTCCAGGACTCGAACGACTACCTGACCGACACCCACGGCATGGGATACGAGGCCCGTCGTGTGATCAATGAGCAGATCCTCGCAAACACAAAGTCGTTCCGCGACGGCTTCCGCGAGATGCTCCAGTCGGTCAACCTCACGTTCGACCAGTGCATCGAGTTCCTCCTCAAGGACGTCCAGCTGGACCCGGGCTTCCGCGACTTCTACATCTGGGCCCGCGAGCACAACGTGCCCATCGTCGTCCTGTCCGGTGGCATGCGTCCCATTATCGAGGCGCTGCTTGTCCAGCTCGTCGGCAAGGAGGCCATCAAGGAGACGCAGATTGTGTGCAATGACGTCAAGATCCACCCAGACGGCAAGTGGGAGATTGTCTATCACGACGACTCGTCCTTTGGCCACGACAAGTCGATGGAGATCAAGCCATACGCCGCCCTCCCGGCCGAGGAGCGTCCGATCATGTTCTACGCTGGCGATGGCGTGTCGGACTTCTCTGCCGCCCGCGAGACCGACCTGCTCTTTGCCAAGCAGGGCAAGGACCTCATCACTTACTGCAACACCGAGGGCGTCCCTTACAAGGAGTTCCAGACCTATTCCGACATCCACAAGACCATCCAGGATGTCTACGAAGGCAAGGTGACCCTTCGCGAGCTCCAGCAGTACTAAGTTCGTGTTTTCTCACGACCCACGCATGATCCCTCTGGCAGGGTACCTGGTTTGTCTTTTTTATTTGTTAAGTTAGAGCTAGAGTGATAGATTGTCTTTTCCATTGCCGATCGATGTGTCACTAACCATTCTTTTTTCCTGGGGGCTCTGCCCCCAGACCCCCGTAGCAACTGCTTCGCAGTTGGGATTATGCTGTATGGCCGCTGTTTTTATTCTGTGGACTTTGTCAGTAGACTGGGACTCGAGCTAGGCTCGGAAAGACGATAATAGACCGGCTGGAGTATAAGACTTGGGTATGGACCATGCAGTTAGATATTAGTCCTACGCCTCCTGATGTCGTCATTATGGTTTAGGTCGTCAAGGCAGCGAGTGATCGGCTCATATACCAGTTATCGGATCTGAAGGCGACAAGGGGCGAGGCCAAGATAATTGTTAGTTGTTGAGGACCTATGCCCTGAGGCTCTCTAGATACAACTAAGTTGGGAGTCACTCCTGCACTCGGTTCACAATGCCCTATCAGCACCTTTTCGCAACCGCGATATATACGCTCATGAACCTGCGAAGCAGTTGCTATGGGCCCTGGGGGCAGCGCTCCCAGGAACAAAAAAAAAAAACAAAAACAAAAAACACCAGCCGAGACAATCGTAAAACAGCGTCGTTACTATGCGTCTATACAGGAATGAGAATCACGAAATGAACCGCGAGAGACCGTCCTCCTCGGCCTCAGCCGTTTCTAAAGCGTCTTGCTGGCTGATGCGCCGTAGTACGTCGCGTTTTGACGACTCTTGCAGCTCTCCCGCAATGAGCAGCTCGTCCAGAATGTAGTACGCTTTGGTGAAGTTGAAGATGATGTCCAGCTCGCACACATTGCCGTAGTACTTATCCATCTGCTCGACGTAACGATGAATTATCTCCAGAGCGAGCAATTCGTTGTCCTCGTGGTCAATGCCGGCCACAAAGAAGAGCGACGCGTATCGGCGGTATACAACCTTGGAATCTGGGGTTAGCACTTTGTTTGCAATTGGTACTACCAAGACAGCCATACCTTTGTACTCGAGGAAGTTGCACATCTTTGTTCTTCGTGCCAGGACGAGTGTCGTCACCTCCTTGACGATTTTAGACTTGTCCTTGACACTGTATGTCTGGAACCATTTGGCAAGGCGCACCTTTCCCTGTCGCGATAGCAGTAGCACGTATTGGATGGCCATTGTGCAATAAATAAATGCTGCCGCCAGTTAACTGGAACGCAGGCAGGATACTTAGTTCAAGCAGACGCGACACCTTGTCGTTGGATATAGCCGTTGGTGCGGTGGCGTGGACTGTGTTTGGTCACATACGATCGGCCAACCAACCATCACTAGTATGTGCAACTATGGTCATAAATAATACAGGTAGCGTTGATTAGGTATTTTCCTGGGGGCGCTGACCCCCCAGACTCACGTAGCAACTGCTTGGCAGTTGAATTATGGGTTTGTGGCTATTTTGTTTTGGAGATCAACCGCGAAGCGGTTGCTACGGGTGTCTGGGAGCAGCGCCCCCAGGGAATCAGAAAAGCGCAAGCTCATTGTCGGCGGAAGCCCCATGGAACGTCAAGATCGTGCAGCGTCGTCAATCATTAAATCTATCTAGTCTAAATAAATATATGGCGGCAAAACGATATCGTGCGTTTACTCACCACGCTTAGAGATCTCGCGGAGATGCTTGCCCTTCCACAGGAACACGACAGGGATCATGATCATGACCGCAGAGATAAAGGCCATGATCGACACGCCCCAGCCGACGGGGAACCTCTCAATGCCAGTGTGCGCGTAGAGGGCGTTTGCAAAGAGTGGGAAAGACGCCCCGATGCACGAGCGGAACAGGTCGTTGCCGGCAAAGACCGAGGCCATGTGCTTGGGGAAAGCAAAGCCCAGGTAGTTGAGGTGCGTCTGGAAAAGCATGAAGCAGCCAGGGCCAAAGATGAAGGTGCCGATGATGGGGACAATCCAGTGGACGCTGGCAGTAGAGGTCCAGGCGAAGATGAAGAGGCCGACAGGCAGTGCGACCGAAGCGGCAAAGTTCGGAGGAAGGAACACTTCAGGCTCGACGGTCTCGCCGTTGAGCATGGGAACAGTGAAGCGACGGCGGATGTACAAGAGGTAGATGGCGAGTCCGAGCCAGGCGCCAAACATCATACCCAGGAAGGCGGCGCCCTCCTCGACCAGCGTGAAGCCGTAGATCTGCTCAAAGACGATCGGGAACGACTCAAACCACAGGTACAGAATGGCGTACAGAAGCGCAATGTGGATGTTGACAAACAGGATCATGGGCTCAAACAGACTGACCTCGATGGGGCGCCAGAGAGTTTCAATGATGACTTCGCGCATGGGCTTGAGCGACTCCTCGTACGCCTCCTTGGCAACAATGTTGGGGTTGCCGGTGAGTGCACGGAGGCGCTTGGCCTTGCGGTGGAGCAGAGTGGCCTGAGACGTCTCGGGAAGGAAGAGGGCCAGAACAGCCAGAGCAAAAGCACCAAGAATAAACAAGAACCAGAAGACCCATCGCCACGAGGACGCTGACACGAGAGCAGCGCCGATCAGAGGACCCAGGAACGGACCGCAAATTGCGCCGAGACCCCAGATACCCAGACCAATCGGCATGTGGGCAGCGGGGATAACGTCACCAAGCGAGGCACCTCCAGTGGCAAGGGCCGGCGAGGCAGCGAATCCGGCAAGAAAGCGGAGAATCAGAAAGCCGGGCAGGTTGGTAGCCAGCGCCGTCGGGATCTGGAAGATCACAAACAAAAAGAGCGTGATGATGTAGATGTAGGTACGTCCCAGGACAGGGTGCTCAGACATGGGCGAGAGAACCATAGGACCAATACCGTAACCAAAGACAAACATTGACAGCCCGGCAATGGCTCCCGTGTGTCCGGCACCGAGATCCTCCATCAGACCCTCAATACCAGGTGTGTAGATAGCCGAGCCCATGTAGACGGCCAGAGTGAGAAAGCCAATTTCCGACGCGAAAATTAGCTTCTGCCACAACGGCCAGTTGTAGGGGTTTTCCGGGTCGTCTTCACCATCCCAGTCAACATAAATGAGGCCATCTGCCGAGTTGTATTCCCTCACGGCAACATTGGTGTCGACGGGCACAGCTTCGAGATTTTTTTCCAGATCAACGGGATCAACGGGCGCTTTCGGTGTCTGGTTCGAGTCGCGCCGGCTCGAGCGAACTGATGGAGCCTGAGTGCAGGGCGCTGTGGACGTGGGCGACGAGCCAACTAGGTAGCGGTCGGGGATAACATACCCGGGCTGCTCCTCGCGGTGTGTAAAGATCTTGTGGCCAGAGGCGTGGTAGATGAGGCGTCCGACAAAACTGTCGCGAAGCAGTTGGTTTACCATTGCCGTATTATTTATGCAGAAAAACTGGGCGAAATGCAGTCGTGAAGATGAAAAACAATTCTAGTCGTGCTTTAGGCCAAGTCAGGCCCTTCTGAACTCTCTTGCTCGACCATAATGCGGATCCTCCGTGCCTTTATAGTGCAGCATGAAGCTCGAGTTTCTTAGAAACTCGTTTTACAAATCAAGCTGCGATCGCCTGCAACCTTAGCGCCGCTCAAGTCCGCGGCCGCGGGTGCAGGCCGAAAGCACACAATGGGCACTAAAACTGTCCGATAAGCGGTGGGAGACCGGCGGAATAAGCTCAAAAGCACACATTATTTACTTGTATTCCATTATTTTAAGGTTAAAGTGTGCCGTTCAATCGTCGAGAGATAGCGACGTCGCACATTTTGAAGCCCATCGTCGGTCTCAGCGTGGCTTGGCGTGCGGCTCTTACCGTTCTGTCAGGGTCCTCGGTTTAACTACTCGACAGACGGCCAATGCCAACAAGTGCAATGTGCGATTCACAAGTTGAGACATATTCTGTTGCGTATGCTGAGATAGACAGCGGAAGGACAACAGGAGAGCGGATGATATCTTGATACCTTGTCGGGCCTCGCATTGATTTTTTTTTTCTTTGATGCATCGCATGTACAGATTTGTGGGCACGCGATGTGCATCCTGTATGGTTGGTGTAAGTCACTTTACTCGGCATGGATGGGTACTATAGTGTTCATTTGAATGTAGCCGACTGAAATGGCAAGGAATGCTGACAGTAAGTCTCGACAAAAAAAACGTGCGATTCGTGTTCTCTCTTTGTTCGCGTTCTCGTTTTTCATGTGCATATCAGTGCGGCTGTGACTGCAATGATGACAAACGGGCAATCGTTTTTACTAATGAAACCGTGAGTGCGGCTTTGACCTTGGTACCCCTAGATGGACACGAGGTGGTTTTGAGTATATAGTGATTATTCACATGTATTGTCGTGGTATGCTGGCAACTACTTGGTAGTCAGTTAGATATCTGAACGACAAAAAAGACAGAGACGAATATCGTTCGATCGGCGAAATGAGAACCTCCGATATCAATACGTTTTAACCAATGTATTCAGCGTGGGGGTACGGAACCGTCTCTCGCGATGCAGCTACCTGACTAACGCGAGAACATGTGTGATGTCTCATCGTATTACTTAAAGGAACTTTTAAGAGGGGCTTTCGGTGATGCCCCCTCATACGCGTGGCCCGTTGTGGGAACTGGCAAGTGTAGTGAGGAAATCTCCAATTCCGCAGAGGGAAAGCACAGTAATTAAGTCAAATAGCCTGTCCTGTCGAGGGCGCTGGCGATGTCAATGCAGTTTGGTAGCGTGACAGCATGCCTCACTTGTTAAAGATTCTCATGAATTGAGCTAGCAGATTTACGAGGCTGACAGAAACCGACTGCAGCTACAGAAAAAAAAAACAACAAAAAAAAACTAGTCAGTAACATCGCCAATCAAGATTTCGATCTAACATAATGACTACGTCCTTTAGATACCCACGACGAATGATATCGAGCGATTACTCGCCGCGCTTGGAGATCTCGCGGAGATACTTGCCCTTCCACATAAACACAATGGGTAGGCCAATCATGGCTGTAGCAATAAAAGCCATGATCGAGACACCCCATCCAACTGGGAACTTGTCAGTTCCAGTGTTGTTGTAGAGCGCGTTGGCAAACAGAGGGAAAGCAGCTCCGGAACAAGAGCGGAACAGGTCGTTGCCGGCAAAGACGGAGGCCATGTACTTGGGGAAAGCATAGCCCAAGTAGCTGAGGTGCGTTTGGAAAAGCATGTGACTGCCGGGACCAAAGACAAAGGTGCCGATGATAGGAACAATCCAGTGGATGCTCTCGGTCGACGTCCAGGCAAAGATAAACAATCCGACTGGCAGGGCGATCGAGGCGGCAAGGTTAGGAGGAAGAAACACCTCTGGCTCGATTGTCTCGCCCTTGAGCATCGGGATTGTGAAGCGGCGATAAATGTACCACAGGTAAAAAACAAATCCGACCCAAGAGCCAACCATAATACCCAAAAAGGCGGCGCCCTCCTCGACAAGTGTAAAGCCGTGGATCTGCTCAAACACGATCGGAAACGACTCAAACCACAGATAAAGAATGGCGTAGAGAAGCGCCATGTGAAAGTTGACGAACAGGGTCATGGGCTCAAACAGACCTACTTCGATGGGGCGCCAGAGAGTTTCAACCACGACGTCGCGCATAGGCTTTAGCGACTCCTTGTATGCTTCCTTGGCGACAATGTTCGGATTGCCGGTGAGCGCGCGCAGGCGCTTGGCCTTGCGGTGTAATAGAGTAGCTTGAGACGCCTCAGGGAGAAAGAAGGACAGAATAACAAGAACAGAGGCGCCGAGTATGAAAAGGAACCAGAAAACCCATTGCCATGAAGCCGCAGTTACGAGAGCAGCTCCAATCAGGGGCCCGAGGAATGGACCACAGAGGGCGCCGAGTCCCCAAATTCCGAGTCCAATGGGTGTGTGGGCCGGGGGAATGACGTCGCCGAGTGAAGCAGCGCCAGTGGCCAGGGCCGGCGAGGCGGCGAAGCCGGCAAGAAAGCGCAGAATGAGAAATCCCGGCAGGTTAGTCGCCAGAGCAGTAGGAATCTGCAGAATCACAAAGATGAAAAGCGTGATAATGTAGATATACGTGCGGCCCAAGACAGGGTGCTCGGACATGGGCGACAGGATCATGGGCCCAATTCCATAACCAAACACAAACATGGAGAGGCCGGCAATGGCTCCCGTGTAGCTCGCGCCCAGATCTTCCATTAGACCCTCGATACCGGGGGTGTAGATAGCCGATCCCATATAGACGGCAAGTGTCAAGAAGCTGATTTCAAAAACGAAAACCAACTTCTGCCACAGAGGCCAGTTATAAGGGTTCTCGGGGTCGTCTTCTCCATCCCAGTCGACATAGATGAGGGCATCCATAGACGTGAATTCCTTGGCGGCCACATTTGTGTCGATGGGGCTAGTCTCGATGTTTTTCTCGACGTCTACGGGATCCGCTACTGGCTCACTCAGGGCCTCGTCCGAGGCGCGGCCACTCGGGCAAACTGACGGAGCCCGCTTCGCTGGCGCCGCTGCATATGTGGCTGCATAACAAGCGAGGTACCGCTCAGGGATGACGTAGCCGGGTTGCTCTTCCCGGTATGTGAAGATCTTGTGGCCAGACGCATGGTATAGCACACGGCCCACGAAACTGTCGCGAAGTAGTTGGTTTACCATATCATACTATTTAGCAGTGCACTCCAGTGTCCGCTAGAGGCCAATTCGGGGCGATTTGGTGCTGTTTATAGCGGTTCATCGCTTAATTCTCTATATGACCACATCCGCCAGTTTCGAAAGAAATGGGTTTTACAAATCAAGGCTGCAATCGCATGCAACCTTAACGCATGCGGGCTCCGTCCTTCACGCCTTTTCAATCGACAGTCACAAGGGCAGCTGCGGGGTAAAAGCAGATTTAACGAGTACTTATAAACACATAGGAGCGTTCTGAAAAGCTTGAGCCGGCACATTTGCCTTTTCGGAGCTTTCGACGTCGGAGATGTCGAGCGTATCAATATAGGGTTGCGCAGATCTTGTCGTGCGGCTTACAGCCGTTCTGGCACGGTCCGTAGGCAATGTGCTGGTCACACCCTTCTCGATAACCTTTCCACAGCGGAAGGAGTGTATGCTGATAAACGTTGGCAGAACCAATGAGATCGTAGTTGCTCTACGTCGCAACGACTCTTGCATACAACCTGTTTTCTTGCTGCGCCGCAGGCACAGGACGTAGGCCCGCCATGCGTGTTGTACATATGGGGAAAGTCCATGTGGGGAAAACCGGGCTAAAGCGAGAACGACACAGAGTGCGCTCTATATGTGCTTCGATTTCGACGAGCAAACTCCGCAAGCCATCGTAGAATACGCTTCTCCTTTGCCCGCGTATTTTTCGCATTCTCAGATGCAAATCTGCGCGGCTGACGGCTGCAGAGATGACAAACACGCAATTGCCTTTTAGTAATTGAAATCGCAAGTGCGGCGAAAGCTATGTTTCCCCTTGATGAACGCGACCTTGATAGTGATCAAGTTGTCACATGCGAGGGGAGAAGCCCGCGGTGCTGCATCCAGTCAGCCTTAGCAACCACTTCGCGGTTGGACTCCACTTATAGCCTAAATTCATCTGCGAAGCAGTTGCTACGGGAGTCTGGGGGCAGCGCCCCCAGGAGCATCGGGGGAAGTGCACAAGTGTGATGCAGCTTTGCCAATATTCGACCTTGCATTCTAGTTTGTAGGACGGTTTCATATCAGACATTATCGTGGCATAAATTTTTTACTATGTTATATGGCAACCTGTGGTGGCTACTCCCCGCGCTTAGACCATTCGCGCAGTTGCTTGCCCTTCCACAAAAACACAATGGGAATGCCAATCATGCCAAGGGAGATAAACGCCATGATGGAAACGCCCCATCAGACAGGAAACTCGTCAGAGCCAGTGTTGTGGTAGAGGGCATCTGCAAAAAGCGGAAACGCGGCGCCTGCGCGTGATCGGAATAGAGCACTACCGGCAAACACCGAGGCCATGTACTTGGGGAAAACGTACCCGAGGTAGTTGAGATGGGTCTGGAAGAGCAGAAAGAATCCGGGACCAAAAATAGCCGTTGCGATGATTGGCACTATCCAATGGACACTGGCTGTGGACGTCCAAGCGAAAATAAACAGGCCAATGGGGAGGGTGATGGCAGCACCAAGGTTTGGCGGAAGAAAAATTTCCGGCGCAATGTCATCTCCGTTTCTTACTGGCAGAGTAAATCGGCTGCGCATGTACCACAGGTAGATGCCGAGGCCGACCCAAGTTCCGATCATCATTCCCATAAAGGCAGTGCCTTGCAGGACTGCCGAGAATCCGTAGATTTCGCCAAACACAATGGGAAACGATTCAAACCAGAGGTATGTAAGAGAGTAGACGAGCGCGAGGTGGCAGTTGACAGATAGGACCATTGGCTCCAAGAAGCTGACCTCAATGGGCCGCCACAGCGTTTCAATGGCGACGTCGCGGAATGGCTTTTGCGACGCTTCATAGGCGTCCTTAGCCACAATGTTTGGATTACCGGTGAGTGCATGCAGACGCTTTGCCTTGCGGTGCAACAGAGTCGCTTGCAGAGTTTCTGGCAGAAAAAATGAGAGGACAAGCAGCGCGCCAGCTCCGAGGATGAAGAGAAACCAAAACACCCAGCGCCAGCCGCCCGCGCTGACAATTCCAGCGCCCACCAGCGGTCCCAGAAATGGTCCACAGACGGCAGCTAGACTCCACAACCCGAGGCCAAGAGGCATATCGGCTTTGCATACTACATCGGCGAGCGAGGCGCCGCCCGTAGAAATGGTAGGCGACGCAAAGAATCCAGAGATGAAACGAAGAATCAAAAATCCCGGCAGGTTAGTAGCGAGCGCAGTTGGAATCTGCAAAATAACAAAAACTGTCAGGGTCGCAATGTAAATATATGTGCGCCCGATGGAGGGGTGCTCGGACAAGGGCGAGAAAATCATCGGCCCAAGTGCATACCCAAAGACGAATGTCGAAAGACCGGCGACCGCACCTGCTTGCGTCACATTGAACTCCTCTCGTATACTACCAAAGCATGGAGTGTAAATTGCAGAGCCCATGTACACCGAGAGCGTGAGAAAGCTCATCATCGACACAAACACCGCCTTCTGCCAGACGGGCCAGTTGTATGGATTTTCGGGGTCGTCATCTCCATCCCAATCGACGAATATCAAGCCGCTAGCATTATGGCACTCTTTTGTTGCGAAGTGATTATCGGCGAGAGCTGCGTCAACTGTTTTTTCGGGATCGCCTGCGAGTTTTGCGTTCGAACCCTGCTCGCTAGAGGCTACCGACGGAGCTCGGATATCAAGACATGAGGTGTTCGTGGAGGCAACGCGATATCGGTCTGGTACGATATACCCAGGATGTTCCTCTGGGTAGGAGAAGAGTTTATGGCCGGATAAGTGGTAAAGTACACGACCAGCGAAGCTGTCACGAACAAGGTGGTTCACCATGGTGGTTGTGAAGTGTATATGCAAATGCGAGCGTTGATCGCGACAGTTGACCGCCAGACAAACAAATTAGATGAGTAGACAATGAGCAGCCCAAACGACCGGTTTATGGCGTCTTTATGCCAATAAATGAGAGATAAATTTCCGCGCGATGCGCCATGCCTAACCCCGGGCTTTGCCGATCTCTGCAACCTTAAACGCCGACGTCAGCGGACGTTGCCGAAACCAATTCGCCGGTCGTATTTAATGCACTGTGGAGGGGTGAATTCCCTTGAGAGTGCAGTACATTCTTAATGTAGCCTAAAGCCATATTATTGAGGCGAATACCCAGTTTTTCGAATTTTCTTGAGCAGTTACGGGCATATGTACTCTGGTGTCGGGTCGCTCGTGCGGCTCAACGTTATCTCCGTCCATGATTTTTAGCCGTGTGTTCGACAAGCCTTTTCTTGGCGTTGCAGGTATCAATAAATTGCAATACTACACTACTACACTCCGATACAGTGACTGGTGTTTGTTTTCTTTTGAAAATTCAAAAGATTGAACGCACTGCCATTGACGCGACAAATTGCGGCTGTCTGCAATCATGGGCCGTACGCTCAGGGGCACGGCTTTACCAACTAATACGACCGCGCGGCTAAATAGTGTTTGTGAGCGTCGGCACCGCGGTTATAGCGACGGGCATATTCAATACATTTCCAAATCTATATCCCTAGGCGTTCCACCCCCCTACCACCACCGACCGCGAAGCAACTGCTTCGCGGTTGAAAAGAGCAGTTCCTTTGCTGAAGAAGTGAGACAAAATACTATGTACTCCTCTTAGAAATGGCACGAAGTTTCTTGCCCTTGCACATGAATAGAATCGGGATGGCGACCATGCCTGTTGCTATGAATGCCATGATGCTGCACCCCCAGCCAACAGGGAACTTTTCGCTAGCCGTGTTAGCATAAAGTGAATGTGCAAAGAGCGGAAAGGCGGCTCCAACGCATGAGCGGAACAGATCGTTGCCGGCAAACACCGAAGCCAGGTAATCCGGGAATGCGTAACTGAGGTAGTTGAGATGTGTGTTGAACAGCAGAAATGCACCAGGAGCGAATATAAAAGTGCCCATGACAGGGGCGATCCAGTGAATGCTCGCTGTCGCGGTCCAGCCAAACACAAAAAGGCCAATGGGAAGCAAAATTGAACCGATGAGGTTAAATGGCAGGAATACCTCGGGATCAACGGGTTCGCCTCGAAGAACGGGACGCGAGAATCGCTTGTGCACATACGGGAGAAATGCTGCAAGACCTATCCAGCTGCCGACAAGCATTGCCATGTACGCCACGCCCATTTCCACTAGAGTAAATCCGTGGATCCCTTGAAGCACGATGGGAAACGACTCGAACCACAAGTAGAGAATCGCGTATAGTAGTGCGAGGTGAACGTTGATGGCAAGCGCCATTGGCTCAAGCACACTGACTTCGATGGGCCGCCAAAGAATTTCAATGGCGAGCTGGCGGGGTGTTTTCTGCGATGCCTCGTAAGCTTCTTTGGCGACAATGCGTTGGTCTCCTGTGATTCTGCGTAGACGCTCTGCCTTGCGCTTGAGCAACGTCGCCTCCGACGTCTCCGGAAGCAAAAAGAAAAGGATGACGAACACGAGACCCGCCTGCATGGCGAGATACCAAAATGTCCAGCGCCAAGACTTGGCCACAACAAGAGCAGCCCCAATAAGTGGGCCAAAGAATGGGCCGCAAATAGCGCCGAGGCCCCAGGCACCCATTGCTGGCGGCATGTAAGCTTTATGTGTGATGTCACCGAGAGAAGCACCTCCTGTCGCCAGGGCCGGAGAAGCAAAGAAGCCTCCCAGATAGCGCAGAACGACAAAACCAGCCAGGTTGGTTACGAGCGCCGTCGGAATTTGCACAATGATAAAGAGCCCCAGCGTGATAATATAAATCGAGGTGCGGCCAAACTCGGGGTGTTCAGAGAGCGGCGACAGAAGCATGGGACCGGTTCCGTATCCCCACACGTAGGCGGAGAGGCCCGCAAGGGCAGCGGTCTGGCCGACTCCCAAATCAGCCATGACACCCGTTTCTCCGGGAGTGTAAATAGGCGCGCCCATGTAAATGGCGAGCGTAAGGGCACTGATCTCGAAGTTGAAGAAAATGCGTTGCCATAGCGGCCAGTTGCGGGGGTTTTCTGGATCGTTTTCGCCCTCCCACTCGACGAATGTGAGGTCGCTGGGCTCGGATGTTTTATCCAAACCGGCTACCGCCGGGGTCGAAGCACCACTCGACGTACCCGAGCATCCCTTTAGATACTTGTCCGGCACGACATAGCCTGGTTGCTCCTCTGGGTGCGTCATAAGGCGATGATTAGAGACATGGTACACCATGCGTCCGAAGAAGCTATCGCGCACGAGGTGGTAGAACATTTTAGCAATGCGGGCCAAGCAATAGATCTCGACACGACATCTCTGTAGGGAGGACTGCCACGCATTTTTATATCTCTGGAGCTCGACATGTTTGCACCGCTACACTGCCTATATTGGAAGTGACAACCTAGACAACGGTTGCGACGTGCATTGTTGTAATGTGCATTGCATGAGTCCAGGCTTTGTCGATCCAGCGAGTAGAGCGTGATCATCGGCTGTCGACGACTAATAGAATCTTGTATCCGAGAGAAAACTTTTGAGCAGGTACCTAGTTATTTTCTGTGTTTTTCTCTATATTTGACAAAGCACCGAGTAGTTTGGTGCCATAAAATCGTGAAGTGATTAGAGGATCCGACTACAGGATGTTGCCTCCCACGGCTCAAGCCATCAATCAGTGCAGCTCATCTTTCGTCATTTTCACGGCAACTATGGCGGAACCATTCCGATTTATCACAGCACATGGGACAGCGAATTTTTCCCGGACTATCGAAGTTTGACGCCATTTCTAAAGTATATCAGCATTTAGGTCGTAGTGCCCACGCGAACCAAGACGGCTGACCTGGCATCGTGCGGCTAATCCTTAATAAGCTGGCCCCGGTTAAAAGTTCCGCCAGACGCACTTTGCTCTAGCGAGCCGGAAAAACATTACCAAACAGGAATTGGGGGGAAGGGGGGCTGCCTCCAGACCCCCGTAGCATCCGCTTCGCGGGTGGGATTCTACATGCCTCAATATCAACTGCGAAGCAGTTGCTAACGGGGGTCTGGGGGCAGGGCCCCCAGGAAACCATCAGAACGCGAAATCAATGCCACTTCATCGCTACGGAGTAAATAACTTATTCGGCGTAATCGGACCAGCCCTTGGGCCGCTCGAGACCCTGGACCTTGTAGAACCGGGGGGTGCACGAGTAGCCGTGCCAGGTGAAGATGTTGGTGTTGGGCGGGACCGCCTGGGGGCAGGTGCAGCGGAGGCGGTTGCGCTCCTCCTGCGAAACAGGACAGTTGAGGAACGGCACGTGCCAGTAGCCAATGTCGTCAAAGTAGTGGATCTCGTCCTTGTCGAGGAAGAGCGAGGCACCTAGCGAGTGCACGGGGGCGTCACCCCAACGCTCGTAGAAGAAGCCACCCGCCTGGTCAAGGTAGTCAAAGTACTTGTGGTAGGCCTCTGAGCGCCAAAAGTCCAGGTCTGCGATCTCAAAGTTGGACCAGAAGTGGCAGCGGTTGTAGGTCTCGCCGTTGTCGTTCGAGATCCACTCCATCATGTTGTTGGGGTGGACGTACTGGGGGTTCTCCTCAATGAACTTCTTGGTAGTCTCCCATAGGGTCGGGATGGTGGCCTCGTACTCGTAGAGGGAGATGGTGAAACCGTAACGCTTGCCCTTTTCCTGCATGAACTTGAACACGTCGTAATCAATGTCGCAGTACAGCTGAATATCAGGCTCGACACGCCAGTAGTACTTGAACTGATCCATAATGGGATGCTGCCAGAAGAAGCCAGACTCAAAGCGGCACATGTGGCGGTACGAAATTGAGTCGCCGTAGATGATCTTTTGCTCGCGCATTGTCTCACGGACATAGGCGGCCTTTTCCTGGTCGATCCACGGCGGGAACGACCAGTGCTCCTCGGGGATAACGCCGTAGTGAGTCTTGCCGGACACAAACGAAGAGGTGATCTCCTTGAACTCGTCAGTGAACTCCTTGTCGTTCAGGAAGACCCAGTCGTAGTGGTACTTGTTGTTGAAGCGGTCCTCGACATGTCTGATCGAGGGAATGAGACTCCAGAGGTCCTCGTTGCGGGCCAGAGTGATAAAGGTAGCGTTGGCGCGCTGGTACTCGCCAACGGCACCAAGTGCGTTGCTGCCAGAGCCGGTAGAGCCTGTGCCGGCGCCGGTGCCAGCACCGGAGCCAGAACCAGCTGCAGAGCCAGCGTCAGAGCCAGCGCTGGGCGCCTTTTGGGTGTCAGCCTGCGGGACAGCCGGTGCGGCCTGCTGCGGCTGTCCAGCGGCCGGTTTGGTAGCGCTGCCGTCCTTGACAGACACATAGCCCGAGAGGTCGACGGTCTGATGCGACAACTTATAGACAAGGAACATAATGACGGCAGCTGCCGCCACGTAGCGGAGCACGCGAGTTCCGCTGCGAGCCATGGCGACTTAGCGAGTCGTCAAGAAAAGTCAAAGATGGAAAATGGGTCTGGACGACGATTGACGATCAGACTGAACCGAACAAAAAAAAAAAGATAAAAAAAGCGAGACTGAGCGATCGGGAAATCGTCGTCAGCTTTTGGCAGTTCGACAACGATTGTCTTAACGAACGATCGCCGGTCCTTGTTTTCAAGTAAAAGACTCTAGTGTATATGACACAAGAGCCGTTATCACTGCACAAAACGCGACTGCTGCAAACGCTATGTGCCAGCGTGGTGGGGGTGCCTGTTAATCACCATCGAGTCGCGGCCTCCTGCCAAAGTACAGCCGTGACGCGGTGCCATTTGATTTGTTTCTATAGCAACCAAGCACAAACCACGCGAAGGGGTACGTGTGCAGGTCAACGGGACCCTAGCCTCGTCCAGAGTCGACGGCACTGTGGGATGCTGATGCTTGACGTCGTTTTATCCTGCGCGATATTTGTTTTTGTTCAATAATACCAAAGACCTTTTCCAAGAAAAAACCACGTGGCCGGTACTGTATTAAAGTTTGACAACTCGCCGTAGTTGCGTCTCTAGCCCAAGACTTGGCGACGGCTCGGCGTGGCCAGAATTAGCATCTATGCATGTAACACAATTTATGCAAGATCCACCGTGTGTCTCATCACATTGGGGCGTGGTTTTTTTTTGGTCTTCCTGGGGGTTCCACCCCCAGACCCCCGTAGCAACTGCTTCGCAGTTGGAAAACTCGTCGCGTGACAATGTCACGTCGTAATAAGTAGCTTCTACTTTTCTGGGGAGTGGGTCCACACCCAGAAATCCACAGCACTGCTTCACAGCCGAGAAACAAAAGCAAAAAAATTGAAAATGCGTACGTATGCCATGACGTGCACGTACGAACGCTACTGGGTTCAACTGCGAAGCAGTTGCTACGGGGCTCTGGGGGTCGAACCCCCAGGAATACAAAACAGATAGCACGCACCGCTTCAACTGCGAAGCAGTTGCTACGGGGGTCTGGGGGTGGAACCCCCAGGAGAGAAAACAAAGCAAAGCAACGTTGAATCAGCGTTAATATGTACAAGTTAGAAGGAGTCGACGACTTGGTCGACGCACTCGGGGGGAACGTGCTCGTAGCGACTAAAGTGCATCTGGAAGGTGCCACGACCCTGGGTCATGGAACGGAGCGCACTGAGGTAGCCAACGGCTGAACGGAGGGGAATCCGGGCCTCGATGACCGACTGTGCAGAGGTAGTGCGGACGTCGTGCCGTGACATGTGCATTGTGGTGTCGCGAGGAACCCACATGGACGCCGCGGTGGAGGCGTAAAAGTGCGAGGCGTCGGTGTCAAGGTCCGGGTCGCTTTCGGTGGCGGCAGCACCACCGCCAACGGCGAGGACTTGGCCGCGGCGCGTGCCGGTGATGTCGTGAACGACAGAACCAATGTCTTCTTCGTTGACAACCACGCGCATGTCCATGACGGGCTCGAGAATGGCGTAGGCGGCCTTGTCGACTGAGGCGAGAGCCGTTTCGACGGCAGCACGGACAGCTGGCGCTACAGCCGCTGCCGTGGTCGAGTCGGGGGAGACGGAAAGTGACTCGACGCGGACTTCGAGGCCGTAAAGCGGCAGGCGAAGAGCCTTGCCGCCGACTGCGAGTGCCGGCAGAGCACCGACGTGCGCGGCATCCTCAATGGCAGTAACCGGGACAAGGGGGTTTGTCTCGGGCTCGGCCATGGATAGATAGAGCTGGTCGACGGGATCAACGGGAGAGAGGCTGGCCGTGTTTTCTTCGTCATATAGGTCTATTGGGGCCACAGAGACACGAACAGTGGCTCGCGAGGTGCCGTGGGAGTCGGCAACGGCATGCTCAGCCTCATGGACGCCCGTCTCAGCCGCCAGCGTCTCCTTGTAACTGACCATGATACTACCGACGTGGACTTTGGCCTTGAGGTCGTTGACAAGACGGTCACGGGCGATCTCAAGGTGCAGCTCGCCCATACCGCTCAGCAGCGTCTGGCCTGTTTCTGAATCGTGGCCAACGTGCAGGCTCGGATCTTCGCGCAGCAGGCGGTCGAGACCCTCCTCCATGGACCGAGTGTCAGCGACAGACTGGGGCGAGATGGACGCAAAGAAGACGGGTGGCGGGGCAGCAATCGGTTGGAGACGCACGCCACGGCTGGCAGCCGACCCCACGAGCGTGTCACCGGTGCGGATGTTGCGCGATCCGGCAATGACGCCGATGTTGCCGGCCTCGATGGCACGGACCTCGTTTGCGGTATCGGCCTGCATTTGCAGCAGCTTGGACACGCGCTCCTGTGCACCCGTCGTGGCGTTAACGACGCTGCTGTTGGACTTGAGCACGCCGCTGTATACGCGGACAAAGACCAGGACGCCGCGGTTCGCGTCGTGCGTCACCTTGAACGCGAGCGCGTGCATCTGGCCCGATGCGGCGTGAGGAATCGTGATGCGTTTGTTGTTTTGATCGTCAATGGCCGTCACGTCGCGGGTGTCGGTGTGATGGCGGCCCGCGCGGCGGCGGCCTGTGTCCTTGACGACAACCGCCTCGACGGGCGGACGCTCGCCGGGAGCAGGAAGGTAGTCCACCACGGCATCCAGCAGCGGCTGGACACCGATATTGCGGAAACTGGCTCCGCATAGGACTGGCACCACCTCGTTGGCGAGCGTTGCTCTTCGCAGAGCCGCCCTTAAACTAGCAGCTGGCATCTCCATGTAGTCGCCGACTTCCATAAACTCTTCAACAAGAGCGTCGTCGACGCCAGTCAGCGTTTCTATCAGCGCCGTTCGCGCCGCCTCGAGCTCTTCCCGATCAGACTCGGCCAGCTTGTCGAGCGGGGTGACCTGCACGCTCCGTCCGTCGCTGTCGCTGTCCCACGTAATTGCAGTCTTGTTGACTACATCCAGCACGCCGGAAAATACCGGCTCATGTGCACTGCCAGCCTTGGGCACGGTGAAGTAGGGAATGTTCACCATAGCTGCCTGGGTATTCAGCTTGGCAACCACCTCGCGGACGGCGCGACCGAACCCGGCACCTGGTCGATCCATCTTATTGACAAACACAAGACGTGGGATTCCTAAACTCGCCGCCTGCTTCCACACTTTTTCCGTCTGTGCCTCAACGCCCGCCACGCCGTCTAGAATCGTCACGACACCGTCGAGCACTCGCACAGACCGAATCACTTCAAACGTAAAATCCGCGTGACCCGGCGTGTCAATTAGGTTGATCTTGCGGTTGTTCCACTGGAGCGTCACTGCTGCTGACTGGATCGTAATACCTCGCGCCTTTTCGGCTTCGAGGTAGTCGGTCACCGTGTCGCCAGAGTCGACGTCGCCAATGTGCTTCGTCTGGCCGCTATAATACAGCATGCGTTCTGTGGTTGTGGTTTTCCCGGCATCAATGTGAGCGATGATGCCGATATTCCGTACATTCTCCGCAGACGTGGCATATCCTCGAGTAGTAGCCCGTTTCCGCAGGCCATAGCCTATGGTCTGTTGTAGATTTCGTCGTGGCACCAGTCTGGGTGCCAGCCCACTTCGTAACATCCACCACCACATTATCTGGCCATATCTCTGATACTATCTATCTCTATAACACGGGTACCCGAGAATCTTGGCCGTAAATTTTTGCCTTTTCACGCCGTATTTTTTGTTGGTTCGGCCCAGATCATAATTTATTTCACCAATCGTCGTGCGGCTGAAACTATCACCAACTCTTCTCAAAAGTCACGTCGCTTGCCTGATCTTGTCGACTCACAAACTGAACAATGAGTGATCAAGGTACGTTTATAATCCAGCTTGCTTTCAACTGCCAAAAGGCCGTTACGCATGTCTGCACACAGACCCCCGAAGAAAAAAGAACAACGTCACTAACGACAGAACCACAGCCAACTCAGGCTGTCCCATTTGACATCAAGGAAACGTACCTGCGGTTCCTACGCGATGACCCCGAAATGACTATGCCTGTCGCCGCAATTGAAAGTCTTGTTGTTCTTCTAAGAGAAACACAGCGTACGTAACAAAATGTTGGACCGCAGCACGTTCAGTACAAAAAAATTAACTACAGCATCAACGTCATCAGAACTAGTCCAGGTGCTGCAACGCGCTATCGAGACACTCAAGAAAAGCGTGGCAAATCCCATCAGTTTGTCTGCTGGCGCCGACCTGTTCCTGCGGTTCGTGCTCCGAAACATTCACGACTACCAGGACTGGGGCGCCTGCAAAAAGAACCTGGTGGAGAATGGCCGGCTGTTTGCGCAGCGTGCCAAGGAATCGCGAACCAAGATTGCAGAGATCGGTCTCCAGTTCATTCGTGACGACGACGTGATTCTCGTCAATGGCCGCTCGCGCGCTGTCGCCGCCCTGCTCCAGCGCGCCGCTCAGCACCGCATGCGTTTCCGGGTTTACATCACCGAGGCGCGTATCGGCGACCAGGGCTCGCACATGTGCCGCAGCCTTCAGGGCTACGGCATCCCCATCTGCCCGATTGCCGACTCAGCCGTCGGCTATGTCATCGACAAGGTCGACAAGGTATTTATCGGCGCTGAAGGCGTCGCAGAGTCCGGTGGTGTCATCAGCAACATGGGCACATACCAGAACGCCGTTTTGGCCAAGAACGCCAACAAGCCCGTCTATGTGTTTGCAGAGAGTCACAAGTTTGTGCGTTTGTACCCGCTGTCGCCGAGCGACGTGTCCAACACCAACGAGCTCAAGTTCTCGGTAGATCCGGAACCGGAAAAGGTCGTCGAGCACTCGCCCGAGGCAGATTTTACCCCCCACCAGTACATCACGGCCCTCATCACTGACCTCGGCGTCCTCACCCCGTCTGGCGTGTCCGAGGAACTCATCAAGATTTGGTTCGATTAGTAAATAGCATTAATGACTGTCTACCGCTGTTGCCATTGCGCTTTTTTTCTTGTTTCCTGAGGGTTCCACCCCCAGACCCCCGCGGCAACTGCTTCGCAGTTGAATGGGACAACAACAATTGGGATCAACCGCGAAGCGGTTGCTACGGGGGTCTGGGGGTGGAATCCCCAGGACGGTCGCAATTATGGCAGCTGCAGAGTTCAAAAGTGCACCCATGAGGCTCTATTCCGTATCGACGTCTATAAAGTAATCGCGACTGTCATTGCCTGGGCCGTTGGGCGGGCAGTGCTTTTTCTGGCAATCGTGGCACACAGACCCCAGCCGATGAACACATATTCTCTCCAGATTGGGCTCCTGCTCGTCTGTCGTGCGAAGGAGGCGGCCGTCTGAGAAGAGCTTAGCATGAAACGCTGTAACTGGGCCCCGATCCGCTGTGAGCAGCCGGTACACTTCTAGCCGTGAGTTGTACAAAAGCAGCACCCGATCGCGCTGCGGCATGGCAACTTGTCTCAGGCCGTCTGTGCAAAGTTCGACGCTAAGACCAGGATCGCTCACGGCCAAAGTCTCGTCAAAATATGGCTCGAGCAGATCTTGCGCTAACGAAAGAACCCGCAAGCGCTTTTCTGGTACGGACACCAGCGCAAGCCGCGTTTTGCACGGCGACAGCGCCCAATGGCGGTCGTGAACGACATCTCCCAGGACGCGAGTCCGTGGTAGTAAGTTCTTAAAGTTGTCGTCCAATGGGGGCAGTTGCTCGGCCGCTTCGCCCGCACTGTCAATGCACTCGTCGATGGTCGGCATACGCCATGGGTCAAAGGTCTCAGGCCACTGCAGGCACACAGGGTACCCCATCGACCGCGTACCGTTTTTGGAGATGTAGTTGTGACTGTTCTCTTCGAGCCCTGATAGCCCGATTAGCATGTCGTCCCTCAGCCACCGTGGAGATGTTAGTCGCAAGATCTCGGAACGTTCGTTTTCCAGCGCAGTTGACACATATGCAAACAGCTTTCCTGGTGGAGCATCATGATAGTGATGCGATGGCGGGGCGTATCCATAGCTAAGCGTGCAGTCTCGAAAATTGACAGATACTGCCGGCCAATCGGCACTGATCGTCCCATGGCCGTCAAACTCGATGTTTTCAGGCCAGTCTCGCCTGTCATGCAGCCCAACAAGTTCAGAATCGCCAGAAATGACATCATGAATAGAAACGGCGTGAAACCGGCGTGTGAACACGACCTCGCCACGAGGCGACAAGTACAGCTGCCGCACATCGCCAGGGTTTGTCTCGGAGTACACCGGCGCGGTGTCCAAAACAAGCGATCCATTCGTGCACTCAAGGACTCGCCACACCTGTATCGCCTTGTCTTGGACTGCCACGCCTATGTACGTGTTGTCGGGGCTAAACGCGACTAGCACTGTCCCACGCACGTCCACGTCGTCATGCGGGCCCTCGTCGGGATGACCCACGACTAGTTCTAACGATCGCACAGTCAATTGTGACAGCAGTGATTGAACCTCGTCAGGAGTTAATAGTCCGGCCAGTTCAACAGTTCCACAGAGCTCGAATCCGTCTTTTATCCGATACGCGGCAAGTCGTACTGCCCGTCCGTCCTCTGTGTACACTACTGCAAGTAGCGAACCGTCCGGCGAAAGCGTCGGCACCGACAAGCTCTCCTTTTGCTGGAACGTTGTCTTGTACTGCTTTTCACGGGCAAGCTCGTCCAACTGAGTCGGCCGCGCGTGAGGGTCTACAGAGTCCACGTAGCCGCGAAACTCTCGCGCTCCGAGCCCCTCCAAGTCCAGGCATCCAAGTTTTTGAATCTCAATGCCCGCCAATGTCTGTCTTAGTAATATTTCCTTGTCCCGTTCTCCTGCAGAGAAATATTTCCCGGCAAGACGCCTGATCTGCGCTGCTTGTCGCCAGCTCCTACACACCTGACCTGCACGGAAAAATGACCGGGCATCTGGAAGCTCAGCCAGTATCGCGCGTATGACTTCTGTAGGAAGTTGCCCCGCTAGTGGCATCCCTTGACCATTGGTCCATAGCAGACCTGCGAAACCTTAGTCCAAATGGCGGGGCAAGCGGGGGTATGATTGATCCGCTTTCACATGATAGCTGTATTAATATGTTCATATGTCCACCTACATGAAACGAGACTCGGCATCTAGTCTGTTTCAACTGCTCGACGGTTGCCATTTGGAGCATGATCCTACAACCTGCCAGAGCAAAAGTAAAAGAGCAAAAATGTAAGAAAACAAAAGCCATGCGGCACATAGTCATACAATCATTATGTAGTGGTCATAACGCGAACCATCACGGACCCCAAAACGTCACTGAAATCGTCTGCGAAGCAGTTGCTACGGGGGTCTCGGGGTGGAAGACCCCAGCAAACTAGAAATCACGTTTCAGCCCCCGTCTACTGGACACTGCTCAGGTAGTCGTTGATCGTGGTCTTGGCAACAAGCTGCTCTTTGCTGCTCGTGATAAACTTGTCGGCAAGGCTCCATACCTCGTCTGTATCGCGATCGTACCACTCTATCGGTACATTCTCTTCGTCTTCCCACGCCTTGTGTGCCGACAGAGCACCCGAGAACTTGGGGGCCAGCTCGCCTGTGGCACGAGCTGCCACCTGAATCGACTTGGCCTCACGCGGTTTTTTCATGTCCGTGTTCATGATCCGCGTCGCCTCCTTTTCTTCTGAGACCTGCTTCGAAAAGTACTTGAATTGCGGCCGTAGCTGAACAACCGACTCGACAGGGCTCACATGAAGCTCGCCGTTTTTAAACACACCAATCATGTATCGTCCATCGGATGACTTCATCACGCCTCCAAAAGACTGCTTGTCGACGCCTCGCCATTTGTCGCCCTTTTCTGTGTCGTAGAACTTGGTAGTATCGACGGGAATGTCAACCTCGACCGTGCCAGCGTTTTCCTTGAGGCGGGCAGACACAACGCCAGGGCTGCCTGTCAGCGTGTTTGACCGGTTTGCCGAGCGTGTAGGATACTGGAACAGGTTGATTTTGCCGTCCAAAGCGTGCGAGACATATATGGGAAACTCCTGGACGACAGGATCTTCGCCGTCAGAGGACAGACTGTGGGTCTGCTGTGGCACCGCCTCCGGCGCCGGTTCCCTCACATCGGTCTCCATAGGGTCATCCTGAGACACAAAAATATCGTCCTCGTCCCCCATTATAGATATGTTCACCTAGAAAAGAGCAGCGCAGTACAGATTTTGTACTTTTTCACCGTAGGAGACAGTTTTCACGGTCGGGGACATTTGTGCCAGCCGCGCGGTGCGGCTCAAAATTATATTTGCGAGGATAAGGAAAATCATAGCCGAAGACACCAGAAAAGTTGCAAATAGCCGCAACAAAAAAAAAAAGCCAACATGGATGACGGTTTGTTGCTGAATCTGGCTCCGTCTGATGGAAGTGCAAGTGTTAAATCGGCGGCAAAGGTCCAAGGTGGTCGATGGAAGGACCGTCTCAAGGCGAAGCGAGCTGCTAAGAAGGGTGATGGTTCTGTGAAGCCAAAGGCCAGGAAACCAGAGACAAATGGATCAACGCATTCAGTACCAGAGTTTAAGCGGACTCCAAAAGGCACAGGTGCAAATTCGGCGCCGTTTGTGCCTCGCTCGGACTCAAAGAAGCGCAAAGAGCGCGAGAACGACGACGATCGAAAAGTGAAGCGTACGACCGTCGACCGTCGGGCTATTGACGGCACAAGTTTTGTGTCGTCGCTGTTTAGTTCCAGTCCCGCGTTTACCAGCAAGCCCGAGGAGAGCGCTGACAGCGCGCCGCGTGAAGCTACCAACGCTCCGCTCAAGGACGACTCCACGTTTGAGGGCCTCGGTCTCAACGCAGCTCTCAGCAAAGACATCGAAGAGAAAATGGGATTTCCGCGTCCGACACCAATTCAGCGTGCTGCTATCCCATCGCTCATTAGCGAAGACCGTGACATGTTTCTCCAGGCCCAGACAGGCTCCGGTAAGACGCTCACGTACCTGCTTCCGGTGTTTCAGCGACTTATGTCGGAGAAACTCGACCGCACATCTGGCCTATTTGCCATTATTCTTGCGCCCACGCGCGAGCTTTCGACACAGATCTACGCGGTCATGGAAAAGGTCAAACACTCGTGCCACTGGCTGGTCCCGGGCATTGTCGTGGGAGGCGAAAAGAAAAAGGCTGAAAAGGCTCGCATTCGCAAGGGCATCAATGTCCTCGTGGCGACGCCAGGAAGACTTGTCGACCACTTTGACAACACCAAGTCGCTTGACTTGTCCGATGTGCGGTGGTTAATCTTTGACGAGGGAGACAGAATGATGGAGCTTGGTTTTGAGGAAGACATTAAGCACATCATTAACCGGCTCGACACCGAGTCCAAGGTTCTCAGGACAGCCCCTCACTTTCCAGCACTTCCCAAGAAGCGCGTGACAGTCCTCTGCTCTGCTACGATGAAGGACAATGTCAAGAAACTTGGCGACACTTCTCTGACCGATGCCAACTGGGTCACGGCAGATAAGATCAAGGATATGGAGGAGCAGTCACACGATCGTAACAAGCACGTGGCTCCGGCCCAACTAATGCAGCAGTATGTCGTGGTCCCGGCCAAACTTCGTCTTGTGACCCTGACGGCAATTTTGAAAAACATTACTGCCAGCTCTGAGGCGGCTCGTATTATGGTGTTCTTCTCGTGTACCGACTCGGTCGAGTTTCACTTTTCGGCGTTTACACGCGATGGCAAGGATCCGTTGGCTAGTGGTGACACCCAAAAGGACGACGAGGACGAGACTGCATTCTCGACTGTTCTCACAGCTCCCCTACTTGGCGACGGCACTGTCGTGTACAAGCTCCACGGTTCGCTTAACCAGAAGCTACGTACCTCGACCATGTCTGCGTTTTCGAAGCCGCCATCCGAAGCGAAGCATTCGATCTTGTTCTGTACGGATGTTGCCTCGCGTGGTCTCGATCTGCCGCTCATTACCAACGTTGTAGAATTTGATCCGCCGTTTGCGCTCGAAGATCACATCCACCGTGTTGGCAGAACTGCCCGTGCCGGGCATGCTGGAACGTCTATCCTTGTCTTGCTTCCCGGGAAGGAAGAGAAATACGTCCAGACTATTGAGCCGAGCCATCCTGGGGGCCTTGCTGCCAAAAGGCACGAGACACTCCTTCAGAACGCGTTTGGCAAGAAATGGGAGGTCGACGCTACTACTTGGCACTTGGATACTGAGCGTTGGCTCCTGGAGGATTCCCATGCCATGAATCTGGCAAAGCGGGCATTCACATCCCACATCCGCGCGTATGCCACGCACTTGTCATCTGAGCGTGATGTCTTTGATCTCAAGGCACTTCATCTCGGTCACATCGCCAAGAGCTTCGCCCTTCGTGAGACCCCGGGCAACATCTCTGGCCATTCTTCTTCCAAGTCTTCAAAGTCGAGTGGTAGTTCCACTACCAAGCCCAAGTCAGCCAAATCCAAAGACCCAAAATCTTTGATGCTCAACATGGCCCGCAAACACCAGGCTATGAGCGAGTTCAACCTTGGCTAATAATGTGTTATGTCTAAACCAACGTGTCTAAATCGCATTGCATATTTATTCTATAATATTCATGTCCAAGATCGATTGAATCGGAGCGTGTAGGATCTATGTCGTAATAAAGAGAAAAAGTAATCATCAAGAGTCGTTAGTTATCGTATCCCGTGGCCTTTTGAGCACCCGGCACAAGGCTGTCGCCCGAGGGAATATCGTAAATGTCCGATGAACCCGAGTAAACAGCATTGGCAAGCGAGACCTGCATGTTGTCAAAGTCGACGACGGTATACAGGTTGCGCATGAAGTTAGCACCGAAAAGCGTACGGCCACCCACCCACGAGTTGGGCAGAATCGTGAGGGCGTACTTGGCAGGCGCCGGCCGGTAATAGATTGACGCGTCAATCAGGAACTCGGACTGCGAGATCAGCAGGTAGACACCACGAATGTTGAGAATGATGTTGTGGTTGGACGGGTAGTCGTCAGTAAAGTACATGCCCAGACTTTCGTTGAACGTGGCTCCAAAAGTCTCAGCAATGCTCGTGGCAGTGTCATCGGGGACGTAGCTGAACGACGAACCACAGTCCAGCATAACATAATCGCCCATGCCAGCAGCGTCATAGTGCGAGGAGCCAACCCACAGATCGTCGATGTTAACAGTGACGTAGGCGTTCTCCTGCATCGGTACAGTGTAGAGTTGCTTGTTGTAAACCTTTTCCATGTCGATGCCGCCGAACAGCAAGCTACCGTCGCCCACGGAGCTAGCATTGTTCAGGTAAACCGAGTAAGCCCATCGGCTGATGATGTTCTGGAGCTTGAGACTTTCAGGGACGTTGACATACTTGGTCTCGGCCATCTCGATGTTCTTGGGACCGATGCCGAAAATGCCGGATCCAGCGTTGCCGGAAGTGCCGATGCCAAACTGCTGGGATGAGATAGTCGAGCCGCCGATCTCAACATTGTCCTGAACATAGTATCCCTTTATGGTACTTGAACCATTGCCGTATCCGATAGTAAAGTCTTCAGATACATTCTTGAGCGAAGAGGAAGCGGTGGGATCAAACGAATACTGAGCATTGTCGTTGGGCACTGTCGCGTCCCAGATCCAGAGATCAGACGAGCCAGTATCGATTTGAAGGGTCGCCGATTGTCCGGGTGTTCCCAGCTGCATATCCGCAGTGTAGTAACTGTACAGGTTGTGCGCGACCACGTCGACATAAGAGCGCTTTTGGATGCCACGCTTGCTCAGACTCTCGTCGTCGTCGTCGTCTGTCAGGCCACCAAGGAGTTCCACGAGGTCATCAATGTTTTGCTGGTTGACGGTATTCTGCACATTGAGTGCCAATGCGTGGTCGCTAGAGTAATCCGTGGGCAGATCGACTTTGCCATTGTTCTTCTCGTTGATCTGAGCCAGGCCTCCAAGGACCTCGGTGAGCGTACCTGTCAGGGGGACCACTATGTCGTCGACCACGATCTCGAGTGTGTCTCCAACGACCTCGAGAAGTCCATCGAGCAGACCTCGGTCTTCGACCTGGACAGGCAGCGCTAGTGATGCAGACGCGCTAAGCACCGAGATCAAAAGTGCGCTTGTCTTCATGTTATGTCTATCGCGATACCGAGGCATAGCACTTTGCGAGTACAGGTATTTATATTACTCTCGGGAAAACGTACTGACGTCCGGCAAGGACTGCCCTTGATCTCGCATCCGCCGTCATTGCCGATCTTCGGCGCCAGGAACGGGAAGCGTCGATCACCGAGCCATCTGCAGGTCTCGCAGCAGCCAGGCCCGATTCGGTCCACATGTGACCCTAAAAGAGCATTACGGGTTTGAATGGAGACTGCTGGAGATTGAAAGATGGAGTATCCGGCCCATATTAGCACAAAATGGAAAAAGAGCGCATACTACCAATTTTTATCTGCTTGATTATCAGCAGCGGATGTTCCACGATCAGCACACGCTGCATGAGCATCATGGGCATTAGCACAAACCGGTCGCGCCAACAGTTTGTGCGCCGTAGCTATGTTTCAAGAAATACGTACTCACTTTTTTTCTGTCGCCTTGAATCAACTTCTATCCGGTGTATCTACGCTCACCAAAAGATCGGGACTTGCTTCCATGCGCAGTGCTGCGCGATGACGAAGAGAATCTCGATCTAAGCGGAAGAAATCTCAATGGCCGCAGAGATCGGACCGGAAAATGTGAGTTTAACCAGTAAGCGCTGGCGATACCCGAGGGTATCTTTGAGTCGTGGCATAACCAGCTTCATCTCGGCGCTATTGCCATGATTTCGGTCGAGTCAAGCGTTTCTAAGTTACTATATCACTCTCAGTTCCGGGTCCTTGAATCTACAAAAGAGATCTCGGACTTTGGAGGGCTGCAAATTTGTGGCTGGCTACAAGGACTTGCTAGATCTTGCGATCCGTCGAAGGACGCACCGTAAACTTTCTCGAGACAGACGTTACGGCACAAAAAAAACACACAACAAAGAACAGACGAAAACGCTCCAGCACACGCCGTCTCCTCCCGACGACAAATTTGTCATTTTTTTTTTCTTCCTCGCTGCAGAATGCGAGTGGCTGTACCCTCATCTCGCATGGCCAGATCGGGCGATGCCGTCAAGCCTTCGGCGCCACATGCAATGGCTCCGGCTAACGAACACCTATAGTGTTCAGTATTGCAAAATTACGGCTCGTTAGTACGCGTACTTCCTGGTTTTGCCTTGAATTGCCATAGAACGGACCCCACGAGCTTCTTCTCGTATTTCATACCTGGCTCGTATTCGTGCCCAGGGTTTCAACGGTTTCCAGGGATCCCGTGAGATGGCATCTGCACATGCAGATCTGCAGGTCCTCACAATGGCGTAGTGCGCCGCGGCGCAAAGGTTCCGCACCCTAATGGCCTGCCCAGGTATGTGCCATCCGTAGCACGAAAAGCCCTCAGCTGCAGTTCTGTACCGAATTGAGACGAAGTGCCGCATATTCGACGAACGGCATCAATGTGGGACATGTGAGAATTTTTCTGCGGAACAACTTTCGAGGCGCAAAAGACAAAAATTCAGTTTGGTCCCTGCGACGCTGACATGACGAGGCAAGTTGCTAGCTTATTTGACAGCATTACATGACGCACGTTAACAACGAGCCTATGTAGATCCAGGTGCATGTTAGACGGGGATCCCGCTTAATTAACAAAAATCCCGCGTAAAATTAAAACAGACTACACGTACGTGACGCGTCTGATCGAAACAGTGGCAGGGCGCAAGTCCAAACTTGTGTAGCATTGTAGCAAAGATATGGGCACTGTTTGTTCGTCGTTGCACCTTTGATTTGTCGTCGTTCATCGCTTTCATCTCTCTCCGATTCGAATCGGCACGTGGGCCAAGATCAGGGCGGGCTGTGCTCGCTGAGGCCGTTTGAATCTGAGGCTCAGAATCTGAGCCTCGGCGACTGCCGTATCGAGATTAGCCAAAGATTGCTCTGTGGAGCCGAGGTCCCACCCGTGGCTGGGTCCGCAACTCCACGATCGATCGGCGTTCTCGACGCACGTTCCTGCATGTGCATCCTAAAACGTGTTAATGCATGCTAAGCCATCATTTTCGGGCATGTATGCAAAATATGCATGCTCTGATAATAAGCATGCCAGACACAGTTCTGTAGATACAGAGCGTCACTATGGCCGAAATATTGGACAAGATCGCCCATCCAGACTACGACGCTCTGGTAAGAAAATATTCAGAGCTAGCGCAGTTTCAAAATGCCAATGGAACTGGTATTGACTTGAGCAAACCGGACGCGCTCTATGCACTTACGGCAGCGCAGCTCCGCGAGCACTTTGGGCTCGATGTCCACCTGAGCAAAAATCACTTATGCCCTCGGTTGGCAAATAGACTTGATTACGTTCTCTGGATCCACACATTGGTTAGAAGCACAAGAGAACAAGACGGTGCTGTGCAGACCGAGAAACAGCTATGCGGGCTTGATGTAGGCGTCGGCGCGTCGTGTATTTACCCGTTGCTTGTGTGCTCCATCGATGAGCGTACAACAATGTACGGCACAGAGATAGCGGATGACTCTGTGAGTCTGGCAGAGGCTAATGTTTCCAGGAACTCTGAGCTTGCTGATCGCATACACGTTGTGCGACGCGGGCCGTCAGACTCGTTTTTCTCGTGGGAGGAATCACCAACATTTGATTTTTCGCTTTGCAATCCTCCGTTCTACTCGAGTGCCGAGGATTTGGAGGCCTCGCGGGCCGCTAAATCGGAAGACCCTGCTTCGACGCTACTGGCTTCAGACCACGAGTTGTTCACGCCGGGCGGCGAGGCGGCATACACAATGCGAATGCTAAAGGAGACTGCCGGCCTCAATAATGCCTATGCATGGTACAGCACTATGTTTGGAAAGAAACAGACACTGATCGACTTTGTTGAAGCTTTGAGGCAAAGTGGGATTTCCAACTACGCGCTGCACGAGATCTCTCACGGAAAGACACGGCGGTGGTGTGCTGCCTGGAACTATGGACGGGCCCGAGCACCGCACAATCTTTCTCGTCTCTATTCTAGTCATCTAAGGCACCTTAACCCCCATCCGACCCGACTCCCTGCTGCCTCTATTGCTGGCACAACTTCACTGGGAGACATTTCTATCAGGCTCCAAGAGCTCCATCCGGGCGTGGAGTCCTCGCAGCACGATGATTCGATAACAGTCACTGTCCGTGGCAATACATGGTCGCGGGCTGCTCGACGGAAACGTCAGAAACTTGACGGCGCGTCGGGACAGCCAGTTGAGCCTGCATCTGTGTTTTCGATCTTTATCAAGGACTCTGTTGCAACTGTTGACTGGATTATCGGTACGGATTTTGTTTTGTTTGAAAGCTTTGTTGGCATGCTTAAGCGGCGCATAGAAGGAATCAGCAAAAACTAGATATGAATTCGGGTTCCCTTTGCCGAGGGTCGTAACTCAGATCTCTGTAGTAACCGCTTCGCAGTTGCCAAGGAGGTCCAGTAGCAGTTGTCCCCAGAATGACAATCGACATGCATATATGCTCAGCAGCTTAATTAAGAAAACGCGTCAACGCCGCGCGACGCGACACGCATATGCATCATGACCAAGCAGTTGTCGACATTTCAGCCGGAACACCAGTTGATGGTGAGCGCAACTGCCATGCCACCCGGACAAGCGTTCCTAACGGACTTTTTCAAGCCCAAGAATGCCGTAAATGAGGGTACTGGCGAGTCTAGGAAGCGGACTTCGCCGGCAGAATCGCCAAGTGGTGCCAAGAAGGTGAAAACGGAGCCCAGCAGCGACGGCCCTCCTGAGCGACGGCCTCGAGAGAAGGTTGGCACGCTGACACAGAACGTCAACGCACCAGCTAGTGTAACATGTGAGCCTGGGTCAACGAACTCTGCATCGCAGTACAAGTACCAGGCCAAGCAGGAACAAGAGGGTGCTTCAACGGACGGCCAGATCGACTCGCGGAAACAGGACCTGCATGAGCGCTTTGTCAATTTTCTCGGTCAGCCAGGAGGACTCCAGCGATTTAGACGCAGAGTCGTATCTCCCGCAGAAGTTGACGGCGATGAAGAGGACGATGAAGGCGATGAGGACCCTAAGACTACCAAGGCTACAAAGAAACTGACTCCGTTCGAGGAGCAGTACATTGAACTCAAGCGCAAGTACATGGATACGATCTTGATTGTTCACAACGGGTACAAGTACAAGATATATGGGCAAGACGCCCGCGTTGTCTCGCGCATTTGCTCATATGCACTCATTCCGGGCAAGATGACCATCGACGACAGCGACCCCAATGACAAGTACTACAATCGGTTTGCATCGTGCTCCTTTCCAGTTTACCAAAAGACGCTCGAAACTCGAGTTAAGCAGCTCGTTTCAGCGGGGTATAAAGTCGGCATTGTCAACCAGACGGAGACTGCGGCCATCAAAAAGCCTGACAAGGCACGAAAGTCCAAGTTGTTTGCTCGCGAGGTCACGTCGATGCACACTATGGGCACCCTCCTGGACGACTTTGAAAATGCCAGCGCTGGTGTTCTGGGATCCACGTCTGGTCATCTGATGGCGCTCGTTGAAATCCCAGGTGGTGTCAATGCTCCTTCGGGTAGTAGAACTTTTGCATTCATGGCCGTACAGACTTCGTCAGGCGAAATTGTATACGATGAGTTCAGGGATACTGCACTTTTAACAGACCTTGAGACGCGTCTGCTGCATATTCAGCCGAGCCAGATTGTACGTGTTGGCGAAACCACAAGCGAGACGGACCGCCTATTAAGCCATCTGCGCACCGGCGGTGTATCTGTGCAGCTTGATCGCGTTGACGCCGTATCAGTTGATGACGCGCCATCGTTTCTCGCGGACTACTTTGCAAACCTCATTCAGGATAGCAAGCCGGGGCTCTCGCCCCGGATTCTCGATGTCGTGAGCGCTCTTCAGCCCGGCGTCAAGGCGGCATTTTGGGCGCTGCTACAGTATCTTATACCCTTCAAACTCGAAAATGCTCTGGAGCTTGTCGGTAATTTCACGCCATTTGGAAGCCGATCGCACATGACGCTCAACGGCAACACGCTGATGAGCCTTGAGATATTCCAAAATCAGACAGATCAAACCGACAAAGGTACTCTATTCAAATTTATCGATAACACGCGAACGCAGTTCGGTCGCCGGCTACTGCGCAAGTGGGTCGCAAACCCTCTCGTCGACCGCGAGGCTATTGAATTGCGCTTGGACGCGGCGTCGGAACTTTTCCGCAGTTTTAGCAAGATTGTCGAGCCTGTGATTCACGGTTTCAGCAACTCACCTGACCTTGAAAATGGCCTTATCCGGGTCAAGTACAAGCGCATTGACAGAAAACAGCTCTATTATCTTCTTTATTACCTGCACAGATTTTCTACCAGTATTGAGGAAAAGCACGCCACGACATTTAGTTCGCCAATATTACGCGAGCACTTCATGGCGTTGCCAAAACCGCGAAAGCTGTTGTCTTCCTTGCTAGCGCGCATATCCGCCAATGCTGCAAGACAGAACGCCAAGGTGGATTACTTCATTCTTGACGAGAGCCCCGATAACGAGGATGTTGCAGACCTGAAAATGGTAAGTGCACGATGACCAGAGATAGTGCGTGAATCAGACTGACCTGTAGATGGTTTCCGAGACTGAGAGAAACCTCGAAAGGCTGCTTGCAGAAACTAAAAAGGAGACAGGCATAAGTCGTCTTCGATATGTTTCGGTGCTCAACAGCGACGTAAGTAACCCCGGACATTTTTGTTTTCTATATCTGTTTCTGAGTGTGTCTGACCACAGAACATTTTTGAAGTTCCCGCCGTGGATGTTAAAAAGGTACCGAAAGACTGGGTCAAAGAGAGCGCCACCAAGTCTGTATCGCGCTTCACATCGGCGCCCCTTCGAAAACTAAGAGAGGAACTTGAACTAAACAAGGAGCGGCTTGTTGTTGCTGCCGATGAAATGTTTGCCCGTTTTGTGGACGAAGTCGGACAACATTATGAAGAACTGCGTCAGATGGTCGTTGCACTAGCCAACATTGACTGTCTTGGCTCGCTAGCTGCTTTCTGTGGTCTTTCAGGGTTTGTGCGACCATCCTTTGTGGACGCACGAAGAATAGATATCAAAAAGGGTCGTCATCCCATGGTCGAGCAGTTCCTTAAAGCATATGTGCCCAATGACACCAAAATGTCGCAGGAAACCAACAGGGCGACTATTGTTACTGGTCCTAATATGGGCGGTAAAAGCTCCTACGTACGACAGACAGCTCTTATCTGTATTATGGCACAGATTGGAGTCTATGTACCGGCTGAGAGAGCAGATCTTTGCATTTTGGACGCCGTTTACACCCGCATGGGCGCATACGATAATATGTTGGCGGGCGAGTCAACATTCATGGTTGAGTTGAACGAGTGTCAGCAAATTATGAAATCTGCCACGAGCAGGTCTCTTGTTTTGCTCGACGAGATTGGCCGTGGTACCAGTACCCAGGATGGCCTCGCTATCGCCTACGCCATTCTGTCCTATTTTATCACGGACATCCAGTCGTTGACGCTCTTTGTCACACATTACCCCACGCTTGCTTCTTTTGAGTCCATGTTTCCCGGATTGGTGAACAACATTCATATGGGTTTCCTCGAGCAGGACACTGAGCTTGGCAAGCGTGTTACATTCATGTACAATGCGGTGCCAGGAGTAGCCCAGAAGTCTTATGGTCTCAATGTGGCTCAATTGGCTGGTATGCCGGATGATATCCTCAAGCTCGCTGCGGAGAAGGCAGCGCAGATGGAAGATCTACTTACACACAAACGACAGCTTGCGCAGGTCAAGAAAGTCTTGAAGATTCTGAAGACACTTGGCGACGAGTCTGTTGGCTCCGACGATACCACAGCTATGTTGGATGATTTGCGTCTATATGCCAGAGCATAGTTAGACAGTAATGACATGATAAATTTTGACTCTGGCGGTGAACACGCCCCGTGCATTAGAAAACAGGGAGCGTGCAAAAGACAAAACGACAGACATCTCATAACCCATGTCTATTTACATTCAGCAAAACAAAGAAAAAAGGAAATTAGCTATACGGTATGTATGGATTTTCTGTTGTCAAAAAAAACTGCAAAAAAGGATGCGTTAGCCCGGAATCGAACCGGGGGCTGATCGATGGCAACGATCAATTTTACCACTAAACCACTAACGCGTTCTCTGCAAAAACATCCTGGATCCTATACAATTCCACTTTTATGTTTCTTAATTATACATAAATGCGTGCATTGTAAGGTATCATAAATGGAAACTTCGCGGCTGTAAACTTTGGTTGCATTACATGCACAAGATTATCGGATAGCAATATCTCGAGTTTCTGTGCAAAATATCACTATTTACCATGTGAAGAACCTACAAGATTCAAAATTACTTGTCAGGCCTTTTGCTAGGCTATTTGTCGGACAAACTTAGCTGTAGCTACGACACCTGCGCCAAGAGTAATGCTGTGGCCCGCAGCGTTCAACGGCGTATATTTCTCGACTAACTTGAAGCATTACCACTTAATGTTTTTTTATCTATACAAGACTATACAAGACAAGTTGTCACGCGTCTACTGTCAGCTGGGCCCTATGTCCCCGGCAGGTTCCAGACGTTTTGCATATTTTTGCGTTTTTCTCCCAGTTTTATATTATTTTATGTTATTTTGTGTTATTTTTCGTATTTGTTCGGATTTTTGTACTTTTCCATTAAAGGTTCCAGCAATTAACTCGAGCTTAACCTACTCCGATTCCAGCAGATTCCAGAAGTTTCCCCAAATCTCCCAATATGCAATATATACTGCGTAGCCGTCTCTGAGCACGAGTAGACACCATTGAAAGAAACACAACATTGGAGGAAAAATGGTGAGAGAAACAAAACTGTATGACCTGTTGGGCATTGGCCCCTCGGCAAATGAAGCCGAGATCAAAAAGGCCTACAAGAAGATGGCCCTCAAGTACCATCCCGACAAGCCGGATGGTGACACTGAAAAATTCAAGGAGATCTCAGAGGCGTTTGATATTCTGTCCAACAAGGAAAAGCGCGACTTGTACGATAACTACGGACTCGAGGCTGCGAGAAGAGGAGGTTTTGTCCCGCCAGAGGCCAACGGCGAGGACGGTGCAGGCGGCTATCCCGGAGGCTTTCCTGGTGGAGGTGGTTTCAACTTCTCATTTGGCGGACCCGGCCAGGGCGGATATCACTCATTTACTACAAACGATGCTTTCAACATCTTCAGTCAGTTTGCCGGTGCCGGCGGCATGGATGGCGACGACGACCTGTTCTCGTCATTTATGGGCGGCGGCGGCCGGCGAGCGCGCGGTGGTTTTGGCGGCGGCAGTCCATTTGGCGGCGGTTTTGCTGGAGCGCCTGGTGGCGGCGGCTTTGGATCTCCCGAGAAGCCTCCAGCTTTCACCATCAAGCTGCCGGTCAGTCTTGATGACCTTTATAACGGCACTACCAAGAAGATGAAAATCACGCGCAAGCGCGGCATGGGCTCGGAAGAAAAGATTCTATCAGTCAACATTAAGCCCGGGTGGAAGGCTGGCACCAAGGTTACTTACGCCGGTGAGGGCGACCAGCAAATGGATGGGTCGGTCCAGGATGTTGTGTTTGTGATTGAGGAGAAGCCGCATCCTGTGTACAAGCGTAACGGCGATAATCTCGAGGCTGATGTCAAGCTGTCGTTTAAGGAGTCGCTGCTTGGATTTGAGCGGGTGTTTGAGACGCTGGACGGCAAGAAGATTCGCGTCAGCAACTCGAGCCCGATGACGCCGGGTCGCACAATTGTGTATCCTGGCCGGGGGATGCCGTTATCCAAGCGTCCTGGTACCCACGGTGACCTCGTTTTCACCGTCAAGGTCGACTATCCGACCACTCTGACGCCGCAGCAGCGGGCAGCTATTCAGGAGAATTTCTAGTTGTCTGACGGCGTGGTATTTATGTAACTGCATTAATGACGAACGATGATAGACTTGCCATAAGCCTACTTTCGATTTCTGGGTGCGGTGCTCCCAGACGAACGAAAACTACCAGTAAAAAAGAGATCCGTAAAACAATTCGTTATAAGTACATGACACTATGACACAGGGGGAAGGGGGGAGGGATGGTGAGGTGCGAAAACTAGTCGAGGAAAACGTGCAGATGGAACAAAAGAGCTGGAGGTATTTTAGTCCTTCTTAGACTTCTTGGACTTCTTGGACTCGCCGTCCTCGTCCTCAGCCTTGCGCTTCTTATCCTTCTTTTCCTTCTTGTCCTTCTTGTCCTTCTTTTCCTTCTTGTCCTTCTTTTCCTTCTTTTCTTTCTTCTCGGACGAGGGAGTGGCGGGCTCGTCTTCCTCGTCAGCGGCAGACTTGCTAGGTGTCGACGAGATCTCCTCGATCTTAGATTTGACAGGAGTCTCGCTGACAGACATCACAGAAGTGTCTGCAGCCGACGACGACGAAGCAGCGGTAGACGGAGCAACGCCATCCTCGCGGTTGAGCTCGACATACGAGTCCTTCCACGAAGCAGGGGTGTTATCGTTGACGCGGCCATACTTGTCAAGCTTGCCGTCGGCCTTGAGCTGCTTCTTCTTCTGCGCAACCGGGCCCAGGCCCCATCGTCGCGGGTAGGTGTCACGCTCCATAATGCAACGCTTGATCTTGGCGACAACGCCGTGGTCGCACGTAGCAAGGTCGACAGTCGACATCTGGGCAATGCCGAGGGCGATGGCCTCGCCCTTTGTGGTCATGAGCACAACCTCGTCGTTGAGCTCAATGCCCTCCTCGTAGCGGAGGAGACCGGGGATCATGAGCTTGGCACCGTAGCAGACCGAGTTCACAGCCGAGTCCTTGACAACAACGCGCTTGTAGCCAACAAGCAGGCTCTCAAGCGGACGGATGCATCGTCGCAGGTACGACTCGTCCTTGGTGTTGTCGTAGAGCCACTGGGCATCGAGAATGTCGTGAAGAGTCACCATGCCGTCGTTCTCATCGAGAGCACCGGAGCGGACACGACGCAGCTCCTGCATGTGGCCACCAACGCCGAGAAGCATACCAAGGTGGACACAGAGAGTACGCATGTAGGTACCGGCCTCGCACGAGGCCCAGAAGACGCCAAGGTTGCGGTCGTTGTCGAACTCAATGAGCTTCGAGTCGTAGATGGTACGGACACGGAGCTGACGCTTGACGGCCGAGATCAGCGGCGGACGCTGGAAAAGCGCACCAGTGAGCTGCTCAATAGCGCGGCCAAGGTCCTTCTCATCCTTGAGGGCATCGTGGAGACGAACAATGCACACGTACTCCTTACCGGCACCCTGCTGAGACTTGACGAGACGGGTAGCACGGTCGATACAGACGATGAGACATCCAGTGACCTTGGGGTCGAGAGTGCCCGAGTGGCCAGTTTTCTCGACTCGGAGGATACGCTTAATCCAGGCGACGACCTCGTGGGACGACGGGTTCGACGGCTTGTCGAGATTGATGACACCCGATGAGATGTAGCTCTTGAGGTCACGCTTCAGCGGCGAGCAGCCGGTAGGGATCGGGGTGTAGTGACCGCTACGGACAAGCAGCTTGTCGTAGTTCTTGAGGAGCAGCGGCCAGTTCGAGGTATCATTGGACGCCTTGGAGTTGTCCGGCTTGATCTGGTAGTCCGTGGACTCCTGTTTTGCGACGTCACCCATGGTTGTTTATCGCGTTAGTGTCCGACGTACAGAGGGAGGAAAAAAAAAAAATCTAGCGGTTGTTCATCTCTGTCCCAAGGGCTGCGGTGAAAAGTTTCTGCGTCACGTGATACATATTTGCATGGAATGCATATTACTTCGTATACCAGAGGGGAGCTGCTACAGACGTCTGGGCAGGGCCGTCAACAAGAAAAATACTACAGAAGAAATGGTCGGACAATATCTTCTGCTCACGATATATCCCTAGAAATGAATCCAGAGTACACATCGTCCTGGAAGCGCTGACTGCTGCGTAGGTGTAGGAAATGCGCGGTAGTGTATTTTAATGCCGTCGGTGGTACGGTACTATACAAGATTGAGCTGCTTGGAAATCTTGAGAACAAGCGCTCGCTTCATGAATTGCTCTCTGCCAAGCAGCCGCGTGTGCTTCATGTACTGGTCTAGCTTAATGCGATCCGAGTCTAGCGCCTTGCCGAGCACGTAGAGTGCATCGTCAATAGCGTGGTCGTCGGCCACGAGCTGGTACAGCTGATTGTGAACAACTGTCTCGGCCGAAATGGCGTCGTCGAGCTCTGGAGGTGGGCGCGTGCGGGCGGCTGAAATGGCCTGCTTTGCAGAGTCCATGCGTTCGTCCAGGCTCTTTGCGTTCTCGCGCGCCGACACGGCGAGGCGGTCCAGCTCGGCACGCTCCCGTGCCATGGTTTTTTCCATCCAGTCTAGAACGGCCGCTGTCTGGTTCAGAGCTTCGTGGTCCTTGGTGACTTCTGGCCGGATCTCGCGGTCGACAACCTCATCTATGCACTTTTGCAGGTACTCGACCGCTTGAACACGCTGCGGATTGGGCGGCTTCTGCGGCGCTTCGGCGCCGACCGGGACTGCTGTATCGTCGATGCCTGTAAGAATGTCGACAGGCGGCGGGGGAGCCCTGTACGAACTCGGATGTGAAATGGGATCCGGCGCGGCTTGGTTATACGGCCCGCTGGTGTTTTGCTGTGGAACTTCCTGTGTGGGCGTCCTTCTGGGATGCGTGGCGTACATGGGGAGGGGCGGCTTAGGTGGAAGCGGCGGCCGAGGCGATGAGTCGCTGCCGGTTGGCGTCTGGCGCAGTGTCTGGGCCTCAGGCGCCCTCGGAGACGGTTGGTGTACAGGATATGCAGATCCAGAGGCAGGAGATTGCGGAGGAGCAGCATCGTACGCCGGTGCTGGCCGCGCGTATACGGGGGGCTCGCGGGCAAAGACGTCTATAAGCACGGAAATCGCCTCGCCGAGATTAGACGACGGATTGTCTGCCCAGTACGATAAGTATGGATGATAGCAGCGGCCATTTGCGTCTACGTGGTTTCCTGGCTGGATCATCATCGTCTCAGTCGGACGCACGTAGGCGTACGGTGCCCTCGCCGGGTACTCTTTGGGCACCCATATTTCCACTGGAATGCGGTAGACGTGCCCGCCTACTGGCACTGGCACTGTGCCGTAGAGGCAGAGCAGGAGTTCTGGTCTTCCATACTCATCAGCTTGTGTTAGTCAAGACACGAGACAATCGTAATACCAAGTACTTACTGTACACGTTAGTTCGGGGCTTTAGAGATGGGTACGTTCCCAGCACTCCTGCAGCATCCGTATACGTTCTATCGGCCTGGGCGTATTCCTGTTGTTAGTTGACGGTCTTTTTTTTGTCGTCCTGAAGGCGTCGCACTCAGACCACATTGGCAGCAGCTTCGCAGCTAATCTAGGGGACATTGTATTGGGACCAACTGCGATACGTGTGACAGGGAGGATCTGGAAATGCCGAGTTACTGGACTCAGTTTCTCTGCTTCAGTTTCCCATTGGCATTGTTCGAGATAATATTTGCTTCTCTGGGGGTACAGCCCCAGACCCTAGTAACAACTGCTTCAGTGTCTCATTGGCATCGTGTTGGGGTCCTTATTTGCTTTCCTGCGGGTTCCACTCTCAGACTCCCGTAGCAACTGCTTCGCAGTTGATGCGGGTTCAATTACCAGAATCACAACTCACCGGTTGCAGCACACGATATAGCCATCCAAGCACCTCTGATGGCACGTTATGGAGTGCTGGACCGTTCATTAGTGTCAAAACCCGCCCTTGCGAGATTCTATGGCCTCGATTCCGGGAGCCTTTTGTTGGATCACTATCTAGTGTCGCAAGACCGCGGGGCACCCGTAGTACGGCTGTGCAAGTGGATCAATCAGATATGTTCCCAATTAAAGTCCAGCGCTGTGCATTTCCTGCATAGTCCAAGCATATGTAAAGTGGTTTGCGTGGGTTGTCTGAACTCCTTACCAACCGGTTTGCTGTTGATTAGATTACAGTCTGTACGATCTTTGGTATAACTTAATACAGCTTCACAGCAGTTGCTATGGGAGTCTGGATGGGGAACCCACCGAGTGAAGCAATAGGCTGCATTTTGGTCTAGTCCTTCATCTCCTGCCAATATTGATCCTATGAAAACAGTCCATAGATAATTTCCTAGCCACCGTGCAAACCATCGTAGTTGTCCGATTTACCGCGTCACAAGCCATATCCATATTACAAAGCCGGTTCCTGCACGTCGGGCCCAGTTTTGCAATATGCTCTAAAATTGACTACTCTGTGGCAGCCGGCTGGAAGGCCGCAGCAGACTGCAGACCCAGCGTGCCGTGGGTAGCACGCCGGCATTCAATATCCGATACACAGACACAGGCAGCGTTTGCCTGACGTCAACCTACAGAAGATGGCACATTGGGCAATTTCTGACCCCTTGAGCTGTGGGACGCGTCGATCGCCACAACACGAGCCCCTGGCTGGGCCACAAACGGCGCCAGGTCCCTGATATTCGCGAGACACCGAAAGCGTGTTTCAGGAGTTCCCAGAGTCGTAGCATATACACGCCTTGATTGACATCGATGCATCAGTGTATGGCAGCCAACTTCAAGCGCTTCCCCCAAAACTTGAGCAAGCTGCTTAATTTTTCCCCCTAGCCTTTTGCCTGCTTGTGCATGCACCGTTGAACCGGAGTGCAGAACCCGCCATTTTTGGCACACACACACACACACCCACACGCGCGAACCGAGGAATCTGTTCAACACGGACTCCAGATTTTGAGGTACCAATTCTAAAACAAGGGCACATTAAATGCACACATGCCTCTGAGACATAGGCGGGGAGCACAGACTTTCCCCCGTTTAGTACCTCCTGCCTTTATCGGCATGCGCCGTACATGCAAAGCCCCAAAAACACCCAGGGTGTGTTTTTGAATAGTGGGAGTTTTTTCCTAGGGTAAGGGCGACCTGGGAGTTCGGACTGGGACACTCGTAAGCCGTTGTATCGTTCCTGCCCCCCTCAAGAGCCCTTTTACTCCCCGACCTCTTGACTTTTCTCAAGCTTCGTGCCGGATAGACAGCCAGCGAGGCGTAGTACTTGGGAGGCCCATACTGCAACACGTGTTGAACTGAGTGTCTGGGTTCTATTTTGTTACGATGAGCGGGTAAGTGGCGATATTTGCGGCGAATCGGCCCTTGGCGCTTGTTTGGCGTGTCATTGTACCTCGACCAAGCGGGGTTGGACGGCGGTTGTTCAGAGTTTTCATTTTTTAGAGTCAAGTGTCTTGTTTCGAGAGTGATGTGCTGTCGCTTCAAGACAACCGCAGCAAATCGGTCGCGGTTGAACTACGCGATGGTGATACTGCCTCCAAGCAGCGACCGAGGAACTGGGCCTGCTGTTAGAACAAATGGCACGAACGAACGATGGACAATCCGCTGTTTCACGAGGTCGATGATTGGCTCTTTTCCAGGTCCACGTTTAGGCGCATCACAAAACACACACTAACCACAGATGGACGGTAATCATAATACTCGCGCTGGTGGCTGCTGCATCTAGCGGTGCTTGGGTCTTCGCTCCCAAGGGCGACAGTCAAACGTAAGTTGAGAGCTACCAACTGCTTCGCAGTTGAGATGGGGTTTATCGCTCGATTGGTTCCATTCGCACCCGTCTCTTCTCTGCTAACTATAGTGTCTGGCGAAGCTGCATCATTCTGACACTGGCAATGTGCTACATCATGTGGGCTATTACCTATCTCGCCCAGCTTCACCCACTTGTGGCCCCCCGGCGTTCTGACCTGCGCCCCGAGCACGCCTAACTTGCCCACGACAATACTGCAAATCCGCCATGTATGACTAGCTGCACTTTTTCAGTTTACGTTAATGACTGTTTAAAATGATTGATCACCGCAACTGCAAAACAGTTGGCACCAGATCCCAATTGCGAAGCAGTTGCCACAGGAGCAACCGCGGAGCGGTTGCTGCGGGGGTCTGGGGGTGGAGCCCCCAGGAAAAAGTCAAACAGCTAGTGCTGACAAGTCAGTTCTTGGTTCTTGCGTATAGTGTTTTCACCTTCTTTATTTGTTTGGCTTATGTGCTTCGTATGGCGTGTTAAGAACTCGACGCTAGTCTTAACCAGAACCCAATCGATGACCCTTTCCTTGGAAACCGCTAGAGCGGCTACTCGATGAGCCTGTATCATCCGACCACAGTCTATGTACATTGCCCCACGAGCGTGCCTGGCTGGACCCGGCCCGAGTAGCTGTGCGATGGCGGTTAACAAACGATCTAAATGCACTGAGAGTGCGCTCGCCCTCGAATTGGACATGGGGCGAGCCGTCCGCAGGGAAAAATAGAATCGTCGGGAAGCCACGCACATCGTACTTCTGCGCCAGCTGTGTGGCACCGCTACCAGTGCAGTCTGCAATGGCAACAACCACGCCAGGAGGCGCCGTGTTGGCAAGTTGTTCGTAGTCCGGCTTCATGCGCTGGCAGTGGCCACACCAAGTCGTGCTAAAGGACACAATAGCATCCTTTCCGGCCGTCTCTTGTGCAAAGTTGCGATCTGTGAGGTAAACAATACCTCGCGGACGCGGTTTCGCACCTCCTCCAACTCTATTACCCCCACTCCGGCGGCTGCCGATGTGTGCTGGCAAAAGCGTAAAGAGGTAGAGATACAAATGGCCGGAAAGATAACCCGTGACCGCTTGAAGCGCGCCTTCCGGTCCGCCCATGAGCAGCGAGACAAAGATCATAAGGGCCGGAAGAAACTTGGCACGCAGCGTAAAAAAATAGAACGTCGTCGGTTCCTCAGGGTGATCCTGAGCAGTTGTGTACGTCATTGCCATCATCAAAGGCTGTAAATACAGCGCTCCCTTGAGATACACATTTGCAAGCTGCTGTTAGCATGTTCTTCATGGCTTGTCAAAACTCTGGACAAGATAAATAACAAGTCACTAAACTACGTAATAAATGTAGCCAAGCGCACACGCCTGCCGCCAGTATACGACGGATGGGCACTTCAAGCGCACCTGGCACGATCCGCACGACCTAACCTTCGAGGTATCAAGTCTTGGGCAGGTCGAACAGCTTGATCTTCTCCATCACCAGAACCCATAAACCTATGGAGCGTAAAGGAATTGGGGCAGAAACAGGAGGACAAAACGAGGAAACAAAAAAAAAAAGGAAAAAGAAAAGCACAAAACAGAAAGGCAATACAGTTACTTACCAGAATGACGGCGGCATTGAATGCCAGGAAACGCACGTACTCCTTTGTTGATCCATGGAAATGCGATGTCTCAAGGCGATTACTGTTTGTGTATACTGTTGTTAGCTGGCGGTCCCTTTGGAGGACCCGTTATGGATTGTTGTTGATGACATCTCCTTTGAGTGGTCATGACAAGAAAGGAGGAGTCGTGAGACTTCTATCCCTTTATACAAAAAATTTGTGCGCGGCTGGCCGGCACACCACGAAGGATGCACATATATGCATGTTGATGTCGGCGTGAAGTACTCGTTGAGCAGCGCTCTAGAGCACTGGCATAAACACTGGCAATTAAATGCTATGTCTATCGGCTTAGAGACAGAGTCATGACCAGATATCTCCCACCGTTCTTATCGCCTGACAGACTCCCGACCCCCCTCAATGTCGATTAGGGCACAACTTACAGATGTACAGATCAAACATGACCTTCATCGGATCTCCAGCCGGTGTGACAAAAGCGGTGACTGTTGTGAGTTGACGTCTGAATATCGTCTTGGCTGATTTCATGAGTTGGACAACAAGCTCTTTAGGTGAATGTCTCGCTGGCGACTATAGTTACCTGACGCAGAGCCATAGCAAGTGCGTCATGTCTGGCAATCGCGACGTATAGCATCTTGCACAGCGCTCGAGGACGAATTCACCACTAATAACGTAGACAAGTCGTGACACCTGGAAAGCACCTTGTACAAATGATCAACACTTACATGGACGCCACAAATGTAACCTGCCATACACATAAGGCCAGAAATTGACAAAGTGTGTCACTCCCACAATGTGAAGCGTCGTCATAATAGCAATAGCACCGGACACTGTAAGCAGTGTCCGCGTTACCAGTGGTATTTGATAGTAGAATCTAGAATTAGCATTTTGTTGCGAGTGTTGGGCCGTCGGGCTGCTAGTAGGATGTCCCACATTGCCCTTCTAAATAAATCAGACACAGCATGTACTTACTCTTGTATCTCGTTGGCCATTTTATGCACCCTCCTCGGATATCCCCCGTAGTCACACAGAGTCTATTACGTCCTATCGTCGACTTGAGCCACGGAGGTGCTTCTGTGGACCGTCAGTTATCATCATTATATATCACGGTCCGTCTCGCTTCAGCCGTACCAAATTCTTCTGTAGAGATCAAAGATATCCGGCCAGCCATAGACTTGAAAGTGTCAAAATTGTTGTGAGATGCCCGTCGAGATAGAAACGGGCGTTCTGCGTCAGGCAGACGGATCGGCACAATGGAAGAGCGGTATTACAAAAGTTGTTTGCTCGGTGTCGGGTCCACTTGAGGCGAAAATCAGAGATGAGATTCCTACAGCCGCTACTCTTGAAATGGTGTTCCGTCCGATTGCGGGCTTGACGACTACGCGCGAAGCAGTTTTACAGGACAGGGTATATTGTGCACTATCATCGGTGGTGATGCGCAATCTCCACCCCCGGACCTTGATTCAGATCGTCGTTCAGACTATCGAGACCGGCGAGCCCAAAGAGCACAATACTCTTGAGCTGGCCGCCGGCATCAATGCTGCGAGCGTGGCCTTGCTGGATGCTGGCATCCCCCTTCAGGGTCTTGTGATTGCCGTTTCTGTCGCCGTCGTCGATGGCAAGCCTGTCGTAAATCCTCTGGCCAAGGATCTTGCCAACAGCACGTCTACACATACGGTGGCCTACGAGTTCCGTAACGGCACGGCCGACCGCCTTCTTTTGTGCGAGAGTACTGGCCTATTCAGCAAAGACGAGCTCCTGGCTGCTATTGATTCCGCCGTCCCGGCTACTCAGGAAATTTACGGTACCCTACGAAGAGCACTCGAGCACAAGGTACGATCCGATTTCGTGTGGAAGCTGGATTAGCCGAAGAATCATCAACCAACAGCCTTTCTCTTCTCTCAGTGATAACTGAATCACGACTGTCAATGAACCACAAATGTGGCCCCAGACCACACCCTAGAACTAGTTTAATGCATGATGCTCTTAATGACATTGGAATTTGTCGGTTCTAATTACAAAAGAAATTTCAGTAAGCCTAGCCTAGTCAAGCTTAAGCTTCTGGAACGTGGCGACAACAGCCTGGAGACCAGCAATCTCGGCGTCCATGGTCTCGAGCTTCTTCTGGTTAATCTCGCGGACCTCGGGCTTGACCTTGGTCTCGTAGTCAGGCGCAGTGGTCTGCTTGAGGAGGTTGTTCTTGAAGCCCTCAGTCTTGGCGATCTTGGCCTCGGCCTTCTTGATCTCCTCATCAAAGTTGACGTGGCCCTTGACAACGACAAAGACCGAGCACACAGGCGACACAACCGACACAACCGAGCCCGGCGGCGTGGCGGTCTCGCGCGTCACGTCCAGAGTGGCAGCCGGCTTGACGAGCGACAAAATGCTCTGCTTCTGTTCCGAGACGGTGTTAAAGGCCTCGTCAGTGGTGGCCGAGACAATGACGGTAGCGTCCTTGAGGATGCCGTACTGAGCAAGGAGCGAGCGCGAGCTCTTGACCACATCCAGAACGAGGTCGTAGCCAGCCTCAGCCTTCTCGTTGAAGGCGTCAAACTCGGGATACGGCGCGACAGTGATCGACGGGATGGTCTCGTTGGGGCGACGAGGAATGCGCTGCCACAGCTCCTCCGTGATGTACGGCATGAACGGGTGGATGAGACGCAGGGCCGCCTCGAGACAGGTATAGAGCGTGTCCTGGGCCGAACGCTTCTCCTCGGGGGTACCCTCGAGGATCAGCGACTTGGAGTTCTCAATGTAGACGTCGCAGAACTCATAGAGCCAGAAGTTGTAAATCACGGTCGTGGCCTCGAGGAAGTCACGGTCATCGAGGGCCTGGGCGGCCTTGCGCGAAGCGGCAGACAGCTTGTGCAGAATCCATTGCTCGACAAGCGACTCCTTACCAGTGAGCTCAAACTTGGCCGGCGGCACGTAGTCGTCGCCGAGACGCATGAGCGCGAACTTGGTGGCCTGGTAGATCTTGTTGCAGAACTTGCGGTAGCCCTCAACACGCAGAATGTCGAGGTTGATGTCACGGCCGCCGGTAGTGTACGCGCAAAGAGCAAAGCGGAGGGCATCAGTACCACACTCGGGAATGCCGTTGGGGAAACTGATCTTTTGTCCCTGCTTGGCCTTCTCGACCTCGCGCGGGTCGAGGTTGCCCTGAGTGAGCTTGACGTGAAGGCCGTCGAGTGAGATACCGTAAATGACGTCGAGCGGGTCAATGACGTTACCGAGCGACTTGGACATCTTGCGGCCCTGTGCGTCGCGAACGAGCGAGTGGCAAAACACCTCGGTGAAGGGGACCTCACCCGTCAGCTTGATGCCGAGCATGATCATGCGGGCGACCCAGAAGAACAAAATGTCCCAGCCGGTCTCCAGGAGCGACATGGGGTAGAAATCCTTCATGTCCTTTGTGTTTTCGGGCCAGCCGAGGGTTGAAAACGGCCACAGACCCGACGAGAACCATGTGTCAAGGACGTCCTCGTCCTGTTCAAGCACAAACTTCTCACCCGGGAACTTCTTCTGGGCCTTTTCGAGAGCCTCCTCGTAGGTGCGGCCGGCGATCCAGTTGGCGGCGTCGGACGGGTCCTTCTGGGCCTCGGTGGCGGCGTCACCCCGGTTGACAAAGTAGACGGGGCAGCGGTGACCCCACCACAGCTGGCGCGAGATACACCAGTCCTGGATGTTGTTCATCCAGTGGAAGAACTCGGACTCGGACGCCTTGGGCACGATGGTGAGCTTACCTTCCTTGACAGCCTTGACGGACGCCTCGGCCTGCTCCTGCTGCTTGACCCACCACTGGGGCTTCATGAGGGGCTCAATGACGTCGCCAGACTTGGCACAGCGGGGGATAGTCATGGCGTTGTCCTTCTGCTCAACATAGAGGCCGAGCTCCTTGAGGCGCTCAATGACGCGGACGCGGGCGTCGAAGCGCTTCATGCCGGCAAACTCGGGACCGGCGTTGTCGTTGAGGGTACCATCGTCGTTGAGGATGTTGATGAACTCGAGATTGTGACGCACACCGGTCTTGTAATCGTTGGGGTCATGCGACGGAGTGATCTTAACGGCACCGGTACCGAAGCTCATGTCGACGGTCTCGGCATCGGTAATGATGGGCATCTTGCGGTCCGGCAGGAATGGGTGCTTGGCAAACTTGCCGTGGAGGTGCTTGTAGCGGGGGTCGTCCGGATGCACGGCAATGGCGGTATCACCGAGCATTGTCTCGGGACGGGTCGTGGCAATGACGAGCTTCTCGTCGGAGCCCTCAATCGGGTACGCAAACGACGTGATGACACCAAACTCGACCTTTTGGTCGTATCCAGGCACAGACAAAAGCGTACGGCCGGGGATATCCGTGTTCTCGACCTCGAGGTTCGAGATCGTGGTGTTGAGGGCAACACTCCAGTTGACGAGGCGGTTGGCACGGTAAATGGTGCCGTCGTCAAACAGGCGCACAAACGCCTCGGCAACTGCCTTGGAGCGCGGCGAGTCGAGTGTGAACGCCTCCTTCGACCAGGCGTACGACGCACCAAGAGACTCGAGCTGGCGGCGGATGCGCTCGTGGTACTCTTCCTTCCACTCCCACACAGTGGCGGTGAACTTCTCACGGCCAAGGTCGTGGCGTGTCTGCTTCTTCTGGGTCCAGAGCATCTTCTCGACGACCGACTGAGTCGAGATACCGGCGTGGTCGAAACCGGGCACAAACAGCGTCGTTTTGCCCTTCATGCGGTTGAACCGGATGAGCGAGTCCTGGATGGCGACAGTGAGAGCATGTCCGATGTGGAGGGCACCGGTGACGTTGGGAGGCGGCGCCGGGATGGTGAACTTGCCCTCGGGCTTAATATCACCCTCGGGGGTCAGGCCGGGCTCGAAGAAACCCTCCTTCTTCCACCAGTCGTACCACGAGCTCTCGACGACCTTGGGGTTGTACGCCTTGAGGGCCGGGTCATCGAGGCTGACGAGGATCTTCTTCTCGCCTTTGACGGTCTTGTCAACAAACTCCGGAATAGGCTCGGCCTCCTTCTTCTCTTTCTTGGGCTTGGCGGCCTTGTTACTGGTGTTGGCAGCTGCGGCGGCCTTCGCTTTTTGCTTGGCCTCAAACTTGGCCAGCTTCTCGGCCTTTTTCCGCTCTTTTTCCAGCTCCTTGGCTGTCTTTTCCTTCTTCGGCTCGGTCGACATCGTTCTCAACTGCGTCTGGCGTTAGAAAATGCTACCGTTTCTTTGCTTGTTGCCAGTTTAGTTCGAGCCCTAGGTTCTTGTCCGTGAAAAAACCTAGAAATGGACCCCGGTCCAGCAGTCATTTTAGAAAAGCATGGAAAGTAACATACAAATGGCTGTTGAAAACAGCGACGACTATATGTAATACGAGCGAGACGAAGCGTCTTGAAAGTTACTCTGTGTGGCACGGAGATGAGCCGGCTCGAGTGGTGCTTTTGTGAGTCTTTCTTACTCGGTCAATTCTTAGGGTCTGGAACATCTTCGACAGGGCTCGTGAAACTTCTTTGTTGCTATGGAGACGACGCCACAGCTCGAGTCCCACGTAGTGGAAAAAAAATGCTCTGCTGTGCTTGTTACCTACTTTCTCTTCCCGGGGGCTCTGCCCCTGCACCCTTGTGGCAACTGCTTCCCACTTGAAGCGCAATACTAGTATGCCATCTCAAGCAGTTGCCGCCGGGGATCTGGGGTCTGCCCTCCGGAAAAATGAAAGACCATCTGCAACCGTCAATTGTGATTGCCACGATCATTCGTGATGGTGACAAATGACGCGTGCAGCGTAGACCCGAGCTCTTTGACTGTGTGCCTCACTCCTATAGCACGCATTCTCTCTAACTCGGGAGAACAACTGTATAAAACTGCTACTTCTGGGCCTTTATGATCAACGAGGCTTGGATGGCAGCTTTATAGTACATTATTATATTGTATTGTAAGCCACAATGCTAGGATAGCTGTAAAAGGAAAAGGGCCGAGGCAAGGCAAAAAAAAAAAGGCGTCCAGCACAAATCGTGCAAAAACCAGACGGACCACTCACGTTCTGCCGGTTTTGTCTTACATGCATGCATAAGCCGCATGGGCGAAATTTATACGCAGCCGCGTGAAGACCAAACTTTTTCTCTTATCTCATGTGGAGAGTGGCCGGCCGTGCAGCATTAGCCCGGTTCTCGCCCGTACTCCCGAGATTCGCATCCAGAGCTCGCGCTATCATGTCAAACGTGCACACTATAACGACGGACGCCTCAGCGGGCCCGCGCAGGAAGCGCGTCAAGACCAAAAGGTACAAGACCCCGGCCGTAGACCCGTACGGATCCGAGGGTGTTCTCCTGAGCGATATTCGAGCTCTATTGGCGCGCGAGGGCATCGATGAGGAGACGACGCATAATGACATGCAGGCATTTTTTGACCGCCCCAAAGATCAGCCGTCGCCCGACCACAAGCTTGTCGAGATCGAGGTCAAGGGCCGGTCATCTGTTGGCGACGGTCTCGCGTTGTACAGCTCGCCTGCGGGCCCGCGCGTTGTCGTTGTGCCGTATGCCCTTGTGGGTGAGCTCATCGAGGCCAAGATCTATCGAACGAACGAGTGTTATTTCGAGGCGGAGCTTGTCAAGGTGCTGCGGCCATCGCCGGATCGCAACGACGAGCTGGTGCGGTGCCAGTACTTCACAAAGTGCTCGGGCTGCCAGTACCAGATGCTGGACTACGGCAAGCAGCTGGAGATCAAGCGAGACGTTATTGTCAATGCGTACAAGCACTACGCTCCCAAGCTGACGGGCGACGTGCTGCCGGAGATCGAGCCGACTGTCGGCTCGCCCCTCGAGTTCCGGTACCGCACGAAGCTGACTCCGCACTTTGACGTACCGCGGGGCGGTCTCAAGACGCCGCCTACCATTGGCTTTGGCCAAAAAGGCCGGAAAGCTGTTCTGGACATAGAGGACTGCGCCATCGGGACCGAGGTGCTGAGCCAGGGCATGCGCGACGAGCGCGCGCGTGTCCTGGACACGTACAAGGACTACAAAAAGGGCGCGACGCTGCTTTTGCGCGAGTCCCTCAAGTCCCACGATACGCCTGACGATCGCGTGTGCGTCACGTCCACCAAGGCGACCATCCACGAGCGCGTTGGCAAGTACAAGTTCGAGTACCCTGCCAACCAGTTTTTCCAGAACAACAACTCGATTCTGCCTCTAGTGACTGACTATGTGCGCGAGCGCATCGTGCTCCCTTCGACCGGTAAGCCGCCCAAGTACCTTGTTGACACTTATTGTGGCAGCGGGCTGTTTGCGGTGACGTGCGCCAGCGGAGCCGAGAGCGTCATCGGCGTCGAGATCTCCAAGGATAGTGTGGAGTACGCGGAACGCAACGCCAAACTCAACGACCTGCACAATGCCAAGTTCATTGTCGGACAGGCAGAGCGCATCTTTGAGCAGGTCAAGGAAAATCCCGCCGAGACGTCGATTATCATCGATCCGCCCCGTCGTGGCTGTGACCAGGCGTTCCTCGACCAGCTGCTCGAGTTCCGGCCCGCCAAGGTCGTCTATGTCTCGTGCAATGTGCATTCCCAGGCCCGCGATGTCGAGTACATTCTCACTTCCGACAAGGGCAAGGCATACAAGCTCGAATCCGTCCGTGGCTTTGACTTTTTCCCCCAGACCCACCACGTCGAGTCCGTGGCCGTCCTCTCTCTTTCCTCATGATTGTTTGACGATATGCATTACGAATACATTCTATTTCCTGTCGCAATACTTTGCATTTTTTTCCTGGGGGCGCTGCCCCCAGACCCCCGTAGCAACCGCTTCGCGGTTGGAGTCCGCCCGGGCACTTTTCAAACAGCTGCCGTCCGTGGGAGTCCTTTGGAGAATAAGGCAATATGTAACCTTCAAACACATCTGCGAAGCAGTTGGCACGGGGGTCTGGGGGTGCAACCCCCAAGAGAATAGAGCTATGCTTAGACGTGCAGACACGCCTCAACTGCGAAGCAGTTGCTACGGGGCTCTGGGGGTGGAACCCCCAGGAGAATAAAGCTATGGCTAGACCTCCAGACGCGCCTCAACTGCGAAGCAGTTGCTACCGGAGTCCAGGAATGGAACCCCCAGGGAAAACAAGCTGCTATTGAGCCTCTGATACAACTGCGAAGCAGCTGCTGAGGGGTTCTGCAGTCTGCGGACAGGGTGATATTAGATGACATTAAATATGGGTGTACATGTATATGACAGGACGAGACTAGACGGAAAAGTCTGTCTCGTCAAGTGCAGGGATGGAAAGATCCGGGGGATACTGGGAGACGTCAAAGTCTTCCAGGTCGGTGAGCGGATAGTTGTATGCCGAGTCGTCGATGCGTGCTTGGGGGTCATAGTCAGTGCCGACAATGCTGCGCCAGATAGACCGGAACGTCGAGCGAAGGGTGTCGATGCCCTTGAGAAAGCCACGGTCCGGTGACGCCGGATGCTTGGGAGGAGCAACGGTGTTTGGCGGGAGCGGGTCCTCTGCGGTGATGCTGTTTGCAAAGTCAATGAGACGGACTTGGACACGGCGGGAATCGGGGCTGGCGCCGTCGAAAATGAGCAGCAGGCTCGCGCCGTACAGCCGATACCCCTTGAGCTCGCTGATGATGCTGTAGAGCTCATCGAGATTGGCGATAACGTCGGGGATGCGTCGCAATACCGAAGCCGCTGTCCGCCCATCGTACAGAAACTTCTTTAGGCACGCAGTAAACTGCGGGCCCGCCTGCACTTTGCGGCCAAAATACTTGTCCTTGTAGTAGTACGAGTCGGAGCTGGCGTCCCACGCCTGCATGCCGCAAATGCGAACGCCGAGGCGGGCCGACGTGGTGGCGCGGCATTTCTTGGCCTGCGACAGCTGCTTCTTGTACGGCGCATCGACGCCGTACTGGCGCGTGCCCATTTTGAGGTCCATAACGGCCGGTTTCGCCATGTCCTGCGTCAAGTCTTCGAGCAGAATGAACCGTTCTGTTTTCATAATAGTACGATGGGTGCTGCCGGGGGAGTTGCTGGCGGCCGGCCCGAGTTCGGGTGACACGCCGACCGAGGGCGTCGTTTGGACTTCGAGGACTGGCGAAACAGCAACCTCGTCGCCGTCCATGGCAAATACACCCTCACCGCTGGCCGGCTCGGTTTGCGGCGAGTCCATTATGGCGTTGTCATTGTCGAGCGGTGGCGCGTCGCCGTTGGGTCGGGAGTCCACTGGCCGTGAGTCGATTGGCCGTGTGCCGACACTCGCCGCCTCGCCACTGGGCTCGTCGACATGCGCGAGGCTGGAGCTTGATCCTCTAGCGTGTCGCTGGCCACGTGCCGTCTGGGCTAGATCGCCCAAAGACCGGTGCGATGTTATGCTGGGGCGGAGAGCCCGTCGCACCGTTGACGGAAGCAAGTACGGAGATGGGGCGTGCGACGGTGATAGCGAGCCGGCCGCAGAAAACGAATGGCGCTGGTGGCCTTGTGCTGGTGTCGGAGATGCAGATGCTGACTGGGGCGCAAACGCCTCGTTGATAACCAAGTCTCGTAGCTTGCGGTTCACAGTGGTGCCAATGCCGCCCCAGAGCGACGGCGACGTCCCTGCGCCGCCGCTGTCAAACGGCGGCGACACCGGAGGCGTTGTGCCGTGGCCAATGCTGTGGCTGTGGCCGTGGAGGCCGCTGCTGTTGCCATGCCGTCTCGACATGCTCGCCTCGAGATCAGACTCCGAGTATGATGTCGAGTATTGCTTGAGCAGAGAGTCCGGCATGATATGTGTGTTGTCGTCGACGAGGACCTCGGCCAGAGCAGGGCTCTGGCCCAGCGGCGTGGCAGTTACCTCGCCATCGCCGCCAGCCCCGTCGTCGTATTGTGGGTACGTGTATCGCACGTTAAGCACGCCAATGTACTTTGGCATGAACTTGAGAAGCCGCTCGTGCCGCAGCTCGATCGCCTCGTACCACATGTTTTCTCGATTGATTAGCGCTTTGCACACTGCGCGCTTGGAAAACCGGAAAATCGCCGTGTGGCCCCCAACGCGATGCCGAAACGGCATGAGCTCGACACTTAACGGATGTCGTGCGTGCGAGTCGTCAATTGGCTCGTCGTGCGGTTCATGGCCAGTGTCATGAGCAGCAGGCTTGACCACCCGGTCCTCAGCAGCACCCAACGTAGAGGCTACTGTCGCAATTGCCGCCGCGCCAGCTGGTCGTCCGTCGTCTGACACCGGCCGCACAAGCGCCGGTTTCGCCCGCTGCTTGATATGAACCGGGATCCCGCCTTCTTCGTCATCTTCTTGTCGATCGTCTTTGGACAGTACTCGGTCGTCCTTGATAGCGTCCCTTTGCCGCTTGCTCGGCTCTTGCACTGTCCGCGAACTTGCAGGCCGCCGCCCGCCAATGTCTGCTGGCCGTCGTTCATCGTGCCCAAACAAAACGCTGTGCACACTCTCGGCGGGCCGCATCGGCTGCTGCTGCTCGTGGGCCGGCCGATGAGGAACATACGTCGCGCTCGACACAGTCTTACGGGGACTCTTGTGCTTCTCCCGGCGTTCGCCGCTTTCTCCCCGCGACGCGTCACCACTCCCAGAACTGCGATCCCGTGCCTCTGTTCCTGCCTCGAGATTTTGGCTTCTACTACCAGACCCCCTACCTTCTTCCAATACGCCCAATGTCGAATCTGCCGCAGCTGCTACCGCCGCTTCCTCGGCTTCTCTTAAACGCGGTAAAACAGACGCAAGCCCATCCCGCCCTTCAACGGCACCCTCTTTAAACAATCTAAGCGATCTCGAAGCCTTCCGGGCCCGGGGGACACCAGGCGGCGAAACGTCACCGGTATCATCGCCCCTGGATCCGTTCTTGTGGCTACCGTCACCTCCCGCGTCCTCGCCCTCTACATGCGGCGACCACATCGTCTGCCACGAGGAACACATTCTGGGCGTCCTCCCGTTGTTGTCGGAAGCATCAGACCAACTGCTGCTGTTGCTTGTCCCGCCGACTGTCCGAGACCGGCGTTTCTGCTTTGTCCACAAGCTCTGGCGCTCGTTGCAATCGCGGCCGGTTTTACACTCACTGGCTCTCCTTGCCGCCTTGAACCAATAAGCCCTCTCGTACTCCTGTTGTCCGTCTCCACTCGTGCAGTGTGACGCTATCTGTGTCGTTGGTGCTGATGTGGCTGGCACTGGGAATCCACAATTTCGCAGTCGTGCACTATCAGATGGCCGTGCCATCGTTTGACGCTTGCTGATTCAGCAGTAGCCGTTTTAGTTCTTGTCTCGGCACGCCTGGCTAACACCCTCGCGGTTGTAGTGGTTATTTCATTGTCTCGACCGCAACAGTAAAATAAAAGCTTAATCAGTACCGAAATTCGAAATTATATATCTTCAACGTTTATAATCTTGCCACAACAAAACGGAAAATGGTGCCTCCCGGCTTGCGGCACCCTAGCAAACCCTTACTGGTCGACGTGACGGACACGCCTGCAGCTATTCGCTGATGATGCATGGCTGAAATAGGGGGTTAGACACATAATGTGGCGAAGCATTCTCAAGATCGATATTGGCATACTTCAAACGCCCATAATATTTTTCTTTCTGTCAACTTCCGATCTACTGCGTATTCAAAGCCGGGAGATTAACTTTTCGAGGGGTTTTCTCATGTCCCCCGGCTCTCACAACGTTGGGCCCGCAACCCTGATCGACATCCATGTCATCGAACTTGATACATCTGTGCCTCTCGATAGACCACGTTTTGACATTTAGTGTTTGTTATCGGCGATGATGTTGAGCCGCGCGATGGTCTGTAGTTGTTTTGTTGGACCCGCTAAACTCCAAGGAGCTTTGGTTGTTCATTTAGAACGATCTTTATAAGCCCTAGTGATTTACGTTTTAACTCCAAATACAACTAGCCGAGATTCGATATAAACGCAAAACTTCTGGTGGGTGGTTTTGGCGACACGTTTATTTTGTTAGTTTCTGGGGAGCTCATACCCCGCCATGATGGCAACGACTGTTGTGCCGTGCGAGCCGCACACCCTGGAGCACGTTTTGATAATAGAGCGGCTGTGGGGCCAGTCCTCGGCTCCGAGCCAATTAATCCGCCCACGCGGTTAGTGTCGGTCCGATCGATGTGCTGTCAAGGGTTGATAGCAGGGTCTTTACTAGTTGTAAGTGGTTCTTTGTTATCGTAGCGAGCGGCTGATACCAGTGTCATTGTTAGTGCGACGAGATGCGCAGGCGGTCAGCATATGCGATGTTTTGGCGGCATGCGGCTGTTTCTGTCATTATGTTTATGCATATGCTCCACCGCATAAATGTTGCAATATGAATTACCACTTTGGGAAACGGCGTCACGGTCCGACATGTGTCTGTGTATTTTTCAGCACTAGGCCCAGCAGACGCCAAACGACTCTACCAAGCCAAGCGGGCGCGTTTGCCAGACTCGCATACATACATCACAGCCAAAATGGAGAACGAGAAGGGTGCCCTCGTAAGTGAAATTCCGGCTGTTTGGACAGACTATTGGACTATTGAATAATTTGAAGTTTGAGGGCAAGAGGAGGGGACACATACCGAACGAATGAGCGACTGAACGAGTGGATACTGGATGATTTGGAGACGTGTTGGTACTGGAGTGCTGAAGTTGTTGCTGTTATCCAGACTATAGTCGATTGAACTCCTTTATTCTGCAAAATCTGGCGACATTTGAATCCATTTTTGCTCAATACCTTCATAAAACCATGGCAAACCCCCCGAAACACAACACTAACATCAGGTCGAGCTTTACATTCCGCGCAAGTGCTCTGCCACTAACCGCCTCATCAAGCCCAAGGACCACTCCTCGGTCCAGATTTCGGTCGCCAAGGTCGACGAGCAGGGCCGCGCCATTGTCGGCGAGAACTTCACCTACGCCCTCTGCGGTTACGTCCGTGGCCGTGGTGAGGCTGACGACAGCATCAACCGTCTTGCTCAGGAGGACGGTCTTCTCAAGAACGTCTTCTCTTACACCCGATAAGCAAAAAGTACCCGTGATGTAATATATTCGGCTCATGACTGGACTTTATGTTCGTAGTTTCTTTTTCCTGCGCTTTTTTTTTCCTGGGGGCGCTGCCCCCAGACCCCCGTAGCAACTGCTTCGCAGTTGAAAAGAGGCTAAGGAGTGGACATCAACCGCAAAGCGGTTGCTACGGAGGTCTGGGGCAGAAATGAGATGAAGAAGCCAAGGATGGTTATCAACTGCGAAGCAGTTGCTACGGGGGTCTGGGGGCAGCGCCCCCAGGAAAAGAAGCAAGAGAGGCAGCAATAAATAAATATACTAGTACGATGCAAACCGCGTGTTAAAGCACAGCGTGAGATGGAACTGGGCGATAGTCGGCCGCCGGGACTGACTGCACTTCTGAGTGAAGGAAGCGATGGCTGGCTGGATGGCACTAGGGTCGGAGCCGAGAATGGCAGACAGGGTGGTGTCCAGGTGGTGAGACGCATCGGAGGAGTCGGCAAAAACGTCGGCGGCCAGGCTGGTGGCCACCGAGCGGAATGTAGAGACAAGACGGCCAAAGGATGCATCGGTCGTGGCAAGGACGGCGGAGATCTTGGCCCAGTGGTAGTCGACTGCAAAGGAAAGGTGGGAAAGATAGCAGTTGATGAAATGGCGCGCCCGGAGCGGGAGATCCGTGGTGCGGGCCAGGACGCGCTTGAGCCGGATTCCCTGGACATGCCGCTGGAAGACGCGACCGAGGCTGGCCACAACGTCGTCTGTTAGAATGTAGGCCAGCGGGCGCGGGACCGAGAGCTGTAGGCCGAGCGCGTCCGTGGCATTGGCAGCAAACTTGTTTGCGAGACGGTCATTTACGATGAAGCCTGGCATTTGTAGTGAAGAGGTGTCGATGCCGTGGCGACGGGCTAGAGCCGCCACGGCGCTGTCCAGGAGGGGCGTCAGAAACTCGTGCACAGTGGCCGCCGACGGTGGCCAGGGTTTTATAATGTCGTCAAACGCCAAGCCAACGTCTGGTGCAAATATGGCCTCGTCCAGATTGGCGGCCAAAGTTCCGTTGGCGAACAAGAAGACGTCGCGAAGCATGTTCGCGTATGCGGCGATGCTCTGACGCGGTGTCTTGAAGATGTCTAGGACGAGACGGTTACTCACCTCGAGCTGTACAGCGACCGGTTCGGCAATGGAGAGCAGAGGGCTGACAGACACCGGCAGTAGGATCGCGCATTGGTCGAACCTTTGAAAGAGAATGCTTGCTGTCAGGGCCTGGACAACGTCTTCGGTGTCGCTTTCTGGTTGGGGCGACAGCATTGCCTCTATGTGCTTGCGCATAGAGTCGACGTCAGCAAAGACATCGGGCAAGCCGCTTGCGCTGGGTGTCTGGCATGGCGATTTTGGCGGTGAGAAGGGCCGGTTGCGTAGTGCTGCGTCAAACGCTTGGCGACGGGCGGCGAGGCGCGCCTGGACTCTTTTGGCGTCGTCCTCGCTTTCTACCCAGTCGATTGGCAGTGAAGGTACACTGATAAGCGTCTCGCGCACTTGTGGCGCATGCTTGCGCACCAGCAGCTGGCAGTTTGCGGCCTCTCCGACATCTTCGGCAACACTGCGGGCAATAAACGACGGCATTCTGTGCTCGTCGAGCGCTAGCAGCTCAGAGCCTGGAATCGGGCGCACAAACATGAGTGGCAGGGCGGAGCACAGCTCAGCAGGTGACCGCCAAAAGATGTCCTCATGCGTGAGGCCGACTAGCGATGCCAGCTGGTCGGTCCACGGATGCACGCACTGAATAAATAAGAGGCGGGCCAATGCCGCCATGGCAGGGTCAAGTGCCTCGTAATGGGTTGCCTGCGCATAGAGACTGTCGAGGAGCGCGAGGGCGGGCGGAGCCGTTCCCGGGGCTGGTGGTATGGCAACTAGCTGCGAAACCACGTCGACAACAGCTGCTGCCGGCTCAAGTGTGCCAAACAATGACAGAACGTGGGCTCTATTAGTCCACTCGGCGCTTGCAAATGCTTCGACAGCGCGATGGACAGAAAGAGCTGCGGAGGCAGCCGCGACCAGCACCGGATCGGCATCCGACGCCTCGTGGAATGCCCGCGCGGTGTCGGTGACTCGTCGCAGAGTCGAGCCACAACGCAGGCACAGGCTTATAACGTCAGAGAGGGCCCTGGAAGAGCACCCAACGACCCTCAGCTGCCGCTGCTGCTCGAATGTTCCAAGGTCTTTGTTGTACACAAAGAATTTAGACCCTCGACCCGTTGCGAGGCCCAACAGTGTGCGTACCGCTTCGCTTTCGGACACCGCGTCGATTTCGTCGATAAATGCATCTATTTCGTCCTGTGGGCGCTCGAGCACGAGGTTTGTAAGTCCATTGGTCTGACGCACTGTGCTCCTGCTCAGGTCCGAACTCCGATAGAATGCATCCCATGTTTTTGCAGTTATAGGCGCCACTCCGAAGTCCGCTCTCATACGGTCCACACTCGGTGGAGGCGTTACAACTGTTTCCAGACCAGTCGTTCTATCGTTGTTGTCCGATTGCTTATGTGCGTTTTTCGTATGATAGACACCAAACGGGTCGGTCAGTATGCCATCCAGTGGATCGTGCCGCGGGCCGCCCAGTCGACCCAGCGGGCTACCCAGTGGGCTACCCAGCGAGGCATTCGGTGCTACTACTTCATCGAATGATGCGGCCTCCGTCTCAACGTTCACCAACGTTGTTGAAAACAGCGTCTCACCAGGTCCGACATCCTTCAAACTGCTCTTCAACTGTGGTCTTTGAAATAAAACTCCATCTTTCATCACTGCATCGGCTCTAGATGTGGAACCAAGACTAGACCACAATCATCCATCTTTCGCGTACCCATACGCGGTGGGATATGCATCGTGTTTGGCGTCCCACAACAGTAAAAATACAAATAATCTGTACCATAACCACAAGCCGATATCGACGTATCCCCGTAAACCAGGACCACCTTTGACCAATTTCGCCCGCCAAGAAACCACACATACCTAGCCGGTATAACATGTAATGTCGCGCTCTTACGACGCGTTGGAGGAATTGTAAGCTTAGCTGCCGTCTCTTGTGGACAAGCACGTCCGGCATCACCGCAGCACGACTAACAGCAGCAACGCCGTGTCAAGGCACGGACCATCGGGCCTCTATATGGTGCCCGTGCCGGCAAATTTGTACTATTCTGGCGCTTCGCAACCTAATACACCTGCTCGTGGCGGCAATAGAGCCACAAGGAGACCGGCAATACCTCCATGGCAGGGCGTGTTTTTCGTGCGCAATGCGGCGAGCCCATACTACGGAGCCGTCCTACGGCTAACCGTCGAATTTGTATCTGCACGGCATGCCAGCGAGTATCTGCCCGGTGCTGATTCCAGCAGTGGCTACTTTCCCGTAGTTCGCATCGACTCGCTTTCGCACCTCGCTGAGCATGAGCATGAGGCCATTGCACGGCATTGTCTGGCCGGCGTGCTCGAGGAAGAAACGGCACGCCGCGACACGTCGAAGCCGGGCCGTTACTCCCGGGCTCTCTATGCCCTTAACCGTTTGGTCGAGTGGGTCACTACCGCCGACGCAAGTCCCCAAGCCTATGCGGTGGCCGCACGGACGCGATCGTCCGCGAACCTTTTTGACAACGAGCGCGACGCCAGTGACCAACCCGAGGGCTCTAACCTCATTCAGTTTGCTGATCTCGGCGACCCAGATCTCTACGGAGCCGTCCGCAAGCTGATTGCCCACAGCGGAGGCCGTGTTTAGACCCTTTCATGTACAGCCACTGAATAGAACTCATATTAGAGACATGCATGACCACTATGATCCCAATAGAACTTGAGATGAAATGCTGGTTTTCGTTTTTGTGCAGAGTTTGAGGGGATCGAATACCCTCCACCGAAGAGCCGGCAGCACCTGCTTCAGTTGAGACGAGACCAGGAAAGAGTATAGCAAACAATTCCAGGGGGTGGAACCCCCAGGAAAATAAAGAAAGACAAAGAAGAGTGCTCCCCGACAACTTCTTCAAACATTAACGGGCTGTTGGCATTGGCACACTACAGAGGCGAGTTAGGTTAGATACTGAAATTTCTAGATAAGGTTGATGGAAAGGAACGGAAGGCGAGTTCCGACATTCGCCGCCATGCTGAGAATCTCCTCAATGGATATGCCATCGTAGTTTGCACGGATCAAATAGGCAGCCGAGGGGTCCGAAGGACGTAGCACGCCACGAGAATAATGGCCTGTTAAAACTGAATGAGATCTAGGCAGGGACTGGCCCTGTACAGCACATTGAGCCAAGCAACAGTGAAGACCCTAGTGGATCTGTCGATCTGTCAGCGAGACAGTTACCCAGCGCGTAGATTGTTTAATTCGAGTGACTGCACCAGAATTTTTGTTTTACTCTTTGCCAGATACTTATTCAATGATTTGGCCAAAGTGGCCCTAACGAGTCAAAACGGTCTTAACAGGAAAGTGCGGGGACGGGTGGGGACAGGCTGTGGGGAACGAGAGGGACCATAACAAGCGGCAAGACACGTCCAGAGATGTCCAGCGGTCAAACTCTGCTCATCTAGACTAACTTCAAATCAAACAACTCATCATAATCATAGCTGTCCTTCCGGCCTGGCCATGCCTAGCCATTACTCCGTGCAGTACATCCAGAGAGACCACCTCTTAGTCAGCACCAAGGGGACCGGAGATCCCAGGGTAACGCCGTGCCGTGCGTTGGTCCAACACGCAATCACCTCTAGGTTGGGCGTCGCGAGAACGGGTACAGCAGCTTATTTGCCTGGCGGAACTCAGCACTAGACAACAAGCGCCTATAAGTGTCTTACAAAGGCGTCAGGTTGTGGTTGTTGTGATCGCAACGTTGTCACTGTGAACTAGGACAGTTTACACGTCGTTTACGCATACAACGCTTTGGATAGCGTTTGTATTTGTAACACGAGTTCTTTACTTGTTTGAACGGAATCTATTTGCTTTAAGCTTGGATTTGCGCTAGTTTCTGACAAAGTTTGTGACCCGGTCGACAAGAAAAAAAAAGGCCGTGTGAAAGCTCGACAAAGGCTGTGCAGGAAACGCGGGGTCGAAAGCAAAAACGACACCATTTTTTTGCCCGCGTTGGTATGACTTTGAGTGCAGTGTAGCATATTCTTGACACAAAGCATCAAGACGAAAACACAACAGGAGTTATACATCTACACCTGAAAAAAAAAAAAAACAAAAAAAACTACAGCATGGTACAAGCACGGTCGCGGTCACGGGGCGCGAGCCTGCTGGAGGCAGTAACGGGAACAGAAAACGGAGGAGGGCTTGCGCCAAACGACGAGAGCGAAAAGACAGGAACGGGAGGTACGACGAGCGGGACGTTTCCGCAGCGACTACGGAGCCTGTTTCGGTTTGCTGGGCTGGGTCATGGCGACGACACCACCCCGTCGGAGAGCGACAGCACACCAGGTCCAACCGATGTGAAGGAGTTTCCGTCAATAGGCAGCAGCCCGAGCGCGAGCGGGGGAGCCACTGGTGGAGACTCACCACGGGCGCGGACGGCGTCGAGCGGCTCGGCCAAAGTATCGCAAGCTCGGCGACCGTCGCGCGGCAGTGTTTTTCGGCGGCTTCGATCGCCCTCGTCGCCATCGCCAGTGATGGTCACGTCCGAGGACCGCGCCAGCGGACAGAGCCCACCGCCCATGCCGCCAGTACCCAGCGTTTCAGTGGCGGGAGACAGCGACAGCCCGCGGCTTGGTCCCCTGAGCGAGACGCCCAACCAGTCTGCCGAGTCGCCGGTCGACTCGAACGATGATGCTCTGGGCGGTGATATTGGCGCGGCAACAGCAGTGACGGCGGCGGGAGGCCAAGATGCGCACGCTGGCGGTGGGCTTGCGCCGCCGCCGCGTGGCATTTTCTCGCGAAATCTTCGCCGCGTCGCATCGGCTCCTAACGGCATCAAGAACATGCTCTCATTTGGTGACAGTAGCCACAGCGCGTCGCCATCTACCGACAGTACGCATCGTCCGCATGTAGCTGCGGATCATGGGCCTGGCACCGGCGCCACCACCACCACCACTACCACGAGCACGGCACCAACTAGTGCCATTGACACCACCGCCACGACCGCGACGTCTGCATCAACAGCCTATGTCTCAGACCACGGTATCGCCAAAGCGGCCCTCGACGCAGAGGCGATCCGGCACGAGGCAGCGCTCCGCGGAGCTGGCATGCACAAATCGGATGCCGGCGCCGGCGCCGGTGCCATTGGCACGCCGCCGCGGTCGCGCGCCAACTCGCACACTTACAACAGCCGCTCGTATAGCCGGTCGTCGACGCGCATCTCGTCGGTCGAGGTAACGCCCGCCAGCTTTGAGAAGATCAAGCTTCTCGGCAAGGGAGATGTTGGCAAGGTGTATCTGGTCAAGGAGAAAAAGTCGGGCGAGCTGTACGCCATGAAGGTGCTATCCAAGAAGGAGGTGATTAAGCGCAACAAGATCAAGCGTGCGCTAGCCGAGCAGGAGATTCTCGCGTCGTCCAATCATCCATTCATCGTCACTCTGTACCACTCATTCCAGTCGGACGAGAACCTGTACCTTTGCATGGAGTACTGCATGGGAGGCGAGTTTTTCCGGGCACTGCAGACGCGCAAGGGCCGCTGTCTCAAAGAGGACGACGCGCGCTTCTACGCGGCCGAGGTCACGGCTGCGCTAGAATATCTCCATTTTATGGGGTACATCTACCGGGACCTCAAGCCCGAGAACATCTTGCTGCACCAGTCGGGCCACATCATGCTGACAGACTTTGATCTGTCCAAGCAGTCGGGCTCCGAGGCCGCCCCCACGATCGTGCACGGCGGCCGTGGCAGCGTGTCGACCAGCAGCATGCCAGCGCTCGATACGCGTGCCTGCATCGCCGACTTTCGGACCAATTCGTTTGTCGGAACCGTGGAATACATTGCGCCCGAGGTCATTCGTGGCAACGGCCACACCTCGGCCGTCGACTGGTGGACTCTGGGAATTCTGCTGTACGAAATGCTGTTTGGCACGACACCGTTCAAGGGCGAGAACCGCAACGACACGTTTGCAAACATCCTCAAGAAGGATGTAGCGTTCACCAACACTGGCAGTGCCCCGCAGCCGGTGTCGTCGAGCTGCAAGTCGGTCATTCGCAAGCTGCTCATCAAGGACGAGAACAAGCGGCTGGGATCGCGCGCCGGCGCTTCGGATATCAAGGCGCACCCATTCTTCAAAAATACTCAGTGGGCGCTGCTCCGCAATCAAACGCCGCCCATTGTGCCGGTGCAGGACGAGCACGATCGCGTCAATGTCTTGAGCACATCCGAGGCGCTCGAGCCGCTCGCCGTTTCCAAGGCGGGCTCGGGCACCTACGACTCGGCCGGTGACCCTACCGAGTCCTCGAGCGATGTGCACGACCCGTTCCACAGCTTCAACTCCATCACGTTGCACTATGGCTCTGTCTCGGCGCACCAGTCCTTCGCGAACCTCGCAGAGGTCCCCGAGTCTGGCTCTCTCCGTGCCTAAGCGTTCCATATTGTATTTAAATGCATTTATTCCTACTGTCTTTTACTTCAGGCGACAGCCTCCCCATGTCCCGAAACTAGGGCCATTTGAAGATTTCTTTCCAGGGTGACCTTCCCTTCCCCCCCCGCAGACCCCGTAGCAATTGCTTCGTAATTGGAAATAGGGCTCTTGAACTAAAAAGGGGTCTGAGGACTCCAAAAATAGAAGGAGCAGAAACGAAACGAAACAGTATGAAATATAGTACAAGATTAACGTCAGCAGACGGCAGAGGTGAGCCCACGAACCCAGCTAAAGACGCCAAGAATGAGGACCATACAAGAGAAACAGACGGTTATGGTGACGGTAAAGTAGATGTAGGAGCTGCGACGGGGAAGAGACACAAGCTCGGAAACCAAAGTCGAGACAGTGGAAAGATTGCCGCAAAAGCCGCTAGAGACGCCATTGAGCACCTGACAGGACGGAATAGTGGAAACCAGAGGATGGGGCGCACCGGAGGACCTACCATACTGGAGTACAGTCAGTACCGCCAGTAGCACGGTCGCAGAGACGTTGGCTGTGAAGGTACCGAGCGGGAAGCGCTTGTTCACTTTGTTCAGGACCTTGGACAATAGGAACCGCCCGTAGACCCCAAACGGCGCAAACGAGCAAGGGAGGGCCCAGAGACGCCAGCGGTTATCAGTCTCGACGATCGCAAGGACTGCGACTGTGATCCACCCGGCAAGTCCAATGACCGCAAGGACACGTTCGGCCAGCACGTTGTGGCGCGCGAGATGGAAGCGATGGCGGTCGAATACGGCATCAAAAGCGGCGGCTATGTCCTTTCCGATGCAGAATCCAAAAATAGAGACGCCAAACGTAACTATGGTGTACGACAAAAAGGCCGCCACGCCATACCCGGCATTGGGGTATTGTGGCACACTTGGGCCCAGCAACTGGTGTGACGCATACTCAAAGGCCTCGAGTACATAACTCGACAGCGATGTCACGCTCCCGCATAATCCTGTCGCCAGCGACACGTACAACGGGATCTCTGTTTTGGCGGCGTACACAGCCCGTTCACGTCCCGACAAAACTTCCAAATGCGATCGAAACATGCGCTGTGTCCCGACCAGCAGGCCCATGACCAAGCATCCCGTAAAATTGCTCCACAGTAGCCCGCCGTACTGGCTCCCGCTGAAGGCCGTCAGCTTGTTTAGTCCCGTGCGTACAACCACGCCAAGGATCCCCTGCAGAGCCAGCAGCAAATAGAGCGTTACTATTTCGACAATCCCGCCATATTTTTTTGTCGTTGTGCCAGCATGTTTGTCCATGGCCAGCGTTTCTGCCGGCCCAGACCCGTTGTTTTCCCTCTGACGATCTCCCCTGCACCTTGGGTCATCTCCGTCACCAACGGCCTCGCACGGCTGACCACCCCCCCATTCCCGAGATCCCCTCTATCGGCGCTTAGCAGTTGGCGCTTAGCAATACAGTTACAAAGCTATTGCAGCGCCCCCAGGAAAAAAAATAAAAAGAAGATGGCTCATTGCCCCCAGACCCCCGTAGCAGCCGCTTCGCTGCTGGAATCAAGTACATTTCACAGAAAAATCAACTGCGAAGCAGTTGCTACGGGAGTGGAACCCCCTAAGAGAAAGGTTCCCCAGTCCAGTTTACTAATTTTTCTTATGAAAAGCCAGCCTCCGAAACCGAAGTAGTTGCTCTGTGGGCGTGGGAAAAATCCCGAGACAAACAAAAGACCCGAGCCCATGGAATGCGCATTGATCAGGCATTATGCACACTTGTAAAGTATAAACGCAGCCTGATTGCGGCAACTAAATGACCAAACACACTAGTAGGTGCCATGATTCAACGCCACTGGACCGCTCGGACCCGGACCGTTTGTGGGCGGCTGAACCACCTGATCCACGCGGCTGGCACCGAGTCAGGGTTTGTGGGGTTTGCGACGAGACCAAAAGCAGCCGCTGGGCCCCGAGAACCGCAGAAGGCAACCTTACATCGCACAATGGCTACCCAGCGTAAAGGATCGCTGGACTCCAAGTCCGAAAAGATTATCTGTATGTTCGGGTGCACGATTGCAAACCCTCGTACTCACTAACAGCAGTTGCTCCCGAAACAAACCAGTATGGACTGTTCATGCTCGACCGCACCGAGCTGAACCCGGACCCGGCTGAGCAGTTCCACAAGTGGTTTGACGAGGCCAAGACGAAAGGTGTGTCGTTGCCCGAGTCATGTACTTTCTCGACTGCTCACCTGCCCGACGGCCGCGTGTCGGCTCGCATTGTCCTCATGAAGGAACTCGACAAGAACGGCGACTTTGTCATATACTCCAACTGGGACAAGTCCAAAAAGGCGCGCGATGTGCGCTCCAACAAATGGGTCTCGCTCACGTTCTTCTGGAAAGAGCTCGAGCGGCAGGTACGCGTCGAAGGAACCACGGAATTGCTGACTCCTGAGGAGTCGCAGGAGTACTTTGACACGCGGCCGCGGGCGTCTCGCATCGGCGCATGGGCGAGTCCGCAGAGCCAGCCGATCCACCGACACGAGCTCGATGCTCTGGTTGCCGAGCAGGAGAAGCGGTTCGAGGGCGTCGAGCAGATCCCGTGTCCGCCCTTCTGGGGCGGCATCCGAGTCCAGCCCGTCGAGTTTGAGTTCTTCCAGGGCCGACCCAACCGCGTCCACGACCGGTTTGTTTACGTCCGCGACGGTGACAACTGGAAGATCGACCGCATCGCCGCCTAGCTCTCTACACATAGAGTACGATTCTATAAGACATTGCATCATTAGAGTATTTATACGTCATGTCGTCGTCGCGTCGGCCCGTATATCGTTTTCTTTTTCCTGGGGGCCCTGCCCCCAGACCCCCGTAGCAACCGCTTCGCGGTTGAAAAAAAAGACCCCAAAAAATGAACTCTGACTCGAGCACGCTCAACTGCGAAGCAGTTGCTACTGGGGTCAGAGACCGAGCTCAGGTGTACTCGCCAAGGCCTGCGAGGACCTTGTTGATATGGACGGCAAAGCCTTTGCCCCAGGGCGAGTCGATGCCAGAGCGGAGGCTTTCGAGATGGGAGCGGATTCGAGCGATTTCGCTGTCTGCAAAGCCGCGGGCCGACTGCCGGTAGATGACAACGAGGCCGAGCAGGAGCGCGCAGAAGCCGCGACAAAAGGCGGCAGTGTCACCGTCGCGAATAGCGGCGTCGCGCGGTTCCGAGTCACCGAGGCGGGTCTTGAGGCTTTCGATGATAGCTGGGGACGTGAGTGTTTTGCGCGCTGCCTCATTGTCGGAGATGGTGACGAGCAGGCCCCACACGTAGAGGGCGATGGAGTCGTCGTGGACGGGGTCTAGAACGTATGCGAGCATACGACGGCTAAAGGCTGGCACATCGATGGCCGCATCGTCAGGAGATGCGTGCAGGCACACAGCGATCAAACACCGCAGAGCCATAGGCAGTAGGGCCGTGCGGGCGGCGTCAGATGGCTCGAGCGGCAATAGCAGTTCGACAGCGCGTACAAGCGGCGTTGAAAGTGCTGATGCCGAATCGGGTGACTCGGTGACGACGAACTCGAGGAGCCCAAGGGTGCGGCCAGCGATCTTGCGGGCTGCTGTGTCCTTGCTTGCGATAGGCAGGCATTTCATAAGGACGTCGCCAAGCGAGGCAATTCCTGCCGTCACCTCGGACAGTGCCAAGCCACCCATGATGCCGAGTGCTGATAATGCTACGAGCGACGAGGACACCACCACGGAACCGTCGCGCGTCCCGCCATCCAGGTATCCGACAAACGACGGCATGTACGCCCGAATCTGGCCTACAATGTCTTTGTCTTTTGTAGTGGCTTCCGGACGCGCCAGCACGTCCTGTGTGTCGCGCACCATGGCGACCAGTCCCGGCGCCAACTCGTCCGCCGGAAACGACACTACGGACCCACCCTCGACACTTGCCACGCACACGAGACACGCCAATAGAAATCGGCAGTACGCGTCCGATTCGTCGCGCAGTTCGCGACATACCGTGGTGGGCAGCGTCGATGCCACAAACGTCCGCGCCACCTCGGGCTTGCCGGTCAACTCCTCCACCAGCTCCATGAGGCTGTCGCGCTTGACGCGTATCGGCTGGGACGCAGCAATGCCTTCAACAATGTATCCCAGATCGCCGAGGATCTTGGAGTTCTGGCCTTGCGCTAACAGTGCCTGCAAGTTTTGGAGGTTACTGTCATCGTCGTCATCGTCGTGATCGTCTTGTTCGCCATTTGCCTGATCCGCACCTGTATTGCGCGGAGTCGTCCCCAAAATGTGCTCCAGTGCTGGTGAGCCACTCCTGGTTGGTGTTGCCATTCCACCAAACGGCGTTGTCGCAAAAGATCGTCTTGCGCTTCCATACGTCGCGCCAGATTTGGTCTTGGTGTGCGACGCCCGGGGAAGAAGCGACGGAGTAGCAGTTCCGGATGACATGCCGCTCGGTAAAGACCTGGAAAGGCTTGCTTTCGACGGGCTTGCAAGGGTATCGAGTGCTTTCTGAGCGTGAAAATCGCCCGCCTCATGCATGGAGCTCCATCGGCCCCGTTTAACAGTCGAGACCTCGGCATTAAAATCTGCCCATGCATCCTCCTCGTCCATAACACGCTTAGACACGGACAGCTGTCGCTTTGATTCCGGCTGGGGCGTCTCGGGGACAGGCAGAGGCACAGTTTGTGGTTCCAGCTGAGGCTCAGATCCAAGCCCACAGCCAAGTCCAGATTCAGACTCGCGCTGTTCTTCTGTCTTTTTTACATATGCCGTGAGCCGACTCTGCGACAACTCGGTAGCCGCTGGTGTTTCCTTTTCCGCCTTCTTGCTTTTGCGGACTGTGGTTAGCTACATTCCAACGTCAAGTCAACAAGACACCCCACCTGAACCACTGTCGCCAACGTTCTTCACTTGGGCTGGAGCTGGACTCTTGGCCACTTGCTTGCCAAGAACCCGTGAACTTGTGCCGTACGTCCGCATGACGCCGGCCCGCCCGGCATTGGACGGCATGGCATCGACAACCCGGTCGTGTTTCTTGGTGCTAAACTAACTACAGGGTCCATATACACAAAACCTCCGACAGCCGCATAATGCAGAAGAAACATGATGCATGCATTGAATCGTCATGTCATTGTTCTTAACTAGTGTACAAGTTGTGGCTAATTACCGTAATACTGCATGCTGCATCGCGCACAGACATAGCCAAGACGGTGAGGGCATAGACGCTTCCATGACACGGCAAGTTTTGCATCGGCCCCCTGGGGTCCTATGGTCGGCAACACTTGTGCCTTTGAGTAGTGCGTTAATTGCCAGTCAGCGGTACTGAACAGCCGTAACACAGCGACTGCATCCGGGTACAGGAGTATGATACAGTCTCGACTGGGGAATCGTAGTGCAGTCACGTTCCCGGGAACATCTGGCGACAGGCGGGCCCTATAGTTGCGTTTCAAGTCATGAGTTGGCAGCACATCTGGCGACAGCGATCTGAGCGTCAGAGCTAGACGGCCACCAATTGTGTTGACATAAGCAAGCCGTGTCCGGCATGGTGTCACATCCCACAAGCCGTCATGCGGCACAACACCCACCGGTTGTATGTTCCACATGGCTCCGTCGTCGTCGTCTTCAAATTCATCGTCGTCGTCGTCGTCGTCGTCGTTGAGCTCGCTGTCAGATTTTTCACTGCGGTCACCCCCAGTATTGGTGTGGTATCTTTTGAACAGTTCTAGATCTTGTTGCGGTTGCTCAGGATCTTTGGCGGCCAGAAACTCGTCCATGGATGGCATGCGGTCAGGTTCCAGCTTGCGGGCAAACGCAATGCACACATGGCGCCTTGGGAATTTGTCGGTGCTACCAATACACAGCCACGGGTATTGCAGGCGACGCGGCATGGACATTGGAATTGCTTCTGACCGCGCAGTTGGTACTGCCTCCTTGAGATAATGCCACAGAGCCCCGCGCGGGTACTTCTTTTGGTCGTCCGATACTGCGCAACCAAACATGTACGTGTCCTTCTGGATGGACCCTGCCATCAGGTAGACGGCCGGCCAATCTACACCCACTGACATGTTGAGGACGTAATGGCCGACGTCCATTTCGGCGCCGTTGTCGAGGTTGACGAGCGTGATGCCGCCGAGCCGAGTTGTACGCACAAACAAGACCTCGGCGTCGCGCGATAAAAACAGCTGTTTGACGACCGATGGCATGACCGACTTGTATATGGGGCGGGAGCAGTCTATCTCTAGCGCGCCTAGTTCAAGAGGAGACGACGGACGCCGTAGGGTCGTGACCCGCAAAACATGCACGGGCCCGCCAGGTACCGCCATGGCGATGGATCCGTTGTCGGGGCTGAAGTTGACAACAACATGATCTGGGAATTTGTGATCCGCAGCCGTGTTTCCCAGAGGGTGTGAGCTTGATGTCGAAATCCCAAAGGCGGCCAGAATCCGATCCATCGCGCTCGGATCGACGAGACTCGCCAGAGATACACGGCCACAAAGGCCAAACGTGGTGTCAATAGAGTACACAGCCAGCTCGAGGGACACATTTTCGGTGTCCGGCTCCACTGGAAGCTGTACGTACACAATAGCCAGAAGAGAGGCGTCTGGCGATAACGTCGGTTCAGAGAGCATGTGGTAGTTATCGTGTTTGGTTGGGCCGAACTCCAGCCATCCAGCTGTTTGAACATCCAAACCAATGAGTGTATCGCGTATTAGGGCAGAGAGCGGCCAATTGCACTCCTCATTGCGCTCGTTGGCAGGTATATACCCATAGTACTGTTTCTGGAGCGACCCCGCAGCTGCCGCCTCCCTCCACCGTTTGCATACCTGGCCGGCTCGCAAATACGATCGGCCGTCATCCAGAGCAGCAAAGACTAGTTGCAGAGTTTCTATTGGCAGATCATTGATGTCTGGCATAGCGTGGCGCGTGTCGTAAGTTGTGTTCCTTGAACTTACTCGAGATTTTTTTTGATCAGAGTGTGGTGCCATCCCCGGCACAGTTTGTGAGAGCGGGCGGCAGAAGACTAGGACAGCAGCGACCCGTAATATGTTAACAGGTGATTTAACGATGTAGGCTCGAAACAAAAAAAAAAAAAAAAACAAAATGAGTAGTCGCCGGTGTCGTTGTGGAGCCTCGATCATTAAACTATGATCTACGCCAATAATCATTACTGCAAATGAATGTTGCATATCCAATACTCACCCAGCCAGCATCACCACCTTAGATCTCCACTCATTATCGTGAGCTAGGCATTACAACACTAGACGGTCAGCACGACAATCAAAATGTCCGACGATAGCGACATGTCGGTCATCCTGGCATCGTCTGGGTACGACCAGACGGTAAAATTCTGGGAGGCGTTGAGCGGGATTTGCTCGCGCACGATCCAAAACGGCGACGGCCAGGTGAACCGCATGGCTATCACGCCGGACAAGCGGTTTCTGGCATGCGCAGGAGCACGCACCGTGAGACTATACGACATCAGGTCAACGAATCCGAATCCTACGCTCACGTTTGAGGGCCACACCGGCAACGTGACGGCGGTGGCGATTCAAGCCGACGGCAAGTGGATGGTGACATCGAGCGAAGACGGCACAGTCAAGGTGTGGGACATGCGGGCGCCGACGGTCCAGCGCAATTATAAACACCGGGCTCCCGTTCATGATGTCGTGATCCACCCGAATCAGGGAGAGCTCATTTCGTGTGACGACGATGGCAACGTGCGTATCTGGGACCTTGGTGAAAACGCGTGCACGCACCGCCTCATTCCCGAGGACTACGACGACGTACCGGTGCGGAGCGTCTCTGTGGCGAGTGACGGCTCGATGCTCGTTGCAGGCAACGACTTGGGCAACTGCTATGTGTGGAATATGGTCAACGACCGCGACGTCACATCACTGCACCCAGTAACGCGGTTCCGGTCGCATTCCAAGTACATCACCAAAGTCCTGTTGTCGCCCGACGTCAAACACCTCGCCACATGCTCGGCAGACCACACGGCCCGCATCTGGTCGACGGAGGGCAACTTCGCCATGGAGGCTGTACTCCAGGGCCACCAGCGGTGGGTGTGGGACTGCGCGTTCACGGCCGACTCGGCGTATCTGGTCACAGCCTGCTCCGACCACTACGTAAGACTGTGGGAGCTGGCCTCGGGCCAGATCATTCGGCAGTACAATGGTCACCACAAGGGCGCCATCTCTGTGGCCCTCAACGATGTCTAACCCGCACCCCCATGCCTTATGACGCCACTAATGACTTTGCATTTGTATTAATAGACTCACGATGTTACCGTTCAGCGGTTTGTGGCAGGTGTGCAGTGTTTCCCGAGGGGGGGGGGGGAGGGCGAGCATTTTTTGTCAGGGGCGCTCTGCCCCCAACCCCCCGAGGCAACTGCTTCGCAGTTGAGATGGGGCTGTTGTGTGGAATTTCAAAGCGTGAACCGCTTGTTCTGAGATTAGAATATCCGGGCAAATGCGAAGAAAGAGGCTGGAGTGTAGACGCCACGCGAATTTGCAAGGAATCGAAAGACAAGACGATAAGCGATAGCGGTTAGGGCACACCATGAACCGCCTGTTTAGGGAGTTTCGAGCTGGTGTCTAGCCTAAAACTACGACAGTGGCAACAACGCTGGGAATGAGGTACGAAAGTGTTTAAAAGTCTGTAATAGACGTTTATTGTGTATTGGACAGAAAGTGAAGCCGGTATTCCGGCGTTGCAAACATGTTTGTGGCACGACGGTGGACATCAAGGGCCGTGGAACTACCTACGCGACTGGTGACATTGCCGGTGATCCGTCGCTATATCGCCACACAGACTCTACGACCGTACCAGCAAGAGTGCATTGACAAGATTGTGGATGCGTACAAGAACGGCTATCACCGCGTCGCCGCGAGTATGCCCACGGGCTCAGGAAAGACGGTATGTCCCTTTTCGCATCATTCTTTCAAAACTGCCCATAACTACCGCTTCGTGTCTCACTCTCACTTGTCCTCTATCTCGACTGCGAAGCAGTTGCTACGGGGGTCTGGGGGCAGCGCCCCCAGGAAAAAAAAAAAAGAAAACAAATACTGACAATAGGTAGTCTTTGCCCATTTGATACAAAAAGTACAAGCACAGCGTGGCCAGGGCGATCGTGTAATGGTGCTGGCGCACCGAGAGGAGCTGATTTATCAGGCTGCGCAAAAGATCAAGCATGCGAACCCGGACTTGTCCGTCACGATAGAGATGGGGAGAAAGAAAGCGGAGCCGGGTGCGTCGGTGGTTGTGGCGTCTATCCCGACGCTACTGCGGGGCGAGCGATTGGCCAAGTTTGACCCCAAGGAATTCAAGCTGCTAGTCATTGACGAGGTGCATCATGTAGCGGCCGACTCGTACTGGCGGGTACAGGAGCACTTTGGGGCCGATGCGCCCGAGTCGCCTGTGTATGTAGCCGGGTTCTCGGCGACGCTGAACCGACACGACGGTCAGAGCCTGAGCCGATCGCTCGACTATATTGCGTACCACCGGGAGATGCGCGAGATGGTTGAGGACGGGTATTTGTGCCCGATGGAGCTCAAGCAGGTCAAGGCGGACGTGGCGATCGACTACGGGTCGCTGCGGACGCGCGACGGCGACTACTCGGCGGCGCCGCTGGCGCGCGAGCTCAACCGGCCCGAGTTTAATAATCTCGTGGTGTACGCGTGGCAGCGGTATGCCGAGCACGGGCGACGGTGCCGGTCAGCATTGGCGTTTGCCGTCAACATTGCGCACGCCGAGGGCATGGCAGAGGCGTTTTGGGACCACGGCGTTGATGCACGCGTCGTCACATCGCACACCAAGACTAATGTGCGCGATGAGACACTGGCGGCGTTCCGCCGCGGTGAGTTTCCGGTCCTCATCAACTGCGGCATCCTCACCGAGGGCACTGACATCCCCAATATCGACATGATCATCCTTAATCGGCCGACGCGTTCGGGCCCGCTCATGCTGCAGATGATTGGCCGCGGCCTGCGACCGGCACCGGGCAAGGACCGCTGCGTGCTCATCGACATGTTTGAGGCGTCGCAGTACACGCAGGGCATGTTTACGATCCCGTCGCTGCTGGGCGTGCGGGGTCCTGCCGGCAGTGCCGGAGTGCTCGATGTCACTGAGGCCGAACTCCTTAACGGATTCGAAGACAACGGCCAATCGCGCTCGCTTGAGCGCCGGCCAGAGCCCGAAATTGTCCACGTCGACGTCAAACGCGTCAACGTCGATGCCTACGACTCGGCGCTCGACTACTTTGCGCAGACCAGCGACACCGACGCCGCCGTCCATGCCACGAGCCTCGCCCTCTACGAGTTTGCCCACAAGTTCTACCTGTTTGGCATCCAAAAGAGCGCGCGCTACCTCCGTATCCAGCGCGCCAAGGGCAAGTTCGAGGTTGTGCTGTTTCACGAAAAGCCAAAGTGGGGTCCGCCCCGGGGATTCAGCCGCTACTATACTCGCCGCATCGCCGCCCGCGACACAATGGCCGAGGCCGTCAAAGAAGCAGAAAACTTTGTCTCTACGGTCGAGCCCGGCAACTTCCCTCCTCGGCTCGTGTCCAAGCACGCCGCGTGGCGCCGTCGTCCCGCGTCCCAGCAGCAGCACCGCATCCTCGAGACCCTCCTGTGGGCCCGCTCGCGCGCAAAACGCCTGGACATCGACTGGCCCGCCGTCAAGGCCCTCTCCAGCGGCCAAGTCTCTTGCCTCATTGCCCTCTCCCACACCGGCACTACCACCTGCTGCGACTGGCTCCTCAAGTCCCCCCTCAAGCGCTCTGCCCGCAAGACCAAGCTCCAGTTCGAGCCCGTCTCCGAGGGGCCCCTCGTCGTCTAACTGGGTTTCCGACTTTTTTTTTTTTCCTGGGGGCGCTGCTCCCAGACCCCCGTAGCAACCGCTTCGTGGTTGGAGTGGGTCGCTTCCAATATTCAACTGCGAAGCAGTTGCTACGGGGGTCTGGTGGTGGAACCCCCAGGAAAAGAAAGGGTGAGCATGTTTATGGAGCAGAACTCGCACCCTCCCAGGATCGACTGCGAAGCAGTTGCTACGAGGGGTGGAACCCCCAGGAAAAGAAAGGGTGACGTGTTATGGTGCAGAACTGGCACTCTCCCAGAACCAACTGCGAAGCGGTTGCTTCGGGGTCTGGGGCTGGAACCCCCAGGAAATGAAAAGGTGACCGAGTTTACGCAGCAAACTAACCGGCATCGTGACGGACCGGCCTTGGCGGTTGGACATGCACGCTCCCAGAACCAACTGCGAAGCAGTTGCTACGGGGGTCTGGGCGTGGAACCCCCAGGAAAAGAAAGGGTGAACGAGTTTATGGAGCGCCAGACTGGGGCTCAGAACCAATGGGCATCGTGACGGATCGGCCCTTGCGACCTCTTTCCTAATTGGGCGACCTGTCATCTTGGTACCCCGGACTCGGACTGCGATCTCGACCACGATGGCGCGCTTAGATCTGGCGAGCAGGTGACTGGAAAGAAAGGAAGTAGCAAAATAAACGCATGCACTCTGACGATGGTGATTACACCGTGCTTGCAGACACAAAAATTCGGTGCCCCTTTGGCCGCACAGCTTCTGCAACTGTGTTCCATGAGCTACGAGCAGGAGCGACGGCAATTCAAAATATCTGGAGTTTACGGCCTGGTGTGAGACGTGCCCCGGATCGCAGCAGCGTGCCCGGTCTGAAACATGAACAATAGTGCGGCCGGATCCCACTGGCGTGCACAGAAAAATTATTAGACTACACGATGGGAATGCAATCGCCGCCCCATCGGAAGTTGCAGCTGTGCGCCTGGTTATTTTGATTTGCCGGCGTGATACAGTCAGACGATGCAACAGACGAAACGCGACCTGCGCACAACTATATACCCGCATCTTTGTACAGAAGCTGAAACGCCCCACTCCATAGCCATTTTATTAATTCCGTAGCTCCGCTTGGCCTTGAAGCCACCCCTGATTCTGGCATGCGCCCTGTCTATCACAGGACGAGTGGTTGGCACCGGCGAGGCGTTATCAATGCATTTAAACATTAGTTGTCGGCATGGCTAGAACCGTACCACCACCAGCTCTGGCTTTCTTCCGAACCACCATCAAAATCAACCAAAAAAAGACCGGTCCCCGCCAAACGTACAGGGCAAGGGCAGATCCCATCTCGCAAACTGCAAACGATGTGCGATTCAGGAACCAAATGCACGCAATGCGCGAGGAACGGCATTGCGGCAGCGACTTGCGGTCCAGCGGGGGGGGGATACTGTAGCTTGCGTGACCGATTCGGCTAGATGGGCGAGCTCTGTGTGATTTCATACGGGCCTCGATTAGCCCAGTCGGGCTCGGTGATTTTAATCTACAAGAGCCCTGAACCCGGACCCCACGTCCCTGCTAAAGGACGACACTTGTCCCCTGTGAAATGTCCCCTAGAAACCGCGAGAGAAACACATCACTATAACGCCCCTGAAGAAAACGTTTGAAAAGTTGGACTTTGGTCTACAAGACAATGCAAACCGACAATCCGACGATCACCAAGCAGCGCATCGGAACCCCCAACCCGGTTGGCCCGTGGTTGGTTGGTTTTGGTTGCCCCTCTTTGAAGACGCAGGTTAGTCACATTTTGTGACAAGAGATATTGAGAAGCGGAACGACGTTGTCAGAGCTGAAATACGAGCCTTTTAATCCAACAAGCTTAGAGGCCTACTTAATAATTGTCGACAGAACCAGCACCAGCAGTTGCTCGTGCCCAACCAGCCATAATCGACTAGCACTGCCGAGCACATACTAAGGTTTGGAAGTCTGCCGGTCACAAACCTTCCCTACCCAAGCTTGCCATTTTGTCACCCCCCTATGGCGACTGAACAAGGCGGTAGTGGTGGCGTACCGCATCGCTAGCGAACTTGCCACGCCGGCTTGTTGAGGGCCTAGACGGCTACGTACGTCGGCATCGCCGCTTCACAGGACAACGGACCTGTTGTTGGCTTGGTCCCTTATGCCCAGGGCACCGGGTCACAGGCGAGACTTGAAAAATGGGTCTTGGCACTTGTGTGGGCGGGTGTGCTATTGGCCGAAGTATAGGCCGCTAATCACGGGCCGTGTGCCCCCGGCATCGTAGCAGCCGTGGTGTGGTTAACAAAGCAGCTGTAAGAATATGAGTGACCCTGCTCATTGGTTTGGTTTTCGGCGGGAACGCCAAGTTTGTCGTATTGTTGGCACACCCACCACAAGATGCACGGGCCTCGGGTGCGGGTATCAGATCACAAAGCAAAAGTGCTACAGCGTATCAAGCGGCAGATAGTCGCGAGGGACACATGCAAGCGAGCCAGCCGGGGTGGGGTAGCTGGCTGTGGCTTGTGGCAACCAGCAGGCTAGGAGAGGGGCAACAAAGTAGTGTCGCACGTTGTACTAGGACCGACCCCACTTAGCGGGCGCATGTCGTCTTGCATGTGGGGCGACATGACCTGTGCGGCGAAGCAAAAAGCACGTCGCGCCCGTGCCCTGACAAAAGTCGATCAAATAATGTACTGCGAGTGTCTAATGCGAGTTGTAGTGCTTGGAATGCTCGACTTTTGTATTGGTCCATGTCGCAATTGTGTTTAGTTGCGTAGATGCCTCGTCGCCCGTGACTATACACCGGCAAACAACCACCAACAACACCCAACACGCCACGACCCGGGCCCTGCGCCTCGACCCACGCTGCAGCAAGACAGATGCAGGGCGCCTGCGGCCGGACGACGCCTCGCGGGCCCGTCTTGTTGTGCGACTACCGAATCGGGCGTGTCAAATATAGCAATGACTTGCTCACAGGTCTTAGTGTAACTCCCGCCCAACCGCAACTATAAAGGCGGCCCCCTGGATGCGCCCGGACCTGCTTTCAGTTCCCAGCTTGGTCAGCCAGGTTGCTCATTTTTCTGTCTATTTATTAACTGCGCTCAAAGCCTGACAAAACACACACACACAACACAATGAAGGTCACTCTGTTCTCGGTCCTTGCCTTTGCCGTTGCCGCCCTTGCTGCCGGCAACTCGTTCACGTCGCCCATGGGCGGCTCGTTCTCGGCCGGTGAGTCCATCCCTATCCAGTGGACTCCCGACGAGTCGGTCGAGCAGGTCGACATCTACCTGATGAGCGGTGAGGCCACTGCTCTCGTCCAGGTCTCGAAGATTGCCGACGGCATTGAGAACTCGGGTAACGTCAACTGGAACGTCCCGAGCGACATTGAGGGCGCCTCGGACTACTCGCTCAAGATCACCCCGGCTGGTGACACCGCCAACGGCAACTACTCGCCTCAGTTTGCTATCGAGAACGCCAACCCGTCGTCGGCTGCTGCCTCGTCGGCTGCTGCTTCGGCCACCTCTGCTGCTGCTTCGTCGGGTGAGGCCTCGGGCTCGGCTTCGGCCACTGAGTCGGCTGCTGCCTCTGAGTCGGCTGCTTCTGGCTCCGCCGCCGCTTCGGGCTCGGCTTCGGCTACTGAGTCGGCTTCTGGCTCTGAGGCCGCTTCTGGCTCGGCTTCGGCCACTGAGTCGGCTTCTGGCTCTGCCGCCGCTTCGGGCTCCGCTGCTTCGGGCTCTGCTGCTTCGGGCTCCGCTTCGGCCACCGGCTCGGCTGCCTCGGGCTCTGCCTCTGCATCTGGCTCTGAGGAGGCCTCTGGCTCTGCTTCGGCCACTGAGACCTCGGGTGCCTCTGGCTCTGCTTCTCGTTCGGGTGCTGCTTCGGGCTCGGCTTCGGGCTCTGCTGAGGCTTCTGGCACCACTGCGGCCGCTTCCGGTTCTGCCGAGGCCTCGGGCTCGGGTACCGCCAGTGGCTCGGCTGCCTCGGGTGCCGCTGCTCAGCTCGGCCTTTCTGGTGCCGTCCTTGCCGGTGGTCTCGGTGCCGCTGCTCTCCTTGCTCTGTAAGGACGATACAATGGGTAGTGCTCCCTCGAAATGTCTATGTATTTGATGCGCGTCGTTTTTTTTTTTAGCTAATGTACAGTCATAATTTATTTGTTAAGCTAGACATTGGATCTTGGGGCTTTTTTTGTTTCCTGGGGGCGCTGCCCCCAGACCCCCGTAGCAACTGCTTCGCAGTTGAGATGGAGCTCGATTGCTATAGACGATTTTACTGGGTAGCTACGAGCAATTCCAACTCCACGTCTCAATCATGTGATATTCGGTGCTGTGTCACATTTTCGATCGTCTACACGTGGCTATACCCTGACTTGCTCGTTGTCCGGCTCCCCCGGGTCTTGTCATATGCACGTCTCTGCAGATGCAATGCATTCGGCAAGGGACTCTGCATGTCTGTGCATGCATGCTTTTAGGACAATAGTCTATTCAGCTGCCTATTGCAAACTTTCTTGGTGCCCGCCCAATTTTGCGGCTCAGCCATTGTGGTGCTTTTGTTCTTCCTGGGGGCGCTGCCCCCAGGCCCCCGTAGCAACTGTTTCGCAGTTGAGATGGGGCATGATTGAAATAAATACCGAGATGCGTTTCTATCCCCGTAGAAACTGCTTCGCAGTTGAGCTGTATACCGAAGTGCGGTTCTGCTCCCCATCTCAACTGCTTCGCCCCCAGACCCCGTAGCAACTGCTTCGCAGTTGAGATGGGGCATGATTGAGATATATACCGAGCTGCGTTTCTTTTCTACCTCCGTAGCAACTGCTTCGCAGTTGAGAACTATACCAGTGCGGTCCTGCTCCCCATCTCAACTGCGAAGCAGTTGCTACGGGGGTCTGGGGGCAGCGCCCCCAGGAAAAAGGAAGTAAGCACGCACTACGCGAAGTCCATACAACACACATTATAGTACACAAGCCCTGGAATAGGGCCCTTCAGAGACCAGCGGCGCGGTCGCCGGCATCCTCGTCAATAAGACCCTCGAGGGCAGAAGAAGCAATGTCGACAGAGTCGATGCCGGCGGTATCACCGGCGGCGGCGGCAGCAGCAGCAGCAGCAGCAGCAGCAGCTTTGTCCTCCTCGTGCTTGACCTTGCTGCGCTGTGGGAACGCAAGCACAACGGGCGAGCCGTCGGGCAGTTCGCGCACAAACGAGTCAAGGGTCGGAACGGCGGCAGCCGACTGCACAAGCGACTCGTCGGCCGTCACAAAGCCTTCGAGCTCCGCAACCCACCGCAGGTACTCGTCTATCCAGCAGCGAATGACCCACCATGCGCCAAAGCCCTCGCCGCCGAGAATGCTGATGTCCCGAAGGAATTTGGTCATGACGGCCGACACGCACACTAGGAAGATGCGCGCCGACACGTCTGGGAACCGCCACGGCAGCGACGTCAGGAACTGCGACCACCGCACAATAGACGCTTCGGATGACGGGTAGGGCGACGACGTCTTATCGTTGGTGTCGGAGCCGACCGAGCCGTGATGGCCGCCGTTCTTCTTGTGGTGAGCGTGGCCATTGTCGTGGTCGACAGATGCGCCGTGGGGGGTTTCATCCTCGGCCGCATCGTCCAGAACCAGCTCGCCAAACTCTTCAGGCGCCAGCAACTGCAAAACCTCGCCGTGAATCTGCACAAACTTATCGACGGCGCACGGAACCTCGCGCGACGCAATCTCGCGAGGGTCGACGCTCTTCCAGTCAAACTTCATCTTTTCGATCTCGTGCGAGTCCACGAGAATGCGGCCGGCGTTGACGGCGGCGTCGTTGGCACGCAGCAGCTGCTCAACCAAGTGCGCAAACGCGTTGGCGGGCCGGAGCTTGGTCTCGATAAACTGCGCCGACATGTGGCTCTTCATCGAGTCGCGCAAAGTCGTGCCCAGACTCTCGTGCAGCGACCGCAGCCCCTGGTGCACCTCTGCCGGGATCTCCTGCAGCGCCAGAGGGCTCAGCATCTGCGCCATCTCCTTGTACATGAGCCAGTCGACCTTGGCAACCCACTCTTGGACGCCGTCTTGCTTGAGCAGCCGCTGCACCGGCGCCGTCAGCGTGCCCACAAATGTCGTCAGCGCGTGGAAAAACTGCTTGATCTTCATGTACCGCAGGTCGTCGATCAGCTGCCGGCAGTGGCTCTTGTACATGCCGTACAGGGTCGTGGTGGTGTCCTCGTCTGTATCGTCGCTCACAAACGCGTGAAGGCTCGGCAGTCGGAACTCGTCGCCGGTGCCCAGCGGCAGGTTCACCTCAACGGGGCGGTGGTCCGAGCCAGGCATGTGCAGCTTGGGGTCAAAGTCGGCACCTGGTGCCCGCTGCGGCACATTGACGTAGCGACTCTGGCTCGGGGTGCCGTAGGGGCTTTGGAGATAGCCCGCAGCAGCTGCTGCTGCGGCCGCGGCTGCAGACGACGAGCCGGGCCCGGTGCTGCCAGTGTGGTCGGCAAATCGCGCCAGCGAGTACGTCTCGGGCGAGTCGCCGTACCGCGACGGCGTGCCAGTCGGCGTGTTGCCCGTCGGGTTGTTGGCCTCGCCAATGAGCCGGATGCCACAGTAGTGGTATTTGCTCTGGCCGCGCACGCCCAGCCGCCGCGTCTTGCTGCTCGGAAACATAATGCGGACGAGCTTGCCAAACGACGCCGGGTTCAGCGGCTTGAGGTTGTAGTCGGTGCACAGCTGCACGTAGCGCGCATAGATGCGGTTGCGGGGCACGTTGGAGTCGGCATACACCTCACAGTTGCGGGCCAGCCACGACATGCCGAACCATTGCCGCGACTTTTCAGCGAGCGGCGTGTTTTCATTGTCTTTAACTTGGGTCACCAGCTGCGACAGCGGCGTCTCGACGCTCGCGAGCGCCAGCTTTTTGATATCGTTCTCCTGCTCCTCGCCAGGCCCGCCGCCGGCGCCGGCGCTGCCGGGCGGGCTGCCGGAGATGGAGCTCGCCTTGCGCTTGCGGCTAGCGCCGCTGCCAGGCGTACTGCCGGGATGGTGACCAGCCCCGCTGCCTGGCCCGCCGGGGCCACCGTGATGACTATGGGGCCCAGCGAGCCCTGGCGGCGGTCGCATCGGCGTCGAGTAGCTGGCTGCCATGGCGGCAGCAGCTGCTGCCTCGTCGTGCAGCTGCTGGCGGACATGGTTCGGAATGTGCGGGCCCTGCGAACCGGGGCCCTGGTACATGTCGAGGCCCTGGGTGTGAAACTGAGGGTTCTGGCCGTAAGCAGCGGCCGCGGCCGCGGCGTCATTTTGCCCCGGGCCGCCCAACTGCTGCTGCTGCTGTTGCTGTTGCTGCTGTTGCTGCTGCTGATGTTGGTGCTGCTGCTGTGCGTAAGCGGCCGCCGCGTTCATCTTGGCCGCTGCCGCCGCCGCCGACCCTTGGCCGGCCGCAACCTTTTTCCGCGTCCCCAGCTCCGGGTCTATCGCAAACGCGCCCCCGGGCGTCCCGGGCCCGCCATGGGCCCCTTGCATCGACTCCAGAAATGACGCCGCCGCCGACTGACCCGCCCCTCCGTGTTCCTGCTGCTGCATCGCCGCCTGCACCGCACTCAGATCACCGGCCCCGTTGCCGTGGTGGAGTTGGTGCTGCATGCCCACGTCCGGCGCGTATCCGCCAACACCTCCGTTGGTCCCGGGAGCGCCGGCACTACCCAGTGTACCGTTTCCCACGGTCCTTCTTTCCATTCAACCGTCTGCCAGTGTCTGCTGTTAGTCTAGGCCGTCTATGTTTTCCTGGGGGCGCTGCCCCGCAGACCCCGTAGCAACTGCTTCGCAGTTGAAGTATGGTCTGCCGTTTAGTCTTTCTAGATTCTCCTGGGGGCACCGCCCCCAGACCCCCGTAGCAACTGCTTCGCAGTTGAAATGTGGTCCGTCGTTTTGTCTTTGCTGGATTTTCCTGCGGGCTCGGCTCAAAGATCTCCGTAGCAACTGCTTCACGGTGTTGAGGCGTGGTGCTCGTTGCTGTTCAGGACGGCGACTCCGACCAACTGATGACGTTCAATCGCGAAGCGATTGCTACGGGGGGTCTGGGGGCAGCGCCCCCAGGAAAAAAAAAAAAAAAAAAAACCTAGGACAGACCCGCGGTAAGCCTAGGATACAAGGAAAATAGCGCGTAGTACTCACCGATTTAGTCGCGACTCCCGGCACGCGTGGTCAGCCAAATAGCTTTGTCGTAGATAGTAGTACCAAAGTGTCCACCTGCAAAAACGAGCTGTCCGAGTCGATCGCCTGTTCCGTCGTGCTTGTTGTCGCTAAGGGTCCGTTGCTGTCCAATTTCACGCTTCGATCACAGCTCAGTGTTGGCGATGAGCGATGACCTGGATACTCGGCGCGTTGCGTCAGAAACGATCGTAATGGCTTACCTGTTTTCTTCCGTGGGCTTGCGATCCCTAAAGCAAGATCCAATGGCAACGCAGAAACAGCTCTCAATCGGAAATCCTCGGCGTTTTGTGCAACTTGCTATGGTCGCCCCCACACGCTAGTCAGACTTAAAAAGCCCCGTCGCGTCGCGATGCTCGGTCTACTGTGTCGTAGAAAACACTCGTAACCTCGCCGCGAACAAATCGAACACTGCTTCGTGTCTGCGTGATATGTCGCGCGGAATAAAATTGCGGTCCTAGCGACAATCACTCAGTCGTTAACACGCGTGGTGTTGCGTGTGTTTGTGCCCGTTGCTTTGTGGGTGGTGGTCTTTTTTTTTTACCCGTTGGTTTGGATACACTGCGGTCGGAGAGGGTGTTGTGATGTTTTCAACAAGAAAAATCAAAACACCAAATAATATGCTCGTCGGTGTGGCCCCCCAAAACTGTCCCGACCGGTGTGTGCGCGGATTGTGTTGCGACGAAATGGGTACAGACTTGTCTGGCTGTTTGTTGGTTGACCTGGTTTAAAAGGGTTTCTCCCAAACGCACCGGCCCCCGGCGCCCGAGGCGGCCAACCCCTGCCTGGCAGAGCCTCTATCGGCGACACTGGGGGTCCCCAATTCACTACAAACAACTACGATTACAAAAACGCCGCCGGGCGCGATGACCACGACGCGCCCCGTACGTCTGGGTCGCGGTTGAAGTGCTCGGTGCTCATGGTAACCACGGGGGGGACCCCTCGGACGTAAAAGAGCGTCGAGCCACGGTGGCGAAAAATTTACCCGCATGGCTAAAATCTACGAGGGCACGTGGCCCGGCTACGGAACAGCGTAAAGCGCGTTTCAATCGTCGAGTGTAAAATACGCGCAATTGCAACTTTTTGATAGATGGTGGGGTCTTTCGCGGGGACTGGGCCGTCGCGACGCAACCGCTCGGTCGTATCCATGGTTTCATTCCCGCTGGGCGTGGTTGCTCCGGCAGCTCAGGGCCTCTCCAAAACCGGCCGGGGCAACCTACGTTGTGGGTTGGTTGCTAGGCTACCGCTTGGTTGCTTGGCCGAGGGCGAGGGTTGCTATGGCGATGCATTTCTGTGGGTTTGGCGACAACACCCACTCACTCACTCACACGCAACGCAAAAACCCGGCTAGGGCTGTATCCCATCAGCCCTAGACATAACACCCCCGCGCTTATTCCAAAATATACACAATAAATATACCATACCACTCACAACCTCACGCCCCGACTCACACTATACCGACCTTGGCCCAGGCCGAAATTAAAGTCGTTTCCTTCCCCCCGTCGACCAACCTCCAACCCACCCACACAACAATGGCCGTCAAGAGCACCGTCCCGGCTCACGCCGACGTTTTCCCTCCGGAGACCCTCCTGAAGAAGCGTAAGAACGCTCAGGAGCTCCAGGACAAGAAGAAGGCCGCTGTCGCCGAGAAGAAGAAGGCCAACGCCGAGAAGCGCAAGGTCATCTTTGAGCGCGCCGAGAAGTACGTCAAGGAGTACCGCGACGCCGAGCGTGAGCAGATCCGTCTCAAGCGTGAGGCCCGTGCCTCTGGCCAGGTCTACGTCCCGGCCGAGAACAAGCTCGTCTTTGCCATCCGCATCAAGGGTATCTCGAAGATCGCCCCCAAGCCCCGCAAGGTCCTTCAGCTCCTCCGCCTGCACCAGATCAACAACGGTGTCTTCATCCGTGTCACCAAGGCTACTGCTGAGCTCCTCCGCATTGCCGAGCCCTACATTGCTTACGGCTACCCCAACCTGGCCTCTGTCCGTCAGCTCATCTACAAGCGTGGTTACGGTAAGGTCAACAAGCAGCGTGTCGCCCTCACTGACAACGCCATCATTGAGAAGGCTCTTGGCCAGTACGGCATCATCTGCATTGAGGACCTGATCCACGAGATCTACACCGTTGGCCCGCACTTCAAGCAGGCCTCGAACTTCCTGTGGCCGTTCAAGCTCTCGAACCCGTCGGGTGGCTGGGGCGTCCGCCGCAAGTTCAAGCACTTCATTGAGGGTGGTTCGCTTGGCAACCGTGAGGAGAACATCAACGCTCTCATCAAGGCCCAGAACTAAGCGCCTTTGGAGTGTGGCATGTCTCAAAAAATATCTGTATGATCCTACCTGTAATAAATCGTTTTGCGGAACTATTGGTAGTTTATTTTTTTTTTTTTTTTTGGGACCAAAGGTGCCAAATACCTTAATCTTTTGGTTACGGCAGGCGCGTCAATAAATTTATGGCTACTTTATGACGATGTTGCATTACTGTTTTGTTTCAGCACCGATAGTATGCTTACTATTTGGATATTGTATAAGATGACAACCAGACTTCAGACATTGTTGTTTCCTAGGGGCGCTGCCTCCAGACCCCCGTAGCAGCTGCTTCGCAGTTGGAGTGGGACCACAATCGAAATCAACCGCGAAACGACTGCTACGGGGGTCTGGGGGCAGCCTCCCCCAGGAAAAAAGAAGGGCAACCCATAGCATGACCACGGTGATATGTGGTGAGGGAAGCCCCCTTGACGCGGGCTTACATTAAACAAAGAACTTGTGTGACCGGAATTCCAACTTAGCAGGCAGGAACATGCACCAACGTGTCTCAGGACCACGGGTTGGTGTTTCCGCGCGGGTTTGCACGGGCACAAACGCACAATCGATCTGCAACTGGTGACGGCGCCCTGCATGCCGTTACAAAGTGCCGTGCAGGGCGGCTGACGTCGGGGTACAGCGAGCACAACAAAGGTCGCAAAAAAAAGCGGAAACAACAAGGGCACCAACTGATTTAATTACGCAAGACAAGAGCCAAAATATCGCTGGAATGTGAATGGCGCAAAAAGCTCCTGCCACAAAAGGTGTCTAGTCACATGGGCTGGCCTCTGATGCATCTGCCAAAGGAGCCCGATCTGGTACTCCAATCACAAATTCGCGCACTATGGCTCCAGGATGCTGAGCTACTATTTCGTATAAGACCCATTGTAGGTACTGGGTTATATAGCCGGCTGGTCCAGTTGGCCCACTAGCGCTCGTAACTGGGTCAACTAGCCCTGCATGGGCGGGTCCATCCAACAGAACAACAAAGTAGCCCCTGAGATCGCGAAAACTCGGTAAATAGCATACGGCACAGAGTCAGCGATCTCTCGTTTGGATGAAGCTTACATTACACAATCAAGCCGTAGTTTACGAGGACGATCTGCATCGCTGTGCTGCAAAGCTACACGCTGCTGTGCTTCAGTCACAAGAGGGGGTTGACTCGTTTGACGCATCATCTACCCTGACCAGATCGGGGAATGCGCGAGCCTATCTTGCCCGCCGCATATATCAATGGGCAAAGGCGTCAGGGCCCTGTGACGAGCGTGATTCGTGGGGTTCTTGTCTTGTGGGGTTCAGGAGTCAGATCACGTTTTTCCCGCGCATTACGCCAACAGTCGTAGTTTGGCCCGAGTTCAGCCCGAGTTCAACTCAGTTTCAGCAAGAATCAAGATCCACCCAAGTTGAGTGCGCTTCGCCATCCAGGAAATAAAGTTGGATAGTCATGGTAAGTGATCTTCAATCGGAGTTTCGCGGTAGTGAGACGAGGGACGCTTGGACAAGGAATATGAATGACGCAGCCAACATGACGGTACGGAGATTTGCGTTTGCGCGGATGGGATGATGCAGCCAGACACCTGGGATTAGGCGCTTGGACCATGCGCAAAAGCACAGACCGCGCGAACCAGCAGGGGGCCCTGCTTTGATAGTGCCCCGGCACGTCGATATCAGCCGATATCCAACAGAATTTTGGGGTATTTTGGGGCATCCTGCGGCGTTGCCAACCAATAGTGGTATCCATGGCTGTACCGTACTCCTTGATATCCGCTTGATCAATACTGAAGCGGGCACCCGGCTATTAAACTTTATACTGGATAATTCGTTTCGGCAACGGCCAGTGTTTTGGGTTCGTATCAGGACCTATGCTGTTTATGGGTACCAATCTGGCATCCTCAGTCGTTGGACATGTGTTGGGACCGATGAAGCGATTAGGTACTCGCCGAGCCACGATGTTTCAGGCCAAGATTCGAGACTATTGTGAAGATGCTCTAGTTGGGGGCGGACTCGATGGTAGGCCTGTCGATCACAGATGCACCATTTAGCGAGTCTGTATAGCCTGTACTCTTGTCCTTTTGCTCCCAGCCCCGTACCACGGTCCACCGTCCCTCTAAATCAACTGCGAAGCAGTTGCCACGGGGGTCTGGGGGCAGGGCCCCCAGTGGAAAGAAGCTGCCAACAACACTTTTTATGCAATTTTTCTTATGGCAGTACGGAATCGGTCGACGGGGCTGCATTGAACGCCTGATCAGTGTAACAAAAAAATCTGGCCGGTGACTGCAAAAAATAATTGGCATCCATTTGCTGATGACCCCTTGCGTCACGTTTATGGGCACTTGCTTGAGATCTGCGTTCCGCTATGGCATAGGATCAGGCCGCCCCGCGTTTCAACGATCGTCTGAGGACATAACGATCGTCTGAGGACATAGTATACGATCCCGGTGCGGCTTGGTATAGATTTTGGCCAACGCAGTCTTGTATATTTGCTGGACCCGCTTGCCAGGGGGTTTGATAAATAGGAAGCGACCATTTGTTATCGGTCGAAAAAGCGCTAACGACAGGTTGTGTCCCCGGCTTTTTCTGCTAGCACTGGAGCTAGCAAAACGACACAAAACCGCCGGAGTGCCAGACTGTCACAGCTACCACCGTCTCTGCAGGACACAAAAAAAAGCAGCAGATTGTCACAGTTGCCGTCACCGCACCAACAGCAGCCCAACAAGACTACAGCCAGAATGAGCCAACTCGCAGGGACGTTTTCTAAGATCTTTGTGAGTCTTGTGCCGGCAACTGATCCGGGCATAGACCCGGTGTGGAGCATTCCGCCGTGGGACGGGTCGGACGCGACACTATTTTCGTTTCTGAGCAAAGTCCGCGCGATTTTGGGCACGTACGAGGAAAACAAAATGCCGGGTGTTGTCCCGAAATTACGTGAAAAGCTGCCGCGCGAGTACCAGGCAGCGTTTTCGTTTGCAGATAGGCCGTCGTCGCTGTCGTTTGATGCTCTGTGGCGTCGACTGCTCGATGCGGTCGGCGTACCAGGCCACTTGCTCGGTGCCAAGGCGGCCGTCGCAGTCATGAAGGGCTGGGAGCTCATGTCGGGCCCAGACTTTGTCGACGGCGTTGATCTCATGTGCCGTGCTGCGCCGTTCCTCACAGACCCGGTGCTCGACGTCATCACTGGTGCCGCCTACGTATCCAACAATGACAGCCTAGCCAGGGAAGTGCGGTCTTTTCGCGAAAACCACCCGTGCGGCAGCTCCGAGGATCTCAGGGCGATGCTGTGGCACGCGTTCCCCGACGCTTCCAAAACGAGACCTCGCCCGGCTGCCAAGCCAACTCGTTTTGGATCAATCCGAGCGTCGTCCAAAGCGAGATACAGCCTCAGCGTCGCGCCCCGCAATAACCCCAAAGAATCAGTTCTTCCTAATACCCCGGCAGAGTTCGAAATTGGTCCCGACGCGATCCCGCCTATTTCTTCCAAAGCGGGCCCACCCACTCAAAATGTACTATACCGCCCAGTGGCCACTACTACACAAGACTGCATTCCCGCTCGCAAAGTGTATAAGCACGTCGGTCTTCCCCCAAAGAAAGATCCATATGGGGCGCAACGAGCCAACTGCCCCAGCTCCGCACGTGCTACTACTACATCCGAAACAACCAACCAAGCATCAAGCAACTCAGGTCCGCCTCTACCAAGCCAAGCACCTCAATCAGCATCCCGGACCTCTCGGACGCTGGTCCAGTCTTTACACCAGCCATCTGCATTATCAGCACCTGAACCAGGCCACGCACCAAATCATCAAGCTCCAAGCATACAGCACAAGCGACCAACGCCATCCACACAAGCTGCGCCACCTACGTTTAAGGGCCATCGTGCGGACCTCAAAATCGCGCCGCCGGTCAGCAACTTTGGTCCAGTATTGACGACACCGTTTGGCGGGTCCAAACGCGTTGTCTAATGTTGGCGTTTTGTTTCCTGGGGGCGCTGCCCCCAGACCCCCGTGGCAACCGCTTCGCGGTTGAAACGTTGGCAGTGGTGGTGCCAGAGTCTAAAAGCCCGGCCGTTCGCTGGAATACTGGGTCCTACCTCGAGGCGAGGAGTCTTAGGACAGTGCTACTGCAAAAAACGCATAACGAGTAACGAGAATGAATAATGACTGCCAAAATACCGTCTGGCCGTTTTCTAATCGATGTAGTCGGAGGCGTCGGCTGGACCGAGGTAGCCGCACGTCCCCCCTGGTAGCTTAATACTGGATCCAGCCACGAGGTGGGGAGTATAAGGACAATGCTACAGCCCCCCCCCCAAAAAAAAAACAAAAAAAAACAACATATGGAATAACGAGAATGGATAGTGACTGCCAAAATATCCTCTAGCCGTTGTCCAATCGATGTAGTCGGAAGCGCCGGCTGGACCGAGGTAAGCCGCACGTACCCCACAACTTGCATGTGCGGCTTGACACTCAAGGTGATGGGACCTCGGAACTTCTAAATAAACCACCAACTCAGAATATTGGTAAAAACAAACACAAAGAAATGGCGTCACTACTAGCAAAAGGGCCTGTGTCGTTCCCCATTGACGGGGAGGAAATGCTGCGGGTTTCCGACAAATCCAACTACTACTTGCTCGAATACAACTCGGCCCCGGATAACCGATACAGCATCGACTTTATTGATGCGTACCTTGAGGCGTTGGTTTTCATCCGCACCAAGCTGGAACCCAAAGTGCTCGTCACCACATCTGCGCTTCCTAAGTTCTTTTCCAACGGCCTTGACTTTGAGCGCGTTATCTCGGTGCCCCGCTTCTTCCCCGACCGGTACTATGCGCTCATGCGGGCGATTCTCGAGTTCCCGTGGCCGACGGTGGCGCTCATCAACGGGCACGCGTTTGCGGCCGGGTTCATGGTAGCGGCCGTGCACGACTACCGGGTTATGAACCCTAACAAGGGCTTTTTGTGCATGAACGAGCTCGAGTTTGGCGCGCCTCTTTCTGTGTTCTTCTGCGATATTTTCCGGCTCAAGTTCGGTGCCCAACTGGCGCTCCAGATCTGTTTGCAGGCGCGCCGCTTTACTGGCAAGGAAGCGCTTTCCGTCGGTCTCGTCGACGCCCTAGGTGATCTTTCGACCGCCGAAGGCATTGTCGACAAGGTGGTCAAGTTTGCCCCGTCGCCGGTCTACGGCCGCATCCGCAAGAACCTCCTCCGCGACCTCATCACTGACTCGTACCGCTGGGAAGAGGACGAGGACTTTGGAGGCGCCCGCAACGACCAGGAGGAGAAATGGGTTGGTGCTATCGAGAACCGCATTGATGACAAGCTCAAGTCCAAGCTCTAGGCATCCGTACAGATTTATAAAGCCGCCGTGTTTTCTTCCTGGGGGTTCCACCCCCAGACCCCCCGTAGCAACTGCTTCGCAGTTGGAGTGTGGCCAGCAAACGAGATCAACCGCGAAGCGCTTGCTACGAGGGTCTTGGGGTGAAACCCTAGAAGAGAAATGGCGTCGCTTTTTTTTTTTTCTTTTTTTCCTGGGGGCGCTGCCCCCAGACCCCCGTAGCAACTGCTTCGCAGTTGGAATATGGCCAGCAAACGAGATCAACCGCGAAGCGGTTGCTACGGGGGTCTGGGGGTGGAACCCCCAGGAGGAAAAAAAAAAAAAAAAGTGGTCCCAGCACAACGCTGCGTCTAAAAGAAATGCAATACTAAAAATACAAGGTGTTTGCCAAGCGTGGACTGGGGTCAGACACGATCGTCGGTGTCGAGTGACCTGGAGCGGATGGCTGTCATCTCGAGACCCATGAGCTTGCGCTCGCGGGTGCGACTGGGCCGACGCTCGACCTGTGGAGGCGACGGCGCTCGGTCGCCGTCGCCCACAGGTAGTATGTCGCTTGAGGCCGTGTCGGGAGCAGGGACAGACGCGGCGCTTTCGGGCGAAGACGTGGAAGTCATGGTAGCAGTGGCAGCGGCAGCGGCGACAGTGGTGGAAGCAGGGGCCGGTGTGAGCCCGGTACGACCTGTTCTGCGCTCGTTGCGGAGAATGATCTCATCAAGGGCGGCTGTCAGTTTTAAAAGTCCAATGTTATCTTCGGTGCCAGGGATCGTAGCCCCCAGACCAGGCGAAACCGAAACGTCGCGGCTAGCGGCGCCGCTGCCAAACGCCGGGTCGAGCTGGCCGCGCCATCCGTGCATCTCGCGCAGCTTGGCCGTCGCGTGGCCGGCATCGACGCGCCGGCCCTGCATGAGCTCGATCGCTTGGAGCAGGTCCAGCTCCGTCAGGGGCGCAATGCTCTCTGCGCAGTTTTCCTCCTCAGACAGCAGCGGATCGTCACCGCGATGCGTGACCCACGGGTGCGCCCGCAGCTCGCGCATCGTGATGCGCTTTGTGGGCGACTTTTCGAGGATGCGCGCAAACAGATGCTGCAGTTCTGGCGACGTCTCGGGCGACACAGCCGGCTGTTGGTTCAAGATATTGTCGTACAGGTCTACCATGCTGTCGGCCAGGAACGGCAGTCGCCCGTGCACCATGTAGTAGAGTGTGACGCCCATTGACCAGATGTCGGCTGCGCGGCCCGAGATGACGCTCGAGTTGAGACCGTCAATGATCTTGTATTCCTTCCACGTCGTCGTCGACAGCGCCGCGAGCTCCGGCGCCATGTACGCCGGTGAGCCAACGACGCGCTTGACGCTGTCGGCCGCCCCGCGCTCGAAAATCTCCGATACCCCGAAGTCGACAATCTTGACCACGTCGTCCTCGGACAGGAGCACATTGTCGGCCTTGATGTCGCGGTGGATAATTCCCTGCGAGTGCAGGTACTCGACGCCCAGAATCATGTCGCGGAAAAACAGCCGGCACTGCTCCTCCGTGTAGGGCGACGGCTGGCCCGTGTAGGCGGACTCAGACGGCATGAGGGCGCCCTTTTCGCACCACTCGAGCACCATAAACAGCGCGTCGCCATGCGGGTCGTCCAGCACCTCTATGAGGTTCGCGATGTTGGGGTGATCGGCCTTTTTCATAATAGCGAGCTCGCGGCGGATCAGATTGATGGGGTTGCTCATGTCGAGGTCGGTGCCGCTGCCGGATTCTCCTCCGGCGGCGAGGTCCGGCGGCGCCGGGGTCGCGCTGCGCGGGTCGCCGCCCAGCGGCGCACGCCGTGGCGCTGGCCGCCGCCTCCGTGCCATGACGGCATTGCGGTTGATCTTTTGCAGCATCAACTTTGAGTACTCCTTGATGGCGTACTTTGTGTTTGTCTCCGAGTCCACCGCCAGAAACACCATGCCAAACGTTCCGCGGCCGACGCATTCCTTGACAATGTACTGGTTGATGCGCTTGCCGGTCTCGTCTTCGCGGTAGCTCGCGTTTAGCGTCTCTTTAACCTGTCGCGGTGCCACATTTGGCAGCCGGAAATGGTGCCGAGTGGGGCTAAGGGTGGCGCCCGCTGGCGACGAGTGAAATCGAATGAGTGCTGGTCGCACCGGCGGTGCTCCCGGTTTTTGTGGATCGTCTGAAGCAGCCCCAGGCGCGTCATCCGCCACGTCGACAGCCACATCTGGGACCGGCATTCCGGGCCCCGGTTGACCTGGCCGGCCCGGTCGGGACTCGCAATTTGGCGACCCGTCCGACATGGCCAAAAAAAAAAAAATAGTATAGAAATTGGTAGTAGACCGCGTCTACCCACCAAATACAGACTCTTTCTCGCTTAGATGATTGGCGTCCACGTCCAACCAACGTCCCCACGCTGAGTCCAAGTTCACGTCGTTCGTGTGCACGTCCAAACGCGACACGATTCCTGTCTAATCACAGACGGCTCGGCTCAAGGCCTGACGGCCCGACAATGCCAAACACCGGGCGAATCGAGTCTTGCCCGAGTCGCCGTGTGCGCGTGTCGACCGAGACCTGCAGTTGTAACAAAAGAGTCCGGCGTCAAGGCGTTTTACGTCGCCATTTATCTTTGGGTTTGAGGGGCCACCGCACCGGTCGTGGGACGCCGGCTGGCGGTGAATGCCAGCCGCACGGTAATACCCATGCCCAATGAGTCTTTGTGGGGGAGGGCCCCCCTCGCCCGCCGATTGGGGGTGAAACGGCGCGCACGCGCGCGGGGTCGCGGGTTCTTAGTTGTTTTTTTTTTTTTTTTCCTGGGGGCGCTGCCCCCAGACCCCCGTAGCAACCGCTTCGCGGTTGAGACACTGGCTGGCCCTCTTTCAACTGCGAAGCAGTTGCTACGGGGGTCTGGGGGTGGAACCCCCAGGAAAAAAAAAAGCAGTAAACGTGACAACACACACAACACAGGTAAATCGTGCTTTGTTTTTTGTGGCGGTTTCTTGGCGGCTTGAAAGGGGAAGCTGGCCTTGTGCGACGGGCAGGGCCCGCAACGCCCTCTCGCGCGAGCTCACAGGGACGGTCACACGGACGGGCTTCCTAGGTCTTGACACAGGCCGGTGTTTTTGTTTTTTTGGCATGACAATGAGACTCGACCTAACTTTCGTCGGCACTAAAGGTGCCCACCAAGGCGTTGGCCAGTGATGGTGCGGCGTGTGGGGCCGGATTAATTCCAAAGGGGGCACGCGCCGCACGGGGCCGTTGACACGAGGCTAACGACAACAGACAAATACAAATTAGTGGGCCATATGACAGGTACAGGGGGCTTGTGTCCTGGCTTGACTTACGACCACACCAGAATAAGAAACAATGCGCCTCGGCCCCAAACAACTGGCGAGTATACGGCCGTATCCACTGGTGAGACGCGTTTTTCCTGCGACGCGCACAATCGAGGAAGCGGTGCGCGAGGCCGGCTGGATCCGCGAAGAGTTTGTGGGCAAGCCGTACAAGCAGCTGAAACGGGCGTGTTTGCTAAGAGGACGGGGAGTGCCGCTGCAGTACGTACTTGGAAACACGCCGTTTGGCGACGCGCGCATTGTGTGCCGCCCGGGTGTTCTTATACCCCGCTGGGAAACCGAAGAATGGGCCATGAAGCTGGCGGAGCTGATGCGCACAGAGCTCGACCAGGACTCGCCCGTTCGCGTGCTGGACCTGTGTTCAGGCACCGGGTGCATTCCAATTGCGCTCGCTCCCTACGTTCCGCCGGCGAGCACTCTTTACGGCGCCGACGTAAGCGCGCGCGCCCTCGAGTTATTTGCCCACAACATCAAGGTCAATCACGACGTCGTCCAAGGCTGCACCGTCATGCCCGTCCACTACGACGTCCTCGAGGACACGCCCGGTCTGCAGGCAGCGATTGGTGCGCCGACTGTCGACCTTGTGACTGCCAACCCGCCGTACGTCTATGCCGACGAGTACCGCCACGGCGTTGACTTGTCGGTGCGTCGTTTTGAGCCGCGGCTCGCGCTCATTGGCGGCGTCGAATTCTACGAAAAGATCTACGACCATGCACGTGCCCTCCGCGCCAAGGCCATTGTTTGCGAGGTCGGCAATGACCGCCAGGTCGACGTCCTCCGCCGCCGCGCCGCCCGCGACGGCTGGCAATCGGTCCGCGTCCTCGACTCGGCGCAAAACGTCCGTTGTGTCGCGCTCTGGCGCACAACTGCCTGGGAATTCCTCGCTGATATGGTCTAGTCGGGGCTTTTTTTCCGCCTGGGGTTCCACCCCCAGACCCCCGTAGCAACTGCTTCGCAGTTGGAATTCGCCTGATAAGTGCTCGCGGTTGCTTATGTCGGGGGATATCTTTTCTCCTGGGGGTTCCACCCCCAGACCCCCGTGGCAACTGCTTCGCAGTTGGAATTCGCCTGACAAGAGCTCGCGGTTGCTATGGGGTTTGCGAATCTCAGGGGCCTCTTTTTGTTTTCCTTTGGATTCCGCCTCCAGACCGGTAAAACAACTGCTTCGCAGGTTGCAATTCGCCTGACAAGAGCTCGCGGTTGCTATGGGGTTTGCGAATCTCAGGGGCCTTTTTGTTTTTCTTTGGGTTTCGCCTCCAGACCCCGTAACAACTGCTTCGCAGGTTGCAATTCGCCTGACAAGAGCTCAACCGCGAAGCGGTTGCTACGGGGGTCTGGGGGCAGCGCCCCCAGGAAAAAAAAAACAACAACAACCAGACAACAGTGTACATATTACGAGTTATGCGATCATGACAATATATGCATTAGAACCTGTCAATAAATGAGGGCTGTCGAGTCCAACTGCGAAGCAGTTGCTACGGGGGTCCTGGGGCAGGGCCCCCAGGAAAAGAAGCGCACTAAGCCATTTCCACGTCGTCCGTGTTGGCGTCGGTGCTGGCGTCGGAGGCAGCAGCCTTTGCCTTTTCTTCGAGCTTGCGCTTTTTGGACTTTTGCGAGATGGCGTTGACGCGCGTCGGAAGAACGCGAATGCCCCACAGAACGTAGCCGCCGACGCCCCGGCTCGTCATGTGCGGGTGCATGCGCCCAGGGAGCGTCTGATACTTGCGGACGCGTGTCTCCATGATGGTAGGGGCGAGCACGTTGGGGTCGCGCTGCATCATGTGCGAAACGTCGATGAGGAGTTCCTTGTGCTCGCTGTAAACGACAATAGGAGCGCTGCCGGCGACGAGCGGGATAAGACGCTCGAGCAACGACGGAAGGTGGAGCTCAGAAGCCACGACGAGCGCGTCAAACCGGTGCTCATCTACGAGCCGCCGCACCAGCTCAAAGTCGCGTCGCCGCGCCCGCCGCCGGTAGTACTGTCCCCGCTGCGACGATTTCATGGCCTCGAGCTCGGCGGGCGTCTTGTCTTCGACTGGAGTGTTGTCGGTTTCGTCCGGATGGAAGAAATCCACAAGGTTCACGGGCTTGATCATCTTGGACCGCAGGCCCTCGGAGTAGTTCATGTACCGGAGCGCGTCGACGTTGGGATGCTCGTTCTCGTGCAAAAGCACAATCGTGCCCTCACCGCCCATGCGCTCCATCATGCTTGCCACAATGACGCTAGACAGATCATCAACCACCAGGTACGTGCCGCCGGGTTGGATGTTGGCCTGGCTCATGACGAGACCCAGCGACTCGGCGCTCAGCGACTGAATGCGGCCCGGGTCCTTGTCGAGGTAGATGTCGATGAGCTCGTTGGAGCCGATGGCCTCGGGAGTGAACCGCTGCAGGAACTTTTGCTGTTTGCGCTTGATGTACTTTTCTTGCGAGAACATGGTCTTTTTCTCAAACGACGCGTGGCTCGACTTGACCCGCTCGATGATCTCCTGGCCGGACAGGCCTTGCTTCTTAAGGGCCTCGATCTCGTCTGTGCCGAGCGCTTGAACGTCAGGGTCGTCGAGCAGCTCGCGGTTGTTCTCATCAGGGCCGAGATCGACGCTGATATTTTGCTCGGTGCCGTCGAGCTCAAACTCGCTCCGCACAATGCGCAGCTTCTCGTTGTCACCAATTTCGTAGGTGAACCCAAACGGGTGACCCAAAATGTCATCGACGTTGAACCGGCCAAACTTGCCGAGGCTGACAACGGAACCGGCATGAAGCTGCACCAGCTTGAAGTTTTCAGACGGTAGCCTTAGCAGCACGTACTTTTCGGCCTCGATGCGTGTTGGCAGAAACTCGTGTGAGAAGTCCATGGATTCGGGGTCGCGTCCGGCATTTCCACCCTCTGGCTGTATACTTGAATCAGCCATTATGCTTTTATGTGGACGGTTTTTGTGATACTTGGTTCGGCCTGAGTTGAAAGCTTGAGATCACTGAACGGCTGAATTTTTATTTTCATTTTTCAGTTTTGTTCAGAGTTTTGCGTTTTGGTATATCGCACGGCTTTATCGTCGCTGCGAAAACTCTCGACACAGGTTAGGGCGAATTTTTTTCAGATCATCCAAATGTGCGACCTCGCCAGGCTCCCCCCGAAAGACTACCTTCCTTGACACAGCACAACCACAATGGGACGGAAAGCCAAGAGCAAGCAGCCGGCCCCGCCGAGCCTGGAGGAGTTCCGTGGAGAAAAGCGCCGCGGGCCCGCCGGAAGCAAGGCCGCCGGTGGCGCCAAGAAGCGCAAGACCACCGCCAAACCGTCCAGGGACGAGGTCGAGGCGACCAAAACGAGTCTCTTTGAAAACTCGGACGACGACAGCGCCCCGGAGCTGTACGATGAAGATGAGGAGGACGAGGAGGACGTGCGGGGCAGCCGTGCCATGTTTAGTGACGACGACGAGGACGAGACAGTGCTGGAACAGCTCAACGCTCAGCAGGAGGCGAGTGCCATGAAGCTCGAGGGATTCGAGAGCGACGATGACGACGAGGACGAGGTTGAAAACGACGAGTTTCTCGAGGGTTCAGACGACTCCGAAGCGGACTCGGATGATGACTCTGGGGCCGAGGACGAAGAATACAGTGGCGACGACGTCGAGCTCGAAGATAACCCCCGCGCCAAGGTGCTGCCGTCCACCAAAGACTTGGCAGCCGAGACCGAGGCCGGCGACCCAGCCAGCATACGCACGCGCATTCTCGAGATCGTCAAGGTGCTCGAGAACTTCAAGGAGCTGGCCGAGGAGGGACGCAGCCGCGCCGAGTACACTTCTCAACTAATTCGCGACATCGCCGCCTACTACGGCTACTCCGAGTTCCTCGCAGAGAAGCTGTTCAACCTCTTCTCTCCCGCAGAGGCCGTCGAGTTTTTCGAGGCCAACGAGGTCGCGCGCCCCGTGACGATCCGCACAAACACCCTCAAGACGAGCCGGCGCGACCTGGCGCAGGCGCTCATCAACCGTGGCGTCAATCTGCAGCCGATTGGCAAGTGGACCAAGGTGGGCCTGCAGGTTTTCGAGTCGCAGGTCCCGATCGGCGCCACGCCCGAGTACCTGGCAGGCCACTACATTCTGCAGGCGGCGTCGTCGTTTCTGCCGGTGATGGCGATGCAGCCGGCCGAGCACGAGCGCATTTTGGACATGGCGTCGGCGCCCGGCGGCAAGACCACGTTTATCTCGGCACTTATGAAGAACACGGGCTGCGTGTTTGCCAACGACTCCAGCAAGCCGCGTACAAAGTCGCTTATCGCCAACATCCACCGTCTGGGCTGCACCAACACTGTTGTATGCAACTACGATGCTCGTGAGTTCCCGCGCGTCATTGGCGGCTTTGACCGCGTGCTGCTGGATGCTCCCTGCTCCGGCACTGGCGTTATCTCCAAGGACCCGGCCGTCAAGACCAACCGTACTGAAAAGGACTTTATCCAGCTGCCGCACCTGCAGAAGCAGCTTTTGCTGTCGGCCATCGACTCGGTCGACGCGCACTCGGCTACAGGCGGTGTCATTGTGTACTCGACGTGCTCGGTCATGGTCGAGGAGAACGAGGCGGTCGTCGACTACGCGCTGCGAAAGCGGCCCAATGTCGTGCTCGTCGACACGGAGCTCGAGATTGGCAAGGAGGGCTTTACGTCCTTCCGCGGCAAGAAATTCCATCCGTCTGTTAAGCTCACGCGTCGCTACTACCCGCACACGTACAATGTTGACGGATTCTTTGTTGCCAAGTTCAAGAAGATCGCCCCGTCGCCCAATGACAAGTCCAAGGCCGGAGCCCGCGAGAAGGAGGACGCTGCTCGCGCCGAGGAGGCGGAGCCGCTCATCCACGACGACTTTGCCGACCTCGCCAACCCGGAAGACGAGAAGCTCATCGAGCAGACCCGCCGGCGCTCCATGAAGAAAAAGGGCCTCAACCCGGCCGCCCGCAAGCCCGTCTCCAAGTCAGACGGCGCCAAAAACTAGCCTGCGACGATATGCATTTTGTATTTTATGTCATGACTCTCTTCCTTTGTACTGAGTGTAGAGCCCCCCGCTACGGAGGTCGGCGTGTGGTTTCTTTTCCTGGGGGCGCTGCCCCCAGACCCCCGTAGCAACCGCTTCGCGGTTGAACAACGGCTTTTCCAAGTGAACTTGTGACCGTGAAGCGGTGGATCTTGTTGGAGGAGCCCCGGGGAAGAGATTTGAGTATGTGTGAACCTGTGTCCGCGAAGCGGTTGCTTATAGGAGTCTGGGGGTGGAACCCCAGGAATGAAAAACTGACACCAAACGCAATACATACCATCAATAACGCCTCGAGATGACCTGGATCGGATGGGACCACAGCAGTTCCGTGGTTGGCAGATTGAACGAACAAACAAACAAAAAAAAAATAGAAGAGGGACACAATGCACTTGAATTTCTTGTCATATCTAATAGCATTACACCGCTGGCCACTGCGAGTGTTGACATCTGGCCAGAACTCAACTGCGAAGCAGTTGCTACGGGGGTCTGGGGGCAGAGCCCCCAGGAAAAAAGAAAAGATAAATCAGTAGACGTCGTTGCCGAGACGCGTCTCCTTGAGGTAGTAGGCGCCCTTTTCCAGATAGTCTTGGCGGGTGACTTTGGCGGTGTCAAACTCGGGGGAGAGCGCCCACTTGGCCATGCCGCGCCACGCATCGAGTTGCGGGTTCTGGGCGCGCTTGACCGAAATGGGTGTGCCGACGGGCATGAAACTGCGGAGCTCGCGACGGACGCGCTCGTCAAACTGAGGAAGCAGCGAGAACCCGCCGGTGAGAAGCACGTTGCTGGCGAGCTGCGAGCCCATGTCGGGAAGCCGCCGCAATAGGGTATCCTCGACGAGCTCGGCGAGCCCGGCCTGGTCGAGGCCCGCCATGCTCGGCTGGAAAAGGACCTCGGGCACGCGGATCCGCTCGACGTTAACGTTGAGCTGGTGCGCCTGCGCCTGCGACTCAGGATCAAACTCGTGCGGTCCCCGCACAAACATGTGGATCGTCGACCGCCGCCAGTCAAACTTGGCCTCCTCGGTATCTTCGATCGTGAAATTGGGGTCGTGCGCAAGCAGCTGATCCTGCAACTCCTTGAGCCGCCGCTGATCTTCCTCTTCTTCCTCATCGTCGCTAGCATTGGTGGCAATATCTCGGTAAATGGCCCAGTCGTCGTCGTTGGCGCCAAAGTTGTCGTCGCCGCCCTCATCGCGGCCAGACCCGGCCGCCCGCTTGCGCTTGCCGGCGGATCCGCCAGCATCCGACGCCAACGCAGCGATGTTCTTCATGCGCATCTGTGACGCCAGCGACTTGCGGTCGGCCAGCGCCGCCTTGAGCCGCTGCTTCTCGCGCATGCGACCCAGCACCTCGTCAAGCTTGGCCCGGCGGTCCCGGATCCACCCCTCGAGGTCGTCGCGTCGCCATGCCGCGTCGCGCTTTTCCTCCTCCTCGAGACGCGCCTTCTCGGCCAGCTTCTCCTCCTTGGCGCGCATGCGTGCATCGTAGTTGGCCTTGAGTAGCCGCTGCTTGCGCTTCTCTTTGATCTGCTCCTCATCTAACCCTTCGTCCGGAATTTCCAGCAAAGGAAACGACGGCGGCGCCTGTGCCTCGTCGCTGTCCTCACCCACATCCTGCTTACGGGCCTTGCGCACTTTCTTGTCGATCTCGGCAATCGCCTTGGCCAACTGAGCCTCGTCCTTGAACCCCTCGCGCTCCAAAAGCTTCTTGCCGTCACGCTTATTGGCCGCCTGCACGCTCGTTTGCACCTGCCGGTAGTACTCGAGCTCCTGCTCCTTTTGCATCAGCTTTTCAAGGCGCGCCTTGGCTGCTTGCTCCTGCAGCCGCCGACCACTCTCCTTGCGTTTTTCGGCAATGCGCGCAAGTTCCTCTTCAGTCTTTTCGACTTTTTCAGTGGGTGTAAACGGTGCCTGCACGACGCGCTCCTTGCGTGTGAGCGTGTCCCACTCGAGATACGACCCTATCTCGGCGCTGTAATCGTCAGACACGTAGCAATGGTCCTGCACTAGCAGCGTCGCCTGGTTCTGCGTCAGCTTGCTGGGGAACACTGGGTACTTTAGTGCAAGCAGCGATCGCATGTACTGAGCTGCTTGCCGGCCGCCCCAGTTGATCCTCTTGGCCAGCGATAGCACGCCGCGACCATTGACGATAGGAATAACGTTTGTCGACTCATTTCCGGCGTCGATCACCAGCCCGTTACTTCCTCCTGCTGCCTGGTTGAAGTCGTATGCAAACAGCGAGTCGATGCCATACGCAAGGCTCGGCACTCCATAGCCCTCAAAAAGCATCTCGCTGAGCGCCCGCCTTTGCGAGTCGGGACACCCCAGCATCTCTGTCATTACAATAGGATTGTCGACGCTTCCCTCGGAGCCCACAGACACCTTGGCGAACGAATAGTCGAGCACCATCTCGACCACGTCCCAGCCGGTGATGACGGGCCCGTCAAACGGGCTCTTGATGTTTTGCTTGACGACCGTATCCAGCAGCGTATCATTGCCAATAAACTTGTACTGGCGGTTCACCTTGCGGTCTTTGTACTTGGCAGCCTGTGTATAAAAAACGTGGCTTGGACTTTGTTCGCTCGCGTACCCGACGCGGGTTTGTGACGTTCCCAGGTCAATGGCGATTGGGAGGCCGCTCTTCCACCCACCGGTAGTTGGTTCTGGTCCATCCGGTCGCGGCAGATCCCGCAGCGGATATATAGTCGGCGATTCCCCTTCTTTTTCCGGCATTTTGTTGCTGTGCACCGAGGATCCAGGTGCCAGACCTTGACATATATCGTCCACTATAATCACCTGAAATGCAACATATCGAAATTAATACAACGAATACAACGCGACTAGGTGATCTGACCTCAGCTGCGGCAGTTGCTGCGGGGCCTGAGACTAAATCTCTCCAAAAGAAAGAATAAAGGCTAACCGGTTGATATTCCCCCCCCCTTTTTTTTTTTTTACGCTTGACTGGTGGCCCTCGCAACAAGCTTCGCTTTTGTTAGCATATCATGCACTGCGTACGGCTGTATTACATCTAAACACCTAAGGCCCTCCTGGCACCACCCCCTCCTTGTACCAATCACCAACAATGTCCGATAGCCAATTGCCCGGATACAACATCGTGACGCTTATGAAGCGGTATGTATATGCTTTTAGATGTAGCGGAAATACTGCGTGACGTACTAACACCAGTCTCGAGGCCGCGACGTCGCGCCTCGAAGATCTGACCATCTTCCACGCCGACGCGCTGTCCAAGGCGTCTGAGAGCCGCGTCGAGAGCGCGCTCCAACAGGAAAAGGGCATCTCGGGCGCTTCTTCCAAGGCTCTTGGTGCTGGATCGACTGCCGGAGCTGCCGCTGGAGCCGCCGCTGGAGCTGCCACCTCAGCTGCCTCCAAGTCGGCTGAAGGCACCGCCAAGCCCACCGACGGCGTGCCGGCACCCGTCGCCGCCTTTAATGAGCAGTACAATATCTGCGCTGAGATCCGTGCCAAGGCTAAGGAGCTTGACCCGGTTCTCGAGGAGCAGGCGATCCATGTGCAGAACGCGCTCGGCGCGCAGCGCGACTTTGTCGCCGCCGCTCTGCGGGCCAAGAAAACCGACCCGTCGGACCCGGCATTCCAAAAGCTGTTCCAGCCCATCAGCGAGCATGCCGAAAAGGCCATTAATGTGCGCGAGGCCAACCGTGGCAGCAAGTACGTCAACCACCTCGCTACGATTGCCGAGAGTGTACCGGCGCTCGGTTGGATCACCTTTGACAAGCCTGTCGACTACATCTCGGACTTCCGCGATTCGGCTCAGTACTACGCGAACCGCGTCCTCAAGGAGTACCGCGGCGTCGATGAGCGGCACGTTACGTGGATCAACGACGTCACCAAGGGCCTCGCCGAGTTCCAAAACGTTGTGGGACGGTACTTCCCCGAGGGGTTCACCTGGAAGGAGGATGGTGTCCCATTGGAAGAGGCTGTAAAGTCTATTTACGGCGGCGGTGCTGCCGCTGGAGCTGCTGTGCCCGCCGCTGCTGCCGCTGCTGCTCCGGCTGGGGGCCCTGCTCCGCCGCCTCTGCCGCCACCCATGCCGCCGGCCGAGATCTTCTCTGGTCAGGGCGACTCGGGTGCCAGCGGCAACGCCGCATCTGAGGCCTCTGGCATGGGCGCCGTATTCAGCGAGCTCAACAAGGGCGAGTCTGTGACTGCTGGCCTCCGCAAAGTCGACCCCAGCATGCAGACACACAAGAACCCGGAGCTGCGCAGCCAGCGGGGTCCGACGCCGCCCGAAAAGAAGGCCGCTCCTCCACCGCCGTCCAAGAAGCCGGCTGCGCTATCCATGAAGAAGAAGGCGCCGCCCAAGAAGGAGCTCGTCAACAACAAGTGGATCATTGAGAACTTTGAGAACGAGCACGAGCTAGTCATCGAGGGCGAGATGAACCAGACGGTCTTTATCGACCGGTGCTCAAACTGCACCATCCAGATCAAGGGCAAGGTGAATGCCGTCAGCATCACCGAGTGCCACAAGACAGGCGTTTTGGTTGGCGATCTCGTGTCGAGCGTCGAAATCATCAAGTCGACTGGCTTTGGCCTCCAGGCCACCGGCATCCTGCCGACGGTCTCCATCGATCAGAGCAACAACGGCCACATTTACCTCAGCAAGAACTCACTCGACGTCGAGATCATCACTGCCCAGACGTCGTCGCTCAATGTCAACGTCATCAAGTCCGACGACGGCGACTACGACGAGCTCCCGGTCCCCGAGCAGATCGTCCACAAGATCACCCCCGACGGACGTCTCGAGTCGTCGATTCTCGAGCATGCAGGTTAGGAACAATTCAATGGTATTTATAGAGATGCTAATGCTTTTTTCCTGGGGGTTCCACCCCCAGACCCCCGTAGCAACTGCTTCGCAGTTGAACAGGCGGCAAATACTCACTAAAGCCGTTCACCTTAGCCGTTGAGGGTGATACACGATCGAAACCGACTGCGAAGCAGTTGCTACGGGGGTCTGGGGGTGGAACCCCTAGGAAGAGAGCAGTAGCCGAACGAACCCCGGGACCACCGTAGCAACTGCTTGAACAGGCGGCGTATACTCACTACTGACAAAGGTCATCAGTTGAGGTGTGATACACGATCGAGACCAACTGCGAAGCAGTTGCTACTGGGGTCTGGGGGTGGAACCCCCAGGAGAAAGGAAAGCGGTAGACGAACGAACATGCATATATACAAGGGCTATGTGGTTGTGTGTGGGGACTAGGCGTGCTTCCGGCGACGACGGTAGTACCACATGCGGGCGCGCTCGTGCATGTCGAGCGGGAACGGCGAGATGAGCTCCGACTGGCCGGGGCGCGCGACCGGGTCACGCATGTACACGGCGTGGCACGTCGAGAACGACACCTCAATGTGATGCGGGAGCACTGCAAACGGTGCGATGAACTGCCGGGGCGACCACGGCGTGAAGTACGGCTTATCCGGGTTCTGGAGACCGTAGAGCTTGCCCTGGCCAAACGGCAGGCGGATCGGAAGCACACTTGACATGTCCTCCTTGGCGGCGGCGGCGTCAACAAGAGGGACCTTTGCCGGCAGCCGCTCAACCCAGGTGGGGTCGTACTCCTCGTTGCCAATGTCGTCGAGGCGGCGCATCTTGGACATGTGCGAGACGCGAATGTCCTCCTGCTGCAGTTTAACAATGTCATGCAGCAGCTTCTTGACGTCGGACCGGTTGCCGGCCTTGTTTTCGTCGTTACCGAGGTAGCGGCTGACAATGGAAGCGACGCGGTCGTCAGACGACGCCTCGATCGGCTTGTTGTCAGCAGCATCTGCCTTGGCGGACTCGGTGGACTCGGCGGACTCGGCGGACTCAGCCGGCTTCGGCTTGCCAAACACTAGCTCCATCACCGAGAGGGACTTTGAGAACTCGTCAGCGTTCTGGGTAAACTGCGGCAGAGTGCCGTTGGCGACATAAAACGGCTCATGGCGAGCAATGCCCTCGAGAACCGAGGCCGGAGACACGGCGCTGATCTTGGCATTCATTTCCTTGCGGTTGGCCTCGTTGAACTCGCGGTTCTTGTCGGCGGCCCGCGCCTTGAGCATTTGGAACCGCGTCGGGTTGCGGCGGCGGTTGATCTGGCGGCGCCGCCACATGAGCTCTGGGTGCTTGTGGCACCGGTCTATGTACTTGTTGAACTTGGAGATGTGGCGGTTGACGAGCTTGACCGACTCGTCGATCGACGGCTTCTTGCGGCCCATGGCCTCGAGGGCGCGCTCGGGCTCAACGGCAAACACATCGCCTGCCTTGAGCGGGAACGACGGGTGGCGCACGCGGACGCCGTTGACGCGGACAGCACCGCGGCGCACAAACTGCGCCGCCTGACGGACACTCGACGCAAAAAGGGCCCGGAACACGGCCGTGTCGAGCCGGCGCTCAACGGCTGCAAACGTCTGGAGGGCGTACGGCGTCTCCTTCTGGTTCTCGCGCTCCTTGGCAGACTGCAACGGGTTGACGGTGTGCAGCTCGGGGCGGAAAATGTTTTTGAACTGCGTGTCGGTAAGGTTCTCACCGTGGTACGACCGGGTCTCCTGCTTGGCCTGGAACAGCTGCTGGTATAGAGTGCCAAAGCGATTAGATTTTTTCCACCGAAGGGCGTTGAACACGTTGTGCTTGTTCATCGCCGGGCGGATACGGCCCCGCGTCAGCGAGAACAGCACCCTTGCTCGCCGCGTCATTTGTCGGGGGTGTGGTTTTTGTGAGTGGTGACGGGGGGTGAGAGCCCTTTTGGTGGTCTATGGTTCTGAAATTTTCAGTCTGTGGTTTTTACCAGTCGACAGTTTGGGCTTTCATCGAGGGTGCGTATTTGTTGCCATGGCGACATGCTACTAGTATGCACATAAAACGCATAGATCCTCCAGCTTGACAGCCTCCCCGTCGGATGCTTGTATATTAAACCAAGCTACTCTTAAACACAAATACTACACAACAATGATACCATGGAGCATACAACAGGAAACAGAGCTGTTCAGAGCGCTCTGCCAGTACAAGCCAGTGGGAGTGCACAAGCACTTTCGCATGGTGAGCATCATCAACTTTCTTGAGAACTCGTCACCGAGCCCGCACCACAATGTTGCAGAAATATGGGCAAAGTTACGGACGTTGTACAACCTCGAGGGCCTGGACCAGCTCGAGTACAGCGCGGCCAACGGGTCCGATGCCAGTGGCGATGATGAGACAGCTGAGGACGAAGAAGAAGACGAAGAAGACGCAGATGCAAAAGGCAAGACAACGCACGACGGAGACGCACAAGACGAACCGGTGAACGAGCCATTTGAGGAGTTTAGTCTGCCGTTTGAAGAGTACGGCGAGCTCATGGAGGAACAGGCGCGCGCCGGCGTGCCTGAAAGCCCATCTGACAAGGGCACGCCACAGCCTGACGCGTCGCCGTCGACCGGGGCGCGCAAACGCTCGGAGCCGCCCGAGTCTGAAACCGAGGACGAGCATGCCGGTGCTGCTGCGTCGCCAGCTAGCGACAGTGCACCAAAGACCAAGCGCGGTCGCGCGAATGCCCGTTCGCGCAGCACACGGGCGTCGTCCACTAAGAAAGGTGCTGCCCAAGCCGTCAAGGACGAGGCTGTTGCGGAGGAAAAAGAGAAGGAAGCCAAAACGCCCCCGGCACGAAGCAGTCGTCGGCGGGCCACGTCGTCGGCCACTCGTCGGTCTACCAGGAAGCGGTGATTTTGCTTGGACCCTTCCTTTTTTTTTTACCTGGGGGCTCTGCCCCCAGACCCCCGTAGCAACTGCTTCGCAGTTGATTTTCGGGGCTTGCTGTGCTGCGGCATGTATTTTGCTTTTCTTGTGGGGGCTCTGCCTCCAGACTCCGTGGCCCAGCTGGAAAACGAGGGCTATGAGACGGGTCAACCGTCCAGTGGTCACCACAGGAGTCCATGAATTAAGTCTAACGGACGGGAACCGCCTAGTCAAAGGCCATGTACACTACCTAAATCTAATCATACTGTACATCTCAATGTATTGTTAATACGTCCTATCAATCACTAGCCAATGCGGATCGACATTTAGTTGATCGAAAGGAGCTCGACCTCGAACTGGCGTTAGTGACCACTTCATTTCTTTCATGGGGGCGCTGCCCCAAGACCCCCGTTGCTACCGCTTCGCGGTTGAACACATGCCCTGTAACAAAATCAACTGCGAAGCAGTTGCTACGGGGGTCTGGGGGCAGAGCCCCCAGGAAAAAAGGAAAAAAAAAACAACACAAAACCAGAGGAAGAGCACTTACAATAAGAGTCGCGTTCGGAGGAATCAGACCAGGGAAACCACGCGAGCCGTAGGCGTAGTCGCCGGTAATGGTCAGAATGGCACGCTCGCCAAGCGACATCTGGGGAACACCCTCGTCCCAGCCCTTGATAACCTGACCGACGCCAATTGTGGTCTGGAACGGACGACCGCGGTCGCGCGACGAGTCAAACTTCTTGCCGTTCTCAAGAGTGCCGACATAGTGCATGGTGACTAGGTCGCCCTTCTTGGGGAACGTCTTGCCGTCGCCTGTTTGTTAGCGGGCATGTCCGTGGCGGTGCTTGGTGAGGATTTTGATCGGGCGGTTGATAGTAGCCAATTGGCGCTTTGAGGCAAGGTGCGGGCCAAATCGTAAGCTGTGATACATACCAGGAGAAACAGACTGAACAGTGACACCCATATTGATTTAGATTGCGAGTAGAATATTGTGAGCAGAGAGCACAAATTCCCGAGGTGCACAATGACTTCACAGTGTGTGATCAAACATTCTCAGGGTAACCGAGGTACTGTGCATATGCAGGGATCTGGTGCTGTGGAGTGTCAGATTGTCGGCTATATAACTGTTAGTTGGATGCACTGATCTGGACCTGGAATTGGTCGGGTCGACTTTTTTAAAGTAAATCTTGGAGCATGCTGACCGTTTTATAGTCAAAAAAAGACGTTAGCATCATCGTGAGCAGCACCACTAGCACCAACACCAGCACTCGTACGGGAACCATCACCGCTACAACGACGCCCTAACCCCCCAAAACCGCACCCACAAACTGCGGTTTCACCCCCCCCAGTGCCGCCTAGTCCCCGCTGCCTGGGCCAACGGCTGAGTCCCACAGCTGAGCCCAAATCCTCCCAAAGCCGGCCCGACGAAACAGTGGCATTCGTTAGCGGAAAAACACCATCTCGCCTAACGCGAGCCAGGCAATAACTGAGACGAGTCCTTGTCGCTTGTCGGGAAATACAGGGAGCCACATTTTTTGTTGCTCGCGCCACCGCTTACGCACAACAGACTATTTACTGTCTGTGTCTTTGCGGCCGGGAGGCGCAGCAGAGAAAGCCCCGTCCCCCGTGTGCGGGTATCATCTCGTGTGAAACAGTCGGGTGCTTCGGACGACTAGCATTGGATTAGAGCTCAAAATTGTATTATTAGACGCTGCCATTGACTCGTTCAGGCATCATGTCGACCTATGAGAAGATCGTCAAGGTATGTTTTGGTGTCTTGTTTTTTTTTCTGGGGGTTCCACCAGACCCCCGTGGCAACTGCTTCGCAGCTGAAAGACGACCCGAAGTTGAATCAACCGCGAACCGTTTGTTGTCCGTCTTTTTTTTTTTTTTTCCTGGGGGTTCCACCCCCAGACCCCCGTGGCAACTGCTTCGCAGTTGAAAGACGGCCCGAAGTTGAAACGCGGAGCATTTGCTGTCTTTTTTCTGGGGGCTCTACCCCCAGACCCCCGTGGCAACTGCTTCGCAGTTGAAAGGCGGCCCGAAGTTGAATCAGTCGCGGAGCATTTTGTTTCTGAGGTTTCCATCCCTAAGAGACGAAAAGGAGCCGCCCTAAGAGACGAAAAGGAGCCGGGAATGGCCCGCCCCAACTGCGAAGCAGTTGCTACGGGGGTCTGGGGGTGGAACCCCCAGAAAACAAAAACGGAGCCGGGAATGGCCCGCCCCAACTGCGAAGCAGTTGCTACGGGGGTCTGGGGGCCTGGAACCCCCAGAAAACAAAGCAGGGCCGAGAATGGCCCATCGAGTCGAAAAAAGAAACATAGAGATTAACAGCAGGGCGCTACCAAGGTGAAACTGGCGGCGCCGAAAACCAAGTATATCGACCCTATTCTGCAGTCGACGTACAATGAGCGCGGCGACGACTTTCGGGTCGTGATGCGAACGCTCGGAAACCGTATCAAGGACTCGGCGTGGACGGTGTCGTACAAGGCGCTCGTGGTGGTGCATATTCTGATGCGGGACGGCGCCCGCGACGTGGCACTCGAGTATTTGACGCACTCGCCACGGATACTCGAGGTGAAGCTGGCCGGTTCGGCGCAAGCAGTCGGCCTGCAGCGGTATTCCAAGTACCTGTACACGCGGGTTGTGCAGTTCAAGAAGACAGGCATCGACCACGTGCGGTTCAAGACCAAGCAGGGCGGCCGCTTGCGGGGCCTCACGGTAGACAAGGGCCTGCTGCGCGAGTGCGAGTCCGTGCTGGCGCAGATTGGCGCGCTGCTGCGGTGCAAGTTCCATGAGGGCGAGATCGACAACGACATCACGCTGACGGCATTCCGGCTGCTGGCGTCGGACCTGCTCACGCTGTACCAGGTGCTCAACGAGGGCGTTATCAATGTGCTTGAACACTACTTTGAGATGTCCAAGGTGGACGCCGAGCACGCCCTCGAGGTGTACAAGGAGTTTACCGAGCAGACGACGCGCGTCGTGAGCTACCTCAAGGTCGCCAAGCACATGGAGGAACGCACAAAGGTGTACGTGCCGAGCATCAAGCATGCGCCGACCTCGCTGACACAGTCGCTCGAGACGTACCTCAACGACCCAGACTTTGAGATCAACCGCAGACAGTACTTGGCTGAAAAGCAGGCGCGCGAGTCGTCAATGGCCGGCAAGCGTGAGCAGTCGCCTGCTGCGCCAGATCAGCCCCAGCGACCAAATCGGCAGCAAGCCCAGGCCCAGGGTCAGGCCCAGGCTCAGGCGCAGGCCCAGAACCAGAACCAGAACCAGGCACAGGCCCAGCAGCAGCCGGCAGACCTCATAGATTTGTTTAGTGGCGGGCCCGTGCAGATGCAGGAGTTTGTGCTGACCGACGGCGGCATGCAGAATGCCCAGATGACGGGCATGCAGCAGGGGTGGGCCGGTGCACCTGTCGCTGCTCAGCAGACGGGTTACAACCCGTTCATGCAGCAGGCGCAGGCTCAAGCTCAGCCCCAGCAACCCCAACAGTCGTTCCAGGGCCAGTTTCAGCCAATGTCCTATCAGCAGCAGCAGCAGTTCCAGCCGCAAGCTCAGGCTCAAGCTCAGGCCCAGGCCCATCAACAGCAGTTTCAACAGTTCCAGCCGCAAATGGCTGGAATGCAAAATGCACCGACGGGCATGCAAAACACTCAGACTGGCCAAATGGTCAACAACTCGCCGTATGGCCAGCCGCAACAGCAGTTTCCCCAGTATTCGCAGCAGCAGCAGCAGCCGGCGCAGCTACAACAAACTCCAACAGGCAATCCGTTCCGACACAGCATTTCGGGCCCGGCTCAGATCCAGGGCCAGATCACGGGCCAAGGCACCGGCCAGATTCAGGGCCAGATTACAGGCCACACAACGGGCGAACCAACGAACCCATTTGCCAAGAGAGCGTCGACAATGCCCGTGCTACAAGAGAACGCGACAGCTGTCCAGCCCCAGCGCACAGGCATGAACCCGTTTTCGCGCCAGGCAACCGGTGCTCGCGCCTCGACCAATTCCGACCAGCAGCCGCTGTCAGCCCAGACGACCGGCGGTAACCCGTTCCGGCAGAGCATGTTTGGTGGGCCTCGGCCAACCGTGTCCGGATACACTCCTACGTTTGGCGGCCTCGAGAACCTGCAAACCGTATCGGTGTTTCCACAAACCCAGCAGCAGCAGCAGCAACTGCCCCAGGCCCAGGCCCAGGCCCAGAACCAGATGCAGATGAACCAGCACATGACGGGACAAATGCAGCCCAATCAGGGCAACTATCTCATCTAGTGTCACTGCTGACAGAATCACTACGCGCCATACCACTCTGCCATTCACAAAATGGCAATGTACTTTTTCTTTGCAACATAACATCGTCAAATATTTCTGGACGTCACCAGCATGCAGAATAAATAGCTAGTACCGGCAGCAGTCGAGGCACTCGACGTGATTACCGCGGGTCATGGATCGTGTCGAGCAGTACCGGCAAACCGTCCTACCGCACTCAGCACACTCATTTTCGTGTTCATCGTCGTAAATCGCCTGGCTGCAGCCGTCACATCTAGCGCCAGGACCAGGTTCCGGCTCCGCCGACACCCGCCGCACCATTTCAAGCTGTGCCTCGCGAATCCTGCGTAGAGTTTCCACTGAAGTTAGTTTACGTTTTCTTTCTTTCCTGGGGGTTCCACCCCCAGACCCCCGTTGCAACTGCTTCGCAGTTGGAGTGGGGGGCCGTCCATGGACCTCCACCTCTAAACGTCCAAACAACCGGTTCGCAGACGAACATGACATAAATCAACTGCGAAGCAGTTGCTACGGGGGTCTGGGGGTGGAACCCCCAGGAAAAGAAAGAAAAGGCACATACCTTCTGGCCGAGGCGCTATCATGATTCGTTTCGAAGAGCCGTCCAGCGGCGGTGAAGGGTATCCATAATGGAACTCGGCGCTTGTATCTTGTGAGCCATTGGGACTGCCTCCAGGCCCGTCATCGTCTTGTCGTTGCCGTTTTGGCGGCATTTTGGCGCTCCGATGGCCCTGTTTCGGTCCGTCGATCTATACCATCGCGCGGCTTCGCGTCGGCATCGCGTTTACGCGATCTATATGTATAAATATGGCACATTCCAGCTACCGTCGCCTCTCCTCGAGGATTGGGCCGGTCGAGTCACAAATTGTCTTCTTTTAGAGTATGGTAATGTACATTTTCGGGCGCGAGTCCTTTTTTCCTGGGGGCTCTGCCCCCAGACCCCCGTAGCAACTGCTTCGCAGTTGAAGAAGAGCATAGTATAGGATCAACCGCGAAGCGGTTGCTACGGGGGTCTGGGCCCAGAGCCCCCAGTTGAAAAAAAGGAGCCCCCAGGCAAAAAAAAACAAGAAAAGAAAAAAAAGTATTGAAGCAGCTGCTACGGGCTCCGGATAGTTTGCATGTCCGGGGTCGGCAAAGTTACCCTGCCGTGATGGGCGAGCATAACAGCTTACTCAGCCACGGGCCTTGTTAGTAATCCGGTTTGCATCGACCGCGGCGATATACGATATCTCCGGCGCGTTTATCGAGTACTCCAGAGGCGTAGTTTGAACTCAAGGTATGTTATTTGCGAGTGGCAGAGGCCGAGGTTTTGAGTTTTTCTTGGCGTTGGTGGTCGCAGCACTCTGCTGAGTCAGTATGAGAGATCCTCGGTGCCTGGCTCAGCTTACCTAAAGGCTTACGGAGCCATCGACCCCGGACCCCAAGCGATGGGTCTGATGTTATCGATATGCCCCGCGGAGTCGAGACGGGGACAACTATTTCTAAGATACCTGCTGGGAACTGTTGATTTATCCCATGTGATGCATTTCGCCACAGGAAGTCCCGTCCGTTCCGACCACCTGCTAACCACCAGGAAAAAAGAATGGAGCCATCAACAACTGCGTATGCCCCATGGCAGGTTGATAAAGGTATGTTACTCTCGGTCGTTCTTTCTTCTGTTTTCTTAGTGACTGCACCGTCCAGAACCCATCGCAAACCTGTTTGCGGCTGGACTTGAATTGGGTCTCATTCGACCACGAAGCTGCTATGAGGTCTGGTTTGGAGGAACTGTCGCGTGCCGTTCGCCAAAGGAATAGCCTCCGACTGAACCACGCTAACGAAAACAGACAACAACAGCGGGATTGACCCGTCGTTCAGTCAACATGAGGCCGTGGCGGCCGCCATGTCGACTGCCGAGGCCGTCAAGTCTGCAACGAGCCCCGAGCGTAGCCGCCAGGGCCGCGTGCTGTCGCAGACCAAGCGCGCCCAGCAGAACCGAGCGGCCCAGCGGGCATTTCGCCAGCGCAAGGAGCTGTACATCAAGGAACTCGAGGCCAAGGCCGAGCAGCTCAAGGCTATGCAGGCGCAGATCGACGAGCTCAAGCACGAAAACGGTGAGCTCCGCAACTACATTCTAGCGCTGCAGTCGCGCGTGCTCAACCAGCCAGGCAGCCCGACACCGCCGTCGGTACCGACGGCCATTTACCGTGGCAATGACGACCTCCAGTACGGCAAGGACGGCTCCAGTAAGCGCGACGGCCAATAGCTGCCGCGCTGGCTTCACGATAACCTAACGACTTGATGTATACATTTTGGTAATTTTAATCCCGTGGCTTGCATCGCAGCACGGTCTGCTTATTTTTTTTCCTGGGGGCGCTGCCCCCAGACCCCCGTAGCAACTGCTTCGCAGTTGAGGAATGATTCTAGTCGGATTCGGACTGTATCGCAGATCAAAAATGGCCCTAATAAAGTCGTCAATCAACCGCGAAGCGGTTGCTACGGGGGTCCGGGGGCAGCGCCCCCAGGAAAACAAAAAAAAAAAATTGCACCGGCTTCGCCTCCAGATCACCGTAGCCACTGCTGTGCAGAGGAGAAACATTGATTCTAGACGAAGAAAAGAGATTCGAAATGGTTCTAATCAACTCATCAATCAACCGCGAAGCGGTTGCTACGGGGGTCTGGGGGCAGCGCCCCCAGGAAAACAAAAAAAGACTTGCACCGGCTTCGCCTCCAGATCACGGTAGCCACTGCTGTGCAGAGGAGAAACATTGATTCTAGTCGAGGAAAAGAGATTCGAAATGGTTGTAATCAACTCGTCAATCAACCGCAAAGCGGTTGCTACGGGGGTCTGGGGGCAGAGCCCCCAGGAATAAAAAAAGACCAGCTTCGCAATTTAAATGGTACTGATCGCGTTCGATGGCCAAAAGCTACTACGGGGCTTTGGTGCCACCTGCAGCTAAGCGCTGAGACACAGCCTCGATGCAGCAAAATAAGCATAGCCGCACGTATAGCGCCGCGCAACCCGCCCACTAGACCCACCTCGAGATTGCTTGCTGTCGATGCATAAATACATACCGACAAGCTCAGGGGACGCAATTTGTCACATACTAGCAAACCCGCCACAATGCAAGCAGTCGCCGGATACGTCGCCAAAAAGTACGTCTCCAAGAAGGTTGTCCACGAGTTTGGCGTCGAGGACCCCTACTATAAATGGGTATGATGAGTTTGTGGCAGGTTTTATGGACCGATCGCGTCAGTTACTAACTACCCCAGGTGGAAGAAGAGGTCAATGGCAGAGTCGTCAAGCGCAAGGTCAAAAAGGAGGTCCCGCCTGGTATCTCGGATAACGATGCGCGAATCCTCAAGGCGCTCAAGAGTCGCGCGTACCACCTCGAGCTCGTGTTCAACATGTGTGGTTTCAACGTCGGGTGGACCGCGATTATTGGTTTCATTCCAATGTATGTATACACCGCCATCCGTTACAACTGCGGTCGCACATGTCACTAACAATAGCCTCGGCATGATCATCAACATCTGGCTCGGCATGAAAACTATTAAAAAGGCCCAGAAGATCGATGGCGGCTTGGATCAGTGGACCCAGTCCAAAATGTACTTTCACGTGGCAGCAGATGCCGGTATTGGCGCCGTCCCATTTATCGGCGATATCGCCGCCGCCATCTATAAAGCCAACACGCGCAACGTCATTATGCTCGAGCAGCTGCTGATCGAGCGCGGTCTCCAAAAGCTCGGTCACAACCCCAAGCAGCTCGGCCTCAACCGCAGAAACACCAGGCCCGAGGACGAGCCGCAGATTTCTGTTGCCACGAGACACGTGAGTGACTATAGCCAGAAATACCAGCAGCGGCCGCCCTTGTAGTAGTGTTGGGCCCCTCTGCTATCGATTGTGCGGCACCCACCACCACAACAGGTTTTTCCCATTTACTAACCTGCAGGCGACGTCGTCGAGTCTTGAGTCTAGCGCCACAACTGCTGCCGCCGCCCGCCGTCGCACAGCTGCCGAAACCTATCCTGCCGACGACTCTACTGAGATGGCCGACATTCCAGGTTCCATTGCGATTCCGGACCCTAATGCGCCTAACCGGGTTGTCCGTGAGCTGTAGTAGTACTTTATTTTTTGTTTCGTTCGAGGTGAAATATAAAGACGTTTTGGATATATGCAAAGTGATATGTACCATTAGTTTTGGTGTCGGGTTTTCTTTATCTGGGGGCGCTGCCCCCAGACTCCCGTAGCAACCGCTTCGCGGTTGAGATCATCACAGGCCGTAAATCAACTGCGAAGCAGTTGCTACGGGGGTGTGGGGGCAGCGCCCCCAGGAAAGAGAACAACGTACTGAGTAGCCTCCACAGTAAAGTCGGGGGGAGGAGTCACGTGACACACTGTAATTTCTAGAACGCACTGGCAGAGTTAGAGAACATTGCACGCGTAGAGTAGAGTACGGGGCCGGCTTAATTTATCGATTGGTGGCACCTCTAATCCTGACTCGCATACCACCAACACGCTTGCATAGACAATATGGACGCGGCAACGGTGCTAGAACAGTTTATCGGTGATGGTATGTTTTTTTGTGCTTGTTTATGATCGACTTGACTCAACTTCGAAGCAGTGCCAACGTGTTGTTAGGCGTACAGCTCCAAGTAAGACAACAACACGCTAACGACAGTGACTAACCTCCCTGCTGAGGTGGCACACATACTGGAAGAGATTCGCGACAAGGACCAGAAGTACTATGATACGCGCAAACGGATCCAGCAGCGCGATAATCAGATCCACAAGTTTATCAAGGCCAACGGGTCGCTGGCGCCCAACCCGAAAGAAGAGGCCGCGTACCCCAAGATCCGAGCTGATTATGAAAAGGCGACGCAGCTGCAGCAGGAAAAGTGCGATCTGGCAGCCACGGGTCTGTTTCTGGTGGCACGCCAGCTGAAACGGCTGAACGACGAAGTCAAGAAACTAGAGGCAGACGGTCTGCTGGCGCCGCCAACCAACGGCGGCTCGTACTCGGGCGATACTGTTACTTCGCGGGCGACATCACTCGGTGTCAACGGCCGGAGCCGGCCTGCGTCGGCCTTGGACCGGCGTGTGTCGCCGCACCCCGTATCGCGGGGTTCGACGCCTGCGGTGGGCCGCCCGACCAAGCGACAAAAGACTGCAGCGGTGCACGACGATGCCACGCCGGCAGCGCGCGAGCGCAAGTCGACGCCTGCGACGGCACCACCTACTGCGCCTTCGCATAACAACATCTCGTCCGATAACGAGGAGGAGCAGCTGTACTGCACGTGCCAGCGCGTCTCGTTTGGCAATATGGTTGCGTGCGACAACCCAGACTGCCAGTACGAATGGTTCCACTATGAGTGTGTCGGGCTCAAGGAGCCGCCTGTCGGCAAGTGGTTCTGTCCCACCTGTCTCGCACAGCGCAAGGACTGATGCCGTTATTTATTGTTACGAGTTACGAGTTATGATATGGTTAGTTGTTTGAATTATAAATTCTGGATTATCTTTCTTGGGGGCGCTGCCCCCAGACCCCCGTAGCAACCGCTTCGCGGTTGAGCTCCACACGAGCCACAAATCAACTGCGAAGCAGTTGCTACGGGGGTCTGGGGGTGGAACCCCCAGGTTGATTGAAATCGGGAACCCCCCCAGTATACGGTACAATATATACTGACCAGTAGTGACGATAACCGATGAATGATCCGTATAGAAGGGTCTGCTGCCAGCTGGAAAACGATACAATGTCTGGTGTGCAGGATGTGGAGCTTACGAAAGAAGGAGTGGAGAAGGCGTGGAGGGAGGAATTGAATGGACAGGATGCGCAGGCGTTGGTAGCGCGCATCGTGGAGGCGCAAAATGGAACAGCAGAGTTGCTGAGCGCGACGGTGGAGAGCCAGCGGGGAAAGCAGGCAGCGGTGAATTATGCTAATGGACATGCTGAGAGTTTTGTGACAACAATGGCAGCGCAAGGCGAGAAAGGAGTGGCATGTGTTGCTGCTGTGATGCCAGAAATGTCAAAGGAGGCGTCAAAGGAGGCAGCCGAAACGGCCTTGAAGCTGGCCTCCAAGGCGTACAGAGATGGCCAACGTACAAGGGGCGTTGTTGTGCTACGAATCGTCGTCAAACAGGTTGGACTCGACAGAGACTATGACTTGGCCCGAGTGCTCGGAATTGCTGGCCTGTTTGCGGACCGGCGGCTCGGCCAGGGCGCCGTTGCACAGATTGCAGTACTGGCCGCCAAGGCGATTGCCAAAAATGCCGCCGTCGCTACGCGGGCGTTTGAGGAGTTAGTGGATGATCTGCTGCTGGCAGATACCACTGATGGCGTTGTGACGGCGTTTACGCTAGTGTCGGTGCTCTTTAGCGTGGATCAAGGTGTCGGACAGCAAGTGTTCAAGCTCGAGGCACTGCAGCAGCGCAGGTTCTCGGCGAGCCATTTCCGGTCCGAGGATGTTGTTGCGGCGGCTTTGGATGCGTTGTCAGCAGCATGCGCCGCTAAGGACTCGCGGGCGCTCGTGGCAAGCAATTTTGCTCAGTACGCGCGGGACGCGTTTGAGAACGCGCCGGCCGACAAGCCGCTCGTGCGCGTTTTGGCAGCGTCGGTGCTCGTAAAGTCTTTGGCCGGCGCGAGCATGCAGGGCAAAAGCAAAGAAGAGGACGAGGCGGCCCGCAGCGCCATTGCCGAGTTTTCGACTGTATTTGAGACGATTGCTGCCGACTACAAGATCGGGTCGGACCAAAACGAGAGTAGTACTGTTGAACGGTGCCTAACAGTCGCCTTGGAAGGCCTGGCATACACGGCGCTGCTGCCCGAGGTTCAACGCCGACTAGACCTGGGCAACGTGGCGTCGTTTTTGACCACCACCAAAAAGACGCCAGCCCCATGGACATATTGCGCGCTGACAGTCTTGTCGGTTGCGACGAGGTATCGCCCAAAGCTGTCTGCAGAACAACAGAAAATGAGCGAGCTCAAGACGTACGCGGGCCGCGGTGTTCTGGATGCTGGTGCCGCCGGGTTTGATCCAGACGACATCGTCACAGCCCGTTGCGCAAAAGTACTGGCTGCCAACGTCGTTGCTGCCATCAGCCAGCGGTGCCACACGTACACGCCCGCGTCCCTGTCTGCGGCTGCTGTGCTGCTGCGCAACTTAGTGGTCGAGCAAAAGCACCGCGCCCGGTTCGTGCAGCAGGGCGGGCTGCCAGCTGCAACGTTCATGGCGTTATCGACGGACCGTCTATCTGAGCGCGACCGCGCCGTAGCAGCGAGCGCCCTTGCCAAGGCGCTTATCTCCACGAACCCAGCCGTCGCGTTTAGCCCCAAGTTTTCGCCGCTGTCTGTAGTTGCACCCCTCGCCCGTCAGCTGCTGCCGGACGGCGACGGCGCTGGCGATCTACCGCTCCTCGACACATTCGAGGCGCTCATGGCGCTCACCAACTTGGCGTCTCTCGGCGACTCTGTGTGTCCGCGTATCGTTGCCGACGCGTGGTCTCGCGTCGAGCTGGCCCTCACTGCGTCCAACGCCCTTGTCCAGCGCGCGGCCGTCGAGCTCATATGCAACTTGGCGCCTAGCCCGTCTGCCGCCCAAAAGCTGCTCGACGCCAACTCTGTACCGGCGCGCAGCAACCTCGAGCTCATCGCGGCCCTCACCGACGCCGAAGACCGGCCCACGCGCCTCGCCGCCGCCGGCGCCCTCGCCATCCTGTCTGAGTGGGCCGTCGCCCCTGCGGTCATGGGCACTAACGAGACAATTCTCGGCCGCCTCTCCCGCGTTCTCGCCCAAAACGATACCGACCTCGTCCTCCGGGCCGCTGTTGCCGTCAGCAATCTCATTGCAGGCTCTCAAGACGATAGTTCCGTCTTTGCCCGCGTCCGCTCTGCTGTCGAGTCGTCCGGGGCTCTCTCGGCTCTTCGGGTCGTTGCTACCAACTCCAGCGACGACGAAACACGATCAGCTGTTTCCCAGGCGCTCCAATTTGTCTAATGTCACCAAGGAGTTGTCATTGCCAAGCAATTTCTACGAGTGACCAGGGCATCGCTTTCAGATAACACAGTGCATTCAAATAACAAAAAATCTGCATGTCATGAAAAAGCAGTTGGGCCATAGCTAAGGTGGGTTTATGACGCCAGAAGAAGCAAAGGTCAACTGCACTGGAGACAGGACGAGTTGGATAACGCTATTGTGATCTTCTTTTTTTCTTTTCCCTGGGGGCGCTGCCCCCAGACCCCCGTAGCAACTGCTTCGCAGTTGAAAAAAAGGTTCGTGTGGAGCTCAACCGCGAAGGAAATACTTGAATAATCAACATGGAATATAAACACTGTGATAAATAGCATAATCATTAAATCTATAGACATTAATTGATTCTTTGCAAAGCCAGATGATCGACTAGTGGCCCCGCTTGGAAGTCTCACGGAGATGCTTGCCCTTCCAGAGAAACACAATCGGAATTCCAATCATGGCCGTGGCGATGAATGCCATGATTGAGACACCCCAGCCAACAGGAAACTTCTCGGTGGCAGTGTGCTCGTAGAGAGCATTGGCAAAAAGCGGAAAGGACGCGCCGACGCACGAGCGAAACAGATCGTTTCCAGCAAAGACCGAAGCCATGTGCTGTGGGAAGGCAAAGCCAAGGTAGTTGAGGTGCGTCTGGAAGAGCATCAAGCAGCCGGGCCCGAAAATAAAGGTTCCAAGAATGGGTACAATCCAGTGAACGCTAGCGGTTGATGTCCAGGCGAAGACAAACAAGCCGATTGGCAGCGCAATCGAGGCGGCAAGATTTGGAGGAAGAAACACTTCAGGCTCCACCATAGTCCCGTTGAGAATGGGGATGGTAAAGCGACGACGAATGTACCACAAATAGATGGCAAGTCCGAGCCAGGCGCCAAACATCATACCCAGGAAGGCGGCGCCTTCCTCGACAAGCGTAAACCCGTGGATCTGCTGAAAGACGATCGGAAACGACTCGAACCACAGATAAATAATGGCATAGAGCAGGGCAATGTGGATGTTCACAAACAGTACCATAGGCTCGAACAGACTGACTTCGATAGGGCGCCACAAAGTCTCGATGACGACCTCGCGCAGGGGCTTAAGTGACGCCTCGTAGGCTTCCTTGGCAACAATGTTGGGGTTGCCGGTGAGTGCACGCAGGCGCTTGGCCTTGCGGTGGAGCAGAGTGGCCTGAGACGTCTCTGGAAGGAAGAGGGCCAGGACAGCCAAAGCAAAAGCACCAAGAATAAACAGGAACCAAAAGACCCATCGCCACGAGGCCGATGTCACGAGGGCGGCTCCGATCAGAGGACCGAGGAACGGACCGCAAATAGCGCCCAGTCCCCAGATACCCAGACCAGTCGGCATGTGGGCAACGTGGATGACATCACCGAGCGAGGCACCGCCAGTGGCAAGGGCCGGCGAGGCCGCAAAGCCAGCAAGGAAGCGCAGAATCAGAAAGCCAGGCAGGTTGGTAGCCAGCGCCGTCGGGATCTGGAAAATCACAAAGAAGAAGAGCGCAACAATGTAGATGTACGTGCGGCCAAGCACGGGATGCTCAGACATGGGTGAGAGAATCATGGGACCAATACCGTAGCCAAAGACAAACATTGACAGGCCAGCAATGGCTCCCGTGTATCCGGCACCGAGATCCTCCATCAGACCCTCAATACCAGGTGTGTAGATAGCCGATCCCATGTAGACAGCCAGAGTGAGAAAGCCAATTTCCGATGCGAAAACTAGTTTCTGCCACAGCGGCCAGTTGTAAGGGTTTTCCGGGTCGTCCTCACCATCCCAGTCGACATAAATGAGGCCATCTGCCGAGTTGTACTTATATTCTTTGACGGCAACATTGGTGTCGACGGGAACAGTCTCGAGATTCTTTTCCAGGTCAACGGGATCAAGGGGACGCTCTTTTGGTGGCTGGTCCGAACCGCGATGGTTAGAGTGAATTGACGGCGCCCTTGCTCCAAACTCTGTGGACGTGGCCGACGACGCAACTAGATAGCGGTCAGGAATAACGTAACCCGGCTGCTCCTCTGGATGTGTAAAAATCTTGTGGCCAGAGACGTGGTATATAACGCGTCCGACAAAACTGTCGCGGAGTAATTGGTTCACCATGTCGTATCTATGAAGTGCGGTGCAAGTCGCGTTCTATGTCGTAATAGCCAGCTCAGGCTTTTTTTTTTTTAATTGTATTGCAGTATGATACGGGAATTTTCTGGTATTTTATAGACGATATTGAGCCTATGTTTCTTAGAAAACTTGTTTTACAAATCAAGTGCTGTGATCGGCTGTGGTCTTAACTCCGCTGCCGCTCGTCCGCTCCGCGGACTTAGGCAAAAAGACCAACAGTGGCGCAAAAAAAGCAGCTAACCGGCTCATACAGCTCATAGAGTAACAAGTAATTGTTCAGAATTGGATCGCCAGAGGTTTTCCAAAGTTCGAGCGATGAGTGTGCTGTCATGAGTGGCCCTTGTGGCCCACGGATAAGGTCCAAACTAAGAGATATCGTGCGGCTCTGAGTTACTGCCAGGGTCCTCCCCAAACGCTAGTCTGCAATCGATGACATTCGAACGCACGATTTGTAAGTTGAGAAGCGTGTTACGTTGGAGTGATGGACTGCGGACATAACGACAGTTTGCCACTTGGTCAACGACTATTGCGCTATTGCACCTACGTTTAAGCGTTCACTGCGGCGCTGGTCCAAAATGTGGGCAGATGGGCATCGTTGGATGTGATCTGTCCAAAGGTAATCGATACTCGGACGGCGATTTCAACTTTGTAAACTCATACGATGTATCGTCTTGAAGACTCTTCGTTTGAAATCGATCGCAAAGCACCCGTTTCTTTGTTCGCGCTTTTCGCGATTACTGCCTAACGGTGCGGCTCCCGACTGCAGTGATGACAAACAGGTAACTGGATTGATCGCGATTACGGCTAGTGCATTATGCACGACCGTTTAGAATGATGAGCGGTTTTCTATTTTCCTGGGGGTTCCACCCCCAGACCCCCGTAGCAACCGCTTCGCGGTTGATCTCGTTCCATAGCACCATTCCGACTGCGAAACAGTTGCTACGGGGGTCCGGGGCCAGCGGCCCCAGGAAAAAATGAAGTCTATTTCTTTCCTGGGGGCGCTGCCCCCAGACCCCGGTAGCAACCGCTTCGCGGTTGGTCTCGGTTCTGATCCCATTTCAACTGCGAAGCAGTTGCTTCGGGGGTCTGGGGGTGGAACCCCCAGGAAAAAAAAAAAAGGACGAGGCGCTACTCTCAGCCGTCCTGATCAGCAGCCGTCAGTTGTTGATAGCCCTTTTCAGTATGTGAATTAGACTAGACACAGCCCACACCTACAGGTGCCACTGACATCTATACACACAGATAGACGACAATGCCAGAGGCCGAGAACGGGTCGGAACTGGAAACATTAGTGGATGCCCGGGGCGCGCTGGCGGGCCCAAGGGAAACGCAGGAAACAGCTGCTGGCCGGTTTACCAAGACGGGCATGGATAGCGGTGGAGCCGGAGACGATGGAAATGACGAGGAACAGGATCCGGTAGCTGCGCTGGTGCGGGCGTGCCAGACGGGCGATCTGGAGGCCGTGACGCGAATTGTTGGCAGTGGACGGGCCAAGGCGAACGCGGTAGCGGCCGACGGGACTACACCGCTGCACTGGGCGGCCGTCAACAACCGGCTGTCGGTGTGCGAGTTTCTGGTGCGCAACGGCGCCGAGGTGGACGCCCGGGGAGGCGATTTGCAGGGCACGCCGCTGCATTGGGCGTGCCGTAGCGGGCACGTTTACATTGCGCATCTGCTGGTGTCCAACGGCGCCGACGTGAACAAGCGCGACGTGCAGGGGTTCAACGCCTTGCACCTGGCGACGCACTCGTCCAATGTTATGCTCGTCATCTACTTGCTGCACGAAAACGTTCAACCGGATAGCGCCGACGAGGAGGACCGCACGGCCGCGCACTGGGCGGCTTACCAGGGCGACACGTTTACTCTAGACGTGCTGCTCCAGTGGCGGGCCGGGCTCGAAAAGGGCCGCGATAAGATGGGGTTCACGCCGCTTCACTGGGCGATTGTTCGCGGCCACGAGCCGTGCATGCGCCTGCTGCTCGACGAGGGCGCCGACCTGGCGGCCCGGACCAACGAGGGCAAGACGCCGGCCGAGCTGGCGCGCGACGGCGGCCGCCACATTGAGGCGCTGTGGGAGCGTGCTCTCAAGGCGACGGGCCGTGATCCGGCAACGGGTGCGCCCCGCAGCCTTTACTTGACGCCCAAGCAGGCGGATTTTATTATTTTCTGCTCGTCCCTCGTCATCATGCCCGTCGTATGGGGCCTGTTTGGCCACCTGGCGTGGTTCTACGCGCTTCCGCTGGCGGCCGTGTCGTACTATGCATTCCTGCGGCTGCTGTCGCGCTTTGTGTTCTCGCAGGCGTACTTTGCTGGCGGCGCGATGCTGACGTCGCCGTACCTGTCGGGCGTCTTTTTCGCCAGTTGCGCATACACCATGGTCGCGTACCTGTACGACATTTTGCCGGCGACGTTTGGCGACGCCTTCTTTTTGAACTTGCTGTTTATTGTGTTTTTCGCACTCGCGCTCTATGCGTTCTTCCGCACCATGTTCATGGACCCGGGGTACATTCCGCGCGCGTCGTTTTCGGAGCGTCGCGACTCGATCCACGAGCTCATTGCCGACGGCGACTTTGATTCGCTCCACTTTTGCATCGCCACCCTCACCGCCAAGCCGCTGCGGTCCAAGTACGATCGCAAGTCCAAGCAGCTAGTCGCTCGCTTCGACCACTACTGCCCGTGGACAAACAACGCCGTGGGTCTCCGCAACCACCGCATGTTTGTCGTGTACATTGTTGCGCTCATGGCGGGCCTCGTCTTGTTTGTCGCTCTCTACTTTGGTGCCTATGCCCAAGCTCTCCCGGACGTGTCGAACCAGACCTACTGCGGCATCTACCCCGAGGGCTTTTGCGCCCTCGTCACATACGCACCGTCGTACACGGCGCTCGCTGTTTGGGACACGCTGCAGCTTGTGTGGGTATCGCTACTCACGTTTGTGCAGCTGTACAACGTGTCACGCGGTCTCACCACCTTTGAGTCGACAAACCTGCACCGGTTTGGCCGCGTCGGCACCGAGCACTTTTCGAGTCTGCCGGCAGACCACCCGTCTGCGGCGGCGGCCCGCCTGTCGGCGACCGTCCGCAGTGCCGGCGCCGTCGACGTGCCCCACACCCGATGCTGGACGCCGTTTCTGCGCCTCCTCGGCGTCGATCAGTTTGCCAACTCGGCCCGCGACGCCTTTGGACGCGGCATCCGCTCCAAGGACTTTCCGTCCAACTACGGGTTTCGCACAAACTGCATGGATTTCTGGTTCCCCAACGGCGACTACCTCATTCTCCGCGAGCCCCCCGGTGGCTACGCGGCTCTCGGCGGCGCCCCCGTCGACTACTACCGCATCTCCGCGTACCCCAAACGTGGCGACGGCTATGCCCAAGTATAGTCCTTGTGTTCATTTGTCCCAGAGCTCTGTCTCCTTGTCAATCTACCTCGCAATCGCGACCAAGACATGTTTTTGCATTGACCTCCACATTGCCCCGTGCAACAACTTATACATGCATTCGATCTTTGTTTGTACATTTTTTTCCCTGGGGGCTCTGCCCCCAGACCCCCGTAGCAACTGCTTCGCAGTTGAAGTCGGTGGTTTTGGTTGCCTCTTTGTATTTCCTGGGGGCTCTGCCCCCAGACCCCCGTAGCAACTGCTTCGCAGTTGATGTTGGTGGTTTTGGTTGTCTTGTTTTCCTGGGGGCTGTGCCCCCAGACCCCCGTAGCAACTGCTTCGCAGTTGGATGGTAGTTTTGAAGATAAAAATACCGGTCGGTTGCTTTGACGTCGAGCTATATACTGATAGAAGGATCACTTATTGAAGGCTTCCTGGAAAGGCAAATGCCATTCTAAGCATTCTGGCCCACAAAACTCCCCAACACCAAATGCGAAGCAGTTGCTACGGGGGTCTGGGGGCAGAGCCCCCAGGAAAAAGAAAAGACAACCAAAAGCACCAACATCAACTGCGAAGCAGTTGCTACGGGGGTCTGGGAGCAGAGCCCCCAGGAAAACAAAAGACAACCGAATGCACCAACATCAACTGCGAAGCAGTTGCTACGGGGGTCTGGGGGCAGAGGCCCCAGGAAATACAAAAAGGTAACTTAAGCACCAACGTCAACTGCGAAGCAGTTGCTACGGGGGTCTGGGGGCAGAGCCCCCAGGAAATACAAAAAGGCAACCAAAAGCACCAACATCAACTGCGAAGCAGTTGCTACGGAGGTCTGGGGGCAGCGCCCCCAGGAAAACAAAAAGCACCGGAAAATGCATAGACGGGGGCCCGTCCAAGTGGATTAGATGCATATTGTTACAGTTGCGACTCGATGAGACGACGCGAGGGCGTACGTCGCCGTGGTGGCAGCTGGAGCTGCTTGTCGAGAACGCGTTTTGAGCGGCGCGACGGCGGAGCCGGCGGGGCCGACTTGCGGCGCATTTTTGAGGGAGGTGGCTTGGAAGGCGAGCTGGATACGGATCGGCCGCGTTTCCGGGGCCGTCCGGCCCGGCTGGCCGGTTTGGCCGGTTTGGCAGCATCCTCGTTGAGACGCTTTAGGAGCCAAGCGCTCGGTTTGCGACCTGTACGGCTTTTGGTGGTGCTGGGTCCGTGGTCTGCCGGTTCTGGTTCGACGTCCGACTCGGAATCAGAGCTGGTAACAAACAAGTGCGGGTCGATCTCATCTTCTTCGGGCGCCGTGGACGGCCAGTACGCATTGTAGACCTTGGCGTGCCGGTAGCACCGCGGACACAGAGTGATCTGCTGGTTGCGCAGGTCAGTAGTTGCTGGTCGGTACGGCACTTTACAGTTGCGGCACGTCCAGCAGGCCGCCCGCACGTCGGGATCAAACACCGTCTTGTGGTACAAGCTGTAAAACGCCACGTAGTCGCCGGTCTTGCGCGCAGGTACCGGATCGCGGGCCGGCCGCTTGCGCAACATCCGCGGTTTGGCTCCCGGCTCTGGCGTCGCCGTGGGCGTCGCCGTGGGCGTCCCGGTCGCCGGCGTGCCTCCCGGGGTGTCAGCCTCTGTTATGGGCGACAACCGGTCGCTGTCTCCCTCGCTCGGCGGCGTGCTTGGCCGCGAGGACGGCGTCCGTGTCTCGTCGCCACTGCTCTCGTCGCTATCTTGATCCTCATCGCTGCTGTCGTCGCCGGCAAAAGCGCCCTCTGCAAATCCGTTGCGGCCGAGCGCCTCGCACGTCGCGCACAGGCACTCGCGGTTGCCGCGTCCAAAGTAGTTTTTGGCGTACTCGACCGTGATCTCCTCGCCAACCGCAATCGGCCGCTTGGCATACACCGTCATGGTGCCCCTGCACGAAACAAATTTTGCATTGGCCGAGCAGTCGTGGTTCACAAACCGCGCCGGACCCAGCATGAGACAGTTGGTCCCTAGCCGGCTCGAGTTCAGAATGCTAAAATCCCGGTTCTCGCCGTCGGCCCGCAGCTGGTCCAGGTCCGCATCAGACAGCGCGACCAGCACGCCAGTCAGGTACCGGATCTCGTCACCCTCGCCAAACGGCCGCCGGGCGACAACGCACGCCTCGTGGCTGCCGCTCCGTGCCTTGTAGCGGTCCGAGACCTCGACGCCAAACCCACACTCGCGCGCATAAGTTAGCAGGTACCGCCGGACATGGCGTTCAAACTCTGCTTCCTTGTGCCGGCACCCGAGCCGGCGCACAAACGCAGCCACCTGCGGCAACGCTATGAACCGCGCAACTGCCTGTGACACCGCCGGCCGCTCGCAGTGGAGCTCCTCGCGCAAAATGGAAACTACCGCGTCCCCCGTCACGCCGCGTATCGGCTTGTACTCGCGGACTTTTCGCACGCGGCATCCGTACCATAGTCGTTCGATCAGGCAGTCGGTGAGCAAATCGTCAAACTGTCCGACGTCGGTGTATGTCAACATCTTCACCCCGATATTACCGACAAGTTATTCGAAAATGTCTGTTTTGGTTTTGGTTTTTTGTTTTTCTTTTTTGTTTCACTCTACACTCGCGCCAAACACAACTAGGGCCCACCTAGCAATTTCGTTTGAACCGAAAAATGATCGTCGTCTCAGCTTTCTTCGGCGCACTAATCCTTGTTCGCTCTCATTCACCCCAAACCACTGCTGACAATTTTCTACCGCAACGGCGCAATACGACCGTGCCCTCGGTATCTCCCCACGATCGTCGACCGGCCCCTCTTAATCAAGAAGTTCTTGCCCGTTTGTTCGTTCCCCTCGAACAATGCTCTGCATGGCTGGTCCATATGCGGGGGCTAGGGCCGGCTGCCCCGGACTGGGGGCTCCTTCGGTATGTTTTTCGGTTTTCCTGGGGGCGCTGCCCCCAGACCCCCGTAGCAACTGCTCCGCAGTTGGGATTGGCAAAACATGCGAGTCGAGTTTAACTGCGAAGGAATTGCCACGGGGTCTGGGCGGTGGAACCTCCGGGGGACCATGAGCCAGTGCATGATAGTGGCATATGCATCAACCTGCGTCACGCAGACATAATTCAGAAATACGTCGTTGACATCGTTTAACGACAGTGCAATCAGTCGGTGTGCCAAATCCAACTGCGAAGTAGTTGCTATGGGGGTCGGGGGTGAAACCACAGGAGACCTGGAACCAGTGCATGATTACGGACATATGCACAACGACATCATGCAGACCATAATTTAGGTATACATCGGTGACGTCGTTTAGAGACAGTCCAACTAATCAGAGGGCCGAGGCTACTGCTTCGCACTTAAACTCGCTACTGGCTCTTTGCCAATCCCAACTGCGAAGCAGTTGCTACGGGGGTCTGGGGGCAGCGCCCCCAGGAAATCACGCATCAGCGCATAATCTGCGGCATATGCACAAGTGCGTCATGCAGATGTAACTTAGGAGTAACGTCGGCGACGTATGCCGTTACTAGAGATAGTCCACGAGTGCAAACAGCGGCAGCCAGAAGACGCGCGCGCGATCTAATGACATGAGCAGAAACAGTGATGGGCCGGAGGGAGGCGGCCGTGTGCTGGGACAGGGAGGAGAGCAGACCGAGGCGTCCGAGACAAGGCCAAAGAGCATGAAGAGCGGGGCTAACGGCCAACAAACCAAACGACGGGATGGGTCAGCAAACGCAAGAGCAGCAATGGTGAGGGTGGACTCGCCGCCGGCAAGCGAGCTGTCAGTAGAGAGTGTGTCGTCGACGACGTCGGAGGAGACGGCGGTGTCGGCGGCGGGGGCCCTGGCGTGCCCAATATGCCAGGAGTCGATGGTGACGCTGGCACAGCTGAACCGGCATCTGGATGACGCGCACAGCGAAGTCGCGCAGCCGGAGCAGGAGCAGCTGCGATCATGGTTTCGCAAGAAGATGGACCGGGCGCGCCAGCTGCAGTCGGTGGCGACGGTGCTGGACTCGCTGGGGGTCAAGGACGGGTCGTCAGAGTATTCGGGTGCTGACACGGGCCCGGCGTCGTCCGGCATGTCTACGCCGACTGCGCACGGTGGTGCTGGTAGTGCAAGCGGACGCGGGACGACTGCGGGCGACGAGATCATCACACGCAAGCACTGGCAGAAGCGGGTGGGCGGCGAGTCGTGCACTGCGTGCGGCAAGCCCCTCAATGCCCGTAATGGCTGTGTGCACTGTCGGCACTGCGGACTATTGTTTTGTAGCGCCGACACGGCGTTTCGCATGAAGCTAGACGCCGACGCCCGGCCAGACCCCGGGTCCGGCGTGTGGGCCCGCGTGTGCGAGGGCTGCTATACGGCGCGGCCGGGGTGGACAGACGTTTGCGGGACGAGCCGCGACCTGACGCGCGACTTTGGGCGCGCCCGTCGCGTGCACGTTGACCGGCAGCAGCTCGAGTCCAACCGGCTCGAGAAGCGGCTCGTGCGCTTGGTGAGCCGCCTCGACGAGCTGCCGCCGACCTCGGGCATTTTAGGGGTCGTGGCGCTCCGCCGCCGCCGCCAGATCGAGCACGAGGCGGCCCCTTGGGAGGACGATGCCGACGTGGCCGAGTGCCGCCTGTGTACCCAGAAGTTTGGCTACACACTACGAAAACACCACTGCCGCGTTTGCGGGCTTGTGGTGTGCGGCGACGCCGGCACCGAGTGCTCGCACGACGTGTCGCTTGCCCAGCTAGCAGACAAACTCGCGCACCAGTACCCGGCGCGCCTGTCACGGCGCGACGACGTGAGCGTGCGAGTCTGCAAAACGTGCCGCGACGCCGTGTTTGGCCGCATCAACTTTGCCGCGGCCGCCGAATCCCGGCCCCAACTCTTTGAGCTCTACGACGCGCTCGCGCTCGTCCGCCGCTCCATCGAGACGACTCTCCCACGGTTCCACGCTCTTATGGAGGCCGTCGGCACTGCATCGCCCAACCCTTCTTCCCCTGCATCACTGTCGCATGATACCATCGAGGACGCGGCCGCGGTCCGCCGCAAGCTCCTAGACGCGTTTGCGCGCTACGACGCACTCGCCCGCAAGATCCTCGCGCTTCCGACCGCCAACAAGACCGAGGAGCGGCTCGCCCGCCAGATCTTCCAAGTAGCAGCCGCTTTCCTCCAGGAGCAGATGCTGCCTCTGCGCGCCTTGCCCAAGGTCCTCGGCCGCCAGCCGGTCGTGACCATCGAGGACAAGAAACACGAGGCCCGCAACACCGGTCTCCGCAACCAGCTCATCGTCCTCGAGGAGCAAAAGTTCCTCGTCGAGAACATGGTCAATGACGCGCGCTCCCACCGCAAATACGACGAAGTCGTGCCCCTCGAACAAAGTCTCCAGGACCTCGACCGCGAGATCCAGTCCATCCGCGACCAGCTTGGCGACTATTCCCTTTGACTAGACGACGTTTACGATCTAACGAGTGCATTTTTCTCCTTTTTTTTTTTCCTGGGGGCGCTGCCCCCAGACCCCCGTAGCAACTGCTTCGCAGTTGAAGTGGGTCTACAAGTGGTTGCGGCCATGCTGAGTCTTAGACCCTGCTTCGCAGTTGGATCGGCGACTTGAGATCAAATTTCAACTGCGAAGCAGTTGCTACGGGGGTCTGGGGGCAGCGCCCCCAGGAGAAAAAAAATGCTAGTAGTTGTTACCACCGCTCGACATTAAATGTATTATTCGTACTTTGTTGCAGACGTGCGGCTGACGCAGGCGATATTGGATATCAACCTCAAGAAATGTGGAAGCCATGGTGTGGTGACATCCGGCCGACAGCACACGCCGCAATGGCAGAAGTACGTCTGTAGTGACCATGAGTGTGAGGAGGAAGCTAACAATAGAGTACGACGGCCGAGGATCCCAAGTTTGTGCGGGCCCAGAGACGCAAAGAGCTAAGGGAACTGAACGAGAAAGCATGGGATGGTGAAAATGGTATGTCTAGTAGTTTGTGGTGGCTTGTGGTGGTTCATACGGATCATTCAAAACTCCAGCAATGACCACAAGCACACTCATATCAACTGCGAAGCAGTTGCTACGGGGGTCTGGGGGCAGCGCCCCCAGGAAGAGAAAATGCAGGCGATTAACCGCAGTATTCCACACGGCCAAAACGTTGGATACAAGCTTGAAAAAGAACACAGCTTTTATCAAGCGGTGTCGAGTATCGCTAGCAGACGAGTCGCTCAAGATACTGCTGAGCGAGGTGGCGAGTTTGTCCCTCGAGAAGTACCTGACTGAGATTCTGGCGGCGCTCGTCGAGGGGTTCACAAAGATTCGGACGTCGGCAGATATTTTTGCTGGTGTCGAGGTTGCGAGCGCGCTCCACCAGCGGTTCAGTACAAAGTTTTCGCCGCGGCTGCTGGCGTACTTTTTGCAGGGTATTTCGAACCCACCGCGGGGCTCGCTCAAGGCGCTGGCTCCGGATGCGCGCGTCCGCGAAGACCAGGCGAGGAACTCGCGCCACAAGATCGTGCTCCGCGTGCTCATTGAGCTGTGGCTTGTTGGCGTTTTTCGAACCGCAAGCGACGCTCAGGCTTCGGGCGAGGAGGTCCCGCGCTACGCGCTGCAAAAGCTCGACGATGGGTCTGTGGCGCCACCACCGCTGGCAGCGCTCGAAGAGGTCGCCAACTACGACCTCGAATACTTTACTGCCAACCAGCTCATGACTGTGCTCTTGAAAAACTATGGTGGTGTGCTAGCGGGCGTGCGCGAGAAGCCGTACGAGGCCGGCCTGGTGCCGGGTGCGGTGCGGGCACGGTTTCTCAAGCTGTTCCAAGAGTACACAAAGATGCTGCAAAACGCGCTGACGGGCATGGCGCGCGAGCTGCGCAAGATGGAAAAGCGCAACGAGCGCACGTACATCCGCGTCGGCAAGGTGCTCGAGGACCGGCAGGACGCAGCCGAGTCGCTGCTAGTGCGGTTTGAGGAAATGGAGGCCGGGTGCAAGACGCTGAGCGAGCTGCTCGGCATGCCAATGCCCGAGTACAAGACGACGACTGCCGAGGCGGAGAGCGAGGTGCACATTAGCATTGGTGTGGCTGCCAACGACGACGAGGATGCGGGCATCTGGGACGACGAGGAGCAGCGCAAATTTTACGAGGACATCATGGATATTCGCGTGCGCATGGGCATGAGTGATGACGAGGGCGAAGGGACAGCGTCGCCAGACGATGAAGGCGAGCAGGGAGTCGATGATGTCATGAAGGAGTTGGACTCGTTATTGCTGGAAACGGCAGAGCCAGAACCGCAGCCGCCAGAGGCGACCGCATCGGCCGATCCTGAGCCCGAAACCGTGGCCGAGCCAGAAACAGCCGACGACCTACAAAACGAAACGGAGACGCAGGACGGAGCAGCGGCGACTGCAGGTGCGCGTGTTGTCGAAATCCTCACGAGTCTCGCAGCGCAGAGCTCGCGCGCCCACGTCGACACGATGGCGCTCGAGTTCATCCGGTTCAACAACCGGGCGACGCGCGCTCGGGCTATCAAGTTTTTTACCTCGGAAATCTCTGTCCACGACAGCCACCTGCTGCCTTTTTATGGTCGGTTTCTGGCAACCATCAACCCGGTGTGCCCCGAGATCGTCGCGGGCGTCGTTGGTTACCTCGATTCGTATTTCAAGTGGCTGCACAAGCGGCGCAAGGCCGACAACCTCATGGCCCGCCGCATGTTCAATATCCGGTTTATCTCGGAGCTGACCAAGTTTGACTTGGTGCCCAAGATCACGATTCTTAACAAGCTCATGCTCATGATCGAGCACATTGACAGCTTCAACATCGCGAACCTGTTTGCGCTGTTTGAGGGCTGTGGCCGGTATTTGATGCGCAAGCCGGCCACGCACCCGGTTCTTGTCAAGCTTCTCAAGGTGCTCGAGCATAAGAAGCAAACAAAGTACTTTACGCCCGACGAGCGCGCCATGATCGATGGCGCCGTTTTGTTTTTGAACCCGCCCAAGACGGTCGTGCACGTCAAGGAGCGGTCGGTGATTGAGCAGTATGTGCGCCAGCTCGTGTACAAGGATCTGGACAAAGATACGGCCGATGCGGTCCTACTGCAGCTGCGGCGCATGGACTGGCGTGACCCTGACACGCGCAGGGTGCTGCTCAAAGTGTTTTGCAAGATCCACAAGGTCAAGTACAGCAACATTATCCACATGGCGCGGTTTGTGAGCGTTTTGCGCAAATACTATCCGTCGTTTGTCGTCAAGATCGTTGATCATCTGCTGGAAAACATCCGGCGGGGACTCGAGACGCTGACGCTCGAGGCCAAGCAGCGGCGCATTTCAGAGGTTGCGTTTCTGGGCTGCTTGGCGCAGCAGGGCGTTGTTGACTCGGAGCTTGTGCTCGACGTGCTGTTTCTGCTCTGTCAATTTGGGTACCCGCAAAACCAGCCACGGCCCGATTACTATAACGAGCTGGATCCGCCGGGCGACTTTTTCCGAGTCCGTCTGGCGTGCTCGCTTCTAGACGTGACTGCCGACGTCCTCGACCGCACGAGCCGCCGGTGGGACGTGCTCATCAAGCTGCTCCAGTACTACATCTATACCAAGGCGGAGCTGTCGATGGACATGGAGTTCCAGGTACACGACACGTTTGAACGGCTGGACGTGCCGCTAGCTTCTGACTTGCGGTCGGCCGCCTTGGGCCTTCGCACTGCAATTGCCCGTGCTCGTGGCGTCGAACTACCGCAAGACGACACTCACGAAACTCCCGGAGCTTCGGACTCGGCATCCTCGAGCGAGCCATCTGAACAACAAATTGTCGACGACAAGCAGCGCCGGCTCGAAGAGGCGCAACGCCGTAAACAAGCGCGTCTTGCCGAGGCGGCCCGCCAGGACGCCAAGGCGGTTGGCGAGCTCGAGCGCGAGTTCCAGATGGTCATGGCTGAACGTATGGACCGCAAAGCCGACAAAAAGACAGCTGCATTTGATGAGCCAGTTCCGTCGCTCCGGGGCGAGCGTGAATCCCAGCCAGACACCACAACGCCGCCTCCGCCCGGCAAAGTTGGGTTCATGCTCCTCACTAAAAAGGGCGCTCGCGTCCAAACCCGGCAGGTCCACGTCCCTTCCGACGTCAAGTTTGTCTCGTCTGTTGAAGAAGAACGCGCCCGCCGCCAGCAGGAGCAGGACAAGATCCGCAACATTGTCCTCAACTACGACTATGCCGACGCCTCAAACTCTGCCCCCCTTCGTCGCATTGTCCAGCCCGTCGTCGCCTCTGTCAAATACACCCGTCGCAAAAAGGAGTCCTCCGGCATCCCCGACGAGATATGATCCCATTTCTTTACGTTTCTATGATATTGTCTAGATGTGCCTTTCTTTTTCTGGGCGTTCCATCCCGCCTCTCTTATTTTCCTGGGGGTTCCACCCCCAGACCCCCGTAGCAACTGCTTCGCAGTTGAGATGGGGTCTCCGCTCTTGTTTTCTTCCTGGGGGTTCCACCCCCAGACCCCCGTAGCAACTGCTTCGCAGTTGATATGGGGTCTCCGCTCGTCTTTTCTTCCTGGGGGTTCCACCCCCAGACCCCCGTAGCAACTGCTTCGCAGTTGAGAAGGGGTCTCCGCGCGTCTTTTCTTCCTGGGGGTTCCACCCCCAGACCCCCGTAGCAACTGCTTCGCAGTTGAGATGGTCTCCGCTCGTCTTTCTTCCTGGGGGTTCCACCCCCAGACCCCCGTAGCAACTGCTTCGCAGTTGAGATGGGTCTCCGCGCGTCTTTTCTTCCTGGGGGTTCCACCCCAGACCCCCCGTATCAACTGCTTCGTAGTTGAAAGACGGAAGCAGCGATGTAGACAGGGAACGGAATTTCCAGTCAACAACGATCCCCCCAAAGAACTACTTACAGCGGTTGAGATGGATTGGCAGGGGGTCAATCCCAACTGCGAAGCAGTTGCTACGGGGGTCTGGGGGTGGAACCCCCAGTAAAATAAAAGACTACCAGAAGAGACAAGTGTATCGTGACTGTATCTAATAAATAATGGAGCACAGACGGTGCAGGGACGTTGTTACATGCATGGGCGAGATTAGAGCTTGGACTCGGGAGTGGATAGGGACGGGTGCTCGTTGTCGCACACCGTGAGGACGAGGACTGTGATGTCGTCGGGCTTGCCGCCCTGGGACAGGAACCCGAGATCCTTTCGGAGTTGGGCGGCAAACGGCGAGTTGAGGTTCGGATCGAGCGACGCATTCATGGCGGCTCGGACTAGGGCCCGGGCGATTGCCTGGCACCCGTGCGACGGGTCCGAGGCGGCGTCAATGTGCTCGCGGTCCGTCAGGTACCACGACTTGTACTCGAGCATGCCCTGGGTCACGAGGCTCAGGACCTCGTGCGCGTACAGGTTGTCGGTGAGGCCGTCAGTTGCAAACACCACGACGTCGCCGTGCTCGAGCTGGACGTGGTCGGTATCTGCGTCTGTCGGCATGTCGCAGATCTGGCGGGATCCGCCGTGGCGGGCCTCGTGCTCTCTCAGCATCTTCTGGGGCACAATTGCCAGCTGGTACGGCGTGTTAAACTTGTGGGTCTGCGGTTCGGACCGGGCGTAGATCCGGCCTTTGCGCAAAACAAAAAAGCCCGAGTCGCCCAGATTGGCTGTCCGCAGCACGCCGGATCGCGCGCTCGCAACTCCGACGCACGCGGTCGAGCCGCCGGCGTACTCCTCGCCCTTGGAGACGAGCTCGTCAAACGCCGTGTCCAGCAGATAGAGCGGCGAGACCGGCTGCTGCTCGCCGTCGTGCGACGCAAACAGCGACGCCATGCGCTTGCACAAGGTGTGGGAGAACCGCGACGGGTCGATGCCGATAGTCGCCCATCCGCCAACGCCGTCAGCGACGCCGAGCGACACTGCACCGCGCTCGGCACCCTCGCGCGTCCATTTTGCCCGGAAAAACGAGTCCTCGCCCGTCCCGGCGCGTCCTCCGGGCGGCGGTCTCGGCGGGCCGTCGTCGTCGAGCCGGCTCTTTGCCGCGTACGCCTCTGCAACCTTGTATGTGAACCTTGGCGGCCGCGTTGCTGCATCTGTTGCGAATCCCCTCGCGCTTCCGCTTCTTCCTACCAGCCGCAAGACCATTCTCGCGCGCGCCACCATTTTTGTTTTTCCACCGTCTCTAACCTTTGCCAGCCAAACCTCAACACATTTCGTGAAATAAACATTTTTTTTGGCAACTGGCACGGCTGGCGCAGTCAGCCGCATCCCCACGCAGGCAGTGCATTTCTGTGCATCTCCGTGCATCTCGTCGTCTTGCTTGTTTCTTTTTTTTTTTTTGTTTTTTTTTTCCTGGGGGCGCTGCCCCCAGACCCCCCGTAGCAACTGCTTCGCAGTTGGGATTGGGCAAGGAGTGAGTTCGTGGTCGTATTGGAGTGTGGTAGCCGCGTCACCATGACGGGAGGTGACACAGACGTACCGAAATGGCGTCACCTAGGTGGTCCGAGGGCCACGCGCTCCGACGCTAAAACCCACTGATGTCTGGTTCCATCCAGCCTTTAGCCAATCCCAACTGCGAAGCAGTTGCTACGGGGATCTGGGGGCAGCGCCCCCAGGAATAAAAAAAGCACAAGAGCGTATAAACATCCATTAGATGGCGCGCCGTGGGCGCCCGCAATAAATAGTTATGTCGTGGCCACGTCATTTACCTAGTAAGCAGCAGATTCTCGCAGTTTAGTCGTCGTCAGCAGAGCCAGAGGCAGCAGCAGCAGCAGCAGCAGCAGCAGCAGCAGCAGCAGCGCTGCGACGGCCACCACCGCCACCGCGGCGCTTGCGTCGCCCGCCGGCATTCTCAGAGTCGTCAGAGCCCGCAGGCGCCTCCTCCACTACCGGGTCCGGGTACTTTTGCATAATATCTTGCAGGAAATCAAAGTGCTCCGTGTTGAGCACCGCCTGCTTCAGATGCGCCGGCGACACGCGTTTGGCGTTACGCAGCCGCGCCTGGTTGCAGCTCTCGTCCACCAGCGCAACCATAAAAAGCTCGAGCGCCTTGGCTACCACCACGGGCGTCGCCTGCGCGACCTTGCCAATCTCCTCGTCGCTTTGCATCAGCCGCTTGATGCGCGCCTGTTGTTAGCGGTGATTTCGGTTTTTTTTTTTTCCTGGGGGCGCTGCCCCCAGACCCCCCGTGGCAACTGCTTCGCAGTTGAGAATGGATGCAGTGTGGGGGAGGGGTGTATGGTCGTGGTTCACCAGCCCGGGATTCAGTCAGAGGGTCGAGCGCGTCTCACGCGTCTTTCGGTACCTTTTGCTGTTTGGTGTTGTTGACGCCCCTATTAACATAGTCTACTAGCACACGATTCGATTGGGTCCATGTTTTAAGAACGTTCATCCGAGACCAGACCCAGGTCCAACCGAAGGAGTGGGACAGGTCCCCCACGCAAAACAAGACCACCGCGACACACCACACCGCCCATGGGGCCATCAACGCCCAAAATTCATCTGTAACATACCACTGGGAACCGTGTTTTTATCTCGCGCTTGTCGCCCATTTCTACCGGATTTTGCATTTGGGCTCCGGCCCGCGTGGCCCCGGGGCCACCACCTCTTTTATATTTTTTGATCTTCATTCCTGCATGGGCACTACAGCCGTGCGTCGCATCCGCAGCCCGAGTCCGGGTAACCCGCCCCTACCCGATATATATCAACTGCGGCCCTCGCCCCTCCTTCCGGTATCTGTAATACATATAAACCAACATCTGACGATTCGCCCGCTACCTCGTTTTCTCTTTTCTTTCCTGGGGGCGCTGCCCCCAGACCCCCGTAGCAACTGCTTCGCAGTTGAGCGCGACCCAGAGGGTTTTTTTTTTCCTGGGGACGCTGCCCCCAGACCCCGTAGCAACTGCTTCGCAGTTGGAATGGGTCTATTGGGCGTCCCTAGGGCCGTAGGCTCAACTGCGAAGCAGTTGCTACGGGGGTCTGGGGGCAGCGCCCCCAGGGAAAAAAAGAGTAAAAGCAGCTTCTGGTCGCGCTCAACTGCGAAGCAGTTGCTACGGGGGTCTGGGGGCAGGGCCCCCAGGAAAATAAAAGTCTCGGAAGACGATGCTAATGCTATTAAGGGGGTAGTCTAGGCGACAAACTTCTTGAGGACTAGGGTCGCGTTGGTGCCGCCGAAACCAAACGAGTTGGTGAGGGCGACCGAGATGGGCCGCTGCTGGGCTTCGCGCGGCGCGTAGTTGCAGATAAAGCCGTCGCCTGGGCTGTCGAGGTTCGCGGTCGGGGGCATGGTGTCTGTGTTGACGGCGAGGACGGTGAAGAGGGCCTCGAGGGCGCCGGCGGCGCCCAGGAGGTGGCCGGTGGCGCCCTTGGTGGACGAGACGTTGACGTCGCGGGGATCGCGGTCGAGAAGGCGGCACACTGCCTTGTTCTCGGCCTCGTCGCCGAGGACCGTGGACGTGGCGTGCGCGTTGACGTAGTCGACGGCCACGGGGTCGACGGCCGCCGACTTGAGCGCGGCTTCCATGCTGCGGTACGCACCGTCGCCGTCGGCGAGAGGGGCCGTGATGTGGTGCGCGTCGCCGCTCAGACCATAGCCCGCGACCTCGCAGTAGACGGGGGCGCCTCGGGCCTGCGCGTGGGCGAGGTCCTCGAGCACGACGACGGCGGCGCCCTCGCCAATGACAAACCCATTGCGGTCGCGGTCAAACGGGCGCGATGCGGCGCCGGGCGCGTCGTTGTAGTCTGTTGCGAGGGACTTTGCCCGCGCAAACCCGGCGACTGCCAGCGGGTGCACGGCCGCCTCGGTCGCGCCGGCCACCATCACCTTTGCCGCCCCGCTGCGGATGAAATTTGCAGCGTCGCCAATGGCGTGCGCGCCCGTAGTGCACGCTGTCGACACCGCGTGGTTCGGGCCCCGGAAGCCGGTCGTGATAGCGACGTGGCCGGCCGCCATGTTGTTGAGCAGGCTCGGCACAAACAGCGGCGATACTTTGCGGTACCCACCGTCGTGGAACGCAACAGCATTAGTATACAATGCATCAAGACCGCCGATGCCCGACCCGATAGCGACGCCCGTCTCGTTCAGGTCTGTCTCTTCGGTCGGCTGCCAGCCGGCGTCCGTCAGCGCCTGCTTTGTCGCAGCCACGGCGTACTGCGCAAACAGCGGCATCCGTCTCAACGCCTTGCCGTCAATCCAGTCCTCGGGCGTCCACCCGCCTTCTGCCGTCGCTCCCCGCGGTACTAGCCCGGCCACTCGCGACGGCAGTTCCTCCCACTCCTTGCCTTGCAGTTTCACGGTTCCTGTTCTTCCTCGGATCAGGTTCTGCCATACGTGCTTGACTCCTGCTGTCAGTCTGGGCTTTTTTTTTTCTTTTTTTTTGCTTCCTGGGGGCGCTGCCCCCAGACCCCCGTAGCAACTGCTTCGCAGTTGGGGGATGGTTTGGGCGCAAAACTGTGTATCGAATGCGTCTGTTGGAAACGCCAGGTCGTGTGACTCTTCTTGCTACGGGAGCGTCCAGGCGACATTGTTGATTGACTACAAAAAACCACAAGTCAAACACATACCCACCCCTAGCGGGCTCACGCATCCGAGCCCCGTAACCACAACGCGCGTCATGGCTGGTTGGGTCTCTTCGTCTGCTTGTTTCTCGGCTCGTTGAGGCCCCAGGTCTCGATGCCTCAACCTAACGCCGACAGATTATTCATGAACCATACTGATTTACACGAGGCTGCACGCTTTTCTTCCTGGGGGCGCTGCCCCCAGACCCCCCGTAGCAACCGCTTCGCGGTTGGTTCACATTCCGGTCCAATCCCAACTGCGAAGCAGTTGCTACGGGGGTCTGGGGGCAGCGCCCCCAGGAAAAAAAAAAAAAGAAAGACCGACCAACGGCGGCAATCTTGGGACTGAGATAAACACGCGTATATCCTAGAACGAATCATCCGGGGTAGATATAGGCTGACTATCGCCGCGAAGAAGATAGAACACAGCTACTTCAAAAAAATGGGCCCGACTTCGGATACAAACGACCGGGGATACCAGCTGCGCGAGCAGACGGCGCAGAATATCGCCATGGGCGACGTGCCGTTCCAGATCCCCAAGTTCGACAACCTCGAGGAGAAACGCAAGTGGATGCTCCAGCACATGGCCGGCGCGTTCAGGGTGTTTGCCCGCAAGAACTACACCGAGGGCACCGCGGGCCACATCTCGTTGCGCGACCCCATCGACCCCGACACGTTCTGGATCAACCCGCTCGGCGTGCACTTTGGCCTTCTCAAGGCAAGCGACATGGTCCAAGTCGACGAGGACGGCAACGTCATCGGCGGCAGCCGGCGCGCCATCAACGCAGCCGGATTCAAGATCCACAGCGCAATCCACAAGGCCCGCCCGGATGTCATCGCCGCGTGCCACACCCACTCCATCCACGGCAAGGCGTACTCGGCGTTTGGCAGACCGCTCGACATGCTCAACCAGGACGCCTGCGTGTTCTACAACGCGCACGCCGTCTACGACGACTTTGGCGGCATCGTGCTCGAGGAGACAGAGGGCCGCAAAATCGCCGAGGCGCTCGGCAACAACAAAGCCGCCATCCTCCGCAACCACGGCCTCCTCACCGTCGGCTCCACCGTCGACGAGGCAGCGTACCTGTTCACGCTCATGGAGCGCACCTGCGAGGCCCAGCTCATGGTCGACGCCGCCTCCCGCGGCACCGGCGCCAAGCCGCGTCTCGTCGACCCCCGCGACGCAGAGTACACGTACCGCGCCACGTCGGACCCGGACTCGCTCTACCTCGAGTTCCAGCCCGACCTCGAGTACGAGATCGCCATGGACCCGCGGTTCCTCGACTAGCTATTTATTATATTACTGCTTTACTGGGGCTGCGTGCTTTTCTTTTTTCCTGGGGGCAGCGCCCCCAGGAAGACGGAAAAAGTGAACTTGCGTGGGTACCATATAAGCCGTCCGCCGGCAGTCGCCTGATCGGAGCACGGACTGAAAAAAAAAAAAAAAAAACATGGCTGCAGAAAGAGCGAAGCCAGGAAGACGAGTTGAAATACCATGGTTTTGTTGCGCGATACGGCAATCTGTAAACCGACGGATAGCCGCCCGAGCGGACCCTTTAGGTCCCGTGTTTGCCTTATCGGGGAGAGCTTATTGCAGCCGCGCACGGCTGAGTTACTCCGGGCCGGCTAACCGGCCGGGGTGCATTAGGTACAGCAAAAAGCTCAACAAGAAACAACTTTCTGGTTGCCAACAACACCGCAAAAAGCACAACAGACCACAGAGCAGAAAGCACATGGCAAAGGACGTCGTCGTCATCGGTTCCGGCGTGATCGGCCTTACGGTCGCCTACTACCTCAAGAAGCTCGACCCTAGCGTCAATGTCACTATCGTCTCCCGCGAGATGCCTCGCAAAGAGGACGACGAGGGCGACGACTGGACGAGCGGTCAGTGGGCCAGTCCGTGGTATGTTTGTACTGCCAGGCACTTGCCCGGCTTCCGGCTGCTTTTTCTTTCCTGGGGGCGCTGCCCCCAGACCCCCGTAGCAACTGCTTCGCAGTTGAACTTAGAACTGGATCGACACAACTGTCGCCGCTAGAGGGCTTTAGCCGGGGAATAGGACGTGGTGTCAACGCCGATGCTTCACAGTTGCTCCATGAACTAGTATTAGCAGGCATTGACGTTGCCCGAGGTCATAGATACGCGTACTCTACCGCATCCCAGTGTCCGTTTTCGCACCACGAACCCCGAAACCGACGCTGCCCAACTGCGAAGCAGTTGCTACGGGGGTCTGGGGGCAGCGCCCCCAGGAGAAAAGAAATCAGGACTAACAGCAGGGCCGGCGCGATATACGCCGTGAGCTTTGGCGGCGACAAGCAGAGACGCATGTACGAGATCGAGAGTTACCGACACTTTTGGCGATTGGGCCACAGCGACGTGGCTACTGGAATCCAGCTGCGACCTATTCGCCAGTACTGGGACGATACCATTACTGTGGACGAGGCTGCGCGCAAGTGGATGCGCCAGAATTTGCTGGGCTGGCGACTACTGCGTGACGACGAGCTGCCTGGCGACCACCATGACATCATTGGTGGCTTTGAGTTCCAGGGCATGTGCGTCAATCCATGGGTATATCTGCCCTGGCTGCGGTCGCGCCTGGAGGAGCAAGGCGTCTCGTTTGTGCAGCGCGCGCTCACGTCCGTTAGCGACGCTATTGCGGCGTCTGGCTTTTCGGCGCCGGTTGTCGTTAACGCCACGGGTCTCGGCGCTAAAGAAATCGCCGGCGTCGACGACCACAGCGTCCAGCCCGTCCGCGGCCAGACCATGTGGGTCCGCCTCGACTGGTCGGGCGCGGCCCACCTCCGCGAGGGCCGAGAGTACACCTATGTGATTCCGCGAGCGTACTCTGGCGGTACTATTTTCGGCGGTATCTCAGAGCCCCACAACTCTAACCCGGAGCCCGAGGATGCCACCAAGGTGAAAATCCTGCGCAACGTCTCGGCGCTGCAGCCGGCAGCCGTCGCGGCTGCTCGCAATATTCCAGACAGTCCTGGTGAGATCCCCCGCGGCTTTGGTGGACTCCGCGTCATCAAGCACATTGTCGGCTTCCGTCCCGGCCGCAAGGGCGGTGTCAGAGTGAATCGAGACGTTGTTGACTCCACACCCGTTCATCACTGTTATGGGTTCGAGGGATCCGGCTACATATACTCGGCCGGTATTGGCAAGCACGTGGCTCTCAATGTCCTATCGGATCTTTTGGATCCTGCTCGCAGCAAACTGTAGCATGCAGCGGTTTTTTGCTTGTTTCGTTGTTGTTCTTCTAGCCAAGACTAGACAATCGATTCTTTTTTGTGGTTCGATAGCCTCTCTCGTTTCTGCTATCCTCAGTTGCATCCCGCTCACCGTCCTTCTTTGTCCCCTCTATCCCCGCTTGCCGTCCTACTTGCGCTCCTGCTGGTCCCCACCTATCTTGATACAACCCTGCCTACCAATCCGACTCCTACAGCAATCATGTGGACCTGTTTGACGAACCACAGACAAGATAATTCTCGGAGCCGGATGTGCCGCCGGCCCCGCAATCGCTTCCCCAGAGCCGGCCATGGCCGACGGTGATCATTGCCGGGACTGGTGTTATCTCTTCAAGATACTATATGCAGGGATATATTGGATAATGTCTGTTGGCGGGGCAGTGGCTATGAGATATTGGCCCGAATTATCGCAGAGATGGTGATTCGTCAGGTCACAGTCCAAGGGTCTATGCCATGACTTGAGTGACTTTCGTTGCACAATAGCCATCGTAACAACTTACAATGGCCCGACACTTGACGACTCAAGCACATGACTATCAGACGTACCTACCTGGCTGGCTGTATTTTTTATATCCACCCTTCACCAGTGGAATTGCTCAATCTATGCCCATAATTTGAGCATATCGTGCCCCATTACAACCACGCAGCCTCTCGCATATCTGCCCGGTAACTCTTACTGGTCGCGTGTGCAAAATGTCTCAGAGAGCCGCACTGCACTTGGAAAAAAAAAAATTGCATCTGGCGATAAGCACTGCATGTGCAGGTTCCTCGACAAAAACCATCTCAGCGGGCTCGGACGAGCCCAAGATTCAAACATGGGTAATCATATCTACTTTTGAACAGAAACAGGATCTTCCCCGCGCGGACTTTACGGCGTTGACCGAACAATTTCAGCAGGGCCTGCTGCAGTCGCCTCAGCCCTGACCCCTATCTGGGCAGAGCGCCAGAACGGGCCAACTCGGGTCGGGGCCCGAAAAACTGCGCGTGCATTTCCTTTTGCAGACATTGCGCATAGACAGTTTTTCCGGGAACAGCAGGCTACGCCCAGCGGGCCCAACGGCCGCCAAAACGGCGACGCAACCGCATTCTAACCGCCACAGCACTCTACAATGATCCCCAGATGACCGACGCACGAGTTGCGGCATCCCGGCGGTCCTTGCAGAATGGCATTCAGCGAAAAAAGTCAAAGATAGTCGTTACACCGCAGTGATAAGGGCCTCCCGCCGGCATGCCGCCGGGAACTCAGGGTTGACTGCTGATAACGCATATCCTCGTTGTGTATCGCCGCTCTTACCCCACAAACGGCTTTTCCGCACGATCTGGGCATTGATGAGGGCCCCCTGGAGTTTGTGAATAACCAAACACCAATCCCGTCAAAACGGCAACCCGTTTCCGTAACACCACTCATGCGGCACCACCAGCCGAGTTTTTCCATTTTGCCCTACATGCAGGAACGTTGGAATCAAGTTTTTTGGGCCAATCGCATGCCGTCAATCTGGCGTTGCCCGGGAAAGCGCCGCACAGTTCCTTATCTGGGAATTTATCAGCCGTTCTTCGTGCCATCGGGACTATAAAGATTTTGCCAGACCCGGGCCGGGTTCACCTTTTTTTTTTCTGTCTGGTCGGGGAGTTGATTCCTTTGTGATCTACAGCATCTGCTCTCTGCTAGCATCGGCTTTTGTGCCACTTGCTCTTAAATGTGAGTTTATTCTTTTGAGTTTGTCCTTCGCCGCTGCGACAAAAAAAGTTTTGTCGAGTTGACGAGGAACACAGATCAACGAAGCAATTTAGATCTTGATACAAAGATCGAAAAAGTGAAAACCCGTTAAAGCAATGGTTTCTTCGAGAACTTGATGTTTTTGTTGTTATTGCTGTTCACCACGCCACGGACTGGACCCACTCATCTAAGATCAACGCTGATGTCAGAATGTCTTCAATGGACGACAGTTTAGAAAAACAACCCGTGCCTCCTACGGCCTTCGATGAAGCCGAGCAGGAGGTGCGCTCCTACGAGGGAGACTCCACCACCATTGGCATTTTCCGCAAGTTCGAACATTTTGCCGCCCACACCCTCAAGGCCGAAATTAGAGGTATCGACAAGGTCCCGCCCCAGCTCCAGACCGACACCTCGTATATCAATGGTGCCACCATGTGGCTCGGCGGCAACATGGTCGTAGCCACCTTCTCGATTGGTGCGCTTGGTATCACTGTCTATGGACTCAGCTTTTGGGATGCTGTTTTGACCCTCATCTTTTTCACGTACCTCGGAGCATTCTTTGTTGCTCTCTACTCGACGTTTGGTCCCAAGCTCGGTCTCCGCCAGATGCCCATGTCGCGCTTCTGGTTCGGTCACATTACCGTCCGCGCCGTCTCGTTCCTCAACTGCATTGCGTGTATCGGCTGGACCGCTGTCAACACGATGGTGTCGGCCCAGATGCTGCACACTGTCAACAACGGCGGCCTGCCCGCGTGGGGTGGTGTTCTCGTCATTACGCTCATTTCGTTCTTTGTGTCCTTCTTTGGCTACAAGGTAGTCCACCATTTTGAGCGCTGGGCTTGGGTCCCCACCTTTGCCATTTTCATCATCATTGCTGTCCGCATGGCCAAGTCCCACACGTTTGTGTCCAACCCCATGGCTACTGGTGCTACCGAGGCCGGCGATGTTCTTAGTTTCGGCGGCACCATCTTTGGCTTCGCCACCGGCTGGTGCTCGTATGCCTCGGACTACACGGTGTACAAGCCTGCCAACTCGAACCGCCTCAAGGTCTTCTTCTCGGTGCTTCTCGGCGAGACGTTTGCCATTCTGTTTGCCGGCATCCTCGGTATTGCATGCGCCACTGGTACCCTGACGAGCGAGCGTTTTGCCACCAACTACGAGGAGAACTCGGTTGGTGGCCTCATCTACGCTGTGCTAGTCGAGAACTCGCTCCACGGGTTTGGCCAGTTTTGCGTCGTGTTGCTCTCCTTGTCGACTGTCGCGAACAACATCCCCAACCTGTACTCGCTGGGTCTGTCTGCTCAGACAGTCTGGTCGGGTTTCCACCGCGTGCCCCGCATCGTTTGGACCATCATTGGCTGCGGTGTCTCTGTCGCCATTGCCATTCCGGCCTACTACGAGTTTTCCAGCGTCATGACCAACTTTATGGACCTCATTGGCTACTGGCTGGCGTTCTACTCGGCCATTGCTCTTTCTGAGCACTACATCTACCGTGGCGGTCTCCGCAACTACAACGCCGAGGACTACAACGACAAGAGCAAACTTCCTATTGGCCTTGCCGCCCTGTTTGGCTGCTGCTGCGGTGTCGCCGGTGCCGTCGTTGGCATGGACCAGGTCTGGTGGGTGGGCCCCATTGCTCGCAAGATTGGCGAGTTTGGTGGAGATATTGGCTTTGAGCTCTCGTTCGGCTTTGCGTTTGTCGGTTTCAATCTCACCCGGTGGGCCGAGCTCAAGTACTTTGGTCGCTAGCTTTTGTATTTCCTCTTTTACATGTGTAATGAATGGGCATTCTATGATTTGTCTTGTAGCTCGTGTCTTTTTTTTTTTTCCTGGCGGCGCTGCCCCCAGACCCCCGTAGCAACCGCTTCGCGGTGGACCACGCTGGTAGTGGTACACAAACGGCAAGTTCGAGTCAACTGCGAAGCAGTTGCTACGGGGGTCTGGGGGTGGAACCCCCAGGGAAAAGAGGACAAAAAAAAGAACACCCTTGTTCTAGTATGTACAGAGGGGTTAAATGCGTAAAATGTAGTGACGGATGGCGGCACCAGACTTGATCTCGTTTTCCTTGTTGCCGGCGAGGTGGTCATTGACAATGTCTGCTAGCGCCTGGATGAAGGTGGGGTCGCCATTGAGAGACTCGGCCCGTCGCACGAGTTCGGGCCGCTTGAGGTTCTCCTTCATCTCAATGTCGATCTCGTGGAGCGTCTCAATGTGATCAGATGTAAAGGCAACAGGTACAATTACAACGCCCTTGTTGGACTCGCGCTTGTCGAGCGCCTCGACAACCTTTTGTGTTTGGGCCCCAAGCCACGGCTGCGGGCCAACCTGCGACTGGTACACGACTCGGTACGGATTGCGGAAGCCGAGCTCGGTCATGACGGCATGCGCGGTGGCACCGATCTCGGCCGGGTACGGGTCGCCCTGGTTGATGACGGTCATGGGTAGCGAGTGGGCACTAAACAGGATCACAACGTCGTCGCGGTCCTCGGCCGGGAACTGGTCAAGCTGGTCCTGGATGTTCTTGGCAAACGTCTTGACGAGGCCCGGGTGCGTCGGCCACCTCTCGATAAAAGACCACTCGATCTGGCCCTTGGGGTCGAGACGCTCACGCACGCGCTCGAGCTCGTTAAAGCTCGACCGCGTGGTCGAGTACGAGTACTGCGGGTACTGCGTAAACGCAACGGCGCGCGTAATGCCATCGGCCAGCATACGCTCATATGTGTAGTCGGTCAGCGGATTGGCGTAACGAAACGCCACGTACGGCTTGTGAGGGGCAGTACTCGGGGACATCTTGTCGAGCAGCTCGCACGCGCCCTTGGCCTGGAACTCGCTCCACTTGCGGATAGGCGAGCCGCCGCCGATCTCCTCATAGTGTTCCTCGATCTTTGGAGTCCGGCGTTTGGCAATTAACTTTGCCAGCAGGCTCTGGAACCGTCCAAACGGAATAAGGTCGCCGTCGCTCTAGCGTTAGCCAGCTGTCAAAGTAGCAAACTTGGCACTTGCACCTGATATCGCGTCGAGTGGCAACAACACTTACAAAAAGACGGAACAAAAAGTCGTACGTTTCCTTTGTGGTGCTCGGACCTCCCATGTTCATGAGGACAACAGCCTGGCGTTAGATCTCTGCTTCAACGGGTCATCCGATGCCATCAACGGCTGGCAATGCCACGCATCTCATTCGTCAAACTTACGGTGCCATTACGAGGCGCATCATTGCTCGCAGTAGAGTAGCCCCGGTTGCACAGAAAGTAGCGGCTCCACAGAGGACGGTGCCGGAGCGCTCGAGAAGCCATGGTCGTGCGGTACATCATGGCTGTTGTGGAAACTTTGAAGCGACCCAGTTGCCATTTCATGTGCAAGACGTCAGCCTCGGGACCGCGGGTCTAGACCCCGGCTTCTGTGCATATTAAATCAGTTAGTTTCAAGCCCGCTCAAAGTGCTCTCGTTTTCTCCTGGGGGCGCTGCCCCCAGACCCCCGTAGCAACCGCTTCGCGGTTGATATCGGCATATATTTCTTTCCAACTGCGAAGCAGTTGCCACGGGGGTCTGGGGGCAGCGCCCCCAGGAGAAAAAACCGGTGTACATATTTAATGCATGCATAAATTCAGGAGATGTCCACGTGTAGCCACACGCCTCCAGCAGGCCAAGCTGATCACCTGTCGCGCCCATAATTTGGAGCTCTCGCGGGCATTGAAGCGGCCTGGATGCAAGACCAACGATTGAACTAGCCTAGAGGCCCCGTATTTGACCCTCGCAAGCGATATAATATGGCCATCCCGGGTCTTGACCGTCTGGTGGACAATGTTGCGGCCAACGTTGGCCTGGCGCCCGATCTGATTCGGGTAGCAGCGTGTTTGGTGCTAAGCTACCCGCTGTGTGCAATTCTCAAGCGTCTCCCTGATGATAGAAAAACACTCAAGGAAGTATATTGCGCGTCGTAAGTACTGTGAAGCAATTGTTGATGGGCGCGCGTCTAACGGCAGACTCGGCATCTTTTATTTGGTAGGCGTGTTTAGCTTGTGGGCGGGCTTGCGCACGCTACTCATTAGCACATTTGTGTCATTCTACCTGACATGGAAGTTCCGCACGAACCCGTTTATGCCGTGGGTCAATTTCCTGTTTGTCATGGGCCATCTGTTTGTGAACCATGTTGACGAGCAAATGCATCCGGACTTTAATACCAACAACATTGGCATCACCGGCTCGCAAATGGTGCTGTGCATGAAGTTGTCATCGTTCGGGTGGAACGTGTGGGACGGCACGCGGCCCGAGTCGGAGCTCAGCGATTTCCAAAAGGACAGGCGCATCACGGACCACCCGCCGCTGACAGAGTTCCTGGCATATGTGTTTTTCTTTCCGTGCATTCTGACGGGCCCCTCGTGCGACTTTGCCGAGTTCCGCCGCTGGCTCGATCTGTCCATGTTTGACGAGCTCGATAAAAAAGTCGTCGTTGTCGACGGCACAACTAAACGCCGGCGTCGACGCATCCCCCGCAGCGGCCGGGCAGCCACCCGCAAGCTTGTCGCCGGCCTGCTGTGGATCGTGCTATGGACCCAGACCGCCAACTGGATCTCCCTCGAGTACGCGCAATCCGACGCGTTTACGCGCGAAATGAACTTTGTCGTCCGCGCAGTCTATCTGTACGTGCTTGGCTTCACATACCGCCTCAAGTACTACGGCGCGTGGTACATTGCCGAGGGCGCGTGCATCCTTAGCGGACTCGGCTTCAACGGGCGTGCTGAAAACGGCAAACTCAAGTGGAACCGCGTGCAAAACGTGGACCCGCTCACGTTTGAGTTTGGCCAGTCGACGCATGTCCTCCTGTCGGCGTGGAATATGAACACCAACAAGTGGCTCAAAAACTACGTGTACCTGCGCGTCACACCCAAGGGCCGCAAACCGGGGTTCCGGTCGACGCTCGCCACGTTTGTTACCTCGGCCGTCTGGCACGGCACAAGACCTGGGTACTACCTGACATTTGTGAATGGCTCGTTTTTGCAGTCGCTCGGTCGAGTGTTCCGCCGTTACATCCGCCCCATTTTTCTCGAAGCGGACGGCGTCACTCCCACGCAGAATAAGGTCTACTACGACCTGGCGTGCTTTGTTGTGGTGCAGCTCAGTTTCGGCTACATTGTGCAGCCGTTTATCATTCTCGATCTGAGACCCTCGCTTTCGCTTTGGGCCTCGGTGTACTTTTACGTCAACGTTGTCATGGCGGCCTGCGTGCTTGTTTTCTTCGGGCCACCCAAGCGAGCCGCCGTCGCCTGGCTCCGGCAGTACCACCCCAAACAGGCCACGCCGACCGACAAAGTCAAGGAGCGCGTCAAGCGGCTCAAGGATCTCCGCCGCGAGCTCGAAGACCTCCAGCAGTTTGAGCAGACCCTCGGCGTGCCTCAGCCCGACATGGAGCACATGGACGACGAGCTCCGCGAGGCCAAAGAAGACCTCCAGCAGATCCGCTCCGAACTATCAGAACTCCTGCGCGACGGTGTCGAGGCGGCTAAAGACAGCGCGCCTGTAGACAAATCCAAGGGCGACTAGCCTGCTCACTGTAATAACAAATGGCTCTTGTCTGTGGGCGTCTTGATTCTTTTTTTCCTGGGGGCGCTGCCCCCAGACCCCCGTAGCAACTGCTTCGCAGTTGAGCTCGGTGTATTTGCTAGACTGCGAACGTAGTTTAAAAGCCAATTCTCAACTGCGAAGCAGTTGCTACGGGAGGTCTGGGGGCAGCGCCCCCAGGAAAAAACTCAAAGACGGTGCAGTGATGTATGCATATGCAGAAATGTGCATAGGTTCTAGTCACGTTCGACGGTTCCCGAATCAGCATAGTTTGTGGAGCTGCACTGCTGAAAGGATTCGCAATGGTGTCGGCAAATAGACTGCAAAAGGTCCTAGATAGGACCCAGGAAAAGTACGTTACTCGAAATGCAGTCATTGTGTCGTGGGTCCCGCGTTTGGGGACAAGCATTAAGGAGGAGCGAATGGACGCCACGTGAAGCGAATCAGACGCTTGAGCGTCCAAGAACCATGGTGCACAAATTCAACTGCGAAGCAGTTGCTACGGGGGTCTGGGGGCAGGGCCCCCAGGAAAAAAACGAGCTACCCAACTATTACTTTTCTTTTTCCTTGAGGAGAGTCCAGTAGCACGGTCGAGCGTCCAGGCACAGTTTACTGACGGCAGAATCAACAATGGCGAGTTCTACGAGGCACATCAGAGTGTTCGAACGCTCGCGACGCGTTATATCAAGGGAAAGAAGTTCGACGACGCCTATAGCTTGTTGTTTGAGTCGGCCAAGACAATGCTTCAGAAGGGACAGGTCGGCAGTGGCAGCGACCTAACGCTGTATCTGATAGAGGCGTTTGCGACTGGCAGCAAGCCGGCCGATTCGGTGTCGCGCGCGCAGCTTACGACGCTGTTGCGCCTGTTCCCGCCCACGGAGCCGAGTCTTAAGCAGATTGGCCAGGAGGTGACGAAATGGGTCTCTGCCAACAGCGAATTCAGCAACGGCGACCCGGAGCTCAATCATGTACTGGGAGTCATCTTTGCCAAGGCTGGCGAGGCGTACGAGGCCGAAAAGTATCTCCTGCTGGGCACACGGGACTCGCCGGCAGTGCTGGCTGACCTGCTGTTTGAGTGGTACACCGAGGACAGCGACCGCGCGACTGCCGCGCTCTATGCATCGCGAGGCACTCTGGGCTATCTGTCGATCCAGAACGTGCGGGATGCTCGTCAGTTTACGAGCGTGTATCTGGATAAGCTGGCTGCCAGCGGTGTCGAATTTACCGACGCCAAGCAGGACGCCGCTCCCGACACTATTCGCGTGTCCGAACAACACCCCCTGTTGACGTTCCTGCAGCTGCTGGTGCTGACGTGCCAGCACAAAAACACAGATATGTTCCGACGGCTCAAGGTCCGCTACGATGCACAGCTCCGCAACGTCAGCGCGCTCGACGCGCCGCTCCAGCGCATCGGCATGCTATACTTTGGCATCGAGCCTCCGCGCCAAGGCAACCTCTTCCAGGACCTCATGGGTTCGTTCCTGGGTGGTGGTGGCATGTGAGCACGCGTGCGTGCTACAATCTTGCCCGTCGCCGCCTAGCCATCTATCGAGCATATAAATATATGCCAGGCCCTTTGCCTGGCTACCGTCATTGCTACCGTGTTACTAGCACTGCTCTCTTGTTTTCCTAGGGGTTCCACCCCATACCCCCATAGCAACTGCTTCGCAGTTGGAAATACGGCAGGAGCTCAGATCAACCGCGATGCGGTTGCTACGGGGGTCAGGGGGCAGTGCCCCCAGGAAGAAACATACCCACAGCGACTGCTTTGCAGTTGGAAAAGGCTTGCACCGCTCTCTTGTTTTCCTGGGGGTTCCACCCCCAGACCCCCGTAGCAACTGCTTCGCAGTTGGCAAACGGCTGGAGCTCAGATCAACCGCAAAGCGGTTGCTACGGGGGTCTGGGGGCAGCGCCCCCAGGAAGAAACCGTCCCCCCCCCCAAACACCGATTGTTTGGCAGTTGGAAAAGGGGCAGAGCAAACAAATCAACCGCGAAGGGGTTGCGAAGAGGTCTGGGGCAACGCCCGACCCCCACAGCGAATGCTGCACTGCGATCGTAATCTCTGTCGTAGTCTAACGGCGTATGCGGAAACGGTATCATGCGCTGGTATCAGTGGTGGTCGTCAAGGGCTCCGGGTTGCGCTGCAGGGACGACCGCTCGAGAGCCTGTGCGAGCTCCACTCTGTTGTGTCGCAGCAGCTCCCGGTGTGCCTCTTCGTACTGAAACCACCGGCGCCGTCGTTTTTGCTGCTCGGGCCACTCGGCCTCGACGCGGTCAACTGCCATTTCGTAAAAGTGGAACTCTGTCCGGGGCGGAGCAACGCGCGTGTCTATCCACTGCTTGGGCGGCCGGTGATCTACAACACGACCAAGATCGGCCGAGAGGGTCCCTACTAAACCTGCCTCTTCCCACGTCTCGCGCAGGGCCGACTCTTCGTCGGTCTCGTCGGTCTCCATGCCGCCCTTGGGCAGGACCCAGCAGTCTGGTCGCGCCTCTGAACTCACAAGCAGCACCATCGACTTGTCCTCATTCATTGGCACCGTCCCCGCCACCATTCGGGACCCTTCGGGCGTGTATCCTGATGTCAGCAAGCTGTACTGGTTTCGTGTTCTTGGGGTTCTTTTGTCTCTGAACGCTCATAGCGACCAAAAGCGATTCGGTAGAGCATCGGCATTCGGACGCTTCATACTACATGGCAATCGTTCGAGAAGCACTCGAATACTTACGCTGTTTGGCGCGCCCGGTTCGCGCAACCATAGACCGTTTGGCCTCTTTCCGTTCTAGTACTTCGACGGTATTGGTTTCCATGGCCGTTTGCTGATACACTGGACAAGCTCTATCGTATACACTCACAGTGGCTACAGCGCGATGGCTCGAGCACATGGTCCGTTGGATACTTTAGGGCAAGTGCATATCCGTACATTATGCTGCACAGATTGTGCATGCACGGCTTTAGTTTGATAGCCAGCCGCGCTGATCGCAACGACTCGCAACAAAGTTCACACAAAAACGCGTTTAAGGGATCGTATATACAACGGTTTCAACAATGCTGGTAAGTGATCTGTAATGTCAATTGTAGTGCTTGCCCTGGAAAGGTTGAACTGATTTCTTTCCTGGGGGCTCTGCCCCCCAGACCCCCGTGGCAACTGCTTCGCAGTTGAAGAAGGGGCCCCAGTGAGAAAGATCACCCACGTCCGGACCATATCTGAATCTGTGGCACTGAGCGACGTCTTCAACCGCGAAGCGGTTGCCACGGGGGTCTGGGGGCAGAGCCCCCAGGAAAAAAATCAACGGTACAGGCAGAACGGCACCCCCGCCCCCCCCGCTTGGTCAGCCGGTCACCGAGACAAACTATGTACCCACGAAGCAAAAACTAATAGCAGGATTCCGTCGACGACGACGAGGTCCGGCAGTACCTCCAATCCGGAAGCGGGCGCACTACACTCGACATTGATGAACGGTACAATGCTGCACAGCGGCCCGAGTATCGTGAAAAAATGGCACATCGCGCAGAAAAGGCCGAAAGTGAGTCCGACTCGGACGACGAGGACGAGGATGAGCTGCCGACGTCGCACCAGCTTATTTTCCGTGGACACTCGAAGCCGGTGGCGTCTGTGTCGGCCGATACATCGGGCTCCCGGTTTGTGACGGCGTCCAGCGACTTCAACCTCAAGTTCTGGGACGTGTATGGCATGGACTCGCTGGCCCTCAATGCGTTTCGGAGTGTCGAGCCGCTCGAGTCGACGCCCGTGCGCGCCGCCAAGTTCTCACCAGACGGCAAGTCGGTGCTGGTGGTGCCCTCAGGCCGCAAGCCGATGCTCTACAACCGCGACGGCCGCGAGGTCGGCTCGTTTGTCGACGGCGACATGTATCTGGTTGACGTGAAAAACACTAAGGGCCACACGGCAGAGATCACGAGCGGTGCATGGCACCCGAGCGACTCTGCCGTCTTCGCCACAAGCTCTATCGACTCGACAGTGCGGATATGGGACACGTCGAACCCGCGGTCCCAGCGCTCGGTGATTGTCGTCCGGCCGGCCGCGGGCGGTACCGGCAAGGTGCGTGCCACTGCCGTTGAGTGGTCGCGGGACGCATACCTCATCATTGCAGGCGCGGCCGACGGCGCTTTGCGCACGTGGGACGCTCGGGGCCCGTTTGTGCGCACCGCCCACTTGGTCAAAGCGGCGCATCAGGCCGACAATGATATCACCGGCATCGCCGTCACCTCAGACAAAAACTCAGTGGCCACCCGCTCGCAGGACGGCACCGTCAAGCTATGGGACTTGCGCAAGCCAGCAACGCCCTTGCTCTCGCGAACAGGCCTCACATGCTACACAGAGTCGCTTGGTCTATCGTACTCGCCTGACGAGCGTCTGCTGGTTGTTGGCACATCGGCAACCGAGTCGACCCCAGGTGCCGTCCACGTCTTGGACAAGTCGGACCTGGCGTCGATCCAAAAGCTGGCGATGCCGGCGTCTGTGACAAGCGTCTACTGGCACGGCGCGACAAACCAAATCTTTGCGGGCCTCGCAAACGGCCACGTCCACATGCTGTTTTCGCGCGAGCACTCGACAAAAGGCGGCAACGTCATCATGGCCAAAGCACCCAAGATGCGCCATATAGACGACAATGCTGAGCTTACAACGTCTGTGTCGCTCTCCGGACTCAATGATGCTGCCATCGAGTATGCCAAGTACTCACGCGCCAAATCCGAGCGCAACAAGCCGCCCGCCGAAGCGCAACTCCCCAAGGCACCGAACCCAGGTATCTGGGGAACCCCTAGCAGAGAATACGTCGAGGCAAACATCGCACAGCATCAAGATGATCCCCGCGAGGCACTCCTCAAGTACCAAGAGAAGGTCGAAAAGGACGAGCGGTTCCAAAACACCGATCTCCGCCGCAACCAGCCCAAGAAAATCTTTTCCGAGCAGCCTGACGACGACGACGATGCTCAGCCCAACAAGAAGCTCCGCATCGGCAAATGACCCCCTGTATTTATTGGATCCCGTCCTTGTATCATAGTACTGCCTTTTCCTTTATTTTCCTGGGGGCTCTGCCCCCAGACCCCCGTGGCAACTGCTTCGCAGTTGGAATTGGGATATTGGATCCCATCCTTGTATCATAGTACTGCCTTTTTCCTTTATTTTCCTGGGGGCTCTGCCCCCCAGACCCCCGTGGCAACTGCTTCGCAGTTGGAATTGGGCTATTGGATCCCGTCCTTGTATCGTAGTACTGCCTTTTCCTTTCTTTTCCTGGGGGCGCTGCCCCCCAGACTCCCGTAGCAACTGCTTCGCAGTGAATTGGGCTACGGGATCTTCACGATCAACTGCGAAGCAGTTGCCACGGGGGTCTGGGGGCAGAGCCCCCAGGAAAATAAAAGGAACAACTACGAAATCAGCTCATCAGATCATCATATTTGCTGTATATCTCTAGTAATACAATGGCCATTAGGCAACAGCAAAGGAGCGTGCGGCGAAATATACAAAAAGTCAATAAAAAAGACAAAAAAAAAGAGATGCAATGGTGAAACACAACTGGTAGGAACCGAGTTAACGGGCCCCGTTGTTGCTGTGACTAAACTCACGAAAGAGGTTCTCGGGCGGAACCGTCTGCGTCATCTGCTCTTCGTTGACCCGAGTAGGGGCAGGACGGTAGCCCTGGCGGCGCTTGCGAATGTATGCCACAAGCAGACCAAGGAGTACAATTAGCAAGATGAGGCCAACAGCAATGGCCAACGAAACAAGGACAACAAAGCCCCGGGCCATGTACTTTTCGCCGAGCAGCGATGAAAACGACTTTTCGTTCTGGGAAAACACAGAGTTGATCGATCCCGAGCCGCTGCTTGAAGTAGTGATGAACAGCGGCTGCCAGGAAGAGCCGTCAAACATGACGGTCGACGCATTGCCAAAGTCTTGCAGGACAATGTTGCCGCTCACAAGCAGCAGCTCGTCACTGGGCAGAATGCTGTTGGCCGAGTGGCCGGACTGCAGCGGCATGATGCTGAGGCTCGTGATAACAGTGCCCTCGGACAGCAAGTCGTCGATAAACGTCCATGCCGTGTCGTTCCAGTACGCCAGGAACGAAGTGCTCGAGTTGGTGTTGGTACCACTGGCAAACATCGACGACGTGCCCTCGCCGTTGAGAACAAAGCTGTTGACGGGACCAGGCAGCCCCTCAGAAAGCTCGTCAATGGAGCTGAACGAGCTCGTCGAAAAGTCGTACTGGCCAAAGTAGACAGTCGAGTCATTCATTGTCAGCTGGCCGGCAAAGAACAAAATGTCCGTCGACAGAAATGTACCGGTAGAAACAATGCCGCTGAGGCCGCTTGTCGGTGCATTCCACCGGTTCTGGCTAAGATCGTAGACACAGAATGAAGGGCACCCAAGGCCACCGGCTCGTTCAAACGACCCCATAACAACGAGCTCGCTCGAGTCGGGGCGCTGCGTCACGTACGTGACCAGGGACTCTCCGCCGTTGATACCAGGCGGCTGAGTCGGGTACGACTGGTTGTTCAGATCAAAGAACACGAGGCCGTTGACGCCGTTGCCATTGACAGTGGCGTTGAAGTTGCCGCCAACATACAGCCGGTTGCCGTTAGAGTACAGCGAGTACACGCTGCCGTTGTCTGAAAACGGATCGCCCGGAAGACCAAACGAGCTGGTGCCGTTGACGAGAACAAGGTTGTGAATTGCCTCGCCGTTGGAATCGTTGGCGGCAAATGCGCCTCCGTAAATGGACAGCGAGTCGTTGACGAAAATCGCCGTGTTGATCACGTTGTCGGCTTCCGAATCAGCAACAAGACCAGTTCGCTTTTTTAGAGACGACGTGCTGTTAGTGCTGTTGGACGACGACGACGACGCACTGTCAGAGAACTCAAATGGAAGAGGAGACAGACTTGTCAAACTATCGCCGAGCGTGACAGCACCTGAAGCCCCCGACGAGGTGATTTTAAGTCCGCCAAAGTAAAGCGTCCCGTTGCCGTAGTTGCTGCTGCATGATAGACGTCCCTCGACGACAGGCGACGTCATGTTGCTAAACTGCTGCCACGTATTCTCAGATAGGAGATACAGGGCAAATCCGCTCACGCTGTCGCTACTGCTGCTGTTGGCGCTGACCTCGGTGAAATTGCCCGACACCGCAAGCGTGTCAGTGTCGTTAATGGAAATTGGCACTGCATACAAGACAGAGCCACCAGTGACGCCAGCCCCGAGAGACGACCACTCGTCCGACGAGTAGTCATAGAACGCAATACCACTTAGTCCCGACTCTGTACCGTTCTTGGTGCCTTCAAAGTCGCCAAGAATAACAAGTTGTCTGTCTTGAACGTCCTTGATCTCGTGTACCGTGCCATTGAGGCCGCCAGAGGCGACTCCAGAAAGCGGGTCCTCTGCATCGGCGTCGCTCGCGACAGACACGATGTTCGAACCCTGGTCTGAGTCAAAGCTGCCACCAATCAACAGTGCGTCCGATGTCGCATACAGCGCATTGACCGTAACCGAACTGTTGCCAAGTGCAGGTCCGGCGTTGTTAATAGCCGTCTGTCCAATTGGCGTCTCAGTGGCGTTTGAGCTGTCAGTGAAGTTGCTGGGATCGAACTCAAGCAGGTTCTTGATCTCAATCTCCTGCGTAACGTTGCCGTTCAGGATCCACTGCACCTTTTGGGCGACAAATGTGAAGGGCGTCTGCGAAACCGGGGTCAACGGTGCAAGATCCACGCGTACGTCAAAGCCGTCGGTGGGATCCAGAATACCAGAAAACACCGTATCGTACTTTTGGTAGTTGTTGGTCTGGTAAATAACGGTGCTCACGGGGTCCTCATCGCTCGACGCATATACGGTAATGTTTGCACCACCGCGGCTAGAGCAGGTGCCGTCGTCAAGACAGCCTGGAGTGTAGAGATGTACAGTGTAATTGCCAGCGCTTGTGATATTGGGCCGGAATGACACTACCATATCAGAAACGGCCGCCGTATCTGTGACTGTAGTCTCGAGGTACATAGTGTCGTCGACGGTGCTGACGTTCCAGTCGCTGTTGGACACATCTGCACCACCAGTGGTTTCTCCAGCCTGACAAGATCGCGGCTGGTTGAGATCATTGATCGCAAACGTCACCATATCTGTTGTTAGTCTGGTATCCCAGTCGCCCCGACGCATTGTGAAACAAATGACAATAGAATAAACGTACCATCCTGGAACATCTCGACACCCCCAATGCCTGCCTGGTTGCCGTAGTAGTCCAAAAGAAACAGCTGGAACCCCTTGGTAGCAACGACGTTGACGAATTCAAAGTCCATATACTCTTGGTCTTGGTGCTGCGGCAGCGTGCACCACGCGTCACACGCAACTGTTTCACCAGATGACGGATCGACGTAGGTCAGGTTCATGATACCATTGCTGGGGTACGACATGAGCCTAAATGTCTTGACGCCGTTTGTGTCGTCGTTGAGATTGTAGAGCCGCATACGCGTCGGGTTGAAGGTGAAGTTCAATGTAACTCCCCACGAGCCCTGTGCGTTTTCCACGACCCGCCACCCGTCGCCAGACGGGCAAAGCGGCGCGTCGGCATCCTGGCCAGACTCACCGTTGTAACCATAGGCGGTCACTGAATTGAACGATACGAGTTGCTCGCCGGCGGTGCCATTTGTCCCTAGCAGTGAGCTGTTCTGCAGCCCCGAAAAGCTACCGCCAAAAATAATGCTTGAGCCAAACTGCGTAATGGCGTTAATGCTGGACCCTTGTTTAAACCCTCCAAATGCTGGCAGCGACCACGACTGGTCGGCTGTCGACCATACTGCGACGCTCGACCCGTTGTCAAACTGAAACTCTCCTCCAACGTACACGCTGCTGCTGTCTGTGTCACAGTACAGCGCATTGATAGTGCCATTGGGGCCATTGCTCAGCGCCGTCACCTCCTGGCTGCTGACGTTGTAGCTCCCAATCCCGGCAGTCTCAGTATCGCCTGTTTTAGTAAAGTTTCCTGCGTAGTACACAACACCGTCCAATGCGCATGACGCCTTGATCTGGCCATCTGTTTGGCTCAGTGCCAGAAAAACAGTATCAGACGACTGCTGTATTAGTCCGTCCGAGCTTGACAGCTCGCCAGAGGCCATATCCTGCTGTCCCTGGTACTGGTATGTCGAAATGCCTTCAAACTGGCCAATGACGCCCAGCTGTCCGAGCGACGACAAGTCCACAGACGGCAACTGCACTGATTGGCCTGCTGCCGACTCCGCCATCGCCTGGCCAAGACCAGCTGCCAGCAGCCCTGTGAGCGCTGCTGTCGCCAGCTTTCTCTTTTGTCTTTGTCGTCTCATAGCGCTCTATGTATGCATTCGCTCTGGTGGTTAGTTTTCAAGATCTTAGAGTAGCTTCTCGTCCTATAGGCCGCTTAACCGATGCTGTTGTCGCCAAAAGTTTCAGCGTCGTTGCATATCTCGTCCGACAGGCCAAAAATAGCGACACGAGAAACGGGGTCTGCAGCGGTTCATATGTTCGCGTCATGGGACTGCTTGTCGCGTACTTTCGTTTTTTTTTCCTGGGGGCGCTGCCCCCAGACGTCCGTAGCAACTACTTCGCAGTTGGGATAGTGGCCGGAAACCGAAATCAACCGCGAAGCGGTTGCTACGGGGGTCTGGGGGCAGCGCCCCCAGGATCACAGAAAGTGAGCAGAGGCCACTTGCCTTGGAATAGACAAATGGCTACCACAATGCAGAGTCAAGTTGTCGGGGAATGACGTCGTCAAGGGATCCAGGGGCATAAACCACATTCGATCGCATCGCAATGTGCCGAATCTCTTGAACGATGGCGTCAGAAGTTGACGGTAACCGCGCATTCGTCGTTTTGTGAGGTTTCGGTCGCCATAATTCCTTCAACGAAGCCATTATTCTACTTGTCCAACACGCCTGTTTTCACTTCAAGGACATGACCCCAGCCAACTCAAGTTCCAACTTAAGTTCCAGCTCAACTCTCACCAACAATCTAACCGTAAACCCAACGCACAAAACAGCTTCACAGTCTTATGAACAAGACAACGCGACTTACCTGCGAAACAAGTGTACTCCTTTTTTTTCCCTGTACACCAGTGCGCTACTCGCACCTCCCCAACAGCCAAACAAACGCTAAAAAAATCGAGCACCGATCAACCAAACACGATGCCGTCCGCTTATATTTGCAGACCACGACCGTCGAGCTAAAGTTTCCGCCGGTGGCTGGTCGACGAGGTTTTTCGCACCTTTCGATATAATATTATCACGCTGGCCGCGGCTCTTTGTGTTGACTGTTTCCTCGTTTGGAAAGGCGGCTCGGAGATTTGCCGGGTAACACTTGCTGGGTGCCGGGCGCGCAGTGCGCGGCTTGTGCGGCTATGCGAGCCGCGCGCGCAGCACGCATCCTTGCCCACGAAATCGCGCCTCGCCAAGATCAGAAATGGCCCGTCCGGCCAGCGATTCGTCGCAAGGAATCGAGATGCAATCGTGTGTTTGCACACAGATAGTGGCCAGTGCCAGATAAGCCCTCTAGCCAGATAATCTGTGGTCATCATATGTTCGCATCTAGGCAAGTGCCATATCCTTTACGATGTTCCGCCCATTCTTCCCCCCTGATTCCTCCTCTCGCAGTCTACCTTGCACCGCGTGTTTCGTCTTTGCACCGCCACGTGCGTCCCTGTAGTTGTTGATTCTTCGGCTATAGCTCTTGAGACGCCGTGTCCAGCGTCCGCCCTTGTACTGGTAAAGTTCAATTGGGTTGCTTTCCGTACTTTTGCCTGTCTTTGCCGATTGCGTGTTAGCAACCCCAAGCCAGACATAAGGTTTAGCATGCATTCTTTGTTCACCCACGCAGGGCCAGTAAAACCAGGACCCGTGGGTCGTCTCGTCTACATGTCGCGTCGCACTGTACAGCCGGCCTGCTAAAACTCGCGTTCGTTACATTTTCATGTACGCAAGCAGTCATATTCCCCCGCAGTTGTCGGCGAGTCGCCTCTACATGGCCTACGAGTTCTGCAGGTTCGACATAGTATCCCGGAGCTTATTTTTTGTATAGGGGGCGGGGGGGGTCAGATTTTCCGCCAGTTCAGATGCAGTAGTTGATATCACGCTATTCAGACGTGGATGGTTCCAGATTAGTTGTCGTAGCGTGTGAGGGACCCAGGGATCCATAGTAGAGTATTTGTCCTTGTATGTAGGCCGCAGGGACCGAGAATCCTTTAACTAAGACTACAAGGAACCCTTGAGACACCTTGTATGACTAGTACATACCAGGCTTCAGTCTCCTTGTCGCACCCGTCGTCGCTCTGCTTTTCAACTGCGTACTTGTCTCATTTAGGTGCATGATTTCGTTATACCTTGCATATGGTGACAGGTAGTCCTGCAGGGAGTTGAGCGTTCAACCGTCGGCCTCGAGGAGTAGCTGGCGACGCTGCAGACGACGCTCGACCGCGAGGCCAGGAGTATTCTGTCATCAATCCGTACACCATTATAATGGAATGCTAGGCACAGGTTCTATTTGTTTATGAGTCTCACAATATACCGGATTCGTCTTTCCATTGGCATGCAGAATCAACAAGGTATGTCTGATAGTTCGGAGCTAACATACTGGCTTTTGGTGCTATTTCGTCAGCATGCAGTATACCATCGGTCCCCCGTACTGTATTATCACGGAATGAAGTAGTTCGTTCCAATTCCTTGTTTCAAGGCCATCTTTCTACGCATCTGGAGTGAGAGTACGCCCCGCCGGCGCAAACATTACATACTTTCCCCTGATCTACGCTGTCTGTGCGCATATGCGTCCAGCGTCAAGCATTCCGAGCTTCTGCCGGCACCCAGATGGCTCTAGACAACCCGTGAAATTTTGTGAAGCTTGGCGCGCAGGTCCCGAATTAGAGTGCATGAAGCCGAGCAAACGAGTATGTACGTCTGCAAGGCCGGGGCATCTGAGGTCGATATAAATCCGAATTGGAATCGAGATATACTTCTCTATGATACTTGTTGCAATGGTTGCTATCGAAAAATCATGATTTCTAATATTGTACCAAGAAAATTCTCCTCCTGATTCACACAGAGACGATCTGCATCAGGCGTCTGTTTCATGTTTGTTGGTAGTATGCAACATTCGGCCCTCCCTGAACGCATGTAAAAGCACGGCATGAACCTCCCAGGCTTGTGTCATGAGTCTTGTGTTCTAGCCCCATGAGTCGCAACGGCCGAGGCATGAAGTAACTGGCATATCACAGTTGCATGTGCGCGTGGTTGGCCGGCTTGAATGTTATACCTGTCGATCAGGGGACGACAGCTGGTCCGGATCAGTAATCCTCTAGCATTTGCGTTGGCGTCGCGCTGGACTGCATCCTGTTGTTTGATTTTTGTTTTTGCTGGGGGTTCCACCCCCAGACCCCCTAGCAACTGCTTCGCAGTTGATTTAGGACTACTGTGGAGTCCAACCGCACGAAGCGGTTGCTACAGGGTGCTTGTTCAATATCTCATAAGGGTCCAAAGGGACGGTAATTATGTTTCTCGGGGTGAAACCCGCAGAGAAAAAGACGAGACGTGGCGCCTGCATTACTTTGGATAATCCGAGACTCGAGTAACTATGATTCACGCCGGAACCCACTAATAGTAGTAGCGCTCATGCCCTCTGTGGCTGGTATCTAAAACTATAGCATCCTGTAGCTTAGCACAGCGACAAGACGACTTTGGACATGTGCCCTATAGATGATTCTACGGTGCCGTTAAGGCGATCTGCATAATCGTCTAGCGTGAACTAGCGTCCTTGGAGTGGCTCAACATGCTACTACCCGTGATAACTATGCATGTCGATCGTGACTTCCAACCACTCTATTTTTTGCCCCCTCAAATATGCACCTATAACCAAAGTTTCAACTGCGAAGCAGTTGCCACGGGGGTCTGGGGGCTGAGCCCCCAGGAAACAAAAAAAAAGACAAGAAACCTCCGTCAACAGTTGTGAATCCTATGCTTATTATACTACTAGTCTATGTGTGACAAAGCCGGCTATGCTTGCTTCAGAAACTCGTCGTGGAGCTTCTTCTGGGCCTCGTACTGCTTGGTGAGCTTCTTGAGAAGCGACTTGGACAGAGGCTTACCCTCGACATCGGCGATGGGGAGGCCCTTGTCGTCAAACGCGCTGTAGTCTTTGCAGCTCTTGAACATCTCCTGAGGTGGGATTTTGGCCTGCTCCATGCGCTGGCGCTGACGCTCGGCCTCAAGCCGCTGCTGTTCGGCCTTCTTAGCTGCCTTTTCGGCCGCCTTGGCAGCCCGCTCGTTGCGCTCGTTGATAAGATCTTGCTTCTCCTTGTCGCCGAGGAACTTGACGAGAGCGGGGCCGTCGGACCGGTCGTCAACGATAACCCCGAGGTCGAGAAGGTCTTCGTTGCGGACCTTGTCCGTAAGCTGGAGCAGTTCCGAGTGGGGCTTCTTGGCAATAGCGGCAGCACGGACGCTGTCGCGGAACCGCGACAGCGTCGTGACAAACGGCATCGCCACGTCCTCGGTGGAGGACGCACCTCCTCCGCTGGACGACGAAGACGCCCAGCCTAGACCGTCGGGAGCGACCTCAAAGCCGAGGACGTCGAGAATCGACGTGATCCAGCGGGCAATCTCGCTCAACGGCTCGTGTCGGATATCGTCGCGGTGGGCGTTGATGTATACGTTGGCTTTTTGCACCAGGGCACCCAGTTCGCGCACAGCTTCAGGGACCGACAAATTGTCGGCAAAGTAACGGTGGACAGAGACCTTGGCGGTGGCGAGGTCCTTGTATAGCTGTAGCTCGTCCTTGCCGACCTTCTTGGACGGACTCACCTCAGCCGACGCCTCCTCGCGCCTATACGCCTTGACGTTGTTGAAAAAGTTGGACAGGGCCGACTCGAGAGAACGGACCTCGGCCAGCAGAGACTCGCGAAAGTCGAGCTGCGTGTTCCACTGCTGGAGCGCAAACGCCAGACGCAGCTGGCGCGCGCTGTACTTTTCGAGTGCCTCCTTGATCGTAATAAAGTTCTTTAGCGATTTGGACATTTTCTGGCCCTCAATGTGCAAATGGCCCGTATGCAGAAAGTAATTGATCCATTGATGGTTCTGGTGGCACGCCTCGGACTGGGCGAGCTCGTTGTCGTGGTGCGGGAACGCGAGGTCGATGCCGCCGCTGTGCACGTCGATTTGGGGTCCCAGCACCTCGGACGCCATGACCGAGCACTCAATGTGCCAGCCAGGGCGGCCCTGGCCCCAGGGCGACTGCCAAAACGGCTCGCCGGGTTTGGACGATTTCCAGAGCGCAAAGTCGTTGCGACTCTTCTTGCCCGAGCGCACAACAGAAAGAGCGCCCTCGCCCTCGTCGATGAGCTCCTGCTTGCCCTTGTTCCACGGCTGCAGTTTGGCGTAGTCGTGGCCGCCCTTTTCAAATGCGGCAGTGTCAAAGTACACAGAGCCGTCGTCTGTCTGGTAGCCAAATCCGTTGGCAATGATCTTCTCGATGAACGCGATAATCTCGGGCACGTATTCAGACACGCGCGTAGTAACGCTCGGCGGCAGCACGTTGAGGGCGCGCATGTCGTTGTCGTAGTCGCGCTCCCACTTGGCGGCGAGATCGCGGAAGATCGCCGGGTCCGTCACGCTGGCCCCCTGCTCGGCGTCCAGCACCGGCAGCAGCACCGACTTTGCTTTTTCCAGAAACTCGTCGACGCCAAGCTGGGCGCGCTGCTCGAGCGCCTCGTTAGCAGAACGGACGGCGGTGAGGTTCATGGGCAGCTTAGGGTCCGCGGCTTTCGCGGCCTCGAGGTCGAGAGTCGCAAGCCACTTTTCGAGTACAACGATGTCATCTGGACCGCCTTGCGGCAAGTTCTTCTTGGCAAAGGCGTCTGTTGCCGCCTTGACCTTGCTGACAAGAACCTCGTCCACAGCAGCCGTCTCCCTCTTGAACTTCTCAAACAGATAGTTTTGGCGCGCCCGCAGAATGATCTTGTCGTCAATGTCAGTCACATTCTGTACAAACAGAACGTCGTAGCCAAAGTAGTTCTGGAGCAGTCGGCGGTTGATGTCGGTTGCAACATAGTTTCGGGCATGGCCCATGTGGCTCGAGTCGTACACTGTCGGACCGCACGAGTACCATGAGACCTTTCCGCGCTCGAGCGGTACGAATTCGGTCTTGGTGCGAGTCAGGGTGTTGTACAGGCGCAGCTTAGGGAGTTCGTCGCCGTGGGCCTCGGGGGCATACCACCGGGGCTGCTGGACTTTAGACTCCTCCGTCATTCTAAATGTCGATGCTGAGAAGCTGGCCGTCTGTATCCGGGTCAAAGCACTCGTAATACGTCCTACCCGGCGCATAAACTCCAGGCTTCCGAGTTAACCTTTTCTTTGTAGACGATTCGTCTGTGGTGATTTCAGGTGGTGCCAAATTGGCAGTCACGAAATTTCAGCCGTGTAATCTTCGAGACTTTGTATGTTTTATATCAGTCTTACTATTGTGTGTTGTGTTTCTGGTTTATACGGCTACTGGTTGATCTCTAAAGTCGAAGACGCAGCCGCACGATCCCCGCGTAACGGCGTCTTTGGTGTAGTCCTGTCATTGTGCCGTGAATTTGGTGGGCCAGGCATTTGAGACCGAGTTGGGTCAGGATGTATGTACAGGCCGATGTTTCTTGTGTACTTCTGTTCCTGTCAGACAACAATCTAACCGCAGGTCAAGCATCTTCAAGGTATGTATCTTCACATGGCGCATGACAACTGTGCAGCAGTTGCCACGGACGTATCCGTCTGGCGCCCAGAAGCAGATCATCCCCATACATCAACTGCGAAGCAGTTGCTACGGGGATCTGGGGGTGGAACCCCCAGGAGAGAACAAAGGGATGCCCTGTAGAGATCAATCGCCAGGCAATTTGCTTCAAGGGTACAGTGCTCTCAGGAAAGGTGTCCTGGACCTACTAACTTCAGTTATCAATACAAGGTGTGCGGTCCTTTGACAATGCTGACCGTGAAACAATCCAGTTTGGAACGCCGCTCACGCTGATTGTCGGCCAGAATGGTACCGGCAAGACGGTATGTTAACATGGTATAAATGATACAAGGCCAAATGCTAACAACAGACTATCATCGAGTGTCTACGATATGCATGCACCGGCGACATGCCGCCCAACAGCAAAGGGGGTGCGTTTATTCACGACCCCAAGATCTCTGGCGAACGAGAAGTGCTTGCACAGGTCAAGCTCGCGTTTTTGAATACCAACAAAGTACAAATGATCTGTACAAGGTCGATGCAGCTGACTATCAAGAAGACAGCACGCACGTTCAAAACGCTCGAGGGCCAGCTGCTAGCAATGAAGGATGGTGAAAGGTCGACTGTGAGCACGCGATGCGCCGAGCTGGATGTCCAGATGCCGATATTCCTAGGTGCATCAAAGGCCGTGCTCGACTACGTTATTTTCTGCCATCAGGAGGACAACCTGTGGCCACTTGCAGAGCCTTCTGTTGTCAAAAAGCGGTTTGACGAGATCTTTGAGGCCACAAAGTACACAAAGGCGCTGGACAACATCAAGGGCGTGCGCAAAGAATACTCATCTGATGCCAAGCTCAAGGAAAAAGACGTACAGATTTATAAGGCCGAGACGGAGCGTGCAGAAGAGGTTGAGAAGCGGGTCGAGTCGCTCATTCTCGACATCGACCGCTTTCGCCAAGAGGCGCGCGAGCTCAAGACCGAAATGGACAAGGTCACGCAGGAAACAGAGCGGCTGTTCAAGTCCAACCAGCAGTTCCAGCAGGTCATTTACAAGCTGGAGCACACCCGCCATGCTCTCGCTGCAGCTGAAGACACTCTCAAGCGGAGGACGCAGGAGTTCGAGGAGCTCGACGTCTCTGACGAAGAGCTACAGCGAATGCTCGACAATTTTGAGTCCGACGTGGGAAACATGCGAGACAACATCCAAAGCATTACCAGCGATATTGAGAAGGAGAAGAGCGCACTCCAGGAGCTCCGAGATGACCACCAACGCGAGGTTCGCGAGGAGGGTCAGCTCAAGGCCGAGCACGATACATATTTGAAGCAGCGGTCCAAGTTGTCCCGGTTTGTTGAGGAGCACAAGGACGCGCTTGACGACGTGTCTACTGAAAACCTTGAGGAAGTTACTGTCGAGCTCAAAGATGCCCTGGCCCGACAAAGGGATCGTGCTTCAGCTGAGCTGGACAAGTTGCGCCTTGAGGGCACCTCGCGGGAGGCCAAGCTCAACCGTGAACTGCAAGCGCTGACACGCGACAAGCTGACGCACGAGCAGAAACGCACGACCGGTCGCGATGCTATCAGGTCAGCTGAAACAGAGATTAAAACGTTGCAGGACGAAATCGACAGCAGCATGACCGATGATGGCGACCTCGAGTTTGAAAAGGCGCGTCTCGCCGAAATTGAGAACAAGATTGCAACTTGCGAATCAAAACTCGCAGGTCTTGAGCAGGATAGCGGTCTTGTCGACAAACAGCAACAACTCAGCGAGATCGAGGACCAAGTCGAGTCGCTGAATGCAGATCTGGCCAAAGCAAACGAGCAAAGCAGCGAGCGCGCGAAACTCTCTGTTTTGACTGACGAGCTGGCGCGCAAACGCTCGGCGCTGGAAAACCTGTTGTCGACCAATGAAGCGTCGTTTGAAAAGGCCGTTGGCAAGCCGCTAGTCGCGCAGACGGCCGAAATGGTAATCCGCGAGGTCATGTCTAGCTTGGCATCGAGTCGCGAAGCGCAGCAATCCCAGGTGGACGAGACCAAGCGCAGCGTCAGTGAAATTGAGGCGCGTCTTTGTATCCACAAGGACCAAGTTGAGAAGCTCAAGCAGGAGAGATGGCAGCTCAAAGACACCATTGAACGTGCCATTGGCGAGGAGTACACTCAGGATCGCTACGAAAACTACATGGTTACTCTGGAAGATGAGCTGGCGCAGACGTCCAGAGAAGTCGAGCAAAGCAGTTTTGCCAAGGAGTTTTACGGTGCTGCTATTGATATCGCCAACTCGGATAGCCACTGCTGCGTGCTGTGCGAGCGAAGCTTTGACGACAAGCAGGAGCTGGCGACGTTTATTGACTCTGTTTCTGAGAAGCTCGAACGACTGCGCAATCTGGCTGAGTCCAAGTCAGAGCTGGAAAGGCGGCAAGAGTACGTCGAGAGGGCACGGTCTGTCGCACCCTCCATTAACAGAGCGGGAAAAATTGATGAGGAAGTCGACTTTCTGGAAAGCGAGCTTGCTGATCATGAGGATGAGCTCGAACGGGTGCAGAGAACTCTCGAGACCCACTCCGACAAGCTGAGCGAGATCAAGACGAAAATGGACACTGTCGAAGGCTTTCGCAAGCTGGCATCTGATCTGGTTCGATATCAGCGCGAGATTTCAAGTCTCGAGTCGCAGCTAGAGTCCACTAAGAGGTCGCTGCCGGATATTGGCAGCGGTGTGTCTGTCGCCGACATGCACTCCAAACTGTCTGATCTTAATACACAGGCCAAGACGCTCAAGGCCTCGATTGCCGAAACTACCAGCACGCGAGAAAAGCTGCGTACGGAACTCGGCGCACAACAAAGTGCGCTCAACAGCAAAACCCTAGAGATTCACCGCGTTGAGTCGACTCTCAAGGAACAGCAGGCCAAGGCCAAACGCATTGCAGAGCTGCGACAAAACATTGTTGCTCATCAGGAGTCTATTTCGGTGGCCAATGCCGATCTTGATCGGTCGCTCGAGTCTCTAAAAAGCACTGAAAAAGCGCTTGCGGATGCCAAAAACGAAGCCATGGCAAAGGAACGCGAGGGAAGCATTAGATTGTCGTCCATTGTGCAGCTGATTTCTGAGCTTGAGTCTCTGATGGCGGCGGTGAGCGAGTATGCGGGCCGCGAGGCCCAACTCGTCGACTGCCAACAACGCGTCGCGTCGATACTCGGTCAGATCGAAAGCAAGCAGGCCGCCATCGACGCTCTTGCCGAGAAACTGAGTGTTGCCGACAAGGCACTGCTCGACATGCGGGGCCACGAACGAAACCTCCGGGACAACCACGAAGTGCGGCGGATTCGAGGCGAGATCGTGACTATGAAGCAGACGATCGAAGAGCTCGAGAGCCAGCACGCCGAACAGGAAAAGGAAAGTTACGAGCAGGAAGCGGCCCGCCTGCAGCAGCGGTACGTCAAACTCAACTCGGAGTACTCGAGCCGCATGGGCGAGATCAAGCAGATGGACGACCAGTTGGCTCGCGAGACCGAGGAGCTCAATACGCGGTTCAAGGACCACCGTGGCAACTACCGTCGAGCACTCATTTCGCTGCGGGCTACTGAGGTTGCCAACGACGACCTTGCCAAGTACGCAAAGGCATTGGACAACGCCATTATGACGTACCACAGCATGAAAATGGAGGAGATCAACCGCATTATCGACGAGCTGTGGAAAAAGACATATACTGGTACTGACGTCGACACGATTCTGATTCGGTCCGACAACGAGAACGCGCGCGGCAACCGTAGCTACAACTACCGCGTGTGCATGATGAAGCAAGACGTCGAGCTCGACATGCGAGGCCGGTGCTCTGCGGGCCAGAAAGTGCTTGCATCCATCATCATCCGTCTCGCGTTGGCCGAGTGTTTTGGCAAGAACTGCGGCGTCATTGCGCTCGACGAGCCAACCACGAATCTCGATCAGGATAACATTGAGTCGCTTGCCCAGTCCCTCGGAGCCATCATCGAGTCGCGTCGCGTGCAAAAGAACTTTCAGCTCATTGTCATCACCCACGATGAGCATTTTCTCCGCCACATGAACGCCGCCGCCTACACCGATCACTTTTTCCGCATCACTCGCAACCCCCATCAGCTGTCCAAGATCTCGGTCGTGCCCATCTCGCGTGTCACTGAATGACCGCCGTTTTGGTCTTAACTGGGGGCGCTGCCCCCAGACCCCCGTAGCAACTGCTTCGCAGTTGGGGAGTGGCAGTGGAGTGTCACTGCGAAGCTGTTGCCAGAGAATTCTCGGGGTAGAGTCCTAGGAAGACAAAAACGTGTAACGAATACCATTATTTAGCATCTTTCCCATGCATGTCAAGTCGACTTGAAGATTGGTTCGTGTTGGATTCCCAAATGGAGAAAAAGATTCGACGTGGTGAGGCCGATGGGGGGGTCTAGAAGCGGGTCCTTTTTATTTATTCAAGATACGTATGCAAGGAGTTGAGTCGATCCGTATCACTTAAACGAGATGCCAAACTAAAGGCCCTTGATCCCTGCGTTCAACTGCGAAGCAGTTGCTACGGGGGTCTGGGGGTGGAACCCCCAAGAAAAAGGGACAAGATTTCTGGTTGCACTGCGAAGCAGTCCAGTTGCTATGAGACGGGAATCGGACCTTGAAGGCGAAAACGAGGGTGTAATGAATGTCATTTGTCTAGAATCTAGTTGGCGAGCGCCTGGTCGACCTTCTTTCTATAGTCGCGCTGGCGCTCTGCCTGGTCGAGGAACACCTCGTACTTAGCCTCGAGCAGCTTGCGGTTGACCGAGTCGTGGTCGTCAGGCTGCACGACGGTGCCCTCGCCGGTAAGAGAGCACATGATGTCCCAGAGCGGGGTTCCATCTGAGGAGGCCTTGGCACCCAGCATCGCGGCGCCCAGAACGACAGCAGCATCAATGTACTTGGGAATGATAACGGGCATGTTGGTGGCGGTGGCCATGATCTTGGTAAGCAGGGTGTTGCGAGCCTGGCCGCCCGACAAGTAGATCTGATCGACGCTGTGGCCCGCCTTGTTCATGGCGTCGATGATGTGGCGCGTCTGCTGGCCAATGAACTCGACAGCGGCCAGATACTCGATGGCGAGCGCGTTGAGGGAAACGTCCATGTCCTTGCCAACAATGGATCCCCGCATCGACGGGTCCGCAAACGGACTACGGTTGCCGTAGAGGTCGCCATAGTAAAAGTAGTGGCGGGCCAGGTACAGGGCGGTGGGGGCGTTTTGGTCGCGGCGCATCTCTTCGAGCAGACCGTTGAGAACCTCAAATGGACTGACGCCCGTCTCCTTGGCCTTGTCCTTGAGCTCCTGCGACGCCGGATGGTTGTTGAGCACAAAGTGGAGCAGCTCGCCTGTGGTCGACTGGCCGCCCTCGGCGAGCCACATGTCCGGGATGACGACATTCTTGTAGGGACCCCAGACACCTGGCACAAAGATCGGGTCCTTGGACAAGGCCAGGTGGCACGTCGAGGTGCCGGCGACGGCCGCAAGACGGTGGTACAGCTTCTCGTGCTCGGGGACACCTTGATCCCCAATAGCGGATGCGTCGGTCTTGGAAGCGACTGTCCCGATCCAGCCAGCATACGCGTCGATGACGCCCGAGCCGACCGCTACGTTGGTTGTGAGGCCCAGATCATCGGCCGCCTGCTGTGTCAGGTACCCGACGCGCTCGCCCGCTGACAGATACTCGCCGTTTTCGCCAATGACGCCACCGACGCGTCGGAAGTTGTCCTCAACCAGCTCGGACAGGTTGATCTTGTTGAGGAAGTCCGCCGACCAACCCTTGACGGACCCGTCGACGCCGACGGGCACGTATCCCTGCTTGCACACGACGGAGCAGAACGAGCGCGTCTCACGGCTGGTGGCCCGGTGCGTCAGGTAGTCGGCGAGGTCGTAAAACTTGCATCGCTCAAACTGGCCCGCAGGCATGTTCTCCTTGAGCCACTTGACCTTGGGGATCTCCATCTCGATGGACATGCCGCCGCCGACGTACTTGAGGAGGTTGTCCTTTGTGGCATTGATTTCGGACGTCTGCTTGCCGGCGCGGTGGTCCATCCACAAGATGATGTTTTGGTCATTGTTGCTAAAGTCGGGTCCCACTGCGACGGGTTCATCAGTCTTTTCATCAATTACAACGAGCGAGCACGTAGCATCGAATCCGAGACCCTTGATCTGTGCCTTGTCGACGTTGGACTCGGCCACGACCTTTTTCACGCTCTCGATAATTGCCTCCCAGATTTCCCGCGACGACTGGTTCTGGGTGTTAGCGACTGTTTGTAGTGGCTCGGGCCTCGGGGTCAGTTACTTACAATATGCTCGTGCTTGGGCTGCCATCGCGAAATATCCTTGCTGGCAACAGCAAGAATCGTGCCCTGTCCATCAATCAGGCAGGCACGTGCTGAGCCGGTTCCCACATCCACTCCAATATAGTACGATCCTGTGTCGACCATTGTTTTTTTTTTGTTCTCTGTGTGTTGTTGGTCTACAAACCACTGACAATCTGCCAAGGTGTATTCTTGTCTTTGGCGGGGGATGGTTCGTTTAATTGGGGCGGGGTACGGCTGATGCGGGGGCACTTACCCCGGGGCCCATTTTTCCAGCGGCGCCGGATATTTCCCAATCAGGAAGAACCGTATCCCCGATCCGGTTGGCGATCCGGGTATATTTTGCCACGGTCCCTTGGTTGGGGCTTGGCTAGTTTTTCTCAGGTTTCCGTCCCTTAGGCCCGCATTGCCACGGCGAAACAGTGTTTTGATAGTCGTAATAGACGGAATGCGAGGAACTCTGTAGTGAGAGATGATAGGTGGGAGCGGCTAAAATATCGCTTGCACTACAGTAAACTGAGTGAATTTCACCAACTCAAATAAATGTTATCTATAAAATAAACTGCCCAAATTGACTTTGCTGGGGCACTCCATGTGCTAGAATTCCACCCGGTGGTACTGCCACTGCATGCCATCGGTCACTGTGCACATGTCTGACAACACTCATATAGGAACCGGTTCGTAGCCCTCGGGTGGTCCCTGTTTCTTTCCTTGGGGTTCCACCCCCAGACCCCCGTAGCAACTGCTTCGCAGCTGGCGAGTGTGAATACAATGCTTTCTTATTCACTTTTTTACTTTATTCCTGGGGCTTCCACCCCCAGACTCCCATAGCAACCGCTCTGCGGTTGGGTCCTAGTCCTTTTTCAACTGCGAAGCAGTTGCTACGGGGGTCTGGGGGTGGAACCCCCAGGAAAGTAAAAGTTCTCCGAGATTTCGTCTGTGCTCGCCACGACATAAAATGCAACTCACTATGCAGTACAACGACCGTTTGTGAACATCGCGAAAAAATGGATCAAAGCTCGGCAATGTTATGAGATCAACCAAGCCAAATTATGATACCGTTGCACATCCTATGAAAATCGTATTCCTACATAGGGCGAAGATAGCGTTGTCACAGTCTGAAACAACCAAGGCGCAAGGTCCGTCTCCCTTAGTTGTCTATTGACGTACTTGTTCAGCAAAAGATCAAGTGTCTTGCCATACATACTCTATAGAAAACTAACAATGAAACAACTAGTGCGAGAGCAAACAAACAATTCTCGCAAAACAATGCAGTTTCATAGTCGAGGCACTTCAGTTCCCGACACCAATGGAAGCGATGCATCCCTTGCATTCCAGACAGCCGCAACGCAGGGGTTCGAAAGCGGCCCCTTGCAGATCTGTGCTACCGGCTAGATCCACGGTACCTGTGGTGAAGAACAGGCCCGAATCGTGATCTATCCGATTAGGTTGGATCGCACACAGGAATTCCCAGATCTGAAAAGTGAATTCAATTGCACTAGAGTCAGTTAGTTCCGAGGAAGATGCGAAGCCGTATCAATTCTGGGTCCCTAGGCCCCTGAACAGGGTCCTCCGAAACTGTGCCCTATTCACATAGTCGTAAAGCTACCGTTGTCTAGGACAACCATTACGAGATAGAGAGGCCAAAAAAAAAGCACGCACCCAACCGAAACGCTATTTTAGTGCCTTTGCTCTTCATCTGCAGTGAACGGAATGATACGCCCTCACGGCAAGGATTCTCGGAGACGCGTGGCGCGTTAAACTTTGTCGTAATGGTGTCCGTGCGTCCAAAGTGTCGGACCGTTTGCAAAGCACAACTGCCATCCGATTGGTCCGGGCAGGGTCCTAGTGCGCTATACCGTTAGCCAAGGGACACAACGTCTGGTGACACAACAGGGCCCAACGGGTGAGACACTGCATGGGCGTATCACGCTGGTTGTGCACCGCGATCTTGCGTCTGCGCCTGTCGTGCGCGTGCTTCGCAGAATGCTGCGACGGACCGTCACGGCTGAAAATTTTGACAGTAGTGTTGGTTCATGGTTCTGGAATCAATTGGATTCCAAGGATTATCGGGAATGCGCCGTCGGTAGTTTCGCGGGTTTGTGATGGACGCACCCTGCCATTTTCGGGCGACTGCACCAGTTGCACTCTTTTTCCTGGGGGTTCCACCCCCAGACCCCCGTAGCAACTGCTTCGCAGTTGAATTCACTACATGGCCAGTTCCAACTGCGAAGCAGTTGCTACGGGGGTCTGGGGGCGGCGCCCCCAGGAAAAAAGAGCGCGCCAACAATTACTACAAAGAAATAGAGCACGCGGTGGCATCCCCCTGGCTTAGCTGCGTGCCAACAGGCTGCTGGAGCCCGCATCTGGCTGTCGCGAAACACGACGACCCGGCAGCGTGCACGCGGGAGTTTCAGATGAGCATGTCCTGCAGAAAACCGATCCAAGTGGCTCGGGCCGGAAGAGAGTTGAGTGGCGTTGTTTGTTATCGCCGGTGCCGGAATCGTGGGCATTCCCGAGACACCAAGCCAGTGAGTGATAAAACGAGAGACCGTGCGGCGGACGCGGCTGTCACAAACTAAACTAGAGCTAGAGCCCCTTTGGTCGAAGACGGGTGGGTCGTTTAATATGATTGTACGTCATAATCAACATAGAAAACAAAATAAGATTAGCGACAACCGAAATAAAAACCCGACTTACTATATGGCCGGTACGACCAACTAGATCTGTCCAGTGGTCCTCACGATCTCTGCGACTCGTCAGCTATAGTGAAACGCGGTCCACGGGGCAGACGCGTCGGCCCTGCAAGGCGCCTCGAGGCTGCAGATGCTGGTGCGCAAGTAAAAACTGAGATTTGCAAACCTATCCACAACAAACAACGCTGAAAATGCCCTCATATCGCTTCTTCTATTTCGCATACACGTATCTGGGTACATCTGAGACGTCTATTAGCTCAAACAATCTCACAGTGCCCGCAGGGGTTCAATCTCGCACCATACAGCGATCGGCAGCCTGAGCTGCAGGGCGTCTCTCCGAGACAGATCCCATCGACACGACGTGCGCCGCGACCGCGCCCCGAGACTGCCTGTATATATATTGCGAGAGAACTTTCCTCAGTGGTCTTAGAGTATCAATAACAGAACCAGACCTCAAAAAAAGTGACACCAGTTGGTGCTCTCATCAGTTTTACGGCCTTTACATTTGCCGACACACTTTTTTTTATTACGTCTCGTCTCGCACGCTCATTTTTTTGAGACGACGCCCACACTCCTTTCTCGCACTATAGATTCTCTCAGTTCATCATCATGAAGTTCTTCGTGTCCGCGGCAGCTGGCCTGTCCATGATCGCATCCGTCGCTGCTGGCCCAGCGAAGCGTTACACCAACGAGACCACCACCGGCGCGGGCGCCGGTGTCTCATCGGCCGCTACTTGGCAGCCTCAGCATACCCACTCCACTAGCGTCCAAGTCGTTAGCGTCAACAGCACCTCTACCAGCGACTCTGCCGCCCAGACTACTAGCAACGCCAATGACAACGGCCACGGAAATGGCAACGGCCATGGAAACGGCCACGGCCACGGCCACGGCAATGGCAATGGCAATGGCAATGGCAACGGCAACCAAGAAAATAACGCTGTTAACTCGTACATTCCCGGCGCCTCGCAGAGCTTCAAGTGGTCCAACGTGTCGTACACGGCCGCCGACGACGAAACGACGCTTCTCACCGCCACTCGTATCCGCTATGTCACCATGACTGCCGAGAGTCAGTCGGGAGTGACGCCTGTCTCGACCGGCACCACCACCTATGAGACTCAGAGCCTCGAGACGAAGGGCGACTCGACCGTCACTATTCCCGTCACTGTCACCAAGCTTTTCACCATTGGCGCTCAAAAGGAGGACGACAGCAACAAGCAGGCTAAGCCGACTATTTCGGTCGGTACGTCGACGTACGAGACCCAGAGCGTTCAGACTCAGGGCGACACCGTTGTCACTGTGCCCATTACCGTGACCGAGACCTACACCGTGACTGCTAGTGCCGAGGCCGAGAGCGCTGCTGCCGCCGAGGGCACCACGACTACTCTTGAGACCAGCACCGCCGTTGTGTCGCTGCCGCCCTATGTCCCGTCCGGCTCGTCGTTCCACTTCCTCAATTCGACTGTCGTTGCCACGCAGTCTGAGGGCGATACAACCATCTTTGTCGGTGCCACATCGACTGCCTTTGTTACCCAGACGTCGACCCCGATCCTTGAGACGTCCATGGCTGGTAACGGCACCGCCGTTGCCAACAGCACCATTGCAGCATGAACAATTTTCTTTTTCTTCTTTTTTTTTTGTTTCGTTAAGTCGTGCCTAGCTTAGCGACAAGACACGTATTTATCAAACTTTTTTTTTTTTTTTCTTAAGATTGTGTTTGTTTCTAGAACCGGTGCATTTTTTTCCTGGGGGCTCTGCCCCCAGACCCCCGTAGCAACTGCTTCGCAGTTGAATTTCAGCTGGTCATTGCAGCAAGTGTGCCCTCTTTTTACCCCCAGCTGCACTCACTCCACATGCTCATTGGCAGTCAGCTCGTAACAAACAGGAGTATTCCAACTGCGAAGCAGTTGCTACGGGGGTCTGGGGGCAGCGCCCCCAGGAAAAAAAAGCACAAACCCGGAATCCCGGCGAATCCGAGAACAGAATTTTAAAAACACAAACTGACATGCGATAATGCTAAAAGGGAGGAGGGTCAGACAGTCCTGCGTGACTCCATGATCTTTTGCTCGCGAAGGATGCCATCGAGACAGTCGCGAACGCTAAAAAGAGGCTCGAATCCGAGAAGACGCCTTGCGCGCTCGGCGTTGGCCGGGTTCGGGAGCTGGGCAATGTGCAGCACGCTGAATCGCTGCGGTGTGAAGGTCGACACCGCACCGGCCAGCAGCGAATTGTCGCGGCGCGTGTTGTAGTCACTTCCAAATAGGAGGTCGCGGATGCTCACGATTTGAGACACAAGCAGAACTATCACCGGCTGCACTCGAACCGGCCGAAAGTGCGGGACGCTCGCGCGAATGTAGTCGTAGACGCGCGCGAGAGTTGTGAGGTCTTTGCCAGAGATACTGAACGCCTGGCCAGCAACGTTAGAACGAGTAGTCGGGTCCAGCAATTGGTGCTCAACCGCTACGGCCGCCCGCACCGCGTCCTCGACGTGCACGAGCATCAGCGGCACACCCCACGAGTGCAAAAGACCACCGCCGTAGCGGAGGGCAGGCGTCAGCAGCGTGTCGCCGTAGTGGCCCGACAAAAGTCCGTCGACGCGGACAGACGCAGTGACAAGCGCTCCACCACTGTCGTTGTTGGCCTCGAGCACGCTCTTTTCGGCAAGCGCCTTGGAATAAGCATACAGCGATACAAAGCGCGACGGGCTGCTGGCGTCAACGGCCTCGGTGTCGGACCGCGTCTGCTGCAGCCACGGCGGCGGACCCGTCACCTTCCACCATGACACAGGGCGCCGGGACTGCACCGTGTCGCCCATGTTGATGATGACGCAGCGCGGTTCGTCGTCGGTTTTGTGACCGGTTTGGGGACCGGTTTGGGGCCCGGTTTCGGGACCGGTTTGGTATTTTTGCACAACGGCACCAAAGCACGCTACCAATGCCTTGGCCATCTCAGCATTTTTCATTGACCGCCCCTCACGCATCGTCCAACCGTCATGGTGCCGAATGTCGGCGGCAGCATGGTACACTACGGCCAACGGGTTGCGGGCACGCTCCAGAACGCTATCGACCGCGGCCGTCAACGCCTCGGCATCGGCAACGTCCACCTTGATGTGACCAATGCCGTGCCGCAGCAGGTCCGACGGCAACTTGCGGGTATCCAACACCCAGATGTTAGCCTCGCCCCGCAAAATCAAATACCGCGCAACCCATGCGCCCAAGAACCCACTGCCGCCGGTAATAAAGTACACGCGCTGCCTGTGGGTCGCAAACGCCGCCGCGCTCGGCATATCTGCACCGGCCCGGCGTGCCGGTGTTTGGTCAATGGCCGGCAGCTCTTGGATCCCCGGAAAAAAGTTGTTGAGCCGGTAGTCGACGATCCAGCCGAGCAGGACGAATGGCGCCGCTACCAGCAGGACCTCGACAAGCAAATACATTCTCTTTCTAGATCTATTCTGGCCAGAATATGGCCGGCCCTACCCTTGTCGTGCCCTAGCGGGTTTCTTTTCTTCGACTTTTACCGTGGACACTCTGGATTCACCGGCCTCTTCGGGGTTTCTTCGAGCTCGGATTGTGACTCGTTGTCTCGGTAACCAGGGTCAACCTTTTTGGGCGTGTCAGCCGTACTATATCTGCAACCGCCGCCAGTGGAAATTGCCGGAATAATGGGCAACCAAAGGGCCTAATTCCCCGTGCAGGGCGGGGGCAACTGGACGATCCGGCAACCGTAGGTCCTAGGTCCCGGCCGATGCTACCCCGGAACGGGGCGCATCGGACGCATCAGGCGACCATCCCAGAATGTCAAGACGACAAGTGCGACCAGCGATATCGAGTAGCCTGCAAGTCAAAACTCTGTTTTGTATGATTTTTTAGTCAGAACTTTCTTTTGTATAATTTTCTAGTTGGTTCCAAAAGAATCCGGCTACGGCAACAGTACTCGAATTTTTTGTCGGCAAACTTCATCCGCACAGCTGACCAATAGCGGCCAGGAATATTCCTTTCTCGGGGCTTTTCGTTCCTGGGAGTTTCACCCCCAGAGCCCCCTAGCAACTGCTTTGCAGTTGGTAACTAGACTTGGTGGAGAACAACTGCGAAGCAGTTGCTACGGGGGTCTGGGGGCAGCGCCCCCAGAAAAAAAAAGACAACGACGAACTGAGTACCGTGCTTCATTGCCAAGACATTCATCTCGACCGCCCAGTATTTTTTTTTTTTGGTCAAGGTAACATTGGCACATCTTCTCCGCACACGACCATCACGCCATCTAACCAGCTCTAGCTACTGCCACAGCACCCCGATATATCCGGTTCTATTTCTACGTCAATAGCTTCTTAGTAGTAAAACGCCCCCCTATATTCCAATTTGCCACCCCACATAGACCAAACGGCATCCAATGCTAACGGTACATATATGGCTAATCATGAGTCAGCCAGGCATTCAAAGAATGTTCAGCCGTGTCGCGCGGTCGTTGCTTAAATCCGCTTGCGCCGTCATCAAACCGGGACGGACCCTAAGTCGCTCCGCAGGCCGGATGCAAATAAGTTCCGGCATTCCGGGGAACGGCCCACCTGTCCGTATCGTACCTTTCCGAACCCATGCGTCGCAGCTGGCCGTCAAAACTTTCGGGTCTCGATGCTGCCGAGCGTCCCCGGCCGTGATCGAGCCCCCGGTATCCGCACCAGCTAGCGCCTATGCGGTATGTCGATGGCCCACTCGTGTAAGATGTGTTTGCCGTCATAGGGCCGCACCGTTCTCCGGGCCCTGATCGGCGGTCTTTTGTGCCTTTGTACTGAATTGAGCCCGGGGATCGAAGGCGGTGGCGATCTGCCCGGTCTACTGATTTACTGTCCAATCCAGAGACTGAAACCATTTACAAATTTGACAAGAGTAGTTGACGCCATTGAGAAGCTCTCGAAGCGCCACAAGGAGCACATTGCCGTCTACGGTGAGGACAATGAGCTCCGTCTGACTGGTCGCCACGAGACTGGCTCGATTGCCACTTTCTCGTCGGGCGTTGCCAACCGTGGTGCCTCGATCCGCATTCCCCGCTCGGTCGCCAAGGAAGGCAAGGGCTACTTTGAGGATCGTCGTCCCGCCTCGAACATTGACCCGTACCTTGTCACTGGTATCATTGCTGAGACCATTCTTGGTGCATTGTACTGAATTGAGCCCGGGGATCGAAGGCGGTGGCGATCTGCCCGGTCTACTGATTTACTGTCCAATCCAGAGACTGAAACCATTTACAAATTTGACAAGAGTAGTTTTAACTGCATAAGTGTTTTGCAAACGCACGAGCCTGCCATTGATGCTGAAGACAGGGCGTCATGCGGCACGCCCACCAATTAATAATTGAGGGCAAAGCAAAATCGAAAACCAAAACAAAGGTCGCTTGCACCCACCAAAACTAGATCTACATACCATTTCGATACAATAGCTGTTGTAATTAACATAATTACAACAATTTTTAAAAAAAAAAACACGCAAACCCCTTACTATGACCACCTCGGACCTGGCACATGCATGCGAACGGTGCCGATCGGGTGTTCGGACCCTTGCGCGATCCGAAGACTCCACGGATACACCGCCCGTTTTTACGGTTAGGTGTGCGGCGGCGCGCCTGCTTCTGCAAATGGGCGACCGCCGCGCGCCAAGAACTAAACATATAAAAGTGCTCGTACCTCGCTATCGTTATTGTTAATCCCATCTGCTAAAAGGTACTGTGCTGTCCCTTGAATTGAGGTTCATCTCTCTTTGGTGATAAGCGATCTCCTCTTACTATTCCTCAAATTCATAAACTAACAACAGCATCTGCTGGTTTTTCTCGATCTAGTCTGAGTGTTTATTTTTTTTTTCTCCGGCACTTGTCTGTACATGTCAAAATCTCCTGTTTGTCTTCAGGCTTGACACTGTAATCTAGGTAAGTTTGACTGCATTGACTTTTTTTTTTTTTGGTTAACGTTTCTGACACTTGCCATCTCACATAGCACACCATGCAGCTTCGTTTGTCATGGCGCCATAATTGAACCCCTTAAAACGGGAGCTAACCACAAGACATGTCCGAGAAAACTTCAGACCCTAGATACCCCGCGGAGGAGCCCGTGCAGTACACGGGCGACAACGACGAACAAGGTTACACAGTGGACTATGAGCAGGAGCAGGAAAAGGTCCACGAGCTGGCTCGCCAGCTGACCCAGTCGTCGGTCGCAAAGGGCGAGATGCCCACGACAGAGCTGATCCGCACCATGTCTGCCGGCTCTCTCAATAAGCCTGGAATCAGTCCCTTTTCTCCAGAGGCCAACGACTCGGCACTCGATCCCAACTCTGACAACTTTAGCGCCCTTGAGTGGTCCAAGAACATGTACAGAATCTACCAGAGCGACCCGGAGCGTTACAAGCCGTTTGAGGTCGGCTTCTCGTACCGCAACCTCTCGGCCTATGGCTACGGTACCGACGCTGATTTCCAGGACACCGTCTACAACATTGGTCTCAAGGCTCTGCAGTTTGTCAAGCGCGCCTCGACTGGCTTCAAGGCCGGTACCCACGTCGATATCCTGCGGCCCATGGATGGTGTTGCAAAGCCCGGGGAGCTCACCGTCGTCCTGGGCCGTCCCGGTGCCGGATGCTCGACGTTCCTCAAGACCGTTGCCGCTCAGACTTACGGCTTCCACGTCGACGAAAAGTCCGAGCTCAATTACAGCGGTCTCAGCGTCAAGGACGTCGAGTCTACGTTCCGGGGTGACGTTGTATACTGTGCCGAGTCCGAGACTCACTTTCCGCATCTGACGGTCGGCGACACGCTTCTGTACGCCGCTCGCCTCAAGACTCCTAGCAACCGTCTCCCAGGCGTCTCTCGCCTTGATCACGCGACCCACATGAGAGACATGGTCATGGCCCAGTTTGGTCTCTCCCATACCATCAACACCAAGGTCGGTAACGATCTCGTCCGCGGTGTATCGGGCGGTGAGCGCAAGCGTGTCTCCATCGCAGAGGTTGTTCTGGCCGGCGGCGCTCTCCAGTGCTGGGATAACTCGACCCGTGGCCTCGATTCCGCAAGCGCCCTCGAGTTCTGCAAGTCCCTTAAGACCGGCTGCAAGATCTTCAACAACACGTCGTTTGTCGCCGTATACCAGTCGTCGGAGGAGATGTACGATCTGTTCGACAAGGTAGTGCTGCTGTACGAAGGTCGTCAGATCTACTTTGGCCCTGCCAACGTCGCCCGCCAGTTCTTCTACGACATGGGATTCGCCCCCAAGCCTCGCCAGCCGACTCCTGATTTCCTGACGTCGCTCACCCAGCCCTCGGAGCGTATTGTCCGCCCCGGGTTCGAGCAGTCTGCTCCCCGCACTCCGGACGAATTCGAGGCGCGCTACAAGGCGTCGGCGATCTACCAGGACGTCCTCAAGGAGATTGACCAGTTCAATGCAGAGTTCCCGCCGTCGGGCCCCACCGTCGACGCCCTGCACGACGCCCACGTTGCCCGCCAGTCCAAGCGCGGTCTTCCCCATCGCCAGCCCTACACTGTCAACTTCAACGAGCAGGTCAAGATTCTTATTAGCCGCGGCTTTAAGCGCATTCAGGGTGATATGACAATGCCGGCAACAAGTGTGTTTGGTAACTGCATCATGGGTCTTATTCTGTCGTCGGTATTTTACAACCTCCCGTCGACCACGTCGTCCTTCTACTCGCGAGGTGCCATTTTGTTCTTTGCCATTCTTTTCAATGCCTTTTCGTCGCTTCTCGAGATTTTCTCTATTTACGAAGCTCGCCCCGTCGTCGCCAAGCACAAGCAGTATGCGCTCTACGATCCGATTGCTGATGCCATGGCGTCCATTCTGACCGAGTTCCCCGTCAAGGTCATCATTGCAATTGTGTTCAACCTCATTCTATACTTCATGGTGAACCTGCGACGAACGCCTGGCGCCTTTTTCACTTATCTGCTCTTTTCTTTCATGGCAACCCTGTCCATGTCTCACATGTTCCGCACCGTTGGCGCTGTCACCAAGTCACTGTACGAGGCCATGGTTCCCGCCACGGTCCTTCTGCTGTCGCTCGTCATCTACACTGGTTTTGCGATTAACGTGACCAATATGCACGGATGGTCCCGATGGATCAACTACATCAACCCCATTGGTTACGCTTTCGAGTCGCTCATGGCCAACGAGTTCCACAATCGCCAGTTCAACTGTTCGTCCACCATCCCATCCGGTCCCGGCTACGAGAACATGCCGAGCGATGGATGGGTTTGCTCTGGCACTGGCGCCAAGCCCGGCCAAGACTACATTATGGGCGATGACTACATTGAGCTTTCGTACGAGTATTACAACTCGCACAAGTGGAGAAACCTCGGCATTCTCATTGGCTTTGTTGTCTTCTTTCTGGGAACGTACTTTGCGGCTGTCTACTTGAACCCGGGAATCCGCTCCAAGGGTGAACTGCTCGTTTTCCAGCGCTCGAAGCTCAAGCAGATCCGCAAGGAGCAGAAGGCCAAGCGCGGAGGCAAGACTGCTAGCCAAGACGTTGAGTCGGGTGATACCTCGGTCATGAGCGATGTCAACGGAGCGGTTGCTGATTTTGCGCAGGAGCTGCCTGGCGGCCTCGTCGAGACTTCCAACGATGTGTTCTTCTGGAGAGACGTCTGCTACGATATCAAGATCAAGGGTAAAGACCGCCGTATTCTTGACCACGTCGACGGTTGGGTCAAGCCCGGTACTCTGACTGCGCTCATGGGAGCCTCGGGTGCCGGTAAAACGACTCTGCTTGATACTCTGGCCAATCGTGTGACCATGGGTGTTGTTACTGGTGATATTTTCGTGAGCGGTGCCCGTCGTGACGACTCGTTCCAGCGCTCGACAGGTTACGCTCAGCAGCAGGATCTGCATCTGCAGACCACCACTGTCCGCGAGGCTCTCGAGTTCTCTGCGCTGCTGCGTCAGCCTGCCACGACCCCGCGTGCCGAGAAGCTTGCCTATGTCGACAAGGTGCTCAAAATTCTGGAGATGGAGCCCTATGCCGATGCCGTTGTCGGTGTTCCGGGTGAGGGTCTCAATGTTGAGCAGCGCAAGCGTTTGACCATTGGTGTCGAGCTGGCTGCTAAGCCCAAGCTCCTGCTCTTCCTTGACGAGCCGACCTCGGGTCTGGATTCCCAGACTGCTTGGTCAGTGTGCCAGCTCATGAAGAAGCTGTCGAACGCCGGCCAGGCCGTTCTCTGTACGATTCATCAGCCTTCTGCCATGCTTTTCCAGGAGTTTGATCGCCTTCTTTTCCTCAAGAAGGGAGGTAAGACAGTTTACTTTGGTGATATTGGCAAGGACTCTCGCACTCTGATTGACTACTTCGAGCGCAACGGCGCTGATCCCTGTCCGCCTGAGGCGAACCCTGCTGAGTGGATGCTTCACGTCATTGGTGCGGCTCCTGGCTCACACGCCACTATCGACTACGCCGAGGTCTGGAACAACTCGCCTGAGCGACGCGCTGTCCGTGCTGAAATCGACCGCCTCCTCGAGGAGTTTGGTGCGCTACACCGCACCCAGACCCGCGAGAGCATCAAGGAGCAGCAGAAGCAGATCCGGGAGTTTGCCGCGCCATTGTGGGCACAGTACCTCCTCGTCACTCGACGGACCTTTGAGCAGTACTGGCGTACTCCACGATACATTTGGTCCAAGATTATTCTTGTCGTCTTCTCGGCTCTTTTCAACGGTTTTACCTTCTTCAAGGCCACAAACTCTCTATCTGGAATGCAGAATCTTATGTTCTCAATCTTCATCTTCACCATGGTCTTCAACTCGCTCGTGCAGCAGCTCATGCCTTACTGGGTCATGCAGCGTGACCTGTACGAGGCTCGTGAGCGCCCGTCCAAGATCTACTCCTGGAAGGTGTTTGTCGCGTCTCAGATCACAGTCGAGATCCCTTGGCAGATTGGCGTTTCGATCGTTGCTTTCTTCTGCTGGTACTTCCCTGTTGGTTTCTACAACAATGCCGGAGATCAGGTGACGCACCGTGAAGGTCTCATGTTCTTCTTTGTGCTCCTCTTCTTCCTCTACATTCCGTCCATGGCGCAGATGTGTATTGCCGGAATGGAACTTGCTGACACTGCCGCAAACGTCTGTTCGATGCTCTTCACCCTCACTCTGCTTTTCTGTGGCGTCCTGGCCACCAAGGAGGCGCTTCCCGGTTTCTGGATCTTCATGTACCGTGTGTCGCCTTTCACATACCTGATTGCTGGTATGCTCGCCACGGGTATTGCCAACTCCGAGGTCGTGTGCGCCCCGCAGGAGTTCATCTCTGTCAACCCCCCGTCTGGAATGACTTGCCAGGAGTACTTGGATCCGTACTTCAGTATGGCCCAGACCGGCTACGTGGACAACGGCAGTGCTACTTCCAATTGCCAGATCTGCACTATGAGCGATACCAACACTTTCCTGGCTTCCATCGATTCGTACTACGACGAGCGCTGGAGAAACCTTGGAATCTTCATTGTCTTCATTGCATTCAACTACGCAATGACCTACTTCCTCTACTGGCTCGCTCGTGTTCCGAAGAAGAAGGATCGCGTTAAGGAGGAGCACGGCAAGAAGTCTCAGTAGTCGTTTTCACATCATTAACCACGTCATATGCTGACACAAGTAATATAGAATAATAGATACTATAATGGGACTTTGATTGTAGGTTTTATAGGCTGGAAAGGGGCCCGTTCTTACAGACTGCTCTTCGCACTGCTATCTCGAGGCTAACCTAGAACATATTTTCCACCCCCCCCTAGCAACTGCTTCGCAGTTGAGCCTGGAGCTAGAGTCAGCTAGTCTTGAGCAAATTTTTGAGGCCTCGAGAAGCTGAACATCGCAAAACTAAGAGCCGTCAATCGTAGGACACAACGTGACGGAAAGGGCTGAGGATGCTCATTAGGAAATATGGGATATTTTGTCGGTCCCAAATGCGTATTAATACATCCTGGGGGTTCCTTTGTTGTTATCAGCTGCTATTGAACGCTTTTAGGCACGGATTTATCATTGCACAAACACAAATATACATAAAAAGGGGTCATTTAAGCCTTCTGGCTAGCGGCACGCCAGCGAAAATGCACGATGTCGCTGAGGGCATCCTTGGTGTTGCGGACGTTCTCAGCAACAATCGAGCCAGTGCTTCGGGAAAAGACGTCGTCGATCTCTTCCAAAGTAAGCCCTTTTGTCTCGGGCATGAAGAGAATCTGGTAGATCCAGCCGACAACAGCAATACCTCCGTAGAAACCAAGGGTGAGGCCCTTGTTGGTCATGGCCTCCTGCATGCGAGTGAAGTTGTAAGTGACGATGAACGACCACAGGAAGAGCGAGGCAGCCGAGGTGGTCATACCGTAAGAACGCAGGTACGTCGGGTACGACTCAGACGGAATGACCCAGGTTAGACAGGCGTATGAACCGAAGAAGCCCATGTACAAAATCAGACCGGCCATGTACACACCCTGGGCTGCAGGCAGATCCTTCTCAATGTCGATAAAGTACGAGGCGAAAACGAGAACAAGACCAATGAAAAATCCTGGAAGCATGAGGTTTGCCCAGAATCGGCGGCCCGTGCGGTCCATGTACAGCAGGGCGGGAATGGTACCGAGCATGAGTGCTCCGCCGCCAACAAGAGACATGAAAACAGCGTTCTCGTCTGAGAAGCCAATCTGGGTCAGAAGCACACTCATGTAGTACATGATGGCGTTGACACCGGTCATCTGGCCGAGGAAGATCATAATGTTGGAGTGAATGAGAGCACGACGAGCACGAGGGACAGTGAAGAAGTCGAGCCACGGGAAGCGGCGGCCAGTCTCGGTCTCCGCCTTTTCGACGGCGGCAGCAGCCTTCATCTCCATAAACTCAATCTTGGCATCACGGCCCTGGCCACGCAAGTTGATGAAGATCCGGTACGCGTCAAGTTCGCGTCCCTTGTGGATGAGATAACGCGGCGACTCCGGCAGGAACAACATGCCGACGCCCATAATGGTAGAGAAAACAAGAGAAGAACCAAGAATGTAGCGCCAGTTGCCCTTGACGTTGATGAAAATGGCCGCAACGACGTAGCCAAACACTTCACCGAGGGCGATGTTGAACTGGTAGAGGGAAACAACACGGCCGCGGATACTAGAAGGAACACACTCGGCCACATAGACCGGCACGGTACCTCCCTCAAGACCAACACCCACACCAAGAATAACACGGCCGCCCATCATCATGCCAAAGTTGACGGCGCCAGCCTGGAGGGCAGCTCCGATCGTGTAAAAAATAATCGAGATGAGAATAGCCCAGCGGCGGCCAAACAGTTCGTTTGCCGGCGACAGAATCAGGGCACCACCAATGGCACCCAGCGGCATGCCCGAGTTGACGAGCGAAGCCTCATTGCTAGTGAGATGCAGAGCATCGGGCATGTCGATGTTAGCACCAGAGATGAGCGACTGGTCGAGACCAGAAAGCATACCACCCATGGATGCAAAAGCGGCCAGGACAAAAACGGCCATCTTGGTAGTGGTGAACTTGAACTTGGGCATGTGGAACCCCGGTTCCTTGGGCTGTGCAGCCAGATCCGCATCCAGTTTGCGGAACTCCTCGTCGAGACGAGCGTCCGGAATAGTGTCGAACTCGCTCAAGAGCTCCTTCTCGCCATGTCGGTAAACCTCGGGCGACTTTTGCACCTCGACGTCAGACATTTTGCTTTTTTTTTTCCTTCGGTCCTCGTGTAAGCCGGGGTGTAGAGGAAGCCCGCTGTAGCTAGATCGCGCCCCTTTTATAAATTTTTGACAGAAGAACTAGTTCTGCAGATCTCCAAAATCGGTATGCGCCGCACAGGTCTCCCCGACTTTCGGCATTTCTGTCTCCGCGTCCCCACGCGCGTCTGCGTGCAGGCCCCAACTTTTTGTCGAACCCCGCTCGTAGGAGGTGCGGGGGAACGTGGGGACTCCGTAAACAGGCCACTTTGATTACATTTCGGGGTCAACGGTGCATCTTGGTTGCGCGATCGGGGTAGAATGCCTAGTTAATGGGAACATGCCAAGTGAAGGCAAAAAGCATCAAGTAAGATCGAAGGTCAACTTCCCATATGAACCAAGTGCAGACAGCGCGTGGTGGGCGGGGCTGTTGCTATAGTAGTCTCGTGTAGTGTAGTATGCCTATTCTGACCAATGACAGACGCCTTCAAGTAGGTGATAGTGAAAGGTACGATTACTTGAGAGGTCCCTGCATTGCCGTAACTCAGCCGAGTCTTTTGTTTGTACACCGACGAGACTTGGCTTCGACCCTGGGTGCAGCTGAGTGCTACAAACGGTAATTGCTCGATCGGAGCAACCGTGACCATCCCCTTAGGTCGGATGCTATTTTTCCAGCATCCGAATCCTGTTGACCTTGTTGGCTGCATTGCTCGGCTCATCTGCACAAGTCACTCGGCCAAAATATCGGAGAAATATGCAGGACTCACATGCAGTGTGTCGGACCCTGAAACAAGCTGGTTAAGCGACGATGGGATCAGTGGACCCTGACTGGTGTTGAAGAAACGAATGGCGGCCGCAAGCTGGTGAGTTTCTCTCAGTTTCTTCTGCATGTTCTGCTCTAGTTCTTGAAGAACGCTTCGTTCTATATGTGGGCGGCTGTGTTGAGCTGCATGTGAATTAGTCCGGTGACTCTTGGCCAACCTCGTGCATTGTGCCGTAGCAAGCACCGTTTCTGAGGTCACCGAGGAGAGAAATGACACGAAACGATTGTGTGTGTGTGTGTGTGTGTTATTTAGTGCCAAGAATTTGGGACCTAGATCTCGCAACTCCAGAGAACATTAGTTGGCTCCCCTCACTCCGAGGTAGTGTATCCGCGTATAGGTCCGAACTGCAGTTCGGGCGGGTGTATGGAGAGGTTGCATTGCCGCTTGGGTGCGAGCGATGCACCAGCTGCCATCTCTCTCCTGCGCCAAGTGACGCGCAAAGTGCGAGGCTGTCAATACTAAATAACAGACATGTGAGATGAAAACCAGGCGATTACGCGTTGTGGTGCAGGACGTCGTGTAGCACTCGGCCCGAATTTTTAAGTTTCGGCCCCTGTGGACACAGGGTGCCATGACCGTCTGCGCTCGCGTGGCCCGGAAATTTCTGCAGGTTGCTGCATACCGGAAAAACTGGGTTCGGTTTTATCCGTTGGGTGTGGGTTATTTCGAGACGACAAGGAATGATTGGACCATAGAGCTACTTTCAATAGACAAAAATGCATAGCAAAGCCACATGTGCACCTCTCCAGTTTTCTCCGCTTTCTCCCCGCAAAACTGCCTGCAGAATGTGGAAAACTTGACCCCACAAGCTGGACTATGGAAATACTAAGCTCAGCTCGCTCAGCTTGGATATATTATAACTAAATGAACTTGGACGAAAATCTCGCCAGTTCTACGGTTGCCGAGACGGAGCCGGTTCTCGGCTAGTTTCATGCAGGAGCCACGAGTTTTTCCGAGTTGACGCAATCGTATTGTGACGTCCGGATACTGTAGACTACGGATGTACGGATGTACAAACCCATTGCCCTGCAGTTTGATTTTGCCTACGGAAAGAGGAAAAGTTCGCGTGTATGACGCTAGCGGCTCTCTTGTGGTACTATTCTCCAGAAACCCAACGGCGTCGACGATTTCTAGAAACCCATGGCTTCCCAAAAATGCAATAGCAGCTGTACTAGCTTAGATCGAGCACTATCGAGCACTGTGTATACCAGTAACACCAGAGCCCAACTAGTGTGCTTTTTTCTTTCCTGGGGGTGCTGCCTTAGACCCCCGTAGCGACCGCTTCGTGGTTGGTCTCTCTACTTGTCCTTCCCTTATTCAACGACGAAGCAGTTGCTGCAAGGGCCTGGGGGTGGAACCCCCAGGAACCAAAAGCGACAGACGTCACATAGTTTTTTTTACTAAAGTGCTCACTCTAGTAGATTGGCTTCTGATAAATTCTCCGCTTTTTTGAACAGTAATCCCAGGTAGAGCTACCGGGCGATATAGGGAGCATAATTCTGTGGTCTATATCATGGTCGGGACCCAAAACCATGATATTGCATCCACCATTTGGTCAATTATCAAATAATGTTTCCTTTGTAATGACAACAGTTTAAAGGTCCGTCTGGTACTGAATCGAAGGCATATGAGAAATGCACAGAAACTCCACACCGATGCCAGAATATCAGCCGTGTGCATAGAACCACGTGCGAATATGCCCGGTCCCCACAGCCCGACTCGGATCGGTTCCACAGTTACTCCATCACCGAGAACAATGGCTCAATTCTCTGGCAATCCTTTTGTTGGAATCGATAAAGGAGTCCCGCACGTGTTCCAGCAGCGCGAGCATCCCTTGAGACCACTTGATGATCCCAAAGGCAAGCCAATTCAGACAAATAAGTTCTATGCCAACTTGCTACTGGCAGACCGAAACCTTCCGGCATTCCTGCACCCGTACTCGGTATGGTGGTCTCGTACGGATGAAAACTTGCTTGGAATGGCTGTAAGCCACACCACAGAGTCTCAGCGCGTGTATGGGCCGGACCCAAACGCCAATCCTGTCCAGTACTATTTCAACCCAGCAGGTATCCAGTCTTTCAACTTTGGCGCAACAGAGTTCACAAAGGAGAATGTTTCAATGACCACCGACAACTACGGTCCCCTGAGCGTGGATGTGCGACTCAGATCCGGCAATGGCAGCATTTACCTGCCACTCGCTTCTGGCCTCGGCATGGTGACAGGAGTCTATGAGGGGCTGACCCCGCACCTCCAGAGCCTTGTGGGGTTTCAAAACGTACAAAGAGTTGGAGTTATCGGCAACAACGTTGCAAAATGGGAGCTTCAGCTGTTTAACGGCGTGCGCTGGCTGATGTATGTTAGCGGCAACGGCGCCACCTCGTTTCAGTTCCAACAGCGCGACAACAACCATCTAGTCGGCTCTGGCGTTGCCAATGGCCTGGTTATCCAAGTTGTTTCTTGCCCAGCAGGAGCAGACATGGGTCCCGACGCAGCAGCAGGCTGCTACGTCGTCGGCGCTCGCATCGAGGGCAGCATCAATGGTGGTTCGGCCGTGTACAGGCTGAAATACACCACCAGCGGCTCGTCGATTTCTGGCAAGCCCCTGCTCATGGCTCTGCCTCACCACGTCGAATCGTTTTCTCCATCTATGAGCCCAACGCGAACCAATCTCCAACTTGATTCGACATGTATGGGCAAAATGCTCGCATGCGTTAGCGACATGCTCGAGATGGAGGAGAAAGAACTTCCAGTGCGAGTTGGGTTTCTTCCGTGGGCGCATATTGTAAAACACAGCGGCGACGACGATATTGATTTGCAAGCAACTTACTCCTCGGATGACATCAACCTTCTTCGACAGGCAGCACAGGAAGAGCTCAACGGTGACGTCGACGGCCAGACCAACCTCGACTCTATGTACTTCTCCGGCAAGGGCCTCGATAAGTTTGCATTCATCCTCATTGTTACCAAGTACATTGTTCGCGATGACGACCTTACGAAGATGGGCCTCGAAAAGCTCAAGAAGGCATTCGCTGTGTTTGCCGAAAACCGACAAAAGAACCCACTGGCGTACGATACCCTATGGCGTGGACTCGTGTCTGTTGCCGGGTGGCAGGATCCTAATGCAGATTTTGGCAACACCTACTACAACGATCACCACTTCCACTATGGGTACTTCTTCCATGCCGCGGCAGTCGTTGGCCAGATTGACCGCGACTACGGCGGCCATTGGATCCGAGACAACAAGCAATACGTCAATGCGCTTTTACGAGATGTTGCCAATTACGACCCGGATGACGACGCATTCCCGATATCGCGTTCGTTTGACTGGTTCGTCGGCCATTCGTGGGCAAAGGGACTTTTCTTGTCTGGTGATGGCAAGGACGAAGAGTCGTCGTCTGAGGACTACCACTTTGCGTATGGCGTCAAGCTCTGGGGCCGCGTGATTGGTGACGGCGCCATGGAGGCGCGTGGGAACCTAATGATTGCCGTGATGCGCCGTGCTATGAACAAATACATGCTGTATGCGGATGACAACTGCGAACAGCCGGCTTGTTTCAAGGGCAACAAGGTTAGTGGCATCACTTTCGAGAACAAGATCGACCATGCGACCTACTTTGGTCTCAACCCCGAGTACATCCATGGAATTCACATGATACCCATCACGCCGATTTCCTCGTGGGTTCGCTCGTCCAAGTACGTGAAAGAGGAATGGGAGCGAGTCATTTCTGGCATTGTGGATTCTGTCGATAGCGGCTGGAAGGGTATTCTGATACTGAACCAAGCCTTGTACGATCCGGCGGCCAGCTTCAGCTTTTTTGCTGATTCGAACTTCAACCGCGCACACCTCGACGGAGGTATGTCGCGTACTTGGTCTATAGCTTTTGCAAAGGGTGTTTGCTAGTCATCGTGTCTTTATATTCACAAGCCTGTATCGATTATGAATTTTACACAAGCGACGTCTATATCTTGTGAAGATGCTTCAGGATGTAGCGGGCCTCGCGGACGCCCGAGCGGTAGGCCCCATGGGCAAAGGTTGCTCCTCGCAGAATCGTGTGCTCACCAGCAAATCTCACGCGGCCGGCACCGGCTTCAAAGGCAGCAACGGCAGTGGCACGATCTCCTCCCACCTTGTAGGTTGAGTATGAGCCGCGCGAAAATTGGTCGACAGACCACTTGGTGGTGGTGACCTTCTTGGGGGTCGGGACAGGCTTGGATTTGTCGGTGCGTAGAGCCTCGAGGAATGGCCTGAGGGTGTCAAATGCCTTGGAAGAGTCCTTTTCTAGCTCCTTGGTCTGACCGGCTCCTGTAATGAGGCCCAGACCGGCTGCCTTCTTCTGGCCGTTGAACTTAAACCAGTTGGACGCGACAACCGGGAAGTCCCTGCCGGCAAAGACGGCCTTGTCCAGATCCGCGTTCCAGAAGACCTCGTCGAACTCGAAATACGTCTTGCCGACGAACGCGACATCTGTCGAGTCGATAGCCGCCTGAAGAGGCTTCTCCAGCGCAGGAGAGAACTTGATGTGACCAGATTTGAGCACACCGATAGGTGCAGTAACAATCGCATACTTGGCCCTGTACTCTTGGCCATCGGCAGTCTTGACGACAACACCGTCGGCCGACGAATCCACGGCAATGACGTTGACGTTTTGCTTAATCGCATCGTCGGGCACAGATCCCTTGATGACATTGTATACCTGGTCGTAGCCACCAAGCACATAGAGATCGCGGCCCCTGGGGACGGTGCCAGCAACTGCCTTGGCTGACAGCTGCTCCCAGTCCAGTCCGGTTCCGAGAGCTGACACGCGCAGCAGCTGTGGCAGGCCTTTTTTCTGCTCCTCGGACAGCTGTGGGTGCGTAGCAATGAACTTGTCAACTGCCTCCTTGAGGGAGATGTCGTCCTGGTTGTCGCTGAAGTACACGCCGAGGAAAGCGCCGAACTCTCCAGACGCCGGGCCTAGCTGCTTGGTGGGATCCAGTGGCCCGTTCTCGTCGTAAACAGCAACGTTTCCGTCATCATAGACGAGGTCAATGCCATTCTTCTTGGCCAACTCAAAGAAAGGATTGTCCAGCGACTCGTGCAGCCATGAGCAGCCCTGCTCGTAGGGGTAAGTACCGCTCTCGCGGTCCGTGTACTGTCGTCCACCGAGTCGGTTTCGTCCTTCGAGCACGACAACCTTGACGCCGCTCTTTGCAAGCTCAGAAGCGGCGCCAATGCCGCTCATACCGGCACCGACGATAACCACGTCGTACGAGTTCGCCATTTTTTTTTGTGTTGTTCCCGCGTTGTTTCTACTGCGACGTTTTGGCCTTTGAGCCTGCAAGGTGAGGTAAGCACGGGGTGCAGTGAGATGCATGATTAGTTGGGGGAACCATCGATGACGCGCGAATTAGTATGCTTGCATACTAGATCAAAGGTCTTTGTCAATTGGGTTGACTAGGTTATCTAAAAGTACTTTGACTAGTTCTAGTTTCTAAACTTTCAGAAAGAGGCGTGTTCATTTGAGAGGCGAGCAACGTTAACGCATGAATTTATGCGACTCAGAACACGATAAGCAACACATAGAGCGATAACCTTTTAGTCGTTTATCTCGTTGACCAAGTTTATCGTGAAATACCGCCATAAGAAGAATGATGTCTTCATAGTTCCAAATAGTTAAACTGCCGGACCGTTCTCCCTGCAATGCACCCTACACAATACTCACTGACGCTAATGTTAACTGATACATAGAGACATCGCGCACGGGAAACCCACCGTGGCCAAGTTTGCCATACAACGCAAAGTTCAAACGCCGTCTGGACTCACTTAGACTTTGCACTTTAGGCAGCGCACTGCTAGAGACTACAGTCTTGGCGGGTACAATGGTGCTATCGACATTTATTGCGCGAAAGTCAGATGGTAAGTAGGGAAATACAGATTATGGAGCGCACGTGAACATAGATGCATACGTGTCGCCCTGGACTCAGAAGAAAATTGGTGGATTGGTGGCCATAGGAACATCAACTAATCTCCAGGTCTGCCACTATCAGCATCCGTCGATGATGATGCTGCTACTCCTCAGCTCGCGGAGCGCAAGAAGCAGCTCAAGATGATTGTTCGCAAGATCAGTCCAAATGCCGAGCCCATGGCTTCAATTGAGTCTGGAGACTACACCATTCAGTAAGTGCCTCGTCACCATTTTTTGGTTCAGGGAGATTGGATTCTAACTGTAGCTACTTGATTGGCCACGAAATCATTTACATGTGCATATGCGACAAATCATACCCGCGGAAACTGGCATTTTCATACCTTGAGGAGCTCGACAAGGAGTTCTACACCTCGTACGCACAAGAAATCGACAGACAGGGTCTACGACCTTACGCGTTTGTCGAATTTGATTCGTTTATGCAGAAAACTAAGCGCGTTTACCAAGACTCGCGCGCCACGCAGAACCTGGATAAGCTGAATGCCGAACTCCAGGATGTGACAAAAATTATGACCAAGAACATCGAAGACCTTCTGTACCGCGGTGACTCGCTTGATCGGATGGCAGACATGTCGTCCTCGCTGCGGACAGAGTCGAAAAAGTACCGTCGAGCTGCGCAGCGAATCAACTTCGAGGCGCTAATCCGCCAGTACGTGCCAGTGGTAATGATAGCACTGATGTTTTTGTTCCTGATCTGGTGGATGTTTTTCTAGATCACACGTTTGATTGCCACTCCGTAAATTCGAATCGTTTTCATAGCTTTGGGGGGAGACTAGTAGGCTCCTGTCTTGTAATACAGCAAATTATTACATTTAGACCAGTTTGATATTGCACTTCAGGTACATGTCACGTGAGACCACCATGAGAGTCGAAAATTTCAGAAATGCATACACGATTACTAGTGCTTGGTCAGGCAAATCAATCACGGCACGTAACCGCTGCTAAAAATGTTCCGGCAAGCTGTGTCGAGAGTGGTAGTGCGTCACAATGTGCGCCAGTTCCACAGCTCTCGTGCCAGAAATGACTTGTTTGACTATTTTCGGATAAGAAACTTCCTCAAGAAGGAGGAAGGTCCCAAGGAGGTCGAAGTGGAGTCGGCAAAGGACGTCATGAAGAAGGTCGAGTCTAGCGAAGAGGATCTATCCAAGGTGTCGAACCTCAGAGTGCTCGGCAAGCCACCAAAGGACACGACGTGGGAGGAGCTGGAGGCACCCAAGTGGGCATTCCAGCCATGGCCGACTGCTCAGAACAACAAAAAGCTAAAGCTCCGCACGGTTCAGATCGCTCTCAAGCACGCTGCCAAGCAACATATCACCGGTTTTGAGAAGGGCAGCGATCTGATGGCCGCTTCGCTTGACGATTTGACCACCCGCTTTAACTTTGTGAAGGAGATTACCCCCCGTCTCAATGTGTCGATCCCTGACTCAGTCCTGACGAAGGCTACCAGTGTGGGCGATATTTTCAACTACCTTGAAGCCAATGTTGTAGGCCGCGATTTCGACGAGAAGCAGCCTGATGCCGTTTACCTCAACCCCGACGAGTTTGAAGGTCTTAATGTCACGTTTGTTGACTACGGGGCCGAGTCGGCCAAGCAAGGCAAGAAGTTCAAGAAACTGCTTGACAAGGCGGAGGAGCATATGGAAGTCGAAGTGGCTCGCAAGCTTCAGGCTGCCGTCGACAAATAACGGCATGCAAGCACTCTTAGCCACGAAAGATTTTAGCATTTGTACATAGTAAGTTCACGACCAGTATGGAGATATCTAATGTAGAAGGCCTACCGCTTCTATTTTTTTTTTTTTTTTCAAGGGGTTGCTGCCCCCGCATCCCGATGACAACTGCTCCGCAGTTGTGACAATGCAGTTTGCTCGGTTTCTACGGTGTCTGAAACGTTAAGAAAGTTAAAAAAAAACAAAAAAAAAAACTAAACTTTCTACCAACGAAGCCACCGCAACATTGCATACATCTATAGAGAACGGGTATTGAGAGTATGCACTTATCAGCGTGATGAACGCGAAAAAGTGAAAACAAGTACGATGGAAACCGCGAGTGTCACAATGGCACCCGGGAGAAGCAGGTCGTTAGGAACGCCAGGGATGACATCCGGCTGGCCAGTAGGCTTGTCACGCTTGGTATCAGTCTTTGAAGGCTCTTCGTCGACAGCAGAAGGCGTACCGAGCGACCGACGCGACGGCGCACTGCGAGGCGGGGGATCGATCTGGGTGTCCGGGTGGTGCACGTAAAGGTCTGCCTTTTCGAGGCCCTGAGAGCGGTTGATTCTTATGGCGTCAGTCAGATCGTGGTCAGAGGTGATGGCGACGGCGTCGCCCTCGTCGTCGACATAGCTGACAGCAAAGCCCGGTGTCACGATGCGACCATCCTCGACCAAACCGGCGCCTCCGAGGGCTTCAATCTCGTTGGGCAAAAACTTGTCGACAATACTCTTGCGCAAAAACTCCAGGCCATCGCTAGGCGAAACATTGATGCGGTGCACACGGCCGGTAGGCGACTTGAGCTTGAATGCAAATGCAGACTCGAGATCGGGATACGCCTGCATGCGCGAACCCATACGCGAGACGGAATCACCAGGCGCAACGTCATTGCCAATGTTGAACTGGGCGAGTTCCGATGCAGAAACATCGGGCGGAGGCGACGACAGGAGGTCGACCGACTGCCGGTCCGACATGGACGACAGAGGCGTGTGCGGGCGGCCCTCAGCCGATGTAGCTGACTCGTTGTCGTGCACGTCAAGTGACTGCCAAAAGCGCGACCAGGCAGGCCCTTCGCTGCCGTCGCCCGAGTTCATGTTATTGATCTGCTCAAGCGTAGCGTACGTCAGCTTGAGGACGTCCACAATGCCAATAATCTCATTGTCGTCGCCCATAACTGGCAGGTTGAGGTAGTGGCCGTCGTGCATCTTGCGGAGCGCCGCCTGGATCGACATGGTCTTAGGGGCAAAGTCGGGTTGCGGAGTCATGACGCGCACCACCGAGCAGTTCTTGGGGTTGTAACCGGCCGCAATCACTCGCAGCACAATGTCCTTGGTGGTGAAAATGCCGGTGACGGCGTCCTGGTCCGTCACCAGCACGGCAGTGGTGCGGTTCTCCTTCATGAGCTTGGCAATTTCGCTGACGTTTGTGCGCACGTCGACAAAGATGGGAGGCTTGCCGTCAAGCACAGACTCGAGGTCAGGACCCGCAGTCTGCGCCTTCAGCGCCTCGACGTACTGGATAATCTGAGCCGGCTGGGACGAGCCGAGCTCGCTCTGTACGCCCTCGAGAGCATCATGCAGCTTGCGCGATGACTGGTACACGCGGTCAAGCTTGTTCATGGCCTCATAGAAGCACTTGGTGATATCAAGGACACCAGCAATGTCCTGGTTCTCGTCCATGACGGGCAAGTGCCGGAAGCCGCGCTCCACCATGAGATTGAGCGCATCAGTAGCCGACGTTTCGGTGCGTGCGCACAGCGGGTTCGCCGTCATGATGTCCTCAATTGTGTGAGCCTTGGCGTCCTTGCCGGCGCCGACAATTTTGAATGCAATATCCTTGGCAGTGAAAATGCCGCACACACTGTCGTCGTCATCTAGTACAAGGACACAGTTTTCGCGCTTGGCAGACATGAACTGGGCGGCCTCGTGGATCGTAGTACGAAGACGCATAGTCAGGGGCGGCGATGGTTTGAGCGCCAGCACAGAGCCGGCAGGCCGTTTGCGCGGCTGCTGCTTCTGTGTGCCCACTTGATTTTTGCGCTTGTTAATCTCAGCCTCGAGCTTTTTGCGGATAGCCTCGTCTCGCTTATTTTGGCGACGACGCCCGTCCGGTGTCACGACGGCATCGATGGACTGCATCCCAGTTGTGTGGCTAGTGGAGCTGCCGTTGGAGACACTCGAGCCAGCGTAGCCCTGTTTTTCTCTTCGCGACATGGCTGCCTTGTCTTGGAAGGTGTTATGTATCGGAGGACAACCGTGTAGCGTGTATTGTGGTTATGCTCTGAGTGTGTTTTTTAATCGGTTTGTGTTTTTTGGGCACCCAAAACGTAAACAAGCCGTACGAGCCGGAAGAAGACCGCGACGAGGAGCCTGAATCATTTCTTACTAAGCGGTCATCCACGTGCCATGCAGCAAATTGCATAACAGGAGAGTTATGCTCACGTCCAAATACGGCTACTAGTAGACCAACTGGTCTCGAGATCTACAGCTTGTCCAGACCTTTAGTCAATAAGCTTTTCGCGCATCTAATCAATGCGAGCTGACGACACCGGCAGACTTACATCATTGTCTGGTTGTCTGATGCGGCGCGCCGATCTGACGGCAAAAAAGAAATAGCTTGATGCGAGGAGCGTTTCAGACAACCCATCAATTGCTATACGAGGCTTCAGTGATCTTTTCGCCGCGTTTATCATGAAAGCAAAAGTTAGATACTAGTCGCATGCAGTCTATTTTAGCCAGATTGACATCGTTACGGACGTCACGTTTCTAGATCCGAGCTGGTCTTAACAACAAAGGCTCTGCGAAATTGCAGTTCAGCAAGTAAAAACTAGCCCGAAGAAGGAAGCTCAATTGAACCTACATTTTCTCTGATTCAGGAATACAAAACGCCTTGTGCTCGACCCCGCACGCTGCAGCGGGGCTGGTGGTGGAGATAAAAACATAATTCCGCGTTTGTCGTGCCGCACTTGTTCCTTCAAGCTTTCTCGCGAGCAAATGCTCTTTTCTATGGTATACTGTAACACACACAAAAAAAAGTCAATGGAAAAATTGCATTAAATAGATTTATACGAGGACTCATAGCAAAAATTACGAAATACGGCAACAAGTTAGCAGGTGAGGCATGGTAATGGTGGGAAGCGAGACATGACATCCAGGTCGTGCTATGCCTTCCAGATGATAAGCACGAAAACATTCACCACCCAAAGAAATAGCGAGAATAAAGTGCCGCGCAACTGAAGCCCGAACTTAGCGAGTCATGGCGTCGAACCCGACTCAGGCGACTCGCCTGGCTTTGCGTACCACTGATGGTCGCCTGAAACAGGCGAGATAGAGCCCAGAGATGCAGGCGCACTATGTTCGACTCCGGGAGCTTGCTTCGGCACAGTCGTGGCTGCATAAGCCGTCTGGGCCTCGGCCTCAAGAAATTTGTCGTAGCAAGCCTCTGGAGTAAACTTGTTACCCAGCTTGTGCGCAATCGCTACCCATTTCACGTCATCGTACTCCTTCGAAGCGGCCATCAACATACTGATATCATCGTTGGTCCAGGGGTTGACCTTCCCCTTGAGCTTTGTGCAGTACCGCACCTGTAGTGCTCCTGGAGTGCGGCCAGGGAAGTGCTTGGCAATCTCCCGCCATGTCAACTTGTCGACCTCCTTGAGCTTAATAAGCAACGAGTCGTCCGACGATGAAAACTTGGGCCGCTGGACGTACTTTGGTGGACGAAGAGCGTCTTGGGACATGCTTGGAAGTACTCCCAGTCCAACGGGGTTGTGAAATGATGATGCACCGGCGCTGGACTTGGGTGTCATTGGCTGGGGTGGAGGCAACAAGTCTGGAACGCCAAACGGAACCACTTGACTTGCGTGGGACCCGCCCCACAAGCCCAACGGAGAATCTGCAGCCAGTGGATCAGCGGGACTGGGGCCGGCCCTGTTGAGTTGGTACTGCCTGTTCGTCTCAGACGACTTGTTGAAGCTACCGCTGAACGGAGAGGAAGGTTGAGACGTCGGCAGCGGCACTGGGTAGTAAGGAAACGAACTAACAGGCGTCGTTGCACCTTGGACCATGGCAAAAACTGCCGTTGGTCCGGTATGGTTGACGGAATAACGTGACGGCATCACTTGGCTCTGCTGTGAGGTTTTGGTTTAACATGATTATGAGATGCATTGTATGGACGCTCTCCAACATGCGTCTGAATGACCAATGGCACCGCGCAGAAACACACAGATGAACATGCAGGTGACTAGATGAGCGATGGGCGAGTCGGGAACCACAGAATGGCGATAATCAAAGTGTTGCTTAAATGCAAGACAAAAGAAGAGCATAAACGATAATTGTGCCGTAGAACATACCTGCTGAGGATAGACGTTGTAGTTGACAGACGAGCTCGCAGTGGCGGCAGTGGCGTGAGGATGCGAAGAAGGACTCCAGTGGTGAAATTGCTCTAGGTGTGATTCGTGATTATGATCTTGATTTTTCGAATCGCTCATGCGTAAGAACGCATGTATAGCCCGAACAGGTGAATCAAAATAGGTACCTGCAAAGAAAGAACGGAATGAACGTTTTGTCAACGGGAGACGAGAAAGAGGGTTCGTCTCACCTGAACTAAACTCGCAGTAAGATGACTTCAAGAGAGAGACTAGGTGTGGCTGAGCTGAACGCGGTATCGGATAGTTTGGATGAAACAAAGCCGAGGGTGTGGGACTGGCCTTTTATTAACAAACTTCAACCCTCACGGTGCAGGGACATTGCCGAATTAAGATTCTGGCGCATATGAAACAATTTACGGGCGCGCGCATGTCAGTTTGGTCTGCGCGAGGCTGACAGAAACTCGCATCTTACGCACACGGCGGCGGCAGCGGCTGCGGGCCGCACATGCGGATCCGCCCCCAAAGTGTTACAAGTCGGCTTCGGTTGTGCATGCTCGTGACCGCCGTCGTGAGCCCCACTCTCAACGCCTTGTGGCCATTGCGTGCAAATTTGCATTCGACGGCCTCGCCTTAGTTGGAAAACGTGAAGGGGACCCCTGTCGTTCGATAGTACACGAAGAGATCATCCCAAGCACACTTGGGACGAGTCGCCGGAAAAACGTATCTCGGCACACCTGCAGGATCATTTATGGTTCAGGAACGCATTCCCAGCTGTCTGTTAATGCATCTATGACGCTTGGTCGTCCAAGCCTATATCCGCCATGTACAACAGGCCTTTTCATGAAACCGCGCGGTGAAGAAATAGCTGGCAAGGGGCAACAGTTATCTTCATTCAGAGTACTACCGTAGTGGCCGTGAAATTCTGGTGCGGCTCGAGAATGTGGGGCGGCCGGGGTCCGACATCGCCGAGGCAGGGCTGCCCCTTGGACGCCTGTGGACTAGCGCCTCAGTCTCCGTCGGCCAATGAACTGCGCGCTAATTGTCCTTCGTTCCCATAAGAAACAATCCCAGTCATTCAATAGTTGCATTCTCTGGCAAGCCGGGGCTTCACGTGGACCCTGACTCAATTTACCTTAGCATAGGCGAGTGCCCGCCATCTCATTTGCTTGGCATCAAACTTTTGAGAGCACTGGCAACGATTCTAAATGACGTCGAAGACCAAATGTGACCTACCGGTTGCAAACAACATCTTGACCAAATAAACTCGCGAATTTCATGTCTCAGCTTCCAGGTTCGGCAAATGCGACGTAGAGCGTTGGGGGACCAGATCCACGTAGCATGGTGGAAAAGCTAAGCTCGTGCCACCGGTGCCGTACTTCGATACGAGGATGCCAATTTGGATAGCATACTAGACAATCACAGACCATTCAGAGCTCAGTCAGAAACTAATCATATGCCAGTATCTTGGTCGGTCCAGTTTAATTTCGCGCATAGGCAATGACCTCACTCAAGGCAGGTCACTCTTAGTTCTGTCAGTCTGTATATGACGAGTCGATGTCCATGTGAAGCAACACAATGGGGGTGGGGGGGGGGTAGGGTTGTAGACGGGTCGGCGTGCTTCCTATAATTATAATTCCGGCCTTGTCGCTCATTATTAGACAACCGACAACTGACTTCTGCAAGTCATAACGTCACTGCACATACCTTTGTCTCATGCCGATAGTACAATGTCTTGCCTGAACCTGGATGTACCGTTTGAGCGAGATTGAACGGCTCATAGACAGATACCAAGATACCCAGATGAAACCATTCCAATGATCATCCGGCATTGAGGCCGACCACATTGGCACGCGCGCATGCGGATCCACGCAGCGGCCCACCAATTTAGCCGAAACAGCTTCGAATGCAAGTTGATTGATGACCAGCGATGAGCGAGTGGGGCGGCTGGTGAATAGGGCTCGCTTCTCACATTTAAAGTTCAGCCCTTGCCGCATAAAAATAGCCAGAGATGTGTCTCAGCTGCAGGGCGTGCAGGCTCAAACGCCATGCATGATGAGACTACCGGGCCGCATAGAACCGTCCATCGCTTATCGAGTCGCTCGTAGCTATATCACTTTTAATCTGGGAAGTATAGAGATTGCTAGATGGATGAGCACCAATTAATACTACTGTGCTGAGTGATGAGATGCCGCTAGATACTCGATCTGACTGACCTGCATATTTAGACAGCCAACAAACCAAACTGGTTCATGTCGCCTCGTTTCCGATGGAGGGCATGTGTTCGGTAGACAACAGCAGCACTGCCCCACCCGAGAGATAGCAGATTTTGCTTGCTTTTTCATGCCCTAAGAATGCTCGTTTAGCCTCTAAGCTGAGACGCGCAGCCGCATCTGGCTTCAGCGTTAGCCGAGGCGTGTTAGCCAGTATTTGTAAAATATCCGGGTCGAGACCGTCTGCATTCTAATCTGAAAATGTCTAGCAGAAGCCATCGAAAAAATACAATTGAGAATGTTCATATTTCGCTACTCCACGTCTTCTCTGAGGCCCCTCGCTTTAGTCTGCAAGGCGTATGCACAGGCTGCTGCTGCTGCCTCAGGCGGGGCCGGCAGCACGTACAAAGTTGTGTCGGTCAGGAACGACCACAAGGCATCACTCATTTGATGTATCAACCAAGATAAACATTTTTTGAAGTCAGGCTTTTACTGGGGTAGAAGTGTCCTATCGTAGCATGGAACGCGTATTGGTATCGGCGAAGCAACCGACTTTAGGCAAATCACTTGAGCGAGACAGAAGCACAACGATTTCTGGTTTCAAATTACTTGAAATTATCTTTAGAGCGCGTGACACTAGTGTTCTCAATTAGGCACATGACATTCCCCAAGATTCAGTGTCACATTAGTGTCACATGTGAATTATCCACCCTCGTATGCGTCCTCTGCCGCAGAGAGTTCTGATTGAGCTCTTGAGCCGAACTTGTACCATCTTAGAGCATTGTCACGGTATTTGATTGGCATTTACGGAAGCGAATTTTACTCAGAGCCCAGTTATGCGCCGGCGTCGTTTCACACCACTGGTTCGATGATATTCTGAATCGATATGGCCCTAGCATTCCGTGCTATTCCTTAGTGTCAGCAGTCAAGTAAATTGAAAAACTATGACATTTCAGAATAACTTTTAAAGTCTAATTGGAACTCACTGTCACGCTCTATACGAGAATGGTTACTCGTAGCCCGTACCGTTTTGTACTCAAGCAAAAACTTTGAAAAGCTGCGCTCTCGAGTCAGACTTGCCACAGGCGTCCACTGTGGAGACAGAATCATACCTTTGCTACAATTGAGCTAGAATTGTGTGTTGGTAATAGTATTCATGGGGCAGGCCAGCCCGGTTCATCGACAACCAGTCTCTCTAGGCCAATTAGACTTGTTATTCAGGAATTCCGACAATCAAAAACAACAACAAAAAAAAAAGACGTCCCCCCCAGACTAGTCTACTAACAATCATGGGAGGACTACTACTAAAAATCAAATAGGTGCCGGACCACTAGTATGTCTTTTGGCGCCAGATGCCACCCAAATCTGACTAGGCTCGGTACTAACATCTCCATTCACGACATGCTGGACAGGCCACACTAAACCCTCCCGTATATCTAAGCAAAAATAAAGACCAACTATCCGACCAAACGAGCTTGCGCGGTCATGATTCTGGTCGTTACTTCTAGCAAGTACGTGTCGTGGAAGATGCGATATGCCGGAATGCGGAATATCATAGCGGAAGCAATTATCGTTACTTGACAATGATTCCACCGTAAACTAGTTCGAGAAATGTAGGCATTGCCAAGGAATGCCTACACCTGGGCCACGGATGTACCAAGGGTGTCTACCTAGTCACAATACGCAAATGAAAGTATGCGATAGTAAATGCCTCGCAGTCCGGCGTCGAATTTGGATTTCGCTCTTCATTGTTATTAGCACCGAGAACGTGATAGTTGCGGCATTGACCAAAAATGCGAAGGCGACGCATAAAGCTCTGACGTCATCAGTACGAAAATCATCATCTGTGCACCCGTCGGGCCGCTTGATTGAGACTCATTTGAGTCGATTCCTTTGCGTTCAATGCATAGAACTGTTTCTTACATGGAATTCTTCCAATGGCCTGCACTTAGCCGTCGTCCCTGACCAGACTGCAGGCTGGACAATGCCAAGACCGAAGATGCAAACTTGATCTACCTGCGGCATCTCATGCAGGCTCCCAAGATTGGATTCGAGAAATGAATCAAGACTAATGGCGGCTGTGTCCTTCGGTTTAGTTAGACCTACTTAAGAGATCAGTGTGGCGCCTCTTGCACCTCTGTACAAGGATAGATCGCAGTTTCGATCAAGCCATGGGCCCTCAGTTGCAGGGTCTCACGACAAGTTGGAAGGTGGGCCATCGAGATGCATAATATGGGTCCCAGCCTGGTTGTGATTGGATTAACAGTACCACTGCTAGGGCTGACTGATTATGTTTCACACTCGCATGGGTCCGGTGGTGCCTCGCAGAGTTCGTTGCATGTGATTTTTTACTCGAACGTCGTTAACATGAATTCGGCCCGTTCAATCCTTAGTGGGTCAGTCGCTTTAAAGCAGTTGTAGTTGGAATTGGTCCCGTCGGGTTCCTCCTCACCCCCGACCAATACACCCGGTGACAGCGATCGACAATCACGATCAGCCGTCATTTGTATTTCTGTGAAAGCGAAGCATCTCCCATAATTTCCATGCAGAACGCGATATATCTTTTCACCCATCAAAGACCGTTAGAGCTATCGTCTATCAGAATTCCTGAATATCAGTAGAAAGCTTAGAAGTAATTGAATAGTCAGGGATCGGTGCATCGTCTTCCGCAAGAAGCGCTGCTATTCAATTCGAACCTCTTCGGTACAGTGTGTGTGTTTATGAAACCGCAGAATCGCGAAGCCTGCATGTTCAAGGATGTGGATTTGTAGTGAGAGACGCACCTTCATCTATTATCACGCCGCATGCACAGAGGCGATACTAAAAATACTGCGACAATCGGTAGATATTCCGCATTACCATTCCACAATGGCAACTATTCAAGTAACATTACCAAGCTTGCGCATCGGCCGGATTCTGAATGGTCGCTTTGACATTTTAAATTCCGACGAGTCCACATGTAAAAAGCCCACTAGCAGTCGGATGGATCAAATTCACAATATTATTCTAGGAAAGCTCAGTTTGTATCCTGATATCTCGTATTATGTGCTGGATAGAGCAAGCGGATAAAATTAAAGACGAAGAATGTGGCCTGGACGGCAGTAGAGCAATGGCATGTGGAAATCATGCCTCGCAAACTTGAAATGACAACCTGTGCTTCTGGATCACAGAATTCTATCAAAGAATACAGAAATTGACCATCTCACACGAATATGGGAACTGTACAGTTATCTGGAAGCCTAGAAATTTATACGCAAGCCTAGATGCATCAACAAGGATAGGAAATGCACGCAGATCATGAAGGTAGCGCATCACGGTCGGCCCTTTTATACATCGTAAATGGATGCAGCCCCGCTTCCGAAATCGGTGGTGCTGTGTTGCTAGTGCCACGGAAAGCACGATTTAAGTGCGAAACGCCCAAATCCTAGCTGGAAGATTGGTATAATTGAATATGAGAAGTTTCTATAGACGTCACAAAACACGCAAATGCTAAGCTGCTAACACCGACAAGCGGAAGCATGTAAACGCTTTGACGTCCCTTGTGACCCGTGTATGGAGTCTTGGTCGGTTTTAGGTCGAGCCGTACTGTTGAGATTATATTTCTAAACAAACCGCAACGTGTTGTTATTGCAGCAACTTCGTGCATTGCATACGAACACCATCTCAACGATTCACGAGTCTAATCAGACGTCTTTGAAAGTCACTCGAAACATAGTGCACATGAACAGCATTCTGTACATATTGAAGTCTCCGGAGTGCCTAGCAAAATCCCTCCGTGTCTACCGGAAAATGTAAGCACTTCGCATGGCGCAACCATCACAACTACGTCATCTGGTCTGTAAATGGAGCTAGGATCTGCTGTATGTGGCAGGAGTCAAATAGTGGCAGATAGACTGGCAAATCGCGTGACGTACGCAGTAGAATATATGATCAAAGAAGCGACCATATTGCTACGCATGTCGGAATTACACGTTGGTCTGCAAAGAAATGCAAAAGAAAAAGAGAGAAGTAACGCCACAGTGACAGCTTAATACTAGATAATAAATGGTATTTTGTAAAACGTTGCAATGGAATGGCCGGCAGTTGGGCAAGTTCTCCGTTGCGCTTAGTTATTTGCTTGCTAATGCATGGTAGGCTATTACGTGAAACAGTCAATTAATGCATGTTCCTGTAAGTTACTAAGGAGGGAGAATATTCCTGACTATCGCACAGTCAATTAAGGCCAAAGCGATCAGAATGCAAGATTGCTCAATTTGGAGATGCCCGAATAGATGACGGTTAGGCAACGACAACGTTTGTAGCGTATTTGGTATTTAGTTAGTGTCAAATATTTGCTATTGTCGACAATCCTATTGTAACGCCTCCACGAAGCTTTAGAAAAACTCTGAAACTATTGCCATCCACTTTTTGTGAGGCTGTTAACAATTCAGGTTCTGTCCACCAAAGTGACGGACTTACAAAGCGATGGAGATTGGGCTGTTCACAGAGTTGCAAAGGCCCTTAAAGTTGGTTCTTAGGTCGTAGCAAAAGCCTAAGGACCAATAGCACGATCTGATAGCTTGTGGTCCACACCGATTTGAGCTCTCACCCATGCAACCATAATGTAATAGCAGAGAGTAAAGCAATAAAACAGCTAAGGACTGCTTTAATTTGTGAATGATACGTAGCGCACGGCGGCCTGTCAAACTGTGAGTATTAATAATATCATAGTATTGGCGTTTCATGCGGCGCTATCTTGTGTCCCTCGGCGGCTTGGCTTCTCTTGGCCGCATACACCGGTCGTACTCTGGCCCAGACGAGCTTTGTGGAAAGGGATTAAAATGGAGCACTATTATGGTCACTGTCACCGGTATGCCTTCGTGTACAGGCCTTACTCATTATTTTGTCCAATTAGCTTGGACAAGGAAGTACTTGAAGAACAGTAAGACTTCAGCAGGGAATGCAAGGACCCTTGGTAAAAATCTTACAAGTAAACTAATGAGAGCCTAGAGCCAAGTTGCCACTGTCCCAAAACTGACCGTCTGACCGTCGGACAAAAGAGATGCCGTCGACCTTGCCCACACGGGTGGGCATGCCGATCCTTGCACGGCATCAAGATCGCGGGGCACATAGCAAGTGGCATCTAAACGAAGAATTACGCAAGCACCTCTGTCGTCCGTCTATGCACACGCCAATTTTATCTGATGGAAATGCTTTTGCCACGCGAGTAGATAAGAGTGAGTGCGGCGCGGCCAAATGCCGTATACATTGTCTCGGGCAATATTTCCACCATTTTTGGGCCCGTTTGATAGATGATGACGAGAGCAGTCCTGAATTCAAGCCAACACCGCGTCGCAGTCGGACTCCGGCTGGCCTCTTGACGATAATGACAAGAGACGACTCTACCACAAACACATTTGCGCGGTTGTTTTGTAATCACGACTTTTGAGCCGCTTGATGCCGCATGCACCTGCGTCCCTTGAAGGCAATATGACAAAATCTGAGGCAAGACGACTGGCACCTAAAACCACGACACCTGAAGCTGGACGACCGCTAACACCTCATATTGACACCATTTTGCTGGATCAAGCGATACTGGGTACTTGAAACTACGAAAATGCTACATATGCGCCGTAACAGTTGCGTACCCACGATGCACGTTAGTTGTACGGCTGAAAAAAAGGGGACATATCGCTGCATCGGAGTCCGCTTTTTTTCCTCGCCGCAGTACTCGCTTTGCAGGTTGCCCACTTTGTTGGAAGATATAAAAGGGAGAGCGGAGATCCGGTACATGACACATTAGAACAAACGGGCACATTGCTTGTTGCCTGACAACGAAACCGCCTGGTGGCACGCGACGACGTTTCTCTCGTGACTTTTGCTTTGACTACACACATCTGGATCACACGATCGGCGTCATCTCAAGTCTAAGAGCTTTTCGCCACCATGGGCACACAGGATGCTGCGGACGAGCACGACGCTCAGGCGCTCGAAGCACAGTCCAAGCAGCTTAAGAAGGTCGACAGTACGCCTAAACCAACAGCGGCCAATGCTGGCGAAAAAGGCCCATTTCGGTTGCTGTCGCCTTTTGTCGGACGAACAATTCCTCCCGTTCCAAAGGAACGTCCCCCGTACCCAGAGCCCACGGCAGGGCCGTGGGCGCGATTCACGTATTCCTGGATCTATCCGGTTATGAAGGTAAGTTGCCAATTCGCCATTTGGACCTCTGCTTCTCTTCCCCACTCGCACACCCACTAACATCAGACCGGATATCTGCGTGAACTTCGACCCGAGGACCTGTGGCCCGTCGAAGGCACAAGTGCAAGTGTTGAGGACATGTATAGTCGCTTCGAGAGGTACCTCAAGGAGTACCACGATGCGGCAAAGGAGAAAGCTCGTCGCGAGGGCAAGTCCGAGGCGGAGATTCGCGATCTGCCTCTGCCGAAACATTCGGCCCTCAAAGCATGGAACAAAACATTTGCGTACCAATGGTGGTCTGGTGGCGCGGCAAAGATCCTGTCCGATGCATCACAAGCCCTCACACCTCTGCTCACGCGAAAACTCATTGAGTTTGTTGCCATCAAGAGTGTTGACTCGGGCTATCCTATCGGCAAGGGCGTCGGCTACGCTCTTGGTACTGCCGGAATGCAAGTCTTCACTTCTATGTTTCTCAATATCTTCTTTTACCGCGCTATGCTCACTGGCGCGCAAACTCGCGCCGTGTTTAGCCAGGCGATTTACGAAAAGTCGCTCCGGCTGTCCGGCAAGGCCCGACTCAAGTACACCAACGGTCTACTGACAAACCTCATGTCGACAGACACCCACCGTATCGACTTTGCGCTCCAGTGGATCCACTTTGCCTGGACCTTTCCTGTTACGCTCGTCATCTGTGTTGCACTAGTCATTGTCAACATTGGTGCTATTGGCCTGGTTGGCTTTGTGCTACTGCTTATCAGCTTTTTTGTGGTGCTGTTCGTGTCACGCCGGATGGTGCGTATTCGCAAGGCGTCCAACGTCGTTACGGACTCGCGTGTCGGCGTCATGAGAGAGGTTTTGCAGTCCATGAAGATTATCAAGTTCTATGCATGGGAAGACGCCTACATTGAGCGCATTTTGCAGATTCGCAACAAGGAGATGCACCTGATCAAGCTCATGCTCGTTGTGCGCAACTTCCTCAATGCATTATTCGTGTCTGTACCGACGCTGGCAGGTCTCGTTGCCTTTGTTGCCCTCAAGGGCATTGGTGGCAATTTGAATCCGGCGACTGTTTTCTCGTCTCTTTCTCTGTTTAACATCACGCGTATCCCGCTTATGTTCTTGCCGCTTGCTGCGGTTTCGGGATTTGAAGCTTTTTTGGCTGTCAAGCGTATCGAAGAACTTCTTGGAGCCCCCGAGGGCGAGAACTATCTCGAGTACGACGCAAACCAAAAGGCGGCCATCCGCATCTCGGGCGGTTCGTTCATTTGGGAGAAGGAGGATGAAGATGATAGTTCCAAGGACACAGCTAGTGAGAAGAAAGAGGCCGAGGACGACAGCACCGCCGACACCGCTGAGACCGCCAGCGTGTACGCGTCGAGCGCCAAGGATGCGCCGGCGCCCGTTGTCGAGCCTATCCACGCGCCATCGAGTCCACCGCCGACCGAGACCGAGAAATCCGACGGACGGTCCAGCACTCCCACCAAGGGCGAGGCTGTCCCTGAGCAGTTTACCGGCTTCTCTGGCATTGACCTTGAGATCAACGAGGGCGAGTTTGTCATTGTGACTGGCAGTATCGGATCCGGTAAGAGTTCGCTCCTGACAGCTATTGCTGGTGGCATGCACCGCGTCAGTGGCTCGGTCACGCTCAAGGATGACATGGTTTTGTGCGGCCAGCAGTGGGTGCAGAACGCCACTGTGGAGGAAAACATCACGTTTGGCCGCCCCATGGACAGAGATTGGTACGAAAAGGTGATCGCCGCCTGCTCTTTGACGCGGGATCTCGAGATCCTTCCTGCTGGTGACCAGACCGAGGTTGGCGAGCGCGGAATTACCATTTCCGGTGGCCAAAAGGCCCGTATCAACCTGGCTCGTGCTGCGTACAGCAATGCCAACATTGTGCTTCTGGATGACGTTCTTTCTGCTGTCGATGCGCATGTCGGCCGTCACATTGTCGAAAACTGCATCAATGGCATTCTCAAGGACAAGACGCGCTTGCTGGCGACGCATCAGCTCGGCATGCTATCCTATGCTGACCGAGTTATCTACCTTGATGCCGCGGGCCGCATCGAGATGGGCACAGTCGAAGAGCTGACGGCGTCGTCCGAGGGCTTCCGCAGCCTGCTGCACTACAGCCAGCAGCAGGAATCCGAGGAAGAGGATGCGTCTGACGTCGAAGAGGAGGAAGAGGACAAAGAGGCCAAGGAGCTTAAGCCCAAAAGCGACGGCAAGCTCATGCAGGCAGAGGAAAAAGCCACGGACAATATCCCGCTGCACATGTACATGTCGTTTTTCAGGCATGGCCGCTTCATCTTCAAGTACATGAGTCTGCCCTTCCTCCTGCTCACGATGACCGTTGCCGTGTTCTTGACGCTCTTCACAAGCGTATGGCTTTCATTTTGGACGTCCGACAAGTTTCCGGCCCGTTCTGAGAGGTTCTACGTTGGCCTGTTTGTCATGTTTGGTGTTTTATCTGCCATTATGTCGTTTTTGCTCTTCTACACAATCACGGACCTCGTGAACCGGACTGCGCTGCGCCTGCACGTCAAGGCTGTGAAGCGGGTACTGCACGCGCCCATGTCCTTCTTTGACACCCAACCACTTGGTCGTGTCATGAACCGGTTCACTAAGGACTCGGACTCGATCGACAACGAGCTATCGGATCAGGCACGTCTGCTCCTGTACTCGATGGCGACCATTATCGGCACGTTTATCCTCACGATCATTTACCTGCCGTGGTTTGCGCTGTCACTTGGTGGCCTGTTTTTCGTGTTTCTGGGAGCGGCCAAATTTTACCGCGCGTCGGCTCGTGACATCAAGCGCTACGAGTCGCTCGGCCGCTCAGTGGTGTTTGCGCACTACTCCGAGTCTCTCAGTGGCCTGACGACTATCAAGTCGTACAACGACGAGAGCCGGTTCATCAAGCGCTCAAAGAGCGCCATTGACAAGATGGACGCCGCATACTACCTGACGCTCGCCAACCAGCGGTGGCTAGCACTCCGGCTCGATATGGTTGGCGCTGCTCTCGCGTTCGTGTCCAACATGCTCTGTGTTACTGGCCAGTTTCACATCGACGCCTCGTCCGTTGGTCTGGTTGTGTCGTCGCTTATCCAAGTCACTGGTATGCTATCCATGTGCGTGCGCCAACTTGCGTCGGTCGAGAGCAATATGAACTCGGTTGAGCGCTTGACCTACTATGCCGAGGAGCTCCCGCAGGAGGCACCGTACCGCATCGTGGCGGCCAAGCCGAGCGCCGACTGGCCGCAGCAAGGTGCGATTGAGTTCAAGCAGGCGACGCTGCGCTACCAGCCGCAGCTTCCGCCGGTGCTCAAGAATCTCAATATTTCCGTCAAGGGCGCCGAGAAGATCGGCATCTGCGGCCGAACCGGCGCTGGCAAGTCGACGATCATGGTGGCCCTGTACCGTCTGAGCGAGCTATCCGAGGGCTCTATTGAGATCGACGGAGTTGACATTTCCAAGATCGGCCTCCAGGATCTCCGCGAGAAGCTGGCCATCATTCCGCAGGATCCGGTCTTGTTCAAGGGCACTGTTCGCAGCAACATCGATCCGTTTGGCAAGTCGACCGACGTGGAGCTGTGGGACGCGCTTCGGCGCGCGTGGCTGATTGAGTCGCATGATATTGACCGCGTGCACAACGGCGCTCTCAAGACGGAGCAGGTCAAGTTCCACCTCGACCAGAACGTCGACGACGACGGTACCAACTTTTCGCTTGGCGAGCGGCAGCTGCTGGCGCTTGCGCGCGCCCTCGTCCGCAAATCCAACATTCTCATTCTTGACGAGGCCACGTCGTCGGTTGACTTTGAGACCGACCACCGCATCCAGTCGACCATCAAGAACGAGTTTTCCAACTACACGATCCTGTGCATTGCGCACCGTCTCAACACCATTCTTGGTTACGACCGCATTTTGGTGCTGGACGCGGGCGAGGTGGCCGAGTTTGACGACCCCATCACTCTTTTCAACAAGCCCGACGGCGCCTTCCGCTCCATGTGTGACCGTTCGGGCATCACGCTCGACGACGTCCTTCGCGAGCAGGCCGAACGCAAAGAGGCTCTTCGCACCAGGAATTAACTAACCCTGTCGCCATTTAATTTGCATCATCGTTTTGTGTTTCTCTTGATGTCTTCCTGGGGGCGCTGCCCCCAGACCCCCGTAGCAACTGCTTCGCAGTTGAAAGACGTGGCAAGTGGTTCAGTGCGTGGACACGAGGCGTCTCTTAGTTCAGCGATCACCTGTGTTTCTCTTGATGTTTTCCTGGGGACGCTGCCCAGACCCCCGTAGCAACTGCTTCGCAGTTGAAAGACGTGGTAAGCGGTTCAGTGTGTGGACACGAGGGGTCTCCTAGTACAGCGATTCCAACTGCGTAGCAGTTGCTACGGGGGTCTGGGGGTAGCGCCCCCAGGATAGAAAAGAGGCGATATGGGGTCATGTCTTCGTTTTAATTCATCCCATTACATATTTACATTTCGTAGGCGGCGTCTAGAACACAAAATCGCCGTAGTCGTATACGTCTGGGGCGTCCTCGAGGGGGGCGACTTTCTCGCGGATAAAGTCGTGCACCGTCGACCAGTAGTGGGGCTGGATGCACGTATCATTGTGGGTGCCCTTGGGGAACTCCTTGAACGTCTTGTCAAACGACGACGACAGCTGGAATAGCTGCTTCATATGAGATCGCGGCACCAGCTCGTCCTGGGCGCCAGACATAAATAGCACTGGGACGTTTGGCGAAATCTTGGGGATGGACCGCTCCGATAACCATTTGTCTTGGCACAAAAACGCCAGCGGGCCCAGTGGCGGCAACACGTTGGGTATTAGCTTGACAATCGACAAAAACGTGTTTTCGAGAATTATGCCCTTGATAACCTGCTTGCCGACATCGACCGTCGCGGCGTGAATCGCAACGGCGCCTCCCAAGCTGCGTCCATACAGCACCACGGCCGTGTCCTGCAGCTCTGGGTGCGTGCTCATATACTTTAGCATGCACTCGACGTCCACCTTGAGGCCGTTTTCGCTCGGCTTTCCCGTCGACTTGCCGTAGCCTCTATACGAGAAAATGACTCTGTTGTTAGCGGCTGTCCATTTTTTTTTTCCTGGGGGCGCTGCCCCCAGACCCCCGTAGCAACTGCTTCGCAGTTGAGCTGGGGGACACGCGGGCTGTGTTCGTTTCTTTGGGGTACACTCGAGTCGAAATCAATTGGCCTTTGTTTCCTGGGGGCCGCTGCCCCCAGACCCCGTAGCAGCTGCTTCGCAGTTGATTATGCACCAAAGAAACGGAAACAGCCCACATGGCCCGAGCTCAACTGCGAAGCAGTTGCTGCGGGGGGTCTGGGGGCAGCGCCCCCCAGGGAACAAAAAGGAGGCCACAGGAAAAAGCTTCGCAGCTGAGCTGGGGCTATTTCCGTTCTCCGGAGATATAACCAACGCAGCAGTCGCCACGGGGGCCTGGGGGCACCGCCCCCAGGAAATTAAGACCACAGAAAGCGGCGGAGACCATCTGGGGGAGTAGGGTGGAACATACACGTTGTAGCCCATCTTGTCGTAGAATATCGACGCGAGGGGAAGGCTGTGCCCCATGTTGCCGGCGTTGGGGCAGAGCATGAGCACTGTTTTGGGGACATAGCCGGGTTCCGATCGTGGATGCTGGTGTTAGTCTGTGGCTGTAAGCGGGAACAAACTACAAGGCGTACCGTCATGATGTATGCCCGCAGCGTGACGCCGTCGGGCGTCTCAAGAGACACGTCCTCAAACGGAATGTCATAGAGGTCTGGCGTGTCGACGCGGTACCGCGAGTCGACGGGGTAGTTTGTCGGGTAGATGAGCATGTTTTCCAGCTTGTAAATGGCCATGACCGCGAGGGTCACTGCCACGGGCGCGAGTGTCATCATTGTCGTTGAGACGCCTCGGCTGGCGAGGGCACCCATGTTGATCTTGCAACTAGTCGACTACCGGTTGCTTCTGGATCTTGTTGACGGCAAAATGGTGTACTGTGGAGAAATGGGACCACTGTTTTGGTGCGGTGGTACCTCTGACACGGTGGGGTTAGAACCTCTATAAAGCGCGTGATAATAAGCGTCGCTTGTCGACTCTAACGCGTATGTTGGACTGGCTTAGGCACCACAAGCAAGAGTGACAGACACGCACACAGTTGTAGGTCCCCAATGGTGAGTTGGCGCGGTAGGCTTGATGGATAATCACTCAGAGGCCAAAAGCCACCACCACCACCCGCCGTGCCGGCTAGACACCCGCTACGTCCTCAGGTTCAGGGTACTCAGCCGTGTGCCCCTCCCAGGAGGCACTGGATTTCTAGCATTTTACAGCCGCGGCACAAAATGCGTCGTTCCTGGAAATACGCCGTGAGCCCGACCCCAGGCACTGCGGGGGTGTTTCGCTACAGCCTGTTTATCCCGCTGACAGTGCCAATGCCGTTGTACTTTGTGGTACGGCTCCGTTTAGCTATCTGTCGGATCCCGGGTCCCGTGTTGTCCCCGTACGGAGCGCGTCTGTTTGCCACCCTTTGGCGATCACATCAAGAAGCGTAGATCCTTAGTTTTTTTTGCGCAGATCTGTGGGTTTTATTTTCTTCCTGGGGGCTCTGCCCCCAGACCCCCGTAGCAACTGCTTCGCAGTTGACCTCAGTGATCCGTGAAGCCACTCTTGGTGTTGAGACCGGTTATGAGTGCTTTACCCGTTGAATCGGCGACTCAGCACCACGGTTGATCCGCTAGACGTGCAGTGCCAGCAAGGGTCTGGAACGTCCTTCAACTGCGAAGCAGTTGCCACGGGGGTCTGGGGGCAGCGCCCCCAGGAAGACAACAACAAATGCATGCTATACCGCATTGCTGGGCCATACAGGCCATCTATGTAATGTACACGGGTTAATCGGCGCGTTCGGTCAAAGGGAACGAAGGTACTTCCTTGATGTTGCGGATCCACTCTGCCTCGACGCGGAAAAAGACCCACATCCAGCGGCGGGCGATCTCGACGAGCTCAAGCGCAAAAAGACCAAACTCGCGATCGGCAAACTGGTACCATGACCCTGACAGCCTCAAGCTCCAAGTGAAGCGCATGGCGTAGTTGGCCATGACGACCGCCCAGTAGAGGGGCCGCGACGGGAAGTAGAGGACGGGCCGCAGCCCGCCGTGGCGGAACCGGCCGGCGCGTTTGACGAGCTCAAAGTCCCAGTCAAACGTCACGTCCCAGATGCAGCTATATGTCGAGTTGACGAGAACTGCCAGCACCCACACCCGGAACAGGGCGTCAGAGCCCACAACGTAGCCTAGCACGTTGACCTCCTTTTGAAGGAAAAAGCCCGCTAGCAGCACTGGGAACGACGTCATGTACTTGGCGAGGTTCCATAGATGCGTCGTATCGCGCGTCCGCGCGTAATCTGCGTAGCATTGGCGAGCGCGGATCGCAAATGGCACGCCCGACACCAGCAGCGGCAGCACCGGCGCGACGGTCCCGCTGCCTCCGCACTTGCGGTCCGGCTCGAGCAGACTGCTGCGGCCGTGTGCGAGGTTGCACAGCATCACCACCACGTCGGCCAGCACGCGCGCATAGCTCGTCAACGCGTCCGCGACCAACACGTCCGGCAAACGGTGCTCGCCGTCAATTCCACCAATGGCGACTCGCCGCAGCACAGCCTGGAACCGCTGGCGGCCCGTCCCGTGGAAACCGCGTGCTATAGGGAACGCCAGCAGCGACACAGTGATCTGCAGTTAGCCGTCGTCTATCGCACGTTTTTTTTCCTTTCCCTGGGGGGTTCCACCCCCAGACCCCCGTAGCAACTGCTTCGCAGTTGAGCGCCCGGTTTCATCTTCCTGGGGGTTCCACCCCCAGACCCCCGTAGCAACTGCTTCGCAGTTGAAGAGGACTAGTAGACGCTACAACCGCGAAGCGGTTGCTACGGGGGTCTGGGGGCAGCGCCCCCAGGGAAAAAAAGATCACAACGTACCAAAAAAGCCGCCCATGGAAAAATCTCTGCAAAATCAACCCCTTCTATGCCCAGATCGCTTCGGCCAGCAGTCGACACCCAGAACAGACCGTAGAGACACACAAACACCACAGTCATGGATCTCGCCATGCTGACCAGTGATTGCCACAACGGCCGGCCCGTCTGATACCTCAGTACCTGGTCCATGTCAATGTACACGTTGTTGAGAGCCCACACGTTGCCTGCCCAGCCCCACACGCCGAGCAGCACAAGCACCGATACGCGAAACGGCAGCGGGAAAGCCGCGTCGAACCCGCTCGTCGCAACGTCTCCCGCGCCTTCCGCTCCCACCGCACCTTCTAGCGGCGCAACTATCGCGTCTCCATCGTCCATTTGCCCAGTCAGCACCTAATCCTCGTGCCTGTGTTTCAAACTTCACGATCCTCTCTCCAACTCTATTCTTACACCTCATCATTCAGCCGTGCGGCGCGGCCCTTGGCGAGCTGCATATCATCACCTTAGAACCTGGTCGTTTTTTGTCTTCAGAAACTTGTTGCGTTCTGTTTTGGTTGGCGAGACGCTCATTTTTCTTTTATTTCCTGGGGGCTCTGCCCCCAGACCCCCCGTAGCAACTGCTTCGCAGTTGAGCTTGTGATGATTCGGGCCATTGTTTACTGTTTTGTTCGCAGGGTCCCAGAACACGCTCATGACCCTTTGATGGACCTATTGCAACAGTCAACCGTCTTTTTTTTTTTTTTTTACCCATTCCGAGCCCTTCCAACTGCGAAGCAGTTGCTACGGGGGTCTGGGGGCAGCCCCCCCCCAGGAAAAAAAAATGCACCGAACGCCAGCGCACATCCAGAGTAAAACCCATCCTATGAGCCCGCCCAGGCGCTTCCAACTGCAAAGCAGTTGCTACGGGGGGTCTGGGGGCAGCGCCCCTAGGAAAAGAAAAAGATGTGCAACAGCCCTCTGAAAATACGGATAGCAGCCACAACATGAGGCGCACGGACCATCCCAGACTATAAAAGAGGCCTGGACCCGCATTGCATGGACGGCCGCCTGCTCTGCTTACTCTGGGTAGACGGCCACGCCATTGCACTCTTTGGCAATTAGCATCACCAGTGCTGCTGCGAGGTCGCCATGTCCAACATCTTTGACCGGCTCTGCGCGTTTGTCCTCGAGCACTCGGTGCGATGGAACCGCGTGTTTCTCAACAAGGACGACGATGCGATACTGATCTTTGTGGGTAACTCGGAGCTCGGCGACGCCCTGTCGTGGGAGTTTATGCAGGAAGACTACCAGGTGTTTGTCGTCTACACTACTGCTGACTACACACCGGTGCGGAGCGCGAGCGGGTTCGCCGAGATCACAAACGCCGCTGACGCAACGCAGGTCCAGACGGCCCTCGATGCTGCGTTTGCGTTGCTGCCCAATATCACCGCTGTCATAGATGCTCGCGACTCGGTCCGTCTCCCGGGCCCACCGTGGCTCTATGACTCGGCGACTCTGGGACCCGCGATCCAAGCCGAACTGCTTGCGTTCCGCAATATCGTTTCGCTCACGTACCCGTACTTCAGCGACATGCAGCGCGGCCTTTTCGTCAAGATTAGCAGCGCAACCATGTTCCTGTCGCCCGAGCAGGGCGCCCTCCACGCCAGCATGGCGAGCGCCGCAAACGCCTACTTTGAGGCCCTCCAGTACGAGCTCGGCACGCCCTGGAAGACGGATATCAAGACGTTCCCGGTCGTTATTGCCCCCGGCCCGACTCAGCCGATTGACGTTGCCCAGGCCGGTCGTGGCCGCTCGACCAAGGCCGCTAACCAGCAGGTTGCCACCATGTGGTTCCTGGACGGTCTCGGCAGCCACTGCTTCCCGTACGTCAAGGTCGACGATATCGCCAAGACGACTTTACGAAGTCTCGAGCTCGGCGGCGCAGGCTACCAGATCTGGCCCAACTACATCTCGGTGACCCCCTGGATCCGTGCCTTCAACTGGCACGTCGAGGACTTGTACCGCCGCGTAACGGGCTACGACCAGGGCGTCGAGGCCTGATCTCCTTTACGTAGAATAATACATGGTGTCTCCTGTCCTTTACTCGTGTTTTCTATCCTGGGGGTTCCACCCCCAGACCCCCGTAGCAACTGCTTCGCAGTTGAGATGTCGCCTTTCTTTCCTGGGGGTTCCACCCCCAGACCCCCGTAGCAACTGCTTCGCAGTTGAGATGTCGCCTTTTTCTTTCCTGGGGGTTCCACCCTCGGACCCCCGTAGCAACTGCTTCGCAGTTGAGATCCAGCCGGTCTGGAGATAGCAAAATGCTGCTGCTCAAAGTAGAGGCGGTTTCATCTACCCTCGGAAGCACATAGCTCAACTGCGAAGCAGTTGCTACGGGGGTCTGGGGGTGGTACCCCCAGGTAAAACAAGAAGAAGCCTCCCGCGACGCGAGCATATGCAGAAATGGTATCGTATTAATACAGTCAGATTTAGGCCCGGCGCATGTGTCGCGTGAGGAATGGTATGACGGTCTCGCATGTCAGTCGACCCATTGGCATTTTGTAAAACGTTTAGTTACGACACAATCCAACTGCGGAGCAGTTCCACGTGAGTCTGTAAGGTGGCACCCCACAGGGAGGCCAGTAGGCACGCAAAAGGCTGCGCCCAGGCTGGGTCCGACCCCAGCCCAGCTTGGGAATCCCAGCTCTGAAAACTTGTGATGGCGAGGCCCACGCAACCGCCAGAGCACCAGCTAAAAGCATAAAAAACAGCACACCAAAAATGTCGGAGACCGCTAGCACCGAAGCCGTCAAGCAGGTGGCCGACAAGGTCGACGACCTCACGATCGCCGACAAGCCTGCGGACGGACCGGCCGCTGCTGCCCCTTCGGATGAGGACGTGAGCGCGACTGTGTTCAGCTCGACCGACGACTTCTCGGTGGTGCACCCGCTGACGCACAAGTGGGCCCTGTGGTACACCAAGCCGCAGACGTCTCCGAGCGAGGACTGGCACAGCCTGCTCAAGCGTGTCGTGGAGATCACTTCGGTCGAGGAGTTCTGGGGCGTCTACAACAACATCCCCAAGGTCGGCGAGCTGCCCAACAAGGCCGACTACTCGTTCTTCAAGGACGACATCCGCCCCGAGTGGGAGGACCCCCGCAACTCCAAGGGTGGCCGGTGGCTGTACCAGTTCCGCGCCAAGAAGATTCCCCTCGACGACGTGTGGCTGCGGGTTCTCCTCGGCCTCATTGGCGGCACTCTCGACACCGACGACGAGCAGATCAACGGCGCCGTCGTCAACGTCCGCCGCGCAGGTGTCCGTGTCACCATCTGGACCAAGGGTACCGACGCCGAAAAGCTGCGTCCTGTCGGCCTGCGGTTCAAGAACCTCCTCGGCCTCAGCGACCGCGACGAGATCGAGTTCTCGCCCCACAACGAGAACACAAAGGGCAAGAGCAAGGTCACTCTGTGAGGACCCGGGTCTCTGCTGTCTGGCTATATTTTTCCGCCTGCTAACGATGACCATGTCTGTATATTGGCTACTAATCATGTCTGATTCTGATGTCTTACACCGGGGCCTTTCCTGAGGTTCCACCCGCAGCCCCGTGTAGCAGCTGCTTCACATTTGATCTTAGTGGGCCGTTTTTATTTTCCTGGGGGTTCCACCCCCAGACCCCCGTAGCAACTGCTTCGCAGTTGATCTCGTGGGCCGTTTCTCTCATCCTGGGGGTTCCACCCCCAGGCCCCCGTGGCAACTGCTACGCAGTTGATCTCGTGGGCCGTTTCTCTCTTCCTGGGGGTTCCACCCCCAGACCCCCGTAGCAACTGCTTCGCAGTTGATCCGTGGCCAGTCGTGATTCAGTCGCGAAGCGACTGCTACGGGGGTCTGGGGGCAGCGCCCCCAGGAAAAAATAATGGATCAGAACCTGTAACCTAGATGGTAGTTTGGGGCGACAAAGGGGACATATGATCTGGGTAGGAGTTTTGGAGAGCCGGCAGCTCGGAGACGTGGGAGGCTTTGGCAAAACGAGTTAGTCGCTTGTCTTTGATTTTCCAGGCGTGCTCGAGCCAGCGTTCTAGGCCAGAACGGGTGGTAGGGAGACTGGTGAGGGCTCGGCGGTGTACGTGCACATTGACGTGCCATGTGCCCGGCGGGCTGGTAACAATGTCGTACAAAGTCGGCGCTCGCCGATCGCATGAGCCATCGTCTCGTGTCACATAATAGTCGAGGGTTATGTCAAGGACTGATCTGTAGCCCTGTTGGCGCAGATACGTGACAGCCTCAACAAACGGAGGGAATCGTGGGTACAGCAGGTTGCGAAACGACTGCGCTCCCATGGCATACGTACTAGCAGCCTGGAGATTCGCGAGATGCTGTGATGTACAATCTTCTTCTGGGTATATGACGAGCGCTGTTCTTAGTGTGTGTTTCTCCCCCTAGACGCCCGGAGCAACTGCTTCGCAGTCGAGAAGGGGTGAACGGCGGATGCAATCGCGAAGCGGTTACTATGGGGGTCTGGGGGCCACCGCCCCCAGATAGAAAGAAGACATACCTCGAGCAGTACTGGGATTCGCGACCTGGTAAAGTACTGCTGGGATACGGTTTACACCAGGAACCCACGGAGAAGAGTTGCGGAAACGCGGCCATGGAATGGACCATGGAACTGACAGGCTAGGGAGCGGGCTAGCTCTACCGTTGTGCAAATGCCATAAATTTCCTTCAAACAGTCGTTCGAGAACAAAATTATCGAGGCTGGACGGGTGATTGGCTGGTGTGAGCGGTTTGGTTTGGAATCGCCGTGAAATTGACGTACCTATGACGATGGATGGTTCCGGGGGGATTGACTTGCAATGAATAACAATAGCGACGCCCTTTGTGTTAGTAGGTGGGTAACTTGGCTTTCGGGGTACTCACGTCTAGAATACTGAGATAGCGCCACACATAGCGTGCTGCCATAGAAAGTAGCTCCTGACGTTCTTCATACGTGAAAAAGAAAAGCATTATCTTTCTCGCAAGTGGATACACCATGATGAGCGGCGCAATCACCACCAGCGCTCGGATAACTGCCCAGTTCATTAGTCAGGTGTCTTTGAGGCTATACGTGTAGTTGGTGTTTGTGGCAATGTGACAAGTCACAAAATATACATAGCCGCTCTTACGTGTACTTGCAAAATTCGTATATTTTACCATATATCTATACATACAATTACACGGCCACGTTTCATCCGAACTTTGACTGCAAGCAACATTCTAGCAACAGGTCGCCGTTCATAGCGCTTCAGATTCGCTGGATTCGCCAATCTCGCTCGAATCACTGACAGCATCAGTCGCATCTGACTCTGACTCTGACGAGGCCTCACTGTCGTCGGACTCGTCGCTCTGAGCGAACAACCACTTTGGGGCAACGTACAGATTAACGATGTCCGATGGAGTCGTGACATCACGCTCAGCAAGGTACTTGAGTTGCGCACCAGACACAAGCCTGTCTGGGCGAATCGAATGGACATAGCCGAGAGCGTCGCGAACCCGCAATACACCCTTGTCTGCCGCAAATGCAACGCCTCGGCCAATCTTTGTCGAATTCAGAGCGCTAAACAGACAGCGATCGGTCGTGAACTTGTGGCCCATGGCGAACGCAATCCGGTCCCACCGTTGCTCCCAGTCTCGCTGAATGAGCTTGTAAAGTCGCAAGAGCTCGTCCTCCGTGACGCTCTTGCGGCGATCGCGCTGAGTCCGCAGATAGTGCATCTGTACCGACTGCCGCGACAGGCCAAGACGGTTGGCGATGCTGCGCCAATCGAGCCGAAGCTCTTCTTTGAGGTGTACTAGCAATCTCTCCTCGGCGTCGGACCATTTGGCGCGCTTGCAGCCTCCTACGCCACTCTGTGCGGTTGGAGCCGGCTGAACTTCGTAGATATCTGCCTCATCGCTGGACTCCTCTGGCGAACTAGCAATCGATGAGGAGCTGCTACTGCTGTCCAACAGCTCGCTCGCGTCTTGCTCTCCGTCTTCCTCTTCATCAGAAGCACTCGAGTAGCCTGAATCGTGCTCGTCAGGCTCAAACATGTCGTCGCCACTAATATTCAGACAACTTGTGGACTGAGGGCTGCTTTCCAACACAGCCGCGTTGTGCTGCTTCATGATCCGCTCCAGGTCGCTATCTTCGCTGTCGTCGATGCAGTCCGTGTCGATGGGACTTGTTCGCACAAACGACTCGTCTCCGCCTCGAGCACTATTGACTTTGCGTAGTGGCGAAGACTCAACTCGGACAACGCTGGTGCCGCGAGTATCTTCGGATGGAGGCGAGGAAAGTAATCCGGCGTTGATGTCGGCCTGCAGCTTGAACTCGGGCATGCGGCCGTCTTCGGTTCTCGAGCTTCGTGGCAGGCTCGAGTTGGCCGGTGTCGGCATGAATGTCGTCAGCTCAGTTTCAAACGTTGACTCGCCTCTATTCTTTGGTCGTTCATCCGCTGCTTGGTAGCTTGACTCGTGCTCTGCCGGTGGTGCGTGCTCTGCTTCGCGTCCAGCCAGAGCACCGTCTGTGGCACCCTGCTGGCCAGACATGATAACGCTCCAAAACGATCTGTCTTGGGCCATCTTCTTAGCCGGTGGCCCAGTGCCGTTCAATGCGCTTTTTTCAAGCCACGAGACATAGCTTTCACTGGGTCGCTTCCTAGCTTCCCCCATTGGAGCTATCTCAAATGCGTTGCAATTGTGAGGACTCGTCGCTCAAGTCACAACTTCAATGTCGCAATGTTTGCCACACTTGCGCTTATATACGCGTCGCGGCAGAGGACGCGTTGTCCCATAACGGCATCGGCTACTCAGAACGACACGAGTCCACGCGACATCTCATGCACTGATCTGCAACCTTATCTCCACAATTTGACGTCCGGTTCCGGTTTGGGGGCGTTGACGACAGCGCAAAAAATGACCCACGCGACTCGGTGAGTTCTAATTGGTCTTTGCACAAGTTACGTGTTCTTCAGCCGAAAACTGTGGTAATCAAAAGACTCAAAGAATATATTGGCGCAAGAAACCAATCGAGTGCTCTGATGGTGCAGTAGACACACATTGATGGAATGCTCATTGAATCCTCAGCTGCCAAACACAGCTGGCCCGCTCATTTCAAAATGGTAGACCTGCCAGCTCTAAGGAGAATATTTTCAAGAACGAGTGCTAATGGCACCTTAAAACGCCTCTACCGATACTGTGTGTTGCGCGCTATGCATGCATTCGTGTGCATTACTCATAACCCCACGAACAAAACTACTAGGTCGTCCAAATCAATAAAGTTACGTTGCACTGCAACTAGTCGTCATTTCTATCTATCATAATATGCCAGGTGAGCCACCCAGACTTGCCCAGAGTTCGCGGCATATCCGCCGTCTTAGACGGAAATTGTCGAAAAGTGATCCGAGCGGACAACACCAATAGTGCCCGAAATAGTTCCAAGACCAATCTCACCAGAAGACGGCGACTTGATGGTGCTCCAGCTCGTCGAGTACGACTGGGAAAAAATGTAGGCCTGGGTGATCACGGCACCCGCCTGAGTAATGGTACGATACGCAGTTGTAGGACTGGCAACATAAGTCGTGGTCACACTCGGTGGGATCCAGGTTGTTCTGTCAATAGCAGCTATGGTTAGTCTTGCTGTATCGTTCACTGTCGCATGGTCATGAGAGTATCTTTCCAACACTCGCTGAATTCCTTGATACGGCGCGATGGTTCCCGACACGGTTATCATCGTCCATTTCAGCATATCGAGAACATACAAATCACACAAATCCGGGTGACGCATGCTTCGTTCTTGCAAACTTTGAAACTAGAACTTTAGACCAACTGCCTAGTGTCTGAATACCTGGCCAAACATCGCAACTACAACACATTGACCAAAGACCAACCAAAAACCAAACGACAAATGTTTCACAATAACTTACCAAATGCTTGAGCGAAAAGAAAGACAAAAACAAAGTTGAAAAGCTGTTGCCTGCTGAAAACGACCATGGCGAGAAATATAACGATACAAGCAAGGTCCCAGAAAACAACAAAAAAACACGCGCCCCAAGTGCAAGTATCACCCGATTATACGCCTGATTCGAATCACGTCGACCTGTTCAGCTAGCCAGTAACGAACAACACGGCCCGAACAGAATCAACAAACCAGATCAAAAGTCAAACTACCGACAAAAAAGCCAGTATGGCCACAAGAAAAAACGATACCAAATCTGGCGGGAACCACGGACCGCGATTTCCCAATACTACATACCGCCTCGCCCTTGCCCCGCAACTGTTTAATCGAGACTGTATGGTATCCCCGGCGACCAAATGCAGTCTGCCACCATCCCTCGCTTTCACTGCAATAGTAGTCGTCCCACCCCTGCCCAGACAATTACCATCTCCAGTAAACCACGACGGCTACTCGCATGGACTAAAAATAACACAGTGTGTAAGGGGCAGTGTTGGGCACAGCAATTTTGTAGAAAAGGTTTCAAGGCCGGCTTGGTTTGTGTTTTGTCGATGGAAATACACAATTCCATCAGGCCGGTGGCGTCCCGTGTTGTCTGCTGACACTTTATATGTGCGCACCTGCAATTGAGGCATGCATCCGCAGGAACACCGCCCCTGGCTGCCCTCCGCACTCGCCCACCACACCCGCTGCACTGCACAATTTTTGCAGGCCTGCCTGTCTGATACTTTACAGTACACTCACGTAATGTACGTGCAGGTACACTAGTGCAGAGTCGTTGCTTGATCTCTATTTAGGGTCCAGTTCTTTACTATTTTCGTAGCTGGGCGGTGATCCCATGCCAGCAGCGACACTAGATTAAAAACTAGACTGGGACACTAGACTGGACTCTCTAACACCAACGGCCAAAAATACCGTATTACGAGAGAAAATCCCCGCGCGACGCGCGATGATGGAATCGCGAATCTTGTGACACGGATCTTGTGATAAAGAGGGGTCGCGCTTGACTAACTTATAAGCGAGTGTCTTAAGACGACTTACGTGTCGGGGAGGGGGTGTTTTGATTGTCTTGGTATCAGCGTCAACGGTTCAGTGTTCAACGCGTTGAATGCAGACGACAGTGGTCAAAACGCACTAACTACAACTAACATATACTAAACATATCACGATTGCATTGGCGGTTGCGTCATTGGCGGAGTTAGGGCACAAGGGGTGCGCGGCTGGCGCTTGGGATTTAGCTCCTTTGGAAATCGTCAGTTGCAGTCAACGAGATCCACAACCCGTCAAAAGTCCGTTTGGAACCAAAGGCGCAAGTCAATTTGCACAGAATATAGTGCTGTTTGCAAGGCCTGGACTTAGGCTAGGCAATTGATCAGTCTATATACAATGGACGACAGCGCTGGCAGCAGTAGCGGCAGCGCGAGGCCGGGAGGAGCTGGCCCGGGGGATGCGCGGCGCGAGCGTCAATGTCAGGACGCGCCTGAGAGTTTGGGTACGAGCTCGGGCTTCACGCTCCGGGCACCAGGTGTCAGTACGCCTGGTCAATCGCCGTTGAGCCCACGACCGAGTCTCATTGGCAGCGGCGTTGGCGGCCGGTCGACACTGCGAACGCGCCCGTCGGAGCGATCGCGCGCCGAGACTCCGAGACGTTTTTTCTCCACAGATGACGACGAAGACGAGGTCGAGCGTGACCTCGACCGCGAGTACCAGGAGGGATACTTTGATGGTCTGCGTGATCGCCGCCGGCGGCAGGCGTCTCGCGTTGGTCTCGACTCGCCCCAGATCTCGGCAGCCGACGTGGAACCGGAGCCCACCGACGCCCACCATGGCCGCCATGCGCGGTTCGAACAGCCCGAGCGCGACGGCGAGGAGGCAGACGACAGGGAAGAGGCCGACGACAACGCCAGCATTGCATCGGACGAGACGTTCACCCTGCGGGAGCGTCAGGCCGCCATCAACGAGACGCATCCGTTTGGTATCCGCATCTGGAAGCCGGCAATCTACAAAAAGACCCGCTCCGTCGAGCGCAACGCAGAGGAGGATATCCACAGTATTCCGGGAAAGGCTGTGTCGGCGACCGTGTGGATCGGTAATGGCCTGTGGACGGCTGTGTTTGGCATCATTCTTTTCACCACGTGCATGGTCGCGTTTGTGTGTATGCGCGCGTGCTTTTGGGTCAAGTCGGCGCGCGACTACTCCAACGTGTTTTGGTCGCTCGGCAGATACCTGCTCTTTCCATTTGGAAACTACGTGGAGCTGAGGCTCCACGAAAACTATTTGCATGAGGATTTAGGCGAAGGCCTCTCTTTTGCCGAGTACGAAAGATGGCAGGCCGGTGACGTTGAGTTTGGCGGTCTCTTTTTCGATCCCCAGCGGAGAGCAAACACCGGCTCCTCATCCCACCACAACCAGTCCGACGCCGGTGACGAGGAGGACAGCCCGCTTCTCGATGCTAACGGCACAGGGCGTCCTCGCCGCCTGTTTGGCCGCGGAAAATGGACGTTTGGCCGCGTGCTCTTTTATCTGTGGTTCTATGTGGTTCTGTCGCCCATTCTCTACACGATCGCTCTCGTGTGCTGGATCGGCGTTTTCTCGGTGCCCATGGCACGCGTGCTGTCGATCCTGGCTTCGAGCCTCCGCAGGCACCCGCTTGCGATCCACTTCCGCCCCGCCAGCGCCTATGTGCCAGGCTCGCAGACCGAGGACTCGACTATCCTCTTGTGCACATACCGAGCATTCGGCATGAACTACTACAAGTACACCGTCGACGGTCAGAATATTATCCTGCTGAACCTGATGGTGTTTGTGTTCTTTGCCATCTTCGACTACTTTGTGCTTTTTGAGTACTTTGGCTTCCGAGGCGGCGTGTCGTCGCTGGGCGTCATGTTCTGCCTTGGTCTGCTGTCGGTCATCCCTCTTGCATACTTTATTGGCCAAGCAGTCGCGTCAATCAGTGCCCAGTCGTCCATGGGCATGGGCGCCACGATCAACGCCTTCTTCTCCACTGTTGTCGAGGTCTACTTGTACTGCATCGCGTTGAATCAAGGCAAGGGTGACATTGTCGAGGGTTCCATTGTCGGTTCGGTCTTTGCCGGCGTTCTACTCATGCCCGGCTTGTCCATGTGCGCGGGCGCTGTCCGTCGCAAGACCCAGCGCTACAACCCACGCAGTGCCGGCGTCAGCTCGACAATGCTAGTGTTTGCCGTTATCGGTGTGTTTGCGCCTACCATCTTCTACCAGATTTACGGCCCTTACGAGATGCACTGCGATAGCACGTGTGACGGTGCCGGTATCGCCCCCGGCTACTGCCCGTGCCGGTTCCAGCAGGTACCGCTGCTGGCCAATGATTTCTACTTCCAGGTTATCAGGCCATTCTGCCTGACATGCGCGCTGTTGCTCTTTGTGTCGTACATCATTGGTCTGTGGTTCACACTGCGCACGCACGCGGCCATGATCTGGTCGACCCCGACGTCGACACAGCTGCACCACCAGCCATCGACCATTCAGAACATGGTGACTGACCAGCCGGTCCAGGCGCCTGTCATGGCCGGCGAGCTGCCGCCGCCCAGCATGGACCCGCTCCAGTCCGACGGCCTCGCCAAGTCCCGCAATGCCTCTGTTGCCGCAGAGCCACGCAAGGAGGCCGTGGCTGCCGAGGAGGCAGGCGGACACGACGCTCCCAACTGGGGCCGCACAAAGAGTACCGTCATTCTGCTCGGGGCGACTGTCCTCTACGCCATCATCGCCGAGATTCTTGTCGACACCGTCGATGTCGTCGTTCAGAACGCGTCCATTTCGCAGAAAATGCTCGGTCTTACTATCTTTGCGCTCGTCCCCAACACTACCGAGTTCCTCAACGCCATTTCGTTCGCCATTAACGGGAACGTGGCCCTCTCAATGGAGATCGGTTCTGCATACGTCCTGCAGGTGTGTCTCCTACAGACCCCGGCTCTCGTGCTCTACTCTATGCTATCTAGCGCCAAGCTGCAGGGCCCGATCCACGATTTCGCTTTCACGCTCATCTTCCCGCACTGGGACCTGTGGATGGTTGTCTTTTGCGTCTTTCTTTTCTCCTACATCTACGCAGAAGGCAAATCCAACTACTTCAAGGGTGCCATTCTCCTGCTCACGTATGTGGTGGTACTCACGGGCTTTTACTTTGCCGATCATCCTTTGATCCAGGGTTTCAGCTCCACGCCGTGGCTTCAGCAGCAGTCCGCTCCGAGCATCGTCCATCAGGCTCCCTAATTCACCGGCATTTCTTTCATAATCTAGATGCGTCCTATACGTAATCCAAGATACGAGTCCTTTTTTTTTTTTTTTTTTTGATACTGGGGGCGCTGCCCCCAGACCCCCGTAGCAACTGCTTCGCAGTTGATTATGGGTCCGGTCTCTTTCTGGCGTTTTTTTTTTTTCTTGGGCCCAGGACTCGACCATAAACTCAACTGCGAAGCTGTTGCTACGTGTGTCTGGGTCCACCCGCGAAGCGGGTGCTACGGGGGTCTGGGGGCAGCGCCCCGAGGAAAGAAAAGAGAAAAAGGACGTGGTGGATCGTTGTCAATTCATGATCATATATACAGGAAACAGATGCAAGGTTAAACATAGGCCGGACGCTTGGCAGCCTTCTTCTCGAGACGACGGCGGACGCGCGAGCCGCGGGCCTCGGCAATGATGTCGTCGGCGCGCGCGACGGCATCGGCAATTTCCTTTTGGCGAGCCTCGCGGTTGCGCTCCGACTTGGTCAGCTTGAAGCGCGACGCGCCGTCAACCAGCTTCTTGGACTCGTAGCGGGCTTCGTAGAAAGTCTTGTCGTTGCCGAGCTTGGGCAACAGGTGCTCGATGCCGTACCGGTACGCAGTCTTCCACAGGTCGGCCTGCTGACGCAGGCTGTATCGCGGGTCGTGCCAGCGGCCAGTGAACGGGTGCTTGTTGGGCAAAAATGGATTGGCGTCCTCGGCATGAGTGCTCGTCGGCTTGTCGGCGTACTTGGCAAATGGCGCGGGCGGGTACTTCTCGAAGAAGCGGCGGAGTAGCGGCGGGAGAGTCGCAAAGTAAGGATCCTCGGGCTGGCTAGTCGCCTGCTCCGTCTCAGGCAGCGACTTTATCCGCTCGGCCTCCTTTTGGAAAGCAACCTTGTTGGCGTTTGCTTGCTCGATGATCTCAGAAGCCAGCAGACGTGGCAGTCTACGGGCGTTGAGCCCGAGCACGAGACTAGGGCGCATTTTTGTGTGGTGGTCGCCAGTTGAACTTTTGGTCCCCAAAGCTAGAGGTTTTGAAAAATCGGGACTTGGTGAAGTAAATATGCCCTGGCCCTGTTGAATAAGGTGCATACATTGCATTAGCGATGAGCATATGCGTGTATACCCGCTGTAGGAGTCTGGGCGACTGCTAAGCTGTTGCTGTAGGAGTTTGCAAGGCCACAATATAAACATTTCTGGGCGATAGTTGGCGCGTAGCGTGGCGAATCTTGGTATCGTAGCTGCGGATACGCTGCATACATGCTGTAAAGTTTGCACCCGATATTTGGCTTCTCCCGTTCTGGCGATAGGTGAAAAATCTGCCCGTGCCCTGGAGATTTGGCGCGAGAGCCGCACGTAAACGCACCCCGATAGCAGAGTCATTTATTACTCATTGCACTAGGAAAAAAATAAGACAAGTATAAAACCCAGCGGGCTTGTACAACGACCTGGACACAGTCATTCAGTCATTATGAACTGTACCCGTGTTCTCAAGGCTATTGGCCGCCGCGGATATGCCACCAAATCGGCCGACTTCATCAAGAGCCACGACTCCTACAATGTCACGACGTATGCGCGCCCCGAACTAGTGCTGACGCGCGGAAAAGGAAGCCAGCTATGGGATATGGAGGGAAAGGAGTACGTGGACTTTACGGCGGGTATTGCTGTCACTGCTCTCGGCCACTCGCACGATGAGATCACAAGGATCATGACTGAGCAGGCCGGCACTTTGATCCACTCGTCCAACCTCTACCACAACGACCATACGGGACGGCTGGCCAAGAAGATTGTGAGTGCTACTCGTGAGTCTGGCGGCATGTCGGATGCGTCGCGCGTTTTTCTCGCCAACAGTGGTTCCGAGGCCAACGAGGCCGCTCTCAAGTTTGCCCGCAAGTACGGCAAGTCCCAGAGCGAGGATAAGATCGAGGTTGTGTCGTTTGCCAAGAGCTTTCACGGGCGCACCTTTGGCTCCCTGACCGCCACTGTCAATGACAAGTACCAGGCGCCATTCCGACCTATGGTTCCCGGATTCCGTCATGGCGAAATCAACGACGTGGCGGCTCTCGAGACGCTCGTCACCGACAAGACGTGCGCCGTCATTGTCGAGCCGATCCAGGGCGAAGGCGGCGTCAATGCTCTCAGCAAGGAGTTTGCCGAGGCACTTCGCAAGCGCACCAAGGAGGTCGGGGCTCTTCTCGTTTTTGACGAGATTCAGTGCGGTCTCGGACGTACAGGCACACTGTGGGCTCACCAGCACTTTGGACCCGGCGCTCAGCCGGATATCCTGACCATGGCCAAGGCCCTCGGCAATGGCTACCCCATTGGCGCCACCATGGTCACCGAGGAGGTCGAGAAGGTGCTCAAGGTCGGTGACCACGGCACCACCTACGGCGGTAACCCGCTCGGTGCTCGCATTGGCCACTATGTTGTGTCGCAGCTGTCGTCTCCCGAGCTGCTGGGCGGCGTTGATGCCAAGAGCCAGATTTTCCGGGACCGATTCCAGCAGTGGCAGTCCAAGTTTAGCAGTACCGTTGCTGAGCACCGCGGCCGTGGTCTGCTGCTCGGTCTGCAGCTCAAGAAGGATCCGGCTCCCGTTGTGGCTCGCGCTCAGCAGGATGGTCTCCTTGTCATCACTTGTGGCGTCAACACTTTGCGGCTTGTTCCAGCCCTTAACATTCCTGATGAGCTCATCACCAAGGGTCTTGACATTCTCGAGGGCGCGCTTGCGTCGGTCGAGTGATTATTGTATGTACAAACATGAATCACAGGATTTCAGTTAGCTTTTCCTGGGGGGGCGGCCCACCCCCAAACCCCGTTGCAACTGCTTCGCAGTTGAACCACAATTGTATAAAGTAGTTCCTGTTCAACATCGTCTTGGATTAAGATACGTGCGAGGCAGACGATGGCTGCGTGCATAAATACTGAGCATGTGGACGCGCGATGCTATGTGGGGTGTTCTAAAATGCAAACGGTCAATGAACACCAAATGACCAGAAAAGAGGGATCTAAAATGACCAGTGCTACCAGTTTGCACGAGCAGCTCCACCAGCTCTGAGGCGACTTTTGAACCGGTCCGACTGCGACGACGACGGTCGGTCGATCTCATTGCCATAGCTCTGCGCACGGTTCAATGTCGGAGCTGCGCCCTGGTACGACTGCAGCCTAGTCATGCTCTCTGAACCTCTCATGGGGACCGCTTCGGGTGTTCCGCCCTGCTGTTGCTGGAGCTGCTCGCGCTGTTGCTGGCGTCGTCTGTACATTTCTTGGAGCGCCGTAGAGTGCGACCGGACAGGCGCACCCTGTACGCCCTGTGCGCCACCAGGGGCTCCCGAGGCCTGCAACGGCTGGTTATATGTCTGGTATCCATTCGATGGTGTTTCAATAGCCAGCCATGGCGGGACTCGTCCGTCTCGATTCTGGTAGAAGCGGACAAGCGCATGGTGGATAACGGTATCTGTCTCTGAGTCGCCGTCCTGTTCCGACGACGACAGCGACAAATTCGAAAAGGCCGATCCCACCGAGCCGTAAGACCCTTTAAGCTTGCCCCAAAGTCCGTTTCGTTTTTGCTCCATGATCGAGGAGGGTCTGTGATAGGATCGTGGAGAGCTTGATGTGCTAACAGACAACACCACCACAAACATGCATGGGCGGGGGCGATATGCACGCAGCTGCGGTTTTTGTTCTTGTCAGGGGCACAAGCCGCAGCCGCGTATGCGGTTCAGCGCATAAATGTCTTCAAATAGTGCATTGCATATTCATCTCGTGCATACATTGTGATTTACGAGGAACCAGAATCGGAGCCATCCATCTGCTTAAACACAACACACCAATGGCCGAAGACCGCTACATTGTCGACCGTGGCGTCGTCCACGGCGCCAAGTCGGTCCACGACATTAACCCGGCGATGCTTATTGAGAAAATTACCCGCGAGCGCATCTACGAGTCGGTGTACTGGAAGGAAAAGTGTTTTGGTCTCGACGCTGCTACTCTGTGCGACCGCGCTGTCGAGCTGCAGTACGTAGGTGGCACATACGCCAACCAGCGTGTGGCACCGTTTCTGTGTCTTGCATTCAAGCTAATTCAGCTCCAACCCGAGCATGACATCATCCTCGAGTATATCAACCAGACGGATTTCAAGTACCTACGAGCTCTCGGAGCCTTTTACGCACGCCTCTTCTTCAAGCCCGCCGAAATATACAAGGTGTTGGAGCCATTACTTGCGGATTACCGAAAACTTCGCACACGGTCTGTAGCGGGCGTGCGTCTAACTCACATGGACGAGTTCATTGACGATCTATTGACCAAGCAGCGTGTGTGCGAGACAACACTTCCCCGCCTGCCCAAGCGCATTGTTCTCGAAGACAACGACGAGCTCGACGTTCGCGAGCCACTGCTGTCCGAGTCTGATTCGGATTCTGATTCTGACTAACCATCAACCACTTTATCATGATTAACGACGTTACGATTTGCATTTAGTACACTCATCTACACTTTAAATTTTTTTTTCCCTGGGGGCGCTGCCCCCAGAGCCCCGTAGCAACTGCTTCGCAGTTGATAAAAGGTGTGCTGGACAAATGGCGTTCCGCGTATTTCAACTGCGAAGCAGTTGCTACGGGGGTCTGGGGGGCAGAGACCCCAGAAAAAAAAACTAACAGCAGTCGACACTATCTATCCTCTTGTTATGATATACTAGTTACACACTGAACGCCTAGGCAATGGTCTTCTCCTTGAGGTAGATGTTGTACTCGTCCTTGAGCTGCTTGAGGAGCGGGTAGGCAAACTCAGGAGTGACGGGAGCGTGAACACCCGGCTTGCTGATGGTGCCGTTGAAGACCTGCTTCACGGCAACAGCGCACGGAACACCAACGAGCTTGGCCATAGCCGAGTAGCCCTTGGGGTCACCGTACTCGGCGAGGGTCGAGGTGCGGGTCTCGGTCTTACCGTTGGGCCACTCAATCTCAAACTTGTGCTGGAGCATGACAAAGTCGCGCTCGCCCTCCTCAAACTGCATCAGCTCCTCAAGAGTGGCGCACAGAGTGTCGAGCGGGTTGCCACGCGGGGTGGTCTTCTTGTCCGAGAAAAGACCGAGCCAGCGGAAACCGTTGAGGATGCGCTCCTTGTCGGCGTTGTCCTTGAACTGAGTCTTGGACGAAATGGCCCAAACAAGGTCCTTCTCGTCCGACGACGACGAGCCGAGGAGCTGGGCGAGGGCCTCCTTCCACGGCTGGGGCTCCTTGAACGCCTTGTGCTCCTCATCTGAGAGGAAGCCGACATCGACGAGCGTCTTGATGAACTCGGGGAAGCCCTGGTAGCGAAGGGTACCGCGGACAAGGTCCTTGGCCTCGGGCAGGTCGTAGCGCTTGCGGTACGGGGTCGAGTCACGGTTGGGGTAGGCGACAAACGCGTAGCCCGGGTAGATGAAGTAGGGCTTGGCAAGGGTCATGAGGTCCTCGCCGCTGACCTCCTTGATCTCGTCGTTCTCGTAGAACTTGGCCGAGTTGCGGAGCGCCAGCAGCACACCGCGCGACGACCACGAGAACTTGTAGCCGAGCGGGTTGTCCGAGTTCTCGGGAGCAGGCAGACCACCGCAGTACGACAGGAACGACGTGACCTTGCCGCCGGCCTTGTGGACCTCGTCAATTGTCTTGACGGCGTAGAGGTGGTCGAGACCGGGGTCGAGACCGATCTCGTTGAACACAACAATGCCGGCCTTCTTGGCCTCCTCGTCGAGCTCCATCATGGCCGGCGACACGTACGACGTGGTGACAACGTTCTTCTTGTTGCGGATCGCCGACTTGATCACGGTAGCGTGGTAAGTGTAGGGGATGAGCGAGATGACGAGGTCGTTCTTGGCGACGGCCTCATCAAGCTGCTTCTCATCGTTGACATCGATGCTGATGGCCTTGGCGTGGTCACCGGCAAGGCTCTTGGCCTTTTCGAGGGTACGCGAGGCTGGTTGTTAGTTTTGTCTGGGTTCCTTTTTGCCTTTTTCTGGGGACGCTGCCCCCAGACCCCCGTAGCAACTGCTTCGCAGTTGAGAGATGCCTTGGTTTGGTATCCCTTGAATAATCGGGCCGATGTGGATTATGGGTCATAGATGGGCCATCATTGATTTGTGCCAAATCAAAAGTGCAATTACTCTTGTCACATTTCTCGGCTGAGCAGATACGTTTTAGTGGTATCAGTGCAAACAATTGCGCTTGATACACTCCAAGAAAACAAAAACTTACCAACAGTGACCTCAAAGTCCTTGTCCGCAGACAGAACGTCCACAGTGGGCTTGGCAACGAAACCGGAGCCGAGGAGCAGAACCTTGCTGTAGTTAGTATATGTTGTACCTTTTCGCTATGCAGTTGATGGCCCAATGACTCACTTGACCATTTTTTTCACAAAAGTTTCAAATCGAACTACGTGTGCAGACCGATGTTAAGGTCTTTGACTCACCCGGGGCAGTCCGGTTGAAATTTCCGTGACGTCAACCCAAGCCCACCCCAGCCCAACTCCAAGCTATATGTAGTGAAATGCATAATTTCATGTGCCTGTCCCCGAGTTTTCAGAGGCCCGCTGGCACAGACCTCGTAGCAACTGTTTTGCTGTTGATTTTTCTATTTCACGCGGGCCCATCCGCTTTGCAAGCCCCGCAGGGCGCCCTCGCGGTCAATTATGGCCTTCCTGGGGGCGCTGCCCCCAGACCCCCGTAGCAACCGCTTCGCGGTTGATCTCCGTTGGCCAATTTTTCAACTGCGAAGCAGTTGCCACGCGGGTCTGGGGGCAGCGCCCCCAGCAAAAGAAACCAGAGCACGATCAAACAATGGACATCCAAGCTGGTCGTGGCATTATAGTATACATGATTGTCATTACAGGAGGAGATTTTCAGAGGCCGAATGCGAGAGTGGGCTTTGTCTCTGGTCAAACACATAATCACAGGCCCCGGGACGCACCGCGGCCACGGCCACGTCCTCGGCCGCGGGGCCCGCCCCGGCCACGAGCGCCGCCGCGTTCTGGCTTCTTCTGCTTGGGGCGCGGCGTGTCGTCTATGAGAAGTGTGTCTAGCGGCAACGAGTCCGGGAGAATGTAAAAACGGATGTTGTTGCCACGCAGGTTGATGTAGTCGAGGGCGACTGGGTCGCGGCCCTTGATGGTCATTTTGACGTTTCGGAGTGTAGTGTTCATGTTGGGCGAGACGCTGACGATTGTTCCACTGACAACGGTTCCTGAGGTTAGTTGTGTTTTGTTTTTTTTTGTCCTTTTACTGCGAGCAGCGCGCAGTTCAAGTGGGTTCGTTCTTGGAGGTCGAGTTGGTGTTTGGTGGAATACACATACCATTTTTCAGCTCTATTTGAACAGACTCAGAGTTGAGCTTCATAAGAAATCTGCTGTTAGACATCTAGTTTTGAAGAGACAAGGAAACAGAATAATACTCACCGAACGAGCTTCATTGTCAACGATGGGCGCGCTCGCAAGACCGTTTTGCACCGCGAGGCCGCCGCGATTTGCACTCGAAATCAAACACCACTGCTTCGCGAGCGACCTTGCCCTAGTACAAGTCCTATTCCATAGTTCGCCAGATCGGTTTGTTAGGAGAACCACTAATGCACCATTTTTCACACCGCGTCGAATGTGCTGGGAGGACCCCCCAAATGCCAGGGAGGCAACAACCCCGAGGGCCCAGGTGCCCTTACCCGGACCTCACACGCAACTTTCAGGACCAAGCGTCGTCGACTTCGACCTTTGTTTCGGTTAGACGCCTTTTCTACTTCGGAATTAGTCTCCACCTGCCCATTGTACTTTCCGCATTGGACATAGGACATAGCACCGCACTATCCGGCACAATGGTCAAAGTTACACTGCGCGCAAAGGGCAAGCTGCGGGGACTCCCCGAGGCGGTCGACCTCGGCGAAGGCACCCACACCGTCACCGACCTGACGGCGGCCATCGCAAAGGACCTTGGTCTCAACCCGAACCGCGTCCGTCTCACGGTCCGCAGTGAGGATGGCATCCCATTGCCGCCTGGAAGCAAGGACCGCGTGCTCCGTCCCGGCGAGAGCCTCGACGACGTGTTCCCCAAAGCCGCCTCCCTCGAGGTGTACGTCCGGGACCTCGGCCCGCAGATTGCGTGGCGCACCGTGTTTCTGATTGAGTATCTCGGCCCGCTGCTCATTCACCCCATGTTTTACTACGGCCAGAAGCTGTTTTACGGTCGCACCTTTGAGCACACGGCCGCCCAGAAGCTAGTGCTGGCCATGGTGGTGCTGCATTTCCTCAAGCGCGAGTACGAGACTGCGTTTGTGCACCGATTCTCGCTCGCGACCATGCCGCTCTTCAACCTGTTCAAGAACAGCTCCCACTACTGGGTCCTGTCGGGTTTCAACTTCTACTGGGTGTACGCGCCCGCTGACTGGGCGGCGCGCTCTGGCGTGTCCAAGGTCCTGTTTGGCCACGATGTTGTCGCGCTCTCGCAGAACGCGCTCTACGGCATTGCCGCGTTCTGGCTCTATGCCGAGGTCAGCAACCTCATCACGCACCTCAACCTCGCGTCGCTCCGCAAGCCGGGCTCCACCGAGCGCCGAATCCCGTACGGCTATGGCTTCAACCTTGTGTCGTGCCCCAACTACTTTTTCGAGAGCCTGTCGTGGCTGGCCGTCTTTACCGTTGCCCAGAACTGGTCGGCTCTCCTCTTCCTTGTTGTCGGTACCGCCCAGATGTGGGTGTGGGCCGTCAAGAAGCACCGCCGCTACAAGCGCGAGTTCCCCGACTACCCCAAGAACCGCACCGTCTACATCCCGTACCTCCTGTGAGCGCCGGGCCTGTAATCCTCATGTAAATAAAGCATAATACACGATCATTTGGTGCCTGTTTTGCCGGGTGCATTATTTTTTTCCTGGGGGCTCTGCCCCCAGACCCCCGTCGCAACTGCTTCGCAGTTGGAATTGTGGCCCGTACGAGCGTCGCGTGGTTCCGCTGCAGACAACGTCAACTGCGAATCAATTGTTCGTGTGTCTGGGCGCAGAGTCCCCAGAAAAAAAAACTGCTTCTTGCCGGGAATATTTCTTTCCCTGCGGATCGCACTTGACGTTGTCGATTCTGCTGGCACTCGGATACGGCATTTGAAGTATACTTGTCTAAGCCATAATCCCAACTGCGAAGCAGTTGCTACGGGGGTCTGGGGGCAGAGCCCCCAGGAAAAATAAAGGCGACACCAACGTAGTGCTATCGCGTCTCGTATTAGCGCGGTGCGAGCCGTGCGGCTTAAACCTTGCCTGTTGGCAGGCGCTTAAGCTCACTTGCTTAGCCCGCCACACCGTTGAGGCCGCGACTCGAAAATTAATCCGACTTCGAGTGGCTCGCCAAGAATGAATTGCGTCACTGCCTATCTCTCGACACCGCCTCAGCTGCAACGGAGAACAATCTCTCCGAGTCTTACGGAAAGGCTGGACTTCCGGTATCCGATTTATCTCCGCCCTAAGGCCGCCCCCCCCGCCTCGCAGATGCAGGGTCCCCGATGGCGAACGCGATTTAAAGGAGCATCGCTCCCATTCTTAGAGTGGCAAACACCAAACCGAAACAAAACGTAATCTGACAATAGTACAGCAGCATGGTCAACTGGGGATTCAACGCGGCGCAGCTTCGCGAGTTCTGCCCACCCGCGCCCACCTTTACTGAGAAGGAGTACCCTGACCAGACGGGCCGCGTTTTCGTCGTAACGGGAGGATGCACAGGCGTAGGCTACCACGTCTCCCGCTACCTTGTCGAGAAGAACGCCAAGGTGTGGATTGTTGCCCGCAACCAGACGAAGATCGAAAAGGCCATTGCCGACCTCAAGAAGGAGTTCCCGTCGGCCGACATCGACTTCTTCCTCGCCGATTTCTCCAAGCTCAACAGCATAAAGGAGGGCGTCAAGAAGTTCCTCGATAACGAGAAACGGCTCGATGTCATCATCCACAATGCTGGTGTCATGACCCCGCCGCTTGGAAGCAAAACCGACGACGGCTACGAGCTGCAGTTTGGCACCAACAACCTCGGTCCCTGGCTCCTGCAGAAGTACCTTGACCCGGTCATCCTCAAGACTGCCAAGGAGGCGCCCGCCAGCTCCTGCCGTGTTGTGTGGGTGTCGTCGTCGGCCCATGGCTTTGCGCCAGCCAAGGGCGGCATCGACTGGAATGACTTGCAGCACGAGAAAACCACGTCCAAGTGGACTATCTACGGCCAGTCCAAGGCCATTGATATCTACATGGCGCGCCTGTGGGCCAAGCTCCATGCCGACTCGGGCATTGTGTCGCTTACTCTGAACCCTGGTAACCTCAAGACCGAGCTCCAGCGTCATTTGGGCGGCATCCAGGGATTCTTTGTCAACAGAATTCTGTACCCCGCCAACTATGGTGCTTATACGGAACTGTATGCCGCGCTGCACCCCAGCCTCACTACTGACAAGACGGGCTCGTACATTGCGCCGTGGGGCCGTATCGGCCCCGTCCGTCCTGACATTGACGAGGGCACCAAGGGAGACAACGCCGACAAGATATACGATATCCTGGAGAAGGAGACCGCAAAGTTCCTATAATGATGAGCACATAGTCTCAATGTTTTATGATAGTGGTTGTTTAATGTCCTTTTCACCACATATTTCCTTTTCTCGGGCAACCCGGACCTAGCTGTTCATCCGGCGACACGCCATCCCTGTGCATTCTGCTTTTCCTGGGGTTTCGACCCCCAGACCCCCGTAGCAACTGCTTCGCAGTTGAAATAGAGGGTAGAATCGAAATCAACCGCGAAGCGGTTGCAACGGGGGTCTGGGGGCAGCGCCCCCAGGAAAAAAAAGGCATCGCCACGTAGAACGACGCGGCCTGTGCCATGCGTAGGAAAATACCATCAATCATCTCTCATAATTCGTTACTTCATTACCAAATTTGCAGTCCAAAAGACAGCCTAAAAGCCGCCGGCAAATGCCAGCACGGGTAGCATGGACTTTTGCGAGTTGGTCACATAGACTTTGGCGCCTGCGAGTCTTGCAGCGTCGACGACAGGGGTGTTTGCGCCGTTGACGAGATCCCGAAAGTCAATCACCACATCGACGCCCTCCAACGCTCGCACCCAGGACTCGTCGTCCCACGCGTACAGCAGTTGGACCTTATCGTCAAGCATCAGCTTGTGGTCAGGTTCTGCCATGTTCACCCCACGTATAGGCAACTTGAACTTGGCTGCGTATTCACTGGTCGCCAGCGCCTCGAGGACATGCCACTCCCCGTGCTGGCCAACAAATGCTACCGAAACCGGCATCCTGGCATCCCGAGGATAAGCTGTGATTTTTTTGGTCTTTTCAATGTGCACGAGGGGGTGGTGCACTCGGCTCTTTTATACCCGATGTCGGAGATGTATGGTCCCGGCCGCACCGGCTCCGCCCTTGCCTAACGCCGCTGGGCGCCCTGTGGGCTCGCGCATACAACGAGGAGGAGTTGGACCACCCAGAGATTGCTGTTTTAAGTTTCAGATAGGTACCTAGATGACCAGTCAGTCACTGTCTAACATACGTCAGTATGGGCAAAGTCTTTACCGGCACAAATGGACAGGGCTTTCCTACTGTTGCCAAGCGCCACGGCCTACCCCCCTTAGACAACCTAATCTCCGCTTGCACCGATGTGGGCAGGCGCCGCAGGCTGTGCGGCACATGGCCACCAGTGCATGCTCTGTCCGATATTTATTACCGAACTTCAAGAGCCCCAGAAATCATAAACGGCGTTTAAGAGGTTGAATAAACAAAGTTTTCAGTGCGAAAGTACCTGTATTGGGTGTTCACGCAGTTGTTTTGTCTCGGTACACCCTATTGTCCCCCGAACTCTATTGTTTAAAGTGACCTGTCTTATTATCTTTTCACCTTCTGCGCCTCTTGTACCAAATAACGGATGGGTGGATTTAATTGGTTATTGTCTCGCTTAACGCTCGTGCTGCTCACGGCACCAAATGTACAATCCAGATCGTGAGAGACCGGCACAAGGTCGCACCTTGGTGGGGCTCTATTGACGCTATATAGGTTCGACCCCTGCCGTATTCGCAGATTAATAGATCCAGAGTCATTTCAGACACGCCACAGAAGAGTGTGATCTGATAATGCGAGCAGATATCAGGCTCCCAGGTTCGCGCATAGCCAAGAGTGGTCACGCATGTGCACGAGCCGCTCGTGCCTTGCTCTATGTGCGCACCTTTCTTTGCTAGCGCCGTTGAGCTCAAACATTCTCATTCATTGCACCTCCACCTTCGCTAGAAGATGACCGTGAAACCCGAGTTTTGATTACAGTGCATCATCTGATAATTTGTGGCTATAACAATTATGTTATACTGATCTGCACGGATAGTTGCCCGACTTGAAAGTTGTTTGGGCTCTGGAAATGTATTTAGTACGCACAACAGCGCGGCAGCTACCCGAGCCCAAGAAAAAGCTCTCGTCAGACTAGAGTCCTGCGAACGAGCACTGAGCACTGGCTCCCTGATTAGGTCAGCACGTCATCGTCAGCGTGTCATCATACAGACTACGAGTATATCAGCAATATTTAAAGCGGCATCTCCATTAACATATACGCTTTTGCTCCTCGAGTACAGCGAGTTTCTGTACGTTCTGGGATGCGGGTTGTCTGGTGTGCCTCCGGAAAGCTCCGCGCCGCACGGATTATCCTCTGCGAGATTATCCGGTCAACCTGGTCGCAATGTGCGTGGTCTGATGTTTCAGTCCGTCTGCCGGTATGTATGGTATGTATGGTATGTATGTTGAGGAGCGTTGTCGTTAGATGCCTTTTTGTACGTAGTATCAAGACATCTGGCGCGATGTATTAGGTCTCCGCTTAGATTCTCGTCAAGAGCATAGCTAGATCCTAGATACATAGCTAGATATATACAAATTTTCTAGGCTAGTCCTAGATATGCTCAAATGATTCTCTTATCGTTCGATCGAGCGCAAGGAGCGTACGCTAGACGTGGGTCCTACAGACGTTAGCATGTACGACATAATATAGCAACAGGTTAACTCCTCCATAGCGACCACGACGTTGAGGAGATCCATTTATGCAACGTTGATTGTGAAAATCAGTCCGTTTTCCCACCATCCGGACGCTATATAAACATAAAAAAATTGGGCACAGCTCATATCCAACTGCGAAGTAGTTGCTACGGGGGTCTGGGGGCAGAGCCCCCAGGAAGAAAAGACTCAGTTCATCCTAGTGCAGGGTTCGGGACGGGTTGCAATGCGTTCATGCCTTGCTAGCAAGTGACGGCCAGCGTGGCCCTGGACAACCTGCCAGGTTCCGCCTGGAAAACCTCGATAAAAGACCCCTGAGACTCGGCGATCTCCGGGGTTCTCCTCCGCTTGTTTGCTTGCTTGGGGCGAGCCCCGATCTCGTCGCTGAACACCGGCGGATATAGCCCATCACGTGACCTAAAGCGGAAATTTACCCCTCAATTTCGGCGGACAACGCCGTTTGGGGGCCGTTCTTTATAAACGCACACACTTGGTCATACCAGGCAGCCAGCCTGTACAGTCGTTTTATAGTCGAGCGTCATTTTCGGCGCAGCTGTCGCAAAAATCGGATACACAGACACTACACAAATGAACGCATTCATTTTCGACGACGAGATCAGACGGACCACGCCGGCGAACTGCTCCGAGTGTATCGTCTACAACAACATTGCATACTGCTCGCCACAAGCCGGTCGCAACGCGCAAACTGGCGAGATCGTTTCCGGACCGGTTTCTGCCCGAGTGGTAAGTTTTTTAATGGTTTTCAGACGTTGTTTCTCCCGCGGTACAATGTTGACCAATTTTTCCGGGCCCTTGGTGAAATGATCGCCCGTAGCTTACAAGTGCCAGGGTCCACTCCAAGGGCTCTCGGGGGTCTTATGAGTCCGCGAAGTCCTGGAAACACCACTCCATACGACTCGAGACCGGACACGCAAATTTTGATCGTTGCTCGGCGCGAAGATGCTCCGTATAGGGTTCCGGTGGGGATCATCATCGCGTGGGGGACATCGCGTGGGATTTGTTGCATATGCGCCCCTTGCGGCTAATGTTGCAAGTGCAAAAGAAAGCTGGCGGACACAGCAATTGGCGAAACACATGACTAACATCAGACGGCCGCCCTGGAGAACCTGAACAAAGTGTTGACCAGCGTCGGCTCGAACATTGGTGACATTCTGAGTGTTAACGTGTATCATGTATCACCGTCACACCTGAAGGAGCTCGGTGATGCACTGACAGATATTGTGCCAACCGCTGCCAAGGTCGAGTATATTCAAGTGGAGAGACTAGCATACGGCACCGATGTAGAGATTGAGTGCACGGCTCTTGTGCTTCCGAAAAGCGACTCGCAGTCCCGGCTCTAAGTTCGTACATGTTATTTTAAGTTCATGGGGTGGTGACGTTGTGTTGGCGCGTAATGTGACCGTAGATCTCAGATGACCCATGGTCAAGCAAGTTATAAAACTCCCAAATAGGTGAGTTTGCAGTCTAGCCAAGAACAAAACGCCGTTTCTAGCCGCGTGCGATACTGACCCGGCATTTTTTTAAGTGCACTAGCTGCGGGGACGTGCGGCTGTATGCAGCATGATGAGGCGGGGAGATCGGAGCCGCACGTGCCCCAGTCCCAGTTTTAAAGAGGACCTGAGACCATGAGACCTATACAAAGACCCAAGTACCTGAATTGGCATAGATTCTGGACAGTAGGAAGAAATGGTGGCAAGTGGTGATGAGATGTGGACGACCGACCGCTCGACTAACAACAGGCTGCCAACATTGAAGAGCTACTGGCATACATTGAGCAGATACACAACACAGGGGTCAAGAAGCTCGCTCCACGGGCGTACGACATTCCAAAAAATGCCGTTGAACTCAATGGCTTGTGGGACTTTTACTTTTACGACTCTGTGAGAGAGGGACTGGCCCATGCAATCGAGGGCGCGCCCAAGGGCCGCGAACCGGGCGAGATTACCGTCCCAGGCCACTGGCAGCTCCAAGGCTGGGACCATCCGTGGTACACCAACTACGACTACCCGATTCCCGTGAACCCGCCATACGTGCCTTGCAAGAATCCCACAGGCGTATACGTGACGCAGTTTGACGCCGAAACCGCCAAGCGGCACGAATCGCGCCTGCGGTTTGATGGCGTCGACAGCGCCTACTGGGTGTTCCTCAACAACAAGTTTGTCGGGTATGCACAGGGAAGTCGGAACCCGGCTGAATTTGATGTTACATCGCAGCTCGACAAGTCCAACACCCTTGTGGTGGTTGTGGCACAGTGGTCGAGCGGCACGTACATCGAGGACCAAGACCAGTGGTGGCTTTCGGGAATATTTCGGGACGTCCACCTTATCTCGTTTGACAAACGGGGCCACATCGAGGACTTTTATGTGCGCATGACGAAGAAGGGCGAAGTCTCTTTGTGGGCGGTTCCAGAAAATAGGACGGTGCCAACGGCCACACTTGCGGCGACCGTCAAGCTGGTGCTTGAGACAGAAACTGAGCTGACGGTAACAGTGCGCAGCGATAGTGGCAAGCAAATCACTACGCAGACATACAAGTGCTCTCCTAGCAAACTATCTGTAGCGACGTGTGATTTCAGTTATGAACTCATGCACCCTCGTTTGTGGACAGCAGAGTCACCAACGCTGTACAGCGTGGAGCTGATACTCCGATCGGGCAAAACAGAGCTGCATACGGTTACCGTCAAGACTGGCTTGCGCACGTGTGAGGTCAAGGACCAGCAGCTGCTCGTCAACGGCGTGCCTATAATGCTTCGTGGTGTTAACCGCCACGACAACCACCCGACGCGCGGCCGCGCCGTCACATACGAGGACGTGCGACGCGACCTCATTACCATGAAGCAGTACAATGTCAACGCCATCCGGTGCTCGCACTACCCGTCGCACCCGAGCCTCGCGTTCTTGGCGGACGAGCTGGGGTTCTACGTCATTGACGAGGCCGACCTCGAGTGTCACGGCATGGGCGGTGTCTGGGGCCTGCCAGGAGAGAGGTTGCCAGATGATGTGCCGGAGAAGCCGACACGCACGGACCCAGCCTATTACAAGTCACCTGAGCAGTACCTATCAGATAATTCCGAGTGGGAGGGTAGGTACGTCGATCGCGCCCAGAACATGTGTGAGCGCGACAAAAATCACCCATGCGTCATTATGTGGTCGCTCGGCAACGAGTCATACTTCGGCCGTAACCACACCGCCATGTACAACTGGATCAAGGAGCACTACCCGCTGCCGGTGCACTACGAAGGCGACAACGCCAACAACGAGGCCAAACTCGCAGATGTGTACTCACGCATGTACCCATCGCACGACTACCTCGAGTCCGAAGCCCAGCGTCCAGGCAAGCCGTTTATCCTGTGCGAGTTTGCCCACTCTATGGGCAACGGCCCTGGCGCCCTCAAACAGTACGTCGACATGATGTACAAGTACCCGCGGCTCCAGGGAGGGTTCATCTGGGAGTGGGCGAGCCACGGACTACGAGTCAAGCGCGCAACTTACAAGCCCGGCGCAGTGCCGTCCGACCCGCCGGAGATTGACAACCCACCAGGCGAAGGAAAGGCCATGTACGCGTATGGCGGCGACTTTGGCGAGCCTTTCAACGACAACACGTTTGTCATGGACGGCATAACCGACTCTGAGCACCGGCCTACGCAGGGCCTTGCTGAGTTCAAGGCGTGCTTCCAGCCTGCCGCGTTCACGTTTGCGCTCGGCAACGACGGCGTACTCAGGGTCGTTGTCAAGAACCGACACGACTTTATTTCGCTGGACAGCGACAACTTTTCTCTGGAACTCAAGTGTCAGCTTGTGCCCCGGTCACCCTTGGCGCTGGTAGGCAGTTCACCGCCTGAGACGCGGGACCCCCTTGTGCACAATTTTGATTTTGACAAGCCCGTTAGCCCCGGCAAGCACAGCTCGGACTTTAAGATGGACTTGGACGAGTGTCTCCAATACGCCGAAACCCACGAACTAGTAGTGACGGCGTCGGTGATCGCCAAAGATGGGATCCAAAAGGGCGACGTTGTTGCGTTTGGCCAGTGGACGCACGACGACCCGATCTCCGATAAGGCACGCCAGCTCCGCGAGCCCACAGTTGAGCCGTGGGAGTCGGTCGACCGCACAACGCGCCAGTTTGACGTCAAGAAATCGCCGACAGAGTACGTGATCAAGAGTGGCGATGTGCTGGTGCACCTGTCCCGCACCTCGGGCGAGCTGTCGCGCATCCAAGTGGGTGGCTACGACGTCGTCGAAAAGGGACCGCGTCTCGGATTCTGGCGAGCTCCCACGGACAACGACCGTGCCGAGGACGACTCCGGCATCATTTGGGAATGGAACCGGTCGCATGTCCGCGATCTCCATGCCTCGCTCGATACTATTGATGTGTCAGAGATCACTCGCTACGACACAGGCCCCACGACGGTGCTGCGAATCCGCGTGTCGTCGTTTATCGGTGCTCCTGTCGTCATGTGGGGCATCGCCGCTATTACGACGTACGTTTTGTCAGTTGACAGCCGCGGCGTGTTGTCCATCGACACTACAGTCGACATCGATCCCAAGGGTGCCTATTGCCCTATAATTCCGCGCATAGGCCTCGACTTTGTCCTCAACAAGGAGCTCACGCAGGTGACGTGGAGCGGGCTCGACAGCGAGTCGTATGTAGATTCGCGCACCGCTGGCCATCTCGGCCTGCATTCGGCTGAGGCGCACACTCTTTTCACAAACTACGAACTTCCTCAGGACAATGGCAACCGCGCCGAAGTGCGTTGGGTCAGCCTGGGCGGCCAATCGGACGATCACTCGACCGCTACGCTCTCCGCAGCTGCCGTCAACGATCTCATTAACTTCGAAGTCCAACCATTCAGCGCACACGACCTCGAAAAGGTCCGTCACAGCTCCGACTTGCCGTGGCACTCTGCCAAGAACCATTTCCGCGTCGACTTTGCCGTGCACGGACTCGGTTCCAACTCCTGCGGTCCGCGACCCCTCGAAGAACACACCCTTTACCTTCAGAAGCAGACCTATCGCGTCTGTTTCTTTGTCTCGCCTCCACAGGACCACTCTAAGTAACTGCAATTGACGATTTTGGGAGCTTTGCTTGAACTATCCTGGGGACACTGGGCCCAGTCCTCGTGCGCAGCAACCGGCTCGGGGTTGATCTCACATCTGGCCGGCGACCAGCTGCGAAGCTGCTGCTACCGGCTCTGGGGGTAGCGCCCATGGAAACAGAAAGCGACTAATACGTACTCCGAACACCGAACATGCGCTAGTTACGCCTGGAGTCTGATGCAGATACAGGACTCTCCATCATATTAACTTCTTGCAGACATATCTCACATCCATGCTCTATTCAACTGCGAAGCAGTTGCCAGGGGGGCCTGGGGGCAGCGCCCCAGGAAAAAAAAATACAGACAAAATACAGCACAAACGTAGGGTTCAAAGGCACACCTTTGTGGTCCCATGACATTTCGCGGGAATTACCGATCGGAGACCTCGATGCGCATTGTGCACGATTTCGTCATTGAATTGGGAGCTTCAGTTCCAGGGTCGATGCACCAGAAGTTGCAAAAAAGTGGTCGGGTTTGATGCGGCGTGCCGGGAAGCCTCAGAACGTATGACGACATGACCTGCTTGATGGGCGGGTTCCACGCGTTTAACATGCGGTTGGGGCACAGAATATGTGATATCATCGCACAAGTGGGCGAAATGCCAGAGTCGCATTGAACAAGAGGCTGAGCTGATCGCTGACGACAGCTATGCTGATCTATTTCCGTACTGTAGGTGGTACAAACTGTACAAGTGGGGTGTATACAAGTGGGGCCTGTGCTAGTCCCGGAATCCATGGCGCAACATTGCGGCGTTTTACAAACTTAAATGGGACTTGTGCATAGTCCGTACTCTAATGCGCCCTGAATATTGCGGTTTTCCGTCATTCCATGCTAGCGTATGTATGTGTTGCTCGTGCACAGCCGGCTTAGCAACCATGGTCTCGATACTTTGATGTATGCACTGATCGTCAGACAAGTTCTGCCAGGGCACGCCGTGGTGGGTCAATCACGATGTGCCAGAGTGGTTGAATTACAGTTTTACCGTCACTTGATAGTGCTCTGACGGTGAACTGATCCCAGAGTCCGGTGTCTGACGATGAACTGATCTCAGAATCCGGTAGCAACTGTGTCTGCTATTGCTTTTCGGCAATTGCTATACAACGCAGCCGGGACGTCACTGTTGTAGTTTTAAGAGATTTAGAGGTCTAGGGAACTGCAGTGAGGGGACGACATTTTGGTTGATGGTGACGCGGTGGAATTTTATTCTGAGCGTAATGGACAATCATCTTGGTACTGCAGTTTGGCTAGGAATAATGGGGCGTGCTTGGTTCCAGAAACTAGAAAGGGACATCAACGGGACCAAAATAGGCGCATCCCAGTGACAAATTCCAAGCTTGCACCATAGATGTGGCCGTGGCGTGTGCGCAAGCAAGTAAAACCAAAAAAAAAAAATCGCGGCGCAAGCTCCGTTATGCACGTGCCTTGCAGGGTCCCGGCCCTGGCTCGATACCCCGCATTGGTTTTGGGAAGCAGGACATGAAGAATGCTGCAGTGCTTCGACTGCCAGCACGCATAGGTCAATGCGTCCCGAGAATTGGTGCGCCTGGATACTTGGAGTCGCGCCGAGTCGTGGATCTAGCAGCCGCGACCAGTCCTCAGCCGCACCGTTGCACGATCGCCAATCGCTAGCAAAACTCTCCAAATAGGCTTTGGGGCTTGGGTTGGAGAAGGGCGTCACAGCAACCTTGGGCTTGGTGGCATCGGCAGGCAGTTTTGGTGGCCAATTTGGCAACGTGGTTGGCACTAGGCAAGAGTAAAATCGAGTCAATGTGGTCAATTGCTTTTGTCGAGCTGGAATCAGTTGTATGCTGGCTTGCTAGAGCCGCTGGGGATCCCACTTGTCACTTGTGACTGTGCGTTTGAGACCCGCAGATGCAGTCTCAGAGCAAGCGAACCGGAATCCCGCCATTGTGTCTTAGGAGGTAGTAGAATGTACCACAGAAACGATAGACAGAAGAACGCAGCGTCAGAACACTCCCGACAGCAGATCCTTGAGCCCAATTGTCCGGCCTGGTCCGGTTTTATATTTGCGGACGGCGCTAGTAGCTCGGCACCGGGATATGCGTCTCACCCTCACCTCTACTGGTTTCGTTTCTTTTGATGGTACCCCTAGTAAATCCTGATTAGTTGTATACGGCCAGCAATTTTGGATGATGAAATCAGCAAGGAAACAAAACAATATATGCTAGACACGACCACCAAACAAACACACCACAAAAAACCAGCGAAGCAACATACCTATGCTTGGAACAATGGATCATGCACGTTGTTGCGTCACAATGCGGGGGAACCCGAAATCTGATGCAGGGCTCACACCAGACATAGGCCCTTTGTGCATGCGGCTCTGGTGCACTGATGTGCGATGCCCGCAGTATACGGGGCGGAATAGCAAGCAAAAGGCGGGCAAGAGGGCCACATGGCAAAATGGCCGCGCGCGGGCCCCACGATGACCCAGTATATAAGGTACCAGTCTGCCCGGACTTTACTAAGAACCATTGCACACACACTTGGCACCCAACATGAGTAATTTCGTGGATAAAGTGTCCAAGACCGTAAACGACGCACTATTCGGCGGGCCCGAGGAGGAAGCCCGGGCTCGCGCTGCGGGCGCCGGTACCAATCCCGAGGAGGTACCCGGCGGATTCCCTGGATCGACAAAGTATGATGAAACGACTCCGCGCAATGCGGGTGACGTTAGCTCTGGTGTTCGTACCACTGGTACCACTGGCACCACTGGTACCACTGGCGCTACTACGGGTGTTGGACCCACTGGAGCCACTGGTTCTACCGGCCAGAACTACTCGACGAGCTCAGGCGATTATGCCACGACGGGTTCCAACACTGGCCAGAACTACACCACCGGCACCACTACTGGCGCCCGTGCTGGCATGGGCACTGGTGCCTCTTCTGATCGATATGATCAGAGCGGTATGGCGTCGTCAGACCGTCATGGTCTGACCGGCGCTTCGGGCGCAACTCACGAGGGTGTTTCAGGACCTGGTTACACTACTGGTCCTACTGGCACCACCAGCTCGTCTGACCGCCACGGCCTGACGGGATCTTCGGCCGCTATCCACGAGGGCAGATCGGGCCCTGGTTACACGACTGGTGCCGCTGGCGTGTCTGGATCGGGCTACCCGACTGGCTCGACCGACCGTCACGCACAGACTACGACCTCGGGTAACCGTGACGATTCGTCTTCTGGCGCCTACGGCCACACGACGGGCACTGGCGTTCCGTCGTCTGGTGCGCCCACTCACACGCAAACTTCGGGTCCCGGGTACACGACCGGCGGTACGACTGGCGCCACTGGCGCTGGTCTAGCGGGCGCTGGCGCGGCTACTGCCGCCGCTCTCGGACACAAGGGCACTGGCGAGGTATGTTGATTGATGTTGCGACACTTGTTTACTATCGCAGCAATTTTTGCGGCGGAAAACGTTAACAACCAATAACAAATACTAACAGCAGAGCACCACAGCACGCACTGGCCCCACTAGCACTAGCACGAGCACCGGTACCGGTGATCAGGTGAGTACAGTAGATCGTGCATCTATCATGCACACATGACGCAGGAACGATGCGAGCTTTTTTTTTTTTAATTTTGCACATGCTAACTTGCAGAGCGGATATGTTGGCACTGGCACTGAGCTGAGCGGTATCGGCGAGGGCTACTCGCCCAACCGCACTACCAACATCAGCGAGGCCACTGGCCCAACCACTACCACTGGTGGTAGCTACGATTCCGCCAAGAGCCCTGGTGGCGGTATCACCGATACTCTGAAGAACAAGCTTGGTCTTGGCAGCAGTGAGCGTGATCGCGACGCTGGTTACTCGGGCACGACCGCTGGCACTGGCTACTCGGGCACCACTGGTGCTACTGGCACTACTGGCACTACCGGTCAGTCTGGATACGGAACAACCGGATCTGAGCACGACCACACTGGTCGCAACGCCGGACTTGGTGCTGGCGCCGCTGCTGGCGCCGCTGGTCTTGCTGGTCATGAGTACAGCAAGCACGGCACTCACGGCACTGGTACTACTGGAACCACCGGTACTACCACTACCGGTACGACTGGTACTACTGGTACCACCGGCTCCGGAACCGGTGCCCGCACTGGCACTGACGCCGGTTACACCGAGGCTGGCACTCGTGGCACTCACGGTACCCATGATGCGCACGATTCGCACACTGGCCGTAACGCTGCCGCTGGTGCTGGTGCCGGCGCCGCTGGCGCCGGTGTTGTACACACTGTGAAGAAGGTAGTTGGTCTCGACAAGTCTGACAAGGAACGCGATACCGACTACGGCACCACGGGCGCTGGAACCACTGGAACCACTGGTACCTCCACCCGAGGCGATGCCGCCCATAGCAACGTCCCTGGTTCGACGCATGCCGGCGGTGGTGAGACAGGCGCGCCAGCGCACGTGAAGGACAAGTTTGCGCAGCACGACGCCGCCATGTCGGGCGACCGCGACCACGACGTGAAGATCGCGACACACCGCCAAGAGGAGGCTATTGTGTTTGATCCCTCTACCGGCAAGCACTACGCGCGTGACGAGGTCAGCAAGAAGGATCTGAACCGCGACATCCAGGAGACTGGCGGCCACGTTCCTCCGGAGGTCGAGAAGATCCTCAAGGCTCCCGCCGGCACCTACTCAAAGTACAGTGCTAGCGACGAGGCGTCGTCTACAGCTTCGGCCAAGTCGGGCACTGTTGGTAAGAGCCAGCACCACGACACTACCACCCACGGCCGTCATGCCGATTCGGACACCAGTTCTCACTCGAGCGCTACTGACAAGCTCAAGCATGCGTTTGGTCTTGGCCACAAGGACAAGGACAAGGACCATACCGCTGCTGGTACTGGTACTACTGGCACCACTGGTACTACTGGCACCACCGGAACCACCGGAACCATTGGCGCCAGCACCACTGGAACCACAGGAACCGGCCACGACCACACTGGTCGTAACGTTGGCCTTGGAGCCGCTGGCGTTGGCGCTGCTGGTCTTGCTGGACACGAGTACAGCAAGCAGCACGATACTGCAGGCACCACTGGTACCCATGGTACTCACAGCACCGGCACTACTGGTATGGGCACCCATGGCTCCAGTACTCATGGTGCGACCGGGACTGCACCCACTGGAACCACTGGAACCACTGGAACCACCCAGTACGGTGACTCTCGCAACCAGCCTTCAACTGTCGAAAAGGTCAAGGAGGCTGTTGGCCTCGGTGACCAGACTCATGGCCAAAAGTCTGCTGAGCCTTCGGGTTATGGCATTTCTGGTCCTGGCTACACGACTGGCACTGGCACCACTGGAACCGGTTCTGACCACCACTATGGCCGTGACGCAGGTCTTGCCGCCGGAGCAGCTGGTGCTGCCGGTGCAGGATACGGCGCTCACCAGCACTCCAAGAGCCATGCTACGGACCCGACTTCGGGCCCCACTGGCGTAAGCGGCACTCAGGGCTCGTATGATGCTAGCCGTGGCGATCCTTCGGCCACTGGCGCAGGAATTACTGGCCAGACCGGATACGGTCACGGCAGCCAACAGCCAGCTCCGTCGAGCATTCAGACCATGCACGCAGGCCAGCCTGGCTATGGCACGACTGGCACCACCGGTGCCACCGGTGTGGCTGGCCACGAGTACAGCAAGCATGGTACCACCACCCATCCCGAGGGCGACAACCGCGGCTTTGTCGATAAGGTCAAGGATGCCGTCGGCATGGACAAGACTCAGCACAGCTCGACCACGGGTTACGGCTCGGGCCACGACGCTGTGCGAGGCACGACTGGTTCGTCTGGCTACGACAACGCTCGTACAGGTACTACTGGTACTAAGGACGAGTCTCATCTCGGCCGGAACGCCGCAATTGGCGCCGGTGTCGGCGCTGGAGCCGCCGGCCTCGCTGGTCACGAATCCAAGAGTCGTGACCACACTACCGGCCATGGTACTTCTGGCCATAGTACTTCTGGAACTGGTGCTGGCTACGGCACTGGTACGACTGGCACCACTGGCACTACGGGAACCACTGGCTCGAACCGTCACTACGGTGCTGACAATGTTCTAGGTGCTGATACATCGAGATCTGGCTATGGCACAAGCACCACTGGCACCACTGGCACTCGCACTGACCAGCCTTCCACCATGGAAAAGGTCAAGGATGCTGTGGGACTTGGCTCTGATAACCAGCGTACAGCCGAGACCACTGGTTCTCAGCACCACTACGGCCGAGACGCTGGTCTCGCGGCCGGTGCCGCCGGCGCCGGTGCCGCTGGCTACGCTGCCCATGATCGGTCTGGCCATGGAACCACTGGCCAGTACGGTACTTCCGGCACTACTGGTCAGTACGGTACTTCTGGCAGCACTGGCCAGTATGGTACTTCTGGCACTGGGTACGACCAGAACAAGCCGACAACCGAAAAGGTCAAGGAAGTTGTAGGCATGGGCTCTGACCATCGCGGCACTACTGCCGGCACTACCGGAACCAGTGGTCAGTACGGTACTTCTGGCACCACTGGCCAGTATGGTACTTCTGGTACTGGCTACGACCAGAACAAGTCGACAACCGAAAAGGCCAAGGAAGCCGTAGGCATGGGCTCTGACCATCGCGGCACTACCGGAACCACTGGTCAATACGGTACTTCTGGTACCACTGGCCAGTATGGCACTTCTGGCACTACTGGTCAGTACGGCACTTCTGGCACCACTGGTCAGTATGGCACTGCTGGCACTGGCTACGACCAGAACAAGTCGACCACTGAAAAGGTCAAGGAAGCTGTAGGCATGGGCTCTGACCACCGCGGCACTACTACCAGCACTGCCGGAACCACAGGTACCGGCTCTCACGATCACCACTATGGCCGTGACGCAGGCCTAGCTGCCGGAGCTGCTGGAGTTGGCGCTGCTGGTTACGGTGCCCACGAGCACTCGAAGAACCGCGACACCACTGGACAGTACGGTACGTCGGGAACCGCTGGCCGTGACGCGACCCATGGAGCCTCCCATGGAACGGGTGCGACCTCAGGCTATGGCGCTCCTGGCACTACGGGCCAGAGTGCGACTGGTGCTCCTGCTTATGGAACGACCGGTGGAGACGTCTACGGAGCCACCGGCACCGACCACCACACCACTCGTGACACGGGCGTCGCTGCTGGAGCCGGAGAGCGTCGCAAGGAGTCGTTTGTGGAGAAGGTCAAGGATGCCGTGACCGGCAAGTCCCACAGTTCTGATCATGGTCACGGCACCACTGGTACCACTGGTTCGGGCTATGGCACCACTGGAACTACTGGCACTACTACTACTGGTGCTGGCGCTGGCACGACTGACCATCACTATGGTCGTGACGCTGGCCTCGCGGCCGGAGCTGCTGGTGCAGGTGCTGCCGGCTACACTGCCCATGAGCACAACAAGAGCCACGATACCACGTCGGGCCAGGAGCACGGTTACCGTCATGCCGGCCAGACTGGTCAGACCACTGCGGGCACCGGCACCGGTACTGGTACTGGAGCTGGCTACTCGGCCACTCCAGCTGCCCGTACCGGTAGCGCCGGCACCGCTGGTGTGGGCGGAACAACTTCCGGTACCACTGGCGCCGAAACGCACCGCCGCAAGTCTTCGGGCTCGGAGAAGCTGACTGACAAGGTCAAGCGCGTGTTCCACAAGGATTCCAAGGAGTCCTTGGAGAAGGACCGCTCCAGAGGTAAGTAAAGTATTTTCGAGTTTTTTTGAATATGTTGTGAGAGATGAAACACCGCTAACATTAGACCAACATGCTGGCACTGCAGGCGTGACCACCGGCGGCTCTACAGCTGCTGCACAGGCCGCCGTCAAGAACCACCAAGGCGGCGAACTTCCACGCGAAGAAGCCATTAAGCGTGTCTCTGATGTGATGCGTCGTGAGCTTAATGAGCCTGAGCATGGTCCTGGTACCCATACTCATGGCACCGGCACCGGCACTGGCACTACTGGTGCTGGCATGGGTACTGGAACTACTGGCACCACCGGTACTCATGGCACCACGACTGGTGCTGGTGCTGGCACCACTGGCACTCGCGGTGTCGACGACAGCTCTCGCGACCATCATTATGGTCGTGATGCCGGCGTCGGCGCTGCTGGCGTCGGTGCCGCTGGTCTCGCTGCACACGAGTACAACAAGAAGGGCGGCCACGATACTGTTGGCCGTGACGTCTCGTCGTCTGACTATGGTACTTCTGGCCCTGCTGCCTCGCGCGGTCTTGAGACTGGATCGCACGATACCTCGGGTCAAACTGGTCAGACGGGCTCGTACGGTACCTCGGGCCAGACTGGTTCATACGGTACCTCGGGTCAGACTGGTTCGTACGGTACCTCGGGTCAGACAGGCTCGTACGGTACCACGGGTCAGACAGGCTCCTACGGTGCAGGCCAGACTGGTCAGTCTGAGTACGGTCAGTCGACACTTGACCCACGACAAACTGGCACCACTGGCACTACTGGAACTACCGGAACCACCACTGGCACTGGCAACAACGGCATGTCGACGACCGGTAAGATCGCAGCCGGAGCTGCCACCGCTGCCGGCTTTGCTGGTGCTGCGGGCGTTGTCGGCGCCAACAAGGTGCAGGAAGGTGCTGCCTACGTCAAGGACTACGTCACCGGCCGGGACACTGGCTCCCAGGGAACCACTGGTACCACTGGTGCTACCGATACTACTATGGGCACTCATGGCGTGACTGGCTCGCAGCGTGACACCGACAGACCGGGCTACCCGACTGGTGCCCAGTCTACCGGCAACACTGACGTCTCTGGCGCTGTTCCGCCTTCGGGTACTTCAATGGCGCCCGGTTCGACGGGCCTGACGCCGTCCAACGTCGGTGCTCGCGGTGCTGGTGGCATCAGCAGCACCCAGGGCTCTGGCGGCTACGGCACCAGCGGTGCTACAGCCCAGGCGCCCAGTTCGTATGGTAGCGGAGGTCTTTCTAAGCAGACACCCGGCACCTACCAGTCTCCGGGCGAGCGTGGGTCATACACCACCGGCTCGGGCACCACTGACAAGGACAGTTCTGTGCCGCGATCTGCTGCAGGAGCTGCCGCGGGCGCCGGCGCCGGTGCCGCTGCAGGTTCTGCCGCCTCGGGCCATCATCGCGACGCCTCGACGACCCAGCAGCAGCAGCAGGCCTCCTCCGGTGGTAACCGCACACACGTCATGCAGGGCGGCAACTACTGCGGTCCTGTCGAGTGACGTCTTGTTTTTTTTTTTTTTATTATTGTAGTTTAGGTCGTGAATCGGACATATTTATTTGTGCTTTGAGCAGCCCTCTCTTAATTCCGGGGGGCGTCCCCCCCAGGCCCCCGTAGCAACTCAGTTGACTTCAGCATCCCGCTCTTTATTCCTCGGGGCGCTGCCCCCAGACCAACCCGTAGCAACTGCTTCGCAGTTGAGCTGGTGCCAACCGCCTTTTTTTTTCCTGGGGGCGCTGCCCCCAGACCCCCGTAGCAACTGCTTCGCAGTTGACTTGAGCAGCCCGCTCTTTGTTCCTGGGGACGCTGCCCCCACCCCCCGTAGCAACTGCTTCGCAGTTGACTTTTGAGTGCGGTTGTTGCTAGCACGGTCTTCAGGTGGAAGAGAAGCAACATCTAGAGAAGCCGATATAGAGTTGAGACCAACTGCGAAGCAGTTGCTACGCGGGTCTGGGGACAGCGCCCCCGGGAAAAAATAATAAAAAAACACGAGTTGACTTTTGAGTGCGGTTGTTGCTAGAATGATCTTTAGGTGGAAGAGAAACAACACCTAGAGAGCCGAATAAGAGTCGAGACCAACTGCGAAGCAGTTGCTACGGGGGTCTGGGGGCAGCGCCCCCAGGAAAAATAACCAAAAAGAAACACACAGAGAACCGATATAGTGCCGCGACCAACTGCCTAGTACAGATGTCTGGTGAGAAGGGCTCCGAGGGAAACAAATATGATAAACTCGACCAATGTTGCGCTACTAAATATCCGTTGCTGCGCCTTTTCTGGGGGGCAGTACACTGCCGTTTGAATGTATATGCATATGCACGTAGGGTAAACAACGGCACGGCTGGTTCGGATGGCGGATGAGTGCTCTCTCCCTAAGCTGCAATAACTGAGAGGCTCAGCCTGGACCCGGAGCCGTTTGTGACAACCTCAACTCGAGTGGCTTTGCCAGCTGGCGCAACACACATCCGTGATACGACAGCACGCATTGAGGTGAGCCGTCGGATCACACAGATATCAATACAATGGGTATCACAAAGCGTGCTGGAAGAAAGGCGGCCGGCCAGCCGGCCAAGGAACAGCCGGCCAAGCGGGGCGGTGTCAAAAAGGCCGTGTTTGAAACGTCGAAAAAGAAAGAGGTCGGCGTATCGGACCTTACACTATTATCAAAGGTTTCTAATGAAGCTATCAACGATAATCTGAAAAAGCGGTTTGAGAATGGCCAGATCTATGTATGTTTGACAAAAGGAGCCAGCTGGGCGGGTGTCGGATCATCGGTGGATTCCATCTTTATTTTTTTTGTGTTAATTGTCACTAACAACAGACATATATTGGCCATGTGCTTATCTCAGTGAACCCGTTTCGCGATCTCGGTATATACACTCCCGAAGTGCTCAACAGCTACAAGGGCAAGAACCGGCTCGAGGTGCCGCCCCACGTATTTGCCGTTGCCGAGTCAATGTACTATAACATGAAGGCGTACAACGAGAACCAGTGCGTCATTATCTCTGGCGAGTCGGGCGCCGGCAAGACAGAGGCGGCCAAGCGGATCATGCAGTACATTGCGTCGGCATCTGGCGAATCGTCGAGCAGCATTGAAAAGGTCAAGGACATGGTCTTGGCGACGAACCCGTTGCTCGAGTCGTTTGGATGCGCCAAGACGCTCCGCAACGATAACTCGTCGCGCCATGGCAAGTACCTCGAGATTCTGTTCAATGCGCAGGGTGAGCCTGTCGGCGCCAACATCACCAACTACCTTCTCGAAAAGGGTCGCGTTGTCGGCCAGATCCGCAACGAGCGCAACTTTCACATCTTCTACCAGTACACCAAGGGTGCTCCGCAGCAGTACCGCGAGCAGTTTGGCGTGCAGCCGCCCGAGTCTTACACATACACGTCTGCGAGCAAGTGCACGACCGTCGACAGCATTGACGACCTCAAGGACTTTTCCGAGACGCTGCGTGCCATGAGCGTCATTGGTCTGTCGCAGGCAGAGCAGGACGAGATTTTCCGACTGCTGGCAGCGGTGCTGTGGATAGGCAACCTCGACTTTGTTGAGAACGATGACGGCACCTCGAGCATCCGCGACCCGTCGGTGACGCGGTTTGTGGCGTACCTGCTGGCGGTGGACGAGGCGTCGCTCGAAAAGGCCATGACGGTGCGCGTTGTCGAGACGAGCCGAGGCGGGCGCCGTGGCTCGGTGTACGAGTCGCCGCTGAACCCGGTGCAGGCGCGCGCCGTCCGCGACGCCCTTGCCATGGCCGTCTACAACAATATGTTTGACTGGATCGTCGAGCGCGTCAACAAGTCGCTGCAAACGCAGGGCGTCGCCGACAAGCGCATTGGCATTCTCGACATTTACGGCTTTGAGATCTTTGAGCATAACAGCTTTGAGCAGATTTGCATCAACTACGTCAACGAGAAGCTGCAGCAGATCTTTATCCAGCTGACGCTCAAGACGGAGCAGGAGGAGTACGCGCGCGAGCAGATTGAGTGGACGCCCATCAAGTACTTTGACAACAAGGTAGTTTGCGACCTGATTGAAGAGCGTCGCCCGCCGGGCATTTTCTCGGTGCTCAACGACGCAGTTGCGACGGCCCACGCCGACTCGGGTGCCGCCGACCAGAACTTTGCAATGAAATTGTCGATGCTGTCGAGCAACCCGAACCTGGAGCTCCGCCAGAACAAGTTTTTGATCAAGCACTATGCCGGCGATGTCATGTACGACGTGACGGGCATGACCGACAAGAACAAGGACCAGCTGCTCAAGGATTTGCTTAATTTGGTCAACAGCTCGAGCAACACGTTTTTGCACTCGCTGTTCCCGGAGCCCGTCGACAACGACTCGCGGCGCCGCCCGCCGACCGCATCGGACAAGATAAAGCAGTCGGCCAACGACCTCATGAAGACGCTGTCCATGGCGCAGCCGTCATACATTCGTACCATCAAGCCGAACCAGAACAAGTCGCCGACCGAGTACGACGAAAAGGCGGTGCTGCATCAGGTCAAGTACCTTGGTCTGCAAGAGAACGTGCGCATCCGCCGCGCCGGTTTTGCGTACCGTCAGACGTTTGAAAAGTTTGTCGAGCGATTCTACTTGCTGTCCGGCAAGACGTCGTACGCCGGCGACTATATCTGGCAGGGTGACCACCGCACGGCAACAGTCCAGATCTTCCGCGACACCGGAATCCCCGCCGGCGAGTACCAACTTGGTACCACCAAGGCCTTTATCAAGACGCCCGAGACGCTGTTTGCGCTCGAGCACATGCGCGACATGTACTGGCACAACATGGCGGCGCGCATCCAGCGGGCGTGGCGGGCGTATCTCCGGCGCAAGGCCGAGGCCGCTACCAAGATCCAGCGGGCGTGGCGCGAGTACAAGGGCTCGCAAAAGTACGTTGAGGTCCGCGAGCGCGGCCACCGCATCCTTGGCGGTCGCAAGCAGCGCCGCCGGTTCTCGCTGCTCGGGTACCGCCGGTTCAACGGTGACTACCTCACATGCAACGACAAGACGTCGTCGGGCGGGTACATCTGCAAGTCTGTGGGCATTGCCGAGCGCGTCAAGTTTTCGGCTCGCGGCGAAGCGCTTCAAGCCAAATTTGGCCGTTCGTCGATGCGTGTACCGCGCGTTTTTATTCTGACGGCATCCAAGTTCTACATTGTGCTTGAACAGGTGGTCCAGCGCCAGGTGTCATACACGATCGAGCGGTCGATTCCGGTGTCGTCGATCCGCCAGATCTCCATGTCGAATCTGCGGGACGACTGGTTTGCGCTCAACACGTCGTCGACATCTGAGCCGGACCCGTTTCTGTGGTGCGTTTTGAAGACAGAGCTGGCAACGCTCCTCAATGTCAGCGTCAAGATCGACAGCAGCATCACCTACAACAAGAAGCCGGGCAAGCCGCACACGGTCAAGTTCCAGCTCGACCCCAACGTGCCGAGAGACGACACATACAAGAGCGGTGTTGTTCACGTTCCGCAGGGCATGCCGGCCAACTCGGTGTCGGAGCCTGTGCCGCCACGCAAGCCGCGGCCCGCCAGCTCTCGGCCTGCCAGTCGCCCAGCAAAGAAGCCTGTTGCACCTGCCGCCGCCAGTGCCCGAAGGGCGCCTCCTGCAGCGCCGGGTGCCGGCACTCCGGCCGCCGCCCCCGCCGCCGCCCGCCCTCCGCCTACCCACGACGAACCACGCAAGCCTGTCGGTGGGGCAATGGCCAACGTTGCCGCAGTCGCGGCCGCCAATGCTTCATACGGCAGCAGCATTGCCTCCCGCAGCACCGACTCGCACCATTCCACCGGTGCTACGTCTGTGTCCACTCAGCAGTCGCACACGGCTCAGCCAGCAGCTGTCCAGCCGGCAGCAGCCCACCAACCGGCTGCCCATTCGGCAGCAAAGACAGCTCCTCCGCCTCCCCCTCCAGCGCCGCCTGCTCAGGCGACCCCCAAGGAACCCACAGCCCGCGCTCTGTACGACTACGCCACAACCAATTCAAACGAGCTTGGCATCACAAAGGGCGAGGTCGTCGTCATTGTCCAGAAAATGGACCAGGGCTGGTGGCTGGCGCGGCGTCTCGACGGCTCGGCAGAAGGATGGACGCCGGCCGCTTATGTCGAAGAAATCAAGCAGCCTGCTGCTGCTCCGGCCAAAAAGGCGCCTCCGCCCGCTCCGCCGAAAAAATCAAAGCCGACGCCGACCTCCTCCGGCACCGAGACGCCCGTCCAAGGGGGCACTGCCGCCCCGGCCTCGATAGGCTCTGGTCTCGCGGCTGCTCTCAAGCAGCAGCAGGCCCAGAACTCGACGCTTGCCGGCGGTCTTGCCAACGCTCTCAAGGCGCGCTCTGGCCGTCGTGACAGCGACGACGAGGCCGAAGACGATGACTGGTAGAGTCCGCTCTATTCAACGATTATATATGTCCTACTTTTTTTTTTTCCTGGGGGCTCTGGCCCCAGACCCCCGTAGCAACTGCTTCGCAGTTGAACTCTAGTCACATCGAGGTTATTCTGTGGAGACGTAATTGCCGTTGAGTGCTATGCACGAAACCCGCTCTCCAACTGCGAAGCAGTTGCTACGGGGGTCTGGGGGCAGCGCCCCCAGGACAAATCTGATGTCTATTCAACGCCGTTTTCATCTGCTTTGGAGGTGCAAGCTCGACGCCAGAGATAAGAACCCGATAAGATCATAGTCACGTGACTGAGTCCCCGATTTATAATATGTATGTAGAGGGACCGCCTAGACGACAACAGTATTCTGTGCCAAGAAAAATAAAAAGATGTCAAGCACGTCGTCGCTGGACGGGGTAAAGCACATTGTGCTGGTGCTCTCGGGAAAGGGAGGTGTCGGAAAGTCATCGGTGACTACGCAGTTGGCGTTGACGCTTGCCGGCAAGGGATTCAAGGTTGGCGTCCTCGATATTGATCTGACGGGTCCATCGCTCCCGCGCATGTTGGGACTCGAAGGAAAGCGCGTCCATCAAAGTACGGCCGGTTGGGTGCCCGTGTACCCAGAGGGCAACCAGAACCTCGCAGCCATGAGCCTGGGGTTTTTGCTGCCGGATCGCGGCGACAGTGTCGTGTGGAGGGGACCCAAAAAGACGGCCATGGTGCGCCAATTTCTCAAGGACGTTGTTTGGGGCGAACTCGACTACTTGCTGATTGACACGCCGCCTGGAACGTCTGACGAGCATATCAGTATTGCCGAGGAGCTTCGCACCGCCAACCCGGACGGTGCCGTTTTGGTAACGACGCCGCAGGATATCGCTACCGCCGACGTGCGCAAGGAGCTCAACTTCTGCCGTAAGGTTGGCCTCAATATTTTGGGCGTCGTGGAGAACATGAGCGGGTATGTGTGTCCGCACTGCTCCGAGTGCACCAATGTATTTTCAAAGGGCGGCGGCGAGGCGCTCGCCACGCAGTTTGAGATCCCATTTCTTGGGTATGTGCCCATTGATCCGTCGTTTGTGACGCTCGTTGAGTCCGAGGACAAGAGCGTTGTCAAGGAGTATTCGTCGACTGCCTTGCACGACATTTTTAGCACCATTGTTGACCAGATCCTAGCCATGAACATTCCATCTCGTGTCTAGTCCATTGATGACGTGACTGGTGTCCGCCGCCGTTGTTATGCTTTATGAATGACGAGACTTGCATGTATATAGTTATGATATCTGATTCGTACAATTGTTGGTTTTCATAGGGCGCCGTTTTGTGATTGCGCAGCAACTGCGCCGGCATCGATCTACGTTTCACTTTACAATTATTCAAACTGCGACATAGTTGTACAACTTGGAATTGGAACCTCCAGAATAGGTTCGAACAAACCACAAGATCAAATAATCCAGGACCGACAACTAGACCGCCGTTGCTCTTGATCCAATGAGCCGCATCGCACGGCTGAAGCACATATATACCATCAAGACCAAGAAAGCTGGGGTACATCGTCACCACACCACAGATATACAATGGCAACGCCAAAGCAGGTACGTACAAAGAGCCAATTGTCATCACTAATGTTAGACTAACAGCAGGCAACTGCTATTGTTGTGGACGTGGGCCGTGACACTGGCGACAAACATGATGGTCGAGATGTGACGGACCTCGAGTGGGCCAAGACGTTCATCAATCATATTGTGACGCAAAAAGTATGACTGGACATCGTAATGACTCCACCACTTACTAACGCAGATGCTTACCGGGCGGAAAACAGAGCATATTGCTATCATTACTTTCCGCGCTGACGACGATTCTCCTGGAGACCCATCGCCAATGCCTCATGTGCGACTAGTAACGAGCCCGCAACAGTAAGTTTCTGGAGAACGTAATACACGCACTATGATCCGTAGTTCCTGCCAACTCTCAACCGCGAAGCGGTTGCTACGGGGGTCTTGGGGCAGCGCCCCCAGGGAAAAAAGAAGGCGAACACTACTGACACCAGATTTCTCATGGCGCAGCTACGGGACCTACAGACGTCGTTGCAGCCATCTGGCAGCACAGAGGGCTCGGCAGTGGATGCGTTGGAGTTTGCCATGTCCGTTATACGACACCACACGACGAGCAAGTCCAGCAACAGGGAGTTGAATTTTCAAAAGCGAATTTTTCTAATAACGTCTGCGCGCGCCAGGGATGATAAGCCAGAACGCGAGATGCGACGCATTGCCAACATTGTTGAAACTAGCGGCACAAATCTGTACATGTTTTATATGGGCGACCGGAATTCCGGAAACGTGGTCGACCAGCTCGAAACATTGAACGGCCAGTTTTCCGACGACTTTGGCGAAGAAAGACACCAGATCAGCAGTTTTGAAGACGCATTGGATTACACGCTCATGCCGGTGCCAAAGAACGTGCAGCTGCGAAAGCTGTATAGTGGACACCTGACGCTCGGTGATCCGCAGCGCACGCATTTGGATATCAATGTCGAGGTGTACCCGTGTACGCAGCCGGCCGATGCCCCCAGGGCCTCGACTTTCGCCGTGTCGGCAAATGACGAGTACGAGCCGCTTAAGCGGATATACGACTTTTATCCAAAGACCGAAGAAACCGACGACAACGCCAAAGGCAAGGCTCCGGATGTCGAGCCTGTTGACGAAGAACACGTGGAACAAGGATTCCTGTACGGATCCGAGATTGTGTACTTTGGGCCAGAGGAGAAGGAGCTGCTACTGCGCTACCCGGGCGACTCGTCCCAGTCTCTGTCTATTATTGGGTTTAGTCCCAGGCGCCTCGTCCCGCGATGGTACTACATGTCCAAGTGCTACTACATTGTCCCCGAGAAGGGCAACAACCTGTCGGCGGTGGGTCTGTCGGCGCTCGCTCGTGCCATGTACGAGCAAAACACCTGTGCCTTTGCCCGATACGTCCACAAGGAGGGCGCAGACGTTCAAGTGGTGGCGCTGACGCCATACATTGACGTTGACTTTGAGGGTCTTGTCCTCAACGCGTTGCCGTTTTCGGGCGACCACCGGCGGTACCAGTTTCCCAGTCTCACCAGCACCAAGGGGTGGACTAGCGCGCTCAAGTCTCATGAGAAGCTGGCACGCAAGGTTCTGCCGTCTGACGACATTCTCGCAACAACCGAGGAGCTTGTGGACGCCATGATGCTGGAGGACGACGTTGACCCTGCCGATATTTTCAACCCTTTAATCCACCGTCTCAACCACGCTATTTCCTATGCCGCTGTCCACGGCAACAACACTCTGCCTAGTGAGTGGCCCGACGTCCTCACGTTCACTTCTGTGCCCCAGGATGTCCTCGACAAGGCCCTTCCCGTCGCTAAACGCCTCAAAACGGCCCTCGACATCAAAGAAACAGCTAAAAAGCCAAAGGCAGTCAAAAAGGACGACGAAGACGGCGCCCAACGTTTGCAGGCCACCGCATCCGGTCTCGATGTCGATGCCTTGCTAGATATGTAAACTTCTGCTTTGCTCTTTTCACTCCTGGGGGCGCTGCCCCCAGACCCCCGTAGCAACTGCTTCGCAGTTGGTAATGGCCCGTACAGGACCCACCTGCGGGACCAAGAAAGGGAGATCAACTGCGAAGCAGTTGCTACGGGGGTCTGGGGGCAGCGCCCCCAGGAGAATAACAAAAGCCAATGAATGATATACTGCATGATATGTTCAGGTCTTGACGTCCGGGTTCACGCGGTTGACGTGCTGCTGGAGCTTGAGGAGCTCGACTGCGGCGTCGATGGTCGGACGAAGGTACTCTTCGGCCGAAAGGCCGAACTTGGACTTGTCGCTCTCGTAGCGCTCGACGTAGAGACGGATGGTGGCGCCGGAGGAGCCGGTGCCCGAGAGACGGACGACAATACGCGCACCACCCTCGAACTTGACAAACAGACCCTGGTTCTTGGAGACCGAGCCGTCGAGGTCAGTGTAGCTGAAGTCGCCAGCTTCGGCGACCACGAGTCCGTCGGCGATCTTGGACCCGACAAAGTCCTTTGCGGCGATTTTCGAGGCCAGGTCCTTGACGACCTGGTCAGCGCCCTCGGACGACACGTTCTCGTAGTCGTAGCGGGTGAAAAAGGTGCGGCCGTAGGTCTGCCAGAACTCGTTCTGGATGGCAGCGATGGACGCCTTGGACGGGTCGGTCTTTGCGACGCCGGCAATGATGTTGAGCCACGCGACAATGGCCCACACGCCGTCCTTCTCGCGAATGTGGTTGGAGCCAGTGCCGAACGACTCCTCGCCGCAGATCGACAGCTTGTTGGCGTCAAATAGCGCCGTAAAGAACTTCCAGCCGGTAGGCACCTCGTACACGTTGAGGCCCTGCTTCTTGGCGACGAGGTCGATCGCGCCGCTCGTTGGCATGGAGCGGGCGAGGCCGTGGACGCCGTTGCGCTTGAAGTAGGGGATGAGGCTCGCATAGTGGGCAATGATGGCGACGGAGTCGCCGGGCGACACAAAGGTGTTGGCGCCATAGATCATGTTACGGTCGCCGTCGCCGTCCGAGGCAGCGCCAAACGGAATAGACTCCTTGTCGACGCGCTCGACGAGCGTGTGGGCGTAGGTGAGATTGGGGTCCGGGTGGAGGCCGCCAAAGTCTGGCTTGGGCACCGCATTCTGGATCGACGACTCTGGAAGGCCGAGCTCGTCGACAAAGATGGCGCGGCCGTAGGGGCCGGTGATGCCGTTGAGGGCGTCAAACAGAACCGAGAATTTGTCCTTCTCGTCGGCGAGGAACGACTTGATGAGGTCAAAGTCGAAAATGTCCTTCATGAGCGCAACATAGTCGGCGACCGGGTCGATGATCTCGACCTCGAGCGGGCCGTACATGTTGGTGCCGACAGTTGACAGGTCGACCTTGGGGATGTCGGCGACCTTGTACTCGGCAATCGTCTTTGTAACCTCGTAGATCTTGTTGGTGACCGACTCGGGTGCCGGGCCGCCGTTGGCGAGGTTGTACTTGATGCCGAAATCGTTATCGGGGCCGCCCGGGTTGTGCGACGCGGTGAGGATGATGCCGCCGGTCGCCTGGCGCTTGCGGATGACGTGCGACGCAGCCGGCGTCGACAGCAGGCCGTTCTGGCCGATAATGAGCTTCTTGACACCGTTGGCAGCCGCAATACGGGTGATGATATCAATTACCTGCGGGGAGTAGTAGCGGCCGTCACCGCCAATGACGAGCGTCGCGCCGTCGGAACCCTCAGGGATCGACGACATGATCGCCTGCACAAAGTTCTCGGTATAGTGTTTCTGCTCAAACACCTTGACCTTCTTACGAAGGCCCGAGGTGCCAGGTTTCTGGCCCTCAAACGGCTGCGTGGCAACTGACTGAACCGACATCTGTAGTTAGTGGTGTGCTTCTTTTTCTTTTCCTGGGGGTTCCACCCCCAGACCCCCGTAGCAACTGCTCCGCAGTTGGGATTGGCACACTCCTACTGATCTCCGTGTATGCTGAAATTGTGCTTGCTTGCGGCTCGGGCGGGGAGTGGGTCTCCAGGAAGGAAAACGAAGGCCGATTGGATTGCATTCGGGTGCCTTTTTTGCAACTGCGGAGCAGTTGCCACGGGGGTCTGGGGGTGGAACCCCCAGGAAAGAACGAAAAGACAGAATTGCATTCGAGACCCTTTTTTCAACTGCGAAGCAGTTGCCCCGGGGGTCTGGGGGTGGAACCCCCAGGAAAGAAGCCAAAGACGGATCAGGGCCTTTTTCAACTGCGAAGCAGTTGCAACGGGGGTCTGGGGGTGGAACCCCCAGGAAAGAAACCAAAGACGGATGGGATCGCATTCGGGGCCCTTCGAAGTTGCGACGGTGGTCTGGTGGAACCGCCAGGTAAACCAGCAAGCCAGAGACCAGATCCAGAGGCCTGGGCGGATCAATTGAGTGTGAAGGGATGGTTTTGTATCGACAAAAACAAAACCAAAGAAACATGAAATCAACTAGTGGTACGCTTTTCCGGGAACTTCGGTCCCGAGAATCCTAGTAGCAACCGGTTGGCAGTTGAATGCAGCCAGTAGAGGGATGGAATCGCGGACATCGGGAGCTGCACTGGGCGTACCAGCTACCCATTCAGCCAAAAAAACAACATCTCCTTTCACTCACCGATGCTGGAACACACAGGGCACAGCTCAATGGCACGAATTGGGGTGTGGGGTAAAAGGCCCTTGTGGTGGTGGGCTCTGGAAACAAACCACTGGCGGCGACGGCACGGCGTGCGCAAGGCTGGGCATAACCCTAACCATGGCATATATAGTGGTGGGGTCGAGGTTGGGCTGACTTTGCAAGGCGGCTGGATCGGTTGAGTGATGGGGTGTGCAGGCACCATCAGGCTATGATGTGAAATGGTGTGATAAATGTGTTTTTCTAGTTTGGTCTTTAGGCTCACGTTTATTATTTGGTGGTGTGTTGTTTATATATTGATGCGTTCATCTGTCAGTAATGCACCGAATGCAACCTTTTGACGCACAATTTCTCCGAACCGACTACCCCTTGGAAACCAATTATCCCGCTAAAACAAAACATATCGCCTGCAACCTATCCCAACTGCGAAGCAGTTGCTACGGGGGTCCGGGGGCAGAGCCCCCGGCAAATTTTTTTTAAAAAAAAAAATCAACAAACAAAAGCTCTAATCATGTATCATAAAGATTCCTTCTTATTTGGTGACCTCGTGGATAGCCGTGGCAAGGTGGAGGACGTTGGCCGAAGTGATGCCCGAGATGGAGATGCGGCCGTCACGAGTGCAGTAGACCGAGAACTCCTTGGCAAGGCGGTCGACCTGCTCGCCCGAAAGACCAGTGTAGCAGAACATGCCAATCTGCGAGGTGACGTGGGACCAGTCGCGCTTGGAGCCGAGCTTCTCGAGGTTGTCCTTGAGGAGGTGACGCATCTTGATCATGCGGTCGGCCATGCCCTTGACTTCCTGGAGCCACTGCTCCTTGAGGGCCGGGTTGTTGAGGATCTCGGCGGCGATGCGGGCGCCGTTGATGGGCGGGTTCGAGTAGAGGGGGCGGATGACGATCTTGAGCTGCGAGTCGACGCGGGCGCGCTCCTCGGGCGAGTCGCACACGAGGGAAAACGCGCCGGTGCGCTCGCCGTAGAGACCCATGTTCTTGGCAAACGACTGGCACAGAGCGACCTGGTGGCCCTGCTCGACAAAGTAGCGGACCGCGTAGGCGTCACGGGCAATGTCGCCAGACGCAAAGCCCTGGTAGGCCATGTCGAAAAACGGAAAGTGGCCCTTGCGCTTGACCACCTCCTCGATACGGCGCCACTGCTCCTGGGTGGGGTCGACGCCGGTCGGGTTGTGGGCGCACGCGTGCAGCAGCACAATGGAGCCGTCGGGGATCTGCTCCAGGTCGTCGAGCATGCCGTTGATGTCGAGCGAGATGGTCTGCTTGTCGTAGTAGCGGTACGACTGCGGGGTCAGGCCGGCGGCCTTGAAGACGGCGGCGTGGTTGGCCCACGTCGGCGTCGGCATGTACACCTCCTTGGACGGGTAGAAGCGGGCGAGGAACTCGGCAACGACGCGGAGGGCGCCGGTGCCCGACACGGTCTGGGTGGCGGCAACGCGGTTCTCGAGGATAGGGGTCGAGTCGGGGCCGTACGCGAGCTCAATGGCCGCCTTGACAAACGCCGGGACACCGGTGATGGGGGCGTACTCCTTGTCGAGCTTCTGGGACACGACCTTTGCCTCGGCGGCCCGCACAGCGTCCAGCACGTACGGCTTGCCGTAGTCGTCGCGGTAGGCGCCGACACCGAGGTTGATCTTCTTCTCAGAGGTGTCCTTCTTGAACGCCTCGGTGATGCCGAGAATCGCGTCGGGCGGGCCCTGGGGCACGTTTGCCCACACGCTGGCGGCGCGGACGGCCGTGAACCCACCGTTGATGGCTCGCAGGCGCAGCGGGCGCAGCGAGGCAGTACGAGCAGCAGCGCGAATCATTTTTTTGAAGGGGGGTGATGTATGTGCGGGAGGGTGATTTGTTTTGAACAAAAAGGCTGGCTGTCGTTCAAAAGTGTCGTGTTTGCCTTGCCGGCCTCTTATATACGCATTTCTGGGTCCACCCTCTGCCCCCCAGCTAATGTAGTCATTGGAGAGTGGTTTAGCCGTGCGGGTGCCGGGGCGGTTTGTGTGGTGGTGTTTCCTAACCTTGGGCGTACAACCGTGTGTATGGTCTAGGCCAATCAGGCCACTAGTCAAAGGTTTTCTATGCAATTGTGGTAATCGGGTTTACTCATTTCGCCAACCCGCTGCTTTATTTCCCGTTAAACCTCTTCACAGCGTAGCAATTGGCCTCAAGCCACAGCCGATGCATGCACGCCCACGGTGCGGGGTTGTGTGCCCACGCAACCAGTGCCGGGCGCTTTCGGTTAGTACCCCCAACTCCCCAGCCAGCCAGCCATACCGCCCCGAACCGACCCCATTGGTCCCGTCAGGTGTACACATCACCAAGGAGAAAAAAGCCACGGCTACCCTGCCTCGGACCACATCTTATTCCGGCTGCCGCGGCTCGGCAATGGCAAATCTCTCTCCACCTGCAAAATAGCCGCGTGTCAACGGAATATTCCGGGTTATTTTTCCGGCCAGGCTCGCCCGGCCATTTCGTCTCCTCCGCCAAACAGCCCACTCCACCCCTCTCATTTCACTGCTACTACTCCGTAGCCCACCCAATTGGCTCCCCCCACCGTCTCTCTCCTTCTGCCCGCCGATCGCCACGACACTGCCGTCGCCGGTACCGGCGCACGGCTAACATGTGATTTTTCACCACCAGATCATGCATACTCTGCATTGACTCACCGCTTTTCCGTTCCTGGGGGGTTCCACCCCCAGACCCCCGTAGCAACTGCTTCGCAGTTGATTAGCCCCTGTCCAATCTCCATCGGCACACGGCTAGCATGTGATTTTTCATCACTAGATCGTGCATACTCTGCATTGACCACTTTTTCGTTTCCTGGGGGTTCCACCCCCAGACCCCCGTAGCAACTGCTTCGCAGTTGATTAGTCCCTGTCGAGTCTAAACCAGGAAACGATTGCTACGCGTGATTTTTCATCACCAGATCGTGCATACTCTGCATGGATCACTTCGTCGTTTCCTGGGGGTTCCACCCCCAGACCCCCGTAGCAACTGCTTCGCAGTTGATTAGTCCCTGTCGTGTCTCAACCGCGAAGCGGTTGCTACGGGGGTCTGGGGGCAGAGCCCCCAGGAAAAAAAAAATAGAGCACAGTTGATCCGTAGTCCCAGCCGACTCCCAACCGCGAAGTGGTTGCTACGGGGGTCTGGGGGCAGAGCCCCCAGGAAAAAAGTAGAACACAGTTGATCCGTAGTCCCAGCCGAATCCCAACCGCGAAGCGGTTGCTACGGGGGTCTGGGGGCAGCGCTCCCAGGAAAAAAAAGAATGGAAAGGATGCACGTTGCTATATACAGTTAAGGGGTCGGGGCCGGCGAGGGGCCCTCGGACTCGCCGGACTCGCCGGACTCGCTGAGGTACTTGAACTCGGGGTTGGTCTCGGCAAACGGGCGGGGCCCGAGGAGCCGGATCATGTCCTCGCGGGTGAGGACCTCCTTCTCGAGGAGCTCGCGCGCAACAAGAGAGATCTCCTTCTTCTTGGCGGTGAGCAGCTCGACGCAGCGGGCGTGGGCGTCGTTGACAATGCGGCGGACCTCCTGGTCGATGAGCGCGTTTGTGCGATCCGAAAACGGCTTGGTGTAGTAGTCGCCGTCCTGCTCAAAGTTGAACCAGCCGACCTTGCGCGACATGCCCCACTGCATGACCATGTTGGCGGCGATGTCGGTGACCTTTTGGAAGTCCGACGCGGCGCCGCTCGAGACGGTGTCAAAGTGCAGCTCCTCGGACACGCGGCCCCCGAGGGCCATGACCATGCGGTCCGACAGCTCGAGGTTGTTGGGCAGCTGCACGTCGTTGGGCAGGTACTTTGCGTAGCCGAGCGCCTGGCCGCGCGGCACAATCGTCACCTTGAGGAACGGGTCTGTGTGCTCGAGGAACCAGCCGCAAATGGCGTGGCCCGCCTCGTGGTACGCAATCGACGTGCGCTCCTCCTCGCTGAGGATCTTGGACTTTTTCTCGAGGCCGTGCGACACGCGCTCGATCGCCTGCTCAAAGTGCGACATGTCAATGGCCTTGGCGTCAGAGCGCGCAGCGATGAGTGCCGCCTCGTTGACGCAGTTGGCAATGTCGGCGCCGGCAAAGCCCGGCGTCAGCGCCGCGAGCCGGCCCGCGACCCAGTCGCGGTCGAGCTCCGTCTTGACCTTGGCCAGGTACACCTTGTAAATGTCCTTGCGGCCCGACACGTCGGGGGCGTCGACGGTGATGCGGCGGTCAAAGCGGCCCGGTCGCAGCAGCGCCTTGTCGAGAATGTCGGGCCGGTTGGTGCCGGCGAGCACAACCACATGGTCGTCGCTGGCAAAGCCGTCCATCTCCACCAGGATCTGGTTGAGGGTGTTTTCGCGCTCGTCGTGGCCGCCGCCGCCAAAGTTGGCCTTGGACCGCGCGCGGCCAATGGCGTCGATCTCGTCGATAAACACAATACTGGGGGCTTCCTTGCGGGCCGTCGCAAACAGGTCGCGCACGCGGCTCGCACCAACACCGACAAACATCTCGACAAACTCAGAACCCGAGACAGAGAAAAACGGCACGCCCGCCTCGCCAGCCGTCGCCTTGGCCAGCAGCGTCTTGCCGGTACCGGGAGGACCCGACAGCAGGGCGCCGCGCGGGATTCGTGCCCCGAGCTTCTCGTACTTGGCCGGCTCCTTGAGGAAGCTCACAAACTCCATGATCTCCTCCTTGGCCTCGTCGGCGCCCGCCACGTCGGTGAACTTGATCTTGACGTCCGTCTCCTGGTTGAACCGCTTGGCGGTGCTGCGGCCCACGTTGAATATGCCGCCGGGCCCGCCACCGGCGCCGCCCGCCTGCTGCAGGCTCTTCTTGGAGATGTAGTAGAGGCCGCCAATCAGGAGCACAGTCGGGATGAGGGGCAAGATCAGATTCAAAACGCTCTCCTCGGACGTGTAGGCAACGGGAATGCGCTCGGTAGCAGCAATGCCGAGCTCGTCCTGGGCGGCGTCGAGCTTGCGGTCAAAGCTCTCGGCAGAGCCCACAGTAAACGTGACGAGGCCGCCGTCGCGCAGATGCGCGCGCGCCCGCGTCTTGTTGACCAGGACAATGCGGTCAACCACGCCGCGGTCGAGATAGTCGCGGCGAAACTCCTCCCACGAAACAGTGTTCATGCTCCCCGGGCTGCCCGTCAGCAGCGGGCTCGCAAAAATCAAAAATCCGCTTGCAAACGCAACCATGGCCCACCACGACGGTCCCTTCCCGCCTGGTCCGCCAGGCCCGCCGGGGCCCGCTGCTTCCTTCTTGGGGCCCTTGCCGGCACCCTTGTCGGCAAAAAAGATATCAAACTTGATAAACCGGCCCTTTTCGCCATTTGCGCCAGCAGATCGCTGCTTCTTGTTGCCGCCGCCGCTGCCGGCTGCCTTTTGGGCGGTGGCGCTGGAGCCACTGATCTGGCGCCTCCCCAGCAGGCCCACGCCCGGCCGAGGCAAGCTGCCCGCGCGCATCGTCCGCAGACGCGCCGTCACGGACATCACGCCGGTGCCGCCTCGCGGCCGCAGTGCCCAGCTCATTGTGAGTGTTTTTGTGATTTGCGGCTGTTTAGTGTCGAGGACGCTAATTCTTCGCCGCCACGAAACCTCGTCCCCAAATTCGAGTTTTTCGCACACTAATTTGTCAACGTACGCGTCTATTAGTATAACCCCAACCTTGGGATCTAGTGCCTGGTACCTGGGGGTTCCACCCCCAGACCCCCGTAGCAACTGCTTCGCAGTTGAAAAACAGCTACTAACATAAATCAACTGCGAAGCAGTTGCTACGGGGGTCTGGGGGTGGAACCCCCAGGAAATCCCCAAAAAAAAAAGTGCAAGCGTAGAACATCTCGCCACGTCAGACACAACGTCCATACATGGCCCGAACGCACTATTGTTTCCTTTACGGTCTATTATGGATCTTCGCGACAGTGGCAAGTGCAGCGAGACGGCAATTGGCCCTGTGGAGTTAAAAAACCTTCGACGCCCCAGTCGCGGGAGACAATGGTCGCACTGACCTTAAAACAGCAAGGAACGTGGACACAGCTTGGTCGCATAATGGACGCCTCGGACAGTCCCACGTCGACACTGGCCCCCAGTATTGACTTTGCTGGCGACATTGTACCATCGCTTCAGTACAGGAGGTCGCGCGTGTTTGACTTGCACTACAGACTTCCGGCGACCATGGCGTCCAATATCAACGATGTCGGCATTGGCATTATGAACCTGCCCAACCAGCGGTAAGTGTTTACGTTTTCGGTGACGCGTCAGGTCGCGTTTGTATCAGGTGGTTTGGTGAATTTTTGGACGGTTGTTGTGTTGATTTTTTTCCTGGGGGCGCTGCCCCCAGACCCCCGTAGCAACTGCTTCGCAGTTGAAATGTGGCCTTTGTGGGTATCAAGCCTGGTGGCCGTTAGGGGCAGTCGGGGTACGACGACCACTTGGGCCAAACAATGGCTTGGGCTTTTACTGCTTTTCTGTAGCGAAGCGAACCCGTGGAGACTCTAGTTTCAATTGAAAAATTCAAGAAGCTTTGGTCATGTGCTCAGCGGCTGCTACGAGGGTCTGAGCCAGAGTCCCTGGAGAAAGGAGAACAACGAACGAACGCATGCGTCCATGGCAACTCCACCCAGCACACACCCCAAGAACCTTTGTTCAACCGCGAAGCGGTTGCTACGGGGGGTCTGGGGGCAGCGCCCCCAGGAAAAAAAAAAAAAAGCACACACGCAACAGACACTAACGACAGACACATGATTGTGTCGAAAAGGGGTGCCACGTTCACATTGCTGCTGGCCGGCGAGAGCGGACTGGGCAAGACGACGTTTGTCAATACATTGTTTGCGACGACGATCAAGGGGTACGCCGACAACGAGACACGGCACTCGCGGCCGATCCAGAAGACGGTTGAGCTCAATGTGACGCGGGCGGAGCTCGAGGAGAACCGGTTCAAGGTGCGCCTCAACGTGATTGACACGCCCGGGTTTGGCGACAATGTCAACAACCGCGACGCGTGGCAGCCGATCGCCGACTTTGTCGACGACCAGCACGAGAGCTACTTGCGCCAGGACGAACAGCCGCGCCGCGGCGACCGCCAGGACATGCGCGTGCACGCGTGCCTGTACTTTATCCGGCCGACGGGCCAGACGCTCAAGCCGCTCGACATTGAGGCCATGAAGCATCTGTCGACGCGCGTCAACGTGATTCCGGTGGTGGCCAAGGCCGACACCCTGACGCGCCACGAGATGCTCGAGTTCAAGGAGCGCATTCGCCAGACGCTCGAGGCCCACAATATCCGCACGTATGTGCCGCCGACCGACGACCCCAATGTCGACACGTCTGAGTTTGTTGCGCCGTTTTCGGTCATTGGCTCGGAGCGCGACGTGGAGCTGCCCAACGGCCGCGTCGGCCGCGGCCGCGAGTACCTGTGGGGCGTTGTCGATGTTGAGAACCCAGAGCACTGCGACTTTGTTAGCCTGCGCAAGCTGCTGATCCGCGCCCACATGCTCGACCTGATCCAGTCGACTGAGGAGGTCCACTACGAGGCGTTCCGCCAGCAGTACATGGAGACGCGGCCCGCCGGCGGCGCCGTTGTGCGCAAGAACCTGAACCCGCGGTTCAAGGAGGAGGAGGACAACATGCGCAAGAACTTTGCCGAGCAGGTCAAGCAGGAGGAGAAGCGCTTCCGCGACTGGGAGGCCAATCTGTTTGCGGCCCGCGACAAGCTCAACAAGGACCTCGAGGATACGCACGCCCAGGTCCGCCGGCTCGAGCACGAGTGCGAACAGCTCAGCGCCTCCATGCGCAACAGGCGCTAGCTTCCTGCTATCTATCGTTATTTAACAGATGTTTTTTTGTGTTTTCTGTGTACTTCTTTTTCCTGGGGGCGCTGCCCCCAGACCCCCGTAGCAACTGCTTCGCAGTTGAGTAGCCAGTGGATCAATCACGGCGATGCTTTTTTTGTCCTGGGGGCGCTGCCCCCAGACCCCCGTAGCAACTGCTTCGCAGTTGAGTCGCCAGGGGATTGATCACGGCGATGCTTTTTTGTCCTGGGGGCAGCGCCCCCAGACCCCCGTAACAACTGCTTCGCAGTTGATCCCTGTGCTTCTTGACTTTCGTTAACTAGCAGGATCAGAGCTCTGGCAGAACTGCACTTGAGCTGAGTCCCATGGCACAAGTCTGCAATTAGGGAGCTTGTCTACAGCCAGAGCTCAACTGCGAAGCAGTTGCTACGGGGGTCTGGGGGCAGAGCCCCCAGGAAAAGAGAAGCAAACTCAGTCAGAGCTCAACTGCGAAGCAGTTGCTACGGGGGTCTGGGGGTTCCACCCCCAGGAAAAGAAAAGCAAACTCAGTCAGAGCTCAACTGCGAAGCAGTTGCTGCGGGGGTCTGGGGGCAGAGCCCCCAGGAAAAAATATACTAAGGTTTCAGCGTAGCACATTAAAAGTCCGCTAGAAAGAAACAAATGCAATGTCGTAACGTCGTATGCTAAGAGGCTTTTTGAAAACAGTGGATCACGCCTCGAGGTCAAACCACTCGTCGTAGTAGGTGCAGTCGTCGGGGTTCACGGGCCCCTTGGGCTCGCAGAGATCAAACTGAGGACACCGGCCACAGGGCGCGCCCGTGAAACCATCGAGCTTGTCGTGGACGCCGTCCTCGGGACCGGCGCCACCGCCGGCAGCGACGATGCTGGGCCATGTTGCCCGGTACAGGCCGTCGCGACGCTCAAACTTGTCGTCGTATACAAGCAGCTCGCACAGCACTCGAATGTTGGCCGGCGTCAGCTCGACGGTCGAAATGCCAGAGTTCATTACAAACCGGTGCACATCTGTCACCGAAGGGTAGCGCGTGTACCCGGCCGGATATGACTCCTGGGGCAGCGGGTCGTGCTCCTCGCCAAATGCATTGGGAAACGATTCGCGCGCCACGTACTGCCATACGACACGAAGTAGGTTTTCAATAAACTCAGAGTCCAGCTCGCCCTCGGTAAACCACGGCCCGCCAGTGATCTCAACAGACGGCTGCAGGTGCGCCAGCATATAGATCTTGCGAGTGCGGTGCTTGACCGACTTGACCGCCTTGATATGGTGGTGCGTCTCGAGCGATTTGACACACTTTTCGACAACCTGGTCGTGCAGGTTTGACTTGAACTTGATGGTCTTGATCCAGATACCATCACGCCCCGACGCCGCAATCAGGTTGTACACAATCTGCTCGTCCGGCAGCATGCTGCGGACCTTTTCGGCCTCGTCGCTCGCCTGCGTCTCAAACACCAGCTCGTGCCCGTCGTGCTTGAGGTTCACCATCTTGGCGTCCAGTAGCTCCTGCGTGAACCGCATCAGCTGTGCTGGGTCCTTGATGCCCACCAGCTCTTGGAGTTCCACCTGGCGGAACTGCCCGCCGGTACCGCGGGCGCGCATCATCTGCGCGTGGATCTCCTGCGCGCGTTCACTCAGGCCCGCCATATTGTCTGTTTACCGGCCTTTTGTGCACCACACACAAAACCCTTGGTTTTATGGTCTTTGCACAAACTTTTGAAAAATATGGTTTCCAACCGTGTACAAGCACGTAACTTTTCGTGCGGCTGTGTGTGCGGCTGCAATTACTTCTGGTCTGTATGCGTCAGTCGTTTTTTTGGTGGTTGCTGATGTAACCGCGGTCCGTCTTGGCTTTTTGATTCCCTGGGGGTTCCACCCCCAGACCCCCGTAGCAACTGCTTCGCAGTTGTAATAAGTGGTTCAAGGCGAGTTGGGCCGCTTCGAGCAGATGCTGTAGACATCGCAAGGTGGCGTGTCCGTCACAAAACACGCCCCCTCAACTGCGAAGCAGTTGCTACGGGGGTCTGGGGGCAGCGCCCCCAGGAAAAAAAAAGGAAGAAGACCAACTAGAGCACACTGACGTCGACCCGAAGGCCGCCCCAACCACCGACGATCGCTCGGCTCTGGGCCTTGGGCCTGCTCGGCAAGTTGGCTGTGCCTTACGGCATCCGCCCTGCGTGAGATAACGACGGCAGGGCCGTCAGCCGCGCGGTACACAGGAGATGTCTGACATTATAGGCGCGTTTGGGCCATGTTTAGTGAGTGGGAGATGGGGGTGGTTTTTAGGTGGACTTCTGTGGCTTTTGGGAACCAACGGTGGACTATGAGGTCAGACTGCTGGGTGCCTCGGCAGATAAATGATGGGCACTCGGGATAGCGGAGTCCGACGGTGTTGCTAAAGTAAGCGAACATTCGTCATAGTGCTATCTGACTGCATGATTGCGCAGTGTTATGTAAAAACCGAGTGGTTGGAATGCTTGTAATGTGGATTGGCTACTTGGATATGTCGCGGTGTCGGCAAAGGACTCCCGATGAGCTGTCTGTAACCCCGATTCTCGCTGTTTTATTGCGGTTTCCGAAGTTGTAATACGGTGTAATCACAACCAACCCGACAATAAATCCTCAGGATTTCCGGCAAAACGTTTGCGCGAGCCATGCCGGCACCCACGCCGAGATGCACTTCCCCGCATTTAGCTCGGCTACAAGACCTTCGAGCCGCACGAGGCCCGTGCCCCGCTGCGGGGAATATCCACCAGTCTGTTTAAATAACGGCGGGGGGAACGGTCCCAAAGTCTTGACTTTGTACTGTGAGTAGCTCGTCGACTCCTAGGCTCTCAGGTACTGACAACGGTACGTATTACATGTGTTTGGGTGATTGTAAAAGCCACGCATTTTCGTCAGCAAAATACACCACACCCATCCTAACAGCAGATGGTCAAGATTTACAAATCGCCGGTGGGGGATCTGGCCCCCTACTACAAGGGCAACCTGGCACAGCACTTGCGAACGTGCCCGACTATGAATGAGAACCTCGACAAAAAGGTGCTCATCGACTACAAGAGCGGCGAGAGCCTGTCGTGCGCCGAGGTGTTTGACGCCGTGGAGCGCACATCGTGGCTGCTGCGCGAAAAGTACAACATCCGGTGGGACGACGTGGTGGGCGTTTTCTCGCTCAACAGCATATACACCCCCGTCATTTTCCACGGCACGTTCTCGCGCGGCGGTATTGTGTCGCCCGCAAACATCATGTACAACGCCGACGAGCTCCGGCACCAGATGTTCACGGCGCGAGCCAAGATCCTGATTGCCCACGACAACTTTTTGGATACGGCGCGCAAGGCAGCCGCCGAGGTGCCGACGATCCGCGAGGTGGTGCCGTTGAGCCGCTTCATTGCCGAGATCCAGGCCGCCGGCGGCCGCGAGGCTCCCGTGTACCTGAACGAGGAGCAGTGTGCCGCCAAGCACGCGCTGTACTGCTTTTCGTCTGGCACATCGGGCGTGCCCAAGGGCGTCATCACGACGCACCTCAACCTCATCGCCAACTCGCAGCAGTGCATCCAGTCGAACCCAGCACTTTTCAACCAGGAACGCGTGTGGGCGGCGGTCCTGCCCATGTCGCACATCTATGGCCTGTCCAAGTTTGTCAACATTGGCCTCATGACCGCTACCAAGACTGTTGTGTTTGAGCGCTTTGAACTCGAGCCGTTTCTCAAGGCCGTCGTCGAGCACAAGGTCGACATGGCGATCCTGGTGCCGCCCATTGTGGTGTTGCTGGCCAAGCATCCGCTCGTCGACCAGTATCCGATTGGCAAATACATCCAGACGATCTTCACGGGCGCCGCTCCGCTGTCGGGCGACCTTATTGAGCAGGTGCAGCGCAAGTTCGACCTCAAGGTCCGCCAGGGCTACGGCATGACCGAGTCGTCGCCCGTGTCTCACATGTGGCAGGATAGCCCGCACTACGACTACAACTCGATCGGTTGGCTCGTCAAGGGCGAGGAGGCCCGCGTCGTAAAGGAGGACGGCACCGACGCCGCCGTCGGCGAGCCTGGCGAGCTGTGGCTCCGCGGTGACAACATCATGAAGGGGTACCTGCATAATCCCAAGGCGTCCGCCGAGACGCTGACGCCCGACGGGTTTTTGCGCACCGGCGATGTCGCCGTTGTCGACGAACACGAGCAGTTCCGCATCGTCGACCGCATCAAGGAGCTCATCAAGTCGCACGGCCACCAGGTCGCACCCGCCGAGCTCGAGAGCATCCTGCTCGAGCACCCCAACGTTGCAGACTGCGCCGTCACCGGCTACCACGACAAAGAGCTCGCGACAGAAATGCCCCGCGCCTTTGTTGTCCTTTCCAACGGTGGCAACCCGGCCGAGATCAAGTCCTGGTTCGACGCCCGCGTCGCAAAGCACAAACGCCTCTGGGGCGGCATCGTCGTCCTCGACCAGATCCCCAAGAGCCCCTCGGGCAAGATTCTCCGTCGCGAGCTCCGCAACCGCCGCGACACCACCAACGTCATCGGCTTCCCCCAGGCGTCGGCCCGTCTCTAACTGCCACATAGAAAACACGACTTCTCAACTGTGCCCATGCCAACTGCTTCGTAGCGATGCGGTCTGTTGCCACTTTCCTGGGGGTTCCACCCCCAGACCCCCGGAGCAACTGCTTCGCAGTTGAAACTAGTGCTTGATCGGGATTTGAACTGACGTTCAATCCACCACCGCCCTAGATTTGGCACAGCTCAACCGCAAAGCAGTTACTACTTTTGCCTTCGTGGAGCTTGTTGTCATTTTCCTGGGGGTTCCACCCCCAGACCCCCGTAGCAACTGCTTCGCAGTTGAAACTAGTGCTTGATCGGATTTGAACTGACGTTCAATCCACCACCGCCCTAAATTTGGCACCAGCTCAACTGCGAAGCAGTTGCTACGGGGGTCTGGGGGTGGAACCCCCAGGAGAAAAGAAAAAGACCCAGAACTCAGTCGCGAGTGAAACGCCAAGTGAGAATATATATTACATGCTAAAAACTTCGCGTTCGAGTTGCGCAAGACACTGGTCATAGGCGTCCATGTCAATGGCGGCAAGATCAACCGATTCGACGGTGATGTCCCGACGACGGAAAATGCGACGGGCAAACGTCCAAAAGTGCTTCTTGTCAGTGGGGGAGACGGCGAGTGTCCAGGCAGTGCCGCGGGCGCCTGCGCGGGCTGTGCGGCCGACGCGGTGGACGTACTCTCGGGCTCCGACTGGCAGGTCGTAGTTAACAACATGCTCGATGGTGGAGATGTCAATTCCGCGGGCAATGAGATCTGTAGACACCAGAACGTCGACCTGTCCATCGGCGAACCGGCGCAGGACTTTTCGCCGTTTTGACGCGTCCATCTCACCAGTGCAGCGGTCGATGATGAGCGACACGCCAAACACGTTGTCGGAAACGAGCTGGAGGAGGCGCGCAAGGCGCGCGGCCGCCTCGTTGGATTTGGCAAACACGAGCGTCCGCTCGTGCACCTCGTGGTCCACAAGCGCCTTGACAAGTCCGAGCGGCTTGACTGATTCATCGCGGATACGTAACAGGACTTCGTGCAGGCCCTCGGGCGCGTGGAATTCCCAGTCTTTGCTGTCCTGCTCGGGCTGCTCTTTGGATCCCACGACAAAAATGCGCGGGTTGGATCCGATTCGCAGGCTCGCAAGCTTTCCGGCGTCGCGAGTCAGTGTCGCAGAAAACACAAACCGCTGCGGCGTCCGGTGGTACTTGTACGCCCGAGGCGGCGGAGTCGGGAGCGCCCCGTTGACTACGTCAACCCACTCCTGGAAACTCTGGTTCACAAGCCGATCTGCTTCGTCTATCACCAGGTACCGAAGGTCAGCCAAGCTAAACTCTGCAGTGTGCCGGATGTGGTCAACAAGACGGCCGGGTGTCGCAATCAGCACGTCTGGCACGTCGCGCGCCAGCGCTCTCTGCTCGTCCGCCAACGTCTGGTCGGCCCGCAGCGCCCGCACCCGCAGATTCGTGCCCTTGACAAGACCCTCAAACACCTGACGAACCTGGTTGACGAGAGGGCGTGTCGGCAGCAGCACGAGGGCGCGTAGTCGCGGCACAACACGATCGGCCAGGGCTTCGACAATCGGCACACTGTACGCCAGCGTCTTGCCGCTGCCGGTGTATGCATTAACGAGAATATCCGGCAGCGGATCGGGGCTTATGTTGCGAGCATCTTTTAGTGCCACTGGCAGAACCGCCGCTTGCACTGCAAAGGCCTCTTCGTAGCCCAACGACCGCAGTCGCTCGCGCATGCCTGCACTGAGGCCCTCGATCTCTGCAAATGGTCGCCGGCGCTCGGGTGCAACATACACCGGTTCGACCATCCATTGTAGCGTTTTCGATACTTTTTGTTTATCGCTATGCTTTTCCTCCAGTTGCGGCAATGGCGCCAGCGGTTTGATGTCCGTGGGTTCGTTGTTGTCTTTGAGTTTTTCTTGTGGTTGATCAGGTTGTGTTTTTGCACTTCTGGTGTGAGTTACGCCGTTCCCAAAAAAGCAAAAATAAGAACAAGAAACAAAACGCTAGGTTCCACGTACGCTGCTATCGCACTTTGGTATCTTGAAAAAACGGATGCATGTTTCGACGGAGCTGTGTTTCTCTGTACAGAATTTGGTGTGTCGTTTGTCTCGTTATGGTCATTATTGTGGTCATTGTCGTCGGTCTCTTTCGGTTTACTGGTCTGCACCTTTCGCCGCTTCGGTACAGCCTCGATCTCAGTCTGACCGGCCTCTGCCGGGTCGTACCTCTTGACTGAAAACATGACCATGTGCTGTTTTATTCTTCACCACCAACGGCTTCATCGACTCGTTCGTCGCTTGCAGAATAAATTTCAGCCGCATGATGCACAGAGTGCATACCCGTACCCACTTCACCGGGTGCGACAGAATTTCAACTACTTGGCGAACCCGCCAGGCGAGGCCTTTAAAGACGCACAACAATGAAGCCTACGCTGGCGCTTCTCAAGCGGTCGGCATGGAAGCGTACGTTCGCATACTGGCCCACCCTCCCACAAACCTCACTAACAACAGCACCGCACGTTATTCCGCTCCCTCTGAAGCAAGCGCGTGAGAAGCGACAGTCGATCCGCACAAACGCCCGGTCCTGTACCATCCTGCCGAGTTTTGTGGGCCTGCGGTTCCAAGTCCACAACGGACGCGACTACGTCGCCTTCCAGATCAAGGATGAGATGGTCGGCATGAAACTCGGCGACTTTGCGCCCACCCGTCAGCGCCATGTCCACAAGGACAAGAACAAGCCCAAGCAGGGCTTTGTCATGAAGAAGAAATAAGCTGGGCTTGCATCTGTACATAGTTATGATTTGTTTTGTGTTTGTGCTTCCTTTTTCTTTTTCCTGGGGGCACTGCCCCCAGACCCCCGTAGCAACTGCTTCGCAGTTGAATTATGGTCGGGTAGTTCATGGTTGAAAAAGCTCTAGGTGGTGAGCTTGGATAGGTTTGATCGTTCCAGTCAGGCGAGTGTTTGCCGGGCCGTCTAGTTTAGGCATCGGCAGACGCTAACAGGAATTTAGTACAGCAAGTTTGCTGCGGCGATCAAGCAGGTCCTGAAAAAACCAACATAGCACCCCACACGTCGAAGCCATGAGCCCATCCTCCAACTGCGAAGCAGTTGCTACGGGGGTCTGGGGGCAGCGCCCCCAGGAAAACAAAAAAGGAGGCACACTGTCTATATTGTCTGTGGCGACATGGCCGATGCTAATGCAGATATAAGGATACACGGAGGAAAGTCAGCGGCGGCGACGCTCGGGTGCTTCGGCGACGGCTTTCATGCGATCCTCGCGAAGCTGGCCCGTGCGGTCTGTCCAGCCGTCCCAGTTTCCCCAGGACGGGAGACGAATGACGAGAGCAGTGGCGTTGTCCTCACCGCCTACGGCTGCAGCGTACTCGACCAGCTCGTGGGCGGCGTCGTGGGGCGTACCGCGGCGGCGTCCGGACTGATTTGCCGTCTGGATGACGAGGTCGGCTATCTCCTGGTCCGAGACGACACCCGAGACGCCGTCGGACACAATAACGAGGAACGCCTCCTGGCCGGAGAGGATATGGACGTTTTTGCTCTCGGCGCGGCCGGGTGGGATGGCACCGAGGCGGCATTCGATGACCTCGGGCTCGGCGGTGACGCCGCGAGCTTTGGCGCGCGCGTCGCCAAACGCCCGCGTGTTGGCGTATTGGTAGTATCGCTCTTCGCCAAACGAGTCTGTGAAGAAAGACGTCGCGTATCGGCGAAGGCGGCCGGCCTCGACAGCCGACGACGGGTGGTGCGCCGTCGTCAAGGGCGTGACATTGCCGCGCGCATCGGCTATGACACAGCGGGTGTCGCCGACGTGGCCCGTGATCAGGTGCGTCGTCGCGCCGGGGTCCCAGAACGCCAGGTCATCCTGCTCTGCGTACAGGAATACTGAGGTGCAGGTGGAGCCTGCGGGCCGGCGGGCGCCCGTGTAATCGAGATCCGCCGTCAGGTACGCCAGAGGCACCCGCAGCTCGAGATCGTCCCACGGGGTCAACCGTGCAATGTACTTTTGCACTTCGTTCTTCCACGCGCGCCAATACCCGCCAACGCGCTTGCGGTACGCCTCCTGGAGTGCTGGTCCGGACGCCAAGTCGACTGTCTCGATGTAGTTTGCGAGGTTGGCCTCTAGGAACTCGGCGCACTCGGCGCCGCCGTGGCCGTCAAACACGCTGAACTGAAATACCCGGCGCGTCGCCGGCGCATCCGGCTGCGTCTCGCGCAGCCGTTTCGGCACTAGGCTCGACGCACGCGGCAGCTCCAGCACTCCAGCATAGTACCGGTCTTCATTGTACGGCCTGTTGACTCGCGATGTGTAGTGACCAAAGTGCGACGGGGCTTTTAGTAGCGGTACCCGCGCCGTGTTCCCATTGGGTAGGCGAACCTGGTAGTATGATGATGCAAGGCGCTGTTGTTGTCCACGTATGAGTCTGGTGGGCGCCCGTACCAGTTGGTATCGGCTGGTGAATGTTCGCGACACGGGTCCAGATGCAGACCCGGCCCTAGATGCCTTGCCTACAGGCACCATTGGCCCTGTATCGTTTGGCGAGTTTTATTGGTGCTCTAAACCGTCTAGAGGTTCGCCCGAGACTTTTGTTTGGTTTGGTAGTTAGTCACACTTGGCCGCTGGATCCGACATCAGGTCCATCGTCGGACCCCGCTCCTGCCTGTCCTTCCAGTGTCGTTGAGTAGTTTGTGACCACTCAATATCCAAGTTTCAGCCGTGTATGTTCAGCCGCACATCTATATCTTATCCGGGGACCACGGGTGGTGGACATACAGAGAGTGTGCCACCGTCCGTTATCGCCGACACCCAAGTTACAGCCGTTACCGGTACACCTCATTGTCGTCGGAAATATCGCCGAAATGAACCATGAAATCAGAGTTTGGCTATATTAATAAGCTCATTGACGGGGGCGCCGACTACCACGCCGTGAGAGCCAATCTGGGCCGCGGGGCAAATCGCCCCAAGGAATTGGTGCTCGTGAGGGCCCACGGCATCGAGGTATACAGTGTATCAAATGGAGCGCTTCGGCGCGTAGCTCACGTCCCGCTCGAAGACAAAGACCTGCCCCAGTGCCTGGCGGCAATCCGCCTCGACAAGTCCAAGCTGCCCAACTCGCCGTACGAGGGTCTGTTTTACACAAAGCAAAACGGCTCTGCGCATGTTTTGACATTCGACGACAAGTGGAAACCCACAGTTTACTCGACGGCTCGTGGAGACCCCGGGAACAACATGGTTATGGACGAGCTGGCGGTTGGCGGCCGACACTTGGTGGCTGTTGACGAGAGCCAAAAGCTGGTGGCGGTGTCGATGGACGGTGTCAAGGTGCGTCTTTTTGTGACATGGCGGCGTAGGGGCAAACGCAAGCGGGCGCCGTCATTTCCAGCTGCTGACGAAAGGCTTGGTTCAGGCTCAGGCTCGGGCTCGGGCTCGGGCTCGGGCTCGGACATGGACCCTGGTATGGATGTCGACATGGACCTGCCGTTAGGGTCGCGATCCATTTACCGAATATTTAACGAGATTATAGACGTTGATCTTGGCAAGGATGCACATTTGCTGACAGACATGACATTTCTGCATGGGCCGGCGCCGATGCTGGCGGTTGTAACGGCTGGCGGGCATCACTGGCGGGCCAGCGTGCGGTTGTACGGGTTTCGCGAGTTCCGCGAGCACCAGCTACTACAGTTTCTCGTCTCCAAGGACCGGACGCGCGCCGTCGCTGGATCCAAGCTGTCGCGCGTGACAGGGTGCGCGCACGGAACGTTTTTGGAATTTCGGCAGCGCGGCGTGCATGTGTTTGACGTTGGTGACCCGCCCGTTGGCGATAGCGACGGCGACAGCGAGTTTAGTGATTCAGACAGCTCTGGGGACGGGGCTGAGTATCTGGTGTCGGACAAGGCGGCAAGATACCAAGATAGTGACGCAACGTCGCGGCAGCTGGAAATTGTGGCAGTGGCCGAGATTGACAGTGCTCGTCAGCTGGCGGCGGCAGTGGACGGCACGCTTGTCCTAGTAGAGATGGAGCGGGCCAGCACAGAAGCCACTGTTGTTGATGCTGACGGTGACGTGGACGCCGACGGGGCTGGCGGAGCTGGCGGAGCTGGCGGCGGCCGCGTGGCGGCGGTGCGGGCAGTTGTTGTCAACGGGTCTGTGTCATCACCGACGGGCCTTGTGCATCTCGGCAATGGCTATTTTGCGGCGCCGTCTGTCGTGGGCCCCACAACGGTTTTCCGGTTACTCCCGCCTCCGCAATGGCCCACCGGTGAGCACGCAGCCGCTTCGATTGAGTTTGTTTACGAGTTCCCCGGTATGGGCGCCATTGCTGACTTTGACGTGGTGCGCGACCCAGCCACAAACGTCAACTCGCTGTTGGTGGCCACCGGGGGGCCCGGCAGCGGCGCCGTCGGTACCGTCAAGTGTGGGTGGCCGCTCGACGAGCGTGCCGTCATTGAAGGTGTGCGCAACGTGCGACGCGCATGGGCAACTCGCCAAAATGGCGTGCTTGACGTGATTTACACCGACGGCACGTCTACGGGCGCTCTGCGCGTCCCGAGCGAAGAGGGAGACGACACGGCTGCGGAGCCGTCGGACCGTTGGGCGGGTCTCGTGCGCCACGAGGAGACGCTGGCGGTGCTCAATTCCAGTACAAATGCCCTGTCGAGCGACTGGTTGATCCAGGTCACCCCGAAAAGACTACGGCTGGTGGGCCCGGGACCAGGCTCGGATCCTGGTCCAGGCTCTGGCACAGAGCCTGGAACGCCTACCGAGGCCCAGGGAGCCTTTCGCAAGGCGCGCATTCAAAGTGGGCGGCTGTTTACAATTGAGGAGCCGTCGCGGCTCGTTGTGCGGTCTGCCAACACGTTGGAGGTGCAGCACGAATATGACCTCGAGGCCGTTGGCTGTTTGGATGTGGCGGCGCTCGCCGTGACACCCGCCGTCGGTATCGATGACTTTCAGGTTTTTGTGAGCTCTTGGGACCAGCAAGCAGTCCACCTGTTTGTGGTGTCGCCAGAAAACCGCGGGACCGATGAGCCGACGGTGTCGCACGTGTCGATGTACGAACTGGGCGCGGTGGCGTTGTCGCTTGAGCCATCGAGCCTGCGGGGTGTCCTGGCGGGAGTCGGCGACGGCCGTATTTTGCACTTGGACGTTGAAGACGGCGGGCAGACTCTGACGCTTGCAACGGAGATGTTTGCGGGCAGCCTGCCGGCGCAAATTGCCGCGTTTGGCGGCCGCCGCCTCGCGCTCTCGAGCAGCCTGGCCGTTGTCGACGACGAGCTGCTGGCAATGCTGCCGCTCGAGACAGGCGACTCTGCCGAGCCGCCGTGCGCAGTGTGCACGCCTCTCCGCGACACTGCCGAGGACCTCGAGCGCATGGTCCTCGTGTACAATGAGCGCCTGCATGTAGCGGCGTTTGGGCCTCTTACAAAGTTCTCGTACCACGGCCGCCGCTTGGACGGCGAGTCGGTGTCGCATGTGCGCGCTCTCGCGGCCGGTCGCGCCGTCGTGGTCTCTCAGCGGCCTTCGTCGGCCTACACAGGGCACGACCCAAGACGCGGCCAAAGCCGGGACCAAGAATGGAGCGCAGGCGACGCCCAGACATATGTGCGCGTCGTTGACAGCAGCATGAACACCGTGTCTGTCTACGATGGCTTGCCGTCGACGTGCGTCGTCAACGCGTGCGCCGTGACGCCGTGCCGCGACGAGCCTGGTGCCACGTTTGTGGTGCTCAGCGGCGACATGACAGCGCTCCTATCGCGACCGGGCGGTCGCCTGCCAGAATCACGCCTCGGGCTCCTGTTCCTTGCCCGCATCGCGCCCGACGGCACCATTGCGACCACTCACACGCAGCCGCTCCTCGGCGCCAGCTACGCTCTTTCGTTTGTGCCCCCCGGCTGCGTCGGCACGGGCCCGTCGCTCGTTGTCGGTGTCCAGGGCCGTGTCGAGTTTTTTGCTATTGTCCGCAACAAGATCCACCGTGCCTTTGCGTCTCCCGATGTCGTGCCGTCGCTCGACATGACGCTGCGCACTCCATGCGTGACCCTCGCAGCCTCTGACCGCTTCATCCTCGCCGGCGAGCTCGTCCGGCGCAGTAAGGTGGCCTGCGGCACATATCCGACGCCGGGCCACGCGTCGCCGACCCTCGGCGTCAGCGTCCGCCGGTGTAGCCTCCCCGTTCTGTGCAACGGCGCCGTGCGGGCCCTCGCGTGGGTCGATGACTCGCTCGCCCTCGCTGGCGACGACGACGGCAAACTCCACTGGCTGCGTGTCACTGACGGCGAGTTTGAAGTTGTCAAGTGCATGAACCTGGCATCCGAGGCAGTGACCCGCATCGTGCCCGTGCGCGACGGCTCGTGGAACCCGCTTTTTGCGCGCCTCTCGCTCCCAGCCATTCGCCAGCTCGCCTACGTCGCCACCGCGTCGGGCGCCGTCTACTTTGTTGGCAGCTTCAGCGACCGCCATGCGGAAATCATCCCGGCCATGATCGCCGCCGGCATGGCCGCCGTCCTCGCCGGCGCCACCGGCGACCCGGCCCTGCCGCCAGACGTCAAGGAGCATCTCGACGAGTTCATCTCCGATATCAAGTCCACGGGCGTCATTGTAGACAGCCGCGATCTCGGCGGTCTCCTCCGCGTCCACGATTACGCCCGTCTCAAGTCGCTCCTGTCCTCCCTCAAGGTCCTCGACTCGTCCTCCCACCACGAGCTTCTTGTCGATCTCCAAAAGTCGGCAGCCATGTTCCGCTACTAGCGTTCTAACTTGACGATCTATTTAACTATGTGGCATTTGTTTGACTTTTTTCTGGGGGCTCTGCCCCCAGACCCCCGTAGCAACTGCTTCGCAGTTGAATAGGGCCACATGTTACCGCCCGTTTTGCTGTTTGTTTGAGGTCCTCGTAGCCAAATCGATTGCACGAAATGACGTCTTTTTCGTTTCCCTGGGGGCTCTGCCCCCAGACCCCCCGCAGCAACTGCTTCGCAGTTTGAATAGGGCCATGCTCAAGATCCTCGTAATCCACCCCGTCGCATAAAATCAACTGCGAAGCAGTTGCTACGGGGGTCTGGGGGCAGAGCCCCCAGGAAAAAAATAAAAGCCTACCCCGGACGCTATATTACACCTGTTTATTGTAGTATATTGTTAGATGCGACGGCGTTTTGCGTCTGGGAGCCGGGAGGGCGTCGACTTAGCGGGCGGCGCAGGTGACGTCCTGCGTGGCACGCGAGTTGAGCAGCAGGGCGACAATGAGACCGTACAGACCCAGGACTTCGGCGAAAATGAGAATAAGAATCATGCCGACAAACAGACGGGGCTGCTGGGCAGTGCCGCGCACACCAGCATCACCGACAATGCCAATGGCAAAACCGGCGGCAAGACCGGCAAGACCGACCGACAAACCAGCGCCGAGCTGGATGAAACCCGTGTAAAGGGCCTGCTCCTGCTTCAGCGAGTCCGAAACGAGCACAGACACAACGAGACCGTAAATGGCAATAATACCGGCCATGACAACGGGGACAACGTCTAGACGTTAGTTCAGGGGGGTGGCTTACAAATGGTGTCATAGGAGCCAGAAAACACTTGAAACATACTTCGGACAAGCAGATCCGGACGCAGGACCGTCGTGGCGCAGATACCAACACCCGACTTAGCGGTACCGTACGAGGCACCAAAGCAGGTGAACACAATGGCGGCGGTGCAACCCATGGCGCCAAAGAAGGGCTGATGTTAGAATTGAGGCCATGCAGTCGAAACTAGGTTAGCATAAATACGTACAGCGTAGACAGGACTGTTGTTAGTTCATGTTCGTTCTTGTCAGGAGATTCAGTGAGAATATATGGTGGTGCGAGCCACTACCAAAGCCACTATGGTCGCAGCATCACTCGAAATGCAATTGGTCCTTTCCAAACGATTCATCGAACTGGATGGCAACTTGCCAGTCGCCAAACACCACAGGGCAATGGTCCCACGCATCACCACCAACCACAACACCCATCGGCGCAATCGCCACCATCCAAACTCTCACTTACCAGAGATCCGACATTTCGAATATTTATGTGCTCAACCGATCTGTATACTGGCGATTGCACTCAGAGGTGATGGCTTGAAACCCGTCGATAGCTGCTGGATTCGGGGTGAGCCCGTGTCCGTGCACTGTGTTGTCAGCCTCCCAGCACGCAGGCTGAGATATGTGCGGACCGCATATTACGCGGGGGCCGCCACGCCTCCCTATGCGGCCTGCTGCCGCCAGATTGCGTTTTGCATGTTTTTGTGTTTTTTGGTGCACAGGGCGGCCACGCATATGCACTGGCAGTTAATGCGCAGAATCGCACGGCTGTGCCAAGGCGAAATTTTGGGTCGAAATCTCAATCGTTAATTTTTTTTTCTTGGTCTTCACCACTTGACGAAAATTTCGGTCTCTGCTTCCTAACAAGCAAACGAAGGCGAGCTCTCGCAAGGAACCTTTGTTTTTTTTTTCTTTCAAACTACCAAAAAATGTCCGCCCCTGACGCCCGTGCTTTCCCGCTCGCTGACGCCGCCGTCACGCAGCAGATTCTGGATGTGATCCAGCAGGCCACTCACCTCCGCCAGCTCAAGAAGGGCGCCAACGAGGCCACCAAGACCCTCAACCGTGGTATCTCGGAGTTCATCGTCATGGCCGCCGACGCTTCGCCGCTCGAGATCGTCCTCCACCTCCCGCTCCTGTGTGAGGACAAGAACGTCCCTTACGTGTTTGTGCCGTCCAAGGTCGCCCTTGGCCGCGCCTGCGGTGTCTCCCGCCCGGTCATTGCTGCCTCCGTCACCACCAACGACGCGTCGCAGATCAAGAACCAGATTTACCAGGTCAAGGACCAGATTGAGCGTCTGCTCATCTAAGCGGGAGTGTATTTTACTGCGGCCCTGGCCGCGCCTTTGCATTTCCTAATGTACTAAATATAATGGGATCGGTGTACCTTTTGCTTTCTTTTTTTTCCTGGGGGCGCTGCCCCCAGACCCCCGTAGCAACTGCTTCGCAGTTGAATCGTGGCATCGGCTAGGACCCGGTCGATCAGGAATGAAGTGGCATAGAGTAGAACCTCGCTCAACTGCGAAGCAGTTGCTACGGGGGTCTGGGGGCAGCGCCCCAGAAAAAAAATTAAAACGAATCTTTCTTTCGACTGTATGAGCTCAGGGACGGTGGTGGTGGTGAGTTGTTGCACTTCGCGTTTGGGGAGATACAGGAGCCATGAGGGGTCCGTTGGACGGCCAAAACGTCGGCCAATGGCTAATGGATAAGAGAAACGACGAGAAAGAGCGGGCAGTGTCGCGGAGGGAGAATGAGGGGTCCGTGGTGGTCCAGGAAAGGGCCGAGGCGCCCAAGCAGGACAAACCGAGAACGCACGCGGAGATTGTATCGAGCGAGGGTGGGCGTATGATGCTGAGACAGGCCCCTCCGCAGGCGCCCCGAGCCGTGGCGGCTGGCCATAGGCCGGTAAAGATTTCGCGCCCGCAGAATGTTGTGAGCGAGGAGGAGTATGCGAGCTCGCTGCAAAAGATCATTACGCGGGACTACTTTGACAGCGAGGCAGACGAGCGAGGGCCAGAGGAGCTGGCCGGCGTGTCGCTTGATGAGTATCAAAGACGGCACACAACAGAGGACAACGACTCGTTTGGAAGCCTGCTAGAGGCCGAAAACGCTCGAAAACGCGAGCGCGCGCCCTGGTTGTGGAGCTCTGATAGCGTCCGTCGGAAGCAGATCACCGTTGGTAGCGAACGCATGCTCATTGAATACCACAAAGACGGCAATGAGCCGCGGCTGCGACATTCCAGAGAGCCCCGCAGCGCGCTTATGTATCCTGCTGATCCGGATCCCAGCGTGCGTCAGCCAGCGCGCGCTGTCGACATTCGCCGCGATCGGACCCGCATCACGAAATCTGCCAGCCCGCCTCCCAGCTCTTCTGCCAGCAGGAACGGCCGTGCGCAGTCCAGCGACCCGGATGCGGCACCCACCGTGGGCAATTTTGGGTTTGTCACCGAAAACACGTACAAGCCCGGCTACGTTGTTCCTGGCCCATCTCGCGAAGAAATGCTTCGCGATGCTCTTCTCGAGAAGAAAATGGAGACTCGCAAGACTGAGTCTGCCGCCGCCAAAGCCGCCAGTCGCGCCGGCATCGGCCGCATCGCAAAGCTCGGCACTAGGCCACGCAAGCCCGCGCCGTCCAAGTGACGGGCTTTCTCTGGTTTCTTTCCTGGGGGCGCTGCCCCCAGACCCCCGTAGCAACTGCTTCGCAGTTGAAGAGGGGGTTTCTAGAGTAACATCCTCAGAGACCATCTAACGACTTAACGACTAACGATTCTGCAATGACCGTGAAACAAGGAAACCGTGCTTCAACTGCGAAGCATTTGCTATGGGGGTCTGGGGCCCCCCCCCACCCCCAGAAAAAAAAAAACTCTGGGGAATGATGTTACAACGTGTGAACATAACCGAGTTGGTGCAGATTCCGCCATGACCATGGAACGAGGAAACCGTGATTCAACTGCGAAGCAGTTGCTACGGGGGTCTGGGGGCAGCGCCCCCAGAAAAAGAAAGCGATGACTTGGAAATGGTATTACAAGGCGGAATCTAGGCGAGTTGGGGCCCGTCGCGGGACCCAAAGAGGTCGCGCACACGAGAGGAGACACCGCCGAGGGCGGAGAACACGCCGTTGAGACGACGGCCGCTGAGGAGCGACGCGTCGGGCTCGCTGGCATCGTCAGGCTGGTCGCTGGACGGAGTGCCGAAACGAGGCGAGTCGCGGTACGCCCCGAGGGTGATGCTGGAACGCGGCGGCGCAACGGCCTGATCGTACGAAAAGTCGGCCACGCCTTCATATGCCCAGCGAAACCGCGAGTCGGTCAGGGCGCGCGAGACGAGCTCGCGGCCCTCGACGGCCGCTGATCCCGAAACGGATTCGTCGCCGTCCTCGTCGTCGTCGACACCGAGCCCAAAGCCAAGGTAGTCGCGCATTTTATCGTAAAAGTGGAACCACGTGAGAGCGATGGGAACAATAATGAGCCGCGGTAGCCAGTCATTGAAGTACATGCCGAGCGGCGTCAAGTTGATGGACTTGCCGAGAAACTGGTCAAATACAGGCGCATGCGACGCAATGAGCGTCAGAAAGTTGTAGCTGAGCGGCACCGTCAGACGGCACGCGTACATGCCGTAGAACAGCAGCGACTGCAGGTCCGAGCCTTTGTGCACAAGGGCGTACACGTTGAAGACGCGGATGTTAGTGAGGCTCGCAAACGCACACCAACACATGTACGCCAGGAACACACCCGACAGCAGCTGCTGCCAAAAGCCCGTCGTGTGGGCGACCACCAGGTTGACGAGCGACGCGGCCGTGCCGTGCACCAGCTCCGACCACACAAGGCCCACAGACATGACTGCCAGCGCGCCCGACACCGCCCGCATGGCGTACTTGTGCACGCGCCTGTAGTAGACGGCCGCCACCTTCGGCGGCAGGTACGTCTTGGAGTACCGAAACTCGAGCGACGCCCCCGCCTGCACAATGTCCTCCGCCTTGGCGGCGTCGCGCAGCAGCTTCTGCCACTCGGCACGCGCGCGGTTCTCGCGCGCCTGCACCAGAAAGTACCGTCGCGACAGCGATGACAGGTGCGCTTCTGTCACGGCCGCGTCGGTTCCCCTGGCGGCAGCCCCACCACCAGAGATAGCGCCCGGCCGCGCCTCCGCAAGGCCTGTCCGGCTGACAGTGGGACCATCGGCAACACTTCCTAGTAGCTCACCGATCCATTGGCCGTATTGTCCGTCCTTGAACGGCTGCAGCGCCAAAATCTCGGCTGCCACCTCGTCGTAGTTGGCGCGCGCCTCGGCATAGGCGTCGCACGTCTTGACCGCCCTGGTGTACAACTGTGACAGCCGGGCGTTCGCGTCGCCGGCCGACCACATGTCGCGTGGCACGTTAACCAGACCGTGTCCAAGCAGCCAGATCGCCAGCACCAGTGCGTATGAGTACGACAGGGCAATGGCGACCGACTTGATCGACATGAGAGACAGGCCCGACGTCATGACCACATACAACATGAACACGACACCTGACCCAATAATAATGGCCTGCATGCGCAAGTTCCGTCTCAGTGCTTCGGCCAGTTTACGGCCGGCGTCATAATGGCCCGACTCCACGTAGTACATAAGCACTGGCAGGATTACCCATGTCAGCACAAACGTCAGCCAGTAAAATATCCGCCAAATCACAAGGCGCGCGTGCTGAGACAAGTAAAAGATGTTGTCATCCGATTCGGCTGCCACAATGTCAATTGGCACAAGCACGACAATCGACGTCGGAATGTACATTGCAATAAACAGCGGCACAAAGACGTGTGCCGGTACCTCCCGTAGCCGCGCAAACCGACTGATACCCCATAGTGTTGCCACTCCCGTCACGCAAAATGCAAGTAAAACGAAAAACCACTGCTGTTAGTCCTGTTGCGTACTGTTTCTTCTAGAAGCTGGGCTCAATCCACTTTTGCATGTAGCCACTGTTCTAACAATGCGATCTCGTTTTGCTATTCTTTTTTTCCTTGGGGTTCCACCCCCAGACCCCCGTAGCAACTGCTTCGCAGTTGAACTCCACTGTAACGGTCCACTTCGCCGCTTTGGTTCCATTTCTGGCCGACTATAAAGCAGTAGCCAGGGGAGTCTGGAGGCTCTCGCAAATGAGGCCCAAGACTCGTATCCACGGAGATCATGTTGGAGATTTAAAACCACTACAACTTACCATGATGTGCTGGCGGCCTGTTTGTGATGAGCTGGTGCGACGCTCGATTAATTATGCCCGTGCCAGCGCCACACAGTCGACAATGTCTCACCCAACCAGCTGCACTCTATAGCTATTTTTTTCCGGTTCAGTGAGTTTTTCTGTAGTATTGTTTTCGCATTTGGCGCGAAACCTGGGCGCCTTCTGAAACGTGTCAGATTGGTGCCTGGCGTGCGATAGCCTTGGGGCTGTATATTGGGAACACCCGGCCGAAAGCTATATCCCCTATAATTAGCACGCATATATTTGTTGCATTTCAGGTACAGTGTTTTGGCGATAAGCTTATCGGCTTCGAGCAACCTCGGCCGTCTAGCTTCTGGATACAACTCAACGCTATGTCGCCAATTGACACCTGGCTCGATGAGGCGTGCGTATTCATTTTCTGCTGAAATACTATTTTCAATTGCTAATCTCAGTGCCAAGAAAGAAAATGTCACCGGCGTAATCGTCATTGATCCCGCCAACGGCCAAAGTCTCGGCGTCCGCGGCGTTGCCCAGCATGGTCATGCTCCTCTTCTTAAGCGATATCTCGACCAGAGCAGTGAGACCCCGACAAAGGTGGTTATTATCAATCAGTAAGTTGTGTCCTGGCTTCTTTTTTTCCTGGGGGGCTCTGCCCCCAGACCCCCGTGGCAACTGCTTCGCAGTTGAATCGTGCAGATCTTTAGTTTCTACTGGCGTCCATCAGGCAAATACACAGTGTCACTGCTGGTCTTTCCAACTGCGAAGCAGTTGCTACGGGGGTCTGGGGGCAGAGCCCCCAGTGAAAAAAAAGGTAAGGACCCACAATCCATAACTAACGAGAGCATTGTCTACCTGACAAAGCAGGACAACGCGATTGTCGGAGTGTACAAGGTGAACGACGAGCCGACAGAGTGAAAGCGCAAGAGTCATGATGTATATGTACATGCTAAATCGATTACATTATGTGCTAGTAGTGGCCTATGCGCCGTCGAGGTAGGCACGGGCAAATTCGTGGGCGAGATCGCTGCGGACATACTTGATGACCTTGTCGCCGGCAACGGGTGCGGAGTAGGCACGACGCCAGTCGTGAGGGCCGAGTGAGCCCTTGGAAGCCTGTGCGGCCGCGAGCGACGCCTCAATGAGTAGCATGCCCTCGTGGACATCAGACTCGTCGCCAGACTCCCAGCGGTCGAGGCAGTCGACGATGCTGACAAGAGCCCCTGTCGTGAACACACGTGGATGCTTGCGCGACACCAGTGGGCTCACAGCCGCGATCAGCAGCCCGATATACTTGCTGGGCAGGTACGGGAACTGGAACAGCACAGACGCAAATTTGGCTGCCACCACGCCCTGGCCGGCCTCGAGATGCTGGATGAAATGGCTGAGGACGGCAACGGGCGCCAGGAACTCGCGCAGCTGCGGGCTTACTGCCGCGTCGCCCAGTACTTGGCTCAGATCCCCAGACACAATCGACTTCGTGACGGCATCACCCTGCACTGACAGCTGCACGAGCGTGTCTTCAAACAGCTTCCATACCCACTTGGCGAGGGCTGGCGCGTTGTCGGCTTTCTCGAGCGCATTGAAGCCAGTGAGAAACCGGTCCGTAGCAAAACACGTAGTCGCCACAGACATGTTGAGGCGTCGTTCCGTGTCGGGGAGATCAAGGCGGCGCGCGAGGTCGAGTGCCTCTTCTATCTGCGCTGTTGTCTCCCAGCGAATTTGCGGCAGCACCTCGGCGATGACGGCACGCGCAGACGGACTGCCGACCATCTCCAGCAGCCCGAGACCCGTGCTCGCCAGCTCATCGTCGCACAGACACTGCTGAGCGTGCGAAATGACAAGCCAGTCCACGACCGGCTGCCGAGCGTCGCCCGCCACGTCCATATACGTTTCCAAAAGGCCCGTCTCGAAACAGAACTCCGCCATGGTCGCCGCGACGCACGCGTCCAGACCCTCGAGCATCTGGATCGCCTTTAGCACCTCGCCTCGCACCACTGCGCCGGCCCCGACAATCCAGTCAATGGTCGTGTCCAGCGGGTGCACCGTCACGGCGCGCTCGTAATATTCTCGCAGCCGGGATCGGCTCGGGTCGTGGAACTTGACGAGCGCACCCACAGCCTGAAGCCAGTTGTCGGCCACCTGTAGAATCGTGTCGACGTCGCCCTGCAGCAGCTTAAACACCTTCTGGAACTGCTGCTTGAGCTCGGCATCCTCGAGGTCCTGGGCCCGCAACCCCGCATTGATCACGGCCGCTCGCCATTGCTTGAACTGCAGCGGGTCCCCGTTGTCGGGAAACGACTGCAGCAGGTCCATGGCGTGCTCATATATCTCGCGAGCCGTCGCAGACAGGCCGTCCTGGTGCTTGCTCGCTTGTCGTAAGCTCTCGGCGCACACGTCGAGCAGACCCCGGCAGCACGTCTCGTCGATGTACCGCCAAAACTCGGGATGAGTCGTCGGCGGGTTCGTCTCCATGATCTCCTCCACAGTCTCCTTAGTCCATCCCGGATCCACCCGGCTTACCCAGTTGGCAAATGGCCCCCCCATGTCCGTTCGACGCGGCAAGTAGACGGTCACGGCAAAGCATCCAACGACATTGCTCGCGTCGGCAAGCGCCCGCAGCGTCTCGTCGTTCTGTGCATCATCCTCCTGTGCGCCTTGCTCTTCGGCACGGTTAATGGCCGCGAATATCCGCCCGACAAACTCGGCATCATATCGGTCGTGGAATGCGTCTCGCTCGTCAAAAGACCTCCGCTCGTGCCGGCGCACCTCGGCTGAGTACTCCTTGATTATTGCGTAGCATTCCTTTACCATCTCCCTGTACCATGGCTTCTCGAGGCGCTCAGTCATTGGGCTCGGAAACAACTGCAGCTCCTGTTCTTCAGCGTCCTGCTTTCGATCAGAAACGCTGGCAATCCACGCAAGACCGCCAAAGCCCACAGGATTGTGTCTGAACTTGAGCGTCCTGCCGGTCTTGCGCCAGCGTTCTAGTCCACCTTGCTGTATTGGAGCGTCTTCAAATGGTGTTTCGGCCATTTCATTGTCCAGGCCGTCTTTTAGTTCTTCGTCAATAACAATTCTGTCTGCCTTTTTTGGCCCTGAACCATTGAATGAAATCTGCGATTCATTGCCATTTTCAAAGGTATCCAACAAGCTGCCGCCATCGCTGTTCACGATGCTGCTGAGGTTCATTGTCCACAGCTGGACGTTTGATTTTTCAACACAGAGTGTCGTAGCAGTGCTAGTGATGGTTAATGTTTGGCCAGACGCGAAAATAGTTGGATCTAAAAGGTCACATAGTTGTTGCAGTTTACAGTGCATTTATGCATTTATGCTCAATATGCTGCCTCTTCGTAACGCCCAGCTGTCAACGTCTGTGTCTCCCCTTCCCCTCATCTCCTGGGCAAGGGTCGGCGTCCCATAGGTCGAGATAAAAGCTCGGGTGTGCGGAGTGCATATTTGGCTCACGAGCGCCAAGACTATCCGGATAAAGTCCCCGGTTTCGCCGACATGCAGCAGCTCAACAAGTGAAGCGACGCAGTTAATTTGCAGCTTGCAGGCGTGTAAAAATCCCGCATTCCCCGCGTTTTGCCCATGCTTCTAATTCAATCTCATCGTCATCATCATTGCAAGGCTGAATCAAGACCTAAAAAAAATCATCATAACCAGGTGTCGGCTTTGCTCGTCTAAAGCTTAAGCTGGTTTCAAATCGGTCCGACTTATGAGGTCCCTTGCAATATTTTTTTTTCGGACTTTCTATCCTGATACGTTGTTCTTCGGAGAAATTCTGGCTGTCCTTACCTGTCTCGGCGGCTTGGCGCAGAAATGTCCGATTCAAGTCGGGTCTTTTTTTTATTGTAATCTGTACTGTACCCAGTATTATAACCAGTATTTACCCAACATTGTTTGATATTGTTCAGTCTAGCAACAGCTTGGGAAAACCTACAGTATTCCAGAAAATCTGTGTGCGTGCTTCAAATTGTCCATCGGCGGCAGCCCGTGCTCGGGCTTGGCGTTGGGAGAGCCTCATGTTCGATTTTTCGGATGGGGACCTCGTCATCGAAGGAATGATTTCTTCTTTTTTCTGTCTATGTCGTATGAATATTGTATGATGCGTTCCTTTTTTGAACAGAACAACTTTAGTTGTTGTGTTGACTCTTATCAGACATAGCGGTTGACTAACACAGCAACAGGTTTCCCGCTCTGCCGTATCTGATATCCCCCGCACGAAATTCACCCCGTCAGATCTGCACGCCCCAGTCTCGTGCAGCCCCTTGCCACTATGTCAGGGACTAAACGATCCAGAAAATCGTTACCGTTTTTGGCTTTACCCCCAAAAGTGACTGGCAATTGTCTTTCCCATCCCCCGACTACATAAAAGCTTACAATGACCGTTCTCTCTTCGACAGCAAGCTCACTACACAATGGAAGACATTGAGCAAAAGTCTATTGAGATCTATCGTCACGGCGAGAAGGAGATCCTCGACCGCATTGAGTCCATCCCTGAAACTCAAATCGACGAGGCATTCAGTAAGCTTGACACTGATCTCGCGGCCCAGCCCAACGAGCCGGGATGGCACTTTCCGCGCATCAATTTCACGTCGCCTCGCATGGCAGTCATCGTGCTGGCGCTTTTTGCTTCCATGGGAGGCATGCTCTCCGGCCTTGATCAATCGGTAATTTCTGGCGCAAACCTCTTTATGCCAGAGGCTCTCAACCTCACCAAGGACCAGGCCTCACTTGTCAACGCAGGAATGCCTCTTGGTGCCATCGGAGGCGCTCTTATCCTGTCTCCTGTCAACGAGATGTTCGGTCGTCGCCGCGCGATTTTGCTTGCCATTGCCTTCTACACTGTGGGTGCCGCTCTTATGGCCGGAGCTGTCAGCTTTGGCATGATGATGGCGGGTCGTGTGATTCTCGGAGCCGGTGTCGGTCTCGAGGGCGGTACAGTCCCTGTCTATGTTGCCGAGAGCGTCCCCTCCCACGTGCGCGGTCGCATTGTGTCCCTTTATCAGTTTAACATCGCCCTCGGTGAGGTATTTGGGTACGTCGTCTCGGCAATCTTCGTCAACGTCAAGGGCAATTGGCGATACATTCTCGGCTCCTCGCTTCTGTTCTCGACTATCATGGGCGTTGGCATGCTCATGCTCCCGGAAACACCCCGATGGCTCATCCACAAGGGTCGCGAGCTCGATAGTTACCGGGTGTTCATTTCTATGCATGGTCACTCGAGAGAATCTAAAATCGAGTTTCTCGAAATGAAAGCCGCATACGCAGCCGAGCAAGCTGAGACAGAGACAACTCGCCGCTTCCCCTGGCTCGACTTCTTCACTGTTCCTCGCTGTCGACGCGCTCTTATCTATGCCAACATCATGATCTTCCTCGGCCAGTTCACTGGTGTCAATGCCATCATGTACTACATGAGCGTTCTCCTCACTCAAGTTGGATTCACCAAGCAGAATGCCGTCTTCATGTCACTGGTCGGTGGCGGCGCTCTCCTTATCGGTACGACGCCAGCTATTCTGTTTATGGATCGCACTGGTCGTCGCTTCTGGGCCAACTTTATGCTTCCTGGATTTTTCGTCGGCCTCGTGCTTGTTTTCGCATCCTACTTTGCTGATCTAAAGACCCAAGTCGGCCAAGCTCAGGGCTTCTATATCACGGGTCTCATCCTGTACATGGGCTTCTTTGGTCCCTATGCCTGTTTGACTTGGGTCATTCCGTCTGAAGTCTACCCGACTTACTTGCGTTCGTATGGTATGACTACGTCGGCGGCGACCCTCTTCACTTGGACTTTCCTTGTCACTTACAACTTCACCCGCATGCAGGAAGCCATGACTAACAAGGGTCTTGCTCTCGGTTTCTACGGCGGAATCGCTGTCGTTGGATGGATCTACCAGGTCATCTTCATGCCTGAGACCGCTGGCCGCACGCTTGAAGAGATTGACGATGTTTTCTCTCGTAGCACAGGTTCCATTGCGGCGGAGAACGTTCGCAACGCCAAAATGCTTCTGAACGATTTGTTCCATTTCCGGTTTAAGCAGGCCGCGAGCCGTGCTTGAAATATATATGTATACAGTCAAGACCTTGTATAACAGTGATAAAATTGATGCTTGAGTTCTAACGTCCACAATCATTGTACGATTGACAACAAAATAGAAATATCACCTTCTGGTGTTAATACGGCGATAAAAGAAGTAAAAAAAAAAAAAAGAAAGAAAGAAAGGAATAACAAGCCTCCTGTTTATGGGCCAAAAAATGGACGACACCGGAGTCGAACCGGGGACCTCGCGCATGCTAAGCGCACGTGATAACCAACTACACCAGACGCCCTTAACTGGAAAAGCTGGGGACCATGATCGATATTCCTCACACCCTATAACCTACATATATGCAAACATACATGTGTGCATTTAAATCAGGTTATGGGTCAATTGTGTCGTGGAATATTTTTGCCAAAGTTGTTCCTTGTGGCCCAATGGCAAGGCGTTCGCCTACGATCCATACGGGTTACCAGCGAAAGATTCCAGGTTCGACCCCTGGCAGGGAAGCTTTATTTTTTGGAATTTCTCGTTCTATTAATTCTTTTAACAAAACTCGATTTCTCAGTTGGGTTGTTTCTGGCTTGTATTGATCCATTAAGGTTGTCGGGCGTGCCTGTGCAGGATAGCCATGTTGTACCCCCAATGATACTGGCGTACCACAGTGGCGCATACGTGACACACTAGGTTCGAAGCAATAAATACAAGAGTATAGCGTGTTCAGACATTACGTTTTCGCCGAGTCAGCTTATCCTCAAACCTCAATATACGACTGGTATGTTGTAATCTAGAAAGTGAGAATCCCATTGCAATCTAACTCGCTGTTTCCGTTTCTCTACGGGGCTCTTAAGCTTAGTTTTCACAGTTAAACCTTTGAAATTGTCGGGGCCATAAAGACGTCAACATGCACACAACTAACATACATGCGATTGTATGCGATGAACGGGTTAGGCTGATATTTCAAGATCCTCGAGGCTCGTCGACATATTGCACAAGTTAACCTGCGCCGTGAAATACCACACTTTAAAACGAATGGCGTCGAGGCTACCTCTTACGACGCGCATCAAGGCGACAGTGCGCCAGCCTCGTGAGTGGACAAGCTTTTCGATTGACGAATCGGAAACAACCCGGCTGGACGACAGCTCACTCAAGTACTACTATTTTCCAGACTCGGAGCTTGACAAAAAAATCGACCTATCGCAAGGATTCCGCCAGTTCAAACAAAAGGATGAAAGTTATAGCCGGCACCTTGATCCCATGCTGCGTGCCATTACGGCCAAAGAAAGGGCTCTAGGCAAAAGGGCCGTGGCAGATATTGTAACATGGAGAGGCATTATGACCAAGCTTCTAACGCTGCCATACAGCAAAGGAGACGATATCGACCTCAATATTGTTCTTTTTGATGGGCAAGTGTTTATGGAAGAAGACTTTGAGCTCTCGTCGCAAAAACAGCGTCAAATGAATGACAGAGATAAGCTCATGACGTATTGGGGTATGTGAAATCTGTAGTTGGTGACAATGAAAATCAAAGCTAACCTTAGGATACAAGTTTGAGACAGTTGCGACGCTAGATAAGCCTTGGGGCCAGGTTTCGCGGCAGGAGATAGAGGACCGACGGCGCAAGGAGACGAACAACATAGAACAGTATGCTTCGGTTGTGCGTACTGGTATAGGCAACGTTCGCCTCTTGCTTGCAGGCGAAGTTGACTGTGTCTATGACTACAAACCTACAGAGGGTGACCCACTTAGCCACTATTTGGAGCTTAAGACATCGCGCATCATTTCGGACGACAAGCAGGCCTTTAGGTTCGAACAAAAGCTGCTGAAGACGTGGGCGCAGTCTTTTCTGCTGGGAGTTCAGCGCATTGTATACGGCTTCCGTGATGACAATGGGATTCTTCGTGCTGTGGAGGAATACACCACAGACAAGCTACCGATAATGGTCAAGAATTCAACTGTGACGTCGCCCCAGAAAAAGTGGAATGGTGTCGACGCCGTTGCTTTCTTTGGCGCCATCCTTGAATGGATTCGCAAGACAGTCAAGTCGGAGGGTACCGTTTGGCGTCTACAGTACCACGCGGGCAGCGCTCATGTCGACCTGTTCCCGTTAAAAGAGCCCGAGTCCAAGGAGAAGTTTTTCTTGCTCAAGGAGTTTGTTGACTGGCGCAACGAGCTCAAACAACAAGAGCAGGCTTAGGTGCGTTTTGGGCGTGCTCCTGAGCTTTTGTAAATGTAATAATATAATCGTCATGAATCTATACGACGCTATATATGGTTTTTCTAAGCAAGAGTGATTTCGACCTTGGCGCCGTCGACGGCAACAAGATCGCCGTCGAGCTTCCCGCCCGAGACCGAGGCGACCTTCTCACCAAGGACGCGAACCGACCACTTACCAGTCTTGCCCTCGGCCGACACGGTGATAGTCTGGCCGTTAGCGACAGCACGCACCTCAGCAGCGAATTGACCAACCTTGTTAGGACAAGGGATCTTGGCACTGGCGTCCTCAACCGCGTACACATTGGCGACAAAGTCCTCGTTCCACGCGTACTCGGGCGTATCATCGTGGGAGCCCGAAACAACAATCGAGTTAGGGCGGACAAGGAGGGGGAGGGACATGAAGTCGTGAGACTCAGTGTGCCACTTGCCAGCTGCCCGAAGCTTGCCGTCCAGATAGCCATACCACGGCTTGTCATTATCAATGGCAGGAACATAGAAGGTGACTTTGCCAGATTTGCCGGTGAACACGGGGCAGACAAGCAGGTTCGAGCCCAGGAAGAACTGCTGGTCAACCGACCAGGAAGTGGGATCGTTGGGTGCCTCGAGGAGGGCAGCACGCATGACGGGTATACCAGTCTCATGGGCCTCGATGGCACTAGCAAAGATGTGAGGCATAAGCGAAAGTTTGAGGTTGGTGAACTTCTTAAGCACGACTGAGGCCTCATCGTCAAAAAGCCACGGGACACGGTATGAGCCCGAGCCGTGGAGGCGCGAATGAGAGCTGAGAAGGCCGAACGCGACCCAACGCTTGTAGACCGCCGGATCAGGGTTGCCCTCAAAGCCACCAATATCATGGGACCAGTAACCGTAGCCGGAGAGCGTCAGCGACAGACCACCACGGAGCGAGTCGGCCATAGCCACAAAGGTCGACTCGCAGTCACCACCCCAGTGGACAGGGAATTGCTGGCCACCAGTAGTTCCAGAGCGAGCGAACAGAACAGCCTTGTCTTTGCCATAGTTCTTCTCCAGCAGCTCGAACACGCACTTGTTATAGAGGTATGTGTAGTAGTTGTGCATCTGCTGGGCGTCAGAGCCGTCATGGTAGGCGATCTCATAAATGGGGATCCGCTCGCCGAAGTCGGTCTTGAAGCAGTCGACACCGATGTCAATGAGAGCCTGCAGCTTGTCCTGGAACCACTTGCAGGCATCCGGGTTGGTGAAGTCGACGATGCCCATGCCAGCCTGCCAGAGGTCGGTCTGGAACACCGAACCATCAGTCTTCTTAATGAGATAGCCCTTCTCTTTGCCTTCCTTGAATAGGTACGAAGCCTGGCCAATATACGAATTGATCCACACGCAGATACGGACTCCAAACTCATCCTTAAGCTGCTTGAGAATGCTCTTGGGATCGGGGAAGCACTCCGGGTCGAAAATAAAGTCCGACCAGTGGAAGCCGCGCATCCAGAAGCAGTCGAAGTGGAAGGTTGAGAGCGGAATGTTGCGCTCCTTCATGCCTCCAACAAACTTGCGGACGGTCTCGACATCGTAAGAGGTGGTGAACGAGGTCGAAAGCCAGAGCCCAAAAGTCCATGGCGGCGGCAGAGCTGGCAGACCTGTGAGCGAATCGTAGCGGCGGAGAATGTCCTTGGGGGTCTCGCCGCGGATGACGTAGATCTTGATCTTCTGACCGGGAACGGCAATGTTGACGCGGTTCGTGCGCTCCGACTGCACCTCGTAAGAGACGTTATCGGTGCTGTCAATGAGGACACCGTAACCATTGGAGGTCATATAAAACGGCACGTTCTTGTAAGCCTGCTCGGACGAAGTGCCACCGTCTGCGTTCCACATGTCCACACGCTGGCCATTTTTGACAAAAGGGCCAAAGCGCTCGCCGAGACCATACACCTTTTCGCCAACTTCGAGGCCAAGCTGGGCAGTCATGAATGGGCGCGCAATGCCCGTGTGTTCGCGACGGTCGGCAACGAAACCGAGCGACCGGAAGCCAAGATGCGTCAGAAGCTCGCCTTTGCCGTTATAGAACTCGACGCCAAACTTCTTGGGTGCCTTGTTGATTTCAACCTTGATATCGCCAGATGTGAGTGATGCGAGATCCTTGTCGTTTTGGATGTCGACGCTTGTCTTTGCTGAGAGGTCCTTGATGCTCTCGAACGTAAGAGGCTCCTTTGCGCCGGCCCAGTGAACGGCCTCCATGAGGATCACGCCCTCGTGGGGGGACGAGAAGTTGGTTGTGATGGTTGCGCTGTTGAGCGTGTCACCACGGTGATTAATGTATTTGGTCGTCTGATTGTTAGCACATATCTAGCTCTGGATAACGGCGATAACTGTCACTGCCATATACACTTACAAACAAGGCCTCCAGAGCATTGTCACCCTCCTTCTTGACGTGGAATGTCTCGGCAGCCCAGTTGATGGTGACATCCTCCTTGAGCTGCCACATACCATCGGAAAACTGGGTCTCTCTATACGGGTTCAGTTCCTTGTATGACATAATTCGTGCTCTGTGTTCAATTGCCATCCAGTTTGCAGAACACGATGGCTTCTCGACAATTGCGGATATATATGGTACGGAGCCTAATTCTGCCGTTTTAGCCTGTGGGGTGCGCTTGGGCGTGCGGCGTATGCGGCTAGGCACGGAGCCCCTGCTGGGGTTTTGCCGCGAAGTGGGAGCGATCTAAAGGCTGATAGTGGTCTGAAACAACCGAACCAAAAGAATGCGAAATGTCGCGTGGCTGGATAGTTCGTTCCAAATTGTTTCTATAGCAGTAGGAGCAGTTCTTGGTGTTACAGGGCAATTGGTAACAAGTACATAAATGACGCATTTTTCATGACGGTCGAACTTGGCATTGGATTCCAGGGCCTTCTCGACGCAGGTTCCAAACGGCCTTGGCCCTGACCGCGCTGATTCTACTAGAGCATGGGTTGGTGCGCGAGATTCCACGGCAAAATGCGATTTTGCCGGTACTGGGATGGTCCTGCACGGCTGATAGTCCCCGCGTGGGGTACCAAACGGCCAGCCGCACGGCTGGCTATAAATATGGGCGCTAAACGTGGCGTTTCTGCGCGCTAAACACGGCCGTCAAACCTAGCACAGCCAATTGAGTCAATGGAGACATTTACAGCATTTTACAAAGCTTGAAATATTGTAATTCAGAAGGTATAGTCGATCCCGCAGTATGCAATATAAATCCGGAAACGGCAATGACCTGCAGATCCAGCGGGGAGACGTGGAATCCGAGCCGAATCGGACGTGTCCTCCGAAATCCGCATGCAGTAGTAGCAAGATGTTATATTCCGTAGAGGACGTGATGGTTGAATACACGGTGCACGTGGGATGGGACGTAAAAAGCGAGGGCCGTTCTGATAGATCAAAACGCACCTGTGCAGGAAGTAAACTTCACTTGAGGTCGCAGACGATCACATTAACGTTAACATGTACCACAGGTGCTCATTCTGTGAAATTGATTGGTCTATAGCAACGAGAATTTGGTGGCTTATACATAAGGAATTTCAAGCGGAGATATGAAAATGGACCCTGCAGCAGGCTCGGCACTGTGATCCAGCCGTTCGCCCCTCTCCTCCCCCTCCACGTAGATATAATGTCGTGAAAGTCGCGTCGGGGGTCTATATGTTGTGCAAAAGTGCCAAAGTATCAATCGAGAGCAAATAATGTCACAGTAAGTTGAAAAATCCTTGACTGTCTATCGTCCAGCGTCTGAAGCCTATTGTCAATGATCTGCGAGTTTGTAGCGTAGCTAGCGTAGGGTGCATGCGTGCGATTCAGAAGAAGAAGGAAAAAACCAAAAAAAAACAACATATATCATTGTCAGTCAAAGACCAGTACTAACGTCAGACCACTACCTGAATGGTGCACAGGCGTGCTGCGCAAAGACTTTCACTATGGCTTTGCTACGGCGGCCACCCAAATTGAAGGTGCAGTCGATGCTGACGGTAAAGGGCCCACAATTTGGGATACATTTGTAGAAAGGCCCGGAGTTATTAAAAATGGCGATAAAATCGACGTATGTGACAAGTCGTACGAGCTCTACAAGGAGGACATCGCGCTCCTCAAGAAGTACGGAGCCAACTCCTACCGGTTTTCTCTTTGTTGGTCCCGTCTGATCCCCAAGGGCGGGCGGAATGACCCCATCAATGAGGCCGGCATCAAGCACTACTCTGACATGATTGACGCACTGATTGAGGCAGGAATTACTCCTTTCGTAACTTTGTTTCACTGGGATACTCCCCAGGGAATCGAGGACCGTTACATGGGTTTCCTTAGCCGCGAGATCATCGACGATTTTGCCCATTATGCCAAGCTCGCATTCGAGCGATTCGGCGATCGCGTCAAACACTGGATCACCTTTAACGAGCCCGAAGTGTTTTCGGCATGCGGGTACACGGCTGGAATCTTTGCGCCTGGCCGCAAGCTCGAGAAACCAGACGAGCCCCTCATCGTGTCACATAATCTGCTTTTGGCGCACGCACAGGCTGCCAAGATTTACCGCGACCAGTTCCAGAAGGAGCAGGGTGGCCAAATTGGTATCACGCTCTCGGGCAACTGGGCCGAGCCGTGGGATCCTGAGGACCCGGCTGACGTCAAGGCCGCTCAAAACGTCGTGCTGTTTGATGTGGCCAGATATGGTGATCCTGTGTACTTTGGCGACTACCCCGCTGAGGTTAAAGAGTACTTTGGAGATTTGCTTCCCACCTTCACGGAAGAGGAAAAAACTCTGCTCAAGGGCTCCTCCGAGTTTTATGGCATGAACATGTACACGTCTTTCTACATCAGAGACACCAAGGAGCCTGCTCAGCCTGGCGACCATAAAGGCGGCCACTACGCATTTGAAGATGCCAACAAGGCTGGCAAAAGCCGTGGTAAACCCTCCAATTCTGACTGGCTAGCCATGGCACCTTACGGATTCAGAAGTCTCCTTAAATGGGTCCACAAGCGGTACAATAAGAGCATCTATGTCACTGAACAAGGGTGCACTATCCCTCAGAGTCCACAACCCGAAGACGCCACTGAGGCAGGTCTCGACGACGCCTACCGTGTCGAATTCTACACTCTGTACCTTGAGGATATGACTCGTGCCATCAAAGAAGACGGTGTGGATGTACGCGGCTACCTGGCCTGGTCTCTTCTGGACAACTTTGAGTGGGCCCACGGCTTTTCGCAGAGGTTCGGCGTCACGTACGTCGATTTCAACGATCCTGCACGCCCTCGCTACCCCAAACGCTCTGCCTCTGCACTTCGGGCAATTTTTGAGCAACTTATTGCTAAATAACTCTCAATAGCAAAATCATAATCATTCGTATTCATAAACCATGCCGAATACCGGCGTAGAACTGTTGTGCTAGTTAGCGATCCGCCGTCGTCGTCGTGAGCTCGGCGGAGCCCACCGAGGTCCTCGTGGCGAAACCGTATAATGTGGTCCTCGAGGCGTGTACGCCAGCAAAGGCGTTTGCGGTGGCATCCGAGGCTGCGCCATCTGCGTGTGAGCAGCCATTGAAGGGCGGCTCCAGGAAAATGCAACGTTGACAAGGGCAAACGAGCCGCAAAATGCAGAAACCATGAAGATCATCGATTTAAGCCCGATCGGCTTGAGGAAACTGTTGATAATCTCGCCAAACGTCTCAGCAGATACACGAGCGCGGCCAACCACAGTCGGATCCTGGTTCATGCATTTCTCCCACTGGGTGCAGGCACTCTCGAGCGCAGGCACTCGGCGACCTGGCACGCAGTTGTTGCGCATATACTCGCGCGAACACTGAGCCATTTCCTCCAAAATCTCAGCCGAGTATTCCTCCACTTTTTGGTCAATGTCGCTACTAATCGTCGACAAGAATATCCAAACGCTGTACACGAGCATAGAAAGCATGACGATGTTGAATAGTAAACGAAGATAGCCAGCAAGAATGCCTGGCATCTCAGGATCCAACATAAAATGGCGCCGCTTCTTGCCTGTGCCAGCTCCACCAGAGCCTTTTGCCGGAGACGGTGTACCTAGAAACACGGTCTCGGGGCTGTCCTGGCCGTATCCCTGACCATAATCCCCACTGTAGTAACCGTCATCCTCAGTTACCTCATCCTCATCCTCCCAGTCGTCGTTGAATGCCGGTCGACGCCCAGAAACCTTGCGTTCCGACGGCGATGAGTCCTCGCAGGCATCCGAATCACTTGGTGATTGCCGGTTGGACATGAGTAGCTGCTTGTAGTCTGGCTTCCGCTCTGATGCCGCGCGCTTCAGTGAGCTCTGGAGAAGGTTTGGCCGTGCAGGGTGCCGCGATGTTTGTGGCGTATAGTGGCTCTTTGCTGGTTCGGGCGTGCTAAAGCCAAACAGGACGCGCTCGCTGCGCTTTAGGCCCTGGACCTGCGAATTGCGCGCCATGCGCTGCTTTACGCTAAATGTGTTTGGTGTCGAGTCTGTGTCGTCGGAATCCATACTGACGTTCGGGTCAACAGCCAGCAGTGCGGGCCGTGCACCACCTCTGCGCGATTCTGGTTTAGCCGGCGAATCGGTCCGTCGGAGCGAGTTCTCGCTCGACAGCTTCGCCATAGTACCGAGTTCTAGATTTATTTCTGTTCGAGGCGAAGTCTGGTGGGTGCCTTGACTACACTAATGCCTCGCGAGACCAGGAATAAACAACTACCGTTGCCAGGGTAACCATAATTTGTTTGCTTTTGTTTAGTTTTTTTCAGATAGATATTGTGCGGCTGTCCTATATCTCTGAGATATTTTTCGACGTGAAAGCGGACTTAGCTCAGTTGGGAGAGCGCCAGACTGAAGTGTACTTCGGTCTAAGTTATCTGGAGGTCCTGTGTTCAATCCACAGAGTTCGCATTTTTTTTCACATTTTTTTTTTGCACTTTGTCTCCAGCGCTCGTGCTTATATTCGCCGTTATTCACTAAGCAACTTAATTTAGGTCTGCCTCTACCTAATTGTTTCCTGAGGCTCTGGATCCACACCTGTGGGAGCTGCCCTGGCGGGCCGAGTTTGATGGACTCTGGAGCGCTCGTTACTTAAAGAGACCTCTTTCCTTGAATCTATATTGTATAATTACTGGTAGCACGGGTTGAGTTCAAACTCGAGAGCAAGTCTGTGTTAAACGTTGAATGCAAAGTCACCTGCCCTCCCGTCGATGGCACGCAGAAATGCATTGCTATCAACTCAAAATCAGGGGATGGATGCACGCTCGTATAGACGCTCAGCTCAAGCTTATGTTTAGAAGCCCAAACTAACCCAAACTGCAAGAGCTTGCGGCCGATCATGAACACATACATGGTAACTGACACGACGGCACGAAGTGTCGTTATAGAATCGAAACAACACCCAATTCTCACAAATGTGTACTTATTGGAGATCTAAACCTATAGACAGGACGTGGAAAATCGAACTCTAACGGCATCTGTCGATGACAGTGATGACAATCACCAAGTTCAACCCCGCATACCCATGCACAACCTGCATAATTGTGAGCTTCAAAGGACTTAAAACGCGACCTGCAGATGAGATTCGTGACGCGCCAAAAGCATGGAAGACGAGGAGGCAACACAGCCGTCATCACAGCCTCAGGGCTCCTCAGGAGGCAGCAAAGGCAGTGGTAATGACCCTCTGATTGCTTGCACGCTGTTGGTGACCAAAGGGAGGCTCGAGAATGCGGAACTAAGGAGACACGGAAACGGGGCCCAGAAGTGGATGTTCGGTCGCAATGCAGCTAGCGACGTCGTCCTCGGAACTTCGAAACGATACTCGAACCACCATTTTATGATTTGGACAGTGAGTAGTCGGTACAGGGTTGCAACAACTGAAAAAACGATCTCTAACCATCAGACGGCCGAAGAGCCGGATACACTTCTTATTAAGGGTAGGCAGAAACGCGGGCTTTTTACGCGTTTGACCACGCAGTACTAACCGCAGACACTTCGACGAACGGTACATATCTGAATGACGTTCGACTGGATAAGAATAAGAGCTTTATGATTGTCAATGGCGACGTGATCTCTGTGGGACTGGGTGTGCCTGGAGACGAGATCAAGTGGATTGTTACGATACCGCGAGAAGGGCGCAAAGTGGCGACAACTGGCGTGCACGCGCATTTTGAGTTTGGCGAGACAGTCGGCCGCGGCGCATTTGCAGTTGTACGCAAGGCAATTGAGCGTGAGACCGGCAAACTGTACGCCGTCAAGATTATTAACAAGAGCGCCGTTAACAGCGGCATTGCTGTTGCACGCGAAACTGACATCTTGCGACAGCTCCATCACGCGCACATTGTTGGATTGCACCGCTTCTTTGAGGATACTCAGTCGTACTATCTCATTATGGACTACGTCGGCGGCGGTGACCTCATGGATTTTGTACTTGAAAACGGTCCCATTCCGGAGGAGGCGAGCCGCGAGGTAGTCAAGCAAGTGCTCGAGGCTGTCGAGTACGTGCATGGCCTAGGAATCTCACACCGCGATCTCAAACCGGACAATATTCTCATTGCTCAGGACAGCCCGGTGGTAGTCAAAGTGTCGGATTTCGGCCTTGCCAAGATAGCCCAGACTGGCACATTCCTCAAGACGTTTTGCGGCACGCTCGCGTATCTGGCACCTGAGGTGTTGGCGGGCGGCAATCGGGCAGTCAAGACGCCAGCGTCGGCAAAGTACTCTGCGCTCGTGGACATCTGGTCAATCGGCTGCCTCGCATATGTGATTCTCACGGGATACCTGCCGTTTGACGGCGCAACTCAGGAGGCGCTGCATCGCTCTGTCAAGACTGGACAATACAATGTGCAGCCACTCAAGGCGGTCGAGTTGTCTAAGGAGGGCATGGACTTTATTGGGTTCCTGCTGACGGTCGACCCATCCCGCCGGCCGACAGCGTCCCAGGCACTCAAGCATCCCTGGATCCGCATGGCGGCCCCCGAGGAGGAGCCGGTGTCAGATCACGGCGAGAAGGGCATCGAGAACCTGGCGCTCGACTCGCCAATACGACAAGCGACGAGCGGCGCAGGCGAGCGTAGATCTAACGTCATGGTCCCGGACCTCGAAGACCACGACCAGGACCACGATTCCGACCAGGACTCTCTCGACGTGCAGGCACGTGCGGACCAGCAGGCGTCCCAGGTGCTGGATTCGCCGCCACCACCATCTGCCGCGATGGACGGTGATGGCGCGTCTGGCGTGCAAGTGAGTCGCTACAAGAGCGTTGTGCGCGATATCGACGGCATCAACGACGAGGCTCAGAACGAGTATCCGCCAGGCACATACCTCAAGCTTGCGACAATGCCCAATAGTATTCCATTCAAGGACGTCTGCGTTACCAAAGGCCGCTTTAGAATCGGCCGACTTGCCGCGGACCCTCAGGGCATCCCAAACGACGTCTATGTCGATGACCCGCGGGTCTCGAAGGTTCATTGCGAGATTGTGCGCCGGGAAGGTCCTGATGGCCGCACGGCAGTCTGGCTCATCGATCTCTCGAGCAACGGCTGCTGGCTCAACCAACGTCACATTGGCAAGGGCAAAAAAGTTCTTCTTCAGGATGGTGACCAACTGCTTCTCTACGTGGATATCAAGCCGACTTCAAGGGGTAAGTTTATTTTCCAAGTGCTCTTGTTTTTCCTGGGCCTCCGCAGTTGAGAAAGGGCCGTTGGTTTGTCGCTGGGAGCAAGGATGAAGACTAACAACAGAACGAGTGCTGCTCGGATTCGACGTATCATTTTTGCACCATAGAGATCAAGACTATGTGCGCCGGTCTGGCGGCGAGCCAGTTCCAGTCAATTGCGATCCTAGCGAGCTCGCAAGCTCCCAATCTCCCGGCCCTGAGTTCCCTGTTCCAGTTAAGCCGGCTTCACAACCACTGAAAACTCCAAAGAAGCGGTCTTTTACGGTATGTTTTATCTTTTACTCCGCAAACCAAAACCAAAAAAGAAGAAAACAAATGGAAAAGCTAAACTAACAACAGACGCATATGCAACTCAACAGCCAGGAAGAAAATAACCGACCTCTCAAGAAACTTTCGATACGAGCTGCACCGTGAATGGCGCAAATTCAACCCTGACCTTTGTCGGCATTACGTGGTTTTGCAATTACAAGCAAGCGCACCGCATAGTTGGTGGTTGCCGTGACGGCCCAAGCGCAAGCCCGCTTGTGACGCCCGTCTCCTGCAGGCAGTCACATGAGTGTGTGGGGCAGGCGTGAGCAATTAACCCCGCTAAGCATTTTGGCTGCCAAAACAGTGGCTTTTCTTATGTATTTGCCAGTTCAAAATCAAACTGCATATTTTCGTCGATAATAACATCATCCGTCTTAGCGTAGACCCTGACACACATCCCCACAGTTTATACCCATCTCCCAAGCACGAGAGCCACCCAAATCAGGCCGGATCGGACAACAGGCAAGTGCCAGAACAGCTGACAGACAGAGACGACCTAACCCGTATGCGTTGCCTCGCCTCAATAGATAGGCGGTATTACAGGACGATCGAACGAGATTAACTTGCACTTTCATCCACACTGTCAGAAAAACCCCCCGCTCGTCGCCATTGTCAACAGAAAGACCCCGTGGATTCCCAGTCCTAGTAAAATGCATTATATGCCCAGAAACTGGGGCTGAGCCAGACATTCCAGTTTGGGTGACCTTGGGGGGACCCGCACCCAATTTGGATAATTGCTATAGCAACGCCTGCAAGTGCCCCGGCCGAGGGCGGCAACAGTGGTTCAGCCCCGTGTTAGCATCCGTCTCATAGAGCTGTGAGAAGGTGGCGATCGACTCTTGGTACCACTAGACAGTAATCACCCGCAGTGGATTCTTTCTTGTGGTTGTGATTGTCTGTTTGTTCTTTTAGCTTGTGGATTTGGTTTTCGACTCGCTAAAAGCCTTTTTTTCTTCTCTTAGACGCAATGAAGTTCTCGGCTGTTTTGCCGCTTGCGGCGCTCCTTGTGAGCACAGAGGCCGCTGTCCACAGGTGAGTTTTGACAAGCAATTTGGGCTGAATCGACCTGGAGATATCATAGCGCTCAATATGTCAAGCTGTTTTGTTTTTCGGGTAGTCCAATCCCTCTTGCAATGGCACACAAAGGTGGTCCGAAATTAGCGGGCATTACCGCAATCTTTTAACAACTAGCAACTAACAGCCAGTGCTCCACTTGGAAAGTTTGACGTTGCTGAACAGCTTGTCGGTACCAACTTCCAGCGCCATGTCCGCTCGCTCGAGCAGAAGTACGTTGCCCTCGGCAACAAGCTTGGCCTCCAGCACCCGCTGCAGGCCGGCGAGGGCATCGCCGAGGTCGCCCCTACCAAGGGCGCCGTTGACGTCCCGCTGTCCAACTACCTCAACGCCCAGTACTATGCCGAGATCTCTGTTGGTACGCCACCCCAGAAGTTCAAGGTCGTTCTCGACACGGGCTCGTCCAACCTGTGGGTCCCGTCGTCTGAGTGCGGTTCCATTGCTTGCTACCTGCACAGCCGCTACGACTCGTCGAGCTCGTCGTCCTTCCGCAAGAACGGCAGCGATTTCTCCATCCAGTATGGCTCGGGCGCTGTCGAGGGCTTTGTGTCGCAGGACACTCTACGCATTGGCTCGCTGACCATCCCCAAGCAGGACTTTGCCGAGGTCACGTCGGAGCCCGGCCTTGCTTTCATGCTTGCCAAGTTTGACGGCATTCTCGGTCTCGCTTACGACTCTATCTCGGTGAACCACATTGTTCCGCCCGTTTACAACGCTATTGAGAAGGGCCTGCTCGACGAGCCTGTGTTTGCCTTCCACCTCGGCGACACCGCCAAGGACGGCGACAACGGCGGCACCGCTACTTTTGGCGGCGTCGACAAGGAGCTCTACGAGGGCCGCATCACCTATCTGCCGGTTCGCCGCAAGGCCTACTGGGAAGTTGAGTTCAACTCGATTACTCTTGGCGACGAAAGTGCCGAGCTCGACAACACCGGTGCCGCTATTGACACTGGCACCTCGCTCATCATCCTGCCGTCGGGTCTCGCCGAGATGATCAACTCGATGATTGGTGCCAAGAAGTCGTGGAATGGCCAGTACACCATTGAGTGCGACAAGCGCGATTCGCTGCCCGACCTCACGCTGGACCTCGCTGGCTACAACTTTACCATCTCGCCTTACGACTACACCCTCGACGCCGGTGGATCGTGCATCTCGGCCTTCACCCCGATGGACCTGCCGGCTCCCATTGGTCCTATGGCCATTCTTGGTGATGCTTTCCTGCGTCGCTACTACTCGGTCTATGACCTTGGTCGTGACGCCGTGGGTCTTGCCAAGTCCAAGTAGAAGTCCTCTCCCCTCATTATTTTTTTTTATATCATTATAGCCCATAAATACGACAGATTCAACCGTCTACTTTTTCTTTTTGTCTTTTTCCTAGGGCGTTGCCCCAGATCCCGTAGCAACTGCTGCGCAGTTGGAATTCCACAAATGGTCAAAATCGCACACCAAAACAAACAAACAAACAAAAAAAGAAGGCCTTATCAACTGCGAAGCAGTTGCTACAGGGGTCTGGGGGCAGCGCCCCCAGGAAGAGAAATGCCCCACGGTGGACCCTATAAAAAACGACAGACTGTTGCATGATTATATTTTTATGCTTAGGGCGAGAATTCCAATGACAACTACCAAGGCAGACAGGGCTACCAGCAAGCTACAAGACACACGATCAGCCTCCAGAAACGATGATGACGACAAGCGCACGGTGGTATTCACAACAGTAGGCTGAGTGGCAGAGCCAGCGGGAGCTTTGTCGGAGGGCCCAAAGTGCTCCAGCTAGATCGACTCGAGCTGGCGAGTGATCTCCTCGAGCTCCGACTTGGTCGACGAGTGCTTCTCGGCGAGCTCCTCGTACTTCTTCTCCCACTCGTCGCGTTCCTGCTCAACCGACGTGACCTTGCGCTCAAAGTGCTCGGCCTTGACATCGGTCTGGCGCAGCTTCTCAGTGGTCTCACGCAGGTTCTTTTCCGACGTCTCGAGCTCCTCCTCGAGAATGGCAATCTTCTTGGTGAGCGACTCGTTGGCCGAGCCATGGGCAGCGCCCTCCTCGGCGGCACCCTGGGCCTCCTTGAGCTTCTGCTCAAGAGCCTCGACCTCCTGCTCGAGAAGAGTGTTCTTGTGGGTCAGCGAAGCAATCTCCTGCTCCTTCTGCAGGTTGTCGTGCTCGAGCTGCTTCACCTTCTCGTTGGCCTCGTCGGCGCGCTCCTGGGCGGCCTCGGTCTCAGCCTTGAGGGCGTTGAGTTTCTGTCGTTAGATTTTTGGTTTACAATGAGTGTAACCGCCATGCCATGACATGATATCACGACAGTGCATGCCATACAATTGCCAATGCCGTCGACGGTGCCTGTAGAACATTCATGGCTGTGGTTGGATGGCCCGCCTCATGCTAACCCGCTGCTTTGACAACCTAGTTCCATGTCGGAGCCCAACTGTTTGGGAAGGCACAATGATCACATGGGCGTGGGCAGATCGATCCCCGGAGGGCCAGTACCGCGCAAGTTCTCCGCAGGTCCTCCCGGTCCGCCATTGGGTTAACGGCTAGGCACTACATATTGCACATACTGTTTTGCCGCAAACCTGGAATTTGCTGCCAGCTTTGTGTGCTCATTAGAAGCCTCATTGCAGCCCACAACTCGCGATGCCTTAGGCGAACCGTACTACGACCGGTTAACATGCCAGTGCGGATCCTACAGGCTCAAACACGTGACAATTGTGTCAGCAAGCAGACAACACTAGCATTGAGTCAAAAGAAACAAATAACACAGGCGGAACTTGGCCACAAATCACCACTTCGTCTAAACACAACGCTTCGGCCTACACAACGACACGGCCAGCGGGCCACCGCTGAGACCGGGGCACGTGCCAAATGCGGTAGTTGTAGTCCTGCGCAAGTACCAATGTACATACCTCTCTGAGCTTGTCCATATCGAATGTGTGGCCGTCTGCTGGATAAAGTCTCCGCGCAAATGCAGTTAGGGGGATGAGCACTAAACACGACTCGCTTGTGTGGCCACACGTAGGACAACACGGGTGCTCGCGCTCCGCCAGTGACTACAATTACGCATGGTCCTGATGATACGCAGGTGGACAGGACGGGGGATGGGGCTGCTAGCCAGGGGGGATGGGGCCCTTGTGTATTGATCATTGATGGTTTTCATTTGCAAGCTTAGTCGTATTGCGGTGGCGCATAATCGTATATCTAGTATGTTTATTTGAAGGCGGAATGCGTGGCACATAGTTGGAAAAGTTCACGTTATCGCCTAAGAAATGACCATCTGACTGACGCCCTATCGGCCCTGATTTTGCCCCAGGGCCCTGCGCGCTTATATATTAAATAACTTATCTTCGGCCCTCCACAGTTCTAGCAATCACACTAGCCGTCATGTCTGGCATCGTACATCCTGGTAGACCTGCGTGGTAGATCGTTCCTTACGGCACTAACTCAGGCTGAGGCTTTGTAGGGCCTCGCAGTCATTATCTTGTAAACTGACATTTCCATATAAGTGCAACTATCCAAGTGATCACTAATCGTTCCTAGCACCGTGCAAGTCGGAGACCACCAGGAAACTACCGGGCTCCTTTCCGTATATGCACAGCATAGCATACAGGACCCCAGAAACACCCGCGGCCTTAAGAATAATAGGCTGTCAGCCGTGGCTTTTACCCCTAGCACGCAGGGCTCATGCCAATGGTTAGCTTACCCTCTTCTGAGGATTCCGCTTACGGCAGCCTGTAAACAATACCTGACGTCGAGTTTCACGCCAGGGCCGCGAGACCCACGTTCGCTATGGAAAAAATCGCCATTCCCGCTTGTTGTATTTTTATCGCGTAGTAGGCTCATGCTGCATTATTGCCTGTCCACATGACACTATGCGCGACGGCATTGGCCCGCGTGCAAAATCGATCTCGCTGTCCGACAAGAGTGTAGAGGTTAGGGCATTGTTTACTCGTCCTGTTGCCCCCTCAGTCCACCACAGTGTTTGGGCCGTGTGTCTGTGAGCGTGCCTGCGTCTCTTACACAAGCACGTTGTTCCAGAGTACCTATTGAGAGAGTCCTTGCTTACTGCAAGGTCGTCATATTTTCTTCTGGTTGAGCGATCTCGCTCAACAAGTTCAGTGTGATCCAAAGACTGCTGACCCTTGGTCCTAAAGAACACTCCGTCTAGTTCTAGGTACGAGAATTGTTGCGTCGGGCACGTCCAATATTGGATCCTCCAGTCACTTATTTGTTCTTTTGTTTTCTTTGAAAGTGAATTCTCGAGAGTTCGCTGCCAAAACATAAGTAAGACCGGTCTACTGCCACGGCCTTGGTGTCAGCATCATGACACTGTCACTTTTTCATGATCGCGTGCAGGATGAGAACGATGCTTTTGCGCCAGCATATTTTACAAAGCTGTTTGGACTAACGTTAGATGAGTGTTAATAGCTCACGGTCGAGCTCGCCGACAAAGCGAACAAGTATGATGATGCGGCCACCGCCGTTGCCATCGGCGGGAGGTCAGCGTCCCTCGACGCCACGGCTACTAAGACGGCCAGCATCGGCGCTATCTCTCAAATCTCCGACTCCAAGAATGCGCCCAAGTACGCCTTCGTCAGTTTCAAGCCTAAGTGTTTCTATGGTCCCGACGCAGCATGAAAATATCCGCGTTTCTGTCAGAATAAAACCTGGAGACAACCAGGATCCACAGTGGGAGGTCGACACCGATAGCGCTATGATCAGCAGCCGTGAGGTTGGCGAGTTCAGCTTTGATAATGTGTACGCCGGGGCTATCCCGAACTCCGAGGTGTACCAACGGTCAGTCGAGACGCTCGTGCAGCAGGTCATGGACGGCTACCATGGAACCGTTTTCGCGTACGGCATGACAGGCTCGGGCAAAACATATTCCATGCAAGGAACGGCCGAGGACCCTGGAGTTATCCCATTGGCGGTGCGCTCTATCTACGATCATATCGCAGCACACCCGGAGCGGAGGTTCACGGTGCGGGTTGCGTATTTAGAGATCTACAACGAGCATCTCAACGATCTCTTGTCGCCATCGACACCGTCTGACGATATTAAGTTGCGTGATGACCCCCAACGGGGGGTTCGCGCGCTCGGGCTTCGCGAGGTCGAAGTGAGTTCGCACACCGAGCTGCTGGCCCACATCGCGCAGGGCGATGCCGTGCGCCGGACAGAGGGCACCGAATACAATGCGAGATCGTCACGGTCACACGCCGTTGTTCAGATCATTGTCGACTCTGTGGTGGCGGCAGGTGTTGGGGGACGGCGCAGCAGCACACTATACCTTTGCGATTTGGCGGGCTCTGAGCGTGCCGTCGCCCAGACCGAGCGCCGTAAGGAAGGCTCGTATATCAACAAGTCGCTACTGACGCTGGGCACTGTGATTGCGCGTCTCAGCAGCGGCTCAGCTGGCCACCTGCCGTACCGAGACTCGAAACTGACGCGGCTATTGCAGCCGGCGCTCTCGGGCCGTTGTCTCGTCAGCGTCTTATGCACTGTTCAGTCGACACAGGCATCGTACATTGAGACTTTAAGCACCCTTCGGTTCGCTGCCCGTGCCAAGAACATCGTCGTGCTCGCCAAGCGCAACGACGTCGATGGAGGCGACTCCCGTGCAGTGATCGAGAAATTGCGAGCACAGGTCGCACAGCAAAAGCTCGAGATCCAGCAGCTGCGCGCAGGCGGTGCATCCGATGCCAGCGGTGCTGCACTACCGTCTCCATCGTCGGCATCTTCTCTGCCGCAGTCGCTCAACCAGGTTGCGCAGCTCGAGGCGGAAAACAGAATACTGCACGAGCGCGTCGAGCACCTGACACGACTCTGCGACGATTCACGTCTCGACGAGCTGCTCGGCGTCACTACCGAGGACAGTGACAGCGACGGCGACCGAAAAATACAGCAGCAGATCGAGGAGTACAAGTCTTACATTGCCCACTTGGAAAAGCAACTCTACAACCAGGAATATAACAAGGTCGTTGCGTCACCGGAGCTGCCCGAGCACCCCCACAACTCGAGCTCCCACTACCAAGAGATAATTGCCGAGCTACGCGAGGAGCTCGAGGAGCTGCGTGAAAGCAACCGTGACAAGGACCGCATCATTAACGCCCTGCGTGCCTCTAATACCCGCAAAGAAAACATCGCCGCCCAGCTCTCCCAGGACCATGGCTCCAATTCCAGCGCCTATGCTCGCTACTACAGTCCAGGCGTCAGCTCTCCGGCCGTCGAGTACAAGGACGGCTTTTCGACCGAGGTCGAGTCATACATGCGGACTTCGCCCGTCAAGGTCGACCTGTAAGACAGTGGCCGCGGTGTCTTGACAAATCAGAATATCTCCTTGCATCTGTACATGCTTTTACGACGTTATGTATTAACCTTCTCAAGTGGCATCGCATCAATTATCGTCTTAACTGACTAGATTAGACCAAGACGACCCAGCAGTCACTAGCAATGATTTCCACTTGCCTGAGATAGAATAAAAGAAAAGTATATTGTTATAGAGATAAAATGGGGTTAGACGAAGGACAAAGTAGTAGTGAGCAACACAGACGCACACGCCGGAACATCTACTGGAGACGCTCCTCAAACTTGAGGTCGTTGTTAGGAGCAAGACCAACAAGACCGCGAATCAAGTTCTCAATCGCGTTACGCTGCTTGTTGAGACCGTTGACGGGGTCAAAGCCAGGACGAGTGAGAGGCGCCTTGAGCCAGTACGACAGGAACGAGAGCACCGAGTGCAACTTCTCGTACTGGCTGTCGCCCTCCTTGCGGTACGACACACGCGACAGAAACTCGGCCATGACGACGAGATCGATGATCAGCGGGGTCGCGAGCAGGGAGTCCTCGCACACATTGTGGATCGAAACAGTGTTGTGACCACCAAGCATGAGCTCAGAGTGGTACTCATCCATGGCGACCTTGGAGTCGCCAACAGCCGGCACGTACTTGATCACAATGCAGTGGTCAACCTTCTTGCCGTACTTGTCATTGTAGAGGATATGGTTGGACTCAATCATATCGTCAATGACAGACGCCTTGGAGATCTCCTTAGAGCGGAACTGCTGGGGAGCCGACAGGTTGTAACCGTCGTTGTTACCAAGGTGGTTGTACGACGCGACCGAGACGGGGCGAATACCGGCGTCGACGAGGTACTGGGCCAGGACAGACTTGAGCTTAGTCTGGCCAGACTTGAAGTCGTCGCCACCAATGAACGAGCCCTCCTTCTCGGCAAGCTCGATGCAGCCCGGAACAAACGTGTTCTGGGGCGAGCCGTTGATGTAGGGAACACCCTCGAGGATCGACGCAACAGCAAAGATGGTCGAGGGAGAAACCTCATCGTGCGACTCCTTGATCGACTTTAGAAGGTTTTCGGCCGTATCGTTGACACCGGGGATGATCTCGGCGTAGCGCTCAGTGTTGGCGGTCCACAGCACAATGACGTTGTCAAGGTCGTTCTTCTCCTTGAACTCGCGGATGTCCTTGCGGATGTGCTCAACGTGCTCCCACTTGTCCTTGCCCGGAATGACATTGTCGGCGCGGCCCTCCTGGTTCGCGGCGATAAAGTCAGGGTAGTAAATGGACGGAAGAGGCACAATCGGTGCCATGTGCTTAACGAGCTGACGCTGAAGGTCGTAATCAAGGACCTCGGCGCGCTTCATGGCATCAGCGAGGTTGAGCTTCGAGATGTCCCAGCCGCCAATGACAAAGTCGTTGGGGTGGAGCAGCGGCACAACCTCGTTGAAAGGCGCGTACACGTCCTTGCCGTTGGCGTCGACACCGAGCTTGATAGTCGACGCCTGCGTGACAGAACCAAAGTAGTTGGGCTCGATGACGCCCTTCTTGGTGTTAAAGGAGATGCTGTTGCGGTTGGCAATGACGGCCGCAGTCAGCGTGGTGCCGTTGTTACCGCCGAGACCAACAAGCATGAGACCAGTCTTGGGGACCTTGGTGTCAAGCTTAAACTCGTAGTTGATGGCAGTCGGAGTCACCTGGTACTTGCCATCGGCCGAGCGCTCCACAGTAGCATTCTCGTAAGTGTACTTGGAGAGAATGGCGTCCTCAGTGACCTGAGTGCGGTCAGTGTTGACATTGACGCTAGTGAAGCCGGACTTGCCGAAGCCAGGCGCAGCCGAGGCCGAAGTGGCGGCGTTGACAGAATTGACAGAAGGAGCCATTGCTTAAGAGAAAGAGAAGAGGATTAGTTTCTGATCAGGTCAAGAATAAACCGTTTCAAGATGTAATCCGTTCTATACCACCCGTTGAAACGGCGGAGCGAGAGCAGTTGTACGGGTGGTGAGCACTACCCAGAAGATTGGCGAACGTCTTTGCGGCTAACACAAGCTGGAGCGACAGGAGGCCTGTGGTCCAGCGGAATAAACTGTGTTAAGAAGGTGAGGAAAGAAAAAAGAATCGTGACGACGACGGGTCTCCCAGTATTTATGCACACCCAGTTCCAGGGGTTTGCCGTAGGTAGCCACACGCGAAGTAACCGGAAGGGGTTACAGGCGTGCAGCCGCGTGCGTGCCTATGATTGCACATGGTAATGCAGACTGCATGAAAAAGTCGTCATGACCGGCTAACAGCAGGTTTTGCCACCGTGGCCATGTCATAGCTATTTGTTTATTCATGTAACGCTGATGAATAAGTCATAGTGGGGATTCATGGCAAGTCTATAGCGCGTTTCTGGTGATTCGAGACTTGATCAAACTGGCGATGGTGGGCCCTGATAAGCTGCAATCGGTCAGCGCGAACTATCATGGAAATTAGCTTCTAATCACGCGAGCGGTACATTCAAGCCGTTATCAGGCACAGGGCCGTATTAAACTGCTCAGCTCGGGTACTAAATGACTTTGTTAGGCGTGTATCAAAAGCATGAGCGCCTGACTCACGTACAAGTCAACGGTGTCTGCATGACCGTTCAAATGTTTGTGCCTGCGAGTGCATCGTTTATAGGATTCTGTAGTGCTTTATGGCGGGGTCTCTGCCGTATCATCTGGATTTGACCGCTTTCGAACATGGAACCGGCTCGGACGAGCCCTGCACTAGTCCGAGCCGGGCCCAACAAAAACTCATGAATGCCGACGTCGAGGTGTGCAGATCCTTGCCCAGTCGACTCACGGCCGGCATCGATCGGCTCAAGATTGTTCATACGAAACCCAGGATGTGGTGTTAATGGTGCGAATTTTGTGTTTTGTGCTCTTCATTTCGTTGCTACTTTGCATAATACTCCTATCCTCAAGTCTCTAGCACACAAAGTGCCAACTCATCACCTAACCGTTCTGGCTCGACGTGCATTCACGTGCGGGGCTATATATCCGGGGCCCCGCGACGCCAAAGTTCTGTGGTTTGTAAACCTTACATTTCCCCTGGCTTGTTTTCCTGGCCTTAGTTAGATCGGAAGCCGTTAATTAAGCCGTTTTATCATCAACTACTACTTACGCAAACATAAAGGGCCCTGACAGCGCCGCTCTGCGCCGTGCGAACCGGCACTAGTCTAGGCCATTCGACGTGTCGAGGCAGTGCCGAGGTGCGTTGGGGCGACGCACAATGCGCAGATGTGGACGCCAGCTAAGCAGAAATCATCCTAACCCAGAACATTTTCAAGCGTCAGTATATTGAGCTTTTTTCCTGGGGGTTCCACCCCCAGACGCCCGTAGCAACTGCTGCGCAGTTGGTCTCCATATGGCGGTCCACCTTTTCATTTCCTACGGGTACCGTTTTTCCAGACTCCTACGACCAGTTTGTGAGCTCTCATGGTAATATACCTTTCTGGAGTCTCCTTCCACGTACCGCGTGCACATTGCAACGCATTATGTGAGTTCGAAGATAGATCCTCCCGGGAAATCAAAGAAAATGGGATGAGAAGAGCAATAAAATGGCGAACATGGCGCCAACTACAAAACATGCATACATTGAAACTCATTTATGCAACAACTGTCGTTAATTCTTATAGTTTCACTCTCAAGCTAGATCTCGATGTCATAAACAATAACGTTGTCGACAAAAGGCAGTAGCTCTTGGACAACGGCCAAATGGGCCGGATCCTGCTGAGAATAGTATTCGAGATGCTTGAGAGACGGGAATTCCGACACGATCTGGAAATGGTATCCGCCGTTCTTGGATACCTCAGGACCGGTGCTGTGGCCGGAGCGGGGGTTGGTGATGTAAGTTTGGCCCGTCTCCGGCCAAATACAGTTGCTTGAAAGATTAGCGAGCGCCTTTTCGACTCTGCCGTTAGCCAGTGTGGCATTTGATTCAGAACGTGCGCCAAAGCCTTGCTCGCTCGTCCCGAGCGCTCTCATCGTGAATACTTACGCCTCAATTGCAGCCTTGTCAGCGTCCGCCTTCCAACGGAAGAGAACAGTGTGCAGGTACGCCATTGTATATCGAACTTGTTTGTGTAACAGGCTAGTTTGCTCACTGCATGCGTCCTTACATATTTATCGAACCCCGCCGCCTTATAAATCATCGCTGACGATATCATTAGTGGTCACTACAATTTTGCAATTACGTCATAACCCCTGTCCATGGGACGATTGTACTGAGATTAGTTAGTCTTTTCCCAGAGCTCCGAACTCTCTCGCGTAGCAAAGGGCTCTATTGTTATGCGTGAAACCAATATTAGCAGTGCTTACGATGCTTCTGTATCTAGTCATACTGCCCTCAGCTAATGTGGTGTGGCCACTGGAATTGAAATAGAATGCCACTCAGCCATTGGACTTGAAATAAATATCACAATAAAACCGATGGGCTTAATGTTACGATTTGGCTGTAAACAAATGCCGAGGAGTCTAAGGACGTCCCCAAAATCTAAAATACAAGCATATGGGCCCTGCACATCGTCAACACACTTGCTTGACTTCAGCCGTGGCTGCTACGATTTGATTAACATTAATGCAATAGTATTAATTTCTATGCAGATAAATAACGCGGCGCTCCATGTTGAATTTGAGCTGCCAATAAATATAGATGCTTAGCACGTTGAGAGCCGATTCCTGCCCGCTTAGTTGTTACGCTGAGCAGAGAAAGTGGCCATGTGGGGCGGCGGGACAAACACCTTATCCATCACCTTCTTGAGGCTGCGGCGGAAGTCCTTGAAGCCAGTCGAAGTAGTGGGCGCGATGGGCTCCTTGAAGGAGGGCTCCTCAGAGCCAGCGCGGTCGAATCGTCCAGTAGAGGTAGCCATTGTGAAGTTTGGATGGTATTCTCGATAATCAATGTATTCCGACAACCAGGAAATTGGCCCCGTTTATATATTTGATCGCAAGCCGCTTTGGCTGCCGCAAAATGTGCCGATTCTTCCGAGTTGCGTATAGTCCTGCAAGTTTTTTGCAGTTTTCAGCCGTGCATCCGACGGGACTGCCGGAGATCCCGACGGCTCAATGAGTCTTGCGCGAAGTCTTGCCTCCTAAGCCACGTCAGCATTACAAACCCGACACAGCTCTTTACCTTTTCAGGAAGACGTAGCTCAGAAAAGTCCAACAGGACTCTAGCAGTTTTCGCAACCCGAAAAGTTCTGCTGTTGCGAAACGTCGTGTTGCCCACTTTTTTTTTTTCTGATGAAGCGAGGCTGACGTATGAGTAATGCGGCATCGCTTCATGCAGCCCATCTACGCATGAGACGGCTGAGTACACAGCCGGACCACTGACTAAGTACTTTACCAGTTAGATCGTCAATGGAAATAAATATTCAACAGCTATGGAGCTAGGAATTAGTTACCGCCACGGAGACGAAGGACAAGGTGGAGAGTCGACTCCTTCTGAATGTTGTAGTCCGAAAGAGTACGGCCATCCTCAAGCTGCTTACCAGCGAAAATGAGACGCTGCTGGTCCGGAGGAATACCCTCCTTGTCCTGAATCTTGCTCTTGACGTTGTCGATGGTGTCCGACGACTCCACCTCGAGGGTGATGGTCTTGCCAGTCAGAGTCTTGACGAAAATCTGCATACCACCGCGAAGACGGAGGACAAGGTGGAGAGTCGACTCCTTCTGAATGTTGTAGTCCGAAAGGGTGCGGCCATCCTCAAGCTGCTTACCAGCGAAAATGAGACGCTGCTGGTCCGGAGGAATACCCTCCTTGTCCTGGATCTTGCTCTTCACATTGTCGATGGTGTCCGACGACTCCACCTCAAGAGTGATGGTCTTGCCAGTCAGAGTCTTGACGAAAATCTGCATACCACCACGAAGACGGAGGACAAGGTGGAGAGTCGACTCCTTCTGAATGTTGTAGTCCGAAAGGGTGCGGCCATCCTCAAGCTGCTTACCAGCGAAAATGAGACGTTGCTGGTCCGGAGGAATACCCTCCTTGTCCTGGATCTTGCTCTTCACATTGTCGATGGTGTCCGACGACTCCACCTCAAGAGTGATGGTCTTGCCAGTCAGAGTCTTGACGAAAATCTGCATACCACCACGCAGGCGGAGGACAAGGTGGAGAGTCGACTCCTTCTGAATGTTGTAGTCCGAAAGAGTGCGGCCATCCTCAAGCTGCTTACCAGCGAAAATGAGACGTTGCTGGTCCGGAGGGATGCCCTCCTTGTCCTGAATCTTGCTCTTGACGTTGTCGATGGTGTCCGACGACTCCACCTCGAGGGTGATGGTCTTGCCAGTCAGAGTCTTGACGAAAATCTGCATACCACCACGCAGGCGGAGGACAAGGTGGAGAGTCGACTCCTTCTGAATGTTGTAGTCCGAAAGGGTGCGGCCATCCTCAAGCTGCTTACCAGCGAAAATGAGACGCTGCTGGTCCGGAGGGATGCCCTCCTTGTCCTGAATCTTGCTCTTAACGTTGTCGATGGTGTCCGACGACTCCACCTCGAGGGTGATGGTCTTGCCGGTCAGAGTCTTGACGAAAATCTGCATACCACCGCGAAGACGAAGGACAAGGTGGAGCGTCGACTCCTTCTGGATGTTGTAGTCCGAAAGAGTGCGGCCATCCTCAAGCTGCTTACCAGCGAAAATGAGACGCTGCTGGTCCGGAGGAATACCCTCCTTGTCCTGAATCTTGCTCTTGACGTTGTCGATGGTGTCCGACGACTCCACCTCGAGGGTGATGGTCTTGCCAGTCAGAGTCTTGACGAAGATCTGCATGTTTAACTGTGTTCTAGGATGATGTTGTGAGGCCACCTCAACGAGACAAGCGCCGCCTATTTATACCCCGCTCTATTTGCCCTCGCCACCCAGCCACTACCCTAACCACTCAATCCTGGCTACCACTAGAGCACATTCCCGCCATAAATCCGAAGTTTCCCGACAAATTTGGCGCAGGGACCAGACCGTTGGAAAGAATTTTTGCGTTCATGGGCAAGACAGGCTTCTAACTCAGCGTGCCATGGCCAGCTTAGTTAGTGTACTACCAGCAAGTCGAGCCTTGTTGGAAGAGGGAGAGCCGCATTGCTCCTAATTCCATCGTACTGAGACTGCGGCATTGTTCCATAATCGAGGGTTTGAAGATACCAGGATTGATTAATGAACCAAAACAAGAGGGCCCGTATTCCATTTGTGGACATCTTATCGAATTTGCCCGTGGATGCCTGAGCAGGCATGGCGATGCACTGGCCACTGGCTTCAATTCCAACCTACCAACCATCCCTATTCATAGACTATCCTGTTCATTTCATCAGAGACATAAGCTACAAGTACTATAGTGACGGAATAAGCGCTTCCACATCGTATAATCCGCCTCAGGTACAGTTTTTTTCTGACCGCTGCAACATAGCCGGCAAAAGCCGTACGGGCGTTCTTATCGGCATGCAGTCTCATGCATGATATCGAAGGTTCCATCGAACCGATTATGCGTGGGGGTTGCTAGTTCGGCCGTGCAATGCTCTCTCTCGGCTTTTACTATGACATGCCTCAAAACAGAAATTGGCACTATTAATATGCTCCGTCATACGATTTATCGATGCAAGCCAGGTGGCAATTTGATCCGAAAGTTTCGCGTGGGGGATGGGGAAGAAATTGCGCCCAGGGTCCGGCTAAATGGAAAAGCGGCAATACAAAGTGAAAAAATAATCATCGGCCGCGGTCGCGGAGTCTTTCGGGATATGCAATGCTGACTGAGATGATATCACTCTAGCGAATCTGCATGCGGAAAAACTTAGGGGATGCCAGGGGAAGTTTTGTTGACTGCTAACAATATTTGATGGTTCGACCTAGAATCTGGATCTGACCAAGGGCCATTCATGAGTGTTAAGGGCTATGAGTACAAGCAAGTACTGGGGATCAACCAGCTAGCGGCGGTTTCCTTGCCGCCACTCAATCGCAGCTTTGTAGTAGTATTTATTCTGTGACAAGCGGCAACGTCCTGATTTCAGATCGGTCAGGTAGTACTATGACAGATTCTTTTCTGCGGCTGAAAAGTTTAACGCTCAACGCGGCTGTGCAAAGTCGGCCCGATTGCGGAATTGCGCGATTGGCTGTATTAATATTGTATCGTGAACAGGTGGGATTTTTTGCATTCGGCAACGCTCAAGAGCCGTCAAGCCATCGGGTACCAATTTACCAACGCACACTCCAATATAAGGCGTGCTTGAGCCTCTACTGTGAAGACTGCTGTAGGCCTCTTTTTTCCCGGGCCGCGCCCCCCCCAGTGACGCACAGAGTTCACACCGCCCACCCCATCGTGCCCATGGTGTGTCCTGATATTCCTCTCTCACTCAGACCACCATGACAACTGTTAGTCGCCAACGTGGTTAACGGAACACAAGAGCAGTGATGTATCTACTTAGCAGCTAGCTCCGCCGCTAGAGTGCGCATTATGGCGCTATAAACATATGCAATAACTGGACGGTAGTAAACGTTACACTGGTGCTAATAGACCAGCTCATAGCTAAAAGCGCTCTCACATCTTTTGTCTTCTGAAAACAAAATCTCCAGGAAGTCATTGCAACCGCAGAGAGGGAGTTGATGCGTATCTTAGCCACTACAGTGCTACGAGAATGTTGCCATGAGGTGCGACAAGCACTGAGGGAGCAGTGGGCCATGCTACCCTCAAATTACGACTACAGTAATTCTAAATAGCTTCAGAAGTTCCCATACAGCTTGCTTTGCTGTAGGGTGAAATGTTCACTTTGTATCATGTGAGTGCACAATACCGAAGGTCAATGCAAGTATGGTGCCACTCTTGACATTTCAAGCACAATGGGTGATACAAACCTGTCACGAAAAATGGGTCGACGCGAGTCCGCAGTTGCTAGGCGTCGCAGAGCATCCGCATATGCGTCCTGTATGCGTCTTGTGTTTCAAGTCCAGCATGTAGGTTGCAGAAGCGGGTGAAAAGCGTGCGCAGGCAAGGCATCATTCAACTAGGCAATAAATCGATTTGGTGGAATCTAACGCAGCTGATCTAACGGCGGCATCGGCTGGCAAGAGATCGAGTGCTGAAAACCGCGCGATCATACGTGCACCGCGAGCCAGTTGGGCGATATTGCTCCAAAGCTGGTGCAATATGAAAAGATGCCTTTTGCCGCGCGCCTACTTTCGCGGCGTGCAATTCGCCATCATAGAGCGGCCTATTGGATCACGGACATCATCGCATCTTATGCGTTAGTTCCGGTGGCAGTGGGAGATCGATCGGCCATTGGGATGCATCGTCATCCTGGGTAGACCAAATGCGTTCTCTCAGAAAAAGAGCATAGGCCCCAATGATCGTCACCATTCCTCCTTGAACTGAGTTGCCGCAGATCATATGCAGCGTTGGCGTTCACGTCAATAGCCAACGACCGACCAGAAAAAAGCACCAAGTACATTGTATCTTTTTTTTTCCATTTTGTGCTGGCACGGCAACGCAGCTAGCACACGTGTAAACGTCAAAGGCGGCCAGGGTTTCTACGACACCTGGTCTCCTGCACACTGCAGCTGATCGAGTTGAAGATCGCCGTCAGCAGATTTCGTCCCCTGCGCACAGGCAGTTCGCCGGCACACGCTCTGTGGGGAGGTCGACGCGTGCCCTGAGCTAGCGGGTTACGCCGGTACTAAGGGACGTGAACGAAAATCGAATAAAGGCGTGGTACAGCCTTGCAGATGCGTAGTGAGCTCCTGCAGCGGGAGGTGGCAGGTGCCACTCAGAAGACGCACATATACCCTGGTCTAGGCCCGTGACACGGCCGCGATTTGTGTGCGGGAGTGAATCTTCAGGCTGCCTAGGCCGTACAATTGGCGGTTGTCCCTGCAAAATGGGCTGACTAGAGTTTTTGTTTTGTTTCAGTGATATAACAAGCGGCGTATTTGAGGATCGACTGTTGGCGCCTAAAGTATACGCCTTCAACAGAGTTCAAAGAGTAACAAACTTCAAGAGAACAAAATAGACGACGAAATGATCCATACTACTATCAAGTCTGTGGTTGGGTCGCTGGCTCGATCGCGAAAAAGAAAACCTGCGATCGACGAACCAATTTGTGGGGTGTGAGGGTCGCAGTTCCTAGCGAGGAGAGTACAACGCAGGGGGCGACCACTCTCCGGGGCCGCACGGCTCGGGTCAAGTTGGTGGTGCACTGTGCAAAAAGCCACTGTACCTCCTGGATAGGCAGGGCGTAGGTTCCAGGGGTCAAGGGTCAAGGGCAATTGATCGGTTATCGAACTTCCTAGATCGATTTCTGGAAGCCTGGTAACGGATCTCACAGTGTACAGAAGGTTAGACATGAGACGCGTATCGCCTGAAAACTGCAGCCTAATGCTTCCATTTCGGTTTGACTTTTTTTTTCTGTTTTCAATTGATACCAACTAAAACAGTCAAGGCAGCTCTTGGGGCAGGCTGAAGCGGCGCTCGTAAAGGAGGGAGGTACGTTTAGTTGCGGCGGAAAACGGCACTAGAGGGAAGCGAGGGGGGTCTGTGGCCTGCGCTCATGCAGAGTGACAAGGGCTGTATGTAACCACAGGTCGCAGACGCTTGTCATCGGTTGAGTATTGCCTTAAGACAAGGCATCAACATGAAGGGAAAGAGCCAAAGTGCAGTGACTGTCTGCAGTGTTGATCTGAATCTACAAATCAAATTTTAACATGATTGATTGTATTCAAGTACAGTGTCATAAAACATACCGTGAGGGATCGTCACATCTATAGGACAAAATGAAAGGAGTGTAAGGAGTCGGTGCATCATATCGGGCAGGAATCAGGCGCAAAAAAAAAGACGAAAAAAAAAAAAAACGTTGGGCCAAAAACGAAAGGCCAACAAAAAATAAATTCAATCACGAAGCAACCATGCTGGTCGGCCGACGGAATCGAGTGAAATAAGCCTTGATGCGAGAACCGGACCGCTGGTGACCATACACCGGTCCGCCCTTGACGCCCGATCCAGCAACACCTGACGTAGGGGGGGGGCAGCTGTCGGAGATGCACCGGGTTGCATCGAGACGGACCGACCATGCTTGGGCTGCGGCGAGCGGCGCACACGGGGCGTGGGCTCTGGCTGGCCCGCTTCGAGGCCGTATTTGGCGATGCGGAGCTGCTCGGGTGTACGCTTGCTCTCGATGCGCTTGTGGACGTCTGCGTTGAGATAGTAGTCCTCGAGTACCTGGATCAAGTGGTCAACATCCTCCTTGGCCGAATTGGCACCAAACGAAATGCGGACAACGCCCGTGACCTTGCCGGCAACGACGTCGGTGCCGTCACCGCAGATATGGCCGTGCTTGTGATTGAGAATAAGGTCGTCGTCGGTCATGCCTGAGTACTTGACAGTGCAACCTGCATTGCAAAGGCCTCCGGTGCGCAGCGAAATGCCCTGCTCGGCGGAGATATCCTGCAGGTCGGTGTAACCAATCCATTCGCCGGTCTCGTCAACGAGGTTAAACGCCATGTTAGGACCTTGCTTTGACGTGGCGAGGTAGTTTGGGTACGAGTAGATGTGAACGAGCTTGCGGCCGTTGGGGTACTTCAGGGCGCTCAAGCGATCGTAGGCATACTGGCCGACGGCGGCCGCGTGGGCTGAGATGGCGCGCATGGATCCAAAGATAAACTTGAACTGTGCCATGGCCACCACGAGCGCAATGATGCTGTGGAACGGTACTGTGCCATCCTCGAGCTGGGTGTGGAGGTCCCTCATGCGGCCGACGTAAAGCTTTGTAGGGGCGACGGTCTCGATGGTACCACCGCCAAAGTAGCGGCGGTGGGCAAAGAAGCGAGCGCCGCTGTCCTTGCGAACAATGAGGGCACCGAGGTCTGGGTGGCCAAAGATCTTGTAGAAACTGAGGCACACAAAGTCGGGCTGGATCTCAGACAAGTTAGGCGGGGCCGTGGTCGAGAGGGCAGAAGCATCGATAAGCGTGTAGACGCGGGGATGGGCGGCCCGCAGATAGCGGGCCCAGTCGGCCGACGGGTAGCGCTGTCCCGAGAAGTTGGACTGGCCGAGCCATGACACGAGGACGGGGCGCGACTTGGACATGGACAGATCGGCGTTGCGGATATCGTCCTCAAACTCGGCGTAGGACGAGGCAAGCTGGCGCAGTCCGACAAGCGACGTGTGCGCATCCTTGAGGTACGTGTAGTGAATGTCGGGAAAGCCCGAGACGGCCTCACCGACTAGCTTAGCGGCCGCCGAAGCATTTTGAGTGAAGACGACGGTGTAGTCGCGGGGGTTGGCGCGCAGCAAGTTGAGGACCTCGAGGCGCGCGCGATCGACGATCTCGGCGGTGCGGTCCGAGGTCGGCGAGCCAGTGTGCGGGTTGCCAAAAGCATGGTTAGTCAAAACTTTGGCGTACTCGGTGATGACCGACTGCGGGTACAGCGTAGCGCCAGCGTGGTCGAGGTACGTCTCCTTGACGTGCGAGAACTCCTTGCTACGGATCTCGGCGATGCGGCCGCCGTAGCCGTAGCCCGGGGCGAGCTTGATGCCGTTTGCACCGACAACGGGCTCAGTCTCGGCGTCAGGGCCCACAGCTGCGTCGGCGGGCATGCCAGAGCTCTTCTTGATGGGTGTCGCGCTCAGCGCGCCGCCAAAGGAAACCGGGCCCGACGGGAAGATGGGGCTGCCAGAGTTGACAGGGCTGGCTGGCCGGCTGTCTTCGCTGCTGTGTGTGCTGACTGGCATTATTGTAGTAGTAAGTAGCGGTCAACGCTGAATGCAATGTGATGGACGAGTGACGAAGTAACGCAAGGCCACCGAACGACCAGAGCGACGTGCGGGGAAATATAAATAGTGAGACGAGACAGAGGCGTCAACCGTGACCGCGTACAATGGGTCAAGGACTGTCGGTCTTGGTGAGTGACGTCCGTTTTTGGTCTGACTTTTTTCCCCCGATGGAAGGGCGCCAACTGGCTAGTTTATATAGCTCGGGCGCATCGATGTGGGGGGGGGCATGCAACGATGTGAACCAGGGATTGCAATACCCGGGCCGTGCGTGCTGCTGCTGCCTGCTGCTGGTGCTGTGCGTGCCCTGTCTCGTTGCTTTTGCGATGTGCGTGCGTGCGTCCTCTGCATGCAGGAGCCCCTGCGCGGCAACCCAACTCTATCCGGGCGTGATTCCAGCTTTGGGAGGCCCTGAGCCCTTATCTCGGAGCGAGATTCATGTTCATGTGGAACCAGATCTAGCGCTAGGACTGTATCACGCGGTAGATTATTTGTTGTTGTGCTGTAATTTTTTTTTTTTCAAAAACCTTTCGGCTAGGTACCGCCAGGTGCTTGCCGTGCCCTTCTAAGCTCGCGCTGTGACGAAACTTTAAAGACTGATGCGCAACTCTAAAGAAGGCGAATCACTTCCCGTAGTCGCTCCCTTGCAGGGCTTCGGTAAAACCCAGGGGCAGTAAAGGCGTTTGATGGCTGTCGATGCTTTCGTTTCCAGATCCAAATACCTCACAAGGTCATAGGCAAATCCCTATGTGGGATATGGGTTTCGCAGTACAAAATACACGCGCTTGTGTTTCTGCCTGGGAAACTACTATATGGAAACAGCCCCAGGACACCCTGTCGCGAGATGAGTCCACGAACCGTCATCGATACTGTTGCTCGGGGTGACTGTGCGGAGATGCATGCAGTCACACCCGGCGGTGTTTGGCGACAGTTCAGAAGCGACGCCCTTACTATGTAGTGGTCGACTGCTGATGTATGGCAGTGCGGCCGTAATAATACCGCTGCGGCTATTTGTCCCATGTTGAGGTCTACGAATTTACCCCATTCTGGCAAAGCGAGCCGCGTCGGGGAACATACGGCGTCCCTGTCCTTTGATATCGCCAGCCAACACGGCGTCGTGACTGTTAGTTCACAGCCGATGATTAAAAGTCCCTTGCTGCGCTTGAACCATTCCCCGTTATAGGTCCTATCAGTGCATTATTACAACGAGTCATATCATAACCCAACACAAATCCGATTACCTCGTTTGGCCTTCTCACAATAACCTCTATATGTGTTCATCCAGAGCAGTTGATCTCTTTAAGAAAACGTGGGAACAAAAAAAAAAGCTTTATGCGATGGCATGCAGCGGACGGAAGGGGTACAAAAGAAAGCCAAAACTTGTAGTTATCCAGACGGCTTAACCGGACATAACCGTTGGCCTATTTCTAGCATCGCCCGATCTAGTAGTCCCTCGATCTCAGCCCCTGGTACCTGTACCTGGATGGCAGGAGTTGTTCTTCAACCAGCGGCAAGCACACGTCGAGTAGCTGCGAGCCTCTGCCAGCACGATGTTAGCCTCGTGCCATACGAGAGGCGACCGCAGGTCGTCCATATGCCGCACAGCCAATCCGGTTGAGGGTTTTCACGGGCCGTCGCATTTTGACAACGCGGCTCCATTGTCAATCAGGCCAGGGTAGGCGTGACGATCACAGAGCCTAACCAAAACTTTGGGGCAAACACCCGCCTTGTTGGGCTCGGGTCGTGCTCATGTTTGGCCGTCTCAAAACAGATGGCTGCAATGTCTGTTTCTGGAGACGATCTCACTAGGATCTTGCAGACGATGTAGCAGGGTCCGGGGTGGAGAAGTTGCACGCGCCTAGCTTCGTGATTACCACACACAATTATAGCTTAACGTATACGGTTCCAATACGTCGTGGAAAGTGAACCGCGAAAGCGCCGGGACTCGGGGCCAACACGGCGCGCGCGCGCGCGCGCATGCCACTCTCATGCACGTTGTGCAGGCAAGGACTTAATCGCACGCACACTTGCTGACAGCGGGAGGCTGCACGGCAGCAAGCTGTCCACAATCGTGGGTCGTGTACGTCAGTCGACGCGGGTATGCGTTCTACGGGGAGCCGCCCAAGCGAACCTGAAAACAGGAGGGTCCAGATAAGCAGTGTCAAACGCAGTAGTGCACTCTCGGCAAACGGGCGTGGCGGGGGCGGCTGCCTCGCAGGGGACGCAGGTCAGGGGGAAGGAAGACATAAATACGGCATGCAAATGACTGCCAAAAACGTCAATGTCTGTCTGACATTGTGCTTGTAGCTGCTGCCTGTGGGACCGACGCTCAACATAATTTTGGAGAAAAATCGGAAAGCGAAGAGTACTGTTTTTCAACGGTGCGCCCCTCAGTCCACTTCCAATTCAACAGAGTGCATGCCACAGGCGGTTGCGTGCTGGTCGCTGTATGCTAGTTGCCTATGAACAGAACGATAAGAAAACGGCGTACTGCAGTCGGCCAACCAGCTGTCCCGCTTAGATGCGTAAAAAACCTTGTGCTGGAGCCAATCACCAGTACTGCAGCAAGAGGTTTTTAATGGTACGGGCAGGGCATACAGTGTCTGCGAAAATTACGGCGATAAGAACCACCTGCAAGCTGGTTTTCTGCCCAGTCGAGCGCTTAGTGTTGGTGTCGCTGCATCAGGACAAAACTGGTAAGCGATGCGAGCTAGGACGCAGCCATGCAAACTATCGGCATGTTCGAGACAATGTGCGCGGGTCAGCCGGCGGAAAACGGCGGCGTGTATGGCCGAACCGATGCGTCTTGAAGGTGGTGCGATCTGGCAATCTTGCAGTGTATGCGGGTGTCGAAGGCCGGCGCAGACCGTCAGATTCTATGGAATGCGCCATCTCTGTTACAAACGTTTCAGATTCCGTCATCTCGAGTGGGGTCATATCCGTTGATTTCATGGCTAGAGGCAAATCCAATGGGCAACTGCTGCGTGCTGCGAGACAACCGACAATGTGTCAATTTCACGCGGCCAAGTATGAAATCAATTTGCACGCGCCGCTGCTATGCACCCCGCGCGAGGTTCATTTGTAGAAAAGCAGGGGGGGGGGGATCAGCCGGGACCAAGGTAACATTTGGTTGTAAGCAAGATGCACAACACTGTCTGTCAAGTTGCTGTTTTTTTGCGGAGCAGCAGGCTTGGCCCCGTAGATTGACGCCGAGCCTCGTGCGGATGCCGCCAAACTATGCTAGTTTCAAGATATCGATCTCGCATACTGTTGTGCCCGCAGACGCACACTGTTTCGCCGCTCAATTCCAGAAATGAGATGAGTGTTTCGGGACGTGGATGCATGTTCAGGGCTCGAGTGACAGACTGAACAGTTTTGCCTGCTGGTTTTTTGCTGTCGTTGTTGTCGTTGCTGCCGTTTGTTTGCTCTAGCCGTTTGGCCATTTCTGCCAGTCAGTTTCTGCCCCTTATTTTATGGTACATACATGGTGCCTGACACAGCGCCCCCGCCGTTAGACTGCCACAATGGAGACAAGGACATGGGGCACGATCGGATGCAGTTTCAGCGAGACCGCTAGATCCATTCGGTCCGGGCTCAACCAGACGACCTTGCACACACCGGCGACGGTTGTTAGCATTGGGCATTCCTGCTGCATGCCGATGTGCTTGCCAGCGGGCCGGTGCATGCGGGTATTGAGAAACGTGCGCAACGCTGTTCATTTTTCTTTTTTTCTGCCGATATGCGATAGGCAGACGGGCCGAAGTACACTCGCGACTACCCACTTCCGCAGCCTCCAGCTGACCGGGCGCTTCGCTATCTGCAAGTTAGCCTATGCTCTTCCCCCCGAGAACTGGTCGCAGTCTGGTGCTGCAGGGTCCCGGCAGCCTCCGCACGCAGCCAGTGGAAGCAGTAAGCCCGAATCGTAACCGGCGCGGAAACAAGGAAGGCGGGATCTCGATCTCTAGTGTTTCAGAATAGCCAAACGGGTGACGACTTTTTCTAGGCGAGGTGCGGGCTGCACCGGCCACCCATGTAATGGGGTCAGACGTCGGGGTTCGGATCCAACGCACCCTGCTGCGTGCAAGCCTGGTAATACAAACAACAAACAAAGATGTATCTCATGTTACCTGCGCTGGCATTTGCTGCAGACTCGAAACGCGAGCCACATGGTCGCCCTGCCTCCGCGGCATGTTTGACGGGTCTGGACGGCGCTCTCCCGTCTGGGGTTGTGAGGCTATCCTGATACAGCTACACATACACAAACACCCTCGTTGTTATCTTCTAGACCGCAAATTAAACGCATCGTGCAACGCCTCTCGATGGCAGGGGGTTGTTGGTGGGCAAGAAATGTGAGGTCTCGCGCCGGTTGCTGGGGCATCGGATCCCAAAGCTGATGTCACTTGATGTTTGGCGCTGACATTTTGTCCGGCAATTTTTCCATGCGGCGCCACTGTCAGTGGACGAAAGTGGCCCAATTTGACTAAGTGCCAAATGCATGTGCGCTCCACGTGGAGCTACAGAGGGTGGCACGAGATCAGCTATGGTCCAACGCAGCGAGCCAGCCACTATTGCAGTAGTTCCTTTGGGTTGGCCTCATCCATGCACTATGATTGGCAACAAATTCCCCAACTCCAACCACGTAGGCCCACCATGTTTGACCACAGCTGTCAGGCTAGCTTGGCTAGCTGATTTACATTCGCCATGAACCGTTTGAGTATCCACCAACACACTGAACAACTTGATGCATGAGGCCGATCAGCATGCATCGGCCGGCGGATCCATGCATGCTAGGTCACACCAGGCGGGCGACATGTGTGTGTGGTGCACGCCGGGGTTTAGTTCAAACCCCGGTGCTAGCGCCGCGGGGCAAAAACCCTGACTGGGACACACACCGCCATCATCGGATTCCCGAGGGCCCCGGGCACGCCCGAGGCGCCGGTGAAGTGAGCAGACGAGGTATCGCAGCCCGCAGTCGTATAGTTGCTCAAAATTTTCTCATTTTGACTGCCTGTGTATTCTGTGAGCTTATATGGAGGCACAGCGCTCAAGGAGGTCTTTACCCGGGCCGTCCTAAGCCGGGCAGGCACCATTGGTGTAGCAAGCTGGCCTCGCCTCTATCTCACTCTGGCCCTTTCTTTCGGGTTTAATTAGTTTCTCACGGCTCCAGGTGCAGAATTATTGCGCCGTGTGACCGCGTGGGAGGAACACACAGCAGCTGAGCAACCTCTTCAGCACATATGCCCTGATAACCGACCGCTGCGAATAGGAAATAGTGCTCATGCGCACAGTAGCAGCTTATTCCCTTGCGTGGCGTGGCTGGAGCAGTCCCATGTGGCTTATCATGCCGGGTCCTGTAGCCCTTCTTTTGAGAAGGTTTTGTTGGTGGGAGTACCGTTTTGTACCCTGCGTTTCAGAGGTCAAATCTGGGGCCTAAAAAGAACTCTCAGCTCAGCACAAGGATTTCAGAAGACTGTGTAAAAACAGGCTGCTTCACGTAGAGAAACAGCCACGCCGCCATTCACGGTGTCCCTGCAGTATACGTATCCCATTCACCCCGCATATATAACGTAGCATCCATTTATGTCAGGGAAGCACATAGGGAATGACGCATCGTGCACTGCACTGGTATAATATGACCCCGACGCCTTGAGCAACCAGCTGAAATTTTTACTCTTTCGACCCTTTAGGACTGGCCTGAAAAAGTGCCTCGTATGGGGACGTATGCGCAAGGCATGCGAAGGCAGCAAGATGCCATACCTGGCATAATCTGCCTGGGCAGTGACTTTGAGTTTGTGGTGATCCCGGTTCGACAATTTGTTCGAATGGCAACAGGCCTGCATTGTCCACTTATACAAACGTAGCACGCGGCCCAAGATCTCCTACATTATGCGTCGGAGAAGGCAGCGGAAATGAAACAAAAAAAAAACCAGTCAAGATCCTGTAGAATCATAACACGCAATAGACATGCTCAGGGGACACACAGGGTCTGCGCGTCAAGGTTAGACAGATCACCGGTCTTGGCCCAGAGAGCGCAGACAGCCGGCAACGTACACGGGCTCGTGACACGTGGCTGCCGGCGTTTTCTCTACGCTAATGGTTTTTTTGCTCTCCCGGCTTGACTCAAGAAGCAAGCAATGTAGTCCAAGGAACCTGAACTTGAAAATAGTACGGCACTGAAACCGAGTCTAATCGAAACGGGCATCCAGCGTTTGGCACTCGGCACTGAGGGAAAGCTTGTAGTTACGAAGTTTCGGTACGCCCAAAAAGCTGATAGAGCATCCTTTCGGCGACAGCCATGGAGACAGACCCGCAAAAAGTAGGGAAGTTGGAAATAACCACATCTTGGCAGTAGATGCGACCCTCTGGCAGTAGGTAACAACTGATGGCCAACTCAACGTACTGAGAATACTAATGGTGAGTCGTTTGATCAGGCCATGGTTCACCTCAACTGCGAAGCAGTTGCTACGGGGGTATGGGGCGTGGTGGATCCTGTGGCTTCAGAATCAACTATGAGAAAACTGCGTTTACGTATTGCGAAGCAGTTGCTACATGGGTCTCGACGATGGAACTTGTGGCTGTCCGTTAGCCCGGTTCGTCTAACCCGCTCCATATGCACAAATGCACGAGCAGCAGGCGCCCGCGCGGCTGAAAGCGCACGGCTATACCAATGACCCCACATTCTGCCATCAGCAACCCAGCCAACAGCAAAAAACAAGAGACTTTGAAACTCAAAAAGGTCGCAAATAGTGGGCTTCAATCAAAGCGTCTGGCTACTGCCGTTATCGGACCAATGAACTAGTGTGTTCACAATGCCTACAGCGTCGGTGACCCCGGCCCTTCCAATTGAGATCATCGAGAAGATCCTGGCCTACTGCGATTGTGAGGCCTTTTGCGCTCTCATCAATGCCCACCCACTCTTCCCGAACTTGACACCGCCTTATCTTGTTGCAGAGCATGTGAGTTCGATTGACAACGGCAGACCTCTGTGGCCCGCGCGCGAGACTAAGGACGAGCTGTTGTCTTACGTCTTTGAGCGAGTGTGCAACATCTCGCAGACGGCAGCTCGTGTGCGAGCCGGAACAAATCTCATTACGCTCGACGACCCCATTGACACTGCCCGGTTTTCGAGAGATGGCCGCTACGTCATCACAAAGATCTCGCGAGGCGGGCTTGAATGTGCCCTCGTCTCGGACATCCGGGACCCAGATCCGACACGGTTTGTCTTCGACACAAAGTTCGCCTCGGAAGTCAAGCTGTCCAACGATGGCCGCTACATCTGCATTGCTGGAGGACTCAAGGCTGGTGTCTATGACCTGATGGGCGACCGGCCGCAGTTTGTTGGCTTTAAGGACTGCAGAACCTCGTGGTACCAATTTAGTTCTGACGACAAGTACCTTGTTGCGAGAATCAATAGGAACTCGCGACATTTTGGAGTGTGGGATATGCAAACGGCCCCACCCCGCCGTGTACTCGACACCGCAGGCATGCCTTCGTTTGTGGGGAGGCAGCTGGTCAAGATCCGTCACCACAGGCCTAATCAGAAGGAGAACGAGGAACGGCTTGAGTTCATCAACGTCACGACCCACGATCCCGACTCGGTGACTGTAGTCGTTTCTAGCGACCGCAGCGCACTTGTGATCTCTGAGGACGAGCGCATCCTGTGCTATTTTAGGGACTTCCTCGTTGTGTACGACATGTCCAAGAGTCTGCCGCGGCTGCTCGATCTTACCACCGGCGGCCAGAGACTTTACCCGGTGGACGTCGGTGTTGCGCCTAATTCTGCATTTTTGTGGGCGCGCCTGGGCCATGGCGAGCCGCTCAGATTCTGGGATCTGCGCCATGGCACACCCAGGCCACTTGGTATCGAGTGGCCAGCGGGCCCAGTGAAGGACGTTGTGTTCTCTGGGAGAGGCCGTTATATGTTGACGCGACCATTTACGACGCAAGATGGTCCGCCTAGAAATGACGGCCAAGGTACGGGCACTGTGAACCAATCTTCGAGACAAGATGCCGTGTCAGACGAGAACGGAACGACGAATCCCAACGTGGCCATGGTCGGCAATACATCTAATGGCTCTGCAGAGAACCGAGTATCCAGAAACGGACGGGTTTCTCCTGTAGACAGCGTTGTGGACCAACAGACCCTGGGAGAGATTTGGGACATTTCGGGCCGCGATGGACCTGGATGGGTGCCACGTCTTATTGCGCGAACACCGCTCAGCTTACCACCACGGGATGGAGTCTCTGAGAACCTCGACAAGCTGCATGATGTCCTTATTTTCTCACCAAACGAACGGTTCCTCGCATCGATAACCGGCGGTGGTGTCGATCTATGGAACCTGAGCACAGGCCAGCACTGGGAGCTTAAAAATGATCTCGGATACTATTGTACGGGTGGCACCTTTTCACCAGATTCAAAACACTTTGAAACCGAACACGGGGTCGATTTCCGTAAGCGCGACATATGGGATCTCAGACCTCCCACGGGCCCACGGCTAGTGAGTCTCGTCCGACCGGATATGGGCAAGCGATCACGGTGGTCATCTAGCAGCTTTAGCGGGAATGGCCGCTACCTCTGTACCCGGACGTACGACAAAGGGGCTGTCAACCAGGGCCATGCAATCTGGGATCTCCACACTAAGGAATGTATCATTGTCAATGATGACTACAACTGCAATGGACGGTCATCGCCCGATGGCCGCTTTCTGCTCGAGTTTAACGGCAAGAAACTGGAGATTATCGATCTTTTGCTAAGGTCGCGACGCCGTTCAAGCGCAAGCGATTCGGCAATTTTGGATGAGATTTAAATCTTATACCGAGAGTGATCCACGACGATACGAATTCACTTCACCATTTTCCTACATTTTCCATATTTCTGAGCTGATTACTAGATTTGACTGATAATAGAAGTGGTAGATCGAGACGGAAATAGGGAATTGGCCAGGTGAATCTGCATTTTTTTTGCCCGGGCAGCCACATCCTTTACATATTCCCATATATCAAGGCTCACTGACTAGTCGTCGAGACTGTGCCTAGGCACTTTTACAACATTCCAGCTCTCCTGCGCGACCAGATAGATCTTCATGTCTGTGAATTGCGCAGCGACAACGCAAACTGAGTATACTTCCAGTGAATGATGAACATGCCGCAGCTAGAGAATAATCGAGGGCGGAAATAGGTTTTTGGACTATATTACAAAATTAGAACAAACCCAATGGAGCTGGATACAGGTGACTACGGTATGGTATTGGCAGCTCCATGCATACGTTACCACGGCGAGGCACCGAAGGTGATGATGCTCTAGGTCCGCACGTTAGGTACTCGCCTTCAGAAACTAATTGATGCGCAACGATATATTTACAGCGGCAGTAAAAACTTCTTGACCAACAAGTTATTGCTCCAGCACTCCCCGCTTCTTATGCATTGCCGTGCATGACACGCGCGATGGTGTGATCAGCTACTTGCACACTGTACTGAGAATTTTATAAGGGAGTATCCTGAGCACAGGAAACAATCTTGACAAGTTTACTCCTTCAGAGGGCCTCTGTAATCAGAAAAAAAGAATATTGAGGGATCGTCGACTTCTGCGAAAAGTTTTCTGCGGCGTCCGGGTGTCGGCGCGGAACAACTGTTCCGGCTGGTGCAACCCTGCAGACGCCGAACGACCGGCATCCGACGCGAGACGACCGATATTGCCTATACTTGAGTCTATTGCGAGATCAAAGAAAGTCGAAAAACTTTGAAAGATAGCCATATTTTTGATACTGAATCGTTGCTTGTAACGCCGATTACACAAACGATTCTCGGCCAGAGCACGGTACGACGTTTGCATGTCGTGCGTTGCCTTCTGCAGCACGCACCGCCGATAGCCGAAACGGCACTATTAGCCTACTTGATACCCAAATATAATAGAACAAGCGTGTCCTCGGGTTATTTTTTTTGTCAATGCAGCGGCATGGTACCATCATCCAAGGAATCTGGCTAGGACCTCGATAGCCGCTTTGATGGAGACCCTGAAAATGTGCGGCGTGATTGACAGGTAGTTGTGTTTTACCAGCGAGAGTCTCGGCCCTTCTAACTCACGCCAGTACTTGACTGGTCCATCCATGTTCGACATATGCCTGAACACAGTGGTACAGTTCACACTAAAGGCCGGCCTACTTACTAAATGGAGTATGGATAGACGCTGACACATTCTCAGAGTGCAGTTGGTATCATTTCGACACCGGCTCCGATACCAAGAAAACTACGGCAACAAAACTTCGGAATCAAAACATCATGAACTATTTTCAGGGGCGTTAACAAACATAAGGAGTCATTCCACGTTCAGCACCAGAAGTGGTAAATGCGGTAAAGTCTGCCGCGGGCACGGACAGCGGCCTCCTCCTCGCGGACCTCCTCAATGAGGACGTTAACGTCGGTAATGCGACGACCGGTGTCGAGATCAACGGTCTTAAGGTTGGCCCACTTGGTACGTCCAATGAGCTTCATGCCAATCAGACACACAAGGAAAATGGGCGCGGCAAGGTATGCCTGGAAGAAGGCACTGGGATCGGGACTGCCGCCAATCGGGTAGAGGGCGATCCAGAACTGGGCAACAAGAACAAGACAGTTCATGATGAAGCCGTAGTACGAACCAATGACGCCGACCTGCGACTTGAACGGAATCTCATCAAGGCTGCGGTTCTGGACGCGCATGGCATACCGGAAGCGAATGTGGCACAGGCAGATCGAGCCCCAAGTGAGAATCGACGACAGACCAGTCAGAGCCATGAGCCAAGCGAAAACTTCCTCCTGCTTGTCCGAGGCACAGAGGAACGAAAGCAGACCAAAAATAGCGCAGAGGATGATACCGCCCATGGGCCGACCCTTGCGGTCGATGTATCCAAGAAACTTGGGAGCAAGGTTCTGCGCGGCCAGCGATGCAAGCGTACGCGAGCAGGCGTAGACGCACGAGTTACCGACCGAAAGAACGGCAATCATGACGACCACGTTGATAACAGAAGGAAGACCACTGATACTAGCGTTCTGGATGGCAATGACAAACGGCGAAGCCTTGGCGTCGGCCGAGGCAGAAGCAGACAGGAGACGCGGGTCGTTGTACGGCACGAGCAGGCCGACAAGAAGCAGCGAGACAATGTAGAAGATGAGAATACGCCAGAACACCTGCTTGACGGCCTTGGGCAGAGTCTTGCGAGGGTTCTCGGTCTCAGCCGCAGCCAGACCAGCAAGCTCAGTGCCGGTAAAAGCAAAAGCAGCAGTGACAAAAACGGCGCAGACACCCTTGAAACCGTGGGCAAAGGCACCAGGATCATGCCAGTACTTGCCGCCGATGTAACCGCCGCTGGGGCCACCACCGCACACGAGGATGATACCGAGAATGATGAAGCCGACAACAGCAATGACCTTGATCAGCGAAAAAACGAACTCGGCTTCACCGTATCCGCGGACACCAAACATGTTGATACACATGATGAGAACATAGAAGATGGCGACCCAGGCGGCATTATTAATGCCTGATTGCCAGAAATCGATTGTAATTGATGCAGCAATCAATTCGACAGGCAACACGACAAGCCACTGGCAGCCATAGTTCCAACCCATAGCGAAACCCCAGGCAGGGTCAATGAAACGGGAAGCGTACACGGCAAAGGCACCGGAGACAGGATACATGACGGCCATCTCACCGAGAGCCTGGACAGTGCAGAAAAGCATAGAACCGATAAGAGCGAAACCAATAAGAAGAGCAGCGGGTCCACCGGTGGACAGGACCTTTCCGGAACCGACAAAGAGACCAGTACCGATCGAGCCACCAATGGCAATCATCTGAAGGTGACGGTTCTTAAGTCGCTTCTGCAGAGGCGAGTTAGCGACGGCAAGAGCGACCTTTTGCTCTTCGGTCATGCCAGTCGTGTCGTACTGCGAGAGGTCTGCGGGCTTGAACGAGTCCTTGAAGGACTGCCATTTCGAGACCTGGACGCCCTCAATAACGCCGGGCGCCTTGCTGTCGTAGTCATTGCTACGAACGTCCTCGGCGGGATATCCTTTTTCAACGTCTGACATGGCGAGTTTGTCTTTTTACTTCTTTTTTTTTTTGGTCAAAAAGCTGATGTTAGCCTTCGTTTGGCATTGGATTTGAAGTGGGGGAAGCGACGGCATGATAAAAAACCAAAAAAGTTAATCTCGTGTCGCAGGTGAGATTAAGTTTCACCGGAATAATGAGCCCAGTTCCTTTTCTTTCTGATCTCCGTGCAATAGCAACGAAGGAAATGAAATCAGGCTCGTGTCGTGTGACCTAAACTTGATCAGTGAAGGCATCATGTTCTCACAGCAACGCTGAAAAACAGATCACAAACCAAATTTCAAGCATATGATCCTTCAGAAAATATGGGCACATCGAAAACCTCAGTTTCAGCAAGCAACAAGTGAATAATGTTCTATCATCTATGATGCGTTTGAAATCCATTTGCCCAGTTCAACGAATGGATCAAAGCGCCGAGATCAACATGAAACAACAAAAAAAAAAAGTTCACACGACACCATGCGAAAGTCAAATCCTTACTCTCGATGTCCGTCTAAAGCATCATCACTTACTAAAAGCTGGCACGAGCCCGTTACCCGAAGATGCGCCACACCTTTGTACCGAAGGCACAACTAAGTGGGAGGACATAGTTTTTTTTATACGTCCCGTGCGCAGTACGACATGCCGATCAGCTGTTACCATTCTTGGCCAATGGGCAAGGTCATTTGAGGGGTGGCCATGAGGTGCAAGCGCGACTGGGCGCATGGAGGCGGGCGGTAAACGTGGGCCGCTGAAACGCACATGGGCACGGTCGGGCTTTGCTTTGGACAAAGGTTGAAAGCATAATGTTTGCTCGGTTAGCGACAAGTTGTTGAGAGTTTAGTGCCGAGGGATCTAGAACTCTTGTGCCAAGGTGACACTCAGGGAAGACACCCCGCAGGGTACGGTGACTGGTCTAGGGTGCTGCAGGGTGTTAAAAAACCCTCGCGTTTTCATCTGCCCTAGCGCTGAGACCAAAGAGGGACAAGCAACATTGTCTTGGCCAAGCGGGGCGGCGCTTGGCCGTGCGGGGCCCATGGCCAAGGCCAAGCAAAAAGGTGGATGGGGCACAGTGATGTAGCTGCTCCCAGCCCTCAACGGTTGTCAGATACAGTCGATTTTGTTCTCTGTGGCCCCCCGATCCGCCCGGGGAGCGTGGCCATGCGCGCTTGCAGTTATACTTCCCCACTTGGACTTTGGATCGCAAGCGCCGACGTCATCAGAGGAGAACCACAAATTGAAAAGCGGCGAATAAACCACTGGGTTTGCACGCAAGGGATGAACAGATACGGCGTAGGCGCGTGGATTTTATGAAGATTAGCACAATGCGGCCAGCGGTACCCGAGTTCCGTGGGATGTAGAGCCCTTTGTCTGCCAATAGCCCCTACGGATCGGGACCAAAATTGGGTGGGCCCCACACATTTTAGATGTAGCGATTAAACGACTTAGTACATAGCGCCCAATTTGATTTCAGCTAGTCCCAGGACTTGATCATAATTTAACGATCCCGCGCCATGACGCCATGTCCTAAAACCGCCAAGGATCACTCCACTGTCGTTCGTCCCCCGCATTCACATTGAAAATATTTCCAATGTACTGATGTACCACCCCAACACAGGGACTATGGATATAAGCGCTACGGCGTATGCCGACGGCTTTGCGTATGTATATTCGCTGTGCGCAGGCAAAGTCTGGCGCGAGTCGTCGCGCATGCACTGTCGATCACCCCGCAAAACTAGCCGCGGTGCGTCGCGCAGGAATACCGTAAACGGAAGATTTGACGGGCACTTGGCCCATGCACACCTGCGGCGAGTGGCGCCACGATGAGAGCCCTAGGTCAAAAAAAAAAGGATTCACCGCGGCGATATCCCACAATTTGTCTTTGCATGTGTTTGTAGCGAGTCCTTTGCAGCTATTGTTGCATGAAAACCTGATCGCGTGTGAATTGGGCGGTTTCGGCCGTATCTGTGACGCAGCTGCAGCATACAGTCCCGCTGCCGGCAGGCTGCAAAACCGCATGATAACACGCTGATTGGCCATGATTATACGCGTAGCCGTGTATACTGGCGTTAGCCAGTTCGCCGGGTCTCGGGCCACTTGCTTCTCGGATCGGTCAGGGTTCTGCGGCGCTTAACGCCACGGAAGATCTGTAGACGTCAAGCAAAGAGTTTAACTTCTAGCCGAGGAGTCAGAGCATCTAGAGTGACATCTATCGAAAACGGCCCCGAAAGAGGGCTTGCGCTAGCTCATCTATGTACGAGCGCTGCTGTGCATCCGAACGACTCGACGCACCGTTTTCCGGTCGTGGGTACGGGTATAACATGCGATGTCGGCGGCTCAGATGGCAATTTCCGGCCGTCACGCAGCGAAGTCGGCGAGCCCCATGCACACATTTTTCCGCGCCCGAGCAGTCCACAAGTGCGCTAGGGCGTATGAATACATGCTGACGACGTTTACGCATCAATAAAACCGACATAGTGCCTTTGCACCTATAGCTGACCCCCGGGGCAATCTTGGCGCCACACAAATACACTTCTCTCATGCACCGAAAAACGGCATCTGCAGCGAGCGGATTGCGGCAGGGATCCACGGGCTCTGCCAAAGTTTTTCCGCTCAGCCGCCTCCCTGCAGGCCCTTATCGCACCTATGGCATTTGCTAAAGAGGGGGGCTACCACCTGAGTTACCGCATAATTGTGTCGCAATCCGGTTTTCCGATGTAGCATCACCGTTATCACAACTACCGGTCGCGGTACCGGTAACGGGCCGGCATCGGGAGATGCGATGTTTAATGCAGGGTCCTGGTTGGATAGCGCCGGGCGTGGGCGTCAGGAACGCAAATTGACACTGCCTCAGGGTCTATTACAAAGAGACCCTTTTGGCCGGCTAACGACGGTAGACTTTTTGTATTCGACTCTCAGCTTAAACCCTAGCAATAGTCCCTGGATAGCAAATTTTTTCATTACCGTTTGGTAATCTCGGGGGCGGGGGCACAGAAGGACCCTCTTGCCGTTTTCCTTTTATCCTTTTGTTATTTTTTTTCTTTGCGTGACATAGACGAGGGCAAGGTCAGCCTTTGCATTTTCTCATTTTGGGGAGGGGGAGGCGGGGGGGGGGGTGGAGAATGGGGTGAGACAGGGCTACGAGAGCGAACACATTGGGCCCAGGCGTACTAACGAGCAAACTGATATGAAATTCTTATGTGCAAAACGAATAAAACGGAGATAATAATGTAAAGTGCATGTATGTCTAGTAGTGTGATGAGAGCTTGTCCAATGCTAGGAGGACTGGAAGTACATTGACGACGATTTGTCTGACATCAGAACAAGGTACAGATCCGCGTGCATATCATCGGGACACGGGACAGTAGCTCACTGCGGGGTCAGACACGGGCCTGGGCCTGTTGGGATGCCTGCGACACGATTCTTACGAGCTCATCCACTGGCATTGACGGCTCTTCCTGAATAGTGTTTAGCAGAGACAGCGAGTATCTTGGCGCGCCGTCCACAGGTGTCTCAGAGGGACTAGTGTCAGTGGGGCTACTGCCAGATTTGCGAGGCCCGCCAGCATCCATGGAGAATCTCATGCTAGAACCCCGCGCCCCTGCAGAAAGGTCAATTACGCCTGGCGTGGCCATTTGTCGCCGGATCTGCACGTAATGCTCTTTTTCACTGGCCAATCGCGCTGGATCTTCTATTAGCGTCGTAAGCTGCCATGCTTTTTGCCGGACTATAGTTAGTACCACCGCACATAATACAACACGCCACCAAGCTGCCTAAGATCAGGTATCAACCACAAAGCCAAGAGTAGTGCCCTGCAAGATATTCCTGGAAGGAAACCTGGTCTGCAACGATCCGGTTGTGGCAGAATACCCCACATTTTCGCTTCCCCGCAAAAAACGCGTTCCCAAACCAGAACACAACCAAATGTTACATTCCATGCTGCCAAGCTTGGAGTACATGCCGCAACGACTTACTGGAACCGCCATGATCTACATTGCGTCTGTCCGCGTAGGTGAAGTGCTTGAGTGAGCGAATAAGGGGGAGATGGTCCTTGAGCCACTCAACCACATAGTCGGATCCTTCGTACATAAAATAGTGTAGGAGGGATAAACTCTGGAGTTAGCGTTTAAGCCCTAAAACGAAAAAAAAAGACAATGTAACGTTGGGATCCGGATGCCCCACAAATCTGCGCGCTCAGGGTCCTGCTCCCGCCGATTGCCAAAGTGCCGTCCCCGTGAATAGCCGAAAGACTTTTTCGCAACAAACATCTCGCCGTGTCTTTTTCTTAACCTGGGGGGGGGGGGGGGTGGAGGCTGCCCCCAGACCCCCGTAGCAACCGCTTCCGTGTAACCACAGCCAGTCCTCGAAAGTCAACTGCGAAGCAGTTGGTACGGGGCCAAAAAGGGAAAAAAAAAGCAGCAATGCCTCGGCCAACACTAGGATTGGTCGCTATTTCCGTGTAACCACAGCCAGTCCTCGAAAGTCAACTGCGAAGCAGTTGGTACGGGGTCTGGGGGGACGGAACCCGGGAAGAAAAAAGCAGCAAAACGCCTTGGCCAACATCAGGATGGTCGCTGTTTCCGCGGCTAGTGCGCGTAATCACGCACAAATACCCTGAGACTTTTTTGTCTTCAGCAATTATGCAATGGACACAGGCTGATCACAGACAAGTGCTTTTTCTGTATTTGTTTCGGGTCGGGAGAAGCTACAGTCGCAACTTTATAATCCGTTGATCCACATCAGAACGGTCATAAAGAGCAATTTGTGTCGTTCGCTTCCTTGACAACATGTTATGTGACACGATCAACCAATGAGCATTTGCAGGACAACAAAACGAGAGTATGGCTAGACACCGCATGAGTCCGTTTCTAACAGCTTTTACTTACTTTCATCACATGTCTCCATTGTTTGCCTTTATCTTTTAGGCGTTTCTCCAGCACGCCTAGTATCTCCCTGCAGTACTCACTGGCATTAGAAAGGTTCTACGTTCGAAATGTGAGAGACAATCAGATACCAAGACAGTTTCCAGAATGTTACGGGTCCTCCTCAGTGTAGTAGGGTACACAACAACGGAGTTGTGCAGTCAGACAGGCGCAACCGGACTATGCAATGTATAGAGACCAAATGCACGAGAAAGGACTAGACTTGTCTAGCTACTGCCTGATAATATCCATTGCCCGTCATCCCAGTCATGAAAAGAAAAATTAAACATCTGTAGACCAAGCAATCAAAAACAACTGCTGCCACAGCAATCGCAATCACAAGTGACCACGAGGGGTACTCCACAATTCCAGCACTTACGCATTGTATGTCAACAAGGCAATCTCATGCATCTCCCTATTGCTCGGACCCCACGGATCTCGCGACGTAGCTGTAGTCAGCATATAATACTCGTTTCTAACCGTACTGAACGCCAAATGGACCCAACTGCTTTCATTCCGATGCTTCCGAACCATACCATTGCGAACCTGAACCTCAACGGACGTGTAGCCGTTTGTGAGGTTCTTGAGCGTCCGCACCAGATGCCGTGTCGACATCTCTCGAGCCACGCGTAAATGCGAAGACTCTGGACGCGGGCGAACAACAAAGATGGCGCCACGTGCGGACGATTCAGGGGGACTGTCGGAGTCTGGTCAAAAGTTTCGGAATGGGACACGGCTGGTCCTGGGGTGTGCCCCAACCCTAGACGATGAGCTTAATAGCCATGGCCAGACCGTGGTGGTCTCAGACCGCTTGAAGTCAGTGTGTCTGATTGTTATTGGTATATTTGTACTTTTCTTTCGTTTACGAATCGAAGCAAAAATCACTCTATTCATATGTTGACGGCACTACTGCCTTTGGCTCACTCAAGCATCCATCGGCCAGGAGCTGTCACAATTGACACAAGAGCACAAGGTCGCACGATACGGTTCTTTGTCTCGGTATCTGCCATTTTGTGATTCTTTTTCGCTTCCTGGGGGTTCCACCCCTAGACCCCCATAGCAACTGCTTCGCAGTTGAACAGCAGTTGAGCAGCAGACGACTTAGCAGACGACTGAGCAAACGATGCAGTGGCAGCCAGACGACACAACATCCCGTTTTCACTGTACTTCGGTCTAGTTGCAACGTATTACAATTTCGCCGACTTCATCGTCAAGTTACTGCGACTGCTAGGCGTGCCTCGGATGAGATCCCGAGAAAAGAGTAATAGAAGCTTCTTGGATGAGTTAAAATTAGGTGTCGTTACTGCATGAAAAATAACATATTAGTTCTTTCCGTTCATGTTGTGCGAGCGGTAGACCTTGGAGGCAGAGTTTGGCCTGGACGGAACACCCTTGGATGCAATTAGCGCGGAACGGACGGCATCCTTGAGAGCCTCGATCGCGTCGTCCGACGTCTGGTGGTGGAGTACGATACGCTCGTCGAGCAGCTTGATGCCGCGCTTGGTGCCCTCTTCGACGAAGACGTCGATGTTGAGGCCGGCGCTCTGCGCATCCAGAAAAATGAAGTTAGTGTCGACGGGCAACTGCGCCGACACGCCGAGCTTTTCAATGTCTTCAGCAAGCTTCTTCGTCTTGGCATGCGTCTCCTTCATGGTAGGCCACACATCGTCGATGGCGACACGAGCGGCAGCGCACAGCAGGCCAGACTGGCGGATACCGCCACCCTGCTGCTTCTTGAGCCAGACGCCCTTTTTGATAACGTCTGCGTCGCCCACGAGCACAGAGCCAACCGGCGCACCCATGCCCTTTGAAAGACAGAGGGACACAGTGTCAAAGTACGAGCAGTACTCAGCCAGCGAGATGCCGGTGGCGGCCGACGCATTCCACAGACGAGCACCATCCAGGTGCATCTTGATACCATGCTGGCGGGCGTACTCGGAAATCCGCTTGATCTCCTCGATCGGCATCACGGTACCACCAAGGGTGTTCTCAAGGGCAATGACTTTGGTGGGCGCGGTGTGGATGTTATCGCCGAGCACAATATTGTTTTTGATCTCTTCGAGCGTCATGTAAACGCCATTTTTTGGGTGGACCGGTATCACCATCGCCTGCGAGTGCACGGCGAGGCCGGCAGCCTCAGCAACGTAGATGTGGGCGCGGTAGTCGCACAGTACCGAATGCGGAGGCTGGTGGAGGTGCAGGCGGATGGCGAGCTGGTTGGACATGGTGCCTGACACGCAGAACATGGCCGCCTCCTTGCCAGTCAGCTGGGCTACGTACGCCTCGAACTCGTTGGTCGTCGTATCCTCGCCGTAAACGGCGTCGCCGACGGTTGCCGACAACATCGCCTGCTGCATTTTCGGCGTCGGCGTAGTGAACGTATCACCTGGCGTTAGTTTTCAGCAGGTCTAAAGTCCAAACTTGTTGTTTCATAACGGGCCTCTGGTCAGCAGTCCCAGTACAAGCCCGACAGTATAGGTTTGTAATGGGCAGTTGTTCGGCACGATATTAGTGAACCCCAGTTTGTGCCAAAGACAGGTTGACAGATCCAGCTCTTGGCAACGGCTCTATCTATGGGGGCGTACTCAACACATGGATCCTATCAGGCACCGGCCAAAGCATGACACGGAGGACCTTAAAACACATACTTCGGAAGTCGTTGTGGGCCGGCGAAAGCGTCTCGACGTTTGTCATTTCGATCAAATATACTATAACTGCGTAACGATACTCAACAAACAGTCAACTTCTGGTCGATAAGAAACAAACGATCGTTGCGGGCGCCGTTTGTCTTAAATTTTCCGGGACCTCGTCCGTACGGCTCCCGATATGTGCGGCGCTGGGTGGATTAGCCGCAAAGTTCCAAAAACCGATACTCAACGCGGGCACGTAGCCCAAGAGTCGTATCGCCCTCAAAATGTTACTGCAAATAGCATTACTGAAAATGAGATACTATAGCAGCTCCAACGTCGAACTAGACAAGAAATGCGGCTGCGCACATCCGACTGCACAAGCACACCCACAACGGCTTTCGGCGGCTGAATGCGGAGCAAGGCCGCAGACGCTGCAGTCACAGACGTTGTTTCTCTGTGGAGATACCAGTGAGTGCGATTACTATCCGTAAAAGCCGAAGCACTGCGGCGCAAGGTTGTTGTGGAATGAAAAAGTTGGTGTCGTCAGGGTCAGTGTGCGTATTAAATCAGCTAGTTTACGATGCGCCCCAAGTCCTCTTGTCTTCCCTATAGGCGCTCAATCCAGACTCCCGTAGCAACCGCTTCGTGGTTGATTTTGTCAGGGATTTTTTTTGTCAACTGCGAAGCACTTGCTACGGGGGTTTGGGGGCAGTGCCCCTAGGAAAATAACAGCACGTATCTAATCGTCGTTTGTGCGTCAAAAACAAATATCCATCTATGTTCTAAATCATCAATGGTTCTGCTCCCGTGGGTTCCCACCCCAGACCCCCCCGGCAAGTGCTTCGCAGTTGAGTCTCACCCTTCAGTCAAGGCCTCTAGAAAAACGGAAAGGCAGCAGCCGAATGCACGCATAATGCCATAAAATGCAGGAGCCAGGGCATGGGTGTCTTAACTCGCCTGATGGGTGGTCTCGGGACTTCTGGTAGTAAATAGATTCCGAATCCCGCCTTGCTTTCCCACCAGCTCCCTCGAAACGGTCACCGTCGTTTGAAAGCACACACACACACACGCACACAATGCCGAGCCACTTCTCAATTCTTCAGACAAGCGCTCCTTACCACCTTCTGGTGTATTCGTACATCTTTGGTACCACTGCGTTCCACAGTTTCTTCGTTGGACCGATTGCGTTCCGGGCCTTGTCGCCCCAGAACTTCTCGGCTCTCCAGGAGCGCATCTTTCCTCGCTACTTTCTGATGCAGTCCGTTGGTGCTGTCATTCTCATGGTCCTGCCTAAACCATTTGGCCCTGATGCTTGGCACTGGTCGACGCTCGGCGTCTTGCTCGCCGGCTCCGCCGCCAACATGCTCTTCATTGGTCCTCGCACCACTGACATTATCCACCGACGCCGCGCTCAGGAGGAGCTGGAGGGCAAGTCTGCCAAAGATCCCACTGCCTCCGACGAGATGAAGGCGCTGAACCGCCAGTTTGGCAAATGGCATGGCATCTCGGCCCTGTCGAACCTCGCCGTCTTCCTGTCACTTCTCATCTACGGTGTCCTGTTGGCCGATGGTCTGACTAGCACTGTTGTGGCGTAAATCCTAGTGCTTGAATCTAGCGATTTAGCACTCTCTGGCTTTCTACTGGGGCTGTAGCGATGTGAATACATGTACGGACATATGGCAGACTCGTGGGTGGTACCGAGTTCCTCTTCTACGGTGATAACCGTTTATATTTATCAGTACTTTGTGTAACAATATGACTAGTTTTCAATGAGCTATGAGCTTAATCAAGATGTAAAATCTGGATATCAATGAGCCACTGGACCTTTGCCAGTACAAGACGTTGTCCTATGCGGGGCCGCATGCTTTGCTCCAGCATCACTGCGCCCAGGAATTTGATTCCCAGGTTAGGGCACAGGTACCCAAGTCCTTAAACTGCACTGTCTCTTCGCGTGAGCACGACTCTCTAATTTGCGAGCGTTAGCGTTTGACCAAAAAACAACAACAACAAAAAAAACAGCAACTGCTGCATTGCTCCTGTGTGGAGGGATTCCTTGGCGAAAAAGGCGGAGACCCCGCAGATAGCCCACACAATGCTGCTTATCGTTGTGGCGGCAATCTTGTGGCTTGTCCACCGTGCAACGCGGCTCCTCAAGGTGCCGGCACCTGCACTGATTCATGTCATGGGCATAGACATTCCGGAACCACCCAAGGTCTCAGTAAGCGGTTTGACAGCACGCTCTGTCTCGCTGCACTGGAAACCCGTTGAGAAAGGCTCCGCTGTTCGCCATATAATCGAAGTCGATGGCCGCCGCGTCGGCGAAACTGATCGAGCCGATTCAAGTGTGACACTAACGGGCCTGGTACCTAACAGACTTTACCGGGTTAAAATTGTGGCAGTAAACCCGAGCAACTACCGGTCTCACGCAACTGCCGTCTGGGTGCACACAAAGAAGGCTGATGGCGAGCTTCCGCCGGCAAATGCGCTGCCGGGCGTGATCGGAGGCGCAGTTTCGGCCAGTATCACGAACAACGCGACGTCATCGGCGTCCACAACGACGGCCACTACGACTGCCAACGCTTCCTCTCCGAACGGCACTTCGTCGCCGTTAGGCAGTGGAGGCGACAGTTTGCGACACCGGAGTGTCAGCAGCCTGAAAAAGGGCAGCGACTCCAAACGCTCGGGCTCGGGGAAAAACCGGTCCGGCGATCGCGCGTATACGGTCCAGTCCTTGACGCAAGAGGTCGAAAGTGTGCAGGGCGAGATCAACGACGTGCTTGCGCAGGCTGCACATGCCGAGACGGAGTTTACGGGGCAGGAGACGGCTCTTGTGGCTGAGCTGGACGAAGTGCGCAACAGAAAGCGTGCCGAGGATCAGCAGCGCGCGCAACTGCGATCTGAGACCAAGGCACTCGAGGACGCAAGAAGAGCGCTCGAGGCCCAAAAGACAAAAGCCGAGCGGCGGCATGCTCAGACACTCGAGGTACTAGCGCGCCATGAAGCCCGCCGGAGCCAACTCGAGAAGGAAATTAACGAGTATCGTACCAAGGCTGCAGAGTTTGAGTCGTCGCACGACAACATCAACTTTGACTCGGAGCAGGATCTCGACCGGGCGCGTGCAAAAGTGAGCGAAGGCCAGCAACAATTGGGTCTGCTTGAGGACGAGATCAAGGAGCTTGTAGGCGCATTGCACCGCGCAGAGGATGCGAAAACTCACACCAAGGAGTTCGTGGAGCGCCTGCGTGAGCACACAGACTCGACCACTGGTCTTGTCAAGGATGGCGTGCTTGACGAGGCCATGACGAACGAAGGCATCCCGCAGGATGTTGCCGAGATCCTCAAGACCGAGATCGGCACAGATAAGAAGCTCGAAGACGACTGGAAGGATGTTCAAAAGGGGCTTGAAGCACGATACGTCCGCGTCTACAAGGAGTACCGCGAGGCAGAGGAAGTCTACAACGCGGCCATTAAGGAGCGACAGCAGCAACAGCAGCAGCCGGTGCCGTCTGCTGGTGCAACTGCTGTTTTGGATTCCGTCAATGCTGCCGTTGCCCAGAGCAGCTTACGCAAGAACCGGTCGTTTCAGGGTGCTCACTCCAAGGACACTTCACCTCCGTCAGTGATATCACCGCTGCGGACGTCGTTCTTTCCCGATCATGACGGCACAGAAGCTATCGAGGATCCGGACGCATTGCTGTCGCCTTCGGTCGACATGCTTTTGCCCAAGAACTTGTTTGGTACTGACGACTTGACCGAGTCGTTTGCCACGTTGCTCAACGATCATGGCAAGTCGCAAAAGGAGGATGAGCCCAACCTCAAGACAGCGCCCCGTGCTTCCAGCTCTATCCTCGCTTCTGCGTTTAGCGCACCGTCAAATTCGTCCCCTACTGGCAGCGTTCACGAGCGCCAGGCGTCCCGCCGCCCGTCAATTCTGTCGCTCGGAGACGATCCCGTCCGTGCCACAGCGTCTCCCATGGCCCCGGCGTCGCCGCAGAGCTCGTTCCACAGTTTTCTTGCTCAGCCAAACACTGCAGGCGTCTACACATCTAGCATTCACTCTCTCGTGGACCACCAGCCCACGACAGGAGACGCCAATGGCGAAGCCGCCAAACAGTCCGCGTCAGTTTCGAAAAAGTTTTCGGATATCTTCTTTTTCGGCCGGCCGAAAAGAGAGCCATCGTCATTGTTCTTCCCGAGCGATGAGGTTGTCAGTCCAATTGGACGTCCCCGCACGGGCAGTTTCTCAAGTGCCGGCTCTGGCGTAGGCTCTGCCGTCCAACCACCGAGCCAGACCGATTTCTTCTCGCCCTGGAAGGATGACGCTGGAAACGGACTTGTCGGTCCACACAGCGTCAATCATAGCAACGCCGGCTCGACCCTTTCGTTGGACAAGACGGCTGGGGCCACGAGTCTTCTCAGCAGCGGCTGGTCTGTGTTTGACGGCAATCAGTCCGTGTCCAGCCAGCAATGGTCGCAGGGCATGCCGACTCTGTTGGTCACCGACTCAGCTGGGTCGAGTACGGGAGAGCCGACTGCCGCTCCGTCTACGCCATCCAAGAAATCTGGCCGCGGCTTTGCCGGCCTGTTTTCGAGCGAGAAGGAGTCCCCGAAACCGTCCAAAGAACGCTCTATTGCTTCACTGTTTGGTAAATCGGACGACTCTGCAAGCAGCGACGGCGGACTGTCGCTCAGTGCAGATTCTAGAGAATCTGGCTTTGCGAAGGACACATTCCTGCAAAAGAGTACGAGAATGTTTACCGGCGGCTATCGTCGGTCGGCCAGCAATAGCAGCGGTAGTGGTGCAGTGGGTTCAGCTCCGCTTGCTCCCAAGGAAAAAGGCTCTGGAGGCTCAGGCAAGTTTGTTCGTCGTCTTAGTCTGTTTGGTGGCAAAAAAGGCGAAAAGATGGAGGAGCTCGAAGACGTTCCGGAAGGAACGGAAGCAATTGCCGAAGACCCTGCTGGCGAATCTTCTGCCAATGAGTCTTAGATCATGACGTAACGAATAGCATCGACATCAGCTAAACCATTAGCCTATGGTATTACGAGTTAGCCGCGCTTTTCTTTTCTTTCTCCTGGTCTCCTGGAGACCATGGAGGCGAACACCCTTTCATATTACGTAGAGTGACTCAAAGGCATATGTGTGCATCATCAATCGTCTCTGTTTTGTTCCGTCTTGTGGTTTTCCTGGAGCGCTGCCCCAAGACCCCTGTAGCAACTGCTTGGCAGTTGGGGTCGGGCTTTATTTCCAATGGCCATTTGATACTTTATAGGAACAAAGCAGTTAATTACCAGTATCTAGTAAACATAAATGGACATTAGATATATAGATGCAAGAAAGCCTGTACGTTTGCTCCTAAATTATGCACATGTGACCATAACTAGTTAGTCGAAAGTGATCTTCTTTCCAGTTGAAGCGACAATTGCCGACTTGGCGCGTTGCGCAGTTGCAAGAGCAGCACCCGGTGTTCGGCGTCTGTTGAATGATGCGGTACCATTACCAGTAGGTCGAGGTCCACGCTTCTCTGGTCGAGGCGCGGGCGGAGCAGCAGGCTCGGCAGAAACCTCTCCTTCCTCGACTGTCGACTCAGAAGCGGACTTGGGCTTGCGCTTCGATCGATCCTCGCCGTACTCCATACGCAGATCACGTCCCAGAAGTTTGCGGCACCTTTTGTCCGTCAGGGCAGCAGTGGCGGCTTCGATCTCGCGGAAGTCAATAAACGCAAACCCCTTGCACTTGCCAGTGTCTTCAAAAGTGGCCATGCGAATGCGCATGATTTCTCCGCAGTGCTGGAAGTGCTGCGTCAGCTCGTCCTCTGTGGTCTCAAATGACAGATTGCCGACAAACAAGATTCTCGAGGGAGGGTTCTTGCTGTCTACCTTGGGAGGACGGCCCTCAAACGACTTAGCGTCCTTTATCAGCAGATTACGACCGTTGAGGTTCTGCTCCGACAGCTCAACCGCAGTAGTAACATGTTCGGGCTTCGCAAAGTCCACATATGCGAACCCACTAGGCTTGCCGCCCTGCTTGCGAGGAAGATTCACGCGGGTAATGTCCTCGTCGGTAATGGGGTTCTCCTTATCCTTGGACTTGAGAATCAGGAACCTTCGAAGCTCGTCCTTGTCGGTCTCGAAAGAAAGGTTGCCAACCCACACACCATAGTCTGATCTCTTGGGCGGCTGCTTTTCGGTCGTTGATTCTTTTTGCTCATTGATCTTTCCCTTCTTCAAAAGACGCTTCTGCTTTTTCGAAAGAGGCTCTGGAGCGTTCACATCGATCTCCAGCTCTTCTTCATCACTGTCGGCGTTTTTGCGCTTCTTGCCCGACTCGTGCTTTTCCGAGTCGGAGTCCTCAGGACTAGATGACGACGCGATCTCAGCCTCAGTCTTTACAGTATTCTCTACCTCTTTCGATACATCCTTTCGCTTCTTTGTTGTAGCGCTCTTGGATTTCGACTTTTTATCTTCTTTTGAGCCCATGATGTTAAGATTATACAATACTCATCAACTTCGAACTCCGGCTCTATCTCAACGAAAAAAATTCAGCCGCACAACCATCCCGATAATGTGCATAGTATGCATACGATCTCTATCCTCAAACACGCGATATTTTGGCAACTAGCACTAAATAGCCGTCCATTTTTATTGGTGGCAAACAATGACAATGGTAAGATACCACTGTGCTTGTGCGTTGTCCAATGACTCGGTACCTCTACACCCGTCAAGGACCCGTCAGACAGGAAGCTTTTAGGTACACGAATAATTAATAGTACAGAGGGGAGAGCGGATAGATTAAAGACATATCATCCGTACAGAACTGTAATGACGTCTTACAGGGCTGACAAAGCTGTAATGAAGCATTTGCGGGTTAACGGACAATAAAGGATGTTTGATTGAACAATTTGCGGGGTTGACAAAATCGTTGCACCATATTCACGTGTTCAATGTCGGGGTCGAACACGGAAGGCCGATCTCAGATTACAGGCCATGCATTTACGTCACCTCGGTAAAAAATGGCCCGCCCCACCTCGCTGATTTTAAAGACTAGGTTTCAATCGGTATGCCGCCGGAGTCGGTTGACGGAAACGTTCCGTCGCGCAGCGGAACCCTGCAGCGTTTCTGCCTCCCCAACTGCGGAACCCAAAGCTTTTGCCAAACCGTTGTGCTAACCAGAAGTATCAATCGCAGCGATTTTGTATGGTAAACCGTCATATTGCGGGGGTTGATATGGCATAAAGTTTCAGAATTGATAGTCATGACACGCTTGCACAGGGACTACCTACTAGTGCGGGGTAAAGCGGAGACAAGTACTAACGTAACAAATCAAAACGTTAAATTGAGAGTGAATTTTGTTTTCAAATAGTATCTGCTTTTGGTGTGTTAACGTTGGCCGCTTTTGGCAGACCGCTTTGCACAGGCCACTCCGCACTTATCTTATACCTTGATTTCAAGCGCAATACCCAGCGATTTCGACATGCCAACCAGGACGCTGATACTTGTAAAAACGCAGGCAAGCCCCTTCTCTGTAAATATATGCTTGAATACTACAGTTTGTCATGGTACCCACCTCCAATTATCGAAGTTTTAGGCCACAGCCTTAGACCGCCAGCAACATGTCTTTTCGCACGGACCATGTCATGGGCTCGAGCCGCACATTCACCTGCACTTCCCGCACGGAACCCTCGATTTATTTCCCCTCCCGCGATTGCGGGGTACCGCCTGAAGTGGGTCGCGGCATCGCCGCGATGTGCAACACGATATAAGGGCGGCCATCATCCTTTTTTGTGCTCAAGGATTGTCGCCCTTAAGAGCAACGACCAGTGTATTGCCACACAACATGGTTGAGGAGATCCCAAAGGTGCAAAAAGCTTGCGTCGTCAAGAAGCGAGGAAAGGACTTCGAGGTCGAGGTAGTTAATGACTACCCCGTTGAAGAGCCCAAGGAGGGAGAGGTTCTCGTGCGCCTGACTAGCTCAGGAGTGTGCCACAGTGATCTGTCCATCATTATGGACGACTGGGGTATGCCCATGCCCGCAAAAGTGGCCGGCCACGAGGGCGTTGGACGCATTGTGAAACTCGGCCCTGGTGTCGACGCTGAGAAGTTCGCAATCGGCACTAAATGCGGCGTGCCTCTTGTTTCGCGCCCGTGCAACGAGTGCTACCAGTGCAGTCTAGCAGACGGCGAAGTGTTCTGCCAGACGTACGGTTTCAATGGCACCGTGAGAGATGGAACCTGGAGGCAGTACATTATTGTGCCAGCTTCATACTTCATTCCGGTGCCTGATGTGGAGGACGACACTATCCTAGGTCCAATTCTTTGCAGTGGAGTTACTGTCTACAAGGCGATCAAGGCGTCCAAGGTTCGACCCGGCCAGTGGGTTGCCTTTACTGGCGCCGGCGGCGGTCTCGGCTCCACTGCTGTTCAGTACGCTAAGGCCATGGGCCTCCGCGTTATTGGCATCGACGGTGGCGAAGAGAAAGGTCAGCTGGTCCACAGTCTGGGTGCAGAGGCGTATGTGGACTTCACCAAAGATAACGTCACAGAGACTATTCTCAAGCTAACTGGTGGTCGTGGCGTCAAGGCTGCCATCCAACTGGCACCGGCGTCGAAATCGTACAACGAGGCCATCAACTACCTCGACTATGATGGCTACTTGTGGTGCGTCGGTCTAATGCCCGTCTCTGAGAGGCTCAGCATTATCCCAATGCAACTGATTTTCAAGAATGCTAAGATCGGCGGTTCGCTTGTCGGCACGCGTGTCGACCAGCTCGAGGCCCTCGACTTTGTTGGCCGCGGGCTAGTGAAGCCGTCTGTGAAGCTGTACCCCATGGACAAGATCCAAGACATTCTCAATGACATGAAGGACCACAAGATTGTCGGCCGTGCTGTCATTAAGCTTGACTAAATAAAAGAGACTTTACTGATATTGACAATGACTATGACCTATGAGAAAGGGGAAACGCTGGATGCAATGGTGGAACTTCAACCGCCAAGCGGCTGCTACGAGGGCCTGTGTTCTTGGGCCAGCGTCCCCAGGCACACAAAAGGCACAGTGCGTCCCGGATTAGAGTATGAATTTTTTTTTTTTTTTTGGCGGGGGTTCCACCCCCAGATCGCCGTAGCAACTGCTTCGCAGTTGAGAAAGGGCAGCCCGTAATGCGTAGTAACTAAAAAAAAAAAAAAAAAAAGGTCTTAGATACAACAACGCGTACTTAGGCATACACTCTAATCTGACATCTTTCCAAATCCTGCTTCCAGGACTGTCTAGCTCCGAAGACACTTTTAGTTAGTGACCTCCTTCTGGATCAGTTTCGCGATGGTCTGGAGCTGGATGTTACTGGTTCCTTCGTAGATAGTACCAATCTTCGAGTCACGATAGAACTTCTCAAGGGTCTCCTCGCGAGTGAATCCAACGCCGCCCATCCAGTCAATAGCAGCAGAAGAAACCTTCTGCGCAACCTGTGAGGCATAGAGCTTAGCCATAGCAGCCTCCTTTACGAATGGAGCGCCCTCCTCCTTGAGCCGAGCAGCATTGTACATGAGCAGACGGGCGGCCTCGATCTCGGTGGCGGCCTGGCCGATCTGGAACTGCATGCCCTGGAACTCACCAATGAGCTTTCCAAACTGCTTGCGATCGTTGAAGGCGTAGCTGGTGGCCTTGTGGAATGCTCCCTGTGCCAGACCGATCATCTGGGCGGCAATGCCAATACGTCCTTCGTTTAGACATTCAATGGCGATCTTGTAGCCCTTGCCTTCCTCCCCAAGGATGTTCTCAGCCGGAACAAACACGTCGTCCAAGTTGATCACACACGTGGACGACGCCTTGATGCCCAGCTTCTTCTCCTTTTTGGCGATCTTGATGCCCATGTCACGCTCGACAACAAAGGCCGTAATGCCTTTGTATCCCGCACTCGGGTTCAGGTTTGCAAGTACAACAAAAATGTCGGCCTCCTTAGAGTTGGTGATCCACATCTTGCTGCCGTTGAGGACGTAGCCACCGTCGACCTTCTTTGCAGTCGTTTTGAGAGCAAACGCGTCGGAGCCCGAGCCGGCCTCAGATAGACAAAATGAGCCGACCTTCTCTGATGCCAGCTGCGGAAGATACTTCTCCTTGACAAAATCAGAGCCGTATGTGCGAATGGTTGTGTTGACGAGCGTGTTGTGGACGTCGTTCAGGACAGACACCGACGGATCGACTTTAGCTAGCTCCTCGACGGCAATAATAGCAGATGTGAAGCTAGCGCCGGCTCCACCAAACTCCTCTGGGGTCTCAATACCCATGAGGCCATTGTCGAACATGGACTTGACGATTTCCATATCCATGTCTTCCTTCTCGTCCATCTCACGTACCTTGGGCGCCACGACTTCTGCAGAGAACTTGCTCACAGCGTCGCGGAACATGTTCTCCTCCTCAGTGAACTTGTTAAGCGACGAGATGCATCGAACTTTGCCTACTCTAGTAGAGCGGGGAGCCGCCATAGCACCACGCCGGGCACCAATTTTGAGGGCCTGTCTAAGCATTTTTCTGTCGTTAGCAACGTGGAGCCCCTGTCCTTCAAATATCGACCACAATCCGTGAGAAAGCAGTTGCACGCAATAAAACAGCCAGCCTGTGGTTTATAACACGGTAGATGCCAAACACGTACTTGTTTTGTCTACGTTTTTGCACAATGTCGCGGCGCCATCAGTGGCCTAACACGTTTTATATTTGTGAACCCCGCAATACGGGTTAGGTATCTGCACCCATCCTCGGCGGGGCACCGGAACAACTCAGGAGGAACTCCGAAGCCCGCCAGCACGCACTTTATTGCTTACTTCCTGGATCGGGCTCTCTTTTGTTGCATTCTAGTTCCTAGGGCTGCTGCCCCCAGACCCCTGTAGCAACTACTTCGCACTTGATTTGAATTATGCGTCTCCCGGGCTTCTGTACCCGCTGCTTCACAGTCGACATAAACTTTTGTCAAATACCACTTTCAACTGCGAAGCAGTTGCCGCGGGGGTCTGGGGGCAGCGTCCCCAGAAGGAAAGAAAGGCGGTGTACATAGGCATGGCAGAGCAGATACGCTGGCTATCCAGTCATGGCAGGGTCGCCGCGCTTTCAACTCGGCCGTGGATGTATTGCTCGGTGTGTTATCTATAGACACTGGAATTGATTAGGTACAAGAGACCTCTGGCTGTCGAGTCTAGTCTTTTTTGCTGACCGCCTTCGAATGTCGGAGCTCGGCGTCTTTCGGCAAGTAGTGAGCCGCACGGAGATTTAGCCGAGGCACGTCCGAGACAGCGTATTCTAGCTAGTCAGAAACGATAGTGCCGCCAACAGTTGTTTGTAAACGCAAACAGTATGCTTAGAATCGAATAAAAGATCGTTACTGCTAATTGGAGAGCAAACTTTCGGCGCGGACAGTCTGAGACTATCGGTCCCGGAAGCAGAAGTAACTAACTATACTCGGTAATCGACGGTCATGCTCGGCCCGAAGGCGCCCTGCCATATCGAGCTGTGGTCTCCGTTTATCTGGGGCCCTGCCTTCAGACAGACGACCGTAGCAACTGCTTCGCAGTTGAGAACCTACTCATATTGACTTGTGGTCGCTTTCTCCTGGGGGCCCTGTCCCCAGGCCCCGGTATCAGCTGCTTCGCAGTTGAACACGCCGTATAGCCACAGCAGCGACGCATTCAGCATAGAGACAGCGAGCTATATGGAAACACCGACATTCAATCCGTAGCTGGACTCAATTCAACTGCAAAGCAGTTGCTATGGGGTTCTGGGGGCAGGGCCCCGAGGAAAAAAGCTCTAGCCAGGTTTAGACGACCCGCCAAGGGCCGAAGCCAACCTCGAAGGAGAAAAGAAACAAAGCATGGAATCCCAAATAACTTATACATTAAATAAAAAGCAGTCGTAGCGCAAGTCGCTCAGCAATTTTTCATCGATGTCATGTGTTCGTAGCAAGTGAAGTCTGTGGCTCGTTCCTTAGATAGTCTAATAGAAACGAGAATTGACTGGAGGCATGGATCGCCTATGGTGAGCTCTGTTGTGCCGAGAAGTGCTTTGGCGGCGTCGAGACCGTGAGCGACGCCGAGAGCTTCGTCGCGTTTCAACATCGGCAGCTGGCTCCGGGACAGTGGGTCCTTCGGTGGTGTCTTGGTTCGTTGCCGGCCGGGATAGGCTCTCGTCCTCGTCCGGCTTGGGTACATAGAAGTCGGTCTTGCACAAAGGACAGTACGCGCGCCGTCTTGTCAGCCACGGGTCAACGCAGTCCGAGTGGAAAATGTGTCCACACGTCAGCAGCCGAACCATCTCGGTATCCTCCATGATGTCAATGCAAATAGCGCATGTGTCGTCACTCGAACCCTCGGGTACTGTCATAGCAGGATGCTCCTCGTCGTCATCGTCATCCTCGCCCACTAGTTCGTCAGTCTTTGTGCGGTCAATCGGCTGCAGCTCAAGGTCCGGTCCATGCTCAAACGCTTGTTCCGCACACGCGAGATCCATTGATCCGTCGCGCGAGTGCATAGAACGCGAGTCTCTCTCGCTGTTCAGGACTTCATCCCTAACACTAACGACGCTCGCCTGAGCTTCACGTTGTATCGTATCTTCTGAATGCTTCTCCGCGTCCGCCAACCTCTTATCTTGCGACTGCGAATTGTCGCCCGTCACTTGTCTATTTTGCTCGTCGATATCTCCGGACAGACGAGAATCCGGGGAGACTCCCGTGGTCTCCTCTGGTGCTGTACTTGCCTCTTCTATCGGCTCCAGGGCAGGTCGACCCGCTTGCATGTCAATGGCCCCACTTCTGTCTTCCTGGCTGTCAAGCTCCACCATCTGGCCGTCATGTCCAGATAAGGCAGAAGCCGGCGAGGCCACGTCAGAAAGTTGTTCTTCATCATGACGAGCCTTGATCTCGATGTTGTCGGTCTCTCCATCCCTCTGCGCCTGTGGCATGACGGCAACGGGCGGCTCAATGCCAGAGTTGGCAGGCGACATACTCCTTGCCTGCTTATAAGACATGAGCGGAAACTTTTCGTCTACTTGTGCTTGAGTCATTAACCTCTCCTTTTTCTTGCGGCGCACGTGTCCAACACGCGCATTGGGCCCAAATTGCTCGGGATGTCGGCGGCGACGGTAAAAGTAACGAATAGTCATAAATGCACTGTATGGTAAAATGCATATCGCTACCACCACGAAGGTGAATAGCATGCGAACGAAGTTAGCAAAAGTAAGAAGGATGATCAGTAGCAAATCTGCGACCAAGTTGACCAGTCCACGAGGGACCGGCAAAAGCAGCGTCTGAGGCATCACATCCACCCAGTTTTAGCCAGATCAATCAAGCGAATCTCTCTCATAAAGCTGCGCAACCAAAGATATCAAAAAGTGGTGTAGCCAAAAATGTCTTGTGGGGCTAGATCTGATCCTTTGTTTCAAGTACGCCACCAGAGCAGATGTGTGTTTCCAATAGTGCAACACTAACAATCCGAGCTCTTTTGCACCAAACGCACAGCCTCTTCCAAAACTTTGCTAATCCGCTCTTGTGCCAGACCTAGCGCAGTAAAGTCAGGCAACTTTTAGTTTTAAGGAGACGGGCGGAGGGTCCCACACTAATGCCAGCCATCAATATATGGGTTGGGGTTACGCTTATCTCTCTTATCGACATCGTGGCAAAGTTGAATAAGCCGGTGCCAGCAGCCAAGTGAGTGTGAACTTGCGAACTAGGGTTGCTGATACAAAGCTAATAGACATGTCAAAATGTGAACAAGCGTTCACTAATCTAGACACGTTCAAAAACCTGGTCATATCCGCAACCGTGGCATGACGCACGTTACCCAGCTAGCACCCCGTTCCCACATACAAAGCATAACACAAAAGCACCAAAAAATGCTTGGTGCGATGCAGGCGCAAAAGATCCCATCAACGGTTCCTATCGCATACAGAGAGCAAACATGAAGCTGTATTAAAGCTTGTAACATGGAGCATGCATTTCTGGAGAGACCAGAGAAAGCCTCGCCCAATAGTGCCTACTGGGCCAGACGAGACACGATAATATATCCCAAAGAACCACGGACTGTAAACAAACATAAACCTCCAACCGTTCTAGAATGGTGTATATAGCGACGACACTTATTACACACTACAACCACCTCATAGGTTTGGATCATAGCCCGATGTCAGCAGCCACAAAGAGAACCGAAAACTTGCCAGAGATCCTAAAGCCAGGCAGTAAGTCGGGATGCAAGCAACTACCGTAGGCGTCCAATCGATAAACCAGATAATATGGATGTGGCCCAGACCAAAATAGCGAACACATCCTTCACGCCGGCTCAGGGCCCGCTAACCAAGAACCTCACACAAAGCCGCAAGCAATACCAAAGCAAACGACAACCACACAAACATGACATAACAGATCAGGCAGCCAATACTTACAAGACGTTTGCGAAGAATATGCCTATACCGATGGCGACGTAGAGCAACGTGGGGTTGGTACCACCGCCCATAGTGGGCATGCCAACCGTTGACATGATGTACTAGTTTCGAGTAGAGTTCTATATGCCGTCTCAAAGCCTTTAAGCCTCCTGTGTACTATCTGACGACAAAGTTGATTCTCCGAATCTGGCCACCGGACCCAAATGTGTGATGACTACCAAGTTACAAGCCCTCGTACATGAATCCAGGGTGTCGGGAAGTGCACCGCCGACTAGATACGTCGCTCACAAGCAGCACGTGGTCCCTGTGTACCGAGAACAATCACCTCACTTGCACTTTCCCGAGAGAGAAGTCGCGATGCGCACGGTCCTCCTACGCACTCGAGACAGAACGAAACGGACCCGAACTAAGGGCAAGCTTGAACAGGTGCTGCTAGCAAGCACTGATATCGTTTGTGCTCTGTGCAGAAGGTGCGCGAGACGAGTTTTAGCCTTTTGGTGACGGCGATAAACAGGCGGGGCGGTAGAGCCGGCAGAGCCGGGATCCGACGACTGTCTAAAAAGCCCGACACGGTGCGGCTTTGGGCATAGGATAATGCATATGCGTGGGGTATCGGGGTCGGCTTCGGTGCCGGCAGCGCAAGCTAGCTGTAAGGTTGCAGCACTGCCGTAGCTAAATACATGTGACGGTTTGATAGGTATTTACAGATACATTAACGAGTAGCCAACACTAGTGAAGCGTTCCAGTTCACGATGCGCCGCTTTGAGACTGCGGTGCCGCATTACATTTGCAGCTATGGGACACTGCGTACGGCGCAGAATTTTTTGCTTGGCCGAACTCGGATCCGGTACTGTGTGGTAAAACAGCGCAAGATCCGTTAAACAAGCGAGAAAAAGAGCGAGATTTTACTTCGTGCAATGTACTTCTCAGTCTCGTTTCGTTTCGTTAGTTGGATTCGCAGGCCTCATGACAGCTCTATGCACAGTCCCTGATGGCTTAGCACTTGGCAATGACAGGGAGCTGTGTCACGGGCCTTTGCGGATTGGATAAATAATATCTTTACTGGATCACGGGAATCGCGGCATAACCGACGACTTTGTAACCAGATGACAAGTCGGCCTAGGTTATTACAAAGTTTGTGTGGTCATTTTGTCCCAGGACCATCGACGCAACCGCAACTTGAAGTACGACGGTTGGTGAGCATCAACCTAGCTACAACGTAAACGAAGCAGACGAGACAAAGAAAGCAGCGGTTATAGTATGCTCGTAGCGCTCGTGCCTCCTTCACCTCTCACTCGAGAAGCTGATAATATTTGCTAGGGATATGGGACGCCGTACAGTTCATGTACTCCACTATGCCCAGAGCCAGAAAAGAGTATACTCTGCAGAAATCAGCAGGTAACCTGCAGGCCTTGTGCAAGCGCACCAAAATGAATCGTACGATGTACCTTTCTCACAATACAAACCTTCTCGATATACCATTACATTTTCTCTAGCAACCAGCTCATGCTAGGTGTCCGTGCGGTCCATCAAAGAGCCGTGAGCAGTTGCTACTGAGATCAGCGGACAGAACGCCCTGAAAGAAAGAAGAAAGCAGAAAGCCAGAATAGTGTTGTTTCTCAAAATAAATCTCTGTTCATGCTCAAATCTCTGTCCTCTTATTTTCCACCAAAAGTTCTGTGGTTGGAATCGCAGAAAAACACAAATACTATTATGAGCAACCAGCATAGCATCAAAGTTCTGCTTTCCTGGGCATTCCAGCCCCCTACCCCCGTAGCAACTGCTTCGCAGTTGGTCTGGCAAGACAAAATGACACCCACTGAGGGGAGAGTTAGCGACAGGCAGCCTGCCGGCTTCGATAAGTTGCATTTGAGAACTTGGGCCATAAGCCTCGGACCTGCATCTTGGACCCTAGAGATCCTAAGTCGGGTTCTTACTGGCTACTGGCAAAAGCAACCGACGGCGCGATCGGCAGCGGAACACTCCACTTGTGTTGTGGCTCTCAGGTGACTCTTTGTGGCTGTGTCTGTGAGCGATCGTTGCATGCAAGAAAAAGTGGGCACCCCGCGTTTGATCTGCGGGTGCCACACAGGACTTGGCGCGAGCTGTACCATCCCGATTTTTACAGCGCCCAGACGGCGCACCTTTGCCTTGCATTTAGCAAATAGTTGCTTGGTGGAGATGTGAAAAAGACATGAGCACTCTCAATATGCGTATCAACTGTGAATTAGTGGAGACGGATTTGGTGGTTGTAGGGATAGGAAATCGTCTGTTAGTGACGGACGGGAAAGCTAGTGCTACGTTGGACTGGACATATTCTCCGGTAAATCAGAGACGATCATTGCTCGTGTGCCTCATGCCTGCAAACATAAACCAACGACCATTGCCAAGAATCCCCCATTGCAGGGGTCAGGACTGGGCTAACCATGAAAGCTCATGGGACAAGCGGTCTAGATGCCCATATCATCGGTTTGTCGTGATTTGTCTTAATCCAACAAACACCAGTCGTGACATCACTCCAATGACTGCAAGGACGTATGGCAAACGCGACTACATTCGTGGGTTCTACTAACCCATGTAGATCATCTGCCCACAGCAAGTAACACCACATGTCTTCCAGGGGGGGGGCAAAAAATAGCGCAAATCCATTGTTGCTTCGTGCCAGATCCCAAACAAGGAACGCTCGATATGACCCGGCCCTGGATGTACGTCAATGTCTGGGGATGCGTAGCATGAGGCTATTCACAGATCGTCGCTGTTTATGTGTGTGCCATTGCTTTTATTGAGCCCCTGAGCGGGCACAAATTACGTAGATTTGTGTTTGACGGTGAATGCAACATGCCGTTTCAGGCCTGATACTACCTGCATACATATGTACTTTGAATCTGTCATTTGGTCCCGGACTCGACAACTGTTTCGTAGTCGAGCTGTGACTAGCACGTAAGTGATCACTATGAGGTCTGAGGATGGTGCCCTTTAGCCAAACAAAGCGAACATCTCAGTTCCTAGGCAGCGGCTAAATGGCACTACGCACATGACCGCGCATCCCTGTGATGGCAGCTCCTCTGCCTGCAATCAGCCTTCCTTTGTCGCATTCTGTCTTAGACTGGGACCAAAAAGTGCCACATACTGCCAGGATATCATCCCTGGCAGGTCCTGGACAATCAGCTGTAGCCAAACTCTATCTTGCAGGTAGGGCACTACCTGGCGACCCTGACCGCATCACCTACTATACATGGTTTTCTTTGTTTTACTTTTTTATCCTTTCCCATCGTGAATCGTTGACCTTCAGCCCTTTGTAGGGACTGGTGCGCAACTGAGAAGGGCCGTTGTCATTATATTATGGCGTCTACCTACCCTTCGAAACAGCAAAATCATTGCTATGGACATTGAGCCGAAGTCTTGAAAGTAAAGAGGCAAGATAATGGTGACAAACCCATGGGTCTCGACTTAATCCAGTGACGTCGAGTCCAGGCAAATCGATACAGCGCAGCAGCTTTTTGTCCTGCACTTGCTACAGTCGATCAAAGCCCGGCGGCCGGGACAAATGTGCATCCATGCATAAACCCACCTTACGAGATGTCTAGGTTACGCACTCCATCTCGCAGGTTCATGGGCAGTCCCTGGCCGCCAAGGACTCATGTGGCCAAATGTCCTGGCTAGAGCCGATTATAGAACGCGACTTGTTACCCTAATGGAGATACAGCCATGTGCCGTGAATGCTGTAAAACCTGTTTTTGCGATGCAGGAGTACCCAGTGCTACTGTGCCCCTTTTTTCTCAGCTGCGTGCCACTTCCATTCCTCATGCCAATGCACGGCGCGTAAAGGCGAGCCAACTAAACAAGTGACCTAGGTGCAGGTCCCCTATAATCCCCCTGTTGTCTCAGTTGTCTCAAGTGTGGTTGCTTCCTGAGGGTTTGTACTCACAGACACCTGCCCCCGGATGTCGGCAGTAGCTGTTTGCATTTCTTTCCTGGGGGCTCTGCCTCCAGACCCTCGTGGCAACCGCTTCGCGGTTGAGGATTCGAGATTCGCTTTCTCTGGTGAGATTTCGCCAACGGTTGGGGCAATAGCACAGCTCAACTGCGAAGCAGTTGCTACGGGGGTCTGGGGGGGGCAGCGCCTCCAGAAAGAAAGGGTAGTACAGTCAAGTCTATAAGTTCATTTCATACATTTACAGAATATGCCGGGGTGTCGTGAAGTCGTAAGCGTAGCAAAGGTCATTGCAAAAGAAAAATGGTGATGGTGATGAGGGAAAATGCAGCGGTAATGGGAGTGGTGGGTTGTCTAGCAGGTCGAAGGCTGGCGCATGCGGCCACCAGCAGGTTTGACGGCGCCATCGCTCTCCTCGACAACAAGGGGCAGGCCAGCGGTGTGGGCCAGCAGGCCCGAGGGGGGCTGTTGCTGAGCGGCACCGTTGTAGTAGCGGCCAAAGACGCCCCAGTGGAAGCGGACGAGGACGAGGAGACGGTCCACAAATGCCGTCATCTCGTCAAAGGTCGGCGCATCAGCGTTGAGGGAGTTGGTGGCGACGCCAGTGGAGAGCACAGCGCCATCGAGCGGCGACGGGACCGGGGCCGCCGCCACGGCCGCATCGTAGAGCGACTCAACGACGCGCTTCTCGGTGATGTCGTACAGCGGAGACTTGGGCTGCAGCTGCTTCGAGAGCCAGCCGAGAGCCAGGTCAACGAGACGGCTGTCCGGGAGGTCATCAGTGGCGCCGTGGACGGTCTGGGAAACGCGCTTGGCGAGCTCGAGGGCAAGAGCCGGGATCGACTTTGTCCACTTTGCGTTGCCGACCGAGTCCGACACAATGGCAACGACAACACGCTTGAGCTCGGCCATGGGGGTGCGGGTCCCGGTGGCACGGCCGTTGTTGGCCCGGACCTCGGCCTGCAGCATCTGTTGGTATAGCATGGTAACGAGCTGGAGGCACACGATTCGGCGGAGCTCGGCACGGAGACCGCTGAGGCGGCCAAAGTCAAAGCCAAACGTCGACGGGAACTCGGTACTCGAGTGCGCACCACCGGTGGAGGCGGACGCAACGACAACACGGTCGTCGCTGGCGCAGGTCACGAGCTGCAGAACGCTCCAGATGAAAGCAGCTCGGTCGGCACCGCAGGCGGGAGCCTGGGGCTTGTCCTGCTGATTCTGGTCCAGCTTGCGGGCGCGAGCGGCCGCGTACCGGCGGCCAGATTCATCGTACCACTTGAGAGCGTCGGCAAAGTTGGCACGGCCGTTGAGAAGCACCTGGTTGTAGTACTCCTGCTCAAACTCGATGGCAGAGTCGACGAGCATCGGACGCAGAGTGCGGATCTGATGGTTGGCAACGTCGAGCTTCATGGCCTCGAGGATGGCGAATGCCATACGAAGGCCCTCAACGAGGCGCGTGTGAGAGCCGGACTCGACGCCAAGGCGGAACCGGGCGACCATCTGGTCGACCCAGCAGTCGCGCATCGGGGCACAGTGGGTCTTGAACACGACGGCCAGCCACTCGGCAAAGTCGACAAAGTCAAGTGCGCAGTGCTCGAGCTGCTGCATCAGCAGGTCGGTATCGAGCACGGCGTCCATCTGTTCTCGGTTCCGGGTCGGCAGCAGCGACACCAGGATCTCGCGCAGAGTCGTAAACAGCAGCGGCAGACGGCCGGCCCGAAGGCGGGCGCCCGATCCAGGCTGGCCGATCTGCGCGCACTCGGCCGCGACAGCATCCCAGTAGCGATCGGCGGCGGCGCGCTTGCGACGGCCGCGCTCGCCGTCCATGTTAGGGCGGAACTGAAGCTGCGCGTCAAACACAATATCGTGACGCAGCTGCGGGTTCTTGAAGATTTCCGTCAAGTCGATCTCCCGTAGAGACTCGAGGTTGACGGGTGGTAGCTCTGCCAAAGGGGTAGACGGCATCGGAATGCCACTAGTGGCGTTGTTATTGTTGTTGTTGTTGTTGCCAGAAGCATCCCGAAGAACGGTAGTCCGAACAGTGTTGCCATAAGCAGTCGCCCCGGCAGCCATCTTGGCTGCTCGACCAAAGTGGCTGCTGTGTGGTCGCTGCTTACTCACCTTGACTCCCTCCGATGGCTGTCCATAAACATTTGTTGGCAAGCTTCTGCTCCTTCGGGCTCGTCGACGGCTCGTAGTGGTGCTGTTGTTGTTATTGTTTGTAGTGGCCACCAAACTACTAGTGTTGACTAGAGACACCGACTTGGCCACCACCGGCTCGTTCTGTCGGTCCGTTGGTCGCTCATTTCCCTTCTCCACATTGGCCTTGACAGGCAGGCGGCCAGACTCTTGCATGTAAGATGCCTTGAACAGCGGTACCGGCGCCTCGTTGCCACCCATGGCACCCGAGCGGGCCCGCTCATCCTTGTTCTGCATCGTGGCGTTGTTGTCGTTGGTGTTGTTGTTGTTCGTTGTCTCCGTGTTTGTCCGGTCGACGTTGGTATATGTGTGCGTCCCACTCGGTCCTTGCTTTGTAATAATAGTAATAGATTTTACCAAAGCCTGGTTACCGATAGTCTTCAAACGGTCGCGTGAATGAGACTTGCTTTGCGTGTGTGGTGTCGGCGAACTTGATCAAAGTGCAAATTAGAAAGAGAACCTCTATCTTAGTTAATGTATATGGCGGGGAAAACGTTCGAACGATGCGGCACCACAGCCCCTACATATATATCCACGCTGCCCCGATTGGGTCACATTAGTTTTTTTTTTTGTGCCCTCCCTCCCTCGGGTCCGCAGGTCCGACTGCCGCCCCTTACCCGTACGCCGCGGCCCGTGCATGAGCCGCGAGTGGCGGATCCTGATCTTGTGCATACAATGGGGACCGAGATCTTGTCCTTTTTTTTTTTCTTGGTTCTTGTCTCGGTCGAAGATAGAAGGGCCCAAGTACGACAAAGCGGGCATATATTGGTATTGAAAGAATGCTAGGAGAAGACTGCTAGAGATCCGATACCGTGCGTCTTAGTTGTTCTCCACAAATTCGGCAATAATATATGACCCATCGCTAAGCGCCAACAACCGTAGCCTCGCTTGTGTGGCGAGCCGCTCGCCCCGCGCCCCGCCCGTGCCCAGGCTGGGGCGTAGAAACTTGCAATCAAAAAAGCAAGTTTGCTAGGGTGCTCTCATGCATCAGTAAAAAACGGTTGTGCGTCGTCGATCTTGCGTCGTTACGGAAGCGTGCGTTTTGGGTCAGTTCAAACTGGATCCCTGCCGCCAACCGGGAGCCGCCGTGCTTTCCGCGCCCTGCAACACACAGCGGGTATCTGCCGCTAAAGCCCTGACCAGCTTCGGTGTTTCTGAAACACGACTGTTTTGTTGACATGGCATTCCTACTTAACCATATCCAAGGCATTTGGAAGTACGTCCCGCAGGTTTTTTGCATGTCGTGAGACTGGCTGCGTCGCTCAGCCCCCGAGCTTGGCGATGGCCTTTCAAGTCGAGGTTCTACGTAAGCTCATGTGCATGATTCATCGACCGAAATGCGGAGAGTCATTCCCGCTGTCGCGCGCCTTGGTATGGTACTCTTCGGCATCCCGCGGCGAGTCCGGATGCTCAGGCCAGTACCTGCCTATGAACCACGCAAGGGACTGATAAAGAAACTAGATACGTACTGTGTACATTGCCGGTTATGACGAAATACCCATAATCAAGGAGTCAAGGGCTCTCGGAGTTGGGTCCTGTCAAAAGGACTCTCCGCAAACGCTTTCTACAAAACCAAAAGAAACACAACATAACAAGCACACTTCCGAGTACTGATATTTCCATTGCCCAGAGTATTGATAGAGAGAGATATTTTTGTACGCTCAGACCACTAAAGCAGCATCTGTCGAAGCGCGCGCCGCTTCGGGACCACTGCAGGGGCCCCCAACACCATGCCCACTGGAGTTGACGGGACGCTCCGCTCGGGTCCCGATCACTATGCTGGCAGCGGTGGGCGGCGCAGCAGTCATTCAACATAACCTTGACTATTGGCCTAATCGGGGTTCGAAGTGCTGGATCGATTACATCGGCGGCCGCAGTACCACGCGAGCCTCACGTCCACGCGCCCCGTGCCTGTTGACGTCCCGTGACCCAAACTCAACGCACGGCGCCATGACTCTATTGTGCCCAAGTGGGCAACCCAACCTGGGCGCCGAGACAAGCCAAGCCAGCACTTGGGACTCGAAGACAGGTGCCGAGATGGCGCCCAGACGGCACGGCACCAGAACCAATACGACCGTCACGATTCAAATAGCAATCGGGCTAAAATTAGTCACAACGGTCGTAAAAGCCAGCTGTCAGCTCATATAGCAATAAATCCCAAAAGTAAATAGAAGGCGACCAACCACTTTGGGTCGATTCGGCTCATGTACAACCATTTCGAGCACTTATGACCCTTCCACACCAATAGTGACACCACCTACACCAGCCCATCTCACCTCGTATAGCACCTTGAACCAGCAGAAAATCTGAGCACACGCCGCCGCCTAATTGCTCGTTCTTTTCATGGAAGTAGTCGGCGTCGCCACCCCGCGACTCCCTGCTGCACCATGCATGTCATGGGCTGTTATGCTGCACGTACAAATGTTTTATCCGATACAGTCGCCAGGGGACGCGGAACCGCAGAGCCGAGCCAGTCGTCTGTGTTTCCGCTGGCGCTAGTATGTCTATGTGCGATTTGTCGCAAACTTCCTTACTACCAAGCATACCACCATAAGACTACCACCACTTAGAATATCGCATTAGTCTGCCTGGGCGCTTGATCTGCGTTAGCGCAAACACAGCGTGTGCCCACAGCACCGTACTAGCTTGCTCTCAAACAGATGCGAGACAAGCCAGTGTGCATCCCGGCGCCCAGCGTCTCGGCGAGCTTTTGGCGTCACGTTTTGCGCGCGTAAAGCGAAGCCCGCTTTTTTGCGCTTGTCATTCCTTAGCGGTTGGTTGCCCCTGGCCCCTTCTACAACCTCCTCGCGCTTTCCGTCATGGCTGGACATTCCCGCTGAAAAGAAGCAGCTGCACAGCGCTTAAGGAATAAATGCTCCCACGACAAAACAAACCACCGTCTGCCTCGGATCGAGATGGTCTGTCAACTCCCAAAACGGCAAGCTTCTAGTAGCCCGATCCGCCCTGTTCGATCGATCGGACCCAAAATGGTCCACGCAAGGGGTGGTGGTGGTCCAATCTGGGTTCTCGATCGGCCCTCAAGGCCGTCCGGCGGATCGAACCGCGATGGGCGGAATGTCCGCCCGCATCTCACCTAGGGGGGAACTGCTGATCGCGCCGCGGTCTGTTGAGCCCACACTAACTGACTAAGTGGAGCCGATCCTCGCTGCACCTGGCTAGCGCATCACCAAACTCGCATCACCAAACTCTGTAAGCATTTTTGGTTTAGTATAAACTTTGGTGGCTAGGTGGATCTATTTCTATTTGTGTGGCCTATTTGTGTGGCCCCTCTCTCTCTCTGACTCCCGTAGCAACTGCTTCGCAGTTGGCAATAGGGCGTGGCTTTTTATGACCGCGAAGCGATGGCTGCGGGCTCTATGATCGCTGTGACGCTGGGGACAAAAACACTTAACACAACTGCGTTCAAAGAGTGTTCCCGACTTATTTCTATCATGCCCCAAGACTTTCCCCAACTTCTCCAGATATAGCTCGACACATGCCATGTGATTTTTTTGAAAAACTTGCATTAGCCGTTTTCTGCACAAATATCTCTGTCTTCCGCCTAGACTCCTGAAAAAAAGAGACTCTACATGCATGCACTGCACCACAACGCTGCTGCGTTTATTGAACTCTGAGTTTATTCATAAGTTAGCTTTATTATGTGTCGATCACAGTCCGCCTCGTGACTGACCGTCAGTGCCTTTCTCGCCTAGCCAAACGATAGCCACTGCTCGACTTGATGGGCCCTGGCTCGGATCCTGTCGGAAATGCTGTGAGGCTTCGGGATATGTCTTTCCGTGCATCTCGGAGGCTCTGCGTACAGCGAGGACCCTGGAGGGTGCTCATCCCTTGAGCAACCTGGAAAGAATTCGCGCTTACAATACAAAATGGCCTCAGATGACTGAGGAGCAAGTGTAGGCACTCCCCAACAAATATCCGAGTGCTCTCAAGCCGGAGTGCCTATCGCGGCCCGATCTGGACTTCCTTTCGGACCAGCTCCAGCTGGCTTCAACGACATTCGCTGCAGCGCTCTGCGGCGCGTGCGATGGGCTTATGCAGCATACTGTGCGGCGAGAAAATTTTTTCCACCAGCGCTGCTGCCTCCTACTGATGACTATGTTAAACGACCGAGGCCATATATCCGAGGCTAACCGTCGCCACAAACTGCCACCCACTGCCGCACCAAGGGCCCGCCGCACACTAGCCGCAACGTAAAAATCTTTGAATGCGCGGTGACGCAATCCACAGCGGATTCTGGAGAATACTGTCGAGCTACAACAAGGCCCCCAGACTGACGATCTAGTGGCGCAACGAGAGTCAAAGTGGACTCACGCGCTGCTGGCCTTCTTGTTGCCACCTAGCACTATACTGGCGAATCCTTAATCTGGCTTTCGGCATTAGAATCTAGCAGCATTGTGTCCGTTACAATCCAAATGGCACATCCACGGTTAATAGGATGGTTTGCAATTGCCCGGGATTACTGGCTCTTTTTTTCCCTGGGGATGCTGCCCCCCAGACCCCCGTAGCAACTGCTTCGCAGTTGAGTTGATGATTTCGAGACGGGGTCCAGCTGCGACACGGGGCTGCTATGGCCATCTATACATACATTCGCTCCTCATTTAGGGAAATGAAAATGGGGGATCAGTTAAACTAGTGCTATCATTTCACATCTAATGGGACACCTTGCAGAATGGCTGAATAAATAAGCCTCAAACGGCACTCACTGTCTGTTGTCTGCTTTTCGATCTCGAGGGCGGTATTAATGAACTTGGGCATCTCATCTCCCAATAACCTCTCTCCCAATAAATCTGACTTGTCACGTTCAAATTTATCGAATAAGATCGAATGTTTTCCCCCACTCCACTCGCATGCTATGCGACCCAATCTTTGCCATCGTATACCCCACACCCGTTTTGTTGTGCATATCTCTGCAGTGCATCGCCCAATGTTCTTTGTTCCTTGTTGTGCTGGAAACATTGTGCTTAGACCCCATACAATGTGTTTATCCATTGAATTCCAGTCAGATTAACGCGAGTTCAACCGCGAAGCGGTTGCTACGGGGGTCTGGGGGCAGCGCGCCCAGGAACAACAATACCCCAAAGTAAACCCGCGTCGCACAGGTAGAAGCTCGACGGCGAGGTGACTACTCAAAGGAATCTGTGGACAGCGTCACTAGGAGATACCACAAAAAAGAAGAGAGAGTCGAGACAGGCCCTGAAACAGACGCCATGGCTCCCCAGGTACATTTCCAAGTGTGCATATGCCGAGAATACGGGGTCCCACCAACACAATGTTAGATCCAATGTTAGGAAGCCTGAGCTTGGCTAGGTGCAACTGTACGTCATGGCGATATAATTATGATCAGATCTCGCTGCGCCTCGTGCGACCAGCCAGCAGGACTTTGCCGACCGCCGCACGATGCCGGCATCGCCGGGATGCCCGTCCAGCCGAGAGGTCCGTCGGAGAAACGATGCCGAGTATGCGGGCTTGCGGTGTCCTCGGCACTGGCCAATCGGCTCTCTCGGACGATAGTTATTTGGTATACGGTACAAAATGGGTTAAATTTGCCCCAGCAGACGTTACCGAAGACGCTCGACCCGTCCGGAAGCCACTAGCCAGCCTTCCTGGCAACCAAGTTCAGGGCAGGGACCGCACGCGCAGATAGGGGGCTAAGTGTCGGTTTCGGAGATGCTAGAGGAGTAAAACCATCGAAACCACTACGTAGGCAGTTTCTACGCGAGTACCGCGGTTTATCGGTCGTATCCGATTGCCATGTCCTGGACTGCACCGGCTGGAAACGGCACCCGGAACCACACGTTTCCCCGACGCCCGCCTAATACTGGCAGAATTTTTGCTGCTGGGCCCATCGCCCTGACAACAGCCCGTACCCTACCAGCGCTCAGCCCTCGCTTTAAAGGCAGCGACGAGCCGCTTGGTGCGAAAGCCAGGGCGAGTTTGCAGACCGGGCTTTTTTTTTTCTGTGAGCACTAGGACAGAAACGACAAAAAAACAACAATAGGCAAGTGTCCTCACTCGGCAACTGCTTAGCTGTCCCATTTTGCCCCTAACAACGGGTTTGCTCACCGGATTTCTGGGCCCATTTGGACGTGGAGCGAGTAATCTAGGGGCTGGTTTTGCACCTTTTGACTGTGGCGCGCCCGGACTGCACTTTTGCATTGCGACAAAAAAAATAGGATCGACGGGTTGTGTGAGAAGCTAAACAGAGCCCAAAAAGAAAAAACAGGACAGCGGATATTGTCGTTTTGCTGTTCTGTCTGATTTCGCAAACCTCTACTAGACACGACAAAGAGTCTGCGCGTTTTGTCGTCCTACATCAAGACCGGACCGCAACCTGATCATTATGGGCATCGCATCAAAAGTGCGCGCAGCCCGCGCTTGGTTCCTTAAGGACTATGTCCCTGGCAACCGGTTGCCGCTGCTCGAAACGTCATGGGACGTTCGCGTTTCGATCCGCCGTCTCCGTGAACACGAATGGCGCGCCCTGGACCTCCAGTGGGCTTTTTTTGTACCGGTACTCTTCTTCTGCTTCTGCATCGCCGAGTCGCCGCCTCTGATTGTCCGATTGCTACTCGTGGCCGCCGTCATTGGCGCCGCGCTCGTGCCGGCGCTGTCGCGGTTCGTGCTCGGCGTTATCCCTACCGCCACATACCTGATTCTGTTTTTCTCGTGCCGGTACATTCCCAACGACTGGCGCCCCAGCATTTACGTCCGCGTTCTGCCGGCGCTCGAAACCATTCTTTACGGCAACAACCTGTCGGCCGTCCTGTCTGAGAGCACTAACTCGGTCCTCGACGTGCTGGCGTGGATCCCGTACGGCCTCGGCCACTTTAGCATCCCCGTCATTGTGTCGTTTGTGTTCTTTCTGTTTGGTCCGCCCGGTATTCTGCCGGTGTGGTCGCTCGCGTTTGGCACTATGAACACCCTCGGCGTCATTACTCAGATCATGTTCCCCAACGCCCCGCCGTGGTACCAGGAACTGCACGGCCTGAGCCCGGCCAACTACGGCATGAGCGGATCACCTGGCGGTCTGGAGCGCATCGACACGCTTCTGGGACTCAATCTGTACGGCGGCACCTTTGGCGCCAGTCCCATGGTGTTTGGCGCATTCCCCAGCCTGCACTCGGGCTCGGCTACCATGGAGGCGTTCTTCCTGAGCCACTTGTTCCCGCGTTATAGCCCGCTTTTCTTTGGCTACGTCATGTGGATGTGGTGGTCTACCATGTACCTGACACATCACTACTTTGTCGACCTGATTGGCGGCGCGTGCCTGTCGTTTGCTGTCTTCTATGGCGTCAAGGTCACGATCCTGCCGCGCGTCCAGGCCGACAAGCTCACGCGGTGGGCGTACGAGTACGTCGAGATCGGTGTCGGCGCGCAGTCGCGACGCACCGCCAAGTTCCGCAAGAGCATCGATGACGAGGGCTATAGCCTCGACAATGTCTCAACTGCCGCCACTACTCCGCTTGACAGCGATGTCGAGATGGGTCTTGTCAATGAGCACCACATCAAGACAACGTCACTCTCGGGCATCACCACTGGTCTCGGTGTCCATCGTTCTGGTACGCCGTCTCCTGTGGACGACTCATCATACTTTGGTGTACGGAGCGCCTCTCCTGCACGCATGCCGCCGGCAACAGTCACTGTCGCCGCCGGTGGAACCGGTTTTGCGCATTAACCGGAGGCATTCCACTACCAAGAACTACTTTTGAGCTCACACGACCATGCATTTGACGACGTTAAGACTTACTCCGCACGCAACGTTAAACTCTTCCCCCTAGTTTCGTAATGTCTAATAATTCCCCGCTAATGAGAATGCATTCATCATCTCCTTTCTCTGACACATAGTAGCTGCTTCGCAGTTCTTGAATATTCACCAGGACGCTTACAGCGATGGCCTTGTTGGTTGAAAACCAAAGGCCATTGAAATTTTATCACCATCTCCCAGCTATTGCGAGGCACTGCGACGACTCCAACTGCGTAGCAGTTGCTATGGGGGTCTGGGGGCGACGCCCCCAGGATAAGAAAACGCACCGCTTTCAGTACTCTCTGCGCTGGCCCATTTTAACGTGTTGTGTGTGTGTGTGTGTGTGTGTGTGTGTGTGTGTGTGTGTGTGTGTGTGTGTGTGTGTGTGTGTGTGTGTGTGTGTGTGTGTGTGTGTGTGTGTGTGTGTGGCAGCGTGAAATACGCAAGGTAGGTTCGCGAAATTTCAGTGCGGAATATCAAGTATGTCCTCACTCCCCTTGCGAGAACAACTGATCAAAGGTCAGCAATCGAGTATGCACTACACTGCATCATGTCTGTGTTCAAATATAGTTTGGGCAAGCTTACATACTGCGGTCGGTGATAACGCTCAAAACCCGACACAGTAGAAGTAGTGAGACAAGTTGCATGCGGCCATTTATCCGAGGGCGCCAGATGTGCCGGTCAAGCAGCTGGTCTCGCAGGGCACTGCACATGTGTGCTAGGGGCTGCGAGTTTTAGGGCGCCCACTGAAATTTGGCGTTTGGGGTCTGCCGTCCTTGGCATGGCATAAATGGTTTTGGAACTGTTGTCACACCGTCTACGGGTATGTCCGAAGGGCTACACGGTAAGCCGACGGCGTCCGACGGTGTCACCGCCGGAAGGGCCATTCACTGTGCATATCGTGTCTCGCCTAGATACGTCTGGAGAGACAAACCGTTCCGGGAAGACTGCAGTTGCCTTGTAAAAAAAAATGCTTGACCGCCCCCTGGCACGGGAGCACGCATCCTCGGCTCGCAAATATGTCCGAGAACTCATCGCTCCGCGAGTGGAGTCGTCTGCTACGTCATCAGTGGGTGATCGCCAAATAGGACTTTGGCACGCAGGAACAGGGGGAGATTCGTACCCGATTAATGGCAATGACCGGTACGAATCAATACAAGAATTTCGCCTGCTGGATTAGCAACCGGCACACAAAGCTACGCATCGATGAAAAATTCACTGCAATAAGACAGCTGAAAACACGCCCGCATGCTTGTGCGTGCGTCTGCAGCGCATTCTGGAGAATACAATAGTGGAGAGCCCTGTCCGTTGGGTCTGAGCCATGCCTGCATTTCGCGGAAATCCGTTGTAGGTAAGTCCGAGATGCCCAAAAACCTGAACGACGCGCGATACTCGATGCATCGGCGGTCCCTGTGGCGCTGCAGCTGTAGGATTTGCACTCAGGGAAGTCGTTGGGCCCCTCTCGGGCCCTAGGGGGAAGAGAGAAATAATGTACGCGTTATGGTTCGTCAGCGTGCATCCATGCGTAAAAAACTATATCGTGTATTTGACGACGTAAAGCCGTGGTAATGTTTCAAAACCAAGTCAAGGAGTCGCCAACAACGTTGAGAAATAGAAGAAATAATGTTCACTTCGTGCATGCGCAAATGCATTCAAAGCGGCTCTAGTGCGTAGAGCAGATGCTATGGCAGAGAGCTGGCGTCTGGCAAGCTGCGACGCACGTCCTCCTAATGACGTTATGCGTCTCAGACATCCGAGTCTAATAAAGGGGCGCACTTCATAACACACAGCCCCTGTGAAGCGACCAGGAGAATGTGGGTTTCATATGCCTGCGTCGTTGATCGGGCTGCTGTTTCCGGCTACTCTGTCAAGCCCTGTGCACGCGGACCCAAATCCACTCCATGTCTCAAAAGGGTTTTAACCAAACCCGCGCGATTTCTGTCTGCATTCCGCCCTTGTATGCCACTTCTTCTTGGGGTAGACTGCGCTGACGGCGCTGTTTGGACGGGAGCATCGCTAGCCTAGTATCCATTTCTGTTGGACCGGAAGATAACTACTGATGGACATCTATAAAGTCACAACAATGCGTGCAAAAAGTGCGGCTACCAGTGATAATGTGTGGTATAGCGCTGAGCGGCATATTAGTGCTTTGTTCCTATCGTCAAATCAAAAAGGGCACGCTACGCGGCGGCATTTTAGCGTGTAGGAACCACCGCCGTAATCCTTGGCTACCTTTTTGGTCCTAACGGCGATCAGCACTGTGCGGCGCCCAACGGCCGCCAAACGTAGCGATCGGCAAAAAAAAAAAACCTCCCCGTTGGCCAATACTGGATAGCTGCTATCAGCTAGCGCGTGATAACACTCTAGATTCTCCCTCGCCTTAGCTATGGGTTAAGACTGTAGTAGTTGCAAGAGACTTTCATTTTCTTTGAGCAAACAGGTACCAATCGATACATGCTCCGTTTGCAGAATCGTCCTTTGGTTTTCCTCCCACAAAGTCATGCATTGGCTCGCAGACGCATACTGTCGCGTCCTAATGCTAGTTGTCTGACAAATTATGTCAAGCGCATACGTACGTATCCCCCGGTCGGATGCCGGTCCGGCGCCGGCCCGGTACGGCAGATGAGAGCCGTCTGTACCTGAGATACAGCTAACTGACCAACAAAAGAACAGAAGCTACTGCATATTTGCCAAAAAAATGGCGTTCCAAACGTCCTGCGAATCTTAGCAGCCACTTGGATATCAAGGACGCTAGATGCAAAAAGCCAGTGGGTCCATATATGCCTTTGTCGAGTCAAAAGCAAAGGGCATCAGTAGTTAGGTTCTGCTTATCCCAGCCAGTACTCCCAGGTTTCATAGCAACTGTTTCGCAGTAGTCTCAACAAGATAAACTGCGTAGAGCTGCCGTGAGGTCTGGGTGCTGTCACAGAAGGGCGCCAACAAGAAAAAAAAGGGATGGGCGAAAGTGCGTCATTCAGCTCTTGGCCTTTTCAACAACACGGTCAACCACATCTGTAAGGTCAGGATACGTCTCCTTTAATTGTGTCGCAAACACATCTCGAAATGCCTAGTGTTAGTGCCAAAACAACCTAGCCAACTAAATGCGATGTGCAAGCCGACTTACCGCCATGGCATTCATCTTGCCCTTCATAAACTGGTTCTGCTTTGCAAGCAATTCCACAAACTCGCGCGTATAGACGTCTGGGTTACGCCCGTTTTCAATGTACTCGACAACGTCGAGCGGTATTTGCTCACCCAGTTGGCCGCTTAAGTTGGCGAGTTCACCCAACTGGCTAACGTACTGATTCCTGATGTTAGTGCTCAGAGATCCTACTAGTAACACTTTAACTTGGCAACGGAAAGCAACAACATACATGCGAGACGTCAGGGCCTCCTTAGCCTCCACAGTTGCCTGGTAATCGTGCACCATTATTCCTAGTTCAATTTCTGTCTCAATCAACTGGCTGAGTTGCTTGCGCGCTTGCAGCAGCGCTTCCTTATTTGCCTCTGCCGTCATCTTTGTGCGTGTGCGTGGATCGAATTTGCGCTAAAAACCGGTGTTCACAAGATTTCGAGGAGTCGCTTTGCAGGAATTCAATAACAACCATGCTGTTGTATGCATAAATGCAATGTGGACGCATGAAGTTTACTATAGCCAGACAGACGATCGTACAGGATCCCAGTCCTTGGCGTTACTACTGAGCACACAGCAGTCGTATCCAATTCTATTCTACGTGTACAGCAGGAAAAGGCGACGCTTGGGATTTACGCGCTGGCGGCCCGAGGCGCCATTACTCTTCACCAAGAGGAAGTCGACCGCGCAGCGACCACTTACCCTGCCGTCCTCCACCGCTCTGAGATAAGCGACTCAAAGCTATTTCACAAGCCTGCCAGCATTGGCTCCTATTTTTTCCGCCCGTGGTTTGTAAACCAGGGAACTACGCCAAGGGAAAGGCAACGGGGGACTAGACACGCTGCCTGTGCATCCTGCAATAAGTGCGATACCCTCACGTTCTGGTGACAACGCAAGTACTCGGTTTGATCCATCCGACGCCCCGCACCTTCCCGCATCTGGCTCTGGGCTCTCCAGCGCAGGAGCGGAGCCGCCTGAGCACCGAGCCAGGCCGGCCATGAGCAACGACGAGGGATCATACGCCACCTCGCCCGGCTGGCGGGAAAATGATGGCCACTCGCCGTCACAGACGCCATTAACGCAGCAACGGCACGCGTCGAGCTCGCCGTCACCATGGATCACACTCAGCGAAGACAACATCAATGCCATCTCCGGAAGCATTGCCGGCCTTGTGGCGGGAGCCGCCGTTTGTCCGCTAGACGTCGCCAAGACCAGGCTCCAGGCGCAGGGTGGCTTCCGGTCGTTTGCGCGCTCGGCAAATCCCGAATCAAAGGTCGGACTCAAGTACTCGGGCGTCGTCGGCACGCTGCGGACTATTTGGCTAGAGGAGGGCATCAGAGGCCTCTACCGTGGTCTTGGGCCTATTGTTATTGGGTACATTCCGACGTGGACCATTTATTTCACTCTTTATGAAAAGACAAAGCGCAAGCTTGGCACCTTTGACATCGGCTCGACATTACAGCACGTGGCGAGCGCCGTCACCGCTGGCGGGTGCTCGACGGTGGCAACGAATCCGATCTGGGTCATTAAGACGCGTCTCATGAGCCAAAGCAAGACGACTCAATGGCAGTACATGAGCACGCTCGACGCGGTACGATCAATGCTACGCAATGAAGGCATTATGGTGTTCTACTCGGGACTGGGCCCTGCCCTTCTCGGTCTCACACACGTGGCTATTCAGTTTCCGCTCTATGAACGGTTTAAGATGGCGCTTAATGTCGATTCTGCCGGAACCGTCGGCAGCGGTGCCGGCATCATGATTGCTTCCGCGGCGTCCAAGGTTCTGGCCTCGTCCATTACATACCCTCACGAGGTGATTAGGACTCGCAACCAGATCCAAGTTGTTGGCAGCGGCTCGCCCAAGTACCGCGGCATCATTAGCACTGCGCGTGTCATTCTTCGTGAGGAAGGATGGCGAGCGTTTTATGCAGGTTTGGGCACTAATATGATCCGGGCCGTTCCTTCCAGCGTCGTGACGCTGGCGACGTATGAAATTGCTTCGCACTATCTGAAGAAGAACTTCATCTGTGACGATGATGGCCTCACAGGCTTTCAATTGTGAGCGACGACCCTTTCTTCTTTTTGTGCGCCTCGTCCGGATACCGAGGACCATGTACGATTGACGACGACGTGTCGGCGGCGATATGAACCAGCCGTTGGCCGCTATTGCACATGACAAAACAAAACAGCAAACAACGATTGCATAGTCATGATTTATAGTCATTGACTGCTCTTACTACACTTGTGTGCAGAGCATTTACATAGAAATACAAGCATTTTCTCCGTGTCGTATGCTGTGGCGAGTGCTTTTCTCTTTTTTTTTTTTTTTTTTTCCTTCCTTGTGCTTAGTTTCCTCAACTCCGTAGTAGCTGCTTCGCAGTTGTGATTTTTTTTTTTGATCTGCAGTCAAGCGGCGTTGTATAATCAGATAGCAAATGTTACGCATTCCTGGTATAAAAGACGTTGGAGCCATCTTGCAACAGACGCAGTTGATTACAAAATCAAACGAAACTACCACGGTGATAAAGGAGCAGCGCTCGCAGGAAGAAAAGCTCATGCTACAGTACTTGCCATACCAACAACAAAAGAAATACCTCATATTGTACGATTAAAATCACAACCAGAAAGAAAGCTTCAAGCCTTCTCGTGGTGGACGTGTTCGACGACAGTCTCGTCAATCTGGGCAACCTCATCACCGAGGACCTGGCCGACAGTCTCAAGCGTGTGACCTTTGGTCTCCGGGTAGAAGAAGAAAGCAATGACAAGCTCCACCGCAATCACACACACCCAAACAATATAGTACTTCCATTGAATGGCTTCCATCGCAACAGGGTTGACAAATCCATTGTAAATGAGAACGAGACATGTCACGACCGCCTGGATGTTCATGCCCTTGGCACGGAGGTTGTAAGGAAGGATCTCCGTGAAGTAAAGAATCGGAAGACCGTTAAGACCAGCACCGTAGCAGAAGTAGTAGATGAAGATCATTGCGAGTACACCCTTACCGAGCGACGCATCCTCAAAGTTCCTCTGCTGGTTGATGGCAGAGAGCACTGTCCAAATAATGTAGGTAATAAGCATACCGGAGAAGGAAAACAGGAACAGCGGACGACGGCCGACACGCTCAACCAGAGTGGCAAAGAACATAGCGCAGATCCAGTTGTAGATCTGAAGACCACCATTGATGTAGAGCTGCTCTTGGCTGTCGGTGATGCCGATAGAGTTGAGTACCAAGTTCAGGTAGTAGGAGACAAGACCGTTTCCTGACAGCTGCATGTTGACGGTGACCATAACAACAAGGAAGAGGCGCTTTCGGTTGGGCTTGGTGCGCAAGAACTCCATGTAGGAGGTCTGCTTGGACTCGCGCTCCAGAGCAAGCTGAGCAGAGATCTCGGCCATCTCGAAGTCGACAAGCTTCGAGTCGTTGTCGCCGCCTGCATGATACTTGACCAAGATCTTGCGCGCCTCCTCGTAACGCTCCTTGTAGATGAGGTAACGTGGGCTCTCGGGGACGAAGTAGACCATGGCGAGCTGGAGCAGGGGAAGGGCTCCCTGGCATAGCGACGGAATACGCCAGGCCCACGATGTGTGCTTCATGTAGTTGGTGCCGAGAGTGACCCAGGCGGCGATGATAGCTCCAAGGTACCAGAGCGTGTTGTACAGTGCAGTAACGATGTGGCGATGGGTCGGATAGGTCATTTCAGACAGAAGCATTGGGGAAGCAAGAACGCAGAACGCCGAACCAAAACCAATAATGAGACGGCCAATAAGGAACATCGCATAGTTCTGAGCGGCACACTGGATCACTGATCCGATGATCAGCACTAGCGCACCAAAGGCAATAGGGATCTTGCGTCCAAAGCGATCAGCCATCCACGGCGCAAAGGGCCAGGCAGCCACACCACCAAAGAGCATACCATTTCCGAGGCCGCCAAGATGTTGGCCGGTAGGGTGATTGAAGTACTCTTGCCATGTCTCCATCGACTGGAGACCGTTCAGCATCGAGCCATCATAGCCGTTGTTGGTGGACGAAAGCATGCACAACACCATGAGAAGGTTGAGACGGACCAGATGGCCCTTCTTCCACCAGTGGACACCATCATTGGGGAGGTAATCCTCGAGCACGGCGTTGTGGTGAATGTTGTCGGCCTCGGCCTCAATATTCTCGATCTGCGAGGGCGCGCCCATAGTATTTGATTTTGAGCGAAGTCCAGCTCTTGTGATATCTGGAAAAGGCAGGAAACTTCGTCTATATGTACTCGGATCGTGCCTCGCCCCGCATGTGAGCCCCTCAGAGCCGTCTGACCCTGAAAGGCATGGCCCGGCACAAATCGTCCTCCCAGACCCCGTTCGTCTGATGCACTACGGGTGGACCCTTAACGGCTTTGGTGGCCCGCTGGCGTTACAGCACGGGTCTGGCGGAAAACCTATATTCCACGGGTCTCATCAGTTTTCTCCCCGCGGCCGGACTTCAATCGACGTTGGATCTCACCACATTTTCTCGAATGACGGGGCTCTAAACTCGGCATGAGTAGGACTGACGTGCATGCAGCAGTGCGGGGTACAGGAGGATGCCCACGGGAGCGGCTGGTTTCCCCAGGTGCGGCTCGCTAGGGCTACTACTCCGCGGCCGGGATAAATCCTGCCTGTCCCCAAAGGAGTACGGAAAAAATGAGGCGATTCGGAGGAAGCCCTGAACTTGTGTATCTGCAGTACAAGAAAATGCAGGTGGGGTCGAACTGCCAAGATCCCGCTGCATGATTTTGCTGCAAAAGCCATACCAACGATTGACTATTGTACCCGAATAAAAAAAAAAAAATAGATCTAACGCGACGACGGTATTAAAGAAAACCAAAGCAAGGCGCACCGTAGGATGTAGCCACACACGAGCCTCGAACGCGCTCGCTCGTTAGACAGCCTGCAAACTAGGTACCTAAGTTAATCGGCTATTTGCTCCTGCTCTTCAAGACAGGAAATAGCGCATATCCTGGGCGTGACTGTATCGTACACCCTGGTCGCAAGTAAAAACTCTGGCCCAATAATCCGCTACCGGCTCCACTCCCTCGGCTCTGTTTGATCCAGACCCTGATTGCCAATGCATGGTAGGCAGCTGAACTCCGTTGCACTATATCTTACCCAAACGACCACTTTTAAAACCAGGAATTAGATCATCTTACTCCGGATATTTACGAGATAAGGTATGACTAAACTCAAATTAGCCAGTGATCCGACAGTCGCGCTGCGATCGTGTAAAGTCTATGCAACTTTGCCCCACCAGGGCTGACCGGACAAATGGACAGCCGCGCAAGTCAGCCGCCAGACATACCCCCGTTCGGCGCCGCTCCGATTTCATCTGACATTGCGATTTCTGGAATGACTTGCAAACAAGGATTGTATGGTGTTCTATGAGCTAAAAAAGGTGGACTGAGTAGTTGGTATGCCCACCGCGTGCTAGGCAAACTAAGAAACCGGCAAAGATGGGGCGGCTCCTCTCAAATGCGTTTATTGGTATTCCTATGGGCGAGATATGCATCAGTGAATAACCTCACGTCTGCAGCCTAGTTTTACCGTGACATTTGCGTTGTTGCGGGGAAGGCTATTCCGGAAAAACATGCAGGGCCATGGGTTGGCTCCTCAAGTTGCACACAGCCAAGAGATATAGCACGATTCGTGGTGGCCATCTTGTTTTAATGTTTCAACGGCTGCGAGATACAAGCGCGATCTGTTAATATCTCACCATGGCTTTGTAGGGCGAATTCATGGACCTCTTTCCTTGTCTCGTACGCGTCAGATCACTTTCATAAAGTGTGTAAGCACAGGGTAGCGCATGGATTATAACCGAAGTCCATTGGTTGACTTCCAAACATTCGATATTTTTTGTCGGTGACCAGTCCTCCGAGGGGGCTTTTGCCCTTTTTCTTTTGTGTTGCCGGCTAATATATATGGATTAATGAGAGTGTACTGCTCATTCGAGCGGTGACGCGAGCACCGCTAGAATATAAAACGTCAACTCCGATGCTTGCTGGCTCTCAACTCCCCAACCAACAAACAACTCGATCTGGACATGCGACCCCTAATTGACTTCTCGGATGTAACCACTCACAATAAAATTCCGGCTGAAATAATCCGGCTGAGATAATGCCAAGCTCCATTCTTGCCCCTTTTGGATGTGTCTAAATTCAGATCGACAACGAACCGGAACATCATGCAACCCTCTTCGCTTGACCCCGCAATTGAGTTATCCCCATCTAATTTCATATGTATCACAAGAGGAAAATTCTATGATTGAAAGTTCTTTAGTGCTCTGCAGCTGTTGCGAGATCTTTAGTGGGGCTCAGGTTTTTTTGTCAGACACGCAATGGCTATTTGCTCTTTTTTTCTTTGCAACATTTTTCTCAGTGCTTATTTTCCGGGCATGAACGCTTCCATTCATCTGGGCAAAATATGACAATCATTTTTGAATCGTCGATTTTGGATAATAGCTAACTAGTTTGAAATTTGGGTCGACTTATATTATGTCTCCGCACCCACGTATTGCAACTTCCCATTTCACATGAAAGCAATGGGTAGATGCTCTCAATCGACAGCAGGTCTAAAATACAGAACGGCTACTACGTACGACAAACCATTAGCTAGAGGTGATGTTGAACCTCGTTTTGTCAAGCCCAATATTACTCTTGCCGTGACAACAAGTTGTAAGAATTAAACTCGTCATGCTCTGAGCGTAGATATGAAATCCCTCACTAGCGAGCCAGCAGTGCACGTCAGTCACGTCTACCGGCTACAGGGGACTTCAGCTCGTTCAAAATTCCACTGGATCAACGACCTATTTAGCCGGGAAAAATAAACTCAGTATCACGCTTAGTTGACCCTCAAACAAAAGAACTGGAAGCTGCAGCAGGCCTGCAAGCTATGACGTCTTACTCAAAAACGTACGTGACATCAGCACCAGAACAATATGTTCACGAGACTACAATACACCGCCATTGTTGCCTCAGTTACCCATGGCAATGGCACTGTATTGAATCCCTTATTAGTAGTATACATTCTCCTAACTTGGCACGTGGCAGCACTACTAATATATAATCTATACCGAGTACAATGTAGTTACTTTTATTTTCCTTCGTGGAAAAGCAGTCTCTAGACACGGCAACGAGTATTTCGTTATAGGAAAACTGCTTCGCAACACAACCAGGCTTTTCACCGTTTTCTCTTTTATTCTCCGGGGTTCCACCCACAGACCCCGCGTTTGCAGCTGCTTCGCAATTGAACACAGCCGCAGCACTTCACAGACAGTCAATCGCTCTCAAATGCAAAGCAGTTGCTACGGGGCTGGGATTACCTCCCCCAGGGAGAAAAAGCAGCGTCGGAACCCGAGACCAGTGGCTGTGTCCATGGCATAACTCTGAGCCGCCCGTCCAGCAGTCTTGGCCATATATCGAGTAACAAAAGCTGAAAACCAAAGAACTCAAGGAGTGCTTGAAAGCACGAACAGCAAAAAATATGATAGTAGATAAGCTAAAACAACAAGAATAGAAAAAAGAAAAAACAACCGAAGCCTCGGCAGAGCGTCAGACTGCATTTGGGTGGCATAGTTGCATGTTATGCTGCATTAATACTGCGGCCGAGAAATTCGTATGAATTTCTCTGTTTAGATGTTTAGAGCCTAAACCTCGTTAGTTGCGCGAAGGCTCGACAATCATCGCAAACAATGGCTGACGCTAGTGAAAACAGTGCAGCGCAGGCGCCTGCTCAGCCTCCAGCGACTGAGGGCAATGGCCAACCTCCCGCGACGAATGCTCCTGCGTCAAACGCGACAACCGCGACGACGGGCGACACCCAGATGACTGGCACACCTGAAGACTCTGATCGCATGAAGTCGCGTCTTGCTGAGCTCGAGGCCGAGGCCGCAAGGCTTAACGAGATGCACGATGACCTCCAGAAGCAATCTGAAGAACTAAAAGACGACAAGGATGAAGTCGACGCGCGCAGTGTTTATGTTGGCAATGTCGACTACGGCGCCACGGCTGACGAACTCCAAAAGCACTTTGCCAGCTCTGGTACTATCAATCGGGTTACCATTATGATGGACAAATTTACCGGTCATCCCAAAGGATTTGCATATGTCGAGTTTGCCGAGCCGGCGACGGTGGTTGCCGCGCTTGTCCTCAACGAGTCGATTTTCAGAGGCCGGCCGCTCAAGGTCATGCCCAAGCGTACTAACATCCCGGGCATGAGCTCGCGTGGGCGGGGTCGTGGACGTGGCCGAGGGCGCGGCGGGTTCTACCGTGGTGGTTACCGCGGCCGCGGACGGGGAGGTTACGCCCCGTATTAAGGGGATCGTATGACTCGTTGCAGAGCTGCTGGCGTGGCTGCCGCCTGCTACAAAGTTTAAAGTTCCATGTAGAGTAGTCTAATGCCATGTCTTGAAGACATGTGAACGTTAATCGAGCGTTTCTTGTTTGTGGGGACAACATCGATAGACCTGTGGCAACTGCATTGGCGTAACCGCGTAATGCTGCACCACGACATAGATTCAACCACGAAGCGCCCCAGGAAAAAAAATCGCAGGATTCTGCCTCGGAGTTGGAAACCAATACCAACACAAAGTTCATCCATCATTGATAGGACGGCTTTACATTGTTGTTTGCTTGTTTGTTGAAGTTGTACTCTCCTGGAGACTCTGGCCCCAGATCCATGAAAGGGAGTTTGTAAATCGTCTCAGCTTCGATGCGATATAGCGTTCTTTAAATTGAAAATGGAAACGGACAGACGTTTATAGGAACCCAGGGCATCGACTGCTCGGACAACAAAAATACAATCAAGTGGTCTCGATATGTCGTAATATGCTAGTCGAAGCTATGGATAATGAGGGCCGTTATCACTACCGGCACAGCGATGTCAGTTCATAGTTTTATGGGCCCAGTAGTCCATCCCTTTTCTCCAAGTGGTTCGCGTCGCCAGCCCAGCGTAAGATTACCAACGTTTGGCAGTTGCTCTTTTGTAGCTGACACGATAAAGGCCGATTGCCATATATCAGCAGGCTGTAGTGCTGTGGCGGGTTGAGCAGGGAACGGCTCGACGGTCCACGCTGTATCAGGCACGATCTCAGCAGTTTCAAGAATGACTGTTGACTCGCTCACATTCTCCACTTGAGCCTCGACTGTATAGACGCCGGGCTTGTATCCCGAGAGCTTCGTCGTGACAAAAAGCGCAGGCTTGGTGCTGAACCGGTACGTCTTGCGAAAGGCTGTCGGATCTTCGTCGTTACGCGAGTATACAACGGTGATCGAGAGCGTGTACTCTCCTGGAAGCGCCGGCTCGTATCGGAGAACATGCTGCCAAGATCCAGACGGCTCCAGGCTAGTGGTGAGCGGATCATGCACCAGCGGGACAGGCGTCCGGGAGCCCGGCACTAGTATTTCTGCAGTAACCTTTATGTCGATGGCAGTATCCGCGGAAGTCGAGTTCACTGATATGATGCATGCAAAAGTTTCGCCCACGTACACGTTTCCAAAGCCGGGAATAGTCAGGAATGAGGTTGGCAGCCGGGGTTGTGTTGTCTTGCCGGGCACTGAGGTATCGACGATGTCGAGTGTCGGTCGCCCTAAGCGGGACACTTTGACGTTAACCAGGTGCGCATGAGAGCGTCCCGGCGCATGTACACCTGGCAATGCGCTCATTCGCGGCCGGTACTGCTGGTAGCCAGTATGTTGGTTAGGCTATGCAGTAGGGATGGAGTCACTACTAAGTTAGCGATTCTGCATACATTCGGCATGAATTACGGCATACATGCGAGGAAGTGCTGCGTCACATGTTCATAGGCCACGGCACCTACCCACATCTCATACAGGCCCTGATAGGACCTTCTTGTTACCTAAAACGACGGGTGACTAGGACACTCCTGAAAGCTTTACAATCTAACCCCCCAGAGGATTAGGCAAGCATGTTTTCAGCATATTGAATGGCTGTATATTCCTCGATTTACGCTTTCCAGGTTTCTTGGAGAGTACGTTACAATTAGGGCACAGTTGTTAATACTAACTGGTGTGCCGAAATACGCCCCCCAAACTGTTGACGTACCAGGCAAACGCGCCATAGTCACATCTCACCTTGATCGCACTTCTAGAAACAAACTATAAAGCACGGGCCAAGAGGGTAGGGCTGCTTATTTCAAAGCAAAAGGAAGTTATAACAAGAGAATGTACCCCACCTTGGGGGTTACCACGAACCTGGACCCCTGCAACATGGCATAGGTCGTCCCTGCCCATGCCGCACGCATATTGCTTATCTGGCCTGTTGGCCGTTGGAGCCTCGCAGGCTCGATGCCCTTCGTTATGGTGACGCGCATTGCTTCAACGGCCACGAGGCTGGTCCGCGCAATACTTGCTGAATGGTATTGTGTGAAATTACAAGTATTCGGTACATGTCGCGTATGTACCAACAAAGACGGAACAAGGGTATCAACTATTGTAGGCGGGGTATCAGCCCTGGAACGACAGGAACGACAGCTTTAAAAAGCCGTGAACCAAGACACGAGCTCGATTAGTATGCAGCATGTTCAGTTCCATGTCAGTTTGTCAATGATTATGATACTTGTGTATAAGTTAAGTTAATTGCAAACACTGTTGGCTAGATTTTCGTCCAAACTCTATCGCCCTTTCGTCGCTGGTCCCTAGGCCGATCCTGTGCTTTTGCATATATAAGCCACGACAACAACTTCTGCGACATTGTTTCAAGATGCGCCCCTTGTCGAGAGGGCAATATTAGTGATTGTACTTGCTTCGAAAACATGGCAGGCCGGTGTGCTACATTTGCTGCTATTCTCATACCAATTTTTGGGTTAAGAACATACCAATACGCGTATGCATGAAGATGAATAAGCCTGGTTTCACTACTGCTCAACAAAATCCATTGCTGGACGCGTCGTAGACGTGAAAAATTCCAGGGTCTCGACGAAACAGGAAACATCCCATTTTGCAATAGCTGAAAGGGATACTCCCATACCTTAGAAACCACTTCGATGCCATTATAACACGTTGGTGACAGAATTGTGGCTTTTATTTTCATTATCACACATACTAGTGACCTTATTTTTTTTGTTTGGCGTCGATCGACTATCGCAGCTGTAATAAATGCGAGGTGCACAGTGCCTTGCAGACAGCTGTGTGAATCTGGAGCTGCTCCATGCAAGTTTCTGCCGTCGCCCGCGGCCGGCCATTGTCAATGCGAAGTTGGCGCGTAAGCGCTTGTTGCTTCGATGCGTGGATGAAGGAGGCAACATAGCAACGGCCAATGCGTTTATTGAGAGTATCAGGTCTTTGCGTAGAGTCAGATCAATTGGTGGTGTTTGATACGGCCGTGTAGATAAGGCGGGCACGAACGACGGGTTCATTAGCCCGCATGCAAACTTTGTAGCAACCAGGCTGTCGTTATCAGCTTTTTGTAACACAGAATTGCTGGTATCAGGTCCTTTAAAATGATGCGATAATACCAATTTCGTGTATGAAGCAAAGTGTAGTTAGGTCCATAGTAAAACAAAACGGCGAGCAAGATGCGTAAGTCCCTACATGGTTATATGTTGTACTCCATTGCTCTGTGTCTACAGGATTATCATACAGCATGGATTACCTGGCACTCTCCCAGTGTTAGGAACAGCTCATGCCACAGAGGGGGGCGGCGGGGGGGGGCAGTGGCAGCGGGGCGCGTCCATGACTAAGCACAGTTCTCCACAAGTCCCTGCAGCTAGTACTGTACATCAATGCATAGCCTGAGACAGCCATTGAGAGAAAATTTGGGAGAAAGAAGGGATAGATGGCGCCATACAATGACAGTGGAGCCGCGAGACTATGAATGGCGGTACTCACGACACATAAATGTCAGACCCCTGTCAGTTTCTCGAAACAGGGCCATGTGCCCTCTCCCCACCTGAACCTTGTTCAAGACCCATACCAAGGCCACTAGTCTACCAGCATTAAAAGAGCGTGCCAGATTTATGCTATGAGCACACGTCCGGTCTATGCTGTCACTGGCCAAGCACTGGGCAGGTGCTCACGAGACGGCCAACGGCTGCCACGCGACACCACTATACGGAATTCGAGGTGACGTAGTCCATAGTATGGGAGGCAAGCCGTGGACTCCAATGAGAGACCACAAACGCGGGTCTATACAGATGGTTCTCATAGCATTACAGCCATAGTGGGACCTCTGGCGCGAGCGCTAGTCCCCAGTTCAAGAATGCCAGTCGGTGCCAAAAAAAGAAAGTAGGGGCGGGCACGGCGATACGACCACATGCGCGGCGCTAAGCACAAGTGGGGCAAGGATGCATAAGTGCGACAGTGTTTCGTGCACGATCGGAGGGGGGCTTGGTAGATTAGGAATGTGACGACCAGCCGGCTCGCATTGTCAGGAGATAGGCGGTACGAACCAAACGAAAAATAAAACAGGGAGAGGGAGAGAAAGTGAAAGGATAGGCTGCGCACGAGTGAGAGCGAGAGCGAAAAGGCTTTGTGAGCCGACGAGAGGAGGCGACGAAAGTACCTGTAGAATAGCCAAGACAGCTGCGGTTTCCAGCGCGCGCCACAGAGGTGCACTTGTGATCGCATGACTGTGGAGGAGGTTGCGGTGACGACGACAATGACGACGACGACGAGTGAGCGAGCCACGACGGCGATGACGACGGCTACTAAGACAACGGCGACGCCAGTATCAATGCCAACAAAGCCCGTGAGCCACATGGGGATCCCGGAAAGCCCCGGACGTGGTCCTCCGGAGCCCGATTCGGCCGGTGGCCTCTTTGATGTATCTGTCGGGACCTCGCGCGATGGCTCAGCTAAGCTTGGCGGAGGGTCGACTCCCAGGTCCGAACCGTCGTTATCGCTGCTGTACCCGGACACGGCTCCTCGGTCGGCTTGGCGGCCCCAGGTGGCTGCGTGGATCAAGAAGACCGATCCGCTGTTGCTGCGGTCTGTCCGCGCGTGGGTCGAAGGCACGGGAGATGAAGAACGCACTATCAATACTGGCAGCAGCAGCAATGCTAGTTCTGGTGGATCGTCTTCTGTGGCTGTACATGCCGGTATGAAGAGACGGCATAGCTCACTAGGCACTCCCAATTATATCACAGATTCTGTTGGGGCTACTATCCCGGCCGGCAATGGCGCAGGCGCCACCATCGGCGGGGTTCCTTCAGTAACGACGCCTATTGATGAGATGCCACCCTCGCTTGTCATGGGCGCCAGTACCGGCAGTGTTGCTTCAGTGCCGCGTACGACGGCCATGAACGGCCGGGGCATCGTGTCGTTGCCTTCGCCGCCGAGCTCTCCCAGCGGAATGGACGACTATGGTACACCCAGTGCATCATCCAACGGGTCTAAACGCCGTTGCATTTCGTGCGGTAATGACAACAGCCCGTGCTGGCGACCGAGTTGGAGCCCCAGCGCCGGACAGCTGTGCAATAGCTGCGGCTTAAGGTACAAGAAGACGAACGCACGCTGCGTGTCCAAATCGTGCGGACGCATTCCCGCTAAAGGGGAGTGGGCGACGATGAAAAACTTGGCTGTTCGTGTCAACGGCAAGATGTGCTATTCGTGCCTGGCGTGCGGAGGCCATGTTGAGGTTGGCGAGCGCAACTCCTCTGCCTAGAAGCTAGTCTCAAACGGGAACCTGCTGTTGGAGTTGGTCGCTGGTGGTCGTTAGTATTTATTTTTTTATTTTTTTAGTTTGTCCTTGGGTAGGTTGTTTTAATATTATTGTTGACTGTTGAACTCGTGAATGTTGTTCTAGGCCTGTTACCTGATAGCACTCATAGAAACTGGATTCATATGTTGTCATCATGACTTCTACTCAACGGTAGCCTCAATCGGTCTCGACTGGAGGTTTGGTATATATCATTGGGAGCCATCTCAATAGCCATTTTACTTTGCATACAGACAGATCCGTCGTATGGTGCTAACCATCGCTGTGATATAGAAGCTGAATGTGTTATCATTTTGTATTAACCACATCTCAACTTCACAGACTCATGTTACTAGTTCAAGTAGCGACTGAAGTTTATTCACCAATTCCACTAAGAATGATGGCACTGTGCGGCAATCGCGGGGTGCGGGGCGATACCGCGAAAAACCTGTGCGGCAATTTTTTTCAGCCGTTTGCAGTGTTGGCGCTCGCGACAGCAGTTCAACGGTCCAGGGCAGTGGGCGCACGATGTCTTGAAAGAGGACAAAGAATATCTCGGCATTTTATTGTTCAGACGACAACCCGGAACTACAGCTTTTACAAAACAAGTTAAGCAAGAAATAGTCTCACTATGATGCGACGCTTGATTAATACAAAGCTGCCTCATGAACCGTGACGACGATTTTTTTGTGCTACATTCCTCGTAGTCTGGAACTGAATGTCAGAATTACGTTATAGCTACGACGAGATTAATAACTTGTACTGCAGTTTCAAGACTTCGCCTGCCAAGTTTAACCGTTTCATGCGGATATTGCTCTCGCATTTTCTTTTAGCCGTAGAACCGTCTTTGCGCTTAAATATACCCCAGCAGAGACTAAACGCAATCGATTTGTTTCCACGGCAAGACATATCATTGCCACTAGCACCGGACTATTCTCATTTGATCATACACCATGGATTTACCAGGGGCTCAGAGTGTATTATGTCCGGGAATCGTTGCATATATAGTTGCGTTCATATGCATTTAGGCGGAAAACCACAAAAATGCACAAAAAGCGGAGTCGGGACATGCCTCGGCTGGAGGCCCCGAGCCCCCCCGCGTTGTTGGAATTGAGCTTACGGCGCCGCAACCTCGAAGAAATCGCTCGCCTTATAAGAACAACTGTGGCTCATCGTCGCCGATCGTTGGCTTGTCACTTCGTTGTGTTTTTAGGGACTCGAGTTTCTGATGGCTTCACAGACGGGCGTTGATCCGCCCAAGAAGGGATGGCTCAGGGCGTACGAACGGTTCCTTCTCAAGAATGCGAGCCAGATTTCATCCATAGAGTCATCCGTTCGCTCATTGACTTTGATTCTTCCTGGTCGCTATCAAGATGTCGAAATCGCTTCTGAAGCCTGTAAGTTGCAACACCATGATGAACTGATTTCGTGGGCAGTGTTGCTCATGGCGGCAAAGAAAATTGGCTTCGACGTACGGGGTTTATTGAAATATGTCGAGTTTAGCCTTGAGGCGGTTGCCACTGGACCTTTGATATAGCGTCTCTCCTAGGTTCAGAAGGAGACGAAACGAAAAAAAAAAAAATGCACGCGACTAACGACAGTGTCCTCAGCGCTGCAAATCCTGGGAATGTATCATGACAAGATTCTCGCAAAGGCAGCAAGGACCGCCGCCAGAGAGAACCCAAATATTAAAATAAGCGCTCACAACCGATATGCCGAGTACCAAATGAAGCACGATCCAACATACACCGTGCTGTCGATACTCATCACCCTCACACGTTACACAGAGCTACTATGGGAGACGATTTCGCGGCGCAAGGGCGGCGAAAAGGTGCGGTGGAGGGTCGTTTTGTCTATTGAGTGGTTCAAGGCGGTATTGCGTCTGTCGCTCGTCTATCATTCCAAGAAGCCTCTCCTGACGCCCCCTATGCCCGAACGCGAATTCGACCCAGAGGAGACGGAAAAGGCAAACAAGCTCGATTCACCAGTGGCCCAGTGGAAAATGCCACGGTCGCAGATCGTGCTTCCGGCTACGCCGCTCAACACTCGAGAGTTTTTGTCGTCCAAGGTCCTCAAGACCGAGGACGTGCGGTCGCCGATGTTCTTAGTCCGCAATATTGCCGGTGCCAAAGGCAACGTGGCCGAGGTATTGAGCATTATGCGACCCGTCATCTATGCATTGCTGGCTTACAAGTACCGCAAGCGTCCACGCAACTGGACGCCATGGCTCGTTGCCGCCGCAATCGAGTACTTTGCACAGCATCTCATGGTCGAGAACTACACTGAGACGGTTCCTGGTGGTCTTCGAGGCCTGACGGATCTCGAGCACGACGAGATCCGGCGCCGGCGATCCAGCCTGTGGTGGTGGACCGTCCGTGGTGCGGCCTACCAGTCCATCACACGCCCGATTCTCAATAGCGTCGCTACCCGCACAGAGAAGATCCCTCTCGTTGGTCTCTTTGGTACCATTCTGGCGGATTACCTCTACTTGCTCGACACGTACCACTTCTCAGCATCGTCACTCTGAGCTTGCTATTGACTGCATGTATGTATATTATGCATATTCCCTTGTCTCACGCCGTGGTCTCTTTCCTGAATGCCCCCACACGGCATTTTCTAGGAGTTCCAGGTACTCGAGACTCCTATGGAAATGAAACTCCCATAAACCGTAAAGTAACTCTGATCACTAATCTCGGTCCGAATGGACTACGAATGTCGTTTATAAAGTGACATGGCATCTTAGTACACCCTGGTGCCGTCTTAGTACCACCTCGGTGCCGTCCTAATGCCATCCTAGTGTCATTCTTGTGCTATCCTAGTGGCATCCAAAGTGCCATCCTAGTGGCGTCCAAAGTGGCGTCCAAAGTGGCGTCCAGAGTGGCGTCCAAAGTGGCGTCCTTAATGGCAGCCTAGTGGTGTCCGAGTGGCGCCAAGACACCTTGAGGCTGAGTCCATCCAGATGACTCCCTCAGTCAGTGACTTCGCGGCGCACGGTGAGATCATGGATCGAGAACAAGTGTCAGTGCCGGCTAGGAGGGATTGCTCTGGAAGGCACGGACAAACAGTAAATGCTTTGGCCTGTTTGGACCTTCGTAATATTTTAACTCAGGACACGTGGCTTTTGAATTATTAGGAATTCTCAGGGTGCTAGACGCGAAGACTACATCAAGAGGGGCCTGTGACCTTGACTCGCAGTGCCAAATGGGACATTGCCGCCTCGCAGCTTGTTGAAATCCACATGGGTCTTGGCAAGCCTTAAAGAGATGAAATAAATCTACCAAACGACTGAAAAGCTAAAATCGCTGGCCTGCATGCTTAGCCAGTCGTGGATCTGCCGCCTGGCCAGGCCAGTCAGCCGCCATGGGCGAGCAAGGGCTCGGCCCATGAGCCGGCTGTAACTTCACGTGACTAGTGACTCCCCGACATCATAGTGGAATCCAGAAGCTCTTTTTTTCCTTTTCTGTTGCCGTAACTACGCTACATCTGATTTGCCCGAGCGTTAGTAATATGTATGGAACTGATCTTTCTTCAAGCTACGCGAGTAGCCAGGAGCAATTTCCTGTGGCATAGCATCAACAATAGCTTTGTGATAGACACAGCAGTATATTACAATCCATTCTAAACAAATACCCCTCGCCGCAGGGGGATACTGTTTCTGTATGTACCCTCATCTCCCTTTTCTTGGCGCTGTCGAGGTTCCTATTTGCACAACCGTCCGGCTAGGAGAGACACACGTGCAAAGGGCACTCGCAGGGGTTTCGCAGTAGAGGATGAGGTCTCTACGATCTGGCTTTTATTTTATATTGTAGTTACCTGATGGACAAGGCCGTTGGCTGGCAAGATTGCTGGCAAGATTGCCGCCTTCAATTTTTTTTTTTTTTTCGGAATGTCGGTAAGCCGGCCAGTGCCCTAACGTTGCCGCAGCCACGGCTCTGCTAGCCCTTCCCGGCTCCGCCCGTGCTGGGTCCGTGCGCGAGGTACCAAATGGGTAATTTTGTAATATCTGACTAAGTATACCAGTAGCATAGCCAAGAATCTGAGTAAGCATCCAAGGGGAAGGGGAGAGCCACCGACGCTAAATTGTCCCAGCAAAAAAATTAAACTTATAAATACTGGCTCTCCCAGTGTGAGACACGTTTGCAGCGAAACAGGAAGACAAAAAAAGGAGGCAGTAGCAGGAGAACGTCGAGCAAGAGCACGACTACGGCGCGTGCAGTGCGGTTAGCGTTGGCGTGAGCGGTACAAGCTCCATATTTTTCTACTTTATTTCTCTTTAGAGTTTTCTTTGGACTGCTCCAGGACTGGCGAGGCAATTTTACTGTCAGAGTAAAGCGTCCGCAAGCAAGGAACTCGTTGCAAAGGCTTGCCTATCCGGTGGCGAAATCGGTGTCATTTGACGGCGCCAAGGGCAAATCCGCATTGGATCTAAGGATTCAGGTTCAGTCTCAGCAACAAATTCGGGACACTATGTTGACAGCTGATCGGGGTTCTATGCTATCCAGCACTGGAGTGGCGTCTGGTACGCACGGAACCGATGGTGTCAGCACTCCATCGGCAAACACGGCTGCTCGCGGTGGTAATGCAAACGGAAACAATGTCGCCAACAACAACAACACTGGAGCCATGTTCAAGCTCAAGACCATGTTTGGTGTAAAAGGCGCTCCTAAAAAGACGCGAGTTGGTGGCAGTAGCGCTGGCGGCGAGAGCAGTGGTGGTAGCAGTGCCGCAAGCACGCCGCCGATGACCCCTGTTTCGGCCGCTAGCGACCAAGATGTGGAAACGGTGATTCCGGCATTGATGAAACTGTCTACGCATCAGCAGCAAAAGGAACAGCACCAGCAGCAGCAACATTTGGCACCACATGCGTCGCATGCAAGCGAAACGTCGCGGTCTAGTACACCGTCAAATGCGGCCACTGGACGACGCATTACTGTCTTTGAGGACGGCCGTCATGAGCACCTGCTAAAGAGCACACGACGGCAAGAGAAACTGGGCCGGATGCTCCGTGACATCATTGGGTCTGGTCAAAATATCCGCAACGATGCCGTATCGGCGATGCCAGAGTTGGCTGACAACCAGCTTTCGCTCATGTCTGGCCTCGTGTCGGCAATCGAGTCTGGCAAGAAGGATGTGGACGGCATTGTGCGTAATGGCGGTGGTCTCGTATCATCGCAATCGCCGTCGTCATCACAGCAGCCAAATAACAACTCATCCGCATCGCTGCTGCAAAAGTACGGCAAGTGCCAGGAGGTGATTGGCAAGGGTGCCTATGGCGTTGTGCGCGTTTCGCACAAGTACGACACGGTGGCGCGCCGCGAGGTTCTGTTTGCCATCAAGGAGTTCAAGAAGCGGCCATCAGAAGATGAGAAGGAGTTCAACAAACGACTTACTTCGGAGTTCTGCATCTCGTCATCGTTGCGCCACCCCAACATTATTCACACGCTGGATCTGATGCGGGACGCCCGCGGCGTGTGCTGTCAGGTTATGGAATACTGCGCCGGTGGCGACCTGTACTCGCTGATTCTTGCTTCTGGCGGCGGCCTCGAGACCGTCGAGGCGGACTGCTTTTTCAAGCAGATTGTCCGCGGTGTACAATACATGCACAGTATGGGCGTTGCCCACTGTGATCTCAAGCCGGAGAACATCCTACTAACGTGCCACGGAGCTGTTAAGATTAGTGACTTTGGCAACGGCGAGTGCTTTCGCATGGCGTGGGAAAAGGATATCCACATGAGCACCGGCGTGTGCGGATCCAAGCCGTACATTGCACCAGAGGAGTTCCGCGAGCCCGAGTTCGATCCGCGCGCCGTTGACGTGTGGGCCACTGGCGTCATCTACATGGCCATGCGTACGGGCTCGTATTTGTGGAAGGTTGCCATTCCCGAGGAGGATCCGTTCTACCGGGACTATCTGCAGGGGCGCAAGCACTCGAGCGGCTACGAGCCCATTGAGTCGCTCAAACGCGCCAAGTGCAGGAACGTTATTTATTCGATCTTGGACCCAGTGCCGAGTCGCCGTATCACGGCGAAGCAGGTTCTGAATTCGGAGTGGGGCCGCAGCATTGCGATTTGCGACGCTGGCGAAAAGGGCTACTAAAGTGATTTCTGGCCCAAAAAGCGCCTGTTGCATCTATAACTTTGTTTTCCATCAGCGCTAGACGCTTTGTCTTGTAATAGCCACATAGAAATTTGCCGGCTGGACAAAGGCCGGTGGCCTTGCATGGCTGGTTTGTTTTTTGTCTGGTCGTGTTGGAAAGCGTAGACTTTCTGCATGGCCCTTCGACCCCATGGCGGGGGAGCGGGGGAGGCCCAGATAGTTTTCAGCGGCCGGAAGCTTCTACTACTTTTGTTAGTGCACTCGAAACAAGGGTTTTGGTTCGAGTGGACTGAGAATAGCAGTACGACGGCATTCCTTTTCTTTCCTGGGGGCGTTGCCCCCAGACAGTAGCAGTCGCTTTGCGACTGCAGAGCAGTATCGATACGCAAAGGCTGCTTGGTTACAATTCGAGTAACGCGTCGTGGGGGGCAGCCAAATCACAACTGCTAAGCTAGTTAAGTTACTACGGGACTTGAGGAGCAGCTCTTCTAGCAAATACTGAAGAGTAGGACTTTGAGCATTTACAAAGCATTTGCAACGGTAGGCCAAATAGAGCGTTAAACGGGCCACAATTGTCGTTTCTTGGAGGAACAAGGGACGGCCCAACTGTGCATGTGGTCAGCAGTTCTTACGAATCCGTGTCAGACCTACAAACTCGAGTCCACTTTGCGTCATAGTTTTCTATGTGCTTAAAAGTCCTGGAAGAGCTGCTCATACTGGTCGCGGCCCTGGATACCATAGTCGAGCTCCTCCTCGGGGTACCGGTCAAACAAGCTAGCATCGCCCACACCCGCTTGGATCGGCGGCTCGTACGGCGTTTCAATGTCCTTGGACAGTAGCTTCTCCCAAATTACCTCTGAAAACCACGGATAGTTCTTGATGTCGGCGCTTCCGCCCTGCAAGTTACCTAGTCGGCGGGTGAGATCCTTTGTAATAAGCCGCTGCAACAAATCCGTTGCGTCCGGATGAAGGTACGACGGGTACCGCACATTGCCAAGTAGAATGTTCTCATACGTCTTCATGGGCGTCTGGTCGTAAAATGGCGTGTAGCCCGTGAGCATTTCGTAAATGAGAATGCCTAGCGACCACCAGTCGACCGACTTGTTGTATGGCTTGGTAGTGACGACCTCGGGCGCAATGTAGTCGGGCGTGCCACAGAGGGTCCAAGTCACGTCCGGCACCTCCTTTGCAAATCCGAAATCCGTGATCTTGATGTGCCCGTTCTTGTCTAGCAGGATGTTCTCCGGCTTGAGATCGCGGTATATAATGTTGTGAGAGTGGAGATACTCGAGTGCCAACACAACCTCTGCGGCATAAAACTTGGCAACCGGGTTGGGGAAGCGCTGACTCTTGCGCAGAAGCGAAAATAGTTCGCCGCCCTCAATGTAGTCCATGACCATAAACAGATTGCGGGCGTCCTGAAAGGTGCCCCACATGCGGACAAGGAACGGGTGCTCGACCAGCTTGAGCATCCGCCGCTCGTCATTTGTGTGCTCGACTTGCTTCATCTTGACGATCTGGGCCTTTTTCAGCACCTTAATGGCATAGTATCTGTTATTGTGGACCGAGCGGACAAGGTGAACACGACCAAACGAGCCGGTTCCAAGAGTGCGCAGAATCTGGAAGTCTTGCAGCGTGTACTTGCCCTTTGACACAGTAGACCGAGTCAAGCCTGCCGATGACGCTGTAGTAGATGTATTAGCTGCGGCGTGGGCGTGCTGCTGCTGCTGATGCTGCTGCATCTGGGCATGTTGCTGAGCTATTGTCGATGCCATTGGGACGCCGAAACCAGGAGAAACTGCGCGCTGGGAGTTGCTGCTCTGTGTGCTATAGGGCGAAAGTGTGCTTGCCGACGGTGCAGACAGAAGCGACGATGCTTGGTTGCTGCTGCCGCTGGAACTGCCTTGGGCAGGTGTTTGGTCCAGTGAGGGATGTGACGACGTGATGGCGGTGGTTGAGCGATCCACTTGCGAGGTGTTGTTGTCGTTGTAATGAGCGGACAATGGCTCAGTCAGTTGTTGCGATTGATTGAGAGCCTGGTCCTGGGACGGAGTGGGAACCGGGTGCTGGCGATGGGAGCGCTCCTGGTGTTGCTGGTGATGGGAATCGCTATGGAACTTGGCGAGAAGACGCTTGTGCATGCGATATCTCGCTCAATCGAGTGCGACGGGTATTTGCGTGCGCGCTGCGAGCAAGAACAAAACAAGGCAAAGAGTATCTGATACCAACGATGCGGACAGACAGCAGGTGTCAAGACGTAGATGCCGCAGGCAGAGAAAGCGAAGACTGCCTTGTGTGAATGCGATTGGGGATCTTGTTACGACTTTGTGCGTACTTCGATCGCCCAGCAAGCGCGTAACAATGGGTGTGAAAGCAGGTGCAAAAGGGTGTCTGGGACCAAAGAAAGCGATGCTGCAAAGACGCCAGAAAGCCGGGGGTGTAGTGTGTCGTTTCCTCCCAATGGACAGCACTCTTACCCAGCTGGGGAAGGGAGGGAGAGAGGGGGGATGAGAGGCTGATGCGGTCGGCTGTAGTGGCGGGTTTGGTTGCCGACCGCCCCGATTTTGCCTTGTACATGTTTCCATGGCAGCGGCGTGCCGGGACAATGGGCTTCGCCAGCTGCGTCCGATTCGGTGCAGTTCGGAGTGGGGACCCCTGTGCCACTAGCCTTCTTTTTATTAATTGTTCTATGTTTTAGAATCGCACTGTTGAGATTGGAACTCTTTTTTGTTTGCGGGACGCTACCCCCCCCCTCCAAACACCCCGTAGCAACTGCCTCGCAGTTGGAGTGATGGGTGTGGGCGGTGTTGCGTCTGTTGGTCTTTGTATAGGTTGAGGGAGAAAAAAAGTCAGCGATGGCCATATTGCTAATACAAGGAACTGCTACCGTAATCTAGTATTAAACATACGAATAGACACAATGGAGATCAACTGCGAAGCAGTTGCTACGGGGGTCTGGGGGCAGCGCCCCCAGGAAGAAAAGAACTCTTAACGGAAAGATGTCTGTAACTTACGAGGTAGTGTTATAGCTGTTATGAACCCAAATACAGCTCGACTCGGTATTGAGTCGGGGCAGCCCGTTGGCCAAGCCATGACATGTTTTCGTTTGCGCAGAATGCATACATATCTTAAAAATGCATCGCGACCAGTGCATCGAGGCATCCTCTGGGCATCTTCTGGCATTGACTTGAGCATCAAATGTTCAACGCAGGTTGTTCAAGTCCCATCGTCCCAAAAAAAAAAAAAAAGAAAAATCACAAACATCCGTGTTTACACCCGTTATATAGTACATAAGACCGGCGCGCGCGTCCACAAAACAAAACAGAAAAAGGGGGGAAAATAAAAGAAGAAACAGGTCGCGTCCAGTGTCCGACAGCATTTCATTTCGCGTCGCCGCCGTTGGAGGCGGCCTCGGCCTCAGCCTGGGCAGCAGCGGCGGCAGCGGCCGTCGCAATCGCCTCGCTCTCGTGCTGAGCAGCAGCCTCGATCGCGGCCGCAGCAGCAGCGTGCGTATCGTTCTGCTGGCCAATGGCTTCGGCGCGTCGGTGCAGGAAGTCGAGAATCTCGTCGATGCGCTGCAGCACGTCAAGGGCCGGCGTCGGCTGCGAGTCGTTCTCGACAAAACGCTTGAGCATGTTGGCGCAGAAAACGGCATCGCGGATGGTCGGCTTTTCGTCGGCCGTCACCGCATCCGACTCGGAGCGGCGGTAAAGCTTGCGCGTCGACCGCAAGTTAAACCGTTCCTTGAAAGCATTGATCCAATGCTCGTCGAGCGGCGGAACCGTAATGGCCGGCTTCGACGCCGGATCCATGCGGTCAAGCGACCGGCGGGCCTCCTCAGCGATAAAGGCGTCGGTCGGCGACACGCCCTTCGACTCGGCTAGCAGCACCCACTCAAACAGATCTTGCTCAATCGAATCCCACGTACGCTTCGGCGGGCGGTACACGGCGCGGCCATTGCGTCGCAGCGATGGTGCCTCGTCGTCGGCCAAACGGTGGTGCTGACGGATGACACGCGACACCGTCGACTGGTTGATGCGTCGGTGGTACTTGCGCATAAACCAATCGACACACTCGGTCTGCGTTGGCCGCGGCTTGTTCGGCTCGTGGTAGAACGTGTACAGGTCGCGGCGCTCCTCAGCCGTTAGCGGCCGGCTCGTCTTCTCGCTCGGAGGCTCGGCACTGTCAATAGAAAACGACGCGCGCTCGACATTCGGCATCTTGACATCGGGGTGGTCAGCGACCTGAGTGGTTGCCGCGGCGTCAGACGCCGATGGCGAACCTTCTTGGACCATTGTAGGTTCTGAAATTGTGGTGGTTTTTTTGGCTCGTCGGTCAAAAGTGACTATCCGTAGACGTGATCTGCTCCAATTAAAGTCGAAGCAGCAATCACGTTCTTAGCAAAGAGTCTCGGGCAAGCACACGCGTCGACAATCTTCGTATACTCGCGTATAAAATTTCCCGGGGTTCTTTATGAGGATCGATGTCTTTTGTTTTCCTTCTCAAGTCGTGAGCTCTGAATATAATAATAATTGTTGTACGCGTAGGTACCTAGTCTCGTACTGTCTGGTGTGCAATGGCTCACAACACAATAAACCAACCGGACAGTACACTCGCACTTTGACCCAAAAGTCCAGCTGGATTTGTGTCAAGAACAAAGGTTGGTTGGCGAAATGGACGACGGGACGGGGGGATGAACGGTGGTACGGCAGGTAAGGTAGGGCAGCCCGGTCCAGGCAGAAGAGGCGGCGGGCCCTCGCGTTTGCAGTTGTGTCGCAGCCGCTCTGCCCTAGCCCCGAGAGAGCTAGATGTGTGCATGGTATGCCCGTACCCATGAATGCATGCCAGGTGGTAGAGAATAATAGAGGCAAAAGAGCCGTTGCTGCTGGGAAGCGCTTGTATTCCGACAGATTGCACAAGATATTGAAACTTGGAACATTTCGCAGTTGATAACGCTTGCACCGCGATCAAGCAAACGCCGTGGCCACTGACCTAATCATGCCGAAACTGCACTGCCTTGGCAGCGGGGCCCGCCGCGCATACGGATCGGGCATATGCCATGCGGCCCGCGCCATGTTAAGCTTTAGCACACCCAAGGCGGGTCCGGAAGCAACTCCAGGCAACCGATTACGGTCTATACGTGTTGGCAAGATCTTGATTGTACTACTGTGTATTTTTCTGCTGCTCGGACGCGCGGAAACGGCCGGAATCGCACGCCCAGCTGCGCATGGTTGCGTGCAAGGGATGCGCATGTGGATGTGGCGTGGTCGGACACGATTGCCGTATGCGTGAATCAATGCTGCCCTAGCGGCTTATGCCTGCAAGGTGCATCCGATCCCACGGCACGCCGCCGACCCTTGTGACGAAGCTATTTATAATGGCGAGTCACTCGCCGGACCCAGAGCGGATAGTTTGTTAGTCTTGCGTGAAACGCTGCTACTTAATATCCCCCTACCACCTAGTCAGCCATTTGCATCGCTGTTTTGCTTACATGCCACACGCCAGGGAGGTTCGCTTCTCAAAAGGGCAGGGGTCATGCTCTGATACAACGAGACTCAGGGCCATGCATATGAATCGCGGGCCCGCATTCCAGAGCAATTAAAGCGCGCAACAGAGGCATTATGTCAGCTTTAGCTAGGATGCCTGCACGAAATTTCAAGAGTGATTGTAGAATGCATATGACGTAGTTTACCGTTTTGGTCACACGCTGCGACATGGCCTCTGTGGCGAAAAATACCTTTCCTGTTGGTGACTGATATGCGCGCACGCATGTTGCGCCGATGCGGCGGACGTATCATGCTGTTTTGCGACATAGACGGCCGGCATTGCAATACGGGGGATGCATGCTAGCTGGCAGGAATGCAGACGCGTCGCCGACGCCTTCTTTTTGTGCTCTGTCCTCAAAAGGCGCGTCTCGTAGTTGGAACGCAGATTGGATTCGGATATTGATGCATTGGTGCATGCAATGGTACCCGTTTGCATATGGTCAAAGGCTTTGATTTAAGCCGACCAGTCCGTATCTTAGTTATTCGTGGAAAGCAATGCGACGACTATGCTCAGACGTTAATTACGCGAGGGTTCAAGCTTCGACTTACCGCAATGTGTCATAACTCCGGTATCTCGGGGTTTTTTTATTACTTCTCACTTGAGCTACCATACCCGTTCTTACTTGAGCTACATTTCCTCCTTCCTTCCTTCCTGGCTACTGCGTGGACCATTGATGGTCGCCATATGGTGGCTCTACTGATGGCTCTACGGCACCATTCCAACTGCGAAGCAGTTGCTACGGAAGAACTGGAGATGGAACCCGCCAGGAAATAAAGTAAAACATACTAGATCCCCCACAAACAACCCCCCCCACTGGAACCGCGCTTGTGGGGTAGGGTACGGCTAACGTCATCTTTCGGGCCTAATGACACAGATCAATTGGCCGGAGGGGGGGCGGGTCTACTGTGTCAATTCAAAAAGACAGTAAAACTCGAATCATAAAAATCTGTGTTCCGGTAGACATAAACTAGTATGGTGGATAAACTTATTGAACGTTAAACCCGATAACAACGAGCTGGCGACTATGAGTCGTAAACTCGGACTCCGACGCAAGACAAATGACTGCAAGGGGGGACGGAGCATAGACATGCAATCCGGCGTCAGAGTCACTGGAACCTGTCTGACAAAAGCCGCCAGCTGCCCGTTGGGGTTCGTCCAACTAACTGTGGGATCATCGTAAGAGCGCGCTAGCTCTTTTTTTTTGTTTTCTTTTTGTGTCGTCTTTTTAGTATTCTTTTAACTACAGGCGAGTGACGCTGGCAAAAGAAACAATGCCGCGCAAGGTCCATACTTTTCGCGAACAGATGGATGGGTTCCCATGGGGCCAGGTGCTGGTCATCGCGGTCGTGCGAATTTCCGAGCCCATCTCGTTCACGTCGCTGTTTCCTTACATCTACTTTATGGTTAAGCGGCTGCTAGGCGGGGACAACGTCTCCGAGGTCGCCCGGTACGCCGGCTACATTTCAGGGACGTTTGCGCTGTGTCAATCCCTGACAGGAGTGCACTGGGGTCGCTTGTCGGACCGGTATGGGCGTAAACCGGTGCTCATCTTCGGGCTTATGGGCTCCATGGTGTCGCTGCTGTTGTTTGGTACGTCCCAGACTTTCTGGGCTGCCCTGCTGTTCAGATCAATGGCCGGACTCCTCAACGGCAACGTCGGCGTCGTGCGAACCGTTATTGGCGAGATAGCGACCGAGCGACGGCACCAGCCCGTGGCTTTCTCGGTCATGCCGCTCATGTGGCAGGCAGGCTGCGTTATTGGGCCCATGGTCGGCGGCTGGCTCGCCGATCCGGTCGAGAAGCACCCAGACTGGTTCGACGACGGCAGCACAGCTCTGTTCTCAAAGTATCCATACTTGCTGTCTAATATGGTTGTAGGTGCCGTTTTGTTGTTTTCCGCTGTGTTTGCGCTCTTGTTCTTGGACGAGACGCACGCACGGTACAAGCACCGATATGATCCGTTCCGCGAGGTCGGCAAGTACATTTCGCGGCAGCTGGGTGTTGTGATCCGGCGTGTGACTGGTCGCGGTGCCAAGTCTGTATGGCACGAGAACAGTCGCGAGTCCATCAGCGATGCGACGCGCCCGCTGCTGGAACGAGGTGCCAGCGATACCGAGGCGGCAGTGGCAGACGAGCACGACGTTGACGAGGCTGGCCTCCACCAACAGTACATCGACTCTGTGTCGCGGCGTGCGTCTGCGTCTGGCTACGACACTCTGAGCACAAAGCGCCGCAGGTCGTTTCTGGAGCCGGCAACGTACGCCGTTGAAGGCAGCGCCGCCGGCGATGGCTCGCTTAGACGGCCATCCATTGCCGAGTTGCGCGGGGCTGCAAGCTTGTCTAGCGTCCTCACGCCGCAGGTCCGCCGCACCCTCGAGACAAATTTCTTCCTATCGCTGCACACCACCGTGTACGATGAGCTGCTTCCCATCTTCCTGTCGACCGGCATCAAATACGGGACTTCGCTCGCAAACGGCCCGTTCCCTGGTGGTCTCGGCCTCGACAGCGGCAAGGTGGGCTCGCTTCTGTCCATGAACGGTTTTGTCGGCATTTTCCTGGTGGCTTTCGGCTACCCGTACGTTGAGCGCCTGTTTGGTACCCTTGGGCCGTTCCGACTAGTCATGCGCGGCCACTCATTAATCTACCTGTGGACGCCCTTTTTTGTGTTTTTGGTCGGGTACCCCGAGCAAGTTATTTTTGTGATTGTCGCGCTCAGCTGCCTTGCCCGGGTCACGCTCGTGGCGTTTTCATTCCCGCCGCTGCTGCTTCTCGTCAACCGCGTCGCGCCCAAGGAGCATCTCGGCACTGTCAATGGCACTGTACAAATGGTGGGCTCGTTTGCCCGCGCATTGGGTCCCATTATCTGGGGCTATCTCATGGAGACGGGACAGCGTACTGGCCATGTGGAGCTGCCATGGTGGACGCTCTCCATCATGGCGATAATCCCGGCCTTTTTGGCGTACCGCATCCATGACCCCGAGGACGAGGATGACTACGACGAAACAAGTGACGACGACTAATCCCTGTTAAAAAAAATTCTATAGAAATGTACTACTAGCAAACATGCATTCTAACCGTTGTACCGGTACTTTTTATTTTGTTTCCCTGGGGGCTCTGCCCCCAGACCCCCGTAGCAACTGCTTCGCAGTTGAAATAGAGCCGGACAATAGTGCATGTTGAAATAGCTGATGAGATCAACCGCGGAGCGGTTGCTACGGGGGTCTGGGGGCAGAGCCCCCAGGGGCAAAAAAGCGACACGTGTACGTCCAAAACATAGCCCCTGACGACACTCGGTGATAGCCCACAAATTACCACATGGGCATAGCACAGACGAAGCGCCAAATCTGGCAGACCCTGGCGTAAACCGTCTCTATTCGGCGAGATAGTGGCTATCACCTGTCGGCGAGATAGTGGCTATCACCTGTCAGGGGTACGTGCGTAGTGTGCGAGTGTCCGCTTTTAGATAATGGGCTGGCGGCCTGCCCGTTTAAGCATCATCTTCCAAATCTAGACAAGCTCGCATCGTCTCCGCAGCGGGCCGCAGGTTGTTCCATGGACCTACCCCTTTTGTGCTAGGATTGCAGAAGGCCCGAAACCCGACGTGCGCCGTCCCGAACAATAATGCACGACGTCGCGTCTTCCTCCAGTCGCTTCAACTGGCCACCACGCATATACTGCAACCGCTCCAAGAGAGACCGCGGCCTGATGGGCCACAATGCCGAGACGCCGCTCTCCCAAAGCAGCAGGGCTGCATGTGAACAGATATTGAACGCGGTTTATTTTGAAAGAAAATCATGCACGGCCCTAAATACCTCAAGGCACGTCGCCGCGTGTGGCTTCGCTATTGCTCAGCTATAGCGTGCCCCCCTGTCGCTCTGCCGTTCTCGGAAAAGTCGGGCAAAACTGGTTATTCCGATATGGTGCCGCATACTTGAGAGCCGCTGAACCTCACCAAGCAGCTAATATAAATGAACCGGTGGGGCCACAACAGTTTGTTTCAGGGCTAGTCTAGCACTTCTTTTTACTTTTACCTGGGGGCGCTGCCCCCAGACCCGCGTAGCAACTGCTTCGCAGTTCAAAGCACCGGCGGAGCACGCTTTCCAGGCCCATGTCCAATGAAATGGTCACAAGTTTTGCCGCTCTTTGACGTTGTCGTCCACGGTCCTCAAGCACACCTTAATCCAACCGCGAAGCGGCTACTAGGGGAATCTGGGGACAACACCGCCAGGAACGAAAACACACCAGGAACAAAATATCCTGTCTCCGAAAGTGGGTAACTTTGTCATTAGACTACTGAATATGACCCAGATGGCGTCGCAGCTCCTACCAGTAGGCGCTGCGTTAAATAAAAAGTGAGAAACCATAGACGCGCAACGACACTAGCTCGCGCTAATGGGTCCCAAGTAGATCAACTCAAGGGCCGCGGTTTCTCTGGAAAATTGCGCAGTTCACCCTCCCACACTCATTATGCCCAGACCAACCGACAAAACACACACACACACGCGCAAACAACCACACACGCCCTATATCTCTGCTATCCCGCAAAAAAAAACTCAGCCTACTGGTGAGACTGAGAATGCGACTGCAGATGCGGATGCGTTGGCGCGCCCATGCCATATGGCCGCTGCTGCTGCTGCTGGTGGGGCAGACTGATATACTGCGAATACTGCTCCGGTGCCATGTACATGTTGCCGGCCGGCATGCCAGGCTGACCAGGCATGCGCTGGCCTTGGTCAGGCATGTGAGGAGCACCGGGGTGTCCCTCGTCAACGGGCGGATGCTGCATGCCCATGGGGTCGCCCGGCATGCCCTGCTGGCCGACACCAGTGCCGGCAGCAGCGGCGGCAGCGGCCGCGTCGTGAGCGCCGCCAGGGGCCACCTGGGGCTCCTCGGGGGCATTGAGGCAGCTTTGAATAAGATTCTTGCCCTCGGGCTTGGTCACCAGAGGCTGTAGCTTGGGAGTCGTAAACGTGTACACGAGGCCAGTCTCAGACACAACAAGAAGAAGAACCTGGGTGCCCGTCAGAACACTCAGCTCGTATGCCTTCTTCATAATACCAGCCTTGCGCTTGGAAAACGTAATGTGTCGTCGCGACTTGTCTTGGATAAACTTAATCTCAATCTTCCGTCGCTCCCGTCCCGGCTTTCTGTCGTCATCATCGTCGTCGTCCTCGTCCAGTCGCTCGCGCTTCATGGTCGGCACATTGCCGCCAGGCGCGCCGCCAGGCACCTGCTGGCCGACGCCCGACAAGTCCGCGGCCGCAGCGCCAGATGGGTCTACAAGCGATCCCTCAGACATTGGTTCTGGTGTTAGTCTCGGGGGTCTATTGGTGAGGAGGTTCGTCGTGGGGCCCCTGAAGAGTTACGGCCGGACAGGTACTTCAGCTTTCTCAACAAATAAATATATCTTTGTGGCTCTAAAGTGCAATTGGCAGGAACCGGACGCGTCAACCGCTCGGTTACCAGCCAGTTCATACGTCACAAGTCAAAAACGATTCTTCGTACAAAATCGCATTGCTGACCTGCACAATTGAGATTGCACAAAAGGAACCACAATCCATATACAATTACGCGCCTTGTCTGGCCCATGCTCCCGCATTTGGCCATTGGCTCACTAGGTACATCACCTCCATCGCTATCACCACCACAATCACCACAATCACCACTACCTCCGTCACCACAAAACCGCCAATCAAACAACCAGTTTTGACTTACAGCGTTGGACAAGAAAAATAGTACCCACAAAGACAATCCACGCGGACCTGGCTGTAATATGCTTCTGGTACCCGTATTCGGATTGACGGTCCCCAGTTGGTCACTGATCGAGGTGGCTGCCGGTCGCTGCCTATATTGCGGTTTCTATGCAAACGCCGCTCAAACCGGAAATGGCCCTGTTTAAAAGCGAAAAGGTGGCAAAAGAAACCGCTGCTTCCCCTTGCCCTGAGAGTTTATGTTGGCCCGGCAACTGCGGCGCGGTTTCGATGGGAATTGTTGTGGCCCGGCGCTTGGGTTTGCGAGGGCCGGCGCGGCGACGCGGCATGGCCACTCAGAGAGTCCCTGCGGCTCGGTGCGGCGCCGTCTTGTCGTCGTCGTATTTTGCTAAACGCTGCAGTAGTGCTAACGGCAGAAGCTAGCGTGTACGACAGCGTTGAGGCAACTAAAATCCTGCCACGCTCATACAAAAACTGGTGACACTGTACACACTGCGCCATCCGGCTCATCGCGGAACGGCCGGCTCTGGCTTTCACACACGCACCAGCGATCACTGGCAAGCACACACACCCCGCAACCCTGCGCACCCGCAAGCGCCGATCGCTGCACTCTGCTCACACACACTCACATATTCTACTCACCGGTTTTTGTCGAGGCGTTGTTGTCACTTTGTGTCTATGGTTTCCAGTTGTTGTTGTTTTTTTTTTGTTTTTCCCTTTTTCGAAGTTTGGTAGTAACATTAATAAGTAATAAATATCTACATCGTCGCATAGTCGTACGGCGGCAGCAGTACCATCCAGTCGATGGATACTACCCTCGAGCTCGGACCTCGCAGTGACTGGCAGTGAAGAGCGAAAATAGCAGCTTCAACGTGATAGTGGCCCAAACACGACGCATTGAGTCGACGACTCAACTCGGGAGCAAAAAGCAAATGAACCGCCGGGGCCACATTATCCCCGCCTCCTGTTCCGAGGCTTTTAGTATTGTACCGAGGTGGACCCCAATTGGTGGTCCATGTGTTCCATGCCGGCGCGTGAACTCTTTGGCAAAACGGGAGCTCCGAAGTATATGGTGGTATTCAACCCGACTCGCAAAATCAAATTACGACACGGCAAGGGCCCTAGTATGACGATAGCTTACTTGCAACGTCAGGGAGGTTCTCAGTCGACCCGGTCCTGATCACAGCAGCGATGCACGACGGCATGCTGCTAGTTTGCTGGGAGTTACGCTATGGCCCTGAACCTGGGCTCTTGAACCGGGCAGTTTAGCCACAATACGACAGCAAAACTCATTACTACAACCAACTTCGATACATGTTTCTGTTGAGCGACAAACAAACGGCACTACCGCTCGACTCGAGCCAAGTCGCCTAACCAAACACAAGGCCATCGTCACTGAGTGGCTCGCAGGAACCTGCAGCTATTTCTGCAGGCGGCCTGCAGTCTGTCTGCACCCATTGCTACATTCCAGGGCTTAGGGCCTGCAGTCTGTAGATCGTCAGAGCAGCAATGTGAATGAGCGCGTCGTGCCAGTGCCGACTGTTTCGATGGCTTTGTGTGTCCATATGCGCAAAGACCAGTTCTGGATAGTTAGACTTTGGTCGTTTTCGCGCTCGAGGGAAAGATTTCTACATAGATAGACATCCCTACAGATGGCCGAATAACAAGACAAAGCGCATACCCACAGAATCAAAAAAAAATGTCGCGCGCCCAAGACCATGCTTTCTATGAACATAACTCTATTTCTCATCCGACAACGACTGCCGCTGTGCTGCGTTTTGGGCGGCTCAAGCCGGTGACCCCAACCATGGTCCAGCTAAAGCAATGGTTCCTTGTCCACAGGACCTGACTTGCATGCAAGAAAAACCGACACACCGGCATCATCGGGGTCTCACCAGATTTTGCGGTGTCACCACTGTCGTTAGCATACAGTGCAAATTGCCTGGCCTTGCCCAATGCTCCGACGCACTAATATGCTCTCTGGGTTTACCAAAACGCATGTCCATGCGTCTGCCGCACGTCGCGGCGTACTAACTGGCTAGGTCATTAAGTGGTTTGAGGCTCGTTGGCATGGATCGCAGTGCAGCAAAATCGCACGATCGCGGTCAGCTGGCTCTTATGTGTGGTTTCACTGCTGTTCTTTTTTTGGTTTTTTTTTTTCTACTGGGGGTTCCATCCCCAGACCCCCGTGGCAATTGCTTCGCAGTTGAACTCGGACAGTAGACCCTAAATTGTCTTCGGCCCAGGCTCCGATTGTTGCGACGCAGTTTTCCTTGGCAGCTCTAGAGTGGAACCCCTGGAACGAACAAAAAGACGAAAAAAAGGAAACGAACAACTGACCTACAGTCATGTCTGAAGGATGGATTAACTGGGCTAGCCCAGCTGACAAGACAGCTAGGCAAGAGGTTCCACTGTACTTTAATGTAAAGCATCCTTGCACGAGGTCCCACCTGAGTGGCCGCGTGAGCGCCTGCGCGGCTGTCTGGATGCACTTGCGAGCAATCAAACTCTTCTCAATGCTAGGTTCTTCAATACAGAAACAGGCTGGGTGGGGAAGATTTTGTCCATTAGCCACACTGAAATCGTGCCAATGCGACCTCTACGTGACACGAATAATAATTGGCGAGTCGTGCAGAAAATTTTGAGGCCCTAAGGATCCCGCTGATCCCGCGCAAGTATCACGCGTACCACCGACCCTGCGCCTCCTTTGCGACAATTCAAAGCCCACGGCACCGGTATCGGTCCCGAGTCGGCCCCAGCCAGTTCTTCCAGCCGATTTTCAGATGCCCCATGCCACTGGCCATGATACTGAGACATGGTGTTTGGCTTTACTGACGCGTCCCACATTTTTTGCATACGGCGGAATTCTCGTCATCGATAAAAACGTCGTTGTGGGTTAAGGTTGCTATTGTTCTTCGATTCCAACTGACAGGACGCCCTGTCACGACATACACGCCCAAATAGCGATCAGCAAAGTACTTCCCCAAAAGAAAAAATGGGCATCGCGCCACGACCGGAAAATGCCGAATCCCGCCCAGCTGCAAAAGAGGTTTACAAGCGTACAGCCCTTTCGCCGGCAGAGCGCGCGCGATGGCGCATGCTCCCGCGTTGAGTAAAGACAATCAGGAACAGCATCCCATTTCGGCAGTTGCGCGGCCCCTTGACACACCCACGACGCCCTCCGATCTACGCTTGGAAGTCGCACGCCCTTCTATCCCCAACGGCCCGGTATCAGAATATCAGAACCAAAAGCCGCTCGTGAGTCTTGCATCAGCGAAACGTGAAACATCGTCTTGTGCCGCATTATTCTAGCTTTTCTGCCGCTCCAGTTTGCCCATGCCGCTTGCAGCTTGCAGGGCCCGCAGCACTTGCTTTGCATTGTGCTTCCGCTGCGTGTAGTGCTTCGCCGCCTGGCTTGACGCCCGTCGTTGGCCTTGTTCTTTTGTTATTTGTTGTGGTTTTTCTTTTTCATGTGTGTATGCAGGTCACAAGTCGAACAATCACCAGCCAGACCCCCGAAACGAACACACAGGCACGCGTCCAACTGCGGAGCAGTTGCTACGGGGGTCTGGGGGCAGAGCCCCCAGGAAAAGAAGCGCAACGGCTCTCAAATTATTTGCACGGACAAGCCTATGTGTCGAGGCCCTCGAGTTCGTCGGAAAAGACAAAGTTGTTGGTCACCAGCCGTGTGGTCATGCAGCGCCATAAATCTGTGCTGAACTCTGAAAACGCAGCGAATACATCTGCGCAGAATAGGCCCTGTGCGACCGTTGTCTTGCCGCTCAGACGGTCTCAGGGTTGGATATTGCAACTCGTAGCTTGGGACTATGCTAACTCGGGTGCAGCAACGATAGTCAGGGGCACTGTTTGGTCGCGTCCCAATTAGTATTCCCCTTAGACGTTTACGGACAGAGGAGTTGAGCCATGCATCGATTAGCCCGGGTCGACCTCTGTATGGCTGTCGCAGGTTTTGCTTTTTGCCGATTTAAGATGATTGTTCACTTGAAACGTCTTGCAAAGTTCAAGACCTGTCTGAATCGTTCCGCGACATATGACGATCATACACTCATGTCCTCTTGTCGGGCGTGTTGTAAAATGTTAACTTTTCTGCTCTGTCATGTCACTCCAATCGCGTTTACAGTAGTTCGTTCTGTCGGTATTGTTCTTACTACGACATACCTATCGCCTTGGGCTACTCAATTGTCACACTGGCGCTCGCCGACGATCCTTTCTCAGATCACTCGCCTCGCTCGCCCTCTCTGAGTCGGATGCACCGCCCGTGGTACCACAACGTGATTGCGTACAGCCTGTGGGCTTATGGCTGCATGCGATCGCCATCATTCCGATCGGTCAATGCACGCACACACCGCGGCGTCACGGACCGCTACGCCGCATCATGCGATGACCAAATTGTGAACGTCCAGCTGCTTCATCAAAACTCTGCTATTCTGCCGTCCAAAGTTTTCGCTTTGCAGTGAAGTCGTTGCTGCGCGGTCTCTGTTATTTAGCCTGAATATGCTCGCGCGCTCCAACTGCTTCGCCCAGTGGTAGACGATGCTAAAACTTTTGGCTGTTGGGTATAACGGGTTGAGCTAGTTATTTCATTATCTGGGGTGCGCTGCCCCCGGACCTCCGTAACAACTGCTTCGCAGTTGGATGCGACAGTGACAGTTTCAGTTGATATCGACTGTGTTTTGGTGGTGTTTGCGATTGTGGATGCTATAACACAGCGCTTTCTGACTTGCCCAACTCTAGCAGTTGTGTCTAAAAGCTTCTCTTGACAGCAAAGCACTCGCAATTTGGTTCTGGCACATCGCCCAGGACATCTGTTGCATGCCAGGTTCTTGGTGGAAGACCAGTCATCTGGTGCATGCCAGGTTCTTGGTGGAAAACCAGTCGTCCTGCAACGCGACAGTAGCACACTACTGCCCGGAAGATACGAGCGAATGCAGTAGCTCTTGAGTCTACTGCGAAGCAGTTGCTACGGGGATCTGGGGGTGGAACCCCCAGGGAAAGAGAACGGGCAATTGCAGTAGCCAGCTTCCCAGGCGATCCGTCGCACGTGCGTCACATGTCCACTGTAGATCAGTAAACAAACCAGCAGGACCGGAGCCGATGGGGTCATAGTCCCATAAAGGTCAACGACCCTCCCAGTTGTTGGTCGGTTCCAACACCTGCAGTGCTGTCCGCTGGACCTAAAGGGAGACAGAGCATGGGAATGCGTGCAAATGCTCTCTTCCAGTAACACTCAAACGATACAATGGAGTCTGGGGCCAGAGCTCACGTCTGGACCAAGATGTTGACTTAACGTGCTAGTACCGTCGAGATATTAGACATCAACGCTTTTCGCTCTATATATACAATACCCATTGAGACCGGACTAACAAACAATTGGTTAGTAAGAAAAACCCATGACGTCCCCACTGCGACATCAAAAAGTTTGTCTGTATAAACACACCCGCTCCAATTTGGCTGAGAACATCATCATATGTTGCTATAGCAACCATCATTATGCGGGCACTTCCCCCAGTGCGCCTCTAGTTCCCCCCGACGTAAACAATCAGTTAGGGGTATAAAGGCACGATGCCGCTCCGTTGCTGCGGGCAACCAACCCGCGTGCAACGGTCTAACACTACTCGTGATCTAACGCGTGTGGTACAAGTACGAGTACCGCCGTGTGCTGCGAGTCCAGTTTCCAAGCAATTGTTTAAATCGCGTATTTTGATACGGTAAGTTTTGGTCTCGTGCTGTTATGTGTGGTGCTGGTCAAAACACGCAACCGTGTTTACATCATTGTTGTCGATTTGAAAACGGCGCGGTCTCGAGCAATCGTGTCGTTGAGAGTGTGTTGTTTAGGGAAGAGCAATGATAGAAGCGAAACAAGCTGTTTGGCTGATCAAGTCGTCAGTTCTTATTACGCAGTTAACGATTCACATGCAAATGCTGTTATGGCGTTCGAGGCGTTTGATACCATTCGACGAACGTGTATTTTAGTAGTGGATCACGTTGTCTCATGTCTTTGACAGTGATTGTTTCCCTCGTTGATCTCGTTGAGGAGCATGTGAATTTCACGCGAAATTTACGTTAATCAATTTTACGAGCGTTCACGGTGGAATGTTGTCTGCTTCGTTATCCAAGACCAGCAAAAATCGGCCTTTCAATTGGCCCTGCCACGGTCACGAGAAACACTTCCAAACCAAAACATTGCCTCCGCCAGCCCCTCCCCCAGGTCAGACGCACACACCCCGGCTAGCTGCATGCACTTGCCGACTCAAACCTACGGCCGCACATGCCCATAACAGACCTTTCCCCACTAACCCCAGATGAGCAGACTGAGCAATCTTAAGAAGGGCGAGCTACAAGCCATTGCAACTGAGCTCGGTCTCGACACCGAGGGTATCAAGAGCGACATTGAGGGGCGCATTCTTGGCCACATCGAGAACGACGCGAGCCTCGCGGGCGACGAGAAATGGGCCGTTTATCTCCAGTCGTCACCTGTCAAGCGCTCCCGCAAGCCCCGCGCATCGAGCGAGGATGCCGAAGCCGCTAAAGTCGAGGCCAAAGCAGAGGAAATCGTAGAGAAAGTGGAAGAAGAGCTCAACGAAAAGTTGGCGGGTGTCCAGGACTTTTTCGAGGATGTCTACTCCCAGGTCGCATCGTTTCTCGACTCAGTTCAGGAGGCGGTCTCGACTTCGTATGCGATCAACATTGGTGGCATTATTGTTGAGCTTTCGACTCTCTTCTACACGCTGATCCCGCTCTCGCGATCTCACTTTGTCGGCCGCGGCTACCCGCTACCGCACTTTGAGCTCGTCACGTCGTGGCGTACGCTCTGGCTGCCGCTGCTCCTGTGGACAAGCGTCTCGATTGTGCTTCCGGGCGTGATTTCGCACTTTGTCAACTTCCGCCTTGCTGCCGCCTCGCACTCGCGCCGCAAGTCAACGCGTGCCCGTGCGACGCCGTTTGATCCGCTCGTCTTTAGCGTCTCGCGCGCCGTCAGTGCCTGGATCTTCCTCCACCACTTTACGTTTGTCCAGCCCCTCAACCTCTACATCCTCGAGGAGGCGGTCATGGAGCTCAACAAGGCGCTCCCGATTGTCCAGGGCGCTCTTGGCGACGTGCCCTATGTGATTGCCTTTGTGGCCATCATCTTCAACCTCTACGAGGCTGCTCTTGCGTAATTTTCAGCGGCACAGGGCTTATGCGGGCACGGTGTACTTTATGGCTTAGATGACTGGTGAATAATATGGGTATCCTGATAGTCAAATCTCGTAGTTGAAGAGCTTTTCCGTGGGCAGACCCTTTTGAATCTTGACCCTTGAACTTTGTTTTCTTTTTCTCCGTGGGTGAGGCGTTCGGGCCATACTGCCTATACCTCCTTGTAACAGGTCCCACTCCGTGGTCACGGTTCCACATTGCAAAGTAAGTCACTACAGAAATCAGCTCGGAAAGAAGATTCAAAAAATGCCGGCGTTCCGCATTGCTATCGGTTCTCGTATAGAAATGCCAATATGCCTCAAAAATACAAAACGGTTTTATTAAGGAAACTACTGCCGACCACTGGAAAAACTCCGAGCTTAGTTGCCCTTGGGAGCGTCCTTGACGGCAACGGCGGCCTCCTCGCCCATGGCAGTGAGGACAGTGACCATGAGGTCCTTGCCCTCGTCGAAGTCGGACTGGATCTTCTCACCAAGCTCGCCCTCGGGGAGACGGACATCGTCCTTGGTATCACCCTCAGGAGTCATGAGCGAGAGGAAGTCATCGTCGATGTTGATGAGCTGGTACTCAGTACGGGTGACGTTGGGGACATCCATGTTGTGGGTCGAGGGAGAGAGATCCTCGAGCTTCTTGCCAGTGAAGATGTCAATGGCGACAAGGTGGACCTTAGCGTGACCGTGCTTGCCGGTCTTCGAGGTCGACATGTCGACAATCTTGCAGGGGCGGCCCTTGATAACAACGTGGCCGTTCTTACGGAGGGCCGAGCACTGCATCGGGTAGGTGGCCGAGGCGCCAGCGTTGGCGGTCTCGAAGGTGTGCTAGAAGTTAGTATAGGACTCGATATAATATTTGATTCAACGCAACTTGATGGTTTATCGCATGAAATGTACAACCGAATAAAAGCTGTGTTTCCATTTTTTGTGTTGTTTGCGATTCGACAACAAAAACATAAAGGCCAACCCAAACTTCATTCGCGTCATCCGACGATTAGTGACCCATGTGTGTCTCGCTTTCCACCAGAGATCTAAATGCAAGCGCGATTGACGACTTGCTTGCGATTTCTACCGGAGGCGATATGACAACTCGGCCCTTTTGATTCGTCTGAACACTCGCACTGCCGAAAACAAGAAACACGCGCCAAGAGTAAAGCAAAAAAAACTTCACATATGAAACACAAAATCAATACATACATCGTCGTCAGCCATGGTTGATAAAAATAAGGACCTGTAAAAAAACGATGGGTACCCAAACGCTATTGAAAGTGAGAAGTTTCAACAGTGCCTTTATTGTCTGTGAAAAAAAGTCCACCAAATTCCTGCGTATATTGGAGTCTCTTAGTAATATTGAGTCCGGGAATATTTCTTAAGCGTATTTGTGATCATGCGGAGTTAAGGGAATAGATTCGCGAGCACCTTTCCCATTTGGATATACCGCTACATGCGGCTGCAGCGAGGAGCTACAAGTCGCAACTCGGCAAAATTGGATTGGACACAGTCCAAATGCCATGTATTAGAGTTGAGTTAATAGGTTGGAATCGATATTGTAGCATAGTAGTGAAGTTTAATTCCATCGCAGACTTTTGAACTAGTCTCACTAGCTGGCTGTACCGTTGTCTACGCTTGTCTTGCGACACCCCAACAATGTTGCTTTGTGACAATTTTTTCTGTCACAATCTGAAAGTCGCTAAACAAAAAAGAAAAAAAAAAAAATTAGCCGTGTCAGTAGGGCTCTGGATGTTTTCAGGCTTTCGCCCTCGAATCCGCATCGCACAATACTTCTGCACGCGAGCGCATATAGAAGGAGCCAATCAGCATGCTCGAATTTCCGCATTGAACGATTTCGTCGTTTGTGGAACTGGCAGTGCCGACCTCCCGAGTGTCTGCAATGCATACTTTGTGTAGTATTTAAACGTGAGTCGTTCTCGCGACGGCTAATAGACGGACCGGTACGTCTCGCAACGGCAAACTCAGTCAAAACGCCGATCAGCTAAGGAAAGGTGCTCAATTTACGTTGTGTGGGGGCGAATGGCAAGGTTCGCTTGTGCCATGCTTCGAGCCCTGGCAGCCAGAGGGTCTGACAGTACATATAGGGTCAAGTGCCCGGTATTGCGGCTTGACGCGATCTAATCAGCGCTATATTGGGCGGGACTCCATTGGATGTATAACCCTCGCACCCCGGCTCACACTAGAAATAGTGCCATAGGCATTAGATCTGCGTCCCATGTGCTCTTCATACGCTGGGTACTTACTGAAGTCCTTGGAAATGGCGAATAGTATGGCATTGTTTGTCCTATGTAGCCTAGATATACTCAGCATATAATGGAGACCATCGGCGCTAGGTCAATGGACGTCATATAGTTCACTTGAACTTCATATTAGATCTTGCATCTTCTGGTGATTTAGTGGGTCTGGACTGGATAAGCCTTGTCCTAGACGTTATGGAGTCTTCAGAGGCCTGACTACCATTGCTTGGCGTGCGGATATGGCGTATCTCATCAAAAAGGGCATGACCATAAGGCCGCCTGGGCTGGCTACTAGCGGACTTTGTTGACGGGAGAAACTTACTGGAATGAATAACAGGCGAGTCTAAAAGATCGCTTAGCATATCGGCCCACCAAGAACTTACGGAGTGTGCCGTGAACAACAAACACAGAGACTCCACATGCTTTTCTGCGTCCGGAAACAAAATGGGCAACGCGCATGTGGGCACATATTCTTTGTTGTGGCGACCGTAATAAGGCCGTGGAAAGCACAGTCGCTTTTTGCGACGAATCAGCACTACAGAGTGCCGCGAGTACTGGCATTCGGGCACGGTCGTAATTTCGTGAGATATTACAGTCCACGTGTTGTTCAGACTGTACTTTTTGCATATATTCTTGCGACAAACCGTGGCTGTGATACGGTTTGAGTCGAGCTCGATGAGTGCTGGCGACATGCCCACTTTTGCTGGATCCAAGTCCCATATGCCATAGGTGTTGATTTGTATTGGCGTAGCGGCTGCGAGGCGGTTTTCAAAATCCTGTCGTATGAGATCCAAATCGCAAACCGTTATCAGCTGCTTGAGTAGTGTCCCCATCGTTTCATGTGGCAGTAGTCGCAACTGGGGTGATGAGATACTGCAGACTTTATAGAGACGGATGGTGCGTGCTGTCATCTGGTGCAGTGCGCGACATGCTGAGACAGACCGACTTAATTTGAGCAGCGACGCAAACTATATTACTATATATAAAACAGATACGCTTACACTGGACTCCAGATGTATTAGAGCTTTGATTTCCACGGTGGAGTCCCCTGGCAGAGGAAGGCGCCGTTAAGTTTTTAAGCAAGCTCATTATTTCAATAGTGCACGTGCTCACATAAATTTGTATAAGACAAAATGCACTTGCGGAATTGTGGCATCTGTCGTTGCTCATGAATTGCCATTCTAGGTATAGGAAAGCCACTCGCCAAATGAGAAACCTAACAGAGCCAAGTACCATGCGAATCCAGTATCGGTGGCGCGAGGTTTGTACGATTGCAGTTCATGTGAACCAATGCAGACTCGACAGTTAAGTTTAAAACCATAAAACGGGACTGTCTAACAGCGTACTGACGACTACTATTATTTACGCTGCTGGATATGTGCCTGGCGATGTAAATTGTCACGCGATTACGAGGGTGGAATGAATAGCGGCCCTGAGCGGAACGTGACTGTACACTGAAAACCTCTAGCGTATAACTTCACTTTTAGCCAACACAAGTCGACCTTCGTTGACCCTCGTTGACCTCGTGATATCTTTGGGGTGTATTCTTCCCGGGGGGGCACTGCCCCAGACCCGGTAGCGGTTGCTTCGCAGTCGAGACCACTTCTGTAGGAGCAAAATTAAGCGTAATGGTTCGAACACCTTCTGTATACGATAATCACCATAGCTAGGCCGAAATTCTGCTACCAGCAGACAACGTACTGCCCCGTTACCCCGTTATTCCGTGCCCCATCTCACCCCGCAAGATGTACAGATCTCAAATTGCCGCCGTTTACTGGTATCCATGCAGGGCCTAAGCCCCAGATGTGACCTAAACGGGCTATCAAAGTCCAGTAGGGCCACAGAACTTGCTCCTACGTCTCACCATAACACACTACTCCCTACTGCAATCAGAATGACAAGATTCATCTCAAACGAGCCTCCATCTCCAATGAGACTCTGCTCGAAGAGTGTCCTCGCCATGGACTGCCCAATGTGACGCGCAGTTAATGACGCAAGGCTATGTGAGGCCTTGCGGCATACCGGGCCGAGGGTTATCCAGTTCAGTTTGTTGCCAGCTCGTTTAATCCAGGTTAAAATAGGTGTCCCTGCAAAGCAAAGATCGCCAGATCCAAATTGCTAGCAATGCTAAGGGACGTCGAGCGCGCGGCCGCAATGGACCAGACCAGCTGTTCGCATACGTCGTATCTGTGCCATCATTGGGTGCATGTGGCACTGCAGAACACGCACCATCGGAGGACAGCAACGGGCAGGTCCTGGCAATTTAGGCGTGACAAACGTGCACAATTCTAGGATCCTGAGTGACCGGCAACGGGCACCAGCATAGGCTTGCAGCTTGTGGCAGCCGCAGAGCAATCGCTTGGCGTAATGTCAGCGATGCCACCTACGGCTCGGACCTATCATCCAGGGGAGGTTTCGACACTACCGTGACATAGGCAAAGAAGCGCAGCACAAAATGATGCAAGGTCAAGAGTGGACGTTTTTGGCCAGTGCGGTTATATCCAATTGTGCATAAAAGTTATTGCCGTGGATATCGTACGGCAAATTGATAATCGTTCGTGATACGTTTGTCACACGTTTTCGGTGGTTCGTAGCCGTCTCGTATGACGCAACCGTTTTGTCCTGTTAGACAACAGGACACGAGCGGGGTCCGGTTACCGGTATCCGACCTCCGGGGCCTCTGCGGGGTAACTAGAAGCGGATCAACACGAACTGCATTGCGTCAACGACGCCAGCATTGCGAAATATTCAAATAACAAGTGTATCTGGACCAGTATTCCCTACGAGTGTATTAGTGCGTAACACTACCTAGCACGGACACCCAAGAGACGCGTTTTAGAGGAGTGGCATCCTGCAGCCCCAATCTGGGGGGATCGCCCAAGGAGGAATTTTTTTTCGTTTTTTATCAGATTCTCTCGAAAACGGGCATCCGGGTAAACCGGTTTCCAAGTGCTATAAGTCTTAGGCCGAGTCATTTGTGACCCAGCAGGCATATTCTGTAGCTCGCGGCTTGCGGCATATTCTGGACTCAATCGCGGTGACGGCGGGCTCGTTGCAGCTGGAGGACACGCGGAACAGACGTTGACGAGGGTTATCACGAGGAAGTGACACGTTGTCGTACCACGGGCACAAGATCGCCGAATTTGCAGCATCTGGATAGGGTCCGATATTCGGGCACGCTATTGATTTGTGGCCTGTTTGTCGGATATTGGACTAGTAAATAGACGGATCGCGTGGGCATACGACTCCAAACTGTTGGATTCGTGGTGTGGACTTGAGGACCTGTACATTTGGGGTACCGGACACCCCTAGAACACGTGTGACATATTATCATCAGCATTGAAGCCCACATTGAGTCTCAGCCATGAACGACGCTCGGAGAAAGCCGATATCAAATTTGTCTAGTGCGCTTGCGAGCGTGCACCTCAGCGGCGAGAATTCGGGACCGCAAGATGGTAGCTCCCTTCAACAGCAGCATCAGCAGCAGCATCAACAGCAGGCGCAGCATTCGAACCAGCCGGGACAGCACGCGGATACGTTTGACCGCATAGCAGAGTACCGCCGGAATCCTCCATCGTCTGGCATCTCTCTGTTTTCGCACCGGTCGGCGCCCAACGGCTTCAAGGTTGCCGTTGTGTTGTCGGAGCTGGGCATCAAGTTTAAGACTTTCTACTTGGATCTCAAGAAGAATGAGCAGAGATCGCCGTATTATGTGGCTCTGAACCCCAACGCGCGCATTCCCGCTATTATCGATCATGACAACGGCGATCTCGCGGTATGGGAGTCGGGTGCCATCTTGTTGTACCTGTGCCAGCGCTCGGGCGGCGACTGCCCTCTATGGAGCGATGATCTGTCTGAGCAGAGTCAGATCACGTCGTGGCTGTTCTTCCAGGCATCTGGCCATGCGCCTATGGTAGGACAGGCTCTGCACTTCCGCTACTTCCACCCGGAGATGATCTCGTCGGCTGTTGAGCGATACACGTCCGAGGTGAGGCGGATCTACGGCGTTGTCGAAATGCGTCTTGCCGAGAAGCGTGAGCAGCTGATCATGGAGATGGACGATGATAGCTTCGCCATGGGCACGTCGGCGCTATCCGAGTCCAAATTCTTTGAGGACCCGGTGTGGCTCGTGGGTAACCGGTGCACGATTGCCGATCTCTCATTTGTCACATGGAACCATGTGGTGGATCGCATTGGTATCAATCTCAAGACCGATTTTCCGGAGGTGTACAAATGGACGCGGGCGATGCTCGAGCGCCCCGCTGTCATCCGGGCTCTTGCAGGCCTCGAAAACTAGACGCCGGGAAAGCGACGCGTCTGTCTGTTGATGCTTGATAACGGCGCAAAAAAGTGACGATGGGTGCCTTTCAGCGCCTCGCTCTCTCAGATATACATGTACTGCATGATGAGTTACGCAATGATTCTTTTCAATGGCTAATTGAGCCGCTTTATGGTCTGGAGGCCGTGCTTCCAGACGCTCGTCACAGCTTGCGAGTGTAAGTAGACGCGGTTGCTAGGGGGTCTGGTGTGGACTGGTGCAAAACCGAGTAAATCGTGCTATTTTTCTTGAAGGGTTCTGCTCCGAGATTCCAACATTTTACCTGGGGGCGCTGCCCCCAGACCTCCGTATCAACTGCCTCGCGGTTGGACAGCCTCTTTGATGCATATAGATTCTCTAGTTCACCTGACGGCTCGAGCGGCGATTGGTTCAAGACAGGGACGTCGCCGCGACTAGAGCTCAACTGCAAAGCAGTTGCTACAGGATCTAAGGTTTGCAGTTTGAAAGGGGTCAAGATCAACTGTGAAGCGGTTTCTACAGCGAGTCTCAGAGCAGCACCTCCAAGCCAAACAAAACCAAAGTCACAAGGGTCTATTGTCGACAGTGCACGACTAAAAGTCGAGACGCCTGACGTTTGTCCATGCATGGCCTAGACCTCCCCAGAAGAAGACGCTTATAAGTAAGTCTACGATGTTGATAGCCAACACTTTTTGATAAGCCTCTGACGGGTACGCCTACCAATTTGGGCGATGGAAGCGGAATTGGCATTATCTCGCCAAGTTGGGACGGAACTTCGGCGGAACGCACTTGCCTGCGGAGCACCTGGCCTGCATGCTAACGGAAAACCGGAACGACGCAGGTGTACAAGTCGTTTTGCAGGTCCAGTACTTTCCCTCTCAAAGTAGAACGGCTCTGTTTAGTTCAGGGGCGGTCTTATGTCATATAGGCACGACGCCACTGGCGACCGCACGTGCCACGAGTCCTAGTCTGAGTTGCAATGCAATTACACCAGATGCGTCAAAATTTGCTGTCAGTCTGGCGACTCGGTGATGCTGCATGGCTGCAACTATAGCTGCAGTAGGCGATGCAGTTGTATCAAGAAAATCCAGAGACCATGGACAGCACTAGCTATGACAAGGCTTACAGTTATGTCATACGCATTTCCAGCGAAACCCCTCATTAAAGCGGGGTGCGGCAATGCCGTTCACACATGAAGGACCCTGACCTTTGCCCCCCCCCTCCCGTTTGCGGGGAACTACCCTGAACAGTCCATGTCCATCACGACGTGGATCTTCACCTCAGTGAGAGCTTAGTAATCTGCACATCGCAAAGTATCTGCACAAGTATATAAGCACGTAAAATACGCACTCAACTGGGCAAGTCTGCAAACTGTTGGTAAGTTGAATTGAGTGGGTCGCTGGTTCTTATTTTGAGATTGAGTACTAGGTTGGCCGGTGTATTAATTTTACTCATTGTATCTGATGTGTTTTGCTACAGTTAAAGCGGGTATTTATTGGTCTTGATCAAGCTTCTTGTGCTGTGATTTTGAAGACCAATTGACTTGGCAATTGGCGATGGATTTTTATGGTCTCTTGAACGAGCATTAAGGGAGAATATTAGCAAAGAAAAAAAAAGAGAAACGAGCTGGATTGTTTGAGCATTTTTGCTTGCTTTATCTGGGACCGGTCTTCAACCACAATGCTCATAATCGGTTATGAGCCGGGTCGGAATTAGTGTCGGAATCTAAGTTCGGAACCGGGCACTTAGTGTTAGGACCTAGGGTCTGAGCCCTGCCGGTCCTCCGCATTATGCCGGCATCAGGGCGATGGGGCACATTATAATACGGCCCGAGCTGCCCCAAGATACCACAGCGCTTACGTTAAGTTCGATTGCGCGAGATTTGTTTCGTCATATTTGGGCTGTCAATGTGATAGACAGACACAATGCTGTCACTACGAAGGGCGGCCTTTATGGTTAACGGTTTGGGACCGATTTTAGGTGCGTCAGGTCGGGTGTTCCATGTCGTACCGAATCATCAGCTTGGCCTTCATCTAACTTACAGGCAGAACAAGGATAAGAACATTTGCAATGGCCGCCGATCTCGAAGTCAAGCTCAAGGCGCCGTCGGGCCTCGAGTTCACTCAGCCCACTGGCCTGTTCATCAACAACGAGTACGTTCCGTCGCAGAGCGGAGAGACGCTGGACGTCATCGACCCCGCGACCGGTAAGGTCATCACCAAGGTGTATGCTGCGGATGAGAAGGATGTCGACATTGCTGTGGCAGCTGCCCGCAAGGTGTTCAAGGATTCGTGGCGCAACAAGGTTGCTTGCCACGAGCGTGGAGCGCTGATGGCCAAGCTCGTCGAGCTGCTCAAGCGCGACGCCGAGCTGCTGGCGACTGTCGAGGCGTGGGACGCCGGCAAGGCCCACAAGACGCAGGCGACGGGCGAGATTGCAGCGTCTATTGCCGTCTACAACTACTACGCTGGCTGGTGCGATAAGCTTGGTGCCGAGACCGTCGATGTTGGCCCCGCCAAGTTTGCCTACACGCTGCGCGAGCCCATGGGCGTGTGTGGCCAGATCATCCCCTGGAACTACCCGTTCCTCATGGCGGCGTGGAAGATCGCACCGGCGCTGGCGACCGGCAACGTTGTGGTGCTCAAGACCGCCGAGAACACGCCCCTGTCCATGCTCCACTTTGGCAAGCTCGTCAAGGAGGCCGGCTTCCCGCCGGGCGTCGTCAACATCATTACCGGCTACGGTGCCAAGGCTGGCGCTCCTCTGGCAGCCCACATGGATGTCGACAAGATCGCCTTCACGGGCTCGACTCTGGTTGGCAAGCAGATCATGAAGCTCGCATCGACCAACATGAAGAATGTGACGCTCGAGTGCGGCGGCAAATCACCGATGCTCATCTTTGACGATGCGGATGTCGAGCAGGCCGCCAACTACGCGCACCAGGCGCTCATGGCGAACCAGGGCCAGACGTGCACTGCCCTGTCTCGCTACTACGTGCAGGAGGGAATCTACGACAAGTTTATCGAGGCGTTCAAGAAGGTGACGCTCGAGCGATCCAAGGTCGGCAACCCATTTGACGAGGGCACTTTCCAGGGCCCGCAGGTCAGCAAGGTCCAGCAGGACCGCGTACTTGGCTACATCAAGTCGGGCCAGGATGAGGGTGCGCGCGTCGTCACGGGCGGCGGCCGCCCCCAGGGCTTGGACGAGGGCTTCTACGTCGAGCCGACCATCTTTGCCGACGTCAAGGATGACATGAAGATCATGCGCGAAGAGATCTTTGGCCCCGTTGCTTCGGTTGCCAAGTTCTCGACCGAGGCCGACGCTGTTGAGCGCGCCAACGACTCGCAGTACGGTCTTGGCGCCTCTATCTTCACGCGCGACGTTGTCCGCGCCCACCGCGTTGCCCGCCTCATCGAGAGTGGCCAGGTGTGGGTCAACTCGGGCAACGATCCCGACTACCGCATGCCGTTTGGCGGTTACAAGTCGTCGGGCATTGGCCGCGAGCTTGGCAAGTACGGCCTCGAGATCTACACGCAGATCAAGGCCGTCCACGTCAACATGCGCGAGTAAGCCTAGACATAAAGTCAGACGTAAAAAAAATGGACCTGTGTTGTGCGTAATTTTCACGAAGTAAGTGTGGCCGGCGCTTATGGCATATAAGTGCTTTAAGGCTTTCCTTTTCCTGGGGTCGTCGCTGTTCCTAGGGTCGCTGCCCCCGCAGCCCCGCTGCACTTGCTTCGCAGTTGACCTCGTCAGTTGGATCAACCCCCCCCCCTCTTAGGTGTCTGCTCTCTCAGCGGCTTTTTGACTGAGTATATGCTTTGCTTTTCTTTTCCTTGGGGCGCTGACCTCGTAGCAGCAGCTTCGCAATTGGAATTGACAGTTGGATCAGCTCCTTTATTCCTAGGTGTCCGCTATAGCAACGGCTTCTTGTCTTAATTCCTGCCACTCCAACTGCGAAGCAGTTGCTACGGGGGTCTGGGGGCAGCGCCCCCAGGAAACAAAGCAGCCGTTTTGTGAACGTCAAAACAATGGATAGATACAAAGCGAGATAAAAGGATACATATCGTCGTGAAAAATGGAGTGCCGCAGACAGGATGGGCACTAGGTCGTAATCAAGAGAGGAAGGGCCTACTCAGGCCGGCATTTCATGCGATATATGTCAGAGTCGATCTCCGACTGAGTTAGAATCGGCAGGAACTTGGGGTTCCGATTGCCGGCCTTGTTGTACGCCGGTTGCGTGTAGGCGCTGTCTGTGCGGGCTTCGGTGGGAACATCTGTCGCGTAGGCGTCTGCTCCAGGGAACAGGTCGGCAAACGGACTGCGGCTGCCGGCTGCATGCCGCGAGACCTCTGATCGCGCAGACTCGTAGCCAGAGCCGTCGCCGCGTGCACTCCGCCGGGGTCGCTGCTGGCGATTCGCACTAACAGGGGGAGTAGCCACGGGCGAGCGCCGCCGGCCGCCAGCAGCAGCCGTTGGACCCAATAGCTCGCCATTTCCAGCTGAGGAAATCTCGTATGTGCTCTTGTCCTTGAGCTGCTCCGCCTGCGACTCGAGCCGCTTGAGAAACTTGTCGCGGATCCCGCTCATTACAGTGCGGTATTGATCACTCAGGGTGCCGAGCCGCTCGTCGAGATCGCGCTCCGCCTTGTCGACGCTATAGTCTTCGAGCACCTTGAGGCGGACCAGCTCGTGGTCGCGGTACTCGGCGAGATCTGCGAGCGACTCGAGAAATTCTTCGTCGTCTCCGCGCAACAGGCTCTCCAGGCGCGCATAGAGTGCATTGCGCTGCCGGTTGTACTCCTCCTCTCGGTTCTGTACAAAAGTCCTCTTGAGGTTCTCGTACTGCAGCGCCATTGCAGGCCGTCGGCGGGAATCTGTTTCATGCGATGGCATCTGTAGTCAGATAGTGTATAGACCGGTACCTGCTGTATCTGAATAGTTGACATGACTTGATCAGCCTGATATTCTGTTCTTCTGAGGGAGCGTGGGGTGAGGGGTGCCTTCAAGCCCGCTATAAGCAATCGCATTCGGAGTTGGGTTATGCTACCCAGTGTGTCCAGTGAACAAAAAAAAAAAAAAAAATAAAAATAAAAGCATGATTGCTGCAGTAGTCGATTGCAGTAGTCCGGGGCAGTTTGTGAACAGCCTGGCCAAACTTGGGCGATTACAGCCACCGGCACCAAAGCCTAGCGATGTTGAGGCCAAAATAGACCTCAAAAGCTAACAATACAACGAGAACAAAGTAAACAATACCAAAACCCAGACAAGAGCTCAAGCAGTAAAGGGAATATCACGAAAGAAACCCAAGAATAAAAACTGCGTTGTCACATCCCCCATGTTCCGGCCCTGAACCCCTGCTTACCTTTGCTTCGTGGCCGTTGAGACAACTGCAGAACAAAGACCGGGTGCAAACACTCACGTCTCTCTGTTATATACACGCAGGCAGCGCGCTGTAAGACGCTCCAGCAACTGCCACGCAATACTCGCCGCTGGCAACAACGACTCCACGATGCACTTGGCGACGTTAACCTAAAAACGTATGTCAAAGTCCCAATCTAGAGAACCCTTCGTTAGCTGCTGCACGGATAGGTCTTCGTCGTACGGCTGAAACGTCCTGCAGCAGCTGGCTGTCTGCGGTGTTGGTCGATGGTCGCGGTAGATGTGCGGGTTCTGTAGGGGACGCGGGTTCTGACAGCAAAGATGATAAAGACAAGTATGACAGACACTGAAAACGCAAGCCGAATCAGAAAAAAAAATGTACAAACAGCACCTTTTGCTTGCGATTGCGCCAACGGAATGTTCTGGCTCGGGGCCCCGGAGCCGCTTGCGGCAAATCAACTGACGGCAATAACCCTACCGAGTGTCTTGTGTCTGTAGCACAGTTCGACATCATCACCCGACTCAGTTTATTCATGGATCCGCTCATTCGCTCATTGCAGTTGTCAGTCTCGCGTGCTAAGTTTGGAATCTACTCTGGCGATCGTGCCAGGTTTACAAAGTGGTAAAATGGACCAGGCTCCTGGCGACCGCTAAAATGGCCGCTGCTAAGCGCTGGCGGGCCAGCCGCACCTGTCTGGCACGTGCGGCGTGCAGCTAACCTGCAGCGTAATTAGCGGCGATCAGTCCAAGCGCTAGTTGTGACCTCCTTCCCGCAACTTGCGATCTCAAATCACGTCACAAACGTCACAAACGCGCCAGTATGGTCGTGTACCGCTCACAAATTGTGCTACTATCATTTATGCGCCGCCACGGCCTGCATCTATTTTGTAATGTCGTCTCATCACTCGCGCCGCATGGCCCACCCCTTGACAAATAAGCCGTGCAGAGGCCGGACCTGCACTCAGCGGGCCCCCAATAAGGCGCTCGGCCTGGAATCCGGCCTATTTTCCTGGGGGCTCTGTCCCCAGACCCGCGTAGCAACTGCTTCGCAGTTGGGTCTAGAGCCCCTCCAGGCCAAACGCCGTCTGTGTGATACACAGGTGTCTTCTGTTCAGCTGCGAAGCAGTTGCTACTGGGGTCTGGGGGCGGAGCCCCCAGGAGACAAAGCACCAACCGTGTCCATTAGGTAGGCAGCTATATGCATTTTTTTTTTACCAGTTGTCCCACTCGTCGTCCTTCTTGGATCCCACGCCCTCAAGTTTGGTGCGCTCCTTGGGCTTTGGGAGACCGAATGCGGGCTCAATGTCATTGTCGCCGCCGAGAAGCGGCTCCTGGCCAACGCCGTCAAACAGCTTGGCATACTGCGAGCCGCCATTGCGCTGGGTCGGCGCGCCGTGCTCGTCCGTGAACTGCTTAAACGTCTCTTGCGCGTACTTGCCGGTGTCCTGCATCTTCTGGCCAAACTGCATCATGGCCTTGCGCGCATTCTGGCCAATATCGCCCTCGACCGTCGGCTTGATGTACTGCTCGTTGACCTCACTCGCCGTCTTGGTCACGGCGCGCGAAAACAGTCCCCATCCCTTTGTGAGCGTGCCCAGAGGGTCCTTTTGGAGGTCATCGAGCGACAGGCTCGACGCCGTCACAGGCCGGTCGCCATTACCGCCGGGCGGTGGCGTGTTGCCAAAGCCAGCAAACCGGCCGCCCTGCGACGGCGGAACGCCTTCGGGTCGCTCGTTGTTGCGGGCGCCCAGCTCCGCAAAGTACGCCTCGTTGCGCGCCTTTTGACTACTGGCGGCGCTACCGCCATCCAAGTGCGTATCGCCTCCAGTGGCGGGCGTTCCGATGCGCTTGGGCCGCTCGCGACGCGTCCACGGCTCGCCCTTGACTTCGGCCGCCAACATCTCGCGATAGTCTTCGGCAACGGTAGACCCATACTTGACCTGCGGACTCAGGCTCTCTTCAACGCCCTCGGTCTCAAAGTACTTGCGCAGACGCTCGTTGCCGCCGATCTCCATGCTCTTCATCTCGTCCTCTTTGAACTGGTCCATAGTGACGCTGCGCACAAACGAAATGTGCACGCCGAGTCCACGGTGCACGCCGGCACACTCGAGGCAGATGAAAATACCATGTTTCGGCGAGGCCCACTGCGGGTTGTTGGCGCCGCAGTCAAAGCACTGGCGGTTCTCGCCTGTCTTCTGGAGCGAAAGCAGCCGCCTGCGCTTGTCGGGATCCACTGTCCAGTCAGCGCCCATGATTGCCGCAACCGATTAAGAAAATAATGTCTTTTGAGCCTGTAAACGCCAAACCGACGTCAACGATCCGCCTGAGCTACAGCGTTTTTCCTTTTGGTCTGTCCTCGCAACGGATCCACAAAACAGGGGTCCGCACCACGTATCTCGAGGCGAATGTCGAGACTCTCTGCCCGGTGATTAGGGCCCACCGAGCCATCGGCCCCTGAAGTGCACTGACGTGTCTCTCTGTATGTAATATTTTGTTTGATTATGCTTGGCGTAGTTTGGGCATGCTGTGCACTTTCGCTTGTTCGTTTTCGCAATCATGGTGTTGGCTCCGGGCTTCATAGGAGCCACTAAGTGGCCATTCAGTCATAAAAGCGCTATGTGTTCCCACTCCAGTCGAAGTTACTCGCTACAAAGCCTACTGTATCCCGCTGATCTTACTTCCTGGGACGTCGGATGAAAATGCATCCTTTAAGGCACAGAAATCTACCGCCCATAGAGAAATTGCCGGTTGTATTACAACCGCAAGCTCAAAAGAAGAGTGCATGATCTCAACTGAAGCTATTCGACAAATCTTCTGCACCTTCCCCAGGTTATGTCTGATGGTCGAGGACGGCCAAGGATGGTCGCGAACTTGTAAACAGCGCCCATCAACCGCAAAAGTTCCGCATCACAAAATAGTATCAACTTTCAAGCCCCAAAACATATCAATGTGGAGAGCACTAAGGCGCTGAACAATTCCTCGGCCAGGCTTGGCCTCGGCCCCACATCCATCCGAGGTACGGCAAAGCCGGTGGCACGGCTGTAGCATCCCCACATATTAACTACCAGCCCCCCCACCACCACCAAGTTGAGAATCCCACCATCAAGTAGTGTGTTCGCCACTACAACCTCAAAAAAAAAAAATGCCAAACACTTTGGACTCGTCGTACTTCCAAAAAAGTATCTACCGACCTGGTATCTTTGACGGTAAGGTCGTCTTTGTTACTGGCGGCGCAGGCACCATCTGCCGTGTTCAGACAGAGGCTATGGTTCTTTTGGGTGCCAATGCAGTGATCCTGGGCCGAAACGTCGAGAAAACTGAGGCTGCCGCAAAGGAGATCGCCCAACTACGTCAGGGAGCCCGCGTTCTCGGTCTCGGCGGGGTCGACGTGCGCGACGTCAAGAACCTTGTCGAGGCCGTTGACAAAACTGTCAAGGAGCTCGGTAGAATCGATTACGTGATCGCCGGCGCCGCCGGAAACTTCCTGTCAGCCATTGGCAGTCTTTCAGCGCGCGCATTCAAGACAGTCATTGACATTGACCTGCTCGGGTCGTTCAACACCCTTAAGGCCACGATGCAGGAGCTTATCAAGAACAAGGGCTCGATCATCTTTGTATCAGCGACACTACACTACGGTGCTACGCTTTTGCAGACCCATGTAAGTGCTGCCAAGGCTGGAGTGGACTCCCTGTGCCGAACGGCCGCGCTTGAGCTCGGCCCTTACGGCGTGCGCGCCAACATCATCGCCCCGGGCCCCATTGAAGGAACAGAGGGCATGAGCCGCCTCATGGTCGACGATCTCAAACAGCGTTCCAAGGAGCTGGTTCCTCTTCAATGCTGGGGATCCACACAGGACATTGCCGATGCCACCGTCTACTTGTTCTCGCACGCTGCCGGCTATGTCTCGGGAAACACGCTCATTGTCGACGGAGCGCAGTGGCTCTCTGGAAGTCCGTCGGACCAGGTGTATCCGCAAGCCATCATTCAGATGAACAAGGAGAACAAGTTGTAAGCATAGGTCGTCTGCTCAGACGCACCCCATTTTAGGATATAAAGGCGTATGTCCCCGTTGCGTTCTTTTGTGTTTTCTGTGGGCGTTGTCCCCAGACCCCCGTAGCGACTGCTTCGCCAAATGATCTCTACTAGTCTGTTTAGGAACTCTACAGCAACTTTTTTTTTTGGTAATCGTTGACATTTCAACCGCAGAGCGATTGCTAAGGGGTTCTGGGGCACTGCCCTCAGCAAAAACAGAGTCCCAGTAGCTTCCCTTCCATCAAAATCTATTTTATAGTAAGACACCCACGCAAAAATTACATAGCATAGCGGAACTCTGGGTTCTGGAAATCAGTCAAGTCGGCAAACTCAGAGTTAACAAACTCTTCCGGCAGCTTCTCGTTCTTGCGGTCCCGACGCTTGTTCTCCCATACGTTGAGGACGTACATGGTGATCATCAGAATAAGACAGATGGCGTAACAGGCGACAATGAGAATCTTGGCCGTCTGGTAGCCAGGTGCCTCACGCACGAGGAACGTCTGCGGGCCAATAAGGTTACCCACACAGTAGGCAACTAGCGACATGGCCGAAGTGACAACCTTCTTTGTGTGACCGGCGGTATTGGACGATACCAGCGAGAGCATACACAGCCACGGAATAGGCGACATGCCAAAGAAACACAGACCGGCATACTTCATGTGGTTATTGACACCAAACGCGAGCAAGCAGCCGGCCAGCAAGTTAATGCAGGTTCCCACAATACCAATGTTCATGCGGTTCTTGGTGAGCTGAGCAATGAACCCGAAAATGGCAAGGCCAACGATCTCAACTGCACTTTGAGGCAGACTCATGATATAAGCGTCTAGCGTAGAGTATCCCATCGACACGATAAGAATGCTGCCCATATTCGTCAGTGAGCCGTTCGGGATGTTGCTGAACAAGTTGAACAACACGTAAATGTACGTTCGCGGATCCATAAATACCTCCTTGAGCTGATCCATCTTGAAGTGGCGGTTACCGTATCCCTGCTTGTTCTCGCGAATGCGAACCAGAACCTGGAGGCGTTCCTCCTCGTTGAGGAACCATGCCTTGGACGGGATATCCGGGATGTGTAGGCCAAAGATGAGTCCAGCAAAGATGGTAATGACGCCAATGATGATAAACAGAAGCCGCCAGCCTTCAAGCGGGAGAGTGCCGGCAATTTGACGCTCCGCGAGGCCATAGGCAATTCCGGTTCCAATCATTCCACCGACTCCGTTGAACGCGACCCACAGCGCTGTGCGGAAAAAGTGCTCCTCGCGCTTGTACCACTGCGCGGTGATGAGCATAAACGCAGGCGTGATAGCTGACTCGAAACAGCCAAGCAGTGTTCGCAAGACCATAAACCCGGCATACGACTTGGCGGCGCCTGTGACAGCGAGAATAAAGCCCCAGATTATAATGAAGACAGACGTCACCTTGGCGATTGGCAAACGCTGCAGGGCATAGGCAGCCGGAAACTCAAAAGCAAGGTATCCAATGTAAAAAGCCGATCCTACCCACTGGTACTTGTTTCCCGTCATTTCGAGATCATCGATAATTCCCATAATCGATGCATAAGAGTTCGAGAGCTTGTCCATGAACTGAATCGCGTAGATAAAACACATGACAGTGCACACGTAGAGGTCGATTTTCCTCACCAGTCTCTTGTCGGTTTCGGGATCAAGCTCCATGTCCTCCGCCTGCGCGGCAAGCTGGAGCGCAACGTCTCCATCGTCCACGACGACATGGACTTTCTTCTCGCCTGTCTCGGGATCCTCCTCGAGCACTGTGTGTGTAAGCTTGCTGGCGTCCTTCATTCTTAATGGTCGGCCGCTGTTGAGTGCTGGTTGCTTGCGGGTGGATCTTTCAAATATATACTAGTTCTTGACTCGTTCCAGGGTCCTTATCACACCTCGTGGTAAGCCAAGCCATGCTTCTCTACAGGTGAGCTTATCGCACTAGAGGAAGATGGGCGCGAAGGGTCCATTTTGCCGCCAAACGTTGGGTCTCGCATGTCATATGGTCCATCAAACGTCCGTGGACGTATGTACGGATTGACATGCAGTGAAACACATCGTTAGACAGTGGAAATAACTTAGACAATCACTGATACAACTAAAGAATAACGAGGCTACCAGCATTACTGCCCTCCTACGCACCTCATGCCCGCCTGCAGGACCTGCGTTAAGTTTGTTATCTACGTACACACTAACCGGAGACGCAGCATATCTGAGACAAAGCCTGATCTCGAGCATCAACGAAGCCGATTGGTGGATCAAATGTGCACATAGGATCAGAAATATTCGACTCGTTAGCCTAGTAACAGCTACTCACAAGCTGGGCCAAGTGACTTGGCATGGACCCGCAGCAAGACAATAAACCCTGGCGGTGGATACTTCTAAGTCCGAAAGGTTATCGAACCGAGTCAAACGGCTACACCCTGATAATGCGCTTCCCCACGAAGGCATGATCAGCTGCGTAAGTGGGGCCCTGCAGTTATACCTTGATTGCCCACTATCAAAACTTCAATTCGATACAGCGCGCTTGTAGAATGCGTGTTGATCTGCTGGGACTACGGGCAGCCCTTCCCATTGATGAGGTTCACGAATCCTTGTTCAGATCAGGCTTTGGTGTCTGGAAATAGTCACTTGATCAAGGTTGCAGAGCATGCACTGGATTACGCGCGATAGGCAACAAAGGTCGCATACTTGACGCGCCCCGGGTGGGGTTGACAATACCCAGCGTTATCTAGCCCGGGTAGGGCCAACATGGAAGAACTATCTATCCCGGGTAAAGTAATATCACGTTGTTATCTGTCCCGAGTACATTTGACACAACGGTGCTATCTACCTCGGGCACAGTTGAGCATTATCTCGGCGCTGACGGAATTACGCTGCTTTGCATCACTTTGGTATTGCCGCACCAAATACAAGGGTAGGACATGCCACATTTCCTTGCTCGCCCAAATTTTTGTCATAACAGTGATGTAACCTCGTTGCGGTGTGGGGCCAAACTCTACAGGTCATTGGTTGCAATGGAAAATATATGATCTCGCTAGTGTATATCAACGTAATTATAGTGCGTAGCGGAACTCTGGGTTCTGGAAATCAGTGAGATCGGCAAACTCAGAGTTGACAAACTCCTCCGGCAGTCGCTCATTCTTGCGGTCGCGACGCTTGTTCTCCCAGACGTTCAGGGCATATATGGCAATCATCAAAACCAAGCAGATGGCGTATGAGGCAACAATCATAATTGTCGCGGTATTGTACGTCGGCGCCTCATGTACGAGGAAAGTCTGAGGTCCAATAATGTTGCCCACACAATAAGCGATGAGCGACAGGGCAGAAGTCACCACTTTCTTAGTATGACCTGCCGAGTTGGACGAGACCAGCGAAAGCATACACAGCCACGGAATGGGTGACATACCAAAGAAACAGAGACCGGCATACTTCACCTTGGTTTCTTTGCCGAAGGCCAGCAAGCTCCCGGCCATCAGATTGACACATGCCCCAGCAATACCAATATTCATGCGATTCTTGGTGAGCTGTGCAATCAGACCAAAGGACGTAACACCCACAATCTGAACGGCGCCCTGAGGAAGAGACATGATATAGGCCTCAAGAGGAGCGTATCCCATTGAAGTAAGAAGGATGCTGCCCATGTTAGTCACAGAGCCGTTAGGGATGTTGGTAAACAGATTGAACAGCACGTAAATGTACGTTCGTGGGTCAATGAAAACCTCGCGGAACTGTTCCATCTTAAAATGAGGGTTACCGTATCCCTGCTTGTTATCGCGGATGCGGACAAGAACTTGGAGGCGTTCCTCTTCGTTCAGAAACCAGGCTTTGGACGGCGTGTCGGGGATATGCAGTCCAAATACAATACCCATCGAAATGGTAATAACTCCAACGACAATGAAAAGAAGCCTCCAGCCTTCCATTGGCAGCGTCCCTGCGAAGTCACGCGAGGCCAAGCCGTAGGCAATGCCGGTTCCAATCATTGAACCGACGCCGTTGCACATAACCCATAGCGATGTGCGGAAAAACTGCTCCTCGCGCTTGTACCACTGCGCGGTGATGAGCATAAACGCAGGCGTGATAGCTGACTCGAAACAGCCAAGCAGTGTTCGCAAGACCATAAACCCGGCGTACGACTTGGCGGCGCCTGTGACCGCGAGAATAAAGCCCCAGATTAGAATGCACGCAGTTGTCACCTTTGCAATCGGCAGCCGCTGCAAAGAATAAGCGGCAGGCAGCTCAAATACAAGGTAACCAATGTAAAAGGCAGAACCGACCCACTGGTACTTGTTACCTGTCATCTCCAGGTCCTCGATGACTCCCATAATAGATGCATAAGAATTGGACAGCTTGTCCATAAACTGAATGGCGTAGACAAAACACATCATAGAGCACACGTAGAGATCAATCTTCCGCAAAAGCTTTCGTGCCGTCTTGGGATCAAGCTCCACGTTTTCTGCCTGTGCAGCGAGTTGGAGAGCGATGTCACCATCATCGACAACGAGGTGCACGTTCTTCTCTCCTGTGTCTGGGTCTTCATCAAGAACAGAGTGTACGTGTCTGGTTGGGTCCTTCATTGTTGTTTGTGATGGACAGATTTCGGTTCACCAGGCTTCTTATCAAGCCATATGTACTGATGCCCGGAAAGACAGGGTCCTTCCAAGGCGAGCGAGTAGTCCGAGGCGCCTTATCATCATGGAGCTGCGGGGGAGCGGAACGCGGGGGAGGGGCTGTACACATTATGGCGTTCGTGACTGTAGAGCCATTTTGCCGCCCGGTTCGGTTGAACAGGGAAGCACACGGAAATAAAGTTGTCGCGAAACGTTACAAATTGAAAATCTGTCTTCTACAGAAATAAGCTCTATTCGTATCGTATCATTTTCTGCCTGCCTGCCCGAGCGACGGTAAAACGATTGAGCGAAACTAATCGGGGGCCCCGATCTGACTCGGTCCAAACTAGCATTGGCATCTGCAGGTACCTGCATGATTGATTTTCTCCACAGTGAGCTAGAATCGGGCGGCGCAAGAGACAGCCAACCGTCCGCCTTTTTGATTTCCGAGTCTGTTACTATATTGAATAACGCGACAGGTACCTTGAAACGTAGACAGTCAGGTAAGCACTTGGGACGAGATCTTGGCTGTCAGGAACCCACACCTATTATCTAGCCGCTGGGTTGGGGAGGCATGTCTCGGCAAGATGCCTCAATCGCTGATAATGCACATCCCCGGGCAGTGGCCTGAGTTGGCACCAGAGTACACGGGCACTTGATGCGGCCTGACACAGAGAGCTTAACGTGATCCGCCCCAATGTTATTTGCCCGAGATAATGCAAGAGAGCTATCTGGCTTGGTAGCATGAACATGAGAATCTCACTATTTATAAAACTAATGGATCGTCATAGTGCATAGCGGAACTCTGGGTTCTGGAAGTCTGTGAGGTCTGCAAACTCAGAGTTGACGAATTCTTCTGGCAGTCGTTCGTTCTTGCGATCACGGCGCTTGTTCTCCCACACATTGAGCACATACATCGCAATCATCAGCATCAAACAGATAGCATACGATGCGACGATCATAATCGTTGCAGTCTTATATCCCGGGGCCTCATGCACAAGAAACGTCTGCGGTCCGACAATGTTGCCCACGCAGTACGCGACGAGGGACAGTGCCGAAGTCACCACTTTCTTAGTATGACCGGCCGAGTTAGATGAAATCAGTGATAACATGCACATCCAGGGAATGGGCGACATTCCGAAGAAGCAGAGACCGGCGTATTTCATCTGGTTGTTGACGCCAAAAGCCAACAGAGAGCCGCCGACTAAGTTGACGCATGCTCCAGCAATACCAATGTTCATGCGGTTCTGAGCCAGCTGCGCGATCAGGCCAAACGCCGTGACCCCAACGATTGTAACGGCGCTCTGCGGAAGAGACATGATATAAGCCTCAAGAGTTGTGTAGCCCATTGTCGTAAGGAGAATACCACTCATATTAGTTAGCGAGCCGTTGGGGATATTGGTGAAAAGGTTGAAAAGCACGATAATGTATGTCCGCGGGTCAACGAATACTTCTCGGAACTGCTCCATCTTGAAATGGGGGTTGCCATAACCCTGCTTGTTGTCGCGGATGCGGACAAGGACCTGGAGCCGTTCCTCCTCATTGAGAAACCACGCTTTTGACGGAGTGTCGGGGATGTGGAATCCAAATGCGATTCCCATGGAAATAGTTATAACTCCAATGATTATAAACAGAAGTCTCCAGCCTGGAAGCGGCAGAGTTCCTTCAAACTGACGTGTTGCTAGTCCGTAAGCAATGCCGCTTCCAATCATTCCTCCAACCCCATTGAACATAACCCACAATGACGTACGGAAGAACTGTTCTTCGCGCTTGTACCATTGGGAAGTGATAAGAATGAACGCTGGCGTGATTGCTGACTCAAAGCAACCAAGCAGTGTTCGCAGGACCATAAATCCAACGTAACCGTTAACAGCGGCGGTAATTGCTAGGATAAAACCCCAGATTATAATAAACGCAGAGGTTACCTTGGCAATTGGAAGCCGCTGCAGACTGTAGGCAGCTGGGATCTCAAACACAAGGTAGCCTAAATAGAATGCCGATCCGACCCATTGGTACCTGTTTCCTGTCATATCCAGATCCTCAATCAGGCCCATAATTGACGCGTATGAATTTGAGAGCTTATCCATGAACTGAATGGCATAGACGAAGCACATAGTGGTGCACACGTAGAGATCGATTTTCCATAGGAGCTTTCTGGCGGTTTGAGGATCGAGTTGCACATTCTCTGCCTGTCCAGCGAGCTGGAGAGCGATATCACCGTCTTCGACGACAAGATGCACTTTCTTGCCGCCTGTTTTCGGGTCCTCGTCAACGATGGCTTTCGTATGTCTAGTCAGGTCCTTCATTGTTGTGCATGGGCAAGCTCACACAGCTGCTTTCACCCATATGTAGTAGTGCCCAAGAGGACTGAGGGTCCTATCCAGGGTAGCCATTTCTGAGGACCGAGGGGCGTTGTCTACGGCAGGGAGTGCGGGGAATGCGGGGAGAGGCCTACCACTTGATCCACCCGAGTTCATGAGCTCGATCTGGGACTAGGTTCACGAAACCAAGCAGCGAGCTCGGCTGCCATCGAGCGGCTAGCGTTCGATGCGGAAAGATCCCATATGGCTTCATCAGATGCCGCATGTAAAATAAATACCTGCAAAACTAAATTGAGCGAGGGCAAACGAAGGATTATGATCCGACCGCACTCGGTTCCAAGAGCCTAAAGTCGTAACCTGCAGGTACCTGCATATCTCCACACTTGAGGTGGAATTTTTGTGCAGCTGCATGTGTACTTTCTTGCTTTTCGTTAGCGATGGGCCAGAGGTATCTCAGCATATGAGCGAACTTTGAGGTCTACGGAATGTAATGTTATCCCAACAATTACGAGTTCCCTGTCGGTACCTTCAAACTATCAGTCTACGGAAATACTTCGCCTTTTCGCCAAGCGTAGATCGGCACTAACCCCACACGATATCGAATGCTGTTCTGACTCGGCGACGTTGACGTTATACTCCTCTTCCCCCCGCACCCCCGCATGTCAGAGTTGCTCTCTACAACTGCTCCCGACCCGAATCTACGTATATCCAAGACTACGCCTTTAATTATTTGGCATTGGCTACTACAGCAGGACTCAACGCGTAATGGCCGACGTCACATGGCGACGATTTCAACATATATCGTATATACGCTGTGCTGTTGATACATGCCTCTCAGTCCTTGATTTTCGTGACCATCGTGTCACGGTGCCCTTCGAACAACTGCATACTAGCGTTCCTCCTTACATGCCGTGATTAACTACGCAGCAGGTACTACGGGAGTCTGGGGGGGCAAGGCTTCAGGTAAAACGCTTCGATTTCTCCGAGGGGTAGCCCCCCCCCCAAGGAGATAAGAAACGCTAAGGTCTGACGATGTTGCTGTGCCAAAAATGCGTAATAGTAATAATTTATGAAGTTCAATCAATCCAAGAAATGTTGCACTTCTCGTCACTGTCACAAGGATGTGGCTTGCCCCACCGGCCCCTTCGTACAGGTGCCGTGGTAAACGCGTTTAGCCCTCTGTGGGTGGCACTATGGCACAAGGCGATTTGGAACTCGAGAGCCCTTCGAACGAGGGCCTCCTGGCCCACGAAGACCACGCCACCGTCGGTACCCCTCAGGATGTGCGCCCCCGCGCGGTATCTGTGGGTAGTGCGATCGCAGAGGAGCCTCAGAAGCCCCTACAGCGAGGACGCATGAGCGAAGGACTCATCACCGTGTGTTATATCGGCCTGTGGTATGCATTTAGCGTCTCGCTTTCTGTCTACAACAAGTGGATGTTTGCCGCCGACCGCTTGGATTTCCGGTTCCCTATCTTTACAACATCACTGCATCAGCTCGTCCAGTTTAGCCTGGCGTTGCTGCTCACCAAGGACAGAACCGTGCTACAGCTTCAGAACCTGAAGCGGGCACTTCCGTGCGCAGCCGCCTCTACGGGTGATATCGGTATGGGCAACGTGTCTTTGCGGGTCGTCACGCTCTCGTTCTACACAATGGTTAAGAGCAGTAGTCTCGGGTTTGTTCTGTTGTTTGGCGTCCTATTTCGCCTTGAGCGCGCTACGATCCAAATCGCCACTATCGTTACTGTGATGACCATCGGCGTTATCATGATGGTCGCTGGTGAGACACAGTTTGTGCTGGGTGGATTCTTTCTGGTGCTCGGTGCCGCTGCGTGCTCGGGCCTGCGATGGGCTCTGACACAGATTCTGCTGCGTGGTGCTGCGGCAACACCATCGAGCACCAAGAGCGAGAGTGCTATCGATGATGAGGACGAGTTTGACATTGAGGGCGACGGCTCGAGTGAGCGGCTGAGACGCCTCAGCGCTGCTTCTGCAACGTCGCGCATCTCCCGCCCCGCGGCTCGCGACGACGAAGAGAGCGGGCCGGTTGCTCAAACTGTCGACCCTGAAGTCGCAAGCAAAGGAACCGAGCAGCAACATACTCAGCACCACCGTCATCCTCTGCAAACGATGTTGCTGCTGTCTCCATCCATGTTTGTCATGTTGCTGTTGCTGGCTCTCGGCATCGAGGGACCCAAGCAGCTGGTGCAAGCCAAGCTGTGGACAGACATGGGAATTTTGGTGGGCGGCCTGGTCTTGCTTTTCCCGGGCTTACTTGCTTTCTGCATGACCCTGGCTGAGTTCATTCTGTTGAACCGGACGTCCGTCCTAACGCTTGCAATCGCTGGCATATGCAAGGAAGTTGTGACCATTACAGCCGCTGTCATAATGTTTGGGGATCACCTCACGCTCATCAATGGGCTCGGCTTGGTTGTCACGACGGCCGCTATTCTGGCATACCAGCAATACCGTTTTGGAAGAGGCTCGTAATCGAGAGCCGTTGCCCCCGTGCAACGGATCATCCTTGTATCGGATCGTCTTTGTATTACGACCATCTGAGACGCAAAGTCTTGCCAGTGCATGACGACACGTCGTGGAAGCCCTGTCCGTTTGTGCAGCTCTTTGACCAAGGCGTTTGTCCTTCGATAGAAAAAATTAATAGAGAACTATGCCGCCCCGTTTGTGCCGTTGAGCCGGCATGTGCGGCCATGAATTTTCATGCAAAGTCACTCGTGATGCAGCGTAGATTCGCCACGGCCATCTGAGGCCCAAGATCCCAGAAATAGAAGCGGATGGCAAACTACTGGGTCGCTACGCCAGCTAGCTGCATGAGCAGTAGCTCATGTGCGGGGGATCTTCGCAGGGCATGGAATGGAACGGTACAGGAGGTATGCGGAGCTACAGATATACAGACAACCAAGCAAGAGAAGAAGAGTGGTGGAAAATTTGCTGGCAAGCAATACATCAAGTGGTGACACACCAAACTCACTACGGCTACATTTTGCAAGTACGTACCTAGGAATCCTCAGGCATCCCTGGACACAGCTGTACCGTTGACGCCAGGATGAGTCCAAATAGCTACCTGCCTGCATATCAGTGGCACGCAGACGTAGTACTGATAGCGGTCGCTTTGTTTCCATGTACCAAGGTCCACTGTTTTCCTCGAACGTGTTCTAGTATTATATTTTCATGGACATCATGGACATCCATGTGGAGCGTTTTTCGACACCCTGCCGATACGCAGTAAGGGATGTATGTGACATCGAAGATCCGGGCCTGCCATTTTCGGGGCTTAGGGCACGAGTCAGGGTCCGAAAAAAGTCGTCACAGCAAGAATCCCTGGGCCGCGTCCGCAAAACACTGGCGAGTTCTAAATAGCCCAAGGAGTTGACTAAATGACGTTCAGAGTATTGGTAATACGCGGCGCTCGGAAGGTTGGCCGCGTCTCATCACTCGACGAGATCTAACGATCTGGACCGCTGATCGCTTCCGATCTCTGGCTCCGGCCCATTGGATGCATAGTGGATTGACCAGGGAGTTTGTTCAACTCAAGTGAGCTCGTTGAGAAAGTGATACACTTTTTGTTGTAGCAGATAAGCGCACTTGGACGCAAGTTGCGAGCAAATTTATGAGAGATTCCGCAATGTACATGACCTCGTGCTGCAGGACACCGGTCAACACGGAGAACTGACCCCACGTACTCAGAGACACCTTTTGCATTTACGTGCTTGGTTTCACCTAAACTGGCTGTAGCGCCGTAGCAGATAGGCAGCACAAAATGTACGATTCACGCACCAGCATATGCGAGCATTCGCAGCCGTTTGCTTGCAAATCCACCCAGGCGATAGCGTCACTAATGCAGAACTGAGAGTTTGGGCCATGAGAGCGGCCCGTTGCAGAGATCAGGCACAGGCAACGGGTCATACGACTAGTCTATTTCCATATAAAACCCCTAGTGATTTGGCCAATACTCGCCAAGCACCAAGACTAGAAAAGAAACAACAAAAAAAAAGGAGTCAGAACCACAGGTAAGGGGAAGGGTGGGCATAACTTGGGCGGCTAGGCCGAGGTGGAGTAAGCAGGATAACCAGTACGGAGAAAAATGGATCCGATTGGGTGACGCAAGGCCCTGGGTGGGTCCACCCCCGATTCCGAAAAAGACTAAGCAACTACAGTAGCATTCTAAATAGAACTAGCTGTCAGCTCACAGCTTTCTGAGGCTCAAAAAAGATAGCGAACGGGGCTCGGAGGGGCCCTCTAGTCGGCGGAGTCTAATCTAACGCCAGAGAGGCAAGGCTGCTCAAGTGCGCAAACGCCGGGACACATATGCAGCACTGCGCCGCATCTCCGCACTAAATGGGAAACGATCTGACCAACGGGGCATCGTGTTATCGCACTGCTGTTGGCGCTCCACTTTTTATACCCAAGGTTGCATCGGCAGGCGGTCAAGCGACAGCCAAGCTCCAACTACGACGCACAGCAGCCCGCCATAGACGAGCAAGAGCACCCATCTTTTTGTTCCTGACTAGCGCTACGGGCGGGGCCACAAACCGAGTGTGTTTGGCGGACAAGGACTCTAGCAAAAAAAAAAAAAACCGGGAGAAAAAAGTCAAACAGGGAGGTGGACTCTTTTGAAACTGGAAATCAACCCAGGAACCGGCACTTATTTGGAATTACATTTTTGTTTGGTTTGGTTTTTGGTGGGAATTTTCCTAGGTGACTGCAATTAGTCAACTCGACTCGACAAGTGTTTCAAAGCTTGTACCAATAGCGACTTCGTGGTTTGCTTTTATAACGGACGACGATAAAAAAGAAGATCTGTTACTTTTGGAAAGAAAAAAAAAAGGCAGAGACTTGCACAACAACAAAAAAGACCAGATATGTCGACACTAGGTGTTATTGCCTGGCTGGTGCAGACGTCGGAGAGCGTGGCCGCGTTCGTGCGCGGCCTGCTGGCTAAGAGCGCGACTGTTATTGAACAGGTTCTATTTGGTGCGGGTGTGAAGCGCGAGATTCGCGGTGTTCGTGGCGGCCCTAACGTCAACGCTGTAGAACCGCCTGCAGAGTCGGCTACTGCGAGTGCGCCTAGCGAGCGAATCGGCAGTTTGCGTCGCCGTGAACTGTTCCCTGGCGGATGCAAGGTCGAGGATCTGGGCTCGTCCAAGGCGAGCGGCTCGCTCGGCTTCCCGGTGGCGTGCGCTACCGATGAGACACTCGGTCTATTCCAGATGCGCAACGCTGACGGCACGCTCGGTTGGAATTTTGGCGACTCGGGGATCTACGGCGAGGCCGCCGTCTACGACGACACTCAGTGGGGACCGCTGCTGGGCGATGGCAACTCTGCTCTGGTGGGTACGACCGATATGGCCGGCATGCCGATGACTAGCTTTCAGCCCGGTCAGGTCGGCTCGCAGGCATACGATACGCTTGGTGCTCAGTCCGCGCCCGCTCTTGCGCAACACCACAGCCATCAGGCGGCCCACAGTGCCGCAAACAAACTGGTGATGCGCCATCACGAGCACAAGGCCGGCTACGTGCCGTATGAACGGCCACAATACCGTCAAGGCCAGCGCCAGCAGCACCATCATCATCACCACCACCACAATCACAACTCGCAGATTGCGCACGAACTGTATCAAAACCATCCCACGCAGCAGCATGCACAGCAGCAGATTGCGCAGCAGCAGTCTGCCCGCCGTGCCGACTCATTTGCTGCGTACAGCGATACGGGCTCGACCTACTCACCTCCTGAACTCGTTGGTGAGAACTCGGTGGGCGCCACGACCTCGTGGATTCCCACGCTTGGCGAGAGCGACGACGAGCTATTCTTGCAGGAGATCAATTTCTTTGCCGGATCTAGCGGCCCGATCTCGTCCGAGGAAGCGTCGGCCGGCAGCTTGCCGTCAGAGTGGCAGCCTGCTGGCGCGGTCGCTGCCGCCACAGGCATGATTCCTGTGGCCCAGACTGTTCGGGGCGTGTATCCCCCGGTTCACAGTCGGGCCAACAGCGACAGCGGTGCGTCGCCCCAGTTTATGCCGTCCACAGAGTCGGCGGCCAAGGACTCGCACCACACGGACCTCGGATTGGAGTGGGCTGGTATGCACTACGGTGGCCTCCAGGGAGGAACCATTGATGCCGTCGAGACTAACGAGCATCCCGCTCTTTCGTCGCACTCATCTGATCTGTCGGACGATGGGTTGTCGCCGCATGCCAGCAGCTCGGGCTCGAGCGGTCCCCACCAGTTTGTGTGTCCCGAGTGCGATGCGACATTCCGCATCAAGGGATATCTGACGCGCCACCTCAAGAAGCACGCAGACAAGAAGGCCTACACATGCCCGTTCTTTGACCACTCCGCCGAGACGCCATGCCACTCAACAGGCGGATTTTCGCGCCGTGACACGTACAAGACACACCTCAAGGCACGGCACTTCGTATACCCGCCGGGCACCAAGAGCGGTGACCGCCGCAAGACCAGTGGTCGCTGCGGCGGATGCCAGCTGGAGTTTGTGTCCAACGAGGTGTGGGTTGAAGACCATATTCAAACTGGCGAATGTGCCGGTCTTCACGGCCTGTAATATCCCACCTGGCTGGTGTACCTGCCTAGGTTGCTCACGACGCTCACGATCCCTCATGTGTACTTTTTTTTTTGTAACGAAACGATTTACGATGGCAATGGACTCTACTGTTTTAGTTCTTTCTTGGTGTCGTTTTATCTGGGGCCATGGCTCTGTAGCTGCACACTTGACACTAGTCATGTAGCGACTGCCTGTTTTCAGGAGTAAAATGACTAAGTAAAAGAAAGAACGAAAGAAAGAAAGAAAACAAAAAAAAAAAAGGACAACTATCTTAACTCGGCCTAACGAGCTCTCATAGGCTCCAAGAGGAACAAGCTGCTAACGAATGAAAAGACTAGGCGAATCACTCGAAATCATGTCCCGTCACTAACAATTGTACTGAATTATACGCGTTCTGAAAACTTCAAGAAAAATATATTCGCGACGAAGCCCTCGTCATGACAAAGCACTCCTGGGTGAAAGAATTGCTTTCGAAGCTTACTCAAGACAGCCTTTGGCCGTCCGTATACGCTTTGGGGAAAGTCTCCGGTCGTGTTGGCGGAAACGCCCCAGGGTAGCCCCCCTGGTGTCGAGCGCGTCTCTGACCTTGTGTGATCCACAGCGTTCTGACATGTTTTCCATCGACGAAGGGAAGAGCACTTCCTAAACGACAGTTATGCAATTGCCTGCTTCTTATTAGAAGGTAACCCAATGGAGCTTACTCTTCACCCACGGGTCCCCCATCTTTTTCAAGAGTCGCGTGCTACGGGCACGTTTGCACAGTCGAATGTGCCGGCTCTGTAGTCCCGTGGGCGACTGAGTACAGCTCAAGACCACGCTCAGTTTTCTCTTGAATGATGAAATACATATGCAACATAGAGTCAAGCTCCGAGACAAAAATGTCCGCGAAGAGATTGCTAATGATTCTGACTGTTGAGAAAAACTGATGCGTGTTGTTGATAAAATGGGCCTTACGCTAACTAGCATGTCATTGCAGTTAAGTTATCATCTCATTGTCTCTATTGTACAGGCACTCGTGTGCGGATTAGACAGGACCTTTTAGATCAGTCCTTTTTGTAGTGGTCGTATGCAAGGTCGGCCGATTCGGTGCCGTGGCCAAGTTCGAGACCGTATATGGCCAGCGTCGTAAACATGTTGACCCAGCCCCAAAACTGCCATGATTCACGGGTATTGGCCCAGATGACCGCGCTCGCAAAAGAGGGCAGGTCAAACGGCGCCTGCGGTGCCTGCTCCACCACGTCGAACATGGCAAAGTGCTGCATCAGCAAATGCGTGTACACTGTGATGATGATGCACGGCGCATACGAGTACAGCAAGAACAGAACCGGGTGCTCGCGCGCCAATGCGGCCCGCGCAGCTCTTGGGCTCCGGCGCAGACTCGAGCCAACAGACGGCACTATCCGCAACGCAAGATAAAACACGCCCAAACGGTACACCAGCGAAACAGCGACCGAGGGGGTGATGGCGGAGATGGTCGCAACTACAAAGTTAAAGACTGTCACGAACCCCTGTGGAATGAGCTCCGCCAGAGTGGCCATCAGATTTGCCCAGCCATTGACGATAATGGGCGGAAGCGGTGGCAGGCCTCGTGCAGTTGCCGACGCCGCGACCGTCTCGTTCAACGGGCCCGCGTTGCCAAAGATACCAAAGCGGAGAAACTCAAACGAAAACGCAGAAGGCGGCTCCGATGTTGCAGCAGAAACAGCCGTCGAGACTGTGCGGGCCCCTCCCGAGAACGGAAACAGCGAGGACGTAGCGGCGCTCGACTGAAAGTCGGTGTACGTCACGTACAAGCAGTAGACAATGTAGCCAAAGAGTGCACTTGACTCAATAGCAGTGCCACGGCCCGAGAGGATTCCATAGAGTCCAATGGATGTGGCAATTGTGAGCACTGCGCCGATAAGCGTGGCCGTTGTGAGAGCAAACGTTATCGGAAACGTATAAATACGGTAAAGAAAGTACAGGTGGATGGTCAGCATAACTGCCGCGAGAACCAGCTGCACAAACATCCACGACTCCGACCGTCGTGTTAGTGCCCGCATTTTGCGGCCACTATATTGAATGACGAGCACCGTGCAAAAGCCCTCCAGAACTGCAAATACAGGCGTCGCATGCTTGAGCAGAAACCGCCAAGGTCGCACGTCCTCCAGCGCCTTGATCGCAGCAGCCTGGCCCTCGTTCGCTTCAGAGGACAGACTTAGATGCAGAATGAGCAGCGAAGGTATAATTATATGCTGAGAATAGTACAGTAGCCATCCCACGATGCTCAGCTTTGTGCCCCGTGATAATAGCCGAACTGTCGACATTAGCGCATAGTATACCACCAGCGTGAAGCTGAACGCAATTCCACAGTCCTCGCCCCCAACATCGAATGCCAACGGAATTGTTACCAGAATCCAACCAACATATACCCATCCAAAGATCCCCGAAAGGAGACTTCGCACCTTGGATGTCCACCCCATCTAGAGGTTAGTTTTGATATACTTAGGCTGTCGTCGTCCTGCAACGCGTATTGCTAGAGGCCTTTTGAGCTTTGATTTGTTGGTGTCACTTCTAGAAATATGAACAGGAGCTATACTTCACATCAAGTAAAAAGTTGATGGCTTTATCTAGACTTACCGGCGGTTATGCTGGAAATGCTCCAAATTGGGACAAGTGTGCGAAACCCAGAAGCCAGTTACTCAAGGCAATCGGAAGTCTGCCTCTTCTAGCCACCGAATGTCGGTGCGCACCTGATCCAAGCTTGTAGTGGCTAGAGCTTCCTTGTAGACTCCCCCCTTAAAGTTGTGTGTATGTCTGTATATCCCCCCGGTCTGGTAACCACTTTCCTACTGGGAATATCGCATACCGTCTCGTGGGCAGTTTGACTGCAGGGTAACTAAAGCACGAGAGCGAGTTCCAGAATCACTTGTTTTGCAGACCATTGTCCGAGCAGTGAGGTAAAAGAGGCCTGCTCATGGCCAAAAAAAAAAAAAAGATACGGACCGAAAATACTCCGCCTATGACAGTTCATCGCTGTTTTACGGGAACGAACTACCGCTGAAACTCGACAGAAGAGATACCTTTAGCGTCAACCGTAATGCGCAATGCACTATATGCATCTACGTTCGCGTTATCGCCCCCAACCCTGGAATTTATTTCAACTCTATCAAAGCCAAGAGAAAATTCCTTGAGAATAGCTAAGTCCGCTTCACACCATAATGCCAAAGCACAAACTGGGGTTCCGAGGACAAAGGAATACAGGACGAAAGAAACTTCGAGGCTCAGAAGATGTTGACAACGCATCGGTGAACAATGACCGCAAGCCGCCGGTGCAGGGAAACCAGTCGCTGGTAGCACCAGTGGAGGACACACCGGAAGGGCCAGGCTTTAGGGCGTACGATGCGCTCCTGACGCTCTTAAAGGACGACACCAAGGAACAGGTGCCCAAAAGGCGTAAAGTCACTGACTCTGCCAAGGAAGAAGCGCAAGAACAAACGGAGGAGAACATGGAAAGCGTGGAAGGATTCCAAGGTATTGTCGAGGATGAGGCCGAAGAGGCTGACGAAGATGAGGATGAAAAGGGCGAGAACGAAGAAGACGATGAAATTGTCCTGGATGACGAAGGTGATGGAGACGCTCAGGATCCTTTTGAGTGGCACTTTGCGAACCCCGACGAGAGCACGCTGCTGAAGGCAGCAGGTAGTATTGAATGGGTTAACCACAAGTACGATGGATCTTTAGGGGGCAGGTCTATCCTATCTGTGCCTAAAACTGGTGTACTGGGCGATGAGCTCTCAGTCAAGAGCTTTGACAGTCTCCCGATCAAGTACCGCCTGCAGGCGCCGTTTCAGCGCGAAAATGGCGATCTGTCGCCACTGCAGAAACAACTCGCAAGTCCGATGTTCGGCTACCGTGACGTCCTCTATCCGCACCGTACTTGGGACAATGCTTCGAGCATTCAGCGACTCTATACGCTCCATCTTATGAACCACATCTACAAGACCAGAGATCGTGTTTTAAAGCACAATGCCCGCCTTTCGGCTGCAGAAGATCCGTCAGAGCTGGAGCTTCGGGACCAAGGTTTTACTCGGCCAAAGGTCCTTGTTCTCCTGCCCACGAGAAATTCAGCCTACGACTTCATCGACACTGTGTCAAAGGTATCTGGGCTCACGCAGCAAGAGAACCGCAAGCGGTTTGTCCAGGCGTTCTTTGATGACGCAGAGCCGCCTTCTACTAAGCCGGACGACTTTCGCAAGCTGTTCAAGGGCAACACTAACGACATGTTCTGTCTCGGTGTCAAGTTCACCCGACAGGCTGTCAAGCTCTACTCTTCGTTTTATTCTTCGGACCTGATCGTTGCGAGCCCTCTTGGACTACGCCTCATTGTTGGGTCAAAAGGCGACAAGAAGCGGGATCACGACTTCCTCAGCAGTATCGAACTGCTGATCGTCGACCAGGCTGACGCGATCCAAATGCAGAACTGGGACAACGTGGAACACATCTTCAAGCATCTCAACCTTGTACCCAAGGAGTCGCATGGATGTGACTTCTCTCGCGTTAGATCTTGGTATCTGGACGAGCAGGCCGGCAAGCTGCGGCAGACCCTGGTCATCTCGAGTTTCACCACCCCGGAAATCAATGGGACGCTTGCGCGGTACTGCAGCAACATTTCTGGTAAACTCAAAGTCCGGTCCAGCTGCACTGGTTCAATGGCGCAAATTGGCATGCGATTGCGTCAAGTCTTCACTCGCATTGCGGCTCCTGATCCCGTGTCTGATCCTGATGTGCGATTCCGCCACTTTAAGTCGGTGCTCCTTCCAGCTCTTCAGCGCGCTGCATCTTATGAGGGCACACTGATCATCGTTCCTACATACTTGGACTTTATTCGCTTGCGCAACTACTTTGACGACAACAACTCGCCTGCATGGACCATTTCTGAATATTCGTCTGTGTCTGAAGTGTCGCGGGCAAGGTCTCTGTTTGCCACTGGGCGAACAAAGATTTTGCTTTACACTGAACGTCTTCACCACTTCCGACGCTACGACATCAAGGGCGTCAAGCAAATTGTCATGTACGGCGTCCCAGAGAATCCTCTGTTCTACACCGAGGTCATGCGCTTCCTAGTCCGCACGAGTGTAGAGGCTGGCGTGGACCCTGCGCTGTTGAGTGCGCGTATCATTTACTCGAAATGGGACTCGCTTAAGTTGGAGCGAATTGTTGGCACTGCGCGAGTTGGCGCATTGTTGCAGGGAACCTCAGACACTTACGAGTTCCACTGAGAATCTCATGTACACTATTAAAATGCATTGAACCAATTATTTCATGAAAATCGTAAATACACTTGCGTCACTGAATGACCAATGTAACCTGGTGTTAGCGCATTATGGCAGCGACGATAAAACGTGGGTATCACGTACAGCCATGATGAAGCAGCATATCGAGACATATGGACTCATTCTCTCTCCAATCCTGGCGAACTTCCAAAGAATGCCAAGTGGTCTGACGTTAGTTTGCGGCAACTGATTTAAGATCGTCATAAGGACGTACCCGTCCTTGCGTCCATCGATTAGACGCGGTACAAGACTTCTGGCGTAGGTACAAGTGCAAATTGTGAGCAGCACGACCAGAAGGAGCGACTGGAAGTTGAACAAGGCACTCTGTAGTTAGATATGAGTTGCTTATGTCAAGTTAAAGTTAACTGACCATGTTGTTTGGTTGCACGAGCGTCCGACGCGCAGTCCTAGGTCAGTGCGGAATCCCACTTGGTAACTTCTTTCACTTTGCGGCAAGTATGTTGCATTATTTGTTGCATTTATGCATTTCATCTATGAATTGCATGCCGCATGGACCCTGTCAAAAGTTGACACTTAAGCTAAGACTTCAATAAAATCGTTAAATAAATGCATTCATATCGTTAAAGGTCATAACTATGAGCCCATGGCTGCCATCTTGCGAAGCGTCATATAAACCTGGAAAGGCTCGGCCGAGCTCACGTCAAGCACAGGCGGCACCTTGTCAGTGACGTCCAAAGAAGACCCATCTGGAGGGGCCTTGCCAGACACGAACCTCTCGTAAGCTCGTCGCGCGTGTTGGGCCATGATTTTTGTACAGAGCGGTTCTGACTGGTGTTCCCTTTGGAGGTCGCAGAGTAGATTGGTGACGTAGTTGAGTCTCTCGAGAGTCCACCCCTGAGCCGATGCCGCGGGCGCAGTCGCAAACGCGTCGAATAGGCGAAGGAAGACATACCTGTCCAACGTGAGCCCCTGCTCAAGCATTAGGTGGAGGACGCCGATCGACTTATCATAGTCGTATGCAACTGTGGAATAATGCGTTAGAAACATGTTGTAGGTGTGGTAATCCGGAATGAGCGGTACGAAATAATTTAACTTTTTCTCAGGTTCAAGCCCGCTGTTAGCGGCACCTGGTTCCGCCTTGATGACATGCAACATGTAGTCCATAGAGTCGAGAATGGACTTGAGCCGTGCTGACGTGCGGTATGACAGCTGCCTTGTTCTTTGCAGAGCTGTGGTTCTGAACGACGCGACAGCAAGTTTTCGAAACATAGACTCGGCGGGTTCCACCATACCGGTCATCAGAAATGTCTTCATCACTGCGTTGATCACAGACATGTCGATGACAAAAGTGCCATTCTTGATGTCTTCGTATTTGGCCCTTACGCCCGCAGCATCGCCCTTCCGTGCGCAGTCCATTAAGCCGACCAGATGTGTCGTTTTGTCGGGCTGTAGCCCAGAACGGTCAAACACCTGCCAGACACTGGCAACGAGGTCGTCACGTCCTGATCGATATGCGAGCCCGAGTATGACGTTTAGCGTGCCCACGTCTAAATGCTGCTTCAGATCTGAATTTTGTGACGGGGAGACGTCTTCTAGTAGCGTGTGGGTGGACTCAAGCCATGTCGAAACCTTGTCGGCGGCATCGCGTTCTTTGCGGCTGAAATCGCGCACAACGTTCAAAGCTGCCGCCGCTTCGCGTGACGATATTGGCATGCCGCTCTTTGCCAGATCCATAATAAGCTCCAAGAACATGCCGCGACCCTGGTGGTGCCTCACGCCAGGTCCCATGAACAGCGACAGCAGGTCTTCTAGGTGCTGCGGCTGTACGTGCCTCATACGGGGCTGCGGAAGACAGACGTATGCTCTCCACACAGACTTTACGAACGGCCGCATATCCTCTGACATGGGATACAGGTTGCGCAGAAACTCATTGTACACGCGCACGTCTTGACAGCGGTACCGTTCGACGGCCATGCGCTTCGTTCTTGTGTGCCAATATGTTTCGGACAACTTCTGTCTTGCCCGCGCGACTAGCTTAGCTGCCGTGCCGTCTCGCTTTTCGCGTGCTTCTCGCGAATTTAGTGTCTCAAAATACTGCTCGATGGGTGTTTCCTCTGGGATGCACAGCATCGCTGGTTGCGAGTTTTCGTCGCTTGTCTTGTCGGCGTCTCCAAAGTGACGTATCAGCGTCTCTTGGTGGTCGCTAGCCACTTTAAGAGCAGTGTCGTAGTAGGCTTTTTCCAGATCCACCAGTGTCTTTTCTCGCCTGTAAACTTTTTGGATCTCGTCCCAGAACAGTGGTGCACCTCGAGCACCAATCCTCCCCAGAAGACTGTAGTGCCTCCGGGTAGCTACAGTGAGTACTGTGCACCATTGCCGTAAACTCGCACGGTGCGTATACATTATTTCACGCAGTAGAGTCCATCGCAGCCTTGTCTGGTGCCTAGCCTGGAGAAAATGGACGCTTGATGTCGTGCGGCCCAATTTTCAAGTATCTTGGACTGATATCGGTCACGGTGCGAGGCTAAAGCCTTCGGAGAGTTCAAAACCCAAAATAAAAAAAAGCTGTCTACCTAGTAAACTATGTTAATTACTATACATTAGTGTCTGGCGGGACCACTGAAATTTTCGAAATCTGGAGCAGTATATCCTCAGTCCAAACGCGCCGTGGTTCCTCGCCGCCAAAATGAAGCTGCAAACGGCCGCTGTCAGCGTGGCCGAGCGTACGGCTCATCTTATAAACGCCAAGGCTCTGACCCAGTTTGGCCGTTCCAGCGCTGGTCCCATTCCGGAGCCCGCGTGGTACCGGGTCCTGCTCGCGAACCCGCCAACGCAGCAGCTGCTGCCGCGGCCTGTGAGATTAGATGAGTACATCAAGCGAGAGGAGAAGCAAAAGCTTGGTGACTTTGACGAGAAGACGGGTAACTGGGTTACAAAGGTCAAGGCCAAGCATAACAGCAACTCGAAACATCTGTACAAAATCCGAAAGCTCGAGTTCTTCGAGGACAGAATACGTCAGCTGTTCTTCAAGCAACACCCGTGGGAGCTGGCACGGCCGAAAATGGTCCTCGAGAAGGATGGCCGTGAAGCGATCAAGTACGACTGGTCGACGATGGATCAGCCCCTCAAGGCGCTCGATGTTGAGAGCGTGGTGCAGCGCACGTTGTGGCTCATGGAGAATGAGCCCAAGTATAAGAACGAGCACTGGATGACTGCGTATGATGAGGCTCGTCTTGAATTCTTCCGTCTCCGTCTGCGTGAGGAGGCCAATATCTCTGTTGCGGCCGAGGAGGCCCAGATGTTTGGCGCTGTGTTTGGCAAGAGCGCTCTCCAGCATGGCGTCGAGCAGGAGCAGGCTGCCATCGATAAGTGGATCGACGAGGCGACCACAGCTACCAAGGAGAAGCGTGCTCGTCTGTCAGGGCCTGTCAGCTACGACGAAGGAAGGCCCGCGGACGAGCCAGCCTCGGACAGCATCGAGCCTCCGGCGGCGTCAGCCTAGTGGCGGTGACGACAATCCCGGAATTGTACATAGTAATGGCATTGAACTTTTTTTGTTCCACTGATGGTCGTGGAAGATGCTATGCGTAGTTTACAGAAATGGGCACCACCCGAAAAATATGACAGCGAGATTGGCCGGGTCGGATGCCTCCTGAATAAGACCTCTAACAGTCGCCTCGGGGCTCAAGTCCGCCGACAGCTTCTTGCGAACAATAGTTAAGGCACGATCTGCCACTCCAGCGCCGCCTTGCAGGTATGCAGCACTGTGGTCGCGCTTTGTTGTTGGCAGCGCGGTTGCGTCTGCAACCGCCTGGGCCCGGTTCTTCTTAACTTTCGACAGTTCCCTGAGGTTAGACTATTCCGAAGGCAATCGTAAGAATGAGGTCTTACCATGTGTAGAGGGGGTCGTATTTGAGCACATTCAGAGATGTCATCAAGTGGTCTGCTTCCTGGCGGAGGACCGTTAGCGTGAACTCGCAGCATCGCTGAAAGACTCCCTCTGTTCCCATTATCCCCATTCCATCAACTATATCCCTTGTCAGGCGGAAAGGAACAGTTTCTGGTATTCTAAGAAGCTTTCCCTGGAGTTAATCACGGTCATGAAACAAGCATTGAGGGCCAACTTACCTGGTCAAATGCAATCCCCAAGTCTATGTGTACGACCTCACCAGTCCGGACATCAAGAATGATGTTGCTGCAATGGCGGTCACCGAGGCCGATGATGTGGCCTACCATTGAAATCGCTGCTGTAGACCGTGAATATGCAGTCCTCATCGTTAACCAGCCTTCAGTGTCGCGCGCAGTATACCAGAAGAAGTGCCGAAGAGACGGTTTGATCTTATCGGTAATCTGCTTAAACGTATCAAGGCGTTTAGCATACGAATCCTGTTGAACGTGGCGCATCATTTCTTTGCCTTTGGAGATGGACAGCGGGTCGCTGTGCACGCTACTGAGAACGTCGATCAGCGACTTTGTGTGTGATACAAATTCGATGATGCCACACGCAGGGCCTAGTGGTTGCACATTGTATGTGCGCACTTTGAGCTTCCTCTGTCGCGTCTTTTCGTGGCGTTGCAAAAATCCGTTAACCTGTCCAAACATGTGCTCCATGACTTGGTCCTGTCGCAGGTCATCATTTCCTCCCTTGACGAGCATTTTGAAAACTTTGCCATCGCTCAAGCGCAGCGACACCACCTTAGGAGCACTGAGCCCAGACGCAATCTCCATCTCTCGGTTGACTGCCACGATGGTCGTGACTGTGTCATAGGCTCGATCTGACCTGATGGGTACTGTCAAGACAGGAGGTGGCAGATTCAGCGTTGGCAGCGTTTTCATCCACCACGTCCGATCAACCTTTGACGAGTCGAACGTTAAAGCAGTGCGATTCTTCACTGATACTGTAGACAAATCTACCAGGCGTTCTGCAAATGACGTCATTTTCCTAACCAGCTCGTTCACACCACTGGCGCGAACGCGCTTAGCAATCTCCACAGCAATTCGGGCCTTGAGGCTCTCATCTCCCGAATTTCTCGGAACGACTTGGTGGTTAATCACCATGTAGACGGTCTGAAACGGATGGTCTGCGCATATTCCTACGACGAGAGAGAGGAGTTGTTTGGAAAATGTGTCCTTCAGCGAATCACATGTCACCAAACGCGATATCAGCTGGGGTGCCCACTCAACCATCTTGTGCGAAGGAATACCTTCTAGGAAAGGCCCTATGCTTCCGATGACGCTGCTTTGTTCGCTATATTCAAGCCAAATAGCGACAAACCTTCCCACATCCTGTGGAAACTCGTCAGATGCTGCCAGGCCCCTGACGTAATACTCAAGTGCCGTTCTCATGGCGTTTGCTTGCTCGGCCTTAAGCCTACTGAGTTCCTCGGAATCCTGTCTCAGAACGCGCGTGATCTTGTTGAGATGGCTCATCGCCTCCTCCTTGGCTTCCTTAGTCCTCGCCGTTCTTATCATATTGGTCAGGTCCTTGACTTCCTCTTCTCGCGAGGCGTTCTGCCTCTCGAGCTGGTCAGTGCGTTCTTGCCGTAGACTGTCGTGCCCAGTGTCGTCGCAGAAGGCGGCGAACAAATGGTATACTTTCCCACAGACTTCGCTATCAATCGTCTCGCCTCTCATGGTATCCACCGCCTTATTCATGTAGGCCTCCAAAATTTGCGCCGGCGAGTCGTGCCTGGCTTTATGGCTCCAGTGTCCAATCAGAGCCAGAACTTCTGGGGGCGAGAAGTAGGGATTACTCTTGTAGAACATAGGCTCCAGCGCGCTCCGCCGGAGCATGCTTACTGCAATCGAAGAATTGCCTCCCAATTCCCAAGCTACCGCGGCTTCCTCTATAGTTGTTGCGATCCTTTTGAGCGCCACTTCTTCCGCACTCAGAGGTTCATCTGCCAAGGAACGAAGTCTCACAGTACCGGCCATAGCACGCTGGACTTCGCGAGACTTGCGCGCATACCGGCAGTGTAGGAGCAGGCTCCGAATGTGACCACGCTTGGCATTCAGCAGGGTGTTTTGGTGCTGATGCGTGTCTCCTCCTTCGTCATGCGTGTCGCCATTCAATACGACGTTGTTCTCAAGGCACTGATATTAGCATTATGTTTGTTGCGGCATCGATAACATGTACTTACTTCAAGATTCCGGGAACCGTGAGGTCGTGCCAAGTTTGAAGCTGCTACATCATGGCCAATACTCCAGCATACTTCTCTCGCTGTAAGACAGTCATCGATACTGCTCGCTGCCTCGCTCTCCGACCACAATGCGATTCTTCTTTTGAAGTTGGTCATTGCATCCTCAAAAGAGAGTTGGGAGTGACCAAACACATGTGTACGTATCTCATCGATTTCTTGTAAGATTCCCAGTAGAGATGTATCTCGTTTCCGTGACATATAGTTCTCCAGTGCTTTGTACCGCGCATCCGCTATTATTCTCGTCCATTGAGCGTCTGTGTGTGCTCTTCGGAGGTTTTTGAGCGTCGCGAACAGCAGTCCGTGCTTTGACCGGCGGGCCGTTTGACTTTCAGGCACACTCCATTGCTGCAGCTTCCATGCGGCCGCGTAACGTGATTCAGGGTTTTCTCCGTAAGTCTTCGTCAGCAGTGACTGTGATAGGCCGTACACGCCGGCAGCCATGAGCGTTGATGCCAGTTGAGGCGCGTTGCTTTGCAAGTTGTCGAACACTGCCGCTTGATAGCCAATTTGATCCCATATATTACCTGATTCTGAGGACGCACTTGCTGCTATCTGAAGACTTGGAACGGGTCTAGAACCATAGAACAGATCCGGATCTGCCACAATCTTCCCAATAGTCGCCAATCTATCATCGTCAATCCTGGCCTGATAGCCATCCCAAGAGTACTCTAAGAGCAGAAGTGCTTCGTTCGCCAAGCCGCAATTAGCGCAGACATCACTCATTGCTCTTTCTAGAGATGATGTATCTGTGATGAACAATTGAGGAAGACGGCGTTGGCTAGTTTTGCCAGCACTGGTCACCTTGCTACCCACACCTTTCAAGAGAAGGTAAGCTCGTGCTAGCCTCAGCTTTATTTGGTCGTTCACCGACGGAGCCCACAGTCTCTCAGATGATATGATTTCCCAAACGAGCTCACGACGGATCTTGAATGCCGACAATAGCAGTGCGTACATGACTGGTTCTAGTATAGCCGGCAATTCATGCAAAAACGTCGTTAGCGGCTTGCCAGCCCAAGAACACCCACATCGGTACAGCACAGAAGACAGGTGATTGCAGATATCCGTCATGAACGTCGTGATGCTCTCGGTTCTCACATCTGAGAGGTTGCTCTGTTCCATACCGTTGTTTTGCTCGTAATGGTAAGCGTTCCCTGAAAAGTATATTTCCAGCGCCTTTTTAGACCACATGGCATCATATTCTCGCAAATGAGACAATAATTCGTCCATGGCGCGCTCGCCTAATGCTCTCAGGTAACGTTCTGCTTGATAAACAGTAATAAGGTCACCACTCAGGTAACAGAACTCCAGAACTGATATCATCGCAAGTGTATCGGGAGACTCTTTGTCCTCTAGCGAAGAAGTGAGAAAACTGCTCCAGTCGTCGGGACGTCCCTTGAGATGCATCTGTATAGGCGCATGCCCTCCCCGAAGAAAATCTGTGCCAAGAAGCTCAGCGATCCATTCTTTGACTTTGTTGGAAGACGAGTATATCATGTTCTTCGGAAGCGATGCGAAAAGAGATGCAACATCTGCAAGCCCCGCTGGCGTCATTGCATCGGTGAACTGAATACGGTCGGTATCAATCAAGTGGCTCCAGATGGTCACGACTTGCTCTACTTGGTGAGAAGACATCTTCCTCGCATCCCCAAATAGAGAGCACACTTCATCAGCTTTCCAAGTCTGCTTCAGACCTAGCACACTCTGTAACAACCATGAAGTGGTATCATTACAATGATCGTTGAGCCACCTCAAAGCACAAGCATGTGCGGTAAGGTCGATCTGGCATGCTCCAGAGTATCCTGCTATGGCATCCAGTGTAACAGACTGCAACAGGGCTTCACGGTATTCTTGAGTGACAAACTGTGACAGGGAGTGCTCAAAAAGAGCCGTCAAAATGCCTACAATTTGCTCTGCCGCGAACGCCAACTCAAGATCGAATAGCATCTCCATCAGGCTTTTCAGCAAGATTTCCAACGCATAGCCAGACAGCGCCCTCATGCCTCCAGCCAACCACACGGTAAGCAGCGCTTTCCTCATAGTGCCATATCTGGACTCGGGCGACAGTACGCACGATCCACTTTCAAGCAGGATACTTCGAAGAATGTAGCTCAAGTTTACGTCACTCCAGAACGAGTCTCCCGCAGAGGACACATAGCGAGTGATCTTGTCACAGGCTACTTCCGGAGTGATCTGGTTCTCAGACTCCCTAGTGAAGGGTATCACTGAGAAGTTTGCCAGAGACAGTGAAGAGCTAGACTCGAACCATAACTCGTTCGGAGGCACGGACGATGTAATTGCCTCCATAACAACGTGAGCGGGATCAATGGCCGAGCGGTCGTACGTGACTTGGCCTTTAGGGAGAACATCAAACACATAAAGAGATGGTTCCGCAAGTTCCATGAGTTCGTCTATTGACCTCCCTCCAACGCTTTTCAGAAGGTCAACGCTGTCAGATGCTTCAGGCGTTTGAAAAATGAGCATGGCGAGAATTGAAGAGATCACTAGTTGATCATGGCACTCTTGCACGAATTCGAACTGATTGTCGAATCCGAATACGTGATAAGGAAATTGCTTCAAAGATCTCGCCTTCTCGATCCACAGCAACGAGATCTCTCGCGCACTTCGTTTCATAAGCGCCGTTCCCAGCTCATGTTCCGCAGCCGTTCCAGGTAGCAATGCTCTCGATAAAGCCCTGTAGTCTTCCTGTACAAACGAAAAACTTCCGGAAACATCGTCGGCCAGCACTGCCCATCGACAAAGAAGGTGCGCCTGCGCCCCTTCTCCTCCTGTCGCGACGCACAGAATGGCGTAGCTATGACATCTTGCCAGTGCCAGGTCCGCTACTCCGTATTTGGCATCTCTCAATCCCTCGAATGACCCAAGAACGATGTGGCCCAGGGTTTGTTCCAGTGGAGAATCCTGCAGGCTGTTGCGCAGCTGTTTGAAGTAATCCAAGTAGAGAATACATGCGTCAGCTCCCCCGCTTTTCAGTACATTGGAAACAGCTTCCTGAGCTTCTTTCTTGCGACCGTCTCGCGAGAGCTGCAGAATCAAACCGAGGTAAGAGATCATTATGTCATCGGCCGCTGTACTCGTGCCCGATCTTACGCCATTACTTCCGTGCAAAAAGCTGCTTACCCACGAAAACAAATCACTCCAGTCTTCTGTCAAAGCGTCGTACTCCTGCACGCAAACGGGATCACAGCTCTCACGATCGCAGAAGTGTCTGCGCAAATCAAGAACATGAATAATGACAGATAATGCAACCTCAGACCTTTGCCAAGTGTAATTGGCGAGAATGTTCGATCCGACGAATCGCAACAGCATTCTGTATGTCTGCGTGGCAGATACCAAGTTTGGACTCGCCGAGAGTGTTGACCTATCGGTCTCGTCGGACGCCGCTGATGCATAGTGAGCCGAAAGGCGTCGTTTTACCTCGGGAAAAATACTCAAAAACTCTTCTGCGTCCGCATCTGGTAGCAGGATTCGTTCATGGAGCTCGCCATCGTCTGGGTCTTCAGCAAGATATCTGAGCGCATAAGTCACTGTCCGCATTCTTGCCGCTATCGACGTTTTAAAGCGCAGCATCGTATGAGGTAAGCTTGCGCTAGTAGACATGCCAGACAGTTGGTCGGCAAGACAGCGTGCCAGCGTGCACAGTGCTGTATGATTAATTCGAGGACGTATTCGAGCCGTCCACTCTAGCACCTCACAGCTGTGCAGAAACAGCTGGTACTCCTGTTCGTATATAGTACCTAGTTGCAACATCGAGGCAACGCTTGCTAGCTTGTTCAATAGGTTCGTCGAAGATACATCGCCCGAATCGCTGCCTGCCGAGAGGCCGATGCCAGTTATCAAAACAAAAAGCTTCTGTAGCGAGGACACTTCATCTGTCGATGACACAATGCGATCCAGTAGATCCACACATCGCTCTTCAACAACCGCGGTCGATCCATCGAACGTTGTTATCGCGGTTTCAGATACTGGCAATTGCACAAACTTTTCGGCAAATAATGCATGCGACGGCTCCTTGTATGAGTTTTCCGCCACGCTCCCAACATACATAGGATAGAAGTCCAACGGAGTAGCACGGCCGCAAAGCAGACGCACCAAGATTATTAGATCCCTGAGAAGTGTGACGTTCGCATCAAGCTTTCGTGAGTATGAACGCTTGCCGATGCTCCAAATTGTCAAGATCCATTTGAGCAATCTGGAAGACTCTGCCGCTAAATCTGACCGCCCTGGTGCAGTATCGGCAAGGCTGCGAAACAGGGCAAGTGCGCCAGAAGAAAGAACTGGAAGGTTTTCGTCAAACAGAGAAATGATAAAGGCTGGATCCATGTCATCAGATAACGACAAGGAGGTTCCACCATCCATCTCACGATGATCACCGGACAAAGAGCGTTCTAGATACTCAACTATCGATGCAAGACAAAAGCTTGCTGCTGACGAGATAGCAGAGTCATCCTGGATCCTGTGTAGAGCGACCTTCCATAACTTAGTGGCGTCTGTTGTTGAAAGTGGAGACAATGCACGACTAAAAAGGCAGCCAGCACATACTAACACCCAGCCCAAGCACGACTCACTGCTGCTGCTGCGAGCACAGATACCTGTAAGGCTTGCCAGCACACTTGGACAGTCTGCAGTTTCTTCCGTTTGAAGCACAGTAGCAAGTATCTGAAGGTAGACTTCAGTCAATTCTAAATCTGTACTGGAGGTCTCTCTGGCCGTCTCCGCAAGTTTGCTTGGTAACGTGCGAAGCTGGCCTGCTGCAGAAAGCCTCCGTCGCTTTGTCGCATGACCAGCCTGGCGCAAAGAAAAGCATTCACCCAGTTTAGCGAGCCTGCGGGCGGCCGTGACCAATGACCATGGCAGTGGATCGGCTCCAGCTGCACAGTTGAACAGTGGATAATGGAGCCAGCTGACGACATGCTGCTCGGGGGTTCTCACTGCCCGGAAGTTCACGTCACTGAGTCTGATGCGACTGCTTGGTTCTTTTAGGGACTTTATTACCCAGTCGAAACTCTCTGTCACTGAATTATGCGGCAATATTTCGTTCTCCGTGTCCTTTTCCACAAGCCAGGACTCGGCGAGATTAATGGAGTGATAACTCAAGGCGAGAAACGATGCGACCTGCGCCCTGAACTCTGCATTTCTTGAGGAACTAACAAACTGTGCAAATCTGTATCCCTGCGCGATCAGTTTGATAGCTGTGTGTCGTTCCAAGTAGTCGTGGTGATAGAGCACCCAGCAAGCACATTCAAACAGAGAAGCATGACTGCTCGTTTCAGCCACTGCGCCATTCAGAACCCATGTAAGAGCATCTGCCACACTTGTTACAATAGATCTTGCCTCATCATAGCGGAAATGCGCCATAACGTTGCACAGAAATTTGCTCAAGGCTGGCGTCGAGGGATGGAGCCTGGCAGTTCCGATTGAACGGGTGCGGCCGGCTGCAGAACCTTCCGCTCTTGGTAAGCAGCAGGACAGCCATGTAGTGGCACTTAGTAGTAGTTTCCACCAGTCCTGCGAGAGAATATGCTCTAAATTGGCCTCATGTTCACTAATAGCAAGACACAGACGCGCATACTGAATTGCCGTCCCAGAATAATAGCCTTGGCGCGGGTTCCTGACCAAGTGCGAGCCCTCGCTAGCCGCGTGCAGAAGCAAAAGGCTGGCCGCCTTTGATCGCATTATCGGCGCTCGTTTCTCGGCAAGTTTCCGAAGAGCCTCCCCAAAGCGCTGCATTCGAGCCTCGGCAGATGCACCTCCCGACGTTCCCTTCTCCGCATGGTTTCTCTCGAGCTGCGAACCTTTAATAGTCGACTTTGTTAGTTCCAGATACTGTTTGTCTGTGATGCTGGTCACATTCTCGTCGTTGAGGACAAAGTGTTCTAGCTCCTCAAGTGCATCTGATCTCGTCTTGACCTTGGCATCGCTTAGAGCTGAAGTCAGTGTTACCGTATATCAATAGGTTTCATTTCGTGCTTGACCTTGACTCACCTGCCACTCCCTCCAATAGCGATTGCATTCTTGTCAGTCCATCATATGCTCTCCGAATACGTGTGAAGCAATCTCTGCTCGGACCGGTGAGAGTATGGAAAAGTGATTTATCGACCACTGGTGAGGCCATAAACGGCTATCGCGTGCGGCTGTTAGCCGTGCACCGTGAGCATGTCGCGTTTTATCGCGTTCGTGGCGTTCACTGAAAAGTAACATGAATGTGGTGTTATATATTTGGTCTCTTCAAGTTCTCGACGCGGATGTTGACCTCATAAAGATGGACCTGTATGTCCCGGCAGAAGTTTGCTTCTCCGGATTTCTGCATGTATAGGTGCAGATCAGCAACTGCAATAGGGGGTTCGACCCAGTAGAGTTCCGGCTAACAATGGAGTTGATTATTTACGAACAATTTCGTACAAATGCACACTATCTTTGAGGAATGGCTCGGCGTCTTCATGGTCTCGAATCTAGCAGATTAGTTATCAAACCCCTGGAGATGCTCAAAATAATTCTTACCTCACTCAGAACAAACTTCTTTCTCATCGCTTTGAAGAATCTAGAGTCTGCCTTCCGTCGCTTCTTGTAGGCCATAAAGCAAGGAGCCCCGTTCTCCGTAAGATCCCACAATGTCTGCTCCAGTAGCGGAAATGCAGATTCCAGGTAAACGCAGTCGGCTGCTAAGATGATGTCAGGGTTCTTGGCGTACTCCGGCAGCTCTTCTCCCCTATTGTTAGCCAGCCACGAAATCGCGTACGTCTGAGCCCCGAAATACATACCAGTTAAGAACTCTGGCTTCTACAATGTTGCTGACTTCGTTAAGTTCTATGTTCTTTTCCATGAGCGGCACCAGCTTACTTTTGTTAGTTGCGGCGTTGATAATGTCTGCCTGCCCTTTAATCGTAAAACATACTCAATATCGGTGATATATATTTTCAGATCATCCCTCGTCTTTTCATTCAATGCAATGGCGAGCCTAGAATTAGTAATGAATGGGCTTTTCCAAGTGTTTTCAGACAAGATGACATAGACACAACATACCCCGTCAGACCTGTGCCAGAACCCAGCTCTACGACTTTCTTACAGTCTCCCAAGCCTCTACGAATCATATAGCGGGCCAACAACTCTCCTGCCGGCCACAGTTTACCCCCACATCCGGCAGCACCGCCGTCTTCCTCGACGCGAAGGCCGGGATCGTTGAGAAGTCCATCAAAAGTCAAATTTGACACGCCCACATTTGACTTTTCCGGTTCAGGAGCGTACTCCCAATTAAGTATGTCTTCCATCCGCGTAAAGTGACGTTTCTTGTTGTACTACTTTCTGTCAACGTCACCGGTCGAACTCAAATATATTTCAGCTTGCATATACTAGGTAACGATAACTGATAATTTACAAATTAGCGAGTTTTTCGCGAATCTTTCTTTAGGAGACTACAATTCGAAAATGCGATTCATGCGTAACGTGACTTCATTTTGAGGGATAAATTACACGACGACACCAGAGTTCGAGGCAATACGGGGCCACAGGTCGGCGCACTCCTTGGCAACGGGGCCAGTGATGGCGGAACCCTTCATCTCACCCTTGGGGTTGACAATGACACCGGCGTTATCCTCAAAGTAGAGGAAAATACCGTCCTTTCGTCGCCACGGCTTGGACTGACGGACAACAATAGCCGGCATGACCTTCTTGCGGAGCTCGGGCTTACCCTTCTTGACGGTAGCCATAACCATGTCACCAGCGCCAGCGGCCGGGAGACGGTTGAGACGAGCACCGAAGCCCTTGACGGCGATGATGTTCAGGTTGCGGGCACCCGAGTTGTCGCAGCAGTTGATAACGGCGCCAACCGGCAGACCGAGCTGGAGTTAGTTTGAAATTCTGTAGGCCAGCTGTTTTTGAAGGCTGAAAAGTTGGCGACGGTTCTCTGCCACAAAAGGCTACCGCTACAGCCATTAAAACGTTGCACTCCATCTGGACCGTCTAGTGAATACGGTAACATGATTGTCGTTCCCCTCTCGTCCCTTTCTCTCGCTCGCACCACGTCTCCTATTGCTGCTCTCCGGTTGCGAACGATGGCGAAGTCAGGCCCAAAATCCAGAAAGCGCTTCAGCCTGTAGATTCAAACAGCAACAATCTCACACATACCGACACTCTGTACTTGCTTCCAGCAGCTCCGGCCTTCTGAGACATTTTTGATTAGTGGTCGGGATAGAGGTGCTTCAGCTTCACCGTTGATTCGAAAATGTTTGGCCTCGCCCGTGATGGTACTGTGATGAACTGTACACGTGAGAATATGAGACTGGGATTTGGCCACTTACCCACTCAGTCGGACGCAGACACAAGACATAGGGCGTAGCCCTAATACTAATTTGCATAATGTATCTACATGCATGAATGCAATGCCATTGTTCAATGCATACTGCAACAGAAGCTGGGGGGGGGCCGGCAGGTAGAGAGCTTCGGCTGTGAACAAAGAACTGACTGGCCAATTTAGCCTGTCTTCTCCCGGACTTGCTCACTACATGATGCGGGAATAGGTATGTTCCGGTGATACCTTACTTCAAGCTAGTACACAGACCTATGAACCCGAGTAACTACGGACAAGAGAACCATATAAAAACGTGACTACAAGCGCGAACATCGCTGAGCATCGATGCATTGTCATGTATTATTTCATGCCTCTAGTGGTGGCCATGCGAGCCCTTAGCAGTGGCGTATTCGTAGATGTTGAATGCCGTGAAAGCGACAACGGCAATGCCGAAACCGGGGAAAATACCCTTGAAACGGTTGAACCGGGTGAACGGGCCCTGGTAGCGCCACGCCTCTCTGTTGTTAGTTTAAATTGTCCTCGTGCGCTTGATTCCAAAGCGTCCAAAAGCTGGCTAGACCGTTCTTGACGATTCAACCCCGACTAGTTCACGGTAGTACAAATCTTTGTACTAAGAAATCCAATACAAGTAAAAGAGAGTAGAGCAGATGCCAGAATGAACAGCTCGATGACCCGCGAATTCACTGGACCGCTTCCATATCGCGAATATTGTTAAAGTTGTTGCATGGCCTCCTAACCTCACACCATCATTAGTCCAAGGCCGTGCCGGCATCCAGGCATCATACACCACGTGCAGAACAAGTTCAAAATATACATCAGGAAGAACACATACCGTCGAGCCCAAGGATCGTTAGGGGGAGGGGTCGCCATTTTCTAAACGATAGCGTTCCACCAGTCACTTTTGGGATTGCTTTTATTGGTTGGGAGGTGGTGATATTCTGGACAAATCACTAAAGATATCTATATGTCATTAGCCTTCGCGTGCATATATGCACATAATAACCTAGTGTACTGTGTGGACGAGACTAGCTTAGAGGTTGAGGTCTACTGACAAGCAGAGTCTGAGTCTTGAATGGATGCGATGATCTATCTATACTTGAGACTCATCGTCGCTGTCAGTGCTGGAGTAGCCCGGAGATCCGGCAAGGAGCTCCTTGTAAGGAAGGTTGCCACGATCATCAGTTACGGCGGGGAAGTGCCGTCTCTGAAGTTAGTATTGGCGTCTTTAGGGGAAGTCAAAAGGGCAACACTCACGTAGTTGATGTAGGCAACGGTTGTGCCAAGAAGCGAGCCGAGGACAATGTCGTACCAATGGTGTCTATAGTCTTGCTGATGTTAGCCTGCCTGGGGGAAAGGGTGTCACTTTTGTTACTGTCAACATACCAGGCGTGTAATAGCGACATAGCTAGCAAGAAGGATGGGTCTGGTGTCAGATGTTTTGTGGAATTGTTAGAAAGCAGAGAGCATGCAGAGAGCGCTTACATTAGACAGACAAGTCCCCTCCAAGCCGAGCTACCAGGTTTGAACGCCGACAGCTGTGCAGCGAGAAACATAGCGAAGTAGACCTGTCCAGCGAAGGAGTCTGAAGAATGGCCAGACGGTGTGCTTTTAAATCCGTCGTAAAGAAGGCGTTTGTCAGTAGCGGTGCAGACGGCGACCGTGACGAGCTTGTCGATAGGAGTTCCAGCGGCTGGTTTGCACCTGTCCAAGAAGTCTGGTCGTGGGTTTCCTATCCAGATCTTGAAAATGTTTGTAAGAAATCCGTTGAGCACAAACGCTTGCACAAAGCCCAAGAGGGAAATGTGGATGAGATGAAACCTATGGCGGTGCCTCAGGAACAGAGGGAATAGTAGCATAATAAGGCCAGGAATAATCTGAGCCAATACCTAGTAGTTAGCACATAAAGAATGTCCCATAGCGGTCCTGCCATCAGCAAATGCTGCCGTCAAGTCGCTCGTCATAAGCCCGGACGCGTCATCAGCGAAGAAACCGAGACTATCACAGCGTCACAATCTCTGAGACCAAACATACAATACACATAAAGTCAGGAACGCGTTGATGTTCTGCAAAAGGGTGCTGAATGCTCGGATTGTCCAGCGAGAACTCCCTCATAAACGGTCTCGGAAACTCCATGGCCACGTAGCCCACAGCCACAATGATTGTGGCGGCCCAATCCATAGCAAAATGCACAGCAAGGCTCTTGCTGGCGCTCATCAGCCGTTCTCCGGCATCGCTGCTGAGTAAAGAGTCCATATTTCGCAGTCTAATCGATCCCCCGTGGCTCATAAATGTTCTGGGGACCAGACCCATGGGTTTGGGACGAGACTAAAAACGAGGGGCGCACGCTCGGTGGTCCCCGGTCAGGTGGCTCGTCAGCTGGTGGTTGCCGATCTACAGAAAAGCTGTAATGACCTACTGATGGCCGCGGGCTGTTGTCACGCACCACCACCTGCCAAAGTGGAACTGTACTTGTAGATATCGATCGATACGTTGGCGAGACAAAAGTAGCGCCGCGCCCGACGGTGTCACCCTGCAGCCGCCAACGGCACGCCCCACATTGTGGTAGACTATGATGGATAACTGGCGAGAAAAGCGGCAAACGGTATCGTGGTCGGGCCGTAGAGATGAGAAGGGTCCTAGGACAAGGAGAAATAAGCTAGTATGTAGAAAGATTCGGTAGCAAAGCAAGCAGCTATACGAGTCATCAGATGATAAGAGTCTAGACTGGGACGGGAATATAGTAAATTGTACATGGGAACAGAGCTTGACGTCGCGTACGCCTAACCATATGACCAACAATACGACAGAGAAATGTATACCACGAGCATCGCCACGGGGCGAATGTTCATGGTGTATTACGAAAACAAGAGATGAGATACTCACAATACAGCGCAGTGGAGAGACAGAATTTCGCGTAAAAGGCAATTTTAGGGTCTCGTCGTCAAGTCGGAAGGGCTTCTGGAATCCTGGCCAAAAGTAGAGTACGCCAAATAGCGCAAGAAACGCTGCAGTCGTCGACCACTCGACAGCTGCGTGAAAGAGCCGGGAATGAAAACTAGAGTCCCTGCGACGACGATGGCCGGAAATAGGTCGTGTGTGTCCTTGGGACATGAGGATTGAAGTAGTGCAACCAGAAATCTGTTGCTGGCAAATGTGGGGGTTCACTGCAATGTGGTGGTGGTGATGATGGGGTTTGACGCCGGTATGCATGCATATGCTATGTAGCTATGGCATCATGAAACTTGGGGTCCATTGAGATTCAAACTAGAACGTCTGCCGCATAGGCCTATACGCGAGGCAGAACAGTTGTTGGCCTTTTTGGGCCTGTTGCATAGCGACTGAGATGCCACGTAGAGGGCGTCACGCCGACAAGGCCTCTGCGCAAGTCAATGGTAAGATTCTCTTTAGCTGTATCAGATATACAGAGCAATTTGGCATTAGGCAACTCAATTGACATCAGATGGTACGCAGGCGGATACAATAGAAATACTGCTTACGACTGATAACCATGTTGGATATAATGAAACGGACCCTATCCGTGGGAATGATTCCAGCACCACGTTTCACGAGATCATGTCAATTGCCAAGGATCGACAGGTATGTAAGCCATTGGCTATGCCATTGCGCATCTAACACCCCACTTCGTCTGAGCTAATTCCAGGTCGATATGGTACTGCAGTCTGGCGACCTGTTCCACCTCAACAAGCCGTCCAAGAAGGCATTGTTCGACGCCATGAGAACGCTGCGATTGTGCTGTTTGGGTGACAAGCCAGTTGAGCTCGAAGTGCTGAACCACGGCACATTGTCAGCAGAGCCTGTGCTTGATCACCCGAATTGGTACGATCCGAACATCAATGTGGCTATTCCCGTATTTGCCATCAGCGGTAATCACGATGACTCTGGTGGCCACGCGCTATTGTCACCGATGGACATTCTATCGGTGTCGGGCCTGCTTAATTATTATGGCAGGGTTACAGAGAACGACCGTGTTACAATCACACCGGTATTACTGTGCAAAGGCAATACAAAACTGGCACTTTACGGTTTGTCAAACGTTCGCGACGAGCGGCTGTTCCGTACATTTCGAGAAGGCGGCGTCAAATTTCTGAGGCCAAAGGAGAACCCGGAAGAGTGGTTCAGTATTCTTGCCGTACATCAAAACCACGCATCGCATTCCGAAACGAATTACTTGCCAGAGTCATTCCTGCCGGACTTCTTGAATATTGTCATTTGGGGCCATGAACATGAATGCCTCATTGACCCGGTGCGCAATCCCAACAAGGGGTTTTCCGTCATCCAACCGGGATCGTCCGTTGCCACTTCGCTCAGCGAGGGCGAGGCTGTGAGAAAGCAGATTGGAATCATCAAGGTCAGAGGTCTTGACTTTGAGCTAGAAAAGATCCCACTGGCCACAGTTCGGCCATTTAAGATGGAGACAGTTATGCTGTCTGCTGATTCGTTCATTAGACCAGGCCCCGACAATCTCGGCGAAGTGGTACGGTGGATGACTGCGCGTGTCGACAAAATGATTGAGCAAGCACAGAACGAGTGGCTTGCGGAACAGACAAACGCCCAGATTGCTGACTGTCCACTGCCACTAATTCGTCTGCGCGTCGAATACAGTGGGGGCTACGAAGTCGAGAACCCGGCTCGATTCTCAAACCGGTTTATCGGGCGTGTTGCGAATACCAAGGACGTGGTGCAGTACTTCCGGAAAAAGACATCAACGCGTACTAAGCCCGGTGCTGGAGCTTCCGAAGTGGATCCAATGGTAGTTGACACCGATATGATTGACGATGAGGACGGCGGACTTGTCCTCGACAGAATGCGCGTCCAGTCCCTTGTACAGGAATATTTGCGGTCGCAGCAGCTGGAGATGCTTCCAGAGAAGGCGCTCGGGGATGCCATTGACAAGTTTGTGGAGAAAGAGGACAGACAGGCGCTAAAAGCGTTTGTCGACAAGTCGTGCGAGTTCCAGATCGAGGATCTGGTGAGGCAGGGTATCAGCCGAGACGAGGATATTCTCCGGGCGTTTATCGCTGCACGAGACTCTTTGCCGGCCGAGTCGTTGTTAGATACAGGAGTTAACAAACAATCGACCAAGCAAGTGGCGACTAAATCTTCACGCTCGGCTGCTCGGACCAAAACGGCTGCTAAAGGGCGGCGGGCCGCCGCGGAAGACATTGACGGCGCGCATGAGGATAATGGGAATGACGAAGCTGCGCCTAGCATTAAGACCTCACGCCGTCCTGCTAGTCGGCGTGCAGCGGCTAAATCAGCTGCGATTGTGGTCGAGTCTGATCTTAGCGATGACGACTTCGAAGTTGGTGACGAGGATCTTGACGAAGACGACATTGTTCGTTCTGACGCCGACGACCCTGATGCAATGGAAGAGGATGAGGTTATTGCTTCACCATTGCCAAAGAAGTATGTACCTGAGACCACCGTGGCGGCTTTCTTACGCTGCTCTGATAGTGCTGTGTTTTTAGGGGTCAACTTATTTTTTGTATTGGTACTAACTATAGAGCGCCTGCCAAACGACAGCCGGCAAGAACAAAGGCTCCGCAAAAACCCAAGCAATCTGCAAAGACCAAGGCAGCTCCCAAACGCCCTTCACGGGCAAGAGCACCAGCTGTAGCTGACTCAGGCGTCGAATCGCCTCCCACGGTTACACCAACTGTTATTCTCCAAGACGACGTAAGTACAAGATATGTTACTGGACACTTTTGGACTTGCTGACATTAAGGAATACGACGAGGACGACGGCTTTGACTAGTGAAGTCTACTATTAAACATGATGTACGAACATGTTCATTGCGTGAGTCAGCGATTGACTGGATTACACGTGACTGACAAAATTGCATTCTTTGTCGACGAATTTTTGTTGGCGAGACCATTGGCGAAATTAGTGCCACAAATACATGACTGTTGCCCCTAGCTGCAGGGGGTGCGGAAAGGTGACCCGCAGGGTCATACAGGCGACATAGATGGAGGGGAACGAAATCGCTAAGAAAATTGAGACGTAGCATCCAGTTGTGCTGCAACGCCTGTAATACAATGCTGGTGCCTTTCATTCAGACGTGCCGACAAGCACATGAAATGCAAGTCCAGACAGAGAGAACGGTGCCGTTGTTTCAAGCTTGCATAACGTGTATCCGGGCGTGCGCGTCCCAGATTTATACATTTCCAGTAGAGTGCATCACCGCTGCCACGCTGCCACAGGGGTCCAACGGTGGGCGCTTGTGCTTGTGCAGGGCTCGGCAGAGCTATTGCCGGTATGGGCACCATGGTGATAAATTGTGCCTTAGAGAGTGGGCCAAGAAACATATTGTCTCGGCGCATACAAGACGCCCGCGAGCAATGCTGATCAAACGACTTATAAAACATTGCAGGCTTACATGCAACCGTTTTTCTTGTCTCAAGCAGGAGCCCGGAGTTTTGCATTGCTAGCTGCACATGGCACCTCAGCACTAAACGAAAAATATCGTGCATCTGGGAAGGCGTCTGTACGTGTCGCATGCGCTGCATTAGAGGCAACAGGAGCTGAAAGAAAGGTCTTGTTGGGGGCAGATGAGACTCATGGTTTTCCTGAGGGTGACACCCCCAGATACCCGTAGCAACTGCTTCGCAGTTGGGATCGGTTTCTGCGGTGTACAGAATTGCGGTAGAAACGAGGGTCTAATGAGTGGTTTTGCATCCCAATTAGATAGGCAGCCCAGGGGTACGCCCTGATTCAGATGGGGCTTTCTTGGGTTCCTTGTCTATTGAAGAATGCTGGGTAAATATGCGCCAATCTCAAGAAAGCCCGGAGGGCGGTGTAACGCAATTTTCGTTTCGTTAATACTGACGGGAAAACGCATAGAGCAACCGCTCACGCGGGCCTCGACTTGTCGCATCATCTCCTACGAGGCCACCTAACGGTATTATATGGTGTAACGGAAAAGAAAAAGAAAGAAAAAAAAAAAAGAAATGCGATCTATCAATAGCCATTTGTAGTGTTCTTTGTTTGAAGAACAGCAAAACAGGACACACCACAAAATACAACAGGGATAGAAGGTCGTCACGTCTGGCGACGCATTGTTGTCGTGGCCCAGTATACAAGCTACGTTTCAAAACTACCGACATCAGAGCATACCAATCTACCACCTCAGAACATAACTTTGATCAGTGGAACATGTTCAGGCCCTTCGACCTCCCCCTGCAGCTTTGACTTGCCCTTGCATACGTCTCGCGCCTGAGATGCATCCCTGACCCCACATCGAGACCTTGTGTTCTCATGACCCGATATTTGACGCACGCAAAGCCCGGGTGCCGGCCATCGCGATGGTGCCTGTCATCGCGATTTCCAACCTCGTATTCGTGTTTGAGATCAAGCAGAAAATCGGGCAACTGTGGCAATGGGTAGGCAGGAGCAAGCACGAGCAGAGACGGTAGGGGCACGTAGGTGCTGTGTTGCAGTGCGTAAATGCAGCCAGGACGCGTCGGGGGGACGCCCTCATTGGGCAGTTGTCAGGTCAACAAGGGGTCGAAGGCGACCCAATCCAGTTGCCACTTGCAGTTTTCCAGACAAACGCGTATTACGCAACAGTTCACATGTTTTATGGCGATCCAGGGGAACACTTATGCATGGGGTTGGTGTTAAAGTGGGATTGAATTGTGAGACGTCCTTGAGGAGGCTAATTGACCAACAAGGGCCGAAGTCCCCTGTTCGGCTATTCAATAACCTACCAAACAACCCTAGCATAGAGCCGCGCATAAAGTCATATAAAAGGGCACAACCCGGCCGCGTCGGGTCCTCTATCCTACATGCGTGCCGTCACGGGTTGCTTGTAAAACCATTTGACATTTGAGTTGACGCGAGGTGGTTTCTGTGCATAAAGCGCAGCTTTTTTTTTTTTCACAACAGCAGGAGCCCTGAGACACAACGTATCCGCGGTAATCATGAAAGTCGCTGCATCCCTGTTGCGGTCGGTAACATTTTTTACGCGGCCCGAGTGCGGGCTCTGCCGCAATGCGCGTGTGTCCTTGTCCAATGCATGGGACCAAAGCCCGGAAAACAGCAAGTTTGCATACAAAGAAGTTGATATTACAAAGCCCGAAAACAAAGAGTGGCACGATCTATACGCGTTTGACGTGCCGGTTGTTCATATCACTGACGACGCCGGTCAGCAGTCGACCCTCATGCACCGACTGACGGTCGACGAGGTACTCGCAGCACTTGAGGGCAAAGCCAGAGTGTAATCTGGAGATCTTTTTTTTTTTTTTTTTTGGGGGGGGTCAGAAACCGATTAGATCATGTAAATACAAACGCAATAGACAAGCTTTCAACTGCGAAGCAGTTGCCACGGGGGGTCTGGGGGCAGCGCCCCCAGGATATAAAACGCAATGAACAAGCTTTTAACTGCAAGGCAGTCGCGACGCATTGGAGAAGAAAAGTTAGGGCGTGTGGAGTAGATTCAAGGATAAATATGAACGTCGTTAAGAGCCGGATAGCGGTGGCGGGGGTCATAAATAAAACATGCAATGCAAAAGAAGACTGAACAAATGGTCGGTCATGACGTGTCCGTGTGTGTGGATCCCGTGTGTTTTTTTTTTTTTGAGGTGCGAAAGGAGACCGGCTCCTATGAGTAATCGCGATAGGCGCTCGGATGACCGTGGGGCACCGAAAGCAATGGCTGGACTGGCAATGGAGGAGGCGGCGGAGGCAGCGGTAAAGATGTCGGCAGATGGCCAGGAAGCTGCGAGCCGCGGTGATGCTGGGCGCCTGGGTCGATGGGGGGTAGCGTAAGGCCTTGGAAGTCGCGTTGCTCAGTACTGCCGCCAATCGGCGCGCCTCGTGGAATGGTAGATTGTCCAGATGTGTGCGGAAGCACCGGCGAGCTTCCAGGCTGTTGATGGTGATGCTGGTGGTGGTGTTGTTGTTGGTAGTGCTGTGGTGGGCTGCTGCTGGGCGTGCTTCCACTGTGTGCCGGCGAGACGACAGGCACCGACGCGCTTGGTGGGGTGACAGGCCCGGGAGCTGCAAGAGGCGTTGCTGCTGGAGGAGGCGGGTGGGACAAATGGCCAGACTGCACCTGAGCCTGAGCCTGGGCCTGGGCCTGTACCTGTGCCTGTGCCTGTGCCTGTGCCTGTGCCTGGACCTGGGCGTGAGCCTGGGGATGGTCCCCCTGCAACGCAGCTGGCACCTGGGGCTTAGCCGCGAGGCAAATTTGCTGATTGACCTTGCCACTGGCAGCAAGCAATCTGATCTTGCCGTGCTTGTTGCGAACATGCTGCATCATATTGTCCTTGCGCGAGAACACCCGCATGCACAGCTCGCACTTGAAATCCTTAACACCCTGGTGCATTGTTTCAATGTGGCGCTGGCGGTGCTCTCTTCTTACGAAAACGCGTCCGCAGTGATGGCATTCAAACGAGCGCTTGGCCCCCTTTGCAACCGGCAGCTTGAATGTCTCCTCGCCTGGCACATACACTCTGAACTTGCGCTCCTCGGCACTGTTTGCCGGCGAGCCCGTCGCACTGGCAACACCGTACGGCGGCTGTGACGGCTGTAACGCTTGTGGAGGCTGTGTCTGCAGCGGCTGTGGTGGTCCTGAGTCGGTCATGGCCTGCGACGGCGGTGATGATGGCTCCTGGCTGCGTAGAGCTAGCAGGAGCAACGCCGCATTGACGTCCGACATGGCGACCTGTCGTGATAGGTATTAGGTCGTAGTATGATGACGGACGGTAAGTCGACGGGGCGAGAGCAAAATGTACGAACGACCGTCCCTAACTTGGCTGCTTCAACTTTTTGGAGGGTTATCGGTTGTCTCCAATTTCCACGCCTAGACGAACAAAGAACCCAAAAAATAAAAGACGAACTCCAAGAAAATAACAAGAATCCTGTACAAACGTCGACGTTGTCACACAACAAAAGTCAGTTTCCGGTCCTCGCGACTAGTGGCTAGCTCGCAGACCTCTACTACCTACTATTTGACGATACCACAACACGAGTCGAGACAAGCGCTGCGAGGCCCCGTTTGGCTATATAACCCTTTTGGAGACAGGGCCGAGCCGCGATTGCTGAGGCTCCCACACTAGACTGCGTGAGCCGCACGCAGCTGGATCCGGCCATCGATCATTCATGCTTCTGCAAGGCTCCTGCGAGGTACATCTCCGCCGGCTGCAGGGTGCTTGCCTGAGTAAGTTAGATTTTTCTTTTGTTTTGTCTTTTCTGGCGTCGAAGGTTGGGGGAGGGTACTGTGCATGACCTGCAGCAGAAGCGGCTTTGCCTCTCCCTGCACCTCCTGTCGACTCCTGCAAAGCATGTCCTTTGTGTTCGAGTGGGCATATCCAGCACGTTGTCCGTACGTTGTCCCTTTTCGTTGCCATGTATTTTTTGTTTCGGCTTGGTTTCGACCAGACAGCACCGCCATCAGAATTCCAACTGCGAAGCAATTGCAACGGGATCGGTTCTCAGCGTTGAACAAAGGTCTCCTTTCTTCCTTTACTGAATGATTTGGTGGTAGAACCGCTGGTGCCGGCTTCGCGATTGAGGTAATGAGACAAAATATGGCGTAAAACCTGTTTGAGTAGGTATAAATAAACTGTGAGAGTAATAATGCGGTTGCCAACCGTAAGCAACAATTGTGTGGAGAAGAACAATTTCTAGAGACGGCCTCAAAAGCTGTTGTTTGACTTCTGAATTTTGATTCCAACTGTACGCCCTCCCGCCTCCTTTGCAAGTAGACGTGACGTTCACACTCGCATCATGTGCCAGAAGTTACAGGCAGTAGTTCCAAATGACCGCCTAACAGATGCCTACTGCATGTCTACAATTAGCGACAAACAAACAATAAAGTTCGTTGCGTTGAAACACGGGATACCCGGGTTGCTAGGAGAACTAGGGGCGTCAGAGTAGAGATGCTGTTTGGGACAAAACTACCCCAATTCAGGCTGCAAGCAATACGCCGGATGCCGGCCGCAAAACAACTCCGAGACGCAGCCAGCAAAGATAACGGCACGGCCAGTCGTGACCAGCAGCACCCCACCTCATTGCCACCACTCCTAGTACGAGATTAAAGTACTTGGTAGCCTCTGAAACTGAATCCGTTGTACATGCCGCTATAGGTTGTGGATCGACGTGACAGACAGCGTCACGTCGCTGGATCGTCGTGCACGCGCTTCCCCCTTCACGACGCACCGCATCATCTCGCACCTCGTATTGTTCCTGGTTGTATAGGGTCCATCGTTCTTTTCTTTATGCATTGGTGCCCTGAACAAAGAGCTATCGTCCCGGCTAACGATCTGCGTGGTATCGGCGTTACATGGCGCTAAGCCCAAAATAGGAAGCCCCTCCCCCTGCTGCGCGCTCCCCGGTGGAGCAGGTTGGCTCTTGCATTGTGCATGGCTCGGTTGCCACCATTCGTGTCTATCCAAATTCCCCAGCTCACCTTGTCGGCTGAGGCTATTTTTTTATTTATTTATTTTGCACACAAGCTTGCGGCGAATGAGTATTGTCCAGGGGTCGCGTCCCGCACCGCCGGGTCGGGCCGGATCGCGTCATTTCTACGACGGTCAAACCGGGAGGGAGTCAGCGCGCGTTGGTGGGAATCCATTATGTATCCTACTACGCGGTCGAATTCTCTCTCTCTCTCTCGCTCTTCGCCTCTCTCTGTGGGCTATGCGACGCAAACCAGACGCGATATCTGCTGCTAATGCGTGCAACAATTTTATTAGTACTTCGCGTTTTCATAGCAGAGTCTACTAATTGTTGCATGCTTAAACGCGTACAGCCACTACAAGACAACAGTGTGAATATGTACTCGGCCGGCTTGCGGGTTACCGGCGGGACCGCAACACGTGTGACCCCGATGGTGCGACAAACTTTATCGGTAGAACGCCTCGTGTGGAAAGATAGTTCGGATTCGAGTTTGGTGATAGTGATGGTGGTGCCGGTGATAGCAGCATGGTTTTATTTCTGTGCGCTTTGTCTCATGTTCACCGTAGCTCTGGACAAAAATTTGGCCTGATTGCACATGATAACTAGTCCGCAGCTGCCGAGTCGATGCTCGAGTCGTTACTTCCAGCTTACCAACCTGGCGCGAGGCAGCCTGCATGCGCTCGCTCTCGGCGCTGCGTCACGCCTAAAACCGATTTCGTGCGCAGCTGGCGCTAGTGGGACCGGCGTCTGTGCTTAGCTTCGCGCCAGGCATCCATTACGTCCCTAGAAGAACGGCTACACCCGATAGTCTGCGGCTGCTGTTGCTGCAAAACCTGAGACGGCAGCTGACGACGAGCAGTCGGCTGTCATCGCAGGCACAGCCGGCAACCAGCACGATCCGTGCCTTTAGCTGTGGCTATGTGGGCCTCGGCCCAACGCCGCGGCAACGGCCCGTTGACAACTGCGCTACTTACGTACAGTTTGGAAATGTGAAAAAACCTGCAGCTTACGGCAACGCGGTACAACGCCACGAAATTGGTTTAGTTTTAAGTCCAGCTAAACTGCCTTTTTCCTACGGTCTACAAGCCTAGAACCTGCACCTTTGCTGCCTCATACGGTCCCACCAAACCGCTCCTCGGCAAAACAATAACGCCGTGGAAACAGACGTGCATAACAAGGCCTGCAGATCGCCAGATCGGTGCACTCGAGAACAATGCAGCAGCCAAGTGGCTGTATGTTATAAATACGTTTCCACCCTTGCCCTTACGAATGTTCTTTTGCTAGACGACTATGCGCCGTCGCTGTCGACATTTGTTTGCTGCGGGGGGCGGAAGATCCAGGAAACGAAATCCCCCAAGAACAACCCTCATGGCCGCTCGCAGTCGACGCACAGGCGGTAAAATCCCCCCTGCCGTAAACAACAAACTATGATTTGGCGGTGCAATCACGGTGTCTGTCAGCGATGTTTTCCCTTTTTGCCTAATTCGGCCACCAGGGCGCGGTTTCCCCCCTGAAACGGCCGGCGCGGCTCTTTGTTCTATGTGGTCCTTCGCTGCACTACCACAATCATCGCACCACATAAACTGCACAAGGCCGACATAAAAATGAACTCTACTTGCCCGATCACCTTTTTGTCGACTAGCATTCTGCGTCAGCCCTAGTCTGCCGTCATGCAGAATTGTCTGTCATTTGGATTTCGAGGCGGCTGGCATGCCGGCTCCCACATGTCCACCGTCGCCTTTTCCTTGTCAAATCATGGAGGAGTCGTTACGGGGTGATGCCGGGGAAAGCGTCTTTGTAGATAGTGCGGTGTTTTAGTTTTCTGGTAAAGCTGTTTCCAGGCCCGGTAGTCACTGGTATTCGCAGCTGGCGATCGATCATCGCCCTGGGGCTGAGACACGCCCGCTAGCGCGAGACCGGGGGCACGCGTCAATTGTCTAGTTTGCTGGTCTACATAACCAAAAAAAAAAAATAAAAAATAAAAAAAATTCGGCGTCATTGGGTGCATAAGCTCTCGATCGCGGTAATTAGAGTTTATCGCAACGTCATGGTATCGATCTGCAAGCTGCGCCCGTTGCCATTGTTGACGTCGGTGATTTTCACCCTATCCCGTTGTTTGTCGCTCATACCATCCCGGCGTAATGGTGTCTCCGAGACGTCTCTGCGCCTAGCCGTGAGTTTACAACACGGCGGCCACCGTGCCAACCATATTTTCGCGCCTACGGTCAAACATGGTATATACGCTGCATTCTCCATAATTCTCGATCGCGTCGTTGGCGGCCGAGACAGTCCATAATTGGGCCGCCTTGTAATTTTTGACGCATATCTAAGACTGCAACAATCGCAAAACCGCGCCAGTTCTGTCGTTACTGTCTAGGGTTTGATTTTTCCTTTTTTCCCCTACGTGACGCGGTTTATTTCCTCGGGGCTTCCCCCCAGACCCCTGTAGCAACCGCTTCACGGTTGAAGAATGTTTTGACGTTACACTGAGCGCCCTGCAACTGCGAAACAGTTGCTATGCTGTTTCTCTCCATCGCGTACCTCGCTAGTGACGCACTACGCCGGGTCCCTCTCGACTACAAATACGGCTCCGAACGGCTTTACAAAGCGAAACACCGCAAGTCTGCAAGGCATGTGCATTTGGGAGCCCTGCTAAGCGATGCATCAACTAAGCTCAGAAAACTAGCGGGCGGGCGAATTATCCCCTTCAGTCGTCAATCCACTTCCGATCTCTCGCCTTTCGAGGGCGACGCTCAATGGTTTTCTGCTCTGCTCTGATATCGCGTAAAACGAGCGGTTTATCTGTTAAGTGCATTACTTTGATCGTCGGGCATTTAAAGTTTTTGGCTGATAATATACGTCCATTCCTGGGGTTCCATCCCAAGGACCCCAGATCGCCGAAGCAACCGCTTAGCTTTCCAACTGCGAAGCAGTTGCTACGGGGATCTGAGGCCAAGCGCCCCCAGGACAAAAAAAAAGCCACTCCACTCTCGTATCCGCGCCAGATTAGGTAGACACGCATGCTATTGTCAAGATCTCGCCTATGCTCTTGACACTGAAATCTTGCGTGACCCACGTCTCGATCCAAGACGTCTGCAAAACCCTGCGCCACAATCACAGGTATGCGAATGCGAGGGGTGCAGTTGACCCTGCCTGAACGCTGCCGGTCGAGCTGCAGGTCGAGTGGGACACGCCCCGTGCGGTTTTTGCTGTGCTGATTGCCTTAGTGTCCTCGCATTGTGGTTGCACGCAACGATAGTAGTGCAAAACCTTTGGCGGGTTTGTCCACGATCCGCAGTAGGCGCCTCTCAGCGCTCATCGCACGACAAAGAACCGCGGCCAAATCCATTGTTACCGTACAAAATTCGTGGCCCCATTTGTGCTGGTATGGCTGCCAGATCCCCCTGTGCGGCTCCAGGAACCAAGTCCTAACGGCAGGTGCACGTACGTTCTTTGCCTGGCCTTTGCTTTGCATGCGGCACCATCCACCGAGTCAATGTCGAGGCTCACGTCGTAATACGCGTCGAGTGCTGTGGACTGTGGTTTTTCAAGAATTTCACAGTCGTCACCTAACAGTCTTGGCCTAGGGTCTCGTGCTCCGCGATGAGCCGACCCTCAGGGGCCCAAGGTCAGTTGCCTAGTATGGCTCCCTCCTTCCCAGATCGTGGTTACGGGATTGTGGAGATCCCGTCGAACATTGCGGCTCGCATGGATATTTGGGTTAATGCGACGGACCAGGCCACCCATGTGCACCTGGGGTCGATCGTTGCATCGTGATTGTACGTGACAGGGGGGGGGGGCGCCAGTCAGGGGCACCCCAATAAGTCTTAGCGCGTCTCCTGGTGTTAGATAAGCTCAGCTGTTACTGGGGTTCGACTTTTCACTTGGCTCGGTAGCTAGTGTGACCACTCATTTGGTGAGAACGCGTCCCTTTTATTTTCCTGGTGGTTCCCCTCATCAGACATCCGTAGCAACTGCTTCGCAGTTGAGATTGATTTATTTGGACGTGCTTTCAACTGCGAAGCAGTTGCTCGGGGGGTCTGGGGGTGGAACGCCCGGGAAAAGTAAAAGAGGCCTGCAAATGGCACACGCAGGAGCAGACAATGCTCATGTGCGGTCTCGGTACAAGCGTTTAAAAAACTCACAAATGCCCTTTGTGCGTCTGGACTTTGCCGTTGGCTTAATCCCGTGCCTCTGAGAACCAATGCACTACTCCGCCATCAAGGGACCAGGACCCCACGGCTGGTCAAGTGCGCACATATATTTCTCCAAGAACAATGCAGGCATGTCTTACGCGTCGCGCAGGGTTCGTGCTGTGTCAAGCGACTTGGCTACCTACCGCAGGTTCTAGACTACCATCCATGCTCTGACCGATGCTATAATCCGCCTTGTCAGATGGAGTATTTCACTGCGCTCCTGCCCTTAGCGACACAGCTCAATCTCTCACCGTATATCAGAGGCCACGAAACACCTCCAGTCCAGTGGCTTTTGCATGCAGGGAATCAACAACAAGCAGGCTATGTTCTACTTGGCGCAGATCATCAGCGCAATCTGGCTCGTCTCTGCAGTAGTGCCCACAGTCTTAGTGTGCGCCTGATATAATCCATAAAGTGGGGTAATTCTTTGACTTTTTGAGTACTACTATTGTACGTTGTTTTGTGGTGCTCCTTTTTGTCTTTTAGTTGTTGTTTTTTTGTGTATGCGTTTGGCGATGCATTTGGCAATGTCAACAGAAAATCAATCTATAGACGCCAACCTTGAAGTTTCGGTTAATATAAATCGTCTGACACGTGCTTCTTGCCGGCAAGATGTAACCCATTACTTTTTCGTGCGCGGCCAAGGACTCGACGTGCACGGTGCGGCACCTGCCCTGATACAATTGACGAGTCCTGCTAGAATATGCCAGCCTAACCCTCATCGGCGACGATCCATAGTGGGCGATGCGTAACCTGCGTGCCTGAAGGTTGACATATTGGTCCGTGCCCCTTATTGACGTTGCAATCTGATTATGAGATGTCGCGGGTAATCGGAATTTACCAATGCGGTTAGTCGAGTGACCATCGCCGATGATGAGCTTGCAGGTCAGCTCGCGATAGTGTTCACTCGATCAATTGACACTGCTTGGATCGCCAATTATAATTTGTATTGAGACTAATGACAACCAAAAAGACTACTTTGCTGAAATAACCGAAGGCCAAAACGCTTGCGGTTATTGGCAGACATCTCTCCCTGCGCATAACGTTTTGGGCTCGATCGAGATACCATTATTGCCTTTAATTTGGCGCGACCTAATAGATCGCATTGAGCACAGGGGAAACACCCGGTCGCGTTCTTTCAGCAAAGATCGGCACACTACAGGTACCATGGCACACATGGCACCGCCAACCTCTGCAGGTCCCATGCCCCCCCTTTTTTTTTTGGAGTTTCCCCGCTTCTAAATCGAGGACAAAAAAACTTGTCAACATTTTTGTCGATTCTTCTAAATTACAACTCTTATGTTTAATTTCTTGATTGGTTCATTCTGAAATCTGGTATATTCGTGCAATTGATCCTGTGGTTGCTTTATGAATATTTCTCAATGGCTTAATCTTGGTTGGCATCTCTTAGCACCCTCCGCATAATGCTAGGACGATCGCACGGCACTGCCTTGGTATTCTCAAATCGGGAAATTGTGGACACGAGGTCAGACTAGTTCCGGTCGACTGGGCCTCGACTGAGGAGCGTTCTGTCGAGCTGAAAAGTCCTAGATCGGGCGTACCTCGCCAATTGACCACTCGACCAATGATTCTTCATCACCATACGGACTGAACCTATTGGTCAAGGCTATCATCCAGATATTGCAATCAGTACACACAAGCTAGAGTACTCAATATGGCCCACTTCAACAAGTGCCGGACATATGTTCATCCTGTGACTACAGAAACATGAAGGGATTGCGCGCACTTGCATCCGTTGGGCCCTCTGCTTGGCATTTCCCAGTCGCCAAGGGGCAAATCACGCCCTTTTGCAATTCTTCATTTTATGGTGCCTGAAAATTGATGCAGGCCTAGAATACCCCGGGACTGGTGCGAAAGCTGCACATTAAAGTGTGCGGAAAAATAATAACATCAAGTGCTACGACCAAAGTCATATTCAGGCTTAGAGTCGCCTAGCATAACCGCCCCCCCCGCTGCCGTCGTCAGAGGCGGGTCCGCTCTAGGGCTCTCCTCGCATATTGGATCATATAGTTCAGGGCCTTATGATAGACAGTGTCAAAGCACGCATCCAAAACCAAAACTACTTTGCTATCGACAAATGGGATGCGACATGTTGTTCTGCAGGGTCCTAGAATGCAACCAGCCAGTTTTTTGTGGTAGCGAGAGCACTTATGGCTCTGTTTGTTGATCGATTGGGAAACGTGCGGGGATTGATCTACGCCGAAAACAGCTCTCCTGTGACCATGTCATTTTCTGTAAATATTAGACATTCTGCCAAAAAAACTACTTTTTCGAAACTCAACGATAAACTCAATTATATAACTCATTGGCGCTTTTCCTATTTAGAGTTTCTAATAAGCTAGGTTCCGGGAGTTAAGATGGTTTATAGAGCGGCAGACGCCCGTTTATTATATTGCGTCTGCACATGGCCCTCTGATTTAGTTCTGTCATATTTCCGACTGTTAAGCAGTTGTTCGGCGCTTACTCGTTTTAAGGAGGTTGCATTCTATGGTGTTGCAACCGTGTCTTATGTTCAGTTACTTAACATTCTGTTTGATTTGGTCGTAAGATGGGCTGGTCATTTTATCGCGTAGGTTATCTGACTTGGTGTCATTTTCATTTTACATTCTGTGCGATATACGTCAAGCGATTAGTCCCCATACAGGTGCCATCGATGAGCACCGATTTTCGGTAGCGCGATAGAGTTTCCCGCAACATTACGTACGGCAACTACTCATAGCGCCGTCATAGATTATAAGGGGCAACATTACATATCAACTATCGTCCATGTCACGCCGATGTGCGGGCACGTTTCCAGTATAGCCCGTGGAACCCCGCCCAATAATCCTTAGGAAAAAGCAAAACAAACGACGCCAAGATAATTAGTTCAGCAGGGTTTAATTTATACATGCTAGCTTGCCAATTGATCCAGGGGCCAAAAGTTCTGATGATACCGGTCTGACAAGTACAGTATTCGTATGCATACAAAGGAATTCATGCAACATCACCATGCATCAATCTAGAACTACGTAACTTATCCTGGGTTATCTACAACCAAAACAATTCGACAACGCATCAAGACACAAACACGCCTCGCCACTGCGATAGTGGGTCACTCTATTTTTATTGTTGTTATCCATAGTATTAAGCATTGTGTTTAGCCGTGGCTGACAAAAAATGTCTGCTTAAAGCGCGGCTTCTGTGTGGTAAGTGTCCAACACCACAAAGACCACACTCCTGCAAGTGGCGTCATCTGTGGAACAGCACCAAGACTTTTGTTTTCATGTACCGGAGAGAACTTGCGCTCGGGGCCGGACTGTCCCAGGTCTGATCCAAAGTGGTTGGTGGTTCTGCTTAGTCTCTTGACACAATATACCCGATGATGTCGCCAATCTGCGGGGTAAATCGCGACGACGATCCTAACGACAGAGAAAGGTGCGCGTTGTTGCTTGGAGCGACTGACGCGAACACAATGCCAGTCCAAGAAGATGTTCGAGAGATTCAACACAATGAGGCCGACGCCCTGCAGGCCATCTACATGGATGACTTTGAGGACTGCACGGAGCCGACAGCGTGGAATGCAGAGCCAAGCCCGAGCTTCCGAGTGACGCTTAAGTCTAGCGGCGAATCAGAGACTCCGGTGCGGTTACGCATCAAGGCCACAATGACGGCGACGTACCCAAAGTCGCTGCCCATAATTAAGGTCGAGGAGTCGGCCAACCTGCACCCAAAGCAGGTGGAAGTGCTCAAAAAGCTCATTGACACAACGGCCCGGAAGCTAATTGGCCAGGAAATGATCTTTGAAATTACTTCAACACTGCAGGACAAGCTAGACGAGTATGAGCGCATGGGTTCCGAGGCCACTAGTCTCGAGGAGGCGCGTCGGGGCCGGATCCAGGCCGAACGGGAGCGCAAGATCAAGGAGGAGGAAGAACGCCGCAGGCAGGAAGAAGCCGAGGAACTTGAGGAAGAGCGCATGCTCGACCGAATGGTACAGGACGAGCTAACGAGGCGTACACAGCAACGCGAGCGCGAGCAGTCGCCGCTACCACAGGGCGATGACTTGCCCAAGTTGATGAAGAGCTCTGGAGCGGAGGACATTGTGACGTTTGACCGCGTTATAACCATGCGGGGCACTAATGGCGGACCGATCCGTTTTCAACAGGTAGTGGGTCGCATTCCGACAGGCCCTGTGTTCTTTGGCGATAGCTATATCGTGAAGCCGTACCTCGGGCAAAGCGAGGAAAACAATGCCGATTTGCAGCTGCTACTGACTGAGATAATGCTAACAGAGCCATTTTGGAGTACATCTGAGGGCAGACGGCAGCTGCAAGATTTGGAGAGCGAGCTTGAACAGATCCGGCTGGTGCGCCATGATTATGTTGTTCCACTGTACGAGTTTAGGTTCGAGAAGCAGGTGGAAGGATGGAAAGTCACTATTTTGACGCAATATAGCCCGCTCGGCACGTTGAGCAACATGCTCGACACCGTGGACACTGTGAACTTGAAGGTGGCGCGGACGTGGTCAATTCAGATATTGGAGGGGCTCGAAGGGCTTCACAAGGCGGGCGTGACCCACAAGATGCTAACGGTTGACAACATTTTGCTGTTCAGAAACCGCGACCTCGGCGAGACCACTGTAAAGCTGGCTAACGTGTCGTACGGCCACAAGCTGTTTGCCATGAACAAGGCGCACCCGTTTTCGCGGCGGGCTGTCGCGGTTGGCGATTTTGTCACTGATGGCGAAAAGTGGCTGCCGCCAGAGAGCGGGGTTGGAGGCGCTAAGCCTACCCGCAAAACTGATGTGTGGTCTTTTGGCGTGACATTTGCAAAGATGATTGCGGGAAAGTCTATTTGCCAGGAGTACCTCAACCCGCACGACTTTATCAATTCGTGGGACCTGACGTATTCATTGCGGGAGTTTCTGATTGCCATGTTTACGTCCGCTCCCAAGAAGCGCCCGTCTGCTCTTGACTTGCTTCCCTCGCAGTTTCTGCGGTCTTCGGAGCCCATGTCTATGTCGATGTCCAGTCAGAGCCACGGTACAAATGGCACCAACCACGGAAACGGGTCGGGACATAGCGTTGAGAGCTCAAGAACATCGCTCGAGGTATCAACTCGTCCCCGCGCTCCCAGCAATCGTGGCAACCATCACCGGCCGTCGTTCAACTCGCACGCGGCAAGACCGAGCGGTGTGTACTCGCGGTACGCGAGCGACTTTGACGAGGGCGCGCTCTTGGGACGCGGCGGCTATGGCGAGGTGGTACGTGCACGCAACAAGCTCGACGGGCGGTTTTACGCCATCAAGAAGATTCAGGCAACGGCTGATGAGCTGACGCACATACTACAGGAAGTGATTCTGCTATCACGACTTAATCACCAGTATGTGGTGCGATATTATGCCGCGTGGCTCGAGGACGATTACTCGATCGAGTACGATGAGAACGTTTTCGAGTCGGACTCGGACAGCGAGGGGACGGCGTCGCAGACCGATAGCAGCGTTGCGCGGAGCAAGGTCACGAGCTTGTCAAGCAGCCTTGCCGACCTGCGCGTCAACGAACGCGACTTATCACGCATCTCGTCATCCTTAGACTTTATTAGCAACTCACGGTCCGGATATCCGACCATCCAGTTTGGCGAGAGCTCTGACGAAGACGAGGCATCTGGAAAAGGGGACTCGGAGTCCGAATCGTCATCGGACGACGAAGAGTTGTCGCTTTCTGACGCTAGAAACGGACAAGTGGCGGCGGCGTACCGACGAGAACAAAAGCCAAGAAGTACACTATTCATCCAGATGGAGTACTGCGAACGGCACACGCTGGCTGACCTTATAAAGGGCGGCATCCACACCAAGCCGGACGAGTATTGGCGCCTGTTCCGACAGGTTGTTGAGGCATTGGCGCACATTCACCGCGAGGGAATTATCCACCGCGACCTCAAGCCGTCCAATATTTTCATTGATCAAAACGGCAACGTCAAGGTCGGAGACTTTGGTCTAGCCAAGAGCATTGGCCAGAACCCGGCTGCTGCCATTGCCGCGAACCAGTCGATCGACACGGTGGATGATCTGACGGCCGATGTCGGCACGACGCTGTACGTAGCAGTCGAGGTGATGAAAAAGGCGAGCGGCGGCAACCAGTACAACGAGAAAGTCGATATGTACTCGCTCGGCATCATTTTCTTTGAGATGGTGTACCCAATGAGCACCGGCATGGAGCGAGCGTCGATTTTGATGGGACTGCGGTCGGAAAAGATCACTGTACCTCAGGGATTCATGGCTGGTCGGTACGACACGGAGCGCAAGTTAGTGCGGTCGTTGCTGGACCATGTGCCTGCGAACAGGCCGAGTGCGGAAGCGCTGCTGCAGTCTGGCCTCATTCCACTCGCCAACAAGGATGAGACGATCAAGGAGGCGCTCCGGGCCCTCGTGGATCCGAGTCCAGACTCGCCTTGGTTGTACGAGGTATGCAACGCGCTGTTTTCGCGGTCGCTGCACGCTGTGCAGCGGGTGCTGTACGATCGGCTGACGGGTCGGCCCCAGACATCTGCCAACCGCAAGGAGACATCGATGCACCTGACGCGGGCGGCGGTGTCGGAGACGCTGCGGGACATTTTTGAGCTGCACGGTGCTGTCGAGAATGACAACCGATCACACGTGTTTCCGCGGGCGATACAATACGCCGACCACAAGATCGTCGAGCTCATGGACCCGACCGGAAATATTCTGCAGCTACCATATGACTTGACGATGCCGTTTGCCCGTCGCATTGCTGAGACGGTGCCCGAGTTCCGCAAGTCGTTCTGCTTTGGCAGCGTGTACCGTGCCGACGACAACAACAAGGGTCTGCATCCGATTGCGTTTACCGAAGTGGACTTTAACATCGTCACGTCGACCTCGCAGGACCACCAGTACCACGAAGCCGAGGTTGTCAAGGTTCTCGACGAGATTGCCGACGCGTTTCCATGCTTCAAGGCGGGCACTGTGAGCCTGTGCATCAATCACAGCGACATTCTGCAGGGCATTCTCGATTTTTGCGGGTTCACGGGCGCCCAGAAGCATAGTGCACTGAAACTGCTGGGCGAAAAGGGCCTCGCGCCGTCGCGTCCCGGCGTGCGCAACGAATTGCTGGCCAACTCGACGCTGTCTGCGACGTCGATCAACGACCTCGAGGCGTTTGGGTTCCGCGACGAGTTTGAGCGCGGCGAGCAGCGACTCTTGAAAATGATCGACGAGTCTGGGCTGACCAAGCCGCTGCGCGAGGGCTTGGCCAACGTGCGGTCGGTTGTGGGCACGCTGCGCAAGCTCGGTGTCACTAAGCGCATTTACTTTGCGCCGTTGTCCAACTACCACGAGCAGTTTTACCGGTCGGGCATTATGTTCCAGGCAGTCGTGGAGGACGGCAAGAAGTATGCCGTAATTGGCGCCGGCGGCCGCTACGACCGGCTGGTGCGGCAGTTTCGCACTACGTCGCTCGACGGTGGAGCGCCAACGGCGCACGCCGTCGGGTTCAACCTATCGTTTGAGCTGCTGGCCGACGCAATGCACGCATACCGCGAGGCAGCTGTCAAAAAGGCGGCGCGCAAGGGCTCTCGACAACAGGCCGTTGTCTCATCTGCGACGTCGCTCGCGGGCCCGTGGATCAAGCCGCGCTGCGATGTCCTCGTTACGTCATTCAACCCCACTACCATCAAGGGTCTCTGCGTGGACATCCTCCGCGATCTGTGGGCGGCCGGCATCTCTGCGGATCTCGTGTCACAAGTACTGTCGTCCGAGGCGCTGGTAGACCTGGCATCGCGCGACTCGATCAACTGGGTTGTTGTCGCTAAGCAGTCAAACGCGTACACGGCGTCTGTCAACTACAAGCCGGTTCGTGTCAAAAACATTGCTGCTAAGAGCGACGTCGACCTCGCCATCGACGAGCTCGTCGGCCACCTCCAGCTCGAGATCGCCGAACGCAACAAGGCGGTTGCGCAGCAGACGGGGACCCGCGGCAAGAAGATGGTTGCTGCTCCGGGCCCGTCTGCCGACACCGCCGCGTCCGTCCAGCCAGCCGACGAGGCCGCCGCCGCCTCTGCATCCGCTTCCAATCGCATCACAATCCTAAACGAGTCGGGCCGTCTCAAGGGCGGAAAAAAGAACCGCTGGCTCGTTGAAGAAAAGTGCCGCGATGGTCTCTCAGCCTACCTGTCGTCCCTCGCGTCACTCCCCGTCTACACCGTCGACGTCCGCGAGGAGACTATCCAAGCGATGCTCACCGTGTCGCCCCGCGATCTCGACGAGTGGAAGCGCAAGGTTGTCGGCGTCGCGCCCAACCAAAAGGCCTATCTCTGCAACATCCAGGCTGCTCTCGCCAAAGAACAGGCCCGCGGCACCGACCAGGTTCTCCTCTACTCGACAAAGTCCGACTCTGTCCATCTGTACAAGTTCCGAGACTAGTGTATATATTTCCCAGTAATGTGTTTACTTTTCCTGGGGGCTCTGCCCCCAGACCCCCGTAGCAACTGCTTCGCAGTTGGAAACTGGAGCTGGTGGAGATCAACCGCGAAGCGGTTGCTACGGGGGTCTGGGGGGCAGAGCCCCCAGGAAGAAAACAGTAAACCAACGCCTAGACATGGTGGGGATCAAGCGCGAAGCGGTTGCTACAAGGGTCTGGGGGTACACCCCCAGGAAGAAAACACTACACCAACGCCTAAGATGATGAAGTCAGGCCGTTTTGTAGTTTTTATCGGTTTTTTGTGGTTTGGTTTTGCACCGCCTACTTTACCCGGTGCAAGTGGGGTTGGGACGCGTGCATATCCACCGCTGAGATATGCAGGGCTGAGCCGCCGGGTACAGCTAAGCTAAGCTGGGGCGCGGGGAGACGGATGGTTCTACACTAGGTCCTCAACCACCTGGCGCAAAGCTACAACACTACCAACACGCCAAAGCGCCAATTGAGACCTGCGAGGACGCCAGCGTCACCATGGCAAGCGCGCCCAAGCCGCCTTTCCTGGTGAAGGCGTTGTACCCGTACCAATCGGAGCATGAGGACGACCTCACGTTTGAGGCCGGCCAGACGATCAAAGTGGAGGTGATTGAGGACGATGAGTGGTTCACCGGCAGTCTGGCAGATGGGCCTGCCAAGTCCGGCATGTTTCCGCGCAACTTTGTCGAGATCATTCCGCAGCCTGCTATTCCGGCGTCGCGGCCCCCGCGATCCGCCGAGCACGCGGCAGCTCCGGCAGCCACTAAAGAGCCGGAATCTGCTCCAGTCGCTGTGGCCGAGACAAAGCCGGTCACTGCGACCAAGCCGAGCGCTCCTAAGCCGGCAGACGACGATGATGACGACTGGGGTGATGGCGAGGAGGAGACCGAGCCGGAGAAGGACATGAAGTCGATCAAGCTGGGAGCGCCCAAGGAGTCAAACGAGACAGAGGTCGACATGCCGCTTGGTGATTTGTCCCTCGAGGAGAAGGAGCATTCTACAACTCAGAGTTTGTCAATTGACTCTGGAGTTGGCGCTGGAGCTGAAGCTGGAGTTGAAGCCGGAACCGGAACGAGAGCTGGAACTGGAGCCGGAACTGGAGCCGGAACTGGAGCCGGAACTGGAGCCGGAACTGGAGCCGGAACTGGAGCCGGAACTGGAGCCGGAACTGGAGCCGGAACTGGAGCCGGAACTGGAGCCGGAACTGGGGCTGGAACCAGAGCTGATGCTCAAACTGAAGCCGGGTCTGTAGCTGAAACGTCTGGGACGAGACAGCCTGGGCCAGGTCCCGCTTCATCCAAGGCCGGAGACTCGTCGTTCAAGAGTCGGATTGCTGCGTTCAACACGCAAAAGGACGCGCCACCAACGCCCCTAAGTCAACAGCCCAAGCCGACTTCGTTTGCGCGCAAGCCGTTTATTGGCGCCCCGTCGTCGTATGTTCCTAGCGTGCCTCCGAGTGGAGGCCATGTCAAGTCAGCGCATGCGCCACCGCCGCCCGTAAACCACGAGGGTAAGTTTTGGAATTTGTTGCCAGTGCAAAGTCCACCCGCGAAGCGGGTGCTACGGGGGTCTGGGGGTGTAACCCCCAGGAAAAATAAAGACAAAAAAAAAAAAAAAGCAGTAGTCTATTGGAAGCTGCCCCGCCCCACAAAGTAAGACAACAAAAGAAAACACAGGCTAACGTCAGAGACCCGCGAGCCGGAGCCGCGACGGGAGCCAGAGCCGGAGCAGGAGGATGAGCCTGCAGTGCCCAAGATGTCGCTCAAGGAACGGATCGCGATGCTACAGAAGCAGCAGGCCGAGGAGCAAGAAGCAGCGGAGCGGTTGCGCCAGAAGAAGGCGGCTAAGAAGGTCCCTCCGCCCAAGCCAAGGGAGGAGGCTGAGAGTGGTGGTGCGATTGCTGAGGGTGAAGTGGTCGATGAAGAAGTGCCCATGTCGCCTGTTGCTCGCAACCAGACTGGCGGGTCGGTTGCGTCGATCCCACATGACAAGACAGGAAGCTCAGTCGCCTCGATTCCGCGTGACAAGACAGGCGGTTCCATGACCTCGGTCGGTTCGCCTGTGCAAGCTCGCCGTTCTAGTAGCTTTGGCATTTCGAGTCCGCCACCAGTGCCGACAGGCATGCCGGCGGCTGCTCAGAGCGCGCATGCTGACGAGCCAACTGTGCCAACGTCTCCAGGCACGACAGGGCCAGAGACTCACGCGCCCCTGATTCCGCACGTCCCCGCCGTCCCCGCCGTCCCCAGACGAGATTCTATTCAAGAGAAGCAGGAGCTAGATGAGGACCGGGACCAGGACCAGGAACAGAGTGAGCAAGAGGAGGAGACGGTCACGAGCCCGGTGCGGGGCGTGCCCATTATCCCCGGTGTCGCTGCACCTGAGATGGCCCGCCCTGCCGACCAAGATGAAGAGGACCGAGTACACAACGACGGTGAAGAGGAGGAGGAGGAGGAGGACGACGACGACGACGATGAAGAGGAAGAGGACGAGGAAGAGGCTAAGCGGATCGCGTTGCGCGAGCGCATGGCCCGCATCTCTGGCATGGGAATGGGAATGGGCATGGCCGGTATGGGCGGTGGCATGAGCCTCGGTATGCTCATGGGCGGCGGCGGTGGCGGCGGGTCGTCATCCAAGACGAAAAAGTCCAAGCCCAAGCAGGTTGATGAGGAGCCCGAGCAAGAGGATGACGAGGTTACTGCACCGCAACCAATGCTTCCATTTGCCGACCCCAATGCTATGGCGGCGCTCCAGCAAAAGCGCAAGGAGCGTAAGGAGCACGAGCCTGGCGTCAACCAAACGGGCGAGAGGGGTGATGTAACTGCCGAGGCCCCAGTTGTTGGTGCCGACGAGCCGGTTACAGGGGAGCCGGTCGCTGCATCATCTGAACCCACTCGCGATGCGGCGCAACCGCCCCTTGCTCGTGAAGTCCCTTCTGTGCCACCGGTACCGCCGGCCCCTTCACGCGACGTTCCCCCACTCCCAACTGCCGGGACAGACACCACGCTGGACCCGCGCCGACCTGAAAGACACCCAGACTACCTGGGCCAGGATCGGCCGGTGTCGGAGCTGTCGACGCATTCGCAGGAGCCTGTCGACGAGGTGATTGAGGACGAGCTCGGCGACGACGAAAAGACCGAGTCCGAAGACTTACTGCAGGCTGGCGGCGACAGTACGCGCTCGTCGGCCATTGGCGGCATTGGAGACCTCGGTGGCCTGCGAGGAAAGCCGACTGTCGCCGGTCTTAACCGCGCCGCAACATTTGACACTCCTGATGCCGACACAGACGTCGGAGCCGGTCCGCGGCTGCCGCGGCGCTCCCTTACGTCTGCTGACGGTATTGGGGCCCCCCACGGTGCACCGCCGGTGCCTCCCGTGCCGCCAGTGCCCGGCACGGGCGCCCCACCGCTGCCGCGGGCTCCACCGCCGCCGCCGGCGGCTGAGATGGGTACCACGCAGCAGGAGTACGAGGAGCAGCTAGGTGACCAGGGCGAGGTGACAGGCTACGAGGCGGACGAGGACACGTCCGACGCCAACGCACCGGGCCCGCGGGCCCACCACCAGCACCAGCACCACCATCCTTCGCCGCTGGTACCGGGCCAGCCGCCTGCCCCGCCGCCTGTACCGCCGCAGCAGTCTGGCCATGCCCGAGCCGGTTCGGATGCCGACTTTGACTTTGGTGGATCGGGATCGGCGGGACAAGCACCCAGGGCTGTCCCACCGCCTGCGCGTGCGCCGCCGCCGCCTGTGCCCCATGCCATGAGTCCGACGTCGCCTCGAGGCCCGCCGCCGCCCCCGCCGCCGGCCCCGCAGGCCGCCCCGATGTCCCCGCGTGCTGCGCCCCCGCCAGCTCCGCAATCGCCTCCGCCAGTTCCAGGCAACCACCCGGGACATTCTGCTGCTCACCATGTGCCACCACCTATCCCTGGCGGGCGCCCTGGACATGAGGCCCCGCCCGGCCCACCGCCGCTTCCTCCCCAAGTCCCAGCACCGGCACCTGCACCTGCCAGTGCCCCGCGGGGCGTGCCACCACCGCCCCCAGTTGTTGCCGGCTCTGCGCCGGCCCCGGCAGGTGCGACGGGCTCGCATGGTTCTAGCTTCGAGGACTCGGGCAGCTCGGAACGCCGCCACTCGAACCGCCTGTCCATGGACTCAACAGGCGCGTCTCGCCGTCTGAGCATGGAGGGCACGCCGACCGGCGGCTACATGGCTCGCGACATTGATCTGTCCGCCGATCCCGACTGGTTCCTTCGTCCCAATGGCGTCCCTGCCATTGTCGAGCAGCGCCGCAACGATCTTCTGTGGGAGCTTGAGGAAAATACCTCGACCAAACGCGGCGGTCGCACCATTGTGTCCCGCGACGTTTACGTCGTGTACCCAGACTACTCGCAGACATCGCTTAGCGTCCAGTACGATGCTGCTGACCCTCACGGCACCGTCCAGGTCGAGCAGTCGCACAAGCCACCACCGCAGTGGCGCCAGGATCAGCTCGAGCAGGCACACCGGGCCCTCGGCCGCCAGGTACTTGACGCCGCCACAAAGGCTCAGAACCTCCAGGTCGGCGACGGCCTCTTTGTGCTTCACGTCCTCAAGCAGGTGCCCGGCGCGCTCGCGAGCATTGGTCGCCGCGCCCACGGCGCCACCATCTACCGCAACATGGCCAACGCGTCCGTCAGCCAAGTCGACGAGATCCGGCCCGGCGATATCGCCATGTTCCGGTCGGCGCGCTTCCAGGGCCACAAGGGCGGCCTCCACCAGAAGTACTCGTTCGACGTGGGCGTCGACGACGTCCACCTCGCCGTCGTCGCCGAATGGGATGGCACCAAGAAGAAGATCCGTGTCATTGAGCAACCGGAGCCGGGCGCCAAAAAGACCCACGACTCGTACAAGCTGCCCGACCTCAAGAGCGGCGAAGTTCGCGTTTTCCGCGTCGTCGGTCGCGACTACGTCGGTTGGTAGACTCGATACAGCAATGCTATACGTTTTTTCTATTTGGGCGCAGGATGCTCGGATCCCGTAGTTGGAATCATGCTTGTTCCTGGGGGGCGCTGCCCCCAGACCCCGGTAGCAACTGCTTTGCAGCTGAAACTAGGGCCGAGTAGTTTCCATACGACTTGGGAACAGAACTACCGGTTGAAAAGACTAATTCAACTGCGGAGCCTATTTGCCACGGGGATCTGGCGGCAGTATAATTCATTTCCCATCTCAGTTTTTTTTTTCCTGGGGGCGCTGCCCCCAGACCCCCGTAGCAACTGCTTTGCAGTTGAAAAAACTAGAGCCCAGTTTTTCCATACGACTTGGGGACCGGTTGAAAAAGACTAATTCAACTGCGAAGCAGTTGCTACGGGGGTCTGGGGGCAGCGCCCCCAGGAAACAGAAAATGAAATGGGAAATGTATTTCTATATACCTCAGTGTTGAGACTACTGCTCAGAAAACCAGTCGCAGAGACGGCGGTGGGGATCGCCGCCGGCCTCAGGATCACTAATCGAGAGGAGACGGGGAGAGTAGCCGTCACTGGGGATGTAAAGGTCGAGCTCGAGGCGAGTGCCAGGACGACGGCTGAGGACAATGGGCACCCGGGGCCCGTGGGAGGTGTCCTGTACGAGCCGGTAGAGGAAGCGGTCTTTGCCGACACGCCCGCACGGGACAAGCTCAGGCTGGTGCTGTAGTGGATGGCCAGAGTCGGTGAGAGGGTCATGGCCATAGTGGAGGCACGCATTGAGGACGTGGCGATCGAGCCAGTGTCGGAGAAAGCGGGTGGTCACGCCGTAATGCAAGAACAGAAAGTGTGCGGCCATGCGATCGCAGACTACGAGGAGCGGTGGCAGCGATGGACCGCGGAGAACGAGAACCATGACGGCGGCGTAGACGAGGTGGAGCAGTGAGACGAGAGCATAGCGGCCGGCAAGACACACGCCGATACACACCACGCGAACTCGCCAGTCGCCGAGAGCGCGCGAATGCACAACGACCCACTCCATGTGCAGAGGCACCGATAAGAAGAGTCCTAGGAAGGCAGACGCGCCGCCATGGGGGCTCCATAATAGCAAATACGGTGCCCACACGACCACCCACCACGTCGACTCGAGCCACCGCCAGGCGCCAAAGTTCCACACGTGGACGATAACGCTCTGACTATGGGCATACGAGGCCACGGTGCGCGCCGAGTACGTGGCGAACCGGCGGGCCGCCGACAGCGCCGCGAGCCCGGCGGCCGCCAGAACTGTCAGCGCGCACGCGATCATTGCCAGTATCGCGTGCCTCGTGGCCGTGTGGGTCGCATGTCACTCGACATCAGATAGATCATCAATCCTTGCATTACGAATCATGCTACAATTAGGGCTAGAGCCGCTAGATAACTTCTGGACAGGACAAGGCTAGCATAAAATAATAGATGGCATGGGATTAGCCGAGTGCCCTTATCGCCGAAGGTGTGAAGTCGGGGACCGTTGCAAATGCGGCGCCGCGACTCGGGCCCGCACGGCTGACGATTTTTTTGAGCCGCATCCACCCGCTCAACAAACTTCGCTGCCCGACCGTTGGCGATGGGTACGACGGAGGGCCGCTGGGGTAGCGAGGATCGTGCGTCATAGCTGATGCAAATTCGGTTTGGGACACGGCACCTATACGGAGGTAATATTGTACAGGCGGCGGCGGCGGTAACACCATGTATTTTCGTTCTTGCTCTTGCGCACAACGTGCCCTTTTATGGTAAATCCAAGCACCGCTGGCCATTATTCCTGTACTACTATCTAGTCACAAATCGGGGCTATTACTAGGCATATCTAATCCCAGCATGAACTCGGCCTGACATGGTCTGAGCGCTGTCATCGAAACCAAAACACCAAGAAAACAAAAACAAGAACAATGCGAGACAAATGACTGAATGCCCGGCATTCCCCGCTAAAAACGTGCCCTTTGGCTCGTTTGCCCCTGGCCAACCATACGACTCATCCGACGCGCACGCCTCGGCACCGTCGTACTCTATGAACGTGGGCGTCCGCCGGCCAGTGATTGCGGCACATGCAGACAGGGCCGTGTGCAATTGCGTGCTCAACACCGGACCACGATTTACGCGGGACCCGTGTATATATCGCCGCGCGCCGTTTGGTGAAACATTTTTCTTCACCCGGTGCATCAATCTTTGTGGGATAATACACAGGCAAAAATGACTGCTAGCGAGACCTTTTTCTTTACTTCTGAGTACGTTTTTTTCAGTTGTTTTTTGTCTCTCGTCAGTTTACTAACTTCAGGTCCGTCGGTGAGGGTGTACGTATTGATCTACACTGATAGCTGGTTGAGCGATTGGGAATCTTTGAACCAGAACATTTTCTGGAACTAGAACTAGGACTAGAACTAGAACCACAAACAGAACTGGAACTGGAGCCAGAAATGAGGTTAGAACTAAAAACTAACAACAGCACCCCGACAAGATTTGCGATCAGGTCTCTGACGCTATTCTCGATGCGTGCCTTGCAGAGGACCCCCTGTCCAAGGTTGCCTGTGAGACTGCTTCCAAGACTGGTATGATCATGGTCTTTGGCGAGATCACCACCCGTGCCAAGCTCGACTACCAGAAGGTCATCCGTGACACCATCAAGGAGATCGGCTACGACCACTCGGACAAGGGCTTTGACTACAAGACCTGCAACGTCCTTGTTGCCATTGAGCAGCAGTCGCCCGATATCGCCCAGGGTCTCCACTACGAGAAGGCCCTCGAGGAGCTCGGTGCCGGTGACCAGGGTATCATGTTTGGCTATGCCACCGACGAGACCCCTGAGCTGCTCCCGCTCACCGTCATTCTGTCGCACTCCCTCAACCGTGCCCTGGCTGGCGCCCGCCGCGACGGTTCGCTCCCGTGGCTCCGTCCCGACACCAAGACCCAGGTCACTGTCGAGTACACCTCGGAGAACGGCGCCATGATCCCGCTTCGCGTTGACACCGTTGTCATTTCGACCCAGCACGCCGACGAGATCTCCACCGAGGAGCTCCGCAAGGAGATCCTTGACAAGATCGTCAAGAAGGTCATCCCCGCCAAGTACCTTGACGAGAAGACCAAGTACCACATCCAGCCGTCGGGCCGCTTTGTCATTGGTGGTCCCCAGGGTGACGCTGGTCTTACTGGCCGTAAGATTATTGTCGACACCTACGGTGGCTGGGGTGCTCACGGTGGTGGTGCCTTCTCGGGTAAGGACTTCTCCAAGGTTGACCGTTCGGCCGCCTACGCCGCCCGCTGGGTCGCCAAGTCGCTGGTCAACGCCGGCCTCGCCCGCCGCGCCCTTGTCCAGTTCTCGTACGCCATTGGTGTTGCCGAGCCCCTGTCGATCTACGTCGACACCTACGGCACCTCGAAGTACACTTCGACCCAGCTCGTCGACATCATCCGCAAGAACTTTGATCTCCGTCCCGGTGTCATTGTCAAGGACCTCGACCTTGCCCGCCCCATTTACCGCAAGACCGCCTCGTACGGCCACTTCACCAACCAGGAGAACTCCTGGGAGAAGCCGCGCAAGCTCGAGCTCTAAGTGCATGTTACAGCGCATGATAGAGTTTTGGAGTAACTTGCCTATGCTTACGATATCGACGCTCAACTCGTTGACGATTTTATTTATGTGTACGACCTCATGATCCTGATGCAGCATGCGGACCTGGCGTGACAGTCGGTCCTTCTGATGTACTGGTCTTCAACAATGACCGCATCTAATACATTAATCTGTTTGACAGAATTTGACCGAGCGTAGTTGTGTGTGTGTGTGTGTGTGTGTGTGTGTGTGTGGTAGAATAAAAAGACGGCTGTTCGTGGACAATCAACTATTCTATGTTGCATGAATCAAACCGACTGTAATAAGATGCCGATGCGGCTCAAAAATTCCATCGTTTAAACAATCAACACAACCAGGCTATACTGCTTCTATGAATGGGCGAGTAATTGTGGAAAATGGCTTGCGTAAAGTGACGCCATACTACAAGGACTCCAGCGTTTACTGCAAGGGCCGTTGGTTCGGGCGTACAGTGCGCGATGTGCTGGTGTCTGAGTTCAGATTCTACCCGCAGGAGTACATTGTATGTGGCCTATTACATGTCTTTTTTCTTGCGCTATTCTAGATCCACGATAGCTACCTGCCTCGCAGTAGAGACGTTGCTTTGACGAGATCAACTGTGATGCAGTGAAGCGTCTGGCGGCAATATTGAACGATCCCTAACTTCAGGAACAAGCTGCAGCGACAGAGGGAGTACGCCTGACGCGAACACAGAAAAGAGAGCCACCTATAATAGGTACTTCGGCGTTGAACCAGCTAATTGGAAATGGAGACCTGCTCGAGTTTCGCGGGCATGCGCACGAGCCGCCAATTCCGTACTTTGACGACAAATTTGACGTGATCCACGAGGATGACAACGTCTTAGTGATAAACAAGCCGGCGGGTATTCCTTCGCATCCGTCTGGAAAGTACCAACGTAATTCGGTCACGTCGATCTTGGAAGAGCAGCGAGGTCGGGCGTTTTATCGTATGTTCGTTGGTTTCTCACTAATGAGACACAACTAACTCTAGCGAGCCATAGATTGGATAGACTAACAAGCGGTGTACTCATATTGGCCAAATCCACACCGGCTGTCCAAGCTTTACACAGACGCCAAAAGTATGAACCGGTATTTAAAGAATATTATGCCAAGGTCAAGGGAGACTTTTCACAGTATGCAGTTTTGATTTGGTAAAAGGATCAATACTAACCGCAGAGCTCCAAAGGAATGCCGTGCACCTTTGCTCAACTTTGACAGAAATCTTCCCTTCAGCGTGCTTAGGAATTCTATTGTCGACGGTGCACTAAAGCCCTGTACAACACTATTCGACATGATATGGTTTGACGGTACCTACTCTCTTGTTTCATGTGAGTTTGCACACAGCGATAATACAGACCTATGCTAACGCCAGGCAAACCTCTGACTGGAAGGACGCACCAGATCCGCAAGCACCTCGCAATTCTTGGATACCCGATCGCTAACGACAAATTGTATCTGGATCCAGCGTTTCGCGAGTTTAGCCTCGTCCTCAACGACCTCAACCCGAGCCTTGAGGCTCAATGGAAACAGCTTAGCGAAGCATTCGACAAGCTGTCAATCGATTTCCGCAACGAGCTGCCTTCTCACCATACAGGCGAATTTTGTGACGAGTGTGGAGGAGCACTATTTGGAGACCCAGAACCAGAAGAGCGCGAAATATGGCTGCATTCGCGTGTCTACGCCTCTGGCGAGGGAGCCAAAGTACCATGGCGATACGAGGCGGTCCCACCGCCATGGGCAGATCACTCAGCGGCCAGTTTTCCCCACCCCCAAACTAGATGAACCCAGCGAAGCGGTTTCTAGTGGCTAGTAGGAGTACCATAATTTTACCTGTATATACGAGACAATGTTGCATCAACACATCCTCACGCTACCCCTGAAAGGTGGAATTTGGCCCGTCTCGATGGCAACCGCACAACTGATGCACGGCTGAAATATATTTTTTCCCTTCACTGGCAGTTGGAGTCTGACCTTTGGCAAAACAAAAAACAACCACAAAAAAAAAAAAAACCAAACATACCCGAATAACCTCCATTTCAAATATGGCGGATTCGGGGTTCATTAACGATCTTGCGGCCACGCTGCAGCAGATCACGGCTCCGAGCACGGCCGGGATCAAGGCCGCTTCCGATAAGCTGCAAAACACATACTACACACAATGGCAGACGGTCCCTGCTCTCATCCAGCTTCTTCAGCAGCACCCGGACAGCCAGATCCGTCAGCTTGCTGGTGTTGAGGCCCGAAAGCTCGTGCCCAAATTCTGGGCTCCCATTGACCAGGACGTTCAGGGCGTGCCCGAGAATGTCCGGGCTGAGATCCGCCAGTCGCTCCTCGAGTCTACCGTCAAGGAGCAGCAGGCTCTTGTCCGTCACACTTCGTCGCGTGTTGTTGCTGCTATCGCAATTGAGGACATTGACGACCAACGGTGGGCTGATCTCCTTCCGTTCCTGTTTAAGGGCTGCACCTCGGACGACAGCGCCCTCCGCGAGGTGTCTGTGTACATTCTGTATGCTCTGCTTGATGCCGATAGCGAGTCTCTGATCGAGGGCTCGGTGGATCTGCTGCGCCTCTTCTCCCAGACCATCAAGGATCAGCAGTCGTCGACGGTGCGTGTCAACACTGTGCTGGCGCTCGGCAAGGTCTCGGAGAACATCGACACGTCGGCTATCCCCAAGAACGCCCCCAAGGAGAACAACCCGGTCGAGCTGTACCGCGCTGTAATTCCGTCCATGGTTGATGTTCTCAAGGACACCATTGCCCAGAACGACGAGAAGGCGGCTCTGCAGGTGTTTGAGGTGTTCACGACGCTGCTGCTAGTTGACAACGCGCTGGTGGCCAAGCACCTCGGTGACCTGATCCAGTTTATGCAGGGCCACATTGCTTCCAACAAGGAGCTCGATGAGGAGATTCGCGTCGCTGCTCTGCAGTTCCTTATCTCGGCTGTCCGCTTCAAGAAGGGCAAGATCCAGAACCTCAAGCTCGGCCCGACCCTCACGGTTGCCGCTCTCCGCATCGCCGCCGAGCCGTTCGAGGATGATGAGGATGACGAGGATGAGAACAGCGAGGACTCGCCCGGAAAGCTCGCGCTTCGCCTCATCGACGTTATGTCGTCGTCGATGGCCCCGACCCAGGTCATGGCCCCGCTGCTCGAGGCGCTGCCGCAGTGCGCTGCGTCGGGCGACGCCTACGAGCGCCGCGCCGGCTTTTACGCCCTCAGTGCTGCTGTCGAGGGAGCTCCCGACTTTGTGGCCACCCATATCCACGACGTTCTCAACATCGTCGTCGCCGGCCTCAACGACAAGGACCACGTTGTCAAGGTCGCCGCCCTCTACGCGCTCAGCCAGCTTGCCACCGAGCTCCACGACGTTGTGGGCGACGAGCACGCAGTGCTGCTGCCGCTCGTGTTTAACATCATGGACGGCGCCTCAACCCTCAAGGTTGGCAAGGCTGCGTGCCTGACCCTCGATGCCATCCTCGAGACCCTCGACCGCGATGTCATCACCGAGAAGTACCTGTCGTCGCTCGTGCCCAAGCTGCTGCAGCTGCTGCAGAATGTTGACAACTTGACGCTCAAGGGCTCCATTGTCGCTGCGCTTGCGTCTGCCGCGTTCGCCGCCAAGCAGAACTTCACCCCGTACTTCCAGCCCACGATCGAGGCCCTCGCTCCGTTTGTCCAGATCGCCGGATCCACCGACGACACCATCCCGCAGGAGGCCTACACTCTGTGCGGTATGACCATGGACGCGCTTTCGTCAATCGCCGACGCCGTCGGCAAGGAGGTGTTCCGCCCGTACGTGTCGCCTCTTGTCGATGCTGCCTATAGCTGCCTGACCACCAACAAGCCGCGCCTCAAGGAGTGCGGTTTCGTGTTCCTCGGCATCATGGCCAAGGTGTACAAGGACGAGTTTGCGCCGTACCTCGACAAGCTCATGCCCGAGATCTACAAGTGCCTTGACCAGGATGAGTTTGGTGGCTCTGGCGACGAGGACGAGGACGATAATGACGACAACATTGGCCAGGACGATGACGGCGAGGACCCGTTCAAGCTCAAGGTCAACGGCGCTGTTGCTATTGAGAAGGAGGTCGCCCTCGAGTCGCTCACCGTCATCATGACGTCGACCAAGGAGGCGTTTGCCCCGCACCTCGAGAAGACCACCCAGACGTTTGTGGAGCAGTGCGACCACTTTTACGACGGTATTCGCAAGGCCGCCGTCGTCGGCCTGTGGTCTGCATTCATGTCGTTCTTCAAGCTCGCCAGCATCCCCAAGTGGACGCCCGGCTTCCCGGCGTCGACGCAGGGCATTCCCCAGCCGGTCGTGCACCTTGCCGACACTGCTCGGAAGACGACGCTCGACCTGCTCACGACTGAGGACGAGCGCTCGGTGGCCACCGTTATCTGCGACAACTTTGCCGAGTCGATCCGCCTTGCTGGACCGTTTGCCATTGGATCCGAGGAGGACCTCAAGAACCTCGTGGGAGAGCTGCTCATGATTCTCCAGAAGAAGCACTCGAGCCAGGACATGGATGATCTGGACGAGGAGTTTGACAAGCATGCCGACGAGGAGGATGCCATTGGCGACGGCGCTGAGTACGACGAGGTTCTTGTCGACTCGGCCATGGACGTGCTGATCCAGCTTGCTGCTGCTCTTGGCGGTCAGTTCATCCCGATCCTGCAGGCTTCGTTTGAGGTTATCCACGGCTACTGCGTCAGCAAGAGTGCCTCGGAGCGAGCCTCAGGAGTTGGCTGCCTTGCTGAGATTGTCAACGGCCTCCGGGCTGAGGTGACGCCGTTCACGTCGGACCTACTCCAGATCTTCCTTGCTGCTCTCGACGACAAGGACCTCGAGGTCCGCAGCAACGCGTCGTACGGCATTGGTCTCATCTGCGAGTTCAGTGGCGAGACCGAGCTTATCAAGTCGCAGTACATGACGATTCTCCAGAAGCTGCAGCGCCTGCTCAAGAAGGTCGACAAGAAGCAGCGCAAGTCGTTTGGCCGCGAGGGCGAGAACGACAACAACGCGCGCTCGCTCGCCAACGCCTGCGGCTGCGTCGCCCGCATGGCCCGCAAATACCCTGACATTGTGCCTATCTCCGAGGTCCTTCCCGTCCTCGTTGGCCGCTTGCCGCTGCACGAGGGCTTTGAGGAGAACACGCCCATCTTTGAGTTCATTATCGACCTGTTCCAGCAGAAGAACGCTGCTGTCGGCGCGCTGACCTCGGAGATTGTTGATGTGTTTGACCAGGTCTTTGCCCAGCAGGCTGCCCTCGAGCACGAGGAGTCGCTCAGCAACGGCCCGCCCGAGGTCAAGCCATTTGAGGACGATGCCCTCAAGGCCAAGGTTGTGGAGCTGCTCAAGTTCATTGAGCAGAATAGCTCAGGTCTTGTCTCGTCCAAGCCCAACCTTGCCAAGGCCATTGCATAAATATGTACGTTTATTCTAATAGAGTGTGATGCAACGTGCTTTTATCTTGATTATTTGATTTCCTGGGGGCGCTGGCCCCAGACCCCCCGTAGTAACTGCTTCGCAGTTGAGATATGGCGCCATGAAGGTGGTTCCTTAGATTTCATGTCAATGGTCAGCTAATTCTAGCTGTTACAATTGCCAATCCCAACCGCGAAGCGGTTGCTACGGGGGTCTGGGGGCAGAGCCCCCAGGAAACAAGAAAAAGGAAGCGAAGCACACCTGCTTTTTTTTTTTTTTTTTTTAGTTATGATGGTATGGAGGGCCCGAAAAAACCAACAAAAAACGAACAGTGTTGCATATCAGAATCCGGAGACGCATGGTTACATAATTGTGTGGCGCAAGGGCAAGTTATGTTGCATATCTGATAACAAACCCAGGTTCATAGTCTTATGTCTGGAAGGTTCGGCCTGTGGGGAGTTGCGGTGCCACCAACGGACTACTGTGGATAGAATGAGCGAGGAGAGTTCGGCAGGATCATCTGGAGAGACCATTGAGGTCGTTGTCAAGTAAGTATGGCGGGGCAAATCTCAGTTTTGACATGACGTGTCCTATCTAGTCGGCTGAAACGATGGAGATATGGCCTGTGAGGCGTGGCGATTCCGATTCTGAAATTCGATACACAACGAATTGGCTAACACACAGGTCGTCTAGTGACGTTAAGTACACAATTTCTATCGGTCTAAAAGACACGGTCGCCACTTTGAAGCAAAAGGTCGCAGACAAGTCAGATATCACCACCGACAGGCAAAGACTGATCTACTCTGGTCGCGTGCTCAAAGACCACGAGACCGTCGAGTCATACAAGATTAAGAATGGAGTGACCATCCACCTTGTCAAGGGCGCAGCTCCGCCAGGCTCTGGTGCGGGCACGGCGTCGGGCACCGGCTCAACGTCTGCACAGACGCCGTCGCAGCCGCAAGCGCCCACCAACATTGCCACCGGTCCCGGCGCCGGCAACCCGCTGGCTGATCTGACGGGCGCGCGGTACGCAGGCCTTGTGAACCTACCGAGCGCTAGCATGTTTGGGCCTGACGGTGGCATGGGCCCGCTGCCAGATCGCGAGCAGTTTCTGCAGCTGCTGGAGCAGCCGGGCGTCGCCGAGTCCATGCGCGAAGCCCTCAGCAACCCCCAAGTTGTGGATATGATGATGAACTCGAACCCCATGCTTCGCCAGAACCCGTTTATGCGCCAGATGCTTAGTACCCCGCAGTTCCGCGACTTTATTTCCAACCCGCAAGTCCTGCGGCAGATGCTTGAGATGGAGCGGGCCATGGGAGGCAATGCCGGTCAGACGCCGTCGTTCCCCGCACCGAACCCGCCCACCGAGGCGGCCGACAGCACTTCGAGCGGAGATGCTGCTACTGGAACTGGCAGTGGAGCTGGCACAGGTGCAGGAACTGGAGCTGGAGCTAACGCTGCTGCGAACCCGTTTGCAGCTCTCTTCGGCGCCGGGGCTGGCACTGGAGCGGGGGCTGGAGCTGGAGCTGGAGCTGGAACTGGAGCTGGAGCTGGAGCCAACCCCCTGTTCAATCCCGAGCTGTTCAATGCCTACATGAGCGCCTTTGGCGGCGGCATGGGAGGCATGGGAGGCATGGGAGGCCTGGGAGCCGGTGGTTCGCCCGAGCCGCAGGACAACCGCCCGCCGGAGGAGCGCTACGAATCTCAGCTGCGCCAGCTCAACGAGCTGGGCTTCACAGACTTTGACCGCAACGTGCGCGCACTGCGTCGCAGCGGCGGCAACGTGCAGGGCGCCGTTGAGGCGCTTCTTGACGGACAGGTCTAAGCTAGGTGTGCATGGTTTCCCTAGATGTCATATCGTTCATACTGATGAAATGTCGATACTGCCGTTGATGCCCTCGTGTTCTTATTTGGGCTTTTTTTGCTCCTGGGGGCACTGCCCCCAGACCCCCGTAGCAACTGCTTCGCAGTTGGTCTTGGGCGGCGCGTACGGTCATTCAGCTTCTTTGGGGTTGAACACTCCGCAGTTGAGCATTTATAGACGTTGATCAACTGCGAAGCAGTTGCTACGGGGGTCTGGGGGCAGTGCCCCCAGGACGAAAACCAAAGTCGCAGACAGTGCGTGAAGAAGTGCATAAACTAAATGCATGCATTATCAAGCCGGGTAAATTGTACGGAAGATAGAAAGCGATGATGCGCAAGACGCGAGACTTTGCGACGCACTTGTGGAGGGAAATGGCCGAGGGAAGCGACCCAGAGACGGTTGCTGACCCTGTGAGCCAAGTTTCTGGGAGCGAGAATGGTTCTAGCGGAGCTAAAGGGGTGCCGGTTGCGGACGCCGGCCGGCCAGAAGCGGCGGCGTCGGACCCGCCTGCCGCGGACCGGCCTGACCAGCCGAGTGAAAGCGAAAGTATAAAGGAGATAAAACAGGAGGACAATGCTAATGTTGGGGAGAGTGATAAATCAAAACCGGATGCAGATGCAGCAGATGCAGCAGACGGCGCGAAAGATGCTAGTTCAAAAAAAGGGGCCAGTCCTAAAGATGCAAGTCCAAAAGAGGACGTCGCAACGGCGCCCGAGGATTTGGCTGCGGCTCCGGCTGCCACGCAGGCACTAGGCGAAGCCCAGCAAAAGAGCAGCGAAGAACCGAGTAACGGCAACAAAAACACCGAGGGAGCTGAAGGCGAGCAAAAGGACAATGCCAAATTGAGCAAAGGACCGGAGGACAGTTCGAAACCGGCCGACAGCAAGACTCCAGTCAAGCGACAGTTTTCGCGGAAGCGAACACGCGCGCTGTTGGAAATGCTGCCGTCTGAAGACACAGAAGAGCTTCACACGTTCCAGGTGATCTTTCGGCGGTGTGTGGCTGCGATTATGGGGTCCCACGAGATTATCGCCAGCGAAGATGCGTTTTCGGAGATTTGCGCCCTGGCAGAGGTGTACATGGACACGTTGTTTGGAAAGCTGCACAAGCTGACGCAGATCCAGCGGCGGTCGCAGCCGTCGATAGCGGATGTGGCTCTGCTGCTGCGGTTTACCGGCATTTCGCTGAGCGAGCTCGAGAACGAACGCAAGCTCGGAAGCGCCCGGATGCTCGACAGTCTCAACAACTTGCGTCTCAATGCCGATGAAGAGCCGCCGGACGAGCTCGAGCGGCTCATGGTGGAGGACCCCGAGCTGCGCAAGATCGTGCCGTCACTGGCACAGCGCGGCAGCTACGTTCCGGCGTGGATGCCGGCGTTTCCGCCAGACCATACGTTCAAGGCGACTCCACAGTATCCAGAACGGGTCTCAGATCCGCGACGCCTGCGCGAGCTCATTGTCGAGGAGGGCCGGCTTGCCGAGTCCGCGCTGCAGCGGCTATTTGACAGCCGTGCTGCCGTTATGGCGCAACTAGGCAAAGACGGTCAGCAGGATGGCACTATTGACGAAGTGGGTCCACCCAAGGCCAACGGGGTTGCCGGTCACGACGATGACCACGACGACAATGACAACGGTAACGACAGCAGCGACCTCAGCAGTGTCGATGACAACGACCCCATTATTCGCGACGACTTTGTCATGGGAGGTATGGACGAGGCTAAACACAACAAAAAGCCGCGCCTTTCCCTCCGACTCTCCATTGCGGGACGCCCGGTGCCGCCACTGGCGTCCCGCAAGCCGCAGGACCTCAACAGCGACTCGCTCGACGTGGTAGCGTATGCGCGCGAGCGTCTTGCTGCCCGCGAGGAGCGCCTGAAAAAGCTCGTTGGCTCACACCGCGAACGGCCTGAGGTGTCGCACCGGTCCGTCGAGACCGAATTTGCAACCGTCAAGCGGTTCCTCACGGACGGTGTCCATGACCACCATCGCCCAGACTACATCATCGCGTGGGACAAGGACCGCTACAATTGACTTTATGTACGATACGAATAATGACGACGGCTTTGCCCTTGCTTTTTCTTTTTTTTTTCCTGGGGGCGCTGCCCCCAGACCCCCGTAGCAACCGCTTCGCGGTTGAGCACCACCAACAACCACCACCTAATCTCAACTGCAAAGTAGTTGCTACGGGGGTCTGGGGTAGCGCCCCCAGGAGAAGAAAAGAACATTAACACGACCAAAAACTACCACCTAATCTCAACTGCGAAGCAGTTGCTACGGGGGTCTGGGGGCAGCGCCCCCAGGAGAAAAAAAAAGAACATTAACACAACCAAAAACTACCACCTAAACTCAACTGCGAAGCAGTTGCTACGGGGGTCTGGGGGCAGCGCCCCCAGGAGAAAAAAAAAGAACATTAACACAACCAAAAACTACCACCTAATCTCAACTGCGAAGCAGTTGCTACGGGGGTCTGGGGGCAGCGCCCCCGGAAAAAAAAAAGAACGGCCCGGATGCTTAGCAGTGCCCATTTGGAGCCAGAGGTTCACCCCACCGCACGGCTGAACAGCCGTTAACGTGGTCAGCCGGGACCCCGCAGTAATGTCAGAGGGAGGTGGCCAATCAGGGATGGGGGCCACACATGCGCAACCTGCCCTGGTAGACCCAGAATCCGGGACTGGGAGGGAGTAAGCCGGCGATTTGGCGGTGTTTGACTGAGATTAGTCTGTGTGCCGGGATGCCCATGTTCGATACCAGCGGGACGACCGATCATGCGACCGGTGCATAACTGCCACTGTTGCGGAACGGTGTTGGGTTTTGCGGTGGTTTTTCCGTCGATTCTGTATTTAGTTCTTCTATCGACTATACCAGACATGAGAATCACATATTTCGCATGCAAAGAAACGTGGACAATGACGTTGCTAACTGTCGCCCCAGCAACCAAACTGGCCCATCGATGGGCATACAACAGCACTCCAACTGGAATGGGCTGGGAGCTAGTAGAGCGCGCGCGCGGCTCGGCGCGGCGCAACGCGAAAGCGAGGCTGAAGAGCCTGCCGGTCCCGCATATAAAGGGCCATCGTACCTAACTTGGGAGCAGATCAAAGGCAGGCGGGAGTAAAAAACATACTTTTTCGACGCTCAACAAGTGATGGCTCCGGGACACCCTGGGACGGTGGTACTACGGAAAACAGGATAAATTGTCCCATATTGCCTCTGAAGTGGAAGGAAGGAAAAAAAAAGAAAACATGTTCGAGCCAACAAAGGTGTGCTTGCCCGGAAGCATCCTGTACCCTGTAGAGGTCACGGGCATTGTCGAGGGCACTGGGACGCCGGTGAGAAAACAGCAGACGATCCTTCGATACAAGTACTGGAAAACTGAAGCACTGAACAAGGAAGATGGAGAAGGTGATGCCAACGGTGCCGGTGCTAATGAAGACGATGGAGACCACCAGTTTGTCAAGGAGTACCACTCGACGTTTGAGTCGCCCATTGACGGCGACATTGTCGAGTGGAACGTAACAGTCGGCGACACAATTGGCGACCATAGCCAGCCGGTGGTGACGATCCTCGAAAAGTGCACACATCCGGTGCAGTATGGCGGGCTGTGTGCCATTTGCGGCCAGTCGGTGGCGGATCAGCAGGACTATAGCGAGTTTTCGAACCGCGATCGTGCTCCGATTGCCATGTCACACGACACATCTGGACTCAAAGTGTCGTACAATGAGGCGGAGCGGATCGAGAAGAGCGCGACGGCGGGCCTGCTGAACCAGCGCAAGCTCATTCTGGTGGTGGATTTGGACCAGACCATTATCCACGCGGCAGTGGAGCCGACAATTGGCGAGTGGATGGCCGATCCCAACTCGCCCAACCATGCGGCGGTTGCAAACGTCAAGACATTTACGCTCGAGGAGGAGGTGCCGCTGTCGCCGCGGCACGAGGGGCCCCGGCCGCCGCCGAGTCTGTGCCGGTACTATGTGAAGCTGCGTCCCGGCCTCGATCGGTTCCTCAAGGCCATGAACGAGATGTACGAGATGCACATATACACGATGGCGACCAAGGCGTATGCAAAGGCGATTGCGGCGCTGATTGACCCCAATGGCGAGTACTTTGGCGATCGGATTTTGTCGCGCGATGAGTCTGGGTCGGTTGTTCAAAAGTCGCTCAAGCGGCTGTTTCCAGTGTCGACGTCGATGGTGGCGATTATCGATGACCGTGGTGACGTGTGGCGCTGGAAGCCTAACCTGATCAAGGTGCTGCCGTACAACTTCTTTGTGGGCATTGGCGACATCAACTCGTCGTTTTTGCCCCAGCGCAACGGTGCTGCCGTGATGAAGTCGATGAAGAAGAAGCTGGATACTCCAACAGCCATTGAAAGTGGTGGCGGCCAGCCTGTCGCGGAAGCGTTGGCCAGTGATTCCGGTGACTCTGGCTCTGGTGTTTCTGCAAAGGACAAGTCTGAGAAGCCTAGTGACGAACCGGCCGCCGCGGCCAAACAAACTGAGGAGGTCAGTGAGATCAAAGAGACCAAGGAGGCCAATGAGACCAATGAGACCAATGAGCAAACCAAGGACAAAGGGAAAGATGAACCAAACAAGATGGCAGTTGACGGGACTCAGAAGGTAGACGTCGACGGACAAGACGGCGCCGCTGACAAGACTGAAGAAACCAAGGACAAAAACACCAACGACGACTACGAAGCCGAGGAACGGGCAGAAGAAATGGCAGCGACCATGGCCGCCATGGACGAGAGCCCCGAGCTGCTGGAAGTACAAGCTACGCAGCGAAGTGCCCTGATCGAGCAGCAGCAGCACGATCGCCCATTGGCCAAACTACAGCAAGAGCTTGGCAAGGGCGATCATGTGCTGCACGACGACGATCGCGAGCTCGAGAACTTGCAGGCGGCGCTGACGCGCGTGCACGACGAGTTTTTCCGAGAGCTCGAGGCGATGCGCAAGGACCCGGCATACCATGCCAAGCGGCGAACGTCGTCGTCCGCCGCCCACTCGGCTGCTCGCAGCCGGTCGCACTCGGTCGCCACTGGCCTGGGCTCGGCAGGCCCCGAAACAGCGGCAGGAGACTCTGGCGAGTCGTCGAGCGGGTCCAAATCGGACAAGCACGGCCCGCGCATGGACGATGTGCGGATACCCGACGTGGCAGAAATCATTTCACGCATGCGACAAAAGGTGTTTGAGGGCTGTGTATTTTTGTTGTCCGGCTGGCTACCACGAGGCACTAACCTCGATACCGCCGACATTGTTGTGTGGATGCGGTCGTTTGGCGCCGTGGTCGTCGCGGAGCTCGTGCCGAGCGTGACCCATGTTGTCGCCACAAACGGCGGCACTGAAAAGGTCCGTCTCGCCGCCGGCTACGGCAATATAAAGATCGTTTACACTGACTGGGTCTATGCCTGCATCGCCGCCTGGCAGCGCGTCCCCGAGGACGACTACTACATTGACGTTCCCAATGCCATCCCGCAGGCCAATAACCCCAAGGCACTCTCTGGCGCTGTGTCTGGCGGTGATGACAATGTAGACGACGACGTCGCCGTTGAGGAGTCCGAGACGCCGGCCCCAGAAAACGTTGCACGCTTTGTGCGTAGCCTATCGCATGGCGACGTGTGGGCCAAAGTCGACAAGGAACTCGAGGAGTTCATGGGCAGCGAAGACGACTCGTCTGATGATAACGACGACGATGACGACGACGACGACGACGAAGCCAACGCAGACGGCGACACCAACGCCCGCAAGCGTTCTCGATCTCCGACGCCTTCTGGCGACGAGCCCGAAGGCGGAAAGCGCGCCCGCCACAACGACAATGACGACGATGACGACGATGATAATGACTTTGACGACGACAAGTTTGCTGAACAGCTCGAAAACGACCTCTTATAGTCCCTCCATTTCGCCTAATGTACAATACATGCTGTGACGCTGTCTTGTTCCTGGCGGTTCTACCCCCAGACCCCCGTTGCAACTGCTTCGCAGTTGGTTCGAGGGCCCAGCTACAAAGCAGCTTCTATTGATGAAAATAAATTCTATATCGATCAATTTCTAGATCGATCAATTCCAACTGCCAAGCGGTGGACTCTCTCCCCTCTTCCCCCCAAGAACAACTGGAAACCGACCAGGATCACGTGACGCGCATTTATATGGCGAGCATCGACAAGATTGGAGACATGGCACTGGCAGGAGCAATGGCGCTCGAGGCGAAGATTAAGGAATGGCTTGATCTGGATATTGTAGGTTTGAGCAATGCTTTTGTGTCATCTCGAAAGTGCGCTAACGGCAGAATCCGGAGACCCGGAACGAGATCATCAAGCTTCAAAATGATGGAAACACATCGGAGCTAGAGCGACGACTACTCAAAAGTAAGTGTTGGCTTGCAATGCAATGATATTAGAGGGTCATAAAGAACCCCAGCCGCAAAATCGAGTGCTGTCAGCTGCTAGCGGTGTCCGGAACCTGCAAGAAAAAAAAGAACACACAAAACAAAGACGACAAATCTAACAACAGGAATTGAGTTTGGAACTGCGGGTTTGAGAGCAGAGATGGCAGCTGGGTTCAGCAAAATGAACGATTTGACGGTTTTGCAAGCATCACAGGGATTGGCGACGTACGTTAAGAAGAATGTCGAGAACGCACTTGCGCGCGGCATTGTGGTGGGCCATGACCACCGTCACCACTCGGCGCGGTTTGCAGAGCTGACGCAACTCGCGTTTGTACAATTGGGGTTCAAGGTGTATAATCTTGGCCTGTGTCACACGCCGCTGGTGCCGTTTGGCGTCGATCACTACAACGCCTGTGCTGGTGTTATGGTGACGGCATCGCACTCGCCGGCTCGCGATAACGGGTACAAGGTGTATCTTGCGGATGGGCGACCTGCATGCCAGATCATTCCTCCGCACGACAGTGGAATTGCAGCCAGTATCGAGCAGAATCTGAAACCGTGGACGTGGGACCTGGCTGTGCTAAAGTCAGATCTTATTGTCGACGCCCACACCGAGACAGCCAACGCTTACTTTGCGGCAGTGCGCAGCCGTTTGCACTGGAGCCAGCCAGCAGCGGGGCTCAAGCTCACGTACACGCCGATCCATGGTGTTGGACTCGACCCGTTTTTGCGCGCTGCTCGTGACCTTGGCATCGACGAAAGCAGCATTGTTGTTGTACCGGAGCAGCGCGAGCTGGACCCGGACTTTAAGACGGTGCCATTTCCGAACCCGGAGGAGCAAGGTGCTCTAGACCTCGCCATCGTGACTGCCAATAAGCATGGCTGCGACTACGTGCTCTCCAATGATCCGGACGCCGACCGGTTCGCCCTCGTCGTCAAGGACCCGGCCACCAACGAGTTTGTGCAGCTCACGGGCAACCAGCTCGGGCTATTGTTTGCGTCTTATGTGCATGGGGCATCGTCGTCGTCGTCGTCGTCGTCGTCGTCGTCGTCGTCGTCGTCGTCAGCCAGCACCAAACAGGCTATGCTCAACTCTACGGTTTCAAGCCAGGCACTACGCGGTGTGTGCGAAAAGTGGGGCGTGCATTACGAGGACACGTTGACCGGGTTCAAGTGGATTGGAAACCGCGCTATCGACCTCGAAGCCGATGGATACCGCGTACCGTTTGCGTACGAGGAAGCCATCGGGTACATGTTTGAAGTCGTCCACGATAAGGACGGTGTGAGCGCAGCGGTCGTGGCGTTGCAAATGATTGCCGAATGGCAGCGGCGCGGCACGCACGCGCTCGCCGAGCTCGAGCGCCTCTACAGTGAGGCTGGCCACTATGTCGAGGCCAACTCATACTATGTGACTCCGGATCCTTCGGTCACCGACCGCGTTTTCAGTCTTATCCGCCAGTCGGCTACTCCTCACCCCGCAACCATCGGCCGGTATCAGGTCACGTCGTGGCGCGACCTCACGGTTGGCTACGATTCGGCAACCCCCGACCATGTCCCGACTCTGCACGTATCGCCTTCATCGCAAATGATAACTGTGCAGCTCGCGGACCCCTCAGCTACCGATGGCGCGCGAGTCCGCTTCACGGCCCGTGGCTCCGGCACCGAGCCCAAGCTCAAGGTCTACATCGAGGCCCATGCAGCCTCCCACGCTGTCGCAGCTCGCACAGCCCGCGACGTCTGGGACGTCCTCCGCGTCGAGTGGTTCCGCCCTGCCGAGTTCAACCTCAAAGAGGTATCCCCGCCATAGCCGTTTTCATTTTTTTTTTTTTTTTGGTTGTTGTTCTTACTGGGGGCGCTGCCCCCAGACCCCCCGTAGCAACTGCTGCGCAGTTGGGTTGCGGTCAATTCATGTATTCAAGTGATAATCGTGAACCCGCGTAAAAAACATTGGAACTCGGGCCAGTAGTGGGATGTGGAGTTGTAAGAGCCATGTGCCAAGCCCAATAGTCGGAATCATGACATAAACGAGTGAAATGTCAAACTTTAAATCAAGTGAGATTAGGATGTGGGCACTAGCTCCTGGAAAAGAAAAACGACTCCATGGACACGCCAGCACCTCGCAGATGGTACGTGGCGACGTGCATATTTTTTTGTTATTTTTAATGTTTTTGCAGATTTCGTGTAATCCAAATGGCACCGTGCGGCTCAAGCTGACGTCGCGCCAGCACCGGGGCTTCGGAACCGGTACACGACACGTTTGTGGTTTCCGGCCAAAGTAGAGCACTGGCCTCAATCCTCGCTCGGAAACGCGTGCCGGGTGTGTAACGCACACGTCAACAAAGCCCAGTCTGCAAGAAATGCCGGCCAAAGGATGGCCGACGCAGGCCCGCAAGGACGCGATGCTACCACAGTAAGTATTAGTCTTACGCGAATTAGCTCGGATGATTGTTCAGCCAGTTCATTTGGTTCTACTACGGTTCTACTATGGGCTTCGAGGTAATCCGGAGTCTTGGACACGTCCGCAAGCAGTTTCAAAGTTGTGACGGGACTCGGAGACGGAACCACTGAAGAAAACGAACCCGAATGCGCGACGCGAGTCCTTTTGGATGCTAGTTTCGGCTAAGCTTGGACACAGCCTCTGGAAACTCGAGAGTGCCCAAGTTTAAGTGTCGATCGGTTACTATTTGGGTCTGAAAGGCCTAACTCGAAAACGTGAAGAACGATAAGCTGTGTCGTTTGGCCAAATTCGTGGACAGCCCTCGAGTGACCAAAGACGGAACAGTACACCCAAGAAAGAAAAAACCCACAAACAAAAACTAACGACAGGTACGAAAAACAGTTTAAACCGCGAAAAGGCGGGCCGATGTCTGGGATCGGTCGGCACTACCAGAAACTATTGGGTGCGCTGTGCGCAGTGGTGATGATTGTACTGTTTTGGCACCAGCACGGACGACCGCAGTTTGGCAACCCAGCGGGCCACTACGAGTTTTACGACTTGGGCGACTATGAGGGCCATAATGATGGGTTCAACTACGAGGAGCGGGTGCTCATGTGTATTCCGCTGCGCAACGTCGAGCCGGTGCTCGATATGATGTTTTCACACATTCGGAACCTGACGTACCCGCATCATCTCATTGACATTGCGTTTCTGGTGTCTGACTCGGATGACAACACTGAGGAAGTGCTGGTGAAGAATGTCAATGCGTTGGACGCGCTGCCGGACGGCGAGCGGTTCAACGAGATCTCGATGTTTTACAAAAACTTTGGCGCCACAGTCGGCCAGGGCTTCGACGACCGTCACGGCGTCGCGGTGCAGGGCGTCAGACGCAAGCTCATGGGTCGCGCCCGCAACTGGCTGTTGAGCGCCGCCCTCAAGCCGTACCACACATGGGTGTACTGGCGAGACGCCGATATTGAGACGTCTCCAACGACTCTGATTGAAGACCTCATGAAGCACGGCCGCGACGTCATGGTGCCCAACGTATGGCGGCCGCTGCCCGACTGGCTAGGCGGCGAGCAGCCGTACGACCTCAACGCCTGGCAGGAGTCGCCGGCGGCGCTCGAGCTGGCGCAAAAGCTCGACGAGGACGAGGTGATTGTCGAGGGATATGCCGAGTACCCGACGTGGCGGCCGCACATGGCGTACTTCCGCGTCGCCGGCGGTGACCCGGATTCATGGATGGATCTTGACGGCATTGGCGGCGTTTCCATTCTTGCGCGCGCCAAGGTCTTCCGTCACGGCGCCAACTTTCCTGGTTTTGCGTTTGAGAACCACGCCGAGACCGAGGGCTTTGGCAAGATGTCGCGCAAAATGGGCTTCACCGTCTCTGGCCTCCTTCACTACACAATCTGGCACAAGTACGAGCCGTCCGAAGAAGACCTGGCGCACGAGGCCGAGATGGCCGCCGCCTCCGCCTCTGCCGCTGCCGCGCTCGCTCGGGCCACCTCATCCCTCTAACACCCTCCCCGCAACGAACATAGATAGACGTCATGACATTTCCCATTGCACTCCTTTCTTTTCCTGGGGGTTCCACCCCCAGACCCCCGTAGCAACTGCTTCGCAGCTGGACTCGGTGCTTCTTTTGTTTTCCTGGGGGTTCCACCCCCAGACCCCCGTAGCAACTGCTTCGCAGTTGGACTCGGTGCTTCTTTTGTCTTCCTGGGGGTTCCACCCCCAGACCCCCGTAGCAACTGCTTCGCAGTTGGACTCGGTGCTTCTTTTGTCTTCCTGGGGGTTCCACCCCAGACCCCCGTAGCAACTGCTTCGCAGTTGGACTCGGTGCTTCTTTTGTCTTCCTGGGGGTTCCACCCCCAGACCCCCGTAGCAACTGCTTCCCTATGTGGCAATAGCAGATGGATTCCACAGTCAAAGTTTTAATTGTGAGCAGCCGCCATGGAAACGATAAAGCCCCCAGGTTCAACTGCGAAGCAGTTGCTACGGGGGTCTGGGGCCAGCGACCCCCAGGAAAAACAAAAGAAGCTCCGAGTTCAACTGCAAAGCAGTTGCGGCCGGGGGTCTGGGGGTGGAACCCCCAGGAAAAACAAAGGCTTGGGGAAAAAATGATGCCGCAATAGACCCAGATGTATTATTCGTAACTCGTAACTCGTAACGTGGTGCTAGTAGTACAGGGAGAAAACGGAGAGATCAGACTCCGCCCTCGCGATAGCCGTCGCCGTAGGAGCGGCTGCCAAAGGCAAGACGAGTGAGGACGGTGGCGGGCGAGGTGACAACACGCACCACGTAGATGACGCCCTCGAGCATGAGGGCCAGGTAGTAGAGTAGGCACATGAGGATTAGCGCAAACAGAATGAGCACGGGGGTGCGCATAAAGTACCATGGACCCATGGCGAGGTTGTCTGCAAAGTCGGCGAGGCGCCAGAACCCAATGAACCGCAGGCCGTAGGCCAGCATGTCGCCAAACGAGTTGAAGTTATACGGGGAGACAAGGCCACGGCCGCCGTAGCCCCAGCCTCCCCAGCCGCCCCAGCCGCCCCACCACGAGTTGGCGGCGGCGACGTCGGTGGCACGGGCGGTTGTCGAGCCCACGGCGTTGCCATACTCGTCCACAACCGGCACGACGGTCCGTCGGCGTTCGGGAGAGCGGAACGCGTTGAGGAAGTTGTTCCACCGCTGGTACCATGAGTAGCCAATGGGCCGCTCGGCGCCAATGGGCTCGGTGCCCATGCCGGGCTCGGTGAGGTGCGGATGGTGATGGTGTCGGCGCTCGCGCAACATGGCGCGCTCCTCGGGCGACGTGCTGACGGCCACACCGGCGCCCGATGCGGTCGGAATCACTTTGCGGTACGACGTCTCGCCGGCCATGATGTTGGCGACCATGTCGTCTCTGTCGCGGTAGTCTGGCGAACGCGTTCTGAACCAAAACGCTGGCCGGCGCGCGTTGGCGGCACCTCGCGACGAGCTGCGGGCGCGAACACGCGCAGGGGACCTGCTCGCGGCGCGTGGGGCCACGCCCGTCACGCGGAAATCAGGCCCGCGCTCGTCAATCACCGGCCCGCCATGGTGATGGTGAAGACCATCACCGGCTGCCATTGTTGCAGCCTTGACAACCCCCGGCCCAGCACCGCCAGGCACTGGCTCGCCCACCGGCCGTCCCCGCCGGAACGTGTCCATGTAGTTTTGATACGCAGGCCCCGATCCGTAGCCCGACATGTGTAATCGTCTCTGCGCGTAGTAGCCCGGCCGTCTCCGTACCGGATAGTTGTAATAATCGTCGTAGTATATATTTCTGGCGTCAGCTGCAGCTCCTCCTCATTTATATGCACCTGCTTGTCCATGCCCCTGCCAGCCTCTACTCCCTGGCCCCGCCAACACAGATTGCCGTCTGCCTGCTGCTGGGACTGTTGGTCCTGCAGCGAAGATCTGTGTGAGCCCGCCACCAAACCTTAAGGGGGGGGGGGTTGGTCGATTTGCTGGAGCTAGAATGGTTTGGCAAAACATATTGGCCAATTGGCCAAGACACTTTTATCCAGCGTGTGTCAAAATCCCAATCCGAAAACCAATTGCCAAATGTGCGAAAACCAATTGCCAATCTATAAAGCAATCGACAAGCACGACATTTTTTGGGCCCTGACAGACGCTTGCAAATAAGCTGCTGCGGGCCGACCGCGTGCAATTGAGAAAAAAAGGCCACAAACTCTGCCGATAACCCAAGCACATGCCATGTATTGTGCCCGTGAACAAAACAAAAATAAACCATGAGACATGGCTATTGTGCTTGTCTGTTGCATCCTTCCCACGTTTGTTACCATATCCAGACCAAAGACAACCAGCCACCGAATGTTCCATCTTTTTCCCGTTGTAGGCAGTAGCATTTCAGACGCACCTTGCAAACATTGGTTTTCTTTTTTTTTGTCTTTAACTGTTGTTCAAAAGTACGACTGTTGCCGTCTACTCCAGGCACTAAAGGTGGTAGCAGACCGCGCTCTTTATACAGACCTCAAATGAGACCCCCGGCAAAATGCACGTCTACCAGGCCCAATCGAGACGAGACTAGTCCGACTCGAAGCCGCATGCACTCACCTGCAGGTTGCAGTATTGGGTGTCTTTGACTGCCGGCTCGCTTGTGCGTAGCCATGTCTCAGATTGCGCGCGCGGACAACCAGACTCCAGGCGACTCGGTTGGTTAGTTTGCGTCTGTACTGTTTGCTGTGGCGGGACTGGAAATGCATTTGCCAACGGCCAGTGCACCGATCGCCGTACTGGTCTAGCCTAGCTGGGCCCTCACTCACTTCTAGTTCCCGATTTCGAGCTAACCACAAGACTGGTCCCTGCTGGCATCACGCCAATGACTCGGCACTTGACCAATGCCCTGGCTCGCCGATAACTGCCAAATCACCACACAGTACCGGCCAACCGGCGAACGGCAATCCGCATAGAACGCTGCACGAGCCTCGAGCCTGCATGTCGATCGTCGCAAGCAATCTTTCGTCTCAGGCACGACGATTTCCGTTCCTGACACCGCCCAAACGCACTGGGTGCGCGCAGAGCGCATAACAGACGGCCCGCTGAAACGATCACCATCAGCCCACTAACCCGTATACGACGTTATCATCTGCACACGACGCCTGAATAGACGTCTTTGTGCCCCGCTCGCGATGCACAACATTATTTTTTCTTTCCTCGTCCTCGATACGCTGCTCCCGTGACCTATCACCCACACAAGGCTCGATATGGCTAGGTGTGTCTGATCGACCTAGTAGTGGCTGGCGATGTCATTTCCATCTACAGCATCAGTCCCACACTTTGCCCATGCTCTCTTCCCGTTTACACGTGCGATCTTGCGACTGCTACCGTGGCCATGCGCAGCATATGCGTCCCCAGGCCTTTCGTTTTGTTTTCCATGGGGGTTCCTCTCCCAGACCCCCGTAGCGAAGTTGGGCTCGCCACCTCGTTTCAACTGCGAAGCAGTCGCTATGGGGGTCTGGAGGGCAGAGCCCCCAGGACAAAAAAAAGGCATGACGTTGAAGCTCGCTTCTGCCTGCCTCGAGCCGGAGGTGACGTCAGTTGCAGGAGATTCTGCAGGTTCCATCGCATAGTCACCGCGTCGTTGTCGACAATATTTTCACACAACGCAGTAATGTGCAACGGTCGCTGGGTGGGCGATTACCAACTGTGCATAGAGCCTCATTTATAGAAAAGTCTCAACCCAATTGGCACTTTTGACAGTCGGTGCGGTCAATAAACGGTCACCAGCACCATGACGCACTCCAAGCATGTCTGCTCGGCCGGACTCGAGACAAGTGTGCAGACCCGTGCCGTGCGTCTACAGCCTGCGGTGCTGTCCTTGTCCGTCGGCGCCTGGGCGGCCGGCCGCCTGTCCCTGATAATTGCAGCAGGCATAAGGACAGATCTCGATTCGTGACAAAGGTCATGTGAACCCTGCCAATAGACCTCTGTGCGACATTGCTACTATAACCACTCGGTCTCTCTAGACACGTCGCAGTCGGCCTAACCGCTGCCCAACAGACCTGGCCCCCTTTGAAACTGCGTATGCGACGCGACGACCGACGTCGCAGCATATACGAATGCGCCCTTTCAGGCCTCGTAGCGACGGCGCGCGTATCGCCGCGGAGTTTCAGCTCAATATCGTCCAATGAGCTGTTACTTCGTTGCTGGGTCGCCTTTGGACGCCTTTTTTTTTCCTGGGGGCTCTGCCCCCAGACCCCCGTAGCAACTGCTGCGCAGTTGCAATATGGTCGTTGTCGTGGAGGCAATGTTTTCAGAGGACTGGAGCTGAACTTCGGGTTGATGAAGCAGTTGCTACAAGGGTGTGGGGGGCAGCGCCCCCAGCAAACAGAAGAGCACCACAGGCCGCATGTCTGCGGACAAGCAGTTGCCGCAGAGGCCTCAAAATGGAGCTTCCCCCAAAAAATGACAGCTTCAGAGCCACGATTCAACTGCGAAGCAGTTGCTACGGGGGTCTGGGGGCAGCGCCCCCAGAAAAGAAACGAGCCCGCCGGCGGCCAGAGTCGGCTTCAGAGCCACGATTTAACTTCGAAGCAGTTGCCACGGTAGTCTGGGTGCAGCCCCCCCCCCCAGGAAAAGAAGGCGCCCGCCGGCGCCCCTTTGGCCAGATCGCGAATGCACATGCTTGCATGCATGACCAATTATTTATTGCCGGTTGTAATAAGTTATAAGTACTAATGAGTACGGATGGCGGGTTACCCGCCGTTGGCACGACAACCGGTTCGCCCAATGAAAATCTGGTGAAATGGCCCAAGTTCACCACCGACGTTTGGAGCTACTCAGTGCAAGGCAATGCTTGGAAGAGCGACGCTGAGAGCGTTCGGAAGAGCGAGCGCCCGGCGCGCGGGCTCGTGGAGAGCCGCGTCGTCCGCCGCCCAGACCGCCCACGATATGGGCACGCCCATTGGCGGCCCCAAGGACCCCGAGTTTGGCAAAACCACCCTCGTCGAGGACTTCAAGACCGACGTGTACTCCAAGCCGGGCCAGCATGGCAAGATCCGCCACTTCACCGTCAACTTTGGCCCGCAGCATCCGGCCGCCCACGGTGTGCTGCGACTGATTCTCGAGCTCAACGGCGAGGAAATCGTTCGCTCGGACCCGCACATTGGCCTGCTGCACCGCGGCACCGAAAAGCTCATCGAGTACAAGACCTACATGCAAGCGCTGCCGTACTTTGACCGTCTCGACTACGTCTCGATGATGACCAACGAGCAGGTTTTCTCGCTCGCAGTTGAGAAGCTCCTCAATGTTGAGGTCCCGATCCGCGCCAAATACATTCGCACCATGTTTGGCGAGATCACGCGTGTTCTGAACCACCTCATGTCGGTGCTGTCGCACGCCATGGATGTCGGTGCTCTGACGCCGTTCCTGTGGGGTTTCGAGGAGCGTGAGAAGCTCATGGAGTTCTACGAGCGCGTCTCGGGTGCCCGTCTCCACTCGGCCTATGTCCGCCCTGGTGGTGTGTCGCAGGATCTCCCGGCGGGCCTGCTCGACGACATTTACATGTGGGCCACGCAGTTTGGCGACCGCATTGACGAAGTCGAGGAGCTGCTCACCGACAACCGCATGTGGAAGCTGCGTACTGTTGACGTTGGTGTTGTGTCGGCGCAGGATGCTCTCGACTACTCGCTGTCGGGCGTGATGCTCCGTGGCTCGGGTGTCCCGTGGGACATCCGCAAGCAGCAGCCCTATGACGCGTACGACCTCGTTGACTTTGATGTGCCCGTCGGCACCAAGGGCGACTGTTACGACCGGTACCTGTGCCGTATGGCCGAGTTCCGCCAGTCGCTGCGCATCATCGAGCAGTGCTGCAACGACATGCCCGCCGGCCCCGTCAAGGTCGAGGACTACAAGATCTCGCCGCCGCCGCGCTCGGCCATGAAGGAGGACATGGAGTCGCTCATCCACCACTTCCTGCTGTTCACCAAGGGCTACTCGGTCCCGCCGGGCGAGACTTACACCGCCATTGAGGCCCCCAAGGGCGAGATGGGCGTGTACGTTGTGTCGGACGGCACCGAGCGTCCGTACCGCTGCAAGATCCGCGCCCCGGGCTTTGCCCACCTCGGCGCCTTTGACTTTATTGCCCGCAACCACTTTTTGCCCGATGCCGTCGCCATCATTGGTACTATGGATCTTGTGTTTGGTGAGGTCGACCGTTAAAGCCATAGCTCTGCATAGATGTAATTTTCACGATAGTATAGCACCCGCGTAGCTCTGTGGTTTCTTTTTTGTTGTTGTTGTTGTTGTTGTTGTTGTTGTTGTTGTTGTTTTTCCTGGGGGTTCAACCCCCAGACCCCCGTAGCAGCCGCTTCGCAATTGGTTTCGAGCCGTTGTGTGTTTTGATTGTACAAACGGTGGGACCGCGGTCCATGTCGAATAGTTGAATCGAAACTCGATCAGGGCCATTGTTCGGTTGATGACTCTCGCACTAAGCAAAAGTGGATTATGACGGATTGACAGATCGGCAAAGACGAGGCCTTTTTTTTCCACAGGCCATGTGATGTCAATGGAGTCCCGCATGCCTCAGCTCAACTGCGAAGCAGTTGCTACGGGGGTCTGGGGGCAGCGCCCCCAGGAAAACAGAAAAAAACTGTGCAGTGGAATCATTTTCATATTCTCTACATAAATACTTGCGCCCGGCAAGGGCCGCAATGCAACACACGATATAAATACGAACCAGACGAGGGCTCTAGCGGCGGTCGGCGAGCAGGTCGTCGAGGTAGGCAGACGGCGGGCGCTGGGCCGACGGCTGTGGCTGCTGCGGCGACGAGCTGACGCCGTTGTAAGAGCGAATCCGGTTGTGGCCGGGGCTCGAGGATGCAGCAGCGGGAGCGGCAGCTGGAGCAGCCGGCGGCGGCGCGACGCCAGAGATGGATGGCGCGCCGGCCATAGACAGGACGCGGCTCGACCGCGACGTCATGGAGCCCAGCTGCGAACCCACATTGTTCTGGTAGTAGCCGGCAGGCAGGTACACGGAGCTGCGCTGGTTGACAGACGGCAGCGATTCGTTGCGGCCCTGGGCCGAGTTCATGACCTCGGCCGTCGGCGAGAAGAACATGGAGCTGGGGCGCGTGCTCAGCGACGGAGCACCACTCTTGCGACCACCGCCGTTGCCAGACAGATTGTCGCGCGAGCCGACAACAGCGCCGCCGGCAGCGTACAGCGGTTGCTTGTCATCGCCAAGGGTCATAAAGCCGGCGGTCTCGTTACGCTTGAGCGAGCGACGCAGCATGAGCGACGCAATGATCCGCCATACAATGACAGCGCCAAGGAGACCACCCAAAACGGCACCAGTCGCAATAAACACGGTGCCCTCGGGTACGCTGGCACGGTCCATGAACGGGTTGTCGGCCATCGACGGAACCGTGACGCTCGGCTGCGGAACGCCCGTCGTCGACAGAGTCGGCATGGCCGCCTTGCTTCCCGATGACGAGCCAGTGGGGTCCGACGAGTTGGCAGATGCGCCGCCGCCGGTAATGGTGGCAATAGTAATACTGCGTTTGTACAGGGTCACGGCCCACTCCGTGTCGGCTGTCGCCGGCACCGTCACTGGCAGCACAGGCGTCGTCGTCTCGTACAGGGCCAACTCCTCGTGCGTCACCGTCACGCGAAGACGGCTCGTCGGCGACGTCTCCAGTACGCTCGACGCAACCGCCTCCTGTGTCTCTTCCTTGTTACTATCATTGGCGTCTTCGATGTTGTCTTCCGAGTCGCCTTCGCCCAGTTCCTGCTTCAGCAGGGCATTGACCTCTTCCAAGAAGCTATCCGCCGGATTCTGCAAAATAGTTACCGGCTCGTCAATCTCTTCGGCATCATTGTCTATAGTTAGCATGAGCTGGCCATAGAATCCGTTCCGTCGCCACAAAAACGGTTCTAGCCCAGACATTGTTGCTGCATATGTCACTTGCACAGATGTGTTTCAGCCAGGGGCCAAAATAAGAGAAGCAAAAAAAAAAGTCATCACCACATCATCAGCTAAAAATCGTTCCAAATCTATCAAATAACTATTCTCCACCAAAAAGCTCTTGAATAATTCACAGACAATGAACAAAAAACATACCCTCTGAATCTTTTCCCACCACAACCAAATCAATCACATCTCCAGAACTAGCACCGCCCTCGGCAAAAAGGTCGTTGGCTGTCGTTTCGTCAACTGCCTCGACAGGACTTTCACTAGTCTCCAACGACCATTCAGCCTGTTCTAAAACAGCTTGCGGGTCGTTCTCCATGGACATTGTCAAACCAGCGCGCTATTAATAACGGGAGCTAGAAAATTCGGCCCAACGAAAGCTTCCAACACACAACCAGAAAAAAAATATTTAAACACCAGGCACCTAATATATCCTAGGCTTCCTTCAAATGCCGTAATATGTGCCAAAGCTGAAAAGCGAGCGTGCCGACGTTCCTCAGCAACTAATCGTGCTGACCAACGAGTGTGTGTGTACGGTGTGTGTGTGTGTGGGTGCAGCCCTGGAACCACTGTGGATCTGTGTGACAAGAGAACTAACCTCAGTTTGTTGCATAAGGCTGGCACAATCGACGCGGTGTTTGTGCACTTGTGCACATGTTGGCCCGCACCCTGTGTTGTCTTGTCGCCATTTCGGGACAAATGGGCGTGTGCCGCAAGCTAATTTAAGTGCACGCCGCATTGGCCCCTAACCGGGACCCCCCCCCGGTTGGTACCAGCGATGGCGATACAGTACAAGCAGCCAAGCGAGGGGGCAAATCCCTAATTCAAAATGAACTAAGCGGTTTTACGCACCAAATAGTCACTCCTGACTAGTTTTCTCTCTTGTATACATGCAGTCTGACCTGCGGTCTCAGCCTTTTTTCCGCATGCGGGACCCCTGGCCTCGGCACCATTGTCTATTTGTGTTTGCCTGGTCCCTCTGTTGTCGACAGGTCGCGATCAAGCCCTTGTTTAAACTAGCGGGACGCCCTGCAAGGTGTCTGTTATTCTGCGAGATTCATCGCTGTCATCCTGGATCTCAGAGCTTGTCCAAGGATCGTCGCCGGCCCGATGGTATGTGCCTCAGGTTGCGGCATACGCCATGCCGGCATTCTTGACGTTATGCGCATATGCCCTGGGGAAAGCATGGATTCTTGAGCTAAAGATTTGTTTTCCTGGGGGCGCTGCCCCCAGACCCCCGTGGCAACTGCTTCGCAGTTGAGGTCAGGTCACATAACGAGGCAGTCACAACGGCGTCGGGGTACAACTCCTCTTACTTCTTCTTCTTCTTCTTCTCCTTCTTCTTCTCCCTCCCTGCATTCTCCATGGCGCCATCCCCGCGCTCCAACTGCGAAGCAGTTGCTACGGGGGTCTGGGGACAGCGCCCCCAGGAAACAATGGGAAAAAAAAAAACTCAGCGTCAAAGCAGGCCAGATACGTTGCATTTCGCGTTTGAGCCCGATATCGGAGTCTCGGCAAATATTTGTAATGGTCAGTTCTAGACTGATTAGGGCAAGGTCATCACGAAACTCGTGGGCCCGCGGCTGAAAGCCGTGCAACGGTCGTACCTGTCGGGTGCCTTGGCTAGTCAAGGCAGCGGCATTTTGCCGCCCACCAGAGTAAATCGGTCAAAACGTATCCAGTACGGACCGAAAATATTTGGCGGGATAGACCTAGTAATTACTAGTGTTATCGCCCGAGAGCGCCAATAGGCCCCTGGCTTCATCGGAGAACATTCCCGAAGCACGTGTGCATACTACGCGTGTAGCCGGATCCGCTTCGGGCGTGATGCCATTCCGGGGCCGATCACGCAAAAACGGGTTCGTCTATAGTCTATAGTGTCCATCTAAACAAGGATCTGATATAGGGATGTTGTGGGCTGAGTGAAGAGGTTGAACCTGTCTGAGCCGAGGCACGGCTTGTTGTAGTGCGATCAGATAAGCACTACGTAGATACGAGCTAGTTCATAGCGCCGTTGCTCTGATATGTTCTGTGTGCCAAGATCCAAAATCGCATGGTCCAAGGTGCAGCCATCCTTTCACCAGTTGCACTCTGTTTTCCCTCGGGGCGCTGCCCCAAGACCCCCGTAGCAACTGCTTCGCAGTTGGGGACTGGCCGTGTAGTGAGTGATTCAACTGCGAGGCAGTTGCTACGGGGGTCTGGGGGCAGGGCCCCCAGGAAAACAACCTCCGGAAACTGTAAATCCACAGGCTGGCGATGGCAGCCGATCGATAATATTCCGCTGCAGTAACCGGCCGGGTTCGAGGCCGGGGGTCGAGGCCGAGGGTCGAGGCCGGGGGTCGGATTTCCGGATTAATTTGGAGTTCAATGACGCAGGCGTCGGCAATCTCAGTCGGCCGATTTGAATTATCAGCAATTGCAAATTGCGCTCAAACTTGCCACTGAGGTCCCGGGTCGAGGCGCCATATTTCTAATTACGAGCAGACGACAGCGATACAAACTAATATCCCAAGGCTGGACCCGAAACGACCGCCGGGGTGACAAGGCGGCTGTGCGGCGTGGCGACTTTTTCCAGCGTAATTACCAACGGTGCACGGGTCTGGACCCTGCCACGCAGGTGATTACCCGGAATTTCCACCGGGGCCCCGGCTAGTATATATGGACCCTCGATGCCACCGAACCAGTCTTGGTCTTTACCGAAAAACTAAACCAAAAAGTTTCTCGTTCTACAACAACAATGGTCGCCACCGTTCGTCACCCCGCCCCCGACTTCAAGAAGACCGCCGTTATCGACGGCGTCTTTGACGAGGTCTCGCTCTCCAAGTACGAGGGCAAGTGGCTCATTCTCGCGTTTGTGCCCCTCGCCTTCACCTTTGTGTGCCCGACCGAGATCATCGCCTACTCGGACGCCATTGAGAAGTTCCGTGAGCGTGGCGCCGAGGTCCTGTTTGCCTCGACCGACTCTGAGTTCTCGCTCCTTGCCTGGAACAACCAGTCGCGCAAGGAGGGCGGTCTTGGCGGTGTCAAGATCCCGCTTGTTGCCGACACCAACCACTCGCTCTCGCGCGACTATGGTGTCCTTGTCGAGGAGGAGGGCATTGCTCTTCGTGGTATCTTCCTGATCGACCCCAAGGGCAACGTCCGCCAGATCACCATCAACGACACCCCTGTCGGCCGCTCGGTTGACGAGACCCTGCGTCTCCTCGATGCCTTCCAGTTCACCGAGGAGCACGGTGAGGTCTGCCCCGCCAACTGGCAGAAGGGTGATGCCACCATTGACACTTCGAAGGCCTCGGAGTACTTCACCAAGGTCAACAACTAAGCGTATTAGTTAGAGCATGTATAGACAATAGAGGGCCTTTTGAGCTATCTGTATCACGTAGTCTCCTGGTTTTTTAAATTGCCTCGGGGCGCTGTCCCCGTAGCATCCGCAATTGAGCTTTGACGTTGTTTTTTTTTCCCCGGGGGTTCCACCCCCGGACCCCCGTAGCAACCGCTTCGCGGTTGATAAACATCAAGTTGCAGGCCATTGAAAACTGTTTGTGATGATGTGCTCTGAACTACTTGAAACGGCGCATTTAAGATCAACTGCGAAACAGTTGCTACGGGGGGGCGGGGGTCGGTCTGGGGGTGAAACCCCCAGAATAAAAAAAAAAAGGTAGAAGTGGAACCAAAACAGTCTGTAGATGCAAATAACTAGATATTCGTAGAGTCGTCGGGGATGCGCGTGTTCAAATGCAATCAGATAGCGGTCTGGGGGTCCTTGTTAGGATTGACCCGGACACTTTTTTCAACAGACACCAGTTTCTGGCGACCAAACTGCAGCTCGTAGCGGAGCGCGCCACGGATGATAAGGTCAAACGGGTGGGTGTTGATCTTTGCCCAGCGCTTTTGGCCGAGATCAAAGTCAGACTCGGAGCTGGAGCTGCCATCGCCGCCAGTGGTGTTGCGCCCTGGGTTGCTCAGCTTGATGTCGCCGACCGTCTTGAGCACATGGTGATGGAACAGGGATCCTTCAAATGATAGGGGCACCTCGAACTGCCCAACGTTACCAAGCAACATTGTGTGTTCCTTTTTCGGCTTTTCGACCACTGCCAAAGTGCTTGCGTTGTCTTGTGTGTCGGCGTTTGAGGTATCGGAGTAGTTGATCGAATTGCTGTCAGACGCATCGCTGATTGTGGCCAAAGTGTCTACAAACTCTGAACGGGCAAATACGTCAATGTCGATGGCCGAAATGTCGACGGCGAAGAAGCCCGGATTGGACGCCTCTACAACGATCTCAAATGCCAACTCCTCGTCCGACACGAGCACATCAAAGATCTTGGACACCGAGACGTGCTCTAGCGGCTTGGACGTGGCGAAAATGAGCGCCATCAGACACGCCGCCCCAAACACAACAGAGCCGAGCACGGTGATCCAGATCATGAGGCGCCAGTGCCGCGGCTGTTTGCGCGAGTAATTATGGGGCGAGTAGATGGACCCACGGCCGTTGCGGCGGAGACGCCGCAGCGACGGCGGATTCTTGCGCAGCGGCGTCAGTTCATTGGGAGCGCCGCCGGCAAAGTACGCCTCGTCCTCGTCAGCATCGTCGTCCATGTCGTCGTCATCCACGTCTTCCTCAACGTCGAGATAGCCTCCCGACCGCCACCGGCGGAGGTTCGCGGTCTTGGCCGACGTGGTGTCGAAGTTGCGCGATGCCGTGAGCTGACGCGTCGAGCCCGCGAGTCCCCGACCGCCCCCGCCAGCACCGCCGCCGCCGCCGCCCGGCCGCCGTGGTGACGAGCCGTACTTTTTGTCTTTAGCAACAAGAAAGCTATCACGCTCGCGGAGGGCGCCCGGCGTATTTCGCGGCTGCTGCTGTTGCTGCTGTGGCTGTGGCTGTAGTCCACCGCCCGGTGCTGGCGTCGACGCACCGCTCATTATAGCGTCGCCAGGCAAACCCGTCTGGCCGCGCCGCGGGCCCCGGATCGTCGCAGTAGGATCGTCAGACACGATGTTGTTGAGAGTCGTGCCACGCACCACCGACAGCCCTGGCCCGCCCGTTGAGCTCGAGGAAGGGCCAACGCCGGCACCAGTCGTAGAGCTCGAGGCACCCCCCAGTGCAGCCGATTCCGGCGCCCGCAAGTCTCCAATAACAGATACGCTGCTCGACGACAGGTTGCGCGACTGCAGCCGAGGCCGCATCGGAATGCTGGCGACTCCAGTTGCTGTCATGCTGCCCGGCCCAGCGCCAGGCGACGCACCCTGTTGTGGGAGCTGTTGTTGCTGTTGTTGCTGCTGCTGCTGCTGCTGCTGCTGCTGCTGCTGTTGTTGCTGTTGCTGCGCGGACGGTTCAGGTGGATTCGACTCGTATACAAACGTCTCATCCGAGTCGCTGCTCTGCGCCTCGTCCATTGCGCTCGCGACGCGAGCAGCAAACAATTCCGCCTTGGTCACACCAGTATATCGGGCAGCCCGTTGCTGCTTCTTACTGCGCGCCTCGCTTTTTCGCGGCACGCTGTCAGTGCTGCGTTTGACCTTGAGCCCTGGCCCGGCGCCCAGATCTCGTACAGCACCTGGCGCAGACAGGCCACCACTATTGCCGGCACCGGATCCCGTAAAACTCCCCGTACCTGCTCCGTTGCCGACGCCGTTAGCATTTGCAGCATTCGAACCGCCAGCAGGCCCGTTGATGTTTCCACCAATACCGCCTCCTCCGCTCGTTCCTCCCGTGCTCTGTCCTAATCCAGGACCTCCGGCTCCCGGTGCACATCCGTCCTTACCACCGCTAACACCGCTATTGCCTCCTCCGGTGCTGCCACCGCCAACTGCAATTGTCGGCAGCGCAGATACCATCTCGGCCTCAACAGTCATGCGCCCCTTGTCGGCAAGTTGTGCGCCTGTCCGTTTTGTGGCCGCTGTCACCTGTGGGATATTAGGCGCAGACGTCAGTCGCCGTAGCGACGAAACATTGCTATCTGTGCTGGCCGATTCCTCGCTATCGTCCTGATCTGTGCTGACAGAGTATGTGCGCGGGCCTAGAGCGGCCGTTGGTGTCGTCGTTGTTGCGTTGTTTGCGTTTTGACCACGAGCTGTAGCAGCGGCCGACGGGCCACCGCCACCTTTTATAGTAGCGGCACCGTCACCAGCACCACTACTACCGAATCCAGTTTGCGATTTCCGGGCGTCGCCCGCGCCGTCGCTGCTCATGTTTTGTTTGTTTTGTTTTTTTGTTTTTCCCCTGTGCACGCCCTGCCTCGACGCCTCCACAAACAAACCTGTGGTGCCGGTGACGACTGTCGAGTACAGCGGTGCCCTATGGGTCGAGTTCTGCACCCGCCTCCCTTGCGGTCAGACCTCCGATGCAGCTACCCGAGGAGCGTGTTGTGCCTATGCTCACTGCTTTCAGCCCGGTTTGAATGTAGCGCAGTTAACGTTGGTGGGCGTATACCTTTGCTTTGCTATTCTCGCGCCCCTCTACGGCTACGGGTGGTACCGTAGTAAATTGTGCCATGAGTGTTGTGGTCTCTTTGTTGGTCACATAGTGCGTGCATTGTATGCACTGTACCACCCCACATTTTCGATGTTCGCAGCCTAGACTTTAATTCCGAGGGACATGCCCGCCCTGACAACACACTGCAGTAATAAACCAATGGACTATTGTTTTGTTTGGCCCTCCGGATAAAAAGTGAACTTGATGTTGCTTTAATAACGGTAAAGCAGTATTATGCAGGCCCATATCAGGACGTATATATGACTGTAAGATTCGTGTGCCATAGGATAAGCCAAGGGTCATAGGGCAGACCACCCAAACAATAAACAAAACTAAATGACCGCAAGCTTAGGCAAAGTTATCAGGGCTTTGCATATTGCGAGGTTGTCCCGCGAGCAATCTTGGATATGAAAAGTCAGCCGCACACCCTTGCGTGCTGTGTTGCGGAGTCCCATCGCTCTTGCAATCGGGTCGTCACCGGCTATAGAGACTAAAGCAGCCTGTAGGAAGATGTGACACTGAGTTGCCAGGCCATAGACTTTTACATTTCCTGGGGATGGACCCTATAGCAACTGCTTCGCAGTTGGAGACCTTCGAGTGTTTTGGTGTTTTACAATCTCCTCGGACCCGCAGTCACAAGGCGAAGCAGTTGCTACGGGGGTCTGGGGGTGGAACCCCCAGGAAAGGAAATCAGCTAGCATGACATCTGCCGGGTACATAGAAACCCGTCCGAGGGAACCATCAGCCAAACGCAATGTTATCATGCAACGAGGTTGCCCCAACAACCCCCAATTTACCGGTCGGGCTTTGGACCCAAGGGCCGAGGGTTTCCGGGAACGAGGGTGGGTGTGTGTGTCGGGCAAGGGCAGCAGAGTTTTGTCCCAGCAAATTAGCACCTAAGCGAGGTGTGTGACCAACTGGGATCCCAGTCGCGAGACACGAAACACGAAAACGCGGCGGCGCTGGCGGCGGCGTTCGGGCGGGCGAAAATCTAAACTAACCACCACAACACCACACAATCACCTGTTGACGGCCGTGACAGCGGGCGGCGCACAACTCGACTGGAGCTGGCACCGGGCCCCGGGTGGACACGAGTTACAGCATCCGTCGCAGGTGCGCTCAACGTGTTTTTCTAGACAGGCAACTGCGCACCAGTTTTTGACGGGACTCGATTCCCGGCTAAAGGCCGAGAGCGCGGGACAAGACACGCTATTTCCGTGGGTTTAGCAGTCGTTTTGTGAGATTTATTACGTCTGAAATATCGATTTTTTTTGGGGGGATTTACTGCTTTTTGGTTCAAGGCCACTGGATTGTGCACAAACTGTGACGCGTTTCCTTGAACAGCAAGGTTCTTTTATTTTTTTTTTTCTTTGTCTCGACAACATACGGCATACAGTATGAACTCGCCTGATCAGGATAGGGAGAACATGGACCTGAGCGGTAGTGGTAGCGGACGGCGTGCGGGCCTGCGACGATCGACGGGTCTTTTGAATCTCGACGAGGCATCGCGACATGACTTGAGCGCTGGAAGCCTCAAGCGGCCGTTGCCATTTGGATCGCCTGTTGAATCCGGCTCTAAGTTTGCGTATCCTCGGGGATCGCGCGTAGGTAAGCGGTCGCCTCTGGAGCTGGCGAACCTGAACACAAGCACGCCGTTGGGCGCCCACGCCGCCAACGCTGAGAGACTGTCGACGACATCGCCTTCGCCATCCCCTGCTCACCGAGCAGGTCATAAGATGCACGGCCACGGTTCTGGTTCCTCGCACGGGAGCCAAATGCATGCGCAAAGCGAGTTTGGCGGCCAGCATGCAAATCACAGCCATGGATTCATCAATGCCAACCATGGCGACCAATCTGGGTTTACACGACCGGCACGACCTCTCGGCAAGCTCAACGCATCATTGGCGATGGAACTTGAAAACACAGCTCCTGTTCCGAGCGGCAACAGCGGCAACAGCGGCGCCTACAATACCCCCGAGAGCTTCCGGGGCGCCAAACCTCTTCAAACGGCGTTTATGAGCACAGGGTTGCTGTCAAAGCGCAACAGGATGAACGGCGGCGCCGGCGGTCATGGAGGCAGCGGTGGAGGCAGCGGGTTGATACGGGGTTCCAAGTTTCATGCTCCGCCGGATACGCCTTGCAAGCAGTCAGCGTTTGCTAGCACGCTGGCATTTGGAGGCGGGAACAGCACCATGGGTTCGCCATTTACGTCTATGGGCAGCCCGCTGTTCGGAACTGGCAGCCATTCTGATGGCGCCATTGTAACGGGCCAGCCGCTGGCCCGGTATCGTGGGCCAGGACTACGAGACTCGAGCATGCTGCGGTTTTCGGCGGACGACGACACCCCCACAAAGGACAACTCACACGCGTCCGAGCCTATGAGTATACCAGTGAAGCAGGCGGGCCGGCAGGTGTCGAATGCATCTACAGTCACGCCGACTGGCAATCACCGGCCGTCAGGCCGAGCCGCCAATAGGCGGCTATCAGTGGGTCTGACGGGACCGCCAACGCCTCTGAGCACGAGTTTTGGAATCGAACGACCACTGGCGAGCCGGTCAGAGCTGTCGGAACAGTGGGTCGCAGAGCAAAGCGACATGGCGATGCCGGGGCATAGCAGCCACCACAGCAGCCACAACCACCATCACAACCATCATCACCACTCTTCGAGCGACCAGTCTGGTAGTTTGTCACCGCACACGCCCGATCTATTTGGCGGCAGTGCGACGACGGACCCGTCAGGTGCCATGGTGGTGGGCTCACTTGACAGCGACGGGCCGCCAGGCCCGCTGGCATCGCACCTAGCACTGCGGCGGTCGGCTTCCAACCTGTCGATAGCCACTACGGCAGCGGCAGCTGCAGCTGCAGCTGCGGCCGCCGCGGCCGGCGGTGCCACCGTCTCATCGGGGACAACGGCACCAGGCTCGGGCACGGGACCCAAGACGCCCGCCAAGACGCCAAAAACGCCGATAGACCCTATTATGATGACAGCAGACTCGGACTACGGCTTTGACAGCCTCCCGCCGCAGCTGGAAGCCCCCCTGGACTCGGTGCTGACGTCGCGGTTCGACCGCGTGACGCTCGTCGGCAAGGGTGAGTTCTCGATCGTGTATGCAGTGTCGGAGCGCGTGCCAGCTGGGAACATCCTCGACGGCGACAACCGATACGCGGTGAAGCGGACCAAGAGTCCGCTGCTGGGTCCCAAGGCACGGCAACGGCGGCTCGAGGAGCTGCAAATTCTGCGGACGCTGACGCACTCGGCGGCGCAGGACGAAGGCCGCGACTATGTGATCCAGCTCCACGACTCGTGGGAGGCCAACGGCCACCTGTACATTATGACCGAGTTCTGCGAGAACGGGTCGCTCGATATCTTTCTGTCAGAGCGGGGAAACATCTCACGGCTCGACGAGTGGCGCGTGTGGAAGATCCTTATTGAGATCGCGCTCGGTATCCGGTATATCCACAGCCAGGGGTTTCTGCATCTCGATATCAAGCCGGCCAATGTGTTTATCACGTTTGAAGGCTGTCTCAAGATCGGCGACTTTGGTATGGCCACCACGTATCCGGCGGCGCCGGGCATTGAGCGCGAGGGGGATCGTGAGTACATTGCGCCTGAGGTGCTGTCGCGCCAGCAGTACGACCGCCCCGCCGACATTTTCTCGTTGGGCCTCACAATGCTCGAGATTGCTGCCAACATCGTGCTGCCAGACAACGGTGTGCACTGGCAGAAGCTGCGGTCAGGCGACCTCAGTGACGCCGGCCGGCTCAGCTCGAGCGATTTGAGCGGCGTCAACAACCCCGCCGGGCCGGGCTTTGACGACTTTGACGACGGGCCATCAGGCGCGCTCGGCGCCCTTGACATTGACGGCGAGGTCCGGTCGCCCATCATGCCGCCGTCGGGCCTGTCGCAATCGACATCGGTTGGCTCGCGGTCCATCCCGCCGTGGGCGCCCCGGTTCATGGTTGAGAGCGGTGGCAACTCGGGGGCGCTCGACCGCATGGTCCAGCGGTTGCTGAATCCCAACCCGCAGCGGCGCCCAACCGCCGCTGAGGTTCTCGAATCCGACGAGTGCCAGTGGGTCGGCATGCACCGCAAGGCGGGCGCCGTCATCTACGAGGGCGACTATGGGCCCGAGCCGGACCCTGTCGGCGTCAACGAGGGCCTCGCCAACGAAATGCTCCGCGACGACCACGACTGGCGGCGCAACCTGTGACGACTTTTCTTTTCCACGCGGCGGCCGCGTCTAGGCCTTTTTGGTGACATATGTACTGTGCATGTAGTTATGATGATATTATGGATGACTATCTGAGCCGGTAGCATTTGAACTGCGAAGCAGTTACTATGGGGGTCTGGGGGTGGAACCCCCAGGAAAAAGAGGAAATACTCTGTCATTTTTCCTGGGGGTTCTGGGGGGCAGAGCGCCCAGGGACTAGGCAGGCGCGCGCTGCAATGGACATAGAGCAGCCCTGCGGGCTGCAGGTGGTCTCCACGATCGCGCGCGATCGGATCGGATCGAATATTAAATGTGCGCCGGATCGGGGCTGACGTGCGTGGGCGTGGAAAGGGGCACAAAAGTTGGTGGACTACCGAGAGTGAGAACAAGGCAGCCAAGTAACAGACTAGAAAGGCTCCGCTCAGAAACCCCGAGACAAAACGGCAGTTGCCGGCATGGTGCCGCAAGCCGGCGGGCGCCCGCCGTGCGCTAGCCTGCAAGTCCTCACGAGGAAGGACCGGCTCGCGCCCAGCAGGCCGTTGAGATCGTGGCCAACGGCTAGGCCCGTTTTTTAAGGGACCAAAGTGATGCGGATAAGGCGCCATGTGAACAGCAGTGCCTAACAATCCTAGGCGAGTGGCCGCTTCGAGCCTGCAAGATCTGTGCGCTTGTGTTCTGTACTGCAAGGTATTGTGGTGCATGGAAAATGTGCCGAGTGTCTTAGATATAGTTATTCGTTGCGCGACGTCTTTCGCATTTGGCAGTGCAGTGGGTTGTGGCTACAAAGACCAAAGGGGCCCTGGAGATAGCTTTTGGTCTTGGTACGACGAACGGCATAATATTAATTGGTGGTGACGCAAGTATGGCGCAACGTCTCCAGATTGTGGCGGAGACAAGCCTGAGACACGGGCGCTCTGTCTTTTTTCTTTCCTGTGTTCCAGCGTCAAGTGTTCCAGAGCCAAATGCGAGGCTGTATGACGGTCCGGACTAGGTAGTTGTAACGGGGTGGGGAAGACCGTACGGCAAACGCGCGACGCATGGAGGGCACGGCAACATGCATCGGCATACTAACTATGTAGAAAGGCGAAAAGAGTCCCGGAGATTAAAAATCCAACAGCCGAACTGAACACAGCCCAAGCAGGGGCCCCCTGACGAACTTCCGCGACATCTCTGATACAGGCACTCGCCGACTATACTTTAGCCTGGTGTACCGTTAACGCAGGGGGGAAAGGCCCTGCATCTTGGATGAACTTGTCAGGTAGAAGCCCTACTTGCAAGGCGTGTTTGGTACCTGGGCAAGTGGGACCATATGGGCGGACTGCTACCACGTTGCTATATTTACTCCAAAGATTTGTGAAAACCTCTAGCGTTGTCAAGTGATGCCATCAGAGTGCAGTCATTGCAACCACCTGCAGGTCGCACATCCCCGGGACGGCTAGTTGATGGCCCCCTTTGGATGGGCTCAGATCTGGATTGGGAATACGGCTGCGGCTGCAGGTCCCAGCACGCGGGCCCGTATCTCTCAGTGGGTCCCAGATTATCTGAAGTTATGGACGAAACTAATACCGAGGGCGCTATTCATAAAAGACCGTCTACAAAGCCTACCAAATTCCGACTTCCAGCCTATGCTATGCACACACCCTGCGCTAACCGCCGCCATATCGCTGTCGCATCCTTCCCTATATTGGCACACCATGTCGAGAATAGGGTACACCACGCGCGGCTCACCTCCCACCTAAACTCCCCTCCTCCCCTTCTCCAAGGAGGTATGGCTACCGGAAACGCCTCTGCCCTGGGACATACAGGAGGTTGGGACCGAGTGACGACACAGAGTGCTTGGACGGGTGTGAAGAGCGACGACGCGTTTTTTTTTTGAGAAACCTGTTGCGTGTACAGACACGACAACGTGCTGGATCGAATCTTTGCTCGTTTGCAGGTGCGTCTAAAGACCAGCACACCAGCCGTGCTTGACCCGATTTCGCGCACCGCGACATTTACTTTACTTCCTGCTACACGTCGAAGCTACATCTTGGTAGCAGCTCGGCCGAGTTCGAGGCACTGAATACGGCAGCTTTGTAAGTTGAGAGATACTGTCTCGAATGCAGACAATTCTAGACAATTTTTTTTGAGTTCTTTTTGGTTTTGTTTCATCAAGACGATTGCGTCCAACAGAACCCCCCCTCCCCGTTTGTCAACCATCGATTAATGTCGACGACCCAACACAGACAAAATACATTAACCTCTAGGCCACGGCCATAAATAGGGCCAATTATCACATATAACTCACAATGCTAGCAGCAAAACGGGCGACAATGGACAAGGACGCTTCGCGTCAGTCCAAGCGGTATAGCGTTGCCGCCATGTACATGTCCATGGGTGGTGTGGACCGTGACGACGACATTGACGACGAACTGGCACGCGCTCAGACCCATTTGCGTCGCCTCAAGGCCAACATCTCTGAACAGTCAAAAAAGAACTTTGTTCTCGAGAAGGATGTGCGCTATCTGGACTCGCGCATCGCCCTCATCATTCAGAACAAGATGGCCCCAGAGGAGCAGCGCGAGGTCGCGTCACGTCTCGACGAGGTCGCAGACGTCTCGGATGAATACTATCCAGACCGCAAGAAGACTGACCTGTACGGTGTCCTTTTCTTTCTGCTGCAGTCAGAGCCCACCCACATTGCCGAGCTGTGCCGGCACGTGAGTATGGCTGAGATCGACTCGCTGCTGCAGACAGTCATGTTCACTATCTATGGTAATCAGTACGAGCAGCGCGAGGAGCACTTGCTGCTGACCATGTTTCAGAGCGTTTTGGCGTACCAGTTTGACAACACAGCCGAGTTCAGCAGCCTCTTGCGCGCAAATACGCCTGTCTCGCGCATGATGACCACATACACGCGCCGAGGGCCCGGCCAGTCGTACCTGCGGGCAGCGCTGTCGGAGAAGCTCAACACAATCATCCACCAGCGCGACCTCAACCTCGAGATCAACCCGCTCCGCGTATATGAGGAACTTATGGATCCGACCGATGACGGCAACTCGATGCCGACAGTGCTCGTCGAGGAGGCGGCGCGCCACCCGCGGGTCGTGGAGCTTGTCCGGCCCCGCCACAAGAAGATCCTTGACTTGTGCAACGAAGTCCTCGACACCATCATCAACTCCATGGCGCTTGTGCCGTACGGCATTCGCTGGATCTGCAAGCAGATCCGCCTCCTCACAAAGCGCAAGTACCCAGACGCTAGCGACGCGGCGGTCGCGTCGCTGATTGGCGCTTTTTTCTTTCTACGCTTTGTCAACCCGGCAATTGTCACGCCCCAGGCGTACATGCTCGTCGACCGTCTACCGTCGGACAACTCGCGCCGTGCCCTCACTCTCATTGCCAAGATGCTACAGAACCTCGCAAACAAGCCCACCTACTCCAAGGAGCCGTACATGGAGTCGCTTGGCCGCTTTGTGGACGACAACAAGGCACGCATCAACGTGTTTTTGCATGATTTGTGCGAAGTGCCCGACTTCTACGAGAGCCTCGAAATGGATCAGTACGTTGCCCTTTCTAAGAATCTGACACTTGAGGTCACGCTCAATGAAGTGTTTGGCATGCACACGCTGCTCGACAAATACCGGAGCGGCGTCATCAAGTCTGAGTCGTCGCACCTGGCCGAGATCCTGCGAGACCTTGGTCCCTCGCCGGGCCTGGTGCCCCGCTCCGCAAACGGCACTCTTGAGCTGGCACTCTACTCGCGCTGGGAGACAGCCGTCGGCGATCTGACGTCGAGCGACATTCTGCGGTCCGACATGGTATTTATGGAGGCAAAGTCGCTCATGATCAACATCATCCGGGCATTTCCTACAGGCCACCCGATCCTGGCCCCGCCGCTCGATCTTCACAAGATCGCAGACTATGCCGCGACCCGTAACGAGGAGGCCCTCGTCAAGCGCGGCATCAAGGCGCTCGACCTGCTGGCAGAGATCGACGCCGCCGACTCGGACGACGCGGAGCTACTCGTCACCGAGGTCCAGTACGAGCTCAACCAACTCGGCTCGCTGCGGGACAGTGTCGAGCAGGAGGCACGCTCGCTCGAGCAGGTGTACACCGTGATCAAGGAGCACAACGAGTACCTGCGGTCGCAACTTGACACGTACCGGTCATACTTGACCAACGTGCGCATGCACACGGGCTCCAAGAGCGACCGACCGGTGGGGCTCAATGGCGAGTCAGTCGACAAACCCAAGGACAAGAAGAAGCAAAAGGTCATTGTCAAGAAGTATACGCCCGCACAGCTTTACAAGGACGGCGTGCTCACCGAGTGGCGGTTTTCTGAGTCGCGCTCGTCGGCGCTGCTCTTTTACTTTGCCTGCCCGGTGCCTGGCACGTTTGTGATTTCGCTCGTCGCAAAGGGTCGACGTGACGCTATCTTCTCACTTGATCTTAAGATTGACGATCTACTGGAAATGATGGACAAGGGCCTCGAGCTCTTGGACCTCGAATGTGTCATATTCGCCATCCGCCCTCTAATCGCGCTCCTTAAGAAGGACGTTAACCGCCGCAAGTAGGCTGGACGATGATGATGATAATACCCTTTGCTGGTGACGCTCTGGGAGTGATGCAATGTGTAAGTTTACAACGACGCTTATGGTAATCCTAATATTGATGTTATTAAATGTCTGAACTTTGATAGTCTCATTTCCTGGTTCCTGTGTTGGCTGGGTCCCTCCAGACCCCTGCTTGCTGGCCAACTGGCCAGAGTATTAGTCGCGCAATTGTTATCGATACAAGAGTCCGGAGGACCCATCTGTAGTTGCTACGGAGATCTAGAATACAAGACTTCAAATCTGGGTTACGCGATGTTCCTTTTGCTTCCTAGGGATTATAACCCCCAGATACCCCTAGCAACTGCTTCGCAGTTGATTGGGGCCAGAGCGCATCCCTTCATGACCCAAAAACCCTCGATTGTGGACCCCCAGGAAACGAAACGTCACCGTAGCACCAGATACCCGTAGCTATAAGGGTGAGCAGCAAGTAGCTTGCCTGAGCGCTCCGGTTGATCTCTCGTTCTAATTACGAAGCAGCCGCTAAGAGGGCCAGAGAACCAAGTCTGGCGATAAACAGATCCAAGCATTACTCATATTGTAAGCAATTAAATAAATATGCACAGGATGGAATGCCCAAGCCGAACTTAGCGCCGGCTGGGAACGCCAGAGTCCGACATCGTCGGCACTGGCGTACTAGCGCCCGTGTCGGGTCGCGATGAAGACTCGTCGAAATTGCCTTCGCCCTCGTGATACATGTCCTCGAGCGAAACCTCCTTCCTCTTTTGTCGGGAGCGTCCGCCACCGGCAGGGCCGGCTCCCTTTGTCTTTGCTGGCTGCTGCTGCTCTTGTTCCTTCTGCCGAATGGCGGCATCAACCGTCTCGTCATCGTCCATGAGCCAGTAGGCCACCTCGCGGCCGGGGCCCTTCTGGAAGTCAACACCACTTGAAACGGCGCGACCGCCCTCCATGACCACTTGCTGCACCTGTTCCTTCTGCTTGGCACGGTGGCGCATGCGCTCCTCGATCGTGCCACGAACCAGCAGACGATACACAGTGACCTGTTTGGTTTGTCCCAGACGATGGGCACGGTCCATGGCCTGCGAGTCAATGGTGGGGTTCCAGTCAGAGTCGTAGAAAATAACCGTGTCTGCAGCCGTCAAATTAATACCAAGACCACCAGCACGCGTCGACAGCAAGAACACAAACAGCTCGGGCTTGGTCTGCCAGTCGTTGACAAGGTCACGGCGCTCCGACAACTTGGAGGAACCGTCGAGACGCACGTACTTGTGCTGGCGGTACGTCAGATACTCTTCCATGAGATCCATCATCTTGGTCATCTGGAAGTAGATGAGCACGCGGTGGCCATCGGCCTTGAGTTCGTTGAGCAACTCGTCGAGGCGTGACAACTTGCCGGACTCGGTAATAAAGCGCATCATCGACGGCATCTGGATGGACGTGTAGCCGGCCCTGCTATCCTTTGCGGGTAGCAAATCGCTGGGTGGGAACTGGCTCGCAGGGCACCCGTGTTGGACAAGCGACCATTCCTTGTCGAGCGACATGGGGAACAGCATAGATCGCAGTGAAGAGTCGAACAGAGCGTCACGCTGCGACTGCGTGGCTGCCATATCGGAGACAACCAAAGAGATTGGCGGCGCCAGCGCGCACTCAAACGCCGCCTTTTGGTGCACGTCGTAGTAATGGTCCTCTGCAAACGCCTGGCGGATGTGTGTCAGACGGTATAGAGGCGAACTGCTTGGCATACGACCCAGGTTCTGCTTGTCGAGCGTCTGGTCTTCGTCTGACAACAGGAGGAACGACTGTTCGTGCTGGGGCTCGCCCGTCACAGAGTACAACCCCGCTGCCCGCTCAAACAAACCGCTGCGAACTATGCGCGAAACCTGGCTCGCCGAGTAGCTCGATAGGGCGAGCCAGCCGTAGGCGGCTGAGGCACCGCCACTGGCTCTGCGCGACTCGCGGTGCATGTGTTCAGGATCCCACACCGACAGGACGCGCGACAGACGCGCTCGATGACCGGCGTCGGAGTTCTCGCTCGGAACGTCCAGGAACCCGCCGTCGCGATACATGAGCTTTGGCACCCGCAACTCAATTGGGTTCTTGGCCGTGTATGCCACGTCGAGAACGGGGCCGTCTCTGTTGAGAGCCGGTGTTTCTGCAAACGATGCAAACGAGTATGCCGACTTGACGTCACCGCGCTCAAACAGGTCTGGGTGGTTACACACCTTGCGGAACTGCATCACCAAGTTCATAAGCGACTGGGCGCCCTCGTCCGACGTGGCGCGCTCAATCAGGTCGGCCATGTTGATTTGTGATCTCAGCATCTGATACAGCACGCGCTGACGGCGCGTGAGGTTACAGTAGACATCAATCTCGATCTTCTCACCGAGCTCCTGCTGCACGTTCTTCTTGGTTCGGCGCAGCATAAACGGCTTGAGGATCATGTGGAGACGCTTGAGCTGTTGCTCATTGAGCTGACTGTTGTTGGCGGCGTGGCTTTCAATGTCCTTGGAGAACCACTCGCTGAATTCCTCGTGCGAGTCAAACAGAGACGGCATGATGAAGTGCAGGAGCGCCCACAACTCCTGCATGCTGTTTTGAATGGGCGTACCGGTTAGCAGCAGCCGGTTACGGCACTGGAACGACAGCAGTGACTTCCATCGCGCCGACTGCGACGATTTGATGGCCTGCGCCTCGTCCAGAATCATGTACTGCCACTTGACTCGCTGAAAGTACTGTGCATCGGCCACCACGAGTTGGTAGCTTGTCACCAGCACGTGGAATGGTGAGTCCTTGGTGTAGGTAAGCTGCTTGCGGTCCCAGAACTTGCGGAGGATCTTGCGGTCCTTGGCGTTACCCCAGTATGGTAGGACCTTGAATCCCGGGACAAACTTTGTGATTTCCTGCTGCCAGTTGTGTAGCGTCGACGCTGGTGCAATCACAAGATAGGGACCCCAGATGTTATGCGTTTCTGCAAGATACGCCATGACCGAAATACTCTGAACAGTCTTGCCGAGACCCATGTCGTCGGCGAGAATGCCGTTGATGCCCTGCTCATAGAGGTTTGCGAGCCAGTTGAGACCCTTGAGCTGGTACTCCATGAGCTTACAGCTGAGCATCTTTGGCTGCGAGATCTGTATGTCGCCGAGCGACGTCGGGTTCTGGAAGTTCATTTCCTCCGAGTCGATGTCGACCTTTTTGAGCTCAGAGCTCGCACCGGGTTTCGTTGTGGTGTTGGTAGTCGCGCCTTCGTTGAACGCCATGGCACGCTGCTGGGCTTCGGCGACAGCGCTCTGAGCGTTGGCCATAGCAGCTTGGCGCAAAGCCTCATCGTCGTCGCCATCAAAGTCGAGCTCCGTAATGTCTCTAACCTGCGGCTGGGACTCTTCGGTACCATTCATGACGACATCCTCAGGCTGGGACTGCTGTGCCGGTGCCGCGACACCATTTGCCTCGGCCTCGTCGGTCTTGATCTTCTTGCCAACGAAATGAGAGTAGAGCTCCGTTTGCGTAATAAGGAAATTGAGCTTGCGGGCCTGGCGGCGAGCCTCGCGCTGCTCTTCCTCGCGCTTGGCGAGATCGAGTGCCTCCTTCTCTGCCTTTTTGCGGAGATCGCGCTCCTCGCGCTCGTTCTTCTTCCAGAACCCAAGCATCTCGCGCATGGCGCGCTTGGCTCGCGCCTGCAAGTCTTTTGTATTTTTGTTGGTGCGGATTTGCCAACGGCGGGCCTCGCGGGCCGCCAGCGCCGACGTTTTGCGTGCGTTGGTCTGGCGCACGTTTTGCGACGCCTGGATCACCTTGAACACCTTACCAGCGTCCTTCTTGGCAATGTCCTTCCAGATGCCGTCGTATACTGTAGTAAACTGCTTGGCGAGCGCCTTGATCTCCTTTTGGGATGGCGGCTTCTTGGCCGTGAGCTTGATCTTGGGGGTACGCATCGGCGTGTCGCCGGCGCCGCCGTCGACCGCGTCGTCACCGTCAAAGTCAAACTCGGCGCCGTCATCCTCGTCCTCGCGCTTGCGCTTTTGCCGGGAACGCTTGGTCCGGCCCGTCGGTGTATCCTTTGCCCCGTTGGCCAGCGATCCGGCAGCGGCAGCGGCAGCAGCAGCCTCCTTGTGGGCCTTTGCCTGAGCGCGCGCTGCCGCCTTTTCCTCCTTGGCCCGGCGGCGCTCTTCAGCGAGAGCGCTCTTGCGGTCGCCGGCCGCCCGCTTGCGGCGGGCAGACGCCGTTTCGGCCTTGTCGGCGGCCTTTGGGGTCTCAAGCGACGGAATATCGCTGAGAGCACGCCCGTGGTACGCGTCTTCGTACACGCGTGCTCTGGCCGTGTGTTTCTTTACTGATCGATTCTGCAGCTCGACGCGATGCTGTCTTTGGCGCTCGTGGTCAAAGTCGAGCGCCAGTTGAAGTCGGCCTCGTAGCAGCTGCATAAACTTTTCTCGCTCGGCGTCGTGGCCGTTGGCATAGCCATTATGCGTATCTGCGGCAGCCGGTTCCGGCTCGTCTGGCCGGTCCGACAGCAGCGATGAAATTGCCATGGCGTTGCGCCGAGGCTGGTGTCAGTTGGCTCGTCGTTTCGTTTTATGCACAACAACGGTTGTGTACCACAGTTGGCGTCGGTTCACACCCCTTCCACAAATATACTTACAGGTGACTGTTCTTGCCGCAGACCGGTACTGCCGGCATGATAGCCGTTTTCCATTCTCACAGCGTCCATTGCTGCTTACGCCGTCTGCTAGTTAGCAATGGTCGCAAAGATTGCTGGAATCGTCGGTGGGGTCGGCTTTAGGTTGCCAGAGCGCAATCGCGACCAAATCACCGCGCCAAAGAAAAACAAAACATACAAACGCGTTGAAAATCAGGCAGTTGAAATATCCCGCCGATGTCCAGTGGCAAACTTACCACAATGCCACCCTAGCTTTGGGGCGCGCGTTGTGGGGAGGCGCTCGTCGTTGTCGAGCCCCGCGTTGCAATAGGGCTACTTGTAACTATTATTGACAAAGCGTGGGTCCCACGAAAAAGCGAAAGCGTCGGGCCCCGATAGTAATAGACCGCTAGTGTGGCGCGTTGTGTGTCGTGTCCAGACGGTGGGTGGGGTGGCACAAGCGGTGCTGCGCTGGCGGGCTGGCTTTGGGAACTAGGCTTGCCCGGGCGTGCGACAGGACTCGCACGCACCCTGCCTCGCATCTGCATTTTTTTTCGTTTTACCCATCCCACCCAAGCACCGTCCCACGTCGGCCCCCAAGCTAGCCGCACCCTCTCACCTCTTGGTTGGCTGGCCGGTGCCTTACCTCCCACCGTCGTTTTGGGGCCATGCCATATCACCATGGAGATGCCCTAGCCCGGCACGTCGCCAAAAACGAAAAAAATCTATAAAACTCTGTAAAACGATGCTTGCACCTCCTTAACGAGTGCTTGACGGGCTAATTTCGGCTGGAATCCGGATATGTTTTTCCTGGGGGCGCTGCCCCCAGACCCCCGTAGCAACCGCTTCGCGGTTGGTCCACGCGATTTTTGAAAATCAACTGCGAAGCAGTTGTTATGGGGGTCTGGGAGTGGAACCCCCAGGAATTGAAACTACATACGCTGCCCCCTAGACCCCCTCGTAGATCACAAGAACCGACCATTACGACTGCGAAGCATTTGCTTCGGGCGTCTGAGGGTGGAACTATATACGCTGCCCCTAGACCTCTCGTGTTTTATATGGACCAACGATTCCAACTGCGAAGGAGTTGCTATGGGGGTCTGGGGGTGGAACCCCCAGGAAGTGAAACTACATACGCTGCCCCCCTAGACCCCTCGTAGATCACAAGAACCGATGATTCCAACTGCGAAGCAGTTGCTACGGGGGTCTGGGGGTGGAACCCCCAGGAAGGTAAACTACAGAGGTAAATGGAACAGCGACTTGTCTATACAGAAGGAGCGGCCGTAAAACACTATGTACTATATTATGTCAGAAAAAAACGCGAGAAAAATGATTGGATGCTTTACTTTTGCTGTACAACCACAGCTGGGGAGCGAGCGGGGGCAAATTTACTTGCGCCACCACAGGAGCCAGCCCCAGGTCATGAGACGGAAGATGGCGATGATGGAGATGAGAATGCCGACCCACTGGCCGACGTGCATCTTGCCGTAGCCAATGTACTCGAGAACGCCGACGCCGGCGATCTTGCACTGGTCCTCGAGCGCGGACGTGTACATGCAGTGGCAGTCGGCGTCGCACTCGTACTCGCGGTAGTAGAACTCGTTGAACATCATGCCCTGGAACACGTAGCGCTGGTAGTCGGCCCAGTAGAAAGTGTAGTACCAGAACACGTTGAGGACGTTGCTCGAAACGAGGAAGCCGTCGACGGCCATCCACAGGCCGTTCATGAAGGCGGTCAGCGCGAGTGACACCACGAAGATGGGCACGACCGACGAGATGAACACAACCATGGACTCGGCCGCCACGAGGTCGAGGAACAGCCACATGACAAACATGCCAAAGCCAGTGCCCGACGGGCGGAAGTGGCACATGAAGTAGACGATGATCGAGAACATGAGCGTGATGAGGAACAGGAACGGCAGGCCAATAAGGAAGTTGGACATGAGGAACGCCGATGGGCCGTACAGGCCGTTGAGACGGTCCCGCTTGAACGCCTTGAAGTCCTCGAGGTACGCCGGGATGTACGCGACCGACATGAACGACATAAAAGCGCCCGAATAAAAGATGGCGTTGATAAACGGCTGGATGTTCTGCTGGGCGGTGCTAAGACGCAGCCACACGGTGCCCATGAGGATCGCGAGACCAAGGTACATGGCGACACGGACGTAGTAGGCGAGCATGTCGCGGCGGGCCTTGACCCACTGTCGCTGCAGCAGAGTCCAAGTCTGGCTCAGGACGTTGCTGTGGGTCGGCTGCCGGGCACCGGCGTTGTCAATGACATGGGCCTGGTTCTCGCCAGTGGCTGTAGCATTGGCGGCGGCCTTCTCATCGGCAACGGCATTGTTATTATTGTGGTTTGCACCGGCGCTGGCGGCGTGCGAGGCAGTACTAAGTCGCTTGGGGTCGTGAGCTGTTAGGGATGACGACGTGTCGTAGCCGTCGTGGGAGGCGCGCTCGCGCCACGACGCCACAAGCTGCGACAGCACCTGGCTGCTGGAGTCGTCCTCGAGGCCAGACACAGACGAGCCTGCGCCAGAAGCACCGGCGGCGGCGGCGTCAAAGTCTGTGTTGATGAGGTTGAGCACAAACTCGGCAGCATTAAAATGCTCTGGGATCGGGTGGCCGATCTCAGCAAAGTAGTCGTAGATGCCGCCGACAGTACCGTAGTAGATGGGCTGGCCCTGCGACAGGAATGTAACCTTGTCAAACAGGTCGAGCGTCGCCGACGACGGCTGATGGATCGACGCAATGACCATCATGTTCTCCTGGCGGGCGACGTTGCGCAGCTTGGAGATGACCTCGTACGATGCTTTGGAGTCGAGACCCGACGTCGGCTCGTCGAGGAACAGCAGCTTGGGCTGCGTAATGAGCTGCGACGCAATGCTGACACGGCGCTTCTGGCCACCACTGATGCCCTTTGTGAGCGGCGTACCGATTTTGAGCTTGGCCTGGTTCTGGAGACCAAACGCCGTCAGAAGCTCGTCAACACGGTCCCTACGGTACGAGGACGACAGGCCCGACAGCTTGGCCGAGAAGTCGACGGTCTCACGCACTGTCAAACTGCCGATTAGTGCATCCTCCTGTTCCACGTACGACGAAACCTCTCGTAGCAGCGCCGGCGAAGCCGGCTTGCCATCGAACTCGATGTTGCCCTCTGAACGGAAACTCTTGGGAGTACCTCGGTTGGCGAGCACGTTAAGCAGCGTCGTCTTGCCGGATCCCGACGGTCCCATGAGGGCCATGATCTGACCAGGAGCGATTGTGCCCTCGAGGTCATCAAGCAGCAGTTTCTCTGCGCCTTTGGTGGTGGCCCGCACCGTAACCTTTTCCCATGAGAAAGACTGTGTAGACATTTTGGTATTTTTGTTGTGTTGTTGGTTTGATAACGGCTCGCACACTTTGGTTTTGTACTCCTGTAGACAATTGTACACACTTGAGAGCCTGACCTGATCGTGCCTGCACGCTATTCTAGTGAAGAAATATAAGTCGAGTCGGCAGTCTCTAGTATCTTTTGGTCGTGTTAATTGATTTTCCCACCAACTGTACACTCACACTCAAACACGCACACACGCTCTCTCTTTTCTCTCCCTCTCTCTCTCTCTCAGACACACACACACACAAATGCCAAAAAACGGTGAAAGCAGGGGCCGCCCGTCGGTACTGCACTCTAGTTTAAATACGTACAGCCATATTAGGGTCAGAGAAGCTGCAGCATGTTGACCAAAGCACTCCGACAGCCCGGGGTTTGCCAGGAGTGCATCATCCCGTCTGCACCTTAGCGGGCCGATGCAGTAACGATACGCCGGTTCCAGGCGTTAGGCCAAACTTTATTCGTTCGATATCAACTACCAAAACTATTGATGTGAACCATTTCATGTTCTTTCTTGCCAAGTTAACGGCCATGTCTCACTGAGTGGTCTCAGAGTCACCCTCATGATGCAGCCTCTTTTTTTGCAGGGTGCACACATACACCCTGCTTCCTGCGACGGGCTGCATTGTGGTGCCGCCAGAACGGGTTTGCGGCACCGCTTCTGAGGCGGCATGTGGCTGATTGTCAGAGTGACGACGAGAGTGAGTTTCCGATTTCCGTGGGCATGCGGGTTAGACCAAAAATGGCAAACTTTCAAACCCCGTCGATGCAATACGGGGAATGAAAAATAAAAAAAGAAGTGTCACAGTTTTCAAACTCTCTGATAGTTGTATCTTCATGGTGAATATTTAGCAGTTCAACAACAAATGGGTACGGCAGATGATGGTTTGCATCTTGAGCCCCAGACATAATGCACTCCTTGCTTGGCGGATCGGGACAGTGACGTCCACAACGAGATACGACTAGATCTGTTATCTTGCTCAAAGGCTTCTATAGACCCGGAGTGTACGATATGAGATGTTGTTTTGCGTATAGTGGCGTATCCGCCTTGCAGCGGGCATAGTATCCCAGAGAAGCGGAAAAATTATGACCTTGGTAACAAACTAGGGGGCACTCTACTAAACGCAGGACGGATCGGCGTACTATTTACCATGTTTATAGTTTTACCTGATGTAGCGTCTTACTCTTGTTTTATGTACTCGCCCATGCTAGACGGAAGACACAGGCAAAAGAAGAAAGTTTTAAAGCCACTATTCTGTCTTTTGCTGTAGTGCCGCGCAGGGCACGATATCTGTCGGAGACAACTAAAATGCGCTTGGGCAAGGGGACAAGCCACTATTGCACGATACGATATGGCAAACGCTGGCGGACAATCGGCGATGACGGGTCACTGGTCGATAAGTCTTAAAAGACATGACGACAGTAGCTGGTTTCTGGTGTTTTGTGCTGACCCGGTACAATAGCTACAGCATAGAATGGAGCTGTGCTGACGCCGCGCAGCCACCTCCAGTCATGGCCAGCCACCAACCCGTGTCAATGCTAGGATCGCCTGTGCCGCTACAACACCACTGTCGTGGTGTGCAGCCACAGCAAGGTCCTGCGAGCAGCCTCGTGCTCGTCTGCGGCAGTCATGTACCCTGCGGATCAATTGATCTGTTGTTGAGGCACCACAGCGTGCGGGGACGTGCCCACATGAATCGGCGCGAGCGTTTTTGGCAGTGTCTGGGAACATGTTGTGGGACCCATACCAGTCGAGCCGGCGGTATCTCTAAACTAATGAGTGTATTCTACCGATGAAAAACTACTCACTCGCAGGCATCCCACTTGGGCGATCGACAACCGAGGATCTGTCTCAGGGGTGATTCAGGCACGGCTGATAGACCCTAGAAACTTTCATTCAAAGGGGTCCTTCTGTGCGCGCTCCATTTGGTAATTCGCGAGCAGTATTCCATGCCAGCGAACATCATACTGAACACCACAGACACGTCCTAGCAGTCGAAGTCGACTTTGTTGTATTTTAGTTGTATGAGGCATGTCAGCCTCATGTGTGTCAACAGTATCTGGGATCTGTCTGAGCTTGCGTCTAATATCTAGGCTCCTTTCATCGGCTGCTTTGCTCTAATCTCCTGGGGGCGCTGCCCCCAGACCCCCGTAGCAACTGCTTTGCAGTTGAAAAGAGACCGGAGTAGTTATCAACCGCGAAGCGGTTGCTACTGGCCTCCGGGGGTGGACCCCCAGGAAACAGAAATAGCAAGACATAGTGGCTATTACCGACCAACGGCACAACTCAACAACCTGCACCGCACATGTAAAAGCGGCGGCGCGGCCGCCAATAGCAAGCGCGCTGCAGCACCGAGACTGCATGCGCCTGTCCATCAGGAAGAATCAAGAGTGGGTGCGGCCGTAATTTATGGAGCCAGCAAGACCTGGCAAGGCCCAGGATCCGGCCAAAGATACAGTATCACATCGAAAATGCCAAGGCGCAAAACGTAGCACTGGTGCAAAGTACCTGGGACGAGGGGGGTCCTTGATTTTGCCTGTGCCAATACTATGAGCGGAACTCGAAACAAGGGTGCATGCAAGGTCACCCAATATTTTGACGTCTTATGTCCAACGACAGTCAGATGTGAATTCCGCGGGAAACCTCCTTGATGCTTCGGGTTGTATTTACCCCTGTACTATTATTATTATTATCAAAGCCTGAGTAGTGTCCTTGTTTGTGGTGCGCGGTGTGAGCCGAGGGCCGGCATAGTGCCATAGGCTCGATCGCTAGCAGCAAAGTGCGTCAGGGACGCATGCAGGGGGCACGGTGCCAACGCACGCCTTGGGCCAGGCACCGCTTGTGATCCGTAGTCCAATCGAAGCGGGCGATCGAGGGTATTTTTTTCCAGTTAGTCATAGTGGTCCACCAGTGGATAGGTAACTCGAAATTGCTTTGTGGTCTCGTTTAAACTTCTAGGTTCAGACAGCGCCGGCTCCCCTGCGTCAGGGGCACGCAGTTATTTAAGTTGGCTGGCTAGGCGTGCGTTTGTTCTTCCTCTGCGGCGGGTTTGGGGGTGCCAGCGCATGACATCGGTCAGCCACCACAGAGTGATTTTTTATTTTTCGTTTCTCCAACCGGACATCCATATCGAGCAATGTGCTGCTCTCTACGTGGTGTATCTGCCATCCCGTAGCTTGTCTACCTGTTGTAGCGGATACTGATCTTTTTCTTTTCTTGGGCGCCCTGCCCCCAGACCCCCCCGTGGCAACTGCTTCGCAGTTGAAAGACGTGGCAATAACGGGAATACTTAGAGCGTTCGAGTGAAACTGTTCTTTTGTGTGCCATTGAGACAAGTCCTGGGTGTTGTCTAGTGAGATTCCGATTGAGAATGCCTATCGGAGATGGGCGATTTCTTAGTTTCCTTCCGATCCAGAGGTTGGGCCTAGCCCTCAACTAAAACTGCAACGGATCAATCGAGGACCCAGCGAGCATATGCCCGTTCGTGATAGCCAGAATCCGTTGTCATGGAGATCTGGCTTTTCACAAAAGTGCCGTTCGACAGAATACTACCTCCCATTAGTAGGCTATGTGGAGGCCCTATCCAACTGCGAAGCAGTTGCTACGGGGGTCTGGGGGCAGCGCCCCCAGGAAGCCAAATAAATATACCATCGCTAACACTGTGGTGCCAAGCACGATGCCACACTGATTGGTCGGAGTGACAGACCCTTTGGCGTTGCGGTAGAAAACAAGGAGGAACTGCGGGATGATTCTCGGTATTTGTGGGACTATTCGGGGTTGCGCGACTGTAAAACTACTGAATTCGGGATTGTTATGCATACGAAACTAACTCAATTGGTGGTTTCGTCTAGTACGGGAAAGGGGCATGAGAATTCGACTGATGTCGAGGGTATGGCCCTTTGGACCCTGTGGAAAAGCACAAACGTTGAAACGAACCACAAACCAAGGTCCCTGAATAAACGATTGGAGAAGAGGCCTGTGGCACGCGATTATGCACATTATGGTGTGCTAGACAGCCAATTTCGGCAAGACGGAGCCAGCCACCTCGTGTCGAGCTGGCTGGGGCGCAACGGCGCGCCAACGGCGTCAACGGTACCGTTCAGGCCAGGGCCAAGGCGCTTGTGACACAGCAGTCAGTAAGCTAGCCAGAATGCCCCTGTGGGGACCGTTTTTGTGCTCGTATCGAGACGGCTGACAATTACAGTCGCGAATTAGGCCGCGCGGGAGTATGCCCGGCTGCTCTTTGCACGGCCCGTCAGGAGGACGCTGGCAGGGCGTTGGCTGCAGGGCCTTGCATGACCACAAATGGGAAAATTTTCATACAGTCGGTGTGCGTGCCAGTTTGAGCAATGCTAGTGTCTTGTATTTTGTTTTTTGATGGAAATTAAATGGATTTCACTGCTAAATCCCGATAGCAGACCTCGAAAAATGCCCCACAAGCTCAAGTCAAACTATTGCAGTAAATATGCACCTTCCCGCTGTCGCTGCACGCCCTCTGTTCCTGTAGCATGAGGCAAAACCAAATGCCCACTCTAAGACACGGTTACGCATTGATGTTTTGCACGTGCAAGCCAGGAGAGCTCTCTAGTTGTTCTGGCAAATACCGCGTAACGCCGACACACGAGTGGTGCCCCCTTTGTGAGAGCTTTTTTCACCGTAGTGCCCCTGTCGTTCCTACGCGAAGCTAGTGCATCCTGCGCGAGGCACGCGACACAGCCATAAGCTACCGTCAGAATGTCTGAGGGGTAACACTTGACCTGGTTGCTATGTGGGTACAAGGTTTTATTCTTGAACAAAGTCAAGAGCAAAGGACAAAAAAATTAATTGCGCTGCTTCATTTCGCTATATCCCGATTCCGTCCCGGACACGCTTGCGGCCTTTGACGCATCGCCGGTATCTCGGCGATCCGACTTCAGATCGCGCGCCGGGACCTCGTTCGCGTATCTGCACTGGGCGCGGGGGGCACGCAGCTGGCCCTGACGCGTAGGAGCTGACATTGGGCAAGTAGACATCGGCGATATGGGTCAACGTGGGTCAACGCGGGTCAACGGAACAACGGAGCGAGGGTAAACGAGTGTTGCCGGTTTCTTTTTCGTGGGGGCCCTGCCCCCAGACCCCCTAGCAACTGCTTCGCAGTTGAGGATGGGTGAGAAGCAAAGGGATGTTTGATTAACGAGGATCAATGTGGGCCACCGACTTTGCAGCTGAGTATCGGACCGATTTGGGACATTGAGGAAATTGAGCCACCAGTTTCAAGAACGTCACGCGCCAAATAAACTAGGGCGCAGCTATGTTCACAGCGATAGGTATATCGATACGCCACCAGAAATCAGGCCATCAACTAAAACGTCAACTTCAAAATCATCTGTAGATCAAAGCTCGTACCAACCCGAGCTGACTAATAAAAACCCCACACCACATTGCAACCAGAGCCCTCGGCACATAGGCGCTGGCTGCACGATTCCCAAAACGGATGTCATCACCCCCAATTGAGACGGGCACCGACCGAAAATCCAAGACAGCGCAGCGCAATACGCAGCCGACAACACGACCACAGGGCAATTTTTGGCCTCTGCGGCTGTTTTGTTTCCCGCCCGCAAAACGCCCGCGGTGGTTTTTTTCGAGGTCCATGCGCCGGGGTTTGAAAATGCACGGCTGACGCCGGGCTTTGACCCTTGTGCGGCTCTGTGCGGCTCATTACGCGACCCGGCTTCGGTTTCCTTCCCCCACCAAGGGTACCGCTGCCAAACTAAGCACACAATACAGCTGCTCTCGCGCCATTAATGCGCCATACCGCAGTTGGCCATCCTTAAGCTGCAGTCTCCAGGACCGTCTTCTACCAGCTTATTTGCGTTCAGGGACTTTTGGACTTGAAGGGCTGGTCTTTTGTCACTTGCGGTTTTTCGGATCGGTTTGAGTTTGGAGACGGGGATCAGCTCGGTTGTCATCAGATCATTTTCTTTTTGAATTTTTTTTTTTTCTTCTTCTCTTTCTTTTGACGGTGGCATCAAGGAAAAAAAGATAGGGACAAGACAAAAGTGCTTGCGGAATAGCCAAAGCATCATCGTTTGCTATCGCAAGGTACCCACGCACCCACGCCGCGTATTTTGTTTTTTTCGTTCGCAATAACGAGTTGCTCGCTGGAGTTTTGAGGTTGGAAACGGCAGTACTGCCAAGTGTATTGTTGAATAGCAGGAGGCATTAGCGGAGGACGCGCTATCAAGTAAGTTTGAGCTGGTTCATTGGATCGCGTTGAACTCATGTTTATGATCGAGTTCTGGATGCCATAGACCAACTTCGAAGAAGTTGTTACAGAGTTTAGGGATAGTGACCCCAAAGAGGAGAATGTTCTCTAATAAACGACTAACATTAGGCACAGATGCAAGCAATAGCAGTACAGCGCCCGCCTCCGATGGCCATGTCAGAAGGCCACGCGCCGGCGCGCAAACACGTCACGCTTGCCTGTCTAGAGTGCCGCCGCCGCCACGCAAAGTGCGATGGCGTATTGCCAGTGTGCGGCCGCTGCTTAGGCGTCAAGGACGGCGAGGCAAACCGCCGCGAGTGTGTCTACGCGCCAAGCCACCGTGGCGGCAAGCGCGGCCATCGAGGCAAGCGCAAGGCATCTGACGATGGCACGAACGTATCGTCCAACAACGCTGGTAAAAAGGGCGACAAGACCAACTGGCAGCCGCTGCTGATGCCGCCGCCACCGCCGTTGGGTACGCTGGGTGGTAGCGGGCCGGTTCCAGTCTTTGCGGCCCCACAGATTCCTCAGCCCGCCGCCACAGGCGTGCCGCTTCATCATCACCACACACGGCCACATGACATGAGCACTGTGCCGCCTCCTCCCCCGCCAGCTCAGCCCATGAGTGTAACTGGCAATGGCCGTCACTATGGACAGAACGGTCAAAAGATGGACGGTGTTATGAACGGCGTTGCTAATGGCGTACCTAATGGTGTTCCTAATGGTGTTCCCAATGGTGTTCCCAATGGTGTTCCCAACGGTGTACCCAATGGTGTACCCAACGGTGTTCCTAATGGAATGTCAAATGGAATGCCCAACGGTGTTCCTAACGGCATGCCGAACGGTCACCAGAGCGATCACCAGAATGGCCACCAGAACGGCATCCCGAACAGAGTCCCGAATGGCCACCACAACAGTTCACCCCCAATTCACGGCCGCCAGACACCTCCCGAGACCCGCCTCAAGCACGACCTCCCGTCGCCACCATACCACGCGCAGATGCACATGGGCGACGTTCACAATGGCCACGTCAAGCATCAGCAGAACTACGGCCATTCGTCGCAGGTGCCAACGCCTGCTATGATGGAGTCTCCGATCATAAACGGTACGTCGTACACCCAGTCGAGCGTGGCTCCTAGCGCCGTCGTGGCAAATGGTCAAGTGCCCCAGGCAGGAGGAGGCGCAACCAAAGCGTTTGCGCCCGTGTCGCCGCCAAACAGCATAGATATGGTGCCTGTCGGCAACACCACCCAGGTCTCGCCCCTGGCCCACATCGGTACGTTCACCGTGTCGCCGCCCAACACCGGGGATGCCGGCAGCTTCAACGTCTACTATTCGCGCTTTCACGAGTCGCACCCGATTGTACCTGATCAGGACAACATCGACACGTACCTGTGCTCGACCAAGTCGCCCGCAGAGCTCATGGCCGCTATGATGCTGGTCGAGCGCATCATGATCGATGGTTGCGACAAGGCCAGTGTGTATCAGACCGTACAGGAGGTCAGCCAGATCGTGCAGTTTGTGCCCGACGACCTTGTTAAGCTGCAGACGCTTATTCTCATGTCGTTTGTCACTCATCTCAACGCGGTGCACGAGTTCTCTGTGCGATTCCGCGACCAGGCGGTCGCCATGTCTCTGTCACTCGTGGCACACCGCCCCGACGGGCGCACCGAGCTCGACGTCTCGCCGCTGCTTGTCGGCGACCGTATGTCGCAGATCCCGCGCGAGCTCGCCACCATGTACGCCAAGCGCTGTCTCAGCGAGCTCATGTTCATGGACGTGCTATTCGGCGCCGCAAGCAACTACATGCGGTCTGCGCTCACTCAGAATGCTATCCCCGATCTAGTAGCAGACCTTCATGAGCGGCCCCGCATGTGCTACCGCCTCCGGAGCATCGCGTGCCGCACCGTCGACGAGGTCGTCCGGTTCCTCACACGCCAGGACCAGGACCTCATGGACTCGCCTGAGTTCCACCGGCTCCAGGCTCACATTTCCACGTGGCAGGGCTGTCTTAAGGACCCGTCGGCATTCAAGGCCCCGCATCTCATTGACTCCTTTGGCAACGTCAACGAGGGCGTCATGGAAGCAGTCATCGCCCTCAACTATTCGGCAATCCTACTCAACCTCCCGTTCTCGACGTTTGTCAAGACCGACGATGTCCCGGGTTACGTCAACTGCTCGGCCGCCGATGTTGGCCAAAACGTGGAGCCTATGAACGAGCCCAACATGTCGCGCCGGGTCATGAGCTCCCGCCACTGTCTAACAGCCGCCAACAACATTGTCCGCATTGTGTCCGAGGTTGGCGTCGCCGACGTCGTGGAGCACACGCCCATGCTTGCGTGCGCCCTCATCATGTCGCTCCTGATCCGCATCAAGGGCTTCATCTGGCACTCGGGCGCCGGTGCAAACGCACCCCAGGAGGAGCTCACCCAGTACCACACGTATGTTGAGCTCGAGTGTCGCACTCTTGAGTTCCTGGGACGCAAATGGCGACTCGCATACCTGATGCACCACAAGCTCTCAGAGCTCATGAAGTACTTTGCACCCGCGTTGTATGAGCACTTGTACCCGTCCATCTCGGACCACCCGACCACGGCCACGTCGGCGAGCGATGAGAACGGCGTCGGCTCGTCGTCTGAGACGTCGTTTGAGGAGTACGGTCTAGAGTTCCTTGACAAGCTCTTTGATTGTACGCTCTTACGCCAGATCCAGGAATAGAGAGCTCACCTCTTCCCCACGACTGCCTCGCAATATTTTAATGCCATAATGACAACCAGGATTGTGTAATTATTTTCTTTCATCAATTTGATCAACTACGAGGGATTGTCATCTAGTCAATAGGATGGGTCTAGCCCCAAGCCTTTTAGTTGCGAGCAGTTGCCGCGGTGCTCTGGGCCGAGCGCTCCCGTGAAAGCAACGTTCTTGTTTGCTGTTTCTTCATGCTGGAAGTGCTAAATCCCTTAGCAAGTACTTCGCACGCAAGTGGGTGAGTCGGAATATGCATATGTACATGTTTTATGCATGGCTTCTTCGAAGATTCAGCCGCACGGAACGGCCCAAGTTTTTTTTTTTTTGAGAGCAGGACTGCACTGGAAATCCAAACCAAAACCGACCAAAATGGCCGATTCGACGGTGCGCAAGTACCAAAGGGGCACGTTTAGGCCCCTACGCAATGTTAAAGACATAAAGCTTAAGAATCAGCTCCGCAAGCAGGATGAAAAGTTCAAGGATGCTGCAAAGTCTGCTGCTCAGACCGAGTACCTGCTGCTCGAAAACAAGGGCCTTCTCGAGGCCGAGGACGAGCTCGAGAAAACATACAAGGTCAGCCAGGACGATATTAAGCAGGCGGTTGACGTGTCTACCCAGCGCAAGGGCTTTGATCTGAAACTCGATACATTTGGTCCCTACTATGGCGATTACTCAAGAACTGGTAACCACCTGCTACTCGGAGGAAGAAAAGGACACATTGCTGCTTTTGACTGGAAGCAGGGAAAGCTATCGTGCGAGCTCAACGTCAACGAGACGGTGCGGGCAGTCAAGTGGTTGCAGTCGGACAACGAGTTTTTTGCTGCCGCCCAGAAGAAGTACACTTTTATTTATGACAAGCAAGGTGTCGAAGTCCACAAGCTCAAACACCACATTGAGGCAACCTCGCTCGAGTACCTGCCGTACCACTACCTCCTGGTGACTGCAGGCAACACCGGTTATATCAAGTACCAGGACGTGTCCACCGGCCAACTGGTTTCCGAGCTGCGGACAAAGCTCGGTCCCACAACGTCCATGGCTCAGAACCCGTGGAACGCTATCATTCACGCCGGACATGGCAACGGAACCGTGACGCTGTGGTCGCCCACGATGCACGAGCCTCTGGTGAAGATGCTGTGTACGCGTGGTCCCGTCCGCGCCCTCTCAGTTGACCGTTCTGGCCGGTACATGGCGGCCGCCGGCGCAGACAAGAGCATCAAGATTTGGGATATTAGGAACTACAAGGAACTCGCATCATACTACACGCCAACAGCGGCTAGCTCGCTAAGCATTTCTGACACTGGCCTCATGGCCGTTGGCTGGGGACCGCACGTCCAAGTGTTTAAGGATGTGTTCGGCAAGGGTCTTAAGGCGCAAGCACCTTACATGAACCACCTGCTTCCGGGCTCGGAAGTCACCTCGGTGCGATTCTGTCCGTTCGAAGATGTGCTCGGAGTTGGTCATCAAGGCGGTTTCAGCTCTGTTATCGTTCCAGGATCCGGCGAAGCCAACTTCGACTCGCTCGAGGTCAACCCGTACAGCAACGCCACCAAGATTGGCCGGCGCGAGACCGAGGTGCGCTCGCTTCTGACCAAGCTCAAGCCCGAGATGATTTCACTGGATCCTGATGCCATCGGTCGCGTGGACTCGCGTGCCCACAGCGAGCGTCTCAACGCTGCTGCCCAGGAGTCCGAGAACGAGCGAATGCGCGAGTCTGAAGAGGCCAAGCTCAAGCCTCGCGAGACTGCTCGCGGCAAAAACTCGACTATTCGCAAGCATCTGCGCAAGAAGACCGCTAATGTCATTGACCAACGTCGTTTGCGTATCGAGGCAGCCCTCGAGAAGGAAAAGAAACTCCGCAAGGACCGCCACCGCGCTGCAAAGGGCCTTCCAGCCGAAAAAGATCCTCATGGTCCTGCACTGAGGCGTTTCAAGTGATGTATATAATGACCCCAATTTACGACCAATACATGCATAGCACTTAGCTCGATTTTTTTTTTCTAATTTTTGTCCCTTGTTTTATTCTTCTTTATACTTCCCGTAAAGTTTTGTCCCAAAAGCAGCGTAGCAACTGCTTCGCATCTGATTTAGAGCTACCGCAAAATTTCAGCTCAAGCAATGCCGTATCACCTTGGTTCTACAACATATAGTCTGACAAAGCAAATCAATTCGCATGTATACATTACTTCTAAGAGCTCTCGGCGGGCTTGCGGTACGTAAAAGGAGCCGGAAGCGGGGCCTCGTCCTCCTCATCGTCGTCCTGCGAGTTGGCCTGTCGCACTGTCTTGAAGAACTCGACGGGCTGTCCAGGCGTCTTGTCCTTCACAACAACGACGCCGCCAACGCCTTGGAACTGGCGGATCGGATAGTACCGGCCGTTTGAGGGGAATGAAATGTGCTTGAGCTGTCCGGGCAAAACTCGACTCATGTTGTCAATCTTGAAAATCTTCTTGCCCGTCTTGTCGTCCACCGCATCCTCCTCAGAGTGGGCATCGACGTCCATCTTCTCCGCATCAGTTTGCGCCTCCTCCTTGGCCTCAGGGTGCTTTTCGCTGTCAGACGGCTCGTCGACCTCGATGCCGCTCTCCTGCTTGGCCTTCTTCTTGGCGTCAATAGTCTTCTTTGCCCGCGATTTGGCCCGCATGGTGGTAGAGAGAATGGCAGTAACAAGCTTCTCGGGCGCCTTCTCGCTTTCCTCCTGGATCTTTGGGGGATAACCGAACAACTTGGGGTTGACGTCGCAGTTCAGATCCATGTGCGGGATCTTGAGGTCCTCGCGCACGCCAACAATCGTAGTCGGAGTAAAGGCAAGCGACAAAAAGTGCGCCACCGGGAACCAGTACCAAAATTGCGCAAAAACAGCCAGACCGACTACAGCACGCATGTTGAGGTTGTCTGTCTGCGGGTGCTCAAGAGCAATTGTCACATTGCGACCACCGGCGTCAATGATACCTTGGGCAAGAGCGGCACCAAATTTGGCCATGGCATCCTCGTGCTTGGCAGAAATGACCTTCGCAAAGTCCTGGTGGATCTTCTTGATCTTGGGGTTCATCTTGTCGTTCTGCTGGATCATGACCATGGCCAGCGCGATCATGGCGCCCTGCCGGACAAAGTCAACAGGATCCTTCATCATGGGCTCGAGCAGCTCGATGGCCTCGCGCAAACCAGTACCGGCGCAGGAAATGCCGAGCGCCATGGCAGTACCGTACCGGACATGAGGGTTGTGCGACTCGGACAGCAGCTCGACCATGCGCGGAACGGCAGTGTGGTTGCGGAGCAAAATGAAACCAAGACCCATGACGGCAGCGCGCCGCACGTCATCGTTGGCGTCTGAGACGGCAATGTGCAAAAGCTTCTTAATCGCCTTGTTGTTGCCAGTGCCAGCATATGCTAGCGCAATCGTAAAAGCACCGCCGTACCTGAGAATGGGGTCCTGCTCCTCAATGAGCTGGTGGATAATTTCGTCGGCAGACTCCTCCTTGGCAAAGTTGAGCAGCGCAATACCGATGGCCAGACTGCGAATGATCTTCTCGTGGCGCGTGTCGTGAGCGTACTGCAGCATTTCCGTCTGCGCTTCCTCGCGTTTGGATCCATGAGAGCCCAGCATGACGAGGCCCATTGCGATACCAGCGGCCTCGCCAGCAACAGCACTATCCGAGAAAAGCACCTTGCTGAGCGAGTCATAGACTGCTTCGTTACCAGAGCCCATACCGGCGACGCCCACACCAAGCGCCGCACCGTGGTACACGACCTCGGCGTCCGTCTGGTTGAGGCCAGAACCCTCCTTGAGGTGTTCACTCAGGTAGTCAATGACATCGCTGCCGTGGCCGGCAAAGATGATACCCAGCGCATACAGAGAGCCTCCTTGCGAGTAGCACGAGCCGTTGGAGCCCGGAAGGTACGGCTGCAGAATGCGACGGCCCTGCGACAGGTTGCCCTGGTGGATGACGCCAAGAGCAGCAGTGGCCGAGAATTTGGTCCAGTTGGTCGCCTTGGAAAGCCAGTCCAGGTTGTTTCGGAAGAAGCTGTCAGCGGTCGTACCTGCGTGCAGGAAAGCGTTCTGGAACGTCACTGCAGAGTGGAACATCGAGTTGCGGGCATCGAGCTGGCTCTTGGTCTTGGCGAGAATGCTGAGATCGGCGTTGTTCTGCTTCTGGAGGAACGTAATGTTATAATCGCACGTGGGGACGCCTGTGAGGATCTTGGAGAGCTTGACGTACTCGGGGCCCTCGTTGGCAACAAAGGTCTCGCGTACGTTCTGCAACAGCTCTTGGGACGCCGACGCGACTAGATCAAAGGCCACCTGGTACGCGACAGAACGGTCATCAGCAGTGCCCCGCTTGAGCAGATCAGAAAACAGGCGCACGGCGATGTCCGAATCGTTGAGTTGCACGATGATCTTAGATACAGCAAAGTAGTCGGGCGATTTGAGCTGCAGGATCAGTGTAACCAGCTTCTTCAGCGCCTCAGCACGGAACTCGCGATTCGAAACCACAGAGATAAGACAGTCCAAGACGTACTGGATAAGGTCCATCGACTCGGACTCCGGCGCCTTGCCGGATGAAATGTGGTCATTGAGGATCTTGAGAGTCACATCAAGACGGCGGGCCTCAAGCGATACACCGAGCGCCAGCTGGTAGTCGCCGTTGTCTATGCACTGCTTGAGCATGCGCTCAGCGATCGCCACCAGCTTGGAGTCAATCTCACGCACTTCGTCGGGAAGCTCACTCCGCTGGGCAGCCGGGGTGTCATGCTGCTGTTGGCTCAGCGAGATGTAGTGGCTTATGCATTTTGCTGGCAGTTAGAAGTGTACTCAGGAAAAACTGCGAAGGACAAGCACTTACAGACTATTGTTTGAATGTACTCGGATTTGAGCGTGAGGTCAAGCTTGTCGCCCGCCACAAGAGCGTACTTCATCGACGCGTCCAGCTCGCCAAGATTGTAGTACACCTTGGAGGCGACAAGCGCCGCGAGCTGAGGGGCAGGAAACTTGTCATCCTCATACAGTTCCTCACTGAAGTTAGTGTGCGTGTTGTGTGGTGTGTCGTGTGATGCCCGCATTCGCTGATAGTCATTACAAAGGATCGAGTGGTAAACTCGATTGTGGACAACGCAATCGCTCTTTGCACGATACGGCACCTGTACAGCTGTGGAATAGGTCCCGCTTTTCATTGAACAAGCCATAACTCGGGCGATTTCGCTGTTTCAACAAACTCTCTTGCACTTACATGTCAGTAATGTGGTCGGCGATTTCAGCCCAGATCTGGTCGACATTATCGTCGAGCGACTTCAGCGCATACGCCTTGAGCTCGTAATCGGGCTTATTGAGCAGCGCCAGAATCGGCGAGGTAGTTGCAAGCGCCATAGCACTGTCTGCGATGGTTTGCCACTGGTGATACTGTCTGGCGTTGAATCAACACCTTGCTTGAACACTAGACTCCCGGGCCCGTGGACCAGGATAGGGTAATTCTGGTTCAGTTTACATTAGTATTGGATACGAAAAAAAGCCGAGACGGGAGGGGCGTTAAGGTTAAGCGGGTGGTATGTAAAAGCCGTATGAGTGCCCTTTGTGGTTAAATGTATCGCCCATCCTCGACGGTGGCGGCGGCGAAACATCTTGTGCGCACTGAGACATAGAGAAGGTCTAACACTTGTGTGGCCATCATAATGGCAGAAGAATCAAAGACTTACCCTGTGAAGCTCTATGTATACGACCTATCTAGAGGCATGGCGAGACAACTCGCTCCAAGCTTTCTAGGTATTAACTTAGGTGAGTGTTCGATGGAATTGACAGGGCAAAGCAGGACTAACAGTTAAGATGGCGTGTGGCACACGAGCATTGTTGCGTATGACACTGAAACATACTTTGGACAAGGCATTCAGCAGAGCGTTCCCGGCATGACACACCACGGACCGCCCCTCAAGGTTATAGACATGGGAGAGACAGAGGTGCCACCCGAACTGTTTGCCGAGTATCTTCGGGAGTTGCAAGAAATATACTCGCACACTTCTTACGATCTTTTTGACAAGAACTGCAACCACTTTTCCGACGAGGTTGCCCAGTTTCTGGTGGGCAAGTCGATTCCTTCGGAGATCACCTCGTTGCCACAGACAGTCTTGCAGACGCCTTTTGGCCAGATGCTGAGACCAATGCTCGCGCAAACAATGGCACCCGTTGTGACGGCTCCTACTTCAAACCCGGCGGTCATGCGCGATGCCTCTGATGATTAGATGAATATATTGTTTACTGTTTACTTGTCCCTAAGTGCTGGGGCCCGCTGTCCGAGACTCCCCTTGCGCGGTTGAAATAGACATTGTTGTATACCGAGGATCTGGGTGAAGCCTAAATAACTGAAAACAAGCTTGACATGTTGTATTCACATTTGATTTCGGTATACGCAGTCAGATTTGATCTAAATGCTAGATGTGACAAAAATACTACCATGCTCCACGGAAACTGTCCATCAGAGAACCCATACTGCTATTGCAGCCAGAATTCTCGCGCTCCGCATAGGCACTGGGCAGCCATCCTTTAATAAGCTGGATGCGGTTCGGGCTCGACGGATGTGTCGAGAAGAACTCGGGAACACTACCGCCGCCGCCGCCGAACCTGCCAGCAGCCCGTTGCTCATATTGTGACATGCGCTCCCACAGATGGACGGCCTCGCCCGGATCGAAGCACGCACGCGACATAATAATAAGGCCCACTTGATCGGCCTCGCGCTCCATCGTTCTGCTCGCCGGCAATTGGAGAAGGCCGTTGAGCAAAAGGCTGTTGAGCCGATCGCTGCCAGTGATAGTATACATGACCAAGCTGAGCAGCATGTAAAACGGCGCCGCAGACAAGTTCTCTGCCGTGTGTCGGTTCACCTGATGGGCCGTCTCGTGAGCCAACACTGTTGCTAGACCGTCGTCATTGGCGCAAATCGGCAGAATGGACCGAAACACAAACACCTTTCCACCAGGCAGCACAAATGCGTTTGGCGGCGCCTTGGGATCGTCAATGACATTGATCTCCCAGTCCACGTCGGTGATGCCGGACACGGCAATGATGCGCTTCATGATGGAACGAACTCGGCGAACGTCCGGGTGCGAGGCGGGCAGCACGTGCTGGCCGTACTGGGCCATGGTCTCCATGTAACCTCGGCGGCCGACCCACTGCTCAACTCGCTTGCCAATGATCATAAACCGACTTCGCCCGCTAATGGGCGCCTTCTCCAAATTAGACACGTAGATAATCCCGCCGACAACTGCAACGCCGCCGCCTATCCGTATCATCCGCTGGGCGTCGATACCAGACGTGCCGGTACCGTCGAATCGCCTGTACGTAGCGTAGCGCCTGGCTGGCAAATTCAGCCACCGTCGTGCCATTGATTCGCACTGAGGCGTAAACGCCTGTGTGAGACGGCGACCCAACCCGAGTCTCTGCATTTTGAGCCACGAAATCACTCGTTGGCAGGCGTCGATTCAGTCGGAGGCGTTGGAGGACCGGCGAGCAATTGCCATGCATAAATATAATTGGCATATGCAGAAACTTCCATGTTGTTCTGTGCATATGCCCGTGCCCTGATCACCAAATCGCAGCCCCATATCAGCTGCCGCTTTGAAATAAAAATAAAAAAGGCTCGTCTCAACGCCACTACTATCATCAACACGTTCCTACACCATGGGGAAGGCAGAGTTTGGAACGCCCAAGTATGTGGCGAACCAGATGAAGGCACGCGGCCTGCAGCGGCTGCGGTGGTACTGCCAAGTGTGCGAGAAGCAATGCCGGGACGAGAACGGGTTCAAGTGCCACACCATGAGTGAAAGCCACCTGCGACAAATGATGCTCGTTGGCGAGGACCCGAAGCGCAAAATTGAGCAGTACTCGCAGCAGTTCAAGCGGGACTTTCTGTACCTGCTGCGCACAAGTCATGGCGAGAAAAAGATCAACGCCAATCGGTTCTACCAAGAGTATATCCAGAACAAGGACCACATACACATGAACGCTACGAAATGGGTCACATTAACAGAATTTGTCAAGTTTCTTGGGCGCGAGGGCAGCGTGCGCGTCGCTGAGGACGAGAAGGACGGTCTCACGGTTGCGTACATTGACAGTTCGCCCGAGGCCATGGCTCGTCAAGAGGCGCTTCGCAAGAAGGAGCGCAGTGCGAAAAACGACGAGCTCACGTCCCAGACACTGCTGGACAAGCAAATAGAGGCTGCAAGGCAGTTGGTGGACGAGTCGAAACAGAAAGAGCTCGCTGCCGGTGAGCTCAAACGAAACGAGGACGAGGCGCCGCTCGCGCTCAATCTCAATGCTACCGCTGTCGCAAAACCGGCTCCGCCTCCAGCAAAAAAGCCGGCTAATGTATTCAGCAAGCTGCATGGAGTCAAGGACAGAAAAGCGTCTCATGTCAGCAAATCTACTCCCAAAGAGACTAAGCCACTCAACGCTTTTGAGCGCATAATGATGAAAGAGCAGACACGGCGGCGATAGCTCTGCTATCTACGAATTATGATATAGTAATGACGATAACGACTTTTCACCACTGATTTTCCATCTGTTGTTTTTTCCTGTGGACCCTGTCTCCAGACCCAGTAGAGCAACCGTCTCGCGGGCAGAACTCAACCGCGGAGGGGATCAGTAGGACAGCAGCGGCGTCACAGTTTGAGTTACGGCCAAGCAACAGGGTCCCCAGGCCCCAGTAGAGCGACCATCCCGCGAGCCGGAACTTAACCGCAGATGGGGTTAGTAGTACAGCAACGGCGTTACAGTTTGAGTTATGGCCTAGTGACACAACACTCCACATACACCGCGTTCAACACCCCGCATTCTCATTAGCCTGTATTTATCTCTCGATTAAAATAGACATCCAATACTTATTTTATACATGGAAAAGCTCCACTTCATTATATGTAAACAATGGCCCCATTGATGACATTTAATGAAGTCAAGGACTTCGTACTCTCTTTAGAGAGAAAGGTTCCAAAAACTGGTGAAACCGCATTGTCAAAGTGGACACCCGGATTGCTCTGGTAAAAGGCAAGAACAATATTCGAAGATGTTCAACTTCTGCGGTGAGGAAGAAAATCCACAGTGCTTGTACTGGGTCAGCTTTTATAGTTGGCTGAAAACGTACCCTCGCCCTAGGGCTTACCCTGTTAGGGCTGCCCGCAAATCGGTGGCGGTGGTTATTGGGGTATACTAATTATTAGGTATATTATTATGTGCTACGTATGCGATGGGGCTGTCGTTGCCGAGGCATAATGTGGGGTTCCGCATCGGCAGGCAATAAATCCGCCACGGGACCAAGACGTCTCAGATCGCTGATAAGCGCAAGAATTGTCAGAGCGCCACAGGATTGTTGCTTAAGCAGCTACGCTGACTCGTGGCCCGTTCTAGCATTATGTCGGCCGACTACGTGCTGGGCGTAGCCTCGAGTATCGTTGCACGGGCTATCGAGGCGCTCGGCTATCCGGAATCAGAGGACAAGAGGAAAGCGGCACTGCGAGAGACAGCACTTCGGCTGACTCTCGAGAAACGGCGGCATGCTCAGAGTTATGATGAGTGGCGTGATGCCTCGGAGGCTCTAGATAGCCTGCTTGGCAATGATGCGTGGAAGGAGGCTGAACAGAGCGACATATATGACTACGAGCTTGTGCGGAACCGTCTCGAGCAGCTTCGAGCAGCTCGTGAGACCAACGATACCGACACGCTGCTGCATCTTATCCGTACTACATTGTCGCGGAATCTCGGTAACATGGGAGACCAGGCCCTGTACACAAAGTGTTTTGCAGGCACTAAGCGTCTGATTGAGGAGTACATATGCGAGTGCGAGCGGGCGCTGCAGACGCTCATGGAGAGCGAGGATGTCGACGCCTCAAAGCTCCTGAGCACTCTGATTCAAACGCGCAAGGCCTTTGGTCACACAGCTCTCGTTCTATCGGGTGGTAGCACGTTTGGTGTCTTGCACGTCGGCGTACTGCTGGAGCTGCTCAAGCAGGGTCTGCTGCCGCGCATCATCTCGGGCACGTCGGCCGGCGCCATTTTCGCCTCAATTATATGCATTCACCACGACGACGAGCTGGAGGATCTGCTCGTGTTGCTTAATGAGGATTTTGACATTTTTGAGAAGAAAGGGGCAGAGGAAACGCCGCTTATGCAGATTCGTCGGTTTCTCAAGTATGGCACGTTCTTCGACAACAAGTACCTAACGCAGACGTTGCGCACGCTGCTCGGCGACCTCACGTTCCAGGAAGCTTACTACCGCACAAGGCGCATCCTCAGCGTCACTGTCTCGCCCAGCAACATCCACGAAATGCCCAAGCTCCTAAATTACCTCACTGCACCCAACGTGCTCATCTGGTCGGCGGTTGCTGCATCGTGTAGCGTTCCATTTGTGTTCCCGTCGTACGACATTCTCGCCAAGAACACGCGCACCGGCGAGCATTATTCCTGGGCGCCTGCGACTTTTATCGACGGGTCAGTGGACAATGATCTCCCGACTGCCCGCCTCTCGGAGATGTTCAACGTAAATCACGTCATTGCGTGCCAGGTGAACCCGCATGTGACTCCATTCCTCAAGCTGACTCACTCTATCGCAACTTCGTATCAGCAGAATGACGGCCCGTCGCGCATTCGCAAGGTTTGGTACTTCCTGCAGGACGTTGCTGCGAACGAGCTCTCGCATTTCTTTTTCCTATGCGCCGAGATGGGCATTGCACGCAATGTCTCCTCCAAGATGCGCTCTCTACTGGCGCAAAAGTACTCTGGGGATATCACTATTTTGCCAGAGACAAAATGGTCTGAAATCCCGCTTCTCTTCAAGAATCCGACCTCGGAGTTCCTCAAGAATACGCAAATGCGAGGTGCCGCTGCAACGTGGGACAAGCTGGCGCTGATCCGCAACCACTGCGCCATTGAGCTATCGTTGGACCGTGCAATTCATGTGCTTCGCACAAACATGATCCCGCGCGGGCCCACGAATAAGGACTCTCAGCATCTTGGAGCCCCGCGCCACCATGCACACAACCACCATAGGCGCAAGTCGGAGGAGATAATGCGTCGCAACCTATTGCGCAAGAGCTCAATGCAGGAAGTGCGTGCGAGAAAGCACTGGTCGCCGTCGCCGCCTATACTCTCAGCCAACAGCTCACATGTGAATCTGTACGCGCTCGGGTCGGTCAATATTGCGAGGTTCCGCGACCAGTACTTGCCTCGAGACCACGATAGAGACCAGGGTCCGCCTACAGGCCGATCGTCTACTGAAATTGTCATCAACGGAAATGGAAATGGAAATGGAAACGGAAACGGAAGCTCATGAACTATTATAACGGCGTATTTGATAATTATGCTCAAAACAATGCTAGGAACAATGCTGGATTCGTAACGAAGAGTAAAAGCAGAAGGCAATGCGAGTAACGTTACAGCGGATCTAGGTTGTCGGGTTCCGTAAATGACTTGCGACGCTGTCTTTTCCTAGGTGCCGGCTGCTCCGGTGCAAATTTGGAAATGGCGTGCTCGGGTGGAGGGCTTGCTGGAAGTGATGTTTTTTTACCACTAGATTTCTCAATATCCGTACCGTGTGGCCTTCGCTGGCGAGCCGATAGTTCCTTCCAGGGTGGCAATTCTTGCAAACTCTGCGTTGCGACGAAGAATCTTGTGAGTTCGCCAAGGTCGGAAACACGAAAGTGTGACAGTTTCATAATATCGGCAGTATCGAGTCCCGCAATGTCCGACACTGTCTTCTCTAGGTCAGACGTCAGCAAAACTGTCGTCATGTAGGGCACGCTCTCAGGAGCTGCGTCAATCACTGGATCGTTTCCGACAAAGTACGATGTAACCGAGGGCTCCATGAGTCCATGCTCAAGCGCTGCCATCTCAAATAGCTGAGAATGTGGTTTGTAGTATCCATGGTCCCACGCATTGTATACGGGAACATTTGTGAGAGAAATGCCGGCACTGATACCACTCAGGTACCTGTCAAACGCTCGGAGTGTGGGTCTCAGCTGCGGACCAGAGTTTGCAATGATGCCTATCGGAATTGATTGGTCTTTGAGCTCAGTTAACAACCGCAGGGCAGGCCTGGGTAGCATATAGCTCTTTGGATCCATGAACCACCGGAAAAATGAATGTCTCATTGCCGTGTGAATATTTCTGTCAGCGACAAACCCCGCCTTCGCTGTCACGACGCTGTCGAACACCTCGTTAATGGCCTTTTCGTAATGGTGGGTTGGATCACCCGGTACGACACCTTCGCGTATGGGCCAGTATAGTTGCTTGACGAACTGCTCGCTGCGCATCTTTTCATCCCAGCAAACGTCGAGCGCATCTGCAGGAGCGACGTCTACACCAAGGCGTCTTGCAATCTTGGCGATCATCTTTCCATATGAGAGCTGTGGTCGCACCAACACCTGATCGCTGAACCACACAAATCGACCAGACGCGTCTCTCTTCGAATTTCGCCTGCGAGGCGCCGAAGGCTTATTGTCTGCCCGACTCGATGGCCGGCTCGATTTCGTCGTCGCAAATCCGACTTTTAGGACTTCGGCAATTCTTGTACATTTCTGAGGTGCCCTGCTCCTTATTGACATTTAAATCCTTCAGCTTTTCGGACCTCGCAATTAGCTCTGTTTTCGAACTGGTTCGTGTTGCCCACTAATCTAAATAATTATTATATGCATATCGTGATTCATAGTAAACGGTTTTCGCTCAAGGTCTGAAATTCTGTCGACCAGGCGTCTGTCTGGCTCCTCAAAACGTGGAAAATGCCGCGAGATCCGCTCATTGGCATTGTTGGCAAGCCTTCTAGTGGCAAGTCCACTACGTAAGTGTCGTGTCTTTCTCCGTCCTGTCGCCGAGTACTGACCACAGTTTGAATAGTATGTCTAATGATACGCACTCCGCGGTCTAATAACTTTATTACGCTTTTCACTAACATAAGGCTTAACTGATGCATCCGCCAAAGTGGGATCCTTTCCTTTCACTACGATAGACCCCAATAAGGCGACGGGATACCTGCATGTCGACTGTGCCTGCAGCCGCTATGGTCTTGAGGATAAGTGCAAGCCCAACTACGGCTGGTGTAAAAACGGCCGCCGGTTTGTGCCCATTATGCTTCTTGACGTTGCCGGTCTTGTCCCTGGTGCGCATGAGGGCCGTGGCCTCGGTAACAAGTTCCTCGACGACCTGCGTCACGCCGACGCGCTGATACATGTTGTCGACGTATCAGGTACGACAGACGCCGAGGGCAAGGCGACCCGAGGGTACGACCCGATCAACGATATTGAGTGGCTTCAAGACGAGATCTTCAGATGGATCGAGGGCAATCTCAAGGAGAAATGGGGGTCGATTGTGCGCCGCCACACCTCGACCAAGTCGTCTATCGTCGATACTCTCCAGAACCAGTTTTCTGGCTACGGCTCCACTACTGATCTTGTCGCGCGGGCCGTGTCAAACCTGGATCTCCCTCCGCTGGAGAAATGGGATTCTGAGCAGATCTCAACTGTCGTCCGCGCCTTTACCCGTGAAAAGTTCCCGACAGTGTTGGCCCTCAACAAAGTGGATCACCCCGACGCCGACAAAAACGTCGCCAAAATCCTCAAGAAGTATGGCGACACAAAGGCTGTCCTTACTAGTGCCATTTCTGAGGTGTTTATTCGCAAGCTTGCAAAGCAGGGCTACGTGGAGTACGAAGAAGGCACAGAGTTCCTCGACACCAAGGAGGACCTCCCGGATTCCGAACTCAAGGAGATGGACGAGAAGCTGAAAGCGTGAGTGGTTACTACTCGTCGAGTCTTCTACTCGAGAGACGTTATGATTTCGTTGGATGCTAACAACAGGCGAGTCGAGAACGTCCGCGACCTCGTGTTGTACCGCTTTGGATCGACCGGCGTGGTGCAAGTACTGCAAGCCGCTGCAGATGTTTTGGGGCTTATTCCCGTGTACCCTGTCAAGAACATTCACAATTTTGGAGGGCAGCAGGTGTTTCGCGATTGCGTGCTGGTCCCGAAGGGCACTCCAGTGGGAGCAGTTGTCAAGAAAATAATGGGAGACATCCCTATTGCGGCCATCGAGGGCGTTGGCGGCGCCAAGATTGCAGAGACACAGCCGGTCGATATTGGCAAAAACGACATCTTCTGTGTCCGTGTTGGCGCCCGCCAGCAATGATTTTAATGACTGACTTGAACGCTGATTTCCATATTCCACCACACCATAGATCCCAACCAGTATAGAAAAAGATATGCCGGGAATTTCACATGTGCACCTATAGGAAATAAGTCACAACCGGAAAAATGCTTGGGACATGGGACCCCCGCAACCATGATGTTCCAGAAGCATATTAGGCTTGCATAGGCAAGGCGTTCTGAACAGTGTATATGTGCCAAGCAGTCACCATAATACGAATTTTCTTGAGCTACGCACGGAATGGTAGCCCTGGAATGATGGTATATTCCGAATTGCAGCTGTCTTTTTCACTTCGAGTACTTCTTTGCCTACCAAACCTTCGGATAAATCCCCGCCGAATCGTGCATATGCGATGGCGTGATCATGCGGCTGAATATTTTCAGCACGCGGCTGTGCACCGTGACTCAATTGGGCCCGACTAACTGACTAAAGGTTGCAACCCAATAAATAAGTCCATTTCACTTGTACGCGCCTACTCAGATCTGAAGAATCCCACAACACACAAAAAAGAAAACTGAAAATGTCTCAACCAGTGGATATTAACAGCCTGTCAAAGAACGTCGAGTCGGTGACTCTCAGCTCTTCGCCGCAAAATTCGCCGCTCGAATCGGGCTCTGCCTCGATGAGACAGCGTCGTCTGTCGACGAACCAGCGTGCCAAGGTTCTCAAGCCGTTTTCGACTGGTGACATTAAAATCCTGCTCCTGGAGAACGTCAACAAGACTGCCATTGATATCTTCCAGAAGCAGGGCTACCAGGTTGAATTTGTAAGTGTCTAGGCTCTGTGGGGTGGCCTCGTGTCGTGGCCCAAGGGCGTCTCCTACAAACGTTCCACTAACAATAGCACAAGACCTCTCTCCCTGAGGAGGAGCTGATCGAGAAGATCAAGGATGTCCACGTCATTGGTATCCGATCCAAGACTAAGCTCACCGAAAAGGTGCTCTCGCACGCCAAGAACCTCGGTGTTATTGGCTGCTTCTGCATCGGCACCAACCAGGTCGACCTGGAGTACGCCGCCAAGCAGGGTGTCGCTGTCTTCAACTCCCCGTTCTCGAATTCGCGTTCGGTCGCTGAGCTCGTCATCGCTTACATCATCACTCTTGCTCGTCAGCTTGGTGATCGATCCATTGAGATGCACTCCGGTACCTGGAACAAGGTCTCGAGCAAGTGCTGGGAGGTTCGCGGCAAGACCCTCGGTATTGTTGGTTACGGCCACATTGGCTCCCAGCTTTCTGTCCTGGCCGAGGCTATGGGTATGAACGTCATTTACTACGACGTCCTCATGATCATGTCCATGGGTAACTCCAAGCAGGTCTGGACTCTGGATGAGCTGCTTCGCCAGTCTGACTTTGTTACACTGCACGTTCCTGAACTGCCTGAAACTAAGGGTATGATCTCCAAGGCTCAATTTGCCGCTATGAAGAACGGTTCGTACCTGATCAACGCTTCTCGTGGCACTGTTGTCGATATTCCGGCCCTGATTGAGGCTCGCAAGTCGGGCAAGATCGCCGGTTTCGCTCTCGACGTTTACCCCAACGAGCCGTCTAAGAACGGCGAGGGTCTTTTCTCGAATGAGCTCAACGATTGGGCGTCGGAGCTTACCTCTCTCAGCAACGTCATTCTTACGCCCCACATTGGTGGCTCTACTGAGGAGGCCCAGTCGGCCATTGGTATCGAGGTCGGTTCTGCTCTTACCAAGTACGTCAATGAGGGTTCGTCTATCGGTGCTGTCAACTTCCCGGAGGTCGATTTGCGCACTCCTATGCAGGATGAGAACGGTGTTCGTATTCTCTACGTCCACAAGAACGTTCCTGGTGTGCTGCGCACTGTCAACGAGATCTTTGCCGACCACAACATTACCAAGCAGTTCTCGGACTCTGAGGGCGAGGTTGCTTACCTGATTGCCGACATTGCTGATGTCTCGCCCTCGCAGATCAAAGATCTGTACGAGAAGCTCGACTCGACGCCTTTCAAGATTCGCGTCCGTGTCCTTTACTAAGTGCATTTAGTAGCACCTCTGCATTTTAAAAAAGAATATTGTGCTGTCTCTCTCAACTGGGATCAGCCTGAGTAAATTCTACGTTTAACACGTGGACTTGTTATGACTAGAAATGATACGTTTTTGTTGTATGAATGTCTTGGCAGTTGTAGATGATAAGCAGGGGATCTTGACGCAGTTGGTTCATACTGTTGGGACCCGGCCTGGAGTAGTTTTTTATTCGCTGAGTGTGTCCCGTAGCCCCACATCGAAGGCCGTTGGGGGAGTCACAAAATGACTCAAACCCTCGCCCATGACTCGATGAGCTTTACAAAAAGAGTAGTCGATGACTCCACACTGGTAACTGCAAAAATTGACATGACAAAATTCGATAGGTATTTGGACCTCGAGCACCAGCTCAGCACTGCGCTACAACGACGAAAAGCCGAATCAAAGTTCCGCAAGCTTACAGTTTGCTCCGGGAATGCAGTAGACTTCTCGTCCAATGACTATCTGTCTCTACGTAAGCGTGCATGGGTCAAAGACCGGCTGCTCGAAGCCATTTCTGAGGCAAAATATATTGGCAGCGGCGGCTCAAGACTTCTGGATGGTAACTCTACCGAGTATGAGGCTTTAGAGCGTGATTTAGCCAAGTTCTACGCAGCAGATGCAGCTCTTTTGTTCAATTCCGGGTACGATGCCAACACCGCGGTGTTGGGCACTATTCCGCAAAAGAATGATATTATTGTGTACGATGAGCTCGTCCACGCGAGTATGCACAATGGCATGAAGCTCTCACGGGCGACCTCCAGAATGCCGTTTAAGCACAACTCGGTGGTTGATGCTGTTGCGGTCGTCTCTCGGGCCGCTTTGTCTCGGCCCCCGGGGTGCAACATTTTCGTGGCATTGGAGACTGTATACAGTATGGATGGCGATCAAGCGCCCCTTTTAGAGCTCATTCGTGCATTGTCGCCTATTCCGCGGACGTATTTGATTGTCGATGAAGCTCACTCAACCGGCGTTCTAGGACACCAAGGACGCGGTCTGTGCCAGCAACTTGGGATCCAACGGCAAGTGGCCATTAGGATCCACACGTTCGGTAAAGCGCTCTCCTGTAATGGAGGTATGTTGTTATTGGTGCTTGTGGCTCAAGAACACTAACGTCAGCAGTCGTACTGGGTTCCGACACGATCCGATCCTATTTAGTCAATTACGGGCGTCCGCTCATTTACTCGACAGCCATGAGCTTTCCAGCTCTCGCAGCGATACGTGTGTCGCATGACTTTCTTTTATCTGAGCAGTATTCTCAGGTGCGTACAAAGCAGGCGTCTTGTGTTTTGTGGCCTATCTAACTCCAGTTTCGCGATCGCTTGTGGAAGAGAATAAGCGAGATGCATGCCATCCTGAAGACGATGGCGGTTACACATAGTGACCAGTTTAGCTACCATGTCGACACTGCCGTGTCTCCAATCTTTGGTCTTTGCTGTTGCGACCCGAGAGGTCTCGCCGAGTACTTGCAAACAAGGGGCTTTGTCGTGAGAGCCATCATGTCTCCTACAGTTCCTAAAGGCTCTGAAAGAGTTCGCATCTGCGTCCACGCTGGAAACACTATTCAGGATATCAGAGACCTTGGTACTGCAATTGACCTCTGGGCTATGCAAAACAAATCCTCGACAATCACTTTAGCTACATCAAGTAAACTATAACAAACCCTTTCCTGCATAAAGCAACACCCAACACAGCATTCATGTATTTAGTTGTCCTTCTGAAGATATGCCAATATTGCATCTTGCATCTTGACAATATCAGTCTCAACGGTGGTCTGGCTCGCCATGATGTACACAACGTTTCCCAGGACGCGAATATGGACATTCCATCCTATAAGATCAGTAGCGTGGGCAAGATGTTGTTTGAGAGCCTCAGATACAGTCGAAGTATAGCCAGCTTGGGAGTCCTTGAGTGTAATTGCCATGACAGTGCCAGCGGAGAAGACACCTTCAACCGCATCGAATGACGACACTTTGGAAAGGAAGTCCTGCTGCCACATACTCCAAACGCGAGCGTAATTTGGCGAGTTATTGCAAATGGACTCTAGGTCAGTTAACGATCGGAGAGCAACGGCACAGCCGACAGGGTGTGCAGTGTACGAGTGGCCGTGGAGAAGTGCATCGGCCTTTTGATCGCTGAGGAACACTTTGAAGATGTCCTCGCTCGCAAGTGTTGCACACAAAGGCAAAAGGCCACCGGTCAGTAGCTTGGCGTGCACGGAGATGTCAGGCTCGCACCCTAGCAAACTGGCCGCCGTGTTGTGTCCCAGTCGGTAGAGGCCGGTAAAAACCTCGTCAAATACGACTGGTAGGCCTTGCCAGGACTCTGAGGCCGCCGCACTGTGCGTAGACTTTCCAAAAAGATCAGGGTTCTCGCGGACGACTTCCACGAGGGCGCGTTGAAACAAGGGGTCCACCGCTTTCATGCCTCCAGCACCAAGCAGTACTGGCTCGAAAAGCAGTGCACCGAACCGGATACCCTGTTCACGAATAAGCCGAGAAATTTGGTGATACAAAAGGTCTTTATAGGCTGATGCGTCTCGGGAAGTATCGTAGATTGCGTCGAGTGAGGCAAAAGAAGTTTCGCTGAAACCAAGGGCCTTTGCAAGCTCTCCTTCCGCAACTACTTTCCACGTACCGTGACGAAGCTGAACAACTGGGTAGTCGAGGTAGCATCCTCTGTTGTTGTACCAGTGTATCTTCTCGTTGTAGACGGATGGCTCCGATGCATCCATGGCTCCGATAGTATCGCCATGATAGCTGTTCTTAAGACCCAGGATGATTGGCGGAGAGTCAGACGAATTCCATCCGTATCTCTTGGCCGAAGCAGCGAGTGCCATTTTCAGTGCAACTTCGATACCAGTACTGCCGTTGTCGGAATAAAAGACTCGACTTAGGCGAGGATTGCGCACGGTGCTGATTAGTTTCGTTGCCAGCGACACAGCGGGCTCATGAGCGGTACCGGCAAGAATGACATGGCCATAACGTCCCGCGGCGTTTGCCGCAGTGAGCGCCAATTCAGAGTTTCCGTGGCCCAATCCCTGAGTCCACCAAGAAGCAGAGCCGTCAAACGTCTGCTCGAGCATTGATTTGGGACTTGATTCCGAGCGGTTCTTCACGACCTGAAACTTATCATTGTACGCAGAGTCGATAGCAACAATGTTATTCTTGCCAATGGCTGAGTGTTGGCTAAAGGGGTACCAGAGACTCCTTTCGGCGCGTTCGGCAAGGGTCGCTACTTGCTCTAGACGCTCGGTGTGGAACTTGTCGAGTCCCTGGATGACACGAATTAGAGCAGATGATGAGGCCAGCTTACTATAGTATGCATCCATGGACTGAAAATCTGCTTCTGTAGTGGCGGCGGGTGTTGGTGGCGCCTCGACAGCTTCCACAATGGGGATCTTGTCGGCAAAGAATGTTTTGAGATAGTCAAGGTTTCGGTACTCATTATCGGCGAATCCTATCAAGGCAGCAACGTCGTATCCACGAACAGTCAGAGACTCCCATGCAGAGATGGAGGTGGAAATTCCGCCGAGCTTGGAATCTGCGACAAGAACAACGGGAAGTCGCAGAGGCCTGTACAAATCCGCCTGTGGCGTGCCGGAAGGGCCGGGCGAGTGCACTCCTCCGGCAGTTTCAACAAGCGACCAGTCTGCCGACTCCCTGGCATATTCCGACAGTTTGGTGTATACACCGCTAGTGACTTCATCGTCGGTGGGGACTCGGCCTTTGAGAGCCGCGGCGATGTGTGGGCTCACGGGCTTATCAAATTGGTAAAGGCAGTCTGCAACCAGTCCATGACGTCTAAGGCGTCTAGTGTTAGAATTTTCCTTTTGCGCAGTAAGTAGCAGCACTCACCCGTCGTCGGCTTCTTCAAGACTTCCGGTTGACACCGGCTTGAGGTAGCGAGCACTTCCTTTAGCAGCCATGGCACGAGATAATGCAGTGCTAACCACAGTTTTCCCTACCTCTGTATTAGCACCGTATATCATGAAGGCCTTCATTCTCGCCCACAAGGGCGAGCCGACAGAGGAGGGCACGATACCTCTCATTTTTGTGGGGGTTGACAACTCGGGCCAAGCCCGGGAGTCATGTTGTGACTCAAGTACGTCTGTGGGTAAGGGTCGATTCATCGCGGGTAGTACTGTTGTCCCCAACGGCTTTTGGCAAAGCCTGGTATTTTGGGGATACGTACTAGTGTTGTCGTTGGTTAGTGACTGCTGCAAATAGATCTCGGCATGATCCATCCTGAGAGTGCTCATTCGCAGCGCGTTGTAATTGCTGTTTCGCGATCTTTTAAAAAGGTACCTGGGCGAGTCGTCTTAGAATTAAAGATCGAACCGAGTTTATCGCTGGGGTAATACGGTTTGAAAGACGAAGGACGTTGTGAAATGTAAGCATAATGAAAGCTACCGTTTGTCGCCACGCTATATGTATGCTTATCTACAACTATACAGCATGTCAAGCTCCAAGTCCAGCAAATCAGCGGCCGGGCAACGCCTTCGAACAAGACCCGAATCAACATTTAATAGACAATAACTCAGCAGTAGTTCGAGAGCGTACCGAATTTTATTATGGTCTCTACATGTCATGATTCTCGGCAGAAAAAAAATTAAAAAAAAGCGCACTGCACGATGCCGATCCAAACGGATGACCCTTGCAAGAAATTCGACGTATAATTCTATGAATGCTGATCTCAAACTTTGAAATAAGTACTTTGCGGCAGATCCCCACGAGCCACCATTCAGGCTTTTAGCAGCTGCTACGGGGAGTGAGGACAGTGATAGTAGAATTGACCCCATAACAAAAAAAGTTGAGCTTACGCACGTCATGCACGGTTGCTATGCCGGTTCAAACATACCCGCGAAATAGGAACCTTTTTGCGCTATCCACTGGGGCATTGCATCTAATCAGTGCATGCCGGCTGATTCCTCAGTGTAGCCGAAGGTCTAGGCGTGCCTGGCATGCAGTGCTAAGTAGGCAAGCCAAGACAGTGACAATCGACGGAGGCAACACGCCCGCCCATTGGACGACGGTCGCCATTGTCTTAGTGAATCGGCCGTTGCCCAGAATGGGGCGCGCTGTCACTGGGCAGTGGATCACGCTGCCGTCTGCGAGCCTGCGAGCCGGTCTCAGGGCGGTAGCAAAACAACATGATAGTGACCATGGACAGGGTCCTGCCGGCGATCGGGCGGTACCTGACCAATGCATTGCGATGGGTCTAAAGGTTTGCCCATGGGTGGCACGCCGATTGTGGATACGATCACAGTTTCACGTGGATGCACGATCGGATAGCTTTATTGTTTTTCTCTGGGGTTTTGTCCAAGTAAAAGAACCCTCTGAGCAGTAGTAATCGCATGCGCCAACGAGTCGCGAAATAACGCGACTAGCAGCGGCATGCGTCGGGCCGCCCTGGACACGTGTTTGGCGTGCACAAAAGAGCGGAGAGGGAGAAAGATAAGACATTAAAACACAACGTTAGAGGACGGAAAAAGTGGGGCAAAATAGTTACGAGTAAGTAGGTGGGAATAGTGACAAGACAGACGTGACGACACGCTCGGAATTTTGGCTTTGCCCCTTACTTCGTAGCCCTTGCCCTTTTGTGAATAGACAGGAGGTGGATGGAAACACTGTAGCGCAGTAGTCTTATCTAGAGGGGCATCCGTTGAGACGATGTATAAAATACGTAGTAGCGGCTTGTTATGGAACAAGTCGCGAGCCACGTTGTAGCTGAAGCCTGCTGGTAGCCTAATCCATTTTTAGGCTGCCGCAAACCATGAGCCGCTTGGCGAGGGGCTTTCACAGATAGACTTGCCTGTTGAGCAGCGTGCAGAATAGTAGATAACGCGAAACGAGCGGAATCATGAGTGAACTGGGCCATACCACCCAAAACTGGCGCAACAACAAGTGTAATTCAACAAGAAACCACAATGCATCACCAGTTCACAATCGCTTGCGTCGCCCTGGTAGCTACATCAGGAATGCATAGCGCCGCACTCACATCCCAGCTAGGCAAAGATATGCACCAATCTGGTCAAAGATCCGCGAGCCCACCCCCCTGTCCGAACGCGCGCACCAGCAGACGAGCCACAGGGCGGTACAGACGTTCGTTTTACCTTTACGCCAGGCCACCTCGTCGCTTCAGACCCTTGGAAAAAATCCGGGGCAATTCATTCTTTACCGACATTCGTTTATACTGGTGACTGGGATTTATCAGATTGGCTGGCAAAAATTGAGGTGGTCTCGAACTGGGGGATATTTTTCTTTCATTTTTTTTTTCCTTCTGGTGGTCAATTGATCTGACGATACTGTCGTCTAGTCTGGTAAAACCGGCCAAGCTTGTCACTTCTAGTTGATCTAGCTGACGAGAGTGCCTCTTTTTTACCGACTGGTATCGGTTTGACTCGCCAACAACTGGTTTACGGCTTTCGGCATTGTTTTTGTTTCCTTCGTTTGTTATAGATTGGCGAGATCAGAACCAAAACAGAATACCACAATGCACATACCTACAAGAACGATCGACTTTGTGGCCGAAGCAGTTAATGTTGTGAGACGGGCGGCCAGCTCGACGTCGAGCGCCGATGACTCGTGCCCGTCTTACGACACGGCGCCACGGTGCACTGGAAATCAGAGGTCTGATCAACCACTTATTATTGGCTTGTGTGTCGGTATTCCAGTTGGTTTGGCGGCTCTTGTGCTGGCAATTCTACAAGTCAAACACATGAAGCGCATGAAAGCCGAGGAAGAGGCCGCCAAAAGTCTAGACGTCGACGCGGACGAAGACGAAGAACATGTTATGGGTGGCAGAGGGCCCGATGGGGGTGTTGCTGCCGCCGGTGGCGCATACAGATACAACAACGAAAAGGGCGAGGACCCGTTGTCCGAGGACGGGCAGGTTCGACGTTCTTTTGAGACTGGCACCACCACAGATCCGTTCCACCAGGGGCCCAGACGACCCCTGTCATACCTACAGCCGGTTCACTTCAACGCCAGTACGACATCGCTGGAGGAGTACTCGCGGTCAGTGCATTCAATGGGCGAAAACAAGGCGTACCCGAGCAACGCATCCGTGTACTCTTTTCAGCCCAACGCGCCCGGTGGTGGTGGCGGACGGCAATCACCGTTTACGCCGTCCATGTACAGTGGGATTCCCGGTCCTGGCAGCGTTATGTCTAGCCGGAGCAGTGTGGCCATGAGTGCTGTCAGTGAACTTGGACCGGCTTCTGGCATTGCTGGCACCCGCGGAGGACCCCCGGCGCCGTTGGCGACCAAGAAGGTGCGACCGCCGTTTGCGCCTCCTGCCGACGAGGGTCTTGACGCATCTGTAGGCTCGCCTACAGAGGACTCGACACTAGGTGGGACCGAGGCTGATGACAGTGAGCGCGAGCGTGACTCTGGTGTTTCAAGCTCCTCGACGGCTGGTGGCAGCGAGCCGGCAGTCACGACCTGGGAGGAAAAACAGCGCGCTGCCGTTGCTGCTTCTGCTTCGTCTTCTGGTGTCACTGCTACTGCAGCAGCCCACCCTCTGCCCGATGCTCCTCGCAATCGCGCTTCCATCGCGTCGAGCGATGGCGGATTGCCAGTTGAGCGTCGTGTCCGTATCGACTCGCGCGTCCAGAGTATCATCGATGACGAGAGCCTTCACACTGCCCCTGAGAGCACCCACAGTAGTGGCGAGTTCCAGTTCGATGAGTACGAGCAGGAGTATGGCCGCGGTGACGTGCGTCCGGCGAGCCAGCTGTCGCGATTCTCGTACAATGCTGGAGCTGAGGCCGTTGCTGTCAGCGCCTCTGCTAGGGCCGACGCTACCGACTCTCCTGCTGCTGCTACCGCCAGCGAGTCTGCTGCCGACCTTGGACGTAGCGAGACTAAGCACTTTGAGCGCGTCAAGTCCATCTACCGCGAGTACGGGTTGCCCGAGGACCCCAAGACGCCCAAGGTCCAGCAGGAGGAGCCGGTCGACGACGATTCAGATGACGAAAAGGTGCCGTCCCAGCATAGTCTCCAGCCGCCAGTTGTCGACGAGCGGCCGGTTCGCTCGCCGTTCCTGGATGAGCATGAGCTGCAGCATGACAGGGAGTACCACGAGCCCGAGCAGGTCCATCAAGCTGAGATCGAGCCTCAAGGTCAGTACCACGACCAGTACCGGGACCAGAACCAGGACCAGTACCATGTCCAACATCAGGACCAGTACCAGGACCAATACCAGGGCCAGTACCAGGAGCAGTACCAGGAGCAGTACCAGGAGCAGTACCAGGACCAGGATCACGACTATACCCATACACAAAACGGTATGTACCAGCCAGACCGCGACTCCGTCAAAACAAAAAACTAACAACAGCATACGATAGAGACACAGCACCGGTAGCCGGCGAGTACGATGCGGCGCAATACCCCCTTCGCGCCCCGGCTCGCCTGCAAGCCGACACCGATAGCTACTACAGCGAGTACTCGGAACCGCCTGCCGAGGCTTTTGACGTCAACAGCCAGTACGTGCACCAGCAGCACCAGCAAGTGGCGCCGTCGCCGGCGGCCGCCCAGCGACGTGTGGGTCACCGCCCGCCGAACCTGCAGCTCCAGGACGCGGCGGCGGCGGCTCCGCTGACGACGCAGGCGTCGCCCGTGTCGCCACCGCCGGCTCGCCCCGTCCCGCCGTTGCCTGAGCTCGCCAAGCTGCCGACCCCGCACCAGATGGGCGACACCGACGCGACGCTCATGTTCGCGCCCAACAAGCGGCGCCGGCCCAAGCGTGTTGTCGCGTCTTTTGTCGAGCCCACCCAGCCTGGCAGCCCCGGATCCAACTACAGCGGTAACGGCAGCGCCAACAATGCGCTGCCCACGCCCTCGGCGCTCCGAGACTCCATCACGCTGTCGTCGCTCGACTTTGCCCCACCGCGCAAGTACGGCTCCAATCCGTCGAGCCGCTCGAACACCATGAATACCATTTCGTCGCCGCCAGGCACCCCGTCGACCCCTGGCTCGCCTGCACGACCTGGCCACTCTCCTCGTGGCCGCCCGTCGTCCAAGCTGGTCCCCGACGCCGACGACAAAGACCTCCTGCGGCCGCAAATGTCCATCCGCTGACCTCATGCATTTTTAATGTTCTATAATACGCCATCCACCGCCATTCCACTTGGTCCTTTGTTTGTCCTCAGACCGACGTAGCAACTGCTTCGCAGTTGGCAAGGGCTCGAATGAGTAGTTTTTTATTCTGCGGGTACGACTGATTAAGCGCTTTAATACGGGCGGACTAAGGATTTTTTTTGTGGCTCAAAAAGTGCACAGTTGGATCGCAGAATAGTTTCGGTACAATGCCATTTGAAATATTTCCATTTGGCGCTTGGACCTTGTTTCCTGGGGGGTTCCACCCCCAGACCCCCCACGTCAACTGCGAAGCAGTTGACGTAGGGCCTTTGTGGGTCTGGGAAGAATAGCGGTGCGATCACTACTTCTAAAGCCACTACACTATCTCTTGAGATAAGACGTAAACGGAAGCGCTTGCGGACCCGTGCCCTACTGGCAGATACGGCTCTCACATTTTGTCTTTCTAAGCAGGAGCTAATCCAGGGCTAGGTCACTCTTCCCACCGGAAGTGGCCCCGTTGCGTTGGGAGTACATCCGGGCCCGTTTCTCTTCCCACGACCCAAGACGTCTACAAAACATCAGCGACAACACACGTCCGAAATCCTAGCGTTGTCCCTTCCCTGCCTTAGCAATGGAAGGCATCTTGGACTTTTCGCGTGACCTTGACCTCGACGTCCTGGATAGGGTCGTCGACGTGTTTTACGGCGGCAAGGGAACCACCTCTGAAGTATGTGTGATCCCAAACTGTTTATTGCCGGCTTTGTCCATGAGTTTGGCGTGCTGACGAGCCAACGCGCGCATCGTATCACATCTAATTAGGTACTAACAACAGCGAAAGGAGGCCGAGGTTGTCTTGAAGCAGGTATGTCATTTTTTTTGTTCCTTATTTTCATGCCGATGCACGATGCCCTTGCTGTGTGTCGTATTTTTTTTCGACTCGATTCTACCTGGACCCTGGGACCTGATGCCCGCGTCGTACAAAGGCAATGGCTTTCACAATGGCACAGAGAAAAAGGTTTACTTCTAACAACAGTTTCAGGAGCATCCCGATGCGTGGACGCGCGCAGACAAGATCCTGCAAAATGCAAAGAACCCGCACTCAAAATGTGAGTACCTCACCACAAAAAAATGTTGCGTCGAATTCGTAAACAACTAACGCATAGTTCTTGCGCTGTCTGTGCTTGATAAGCTAATCACAACCAGATGGAAGGCGCTACCGGTCGAGCAGCGTCAGGGCATTCGCAATTTTGTTGTGAGTATGTGCCTCGACTGGAGCAACGACGACGAGACGTTCCGCACCCAGAAGCCGCTCATCAACAAAGCGAACCTGACGTTGGTGCAAATTCTCAAGCAGGAGTGGCCTCAGAACTGGCCGACGTTTATCCCGGAGATCGTCGCTGCCAGCAGGGGCGGGTTCAACATCTGCGAAAACAACATGACGATCCTCAAGCTCTTGTCAGAGGAGGTGTTTGACTTCTCAGCAGAGCAGATGACACAGGCAAAGGCAAAGGCGCTCAAGCAGCAGATGTGCAGCGAGTTCTCAGAGATCTACAAGCTGTGTTACGAAGTGCTCGACAAGGCCAACCGTCAGTCGCTTATTATCGCCACCCTGCAGAGCTTGCTGCGATACCTGAGCTGGATCCCACTGCCGTTCATTTTCGAGACGCCGCTCATCGAGCTGTTGGTGTCCAAGTACCTGTACCCGCCAGAGTACCGCAATGTGACCCTCAAGTGCCTGACGGAAATCGCTGGCCTGCAGGCTTCGCAGTACGACAAGCAGTTCTACGACATGTTTCTCGCATCGGTCGAGACCATCAACAAGATCGTGCCGGTGTACACGGAGCTGCGCCAGGCTTACGAGACTGCCAATTCTCGCGACCAGGACTTTATCCAGAACTTCTCCCTGTACCTGTCGATCTTCCTCAGCAACCACCTGAGCATCGTCGAGAACCAGGAAAACAAGGACCTGCTCATCAACGCGCATTTGTACCTGATTAAGATCTCGCAAATCGATGAGCGTGAGATCTTCAAGGGCTGTCTTGACTACTGGTCGCGGCTCGTCCTCGAACTGTACGAGGAGATCCAGCAGATCCCCATTTCGGACCTCAATCCGCTGCTCAACCGCAATTTCTCGACCAACTTCAGCTCTGGCGGTGCCGCCAACCCAGAGCTGCTGGCAAACTACCCCCTTCGCAAGCACACGTATGCTGGCATACTGAGCAGCCTGCGCACCGTCATGATAGAGAAGATGGTCCGCCCCGAGGAAGTTCTTATCGTTGAGAACGACGAGGGCGAGATTGTGCGTGAGTTTGTCAAGGAGAGCGACACCATCACTCTTTACAAGAGTATGCGCGAGGTTCTCGTGTACTTGACGCACCTTGACGTTGTGGACACCAAGCAAATCATGACCAATAAGCTCGCAAAGCAGATCGATGGCAGCGAGTGGTCTTGGAACAACCTCAACACCCTCTGCTGGGCTATCGGATCTATCTCGGGCGCCATGAACGAGGAGATGGAGAAGCAGTTTCTGGTTCACGTCATCAAGGAGCTGCTGGGCCTGACCGAGATGAAAAAGGGCAAGGACAACAAGGCAGTTGTCGCGTCCAATATCATGTACATTGTGGGCCAGTACCCGCGGTTCCTCAAGGCGCACTGGCGATTCCTCAAGACGGTTGTTAACAAGCTGTTTGAGTTTATGCACGAGACTCACGAGGGTGTCCAGGACATGGCGTGCGATACGTTTATCAAGATCGCCCAAAAGTGCCGCCGCCACTTTGTCGCGCAGCAGCAGGGCGAGTCGGAGCCGTTTATCGAGGACATCATCCAGAACCTCGACCGCACCACTGCGGATCTCCAGGCCCACCAGGTTCACACGTTTTACGAGGCGTGCGGCTACATCCTAGCGGCGCAGCCCAACGTACAGGTCCGTGATCGCCTCCTAGAGAATCTGATGCGCATGCCCAACCAGACATGGGCGAGCATCATTGAACAGTACGGCCGCGACCCTACGATCCTTGGCAACCCGGACACCATCAAGATCGTCGTTAACATCATCAAGACCAATGTGTCAGTGTGCACGTCGCTGGGTCCGGGCTTCTACTCGCAGCTCGGCCGCATCTTTATGGACATGATGAGCTTGTACAAGGCAGTGAGCGCTCAGATGGTCAATGACCAAAAGGATAACCCGATCTTTGCCCAGTCGCACAAGTCGCGCATTCTACGCAGCATCAAGAAGGAAATCCTGCGCCTCGTCGAGACCTATGTGTCCCGCGCCGAGGAGCTCGACCCTATCACTCGCGATGTTGCGCCGCCGCTCCTGGCCACAATCCTTGAAGACTACCGTCTTGCGCCGCCCAACTCGCGCGAAGCCGAGGTTCTGGCGTGTGTCAGCACCCTTGTCAACCGGGTTGGTCACCTCATTCCGGAGATGGTGATCAGCATTCTCGAGAACGTGTTTGAGAGCACACTGGACGTCATCTCACAGTCCATGACAGACTACCCCGAGTTCCGCGTCGAGTTCTTCAAGCTGCTGCGCACCATCAACCTCAGCAGTTTCCCTGCGCTCCTGTCGCTCCCTCAGGAGATCTTCACAAAGACGATCGACGCATGCCTGTGGGCCGCCAAGCACGACAACCGTGAGGTTGAGTCTTCGGGTCTGAGTCTGACGCTTGAGATCGTCACAAACGTTGCCAACACCAACGAACCCGCCGTCATTGACAAGTTCTTCAGCATGTACTTCAAGCCGATTATTGGCGACACGTTCTTTGTACTCACCGATGCCGATCACCGGGCCGGGTTCAAGACTCAATCGCAGATTCTCGCCAAGATCATCGAGCTCGTCGAGTCTAACAAGATCACGTCGCCGCTGTATGCGGATGGCGAGGCCCCGGCCGGTACCACCAACGCGCAGTATGTCCACCAGTACCTCGTGTCGTCGCTGATGAAGGCGTTCCCGCATCTGCAGGAGGTCCAGGTGACGTCGTTTGTCCAGGCGCTGTTTGCCCAGCACAAAGACCCGGTCAAGTTCAAGCTCACTCTGCGTGACTTCCTCGTCCAGATCAAGGAGTTCGGCGGCGAGTCGACCGACTACCTGTTTGCCGAGGAGCGCGAAACGGAGCTCCAGGAGCACCAACGCCAGGAGCGCGAGCGCGCCAAGAAGGTGGGAGGTCTTATCAAGCCGTCGGAAATGGAGGAGGATGCCTAAAGGACAGGTCAAGAGACTTGGCGTGTGAGCTTCTTTGTTTTGTCGTTTTAAGCTCGGTTGCATTGGGACACAGCTGCCCCCAGTCGTTCAGAGGTCCAGACGGATGGTGGCCGACACTGTAAAATCATTAGAGGCCTATATATGAAATAATAGCTGTAAAAAGTGTGCCATGTCTTTGTAGTTGCAATTTTTCCTAGGGATACTGCCTCGAGACCGGCCCTGTATCAAAATGTTTCGGAGTTGGGCTCAGCACAAGATATGATTTTTCCTGGGGGCGCTGTCCCCAGACCCACGTGGCAACTGCTTCGCAGTTGGGCTCAGCATGCGGTGTTATGATTTTTCTTGGACATGCTGTCCCCGAATACCCGTGGCAACTGCCTACCGTTGGATATGAGTCTGCTCGTCAGTTCACGACGGTTCTGTCCCTAAGAAGACAACAGACCCGCGCTGAAATCAACTGCGAAGCTACTACAAGTGTGGGGGGGCGGCTTCCCCCAGGAAAACAAGGGACAATCTACACGATGAAAAAGCAAGCAGGACACACTTCATGAACAGACAGAGCAGTCGCATATAACTGTCATTGGTTGGGCCGGACGGAGAAAAAGAAAAAAAAAAAAGAACCACACAAAAGTCAAAGGGTCATGCATAACTATGTACAGTAAAGTATTTTTCAAGCAGAGGCGTTGGCAACGGCCTCGGCATAGGTAGTCGTAATCGGATCGATGCCAGCAGCATGGGCAGGGGGCCACACAATGCCCTCGTGCCGCGGGCTCTTGACAGCGTCGGTGATCTTGACAAAGCGGCCGTCGGCACCGTTGACATGGCCCTTGACGACAATAATGCCCTTTTCCCGGTCAACCTTGAGCACCTCTGAATTCTGAACGGTGCGGTACTCGAAACCCATGTGTCCGGCCATCTTTTTGCCCGGGAATACACGGCCTGGGTCCTGGTTCTGACCGGTGGAACCGGCATGTCGCGTCGTCTTTGAGTTACCGTGGGTCGACGGCTGCGTCGAGAAACCGTACCGTTTAATCACACCCTGGAAGCCTTTGCCCTTCGTCTTGGACTTGAGGTCGACAAACTGACCCTCGACAAAGTGGTCGGCATACAGAGGCGTGCCGAGCGGCAGAAGACCACTGGCATCCTTGACCTGGAACTGCCAGAGGTCCGACTTGGGCGCCACCTGTGCACGCGCATAGTGTCCCAGCATCTGGCGCGTAATATTCTTGTGCGTCTTGTCCGAGCAGCCGAGCTGGACAGCGTAGTAACCGTGCTTCTCCTTCCACTTGACGTCGGTGACCTGGACACGGTCGATCTCGAGGACGGTAGCCGGAAAGGCGTTGCCGGCGTCATCGTACCAGGTAATCATGCCGCGCTTGATACCGATAAGGCCAGGTCGCTCGCGCAGCTGACGACGGGCATGGCGGCCCTCGGGGCCCTCATAAAGCTTGGGCTCGCTCGACGGATAGGTGTTGACGACAGAGTTGGCGACAAGCTGGGCGGCACCGCGGCGAGCAGTGTACACGGCCGGCCAAGCAATAGGCGAGCCGAGCCGCCGCGTCGCCGGCAGCATTCTGGCTAGCATTTTTGAGCAAAGGGGGTGTGTTTTGCAGAAGCACTCGTTTTGCTTGAGCTTGTGCTGTCGGCAACACTTTAAAAAATCAGTAGTCTGTGGGACTGCTGAAATTTCCTAGTTGCTAGGCAACAGCCCACTATCAGACACAGAAGTTGGATGTCTGATGGTCACATATGCATATGCATGGTTCGGTCACAAAATGATCTCACGAGGTAAAGACACACCCGCAAGCCGACAACTTTCCTCGACTTTCAATGCTGCGACTGAGTCCGCTGCGAACGCAGTTGCTGACGCGAGCTGCATCGCGGCCACTGGCCCGCTACATGGCTAGCGCCGGTACTGGTGCTGCGTCTGAGTGGCCGAGCCCGGACAAGCGCCGTGAGCGTCGCCAAGCGTCTGTCGACGTTGAGCTCCCGGACCCGTTCAAGGACCGCAAGAAGCACCGCAGGGGCTTTGTACTCTTTTGCATCGCTATGGCGGGCTCCATGTTTGGTATCATCAAGTACGAAGACGCCAACTCGCCCGTTGTGTCGTCGACGTTGTACACACTGCGACGAAGTACAGCTGCTCAAGAAGTTCTTGGTCAGAACATCACGTTTGCCAGCGTGATGCCATGGATTTCAGGCACTATCGGAGCGGGCGTTGGTGTCGTCAATTTCAGCTATCGTGTCAAGGGTGACAAGGCACAGGGCACTGTTCACTTTGACGCCCGGCGAGACCCGAAATTGCACCGATTTGTCGTCCGAGACTGGTCCGTAACGCCGGATGGAGGCGAAACCATCTCTCTTATGAATGAGGAATATCACCCTATGGTTCCGGGACCCAAGGAGCAGCCGGGCCGTCGCCTTGCGAAGTACAACCACTGATCTCCACACTCTCCGCATCTCGTCGCATCTGGGACATGCTACTCCCAGCCGCCAACTTGTGTACATAGTTATGAAATCCAAAAAAAAAGTTCATGTGCATGCTACGGATCACAATATTATACTGGTGTCCTCCTCTCCTCCTTCTCAGGAAAGAAGAAGCCAACTCTAGGTTTTGACAGTCGCTACAAGGAGATCAGGGAATAGATTCAAAATCAGTCGTAATGCATATGTACAGGATAGACCTAAGACTATTTGATCTTGCGCTGCTTGAGCTTAATGGTCTCGTTGTCGATGAAGATGCCTTTGCCTTTGTAGGGCTCTGGCGGACGAAGGGCCCGAATCCGGGCAGCGAGTTGCCGGATTTGCTGCTTATCCCTGCCTTCAATAATCAGGCGATGCGGAACAGGAACCTGGACCTTGACGCCCTCGGGGATATCAACATCCTGGGGCACGCAGAAACCAACACGGAGCGAAAGGTACTCGCTGCCGTCTGGCTTCTTCTCAAGCATGGCTCGGAAACCAGTTCCCACAAACTTGACCATGCAGAGATGACCCTCACTCACTCCGAGAATGCCGTTGTTGATAAGTGAGCGAGTTGTGCCCCACATGGACCTGTGGTGCTTCTTGCTAGGGTCCTCGACTGAAACGACAACCTTTCCGACCTCGCTCTGGTCAATCTTGACAAAGTTGGCAATGTCGACGGTGACTTCGCCAAGCGGGCCCTTGATAGAGGCCTCTTTAGTGAGAAAAATCTTGGGCTTTCCACCGCGTTTGCTCTCAACGTCCATTCTGAGTCGTGTCACCTCGTCTATCTGTTTGTCCTGAATGGAGAAGGCGACGCCGTCGGGGATGCTGATGGGCATCGAGCCTATATTAGACAACACTGCCCGGGACGCGCTGAGAGCGCGCGTACCCATAGGCAAGCGCAGACCGGCGGCCTGTCGCAGTCCAAGCATGTATGAGATAGCTTTTTTTTGCTTTGCAGTTTGGCGAATTCACGAATGTGTGAACGTCAATTAGCGGTGGTGCCAAATTTCAAGCGCCTAACCCTAATACAAGTACCTGACAAGGAGTCGCGGCCGGTTTGGCCTCGGTCAGCGGACAGGACCTAGATATTCGCTTGAATAAAAGGGAATATCCGAAATATAACTCTGAAGTGTGCAATCTTGCTCATCTAAGCCCCGCATCACTGCGTTCTGATAATACATTCGAAGAACATGCGCCGAACGCAAATTATTAGGGTACGGGATCAAGATATCACTTTCTTATCGCCTGAATTTTTCGACGAGCTGCCAGAGACCTGTCTGAACCAACAAAAAGGACCACCCACAACTATGGTTCGCAAGCTCAAGCATCATGAGCAAAAGCTGCTCAAAAAGGTCGACTTCCTTGACGTAAGTATCTATTTTTATCTTGCCATCAGATGGTCGAACTAACATATAGTGGAAGGAAGACCAGGGTCACCGTGACTCTCAAGTCATGCGCATGTACCACGTCCAGAACAGAGAAGACTACGTCAAGTACAACAAGATTTGCGGACAGATTCGTCAACTTGCAAACAAGCTGTCACAGCTGCACCCACACGATCCTGTGCGACGAAAGCACGAAGAGATGCTGCTCGAGAAACTGTACAACATGGGCGTGCTGCCACCAACTGGCAAGCCCAAAGTGTCCGACTTGGAGAACAAGGTCACAGTTGCCGCATTTTGCCGCAGAAGGTTACCTGTTGTGATGTGTCGCCTCAAAATGGCACCAACCGTGTCTGAGGCCACGAAATTTGTCGAACAGGGCCATGTCCGGGTGGGACCCGAGCTGGTCAATGATCCTGCGTTCCTCGTCACTCGCAACATGGAGGACTTTGTGACCTGGGTCGACTCCTCCAAGATCAAGCGGACTATTCTCAAGTACCGTAACGAGATTGACGACTTTGACCTTATGTAAAATAAGCAGCCAACCTTTTGGTGGGTATTGCATGCATCTATGAGTATTTATTTGAGTTCTAATTCATGAATCAAAACGTTGCCGTTTCCTGGTTGAAGTAAGACAACCACATTTCATTGTCAATGTCGGCAGAGAGCAGTGCTTCTAGGTCTTCGAATCCGGCCACAGAGCCTTCGCTTCCGCTCGGGAAATCTCCGCTGAACATATTCTCCGATGGATTGTGGAGATAGTCAACGTCAGACATTCTGAACGCGCCGTCTAGTGGGCGATCTTGTGTCGCCGATGCCGCAGCAGTTTCAGGAATGAAGGATGGCGTCGCTTCTGATGGTTGGGGGTCTGGAGACGGCGCCAGAGACGTTGGCTCTGCAGAAATCAACGTCTTTACCAGAGTCCGCAGCTGTCTGGCTAGAATCTCTGCCGGATGGTGGCGTCCCGACGCGGCACCAAATGATCGGCTCACCTGAGCGAAGCACCATATAACGCGCTTGACGAGTGTGAATATACGCCGACGTTCCCGAGAAGCCACAGCTCCTGAAAAGACGGCCTTGATCAGCGAGACGGCGGCGTACGAGAAGAAACCGTAGTATCTGGTAGGCAAGAATGCGAGAACGCCGCCAGGATAAAGATCGTCGATGCAGATCTTTAGGAGCTCGATTGCCGAGTTGATAGACTCGAAGATGAATTTTGCATCGGGTGAACCGGCAAGGCCTCGCGGAAATATTTTCCCGGGCATAGTGCCACCTGATGCTGGTGCTCGTTGTTGCCTACCGTTAAGACCGTTGGACGCGCCGTTGCCGCCATATTGGCGCTCTCCAGGGCCCATCGAGGACCGGGAGTTATAATTGCTCCCTTGGCTCTTGATGGTCGCTCTGTGTACATGAGCCTGGAATGCAAACGAGTACGCATAGAGTTTTGCGTAATGGAATGTAACCCACACGGTTTCGTTAAGCGGGAATATACCCCATCGCTTTGAATTCCAGTCGAGCTCGAATGCCGCAAACGTCCGCGTAAACTCGTCCAGCATTCGGTAGTAGCCACCTACTTGGACGAGAGCAATTGTGCGATCGCGTGTCGGGTACAGGGTATCGTGAATATTTGTGAGAATCTGAGCCAGCTCCGCGTAGGCCTGTACCAGGAGTGCGTAATCCTCGTTCTTGACGCGATTCCAGTCGAGCCCCGGCCATGAGTTTTCCGTGATGCTGGCGTCCAGCGTCTTAGACACTGGATCACCACTGCCGGATTCCGGAACAAGACTGGGAAAGTTCACGCGCGAATCGTACGATTCGTTGACGTCCGGGTTTTGAAAACACAGTCCAGGGCCGCGGCTCCAAAACGCCTTGCCGACGCGAATGGATGCATGGCGGTCATGTGTGTAACAAAACGTCCACGCAAGCCTATCACGCTGGGTCTCGGCGTCGCACACTTCTGACGGACTCAGAAGCGTTTTTTGGTCGAGCCCCAGGTAATAGCCTATCCGGATAGCAAGGCCGATCATGTTCCATGTCATCCGCAACTCCTCTCGGTGCGACGAGCCAGCGCCATCAGATGACCGCGGAGCATTTTCTGCGAGCAGAAGGAGAGCCTCGACGTCTCCTACATGGGCTTTAGCAACTCCAAACGTTAGCCTCATAATGTCATTCTGCATGGACCGCCAGGCAGCATCGTGAACGCGTGGCATCTCAAACCGCGACGCAACCACTACCATGGCGGTCAGCAGTAGCGGGTCCTGCTGGACCAGTGCTGCCAGCTTGTGGTCGTTGTTGGGGATCCGCTGCCGCACTATTATCGGAGCGTACATGTGGTGTCGCGCGAAGTACATAGTGACGAGACGGCGAAGCTTTTCGACAGACACGATGCCATCTCGAACAAGTGGAAACGCCTCAATCACCTGCATTGACGTCGCCGAATAGCCAGCGTTTGGGTTACTCATAACTGTGCTCACGGACCCGTGCGACGCCGGAGTGTCTGCAACCTGGGACGCCTCTGCATGCCGTTCCGATGCCCGTGAGAGCAGGTCCAGAGCATCGCACGCATTGCGGATACTTGTCGATGCGAGGAGTCCTCTGTTCTCTTGAAGTCTCTCGTCCTCTCCCTCGGATTCTTCTTCGCCCTCATCCATCTTGTCATAGTCTGCGTTGACATCGCCATCGTCCATCTGCGGCGACCAATCTGCACCCTCCTTTCCTCCTTCCTCCTCCTTGATCTTCCTTCGACGTATTCCCTTTTCGATATTCCTTCTCCCACCTCGCCTGCTCGGAACGAACACGCAGTCCTTGCCTTCTCTGCAGCAACGAATGCACGGAGGCTTGGCTTTGAGTGTTACAAACTCACATTTTGCCTGACGTTAGACTCTAGATCTTGGTGGTTTTTTGTTTCTAGTTGATAGACACGGAAATGCCAATCATTTTCAGCGATCAGAACGGTTAGACAAAGGAGCCTTACCTTCCGGGCACGGCAGTTCAGACACGCTCGGTAGGCACGGCGAGTTTTGTGAAACTGCGCGGCCTCCTCGGGCGTGACCCCATTTGGACCGGTGAGATCCAGTTCCAGCACAAGCTGCTGAGACAGCGGCGATGTACTGCTCATGACCACTACTTCTCGAGGGCCATTAGAACCGTCGAATATTACAAATTGGTGCGCACCCCATAATTTTCCCCGCGGAAGCTCGCCAGAACCGGGCAAGGGCCAGCCCCACATGGATCCCCATGAATGGTTTCCTGTTTCGGAAGTAAGCCGCCATTTGCCGGCAAATAGCGGCGGCACACACCCCACTCTTCCCCACTTCCGCCAGTTCTCGAACAGGACGCGCTCATTTCTGTTTGTTCTGTACGCGTGTTAATGGCGGCGACAGTGATGGCCGCCGTTGATATGTGCGTCGAGCCTCAGAGAGATCCCTGAGACGTCTACTGGGCATCCTGTTGAGCATCCTACTCTTGACAGGGCTCTATAAACCATATCAGCAGTACCGCACCATGCTTGCTGAGTCCGAAGCGGAAATGCAGGGTCTGAGCAGTCTACCAACGCTGGCTACGCTAACTGAAGTATTTCTCGTGGGCAAACTGATGACGGCCCGCATACTAGACGCATGGACTACGCCTGCATATGCAACACACAGAAACGCATTCAATCATTACCCTTTGGCTGGCTTGTTCAAACCGACTGTGCTGCACTGCATACAAATGGGCCCGGGCGCCAGTGAAAACGCCGCGACCGAGCCCGATTGGGGCGCTATGTCAAGCGACGATAGTGGAGGCAGCAATTCGAAATTTGGCAATGCCGATAGCAGTGCCGTTGACGATGTGGAAAGCGACCTGCAGTTTGATATCTCCACACCGACGGAAATGAGCGCACAAAGACGACTTTCCAAAACCCGGAGACCGTCGCTGTTCACGGCGTATGATGACTTTACGGCTATAGACTGGAGGAGGGAGAATTTGAGAGAGATGGAAAGGCAAAAGGACCTGGCCGGCGCGTGGGCACGCGTCTGGGATACAGCGCAGGTGTGGGTGGTCCTGGTACTTACAGGAATCATGGTAGGCATACTGGCGGCTGGAATCGATGTGGCAACACAGTGGCTCAGCTCAATAAAGTTGGGCCGTTGCTCTGCTGGGTTCTACCTATCTCAAAGCTTTTGCTGCTGGGGCCACACGTCCGGTACTGAATGCGCCGACTGGATCCCCTGGGGTTCTGACAGTGCTGGAGGCTACGTGGGTGCATACGCGATATACGTCGCCCTAACTGTGACATTTGCTACATTGGCAAGCTTCTTTATTGTTCAATTCGCTCCTTATGCTCGTTTGTCTGGCGTTGCTGAGATCAAAACGGTGCTGGGAGGCTTTGTCATGAAGGGTTTCCTCGGTGCCAAGACGCTGTTTGTCAAATCAATCGGGCTCTGTCTTGTTGTTGGTGCCGGAATCTGGGCTGGCAAAGAGGGACCGCTTGTACACGTTGCCGTCTGTTGCTCCAATGTGATTTTAAGCCACTTTGGTGGTCTACGCTATCGCGAAATCAAGAAGCGCGAAATTTTCGCCGCGGCGTCTGCTGCTGGCATTACCGTCGCATTCGGCGCTCCAATTGGCGGTGTGGTTTTTGCTCTCGAGGCCATGGCCTACTACCCCAGCTCGCGCACAATGTGGCATGCATTTGTATGTGCAATGGCTGCATCCGTGACGCTCGAATCCATTAACCCCTACAGGACGGGGCAGATTGTCCTGTTCCAGGTTGTTTACGACCGCAACTGGCACAAGTTTGAGCTCCTCCCCTTTGCATTGCTCGGCGTTATTGGCGGTCTGTTTGGAACGGCGATCATAAGGCTGAACCGGTTCTTTGCCCGATGGCGCAAGTACAGCCCGCTGGCATCGCGCCACCAGCTGCTCGAAGTAGTGCTTGTGGCTGCGATCACTGGCATTATCTCGTTTCCTGATATTTATCTACGACTCCCGTTTTCTGTACTGCTCTCGCATCTCTTTCAAGAGTGTTCAGAGTCAAGTGTGAGCGGCCTATGTGACGTCGACCACTGGTTCGCGACATTTTCTCTACTCATTTTCGCAGGGCTTATTGGTGTCGTCTCGAGCGCGTATACATTCGGCATAAATATTCCAGCAGGAATGCTGATGCCCTCTGTTGTCACGGGCGCCCTTATCGGCAGAGGCATGGGATCTGCTATGCAGGCATGGCAAGAAACCCACCCCGGATTCGGCCTGTTCGCATCCTGTGCGCCAGAAGGCGTATGTGTCACACCCGGCGTGTATGCTCTTGTTGGGGCTGCTGCGATGCTGACGGGCGTAACGCGCTTGACTGTCTCGTGCGTCGTGATCATGTTTGAGCTCACTGGTGCTCTCAATTACGTGCTGCCCATCATGGCAGGTGTGATGCTGTCCAAGTGGGTAGCGGACTCGCTTGGTCGTCAAGGGTTTTACGAAATGTGGATCGAGTTGTTGGAGTATCCTTTGATTCCTCGCACCGCTCAAGCAGTTGTTCCAGAGCTAACGGCGCAGGATGTCATGACGCCTGCCGAATCAGTTCCCATCCTGCATACACGAGGCCACACAACGATAGAGCTCTTGCGGGTTGTTGAAACCAGCGATGCCTCGGGCTTTCCGGTCGTAACAGGCCGTGCGCCTGGAAATGACGGTTTCGTCGACTCTGTCAAGCGGACACGTGAGGATGCGGACGAATCTGCCGGCAAGGTGGTAGGCTACATGACCCGCCAAGATCTCAAACAGGCGCTCCAGCTGTCAACTTCAGCAACTGCTGGCGATGAGCCTTGCTTGCTGAGCACCACAATTCCTGGTGAGCGCGGAGTAGACCTTTCCGAGTACCTTGAAATTCCACAGATCATGTCAGTTAGAACTCCTCTTCTAGTTGTGGCAAAGACAATGCAGACTCTTGGCCTCAGCTACTGCCTGTTTGCCGACCGTGGCCAGTTTCGAGGATTGATGACCATCAAGGACATGTGGTATTGTCTCAGGACGTCAAACCGCCGGTATGCTTCTGAGTCCATCGATACCATGGATGAACGGGACGCCTCACAGGAGGTTAGCCCAGAAGCAGGACTTCTGTCCGGTACTAGAGACTAAAGGCGGACATGCCTAAGAATATTCTAGCATTTAAAGTCATTATATCATTACGTTAATCTATATATACATGTACAAGTTTAGTTCCAGTGGCATCTCGACCACGATGCATTGAAAGATTTTATCATCTTGTCAGGGGATGTTGTACAGTGCATCCAAGCCCGTTGCAGTTGTCCCCCAACGTCGTTCGGTTCTGTAGGCGATGATAGAATGCGAATGCATCGCAACGCCTCATCGCTGATCACGGATTGAGGGAATTTCGCTCCGCGTTGACGCAGCTCTCTGAGTAGACGCATAAAAAGCCAAGGTTTGTTGGGTTTTTTGATGGCACCAAGCTGAACAATGTGGCGATACACAGAGTCCAGGGAACGTTCACTCGAAGCAGCGGCCGTGTTCCCTCCGTTCCCTCCGAGCGCAGAGGTATCCACAAAGGACTTGCTCAACACGAGGATCACCTCCTGGCACTCAACCAGAGAAAGACTGGATCCGGCCAATGACTCTATCACCGAGCTGAGCACACTGGGGGTTAGGCGCAACTTGTCCGCGGAAATTTCGCGGAGACGAGATACGAGCGTCCCCATGCTAAAGCGATACCGACTCGACAGGCCAAAGTGAACAAGAGCACGTGCGTATTGCACGCGCACCGAATCAGGAAGTGGTTTTCGCTTTCCTATGGTTAATAATGGGCGGGGCTTGCCGGTCTGCGCAATCTAAACTCACCTCTCAATTGTGTCAAAACATCATAGACGCGATCAGAAAGCTCGAGTTTGCCCGCTTTGCAACACTCGACTAGGATAGACTCAAGATGCTGCTGTTTGAGCTCGTTCTCTCGCATTAGGGCGTAGTTCTCATACACGTCGACGATCTCTTCAGGACGTAGAGATTTGGTCAGACCCGTGATAGCCGCGGTCACCCAGCAGATGGGGATCTGTTGACGGTCCCCGTGAAAGCGTTTCAGTAACTTTTCATGCAGTGTATGAATGACCTTGCTAATAGGAATGTTGGACATGAATGCAAGCCTGTTGATAGCGCCTGCAAGGACGGACACGAGTTCCAACTCGCTCATGTTCACACTGCGATCCACAGCGTCAACCACACTTTGCAGCTTTCCGTCAAAAGCTGCTCGGTGAATCAAGTACTTGCCGAAGTTCCGGTCGTTTCGGAGCAATCTGAGAAGGGCGTCGAGACGGTCGGGCCTCCAGCAGTTAGATTCGTAGAGCGAATGCAAATACGCCCGCCTTGTCACCGATTTGTCCTGTGCTTCCTGAGCCAGGCTGTAAAGATGCATCTGCCGATCGACCGATTCGCGAGTGCAGCCCAGCAAGCGGTTGACCAGCATGAACGAGGCGAGAGGCACGTGTCGCGGGCTGATACTTCCAATCGCCGAGCCATAATACTCTTCCACTGCTGTGGCTATTGTAAGAATGTCGTCCTCTTTCATAAATGCGAAATTCTTGCTCTTTGTAATAGAGAAAATGTAATGCGACGTACTCAAGTTGGACAGAAACACGCCATCACGAAAAGAAGTGGCCAATAACTGAGCCAAGATCGACGCAAATTTTTCTATCGATCGTGTCGCGGCTCGTGCAATAGGCCTACTATACGATAAAACTTCGTGGAGTGCTTCCTCTCGTATTCGTCTCGGGAGTTTGGTCCAGTAAAGTTCCAGCATTCGAGAGGCGTATGAATACTGTTCAGACAGTAAAAGCCTCACAATGACCGGTGCCACGCTGTTTCCCGTCAATACTGTACCGGAATCTATGAACTTCTGATGGAGCACAACAAGATCATTCTGAGTCAACACTGCGTCGCTTAGTACAGTTGCATATGATTGCCCATGACTTCGCCCGTCTTTTTCTTTTTGTTCGGATGATCCCCCATCACGCGGTATCTGCGGTGGCCTGTCTGCAGGCGGACGGGACAGGTTGGCGTCATGCCGAACCCGAGCACTGGTATCAGTAATTCTGTAGGATACAGTGCCCTGAATGTGAACATACCCATCGGTAGCTGCCCGAGGAAGGGGTATGGCCGACGCACGATGAACTACTCTTCGCTGGCATGACCTCCATAAAACAGCTCTCAGTTTAATAGGTTCTGAATACCTCAGACTTCCCACGACCCAGCGCCTCATCTCGCAAGGCGAGCCGTGGAATCTTTAAAATCCGGGCGTTATGAACGATATATTTCCATATGTACGGCTGACGCGATCCTATGCATGCATATGTAGAAGAGGGCGGCGAAGGCAGATTGATGAAAGGAAATAGCATTCATCCTCTAGATCAATAAAAGATGGATTTGATTAAGTTAACTGTATCGGTGGCAAAAGGTAGACTGTGCCACGCGACGATTTTAACTCTCGTTAAAATAAGTGACCGCACTTGACCGTAGTCCCATGCCATTAGCCCCAAGAATCCTGGAAAAAGCCCCATAGCGAGGCCATTATTTCCTCGAAGGAAAAAAAGAAGCCTTCATCAACTCTGTTTTGAAATAGAAGGTCAGGGGATAAAAAAGATACTCCGATACGGGGAATTGAACCCCGGTCTCGACGGTGAGAGCGTCGTGTGCTAGCCACTACACCATATCGGACTTTGTTGAAAATTTTGTCACATAGATATATTTGACTATGATTGTATTACAATTTCAGCTAAAATTGGTCGCAAACATGTATGTATGCATGATACATTCCGTATGATATGTGTTCAGGTGACTGTGACGTTAGACAGACACTTCAAGTGTCAGATCCGGTTTACTCTTATACTGTTAGTTCACTGTTCACTTGAGACGTTCTGTCAACTGATAAACCTGTTCGCCTGATGAGAATATGATAAATTCATTCATCGTCATAGACGCTGACGTGGCCCCGACAGCAAGTATGTAGCCGGTCATATTCAAACCGCTCACGTATACTGCAGCGACTGAAGCTACTACGGGACTAAACTTTGCAGAATATAATGGCTCCATATGTCCACAATTTAGCTGCCCGGCTTTGGCAAAATTTCCAAATATGCCAGTAATTACTACAAACTAAAATTTTGAGTTGGCACAGTCGGAGTGCGGCGAATTGTCTATATGCATCAACAGGAGACGGTAGCGTAATACGCGCTTCGCATATCAATCTATCGCCGAGAACCGAAGGATAATCTGCGCTACAGCCGTACGTCCCCGCCGGCACGGTGGTATCCGCGCCGCAGTACTTGAGGCTGGAAGTAAACTTTACCCCACGAAGTGCGGCTCACGTACCGGTTTCCACGCCAGGAGAAACTAGTGTTGGTCGGTAGAACGACTAAACTTGGTGTAGAAAAAGAATTTCAAGTGGTTCAATTGATATTGTGGTGCTTGTTCGATTAAAATTGCCACTTCTCCAGAATTTCAGGTTTGCGTTCTTGCTAGCGTAGGTGACAACATTTGCAATGACGGCTCGAGAGCCGGGGTCCCTGCGCTAATTTTGCATAATGACGCGCTGAAACGGCATGTGTGTTCCGTTACGCGGGAAAGTGGCTATCGACACTAGGCAGTCCGTCTTCTTGTAGAAAGCGCCTACTAAGCCAACGGAAATGCAATAATGAAAAGCTTAACCTCAACGGTTACGGCGTTGCTTGTGCGATTTCCGCCTTTCATGGCGTAGTGTCAAGCGCACATGGCATTGTCCTCCGCCCAGTGCGGAACGGCTTTACACGAGTCTTACCCTCGCCGCAACGATGGGCTTTTTGACGTATCCATGAGGCAGCTAGACCAGGATGAAGAATCGCATAACCAAGGTCTATCTTTATTGATAAATAGTACTTTACAAGGTTCAAGATTCACGAAGAAAAACAAAAAAATCTCGGCCCGCTCTCCCCGCAAGATCGCAGAAACTTCCTACAGTGTCGGATCTTCTTTGCCGATGCCGGCATGCCCTGCAGACAGATAGGGAATCGGCACTGCCGTTTGCCGAACAACTATATAAGTACCAAGGCTCGCACACTTGTTTCGATGTTATAAACGGTCCTTTAATGCAAGATGCCTCTTCTTGAAAAAGTTCCCACCAGCCACGATGATCCACAACAACCAGAGCCGTCGCAGCTCTACAAGTCGACGGATATTGATTTCATCAATGACGACAACCATGAGTTGATGCAAATCAGGTCACGTCCAGATCCTCAGCACATGGAGACTAATGAAAAAGACCCTTACAAGTACTACATCGATGCCGAGACTGGATACAGAATTGTCAGCTTTGTCGACGGCGACAAGGAGAACCCGCTCAACTGGTCTAAGGCATACAAGTGGTACATTACGTTTGTGCTTGGGCTTGTCTGCTTGGTGGTTGCATTCGGGTCGGCAGTCGTTACTGGAGACATGTCAGGTCCGATGGAATACTTTCATGTTTCTGAGGAGGTTGTGATTCTCACTGTGACTCTTCGTTTTGGGCTTTGGCATTGGCCCCTTGCTGTTTGCACCCATGTCGGAGGAGTTCGGACGCCAAATGGTTTACGTCACCACCTTGTTTGTCGCGGTCGTTTTTATCGTGCCGTGTGCACTGGCTCCCAACATTGGCTGCCTGCTTGCGTTCCGCCTTTTGGACGGCATTGCATTTTCTGCTCCTATGACTGTGATTGGCGGTTCGCTGGCAGACATTTGGGTCAACAAGGAGCGTGGTGTCGCCATGTCTGTGTTCTCGGCGGGGCCATTCGTTGGCCCTGTTCTTGGACCTCTCGTGGGTGGCTTCATTGGTGACAACGCCTACTGGCGCTGGATCTATTACGTCACTCTTATTTTTGCTGGAGTTGTATATGCGGTCATGGTGTTCACTGTGCCAGAGACTCACCACTCGACCATTCTTGCGCGTCGGGCCAAGAAGCTTATCAAGGAAACTGGCGACGACCGCTATCGGACGGAGAAGCAGCTCAAGAAGGAGCCACTGAGTGCCATTATGGTGCGAACTCTGAAGCGTCCTCCGCTTCTGCTTACCGAGCTCATTGTTTTTCTCGTCACTATTTACATGTCTGTGCTGTACGGCCTTCTTTACATGTTTTTCTTTGCATACCCTGTCGTGTACGCTGAAGGCAAGGGATGGTCCGACTCTATGACGGGACTGATGTTCATTCCCATCATGATTGGAGTTCTGACCGCGACCGCCGTGTCGCCATTCGTCAACAATGACTACATTCGTCGTGCGACGCCTTATGTGGAGCGCGGGGAACTGCCGCCTGCGGAGCTTCGCCTGATCCCCATGATGGCCGGCTGCTGGCTCGTGCCCATTGGCCTGTTCGTCTACGCCTGGACCTCATACCCCACTATACACTGGATAGGTCCGTGCATCTCTGGCTTTCCCATTGGTGTTGGCTTCATTGTTATTTACAACTCGGCCAACAATTACATTGTCGACTCGTATCAGCATCTGGCGGCATCGGCACTGGCGGCAAAGACATGTATCCGTTCATACTGGGGTGCTGTTGTTCCTCTGTTTACGATCCAGATGTACCACCGCCTCGGGTATGAGTGGGCGACCTCACTTCTGGGTTTCATCGCGCTAGCGTGCTGTGCTATTCCATACTTGTTCTTCTTCCACGGCGCTCGCATCCGTGCAAAGTCCAAGTACGCTTACCATCCACACGATGACAAGGCTAATTCTGCCAACGATTCTGCCAACGAGTCCAGCGACAAGGTTTGAGCTCTGGCACTACCAAGAGGTCATCGACAGCGTCTTCAGAGGCGCTGGTGCCCTAGATATTAGAACATAGCCCATGGGGCTACTGCATTAGTACCATCATTCTAATTAACTTAATTGAAATATGAAGGCATGAGATACAGCTAGAGTGACACAACCAGGCCTTGGAACGGCTGGAGGGCAGCCGAGGTGCCATCGACCTTGAGGACCGAAAAGTTGTTGAGCAGGATATCCTTGAAGGTGAACGGCAGATCGTAGGTGACGGGCTTGTCTGTAAAGTTGAGTACAACGCCAATAACTGCACCGTCCTTGGAGGTACGGGAAAAGCTGATAACGTCCGGGTGATCGACGTCAAACATCTCGAAGTCGCCATAGACGACGGCGTCCTTGTACTGCTTGCGGAGTTTGAGAGCTTGTGACCAAAATGTGTACGGGCTGTTGGGGTCATCTACCTGCTTCGCGGCGTTCCACTCTGTGTAGTCGTCGTTGAGCGGCATCCAGGGGCTGCCAGTCGTGAAGCCAGCGTTCTCCGATGCATCCCACTGCATCGGCACGCGGGCATTGTCACGCGACTTGGTGTTGAGCAACACCTTGAGCTCCTCAAACTTCTCTGGGGGCGCATTGGTGCGCTTGAGTTCGTTTATGGCATGCTGGCTCTCAATGTCAATATACTTGTCGAGATCCCAGGATTTAGGTACGTTTGCGAGCCCCAGCTCCTGGCCCTGGTACACAAACGGCGTTCCTGACTGAAACACGAGCATCATGGCAATCAGCATTGAGGCGTGGGCGCGGTGCTGCGGCGCGTCCGAGAGATAGCGTGAAACGGCGCGTGCCTGGTCATGGTTCTCAATGAACAGGGCATTCCAGCCGCCGCGGCTGGGCAGCTCAGTCTGCCATTTGCGGATACACTCCTTTAGCTTGGCGGGTGTAAATTGGCCTGGCGAGTAGCGGCCCAGCGGCCCGTCATCGAGCTGAACAATGTCAAACTGGAACGCCATGCCGAGCTCGTCGCGGTCGGCTCCCACTGTCCGTGTGATCTCCTCAATGTCCTGCACAAACGGAGTCTCGCCGACAGTGAACGCATCGTATTTCTTGAAAATGGCACCCAGTTGCTGGAGGTACTCGTGAAGGCGCGGCCCGTTGGCAAAGTACTTGTCGCCCCAGTAGTACGGGCCCGGCACGCTGTCGTCGACGTCGGCGTCTGGAAACGCCTGGTCCTTTGAAATGAGGTTGATGACGTCGAGTCTGAACCCGCGGACGCCGCGCTCGAGCCAAAACGTGACGACGTCGCACACGGCAGCTCGCACGTCTGGGTTTTCCCAGTTAAGGTCCGGCTGTTCATCGGCAAATAGGCACAGATAGTACTGCTGGCGGGTCTCGTCCCAGTTCCACGCCGAAGGGGTGAAGAACCCGCACCAGTTATTGGGCGGCTGGCGGTTGCCATCCTTGTCGTACTTTGCGTCCTTCCAGATATACCAGTCGGCCTTGGGGTTGGTTTTGGAGGAACGGGACTCCTTGAACCACGCATGCTGGTCCGATGTATGGTTAACAACCAGATCGAGCACGAACTTGAGGCCGCGCTTGTTCATCTCGGCGATGAGGGTGTCGAAGGTCTCGAGGGTGCCGTACCGAGGGTCAATGTCCTTGTAGTCGGAGATGTCGTATCCCATGTCCACGAGGGGTGATTTGTTAATGGGCGACAGCCACACTACATCGACGCCCAGTTTCTGGATGTAGTCGAGCTTCTCGGTGACGCCAGCCAGGTCGCCAATGCCATCGCCGTTTGAGTCCTTAAACGATGCGGGGTAGACCTGGTAAACGGCTGCCTCGCGCCACCATTTTGGCGTAATTTTCGGGCTTATTTTCATCGAGCGGAGTCCATCATCGCTAATTGTCATGTTGACTGTTAGTTATCTCTGTAGATTTGAGGTGCTTCAAGAACAACAGGCCGTCTTTATATCGGTCGGGGCACACACAAACGGCCCGAGAACCTGCATGTGGCTGCAGGGTTGGGTCTACCCCCACCTAGCGCGGCTAGCATATCGTTATCGGGCCGACACAGTAATCGGGCCGTAAACTATCGTCGGATTTTAGCTAGTCCGCTTTTTCCGCTTTCTGGCCCTTTTTCTTTTTTTTTTTTTTGTCCTGGGGGCACTGCCCCCAGACCCCCGTGGCAACCGCTTCGCGGTTGAGCTCCGCAATGCGCTATTCCAACTGCGAAGCAGTTGCTAGGGGGGTCTGGGGGTGGAACGCCCAGGACAAAAGAAAATAAGACGTCAGAACTGGCAGGCGGATCCACTTCTACAACCGGAATGGCCTCCCTCAAGCTGCCACGGGGGTCTGGGGGCGGATCCCCCAGGACAAAAGAAAATAGGACGGATGCACTGCCTAGTCTAGAATCAAAACAAATCTATTATTAATCTGAGTGTCATTATCGCAAAGGCGGCAACATTATCTGTGGCCCCGTGGCGAGGTTCAATGCGAGTTTACCTGATCGGGCAGATCCAGGTGGCTATGTGTCTTCATGATATCGTTGCCCGTCTAGTGGGGCAGTTTTGGACGAGGGGATGATCCCCAAGTGTAAATGGGCCATCAGTGTGGTAGTGACTATTGCATCATCATGAGACGAGTGCGCCGCTTCTCGACGAGTGGCAAGTCCTTGAGGGCGCCAGTATGCAAAGCGCAGTACACAACGCCATTGAGCGAGTAGTGCTCGTCGGCCAGAGGCACGCCGCATTCACTGCAGCTCAGGCATTGCTCGTGGAAACGGACCGGCCGGCTCCCAGGAACAAAGGCCTCTAGACACTGTCCCTCGATGCCAAAGCCGCAGCCCTGGCACAGGCTGCCGTTCTCGTGGTGGTAGCACGTTTGGCAGTATGGCCAGTCGTTGAGAGCATAGAACTCACCGCTCTCGAACCCACTGCCACACGCACGGCATCGGAAGCAGCCGCGGTGCCACTTGCCCGAAACGCCCTCGTCGCGCGACGCAACGGCGCGGCCGACAATGGCCTCGTTGCAGCCGCGGCACACCTTTTGCTTCTTGCGACCCGACGCGTGGCCCTGTGACATGGACGACTGGTTCGAGCGGTGTCCCGAGCTCACCGACGGGCTCGTCACGTCGCTGTACAGCGAGCGCGCGTCGCTCACAGACCGGCTCGACATGCCACCCATGGACGTGACGGTGCTGTCGGCCGATAGGGGCGCGTTCATATCGATGCCGAGGCCGCGGCCGACTGCCGTCTTGTTGTGGTGGTCGGCGGTGAACTCAGCGCCGCCGTCGTCCACCATGGGCGAGTCGCTCACTGGGTCATCATTGTTAGTGTAGATAGACGACGCGTTCGAGTAGCGCTGCGGGTTCAGAGGTTCTGGCGGTGCGAGATCCCACGTCTGCGGTTCGTAGTGGCCGTCGTTATATTGGCTGTTATCATAGGCAATGTCGTCAGTAGTCTTGGCATAGCCCATGTACTCGGTCTGCTCGCGCGAGTTACTAGCACTATGGCCCATGGGGTCTGGCATATCAACCGGCGTCATTGGTGCGCCCTGTGACAGGGCACTGGGTGCCCGCGGTATACTGTCAAATGCGGCCGGCTTCTTCATATCGACAGGACTGAACGCCGCTGCGCCGCTACGTGAGCTCATGGCAGGTGAAATGGGCGATAGCGGGCTGTCGGTGCGGGCACCTGGCGGCGCAATCGACAGCTGCGGACGGCGGCGTTCAGACGAGTCCGATGCCATTGTACCCTTGCGCGAGCGTCGCGACGCGCGCGATGATGGCCGTGAGAAGTCAGAGCCGAATCGAGGCGACTGCGGGTTCACCTCAAACCCGGCCCGCTCGTACACGGAGCGCATCGGGACACCCGGTGCAAAAGGCGGGAAAGCATAGTCGAGGTTGCGGTGGGCCGCGGCCGCGGCGTCTAAAACGGCCGTAGCGGGAGACTGATCGAGCATGTTTGGCAAACGGAGCAATGTGCGTCACCAAAGGGTCAGTAGTACACCTCAAAAAATTAAAAACACCTCCGGGAAGTGACTCCTTGGCTCGTGTACAGAACAACACAGGGGATGGCCTCTGTGCTCCCAACTCGACAAAGTCTGTGCTATGCTGTCGTTAGTCGTTGAGTTGAGTTCAGTGCGCCATTTTTTTTTGTCTTTCTCTACCCGCCCGATCGTATACCAACAGAGTCGCAGTCGATCTCCCTTCTAGCCGCTTTTCCAACTGAAAAGAAGCTGCTACGGGGTCTGGGGGCAGTGGCCCTAGAAAAAAAGCCCCAGTGTGGGGCGAAGGCGGATCACGGCGATTGGTTGAGACGTTGGTCGTCTACAAGTCGAACCCTGTTTGTCGGGATCATCCAAGACATAGTTTACACGCTTCCATAGATACCCCAGAACTCTCCACAGGTCACCCATTAGTCCATCGTCGACCGCATTGACACCTCAAAATATCGCACTGCCGTTTGGCACCTCCTTAAAATCGACAGAGAAGACGCCATTCCCCCGGATTCCAGTTGTAACCATAGTCCCGATCCCCTTTTCCATAAACTTACTCTCGGCTAACAAAAGACTCGATATTTTGTGCCCTCTCGCTCCAGGCTGCTCACGTCCGTCAAGACAAACAAACTGGAGCTTTGCCTGCGACCTATAGGTTTCGTGTCGCGTGCGGGTGATCTATGCACTAGGCGGTTAGTCGCCAGCCGCATACTTTCCCAGAGCGTGCGTGTGGCGCCCTGGCAACCGTGCACAATTTCTGCACAACGGGAAATCTTGCCTGTGAGGCGGCTCTCGCCCTGCGCGTCTCACGCATCTCTTCATTTTTCCGAGGGTCCCCGCCAGCCACTGGTGGCCCCCTATTAGTGGCCAATCAGGAATGCCGAGGCACGCGGTCGAAAACACCAGTGCACGTTATTGTGTGTTCATAGTATACTAAACTAGCTACTTTCTGCACGTTTCTTGTGGCGTACTCGCGGGTCACATTCTTGCCACGCGTCGCACGGCCAAAGCAAAAGAGACCGGAGTGCACAGAAGTCGCGTACTGTCTGGGTCGCCAGTGCGCGCGCGTCACGGCGCAAGTCCCTGCATGGCGACAAGTCCACGCCATCCCTGGTTTAAGTTAGGCATAAGACCATGGGGAGCGGGTCTACTCTAACCTTAGTTGGGGTGTCCAGGTATATACTAGCGGGTTGAAGTGGTGCCATGTTTTTGACCAGCTACAGGTACATTTGTTGTTTACAGTATAGGTATCCATATACGCGCGACTGCGACATGCTGTACCTCGCCTCGTACACTGCCCGGCGTCACCCCCTGTGCTCGCTGCATGCCACAGCAAGAACTACCGGCGACAATGCCGATTAATGGCAGGCAGACTGTGACGGATTTCCTTTCTTTGCACTTTTTGGTGGTGATTGTAGTAGTAGTCAGTATAGTCATTTTTTGACAGTTGGTTGGCAAATGTTCCCTTAGACATTGTGTCTCTTCGGCCTTGAACCCCTTAAAACTACAATCTAAGACACCCATCTAGATCCTACACTCGCGCGGGACCCCGGATCTCCGAGCCCTGTGCGCAAAATTTTGGTACCAATCGGTTGAGGCATCGCGATCAGTGTCATTGATCAAAGGCCGATGGCCCGCAGTGCCCATATAGTGAGTGGTCCGGAATGCTCGATACACTCAGCATCGAGCGCCTGGAATCTGAGATCCCTCAGCTGCTCCATCTTATTGGCAGTGGATCGGCACTGACAAGCACCGGTTCTTGCGTTTATCATCCTACGGCCGTTTAAAGGTTCAAAACAACACCAATCCGGTCATGGTCTGAGTCCCGCGTCTTGTTTCGGCGCATCTCCCACAAGCTCTCTAGAACCCCTGTCTGATTTGGCACATGCGCACGCACCGGATAGGCTGCAGGACCACGAGCCCACGGGTCTTGTACATGCCTCAGGCAACATGCGCTGACAGTTTGTTGGTGGATATTTTCCCCGATGCGAAGGCCACATATCAGACTTGTGTGCACCCCTCACAACAACGCTGTATGATGCAGCACACCTTGCATCCGATATCACAACATGCGGAACGCATTGCTACGGGCAAAGTTTGCATGGGCCATTCTACAAACGGATACACAATACCGTCCGGCGACTGCAGTGACGGCCGCGACACTTGTTTTTTTCCTGGGGGCTCTGCCCCCAGACCCCCGTAGCAACCGCTTCGCAGTTGGACGCGGACAGGTTTTTAGCGTTGTAACTTAGCTCAATTCAACTGCGAAGCAGTTGCTACGGGGGACTGGGGGCAGAGCCCCCAGGAAAAAACAATGTCTCGCTTGCGGCTCTCTCTGTCTCCGGTAGTTAGTTCACTGGCATCGGTAATCTCATGATCCCCTACAGCCAGATCGGTGAGATAATCAATATCGCTGATAACTTGACAAAACATTGCGCGATCGCAAAATCATTCGGCACCGGCTTATCATTCTCGTAGCTTCATCCCCGCCAGCATGCACTTTGCTGCTTGTGTTTTGACCAGCTGTTTACCCCGGTAAGCGGCTCTGTCTGGACACCCGCACGGCTGTATCACAACGGCTGCGTGCGGCTCGGCAACTACATTTTTCAGGGGGAAATAACAAACAAACGCCCACTGCAAGTCTCACCCGACAGCTTTTATTGCCTACAGCTTGCCCAACTTGTCGGTCCAACTTTCTTTTTTCCTGGGGGCTCTGCCCCCAGACCCCCGTAGCAACTGCTTCGCAGTTGAAATTCGGGATTCGGGGTAGTGCGGACGGGCGACACCTAGCTCCGCTGCAAATCGAGCTGTTCAGTCAAGCAACCCCCATGAGCTGGCATTCAACTGCGAAGCAGTTGCTACGGGGGTCTGGGGGCAGAGCCCCCAGGCCAAAAAAAAAAAAAAAAAAAGAGCAAAAAAAGCTTATCCGCAGGCTTGCATAAATGCCAAGTTGTATGTAGCATTGATGCGGGCGTATGCTCGGCGTGTCAGTGCCAAGTTGGAGACCACCAAACTGCACCCCAGGATTATCCGACGCCAGAGTCGCGACGACGCACCCACAAATGTTCCGAAACTTGGGCAGTAGAATCGCTACGGCTGCCACTGTGGCGGGCCTCGGCGGCATCGGCCTCGCGTGGTACTACAAAAACCCGCAGGCGTCGGTGCACCAGTACCTGATCTCGCCGTTGGGCCGGGCGGTTCTCGACGGCGAGGCGGCCCACCGCGCGTCAGTTCAGCTCCTCAGTGTGCCACCGCTGGCCCCGAGAGAGTCGTGCACGTACGATCAGGACCACGATCCGCAGGGCAAGCTGCAAACCGTCTTGTTCAAGCACGCCAAAAACCCGAAGGTCCGCCCGTTGGTGCTGTCGAACCCAGTCGGCATTGCAGCCGGCTTTGACAAAAACGGCGAGGCCATTGACGGCCTGTTTGGTCTCGGATTTGCGTACGTCGAGGTCGGCTCCGTGACGCCGCTCCCGCAGCCGGGCAACCCGCAACCTCGCGTGTTCCGGCTCGAGCGCGACGAGGCCGTCGTCAACCGCTACGGGTTCAACTCGGACGGCCACGCGGCCGTGCTGGCTCGCCTCAAGCAGCGGCTGGCGCGACACGGCCTGTCGGACCCCCGCGACGCCTCCAACCAGGCCCTCCAGCCCGGCCGCGCTCTTGCCGTCAACCTCGGCAAGAACAAGACCGGCGACGAGGTGCGCGACTATCTTGCCGGCGTGCGTGCGTTTGGGCCCTACGCCGACGTCCTCGTCATCAACGTGTCGAGCCCCAACACACCGGGTCTGCGCGATCTGCAGAAGGAGGAAAAGCTTGCAGACCTGCTCAAGTCGGTTGTCGCCGAGCGCAACAGCCTCGATCTGCCGACGCTGCCGCCCGTTGTCGTCAAGATCGCGCCCGATCTAACTGAGCCCGAGATCAAGTCGATTGCAGGCGCCGTTAAGGCGGCCGAGGTCGACGGGGTCATTGTGTCCAACACGACAATCCAGCGCCCGGCGTCGCTCAAGTCCGGGGACGACGTCACCGCCCAGACCGGCGGTCTTAGCGGCCGTCCTGTCAAGCCGTACTCGCTCGCGGCCCTCAAGGCACTGCGCTCTCACCTCGGGCCCGACGCCACCATTATCGGCTGCGGCGGCATCTCGGACGGCAACGACGCCCTCGACTTTGCCCGCGCTGGCGCAGACGCCGTCCAGCTCTACACTTCCCTCGTCTACCGTGGCATGGGCGTCGCTGGCGCCACAAAGAAGCACATTCTCGCCCAGCTTGGCGACTCTACCTGGCAAGACGCAGTCCGCAAGTAACCCATGCATCTTAGACCTTTTTCTCTTTTGTTTCCTGGGGGCCCTGCCCCCAGACCCCCGTAGCAACCGCTTCGCGGTTGAACACAGACATATGCCAATGCATCCCTGACCACCCCCGTAGCAACTGCTTCGCGGTTGAATAAAGACGTTTTTCCCAACTGCGAAGCAGTTGCTACGGGGGTCTGGGGGTGGAACCCCCAGGAAAAAAAAATTGGCCAGGGCCAACAACGTCTACGGGACAAGGAAACAAGTCCAATTCAATGCTCTACAGTCTATGCAAACGCGACGCTGCGGCGCGGGCGGCCGGACTCCTCGAGCGAGACAGCATCCGAGTCGTCGCTCACGTCAAAGTCGCGGTCGAGCTCCATGTCGAGCTCCGTGTAGTCCTGGGTGTCCATGGCGCGTGCCAGGGCCATGGTCCGGGTGTAGATGATGTACGTGGTCGCGATGCCGGCGAAGCTCGCGAGCAGAATCGATATCAGATCCACGATCTTGGATGCCGTGTCCTTCTCGGTTCCCATGCGGGCGAGCCGGTCGCCCACAAACACGTGGATAAATAGCTTTGGCGTCGTGCACGCCGTCGCCACCAGAAAGGCCCAGGGCTTGACCGACGGAATCGACGCCAGCGCGCCGTTGGACAGCGAATACGGCAGCGGACACAGCCGGATAAGCCACAGAAGCGTAAACGTGCTCTGCTCAAGCGTGTGCGTCAGTGCGGCGAACTTGGTACTCGTCGACGCCAGCCGCTGAGCACGGTCCCGTAGCAGGTACCGGAACGCTAGGAACGAGATGAAGCTCCCAATCACAGTGCCCGATGCCAGCAACGGCCACCCGCCCGGAAACCCGTACGCCATTCCAGCAAGGTTCGACAGCGCCGAGTAACCGATAAGAGGCGGAAACGCAACCATGACAAGCAGCATGAACAGAATCAACCAGCCAAACCGCAGGCTGCGCCACCACTGCGAGAACTCCACCAGCAGTGCCAGCAGCTTGGCGTGGTATACGAGTGCCAGAATTATCAGCACGTTGGTAGTAACTGTGGCCGCTACAAGGGCAACCCGGTGCCAATGGTCCATTCGGGCCCAAACGGCCCGAGCATGCTTGAGCCCCGTTTGTGCCGTCGCCCGTGCCTCGGCGACGCCATTCTTGATAGCGTCCATTCGTGTAGGCGCGTCAAATGCCTATTTTTTCTTCCTCTTGCCGAGTTGCCACCGGACAGCGGGCTTTTCCAATAAAAACCTCTCGGGGCTCTTGTGTCGATATCCCGTCCTCGAGTTTTCGCGTTTTTGGGTTCGTGTTCAGCCCCGGAGGGCCCCCCTCTCTCCCACATTCAGCCTCGTGGTTAGGTCACGCACCGGTCTGTGAAGAGACTAATATGGTGTGAACTGGACCAGACACGGCGCAGGCAAGGCGGTTTTGCCACGAAATCGATCGGCCTGTTATTATTTGAAACACTTGTTTAACCGCACCCGAGCTTTGGACACAAGAACTTATGGCCCCCCGCGTGTCAGAGTGAGATCTGTAAATATTTGATCGGGTAAGGAACCACGTGCACGGCTGGCTTCTGTGGAGCCAGTGAGATTCGCCGCGTTGAGTGAGCTTCGCCGCGTTGTCGAGGTGGTCCTCGAAGACCCCTGTTGCAAAGTGCTTCGCGATTGATTATATGGCGGGAGGAATGTATATTACGATGCAAATGGTACGGGCTTGGAAGCGCATGTGCTTCTGTCCGAGGAGCCTCGTGGGTGCTAAGCGTGCTACGTCGCCTTGATCTAGGGGTCGTAGCGGCGTTCGGCTGCCATTTGGTCGGTTGCTGGACACTGGAAAGCGCTCGGGACCAAAAGAAATATCGACAAGAACCAAAAAGATATGCCTCCGGCCGGATTTGAACCGACGATCTTAGCATTACGAGTGCTACGCCTTACCAACTTGGCCACAGAGGCAAAGAAACATGGTCCCGGACGGGATCGAACCGCCGATCCTCGCGTGTCAACGAGAAGTTGTATTAGCACGATGCCTTAACCAACTGGGCCACGGGACCATTTTCTGACAATTTGAAATGCCGCTCTTTTTGTTGATTTTTTTAGTTATTGCATAATTATGAAAATTATATGCTTTTGTCTTGAATAGTCGAGTCACTGAGACGTGAACGTGAACTCGCTGCAATGGTAATGTTTCTCTGGTGGATGGAGTTCTGGTGACGGGTACGCTCTATAGCCAGTGAATTGAATCGAGTCGAATCTTTGCAGGAGCACGGAGACACTTCATTTAAGTGCTGATTGTAGTGTAATCGCGGTCACCGTCCTACTATATGTATACAGGCCTTGACCTGTATATACAGGCACCTCGCCAAATATGACGGAATCACCTGTGACGCATTTACTACGGGGTGAGACCGACGAGCAAAACATAAAGATGCAGACAGTTTCATTACACAACAATGACAAGACTGGCGCGGTCAGCCTTGATGTCAGGACCCGCGGGGATTATCGCCAGCTGCCGCTTGTAGTACGTGTCGACGATCTTGACGGGCGGAACCTTGAGTGCACCAGTGGACATGGGCAAAAGATGGAACTGGAGAACCCGTCGAGAAAACGGCAACAGGCGCAGATTGGTGCGACGCGGACCACTAAACACAAAGGACGGACTCGAACCGACAGTGACATTGAACGTGAGCACGTGGTTGGTGGCGTTCTCGAGCCAGTACCGCAGCAAGATGTAGCGGCCCTTGGCCGAACGATCGACGTCCACAATGACACGGGGCTCGTATAGCGGTAACGTCATGCGCACAACAGGCACAATGAACTCGTTGATGACGGGCTCAGTGCTGGTGCCGGGACGCGACCACAACACTTTGAGGTGGGCCTCGGCGGACACGCTGTTTCTGCGGCTATCGCGGGGGTTCGAGTCGAGCGTGCAGTCGAAAAGGTAGTCGACGCGCATGCCATCGTTGTGCCGGAGGGGCGACGGCTCGCTCGGCAGGCCGACAGGACCCTCGACCATGTTCACAGTGACCTCGGCTGGCGCCTCGACGTTTAGTTCTGTGTTGTGGATCTGAACGGCGGCTTCGCCCAACACGAGCAGCGACGCCGACAGATTCCAGCGCTTGGCAACGAGCGGTCTGTTGAAGACGGGCTTTTGGGCATCTGGACTATCGTCCACGACAAAAAGGCTCGGCCAGTCATCCGGCTGGACGCGCGGCACAACATCAAAACTGACGCGGAAAGGCTTGATAACCGATAGTGATAGCGATATAGCGTCTTTGATGACCGTATCTGGGTCTGACTTCAAGTGGTACGATACGTTGAACTCAATGGCGGCAGTCGGGCCAGCCGTGGCAGGCACCCTGAACATGGCGGCAAACATGTGATTCTTGCCCGCATCGATTACCTGGTCGCGATGGGCCCCCGACCATTCGATGGGGAATGAGTCAACGTCACCCAGGGAGCCGTTGCCGTCGAGGTCGAGCACGATTTCGTCACCTTCGCGGTTCGTGACGGTGAGGTCCAGCTTCACTGACTCGCCGGGAGCCACAGCGCTGCTGGCGTTATGCTTGATATCCACCAGCGACGGGCGCGGGTCGATCTGGATGGAGTGCGGGTTGTCCAACCGCAATGCTCGCGAGTGGGCAACGTCGGTTCCTGCCCAGTACACAACGGGGTCTGTTGTCCTGGCTTTGCGTGGCGCAATGGTCTGCGTATGTGTAAAGCCAGCCGCGCCGTCGATATGCAATACAATCTGTTCCAGTTCGACGGTTCCGACGTTCCTTGCTACTTGCTCCATCTGAATCGTACGGGCGGGCTCGCCGGCCTCAAAGCCAAGGTTGGCCTTGCCCGTAATGCTGTGCTCCGACTCGCCAGCTGACATGCGCCCAATATCTACAAACCCGCATTTAGAGGCCGATGGATCGTGATGCAACACAACGGTGGGGTCGAGTGCAGCGCCAGAAAAGCGAAGCTCGACACGCGCCACGGTCATGTCTGCCGCGATGAGCGGCCCCAGTTGCAGCTGCCACGACATCTCAACGCCGGTATTACCTTTTGCGGCGCCAAATGCAAACTGCGCTGCAAACAGTGACACCTGCGGGTCCGAGATGGCCGTCTTGACAACGTCTCCTTTGTCCGAGGTATTCGGTGCTGCTGCTTCCGCACCAATTTTCAGCATCTCGAGCTGCATCATGACACGCGTAACCTCGTCAACTTTCTTGTCATATGCCGAGAGCTTTTTGACGCACTCCTCGACGATAGAGTTCCAGCCATCCTTTCTATACAGCGTGACGGCTTCTCTATACGCCTCTGCGGCGTCGTCAGCGTCGCCGTTGGATTCATGGGCCTCGCCCAGCAAGTACCAGCAATATGCTAAGCTGCGGGACATGGACGGCTCGACTGTGGATGCAAAATCTTCCGACGCCCGACTTAGAACGTCGACCTTGAGCTTGTGGACGGCTTCGTCGCTGCCAATGTCCCCATATGGATCACTGTCCTCAGATGTGGCCTGGCCGTTTTGCAGGCTCGCCAGCTGCCTATACGCTTCAAGCCATAGGAGCCCACACCGGGGCAACTGAGAGGTGGGCGACCCGTCTGCCACGCCGGGTACGAGGGCATGGCCCTTTGGAAGGAACATGTCCTGAGAGTACGATACCAGCTGTGCCAGACCGTCATACTGGGCTGCTACCCACGTCTTAAACGCACGCGACTTAATGGACCATTCCTTTTCCTGCACAATGCGGCGCACGGTCTTCAGATGTAGCTCAAACTTTCTAAACGCCGTGTTGGGCTCCTGCTGGTAGAGCGACATTTTGACGATTTTGTATGCCACCGCATCTAGCAGAGCGCGGCCCTGTGTCCACAACTGCGTGTCGCTCGGCGGGACCTCGCGGGCAAAGTCCATAATGCAGTCATACGCGGTCCAGTACGCCTTGAGGGCCGCCTCTATATCCTGAGTGAACTCGGTAATGCTGGCGAGTTTGAACGAAAACCGCGTTTCCCACATGAGGCTCGTGATTACCTGCATGGAGCCGGCATCCTCTGTCGGCGATTTCGAACGCTTGCGACGGATGTTTTTGCGTACGTTGCTGTAGTATTCAATGGCGTTGTTGTACAGTAGCTGGCACAGGGTCTCGACCAGCGTTTCCTTTTCAACGTCAGAGCCACGCGGTGCAAACAGCAGCCCCGTTCGCTGCGGGAGGCCCGTAGCGCGTCTGATGTGCGCAACCCGGTCATTGTACGCGCCGGCATCGGCGCTGTCAGACACGAGCACCACCACCAGCCGGATGCCCCTGATCCCGAGCTGCGTTTTTAGCTGTACAATAGAGTCCACCAGACTCGCATCCCCATCAGACGACGCATCCAGGTCTTGCACCAGCAAAAATGACGCCGGCAGCTGCCTCAGGTACTTTTCGATCCACTCACGACCGAGCAGACCGTTTGGGTGCACACTTGACCGCGGGTGCAGCGGAGATAGTGGTGAGTGCATCTCACCGTCCGGATACGTCCCATTCTCGTCCTTTACTGGTGGCAGTTGAAACGACTGCAGTTAGTATGCTTTCTTGGCAAATCGTGTCTTCAGTGGGTCTTTGTTTTCCTGGGGGGCTTTGCCTCCCCCCCTAAGACCCCTCTAGCTACTGCTTGTCAGTTGGAAGTGGCATCCAATGCACATTCATCGCCAACCAGCGCAGGAGCGGTGATTTTGTTGCCCTTCTTTCTGGGTATAGCGACATCTCCGCAGCTGAGACTGGCTTCCAATAAAGATTCATGACCACAACAGTCCCAAGCCAACTGTGAACCAGTTGTCATGGCGCTCTGGGACCAAGACTCCCAGTGGTTAAGGCACAGCAAAAGATCATAAGAGAAAACGAACACAAAACAATGCGACGCGTCACAAACATACACTGTCGACAAACTCGAAATTCACAAGGTGTGCCTGACGGGGCTGTGCGGATTTCGTCATCCGCGGCTCCCAGTTGACGTATAGGCGCGAATTGGCATCAAGGCGTTTCCTCAACTCGGTTCCAAACTCACTGTGGACCGGGCCCATGGATCCCACCGCGAGGTGCTGGCCGTTGCGGACCAGAGGGTCTTCTCCAGTGCCATGGCCATCTTTGAGTCCATAGACCGCCACAAGGGGCGTATAGTGATACAAAAGCTCGGGCGGCGGCCCGTTCATTGCCTCTGTAGTGGTGGTTGTAACCGTTCAGTACTAGCGGCCGAGGGCTATGGCGGGCGCCATCCAGCATGCCCCTCTATGCAACATATATTCACCATACTACTCGAACTCAACTTGAGTTCCGCCGAACATCTGTGATTCTTCGCACATCGTCCGTAGACACCCGTTCATTGATTTCCTGGGGGCGCTGCCCCCAGACCCCCGCAGCAACTGCTTCGCAGCTGAGGTGGGGCTATGATTTTGTTGCGGGGGTTTCCCACCGATATATGTGTCACGGGAATCCTGTATACCAACGGAGCCACGGCCAGAACCCGAGACTACTAAAACAAACCGCAAACAAAACGCCTATACCCACTCCAACTGCGAAGCAGGTGCTACGGGGGTCTGGGGGCAGCGCCCCCAGGAAAAAATAATAAATGAGACACACAATTTTGAAAATCAGAGCTTATTTGCCAGTAAAGTTAGCCTTGCGCTTCTCGGCAAAAGCAGCCATGCCCTCCTTCTGGTCCTGGGAACCAAAGAGGCCGTGGAAGACGCGACGCTCATAACGGAGGCCCTGGTCGAGGCCACTGTTGTAGCCCTCGTTGATGGCCTCCTTGGCGGCTTTGACGGCGAGGGGCGAGTACTGGGCAATCTCGCTGGCGGTCTTGACGGCCTCATTGACGACCTGGTCGACCGGGAAGATGCGGGCGACAAGACCCCACTTCTCTGCCTCCTGGGCGGAGAAGTTGCGGCCGGTAAGGATGAGCTCTGCGGCACGAGTCTTGCCGATGAGCAGCGGGAGACGCTGGGTACCGCCGGCGCCAGGGATGACGCCGAGCTTGATCTCGGGCTGGCCAAACACCGCCTTTTCGCCGGCGTAGATAATGTCGGCCATCATGGCGAGCTCGCAGCCACCGCCGAGCGCGTAGCCATTGACGGCGGCGATGATGGGCTTCTTGATGCGCATCTGGTCGGACCAGTCCTCGATGAAGTCCTTGCCGTAAACGTCTGCAAAAGACTTGTCCTTCATCTCCTTGATGTCGGCGCCGGCAGCAAATGCCTTGTCAGAGCCGGTGATGACAATTGCGCCAATCTCGTCGTCGCGGTCAGCTGCAAAAAGGGCAGCATTGAGTTCCTTGATGAGCGGGGAAAAGAGCGCATTGAGCGCCTTGGGCCGGTTCAGCTGGACGAGCCGGACACCGGGACTCGGCTTGGACACGATGATGTGCTCAAACGAACCGCCGGTCGAGTACGACATTCTAAGGATTGGGCGCTGGACAGTGCGGATTCCTGCAAACAGTGTTCCTCTGAACATTAGGCAGTAAACGTCAACGAGTTACGACCGTTGTTGACTCATGTGGATCGCGCCTTGTATTACTAAGCCCTCCTTTGGTCGGCCCATCGGCAATAGTTCGGCATCCCATGCACGGCTGTAGGCGGGGCAAACCCTCTTGCCCCTCATGTGCATATGCACATTATCGTCAGGCGTCTCGCTTCGTGAATTTGGCTCGCCTTTGTCCTTTTCCTTTTTGCCTGGGGGCGCTGCCCCCAGACCCCCGTAGCAACCGCTTCGCGGTTGATGAATGGATCACTGTAAGTCTGGGGTTCTCGTATCCATACTACACCAGAATTCCGGGAATAAGCCAGGACCCAGAACAAATTACAACAATCTGTGGAGATGCCACAAAAAAAAAAAAAAAAGAAGCCAGACCTAGCATTCAACTGCGAAGCAGTTGCTACGGGGGTCTGGGGGCAGCGCCCCCCAGGGAAAAAAAAAGCTCAACGGCAGACGATAGGACGCTGATTGGATCGCGATATGTACAAAAAGTCATACAGGTGGACGGGGACGCGCGTTTAGGCGGCACTGCGGACACGGCGCGAGAGGGCCTCGACGTGGGCGCGGAGAGCAGGCATCTCGCGGGAGATGCGGAGCTGGGTCTTGGCGGCGGTCGCGAGCGACAGGGCCTGGATGCGCTCGTTGTCGGTGCGGGCAATGTCGGCGTTGTGCATGAAGCACGACATGGCGTCCTCGATCTTGTTGCTCTGGAGGTAGAGCTGGCCGAGGGTGCCGTAGGCAACGTCCGAGAGGGGGTCGAGGGTGACGGCCTTGCGACAGAGCTTCTCGGCCTCGTCAACGTCAGTCTTGAACTGGAGAACCGCGAGGGCCTTGTTGACGAGCGGGAGGACGTTGACGGCCTTGCCGCCGCGGTTCTTCTCGAGCTCGATGGCGCGGTCGAGCTCCTTGAGCGCCTCGTCCTGCTGGCCCTGGTCGATGAGGACCTCGCCGTAGTAGTTGTGGGCGTCGGTCGACTCGGGGAAGTCGGCCAGCAGCTTCTTGAACTGCTCAATGCCGGCGGCGGACGAGCCAGAGCGGTACTGGGTGACGGCGAGCTGGATGCGGGCGTACATGAACTTGGGGTCGAGCTCGATGCACTTTTCGTAGTCGCGGACAGCGGCGACAAAGTCCTGGGTCAGGAACGCCGCCTGGGCACGGTGGTAGTAGACGTCGGCGCATTCGGTGTCGATGCGGAGGGCGGCGTCAAAGTCCTGGTTGGCGGACGCGAGGGCACCGCGCTCCAGGTAGATGGACGCGCGCTTGATGTAGGCGGACGGGCGGGTGGCGTCGAGCTCAATCGCCTTTTCAATGTCGGCGGTGGCGCCGTCGAGGTCGTTGAGCAGGAACCGGAACGTCGAGCGGAGCTCGTGGGCGAGCGCCAGCTCGGCCGTGCCGTTGTCAATGGCGGTGTCGACAAGCGCCAGCACCTGGTCAAACGACTCGGCCGTCTCGCGCGAGACGGCGTCGAGCGCCAGCCGCAGCGACGCGTCGCCCGAGCCGGCAGCGGCGTCCGCAAGCGACTCGGGGATCTCTGAAAAGCCGCCGCCGCTGCGGAACGACTGCAGGTACGCAATGATGAACGACGGGCTCGGCAGGTGCTTGGGCCGCTGCGAGTAGTCGTCCTTGACGAGCTTCTCGGCGTGGACGCGCAGCACACGGTCAACGTTGGCGGCCACGGCGCTGTCCTCGAAACCGGTCAGGATGGTCGCAGCCGTGTAGTCGAGGATCGAGTCCTCGTACTTCTCGAGGTGCTCGTACGCCACGGCGCGGCGGACAATGCACTTGATGTAGTCGGGCTTGAGCTCGAGCGCCTTTGTGGTGTCGTCGACAACCTTGGTCCACTCCTGCTGCGACGCGTAGCACGCGGCGCGGTTCGAGTAGTAAATGGGGTCGGTGCTGTCGCACGCAATCGCAGACGTGTACAGCGCAATCGCCTTTTCGTACTTCTTTTCGCTAAAGTAGGTGTTGCCGGCGGTCTTGAACTTGAGCGCCAGCTCCTTGCGCTGGCTCTGGTCGAGCGACGCCACAGCACCAAAGTCCTTGACGTCCGGGTACAGCGGGCCGTCGGCATCGTCGCGGATCAGCTGGTAGCCGGCAATGGAACCATTGGCGGACTTGTTCTTCTTGGACTTTGACTTCTTCTTGGACTTGGACGCTCCGGCTCCGGCGGCACCCTGCTCGCCGCCAGCTCCAGCATCGCCAGCAGCCGGACTTGCCTCCCTAGACGCCTCCTTGGCCGCCTCCTTGGCCTTGGCCTTGGCCTTGGCTCCAGTGGCGCTCGGCTGCGCAGTCGACGTGTAGTAAATGCCAGCGCCAACGCCGACCGACACGAGGGCGGCGGCCGCAATCACGGCGGCGCGGTTACGCTGCAAAAATCCCGATAGGTCGCTCCACGCCGAAGACATGGTGTGAGGTGCGGTGGTTTTTCTTTTGTTTGCTAAACGACTAGTTTACAGCAGGCCACCGTTTGGTCAATTGCCGTTTTTGCGAAAAATCGTGTGTGCCCTCTAGACCCAATCTTGCCAGCACGGCTGAAAACACACAAAACCACAAAACGTCTCCCTCCCCCAAACGTCACTTTGCGTCTTGGGTCCCTCCGGGTATCCCTTCTGGCGGTTTT